>CATIUR010000001.1:99702058-104502058 GCA_949592205.1 Helichrysum umbraculigerum
TCTCAATCCAGTGGACCAGGCCGATGGCCCCTTCGGTCCCGGTGAAGGTGCTGGGTTTACAAGACTGGAAGGTTTTGTAGGAACACCCCTGTTGGGTATTGTTTGGGGTTTCGCTAATGACTGGAGTGGCTCCGCTATTGTGGGTCAGGTTTTCACGATTGCGGTTGGCCTCGTATTGAGCGATGGCTTCAGCCACGCGGCGTTCGATTATTTCTTCGTTTGTTTCCGGAGGCGGAGGTGGAGTCCTTTGTCGACTGTTTCGAGTCTTTCTTTGTTTAGGAGGCATGCTGACGTTCTGCGATGAAAAGATGCAGAAGTCAATGCCAATGAAAAATATGTGAGGAATGAAGTTTCACATATTTCAAGTTTTCGAGTATCAAGAGGAATTGTCGAATCCCCGTCACGTATCTTACGACTATGAAACACCCATATGTACTTAGTATAATATAATCACGTTGGCCAAGCGTCATTATATGATGCTAAATACATACTTCTTTTCATCAACCGTTTAATCACGATTCGGTTCATATGAGATCTGAGTACAATGAACGAGTCGAATGTGGTGAACAGTTCACGCGTATCGAGTTATCGTAATGATAGTTTAGATGTATGCAAATGTATGTATGCATGTACGTTCTAGCCAAGGCTATAGTCTAGGTCTCTAGGTTTCTAAGTCACCTAAAGTTTCCTAGTTCGCTATAACCAATGGCTCTGATACCAATCTGTAACACCCCCAAATTTGTCTAGCGGAAGCATTTAGTTTAAGTACTGGGGTGTCACAATAATAAAGCATGCATACGTATCAGAGCTTATGATTACAACAGAACATGATATATATTAAGATGCCAAATGTTAATTACAAGATTTACGATTTATCAAATCGTATAAGTTAAAAGTAATATGTATACAAAAGTGGATTTCTAGAATATGACAAAACAGTTTCAGTTATACTAGAGAAATCCATATGTTTTTCCAAAAAGTTGGCATCCTAAAGCTTCACGGGTCGCCTAATTCTCCATGTGTTGGCGATTCTTACATGCGCAGCTAATTCCCTGAAAAACATAGTAAAAAGTCAACAACTAGGTTGAGTGAATCCACATGTTTTATGTTGTATATTGTTGTTTCAAGTTTTGTAGTCACATTTGTTGGACCAAATACGTTCATAAATAGTAATTGCCATAATAGTCGAGTAATGTTTAGTGGAACGTCATCCAAAGTATAAGTTTAGTGGGTTGTTCGCCCAAAAGTTTCAGTTTATGTGGGATGTTGCCCATAAATAGTTGTGTTGGGACGTTACCCTAAAATCATATGTTTGAAAACGTGTTGCTGGTCGTTCTCCAGTAGTTTTAAAGTTGAGTCGGTCGTTCTCCGACTAGTTACCAAATGTACCGGTCGTTCTCCGGTAAGATACCAAGTTAGCACCGGTCGTTCTCCGGTGAGATACATTGTTAGTACCGGTCGTTCTCCGGTAAGATGCACTGTTAGTACCGGTCGTTCTCCGGTAAGATACCATGTTAGTGTCGGTCGTTCTCCGACAAGTTATCAATATGTACCGGTCGTTCTCCGGTAGGATACCAAATAAGTTTAATAGTTTTCAGTCGTTTGCAAAACAGTTTACCGACTAAGTTATCCCATTTGTTCAGTGTATCAGTATGAAAATGTTATTTCATAAACAGAGTTCGCACAATAGTTCAAGTACTCTAAATGTTCGAGTAAACAGTATGATAAATAATCATATAGTAAAGCAGTTATGGCAATCAATAAATCAGTAAAGCAGTTGTCTATGTTTTCCACCCCAAAAGTAATTACAAACAGTAAAAGTAGGGGCTGTGAACTCACCTGTTGAGTTAAGTAGTTGTGCGAGTGCTAGCAAACCTAAGCCCAAGTACAGTCCGAGATCTCCTAACGTCCTAAACGTACGAGATTTAATAAGTATGTGGATGTCTAACTAATCATCCATGCTAGTGTTTGTACAACCAAGTCACATCCAAATCGTTTGTTAAACGTTTACCTTTGTATTTCGTTGTTTGTGAAAATGTATACGACTCGTTGGTGATAGTTTGAAATCATAACTTCATTAAAATAGCGTGTTTGTACTGTTTGTAAAGTTCACATATAGCATTGTATGTAAGTATTCGTTATCGGTTAAGCTCGACACTTAGTGTAAAAATAGTTTGTGAAGTTTCTGTTTTCTGCGACACAGTATGCGACACTAATGTGGTTATGCGACACAATGATTGTGTCGCATAAGAGTGCGACACAAGGGCTATGCGACACAAGGGTTGTGTCGCATAGGCGATCGATGCTAAATCAATAGCGACACTAGCGTTGTGTCGTATGAAGTTTACGACACAAGGATGCGACACATGATACGACATAAGATGTGGCATAATATGGTTTATACGACACCACATGCGACACAAGGGTTGTGTCGCATGGATGGTTTATGCGACACAATATGCGACACAGTCGTTGTGTCGCAAAGACGAACACCCAGACAGAACCCAGCGACTGTCGCGATTTTCCGACCAAAAACCCGATTTTAACCCGTTTTCCGGCCATAAAACCTTGATTTCTTCCATTATATAGTTAAAACAAAGTTGTAGGTTCAATATTACACCCATATAACACATAAAAACGAGTAAATCTAAGTTTTTAGAAATTTCTTACAATTGCGAATCGGGACCGATTGAGGAAGAAGATGATGATACGGCTTTTGTTAATGTTGTTCCTTGCGTAATGGTGATTCCGAAAATGTAGATTTCGTGGGTTGATTTGCGAATCCGAATTTTTGGTGTGGATTTGGTTGAGAGAGAAGTGTGTGTTTTTGGTGAGGATGAAATTGAAATGAGAGGAAGAATGGAGATGGGAGGTGGTTTTGTCCCACTTTTCATCTCCTGTGTTTTTGTCCCGTGTTTGTTTACTCGATCGTTAAATACAAATCTTTTTAACATGTATATTTTCAAATACGTATTTTGTTATCTTTTTAATTATGATATTTTATAAGACCATTTTAATTTAATTATAAGATTTTTAATCTTTGTTTTATTTTAAATTATACGTTTTGACGTTTTGCGTTATAAAATAAATTGTAAATATTTTTGACAAAATATTTATTCGCTACCACGTTATTTAATAATTTCGTTTTATTAAACAATTTTGTTCACCAACAGTCGTATGTTTTTGTCGCGTTTGTTTTCAATTTGTTCAGTACGTAATTACAACTAATTACGAATACGTAATACTACGCGTATTATCTAGTTGGGCTATGCTAGACTTACCTCTAAAATATGTTGTGAATTCACTCAAGTAGGGAATTAGCCTAATAATGCAAGTGATTAAAGTAATTAATCGCGTTTAAATTTGCGAGGTGTTACATTACAGATTGGTATCAGAGCCTAATGTTATAGTGAACTAGGTTGCATTTAGTGGGCCTAGACTATGACCGTTAGGCTGTATTCCCCATTAGGTATGACTGGTTCAGAAATTACGTCATACGAGTTTAATTTAACATAGCGTAGCTAACTATGTACAATTAAATAAAGATGATGTAAGATCTGAAAGGGGTTATACTGAAACAGGAATGCGTAGTTGACTCTGATTGTTATTGCTAGACACCCTAGGCTATTATATGTACTGTAGGTATATATGAATAGGCCTTACGTGTATATTATTCCTACATATCTGTATACATGTAGGTACGATTACATCTTACATGATTCCACTGTAGTACTTTCGAAGTGGCATATCGCCAGCTTCCCAACCCTTGCGACTTGACCTTAAATTTTGACCAGGTTGGTCACGACCAATTAGTATTGCGAGGGATGCTCGTAATGACTAAGTCCATGAATTACCTTCAAACTTACTGACGGCCCGAGGGCTATACTTGTGTAACACAACGGCACGTGATGCCACGATTTCACGGTATGTTAATACCACGATTTGAGCACGTTAGTGCAGCTTCCATTGTATGTCTATACTACAAATCATAGCATGTTGATGCTACACTCACAGTACATGGGTACTGCAATTATGGTGCCGCGGGCACTACATTACGGCACATGGTGCTGCATTACATAGTACTTCGGTACTACAATCACAATACATTAATATCTCAATTACTATGCTGATAGCACTGCATTATAGCACTAGGTGCTACTTCAATTATACATGTAGACTTGTTATAGTTACATGTACGACTTACATATATACATATACACTTACCTAGCTGGGCACGAGGTGCCATACCTGACTTTTACTACACACGTATACTAGTATAGTTACGTGTACACCATATATGTATATACGACCAATTAAGCAGGTAATGCTTTAATCGATAAATACACACAGAAAACCCATGACTTATACACATACAGCCTTGGAGGCTACATTCAAGAAATATACGATCCCTACCTACCTACACTACTTTGAGTACTGCATTACAGTGCGTGGCACTACTTTTACGGCACAGGGTGCTGCATTTACAATACGTAGTTTTGCAAGTACGGTGTTTCGGACACTGTACTCATGGTATTTTGACTTCGCATTTCAGTACAATAGTACTGCGTTTATGGTACAGTTAGTACTACACTTATAGCACATGGTGCTACACACACGGTAGGTTAGTACTGCATTATGATCTGTAGGATCACCACCATAGCATAACCTTGAACGACTATTGGGAATAATACTACTTGGTCATGATTATGACTGCCAATCAAAACTACTTAACTAAATCCCATCATTGGGAATGTGAACAAATAGACACAACGATTTGGATAACTCGATAGGAACAAAAATCGTCACTTCAAAAATCACGTAACGCGGGACAATGTCCGCCACACACAAAACTGGAAACCTCAACTCAGATACGGATATAGAATCCTATCTCATTCTTATAAAATACTTGGAGAAACCAACACTATCACGACAACTTATACACTTTTGCCTTTTCTTAAAGGAACATGTCTTCAAGGCAACTGACTTTCGACGAAGCTGAACTCGCCCGATACATTGCTCAAGGAGTGACCGATGCGTTACTCTCACGAAATTTACGAACAGACGGTGGGGCCACACTAAACAACCCACTCCAAACGAGACCCTGCACTTATAAAGAATTTATGAGGTGCAAACCACTACACTTCTCTGGAACCGAAGGAGCCATTGGCTTAACTAGGTGGATTGAGAAAATGGAATCCATATTCTGTCTCTGTGAATGCCCTGACGACCGCAAGGTCAGACTCTCTACCTGCACTTTTGAGGAAGGTGCACTTACCTGGTGGAACACCCAAGTTCATTCCATGAGCACCGACGTTGCTTACAGGATGCATTGGGAGGAACTGAAACAAATGCTCAAGGAAGAGTACTGCCCTAATGAGAAAATACATCAACTTGAGGTTGAACTCTGGAACCTCGCTGTAAAAGGGAATGACATCACCTCGTACACCACTCGATTCCAACAATTGGCACCCTTATGCCCGAACATAGTAAACTCAGAGTCCACGCGTATCAGAAAGTACATTCTAGGCCTTCCTAAGTCTATCCGAGGGAACGTCATCTCATCCGCACCTACAACCATCCGAAAAGCCATACGTTTAACTCATGAACTAATGGCGATGAAAGCCGACTCTGAGACACTCCCTCGATCTCCTAATCCCTATAGTAAGAGAAAATGGGATGGAAATCCCAGCAATAGCCACGAGCTAACCTTAAGACCTGAACCCGTACCACTCAACATAATTAAACCCGGAGAGAAGAAATACAAGGGAAACAAACCCTTCTGCCCTAGATGCGAAAGCCACCATACGGGGGCATGTGGCACGCCATGCAATAGGT
Organism: Helichrysum umbraculigerum; assembly: GCA_949592205.1. NCBI lineage: Eukaryota > Viridiplantae > Streptophyta > Magnoliopsida > Asterales > Asteraceae > Helichrysum > Helichrysum umbraculigerum. The sequence goes on from CATIUR010000001.1 coordinate 99,707,894, forward strand.
GCAAAAGCTATGGACACCCAACTAAGAACTGCAGAGTCCCTACTACTATCTCAAACCCTAACGGCCCAAAGGTCTGTTTCGAATGCGGAGACCCTGGACACCTCAAAAGGGACTGCCCAAAAATTTTCAACGACGCCTGACTAACCTCTGAGTACTATTATGGGTGCGTCCTTCACCTAGAACTTAACAATTTTAATTTACACTAAGTACGTGTTACTTATTACTTGATACCATGTGGCATTGATTTAGTGCCGAATGTACTATAGGGCTAGTTTACCTAGGCCAACATAAACGTTTTGAGTTTGCTTTCAGCAGACTAGCTAATTTATTATCTGCTAGATATTTGGTCCTGATAAGACAATTTATAAAACGGTCACTATGTGACAACTATCTAGTCCTGAATGGACTACGACGTAAACGGTTAACTAGTAACCACAAATTAATCATACCTCGAACAAACAATATAGTCAGAATGTAACTACAACGATAAAACACAACACAGTCATGGATTGACTGCCTCCAAACTCGATATAGACATTGTATGTCTACTACCTATTTGGCAAACTTCTCGTACGAACATTGCTCCCCAGACTCCACGCGACCACGACATCACTTTAAATTTCGGGACGAAATTTTCTTAACAGGGGGAGAATGTAACACCCGGTCAAAAAGGCAAATTTTCGCGCCTATTTTAAACTTTAAACAATCGTATTTAGTACGTATTACTTTAAATAATGTGTTATTATTTTAATAAACGTTATTTACACGGGAAATATTAAACCATTTTAGAACATAAATCGTTTTGTTTAAAACGTATTTTAGCTAGACGAAACTTAAATACTTTCGTATCATTTGAAAATGATATATTAGAAAACTAAAATAGCTCGTACGACTTAAACTTAAACATTTTATTTTTATAAAATGTTCCAACTCGAAACCATTTTCAATTATACGAATAAATATTACGAATTTAAAAACATTATTTATTTTACGAACGGGTACCAAAACACGGGTATTTTATACCGCAAATTGGGGAAACCAACCCACCACAAAAGATGGGCCGGCCTCCCCATCTTTCCCCCATTTCTTTCTCTTTTCATTTCTCATCACCAAACACACCCTCACATCTCTCTCTCTCTCTCGGATTATACCAACACCACCGGATCATCACCACCATCGCCGGATCACCACCGCCGCACGTCACCACCACCATCGTCGTCATCAACAACAAGCATCATCATCACCATCTTCATCTTCATCACCAAAATCACCATTTTCGGATCTCATTTTGATTTGTAAGAAAACTTCCGATCTACACTTAAATACATGTTTATATCACTTTATACATCATATATTATCATTATACAAGTTTATCATTGTCGATTTTGTGGTTTTTGGCTTCGATCCGTGGTTTTGGGTGAAAACCCGTCGAGCAGACGGAAGTGTCGCCCACAGACCAAAAACAGTGTAGCGTCACTTCCTAAGTGACGCTATGTCAACGAGTCGCCCTTATAGCGACACTACCTGAGTGCCGCTAAAACACTTATACCGTCACTTCTATAGTGACGCGGTCATATAACCTTCGGCAGAAACATGCGACACTTCTCAAGTGTCGCTATCTTCAGCAGAAACCACAACTTTCGGTAGAAACGAACTGCGTCACTAAGCCCTCTGCGTCACTTCCTAAGTGACGCTGTATGCGTCACTAACCCTATAGCGACACTATTGAAGTGTCGCTAAAATGCTGAAAAATCCTATCTTTTGAGTCACTAGCCTAGTGACGCTATAAGTCAACCAGTGACGCATGAAGTGTCGCTATTATCAGTTTTTGAACTAAAAACTCACTTTTAAAATGTCAAACTTATCCAGAAACATATACGCAATTATGTACGAACCGAAACGCGTTTAAACGAGGTTATTTATACGAAAAACACTATAATTATATTTTCAAAATATAATTCCAATACGCCGCGAACGAACCGAACTTTCTTACAAACTTTGAAACGTAAACGCGTGTCAAACACATTGAGTACGACTTAACAGATTAAGCAAACGAATTGGATAATTTATGTCTATATACTTATACGGAACCTCACGTGTTTAGGACACTAGGAGGTCTTCATTTCACACGCGCGTAACTTAAGGGTTGCTAGCTCTCCAGGTGAGTTCATAGTCCCTCCTTTTTACTGTTTTCACTGATTTTGGGGGAGATACATACTCATGATTTACTTGCTTTTCATTGGTAAATGAACTTACAACTTACAACTGCTTTACAAATGTTTGCAAATGACATGTTAAACTCCAACGCCCTTGAGACAATCGTACATACTAGGCAAACTAAGTGTGCCTTAGCTAGACAACAACTAAAATTATACAAGTAAAACTATTTAAACACTCGTCACATCGGCGAGGCATTATTACTAGACTTGGTTAGTTTACTTGTGAAACACAATATGGAGACCATACCCACTAGTCGTGACACGATTCATGAAACCAAATGATAGCATACAATATTTACGTACCGCAGGTACACTTCGACAATTAAGTGATGTAATGACACACTTAAGCATTATGTACTACTCAGAATAACTAGGTGGCGTTTATACGCATCTAGACATGACATGCTACACCCATCATCTAGGTGGTGATTAGTCACACTTAGAAACATTGTGAACACTAAACTTTAATCATAGGTGTAGATTGTTAGATTACACCTTCAGTATTACCGTAGGGTAATAAACACACATAAATTGAGTGTAGTGATTATCTGTAGATAGCTTACACTAATTTATGCATACATAAACTGTTTAGCACGTTGTGCTACTACCGAGCCCGTGGGGCCATCACTGGGCGCGTTGCGCTACTTCCGGGCACGTTGTGCTACTTCCGGGTTCGTTGAACCACTACTTAGCACGTGGTGCTACTTACGATTACATGTACATGATGATGTACACACGCTTACACTAACAAGCACGCGGTGCTTCGCTTATATATATATATACATGTACACACCCTATTCACGCCATTAAGCACGTAGTGCTTCATTAACGTTAAACAAGCATGTAATGCTTCATTTGAACATACAGTAGGCATGTTATGCTACTGCAGAGCCTGTAGGGCCATTACTGGGCGTGCTGCGCTACTTCCGGGCATGTTGTGCTACTTCCGGGCACGTTGTGCTACTTCCGGGTTCGTTGAACCACTACTTGGCACGTGGTGCTACTTCCGATTACCTATACATGTTGATGTATACTTACTACTGTCTTACTAAGCACGTGGTGCTTCATATCTATGCATACGTATTACGTACATCAGGCACGGAGTGCCTCACTACATTTGAACTTAAGCACAGGTTGCTTCATTGTTTATCTAACAAGCACGTGGTGCTCTTGAACATAAAGTATGCACGTAGTGCTACTTTCATTACTTTTATACTTGCAGAATAATCCGATGGATTATTGGGACTCGGGGTACTTATTAACAATCATCATATGTTGTGGGTCCTACATGGGAGATGACCTAACTCTAGGAACCCGTACCTCCATGAAAAGACTAATAGCCGATGCATACTAAACTCCACTAGCTAATAAATCCTATGGTTAGGGTAAACTACACCCCGATATATATAACTTTTGTAATGTCTTTGCAAACTCATTTAATCTAAATATACGGTGGATAACCGCTTTTATAATACGGATGGTATTATTATCATACGATTTCATATTAAATACTCTGTGAACTCACCAGCTTTATAGCTGGCCTATTTTAGTATGTATTCTCAGGTGGCCAGCAGGATTAGGACCACTGCAAGCTATGCTAGCTCGAGTCGCATGTTTTCAAACTTTGGGACAACTCTGCATTTACTTTTGTATTTCAAATTATGCATTTGAAAACCACTATCAACTTTGTAAACGTTTTATTTGGTAAATGTATAACTATTTTCAACGTCTCATTTAGAGTCGTTCATTATATATCTTTGTGCTTGTGATATTTGATTTAGTAACACCCGACCCGATCGCTTCCGCAAACCGAAATTTGAGGGTGTTACAGCTAGTGACTCATAGGCTTATGCGTCACTTCGCTAGTGACTCTATCTAGTGACTCATACTGTTTTTGGCCCCTGCGACACTTGGGCCTGTTCGACGGGTTTCGAGCAAAAAACATGTTTTCGGGTTTCCGTTTTGTCCGATTCTTTTACCCAACCCTTATATGAACATAATAAGCCTATAAAAACCATAAACTAGTAAAAATGATCAAAAACGAGAGATGTCGGGATTTGTCGGAAACTTACAAAGTGTCGAAATAAAAATCCGGAAAGATAGGAACGTAGATCGTGGTGCCGTGGTTCTTTTATTCCAAAGGAGGGGTATGATCCGGCGTCGTTTTGGTGTGTTATTTTGCGAATTTTGGTGGTGGTGTTTGTTTGGTGTAAGAAAGAAAAGAGAGAAAAAGAAAGAGATGAAGAAGAAGAGAAGAAGAAAATGAGGGGAAAAAAAGAAGGGGGATTGGGTTTTGTTAGAACTCAGCTCCCTCTTTCGTGTACTGTGGTCTCCCACCGCAGTACAAAATACCCGTGTTTTTGTACCCAATCGTAATTTAAAATAATATTTTAATTTCTAAAAATTATTTATATTCTTTCGAAATGTTTTTGAACCGGAAAATTTTATGAAAATATTATTTTGGTATTTAAAGTTTAGTAAGTTGTTTTCGCGCGGTCTTGGATTTTTAAGATGCGTTTTAATTTAAAACGACTTAGATTTTCGAATGTTTAATATTTTTCCCAAATTATATAATATTCATTCTAACTAATAAAATATTAGTTTTGAGATTTTGACATTGAAGTTTGGACGCGTTTTTCTGAGTAATCCATCGTATTATATATATATTATATATAATTTTTAAATTCCGTGGTAATAATGCGTACTTAGTATGAAGATTAAAAGTTTAAATTTAGACGCGCAAGTTGACTTTTTGACCGGTTGTTACAGTATGACTTTAGTCTTAATTCTTATATGTGATAGCGTGCGATATGCCATAATTTTGGTGTTTAATTAATATCATTTGGGGATATATTGGGTGTTGTTTCCTCTTTTGTACGTAAGTACAGACCTGGTCTTCGCCAGTATATTTAATGAAAAAGAGCAAAAAGAGTTTAAACGAACTCAAGAATTTAAAATGTAGTCAAATTATGTTGCTTTGTTGTACTGAGGTAGAGACCTGCCACCAATGGTTTGACTAAAAAGTTATTGTGCTAAACTAAAGTCAAGTTATGTCGCTCTGTTGTGTTAAGGTACAGACCTGTCACCAATGTCTTGACTTGAAAAATGATTGTTTTAATTGGATATCCATAATATGTGTAATATTAGCACATTATATGTATGAGGGTATTTTGCTATTGGGAATCAATGGTAAAGCTGCTAGAATAATGATAAGTCAAGCTCAATTGCCTAAGTATAGATTGTTTAGATGGACAACAATATCGGTAATCATTGTGAGCCATCTTGTATGCATAATAATGAGTTTCTTGATAGCTAAATCTTAAGGTTGAATTATTTTTAAGCTAAAAATTTGAATTGCGAAATGCTAGCTTGTATGCAAGTCCCAACGTGTGACACCCGTCAAATTAGGACTAGAAATTAGTTCCTAATCATTATGTAATACATATAGTTAGTGCTATGTATTAGGCTAATTGTATGTATCAAAAATATATATGGGTGAATATATATATATATATCAGTACTCGATTAGATTTAATCGTTCATTTTCAAATCGGCCGAATTCCGATTCAATTATACGGCATTGGTAAAAATAAAGTAATTAAGTAACATGGAATTGTTATTTAATACCCTCATAATTATTATATATTATTTTGATAATATGTATCAAGTATCTCGTATCGTACAAATCAAACGTCCGCGACAAAACTATATATAAATAATGAATTATTATTGAAATTAATAATTATTATTTACATCAGATAAAATAAAGCATATTTCATTTTATAACATTTTACTCAAACGCAACGAAACCACTCGAATCGTATCCGTCTCTAAAACGTAAAACAAAGATATATTAGTATATCTCACCAAAGGTATTTTTATAAAATATTTCCAATAAAAGTATAAACGAATTCATTTTTAGAAATTTATTGATTTAAAACATTATACTACTTTTCGATCGGGTACAAAAACACGGGTCAAATATCACTCTGCGTGCACAATGAGGCTGGACAAGATCCACAAAATGTGGATCTTGCCCGTGCAATAATACTCCCTCCGTTCCCACTTCTTCTTCTTTTTCATTTCATTTATCAATCTCTCTAGCTCTCTCTCTCGGCTCTCTCTTTGATTTCTCAAACAACAACTTTAACAATAACAAGATCAGAAGCATAAGCATAATCATCATCATCATCGTGATCACTTCCATCGTTCATCATCATCATCCTCGTTTACGACCTCCCTTTTGAATTGTAAGGAATCGTTAACCCAAACTTTGTAATTTCGTTTGTAAATAGCATATATTATCATGTATTAATGTTAGGATAGATCATGGTTGGTTGTTTGAGGATTTAAAATGGGTTTTGGGTGAATTTTGGAATGACAGACTCGAACCAGACCTTTGAATCCGGCGGATTCATGGTGAATCCGGCGGATTCCCACCCAGAACCAAGAACAACCCGGCGGGTGCAGTTTGTACCCGGCGCGTTCTTTAAATTATCATGAATCCGGTCGGATTCATGGGAATCCGGCGGATTCCCTTCATTTGTCACCAATCCGGCGGATTCAGGGGAATCCGGCGGATTCCCCCCTTATATTTCATGACCCGACAAATCAACAAACTAACCCTGCGAATACTAGCTAAAACAGAACAAATAATTTTTCGAAAACGTCGACGATTTCACAAGTTAAAACAGGGTAGCTTCTCGATGAAAAATTTATTATAACGGATTGAGCTCAAATTCGCACGGTTATTCGAAAACAGCCAAATGATCAAAGCTAAGTACCTTAGCCTAGTCGGTTTTAGGCCATCCGGGGTCGTTTAGGGGCCGAAAATGGCAGATTACTGTTTTCAGACTCGTACCAAATTTTGTAAATTATGAAATAAAATGTAACGGATATAATGAACTTGATTAACAACTAAACCTATACGATACGACTTATATATGAAACACAAACACTTTTATAAGCACAACAAATCAAGTATAATAATAATAGTTTGAAATTATTATTACAAACCGTCACCAACGACCCGTATACATTTTCAAAACTCAAACATAATCGACAACCAAAGTATTTGGGCATAACTAGTTGAGGGAACAACTAGCATAGATGGTCCGTAGAGTCATCTAATCAATCAAAACCTTGCACGTTTAATACGCCCGGCAGGTTTCAAGAATCTAATCATTTATCAAAACCTTGCGCGTCTAAGACGCCCTGCAGGTTCAGTCGTTGTAACGACATCAAATCATTGTGAATCATTATAATTGTTGGCTAACAATTCATCAGACTCAGGTGAGTCTCATAGCCCCTTTTTAAATGCTTTTACCTAGGGTGAGATACATGCTCTGTTTTGTTTTACATGTGAACGCAAGTATCAAATTATCACGTATGCTGCATGAGTTGTTTTCATCTAATCAATCAAAGTCCTCTGAAGCATAGTTCTGTTAATATGATTTAGCGTGAATGTTAGTGTATGGTACCATATGGGATTGACAATCCCCGTCCGAGTTAGCAAGCACTAACCTGTCAAACGGACGCATTATCATTTGTTCAAACGTATGTTGATTAGGCATACGCATAGAGGCACCCTCGATCAGGCACTTGATAGTGATCCTGACCCCTCAGTTAAGCTCAGACTATGTGCTCGTGTTAGTTGTATCAATCTTTACTTATTTGTTTAATTACAAATATTCATGTGATACCCATCAATCAATTATTTACATGCTTTGTAAATCGAATCATTAAATCTTGCGGTTCACAAATCATATATTATCATATCAAACCTGTGAGCTCACCAGCTTTTTAGCTGACCTTTTAGCATGTTATCTCAGGTACTCGGCAGTAGGTTGGACTGCCCATCAGGATACTGTAGTTCGAGTCGCATGCAATCATATAAACATCAAGAGATTTCCTTGCATTTCTATATTTTGTATAAATTAGATATGTATTAGAATCTCTCAAATATCTATGCGAACTCGTCTTTTGTAAAATATATGTAGACTTTTACGTTAATCAATGAAATTGTAAAACGACGCATGTAGTGGTCGTTCATTATGTATCTTATGTGCTTTGTGTATTGATTAGTAGCACCCCAATGTATGCTTCCGCGAACAGTAAATCTGGGGGTGTTACACAACGCGCCCTTATCTGCCTACTATTTTGGAAATTTTGACGTTTCGAAGTTTTAAATCGATAGTCTACTTGAGAATAAGTAGAATTCAAGTGGGAGATGTTTGATAAACGCCAAAATGTACTAGATTGCAGTACTAATTACCCATTTGTTGAGTAGATTTCGTATGCATTTGATGTGAATAAGATACTTATTTCGTTCATATTTGCATTTAGGAATTTAATCGGAGCTTGGATCGAAAAGAAACGGAAAACGGGCTAATCGTGAAGAAAAGAATCTAAGAGAGTAAAACGATAGACATGAGAAGATTGGATCGAAGTAAAAGATGATTATGTTCTGGAATTGTGAAGATTGCGCCGCGAGCACAAGCAATCGCGTCGCTATTATAGCCTACATCGCGTCGCAACTTAAGTCAATCGAGCCGTGATCATGGAATCTTGATAGAGCCGCAACCAAAACGATAGAGGCGCGATTTAAGCTTGGTCGCGTCGCGATCTTAGGTCGGCTAGAAAGGGTATAAAGTCAACTTTTATTCAGCATTTGAAACCCTAACTTGAGAACCATAACAGTAGCCGACCAGCAGAGGTTTTTCCCCCATTTTGGGAGCAAATCGATGGCGATTCGGAGGCAGAAAAGGCTAGGATCAATTCCTATTGATTATACTTCATTCGGTTTATGATTCGGTTTGCATATGTAACAACCCCAAAATTTGGGTAAATTTAAAATTTTCCTAATTACGTGTTTACTACTTGTATTTAATATGAAATAGGATTAAATACGTTACTTACCTTATATATATATATATGGATGGAATATATACATATATACACGCGTATACGATTCGTTCAAATCGTATAAAACTACAATTGTACAAACTTGTGTACATTGATAAAACAATTATTAAATAATATGAAATTATTTAATTACTTTGATTATTACTTTATATTATATTTTTAATATAACGAAAACGTACGTTTTAATTAAAACGTCACCGAACTCTCCGAAAACTCGACCAACCGACAAAACAAAGCAAAGTTATATTTTATGACTTGAAAACTAGTATTTTGGTAAAATACTACAATTTAATTATCGAGTATTATTTCGTATTTTCAAACGTATATTAAATCGCGTATAAAATCATTTTAACGTTTAAACGACCGGGGAAACGAACACCGCACGGAGCGCAAACACGGAGGAAGCAAAACTTGGTGAGACCACTCAATGGTGGCCCCACCCAACCGGCCCAAGCAAGGGGGTCATCACCCCCCCTCACCTCTTTTCCCTTTCCCACACTCAAACACAAACATAAACACTCTCAATCATTCTCTCTCTCTCTCTCCATCGGTTTCACTCTCTCTCTCTAAACTACCACCACTAAACCACCATAAAAACACCATAAAACGAGCCTAAATCACAAAACGCAAAGGAGCAACGACGATCACCACAACGAGGGCTACAATCGTATCTTTTCGGATTTTCGTTTCGACAACTTTGTAAGTTTTCCGGCGACCCGAAACTTTTCCGATTACTTTTATTTTGCTAGATAAATGTTCCCCTAGCTAAATGATGTCCAAAAATATACTTGAAATGCGTTTTTGAACAAGTTTACGAAAATGTCGGTTTTGGTCATTTTAAATAAAACGACACCACGAATACTAAAAACGACATCCAACAATTTTTAGGAACTCAACATAACATAATAAAGCTTGTGTAAAAGTTTCAACTCGAACGGAACTCGTTAAACACGTTTTCGACACGACTCAAAATCTGACCAGAGCTAAGTGTCGCATGGCTCACGCCAGTTATGCGACACTTCGCCCTAGTGACGCATAGGTCACGACTCGCCTTACGCGACACTTCATTAGTGCCGCTAAACATATATACCGTCACTTCGATAGTGACGCAGTCATAACCCTATCGGCAGAAACAACCCGTCACTACTTAAGTGTCGCTATTATATAACTATCCGTAGTAACTCACGACACTCCCTTAGTGACGCTAGAAAACTCATACCGACACTTCCTTAGTGTCGCTATCATCAGTAGAAACTTATAACTTTCAGTAGAAACGAATAACACCTAGCTACTACTGATGACGTCACCTACACTCATACCGTCACTCCTTCAGTGACGCATAATGGTACATACCGACACTTGACTAGTGTCGCCCTATGAACTGATTTACTCGTCTATACCGTCACTTTATTAGTGACGCCCTGTTTGACCACGACACCTAATACCGTCACTTACCTAGTGACGCACTGATGAAACTTAATACGTATTAACGTCACTTACCCAGTGACGCACTATCTGAATACCGACACTACTTAAGTGTCGCATACACCCCGAAACAGATAACATACACGACACTACTTAAGTGCCGCACCCCACACATAAGTGACGCATATGAGTGACGCATAAACAAGCTGATTGAAACTTACATTTTATACAAGTATGGAATATACTTCAAATACAAACGTACTTTACTCGGCGTTACTTATACACGAAAATACTATACTTTTGAAAGTATACAACTATACTTGAATACGTACAAGACTATACAAAACTTAACGTGAGATTTCACTCACACACGCGTACGAGATTACACTCGAATTACTTAGGAGATTACACTCCAACGAATTTACACTTGTACACTACACGGGATTGCACCCGACACGGACTTATGAGTTCACTCACTAATACGAGCTTTCACTCGTACCCTTTGGGGATTAAGCCCATTGGAACTTACTCGAACAAAACACGCTGTGATACAAACGAACAGTTATAAACGTGCACTTTACAAACATACAAACTACAAACGATATGCAAACGTACAAACAAACTAATGGACATTAACTAGTTGGGAACACTAGCATGGATACTTTACAAGTACTCCATTTACTTACTAAACCTTATGCGTATTAGGACGCTAAGGACTGTTAGTTCGGATACTATTCTACTTGCTTACTACCGCATCGTCTGCTCGACTCAGGTGAGTCTTACAGCCCCTATTTTACTGTTTTATACCAGGGGTGAGATGCATTACTCGTTTTCCTAAAACTGATAAAAGCCGAGTTAACGCATGGTTTGCATGACTTGCGATCATGGTAGCTTTGGATGTTTTCTTACTTGTTCAATATAAATGTTTTGATTTATATTCACTGATGTACTGATAATTACTGTTGATTTAGTTGCTACTCTGTTGTCTCATGACAACGTATGATTTGCATGCCCTGCAATCATTTCTGAGGGAACGGTTTGCATGACTTGCGATCGTTACTCACTTGTTAGTTAAACGTATGATTTGCATGCCCTGCAATCATTTCTGAGGGAACGGTTTGCATGACTTGCGATCGTTACTCACTGGTTAGTTAAACAAACGGCTGCATGACCTGTAACCACTTACTTATATGTATACAGTTTGCAAGACCTGCAACCACCCACTTATAAAGATTAACATGACCTGTAACTGATACTTAAGTGAACGGTTTGCATGACTTGCGATCGTTACTTACTGATTGACTTATGATTTTCCAAATATTACTTGTGTGATCAAACTGTTTACATACTTACAAACCTGTGAGATTCACCAACCTTTTTGGTTGACCGTTTTAGTAATGCTTCTCAGGTACAAAGCATCAGTAGGGATGCCCAGCAGGATAAGCTCACTTAGCTCGAGTTGCATGCATTCACAAGCTTGGAGATTTTTATACATTACTTTTGTACTAGCTGTTATGTATCAGAATCTCTAAGAATTTATTAGAACTCGAGCTTGTATTTTGAACTACTTATGTATTAATGTAATAACTTTTCGAACGTCTCATTTAGAGTCGTTCACTGTATCCTTTGTGCTCGTGATTATTGATTAGTAACACCCAAAACGTCGCTTCCGCAAACAGTTAAATTTGGGGGTGTTACAGATTGGTATCAGAGCCTAAGGTTATAGTGAACTAGGTTGCATTTAGTGGGCCTAGACTATGACCGTTAGGCAGTATTCCCCATTAGATATAACTGGTTCAGGAATTATAGCATACGAGTTTAATTTAACATAGCCTGATCAACTATGTACAATTAAATGAAGATGATGTAAGTTCTGAAAGGGGTTATGTTGAACAGGAATGCAATAGCTGACTCTGACCTCGAGAGAACCGGGACTCTTACTTGATTGTGCTAGACACGCACTAGGTGGTTATGTGATATATATGTATATATTTACATAGGCCTCTTTCCCCGATACGATATTCTCTCTCGACTACCGCGAAATACATTTTCAGATTTCCTCGAACAAACGACAACTCGACATTCTACCACTTTTGTTAAACTATCCACACATCAACTTTTAGCATAATTCCTTTGTACTTAACCGATCATCGCGATCACAATTTTTGTTCAAACCTTCACATGTTCTTTATTTATTGTTTCAAGGAACATGCCTCCTCGACGACAAATCCTGCTTACTGAAGCCGAAGTCGCGGGCCTAATTGCCCGTAGTGTGGCTCAAGCTCTAGCTACCCGGACTTCAGCACCTGGTAGTGAAGATACCGCCAACACTGGACCACAACCCAAAACCTGCACCTACAAAGATTTCCATAACTGCAAACCCTTGACTTTTCAAGGAACTGAAGGAGCGATTGGTCTGATTCGTTGGACCGAGAAAATTGAATCAGTGTTCCTCATCTGCAACTGCAAGGAAGAGGATAAGGTTAAATTCGCCGCCAGCACCTTCTCTGACACTGCCCTGACCTGGTGGAACACGTATGCTCAAACTGTGGGCATTGCCGATGCCTACAAACTACAGTGGAACGAACTGAAAAACATGCTGAGGGGCGAGTACTGCCCAAGAGATGAGCTGAAACAACTGGAGATCGAATTCTGGAATCACCGGATGCAGGGTGATGACATCACCGGCTACACCAACCGCTTTCACCAACTGGCACTCTTGTGCCCATCCATGGTTGATCCTGAATACAAAAGGATCGAAAAGTACGTTGACGGACTTCCCGAACGACTTCAGGACTTAGTAACTTCGTCCAAACCGGGAACCATTCAGAGCGCCATTCGCATGGCTCACGAACTGACGGCAAATTCTGTTCGCCGTGGTACAACTTCTGCCCCGTCTGCAAACAAACGCAAATGGGAAGTAACTCCCTACTCATCCAACCCTACCTCCGACAAAAAGCCCGCAACTGCCACTACCAAGGAAGCAAAGGTTTACAAGGGGAGTAAGCCTTACTGTTCCGAGTGTGGTATACACCATGAGGGCCCCTGCCCCTGCGGCAACTGCAAGAAATTTGGGCACCTGGCCCAAGATTGTCGCACCAACCCCACTGGTACCAACACCGGCGCACCCAAAACCTGTTATGAGTGCAACGGTACCGGGCACTTCAGGAAGGATTGCCCAAAACTGAAACCCCGAAACAACTACACGAAGAGTAGAGCTTATGTGATCAACGCTAGGGAGGAAGACCCGAACCCGAGACTTTGTGATTTGCTCAACCCGGGTACGTACACCCGAACTACTCAACCACTTATGAAAATTGCTTTATGTGCTATAAACTTTCCTAGATCCTAAGTACCCAATAGGATTAGGAAACAGCCGACTGTACGAATCCCAACCATAAAACTTGTATTACACTTGGATTACCGATAACAAACTCTTTTCCCAACTACCTCACACTGGTTGAGACCGGGAACTCGTATATTGTTTGTACTTTAAACAAGTCATCCGATAGAACCTACTCTACTACGGTAGGCTGCTAGTACACATTGTAGCTACCTGATAAATGACTAACTACCGATTATTACTTCGAACAAATTTCGGGACGAAATTTTATTAACAAGGGGAGAATGTAACAACCCCAAAATTTGGGTAAATTTAAAATTTTCCTAATTACGTGTTTACTACTTGTATTTAATATGAAATAGGATTAAATACGTTACTTACCTTATATATATATATATGGATGGAATATATACATATATACACGCGTATACGATTCGTTCAAATCGTATAAAACTACAATTGTACAAACTTGTGTACATTGATAAAACAATTATTAAATAATATGAAATTATTTAATTACTTTGATTATTACTTTATATTATATTTTTAATATAACGAAAACGTACGTTTTAATTAAAACGTCACCGAACTCTCCGAAAACTCGACCAACCGACAAAACAAAGCAAAGTTATATTTTATGACTTGAAAACTAGTATTTTGGTAAAATACTACAATTTAATTATCGAGTATTATTTCGTATTTTCAAACGTATATTAAATCGCGTATAAAATCATTTTAACGTTTAAACGACCGGGGAAACGAACACCGCACGGAGCGCAAACACGGAGGAAGCAAAACTTGGTGAGACCACTCAATGGTGGCCCCACCCAACCGGCCCAAGCAAGGGGGTCATCACCCCCCCTCACCTCTTTTCCCTTTCCCACACTCAAACACAAACATAAACACTCTCAATCATTCTCTCTCTCTCTCTCCATCGGTTTCACTCTCTCTCTCTAAACTACCACCACTAAACCACCATAAAAACACCATAAAACGAGCCTAAATCACAAAACGCAAAGGAGCAACGACGATCACCACAACGAGGGCTACAATCGTATCTTTTCGGATTTTCGTTTCGACAACTTTGTAAGTTTTCCGGCGACCCGAAACTTTTCCGATTACTTTTATTTTGCTAGATAAATGTTCCCCTAGCTAAATGATGTCCAAAAATATACTTGAAATGCGTTTTTGAACAAGTTTACGAAAATGTCGGTTTTGGTCATTTTAAATAAAACGACACCACGAATACTAAAAACGACATCCAACAATTTTTAGGAACTCAACATAACATAATAAAGCTTGTGTAAAAGTTTCAACTCGAACGGAACTCGTTAAACACGTTTTCGACACGACTCAAAATCTGACCAGAGCTAAGTGTCGCATGGCTCACGCCAGTTATGCGACACTTCGCCCTAGTGACGCATAGGTCACGACTCGCCTTACGCGACACTTCATTAGTGCCGCTAAACATATATACCGTCACTTCGATAGTGACGCAGTCATAACCCTATCGGCAGAAACAACCCGTCACTACTTAAGTGTCGCTATTATATAACTATCCGTAGTAACTCACGACACTCCCTTAGTGACGCTAGAAAACTCATACCGACACTTCCTTAGTGTCGCTATCATCAGTAGAAACTTATAACTTTCAGTAGAAACGAATAACACCTAGCTACTACTGATGACGTCACCTACACTCATACCGTCACTCCTTCAGTGACGCATAATGGTACATACCGACACTTGACTAGTGTCGCCCTATGAACTGATTTACTCGTCTATACCGTCACTTTATTAGTGACGCCCTGTTTGACCACGACACCTAATACCGTCACTTACCTAGTGACGCACTGATGAAACTTAATACGTATTAACGTCACTTACCCAGTGACGCACTATCTGAATACCGACACTACTTAAGTGTCGCATACACCCCGAAACAGATAACATACACGACACTACTTAAGTGCCGCACCCCACACATAAGTGACGCATATGAGTGACGCATAAACAAGCTGATTGAAACTTACATTTTATACAAGTATGGAATATACTTCAAACACAAACGTACTTTACTCGGCGTTACTTATACACGAAAATACTATACTTTTGAAAGTATACAACTATACTTGAATACGTACAAGACTATACAAAACTTAACGTGAGATTTCACTCACACACGCGTACGAGATTACACTCGAATTACTTAGGAGATTACACTCCAACGAATTTACACTTGTACACTACACGGGATTGCACCCGACACGGACTTATGAGTTCACTCACTAATACGAGCTTTCACTCGTACCCTTTGGGGATTAAGCCCATTGGAACTTACTCGAACAAAACACGCTGTGATACAAACGAACAGTTATAAACGTGCACTTTACAAACATACAAACTACAAACGATATGCAAACGTACAAACAAACTAATGGACATTAACTAGTTGGGAACACTAGCATGGATACTTTACAAGTACTCCATTTACTTACTAAACCTTATGCGTATTAGGACGCTAAGGACTGTTAGTTCGGATACTATTCTACTTGCTTACTACCGCATCGTCTGCTCGACTCAGGTGAGTCTTACAGCCCCTATTTTACTGTTTTATACCAGGGGTGAGATGCATTACTCGTTTTCCTAAAACTGATAAAAGCCGAGTTAACGCATGGTTTGCATGACTTGCGATCATGGTAGCTTTGGATGTTTTCTTACTTGTTCAATATAAATGTTTTGATTTATATTCACTGATGTACTGATAATTACTGTTGATTTAGTTGCTACTCTGTTGTCTCATGACAACGTATGATTTGCATGCCCTGCAATCATTTCTGAGGGAACGGTTTGCATGACTTGCGATCGTTACTCACTTGTTAGTTAAACGTATGATTTGCATGCCCTGCAATCATTTCTGAGGGAACGGTTTGCATGACTTGCGATCGTTACTCACTGGTTAGTTAAACAAACGGCTGCATGACCTGTAACCACTTACTTATATGTATACAGTTTGCAAGACCTGCAACCACCCACTTATAAAGATTAACATGACCTGTAACTGATACTTAAGTGAACGGTTTGCATGACTTGCGATCGTTACTTACTGATTGACTTATGATTTTCCAAATATTACTTGTGTGATCAAACTGTTTACATACTTACAAACCTGTGAGATTCACCAACCTTTTTGGTTGACCGTTTTAGTAATGCTTCTCAGGTACAAAGCATCAGTAGGGATGCCCAGCAGGATAAGCTCACTTAGCTCGAGTTGCATGCATTCACAAGCTTGGAGATTTTTATACATTACTTTTGTACTAGCTGTTATGTATCAGAATCTCTAAGAATTTATTAGAACTCGAGCTTGTATTTTGAACTACTTATGTATTAATGTAATAACTTTTCGAACGTCTCATTTAGAGTCGTTCACTGTATCCTTTGTGCTCGTGATTATTGATTAGTAACACCCAAAACGTCGCTTCCGCAAACAGTTAAATTTGGGGGTGTTACAGCATATCTTTTTCCGATTTCAATTCGAACATCGTCTATGTGTTTGTTTGAGATCATGAAACTGATTTTGTATAATTGAATGATTGATTAGACTTATTGTTAATTGTTTAGTTTAGTAACTTTGGATTATGATTATTTGATGGTTATAATTGTGTTTTGGATCAATTGTCTGATTAAAGATTGTTATGTTATCCGTAGAACCTTGGTTATTGGTGATTGTTAGTTATTACTTAAAATGGTTAATAGTGTCATTGAGATTGAGTTCCTTTGATGTTATTGATTACTGATGATTATGAATCTAGGTTTATAGTCATTGCTAAATATATTGAGTTTGATAGGTTAAGAGAATAGTAACTAATCAATCTAAAATGAGCAAGTTAATAAGAGATTATTAGTAGGTATTGTTGAGTCATACCGCGAGGATCAATCATAACAAGTCGTGAATACTTAATACACAATCTAGGGAAAAGCACGCAATAGAGTAACATTCTTGCGACGTCGGATCGATGTTTAATGTGGGACTCTAGATTGTAGATATTAGTTAACCAGAACCGGAGACTAATTTACATTTAACTTGGACTCTTTGATTAGTGACTAAGTTGATATAAAAGAAATCACAATCAGACAATCAAAACACATGAACCGGATAATATGAATCTGAGCGGAAGAACCTAAGCAATTACATGTCTATCTCCGATTATTTATCTGTTCCTCTTATCTTGTTTTATGTTGTTGGTTTGGTTAATTAGTTCATATTGAACGTTCGTACGGAACTAAAACGTAACCACTATTTTACTGCTTTATTTATAAATCCAATTTAATTGAATAACATCGTTCCTGTTTTCCTGTGTTCGACCTAGACTTACCATAGCTATATTATTCCGATTGGGTATTCTTGCCTGGTTGTGTGATAGTAGTGATTGGTATATCCTGTACTTTATAAATAATAAAACTAGATGCTTTCTCACGCATCAAGTTTTTAGCGCCGCTGCCGGGGAACAGTTGAGTTATTTTAAGTTTTTAATTTTATTCTAGTAATTTAGTTGTTTTTATTTTTATTGTTATTTTATTGTTTTATTTTATAGTGTCAGTGCTTTTAATCTGTCTGTTGGTTTTGTTTAGATAGGTTACAGGTAGTATATGACCCGTTCTTCTAAATCACCACTTCTTCAACCGTTTTTCGAACAGGAAAAAGAATTCAGGAGATTAGCTCTGCTCAACATCACACCTACTAATTTTCAGTTAAATCTAAACACCGAACAGGAAGAAACACCAAAATTTGAAATGGCTGACCCAGAAACTCAGACCATGGAAACCCGGATGAAGGCCACTTGGGATGGCCAGGGTTCAGCTATTACTCAGGCTGCGATTACGGATGAATTTGAGATCAAGGGCCAATTTCTGCATATGATTAACAATCAGTGCCAATTTAGTGGATCTGAGAAGGAAGACCCGGATGATCACTTGAGGAAATTCTTGGGGATTTGCTCGTTGTTCAACTTGCGAGCTATCGAGAATGAAGTGATTTATTTGAGGGTGTTTCCTTGGACTCTCACGGGAGAGGCTAAGGATTGGCTAGATTCGTTACCGCAAGGAGGGATCACTACTTGGGAAGGTATGGTTGACAGGTTTCTCTAGAGGTTCTTCCCTGCTTCTAAAGCAGCCGAGTTACAGGGAGAGATTTCTTAGTTCGAACAAAAACTAGCAGAGACTTTATATAAGGCTTGGACTAGGTTTGGTAAAATGTTAAGGATGTGTCCTCCACATGGTTTGAACACCTTTCAGAAAGTGCAGATATTTTATAAGGGAGCTGATTTGGATACCAGGAAGGCTATTGATACTGCAGTAGGGGGTTCTATTATGAAGACAGCCAACTAAGCTCATACCATTATTGCTGATTTAGCCGCTCACACTCACAAGTGGCATCAAAAGAAGGAAAATTCTAGAGCATCCAAAGTGGCTAGTGTCGAAGCCAATGAGGGTATTGCTGCCTTAACTGCTCAGATGGAAACTTTTGGAAGGCAGATGGAGAAAATGACCAAGGATATTCATGCCATAAAGGTTGGTTGTGAGACGTGCGGGGGTATGCACTTAACCAAAGATTGTGATATAGACAAACCGATGGATTAGTTGGAGAATGTTTCTTTCTTAAATCAAAGACCGAATAATTATCAGAGGGATCAGAACAACTTCAGCAGAAACTACAATTCATCTTATCAACAGTCGGGTCCTGGTTATTACCAACAACCACAGACAGAGGTCAAGAATTCGAGTTTGTAAGATCTCGTTAACAAGTTTGTTACAACCCAAAGTCAAACAAATGAAGTAACTTCTCAGTCACTAAGGAACCAACAGGCTTCCATTCAGCATTTGGAACAGGAGGTTAGCAACATCTCGAGGATGTTAGCTGAGAGGCAACCGGCTGCCTTACCGAGTGATACGAAAGTTAACCCCCTGAATGAGCACGTGAATGCCATAAATTCAATTGTTGAGGAAGAGAGAGTGGAGGATGAAAGTGATATAGAACACACCTCAATACCACAACCCACCGTTCGTGCCAAACCCGTTGTAAAGGAATATAAACCAAAGATTCCTTATCCGAAAGTAATTCTTAGAGACGAGGTTAAAGAGAAACATGGTAAGTTTTTGGATCTTTTAAGAAATATTAACATACCATTTGTTGAAGCCATATCGCACATGCCGAAGTATGTTAAGTTCTTGAAAGAAATTTTGAAAGGCAAGAAGAAGCTTGATGATGTGTCGACTGTGACTTTGGATGGTGAGTGCTCGGCAGTAATGACAGGTAAACTACCTCCGAAGATGAAGGATCCGGGGAGTTTTATTATCCCTTGTCAGACAGGTAAGTTTCCTGTAAGTAACGCACTAGCCGACCTAGGAGCTAGCATAAATATCATGCCTTATTCTCTGTATGCTAGACTCAACCTAGGTGAACCTAAACCTACACATATGAGCATACGATTAGCCGATCGGTCATTAACTTATCCTATAGGTATTGTGGAAAATGTGTTGGTAAAGGTTGAGAATTTACTTTTTCCAGTTGATTTTGTGATCGTGGATATGGAGGAGGATATGAATACCCCGCTTATTTTAGGCCGACCTTTCTTGGCTACAGCTAGTGCACTTGTGGATGTAAAGGTGGGTAAGTTAACTTTGAGAGTTGATGATGCAGAGGTCACTTTTTATAATAATCATGTCGTGCCCAAAAATACTGATTCCGCTTGTGTTGTAAGTCAAAAAGAACTCGTGATCAACAACGAGGTGAATGAAAAAGAAAAGAGGGATTTAAACGAGATAGGTTGCCATGGAACGTTGAATGAAACTAAAAGGCCGGTGATTCGATTCTTGAGAAATCAATGAAGAAAGTATACAATCGGATACTTCAAGCCACGTCTAAAGGTGATACTTTTTGTGGTACTCGTATTATTCCAAAATTGTCAAAGAAAGAGAAAGGTAAGCTTCTCGAGATTGTCAACACCACACGAGGTACCAATGATTGGTTGACTTCATTTATTCAAGGTACGCGTTTGTGACACCCATCAAATTAGGACTAGAAATTAGTGCCTAATCAAGTGAAATACATGTAATTAGTTATGTGTTAGGCTAATTAATGTATTGAAATATATATTGTTGAATATATACAATTATGCGATTTGATTAAATCGTACAAGTTTCAAATCGAATGTAATTTGATTCAATTAATACGGACGTTGGTGAACAATTTAAATAAATAGTATAAACTTTATTTAATAACACGATTATATCCAAAGTATTATTTTTATAATATTTCATATTCATTTTGAATCATACAATCAATGGTCACACAATTAAAATAATAAACGCGCAAACAAAACAAAATAAGTTAAAAGTTATATTTTATAACGTAATTATTAAGTATTTGGTAAAATACTTCAACAAAATATTGGGTAAGTATTCGGATTTTAGAATGCAAATTCAAACGAATAAAATAAATATTTAACGATTAAACAATCGGGAAAACGAACACCGCACGGAGTACAAATGCACGGGAACAAAAATTGGTGAAGTCCACTCCGCGGACCCCACCGAAATCAGCCCCAAAAAGGGTGAGGGGATCAAATCCCCACCCATTTCCCATTCTCACTCTCTCACCCTCCATTTCTTTTCTCTCATTTCTCTCAACAACACATCACCACCACCACCACAAATCATCACATTAACACCATAAAACGTTCTCTGATCATCTCATCCATTTGGAGAAAAAGAACCACCACGCAACGATCTACAAGTTCATCTTTTCGGAATTTTGATTCGCCACCTTGTAAGTTTTCGACAAAAACCCGAAACTCTTCGATTTCACTCATTTTTACATGTTTGTTGTTTATATAAGTTGATAATGTCCACATATGGGTTGGGTAAAAGATTTGGGCCGACCGGTGGCAGGAAAACTCAATTTTTGACAAAAAGTCCGTCATCAGACTTAAGTGTCGCAACGATGACTGCAGTATAGCGTCACTTCATGCGTCACTTAAGTGACGCATTGAGTGTCGCTAAAAGCCCTAATTTTGCGTCACTTGCCTAAGTGCCGCATAAAACCCCTTTTTCCCGACACTTGCCTAAGTGTCGCAAATTCAACACCCGTCACTATAAACCGACACTTATAGCGTCACTTGTTTAAGTGACGCCTACAATCGAGAACTGATTTCACCCGTCACTAACCTTAGTGACTCATGACCTTTATACCGACACTTACAACCGACACTTCCTTAAGTGTCGCCCTCTATGCGTCACTTGCACAAGTGACGCCATTAGATCAGAATCCGTCATTTCATGCGACACTTCCTAAGTGTCGCCTAAACCCTTGAGTGTCGCTATAAGTGTAACACCCGCCAAATTAGGACTAGTAATTAGTGCCTAATCATATGTTAATACATGTAATTAGTTCCTTGTTAGGCTAATTAATGTATCGAATTATATATATTGTTGAATATATACGAAAATGCGATTTGATTAAATCGTACGCAATTTAAATCGGATGTATTTCGATTCTATTTTATATGGACGTTGGTGACAAAATTTTATTAAATAACGGTTTATGTCAAAAATATTATTTTTATAATATTTCGTATCGTACAATCAGGAATTACATAATTTAAAACGTAAAACGCGCAAACCAAATAAAATAAATTACAACTTATAACTCAAAATAAAGTGATTAGTAAAATAATTAAACAAACTATCGCGTAAAAATTCGTAATCTAAAACTTATAATTAAAACGTAAAATAATTATTTAACGTCTAAACAACGGAGCAAACGAACACCACACGGAACGCGGGGCGAAAAACTGGAAATGGGGATAACCCCACCTCCACCTCCTCTTTTCTTTCATTTATTTCCTTTCCTCTCTCTCTCCTTCATCTTTTTCTCTCAAACTTTCATCACCAAAACTCACTAAAAATCGCAAATAGCAACATCAAACGACCTTGGATCTCATTATCACTTTGGAAGAAAACGACCACCGCGACACGATCTATCATTCTATCTTTTCGGATTTCTCATCCGACAATTTGTAAGTTTCCGACAAATCCCGAAATCTCTCGTTTTTAAGTGTTTTCACTTTCTAGTAGTTTGTAACAACTTATAATGTCCCTATAAGGGTTGGGTAAAAGTTTTGGACCGAACGGAAACCGCAAAACTCGTTTTCGACACATTTTCCGGCCAACAGACCGCTACGTCGCATTTGGCCCAGAATTTATGCGACGTCAGCTTCTACGTCGCAAAACCCCTCGTGACGTCGCATAGTGCGACGTCAGTCACAACGTCGCATTAAATTGCGACGTCGCATATAGCGACGTCAGCCTTAACGTCGCCAATACCACGCCACGTCGCA
The DNA here is from genome assembly GCA_949592205.1 of Helichrysum umbraculigerum. NCBI lineage: Eukaryota > Viridiplantae > Streptophyta > Magnoliopsida > Asterales > Asteraceae > Helichrysum > Helichrysum umbraculigerum. Next base: position 99,731,203 of record CATIUR010000001.1, read on the forward strand.
CTTAGCGACGTAAGCCCCTGCGTCGCAGAAATCACCTACGTCGCATTAGCGACGCAGTACCCTACGTCGCATTAAATTGCGAAACGTCGCCTTTAGCGACGTCATGCTCAACGTCGCAGTCCTACCTGCGACGTCGCACCCAACGTCGCACCCAACGTCGCACAAACCAGAACCTCAAAAACACAGATTTTTACTAAGTGTCGAGACTCGAAATTTATCACTCGATTTTACCCAAATTCAGATCCAGATGCGTTTTTCATCAAAGCAATATAGTAGAAATAAAAATTTTCCAAGCTGACCTGGCAGCTCGACCCCAGCCAGGGGCTCTGCCCCTTGGACCCCGCCAGGGGCTGCCGCCCCTTGGACCCCGCTACCAGGGGCGCTGCCCCCGGACCCCCGTACTTAGATTTTGTAACGGCTTCTAAAACACAATCAAAACACATTTTTCAAGTAAAACGACACGTAATCAAAATAATAATAATTGAGATTATTATTACGAATCCGTCACCAACGGGCCGTACACTTTTCAAATACTCAAACTTATCAACCAAATAGTGGAAATTTGGACATTATAGTTGAACGAACAACTACAAGGGTGATCTGTTGAGATACCCAAATCATGATTATAACCATCGCGTGTCGTGGACACCCTCAGGTTACAAGTCTTTGGACTTCATTTCGGCTAATCAACTTACGTTTGTTTAAACGCATTCAGACTCAGGTGAGTCTCATAGCCCCTCTTTTTACTGTTTTACTCAGGGGTGTGATATACTGCTCAACTTTTAACATGTGAACGCAAGTACCAACTTTTCATATACTACATGAGTTTTTCGAAACTAATCATTTGAAAGTCCTCCGTCAGCATAGTTGTTAATACGTTGTAGCGTGAATATTAGTATATGGTACCATATAGGATTGACCCTCCTCGTTCGGGTTAGCAAGCACTAACCGGGTAAACGGACGTACTAATATTTGGGAAGACGAATGTTGATTAGGCATTCGTGGAGGCACCTCGCCCGGAATTCTCTATAGGGGACCCGGCCCTCGAGTTAAGCTCAACTATGTGCTCATGGCTGTATACACGATGATTATCATTTAATTGCTGGATGCAATTCATTATTTAATTGCTGGATGCAATTCATTATTTAAATCTTGCGGTTCATACGATATTACTTGACTTTAAACCTGTGAGCTCACCAGCTTTATAGCTGACCTTTTAGCATATATCGCAGGTACCCAGCAGTAGGATGTTTCTGCTTCAGGATTTAGCTCGAGTCAGCATACAGACGATTGAGATTTTCTTGCATCAGTATATTTTGTACAAGTACTTATGTACTGAAATCTCATTTTATTAAACTCGAGCTATGTAAAGCTTTTAAATGTTGTAAACATTTCAGTTAGCAATATATTTTGTTAAAACGACGCATATAGAGTCGTTTGCTATTTATCTTTGTGCTTTGTTATTGATTAGTAACACCCAAATCAAGCTTCCGCAAATCATCAAATTTGGGGGTGTTACAGATTGGTATCAGAGCCTAAGGTTATAGTGAACTAGGTTGCATTTAGTGAGCCTAGACTATGACCATTAGGCAGTATTCCTTATTAGGTATGACTGGTTCAGGGATTACAGCATACGAGTTTAATTTAACATAGCCTGATCAACTATGTACAATTAAGCAAAGATGATGTAAGATCTGAAAGTAGTTATGGCTGAACAGGATACAATAGAAGACTCTGACCTCGAGAGAACCGAGACTTAAACATGTTTATGCTAGACACTCAATAGGCTATATTATATAGGAACTATATGAATATAGGCCTCAATCTTACTAACGCTTTGTCTCAGAAATGGCAAACACACCATCAACTTCATCTCGTTCTCAATCCGGGTCGCAGAACCCAAGGGTAGCAAGGAGGAACTCCAGGTTGCCTCGAGCTGGCCCGTACTCCACTCACTCCACCTTGCCGGCTCTAGCCGCTAGGGTGAATCAACACGAGCAACGACTTCGCACCATGGATGTCGTGTTGCAGGAAACAAACGAAAACTGGAGACTTACATCCCTTGAACGCATCGAACAAGTCTCCGACGACCTTGAAACCACAAACAACAACATGGATGTCCTTCGCAACCAAATAATAGAAATAAGGGTGGAAAATGCCCTTCCGCAACAAAGGATGGATGAATGCGTGCAACGCTCACTTGAGGCAGAAGAGTATGCGCGCGGACTAACACAACGACTTGCGCTAGCAGAAGACAACGCCCGACAAGCTAGCAGGCTTGCAAACACTGTGGACCGTCTTGTCACGATGATGGAACAAATTAATCTACGTTAAGACTAGTGTAGTCTTTGTCTTGTAATCTACCCTGTAATCTAGTAACTATCTACGCGCTATTCTATAATTCGGTCGGATGTAACAATTCCCGACATCTTTTGTAATACATCTGTAGGATGTAACCTTTGAACTCGTACTATCTATTAAATATTCCTTGCTGTTTCAACTCATATCGATTGCCATTATTCCTGTTGATGTTATGTATTACTGCTTTTATACATGTACATCTGAGATAAATACAACTTTCTTGCAAAATCTCATGTATCTTCATTTCTTTTATTGAAGAATCATGCCGCCGAAGACCAGACCTTACACTGATGCTCAGATTACTTCACTCATAACCCAGGCTGTTACTGAAGCCTTAGCTCGGAATACCCCACCAAACTCCACCAGAAACATCGATACCGCTGGAACCTCTGCCACCAAACCTTGTTCTTACAAGGACTTCCAAAGCTGCAAACCCTCGAGTTTCAAGGGTTCCGAAGGAGCCATCGGACTAATCAGATGGTTCGAGAAAATGGAAACTGTTTTCCGTGTCAGCAAATGCGCGGAGAACGACAAAGTAAACTTCGCCACCTGCTCTCTTGAAGATGATGCCCACTCTTGGTGGAATTCATATACCCAATCAGTGGGTGCTGACATTGCCTACCAAATCACTTGGGAGGAATTGAAAGCCAAACTCACTGCCAAGTACTGCTCTATCGCCAAACTCCAGAAGCTAGATGAGGAGTTCTGGAACTTAAAGGTTCAGGGTGGTGATATCGATGGTTATACCACCAGGTTTCAACAACTAGCTGCTCTCCGCCCAGCTATGGTAAGCACTGAACCTGATAAAATCAGGAAGTACGCCCTTGGTCTCCCTGATTTTGTTCGGGGACACGTCATCTCTTCAAAACCAACCACCATTGACGGTGCGATCTCATTGGCCCAAGACCTGATGTCTATGAGCCAAGATTCGGAACCACCCACTTCATCCTCCCAAAACAACAAACGCAAGTGGTCTGACTACCACAACAACCACTCCAACCAACAAAACAAGAAACCCGACACCATCAAAGCCTACAACACCACCACTGACATCACACGGGGCTACACTGGGAGCAAACCCTATTGTCCCAAGTGCAGTCGCCACCACGAAGGTTCCTGTGGTCCCTTTTGCAACAACTGCAAGAGGTACGGCCACCTCACCAAAGACTGCCGCTCTCCCTCCAACAACAATTCCAACAACAACACCAGACCACCCAAAGTATGCTTTGAGTGTGGGAAACCCGGGCATTTCAGAGATTCGTGCCCAAAGCTGAAGAATAACAACAACAACCGCAACAACAACAACACTCGCAGCAGAGCTTTCGTCATCAAATCTGGGGACGCCCGCCAAGACCCGAATGTGGTCTCGGGTATGTTCCTCCTCAACAACTTAACTGCTTCTGTTCTATTTGATACTGGTGCTGATAGAAGCTTTATCTCCGATGATTTTTGCCCATTACTTGACATCACTCCTGTTGCCTTAGATGTTAAGTACACTGTAGAGCTAGCCAATGGAAAACTTGTAGAAACCACCAGTGTGATACCTAATTGCACTTTAAACCTAGCTGACGAAACCTTTTCGATCGATCTTATACCCATTGAAATCGGAAGTTTCGATGTCATTATTGGAATGGACTGGTTGTCCAAACATCGCGCTGAAATCGTTTGTCACGATAAAATCGTCCGTATCCCACTCGCCGTTGGTGGAACCTTGATCATACAGGGGGAGACCGGTGGGACGGGACTCAATATAATCTCCTGCTTAAAAACCCGAAAATTTCTGAGAAAGGGTTACCCTGCCATACTCGCACACATCACCGAGAAGAAGTCGGAGGAGAAACGACTTGAGGATGTGCCGATTGTTAGAGACTTTCCCGAAGTCTTTCCGGAAGAACTACCTGGTCTACCTCCGTCTAGACAGGTTGAGTTCTCAATCGATCTCGTGCCGGGTGCCGCACCGGTGGCCCGCGCACCATACCGTTTAGCCCCATCCGAACTTCAGGAGTTGTCCTCTCAGTTACAGGAACTGCTGGATCGAGGATTCATTAGACCGAGTTCTTCACCTTGGGGAGCTCCGGTCTTATTTGTCAAAAAGAAGGACGGTTCATTCAGAATGTGCATCGACTACCGAGAATTGAACAAATTGACCGTCAAGAACCGTTATCCACTTCCTCGCATTGATGATCTATTCGACCAACTTCAGGGTTCAAGTTTCTACTCAAAAATCGACCTGCGATCAGGTTATCATCAGTTACGAGTTCGCGACACCGATATTCCAAAAACTGCTTTCAGAACTCGTTACGGGCACTACGAATTCCAAGTGATGCCCTTTGGTCTAACCAACGCACCGGCTGTATTCATGGACCTCATGAACCGGGTGTGCAAACCTTACCTCGATAAGTTTGTCATTGTCTTTATCGATGACATACTCATTTACTCGCGCAATGAGCAAGAACATGCGCAACACCTCAGAACCATCCTTGAACTACTTAGACACGAGGAGCTTTATGCTAAATTCTCTAAGTGTGAGTTCTGGATCCAAACCGTTCAATTTCTTGGTCACGTGATCGACAGTCAGGGAATTCACGTGGACCCATCAAAGATCGAGGCTATCAAAGACTGGCAAGCACCCACCTCTGCAACTGAAGTACGACAATTCTTGGGTCTTGCTGGGTATTATCGACGATTTATCGAAAATTTCTCCAAAATAGCTCAATCACTCACGGTACTGACTCAGAAGGACAAAAGGTTCGATTGGACCGAGAAACAAGAGTCAGCGTTCCAACTTCTGAAACAAAAGCTTTGCAGTGCTCCAATTCTATCACTACCCGAAGGCACCGATGACTTCGTGGTATACTGCGATGCTTCTCACCAAGGTCTTGGTTGCGTGTTGAAGCAACGAGACAAGGTTATTGCTTATGCCTCACGACAGCTAAAAATTCACGAAAAGAACTACACCACTCATGATCTCGAGCTTGGAGCTGTCGTTTTTGCTCTCAAAATCTGGAGACATTATCTCTACGGCACTAAGTGCACAATCTTTACCGATCATAAAAGTCTCCAACACATCTTCGATCAGAAGGATCTCAATATGAGGCAACGTCGATGGGTCGAGTTGCTTACCGATTACGATTGCGAGATCAAGTACCATCCAGGGAAGGCTAATGTTGTAGCCGATGCCCTCAGCCGAAAGGAACGACCAAAACCACTTCGAGTCCGAGCCCTCAGTATGACCATTCACAACGATCTTACCATTCAAATTCATACCGCTCAGATCGAAGCCCTGAAACAGGAAAACATCAAAGATGAAGCCTTGCGGGGCATTGACAAACAATTCGAAATCAGACCTAACGGAATTAGGTATTTCTCAAACCGAATCTGGTTGCCTAGTTTTGGGAACCTAAGAGACTTGGTGATGGAAGAGGCTCACAAGTCTAAATATTCTATTCATCCTGGATCCGATAAGATGTACCACGGCATCAAGGAATTTTATTGGTGGCCAAACATGAAAGCCGAAATCGCCACTTATGTCAGCAAGTGTCTTACTTGCTCGAAAGTCAAAACCGAACATCAGAAACCTCCTGGTTTACTCCAACAACCTGAAATCCCTGAATGGAAATGGGATCAAATTGCCATGGACTTCATAACCAAACTACCAAAGTCGTCGAGCGGTTGCGATACCATTTGGGTGATCGTCGATCGTCTCACCAAATCTGCTCATTTCCTGGCAATCAAAGAAAACGATAAAATGGAACGCCTTACACAAATCTACATCAAGGAAATCATTTCTCATCACGGTGTTCCAACCTCAATCATCTCTGACAGAGATGCCCGTTTCACCTCTCACTTTTGGCAATCACTTCAGAAAGCATTGGGTACCCGTCTCGATATGAGTACCGCGTACCATCCTCAAACCGATGGCCAAAGTGAACGAACCATTCAAACACTGGAAGACATGCTACGAGCCTGCGTAGTTGATTTCGGTACAAACTGGGAAAAACATCTACCGTTGTGCGAGTTTTCGTACAATAACAGTTATCATGCCAGCATTAAGACTGCACCTTTTGAGGCACTGTACGGTCGTAAGTGCCGATCACCGATCTGTTGGACTGAAGTGGGAGATAGTCAACTCACTGGTCCGGAACTCATTCACGCCACCACTGAGAAAATTGTGGAAATCCAAAACAGACTCAAAGCCGCACGTGATCGTCAGAAAAGTTATGCTGACGTGAGACGCAAACCACTCGAGTTCCAAGTTGGGGATCGAGTTCTCTTAAAAGTATCGCCTTGGAAAGGCGTCATCCGTTTTGGCAAACGCGGGAAGTTGAATCCCAGATACATCGGGCCTTTTGAGATCCTTGAACGGATTGGCCCCGTAGCTTATCGATTGCAGCTGCCATCCGAACTTAGCAGCGTGCACCCTACTTTTCATATCTCAAATCTGAAGAAGTGTCTGTCCGATGAGACACTTATTATTCCATTAGATGAAATTCGTGTTGACGATAAACTCCATTTCGTTGAGGAACCCGCTGAAATTATGGACCGTGAGGTCAAACAACTGAAACAAAGTCGTATTCCCATCGTCAAGGTCAGATGGAATTCGCGGCGTGGTCCGGAATTCACCTGGGAACGGGAAGACCAAATGCAACTCAAATATCCTCAACTTTTCACTGATTCTACATCAAACACGACTTCGAGCTAAATTTCGGGACGAAATTCTTCTAACAGGGGGAGAATGTAACACCCGCCAAATTAGGACTAGTAATTAGTGCCTAATCATATGTTAATACATGTAATTAGTTCCTTGTTAGGCTAATTAATGTATCGAATTATATATATTGTTGAATATATACGAAAATGCGATTTGATTAAATCGTACGCAATTTAAATCGGATGTATTTCGATTCTATTTTATATGGACGTTGGTGACAAAATTTTATTAAATAACGGTTTATGTCAAAAATATTATTTTTATAATATTTCGTATCGTACAATCAGGAATTACATAATTTAAAACGTAAAACGCGCAAACCAAATAAAATAAATTACAACTTATAACTCAAAATAAAGTGATTAGTAAAATAATTAAACAAACTATCGCGTAAAAATTCGTAATCTAAAACTTATAATTAAAACGTAAAATAATTATTTAACGTCTAAACAACGGAGCAAACGAACACCACACGGAACGCGGGGCGAAAAACTGGAAATGGGGATAACCCCACCTCCACCTCCTCTTTTCTTTCATTTATTTCCTTTCCTCTCTCTCTCCTTCATCTTTTTCTCTCAAACTTTCATCACCAAAACTCACTAAAAATCGCAAATAGCAACATCAAACGACCTTGGATCTCATTATCACTTTGGAAGAAAACGACCACCGCGACACGATCTATCATTCTATCTTTTCGGATTTCTCATCCGACAATTTGTAAGTTTCCGACAAATCCCGAAATCTCTCGTTTTTAAGTGTTTTCACTTTCTAGTAGTTTGTAACAACTTATAATGTCCCTATAAGGGTTGGGTAAAAGTTTTGGACCGAACGGAAACCGCAAAACTCGTTTTCGACACATTTTCCGGCCAACAGACCGCTACGTCGCATTTGGCCCAGAATTTATGCGACGTCAGCTTCTACGTCGCAAAACCCCTCGTGACGTCGCATAGTGCGACGTCAGTCACAACGTCGCATTAAATTGCGACGTCGCATATAGCGACGTCAGCCTTAACGTCGCCAATACCACGCCACGTCGCACTTAGCGACGTAAGCCCCTGCGTCGCAGAAATCACCTACGTCGCATTAGCGACGCAGTACCCTACGTCGCATTAAATTGCGAAACGTCGCCTTTAGCGACGTCATGCTCAACGTCGCAGTCCTACCTGCGACGTCGCACCCAACGTCGCACCCAACGTCGCACAAACCAGAACCTCAAAAACACAGATTTTTACTAAGTGTCGAGACTCGAAATTTATCACTCGATTTTACCCAAATTCAGATCCAGATGCGTTTTTCATCAAAGCAATATAGTAGAAATAAAAATTTTCCAAGCTGACCTGGCAGCTCGACCCCAGCCAGGGGCTCTGCCCCTTGGACCCCGCCAGGGGCTGCCGCCCCTTGGACCCCGCTACCAGGGGCGCTGCCCCCGGACCCCCGTACTTAGATTTTGTAACGGCTTCTAAAACACAATCAAAACACATTTTTCAAGTAAAACGACACGTAATCAAAATAATAATAATTGAGATTATTATTACGAATCCGTCACCAACGGGCCGTACACTTTTCAAATACTCAAACTTATCAACCAAATAGTGGAAATTTGGACATTATAGTTGAACGAACAACTACAAGGGTGATCTGTTGAGATACCCAAATCATGATTATAACCATCGCGTGTCGTGGACACCCTCAGGTTACAAGTCTTTGGACTTCATTTCGGCTAATCAACTTACGTTTGTTTAAACGCATTCAGACTCAGGTGAGTCTCATAGCCCCTCTTTTTACTGTTTTACTCAGGGGTGTGATATACTGCTCAACTTTTAACATGTGAACGCAAGTACCAACTTTTCATATACTACATGAGTTTTTCGAAACTAATCATTTGAAAGTCCTCCGTCAGCATAGTTGTTAATACGTTGTAGCGTGAATATTAGTATATGGTACCATATAGGATTGACCCTCCTCGTTCGGGTTAGCAAGCACTAACCGGGTAAACGGACGTACTAATATTTGGGAAGACGAATGTTGATTAGGCATTCGTGGAGGCACCTCGCCCGGAATTCTCTATAGGGGACCCGGCCCTCGAGTTAAGCTCAACTATGTGCTCATGGCTGTATACACGATGATTATCATTTAATTGCTGGATGCAATTCATTATTTAATTGCTGGATGCAATTCATTATTTAAATCTTGCGGTTCATACGATATTACTTGACTTTAAACCTGTGAGCTCACCAGCTTTATAGCTGACCTTTTAGCATATATCGCAGGTACCCAGCAGTAGGATGTTTCTGCTTCAGGATTTAGCTCGAGTCAGCATACAGACGATTGAGATTTTCTTGCATTAGTATATTTTGTACAAGTACTTATGTACTGAAATCTCATTTTATTAAACTCGAGCTATGTAAAGCTTTTAAATGTTGTAAACATTTCAGTTAGGAATATATTTTGTTAAAACGACGCATATAGAGTCGTTTGCTATTTATCTTTGTGCTTTGTTATTGATTAGTAACACCCAAATCAAGCTTCCGCAAATCATCAAATTTGGGGGTGTTACAATAAGTGACACTGAAAACAGAATGTTTACAACTCATTTTTACTAAGTGTTGAGACCTAAATTTTATCACTTGATTTCCCCCAAATTCAAGTCTAGATGCGTTTTTCACCACAGCAATTTAGTAGAAATAAAAATTTTTCGAGCTGACTTGGCATCTCGACCCCAACCAGGGGCCAGCCCCTTGGACCCTGCCAGGGGTTGCCATCCCTGGAACCCCGCTAACCAGGGGCGCTGCCCTCGGACCCCCGTCACCTAAAAGTTTGTAAACACTTTTTAAGTACAACACTTCAAAATCAAAATAATAATGTTGAAAATTATTATTACAAACAATCACCAACGGGCCGTACACCCTTTCTAAACTCAAGTTAATCAACCAAATCGTAGTAATTTAGACAAGTCAATCAACCAAATGGGGATAATTTGGACATTATAGTTGAACGAACAACTACAAAGGTAGTCTTTTAAGATACCTATTCAATTAATAACCATCGCGCGTATTGGACGCCCTCAGGTTACAAGTCTTCGGACATCAATTCACAGCTAATCAATTCAAGTTATTTCGATAAACACTCAAGGCTCAGGTGAGTCTCATGGCCCCTCTTTTACTGGTTTACTCAGGGGTGTGATATCATTGCTCGTTTTATTTACATGTTGGACGCAAGTACAAATCAAACAAATACTACATGAGTTGTTTTCAACTAATCACTAAAGCCCTCCATAGCATAGTCTGGTAATACATTTGTAGCGTGAATGTTAGTATATGATATCATATAGGATTGACAATCCTCATCCGGGTTAGCATGCACTAACTGGTCAAACGGATGTATTAGCATTTGGGAAGACGAGTGTAGATTAGGCACTCGTAGGAGGCAACCTCAGTTGGGTTTCCTTAATTGGACCTGACACTCAAGTTAAGCTCAGACTATGTGCTTATGGCTGTATAACTTTTATTTTGCTTAATTGCATTTTAAATTCAATTATAAATCTTGCGGTTCATACAAATATGTGTTGACATACAAACCTGAGAGCTCACCAGTGTTTCGCTGACCCATTTTAGCATGTATCATAGGTACACAGCAGTAGGTTGGACTGCACAAGCAGGGATTATTAGCTCTAGTAAGCATTCATACAACTAGAGATTTAATTGCATTATTATATTTTGTACAAGTAATTATGTGATGTAAATCTCTCAATTTCAGAAACCGAGCTAATGTAAACATTATTTTTGATGTAAACTTATGTTTATTTAATACAAGTTCAAAATGACGCATATAGTGGTCGTTCATTATACCTTGTGTGCTTGATATGTAATTTATAACACCCCTCATTTCAATAACATTATAATAATATTATTTGACTCGGAAGCGTAGGTCTCAATATATTATCATACATTACATCAAGATTTCCTAAAACTTTTTCCAACTTTATACATAACAGTTTATTATTTTTTTTTCAAATCAAAATACTACCAACGAGGTGTTATATAATCACAAACACTACTAATTTAATCAAATCAGATATCAGAGTATACGCTTGTTCTTCAAACATTCCATCCAGATCAACAGCTTCTTGCTCAATCAATTATCTAATCATAACCTGCAAGAAGTATTTAAAGTGGTGGGATTAGCACAACTGCTAAGTGAGTAAATCAACAATCAACAGACTGACTTAGCATAACACACTTGTGTACAACAATAATTATATGCACATAACTCAACTGTTTATCACTTATCACATCACTATCACTTATCACCATAGAGGACCGGTGGTTCTTGAGTATCATCCTCAAAGAACACTTTCAAACCAACTGCAGGCCCATACAGAGGTTTAACCGACTACTTGGTGCTATTACTCATACAACACAGGCTACGACAATAAAACTTGTACTAAGACCCTGTGTTATTCAACCAATAGCCACCCAAGCCCAGCCCCATGCTGGTCTCCCAATCACCAATGCCCAAAGGCAATACATCAATGCACAACGGCAATATATTAAGTGATCACATATTCATATACTCATCATGTCATCATATCAGACTAATAGTCTATCCATAGTATTATTACTAATAAACCATAATAATCATGGCAACTAAAACAATAGTAATAATACAATTACCCGTTGTAACAAACCTGTTACAACTAAATCAAACTGAGGGTTATCGATCCACTCACATTTACCTCAGTCGCCCACTCAGAAGTCTAAGATTACTTAGTCTTCTCCGTATCTGAGAATACAATTAGATAATGAGTTAGTAACCCATCCATAATAAGTCATGTTATACTCATATAACTTATGTCAATATAAAATAGATAAATGATCACAATAACCAGTTTTAATAACTTAATCAAATAATAGATTAATAATGGCAAACAACTCATTCTCCCATATTTAGTTCATATCTAAATCTATCTCGATATACAAATCAACAAATAATAATCAAGTTATAGATAACACCTTCCATGATCGTATAACTTATATCAATTAGTCTACTCTATTAGTAATTCTGCATATAAGTCTCATCTAAAGAGTCGTAAATGATATGTTTCAAGTCCGTCAATAGTTCAATGGTCCAAAGTTTATATGAATCAATCGATATCTATAAAATCTCTAAGTTTATCTTATGAACTCTTAGCTCAATTTGTCAAATAAATATTTTGATTTAAATCTAATTCATTAGCAAAATAAAATAGATGCATTAAAACTCATAACATATTCTTTTGAAACTAACTGATAGGTTTAAAAGACTTAAAATGAAAAGGTTTTTCTTATTCAATATTTTGGGCCAACAATACTACAATAGCAGCCCTTTTAATCCCAATAAAATAATCAATACAATACCAAACCAAACCCAAACACTAGAGCCTGGCCTGCTTTGCTTCTGGTCTAGGAAAAACAGCCCAGAAAGATTGGCCCAAACAAACAGCCTATCTTCTTCCTGAACACAGTAGAAAACGCAGCTGCAGTAGGTACTGGGCATATCATGGTAAAAAAGTTATGAATTATTTCCGAAAAATGAACATGCTTAATATTTATTCTTTTTGCCTCATAGAGCACTAATCTATATCCTTTAAAATGCTCAAGTTTCATGTATTTGAGACCACCTTTGTTGATCTCTAGCACTAAAATAGAACTTCCAGTGTCAACCATTTAATCAACATTATTCCATGGAATCAAAACATGTATCTCAAGCTCATCTTACGTTTCATGTATCTTCTATTTATATGCAGCAATCAATTTCAATTTATACATATATATGACTAACTCACATGATTTAATAAAACCCCAAGTTCATAGGAATAAACATGAATACTTACATAAAAAAAAGGAACTTATGATGATGACGATGATGAGAATTTGAGTTAATAATTCACAGCTCTAATAATTCTTTCTAATTTGTTTTCTCTTGATTTCTTTGTGAATAAGTTTTTTTTTTTGTTTTCACATGGAAGAAGTTAGTGGATTTTGGTAAAGTAGGAATCTCAAGTCGGTCCACATATAAAACCGACCCCAATATTGTATAAATTTATTCCCCTCTTAACCTATTGTCTTGAACCTAAAACCATTTCGCGAAACTAAAACTTTTATTATTCTTTCAACTTAACAAGTTTAAAACAATTAATAATTTATTAGTTCCAATTATTTATTTGACCATTTCATTCAACATCTATCAAATAAATAATAATTTTAAACTTTATCCCCAACACCTTAAATGATCTATTTAAATATTGGGGAAATATTAAAAATACTACTAGGTCAATTTGGAGATGTTACATAATTAGTCGCGCCCCGACCCAAATCGCTTCTGCGTCATAATTTGGGGGTGCGACAGATTGGTATCAGAGCCTAAGGTTATAGTGAACTAGGTTGCATTTAGTGGGCCTAGACTATGACCGTTAGGCAGTATTTCCTTATTAGGCATGACTGGTTCAGGAATTACAGCATACGACTTTAATTTAACATAGCCTGATCAACTATGTACAATTAAGGAAAGATGATATAAGGTCTGAAACGATTATGTTGAACAAGAATACACTAGTTGACTCTGACCTCGAGAGAACCGAGACTCAAACATGTCTGTTTTAGACACCTTAGGCTATTATGTGATATATATATATATATATATATATATATATATATATATATATATATATATATATATATATATATATACATAGATAGGCCTCGTTACAATCTTAGGCTATATTATATATGTATTATATAAGTATAGACCTCATTCCTTCTAACGCTTTGTCTCAGAATGGTAAACACACCACCCGGTTCGTCGCACTCTTATCCGTACGAATCACAAAACTCAAGGGTAGCTAGGAGGGACAGCAGGTTGCCTTGAGCTAGCCCATATTCCGCACACCTCACTCCACCAGTTTTAGCCGCTAGGCTACACCATCACGAGCAACGACTTAACGCTATGGATATCGAACTCCAAGAAACTCGTGAAAATGGAAACTCACAGCTATGGAACGAATCGAGCAAGTCTCTGAAGATCATGAGCACACTGTCAACACCATGAACACTCTTCAAAATCAAGTGGAAGAAACAGTCGAAACCATGGAGGTTGTCCACAACCAAGTGATTGGCAACCGAAATGAAATCTCTGTCCTACAATCAAGGCTACATCAATGCGAGACACGTCTAAGGGAAACCGAGGACGCCCTCTGAACTGCCAACAGACTTGCAGAGTCTGTGAACCATCTCACTGCACTGCTGCCACAACTCAATCTACGTCAGAATTAGCTTAGGCTGAAATCTGTACTCCATTATGCTTTCGTAGGACCTATGTAATTCGACCGGATGTAACAATTCCCGGTGCTTTTGTAAAACATCTAACCCTGTAACTTTTGAACTCGTAATATCAATTGACAATTCCCCTCGATTATTCTACATTATTAATGTTACAATGTGATGTCGTATGTTACTGCTTTTACATATATGCATCTATTGTAATTTTCATTCTGGTACAATTTCTTATGTACCTTTTGTTTCTTTCTTGAAGAATCATGCCGCCCAAGAAGCAAAGTTACAGTGATGCCGAAATCAATGCTATTGTTTCCCGAGCCGTAGCCGATGCTTTGGCTGCTCGAAACTCCCAACAATCTAGCGATCAAACCGTCAATACCACCCCGATTACCAAACCTTGTTCTTACAAGGACTTTCTCAGCTGTAAACCGCTATACTTCAAAGGCACGGAAGGTGCTATTGGTCTGATCCGGTGGATAGAAATTATGGAATCCGTCTTCAACCTCTGCAACTGTGCTGAGGAAAACAAGGTCAAATTCTCTGCTTACACCTTTCAGGAAGGTCCACTTACGTGGTGGAAAACCCACGCCAACTCAGTAGGCGTGGAAATAGCAAACCAACTTCTCTGGGCTGAATTGAAGAAGAAGCTAAGGGAAAAATACTGTCCTGAAGAGGAACTACACCGGTTGGAGGAAGAATTCTGGCACCTGACAGTGCAGGGGACCGATATTGCTGGGTATACCACCAAATTCCAGCAATTTGCGTTGTTATGCCCGGGTCTGGTTGATCCGGAGGAGAAGAGCATCAAAAGATACATCCGCGGTCTCCCGGAAAATATCCAGGGGAACGTCGCTTCATCAAAACCCACCACTACTGAAAGTGCTATCCGGCTAGCATATGAACTCATGGCGCTGGTTGTCAGCCGTGAGACACCCAATACCTCCTCCAACAATAAGCGAAAACCCTCCAAACACCAAAACCAACCAAACAAGAAAACCAACACCATCCAAGTTTACAACACCAATTCTGAAACCAAACGTAGCTACAATGGAGACAGACCATACTGTTCCAAGTGTAACTACCACCATGACGGTCCATGCAGTACTCCCTGCAACAACTGCAGGAGGTACGGGCATTCGACCCGGGATTGCCGAGCCCCAAAATCCAACAACAACGCCGCCAACAACAATACCCAACAACCTAAATCCTGCTATGGATGTGGAGAGGCGGGACATTTCAGGAATGAATGTCCTAAACGAAGGAACAAGGGCAACAGCAACAACAGCAACAACAACAACAACAACAATAACAACGCCAGAGGTAGAGCCTTCGTACTCAACTCTAGGGAAGCCCGTCAAGACCCGAATGTGGTATCGGGTATGTTCCTCCTCAACAACTTATCTGCTTCTGTTCTATTTGATACTGGTGCCGAAAGGAGCTTTATTTATGATGAGTTTTATCCACTACTTGACATCACCCCCGTGGCCTTAGATGTTAAGTACACCGTAGAGCTAGCCAATGGCAAACTTATAGAAACCGATAGTGTGATACCTAATTGCACTTTGAACCAAGCCGACGAAATCTTCTCAATCGATCTTATGCCTGTCGAAATCAAAAGTTTTGACGTTATTGTGGGTATGGACTGGTTGTCCAAGCATCGAGCCGAAATCATTTGTTACGATAAAATCGTTCGTATTCCTCTCGCCGTCGGTAGAACCTTGGTCATACAGGGGGAGACCGGTGGGACGAGACTCAACATCATATCCTGCTTGAAAACCCGGAAATTTCTGAGAAAGGGTTATCCAGCAATCCTCGCGCACATCATGGAGAAAAAGTCGGAGGAGAAGCGACTTGAGGATGTGTCAATCGTTCGAGACTTTCCAGAAGTCTTTCCCGAAGAACTGCCTGGTCTACCACCACCAAGACAGGTTGAGTTCTCAATCGACCTCGTGCCGGGTGCTGCACCTGTGGCCCGAGCACCATATCGTTTAGCCCCATCCGAACTTCAGGAGTTATCCAACCAATTACAGGAACTCATGGAAAAAGGATTCATCCGACCGAGTTCTTCACCTTGGGTATCGAGAGTTGAACAAGTTAACCGTCAAGAACCGATATCCACTTCCACGGATCGATGACCTGTTTGACCAACTTCAAGGGTCGAGTTTTTATTCAAAGATCGACCAGCGGTCGGGTTATCATCAATTACGTGTTCGCGACACCGATATCCCGAAAACTGCTTTCAGAACCCGTTATGGGCATTACGAATTTCAGGTGATGCCATTCGGTTTAACCAACGCACCTGCTGTATTCATGGATCTTATGAATCGGGTTTGTAAACCTTATCTCGACAAGTTTGTCATCATATTCATCGATGACATACTCATATATTCATGAAACGAACAAGAACACGCGCAACACCTCAAAACCATTCTAGAACTACTTAGACACGAGGAACTTTATGCCAAATTCTCCAAGTGTGAGTTCTGGATACAAACCGTTCAATTCCTTGGACACGTTATCGACAATCAAGGAATTCATGTAGATCCTTCAAAAATTGAGGCTATCAAAAATTGGCAATCGCCGACAACTCCGACAGAAGTACGGTAGTTTTTAGGACTGGCCGGCTACTATCGACGATTCATCGAGAACTTCTCAAAAATAGCCTTACCACTCACGACACTGACTCAAAAAGATAAAAAGTTCGACTGGACTGAATACAAGAGTCAGCCTTTCAACTTCTGAAACAAAAGCTTTGCAGTGCTCCAATTCTATCATTACCCGAAGGCACCGATGACTTCGTGGTATACTGTGATGCTTCACATCAAGGTCTCGGTTGTGTGCTGATGCAACGAGACAAGGTCATTGCTTACGCCTCACGACAACTCAAAATTTACGAAAAGAACTACACCACTCATGACCTCGAACTTGGAGCAGTCGTTTTTGCTCTCAAAATCTGGAGACATTACCTCTATGGCACTAAGTGCACAATTTTTACCGACCACAAAAGTCTCCAACACATATTCGTTCAAAAGGATCTCAACATGAGGCAATGTCGCTGGGTCGAGTTGCTTACCGATTATGATTGTGAAATCAAATATCATCCGGGCAAGGCAAATGTTGTTGCCGATGCTCTCAGCCGAAAGGAACGATCGAAGCCACTTCGAGTCCGAGCCCTCAGTATGACTATTCATAACGATCTAAACATTCAGATCCTCACCGCTCAACTCGAAGTCCTCAAAATCGAAAACATCAGAAACGAAGCCTTGCGAGGCATGGATAAACAATTCGAAATCAAACCTAACGGAGTTAGGTATTTCTCAAATAGAATCTGGCTGCCTAGTTTCGGGAACCTGCGAGACTTGGTGATGGATGAAGCTCACAAGTCCAAATATTCTATTCATCTGGGATCCGATAAAATGTACCACGGCATCAAGGAATTTTATTGGTGGCCGAATATGAAAGCTGAAATAGCCACGTACGTCAGCAAGTGTCTTACTTGCTCGAAAGTCAAAGCCGAATATCAAAAACCTTCTGGTTTACTTCAACAACCCATTATTCCTGAATGGAAATGGGACAAATCTCCATGGACTTCATAACCAAACTACCCAAGTCATCGAGCGGTTGCGATACCATTTGGGTGATCGTCGATCGTCTCACCAAATCTGCTCATTTCCTGGCGATCAAGGAAACCGATAAAATGGAACGCCTCACACGAATTTACATCAAGGAAATCATTTCTCGACACGGTGTTCCAATCTCGATTATCTCTGATAGGGATAGTCGTTTCACATCTCACTTTTGGCAATCACTTCAAAAATCATTGGGTACCCGTCTTGATATGAGTACCGCATACAATCCTCAAACCGACGGCCAAAGTGAATGAACAATTCAAACACTTGAGGATATGCTATGAGCCTGCTTAGTTGACTTCGGTGTAAACTGGGAACAACACCTACCATTGTGCGAATTTTCGTACAACAACAGCTACCATACCAGTATTGGAGCTGCACCTTTCGAGGCACTGTACGGTCGTAAGTGCCGGTCACCTATCTGTTGGACCGAAGTGGGAGATAGTTGATGCGCACCGAGAGGTCGGTTGCGATTTGACTCGCGTCGTTGCGGGCCTTCCTCCTGGCGCGGCGATCAGCGGGTTTTAAAATTTGTAAATGCGGGGCCTAAGTATACTTAAAACTATGGGAGTACAGTAGTAAGTATGACCTAGGGTCGTTCTATAAACCAGTTGTATTGTGAAACGTTGACGTTTGAGACGATTTATCTAACTAGTAATGGTTTTAACAGATTTTTAGGGGTTTGTTTTGGTTTTTATACTTAGGCAGAAAATTTTAATAAAGCAAAATAAAATATCGGTAGTTAGCAGATAATCTAGAGGAGGTGTTTGCTATGACTTCATTAGTTTTCTTAACTGGGATGATGGATTGCAATATGATCTCAAAAGTTTATATTCCATTCATTTCAAGTATTAGTGGAGTAAGCACTAGTTCCCTACTTATAGATTTCTCGATCAGTATGTCACTGAGCAACTAGGCTATCGTGATTCTGATCGGAGTAGTTTATCCAGCCAAACAACACTAACCAATGACGGTGTAGCGACCCTTATATGGAAATAAATCCTGGGTGCATGAATAAGGCGACAAACCAATCTCGATGTCCGACCTTTCTTAACCCCACAAAAATACTTAAATCTAAACAAAATATTCATTTTCAAGATCAGATTTTGTGTGCGTTGATCACTTTCTATCGATGGGTTTGTAAAGTCTAAGTATGATTTGGTAAAGTGCACAATAGGTAACTACGGCTCTTTTCCGTGGAAAAACCAAGTACTTAGCCGATTTGCGGTACCTACTTTGCTTATAGTTGGAACCCTAGACTTTGTTTAACTAAGTTTGTATTTGAGCATAATGATTCTCCATCTATGATATAAACCAGCCCTTACTTTAAAATCCCAATAAATCCCTAATTTGCAAATAGCGTAATATTTGCGTTCGATTAGAAAACAGTATTTCCACAGGTACAGTGTACTTTTGCGTTCTAAGGGAAAGCGATCTTTCCACAGTACCGGTGTACTTTGTGTTCAAGTTAGAAAACGTTGTTCCATAATCACCATGTACTTTGCGTTCAATAGTGAAAACATTATTTCCATGATGACGATGTACTTGGTGTTCCGTTTAGAAAACAATGTTTACATTCTTCGCAAATCAGACCATGTTTTAGACACAGATAACTAATAACCTTGGATAGGGTTCGCGACGTCCTATCATTAAGGCCGTAGCCACGTTTACTGGTTGAAAGACGTTAAGTTTGATTGAGGTTTAAAATCATAGATAGAAAGTGGATCAACACACTAATTAATCATTAATCGACAACGAATTGTGCCCACGACTTTCATAGCTTCCACGTTCCGTACTACACTCATTCGTGATGTTTCCGACGCTATACAAATGAAAGCCGTATAACGTTACCTCCGTTGTTTTCATAATGACATCATCCCAATTAATACGACTAATTACATCATAGCAAACACGCAGTAATACTACTCGCTAAGCATGCTAAACAATCCTAAATCTAGCATGATAACAGTAATAACAATCATCATAACGAAATAGATAAAGGATAGATATAACCAGAATAACAGCATAGCTGAATACAACGTGAACGAATACAGGCGGAACTCCGAGTATCCTCGAAGCAATATTACAATATTACCCCCTATTCATCCGATCAGAGCCGTGACTAACTAGCCGCTAACTATGAAAACTGAAAATATATACCTAACCTAGAGAGAGAGTAGTAAGAAGTGTGTGAATAGTGGAGGATGGATTAGTGAATGAATGGATGTTTTTGAGGTGGTTTGATCCCATATATATACTAGTTGCTCAGCCGTATCGTCCAGCCGTATTCTAACCTTCAAACGCTCAACCGTATCACTCAACCGTATCAAAATGTCACCTTGTACGGGAGGGGAGCACGATACGGGAGGACCAACCGTATTTCGGGTGGAAATGGCACGATACGAGCGAACACGGATCAGATACGGGAGAACGAGGCCGTATACGGCTGGTCCATGCCGTATACGCCCTTTCCAGGCCGTATACGGTCATGTCCAGGCCGTATACGGCTTGTGCTGCCCGTATACGGCTTGGTTTGCCCGTATTGGTCTTCTCCGGTTGCCTTGATTCTTCGTTTGGGCGTAACTTTTGACTCGGGTGTCCGTTTTCAGCGTTCTTTATATCCACGTTATCGTATTTTCCTAAGGAAGAAAATGACATAAGTTAGAGGTCATAATTCCAAGCAGAACTAAAAAAGTGCTAAAAAGCGTGAACGAGAATGCTTATGATCGTTTGTGCTCTATTTTATTCGTTTTTAGGCCTTTTTAGTTGATTCTTGAAGCATAGTCTATATTTTGGCCTTCATTATGAAATTTAGTATAAAAATGTATATTTCAAATGTTTTTATCCATAATTGGGCTAAAAAGGTGAGATAATGGCACACAAAAACTTGACTTTTTGCATGTCATCAAATATCCCACATTTAGACTTTGCTTATCCTCAAGCAAAACTCAAATTTCTCACTTGCTTTCCCAATAAAAATATTTGAAAGTGTTAATGCATTTTTGGTGAATCAAAATGTTGAGAGCAAACAATCCCATACACAAGTAATATATCCTGGAAACTGAGAGAAAATAAGGTATTCGTTTCAGAAGCATGAAATAATTCTCTTTGGCATACTGTTGGGATATACATGACTAGGCGATCTCACAAGGTGGTCACTCAATTCACTCAGAAGTGTTTCGGGTTACCTATCATTCTAATCAAACGAAATCGCTCAATAACCAGTCATGCAGCATCCGTCGTCATAGGCTTGCTCGAGAATCACATCTCCAACACTTAGGTGAGGACGGTGCTAATCATCCCAGGACATTCAAATGGGTTGTAATGTTTGGTGAGGTTTAAAGGGAACGGATAAGTGGGAAATTGTTTTTAAGATGAAAAGGGTTTTTGCTTATCTTAGGCCTTTTTAAACTCATGAAAATTTTTATTTAGATAAACTTTTCAATGAAAACGGAAACGGATAACGATAAGGGGAGGAGATAGCTATTTTGACTTCTATCTCTTAAAACGCATGGAGGATTATACTCTTATAGGAATCGGAGTTTTTGGGAGATTTTGAAGCACTTAGCTTTATTTCAGACGATATATATTTATGTTTCTTTTCTTTTCCATTTTTCTATATTTTTGGCTTGGACTTTCTTTGCCAAGGATTTTCTAAGGAATTTTTAAGTTTATTCGCTGCCCTTTTTGAGACCTTTTCTGACTTTCATTTTTCACACTTTTTTGAGACTTTTTCGAGTTTACTTGGTGCCAATTTTACGCCCCACAAGACTCTCGATTCGAGTATTGATCATGGAAATGCACACGAGGAGTTTTGAGTAAACATGAGATTTGTAAATTTTGAGTGAAAGCAAGAAGAATACCTAAATAGCATTTTTCAAAAAATTAACAGTTTCTAAGATAAGGTTTTGGTGGGTGTGGAAGTAAATGGGTTTAAAGATTTTGGTTTTAAAGAAACGAAAAGGCTAAGGCTCAACAGGGTTTTCTAGGCGGATCATCAACACTAAAATTGAGTGTTGGAAGGGTTTTGGGCTGGAAAGAATGTTTTTTTTAAAAAAAGGGTTTAATCCTAAGGAATGTCAAGGTCCTCTGATTGCACCTATACCGCGTACGGTACTCAACCAATGTGGTCTCGACATGCATAACAGGAGCAAGTTCTAATTCCGGATGCATGCATCGGCATACACTCATCAAACGAATAGTGAAGCATTAAAAATGAATGCTTTTCATGGCTCAAGGTACCTCACTACAAGATTGAGTTGTATGTGTCTAGTCATGCGATGCCTTTTAGATTATTATTTCAGCTTAAGAAAGTCCTAACTTATTTAATCCTATTTTCCAAAATACATTACTCATATATGAAAATGATTCCTCTCAAGACATGTTTATTCAAAAATTTGGAAAAATTTCAAGCAAAAGTGAGTTTTTGAAATTGAGGAACATTTTCCGAGTTTGCTTTTGGAAGAAAGAATCTGACCTAAGGTATTCTATACCGCTATCCCACACTTAGAGGAACATTGTCCCTAATGTTCTCTTGAGTTGAGATTTTATTGTAAGTAAAATCCCATACTTAGAGTTTGAACATATCGGAAAATGTTTCTCAAGCGTTTGTTTTGGGCTGGAATCCCACACTTAGTGATAAGTTAAGGATATGGCATATATTACTTGAAAAATAAAGCAAAATAATCAAAACAAGGATAAGAACGAGAGAACTCCCCTATCAAGGTGGTTGACGGAGGCTGAGAGTCTAAAGATATGCTGCCTTTGAAGAATAGTACTTGCCAGATATCTTCCTTTCGGCGGTTCCATGAAGTGCATTCGGCTGTTGGGAAGAGCACTTGGTACAAAATGGCTTGATTCTTCTTTCTCCCCACTATTCTCTCATGTGAAAATATCTCGTAAGTGTGAACACGTTGGATATACCTTTTTAACCAGCTTCTTATTTTTATAGCTTTTTACCGAAAAAGTGTCACTACTCCAGAAAGTGAAAAGATGTTTTCTACTACAAATCATTTGTAAGACATGTGTTTTTAAACGAGTTCGAGCATAATGCGTGAAAGTAGCACGCAGGTACCTCAAAAGCTCGAAGCACATGAATTAACATTTTGAAAATGTTTCCTATATTCTGGAGTTAGTGATGTGGTAAAAGCTGTTAGTTTTGAAATGAAGTGGTGTTTTGAAAGCATTTGTATATCCAAGTGTGAAAGATAGTCAGAGATACTTCACTTCTTGGAAAATAAAATTACTACTAATACTAAAGGGTATTTATTCCACGGGTTGCCTCCCGAGAAGCGCTTCTATTTAAAGTCGAGGGCTCGACTTTCATTCCTCCTGGATCAGCCGGAAGAGGAACCTCCAGGGCTAGAGATGCTCGATGTTGGGGCCCGGGAGTTTTGAGGATAGAACTTGAGGAAATAGCGAGTGATGACTTGGGTGATATTCGGGATTCTTGAAACGAAGAGAGGGAAGCTATCGAAGTGTTCCTTAGCCACCCTCTGCAAGTATAAGAGGTCCCAGGAGATGTCATAGACTGCTTTGGAGATGGGTCCATCGGAATCTATGAAGTAGGTCCCGTTGTACTCAAGTCTCTCACACTCTGGTCGTTCCTGCCTTAATGAATCCATGAATCCGAAGAAGCGCAGATGGATGTCTTCATGAGTGCTGACGCTGGTGTTTCTTCCTAATTCTTCAATGGACTCGAGGATGCCTTGGATAAGCTGTTTTTGATGACTGGAATACGTGAGGTTGGGTTTACGAAAGATGTTAATCATTATATTGTAAACCTCACGCAGTCCATCATGGAAGAACTGTCTTGGCTCCCCTGTGAAGACAGTACCGAAGATATCTCTAAGCTGTTCTGTGATGAAGTTCGCGGTGTTAACCAACGAATCGTCAGGTATGGATGAAGGGATGTCACGGGTCCTTTCCTCCTGGCATACACGCTCCAGCCTTTCGATAATCTTGTGAGCGTGGAACTCTAAAGTGCAGTCGATGTAAAACCTGTGTGGTGAAGAATCGTCGATATGATCGTTGTTAGCCATAGAGTTCATCAATCCCTGAAGATCACTCATCATCTGTTGGTCGACTTTGTCATCAGGGTTCCCAGTAGCATAGTCCATATTGTATCTGTAAGAGTGTAGAAACTCCATCTGTCTGGGTGAATATGGAAATGCAGACCTGATTAGTGCCTCGTATACCTTGCCATGTATGATTTTCTGGTTTTCAAAGAACTCCAGATCGTCAGCAGATGGCTCATCACTATTCTGAGGTTCTTGCAGAAGCTGAGTAGCGAGATCTTCGGCGAAGGCATTGATGCGGTTTTGTAGATGCTGAGGGCTTCGAGAGTTGGTGGCATGATAAACATCATATTCTGCTTCAATCTCCTCGATCAAGTCTCTCTGATGTGGCGTGTACTCAATAGTAGAATCTCTGATAATTGCCATTAAGGTATGAAAGTCATCCTCGTATTGCTCAATAGCACTGATCATCTCTTCGTGATTAGAGACGATAGGTACTTGGATCGTTCCGAGAGAAGAGTCCGGAATGGTGGAAGGTAGACGAAGGTGAATAGAGCGGATATCTATCGGAACATTGATGAATACGACATCGTCCTCGTCACTTTCTGTCGATGTGGGATCAACCTATAGTGAATCAGGGAACTCCATAACGGTAGGTGGTGACTGAGACTCGTCGATGATCTGAGATATCGGCTGAGAAGAGATCATCTCAATTTTCCTTTCATCCTGAGAGTCGGAATCATGACTAGAACTAGAAGTACCTCCTAGCTCGAGTTGAGTTCGAAGTCTAGGAAAGGTGAGTGGATCGAGGTCTGATGTGATGAGTTTGGCATCACAAGAATGATCTTCCATTGGTTCTTCCTCTGAATCACTATCTGGCAGCGGAATATAACTTCGAGTGTAGTCTATCTGCATTATCTCTGCTGTCGGAAGGTATGACTCAGGAAGGTAAGTCGGTGTGGTGTGATCTTCTTCTGTCTCGTCCTCTTCTTCTTCTATTTCTTCTTCAGTCGCTTCCTCTTCTTCCATTTCTTCTTCTTCAGTGTCGGAAGCAATCATAGTGGGCTCGTCAGACATCCGTGTGTCTGGTTCAGAATCATCATCCGAAGTAACTCTGCCTGTAGAAATCATACATATCTCCGCATGCTCGGTCAAGGCCTGGTCAGTCTGATCAATCTTGAAGGTGATAGTCTCTCTGTGAGATCTAAGACTGATAGTCTGTGAATAAACATCGATGATAGTATGCGCGGTGTTCAAGAATGGTCTTCCTAAGATGATAGGGATATGCACATCCTCCTGAATGTCCATCACTACAAAGTCTGTGGGATATAGGAACTTATCTACCATAACCATGATATTCTCAGCTATTCCCTTAGGGTATCTAATGGATTGGTCAGCTAGCTGGACGCTCATCTTGGTAGGCTTAAGGGGTCCTAATTCCAGTCGGGTGTACAGTGAATAAGGCATAAGGTTGATACTGGCTCCTAGGTCGGCTAGAGAGTGTATCATGCCCGAGTGATAGATCGAACAAGGAAGGGTGAAATGTCCTGTATCTCCTAATTTCTCAGGTAGGGAATTCTTAATGATTGTTGAACATTCCATGTTCAGTGGGACATTGGGTACTTCGGGTACCTAGTCCTTGGTAGACAGGAGTTTAAGAATGTATTTTGAACTGGAAGGGGTTCTGGACACGGTGTCCATGAACTTTCCATCGAGTCGGAAGGTGTTAGCCTTGTAGGCTTTCTTAAGACGGCTAGGAAACAGGATTTGTACTTCCCTTGGTGGTGTAGGGACAGACGGGGTCTCGACTGTCGGTGAGACAGGAGAAGTAGTGGAAGGTTGGCCCGGTGCCTCCTTCGTGTCTGTATTACTCATCTGTTTAGCCTCTTCTATGTGGGGGTTTTGTACCGTGTTACTAGGAAGATTACCCTAAGGCCTAGAGTCAAGACGTTGGGCTAGTTGTCCAATTTGGGCCTCAAGATTTTTGAGAACGGCCAATTGATTCCTAAGGTATAGGTCAGTTTGGTCTTGCCTAAAGCTAGTCTTTTGGTTGACCTGGTGTTAGCCTTGGATGAACTTAGTGAGGGTGTCATCTGTACTAGCAATGGGCACAAGGGTTTTAGTGGGTTCAGTCGATTGAGATGCGTCGGGTGCAGTCAATGATAGTGGTTGGTTATAGGTGAGTTGGTTTTGTTGTGGGTATCTAGGTTGGTAGTTGGGTTGGAAAGGTGGTTGGTTTCTAGGCAGGTATTGGGTGTTTCTAGTCCTAGTGAGAGAGGTTTGAGCGAAACGTGACTGATTTTGAGGGCGAGCTGGAAATTGAGCATAGTAAACCGTTCCGTCAGCGGGGTCCTCTTACTCAACCTGATAAGCAGCAGTCGGAAGGTTGGCACAGTTCTGGCATTCCTGAACTTGATGGACGTGCTGGGATGGTTTCTTCATTTCGCCGATCTGTTTCGTCAGGGTTTCGATCTTCTCCGTCAGAGATTTGATAGCTTCAGCCTGGAACGGGTTTGGAGTGGCAAGTGGTGCCGATGATGAGGAATGCTCACCAGAGTTCCAATCGTGATGGTGCATCGTCATATTTTCGATCAGGTTCCATGCCTCTTCATCAGTTAACTGCATGAAGTTTCCTTGAGCAGCAGCGTCGAGGGTGATGCGATGATTTGGAGCAAGACCGTTGTAAAACGTGCACAGCTGGCTGGTTTTCTCTATCAAATGGTTAGGACATTTGTTTAGGAGACTCTTATATCTCTCCCATGCCATATAGATAGATTCATCATGAGCTTGGTGGAAGTTCATGATGTCATTCTTGCATTTGGTTTGTTTGGCCGGAGAAAAGTACTTAGTTAGAAACTTATTACCCATCTCCGTCCAAGAGGAGATAGAGCCGGTCTCTAATCCCTCAAACCAAGTTAAGGCATGGTAAGTAAGCGAATAGGGGAATAGGTATAGGCGAACTATGTCCTGCTCAACCCCATTCTGCTTGTAAGAGTTGGTGGTTTGAATAAATCAGTTTATGTGGGCGTTGGGGTCTTCATTGGGCAAACCATGGAATTGGCAGAATTCCTTGATTAGCTAAATGATGTGGTGTCTAAGTTCGAAAGATGCGTCATCGATAACTGGATAGTTGATGGGTCCACCTCGTCCTTCGATTGACGGTTAATGTGCTATCAGCGAGAGTGACACGTGCAGCCATCGGTTGTCGAGTGCGCGTTTCTTTGCGAGCAGTTCGGATAATCGACTCAGGATCGGGTATGAAAATGAGTGTTTCAGATCCTGATGATCTGGTCGAATATCGTTGTGTGTTGTGGTGAGGAATTTTCGTCTGGAACAAGTAATCTTAAGAAAGTAAAACTAAACTACGGATATTTACTAGAAAGAAAAGTTCGTCTAGAACGTCTTTGGATCTTACAACTGGTTCCCCGGCAGCGGCGCCAAAAACCTGATGCGCGCCGAGAGGTCGGTTGCGATTTGACTCGCGTCGTTGCGGGCCTTCCTCCTGGCGCGGCGATCAGCGGGTTTTAAAATTTGTAAATGCGGGGCCTAAGTATATTTAAAACTATGGGAGTACAGTAGTAAGTATGACCTAGGGTCGTTCTATAAACCAGTTGTATTGTGAAACATTGACGTTTGAGACGATTTATCTAACTAGTAATGGTTTTAACAGATTTTTAGGGGTTTGTTTTGGTTTTTATACTTAGGCAGAAAATTTAAATAAAGCAAAATAAAATATCGGTAGTTAGCAGATAATCTAAAGGAGGTGTTTGCTATGACTTCATTAGTTTTCTTAACTGGGATGATGGATTGCAATATGATCTCAAAAGTTTATATTCCATTCATTTCAAGTATTAGTGGAGTAAGCACTAGTTCCCTACTGATAGATTTCTCGATCAGTATATCACTGAGCAACTAGGCTATCGTGATTCTGATCGGAGTAGTTTATCCAGCCAAAAACACTAACCAATGACGGTGTAGCGACCCTTATATGGAAATAAATCATGGGTTCATGAATAAGGCGACAAACCAATCTCGATGTCCGACCTTTCTTAACCCCACAAAAATACTTAAATCTAAACAAAATATTCATTTTCAAGATCAGATTTTGTGTGCGTTGATCACTTTCTATCGATGGGTTTGTAAAGTCTAAGTATGATTTGGTAAAGTGCACAATAGGTAACTACGGCTCTTTTCCGTGGAAAAACCAAGTACTTAGCCGATTTGCGGTACCTACTTTGCTTATAGTTGGAACCCTAGACTTTGTTTAACTAAGTTTATATTTGAGCATAATGATTCTCCATCTATGATATAAACCAGCCCTTACTTTAAAATCCCAATAAATCCCTAATTTGCAAATAGCGTAATATTTGTGTTCAATTAGAAAACAGTATTTCCACAGGTACAGTGTACTTTTGCGTTCTAAGGGAAAGCGATCTTTCCACAGTACCGGTGTACTTTGTGTTCAAGTTAGAAAACGTTGTTCCATAATCACCATGTACTTTGAGTTCAATAGTGAAAACATTATTTCCATGATAACGATGTACTTGGTGTTCCGTTTAGAAAACAATGTTTACATTCTTCGCAAATCAGTCCATGTTTTAGACACAGATAACTAATAACCTTGGATAGGGTTCGCGACGTCCTATCATTAACACCGTAGCCACGTTTACTGGTTGAAAGACGTTAAGTTTGATTGAGGTTTAAAATCATAGATAGAAAGTGGATCAACACACTAATTAATCATTAATCGACAACGGATTGTGCCCACGACTTTCATAGCTTCCACGTTCCGTACTACACACATTCGTGATGTTTCCAGATCTATACAAATGAAAGCCGTATAACGTTACCTCCGTTGTTTTCATAATGACATCATCCCAATTAATACGACTAATTACATCATAGCAAACACGCAGAAATACTACTCGCTAAGCATGCTAAACAATCCTAAATCTAGCATGATAACAGTAATAACAATCATCATAACGAAATAGATAAAGGATAGATATAACCAGAATAACAGCGTAGCTGAATACAACGTGAACGAATACAGGCGGAACTCCGAGTATCCTCCAAGCAATATTACAATATTACCCTCTATTCGTCCGGTCAGAGCCGTGACTAACTAGCCGCTAACTACGAAAACTGAAAATATAAACCTAACCTAGAGAGAGAGTAGTAAGAAGTGTGTGAAGAGTGGAGGATGGATTAGTGAATGAATGGATGTTTTTGAGGTGGTTTGATCCCATATATATACTAGTTGATCAGCCGTATCGTCCAGCCGTATTCTAACCTTCAAACACTCAACCGTATCACTCAACCGTATCAAAATGTCACCTTGTACGGGAGGGGAGCACGATACGGGAGGACCAGCCGTATTTCGGGTGGAAATGGCACGATACGAGCGAACACGGATCAGATACGGGAGAACGAGGCTGTATACGGAGGAACACTGGCCATATACGGCTGGTCCAGGCCATATACACCCTTGCCAGGCCGTATACGGTCATGTCCAGGCCGTATACGGCTTGTGCTGCCCGTATACGGCTTGGTTTGCTCGTATTGGTCTTCTCCGGTTGCCTTGATTCTTCGTTTGGGCGTAACTTTTGACTCGGGTGTCCGTTTTCAGCATTCTTTATATCCACGCGATCATGTTTTCTTAAGGAAGAAAATGACATAAGTTAGAGGTCATAATTCCAAACGGAACTAAAAAAGTGCTAAAAAGCGTGAACGAGAATGCTCATGATCGTTTGTGCTCTATTTTATTCGTTTTTAGACCTTTTTAGTTGATTCTTGAAGCATAGTCTATATTTTGGCCTTCATTATGAAATTTAGTATAAAAATGTATATTTCAAATGTTTTTATCCATAATTGGGCTAAAAAGTTGAGATAATGGCACACAAAAACTTCGAAATTCGAAACAAACTCAAAGCCGCACGTGATCGTCAGAAAAGTTATGCTGACGTGAGACGCAAACCACTCGAGTTCCAGGTTGGGGACCGAGTATTACTCAAAGTTTCACCTTGGAAAGGTGTCATTCGTTTCGGCAAACGTGGTAAACTAAACCCAAGATACATTGGACCTTTTGAAATCCTCGAAAGGATATGTCCAGTGGCATATCGGTTGCAGCTGCCATCCGAGCTAAGCAGTGTGTACCCCACTTTTCACATTTCAAATTTGAAAAAGTGTCTGTCTGATGAGACACTTATCATTCCACTCGATGAGATTCGAGTTGACGACAAGCTTCATTTCATTGAAGAACCCGCCGAAATCATGGACCGTGAGGTCAAACAACTCAAACAAAGTCGTATTCCCATCGGCAAGGTCAGGTGGAATTCGCGGCGTGGTCCGGAATTCACCTGGGAACGGGAGGATCAGATGCGACTCAAGTATCCTCAGTTATTCGCTGATGCTACCTCAAACACAACTTCAAGCTAAATTTCGGGACGAAATTCTCTTAACTTAGGGAGAATGTGACACCCGTCAAATTAGGACTAGAAATTAGTGCCTAATCAAGTGAAATACATGTAATTAGTTCTGTGTTAGGTTAATTAATGTATTGAAATATATATTGTTGAATATATACAATTATGCGATTTGATTAAATCGTACAAGTTTCAAATCGAATGTAATTCGATTCAATTAATACAGACGTTGGTGAACAATTTAATTAAATAGTATAAACTTTATTTAATAACACGATTATATCCAAAGTATTATTTTTATAATATTTCATATTCATTTTGAATCATACAATCAATGGTCACGCAATTAAAATAATAAATACGCAAACAAAACAAAATAAGTTAAAAGTTATATTTTATAACGTAATTATTAAGTATTTGGTAAAATACTTCAACAAAATATTGGGTAAGTATTCGGATTTTAGAATGCAAATTCAAACGAATAAAATAAATATTTAAACGATTAAACAATCGGGAAAACGAACACCGCACGGAGCGCAAATGCACGGGAACAAAAATTGGTGAAGTCCACTCCGCGGACCCCACTGAAATCAGCCCCAAACACTAGTACAAATTTTGGCTTTGGTCACACCTAAAAAGTGTGACGATATGCATACGGTCACGCATGTTTTTCAACGTGTGTGTGACTAAAGGTGCCGCGACCATAGGGTGCATACGGCTACACTAAATGGTTAGTGGCCGTATCCATTTAAAAAGAGTGACCAAAACCATAAAATGTGTGACCATATGCTCTTTAAAATCAAGTAAAGGTGTATTATGTGTGACTATTGTTCATCCAATGGTCACTTGAAGTTTATGTTTGTGTGGTGTTTTGTAACGTTTAGTCACACAACGAGTGTTATTATTTTTGGAATTGGTCACATAAATTTAAGCCAGAAGTGGCCATAGGTGTTAAAAAGTGAGACCATATGGTATTTAAATCTAGTAAACGTGGATTTTGTGTGACTATTGTGCATCCAATGGCCACTTGAATTCTATGTTTGTGTGACGTTATGTAACATTTAGTCACACAACGAGTGTTATTTTTTGGATTTGGTCACATAAAATGAAGCCAAAAGTGGCCATAGGTGTTAATAAGCGTGACCAAATGCTCCTTAAAGCCAAGTAAACGTGGATTTTGTGTGGCGATTGTGCCTCCAATGGCCACTTGAATTCTATGTTTGTGTGGCGTTATGTAACATTTAGTCACACAACGAGTGCTTTTCTTTGGGATTTGGTCACACAAAAGTAAGCCAAAAGTGGCCATAGGTATTCATATGTGTGACCAAATTCTCTTTAAAGTCACGTAAACCTGTATTTTGTGTGACTATTGTTAATCCAATGGCCACTCGAATTTTATGTTTGCGTGACGTTTGGTATCATTTAGTCACATAACAAGTGTTTTATTTTTGGATTTGGTCACATATATAGAATATAACCTAATGTGGCCATAGGTGTTAATATGTGTGACCATATGATCTTTAAAGTCACGTAAACCTGTATTTTGTGTGACTATTGTTAATCCAATGGCCACTTGAATTTTATGTTTGCGTGACGTTTGGTATCATTTAGTCACACAACAAGTGTTTTATTTTTGGATTTGGTCACATATATAGAATAAAACCAAATGTGGCCATAGGTGTTAATATGTGTGACCATATGATCTTTAAAGTCATGTAAACCTGTTTTTTGTGTGACTATTGTTCATCCAATGGCCACATGAATATTTTTTGTGTGACGTTTGGTATCATTTAGTCACACAACGAGTGTTTTGTTTTTGGATTTGGTCACATATATAGAATTAAACCAAATGTGGCCGTAGGTGTTAATATGTGTGACCATATGATCTTTAAAGTCACGTGAACCTGTATTTTGTATGACTATTGTTAATCCAATGGCCACTCGAATTTTATATTTGCGTGACGTTTGGTATCATTTAGTCACGCAACGAGTCAATCAAAGTGTGACCGTATTATGTGAGCGCATCATTTAGTCACATATAAGAAATCAATATTTCGTGTGACAATTGGAATATTATATATATATATATATATATATATATATATATATATATATTATAACACGACAAATTAAAATTGGAATAATATATATGTACATAATTAACTCCATACATGTACCCAAACTAATATTGGAATATTGTTTTACATGATAATAATAACCGAATAAATGTATCAAAATTATAAAGTAATTATACATGATCACAGTTGCAAGGCCTTTTGACTCTTGAGTTTCATCTTCGCTTGCTTTTGCACGGTATCACTAGATACAAAAACCGATGCGGTGCGCCTTTTCTTTGATACTTCTGGTGCAGTTTTGTTTTCCGCATACGCCAATTGACCTGAAGTAGGTGGTGTTACCTGTAAAAGACAAAAGCCGCATATATATGTATCAAACATGAATATTAATATATGAAGAATTATATATGTATACGTAGGTAGATATAGGTTGTTAGAAATGTATACGTACTGTATGTACCTCCTCCTCAAATACCACTTGCGCCTTGGGCCATGCATAAACCACCTACTGCCTGCAAAGCAGTTTTGACACCATTGTCTCCAACGTCCGGTAAAAAAGCTGCATCCACCAACGATGTACCAACAGACACTTTGTAGCAATCCTTTGGGAGTACTTTGCTATAGCGCATCTGTTTTCCACTATACACGTGTACGGTACCCAAAGCAATAGTGTTTGACTTCTTTAGGTTCCACAGTTTACACTTGAATACCTAAACAAAATGAAATGATGACGATTAATATAAATATATACACTAATTATAACTAAAGCATAAGCCTCTGTCTTAAACGGTGAAGATTTCAGATATGCACATTGTACAACTCACAATAAATACCCTGTAATTGCATTCTAATTAAATTAAGAATTCTATAAACCAATATTTCAACAAATAATTAATAGCACTTCATATTTACCGATTTCAATATCTTCCAGCAGCATCATATCATGTATATATATATATATATATATATATATATATATATATATATATATATATATATATATATATATGTATGTATGTATGCAATATCAGAATTAGATGAAACTTAATTGAATAATGTTTCAACATGCTGAAATACATATATATACCTGCAGCGTTGGTGGTGTTGGAGACCGTTTCTTTTGTGATCGGGACGACCGGTTAGGTTCAACCGTGTTCTCTTGTGAATCATGCGTCCTGTTTGGTGACTTGTTAACTGCTTTTTCAACAGTCTCCTATATAAAACAAGGCAAACAAGTAATTATTGTAAATGGGAGTGACTCTTGAACTAGCAGTGCTTTGAATTACTAGCTGTACTTTGAATACAACTAGCAGTGGCAAAACTAGCTTAAATTTGCAGTAGCAGTGGGAGTGACTCTTGAACCAGCAGTGGGAGTGACTCTTGAACTAGCAGTGGGAGTACATGACTTGGCCCTTTTTAAGTTCTTCAATTCCACTGCAAAATCAATGTAATTCTAATGTTTTATTACTTAATTACCATTTTGTCTTTTTGGTTGATCATGCTAGTTGCAAGTCCTTTAGGCCTGTCAAAACTAGCTTCCTGCCCACTTCCAACCACACTTGATGACCTTATTTGGCACTCCTGATCTGCAGTTCCAATGGTTGCTTTAGGATTAACGTCCACTGATGGAGACACCTGCAATATATATAAAGAAATACATATATCCGTTAGCTGCAATATAAATTAATGAATAATATGTTAGCATAATTACTTAATTAATACAAGAATTAAATGTCTTTCCTCCGATGGCAGGTTTTGAGTTGACATTGAATTAATTTTCGCCTCTTGTGCAGTCAACTTGGCCATCACTTGTGACACCTGGTTGGACAACGTTTCTATAACTTTGTCTTTGTCTTCACGGGCACATCCCTCTGCTGTAAGTTCTGCTTGAAGTAATTTCATCTGTTCGGCATCTGCTGCTTTTCTGCTTCGAGCTGCTGGAAGATGAAAATACTTGTTGATTGTCACTCCACTTCCTACTCCTCTGGCATACCCTCCCTTTTCCTTTCCAAATACCTCTGTCATTGCATCGTTGCCATGAGCAAGCTGTAAGGTTCCGGTTTTGATCTTCTCGTGAGTGTCTATCTGCATTATAGATTCCAACAGCCAGTAGTTAATTGATTTATCGAAAGTAAACTACATGAACTATTTAAACGGAAAATTTGCATGTCAAATTAATGCTTACTACTTCTTGTCCCTTCTCTTTAGTCATTTCGTCTAGTGATAGTCCCGTACTCGTGGGATCTGATCGGATCGTTTAACTAATGAATAACAAACGATAATGATTCACGAACACACAAACAATTCTCTATAATCTTGTATATATTCACAATTGAAATATAAACGATTACAGAATACAAACTCGTTTCTCTCTGTCTCTCTCACACCAAAAACGGCTCCCTTCAACCTCACCAAGTCCAGCCCTAAACTGACTTCAAACTCGCTATTTATACGAAACCTATTGGACCCTGCGACGTTAAGCCCAACGTCGCAGGCCCAGACCCTTGCGACGTCTGACCCGACGTCGCAGGCCCAATTACAATGTCACCATTCTATGTATATTCTATAATTACATTTCGTTTACAGACTCGAATATACATACTAAACACATCACATACGCAGACTAATTGACTTTGACAATTACAATAGTTTGACCAACTGACTGACACACAAAATGCACTAACAAACTCCCCCTTGTCAGCAGCTTGGTCAAATAAGTCTTCAATTAGTCTTCATCAACAAACTCTTTCATGTCTTTGACAATCAGAAACTCCCCCTTTGAGATAGCATGGTCTTCCAATAAATCTTGGTGTCCAAATTCATGTGAATGACACAAATTTATCATACAATAAGATCTTCAAACTATATGACCATCTCTCAATCATCAGCAGCTTCTCCGATAGAATTATCTTCACAATCTTTGGAGAATAGCTGACATCCTTTGCATCTTCAATATTTGACTTTAACAAGATATGTGATATTGAAGAAAATAACATAGAAATAAAATATTTTTGTATTTTTCTTTATAAATGAAAAACAAAGAACGAAGATTAAAATAAATTGGGGATAGGATTGTTTTAAGTCTGCTTAGGGATCATATCAGGCCAACATGCAATTATTAGGAAATAGTAAGTGTTATTTCGATCATCAGTATATTTGTCCGCTTTAAATTTACTTGACATATATAAAGCACCTTTTATAAAAATTAGTTCAAGACGATCATCGGTATTGTTTGTCCACTTAAACATATTACATCCGTATCTGTGAGCTAACCTTTATTGTTAGTATGAATATTAATTTTGAGAAACCTATTATATGATATACTGATAAACTTCAGTAAAACAAACACTGCATATTCACACAAGGTAGAGATTACAAGACCAAGTTTATCTCGGTTTTCTCGTAACATACACTTGATATTTATATTTAGGCATACATCAAACCGACTATGAAGATACTAGTGGCCCCAGATCTGTACTTAGTACAACAGAGGGTCCCTTAGTATGAACATAACAAGTTTGAGACTATTTGCATAACTAATGGATTCAGGTCTGTACGTGAGTACAACAATAGTCACCATTAGTTAGGCGAATAATCATATTATCACTATATGCCCATTTTACATTTACATAATTATGACAGTGTATGATAGTACTTCCATTTATCAATTAAGACTTATGTCATACATCATATAACATTTTTCTCAAAATAATAGACAAGTTTTATTATTACTTCTTACTCACTCACAAACCGGTGTGTACCATGCCTACCGATACATCATATAATGAAGCCAATGTTTATAGAAGATGTGTTAAATATACCAGATAAACCTACTGACACATCAAACATAAACCTTAAAATTTCCATTTTTATGCATATCACCCGATGTACTATCATATCCCAAGTTGTTTTACAAACACACAATCCAACATCTTTTCAAGAATTAAGAATCTTGCTGTTCACATTTCTGAATTAAATAATCAGAATTTTTAATATTCAGAATTACTCCCCCTGAACAGCAAATTCTTATATCCAATCCAAAAATACTCCCCTTAAACATTAAACATATTTTTGTATTTTTTAATTGAATAAATTTCGCAACATTGCATTTCTTTAATACTAAAAAGTATAAAGAATGGCTGTTGCACTTCTAACAAATAAAAAATAGATAAAATTTAAATAAAAGTTTCAAAATCACATATCAAGTCAATTCAAATGCCTTTTAGCACTTTTACCACCTCATAACATCGAAAATCTCATCCAATCACAAATCATCATCGCATTCTTCCAACAATATCCACATCCAAGCAGTCACTAAAAATATTAGCTATTAAAACCTGACTGCACCACCACAAACAATTAAACGTTAGTACTTATGGGACACCCAAGCCTTTATAGACT
Source organism: Helichrysum umbraculigerum (assembly GCA_949592205.1). Taxonomy (NCBI): domain Eukaryota; kingdom Viridiplantae; phylum Streptophyta; class Magnoliopsida; order Asterales; family Asteraceae; genus Helichrysum; species Helichrysum umbraculigerum. The sequence goes on from CATIUR010000001.1 coordinate 99,768,135, forward strand.
TGGGCTGTCCATGGTCATCCATAATCATCACATCAATGAGTTTATGATATTTTAAAAACTCAGAAGATTTCATTGATGCGTTGTTTGTGGATTTGGGTTTCCAAACCTTTGTAGGTTCAGATGAGTTGTTTTCAACAATGTTGTGCTGTTGAACTTGAGATCTAATGGGCACAACTTTGTTTACTCTTGCCATAGGTTTTGGAGAGTTTGATGCACAACTAGATACAGGCGAATACGAACGACGCCTTGAAAAAGATTTTGAAAAAGAATTCCTGAAAGAGGAAGTTCTTGGCATCTCTCTACCAAACCTATCTAGGGATAACAACCGACAATCCCTAATAATATGGCCCTGTTGACCACAACGAAAACAAGAACGTTTCTCAACATAAGATTGATTCCAATGAGTTCCCTCAAATCGTTTCGGTGGAGGACAATACACAGAAGGTCTATGACCAGGAACATTTGTTGAACATGCACTCTTAGGAGAACATGTTGAAGTAGATGTTCCTGAGGTTGAGTTAGTTGATTTTGAAGGTTTATTCTTTTCAGATTTATCAACTACAACTTTTGAGGATTCATTGTCAACCTTAGCTTTGCCTTTGCATTTAAAATAATCATCATTTTCAGTTGTAATGATGAAATTTTCAGGTTTGACATTTATTTTCTCAACCTTAATGGTAGACTCTTCAGGTATATCTTCTACCTCAACGACCTCCTCAACACGAACTGCAGGTGCACTATCAGACTTAACAAACTTAGGTAAAGGATACTCTGGCCTTATGGTTTTCTCCTTTGCCTGTTTGTTTTGCTTAGCTTCTTTAGCTTTAATACCATAAAGCTTCATATAATCAACTGGAATCTTTTCAAGACCTTCCTTAACAGGCGTAGGACAGTATTCGGCGTGGGAAGGTGGTGGTACTTGATTATAACCAAGTCCTGCCTTCTTTTTACCGCCTGTCCCTTGCTTATTAATGATTTCAATAAAGACAAAAGTTGCGGATGAAGAACCTAAAATTTTGCTTTTATGGTTATCGTACTCACTTTTTAAAACAAAAAGCTCTTTATTCAACAATTCAATTTCAGCAAGATAACTATTAATTGCATCTTGTTGACTAAAGACTTTTGCTTTATAAGTTTGTGTGTCTAACTTATATGCCTCAATTTTGTTATCATAAAGTTTCTCATTAGCTTTAAGAAAATTGTTTGATTCAGTAAGTTTGACAACCTTTTCTCGCAACTCTAAATTGTCATATTGATAATTCTTAAGAGATTCAGTCAATGTAAAACAGGAAACACAGTTTATGGGTACCTCAGGTTCATCATGTACCTCATGTATTTTTGCCAAAAGCGCACTGTGTTGAACCTTTCCTTGAAGCGCACTCCAGTCAAACAATCCTTGATTAAACACCACCGTCTCCTGTGATGTTGTGCTATTCTCTGGAGTCTTGGGAGCTGAAGGTGAAGTAAATCCAGATGAGGGATTTTTATTCTCCACACATTCCTTAGCAAAGTGTCCATGAATCTGACAGATTTTGCATTTCACCTTGCTTTTATTAAAACCAAGACCTGTATCACCATCATCATCCAGGTCTTTTCTACCCGTTCTTTGAAGAAACTTCTTGGTTCTTTGGGTTATCATGGCCATGCTCCATTTGATGTCCATATACTCCAAATCATCAGAATTGATCTGTTCAAAGTCTTCCTCAGTGAGCTGCAAAGTACTAGCCTTCTTGGAAAGAAAATTCTCATAAGAATTGAGGAAAGCTGTAAAGATTTTAGCATGTTCCTCAGTAGACTTTGAAGGAGCGGTATGAGAAGTATAGAAAGTGCCAGTAGAAGTAGATGCAGCTGAGTTGGAAGTAGATCTGGAAGTATCATGTAGACTAGGAATTTGAATATTTGCCTCTGACTTCTTTTCCTTTTGATCGTAAGCCGCTATAAGAGCATCCCATAAACTTATAGAAGTTGCTTGATTTTTAAATTCATTAATCACAACTTCTGGCAAACACTTGGTAATCATCTCATATGCTCTATTGTCTTTATCAAACTCTGCTCGTTCCTTGACTGACATTTGTGCTCTTGACTTAAGCACCCCATCGAGTCTTGGTTGCTCATATCAATCAATGGTGTTAAACCAATTCCACAGATTTGGATCTTTGTGTTCAATGAAATTGCATAACTTAATCTTCCAACTCGCAAAATCACTATAGAACAAAGATGTAGAAGGAGGCACTTTGTTACCAAAAGCCATTTACGAATTTTCCCTCCAAAATCGGATTTGAAAATTTAAAAAAAAATCTGAGTACAGCGAAACTTTTCCGACACTAAAATGAAGCTATTCTAAGCCTAAAAACAAAATTTGAAATTACAAAATTTTCGCGTTTTTCCCGCCAAAATTTCGTCCGAAAACGTCAAAAACTGGCCGGGTAAAATGAAACTTTTTCCAGACTAAAATTGAACAGTTTTAAGCCTATGGAAAAATTTTGAAAACGCAAAAAATTTTCGGAGTTTCCCGCCAAAAAACTCCATTGATCGATAATACTTTGGATATAATCGATAATTTTTTTTTTTTTTTTTTTTTTTTTTTTTACGAAACTAGAACGAGGTTAATGTCGGAGAAAAATAGCAACGTCGCAGCGGTACGTCGCAGAAGTCCGATGACTCAATTAAGAATCGAAAATGCGACGTAGTGTATAACGTCGCAGTCCAACGTCGCAGAGTCTAGCGACGTCGCAGCCTACGTCGCAATAACCACTTAAGGTCAAAATAACGACGTCGCAGGTAACGTCGCAACTCTACGTCTCAAAGACTAATTAAAGTCAAGATCAGTTACGTCGCAAGCGACGTCGCAGGTGACGTCGCAGGTGACAACGCAGGTGACGTCGCACAGTCGGGCTGCAGCGGCCAAAACCCCAAAAATCGAAAATTTTCGAAACCCTAACGAATTTCGAAAACCGAACGACGAACAAACCCAAAAAACACTTCCAGAAACTAACCCAGAAACGAAGATTAATCAATAAAACCTTCGCGAATCAAACCGAAAACGTTCTAAAGCACGATCCGAAACCGACGAATCCTTGATTCTACGGCTCTGATACCAGTTGATAGTCCCGTACTCGTGGGATCTGATCGGATCGTTTAACTAATGAATAACAAACGATAATGATTCACGAACACACAAACAATTCTCTATAATCTTGTATATATTCACAATTGAAATATAAACGATTACAGAATACAAACTCGTTTCTCTCTGTCTCTCTCACACCAAAAACGGCTCCCTTCAACCTCACCAAGTCCAGCCCTAAACTGACTTCAAACTCGCTATTTATACGAAACCTATTGGACCCTGCGACGTTAAGCCCAACGTCGCAGGCCCAGACCCTTGCGACGTCTGACCCGACGTCGCAGGCCCAATTACAATGTCACCATTCTATGTATATTCTATAATTACATTTCGTTTACAGACTCGAATATACATACTAAACACATCACATACGCAGACTAATTGACTTTGACAATTACAATAGTTTGACCAACTGACTGACACACAAAATGCACTAACATCTAGAAATAACCCGGCTTTGTTTTGCCTTCCTCTCAACCACAATATACCACGTGGGGGTTCTTCATGTGCTTCGATTACTTTTTCTTCGATCTTATAATCATCAAATCAACACACATGTAAATTAGTCAAATTACCAATTAACATGTAAGCATATAAAATTGAAAACAGAAACATAGTACACTAGCTTTCTGTGTATTTTACTTTGATCTTATATATAATTGATACATATAATGTACAAAATAGAAACATACATTATATATGTAAATGTAATTACCAATTTCTTTTTCACATGTACGTAGCCACCTCGTCCCATGGTATGCAGATAAACCGACTTGGAGCGCGCCTCTTTTGAAGCATCTGACTTTTTCTAATTACAAAACAAAATGATTATTAGATGGCATTAATGTGCAAACACAAAAATCTGAAATTATATATATATATATATATATGCACTCTAATATAAATGACTAAACCTGGTAATCCTCCGTGCTCGTATACTCTACAAAAGAGTTCCATTCCGGGGCATGGACAAATGCACTATATTTCATTGGGACTTCATTTACTGCTGGTGTGTTTAGGTTGGGCAGTATGTAGGATTCCCTCAATTTCCTTCTAAAATTCCTAAGATGGGCACCAAGACGATTCATTACTACCTTTCTGTGTGTCTCATCAACATCAAAATATCGCTGTAAGATCAATATTAACAAGTTAAATCTATATATATATATACATGCAGTTGCATATATAATGTACTGTAAACAATTTTAATTAATAAAGGAAATTAATCAAGGGAGCATATATGGAGTGGGTTACAAATACCATGATTTCATCCCACAGTTTATCTCTTTCTTCTTTATCGACCTTCTTCCAGGATAGAATCTTCAAACCAATATGCTCACGAACAATGTGTCCCAAAAAACTCGCAAACAAAGCTCTATTTTCCCCTATTAGTCGATCCATTTGATCGAAGGTTACCTTGAGCTTTTGTGCACCGGGTCTGCCATACTTGTTGCGAAACGCAAATAATCTTGTTATGCCCCTCGGCGGAACTATTTTGGGATTTGCATTATTGTCGTTTTCATCGGCTTCATCATCTTGTACATCATCGTAACCCTCCGATTCATATCCAAAATCGTGGGCGTCATCATTATAATTATTTAGAGGATGATCGACTTCGTTATCCATGATATATATATACTTTAATTGAGATTAATTGAGAGTTGTAAATTGTTTGATATTTTGGTTGGAGATTAATTGAGAGTTAGTTGTAAATGCTTTGATCGGCCTAAAAGTTTAAAAAAACCTAGTATTAAGATGTTTTGGAATGTAATTTAAAGGTCACTTGAAATTCAAATTTTTCTGCTTGGCTCTAATTGGTCAGTTTAAATTTTTTGGGGAAAAATTTGGCTCCAAAATGAAGGAAATAATATTTAGAGTTAAAATTATGAATAAGGTTAATTATGAATTTATGATTGTAGGGGGGAAAACAGCAAATCAAACAATATTGAGCTCAAAAAAACAAAATGTAGGTTAGGGGACTCGAACCCGAGATTGCTAGGTTAACTCCTCAGCGAAATGACCAACTCAGCTATCAATACAATTGATTTACTTTTCCGACGATAAATATATATTATTATGTTGTTAAACCCTAAACGCTAGCCCTAAACCCTAAAGTGAAATGACCAACAGGTTCCTAGCATCTTCTTTCCTTTCCTGACCTTCCATTAACAAACGCATATAATGCACATATATATAACACATCGATCATTAACTTAACTACAAAAAATAAGTACAAATTTATAAGTATCCGACATACATCTGTCGATAACTAACTATATAATTATATATACTTAATCAAAAGTAATAAATACCAAAACTAGATACAAAGTGAATGTAGCAAGCATCCCACAAACATACATTACAATTTAACAGCCAAGCCCGTCTGTGAAAGAAGGCATTGCGTAACGTCTGTGCTTGCAATACCTTGTGCTTAGGACAACAAAGAATGCAGTTAGTGTATTCCTTTTTTGCTCGCCATACGATACGGGGATCAGCCAACAATCGACGTACCTTGTTAGCTGTCCGGGCAACATCCCACAGACCTGCTAACCTTGTTCTGGTAGAGGTCAACAGTTGCTTGGCCTCTGCCTGTCTGTCTTGACTTTCCCCCATCACCAGCATCCCAAGCACAAACGTTGCATCACGTTGTCCCAAATTAGATGCCTGTTGCATCATCTCCTTTCCAGCAGCCTCATCACCAAATGAGAAGAACTTGTTCTGATCAAGACATTTAAGAAAAGTAAATTAGTATGTGACAGAGTACAATTAAAAACTTCGATAAAATGTAAAATAAACATTACCATGCCATCCCTAAACAGCATGTTAGGGTTTCGATTCTCCCTCATTTTTGATAGCACATCAATTTTGTGCAAGTTCATAGAAAATAGAGGATAGAGGGAATCATCATCCAGCTGGCGATAAACCTCATCTGAATCAACTGCACGTCTGAAGGTCTTGCACCTGTAATGCATATAAACGACGTCATAAACACAATTTAAGTCCCTTCATGATCATAAAAGGTGATTCATCATGTACATGCACAATATAATCTAAATATTCCTAAATCAAGCCTTAATAATTGCGCTACATTCTTTAAAAATTACAGAACATACAAGGCTTATATATATTGACAAAACGTCGAGTATTTAAGTTGAAACGACAATCCAAACTAGAAACTAGGGTAATGTCACTTACAGAGTCCTCATTTTAAAAACTTGCTTGGCGTTGCAAGCCCCGACATGGGCCAATACTTGACTAACGACGCCGTCCGGAAGGTCAGCAAGAGTTCGATCATCTTCCAAAGCAGTTTTCTGTCGTTTAGAGCTTTGGGAATCCATGGTTTATTTCTTGTTTAGATGATTTGTTGATGCTCTGTTTTGAGTTTCTTTGGAAGTTGGTAGGCCGGGAAGTGAAAGGGGTTGATCTGATGTCTGAATTTTACTACAACTTTTTACGCCTCACGCGCCTACTTCCAAGTCTTTAAGTAAATTACCTAAATGCCCTTACTATTAAAATCCTTCTTATTGTATTGGTAATGGATTATAAAGGGTATTTATGTCATTCAACCTTTAAGGGTTAGTATTAGCAGACATTACCAAATGTGGTAAAAAAAGATAAACTATTTTTACTCTTGATATACACAATTTCACAATAACATATTTATATCCAATATTATAAAAATGTTATAAAAACGTATTTATATAAACAAATATGGTAAGAAGATAAATTATATTTTTACTCGGTACACAATTTAACAATAACATATTTTTATTTATACACACACAAACAAAAGTATGAAAATCTTATACTTATAATAAGTTGAATTATGTTGTATATCGTACACTTGACTATTAACCTTAGGGCAATGTCACATGCATACATATGCCGAAATGACGAATTACATAACACCCTAAGTTCAATAGTGGCGTGTGTGATACCGCAACTACTGCCGTATATCGTACACTTGACTATTAACCTTAGGGCAATGTCACATGCATACATATGCCGAAATGACGAATTACATAACACCCTAAGTTCAATATAATAGTGGCGTGTGTGATAACGCAACTACTGCTGTATATCGTACAGTTGACTATTAACCTTAGGGCAATGTCACATGCATATATATGCCGAAATGACGAATTACATAACACCCTAAGTTCAATAGTGGCGTGTGTGATACCGCAACTACTGCCGTATATCGTACACTTGACTATTAACCTTAGGGCAATGTCACATGCATACATATGCCGAAATGACGAATTACATAACACCCTAAGTTCAATAGTAGCGTGTGTGATAACGTAACTACTGCCGTATATCGTACATTTGACTATTAACCTTAGGGCAATGTCACATGCATACATATGCCGAAATGACGAATTACATAACACCCTAATTAAGTTCAATAGTGGCGTGTGTGATACCGCAACTACTGCCGTATATCGTACATTTGACTATTAACATTTGGGCAATGTCACTTGCATACATATGCCGAAATGACGAATTACATAACACCCTAAGTTCAATAGTGGCGTGTGTGATACCGCAACTACTGTCGTATATCGTACATTTGACTATTAACCTTAGGGCAATGTCAGATGCATACATATGCCTAAATGACGAATTACATAACACCCTAATTAAGTTCAATAGTGGCGTGTGTGATACCGCAACTACTGCCGTATATCGTACATTTGACTATTAACCTTTGGGCAATGTCACATGCATACATATGCCGAAATGACGAATTACATAACACCCAAATTAAGTTCAATAGTGGCGTGTGTGATACCGCAACTACTGCCGTATATCGTATATCTAATATTTCACTATTGGCGTATGTGATTATTTGTATCAATGTTATTATTTGCATATAATATTTCACAAATGGTTTTTTGTTCATTCTGCTTTGATTAATTTATTTATTATTAGTTGAGGTTACATTTATATAATAATTTATTTACCATACACCCACCAAACATGATACATATAGCTACTTAAAAGAACCATTAATCACACCATTTAAAGAAACTTAGTTCATAACAAGAACAAGTATAACTACACACAACATCACTACAACACCAATTAAAAGTGCAAACACTTGGTCAAACATCTTCAATTTTGACTTCATGGGAGTCAACTCTTCAACCATCTTCATCAACACCATCTTTGAGTCTGAATCTTCTTCCGTTTCATTCCTGATGGACTTGTTTTTACATTCCATTCTTAATTGATACATAATCTTCCTGTAATACTCTGGAAGCTCCTAATCAAGAAAGCGATATCTTGTACAAAAATGGCTTTTAACCTAAATCACAACAAAATAACAAAATTAAAGCATTTTTGAGTCAATATTTAACCTAATAGCATCATCAATTGCAGATACCAACAACAATAAAAAAATAAGGTTAAAACTAACATCTGGGCATTTTACGAATCTGCGTGCCGGGTTGATCTCAGTCCATGATGTGCGAACATACATCTTGGCTCCGCAATGGCAGTAATAAAATTGTGGTTCCAAAGCTTGATTTTGAGAAGATGATGATGACGCCATGTTACAGGGAGAAAAATGAGCGGGAATAAAATGAGGATGGTAATGGAGGGAAATAGCAAGTGGACGATGTAAAGGAATGGGGAAGAAAGGGGATTAAAAAGGTGGGTAGGAAGGGAATTTAAAAAAATACCCTCATGTGTGCTAACGGTAGTGCCATATATCATACATTTCACTATTAAACTTAGGCTAAAGTCACATAAAGACGTAAATTTGTTAAAGACGTAGAATCTGTTCAATCAAATTCATTTGGTTTAGTACGAAGAATCTGTTAAAGACGTAAAAAATGAAACGATAAAACTTTTTATCGAAAAAGTTAATAGACAACAAGGGATTTAAACTTTCTTAAAAATTTTAATTTAGTGAAGGATAAAAAATTGTACGTTAATCAACCATAACTATAGGCAATGTGTTCAAGAATTACCAAAGTTTATAAAATGTGTTTAATGATAACTAAAGTTTATAAAAGTGTTCAAAATGATGAATTAAGTGAGGTACCCCTGTTGGGCTTATTTGTAAGTTGTGCCCCTGCCGGGTATAACTAGCAGTGCCACTGTTAGGTCTAATTTCTAGGGCTTGACACTGTCATCACATAAGTACCCAAACACTTCACTTTTTCAATTACGCTTTCAAAATTCGCAAAACCCTTCAATAACCGCTCTCGTTTGTGTTAGTTCATTATAAACTGCTCTTCTTTCTTTCATCAATTTCGTTAATGGCATCATCATCTTCATCTGATTCTGGTAATTCTACTCTGAGTGTTCATTCTGAACACAACATTAGGGCTTTCTTGAACAAAGAAATCACAGATGAGAATTTTCACCCAATTATCGATTTCTTGAGTAACTGTCCAGTTACATATGCCCTTACTGTCGCCCCAAGATTGATAAGATCTCATATTCACGAATTCTGGAAGAACGCAAAGGAAGGGAATGTTAATGGAATTCCTCACATTCATTCCACTGTCAAGGGAATGAAGGTAATGGTGACTGAGATTGTTCTTAGAGAACTTCTGCAGTTTGATGATGAAGGAGGAGTTCTGGAATTATCAAGAACTGATTTGTTTCAAGGTATAAACGATATGGGGTATGAAGGTACCGGAAAAGCAAGGTCTGAATACACTTTCTTGAAGTCATGGTTCTGTCCTCAGTGGAAGTTCTACATTCATACTTTTCTGGTATGTTTGTCTCAAAAGAGGACTAGTTTTAATGAGTTTAGTTCTAGTATTGCATATCCTATAATCTGCTTGGCACGGGGTCTTAAATTTAATATGTCTAGGTTTATCTTAGATAATATGATCAGGAATGTAAAGGGTGATACATTTATTATGTACCCTAGATTTGTTCAGCTTTTGTTGAATAAGCAATTGCCAAATTTGCCAGCAGAGAATAGTGTAATAGTTAGTTCTACTCTATCCTTGTAGACTATTAGAGCCATGAACCAGTATCAGAATACTTTTTCCAAGAAGGAAACTGCATTGTTTTCTACAATGTTAGTTGCTCCTTCTGCCACTGGTGGTGTATTACCAACATCACTTGGACCAAATGATGACAGGCCAACAACACAAGTTGAATCTGAACACACATCAGGAGGTGGCACAAAAAGAAAACAAGGGAACCAACAGCCTACCCAAAGAAAAGCCAAGAAATCCAAGAAAATTACACAGACTATGGAGATTCCTGTTTCTTCACAGTCTCAGTCAAATGATCAATCACAACAGGTGAACATACTTGATGAAAATGTTCATTCTGGAAGGGCTGCCACTACTGTCTCTAGCCCACTGGCAGGGCAGGACAGTGGTAACATCAATAAGACCCAACCAGAGGCAACTACACTTGATGAACCTCTGGGTGATGAATCAAATGTAGGTCCCAGTACCAAGAACCAAGGGGCATCTAAAAATCTTGCAAGGCAAGTGACAGATGTAGTCAATGATTCATCTAGGAGGTCACACTCCAATGTTGATGAGACTAGTAATGAAACTAGGGAATTGACGATTGATGATCTGGTACATGATGTCAAGTTGATTTGGACCAAATTTGAGAGAGAAAGAGATTTGAGAAGGGAGCAACAAGTCAAGTTGGCTGCCCAGGATGTATTGATAAAGAAGCAGCAGGAGGAAATCAGTGATTTACAAACAAGATTGGCTGTGGTGGAGGATGTTGTTTTAAAGGTCTTAAAGCCTGCTGCAGAATTACAGGCATCTTCAGGCAAGGGGGAGAGAAAAGATCAAGAGAAAGACAATGTGCCTGAAGATAAGGGAGATGATAATGATGGTTCTGATGGGAATAATGATGATAATGATGGAGGTGCAGGTGGTATTAGCTTCATGGATACATCTGAGTTTAATACAAGAGTGATGGAGGTATTGAGGATGAATTGAATGTTTCAGATTATGTGGTTAGTGAAGACATGGATGATGAAATGGTGGATGCTGAGCATGATAGAAGAATGGTGGTATATGTGGATAAAAATGTACAAACAAGTGGTTCAGACAGTGAGAATGTGAATGTTGCAGATGATAATACACAAAGTGGTCCAGCTTTGAATGTTTTTCCATTAAACAAAGGATTACCTTTTGAAGCTGCGGCTAATTTGTATATCTGGGATGTTATGGGAAGAAATCTTGACTGGAGGAAAAGAGTGAGCTTTAGTGATAGGATGGTGTATGAACAAAATGATGATGAAATTGATAAATCTGTTGAAACAAAGGAGATGGAAAGTGGTGATGTAGAGGTTGAGGGGGAGCTTGTAGAATCTAAGCCTGAAGAAAAAGAGGAGACAAAGAAGTTGATATACAACAGGAAGAAGTCTATTCCTAAGAGAAAGTCTACCTCTGCCAAGGTACAAACCCCTGTTAAAACTCAATCGATGACCACTGCTAGTAGTGTTTCTACCTCTGCTAGTAGTTTGGTTTCTACCACTGCTGAGGTATCTACCACTGTTGGTACTTCAGTAGCAACCCCTGTTACTACAAATCCTACCCCTGTTATCACAGAGTTAACCACTGTCACAACTACTGTTACCCCAATTTACACCCCTGCTACAGCAACTACCACTACCAGGGCTCTAGAAGTGCCTGTTACAATGAGAGAACCTACACAATCACCCAAACCTAAGTCTGATCTTCCAAAGATTGATTCAAAGGACAAAGGTAAGGGAAAATTGAAAGAAGAAAGGAAGGTTAAGAAGGTTGTAGAACCTCCAATTGATTTAGATGAGGCCAGGAGAGCTCAGGAGGAGCATGATGAGAGAATGTTAAGAATGGCTGTTGAGTCCAAGAGACCAGAAGGTCCTGATGTTGATGTTGTACTGGATGACATGAGTGTGGTAACCTTATCACAAAAGGCTGCAAAGATGCTAAATAACATGGCTGCAATAGGTCGAGGGTTGTCTGCTCAAAAGATTCATGACATGATCAACAAAAAGGATGGTAATGATGGTTTGGATCCAGGGTTTGCAAAGCTCAAACAAGCTACTGAAGAAAAGGCAAGACTGAAAAGACAAGCTGAGCTTGAGAAGAAAAGAAACAAACCACCAACTGCTGCTCAGAGGAAAAAGGTGTTGATCAAAATTCTTGGTGGAAGATATGCACCAAGAAGTGTGCTTGAAGGATGGGATGTAGAAAAGTTGGAAAAAGCTTATGAAAGACATCAGAATGAGGGAAAGGAGGATTTTGAGAAAAAGCTCATGCAAGACAAATTTATTGAGAAAAAGTTGGCTGAGGATAGAAAGAAGATTGCTGAGCAGGTGAGAAAAGAGGAGGAAGATAGAATTGAAAAGAAAGAGCAAGAGGAAGCAGAAGGCAAAGAAAGAGAATTCAATAGGCTTTCTGATCAAAATATAAAGATCAGATGGAATGGAGTTCTTGCTTGTGATAGTGTAGTTCCTGATGTGGAGAAAGATGTAGAAGAATTGAGTAAATATATCAAAGAGGTGAAGGATAGCAAAGAAAATATTCACATCCATCATGATAGATCATCAAGGATAGTTGAATGGGAAGGACAAATATTAAAAGAAGTTGCTAATGTTGTCAAAGAGCAGATCAAGATTGTCAGAGAGGATGGGAATGAGCAATACATGACATCTGTTGCTGATGTACTCAAGAATGTGAATAGATTAGACATTCTAGATCTGTATGAGCTAGTCAGTCAAAGAAACAGGCAGGCTTCACTGGTAGTAATGGAAAGAGATTTGGGAAGATGTTTGAATATGTTGTTTGAGCCTGAACCATTCATTAATTTGTTCTTAAACTGCAATGAGGGTGTGAATACATGGAGACATTTCGTTAGAGCTGGAGTTCACATGATCTTATTCAGAAATGGAATGACAATCTACATGCTTGATGAAAGAAATATGTTCTGGGGACTCATATTCTAAGAACTGTGCTTGCATCTCAACTGAGAACTACAGTGATTTCAGAAGGAGCATTCAATGCTTTATACATGGTGCTCAATCAGTTTCATAAAAGAATGGAGTTGGAAAGAATAAGAGAGGAGGAGAAAAAATGGAAAACAGAATCAAGCTCCTAAAGATGAAAAGAAAGATGAAGAAACTTGATTCATTGCTGAGAATGATCAAGTTTAGGGGGAGATTGTTGAGACCTGAGCCACTGTCAGATCTGCTCAGAGTACAAGTATGCTGCCACTGTTAGAAGAAGTCTACCACTGTTAGAGTTTTATACTTGTAACTTGTATTTTGTATTATGTACTCAACCACTGTTAGTAATATACGAGTACTACCCCTGTTAGTTATATAGACAACCACTGTTGGTTAGATAAAGTCGGTTAGAGTTATATTAGGAGTAGATACGGATTCCTAATATGTTTGATTCTGTAAAGGACTCTATGTGTTATAAATAGAGATCCTGTAAAACCCTAGCTTGATACACGATTCATTCTAGTTATTTGCTTCAAGGTTGTAAACCCTAACACAATTGTGTGTTCGTATTATTGATAATAATATTGAAGCTTTTAGTTAGATATTCTGTTTGCACAAGTTCTTCAAGTTGTTAATAAACTATTCCGCAAACTTGTTAACAATCCATCAAAGTAATACATACTAAGATCTCTAACTGGGATCATCAGCTACACTTAAATCATGTGTGATAAAATCGACTCTATGCTATAGTCACACAAACCATTACTCCATGTGACCAATAAGGTCTCATGATATAGCCACACAAACAGCACTGAATGTGACTAATATCAAATTTAATGATAATCGTTTTTGCCCATTTTAGCTTTAAAAAATAGTCACAAGAATATTTAACAACGTGACTGTTGTGAATACATTGGTCACATATAATCACCCAAAATGTGGCCATAAACATCCTATTGGATACACATTTGTGATATGGTGTGGCTATTACCATTCCATTTAGTCACATGATCGGGCTAGAAATTAGGGTGACTATACACATTACGTTTTGGCATTCTAAGTTTCTAACACACACTAAACTTTAGACACACATAATAACTTATGTGACCATATGTACCTGGCTTCGGCTACACTTAAATCATGTGTGACAAAATCGACTCTATGCTATAGTCACACAAACCATTACTCCATGTGACCAATAAGGTCTCATGATATAGCCACACAAACAGCACTGAATGTGACTAATATCAAATTTAATGATAATCGTTTTTGCCCATTTTCGCTTTAAAAAATAGTCACATGAATATCTAAAAACGTGACTGTTGTGAATATATTGGTCACATATAATCACCTAACATGTGGCCATAAACATCCTTTCGATACACATTTGTGATATGGTGTGGCTATTCTAACGCGATATAGTCACTGATCGGGCTAGAAATTAGTGTGACTAAACACATTACCTTTTGCCATTCTAACAAACAATAAACATATGGTCACATAATAACTTATGTGACCATATGTACCTGGCTTTGGCTACACTTTAATCATGTGTGACAAAATCGACTATATGCTTTAGTCACATAAACAATTACTCCATGTGACCATATAGTGGCGTTTGGTCACATTGTTCAAGTGTGTGACAAGATTTGTCACGCGTTCCAACTTCATGTGTGACTAAATGAAATGCAAAAAATTTGTAGTTCCCTTTAGCCACATAAATGTTCGAAGGTGTGGCAAATACGTTTCAGAATGGTCACACGATTGGAGTTCATGTGTGGCTAAATAATAACGTCCAGTTTTTTTTTTTTTGTCCCTTTGGTCACATAAATATTGGAATGTGTGACCGTTTCAAATAGACCATGTGTGACGAAAGCCCAAATTTGTACTAGTGAAAAAGGGTGAGGGGATCAAATCCCCACCCATTTCCCATTCTCACTCTCTCTCCCTCCATTTCTTTTCTCTCATTTCTCTCAACAACACATCACCACCACCACCACAAATCATCACATTAACACCATAAAACGCGCTCTGATCATCTCGTCCATTTGGAGAAAAAGAACCACCACGCAACGATCTACAACTTCATCTTTTCGGAATTTTCATTCGCCACCTTGTAAGTTTCCGACAAAAACCCGAAACTCTTCGATTTCACTCATTTTTACATGTTTGTTGTTTATATAAGTTGATAATGTCCACATATGGGTTGGGTAAAAGATTTGGGCCGACCGGTGGCCGGAAAACTCAATTTTTGACAAAAAGTCCGTCATCAGACTTAAGTGTCGCAACGATGACTGCAGTATAGCGTCACTTCGTGCGTCACTTAAGTGACGCATTGAGTGTCGCTAAAAGCCCTAATTTTGCGTCACTTGCCTAAGTGCCGCATAAAACCCCTTTTTCCCGACACTTGCCTAAGTGTCGCAAATTCAACACCCGTCACTATAAACCGACACTTATAGCGTCACTTGTTTAAGTGAAGCCTACAATCGAGAACTGATTTCACCCGTCACTAACCTTAGTGACTCATGACCTTTATACCGACACTTAAATACCGACACTTACAACCGACACTTCCTTAAGTGTCGCCCTCTATGCGTCACTTACACAAGTGACGCCATTAGATCAGAATCCATCATTTCATGCGACACTTCCTAAGTGTCGCCTAAACCCTTGAGTGTCGTTATAAGTGACGCTGAAAACAGAATGTTTACAACTCATTTTTACTAAGTGTTGAGACCTAAATTTTATCACTTGATTTCACCCAAATTCAAGTCCAGATGCGTTTTTCACCAAAGCAATTTAGTAGAAATAAAAATTTTTCGAGCTGAATTGGCATCTCGACCCCAACCAGGGGCCAGCCCCTTGGACCCCGCCAGGGGTTGCCACCCCTGGAACCCCACTAACCAGGGGCGCTGCCCTCAGACCCCCGTCACCTAAAAGTTTGTAAACACTTTTAAAGTACAACACTTCAAAATTAAAATAATAATGTTGAAAATTATTATTACAAACAATCACCAACGGGCCGTACACCCTTTCTAAACTCAAGTTAATCAACCAAATCGTAGTAATTTGGACAAGTCAATCAACCAAATAGGGATAATTTGGACATTATAGTTGAACGAACAACTACAAAGGTAGTCTTTTAATATACCTATTCAATTAGTAACCATCGCGCGTATTGGACGCCCTCAGGTTACAAGTCTTCGGACATCAATTCACAACTAATCAATTCAAGTTATTTCGATAAACACTCAAGGCTTAGGTGAGTCTCATGGCCCCTCTTTTACTAGTTTACTCAGGGGTGTAATATCATTGCTCGTTTTATTTACATGTTGGACGCAAGTACAAATCAAACAAATACTACATGAGTTGTTTTCAACTAATCACTAAAGCCCTCCATAGCATAGTCTGGTAATACATTTGTAGCGTGAATGTTAGTATATGATATCATATAGGATTGACAATCCTCATCCGGGTTAGCACGCACTAACTGGTCAAACGGATGTATTAGCATTTGGGAAGACGAGTGTAGATTAGGCACTCGTAGGAGGAAACCTCAGTTGGGTTTCCTTAATTGGACCTGACACTCAAGTTAAGCTCAGACTATGTGCTCATGGCTGTATAACTTTTATTTTGCTTAATTGCATTTTAAATTCAATTATAAATCTTGCGGTTCATACAAATATGTGTTGACATACAAACCTGTGAGCTCATCAGCGTTTCGCTGACCCATTTTAGCATGTATCACAAGTACACAGCAGTAGGTTGGACTGCACAAGCAGGGATTATTAGCTCGAGTCAGCATTCATACAACTAGAGATTTAATTGCATTATTATATTTTGTACAAGTAATTATGTGATGTAAATCTCTCAATTTTAGAAACCGAGCTAATGTAAACATTATTTTTGATGTAAACTTATGTTTATTTATTACAAGTTCAAAACGACGCATATAGTGGTCGTTCATTATACCTTGTGTGCTTGATATGTAATTAGTCGCGCCCCGACCCAAATCGCTTCCGCATCATAATTTGGGGGTGCGACAGATTGGTATCAGAGCCTAAGGTTATAGTGAACTAGGTTGCATTTAGTGGGCCTAGACTATGACCGTTAGGCAGTATTTCCTTATTAGGCATGACTGGTTCAGGAATTACAGCATACGACTTTAATTTAACATAGCCTGATCAACTATGTACAATTAAGGAAAGATGATGTAAGGTCTGAAACGATTATGTTGAACAGGAATACGCTAGTTGACTCTGACCTCGAGAGAACCGAGACTCAAACATGTCTGTTTTAGACACCTTAGGCTATTATGTGATATATATATATATATATATATATATATATATATATATATATATATATATGAATACACACACACATAGATAGGCCTCGTTACAATCTTAGGCTATATTATATATGTATTATATAAGTATAGACCTCATTCCTTCTAACGCTTTGTCTCAAAATGGCAAACACACCACCCGGTTCGTCGCACTCTTATCCGTACGAATCACAAAACTCAAGGGTAGCTAGGAGGGACACCAGGTTACCTCGAGTTAGCCCATATTCCGCTCACCTCACTCCACCAGTTTTAGCCGCTAGGCTACACCATCACGAGCAACGACTAAACGCTATGGATATCGAACTCCAAGAAACTCGCGAAAACTGGAGACTCACAGCTATGGAACGAATCGAGCAAGTCTCTGAAGATCACGAGCACACTGTTAACACCATGAACAATCTTCAAAATCAAGTGGAAGAAACAGTCGAAACCATGGAGGTTGTCCACAACCAAGTGATTGGCAACCGAAATGAAATCTCTGTCCTACAATCAAGGCTACATCAGTGCGAGACACGTCTAAGGGAAACCGAGGACGCCCTCCGAACTGCCAACAGACTTGCAGAGTCTGTGAACCATCTCACTGCACTGCTGCCACAACTCAATCTACGTCAGAATTAGCTTAGGCTGAAATCTGTACTCCATTATGCTTTCGTAGGACCTATGTAATTCGACCGGATGTAACAATTCCCGGTGCTTTTGTAAAACATCTAACCCTGTAACTTTTGAACTCGTAATATCAATTGACAATTCCCCTCGATTATTCTACATTATTAATGTTACATTGTGATGTCGTATTTACCGCTTTTACATATATGCATCTATTGTAATTTTCATCATGGTACGATTTCTTATGTACCTTTTGTTTCTTTCTTGAAGAATCATGCCGCCCAAGAAGAAAAGTTACAGTGATGCCGAAATCAATGCTATTGTTTCCCGAGCCGTAGCCGATGCTTTGGCTGCTCGAAACTCCCAACAATCTAGCGATCAAACCGTCAATACCACCCAGGTTACCAAACCTTGTTCTTACAAGGACTTTCTCAGCTGTAAACCGCTATACTTCAAAGGCACGGAAGGTGCTATTGGTCTGATCCGGTGGATAGAACGTATGGAATCCGTCTTCAACCTCTGCAACTGTGCTGAGGAAAACAAGGTCAAATTCTCTGCTTACACCTTTCAGGAAGGTGCACTTACGTGGTGGAACACCCACGCCAACTAAGTAGGCGTCAAAATAGCAAACCAACTTCCCTGGGCTGAATTGAAGAAGAAGCTAAGGGAAAAATACTGTCCTGAAGAGGAACTACGCCGGTTGGAGGAAGAATTCTGGCACCTGACAGTGCAGGGGACCGATATTGCTAGGTATACCACCAAATTCCAGCAATTTGCGTTGTTATGCCCGGGTCTGGTTGATCCGGAGGAGAAGAGCATCAAAAGATACATCCGCGGTCTCCCGGAAAATATCCAGGGGAACATCGCTTCATCAAAACCCACCACAACTGAAAGTGCTATCCGGCTAGCACATGAACTCATGGCGCTGGTTGTCTGCCGTGAGACACCCAATACCTCCTCCAACAATAAGCGAAAACCCTCCGAACACCAAAACCAACTAAACAAGAAAACCGACACCATCCAAGTTTACAACACCAACTCTGAAACCAAACGTAGCTACACTGGAGACAGACCATACTGTTCCAAGTGCAACTACCACCATGACGGTCCATGCAGTACTCCCTGCAACAACTGCAGGAGTTACGGGCATTCGACCCGGGATTGCCGAGCCCCAAAATCCAACAACAACGCCGCCAACAACAATACCCAACAACCTAAATCCTGTTATGGATGTGGAGAGGCGGGACATTTCAGGAATGAATGTCCTAAACGAAGGAACAAGCGCAACAGCAACAACAGCAACAACAACAACAACAACAACAACAACAACGCCAGAGGTAGAGCCTTCGTACTCAACTCTGGGGAAGCCCGTCAAGACCCGAATGTGGTCTCGGGTATGTTCCTCCTCAACAACTTATCTGCTTCTGTTCTATTTGATACTGGTGCCGATAGGAGCTTTATTTATGATGAGTTTTATCTACTACTTGACATCACCCCCGTGGCCTTAGATGTTAAGTACACCGTAGAGCTAGCCAATGGCAAACTCATAGAAACCGATAGTGTGATACCTAATTGCACTTTGAACCTAGCCGACGAAATCTTCTCAATCGATCTTATGCCTGTCGAAATCGGAAGTTTTGACGTTATTGTGGGTATGGACTGGTTGTCCAAGCATCGAGCCGAAATCATTTGTTACGGTAAAATCGTTCGTATTCCTCTCGCCGTCGGTAGAACCTTGGTCATACAGGGGGAGACCGGTGGGACGAGACTCAACATCATATCCTGCTTGAAAACCCAAAAATTTCTGAGAAAGGGTTATCCAGCAATCCTCGCGCACATCATGGAGAAAAAGTCGGAGGAGAAGCGACTTGAGGATGTGTCAATCGTTCGAGACTTTCCAGAAGTCTTTCCCGAAGAACTGCCTGGTCTACCACCACCAAGACAGGTTGAGTTCTCAATCGACCTCGTGCCGGGTGCTGCACCTGTGGCCCGAGCACCATATCGTTTAGCCCCATCCGAACTTCAGGAGTTATCCAACCAATTACAGGAACTCCTGGAAAAAGGATTCATCCGACCGAGTTCTTCACCTTGGGGAGCTCCGGTCCTGTTTGTTAAAAAGAAGGACGGTTCATTCCGAATGTGTATCGACTATCGAGAGTTGAACAAGTTAACCGTCAAGAACCGATATCCACTTCCACGTATCGATGACCTGTTTGACCAACTTCAAGGGTCGAGTTTTTATTCAAAGATCGACCTGTGGTCGGGTTATCATCAATTACGTGTTCGCGACACCGATATCCCGAAAACTGCTTTCAGAACCCGTTATGGGCATTACGAATTTCAGGTGATGCCATTCGGTTTAACCAACGCACCGGCTGTATTCATGGATCTTATGAATCGGGTGTGCAAACCTTATCTCGACAAGTTTGTCATCGTATTCATCGACGACATACTCATATATTCACGAAACGAACAAGAACACGCGCAACACCTCAAAACCATTCTAGAACTACTTAGACACGAGGAACTTTACGCCAAATTCTCCAAGTGTGAGTTCTGGATACAAACCGTTCAATTCCTTGGATACGTTATCGTCAGTCAAGGAATTCATGTAGATCCTTCAAAAATTGAGGCTATCAAAAATTGACAATCGCCGACAACTCCGACAGAAGTACGGCAGTTTTTAGGACTGGCTGGCTACTATCGACGATTCATCGAGAACTTCTCAAAAATAGCTGACGTGAGACGCAAACCACTCGAGTTCCATGTTGGGGACCGAGTATTACTCAAAGTTTCACCTTGGAAAGGTGTCATTTGTTTCGGCAAACGCGGTAAACTAAACCTAAGATACATTGGACCTTTTGAAATCCTCGAAAGGATAGGTCCAGTGGCATATCGGTTGCAGCTGCCATCCGAGCTAAGCAGTGTGCACCCCACTTTTCACATTTCAAATTTGAAAAAGTGTCTGTCTGATGAGACACTTATCATTCCACTCGATGAGATTCGAGTTGACGACAAGCTTCATTTCGTTGAAGAACCCGCCGAAATCATGGACCGTGAGGTCAAACAACTCAAACAAAGTCGTATTCCCGTCGTCAAGGTCAGGTGGAATTCGCGGCGTGGTCTGGAATTCACCTGGGAACGGGAGGACCAGATGCGACTCAAGTATCCTCAGTTATTCCCTGATGCTACCTCAAACACAACTTCAAGCTAAATTTCGGGACGAAATTTTCTTAACAAGGGGAGAATTTGACACCCGTCAAATTAGGATTAGAAATTAGTGCCTAATCAAGTCAAATACGTGTAATTAGTTCTGTGTTAGGCTAATTAATGTATTGAAATATATATTGTTGAATATATACAATTATGCGATTTGATTAAATCGTACAAGTTTCAAATCGAATGTAATTCGATTCAATTAATACGGACGTTGGTGAACAATTTAATTAAATAGTATAAACTTTATTTAATAACACGATTATATCCAAAGTATTATTTTTATAATATTTCATATTCATTTTGAATCATACAATCAATGGTCACGCAATTAAAATAATAAACGCGCAAACAAAACAAAATAAGTTAAAAGTTATATTTTATAACGTAATTATTAAGTATTTGGTAAAATACTTCAACAAAATATTGGGTAAGTATTCGGATTTTAGAATGCAAATTCAAACGAATAAAATAATTATTTAAACGATTAAACAATCGGGAAAACGAACACCGCACGGAGCGCAAATGCACGGGAACAAAAATTGGTGAAGTCCACTCCGCGGACCCCACCGAAATCAGCCCCAAAAAGGGTGAGGTGATCAAATCCCCACCCATTTCCCATTCTCACTCTCTCTCCCTCCATTTCTTTTCTCTCATTTCTCTCAACAACACATCACCACCACCACCACAAATCATCACATTAACACCATAAAACGCGCTCTGATCATCTCGTCCATTTGCAGAAAAAGAACCACCACGCAACGATCTACAACTTCATCTTTTCGGAAATTTGATTCGCCACCTTGTAAGTTTCCGAAAAAAACCTGAAACTCTTCGATTTCACTCATTTTTACATGTTTGTTGTTTATATAAGTTGATAATGTCCACATATGGGTTGGGTAAAAGATTTGGGCCGACCGGTGGCCGGAAAACTCAATTTTTGACAAAAAGTCTGTCATCAGACTTAAGTGTCGCAACGATGACTGCAGTATAGCGTCACTTTGTGCGTCACTTAAGTGAAGCATTGAGTGTCGCTAAAAGCCCTAACTTTGCCTCACTTGCCTAAGTGCCGCATAAAACCCCTTTTTCCCGACACTTACCTAAGTGTCGCAAATTCAACACCTGTCACTATAAACTGACACTTATAGCGTCACTTGTTTAAGTGACGCCTACAATCGAGAACTGATTTCACCCGTCACTAACGTTAGTGACTCATGACCTTTATACCGACACTTACAACCGACACTTCCTTAAGTGTCGCCCTCTATGCGTCACTTGCACAAGTGACGCCATTAGATCAGAATCCGTCATTTCATGCGACACTTCCTAAGTGTCGCCTAAACCCTTGAGTGTCGCTATAAGTGACGCTGAAAACAGAATGTTTACAACTCATTTTTACTAAGTATTGAGACCTAAATTTTATCACTTGATTTCACCCAAATTCAAGTCCAGATGCGTTTTTCACCAAAGCAATTTAGTAGAAATAAAAATTTTTCGAGCTGACTTGGCATCTCGACCCCAACCAGGGGCCAGCCCCTTGGACCCCGCCAGGGGTTGCCACCCCTGGAACCCCGCTAACCAGGGGCGCTGCCCTCAGACCCCCGTCACCTAAAAGTTTGTAAACACTTTTTAAGTACAACACTTCAAAATCAAAATAATAATGTTGAAAATTATTATTACAAACAATCACCAACGGGCCGTACACCCTTTCTAAACTCAAGTTAATCAACCAAATCGTATTAATTTGGACAAGTCAATCAACCAAATAGGGATAATTTGGACATTATAGTTGAACGAACAACTACAAAGGTAGTCTTTTAAGATACCTATTCAATTAATAACCATCGCGCGTATTGGACGCCCTCAGGTTACAAGTCTTCGGACATCAATTCACAGCTAATCAATTCAAGTTATTTCGATAAACACTCAAGGCTCAGATGAGTCTCATGGCCCCTCTTTTACTGTTATACTCAGGGGTGTGATATCATTGCTCGTTTTATTTAAATGTTGAACGCAAGTACAAATCAAACAAATACTACATGAGTTGTTTTCAACTAATCACTAAAGCCCTCCATAGCATAGTCTGGTAATACATTTGTAGCGTGAATGTTAGTATATGATATCATATAGGATTGACAATCCTCATCCGGGTTAGCACGCACTAACTGGTCAAACGGATGTATTAGCATTTGGGAAGACGAGTGTAGATTAGGCACTCATAGGAGGCAACCTCAGTTGGGTTTCCTTAATTGGACCTGACACTCAAGTTAAGCTCAGACTATGTGTTCATGGCTGTATAACTTTTATTTTGCTTAATTTCATTTTAAATTCAATTATAAATCTTGCGGTTCATACAAATATGTGTTGACATACAAACCTGTGAGCTCACCAGCGTTTCGCTGACCCATTTTAGTATGTATCACAGGTACACAGCAGTAGGTTGGACTGCACAAGCAGGGATTATTAGCTCGAGTCAGCATTCATACAACTAGAGATTTAATTGCATTATTATATTTTGTACAAGTAATTATGTGATGTAAATCTCTCAATTTCAGAAATCGAGCTAATGTAAACATTATTTTTGATGTAAACTTATGTTTATTTAATACAAGTTCAAAACGACGCATATAGTGGTCGTTCATTATACCTTGTGTGCTTGATATGTAATTAGTCGCGCCCCGACCCAAATCGCTTCCGCATCATAATTTGGGGGTGCGACAGCGTTCCACTAATAGCCCCCACAATAAAACAAGTGTGGGGCAGCTAAAACCCCACTAAATAATAATATTCGGGGTTGAGTCAAGCTTAAGACTAGTTAATAAATAAGCCTTGTAAATTGTATATTATTTGGTTTTCGTTGTTTTGTTTTGTTTATTAACAATGCAGGGACTTTTGAACTTTGTGGGTGTGTTCCCTGGAAACCCTCACGAGACTATAACTCGTCCACTCGGGATACCGAGGGGTTTAAAGGCTTATTGTATACGCTAAATGCAATCGTGATTGCCTACGAAAGTGTGATGTTGTATATTTTGGAATAAAGATCGAAAAATGACCAAATTATGCTGAATCAGATCAAGATAATCGCTTCTAAGTCAGGGGAGTTTTTCGTTCTAATTTATTTTCTTCCTTTTCTCACTTTATTTTTATATGTTTATATACAATGAGGACATTGTATAATTTAAGTGTGGGGATGGGGTCGGTAGAAAAGAAATTTTTCATTTAACTATTACCTAAATGTTTACTTGTCCTTAAATATTAATTTTTCTATACAATTTTCATCAAATTTAAAATTTTTTTAATTAATAACTAGGTATTTATTAATTAGAATACTTTTGTTAAAGGTTTTGTTTTATATTTAAAATTTTAGACTTTAACATGCATTAACTGTTTTGTACATATAACGTAAGCAACTTAATAATAAGTAATATATAGTTACATGATATGATGTACTAATAGGCAATCTATATGAAGATTTCTGAATTTTAAGAGAATTAATAAAATAACTTGTATATTATTTTATGACACAATATGATGCATGACATAAAAAGTCTTAATTCTTAAATTTATCATGCAATAATTTTATATATCTTGGTACTTATATGAAAACATTTGGGGGTCTACTAATTGTTTCCTCTGTTGTACTAAGTACAAACCTGGTCTCTAATTAGTATTCTTAAAAATAAAGCAAAAGAAAGAAAAAACTTTCAAACTAAATTCAAATTAATCAAACTATGTCGCTTTGTTATACTAAGGTATAGACCTGTCACCGCTGGTTTGATTTTAAATAAAATTGCTTTACCTGAATCAAGTTATGTCGCTCTGTTGCATGAAAATGCAGACCTGTCACAAATGTCTTGATTCTTAAAAATGGATTTCATATATTTATTTTGAATATAAAAGTAAATTGCATGGTTAAGCTTAAGAGTATTTCATATGTGGAAATCATAAGTAATATACATACTAATAATAAAGATGTATTCAGAAATATGAGTATAGATTGTTTAAAATGGACAAATATATTAGTAATCATTCATGAACTATATGTTGCACTAATAATAATACATTTTTATTTGTACGATATAGATATCCATGTTAATTAAATTGTTTAAAGTTTTAAAGTATGAAATAGATTTTTAATTCAGGTATTCTGAGTCTTAAATATTAGTTTGATGCTTATCAAGGTTTTATGATGAAAATATATATATATATATATATATATATATATATATATATATATATATATATATATATATATATATATATATATATATATATATATATATATATCTACTTGAGGACAAGCAGATCTTAAGTGTGGGGATATTTGATAGCATCAAATAAGTACTATATATATATATATATATATATATATATATATATATATATATATATATATATATTAATATTCCCATAATTTTATATACTTCTATGGTATTTATGAAATTTTAGGTACTTATTTCTTTCATATTAGCAAAATAGGTGTAAGTGAAGCTTGGATCGGAAAAAGAACACAAAATGAGCTGAATATGGAAGAAAAGTGTAAAAGCTGAGTTTTCGGCTATGCGTTAGTATTTTGGCCATAACTTCCTCATACGGAGTCCGATTAAGTTGATTCAAAAGCTCAAATTTAGAGAACACATAGGGCTACAACATGTCAAAAATTCAGATTATTTGGACATATGGAGGATCACGACGCGATCATGCAAGATAGCGACGCGATTTGATGGTAATAGAGCCGCGATCTATCCTAGATCGCGACGCGATTGTAGGTCGGCCAGCATATTTTAGGTTTAAATACGAATTTTAATCACTTTCTTAGGGTATTCTTCATTCCAGCCGACTTGGGAGCTTAGAGGACGACTTTTGGAGACATCCTAAGTCCGAATCGACTTCTTTCAACCATTCTAAACGTGGAGATTCATCCTACATCATTACAATCTATCGAAAACAATTGGTTTGCTTAATTTTCATTCAATTATGAGTATTTCTTTGTGTTTGATTTATTGTTTCGCTGAACCCATGATTATGAGCTAAGTTCCTTAATGTTTGTTTAGACTTAATTACTCTAGTTATTGGATACTAATTCGTGATTTGGATTATATGCTTTGATTTCACGGTAGTCATCGAACGATTGATGTTTTGGATATTTAATTCATTCAATTAGTAAACTTGATTGATTGTAATTAGTGACAACTTTTACATGTTCTTGTTTGCTCTTGTCAATTAATTTATTGATTGCGGATTTTGATTAGACCAAATTAAAGGAGTTGAATTGAATCAACTAATAATTAACATTGGTGGATCATGTTTAGAGACATCTTGCATGATTGATGATTTTTATGAAAGTAAGGTCACAAATTAACTTGTGATTTCATTGATTGCACAATTTATAATTAGGAGGTTTTAAACTTCAAGAATACTTGGGTTGTATAATCTTAATTAAGTGACTTTGACGTGACAATTAATAAGTCCAAATTGTGTCTTCTAGGTTGACTAATCCTGATCCAGTGCTTAATCCATATATCCAATAACTAGAGGATAAACGGTCTAAGCAAACATATTTAATCGATCTGATATTAATCTATCTTTTATTTGCTTTCGTTTATTTACTTGTTTAAAATACACTCTTTGACTGTCTGTCATTAAAAGACACCAAAATCCAAATATTTACTTGTTTTTCTTTAGTTTACTTAGTAGTTAATTAATAACTTAAAATACACATTGTTCCCCATGGAGACGAACTTAACCGGATCTTACTATAGCTATACTATTGTGCGATTAGGTACACTTGCCTAGTTGTGTTTTAGTTAGAAATCAGTATTTTCGTATCATATTTTATAACCTGATTTTAGCACATCAAGTTTTAGGAGGTACGTGAAGAAACGGTAGACATAAGAATATTATGATAAAAAACTTGATGCCCTTTCTAACAACGGTTAACAAATCAATCGTTAAATAGTTTTTGATTCTAATATATCACCAAGAGTTCCCCACACTCTCAACAATATCCGAAAGATCAAACATTAGGACTTACACGGTTATCCGCAGCTAACCCACTTGAAGATTTCCAATTGATTCCTCAAGAAGAATCGCTCTTTTGTTGAACCAACATCAACCAATACCCGAGCACAGTCGAACGCGTTCTATCCGATATCTTCTACAACCAATATCTTCAAGAGTAGTAGCTCTAACCCGCCTAATAATTCCTAACAACTGGTATCAGAGCTCAAGGTTGAGCGATTGGGAACAATAGCGGATGAAAGCACGATTAAGATGGATTGTTGAAGGTTAGGGTTTTACTGAAGGATGGAGAGCTCGGATTATTGTGGCCAGATAATCATAGTGGATCTAGATTCAGTCGAAGATAATCATCGAGGGGAACGATTGAAAATGATGCGGTTTTAGGATTTGTTTGCAACATGTGATCGAGATCGATAGGCTCATTTTTGTGTTAGATCGCGACGAACTCGAAGAGTTGTTTTCCGGATTGAACAAGATTAGGGTTTTGTCTGGTGGGTTGTGATGTGACGATACGGCGGGAGGCCGGTTGCGTTGTAACGATGATTGTTCGCGGTGATAATGGAGTCGATGATCGGGTTTCGATTGGTGATTTGTTGCGGAGAGATTTTTTGGGATCCGGGTTTTGGATTCGAGTTTATCATTCTTTGCGATCCCGTGCAAAATAATAGATGAACGTTATCAAACTTAGGGTTTGATGTTGCGAGTGTAGGGACGTGATGTCTCGGGAACTTCATTGATACGAACTAGGTTATTCAAAGATGTGAGGTTTGTTACGGTGCTCAAGAGGATGGTTTTCTCGGTTGAGTAGACGGGTAATAAACGGTACCACATCCGTTTTGGTAATCGACAATGATGGGTGTCAGAGGAAGTTTTGTTTTCGCTCACAGGTTGAAACGGGAGACCATGATTTGTGGTCGAGTATTCCATATGTTTGGAATTATTAGGCGGGTTAGAGCTACTACTCTTGAAGATATTGGTTGTAGAAGATATCGGATAGAACGCGTTCGACTGTGCTCGGGTATTGGTTGATGTTGGTTCAATGAAAGTGCGATTCTTCTTGAGGAATCAATTGGAAATCTTCAAGTGGGTTAGCTGTGGATAACCGTGTAAGTCCTAATGTTTGATCTTTCGGATATTGTTGAGAGTGTGGGGAACTCTTGGTGGAGTTTGTTAACCGAAGGAAGTATCGAAGCTAGTGGGAGTTTGGTAACTAGTGGGAGTTTTGGAGATTGGTGTGCAACTGTTGGATCTCAGTTTCTACGGGTTTAATGTGCGGATTCCGGATAACACTAGAGCATTCGGATCTTCATTTTTTTTACTCTCCAATGACAAAGAAATTTGCGACTAACCGTGTGTTATGAACCGGAGTCTTCTCAGATTGCCGCGATTGTTATTTTAATTCATACAGTGGGAGCGGGTTGAGGGGGAGAAGATGTGTTCATAGAAATCATAGCTACGTATTTGGGTCGGTGTACAAGCGGGAAAGCAAAAGTTTGTAATGTAGGTTTTCAAGGTTGTGACTGCGTTCTCATGGGTAAACTTTGATGATGATCTACAGGGTTGTTCTATCGACGATTTTCTGATTGCTGGGAAGGAAAATTGGATGGACAAAATTCTGTACGGGTTGGTCGATGACATGTCGGTGGCAGGATCCGATGTGGCTGTAATCGATGAATTGAAGAAGCGGTTTTCTTCTTGAAAGAATCTTGTGGTTGGAGTCGTTGCACACTTCAACGTATCTTCGTGGGCTAGAAGATGGTGGTGCGGATAACCGGAGAGTGGTCCCAGTTTAGTGTTGGTGTTCAATTAGCTTTGTATATCGAAAGTCTTCCGATTCTGTGAGGTCGAGCAAGCGTGTCCCGGATGGTTTTCCGGCGGTATTGGTTGAGCTAAGAACAAGGTGTTGCTGAAGGGACGTCAAAGGTGTTGTCTTATTCCCAGTTTCATTACGTGTAGTTGAAGAGCCTTTTATCGAAAATTTATCTAACTCGAGTTTAGTTAGTGTGCGTGTCCCAATTGGTATTGGCGGTATGGAGAGGCGGATTCGACTTGGTTGAAAGGGAATTGTTGAGGGTTTAATAATTTTGGGTTTGTCCGATTTTCAAGTGGGAGATTGTTTAGAATATAAAAATCGTACAAATTAAAAGTGAAATGTGAAGTAGTCACGTGATGCTAAATTAATTGGTTTAGTGGTGAGTTGGTTCTCACGTGAGGTTTGGCAACAAGTTGAAGTTGGCAAGTATAGGTCGGCTACGATTTCTTTTGTACGAAGTATTATTATGTAACACCTGCCTAATTAGGATAATTAATCATGCCTGATTACTTGTAACTAGTTGTAATTAGTATGTAATGGGACTAATTACAGACTCTATTTGTATATATAAGGTGATTTATATATATATATATATATATATATATATATATATATATATATATATATATATATATATATATATATATATATGTGTGTGTGTGTGTGTGTACTTACGCGATTTGGATAAATCGTACAAATTAACCGGACGGAGCCCGATTCATTATACTTGGACGTTGGTAAAACATTTTAATTTAAGCATGAAACATTATTTAAAAACACTATGGTATTCGAAATAGTATTTTAATGATACTCTCAAATTGTCCTGTTTCGTACAACTAAAATTACGCGATTAAAAACAAAATACATAAATTTATTTAAAGATTTGACAAAATAATTCAATTAAATTATATAACAAAGATTCGTATTTTTAAATGAATAATCAACGCGAAAAATAAATAGTTAACGCTTAAACAACGGAGAAAACGAACACCGCACGGGACACGGACAGAGACTGGAAAATGGGAGGTTTAACCTCCCACCTCCTTTCTCATTTTCTCATATTCTCATTTCTTTCTCTTTCTTCCTCTCTTCTTTCTCTCTAAACACAAACCACCAACATCTCACAAATTCACAAAATAACACCACTAAACTACATCGGATCATACATCTCCTTTGGAAGAAAAGACTCACCGCATCACGATCTACCTTCCTACCTTTTCGGATTTCTCATCCGACACTTTGTAAGTTTCCGACAAAACCCAAAACTCTCCGTTTTTACTCGTTTTTACTTGTTTGTTGTTTATATATGCTTAAAATGTCCAAAAATGGTTGAGTAAAAGATTTGGACCCAACAGAAGCTTTTCGACCGATTTTTCGGCCACCACTTTCCGATCAGACCGCAACGTCGCAGAGACGCTGGGCTGTCTGCGACGTAGACCATTACGTCGCAATACCCCTCACAACGTCGCCTATAGCGACGTCATCCCTAACGTCGCCTTAATTGGCTGACGTCGCACATAGCGACATCAACCCTTATGTCGCAAGAACCACAACGTCGCATATAGCGACGCCACCCACAACGTCGCACTGAATTGCGAATGTCGCACATAGCGACGCCACGATCAACGTCGCAGTTAGGACCTGTGACGTCGCATCCAACGTCGCATAAAACAGAATTTTGAAAACTCAGATTTTTACTAAGTGTCGGAACCAAGATTTTACCACCTAATTTTACTCCAAATTCAAATTTCGGATACGTTTTCACTAAAGGAAAGTAGTAGGAATAAAAAATTTTCAAGCTGACTTGGCAGCTCGACCCCAACAAAGGGCTCTGCCCCTTGGACCCCGCTACCAGGGGCGCTGCCCCCGGACCCCCGTCACATAGAGTTTGTAAATACATTTCACACCAAGTGTCGAACTTAAACAACTTCAAATCATATTACGATACGACATTATAAACAAATTGAGACATATTTTTCAAGAGTAACACTTTGGAATCACTAATACAAACCGTCACCAACGGGCCAACCATGTTTTTCTAAGAACAAACGATAACGAACCAACATTGGACATAACGAGTTGTGTAGACAACTAGCCTAGATGGTCTTGCGGGACATCTACTTACTTAACTTTATATGTTTAGGCATTTAAAGGTTACGGGTTCGGAGAACCTACTCACTACCCACTGTTTTACTACTCGACTCAGGTGAGTCTTACAGCCCCACTTTTACTGTTTTACATACGGGGTGAGATACATTGCTTACTTTTCTTGAACACAAGTACGAACTATTCTTTTTACTATACGGGATTGCATGAGTTACTTACTTTCTACTGAAGTCTCTCCATCATATATCGTTAGTTATGGACTTAAGCGCGAACACTAGTTAATGGATCCATTAGGGAAATGACCCTCCCCGCCCGGGGTAGTAGCGCTACCACAAACCGTTCTGTATAAACGGGCGACTATTATTCGTTACATATGCTTGCTCAGTTACGAGCATGTCACGGGAGAAACTTATCACTTACGGGTTAAGCTTCGATTATGAGCCTCATGGCAACGGTATAACTTACATATTTTACATTTGCAGGATTGCAAATGCTTGATTTACGCCTGCGGGCACAACTGATGAAATCTTGTGTTCAAAAACTAATCTTTCTTACAAACCTGTGAGATTCACCAACATTCGTGTTGACCTTTTAGCATGTATTATCAGGTACCCAGACGGAGTAGGATTACTTCAGGACATAGCTAGAGTCGCATGATTTCAACTAAATTGCATTAACGGAGATTCTCAGCATTATCTTTTGTACATTCTGATTATGTAATAGAATCTCCCGCTATACGCGTGGACTCTAGGGAACTACATTTTGTATACGAAAACATTGAGTTTTCAAACATTTATTTCATATGAAATCGTTTTACAACGTCTCATTTAAAGGTCGTTTGCTGTATATATTGTGCTTTGTATATTGATTAGTAACACCCAAGTATGCTTCCGCAAATCATTAAATTTGGGGGTGTTACATATTATTCCCATATATTCTAACCCTATTATTGTATAAACCCTAAGCCACCAAAAATAATAGGGTTAGAATATATAGGAATAATAATACTTCGTACAAAAGAAATCGTAGCCGACCTATAATATATTTTGGGTTTATACAATGTAACAATTATCATATCATAACGTAACAAATCAACCCTAAAAACGGCACAATAACCCTTTAAAATGATCAATAAATCAATCCCAACAATGAACTTAATCACTGATAAGAATAATCTGCTAATGAATTAAAGAATATAGGCCGGATTAGATGGATTAAGCAAGACGAATTAGAGCACACGGTACGCTCCTTGCTGGCATCAATGTTCTCACTTGAGAACACCGTGCGACGGCGTTCTGGCGCCCCGCACCGGCGTTCTCAATAGTGTTCTAGGCTTATTTTTGTTTCGGCGTTCGCAGAAGACACTGAACTATGCAATGTTCTTATCAATAAAATAATGTTTTGTTGTTCTTTTTGGCTGGGGGTGTCACGAGAATGCATAAAAAAAAATTGTTTTGTTTTGTTTGGAAAAAACCGAAACAAGTGGTGTGATTTTTAGGCCTTGTATTGCATTTTTAATTTTTAGGATTTGTATTGCATTTTTAATGAATAACATGTTGTTTATTTAATTTATTTGTTTTTTTATATATTAATTTATACAATTATCTTTATTAAAAAATCAAATAAAACAAATAATAAAAAAGTCCAGAACACTGTCCAGAACACCGAGAATTCAGTTTCACCACACCACAAAATCCTCACTTTCAACATTCTCCAGAACACCGACACCACACCCTGTGCTCTTAGGGCAGAAACTGAGAAAACAAATCATAAAAAATCGCCCAGGTTTGGGATCGTGATTGGTTTTGCTATATCAATCGTGATTGGTCTGTTAATCAATGGAGCGTTTGTGTTGATTGTTCGCTTCACTATGATGCGTTTCAAATCAACCTCCATTGATGGTTTTGCCTTCATTATGGGAGATGCTACGGCTTGGGTAAGTATGGGTTCATTTTGGGTTCATGCTATTCTTAAGTCGATTGGTTGCTAGCTGGGTTCAGCCGTTTGGGGTGTACCTGGACCTTTCACCAACGTAGTTGGTAGGGCATGTTCATTCTTGTCGTTTGCGGGTGTGCCCGAACCTTTTGCCATCCTCTGTGTAGGTAGGGTAGGTTCATTCTTGTCGAAGGATTGTATTTGTTACTTCCTGGACCTTTTGCCATCTTTCATGTTGGTAGGGCAGGTTGGCAATGCGATTTTTTGACGTGTTTTGCTGCTATGGTAGCTTGGAAGTTGGTGGTGCACTTGTAGGTCAAATTACGAAGATAATTGAAGACAGGGTCGCTCACTATGGATGTGGTTATATGAACCTGGTTTTTTACATTTAGATTGTAATTCAAATGTAATTGGTTATTTCTGCGTTTAGCAGATGGTTGATTGGACTTGTTTAGATTGAGGCAAATGGGTCTTTATTTGATTTTTGTAGAGTCAAATGATGGTTTAGGGGTGGTGTCTTGTTATGTAGTCTTTTTCGCCTATGTAACGGGCTGAGATGTGGGATTCACTCACATCTATTGTACTTAAATGCTTTTGGGAATATATTTACCGGGTAAACATTTTGCCCTTTACCCAAAAAAAAACACGGTCATGATTTGACTGCTATTTAAACAACAACACGGTCATGATTTGACTGCTATATGAACAACAACACGGTCATGTTTGACTGCTATTTGAACAACACGGTCATGTTTGACTGCTATTTGAACAACAATATGGTCATGATTTGACTGCTTTTTGAATACAACTCGGTCATTATTATGACTGCTTTTTGATCAACGATTTGATTTCAAACTGATTTATATTGCAAGGGGTACTTGCAACGACTGGTTTACAAACTGATTTAACCCAAAAACCTGTGAATTCACTCAACAATTTTGTTGACGTTTTAACTATGTTTTTCAGGGAATTAGCAACGAGTAAGATTTGCATTGCATATTGGGACCACGCCTACTCACGAAGATTAGGATGCCACTACCTTTTGTTTTATTTTGATAACACAACTAATTGATGACTTGATAAGTCGCAACTTTTGTAAACAATTTATGGCATCTTAATACAATTTTTCTGTAATAATCATATGCTCTGCGTTTTATCGATCCAACTGGCTCACGCCCCGCGCACGTGCTTACGCTGGCCACCCGTTGACTTTTGGCGGGGTATGACAGAGTACATAGTTTAACGAATATACTTTTTAACCTAAATTACATCCTTGTTTTACCTAAATGATCCATTAAAGAAAACAAAGGCATTATTCCGCGTAATCATCATGCTACACTCGTGGCCATTGTGGACTTACGACCTACAAAAACCAACATAATCGCTAAGTAATGTCCAAAACTTAAATTTTAGGTTCAAAAGGTAATTTTTGGTTCAAGTTGAAATGGCTTGGCTCTGTTTGGGTTGACCTGGAAACGCTTTTTGGTCCAATCTTTGGATAAATCAATAAATAACTAACACATTAATCATGACTAAAGAAACAATTTACTACAATTATGATATACATCTTTGGATAGAAAGATTTATTAGGTTGTAAAAAAGATTTTGGGTGATTTTCAACCTGTATGACTAATTCACATTGTAAGTAAATTTATTCGGCCAAATTTCAGAACCACGATTACCAGAAAAATAAATTATTGAGTTGAACCATTTGCTTGGTTTGAGATAAAACACAACCCAGGTTGACCACTTCATTAGTAAATGGGCGAAAATTGCCACATTTAATTAAAAGGGCTGAACACTGACCTCGAGCGTGCTAAATACTAATCTCATTCGGCTAGCAACAACTGATGGCTCTTCAGAATTCCCTGCCACTGCCATTTGCTCCATTTGAAGAGTTTTTACGGGAAGCCTAGGTGAGAAAACTAGACTATAGTCATATTTTGCAGCTTAAAATTATTTTTCAAAGCAAAACTTAATGAAAATCCACAATTATTACATTAAGAAAAAGATCAAAAAAAGAAATCATTCTGACCATGCCATTCCTTTTAAATAGTAAGCATTTGCTATGATAGCACAAAACCCTTTCCATTGAAGCTTGATCTCATCTGAAACGGGAGACGTTGGAGACCACCGAACAATCGTAGGTTGAGGAGTACACAATATGGTTATGAAGATTATACTCAACCATAATATACACTCATTGACCTGTAATATAAAATAAGAATGCATGGGTTTGTTCAGAAACATCAAATTCCTGTTATTAAATGTAAGATATAGTAAAACTAAGGGAAATACAAAAGCCGCCAAGGGCTATCCCACAACTAGAAGCAAGAAGGACCTTGGGAACCTCTTGACCTAACTGAACTGTTAACCTTTTAGCTACCCATGATGAAGCATAACTTGCATTTACAAGTTTCAAAGTTGTCAACCTTATTGTGTGTCTTTAGAAAAATCAGTATATACAGATATAAGCATATTTCCAAACCTTACCTCCTCGTAACAGATCTTGGACTTTAGACTGGTACCTCCTCCATAAGTCTGCATTTCTTCAATTTCAACACCGGATTCTTTCATATTTGTAAGCTCTTTTCGTAAGCCTTCATCTGTACACCCCAAGGCATATGCATTTACCCCAGCACTAATGAATTCCTAATCCTTTCAAAGAATGTTAGTGGTAAGAATATAAAAAATTGAGTTAACAATTAAAAGAACAGTTGCCCTTACTTTTAAATTGTCACCTCCTCCTCTGTATATGAAGTTTCGGTATCTTCTAAACAGGCTGGTTGCTATATTGCTGGATGATCGGTACTCATCATCATCTGAGGTAACTGAGTCTTGCTGCTGGCACTACGACAATTCCAATAATTGATTTCTCAAAACAAAAGATAAAAATGAAACGGCATTAGAGGTATGGATAAGGCACGCACAGGTCAAAATGGATTCAGGTTGAAACGACTCAATTTTTAGTAGGAAATGGGTTGGGTCAGGTACTCAGGTTGACCTGCAAGCAGCCTTGGTCCCTTTTAAATTCTTAAAAAATAATTAAGTAGTTATTTATGAATAAGAAAAAACATTATCAGGACAGTAATACAATCTTTGAAGTATAACAATTTTTTAGAGAATCATATCCATTAGAAGAAGACTTAGGCATCATTCAACCCATTTGACCTGTCCACTATTTTCTATGTTTTTTTTTTGGAGCCGTTTGAAAAATAAACCAACCCAAATAAACTCTTTAATATAAAGTGGGTCAAAAGTTGTCACCTCCACGGCGATATATACCAAATGACTTTAATTTTCAATGGCAGATATGTACCAAGTTACTAACAGGACAAAAGGCCTTACTATAAATCTATTGGATGTTGTTAGGTGTGATGGTTGATGACTTTTGTCACGAGTCGTAGCGCATTTCCAGTAGAAAAGTGAACACTGAAATCCATTACTATGACGTCCCTTTGCGACAACAGAAGAATTTACGGAAACAGTTGTAGGCGCCAGCCTAGCATCAGAATCAGAGAATGTACAGAATTTGTTGATGAATCCCAGATTTTGAGTCATCACCATGGCTTGACCATGATAAGATACTACCTACATAATTCAATTTCGTGTACACGGTTAACTACAATGCTTATAATAATGTCCTTGAATCCAAAGGAGTAAGTAACATCAATTAAAATGTACCAAACTTAAAAAAGTTGCTCATTTAGGGTAATCAATTTACGATATCCAAGTACTTTTCACCACCAAAATGGACTTTTTTACATTTTGAAGAATCACAACACTAAAGAAACTTCTTCGAATTGATAAAAAGGGTCCCTTTACACTACTAATCCAAACACAATCCGAATTACCAAACTAGTACTCTATTTATGTATTAATGCTAAAACCCATGCCTCTCAAGAAGTTACAACAAAAGCTTCAATTCTCTTTATTTAAGACTAATATCAAGCTATCAGATTCTTGATCATGAAAGAAAACTAACTATCTAAATCATATTCATAGCTTGCACGCACTTGATCACAAAATATTGTCAACAGCAAAGATGCAGTTATTTTATCAAACTAAAAAAATATATATATAAAACTACATACTCACCTAATCATCGGCAAGAAGAAGCTCAACTAAGAATATATTGGATCAAGGATTATTAATGATAAAACGGTAGTAATAGATACGGAGTAGGTATTATAGATAGATCGAGCCACAAATAAATGGATAAATTAATAAATAAAGAAAGAAGAGAAAGAGTCTAGCTAGGTAATGGTGGGGCCACGAATATATTTTGAATGGTTCAAGTGGATCTTTTAATTTGCATACAAATTTCATTTCATTTCATTTCCCATGGAGTCATTCTCATGCATACGTGGCTTCTCAATCCACTGCACGTTTCTGATTAATACGGAGTAATAGAAAGACAGAATCAATGTATAAGGAATAAAGGCTTCAACTTCTGTTAAAAGGAGATTAGGGGTGTTTTTTTAAATGGATTGGATTAAATCTAGCTAATACATGAATTCATTTAAATTTGATTCCTAAAATGTATATACGATCCATCCAAACATATTTCAAATTCAAACCGATTACTATTTGGATGGACTCGTATTAACCATTCGATTTGTTGTCGACTTCACAAGGGTATCGTTTGTACATATAAATATGGGTAATGTCATGAGAGATATCAACAATTACTTATTTCCGTTGAAAGTTAAGATTTAAATTTAGTATACAATGATGTATACACTGCAATTAGTTTCTACAAATAAAGTAGTTTGTGAAATTATTTATCACATCTACAAAACATAATAGTATGATCATGAACATCATCATCTTCATTAAAAACTATTCGTTTGCCATTTGAAATATTTATAAATGAAGATAATTTGCATAAGTATATGTCATATACTAGTCACATGCAACTTAATGAAATTATATACTACCTTTATAATAGTTAGGACCGATACTTAAGCTCACTAAGGTTCCACTCTAAAACCAATTGGTGATAAAGGGAGTAGCTGTGAGCTCAAGGAGACTTTCAGTACAAGACTTCAGGATCTGATCCAACCTAATTCAGCACCCTTTCAACCTCGAAACTCTCAACCAAAAATTTATGATAGTTAAAAATATTATTTGCTTATTTGCTTATTAGCTTATTAGCTTAAATAATCACCCATTGACTTTTGGTGGGGTGTGACAGAGTACATAGTTTAACGAATATACTTTTTAACCTAAATTACATCCTTGTTTTTCCTAAATGATCCATTAAAGAAAACAAAGGCATTATTCTGCGTAATCATCATGCTACACTCGTGGCCATTGTGGACTTACGACCTACAAAAACCAACATAATCGCTAAGTAATGTCCAAAACATAAATTTTAGGTTCAAAAGGTAATTTTTGAGATCGAGTATATACATTTTTTTTTCTAGACAACCAACCATTAAAAGAAACACGATAATAACTACTAAAAAAGAGGAACATAAAGCAACTAGGCATCTTAATTTATATGTTCCGTAATGATCATATGCTCTGATACGATGAATGCATACCGTTAACGTCAACACCACCGCTGTATACACAAAATGCTTCCGCTAATAACTAAAGCTTCCGCTAATTACTAAATAAACACGATTACCGATTTTGGGGGTGTGACACATAAAATTGACAATTTGTTAAACCCGTCGTTTAAATATAGTGACATAACATAAAGATATTTCAATTCAAAACTTAAAAGAAAAAAAAAACATATATTTTTTTTATTTTCATTTTCTATATATATAAAGAAAACTATGTAAGCATAGAATTTTGCCACATCATCTTTAATAAATCATTTTAATTTTAATTTCAATTTTTCTTTAGTATACTTATTAATTAATTAACTTTCTTGTGATAATTCATTTATATATTAACTTTTTAATAATATATAATTCATATTTATATGTTAATTTTTTAATAGTTTCTCTTATTCATTTATAATTAATCTCAACTCATTCTTTTATAATTTGATATACTTATCTAAAAACATTACATATATTCTCTTAACAAATTATGTATAACTCTATTATCTATCTCAAACACTTTTTATTTTGCACTATTTTTATTTGTATTCAATTTAGATGATCTTTCCATTCATTCTAAATCTCTATAATTTAAAAACTGATCACTTTATTAGTTCCAACTTTTATAATTGTATGTCTTATTAATTCAATGAGTAATTAATTATACAATAAAATAACAACTT
Source organism: Helichrysum umbraculigerum (assembly GCA_949592205.1). Lineage (NCBI taxonomy): Eukaryota > Viridiplantae > Streptophyta > Magnoliopsida > Asterales > Asteraceae > Helichrysum > Helichrysum umbraculigerum. The sequence goes on from CATIUR010000001.1 coordinate 99,807,482, forward strand.
TTTACAGTTAACATTGGAAAATAATAGATATGTTTATTTAGAGAGATCTAAAGTAGACCTAAAAATATGTGAATGATACATATTTTTATATTCAACTTATAAGATTAAAAAAACTTGGTCAACTAATGAATAAATTAAACCTACTTTTAGGTCTATTTAAGTAGGTTTATATATCATTACTCGATAATATTAGTTGTTGATACAAAAATCAGCAGCTTCCCAACGTAGCTTGAGACCTTCTTGATTAAGTGGATGAAACTGCTAAGATGTAACAAACATACACCGTTAGCCTCGTCCAAGGGGGAGAGGGGGTTTCCCTTTGGACCAAGCTCCGGCGTGAGAATAAGCTACGGATCTGGTGTGTAAAATGTATTCTCGAGATAGTTTGTAACACAAGTGAGTGAGTAAGAAATGTTCACCTGTTTTCCCTGCATTGGGCTGGCTATTTATGCCATTGTAGAGCAGAGGTTCTCTTTCCATAAATGGTGAGTCTGCTTTCCGCAGGTCAGCGCGGCGGAGCAGACTTACTTCATTTGGCGACAGCTTGCTTTTGTTCCTTTTTGACGCGACCTTACCTTTATATGCTTTATTGGTAACCCAAAGTCTTCTCTGCTGTGAGTCTTATCCTTGGATATCGTGTTTCAGTCAAAGATTCCTTCTCGAGAGTAGTTCATGTTTCCGTAGCTTATGTATATGTATTTAGTTGCGGATTATGTTATAAGCTGCGGGATATGCTGTAAGCTGCGGTTATCAGCATATACCCGATCATGTCCCCCCAGTGTAGTATAAGTGCGTCTTGACGCACTTGTACTAGACTATGTTCGCGGCTCCAAACTTGCGGAATAATACCTGCGTTTGTTAGATGGCGGTTTTTTGGGTGCACGGTTATCTAGGGGTTAAGTATCAAGTTAATATCTGACAAGGTGGGTGTGATTTGACGGTTTCATCATTTCAAAACTTTATAACTCCCATTTTAATTTCAGAAACATTTTCATTACCCATTTTCTTATTTCCTCTCCTTTACCGAAAAATAACAAACCCTAATCCTTCATTCAAATCTCCGACTAAAAAATGACAACGGCGAGTAGCTTCACTGGCGGTGATCAACCCAATGAGTCCGACGCCGAGAATAATTTCGAAACCGTGCCCGGCAAAGACAACATGACGCATATGTATTCGATTCTTACACAGGAGGAAGTCGATAAGTTCTGCGAAGAATACGGAATTGACCCGGCGTTACACCCCGTTGCTCCGGCGACCGACGCTACTATTTCCGACATGCCTGTTGGAAAGATTGGTGTCTATACGAGGTGGTTTGATTTCGCCAACATTCGTTTTCCCTTGTCTCGTTTTTTGTTATCGGTGCTTCAGTACTACCAGGTACACATTTCACAAATCTCTCCCGTAGGTTTAGTTAAAGTTTCGTCGTTCGAGATTCATTGTCGTGCTTTGGACAGTACGCCTACTTTGGCCCTTTTTCGAAAATTTTACACGCTTAGTAAAAACGGCGATTGGCTTACCATCGAGAAGCGTAAAAAACCCCAACCGTTTCATTATGTGAAAGCTCAGGATGGTTCGAAGGATTGGAAAGACAGATTTTTCTGGGTGGACGCATCTGTAGCTCCGATTCCGATGACCTGGAAGAATAAGACGGAGGTTGCTCTGGATCCCGTGCCTGCCGATGATACTTTCGATCACGCTTTGTTTGATAGGCTCCAAGACCCTCGTGTGAATGTTCAAACATACCCAGAGCATGTGTTGATGATGACGGGGATCAGTCAGAGGTGGGACAAACCAAACGAAGTTCCAATTATCCGTCCTGTTGATTCGGACGAAGGTATGAACTTGTCGTTTCTTTATTCATTGCTCTAAATAGGTGAAAGGTTGATTACTGAATTATTTTGCCGTGACTTCGCAGAGTTGCCACTTGTTGATTTTATGCAATTGTGGAAGTGTGTCGACGCTCGGTATGAATCTCGCCCAATTCGTGAGGGTGAGATACCTTTTCCTGACCGATTTCGTGACTCCGTTGTTGCTGCTAGCGGTGATTTGTTGGATCTGGTAGGGGAGCCAATTGCAAATGCTCCGAAGGTCCGTCGATTCAAGACGAAGTCTAGGGTTCAAGGTTCTTCGGCCAGACGAAGCTCTGGTCACGGAATGAAAGCTGTTGCTGGGTCGTCTGCCACTAAGGCCTTGCCTGTGGGTAAACGCACTCGGAGTCAAGTCAACTAACTCAGCGGATCAGAAGTAGGTGTGTCTGTTGCAAAGAGAGTTAAACAGATAGGTCGTAAACCCGCTGCAAAATCTGCGTCTAGTCGTGGAAAAGGAAAGAAACCTGTGAGTGTAGAGATTTTATCTGGGAGTAATGAGGTTACTGAGTCTGATGGTGTAGGTTCAGATGAAGAGCTTGGCGACTTTTCTGGTGATGAATTCGTATCTGGGTCACCTAAGGGTGATGAACCTCTTGATGCCAATATCCCTGAACCTCGGTACGAGGTTGATCCGGATAAAGCAGGTCAGGTATTTATTCCTCCTTGGTCCGTAAAAAATGGTGATACGTTTGATAGTCCTTCTGTTTGTTGTGACATGGTTGACCATCTGATTCCTCCATCTGAGGTTGTGTCTCTGGAATCCAAATCTGATGTGGTCATTAGTGATGAGATGAACTGGCTTTCGATGATGGTTCCTAAGGTTGTGGGTGAGGGTAGACGTAGGTGGGAAGGTTGCTATCGCCAACTTCTTGCTGAGAGGGAGAAGGTGAAGAAACTGAAATCGGAGGTGGTTGACCGTAACAAGCAAATTGAGGAATTGGGTCAGCGCTTGACTGATTTAAACGATGAAGAGATGGTTAAGTTGAAAGATGAGGTGAGATCAGCGAGGAAAGATCGTGATAATGCAACAGCTGCGTTGAATGATGCTGCTGCTTCCCATAGGGCTGAGCTTGAGTTGCTTAGATCCTCTCATGCTACAGATTTGGAACGAGAGGTACGGAGAGCAGAGGATGCGGCTCGTCAGTTGAAAGAGCTCGAGGTGAAGTCGTTGCAGCAAGTTAACCAGCATCAGGAGTTAGCGAAGAAGTGGGAGATGGAAAAGCAGAGTTTGACAACTGTGGCTGCGGCATCTGTGAACGAGCTTGGCGAAGCATCTAGCCGCAGCAGCGCATTTAAGGAGAGCTTCAATTGGTTGATGGACCGTGGGTTGAAGGATGCTTTTGTTAAACTTGTTGAAAGTCCCGAGTACATAGCATATAATGGTGCAGTTCAGGCTGCCCATTGTGGCGTAGGTAAGAAATGTAAAAGTTGATTGAATTACTATATCTATGTTAAGTAAATTTGCTTATTGTTTGTATCAAAATGTTTTATTTTTGTGATTGTATGTTTCAGGTATGAATGTGGGAATGCAGCTTGGTTATTCGCATGCTAAAATGGGTATTTCGATGGAAAAGATACCTGGTTATGATGCGCACGCTGCGGACAAGGTTCAACAGGCGGAGAGGGAGCTGAAGGATGCGACTTACCCCTATTTAGAACGCATTGCTGCTAGCCGCAACCTTCCTCCTGCCGAGTTCAAGAAAGCTGTTCTTGCTGTTAACTCTGTTCACGAAGTTGCTTGATTCTTCCCTTTGTTGTTTAATTATATGTACTTTGACGTAGTTGGTCTTTTGAACAATATTTTGCTCGTATGTTATTCGGACAGATGTTATTTGGGCGTGATGCCGTGTTGTGTAACTTTTGGAACAACTGAACTTGCTTTTATGACCTTGTTAGTTTCATGTTAGAATCACTTAACTGTTGTCAAGGGCTCTTTTTTATGTTGTTGTTTGCAACCATGTGGTTGTGTATCAATATACTGGATGCACTTTATTATGCATACATGCATGTATAGAACGTGATTTTTTAAATGGGTGTTCAACCATTGATACTTAGGCTTATGCCATAGGTATATTACTGCACGAAGGAACTTTCGACTTCGCCAGCTTATTATCTCGTGATCAGCGAGATAAGTTGTAAATTGTTACTTGCAATGATGCTAAATATCATCCCATGAAATTGTGTTTGATATATTAGATTGCCAAAAGAGTATCAAACCACTACATCGTTGTATCGCTTACATGGGAGTTTATTAGTCTACAAATAACATTTACGGAGGTTAGCAACGTTCCAAGAACGTGGAAAAATAGTTCCGTCAGACTTAGCGAGTTCATATGATCCATTTCCGTGACTAGCAACTACTTGATACGGACCTTCCCATTTGGGGCCTAACTTCCCTTCAGGTTGAGCTTTGCTAGCCTCATTTTTATGCAGCACATAGTCACCAGGAACAAAAGAAGTAGGTTTTACCCTAGCGTTGTAGTACTTCGCCATCTGTTCCTTGTTTCGACATTCTCTTATTGCAGCTATCTCCCTTCGTTCTTCAAGCAGGTCCAGATTGATACGAAGGTCTTGACTTCCGTCTTCGTCTGGGTTGGTGGTTCGCCAGGTCGGAACTCCAATTTCCGCAGGTAGGACAGCTTCCGTACCATACGTTAAACTGAATGGGGTTTCACCATTGCTCTTTTTTACCATGGTCCTATGTGCCCAGAGCACGTGAGACAAGTTGTCTAGCCAATCATTTCCTTGTCCTTCTAGCCGCAACTTGATTCCCTCCACTATGCTCAGGTTGGCTCGCTCTACCTATCCGTTCGCTTGTGGATGAGCGACGGAGGTAAAGATCTGATTTATTTTGAGCTCGGCACACCAAGACTTGAACACACCTCCAGCAAACTGAGCTCCGTTATCACTGACTATTTTGTGCGGCAGACCGTACCTGCATACGATATTTTGCCAAACGAACTTCTTGACCGCAGCTCCTGTGATTGCTTTGACAGGTTTGGCTTCTACCCATTTAGTGAAATAATCGATTGCCACGATTAGAAATTTCACTTTCCCTTGTGCTATTGGAAATGGTCCAACGATGTCTATGGCCCATTTTTGGAATGGCCATGGAGCCGTGACTGAGATCATGTCGGTTTGAGGTTGCCGACTTATTGGTGCGTTAACCTGACAAGAGTTGCATTTTTGTATAACAGTTAGTGCATCTCGGTGCATGCTTGGCCAAAAGTAACCCAAGTTCATTACTTTTGCCACCACAGACCTTGGTCCAGAGTGCATTCCACATGCACCCTCGTGTACTTCCCGAATAACATATTCGGCTTGTTGTGGACCAATGCATCGTAACCAAGGTGCTAGGTAGAATCTTTTAGAATAATTGTAATTTGGTGCTTTGACGCGTACCTTTCGAGCCTGAGGTGGATCCTGCGGCAAAGTACCGTCAACCAAGTACTGAATGATGGGAGTCATCCATGTGTTTTCATGTTCCTCAACAATGGCTAGTACCTCCTGTTCGTCTATGGACGGACGTTCGAGTACTTCAACCAGAACCTTCTTTGTCAGGTGAGCAAAGGCTACGGAAGCTAGCTTGCTTAGTGCGTCTGCCTTTTTATTTTCGCTCCTTGGAACTTGTTGTATATCGAAGCTGTTGAAATTGGAAATCAACTCTTTTGCTCTTTCCATGTATTTTTTCATGTTGGCATCCCTAGCCTCGTATTCACCGTTGATTTGACTTGACACAAGTTTAGAATCTACATAAACTTGGAGGTTCCGGACCCCCATTGCCGTAGCAATACGTAGGCCCGCCAATAAAGCTTCGTATTCAGATTCATTGTTTGAACTGTCAAAATTGAAACGAAGGGCGTATGTGTATTCAACCCCATCCGGATCTGTTAATATGAGACCTGCACCTGCGCCAGATGAGCTGGACGCACCATCAGTATACATTACCCATTTACCATCGTTGGCAACCTTAGTTGCGTTTTTAACCGAAGTTTCGTTCGCCGCCTCCGTCATTGTTAACTGGCTGGCCTCGGGTTACTCTGCAAAGAAATCAGCCAATATCTGCCCTTTTACTGCGGTACGTGGAATGTAGCTGATTCCGTGCTCTCCAAGTTCAATTGCCCACTTGGCCAATCGTCCCGATATCTCTGGCTTGTGTAAGACTTGACGGATTGGCTGATCCGTCAGGACATTGACTTTATGTGCTTGGAAGTACCTCCGTAAACGGCATGCTGCGTAGACAAGTGCTAATGCTAGCTTTTCCATGGGAGAATAGTTTTCCTCCGAACCTTGTAACACACGGCTAATAAAGTAAATGGGGACTTGGCACTTGTCTCTTTCTGCCATAAGGACGGAACTTACTGCTTTATCCGTAGCTGCAAGATACATATACAATTCTTCGCCAGTGATTGGCGTTGTTAGCATTGGTAAGCTTGTGAGGTGTACCTTTAGTTCCGTAAATGCGCTTTCAGCTTCTGCCGTCCATTTGAAATCCTTTTTGCTCAGACAATTCTTCAAGGTTTTGAAGAAAGGTAAAGATTTAGAGGCTGAACTTGATAAATACCTGCTCATAGCACATCCTCCAACTTTGGAAGTGGGTATGCGTCTTTTGGACAGGCGTTGTTCACATCTTTGAAGTCAACGCACATCCTCCAACTTCCATCACTTTTTCTAACAAGGACCGGATTCGCTACACAAGTGCGGTAACGCACTTCACGCATGATTCCAGCTCTTACCAACTCATCAACCTCGTCTGTTACAGCTTTACTTCGGTCTGGGGCCAAGCTGCGTTTTTTCTGGACAACTGGTTATACGCTCTTGTGTATATTCAGCTTGTGCTCCGCAATGTGCCGGGGAAACCCTGTCAAATTAGAATATCTCCATGCGAAAACATCAATGTTAGCTCTTAAAAGCCTTTCCAAACGTACCTTCGTAGCCGTAGATAATGATGTCCCCACGCTCACAGGTTGTTCCGGAAACTCGTCATTAATGACAAGTGGAACTTTGAGCAGTGCTTGCTCCGTGTCTTGTGAGTTGCGCCAGGATGCATCTGCAACCCTATTACCTTCTTCTAGTGACAAACATTCCTGAACCTTTCTTCTTTCTGCTCTAAGGGTTGCAATGCCGGAGCTTGTAGGAAATTTCATCATAGCATGCATGGTAGACACTACTGCCCTTAGACGACATATTGTGGGCCTACCCAGCAACACATTGTAAGGTGATGGTGTTTGCACAATAAGGAACTTCATGTCCACAGTCCTTGACAAAGGGTATTCGCCGAAGGTTACAGGAAGCCATATGCTTCCTACCGATGATATCATTGCCCCTGAGAAGCCCACTAAAGGCGTTTTGGTGCTCACCATTCGTTCTTTAATGGAATCATTCAATTTTTCGAAACAGTGGAAATACATTATATCGGAAGAGCTACCTCCGTCCACATGGATGCGGTGGATCAAGTGACCCTCAACCTCCGCCTTGATAATTAGAGGGTTTTCGGTGGGGCATACCTGGTTAGAATGTGGAAAGCTGATTTCTTGGTGCATCCAACTTTCAACCTCGTCCATAGGCCTCTTATCTTCGTTTCGCTCAGACCGGACCATCTGGATCACTCTTATAACACCCCACAATTTAAGACACAAATTTTTAATTTTTTTTTTAAATTCGGAAGCGCAAATCCCATATATAATATATACATAGATGTCACGATATCACCAACCAAAACATTGCATATGTTCTAAAATTTAGATATAGTTACAAACGATAATTATCGACTGGGTGTTATTTAACAAAACAAAGTAATAACAAAACGATCAGAGTTCAACTTGGCAAACATTTCTTCAAACCATCAACACGTCCCAAACAACCCAAAAGTTAACCTGCCAAAGTATTGTGGGGAATTAGCACGAAGCTAAGTGAGTAAACTAAGTCTAACAATCTAACTTAGTATAACAATCAATCCACAACAATCATCTAAATAAACAATAAAACAGAGGATCGGTGGTTCTTGAGATACCCTCAGTCCGCGGTGACACTCCAAGAACACTTAATAATCAACTGCAGGCCAATACAGAGATTTTTACCGATAGTTTATTGCTATCTTTAACCAATATGGGTTAATTCACAACGAATGTTCATCCGACCCATAAGGATTAACCTATAGCAACTAAACCCAAAATTGACCTCTATCATTCCAACCTATCATGGAATTATTCACTAGCAAACAATCAATCTATCAAACTACAAGTTTAATCAACAATCCTATCATTATTGTAACGATAAATCAGTCAATACCAGCAACTTAAAAATTGATGCAACTAACTGTTAACACCAAGATTAAATTGTGAGAACCAGTCCACTCACCTGTCAGTTTCAGTCTCCAAACTCAAAAGACTTATTTTATTGAGTCTTCGGTGTCTCTGTAAATGCACAGTAAAACAAAAGTTAATATCTTGTTTCATAATTTAATATGACTATACTCTATTACATTCATTGATAATCAAGAAATATCGATAACTAAACAACATAAGGGTTAGATTCACATAAGTTCACAAAATCTCAATTTCTTCAAAATTACAAAGGCAAACGTGATCCAGTTCAAGGGGGTTGGGATCGCGTTCCTCTTCACAAAAATTTCTGTTACCGAAAACCACTGATGAACGCGATCCGGGTTAAGGGTCAGGATCGCGTTTACATGACCAAAACACGAAGGATCCAGTTTATAACTAAGGAACGCGATCCAGGTCAAGTTGTGGGATCGCGTTTCAAAGCTTTTCAGCTCCAAACAGACCTGCAACTTACAACTACAAACTACAAATTCAAAATCGACCAAGTGCAGTTATGTACTCAAACTTTTACCTATATTTGACCACAATATCATCTATGAACATAATGTAACAATAAACAATAACATCTAACATCAAAATCCATACATGCATCATCATTTTACCCAAATTTCAACCAAACCCACATTCATTCAAATAGAGTATGAAACACAAGAAATTTAACCTAATTAATCAAGAATTCAGTTTATAATCACTACACAAAACATATTCAAGTATAACTTACTCCATTCCATCATTAATTTGACCTAATTCAACATTTCAAGCTTATGTATGAAAATGAGCATTATACACTTACAATTCTTTGATGATGATGAAGAAGATGTAGAGCAAGATAAAAACTCAAAATCACAATCTTCACTTGAAGAAATCAGTTCCAATTTGATTTTTCTTTGAATGTGGTTAGGTGTGTGTTCTTGAGAGATTTAGGCAAAATGGTAGAAGTGAGAACAAAAAGGGATCGATCATTTCATTTAACCCAACTGCATGAAATCTTAAATTATACCCCTTCTAAACTTATTGTCTGGAACCTAAATTTCAAACGCGAGAAAATTATTTTATTTTACCGTCACCTAAAATTATCTAAAACAGCTAACATTTCAATAGTCACAATATTTCCTGAGGCTCACTTACATATTAAATTTACAATCAAACTCAGGTAATAATTTAAATTGCATAAATAATTTAGAGAAAATACCTTTTTTCTCCTAGGCCCGATTTGGGGATGTTACAAATCACCCCTCCTTAGAAAGATTTCGTCCAGAAATCTAATTAGACACAAATAAGTTAGGATATCTAGTTCGCATATTCTCCTCCGTTTCCCAGGTGATATCCGCTCCCAAACTATGCTTCCATTTAACTAACACCATAGGGATTTCTTTCCTACGCAATTTGGTCACTTTTCTATCTAAAAGCTCGACAGGTTCCTCAACCAATTTCTTACTTGAGTCAACACGAAGATCTTGCAAAGGAAGGATTTGGGATTGATCCTCCACATTGCACTTTCTTAAATAGCAAACATTAAATGTATCGTGAATACCAGCTAATTCAGGCGGAAGATCTAAAGAAACCAATTGTTCATTAATCACCTGACGGATTCTAAATGGGCCAATATATCGGGGAGCTAACTTCCCACGTTTACCAAATCTAATAACACCCTTCCACGGAGAAACCTTTAAATAAACTAATTCACCTTCAACAAATACAACAGGTCGCCTACGTGGGTCAGCATACTGTTTCTGTCTATCACGTGCCGCTTTCAGTTTCTCACGAGCAATCTTAACTTTGTCAGCTGTAATTTGAACTAAATCGGGACCCGCAAACTGTTTTTCTCCCGCTTCTAACCAACATGTAGGTGTTCGACAACGGCGCCCATACAACATCTCATATGGCGGCATACCAATGCTAGAATGATAAGAATTATTATAAGCAAACTCTATCAATGGTAAGTGTGAATCCCAAGAACCGCCATACTCAAGTACACAAGCTCTCAACATATCCTCGAGTGTCTGAATAGTACGCTCTGACTGCCCGTCTGTCTGAGGATGATACGCTGTGCTAAGATTAACTCTGGTACCTAATTCACGTTGCAAACTCTGCCAAAAACCAGAAACAAACCTAGAATCTCTATCGGAAACAATGGATAAAGGAATACCATGTCTAACAACAATCTCATGAATGTACAATTGAGCAAGTCGAGTCAATGATGCCGTCTCACTAGTGGCTAGAAAATGTGCACTCTTGGTTAATCTATCAACTATCACCCATATCATATCATTACCTTTCTGAGTGCGGGGAAATTTGGTAACGAAATCCATAGTAATGTGCTCCCATTTCCATTCCGGAATATCTAACTGTTTCAATGAACCATAGTGCTTCTGATGTTCTGCTTTAACCTGGGAACATATATGACAAGTCTCCACCATTCGAGCAATATCGGTTTTCATAGTTGGCCACCAATACAATGGTTTTAAATCATTGTACATTTTCGTACTCCCTGGATGAACAGATAACCTCGATCTGTGTGCCTCTGATAATATCAAATTCCGAAGTCCCCCAATCAATGGAACCCAAACCCGAGACTGGAAAGTTTTCAATCCTCGAGAATCATCAATCAATAAATCTTTCCGTTTCAACAAAATCTCAGATTTTAAATTTTGATCCAACAATGCCTCTAACTGTGCAGCTTTCAACTGAGAAATCAAATCAGAAGATATTTTCAAACGCATAAAATAAATTCGGTCGGAAGGTACATTTCGGCTTAAAGCATCGGCAACCACATTAGCTTTACCCGGATGATATCGGATTTCACAGTCATAATCCTTAATCAACTCCAACCATCGGCGCTGTCTCATATTGAGTTCTTTCTGAGAAAACATGTACTGGAGGCTTTTATGATCCGTGCATACGACACATTTAGTTCCGTACAAATAGTGTCTCCAGATTTTCAACGCAAATACCACAGCTGCAAGCTCTAAATCGTGTGTGGGGTAATTTCTTTCATGAGTTTTAAGCTGACGAGAAGCGTAAGCAATAACACGATCATGTTGCATTAAAACAGCACCCAAACCAGCATGAGAAGCATCACAATAAACTACAAAACCCTCGGAACCATCAGGTAATGCTAACACTGGCGCCTGACATAACAACTGTTTAAGAGTCTGAAAAGATGTTTCTTGTTGATCACCCCACTGAAATTTAATATCCTTTCTAGTTAGCTTGGTTAACGGGCCAGCAATTTTGGAGAAATCCTTGATAAATTTTCGATAATATCCCGCTAAACCAAGGAAACTTTTAATCTCAGAAGGTGATTTAGGAACGTTCCAATTCATAACGGCGTCCACTTTGGAAGGATCCACTTTGACACCATCCTTACAAATAATATGCCCAAGAAACTGTACCTCTCGGAGCCAAAATTCGCATTTGGAAAATTTAGCAAAAAGATGCTCTCTTTTCAAAATCTCAAGAATCAATCTTAAATGATGTTCATGTTCAGCCTCAGACTTAGAATAAATCAAGATATCGTCAATAAATACAATCACAAACTTGTCTAGAAAAGGTCGACATACACGATTCATTAAGTCCATAAAAATAGCAGGAGCATTAGTCAATCCAAAAGGCATAACTAAGAACTCGTAATGACCATACCGGGTACGAAAAGCAGTCTTAGGAACATCTTCCTCACGAACTCGTACCTGATGATAACCGGATCTCAAATCGATCTTAGAAAAATATGATGATCCCTGTAACTGATCAAATAACTCATCAATTCTGGGCAATGGATATTTGTTTTTCACTGTTCTTTTATTGAGCTCTCTATAATCAATACACATTCGAAGAGTACCATCCTTTTTCTTAACAAACAATACCGGAGCACCCCACGGGGAAGAACTCGGTCGAATAAACCCTTTATCTAACAGTTCCTGAATTTGACCCATCATCTCACGGATTTCAGAAGGAGCTAATCTATAAGGAGACTTAGCTACAGGAGTCGAACCAGGAATCAAATCAATCTGAAATTCTACATCTCTTACAGGGGGTAAACCAGGCAATTCATCCGGAAAAACTTCCGGGTATTCAGAAACCACCGGAAAATTTGTCAAAGATTTCTTTTCTAACTTGCTATCTATCACATATGCCAAATAAGAATCACATCCCTTAGATAGAGATTTCCTAGCTTTCAACAAGGAAATCAATGGTAGACTACCCTTTACTCGTTCTCCTCGAGCCATGACGTATGACCCATCAGAAATCGGAATTCTTATAATCTTTTTATGACAATCAATGTTGGCCTTATTCAAACTTAACCAATCCATACCAATAACTACATCGAAACTAGAAATTGGCATTAACAAAAAGGAGACTAAGAAATTATGACCCTCAATAAGTATACTAGCTCCAGCTACCGATGTGGTAACAGGAACTAATTTACCGTCAGCAATTTCAACTTCTAAAGGTTTAACAATCAAAGAGGGGATCAATTTCAGTCTATCACAAAAGTTCACAGATATAAACGAACAATTGGCACCAGAATCTAACAATACACGAGCTGGTATAGAATTTATGAGAAATGTACCAGTGATGACATCTTCAGTGGCGACAGCATCATCAACTGTCATTCGGAAAGCTCGGCTAGCAGCTACTGGTGGATTTTTCCTCTTTTGACCAGATGATGGCGAACCTTTACCCGTACCCATACTCTGTCTCTTCGCCTCAGAACAATCCCCTGCACGATGCCCTTCTTTATGGCAATTCCAACACACGCTATTTGGGTAGGTACAATCCTTTGCAGCGTGACCAAAAATTCCACACTTAACACATCTAGATGTCTGGGGAGTACAAGGACCATTATGTCTAGCTCGACATCTATTACAATAGTTACTATCCGTTGGAATACCAGAATTCGATCTCCTGTTTTGTTGACTACCTTGTCCTTTCTGTTTACTCGAAGAATCTCCTTTGTTTTTCTGTGAATACCTTTCTTTATTCAACACTATTTTAGCCATAATATCCCCATCAACAAAACGAGCTAAATCATAAGCTTGAGGAAGTGAACCTGCTAGTCTCACTGTGGTATGGTAATCAGGAGGTAATGTTTTCACAAAGTGATCAATTTTGGTCCGGTCAGTTGGAACCCACTGTTGCACAAACCGCAATTTATCTGAAAACTGCTTAATTAATTCATCAATCGTCATTTGATCAGTCTTTTGTAAGTCAAGAAACTCTTGCCTAATCCTGGAAAGATTATACTCCGAGCAAAATTGCTTGCAAATCTCAGCATGAAAATCTGACCATCTTATATCATTCAACTGTTGTGGAGATAATGGTGCAGTAATTGAATCCCACCATGACATGGCTTGACCCTTTAATAACTGAACCGCATAAGGTACCTTATCCTCCTCCTCACAATGACATACATTTAGTTTTCTCTCTACATCACGAAGCCAGTCAAGAGTGACCGTAGGATCGGTACTTCCACAATAAGTTGAAGGATTGCAAGACATAAAGGTTTTAAGAGAACAACCTTTCTTCAACTGTTGAAAAGGTGGAATAGGTATTTGATAATTAGTATAACCAGACGAAGGAAAAGGACCCGAGGCCTGATAAGTATAACCCTGTTGCTGCTGTTGTGAAATAAAAGGATTAGATACCGGAATCTGTGTAGAAGATACAATAGGTGGTACATTAGTCACAATGTGGGGACGAGTAGAAACTGGATGTTGAGAAGATCCAGCTCGTTCTCTCTGAAGTTCCAACACTCTATTCTCCAATCTCATAATATACTCCTGATCAGTTTCAGTTTCTCCACCGGCTAAATTAGATGTACCATTATGACCCTGGTTCTCTGGTGGTGCATCTGTCCGCGTAGTATCATTGAGAGTATGGGAAGGTGGCTCATTATCCGCCATACCTGTCATCACATCACATCTCAACATTCGTTAATTGTTAGTACTAGCAACTAACCAAATCAACTATCATAACTAATCCCCACCACAAGAAATGTTTGACCAACATGACTAAGTTTAGGATTGAACACTTTAAATATTCAATTCACCTAAAATTACGCTCTGATACCAACTTATGACACCTCACAATTTAAGACACAAAATTTTTTTTTTTTTTAAATTCGGAAGCGCAAATCCCATATATAATATATACATAGATGTCACGATATCACCAACCAAAACATTACATATGTTCTAAAATTTAGATATAGTTACAAACGATAATTATCGACTGGGTGTTATTTAACAAAACAAAGTAATAACAAAACGATCAGAGTTCAACTTGGCAAACATTTCTTCAAACCATCAACACGTCCCAAACAACCCAAAAGTTAACCTGCAAAAGTATTGTGGGGAATTAGCACAAAGCTAAGTGAGTAAACTAAGTCTAACAATCTAACTTAGTATAACAATCAATCCACAACAATCATCTAAATAAACAATAAAACAGAGGATCGGTGGTTCTTGAGATACCCTCAGTCCGCGGTGGCACTCCAAGAACACTTAATAATCAACTGCAGGCCAATACAGAGATTTTTACCGATAGTTTATTGCTATCTTTAACCAATATGGGTTAATTCACAACGAATGTTCATCCGACCCATAAGGATTAACCTATAGCAACTAAACCCAAAATTGACCTCTATCATTCCAACCTATCATGGAATTATTCACTAGCAAACAATCAATCTATCAAACTACAAGTTTAATCAACAATCCTATCATTATTGTAACGATAAATCAGTCAATACCAGCAACTTAAAAATTGATGCAACTAACTGTTAACACCAAGATTAAATTGTGAGAACCAGTCCACTCACCTGTCAGTTTCAGTCTCCAAACTCAAAAGTCTTATTTTATTGAGTCTTCGGTGTCTCTGTAAATGCACAGTAAAACAAAAGTTAATATCTTGTTTCATAATTTAATATGACTATACTCTATTACATTCATTGATAATCAAGAAATATCGATAACTAAACAACATAAGGGTTAGATTCACATAAGTTCACAAAATCTCAATTTCTTCAAAATTACAAAGGCAAACGCGATCCAGTTCAAGGGGGTTGGGATCGCGTTCCTCTTCACAAAAATTTCTGTTACCGAAAACCACTGATGAACGCGATCCGGGTTAAGGGTCAGGATCGCGTTTACATGACCAAAACACGAAGGATCCAGTTTATAACTAAGGAACGCGATCCAGGTCAAGTTGTGGGATCGCGTTTCAAAGCTTTTCAGCTCCAAACAGACCTGCAACTTACAACTACAAACTACAAATTCAAAATCGACCAAGTGCAGTTATGTACTCAAACTTTTACCTATATTTGACCATAATATCATCTATGAACATAATGTAACAATAAACAATAACATCTAACATCAAAATCCATACATGCATCATCATTTTACCCAAATTTCAACCAAACCCACATTCATTCAAATAGAGTATGAAACACAAGAAATTTAACCTAATTAATCAAGAATTCAGTTTATAATCACTACACAAAACATATTCAAGTATAACTTACTCCATTCCATCATTAATTTGACCTAATTCAACATTTCAAGCTTATGTATGAAAATGAGCATTATACACTTACAATTCTTTGATGATGATGAAGAAGATGTAGAGCAAGATAAAAACTCAAAATCACAATCTTCACTTGAAGAAATCAGTTCCAATTTGATTTTTCTTTGAATGTGGTTAGGTGTGTGTTCTTGAGAGATTTAGGCAAAATGGTAGAAGTGAGAACAAAAAGGGATCGATCATTTCATTTAACCCAACTGCATGAAATCTTAAATTATACCCCTTCTAAACTTATTGTCTGGAACCTAAATTTCAAACGCGAGAAAATTATTTTATTTTACCGTCACCTAAAATTATCTAAAACAGCTAACATTTCAATAGTCACAATATTTCCTGAGGCTCACTTACATATTAAATTTACAATCAAACTCAGGTAATAATTTAAATTGCATAAATAATTTAGAGAAAATACCTTTTTTCTCCTAGGCCCGATTTGGGGATGTTACAAATCACCCCTCCTTAGAAAGATTTCGTCCCGAAATCTAATTAGACACAAATAAGTTAGGATATCTAGTTCGCATATTCTCCTCCGTTTCCCAGGTGATATCCGCTCCTAAACTATGCTTCCATTTAACTAACACCATAGGGATTTCTTTCCTACGCAATTTGGTCACTTTTCTATCTAAAAGCTCGACAGGTTCCTCAACCAATTTCTTACTTGAGTCAACACGAAGATCTTGCAAAGGAAGGATTTGGGATTGATCCTCCACATTGCACTTTCTTAAATAGCAAACATTAAATGTATCGTGAATACCAGCTAATTCAGGCGGAAGATCTAAAGAAACCGATTGTTCATTAATCACCTGACGGATTCTAAATGGGCCAATATATCGGGGAGCTAACTTCCCACGTTTACCAAATCTAATAACACCCTTCCACGGAGAAACCTTTAAATAAACTAATTCACCTTCAACAAATACAACAGGTCGCCTACGTGGGTCAGCATACTGTTTCTGTCTATCACGTGCCGCTTTCAGTTTCTCACGAGCAATCTTAACTTTGTCAGCTGTAATTTGAACTAAATCGGGACCCGCAAACTGTTTTTCTCCCGCTTCTAACCAACATGTAGGTGTTCGACAACGGCGCCCATACAACATCTCATATGGCGGCATACCAATGCTAGAATGATAAGAATTATTATAAGCAAACTCTATCAATGGTAAGTGTGAATCCCAAGAACCGCCATACTCAAGTACACAAGCTCTCAACATATCCTCGAGTGTCTGAATAGTACGCTCTGACTGCCCGTCTGTCTGAGGATGATACGTTGTGCTAAGATTAACTCTGGTACCTAATTCACGTTGCAAACTCTGCCAAAAACCATAAACAAACCTAGAATCTCTATCGGAAACAATGGATAAAGGAATACCATGTCTAACAACAATCTCATGAATGTACAATTGAGCAAGTCGAGTCAATGGTGCCGTCTCACTGGTGGCTAGAAAATGTGCACTCTTGGTTAATCTATCAACTATCACCCATATCATATCATTACCTTTCTGAGTGCGGGGAAATTTGGTAACGAAATCCATAGTAATGTGCTCCCATTTCCATTCCGGAATATCTAACTGTTTCAATGAACCATAGGGCTTCTGATGTTCTGCTTTAACCTGGGAACATATATGACAAGTCTCCACCATTCGAGCAATATCGGTTTTCATAGTTGGCCACCAATACAATGGTTTTAAATCATTGTACATTTTCGTACTCCCTGGATGAACAGATAACCTCGATCTGTGTGCCTCTGATAATATCAAATTCCGAAGTCCCCCAATCAATGGAACCCAAACCCGAGACTGGAAAGTTTTCAATCCTCGAGAATCATCAATCAATAAATCTTTCCGTTTCAACAAAATCTCATATTTTAAATTTTGATCCAACAATGCCTCTAACTGTGCAGCTTTCAACTGAGAAATCAAATCAGAAGATATTTTCAAACGCATAAAATAAATTCGGTCGGAAGGTACATTTCGGCTTAAAGCATCGGCAACCACATTAGCTTTACCCGGATGATATCGGATTTCACAGTCATAATCCTTAATCAACTCCAACCATCGGCGCTGTCTCATATTGAGTTCTTTCTGAGAAAACATGTACTGGAGGCTTTTATGATCCGTGCATACGACACATTTAGTTCCGTACAAATAGTGTCTCCAGATTTTCAACGCAAATACCACAGCTGCAAGCTCTAAATCGTGTGTGGGGTAATTTCTTTCATGAGTTTTAAGCTGACGAGAAGCGTAAGCAATAACACGATCATGTTGCATTAAAACAGCACCCAAACCAGCATGAGAAGCATCACAATAAACCACAAAACCCTCGGAACCATCAGGTAATGCTAACACTGGCGCCTGACATAACAACTGTTTAAGAGTCTGAAAAGATGTTTCTTGTTGATCACCCCACTGAAATTTAATATCCTTTCTAGTTAGCTTGGTTAACGGGCCAGCAATTTTGGAGAAATCCTTAATAAATTTTCGATAATATCCCGCTAAACCAAGGAAACTTTTAATCTCAGAAGGTGATTTAGGAACGTTCCAATTCATAACGGCGTCCACTTTGGAAGGATCCACTTTGACACCATCCTTACAAATAATATGCCCAAGAAACTGTACCTCTCGGAGCCAAAATTCGCATTTGGAAAATTTAGCAACAAGATGCTCTCTTTTCAAAATCTCAAGAATCAATCTTAAATGATGTTCATGTTCAGCCTCAGACTTAGAATAAATCAAGATATCGTCAATAAATACAATCACAAACTTGTCTAGAAAAGGTCGACATACACGATTCATTAAGTCCATAAAAATAGCAGGAGCATTAGTCAATCCAAAAGGCATAACTAAGAACTCGTAATGACCATACCGGGTACGAAAAGCAGTCTTAGGAACATCTTCCTCATGAACTCGTACCTGATGATAACCGGATCTCAAATCGATCTTAGAAAAATATGATGATCCCTGTAACTGATCAAATAACTCATCAATTCTAGGCAATGGATATTTGTTTTTCACTGCTCTTTTATTGAGCACTCTATAATCAATACACATTCGAAGAGTACCATCCTTTTTCTTAACAAACAATACCGGAGCACCCCACGGGGAAGAACTCGGTCGAATAAACCCTTTATCTAACAGTTCCTGAATTTGACCCATCATCTCACGGATTTCAGAAGGAGCTAATCTATAAGGAGACTTAGCTACAGGAGTTGAACCAGGAATCAAATCAATCTGAAATTCTACATCTCTTACAGGGGGTAAACCAGGCAATTCATCCGGAAAAACTTCCGGGTATTCAGAAACCACCGGAAAATTTGTCAAAGATTTCTTTTCTAACTTGCTATCTATCACATATGCCAAATAAGAATCACATCCCTTAGATAGAGATTTCCTAGCTTTCAACAAGGAAATCAATGGTAGACTACCCTTTACTCGTTCTCCTCGAGCCATGACGTATGACCCATCAGAAATCGGAATTCTTATAATCTTTTTATGACAATCAATGTTGGCCTTATTCAAACTTAACCAATCCATACCAATAACTACATCGAAACTAGAAATTGGCATTAACAAAAAGGAGACTAAGAAATTATGACCCTCAATAAGTATACTAGCTCCAGCTACCGATGTGGTAACAGGAACTAATTTACCGTCAGCAATTTCAACTTCTAAAGGTTTAACAATCAAAGAGGGGATCAATTTCAGTCTATCACAAAAGTTCACAGATATAAACGAACAATTGGCACCAGAATCTAACAATACACGAGCTGGTATAGAATTTATGAGAAATGTACCAGTGATGACATCTTCAGTGGCGACAGCATCATCAACTGTCATTCGGAAAGCTCGGCTAGCAGCTACTGGTGGATTTTTCCTCTTTTGACCAGATGATGGCGAACCTTTACCCGTACCCATACTCTGTCTCTTCGCCTCAGAACAATCCCCTGCACGATGCCCTTCTTTATGGCAATTCCAACACACGCTATTTGGGTAGGTACAATCCTTTGCAGCGTGACCAAAAATTCCACACTTAACACATCTAGATGTCTGGGGAGTACAAGGACCATTATGTCTAGCTCGACATCTATTACAATAGTTACTATCCGTTGGAATACCAGAATTCGATCTCCTGTTTTGTTGACTACCTTGTCCTTTCTGTTTACTCGAAGAATCTCCTTTGTTTTTCTGTGAATACCTTTCTTTATTCAACACTATTTTAGCCATAATATCCCCATCAACAAAACGAGCTAAATCATAAGCTTGAGGAAGTGAACCTGCTAGTCTCACTGTGGTATGGTAATCAGGAGGTAATGTTTTCACAAAGTGATCAATTTTGGTCCGGTCAGTTGGAACCCACTGTTGCACAAACCGCAATTTATCTGAAAACTGCTTAATTAATTCATCAATCATCATTTGATCAGTCTTTTGTAAGTCAAGAAACTCTTGCCTAATCCTGGAAAGATTATACTCCAAGCAAAATTGCTTGCAAATCTCAGCATGAAAATCTGACCATCTTATATCATTCAACTGTTGTGGAGATAATGGTGCAGTAATTGAATCCCACCATGACATGGCTTGACCCTTTAATAACTGAACCGCATAAGGTACCTTATCCTCCTCCTCACAATGACATACATTTAGTTTTCTCTCTACATCACGAAGCCAGTCAAGAGTGACCGTAGGATCGGTACTTCCAGAATAAGTTGAAGGATTGCAAGACATAAAGGTTTTAAGAGAACAACCTTTCTTCAACTGTTGAAAAGGTGGAATAGGTATTTGATAATTAGTATAACCAGACGAAGGAAAAAGACCCGAGGCCTGATAAGTATAACCCTGTTGCTGCTGTTGTGAAATAAAAGGATTAGATACCGGAATCCGTGTAGAAGATACAATAGGTGGTACATTAGTCACAATGTGGGGACGAGTAGAAACTGGATGTTGAGAAGATCCAGCTCGTTCTCTCTGAAGTTCCAACACTATATTCTCCAATCTCATAATATACTCCTGATCAGTTTCAGTTTCTCCACCGGCTAAATTAGATGTACCATTATGACCCTGGTTCTCTGGTGGTGCATCTGTCCGCGTAGTATCATTGAGAGTATGGGAAGGTGGCTCATTATCCGCCATACCTGTCATCACATCACATCTCAACATTCGTTAATTGTTAGTACTAGCAACTAACCAAATCAACTATCATAACTAATCCCCACCACAAGAAATGTTTGACCAACATGACTAAGTTTAGGATTGAACACTTTAAATATTCAATTCACCTAAACTTACGCTCTGATACCAACTTATGACACCTCACAATTTAAGACACAAAATTTTTTTTTTTTTTTAAATTCGGAAGAGCAAATCCCATATATAATATATACATAGATGTCACGATATCACCAACCAAAACATTACATATGTTCTAAAATTTAGATATAGTTACAAACGATAATTATCGACTGGGTGTTATTTAACAAAACAAAGTAATAACAAAACGATCAGAGTTCAACTTGGCAAACATTTCTTCAAACCATCAACACGTCCCAAACAACCCAAAAGTTAACCTGCAAAAGTATTGTGGGGAATTAGCACGAAGCTAAGTGAGTAAACTAAGTCTAACAATCTAACTTAGTATAACAATCAATCCACAACAATCATCTAAATAAACAATAAAACAGAGGATCGGTGGTTCTTGAGATACCCTCAGTCCGCGGTGGCACTCCAAGAACACTTAATAATCAACTGCAGGCCAATACAGAGATTTTTACCGATAGTTTATTGCTATCTTTAACCAATATGGGTTAATTCACAACGAATGTTCATCCGACCCATAAGGATTAACCTATAGCAACTAAACCCAAAATTGACCTCTATCATTCCAACCTATCATGGAATTATTCACTAGCAAACAATCAATCTATCAAACTACAAGTTTAATCAACAATCCTATCATTATTGTAACGATAAATCAGTCAATACCAGCAACTTAAAAATTGATGCAACTAACTGTTAACACCAAGATTAAATTGTGAGAACCAGTCCACTCACCTGTCAGTTTCAGTCTCCAAACTCAAAAGTCTTATTTTATTGAGTCTTCGGTGTCTCTGTAAATGCACAGTAAAACAAAAGTTAATATCTTGTTTCATAATTTAATATGACTATACTCTATTACATTCATTGATAATCAAGAAATATCGATAACTAAACAACATAAGGGTTAGATTCACATAAGTTCACAAAATCTCAATTTCTTCAAAATTACAAAGGCAAACGCGATCCAGTTCAAGGGGGTTGGGATCGCGTTCCTCTTCACAAAAATTTCTGTTACCGAAAACCACTGATGAACGCGATCCGGGTTAAGGGTCAGGATCGCGTTTACATGACCAAAACACGAAGGATCCAGTTTATAACTAAGGAACGCGATCCAGGTCAAGTTGTGGGATTGCGTTTCAAAGCTTTTCAGCTCCAAACAGACCTGCAACTTACAACTACAAACTACAAATTCAAAATCGACCAAGTGCAGTTATGTACTCAAACTTTTACCTATATTTGACCACAATATCATCTATGAACATAATGTAACAATAAACAATAACATCTAACATCAAAATCCATACATGCATCATCATTTTACCCAAATTTCAACCAAACCCACATTCATTCAAATAGAGTATGAAACACAAGAAATTTAACCTAATTAATCAAGAATTCAGTATGTAATCACTACACAAAACATATTCAAGTATAACTTACTCCATTCCATAATTAATTTGACCAAATTTAACATTTCAAGCTTATGTATGAAAATGAGCATTATACACTTACAATTCTTTGATGATGATGAAGAAGATGTAGAGCAAGATAAAAACTCAAAATCACAATCTTCACTTGAAGAAATCAGTTCCAATTTGATTTTTCTTTGAATGTGGTTAGGTGTGTGTTCTTGAGAGATTTAGGCAAAATGGTAGAAGTGAGAACAAAAAGGGATCGATCATTTCATTTAACCCAACTGCATGAAATCTTAAATTATACCCCTTCTAAACTTATTGTCTGGAACCTAAATTTCAAACGCGAGAAAATTATTTTATTTTACCGTCACCTAAAATTATCTAAAACAGCTAACATTTCAATAGTCACAATATTTCCTGAGGCTCACTTACATATTAAATTTACAATCAAACTCAGGTAATAATTTAAATTGCATAAATAATTTAGAGAAAATACCTTTTTTCTCCTAGGCCCGAGTGGAGTGAAGTATGTGTTTCTTTTTGGAGCAGGTGAGTAAGGTGGAGGGACGCGCCCCCTGCTGCTGGAATATGCCTCGTTACTACGCCTCAGAGGTGCAAGAACCTGCGTCTGAGCCTGCAGAGGTGACTTCTAGGGCGAACCTCTGCCCTGCCTCGCCGGAGCTCTGGACGGAGCTTCGGCGACATGCGCAATTGCTTCTTTTCCCTGGATAAACGCCTTGGTTCTTTCGAAAACTTCATTGATTGTCTTGGGAATGTTGGCGTAAAATTGCTCTATCAACTGTTTTGGTCTTATCCCATGGATAAAACCGAAGATGCGCATGATCTCGTCCGCACCTTTAATTTCCATACTTTCTTCCTTAAACCGCTCCATGAAGTCTGTCAGCGACTCATGGTGCCCCTGCACTATATTATGAATCTCCATGGGGTGTTTGGTGTACCTCCGTTGCTGCATAAAGTTACTGAGGAAACTTTCCCGCAGCTCCTCAAAGCTATCGATACTGGCGTGGGGAAGGTCATCGAACCAAAGACGAGCAGGCCCTGCCAACGTTTGTGCGAACATGTGACACCACACCGGCATGGACCACTGCTCCATTTCTGCTACTCCGGTAAACAACCCTAAATGATCATCCGGATCTCCGGTACCATCATACACCCGGATGTGCGACGGAAGTCTCGCCTTCTTCGGTCTTTTACACCTTGCTATTCTCCTAGTAAATTTCTTGATGAGTGATGGTCTGTAAGGCTCGTCTATACCCTCATCCACTTCCTCGTCCGAGCTGGAGCTCGTCGAGTTGCTACTGTCAGTAACTACTGCTTTTCTGGTACGAGAATGCAAGGAGCCACGTCTTTTTATTTTTCTCTTACTTTTGTCCGGACTAGCCTTTTTCTTCGTTTTTCGAGCGTGCCTTCTCCTCCGACGAACCTTTGTTGCCTCGGAATCTGAACTGGAACTGTCAGTTTCCTTTTCTGACTCGGTGGGGTCATCTGTGGAGGAATCGTAAGTGAGTTGCGTTCTCACACCATCCATTTGCTTGTTTTTCTCAGATTCTTGCATTAGCGTGCGAAGTGCCTCGTAGTTGCTTTCCACAAAGGCGGGAGTAAGCCGAGGGTCATTCTGCTGATCCCCTGATCCTCCAGCGTTTCCCGTTCCACTTTCGTGCCTTTCAGCGGATCGATCTACGGTTACCTTCGGTGTGGGAGTTCCAGATGAAGGGGTTTTCTCCATTCTTTCAGTTTGGTCCCACGGATGGCGCCAAATGTTGATACAAAAATCAGCAGCTTCCCAACGTAGCTTGAGACCTTCTTGCGTAAGTGGATGAAACTGCTAAGATGTAACAAACATACACCGTTAGCCTCGTCCAAGGGGGAGAGGGGGTTTCCCTTTGGACCAAGCTCCGGCGTGAGAATAAGCTACGGATCTGGTGTGTAAAATGTATTCTAGAGATAGTTTGTAACACAAGTGAGTGAGTAAGAAATGTTCACCTGTTTTCCCTGCATTGGGCTGGCTATTTATGCCATTGTAGAGCAGAGGTTCTCTTTCCATAAATGGTGAGTCTGCTTTCCGCAGGTCAGCGCGGCGGAGCAGACTTACTTCATTTGGCGACAGCTTGCTTTTGTTCCTTTTTGACGCGACCTTACCTTTATATGCTTTATTAGTAACCCAAAGTCTTCTCTGCTGTGAGTCTTATCCTTGGATATCGTGTTTCAGTCAAAGATTCCTTCTCGAGAGTAGTTCATGTTTCCGTAGCTTATGTATATGTATTTAGTTGCGGATTATGTTATAAGCTGCGGGATATGCTGTAAGCTGCGGTTATCAGCATATACCCGATCATTAGTTATAATAAAGGAGGGTTGTCCATTTGCATAGCCATTAAGTTTTCTAATAATAAGGAAAAGGAATATGATATGAAGAACAAACTTTCTTATTATAGAACTTCATGATAATGATGAAAACTGAACTATGTTGTCGTCATAATTTTGAATCCCTGTCTTGTTTGTTGAATATACAAGTCTTCCTTCATGATTCATACGGGTTGTTATGAACACATCTTTTTTTGGCAAAAACAGAATAGCATATGTAAATATAAAATTAAAGCCTCAACAAAAACTGAAGATCAATAATGATACATGAAGAATACAAAAACTAATTAACTGATATCAAATGATCATTGGTCTAGCGATATCTAGGTCGCACTCTAATCATGAAGTTAAGTTGTGAGTTCAAGTTCAGATGTGTAATTTAATTTTCTTATTTAGAAAAAAAAACTTAGTAGATGGTTAATAATACGATAATGGGTCAGAAAACTTAGAAACAAACAAACAACAGTCATCATACAATAATTTAAGCAAAATTTTTATATAATACATGTCCTTTAACTTATCACTACAGCCACAAAACACGGATCTTACTCCTGGATTTATAATGTCGTCTAGTACTGTAATAAATATTATTTACTAAATTTTTTGTCGTTAATTCATTATTGGTGGACATTCTCGTAGAAAACATTGATTCTCACATCATTAATTTCTAGCCGTACATCACTAAATAATACTCCCTCCGTCCCAATTTTATTGTCCCCAGACAAAAAATACGCAGTTTAAGAAAAACATCACCATCTCTCTTACTTTTTGGTAACAAAACAATTTTACCCTTTACTTTTTACATACCTTTTTGTCTTACATATATAAATTAGGGGCATAAATGAAATTTATCTCATTATTATTTTCCATTTATGGAAGTGGACAATTAAATTGGAACATCCCAAAAAGGAATAGTGGACAATAGATATGGGACGGAGGGAGTACTCCGTATGCATTAAACTGCTATCTTGTATAACAATGTAAAACATATTTAGTGTACGAATGAAAAAAGGTATTCTACGAATCGTCACATTTTTACAAAATTACAACATAGTTATATAGTTGTTTCACTCCAATCGCCTACTTAGTTTTTCGGTTTTATAGTTCCATCTTTTGTTCCATTTTGATGATTTTATATTATTCTCATTGTTTCGTTTGCTTCATTATGGTCACACAAAGATAACAAATACAATTATTTATCATGCAACGAGTAAAGTGTTAAACATACATGTAAGGTATCAATTTTATTTGTGAATTTAGTCTATGAATCACATTTTTAAATTTGTTATTGTATGCATCGTGTAATTCATGACTTATAAATCGATACGGCGATACCGCCACATTAGAAAAAGAAAATGTAATTTGTATGACAATTTTTATTTGTACATCACATATTTGTATTTAAGTAGTTATATCTTTTACATCAAAAATGTTGTTCCAAAAAAGTTGTTATGTCGTAAACCACTTCCAACGGGTCGTCCTACTTGCGTTGTTGGGGAGTCCACCAAAGACACCATTGACATTGCTACGTCTTTGTGGCAGTGGCGGATCTAGAGATTTATCATTGGGTGTGCACGAATTTAACATAAATTTTAGTTACTTAAGGTAATCATAAACTCCATATTATACTTCCGCTTCTTCTCGGGCCAAGTTTTTCGGGTCATTTATCGACTCTAGGATGTTTATGCTTTTCTTCCCTTTTTCTTCTTTTTAGGCTTAAAGTCAATAAGTAAAACGTAAAATTTACACAGTAATTCCCTACTATTTTATACAATTTTAATTTATCCAATGTGTATCGGATCTGATCTTATAGCTTGATGCAAGGATTGTTCAAGTACTGCTATGTTAATGGTCATTTGATCAACATATAATTTAATTAATGATGTCATTAACAAAGGTGAAGAGAAAAATACAAATTGTCAATTGGCAATAATAGGGATGTTCATGATTTGGTCAAAACCGTTTAAACAGGCCGAACCGAATTGTTTTTATCGGTTTTGCCTTCTTAATTGGTCTCGTGGTTTGAATTTTTTCAAACTATCATATATGGTTCGGTTTGCAGTTTCAAGGCTCAACCGGCCGTCTAAACCAAACCGGACCGCATTATATGTTCTTAACTTCTTATATCAATCGTGAGGTATATACAATTTAAAAGATTGAGTATGTCTTTAACAAACAAACTCCAAATTGCTTCTTATATATTATCAAAAGTGTTCAAATATGCAAACCACTAGACCGGCTATGCAACTAATCGTAAGAAACTTCTTATTATATAACAATGTTATGAAATATAATTTCTATTGAATGATATTGTTAAACTTTTCTTTTTACCAATACTATACAATGTAGTTATTTATATCTTTAAAAACTACTAAGATACTTTCAATTGAACGATTACTCGTATTATGCAACTTAAATGTTAATTGAACATATTTTTTATTAAAAACTAGATAAAAAAGAATTTATTCAAACCGTCAAACCGGACGAACCAAACCGTTTCAACCACTTTAATTGATTTGGTTTAACACACTAAATTGGACGGTTTGGTTTGAAAAAATGTCAAACTGTATTTACCGGTTTGGTTAAAATTTAATCATCAACTGCCCAAACCAGACCATGAGCATCCCTAGTCAACGATATATATACAATAAAACTAGCTTTTTTGTATGAGCTATCCTCTTTTGAAACTATAACAACCGTTCCGATTAAAATGTTTGTTCTTACGTGCCACAAAAAAAAGTTTTATTAGATTACCAATGATAACTGAAATTAAAATAAGTTCATTGACCATTTTTAAAATTATATACCTTTATATTAATTAGTATCCCTCACTTGCACTACTTGGGCATGCAATTCCTATCAATCCGTTTGAGGTGGGTATGCATGATCTTTTGATAGGGTATGCAATTAATGTAAAGATATCAAAATATTTCTAAAATTTAACTTTTTTACACTAGTGATATTTTTTCAAGGGTATGCATGTGCATACCCTCCCTTGAGCATACATCCGCCACTGCTTTGTGGTTGTGTCGTGCTGAAGAAGGATAGAGACAACTTCAAGTGGTCCCGTTATTTTTTTATTTTTTTTGGGCATATAAGAAATGTATGGTAAATGTTGGCTTCTCGAAGTTAAGTTCTTCAGTCCACTATTGATAGTGTTCAGTCTACTTGAATAATGCTAACGTGTCGTTAAGGTGTTCTTCCGTCAGTCCAGCATTGATAATGTTCAGTCTATTTGAATAATGCTAACGTCATTAAGTTGTTCTTCCGTCCACCGTTGAGAGATATTGTGCATCAACAACACAAATATAGTATACAATACTACAATCATCTACATCTACATCTACAACTACGTCTACGTATAAATTATAAAAATACAATTTATTAAGTAATTATTTTGCCAAAATATTAAAAAGAATAAAGATGGGAATGTAGAGATAAAAAGAGTCAAGCCAAAAAACACACTTCAACAATCCACACTTTCCCCATCTCTTTTCCCATTTTATATTAATCATTTTCATCACTCAAAAATCTTACTTCTAAAATAATCAAACAAAAATCATGTATGAACCTCACCACCACAATCACCATCACCACAGATCTAAATCCGGCCGAACAAATCTAGCTTCATGTCTCGTCGCCACAATTTTTCTCCTTCTAATCGCCGTCGCCGTTGTCGTCGTTTACTTCCTCATCTTCAAACCTAAAAACCCTAAAATCGCCGTCGATTCCGTACAATTCCCGACC
Source organism: Helichrysum umbraculigerum (assembly GCA_949592205.1). NCBI lineage: Eukaryota > Viridiplantae > Streptophyta > Magnoliopsida > Asterales > Asteraceae > Helichrysum > Helichrysum umbraculigerum. The sequence goes on from CATIUR010000001.1 coordinate 99,836,131, forward strand.
TTCTCCATCTCAAACGGCACCGTTAACTTCACCTTCTTCCAGTTCGTTTCCGTTACAAACCCTAACCGTGACGCCTTCACTCACTACGACAGCTCACTTCAGCTCGCCTACTCAAATTCGCCGGTCGGTTTCATTTTCATTCCCGCCGGAAGAATCGACGGCGGACGGACGCAACACATGTCGGCCAAATTCGCCGTCCAGTCGTTTCCTGTTCCGGCGATGCCAGCGGCGGAGACGGCGGCGATTGGTGGAACGGAGTTAGGGATGGAAGGAGCGACAATGGAGATCGAGACGAAGATGAAATTGGTTGGTAGGGTTAGGGTTTTGAAGGTATTTACACATAGAGTTGAGAGTGGTGTTGATTGTGGTGTTGCAATTGAGGTTAGAACTGGATCTGTGTTAGGGCTTCACTGTTGATGATTAATTTTATGTTTTGAATTTGAGAATTTAAATTGTTAATCAATTGTATATATAATGATGATGATGATGAATTTGAAGGATTAGCAATTGTGATTTGTGGTTGGATTAATTCTGTTTTATTGCATTTTAATAGAAAGATTAACGGTTTTTAGTTTCTACTGAATCTATCTTCTGTTATGTAAGCGCGAAATGAAATAATAAAAAGTACGATTTTGCTAAACATAGCCCTAACGGTTATGAATAACAACTAAAATATCATGAGTGGTTCAGTGGTTGGTAGTTTACGGTTGAAAAACTAATTGTGATCGCTATTTAACTAAATGTGATTGGTATTTTCAGGTTGGTAGTTTACGGTTGAAAAACTAATTATGTTGGCTATTTAACTAAATGTGGTTGGTATTTTCATAACGGTTAAAGAAAGTTAGGCGATTTTTGATGGAACATAGCCCTAAGGGATATAAATATCATTTTCCTAAAAAGTAATACTCCCTCCGTCCCATTTCTATTGTCCATTATTTCCATTTTGGGGTGTACCAAATTAATTGTCCACTTCCATAAATAGAAAGTTTAAGGAAATAAAGTTTTTTTTTACCCCTAGTGTATATATATAAGACAAAAAAATAGGTAAAAAGTAGAGGGTAAAACTGTCATTTTATCAAAAAGCAAGAGAGAGATAGTTATATTTTCTTAAACTGCGTGTCTTTTTGTCTGGTGACAATAAAATTGGGACGGAGGGAGTACGACGAAAAAGTAATATGAGGGTTGTTTGTTAAAACTTCTTAAAATTTGGTAGTATATATTTAGGATATGTGTATCCAAAATAATTAGTGTAGCTAATTAATTCTCAACGACGTACCCAAAACACTTTTTAAGATACGGAGTTAAATCTAGATTGACATAGAAGTCAAACACTCAAACCGGTAACAATTTTAAAAAAGGAAATGATAATCTTAATTCAGCTCGACGGCGAACAATTAAAAAAAAAGGAAATGATAATCTTGTGGAATGTCGGTAAGACATCCGAACATCCATAAATATATATAAACGGATAAGGTTTTTCATATTCAAGTTACTGGGATATAGCGTGTACGCGATTTATTTTCATATTCAAGTTACTGGGATATAGCGTGTACGCGATTTAACCGGATCATCCTCTGAATGCTCGTGAAGGTGCCAATTACGGAGTATTTATCAATTTATGTATATGTAATGATGATATTAATAAAAAGAAAAGAAAATTAAAACATGACATCCATATTCATATCTAAATGCTCCTTAATAGTAATATATATTACCAATACTTTGATGTTAAAGTTAACTGTTTCATTTTTAGACACATAAAACATATTTCATTTTAAAAAATTTGTCCATTTACATAAAGTCAAAAATGTATACGGAGTAAATTAATAATGTTTCATCCTCAAAGGTACAGGTTGCTTACCACTTACCACTCCAAAAATTGATATATCGTTGCATAAGTGGTACTGAACTACACAATAATTGAACAACGTACCACAAGTAAAATACAAAATCAATATCTTTATCAACACCATAATATCTTCTGGTCGATCAGCTACTGCAGAAATATCATAAATTCATAACTACAGAACGTTTACGACTAATTGTGGAATTAACGACAACATAAACATTGTATCTTATAGGTAAAATGTTATTGCACTGGAGCTAGCGTCACGCCGTCACCAATGACATTGCATTTTAAAAATTATGTCATATGATGTTTCAGAACTTGTTTCCGTACTCGTACATACATTGTCATGTGGAAAAACATTAGAACCTGAATTTAAATACTCAATTCAGATTGAATGATGACATTTTAGTGGGCTAAACGGTGACATACTGTCATACTGACATTGATATCATAGTTCTTAGCTGAATATAGGGGTGAACAAAAAAACCGAACCCGGAACCGAACCCGATTTAAAAACCAAAATCGGAACCGATTTGGAACCGGTTTTTGAATACCCGGTTCGGTTTTTTCAATACCCGGCGGGTAGGACCCGGGTTAGGTTTTTGAAATTTAAAATCGGGTTGGAACCGGGTACACTACGGGTCGGGTTGGAAAACCCGGTATAAAACCCGGTATTCGTGGGTAAAAAACCCGGTTCGGGTCGGGTCGGGTAGGTCAACAACCCGGTTTCGCTTCCTTTGACCTTAAAACCGGTTCGGGTACCGGGTCAGGTCGGGTATGCCCGAAACCCGATTTTGTTCACGGTTAGCTGAATACACAGGGGCACAGGGCCCAATTGAAATGGGCTGATGTAGTGGGCTGGACTCTGAAGGAAGCTTCCCATAACACGAGTTTTTCTAAAAATAATAATGGACTTTCGTTGTAGAGTAAAGAGAATAATGAAGAAAGAAGGAGAATAGAATTGTTTATTCATCTCACCAAGGAGGTATATATATATATATATATAGATACAATATAACTTAGCTTACAAGTAATCAATCTCCTGATCAAATACAAACTCTATCTAACAATATGGACATCCATTCCATATTTATTCATAACACTCCCCCTTGGATGTTCATTGTATAAAGATTATGCCTCGTTAAAATCTTACTATATAAAACCCGGAGGGACAAAAATCTAGTAAAGGAAAAAGAAGAGATTATAATAATTAAAACTTAACTGAAAGAAGCACACAAGAAAACTAATTAACAGTTTTATTAGAAAATTACATGGCTCTGATACCACTGAAGGGTTTTTAGTATAGTTATACATTATAAAAGTTTAATCTTTATTAACAATTTAATACAATTAATATGCGGAAGCTTTATAAAAACATTTAATCACATTAAATTAAACCCTTAGTCAAGATCTATAATTTCCGTAATAAAACTTGTATAATATTTAATTACATATAATTAAATAGTTAAGAAGAAACGTTCTTCCATCGAGTGCTCGGCAAGAACTCTAAACTTCAACTCGTTGCCAAAGTACGAGTGGACTTATCTTGAACTTCTTTCTTCTTCTTGAAATCGACTAGCTACGGGATACGTTAGGTATCCACCTTTGATTCACAGTTGAACGGTTGGTAGAAACATAAGTGTGTATACTAAAACCTCTCGCGAAATCAAGCTAGTTGCGATCGAATCACGAACTCAAAACCCCTTTGGGGTTTGGCCGATTTCGGCAAGAGAGGGAGAGAGAGGTCGATTGGGAGAGGGAGGGAGAAAGAGTTAGGGTTTTTGATCACCAAATAATGAACTCTTAGGCCTCTATTTATAGTTGTGATCCAACTTGTCCAACAAGTTAATAATTACTCTTTTAATCCCTCTAGTTTAATAACTAATTAAACTTAACCCAAACTTATTAATTTACAATTAAAACCATGTAGTTTAATAATAATTAAACTAGTTAATTTATTTACAAAACAAATCATAAATTAAATCTTTTTATTAAATAAATAATTACACTAATTGTTTATATTAATAAATGTCTCAATTGTATTTGACCAACTCTATCTTAGTATCACACTACTTGTTCGGTTGTGCTCATCGGTGTGACCCTGCAGTGTTCATGTGAAGCTGAATTTGATATTTAATTAGATTAATATTAAGCACATAATCTTTTAGAAATATCATAACTACAGCCTTTCAGAAATATCATAACTATAGAACGTTTATGACTAATTGTGGAATTAACGACAACATTAAAATTGTAACTTTTTAGGTGGAAATGTTTATCGCACTGGAGCCACGTCACGCCGTCACCAATGACATTGCAATTTAAAAATTACGTCATGATGTTTCAGAACTTGTTTCCATACTCGTACATTGTCATATGAAAAAAACATTAGAACCTGATTTTAAATCCTCATTTCAGATTGAATGATGACATTTTAGTGGGCTAAACGGTGACATACTGACATTGATATCATAGTTCTTAGCTAAATACACAGGGGCACAGGGCCCAATTGAAATGGGCTGATGTAGTGGGCTGGACTCTGGAGGAAGCTTCCCATAACACGAGTTTTTCTAAAAATAATAATGGACTTTGTCATTTTCAACCTTTTAGCTTTTTTTTAATTAGGACTTTAGGCCGTTTATTTTCATTACTTGATAACTTCAACTCTTGTTTTAGTTTTCTAGTTGTTCGTTAGAACAAATAATATTGTTATATAACTTTGATATGCTGTTAAGATGTTATCTTTGATGGAAGTTTCCTTATATTCTTCTTTTTTCATACTACAATACAAGCAAATACTCACAACTGTGCATCTGCACAACCACAGGCTTTTTGGTATGTAGTATAAATAGAAGTTAGCAAGATGTTGGAAATTAGAAATTATAACATAATTCCGACCAAATATTAGCCCAAAAAGATACATAATTATATCATCGGCGACTTATTTGCTTTAGGTCTAGAGACTAGAGCAGTATTACTAAAAGATTAAGCAAGAATATCATCGTTTATCCAATTCTAATTCTAATTCTAATTCTAATATAAAGTTAATGGTCTAATAATAAACTAATTTTTGTGTGTTTATAATTATAAATGATTTTGTAGAGGACGTTTTGTGCACCGACAATTTTAAGATTTTATAGATGAAAAATTGGCACATTAAAAAAATTATAACACGTTCACAAATTCAATGGGCCATACTTTGTAGTGGGTTATATTATTGACCAAATGAAGAAAAAGAATGGTCGGGTAATAGAGATTGATAAATAAGTCAAAAAAAGTACATATGATAATAATAATAATAATAATATATATAGCATTATTATTCGGCATATAATAACAATATATTATATATATACACTGTTTCAAGATCTCCTGGTTACCATGCTAGATTTGAGTGACACTTTTTGTTCCTTTCTTTGTTTTCTTGTCCTCATGTTTTACATTTTGGGCTAGTTACACTTTAAGATTATCTCCAGATTAAAAACAATAACAGGGCAAGTATGACATGGATTCGAAATGGGACTGGGGAGGATGATCCACATACTCGATCTCCATCCGGCATCTTCGTAGGAGTGTATGGAATATATAGTTATGTTTACGTGGCAAAAGTAAAGTATTAGATAGTTCAGGAGTGTAATGTGTAACATTTGTAAATAAGTTTGTTAGCGGGTAGTTAGCTGGTTAATTAAAGTAGTTTGTAGATAAATAGTCTTTTGTACGTCATTTGTAAAATAATCGTTTTAGATCAATCAATGAGAAATACTCTCAATTTGTTCTTAATTGCTTCCACTTCACATGATATTAGAGAATAGGCTCTTGATTCACACGTTTAATCGATTGAATTGATTGTTATACTGACAATAATTCTCGATTCACTTGTTGATTTGATTCATTTGTGATTTCTGAAAATTAGGGTTTCATAAACTTGAATTTGTTTAAGATTTGTTCGATCTTGATTAAATTAGGGTTTCATAAGCTTGAATTTGATTAAGATTTGTTCGATCTTCATTAAAATCTGTGTTTGATTCATAATGACGATTCCGACTGATGTTAATGTAACGGAATCGACACAATCAAACAATGCGATCAATGATCCATTACAGATAGCTGGTTCGGATCATCCAGGAATGATTCTTACTAATACTCCGTTCAACGGCACTAACTTTTTTGGATGGAGCCGAACAATCAAGATGGCATTAGGAGCTAAACTCAAGTTAGGGTTTATTGATGGTTCTGTTGGGAAATGACCACGTAAAATAAACGCATGTCTGGAAAATGTTTAAGCCTACTGGGTCACACGTATAGACACTTATGCTCAATATAAATAGTTGATATATATGTGAGAAATATTGATTAAAACGTTCACGGAATATTCTAGAAACTTGATCCAACCGCCGGTTGGATGTGTCAACCACCGGTTGGAATCAAATATGGTAAGGCGGTGGAACACGCGGGTCGTGAAATAGATACTTGGGTCAAAAGACAACCCAATCGGCGGTTGGGAAACTCAACCGGCGGTTGGAGGTCGGCTCCAGCAAGTATAAATAGAGGTTTTGCCTCAGCCTTAAACCATACGATTTTATAAAAGCTTAATTCGATCTTAGGGTTAAGATTGCGAATTAAAGTGCGACTTAGGAGCTAGAAAGCTAGGGTTTGAAGGTTTTCAACCCTAACGAAGATCGGTTCTTGTGTGGTTTGACCAAAGAAGAAAAGCACAAGGGTTGTGGGTGTTAAATACGACGTACTAGCATACCTATTGAGTTGCTGTCGTGTGTGCGATCGTAGAGAGGTTTTACTTTAAACCTTAATAGTTTATCTGGAGCTCTGCTAAAAGATACATGATTCTTTTCTTAACTAATTATATATATGTGCTTATTCGCTTCCGAAAATTGTGTGACAATATGATTATCTGAATGCTATACTCTAACAGTGGTATCAGAGCCACACGTATGTGTTATAATTAGTTAGATCGGTTAAACATTAAATTTGGTGGGGTTAAGTTGTTTGATTCGATTAATAGCAAAGAAAATAGTTTTGGTTGTACTGAGATTAAGGTCGAATGACAAAGTAGGTCAAAATTTCGTTCCAACCGACGGTTGGATGTTCCGACCGGCGGTTGGACAACGAAACTAGGTCTTTACAGTCGCATTTAAAGGAATTATGGATTATGATTTCAACCGGCGGTTGGGATCACCAACCCGCAGTTGGGGCTTGAAACCCTAAGTTTTGGTTAAAATGTTAAAACTTGTTAAAAATTCCATCAGAAATTTAATGTTTAAAATAATAACATAGTTAATGTAAATTGGTTATTATTATTAATGTACTTTTAATTAGCAAAGAAGGGGTATCCATGAAATTCATGCATAATTTGTCATGGATATCACCTTGGTATTAATTGTTAATAGAATTACTTGTTTAAAGTTGTTTAATAGACAAAGTGTCCCTAGTTGGCCATATTTCGTGAAATTAGTTGTTAATTGATTAGTAGTTTATAATTTGCTTAATTATTGTAACTTGTGAAGCAAAATAGTTTTATGAAAAATAAACTGACTAATAACTATGAAATTAGATTTATTATTTCCTTGCAAATCTTATTGTTAACTCGGGTTGGGCTCACATACCGTAATTTTCTCCCACGACAAGGTTTGCAAGTTAATAATTTGTTTCAAACCATGACTAGGAGCTTGTATAAGAGAGGTATCTTCGGCTTGGTGTCTAAGATGACGGGTTGGATTAAATGATGTAAAGATCATAGCCCCTCCTCTGGCCTCTTCATGGCCTCTCTTGTACATGGCCGAAAAAGTTTAAAACATGTTGAATCGTCAATTTTAATAAAAGTGCAAATCTCTAATTTAGTATGAATATTAAATTAGACATCTTGACGCACGTTAATAAGGATATTAACTGGAAAAGTTTTATTAAAATCTATGATATGATGATATGTGCAAGGTTCTTCGTACATATTTGATACACATTATCAAAATAAATTACCCATTTAAATTAAGTCAATTGCCAACCAATTTGTAAGAGCACTTATACTTGCCTTTTGCTCTGCGTGAGACGTAGGAGAATTGCATCCAAGGTAAATTACCACTCATCGTGAGACGGCGGTGGACTATTTACTGTTCTTAATTGGACGACTTAAAGCGAGTTAAGCGGTGAGATCCTTAAGCCCGTGGCATAAGATGGGATGAAACATGCTTAATGAAACTTATTGCTTGATCACTAAGTACACATTAAGTCCCATAATTTTTAGGAATTACACTTGTAATTCAATTATTGATCGTCACTTACGTTTTGAATACACCATTGCTAGCAGATCAACTTATGTGATGGTGGTATGTCAAGTAGGATCCTAGACTTAAAAAAATTAATTGCTTTATGAATATAAGCATTTGGGTATTTAATTTTCTTTAAGTATCAATTATCGAAAATACTAAATTTGAATTTTTATCTATTATAGATGGCAAATCCTGCACCGAACTCGAATTATTCGGCTTTCAGGCAAATGCTAGAAAGAGAGAAACTTTCTGGAGGAAATTTCAATGATTGGTTTCGTCAACTGTGGATTGTCCTTCGTGCTGAAAAGAAAACTGATGTCATTGAACAGCCATTGGGACCTGCTCCTGCTCCAACTGCTCCTGTTGAGGAATTAGCAGCTTGGAGTGCTCTGTATGATCGTCATAATGAAGTTGCTTGTTTGATGCTCGGCAGCATGACTCCCGAACTTCAAAAGCAATTTGAAAGTTACAACCCACTTGATATGATAACAGAGTTTAGATCAATGTTTGAGAAACAAGCTGGAGTTGAGCTATTCGATTTGATCCAATCGCTCCATGCTTGCAAACATGAAGCAGGGACACCAGTTAGCTCTCACGTTCTGAGAATGAAGAGCTATCTGGATCAATTGGAAAGACTTCAGTATGCTTATCCTCTGCCTATTGCTGTTGGCATCATTCTCAATTCCCTTTCAAAGGATTTTGAGGGATTTGTGTGCAACTACAATATGCACAGCACGGGAAAAACAGTTGCTGAACTACATGCCATGCTCATTGAATATGAGAAGGGTCTTCCAAAGAAAACGGCTGCCCCACAAGTCCTTGCGATTAGAAGTGGCAAGATCCAGAAAGACAACAAACCGCAAACTAAGGGAAAGACTAAGGGCAAGGGAAAACAAGGTGCTTATGTCCCTAAACCTAAGAAAAACACTCCAGCAAAGAAAGAGCATCCGGCTAAGGATGAGGCGTGTCACCACTGCAAGGAAGTGGGACACTGGAGGAGGAATTGTCCTGCCTATCTTGCTGAGTTAGGGGTGAGCATGGTACGGAACCGGTACCGAACCGTACCGAACCGGTTAGTACCGGTTATTTTTTTTGCCCTAAAGTGAGTACCGAATACCGGACCATTTAAAGCGGTACAGTATCGGTACGGTTCCGGTACCGGTACGGGTAAAAGTGGTACTATACCGTTTTGGTACCAAAAAATAGTAGAATAATAAGTAAACCTATCTATGTATTTTGTACCGGATAAAATTCAAAGAAGATAAATATTAATGAATCTCAAATAAATAAAAACATCATTAAGTAACATAGATGGATATTGACGAAGAAAAAAATATATATACAACGACGTTATTGTACCATGTTAAGTGATTTGGTAGTGACACAAGTCATGATCCTTACCTTTATATTAACAAGCAATATGTTTGGAATCCGATTTAACTAGGGTGCTAAAAACGTGATTGTTTGTGTAGCAAAGAGTACTAGCTACACTTCTATAAAATTACAATTGTATTCGTACGCGAGAGTTTAACTCTATTTTATACTTCTTAATTATCCAAAAAATATAACTTTTATATTCATAGACATATCATATGATCATAGAAATAAGGTTTCAAATAAATCTTTTTAAATTATAGAAAGAACCTACGGACCTATAACAAAGAAAAACATGTATATTTCGGATATGGTACCAAAGCGGGAAAAGTGGTAAAATACCAGTACCGAACCGGTTGGTACCGGTTATTTTTTGGCCATAAACTGAGTACCAAATACCGGACCGTTTAAAGACGTACGGTACCGGTTCGGTATGGTACTGGTACGGTATCGGTTCGGGATCGGGATTCGGGTACGAATACTCACCCCTATGCTGAGTTGTTAGGGGATCTTAATGAACCTCCCAATTTCAAAGCTGCATTTTCAGATCCAGAATCTGAAAAATGGCTTGAAGCTGCGAATGTGGAAATGAAATTCATGAAAGATAATCAAGTCTGGCGCTTGGTTGATCTTCCACCCAATGATAAAATCATTGGCTGCAAGTGGCTCTTCAAGAAGAAGACCGACATGGATGGAAATGTACACACCTATGATTTGACGCAAAAAGTCACGTTTTTGTGCACCATTTCAAGCCCGTTTTCGCTCAAATCTTTGAAATAAACATCAAATAATCATTGTTTTATGCTAAATATGTAAAATGAGCCAAAACTTAGATTTCCTTTCGAAAAATCAATTAAAATGCTCAATTAACGAACAAAACAGAGCTAAAATGATCCACTTGCGATTCTGACGTATAATTTAGCAAAACTGGCCTAATAAGTGTCATATTGATCTTCAGGAAAATACGAAACCATAGGCGCAAGAATCGTTCAAATCTGACAAGAAACGAAGAAGTTAAAGCCAAACGAAGATCACAAGAACTACGACCAGTGCACAAGAACTTACGATCCAGCACGCAAGACCACGGACCAAGGGCATACACCCCCACAGGGGCCGTATACGCCCCTTTTAGGGCCGTATACCCCCCTTTTAGGTCCGTATACGCCCCTTAGAGGGCCGTATACCCCCCTTTAGTGCCGTATACCCCCTTTTAGGGCCGTATACGCCCCTTAGAGGGTGGTATACCCCCCTTTTGGTGCCGGATACGCCCTATTTACTACCAAATACGCCCCTTTTGGTGTCGAATACATCCATTTTTGGTGTCGAATACACCCCTTTTGGTGTCGAATTTCATAGCTCAAGGGTGTATTTCAGTGTAAATAATGGATCAGGGGTGCTGTATGTAAATTCGGTTACTTAAAGCCTATAAATAGAGGCTTAACCTCCTCATTTCAAACACACCTTTAACACACACTTCATTTTCTCATTCCATTTTTTCTCTCTCACACTTTCTCTCTCTAGAATAATAGTAGTAGTAGTTAGCTAGTAGGAGTAGAGTAGCAAGCTTACTAGCTTTGTACGGAGTCGCTCCGAGACTGCGATTGCGCAGATTTGTTGTAACACCTGTCAGGTTTTATTATATAATCCTTTCTTGTTATTTTTAAATATGTTATGCTTTTGTCATGATTATTTAAGAATGCATGCTATGATAATTGCTATGTTAGGCTAGACAAATCTGTGTTTGCTATGATAGACGTTATGCTAGGGTAGTTATGCTTTAAATCATGCTGTTACTCTGCTTGTATGAAATTAGGATATATTTGAATTTATGAAATGATTCTCAAATGTTGTATTTATCCAACTTATGCTGTGGTTTGAAACCTGTTGATAGAATCCGACCAATTGCTAGAAATAGGTCCCTCAACTATTCTGTGTCTGAATGATTCGATGAACTCGGCATGGCCGCTGTTCTCCTGATTGAAAGACATCAAAGGAGACACGGAGCATAGGATTAGAGATAGATTAGAATTAATTTCATATATCGAATGCTTTTGAGAGAACTTTCGGAGCATTCGTGACTTAACCATTAATCCAGAAACTCTGCCTGAAATAAACCGATAACTATCCATGTTACACTACTGCATGTTCTTGTTTGATTATTGCTTTAGGGTTTGCATGCTAGTATCTATTTGTCTATTGCGGTTGTTGGATTCATGATTAGGTTTTCAAACATAGAATAATTACATACAACAGTTTAACATGCTAGAATAATTACAATGATCTGTATGAAATAATGTCGAACAATTTAAACGATCGTTAGACAGACTTTCCCAACTTATTCCGCGGGGTAAGTCATGTTCACTTTATTGTTTATTCAACAATTCGTGCCACGATACGGACATCTTAGACGACCGAGACTGGGGAATAGGATTCGAGGTTAGTTGTCGGTTAAATTGGTACTGCATTTGGGAGAACTTTCGGTGTAGCTTACACTCCATGTCTGTTATCCATGTGACATGTTATTTATTTGATTGTGGACAACTCTACGTTAGATAAGTAATAGGATAGGAGCTATGGCCCATTAGGACATATACAGTAATGATACGGGATCTCTGGGCGAGGCATTGGAAATACCGTAAAATGGCTTAGTACTTGGTATAGCGCTGGAACCACCTATGGTGAAGTACAAATGCGTGGAAGCCACGAAAAGGCCGTGGGTACAGTACTATGTTGAACATCGTTCAGAGACCCCAAGTCAACACTGCTATGATTCATTATAATTAGAGCCTCAATCCTCATAATTACCCCTAAATAGCATATACCGATGTCATAGCAAACACTCGCGTAATCCATAGATCTCTCAGCGACTACACTCCTCATTTATTTTACTGTCTTTAGTTTACATAGAATAGAAAACAAAACCCCCAAAAAGTTTTAAAACCCTAGCTAAATTACCAAAGATAATTAATCCTCTTAAAATCCCATGCCCGTTGTGGTTTGAAGAACGACACCTGAGTCATACCTGCCGCTTACTATACAAGTAGTATTATAACTTAGGCTTCCCTGCACTATAAATATAAAACCACCCATCCGATCGTCTGCCTCGACTGGAAGGCCCGCAACGACCAGGAAGAAATTCTTGAACCGACCGTTGGAGCGCGATCAACCTATAAAGCTCGTCTCGTAGCGAAGGGTTATACTCAAGTCTACGGAGTTGACTATGATGAAACCTTCTCTCCTGTAGCGGACATAAGGGCTATTAGGATTCTCTTAGCCATAGCTGCGTACTATGACTATGAGATTTGGCAAATGGATGTTAAGACTGCCTTCTTATAACACCCCTCAATTAAAATCATTTAAATATAGTAAATCGGAAGCGTAAGTCCAAATAGATAGTAATAATTTACATCCTTGTATCAATGCTATAAAATTTAACCTTTTCAAAACTATAGTTTCTTCAACCGAGGTATTATATAAAAACATGATGAAACATTATTTTATACAAATTAACTATCAGAGTAGAGCCTCGTAGTCAAACATTCCTTCTAGTCCAACTTCTTGCCCACCCAATATTAAAGCCAAAACCTGCAAGAAGTGTTAATGTGGGGGATTAGCATAAAGCTAAGTGAGCAGATAACTAATCAACAGCCTAACTTAGCTCAACAACTTTGTGTACAACACTTAACACTAAACAAGCAAGTACACAATACAACTCATCAACTAATCAACAACACCATAATGAGGATCGACGGCTCTGGGGATAACCATTAACCCGGGAGGCTCCCCAAGAACACTTACCCAACCTATCCGTATGGCCATACGGACGAGACCGATAGCTAGTGATTATCTTCAACTAACACAGGAGATGTGTTAAACTTTGGATAACCAACTAGCCCAACCAACAGTTCAACAACTCGTTGCCTCATTAACAACTGATGCCCGAAGGCCAATTAACTCAAGTGATCACGTAATCAACAAGTCACATATTCAACTAGTCAACATATCAACAGTATTATTACTATCCGCATAAACATCAATGCAAATAATAAAGTAATAACACGTTACTTGTTGTAACCAAACTTGTTACAACCAAGTTACGCTGAGGATTAGAGATCCACTCACCGAATACCTCAGCCTTCCACTCAGTAGTCTAATATCACTGAGCCTTCTGCACATCTGAGAATACAATAGAACAACACAAGTTAGTCACTTGACACTTGTCTCAATATTAATATAACATTATGTAATTACATCAAACAACTTGTCACTAACTTGTATCATTCCAAGATTATGAATAATCATTTTAACATCATACTTTCATAATCATTAGAATCACATTACCATGTTAAGTTATTTCAATTGTCACTAGTCAACTCTATGATCATTATGATCACCTTATTACCTTCACTCATCTCCATCATTGTTACTAATATTATGAAACCTTTAGCAAGATTAATAGCTTCTCATATTCAACAATTTATCAAACTCCTTATAATCATCATGTTAATTATTAACAACAATCAACCATTACCAATTATTCATTAATAACATCAACGTCAAACATTGATTCTTTCAAAATCAACTAAACTCACAAGCTTTATTAATGATCATATATCAAGTTTATCATTTCTAGATTATAGCTTAGCTTATAACCATGGTTCAATCATCAACTAACCATTATAACAAGTTTACAAGCTATAATGCATAATTATTCAACTAAACCATCACTACTTATATGATTATACTTCAATTCTTCCTAATAATATTCCAACAACCTTTATAATTACCAATTATAGTGTGTTAACACCAAAACATCATCATATGATCAAAACCCATCTAAATCATAAACTCTACAACTTAATTAATTCACTTTTAGGGTAGTTTAAGGTTACTAATCATCTTATTAACACTTAGTAACACCACTTAAACTAATATCAATCTTTAATTTCGAATTATAACCACAATTTCATCAAACTCATCATATATCACAAGAACACTAATCAAATTCACAAACCCTAATTCAAATCTACAAGATAACCCTTGAATCATGTTACATATCATCATTTATAAGCTCAATTAACATTAATTTAGCAACTTCAAGCCTCAATTTCGGATTATAATCAATAACCCTCAAAACCCCAAATTTTTAGATTTATGAACATCAAGAAATCAAGACTTACTAGATGAATAAAAAGATTAGAGGAAGATAATCCATGATCTTGATGCTTGGATTCGTGTTTGAGATCTTCAATTTGATGATTCCTCGTAGATTTAGGGTTTGATGTATCTTGTATGTATGTATATATGATCGTATGTGTGTATGTATGTAGATATATAATGAAAACAATAAACCGACCTAATATTTTGGTGGTATACTAGAAGTGTTTAATTTCATTCCCCGTACTTTTCATTGTCTGGAACTTAAAAACCATTTACGGGGAAATATTATTTTATTTTACCGTCATCTAAATTAAATTAAAACACGTAATAATTTATTAGTCACAATAAATTATTTGACTCTTTTACTCATTTATTTTCAAATAAAACAACGAACTTATATTCTGACACATTAATAATAATTCACAGTCAGAAAAATATTAATATACAACTAGACCCAAGAACTGGGTGTTACACTTCTTGAATGGTTACTTAGACGAGGATGTCTATATGGTTCAACATGAAGGTTTTATTGATCCAAAATATCTCAGCAAAGTATGCAAGCTAGAAAGGTCTATTTATGGACTAAAGCAAGCATCAAGAAGCTGGAACAAGAGGTTTGATGAGGAAATTAAAAAGTTTGGATTTACTCAAAACCCTGATGAGCCATGTGTATATCACAAAGCTAGTGGGAGTAATGTTACTTTCCTTGTCTTATATGTTGATGACATATTGATCATAGGAAATCACATTCCAATGTTACAAGATGTAAAATCCTACCTTGGAAAGTGTTTCGCTACGAAAGATTTGGGAGAAGCAGCATTCATTCTTGGAATCAAGATCTATAGAGATAGAACTAAGCGGTTAATTGGACTAAGTCAAAGTGCTTATATTGATAAGATCTTAAAGAGATTTAAGATGGAGAATTCTAAGCGTGGAAATGTTCCAATGCAAGAAAGACTTGACTTAAATAGCAAACAATGTGCTTCTACACCTGAGGAGGTGGAGCGTATGCAAAGGGTTCCTTATGCTTCGGCTGTTGGATCAATTATGTATGCGGTTAGATGCACCAGACCTGATGTGGCGTTCGCACAGAACATAACCAGCCGTTTTCAACAGAATCCGGGTGAATGTCACTGGACTGCTGTGAAAAATATTCTCAAGTACATGAGGGCTACTAGAGATATGTTCCTTGTTTTTTGTTGGAAATCCTGAAGCTGAGCTCAAAGTGACTGGATACTGTGATGCTGGATTTCAGACCGATAGAGACGATATGAAGTCTCAGACAGGATAGGTCTTCGTGTTGATAGGAGGCGCAGTGGATTGGAAGAGCAAAAAGCAATCCATGACTGCCATGTCTGCAACTGAATCAGAGTACATATCATCTTCGGAAGCTGTGATGGAAGCTGTTTGGATTAGAAAATTTATTTCTGGGCTTGACGTGGTACCCACAAATAAAAACCCCATGGAGTTGTACTGCGATAACTCAGGAGCAATTATTATTGCCAATGAACATGGAGTTCAGAAAGGGGCCAGACATTATCCTAGAAGATATCACTATGTTCGAGAGCATATCGAATTAGGTAAAATTAATCTACTCAAAGTTCACACAGATAATAATCTAGCTGATCCATTTACGAAGGCTTTACCTAAGGGAAAACTTAATCAACATGCCAAGGGCATAGGACTTCGTTATGCTAGTTATTTCATGTAACTCTGTGTTTTAGTATTTGGATAAAGGATGTAAGACAATTATTATGAAATAAATGAATTAAAGTACCTGTTATGTTTGTTTTCATTTAATAATAAATTGTATCCTATATTTGCATGTTTAATCCTTGAATAATTCTTAAATTATTCTAAAAATGTCCAGTATCAGTTAACTATATGGGAATATAGTTGAACAAAGATAAATCTGAGTGATTGGTATGGATGGTCCCTCCAAACTCACATAATATCCATGAGATGCATATTGGACTACCCCAATTAACAAGATATCACTTTATGGATCGGCGTCATTAAGTGAAACTTGTAAATGATTGCTTTACTTAGCTTTCCTGAATAAGGAGGTAATAAAAGGCTATTTTCAGAAGTGTAGTGAAGTACATGACTGACACGTGTAGTCAAGATAGGATTTGTTCCTTCAATTAGTTATTGAAGAATGATACCACTGGGCCCCTCATTAGAATTAATTAAGATGTTTGTACGGCCGTACCTAAATGAATTCCAGATGTGTCTCGATTGATTTGGTAATCTTAATTGATTAAAGGAATGAGAAACATAATCGTTAATTTATGGAATGACATTGATCCATATCCAAAATTAACAAAGGTATGTGAAACAAAGGGATAGTAAATGCTGAAATCATTTTGCTTGAAAAGCTTTATTATACTTTAAGAAACTATATTATTTTTTGAGAAACTATAATATATTTTAAGAAACTATACTTAAACATTTCTGGGAGCATTGGGGTGTTGCTAGACGCTTACCAATGTTATTGCATTTTATTATCACATGATCAAGTGGGAGCTGTTGGAAAATGACCACGTAAAATAAACGCATGTCTGGAAAATGTTTAAGCCTATGGGGTCACACGTATAGACACTTATGCTCAATATAAATAGTTGATATATATGTGAGATATATTGATTAAAATGTTCACGGAATATTCTAGAAACTTGATCCAACCGCCGGTTGGATGTGTTAACCGCCGGTTGGAATCAAATATGGTAAGGCGGTGCAACACGCGGGTCATGAAATAGATACTTGGGTCAAAAGACAACCCAACCGGCGGTTGGGAAACTCAACCGGCGGTTGGAGGTCGGCTCCAACAAATATAAATAGAGGCTTTGCCTTAGCCTTAAACCATACGATTTTATAAAAGCTTAATTCGATCTTAGGGTTAAGATTGAGAATTAAAGTGCGAATTAGGAGCTAGAAAGCTAGGGTTTGAAGGTTTTCAACCCTAACGAAGATCGGTTCTTGTGTGGTTTGACCAAATAAGAAAAGCACAAGGGTTGTGGGTGTTGTGAACGGCGTACTAGCATACCTATTGAGTTGTTGTCGTGTGTGCGATCGTATAGAGGTTTTACTTTAAACCTTAATAGTTTATCTGGAGCTATGCTAAAAGGTACATGATTCTTTTCTTAACTAATTATATATACGTGCTTATTCGCTTCCGAAAATTGTGTGACAATATGATTATCTGAATGCTATACTCTAACAGGTTCGTGCCCTAGGCCTACTGTTCAAGATGATAAGTACCAGAGATGGATCAGATGTGACTATATGGTCACATGTTGGATACTGATTTCAATGATTAATGAAATTTTAGAAGCATTCTTGTATTTTCAATCTGCACGGGAATTGTGGACAGAAATAACTGAAAGGTATGGCCAAAGCAATGGACCTTTGATCTATCAACTTGAACATGAATTGAGTAAAGTTGTGCAAGGTAATCTTTCAATTGCTGCATACTTTAATAAAATGAAAAGACACTGGGATGAGTTGCAAAATTTGAATGGCATACCAGTTTGTTCTTGTGGAAAGATTAGGGAATGCACTTGTGGTATTACTGAAAAATTTCTGGAAATTGAAAGTAAAAGTTGGCTTATGCAGTTCTTAATGTGGTTAAATGATGATTATGAATCTATTAGAAGCCAGATTCTTTCAATGGATCCTTTGCCTAGTGTAAACAAGGCATATTACATTGTGCAGCAGGTTGAAAAGCAAAAACAGGTCACTACTCATGTAGATGATCCAACTGCGTTTTTTGCTAATTTCACTGCAAATAAAAAGAGTAATAACAGTGGTCTTAGAAAGGAGAATAATCCTAGCAAGGTTAATGATAAAGATGATTTCAGGAAATGTACCTATTGTCATAATGAAGGGCATGTCTATGATCAATGTTTTGAAAGGATCGGTTATCCTGATTGGTACAAAGGAAAAAAGTCAAAGGGCAATATTAGAACTGGTGGTAGGAATGCTCAGGTCAATGCTGTTTTTGATACTCATTTTGACCTGTGCTATGAGAATGAATGTGATGAGAATCAAAGTAATGTGGATCAGAAGCTTGTAGCTGCTGTTTGTTCAGAAATGCTTAAGATGTTTAGAGCACAAGGATGAGATGTACATGGTACTTCTACTAGTACTACTGGTCCTGCAATTGCAAATGCAGGTATTTCTTTTTGTACTTATGCACATGCTTTAGCTTGCCATGATAAAATGGATCTTAAACATGAATGGATAGTAGATACTGGTGCTTCTGATCATATGTCACCTCATTTAACTCTCTTGCACAATGTTAAGAAATTAACATATCCTATCATGGTCAAATTACCAGATGGTACAAGGAAACCTGTTACCATCATTGGACAAGTCAAGTTAACTGCCAATTTGACTCTTCACAATGTGTTTCATGTTCCTGATTTTAAATTTAATTTGCTATCAGTTAGCAGATTAGTCAAAAGACAACAACTGGTTGCCTTATTTTATCCTTCTCATTTTGTGTTACAGGACCTTTCAACTAGGCACAATATTGCTTTTGGAAGAGAACACAATGGTTTATACACCTGCAAATCTCTTTTGTCTCCTGTTTCTGTTTCTTGTAATTTTTCTAATTCCATAAATGCTACAAACTGAATGTGCTACTATTAATCTTGCAAGCAAGGTTAAAACTGATGTAGACATTTTACATGCTAGGTTAGGTCATACTTCTGTTTCTAAACTTCTTCATATTGATGGTTGTACTTCTGCTAAAACAAGTGATTTCTTTTGTGATACTTGTTTGTTGGCTAAGCAACATAGATTGCCTTTTCAAAGAAGTCATACTCATTCTGCTATTCCTTTTGATTTGCTTCATATTGATCTACGGGGTCCATACAAAGAACCTGCTTTGAATGGTGCTCATTATTTTTTGACTATAGTTGATGACAATACTAGAAGTACTTGGACTTATTTGTTACACACAAAAGATCAAGTGTTCTTAATTTTGTCCAACTATCTGACTTACATTCATAATCATTTCAAAGCTATTCCAAAGTATATTAGATCAGATAATGGTTCTGAAATAGTCAATCAAAAGGTTCATTCTTTACTTCAATCTAAAGGTATTTTGCATCAAAAATCAATGCCTTATACTCCTCAACAAAATGCAATTGTTGAAAGAAAGCATAGACATTTATTAGATACAGCTAGAGCATTAAGCATACATGCTAATTTGCCAAAATCATTTTGTGGGGATTGCATACTTGCTGCTACTTATCTAATTAACAAAATGCCTATGCCTCTTTTATCTTGGAAATCACCCTTTGAGTCATTATATGGTACTCCTCCTTCTTATGATCATCTTAAGGTCATTAGTTGTTTGTGTTATGCTACTTTAACCAAACCTCATAAAGATAAATTTGATTCCAGATCTTCAAGATGTGTCTTTTTGGGTTATCCTCCAAGTCAAAAAGGATACAAATTATATAATTTGGATACTAAACAAGTCTTTGTTAGTAGAGATGTTCTTTTTCAGGAACATATTTTTCCTTTTAAAGGCTCTCATGTTCCTTCTCCTGATGTATTGTTACCTCGTGTTACTTTTGAGGACAATATTCCTACTTCTGTTTCTACTGACAATGTATCCACTCCAATTTCTCATGTTTCTTCTTCACCTATTGAGAATTCTGAAATTCCACACTCAATTCCTTTTTCTACTTCATCTCCTATCCAAATTGTTAGGAAATCACAAAGGCAATCTATTAAACCTGCTTGGTTTAAGGATTTTGTTGTGTCTGCTCCTTCTGTAGCATCCAATGTTTCCAAATGTCCTACTTATCCATTGTTTACTGCATCCAATTTAACTGGCATTCCTAAAGACTATGTGGTCTTTCTAGCTAATGTATGTAGTACCACAGATCCTACTACTTATGCTCAGGCTTCACAAGACAAAGGTTGGGTTGAGGCAATGAATAAGGAATTGGATGCTTTGGATCTTAATAATACATGGACTTTAACTACTTTGCCATCTGGTTATAAAGCTATTTCATCTAAATGGTTTTATAAGACCAAATTCAAGTCTGATGGTTCAATAGAAAGGTTAAAAGCTAGATTGGTTATAAGGGGTTTTAATCAAAAGGAAGGTCAAGATTATAAACACACCTTTTCTCCTGTTGCTAAACTTGCTACTGTTAGGGTCCTTATAGCCATTGCCACTGCTAAAGGTTGGCCATTACATCAGTTGGACATCAACAATGCATTTTTGCATGGTTACATAGATGAAGAAATTTACATGAAACCTCCTGAGGGTTATTCTAAGGCTTTACCTGGGCAGGTCTGCAAGTTAAATAGATCCTTGTATGGTTTAAAGCAGGCTTCCAGGCAATGGAATCAGGAACTTTCTAAGTTTTTAGTGCATCTTGGGTTTACTCAGTCCAAACATGACTACTCTTTATTTGTCAAGTCCAAAGATGGTGTTTTTACTGTGGCATTAGTGTATGTGGATGATGTTTTACTTACTGGCAATTCTGTGGATGATATCATTTCTGTCAAATATGCTTTGGATGCAAAGTTTACCATTAAAGATTTGGGTATTGCCAAATATTTTCTGGGCATAGAAATCTGCACTACTCCTATTGGTACTTATCTCAACCAAAGAAAATATATCTTGGATCTTTTACTTGATGCTGGTTTAACTGGAGCCAAACCCACTTCTAGTCCCATGCTTCTCAACTTAAAATTGTCTCTTGACAAAGGTGCTCCACTGTCTGATCCAGAATCCTATAGAAGGTTAGTTGGTAGGCTACTCTACCTTACTATGACAAGGCCAGACATTTCATATGTTGTTCAACATCTTAGCCAATTTGTTTCATCCCCTAAAAGTCCACATATGCAAGCTGCTGTTCATTTGCTTAAATACCTCAAAGGCACAGTTTCAAAAGGATTATTTTATCCTGTTCAACCTCATCTCAAGGTTACAGGATTTTCTTATGCAGATTGGGCGTCATGTCTCATGACCAGAAAGTCATTAACTGGTTATTGTATTTTTTTTGGGTCATTCTTTGGTTTCTTGGAAAACCAAGAAACAACCCATTGTGTCTCGTTCGTCAACTGAAGCAGAGTACAGGTCCATGACTGCTACCACTTGTGAACTCATTTGGTTAGCTTATCTTTTGAAAAACTTGCATATTCCAGTTCAAGTTTCTGTTACACTTTTTTGTGATAACAAGGCGGCCCAACAAATTGCAGCCAATCCTTGTTATCATGACCGCACTAAACATCTTGATATTGATTGCCATTTTATTCGAGAGAAGGTTCAAGATGGTTTTATTCAAACAACTTATATTCCTACCCATTTGCAGTTAGTCGATGTCATGACAAAAGCTTTGTCTTCTCCACGACATTCTTTCTTAATTGACAAGTTGGGCGTTTTGAATCCTCCAACTTGAGGGGGGGGATATGGAATATATAGTTATGTTTACGTGGTAAAAGTAAAGTATTAGATAGTTCAGGGGTGTAATGTGTAGCATTTGTAAATAAGTTTGTTAGCAGGTAGTTAGTTCGTTAATTTAAGTAGTTTGTAGATAAATAGTCTTTTGTACGTCATTTGTAAAATAATCGTTTTAGATCAATCAATGAGAAATACTCTCAATTTGTTCTTAATTGCTTCCGCTTCACAGAGTGGATCGCTGTTGGGGTCGGAAGTTCCCCAAAACCGACGACCCAATTTGCACTTAGCATCATAGATACAATCGCCAAACACGTTAATTTTATAGCAATAAAACAAACAAAGACACTAATACGCTTATATAATTTAATTTGACATGAATTATTAGAAATATTAAATGATAGTAACTGAAGTTAAGAATGGGAGTTGATGTATACAACAAACAAATTAATTCCTACACCAAATTGCACAATCCTTAAAGCTCCTAGTACAAATAGATTGAAGCATAAGTTTGGTGTATGAATCAAATGTTTTGTTGTATTTATCATTCCCCTTAAGAATTGATATGAAGTAATATCATATCGACAAATATGCATAATCATGATTAATAGTGTTTTCTATTATAGTACGGAGTAAGACACAAGTGATAATACAAATATATAAAACAAACTAAATTTTTTATAAAATAAGATAATTAGTAAAAGGTAATTATAATTATAATAAACTAATAGAAACAATAATTATTACAATTTTTATTTTACATATTTTAGGTGAAGTGTTGAGTGATGATAAGCTTCGTACTCAATAAAAATCCATTTTCCTTTATATATACTTCGATTCAAAACCAGTTCCGAAACCGATGAGTCATGGCTAAACCCGATCCACAAGTTACGAGTTTTGAAGAACCGCATTTTACTCGGGATCTTTTGCCATCCCTAGTCCAAATCTATATGATTATGATGCTATTTTTACAATATAATTCTAAGTAGTTTAGAATGCAACTTTTCAATAAGATTATAAGATCTTTGTCAACCAAAGTAAATTTGAAGTTTAAACTTTTAACAAGAATAAGTTTAAATGTCAATGACTAAATAACATAGTAGTAAGGGCAGCTCACAACTTCTTTCACGTTATGAGTTCGAAATCTATCATGGTATTATTTTTTGGGTGGTGATTTGTACATCACCACTTTTTTACCATATACCACTAAAGTATATTTTTAGACCATTTTACCCTTTGCAACTTAAAATTCTTCAAACACTCGTTGACAACTTCAAGGGCAAAAATGTCCAAAACATGATTTTGATGGTGTATGGCAAAAAAGTGGTGGTGTACAAATCAACACCCTTATCATAAAGGTACCGACCACCAATAAAGTGTATGACCCACAACGTTAAATCTTAATCCGCGAGAGTTCCGGCTCGGACGTTGTGGTACATGTGATAGAGGTGATTTGCTCGGCGATGTTGGACCTTGTGGGGTTCGGTCGTGCTCCATTGAGATATAGAGCGGCTCCAGCAGGTTGCCCAAATACCCATTTTTTAAACAAGTTTAAATTATTATAATTTTTCACAAGAACACTTATAATTAGAGAAGCTTGATGCTCACTGCGGCAGGTGCACACAATGACCGGACACGACATATCATGGGTAGGACTCTTTTAGCCACGGATGCCTATAAGTGCTAGTCGTGCCCTCATGACGACATACAATGTCTCATTGTGATTCCCCTTTTTAGTGTTTATTTAATATTTAAATAAAAAATAAAAGGTGTAATTAGTTAAGTTAATCGTTGTCGGTCACGGTCAAAGCTAATTTCGATAGTAAATAGTCATGAATTCATGGTCAGTCGTTGTAATATGACAGACAGTCATTACACGATCATCTATCTACTCTAAGTTGTGCGAAAAGGTACTCCTTTAAAATACAACAACAAATACTCCCTCCGTTCCAATTCTATTCTATTGTCCCTAGACAAAAAACACGCAGTTTAAGAAAATATAATCATCTCTCTTACTTTTTGGTAAGATGACAGTTTTACCATCTACTTGTTACCTACTTTTTTGTCTTATATATACACATGAGTAAAAAAGAACTTTATCTTCTTATTCTTATCTATTTATGGAAGTGGACAATTAATTTGGTACAGCCTAAAATGGAATAGTGGACAATATAGTAGGGACGGAGGGAGTATAAATTTAGGCGTAGGGGGTAAAGTGGTAACTTCGTGTGTAGGGTTTTGCATGTGCTATAGGAATAGCAACACAAACATAAAAGAAAAGTGAAAGCAAAAGGGAATCAAAGACTAATCATGGTCCCTATAATATTATGATGGCACGTTTTTGCATTTATACATGTTTTTCTTCAATGGACTCTAATCAACCAATCGATTTAAAAAAAACAAATTCTTGGAATGCGTCTTCTGTTTTACAGCGACCAAAATTTCATTTTTTTTTTTATATATATAATCCATGTATACATGTGGACATGTGGACATGTGGTTTATAAATAATTAATAAATAATAAATTAAAATAAAATAAAAAGTAATAATAATACTAAAAATCAATCACTATCTATCAACATAATAACGCATTTAACGCGTATCCATTATGTAAGGGATCATATTGATGAGTCATCGTATAAACAGACCTTTCTCATGACTTAAACATAACCTTCCACACGTATGAAAGGATTTAGTACCCAAATTTAATAAACTACTCAAGCCTGTTTGTTTTAAGTACACATGTTCACTTCCAACATCATACAGAAAAAGGTTCAAAAATACTACTTAGTCCGTCCCAATTTAAGCTGTCTACCTTAAAAGTTAAAAATACATAGCGTGTCAAAAATACTACTCTAAGTCCCCATGGTATGTAATTCGATTCACTACCGGTCTCAAAGTTGGGTTTGTTGCGAGTTCAGTACTTTGACCCAGATTTTCGATTCACTCCTAGTCCCTTGAAGTGTATAAAATTCTTGAAATTTGAAGGGTATTTTAGTCTTTTCATGAGAGATTAGGAATTATGAGCGAAATGAAATTCGTATCAATAGACTGAACCTGAAAAACCCGACTCAGAGACCGCGAACGAATCATACCAAATCAATGAGGAATGTAATTTACTCAAATATCGATAAAAACACTTCAAACAGGACGAATGAAAGTATCGAATAACTAAAACGTAAAAGAGTTCATTGAACTTTAATCTAACCTGGTCGTTATTTCTTTAGTTATAATATATTCCGTACAAAATTATAGAAGGACCAATATTTAGCATCCACTTTGGAAATTCGCAAACATATAATAATATAAAATGAATGAACAAATCAAAAAAAAATTATTAAAACGAATTATATTTTAATCATATTGTAAAATCACATTTTATCATTATTGAAGATAAACAAACATCTCCGTTGAGTCACTTGAGTGTCCAAAATCAGGAACGGGACCTTAGTACCAGGGGCGGAGGTAAAGGGGGGCAGCTGCCCCTCAAGAATTCTCAAATCATGTAAAAAAGAAATTTTTTTAAGGGTATTTACGATATTTCATAAGTTTTGCCCTCCGAAAACATGAACAAATAATTTTAAATTTTTTTTTGCCCCCCTACTTCTAAATCCTAACTCCGCCCCTGCTTAGTACCAAATATAAACATATCAATTCCGGCTCATCTTGTACCGATTCATTTGCTAATAAAATTGCTAAAATCATTAATTAAAGTTTAAGCTCGGTTCATGATACAATTTGAGATCTAGGTTGTCACTTATCAACCTTTTACCATATAATTAATACATTTTTAGACTGAATCAGTTCAAAGCCGTTACCCTACCAATACCGAACCGATATGCATATTTTCAAGTATCCGGTATCTACCGATTTCGAACCTACGCACACTCCTACTTGATTACTACTACATCCCACCCCCTACAACATCATGATAGAATTGTGTCTAATCATGCCTAACATAAACTTATATGGTTCCATCTTATAATTGTTTGTAAAGTTGCAATAACTTCTTAGGTAGTATTTCATAATCACCAAAAATGACATAAAAAAGAGCATACTAGGTTAAGGATTGAAGTTGCTTTATTCTCAGGGTAATGTGGTAAGCATTTTATACATGTGATACTTTACACTTTTCTATAAAAAGTACAACTTCACAATGCCTTTTTAAAACAACCCACCACTATTCCCTTTGACCCCAAAATAGAAATTGATTCCACTTTTACATTGAAAACTTTTAACCACCAAACGTTTCATACGTACCAAAACTCTCATTATGTGACCAAAAAGTATAACCAAAGTAAACATTTATATTTCATCATAAGAAATAATGAACAAACATATCTAACATCTTCACATACTTTGTTATTTTTCTACATTTAACCTGCATTAAACTGTATAATGAACGTTGTATGTAACCGAAATGAACCTACTAATAAGCGTTTCTAAGTTGTCGATTAATCGCGTGTAAAACTAGCTCTTTTTACCTCGATTACCATCACATTACGACGAGTTTGTGTCTCGTGAGAACGCGGAAATCAGCTTCTCTTTAGTCAAATGTTCGGGTCCTTGAGACTTAACAACAAACGTATGGAACACCATATCGTTTATCGCATTCATCTTCGATTCCATCACTTTAATCTTCGATTCTTCAAACGTTTGGATCACTTTCGATACAGGATGGGCGTCCAAAGGGCTAGTAACCCTTACAATAACTTCATTTTGAGACGTTTGAACCTCGATTTTGTCTAAACTTAAATTGTTATTCGATACTTGTCGTCCTGATTCCATTTCTTTCAACTTCTTTTGAAGATCAGTTATGTACGTAATCGCGTCCCCTAACAACGACGCCTTGTCCATCTTCGATATATTAGGCACCACAGCTCGTAAAGCGTAAAATCGTTGGTTCAATTTCTCTCGTCGTTGTCTCTCCGCTTCGACATGATTCATCGGCTCTTCTCTTCCATTCGCCGGTTTCCTACCACGTTTTCGAGGCCGTTTCCCGTCTTCCCGTTCGTCCCTTCCTAAAGACTCATCGGAAACCTTCGACTCGTCTGTCACCGGACGAGACATAATGCTGGTGAAATCAATTTGCAATTGAGCCGTTGCCTTTTGAGGCGAGTTAAACTGAGTCCAGTTTGAAAACGGAAGCCGCGGTTCATCCGGTTTACGAACCGCGAGCTTTTCCCTAAACTGGGCTTGGTTTAAACTCGAACTAAAATCCTGCCCGAAAACCTTGGACACTCTAACATTATTTTGTTTTCTGTTAACTGGTACCGTTACCGAGTTAACAAAAAACGAATTCTTAATCGACTGTAAAATTTTGGGGTTTTCGGGAATGGATCGAGTTGATCCAACCTCGATCACCCCAACATCCGTTGGTATTAAAACAACCGTTTGAATACCGGCGGATTTCGCAAGATAAGACCGGTAACAATAATCGGAACCGGAACTCAATGCATCATCGATCCACACATGGCGACCGGATTCAAAACATTTCCCGGGTCCTCCTTCACCTTTACGAAACGAAAAATACATCGATAACAAGAAAAACATTTCAGTTTCCGTAACTTTATCCAATCCAAAAGCATAATTATCTTCATCCAACCCACCAAATAAAACATGAATTTTCTGCAACACTTTCTTCCGTACTCTTTGTTGATTCTCATCTTGTAATCGAAAACTAACGAATCGAGCTATTTGTATATCCTCAGTTTCTTTAGGTTCTCTACACGAACCATCTCCCCAACCCAAAACTAAATCTCCAGTTTTAGATTGCGAAATTTGCCAGAAGATTGCGTAATTCCAGCTGAAATTAGCTGAATTTGGATGGTCAACAAGATCCGAAAGCTTGTGATTAAGATTTTCATCGTTTGGTAATGAAGTTAATGAACATTCATTAGAGATTAATGAAGATGTAATCAAGTACTCGAATGCTTTTGAACCAATTACAGAAGCAATAAGTCTTTTATCTTCTTCATTCCAAGTTTCATCATCTACCATATTCACCTCTTCTTTCATATCCACAACTTATTCAAATTATTATGAATTTTAAAATAAAAATGATTATTTTGTTTTTTTGGGTTTTGATTTGAGAGAGAAAAGGGGGGGTTCGTGAATTGGTTGTGCTGGTTCTTAATCTAAACTGCGCGTGTATAAAATGTGGCACGTCGTTCAAAAGGGGTTGTAGATGTTAACCATGGTTAGGTTATATCCGTACTACTCCATCATTTTGGTTTGGTGAATTGGTTCCATTTTCTTATTTCTTTTGTATTTTTATTATTTATATAAACAAGAAGAATTCTAATTTAACACGGTGTTTAATACTTTAATGTTTTTAATGCATTTAATGTTCAACTTTTTTAATATTTATTATAAATATAAATAAATATATGTGTTTGTTTTGTTAATTTTTAGTTAAGAAAGTAAAAAGGTTGTTTTGATGGAATTAAAAAAAAACGTAGTTTTTGAAAATAAATAAAACTCTAGGTAAAATAACAAGAGTATTATAATTAATATTAATATTAATTAATATAAATATTAATATAATACTATAATGCAAAAAACGAAAAGCATGTTGTTGGGTACATGATATTTTGAGACCATTTGTTTCGTATGTATGAATTGTTTGGATCAAGTCATATAACATGCAACTTGTGCTTTCCTCATGCCAAAATAGTGATTACCAATTAATATATATTAATAATTAACTAATTAGTATATTACTAGTACTTTAATTTATATACATTTTCTTTAAGATTATTATATATTATTCATGTATAGATCATGTACGGGTGTAATTAGATTCCTAACGTGTAATTATCAATAAGTAATTATTCATAGATCATGAACGGATTTAATTAGATAGCTAACATCCAATTAGATTCATTAAAAAGGAAACGACAATAACGTTAATTGGGAAATTTTTATATGCTAGTCACTTAAATAATTTTGCTTAACTTAAGATCAAATGAAGGAATTCTTTAAAAGAATCCCGAGCTGGGTTTATACGAATACTTAAATCGAAAACATACTATTATATTTCATGATTAATTGAGCAATAACGTTGACAAATGGTATCAAAGCCATTCAATTTTTTGACGACCAAGGGATAGAAGATATTTTTAACTTTTTAGAATTTAATACAATAATATTAGTAATTTTTAATTTAGTAAACAATGAAACTTTAGTTATTGAGCAAACGAATAATCAAATAATAGAAGATTTTGAAGATTATATTTCTGATGAAGACTTTAGTTTTGATAGATATGAATTAACTGATTCTGACTATGTTTATGATAATACAGATTGGAATTATAACTCATCATAATGAATAAAAGTGATTTTATGCTATTAAAAGAAAACGATAATACTCTTAAATTAGATAAAGATTTAATAGAGATACAAAAAACTATTATATATTATGGAGAAAAAATAATTAATGAATTGAAAAATATTCAAATTTTAATTAAAGACAATAATAAAGTAGACATGTGTTTAGAAAAAGATAGAGTAAAGACTCAAGACCCATTAATAAAGCAGTTACTTAATATGAAAATACCTAAAGATTACAAACAATGAGTTCTGACTCAGAAATATATATTTTTATTCCACCTAAAATTGATAATTTAGTAACACAAATAGGTGAAATAGATTTACAAGAAAATTTTGTAAATATGAAACCTGAAGTAAAAACAGAAGAATGGGTTCCTAATGTTAATGATGTTCCAACCGGTAGTAATACACAGATAAGAAATGAATTTAATAGACCTACACAAGGATATGTTGCCATTAAAACAACAATGAATAAAGATAGTAACTATAAACCTTATGAGAGCATGAGAAATGAACCAATCAATCCCTTTGGAATATACTTAGATATAGATTGTGTTAATAATACAGAAGAAGCCATAGATAAATGGGAAACGGCTCTAAGAATAGCAGTCTCTGTAAATAAAATGGATATAGAAACTATAAAAGGATTTTTAGAAAGAACCCTGTTAAATAGTGCTTTAAGATATTGGCAAAATATACACCCAGATTTTAAAAGAAGTATATTTGAAACAGATGATACGATGGCAAATATATTAACAAGAGCCGTAGAAGCATTTAGATTAGAATTTTGTGGAGAAGGTAGTATTATAAAAGACCCCGCAACAGTTCAAAAATATTCTACTGCTTTGTTAAGATTGCAATTATGTGATATTTGTGAAATAGACAGATACATATGTGTTTTTCAAGATTATTATTATCATATATATAATCAAGTAGAAAATACTACTAGTTACTTACCATTGTTTTTTGCAAAAATACCCGACCCATGGGGACAGAAATTAATTAATACTTATAATCCAGGAACCACTGATACTCTAGGTAAAAGAATCACACATGTTAGAGATAAACTAAGTGAATGGTGTGGTGATGCACTTTTAGCAAAAATGAGTAGAGGTTTAAAGAAAAAAGTGTCTTTATGTTGTAGTAATCCTAAAATGCCTATAATGATAGGATGTGATAGCACTTACTATTATGGAAAGATAAAAAGAAAATATAAAAAAAGAACTCATTTTAAGAAAAGATATTTTAAGAAAAGAAAAACTAGATACTACAAGAAAAGAGGATATAACCAAACCAATAAACCTACATATAAAAGAAAGAAAAATCCTAAAGAATGTACATGTTATATTTGCAAAGAAAAAGGACATTATGCTAATAGATGCCCAAAGAAGTTTAATAAAAATCTAAAAATATTTGAGTTAGATAACGATATTGAAAAAATGATAGATGATGGAGAATTTATACCCATAAAAGATTTTCAAGATGTAGACTCTGACGAAAGCATATTTATATTAACCGAAACAGAATATACTTCTTCCGAAAATGAATAATTTAGATCTAGCAACATCAAGTATTATTGATACAGATAAATATATTATAGATGTACAAAATGAGTATCTAGGAGAATACAAACAAGAAATTTTGATAGATAAAAAGAAATTAAAACAAATTCAACATGAAAATTTCTCATTGTCAAATTATTCTGGATTTAAGGTAAATACTTTACAAAAATTGGGAATTAAACCTAGAAATCATAATTTATTCTTTGGATTGAATATTCAAGAAAGGGCTCTTGATATAAATGTAACCTCTAATAAAGTAATGATACCTTTATTATCTAAAAAAGATATACAAAATAAGTTACAAAGTATAAAACAAAATATTAGAAATACACTTGGATGGGTTCATATTGGAGCCATTCAAATCATTATAAGATCAACTTTTAAAGAAGGAATTGATACTCCGATAGATTTAGCAATAATGGATAATAGGATACAAAATAGAGAAGAAGCATGCTTAGGAATTTTAAGAGGAAATTTACAATACGGAAAGCTTAAATTTAATATATATCCTAGAATTTCTTATAATTTACAAGACAAAGATTTTGATAAAACATTAAGTTTATTACAAGACTTTAAAAGAAAAGATTTTTTTAGACAAAATAATAGACCATATTCAATAACTTATGCAATTTCTTATGCCATATCAAATACACACCACTCAGATTGTTTCACAATAAAAGATACAATAGATTTTCCTTTTTTATTTAGTGATGTGTGTCAAATTCAAATGCCAACACTAACTAAAATTGAAGAAATAGATGATAGACCTTTGAATCTAGATTTACAAGATAAACCATTATTGATGTCTAACCAATTAACACCTAGTATGACATTTTCAGATAAAAGAGTGTTTAGTAATCCATATGAAAGAAAGATTAACTCTAATAGATTTGAACATATGATAATAGAAAAAGAAAATAATTTAAAAAATTATAAGATACAGGGAGAATATTTTCACGGATCAAAGTATTCTAATGTTAATATACTAATAGATACAGGAGCAAATGGTAATTACATAAGTCATAAGCTATGCAAAAATTTAATCAGACATAAATTAAATGAACCTCACCAGTATACAAATTTTAATGGTGAACTACATGAGATAGATGAAGCAATAGAAACCATAATTAAATTTGGAGAAGATAAAATCCCTCTAAGATTATTAATAGAAAATGAAAGTAATGACGATTCTTTAGAAATAATGTTAGGATTAACATTTTTAGAAAATGTCTAACCCTATCAATTAAGCTCATACGGCTTAAAAATAACTCATAATAGAAAATTAATATATATACCAAAATGACTAGTCCTGTGAGTATTTATATTCCCGTAGGAATTACTTACAAAGATTATAAAGCAGAATATTTTGCTGCTTTTATAGACTGTGGTGCAGGTGTTTGTGTATGTAAACCACACTGTTTTCCAAAAGAATACCACCAAGATTTAGAACCTTATAGAGGTGTGTCATTTTCTGGAAATATTGTCCCTTTAAATAAAGGAGTTAGAGAACCAGTAATTTTAATCGGATCATTTATGGTTAAATGCCCTCCTTTTTATTTTCATAATTCAGGTTCTGATATTTTATTAGGAAATAATTTTCTGCAAAGATTTATTAAAGTAATGTTGGTACATCAATGTGTGTCTGTCAGTTGGTCTCAGTCTGTAATTGTGTCGAAATTGTAATTACGTATTGAATTGTTTAAGTTCTAGTTTATTTACAGTTTCTGTCATCATGCGACACAAGCACTGTGTCGCAGAAGCATTCTATGCGACACAAGGCTTGTGTCGCAGAATCATCTCATGCGACACAACGCTTATGTCGCATAAGCCTTCATGCGACACAAAGCTTGTGTCGCATACAGTTTGGTCCAGGCTATAAATAGAGACTCGCCAGTTTCTGTTTACTGAGCCTCAACACAAAACACACACATAACACCTCCAAACTCAGAGAGAAAAATACTAGTTTGTGTTATTTTGATTATAGTGTGTTTGTCAAAGTGTATGTATTGTTACCATCTCTTTATATACAAAGTTATACACTTGTGTTTTGGTCATTGGTTGTGTTAATCTAGCATATATTTGTGTGTTTGATTTCCGCTTTGAATACGTAAGTAAAACTACTCGATTTGGTCCGTATATGGAACCTACAATTGGTATCAGAGCACATAGATATGAGAAACATTTAAGCACATAGAGATTAGGTTTCACTTCATACGAGATTGCTATGAGAAACATTTAATTGACCTCATTCACATAGATACCCTTAAGCAAAAGGCCGACTTATTCACTAAAGCTTTTTCGCGTGCTCGTTTCAACGAACTTGTGGATATGATAGGGATGATTTCCCTTGATCTCAAGAAATGATTTGTGACTTATTTTCTGTACAGTTTATTTGCTTTTCTTGAGTCTCAAAAAAAAAAAAAAAAAAAAAAAAAAAAAAAAAAAAAAAAAAAAAAAGGGGCAACCGCCACTCTTTATACTCGTTAGTATCAAGGAAATGCAATGGTTGCTACATTTTTAAAATAGACGTTGAGTTGAGTCTGTAAACAACTTGGGATATGATAGTACATCGAGTGACATGCACAAAATGGAATTTTAAGTTTTATCTTTGATGTGTCAGTAGGTTTATCTGACACACTTAAAACTGTTTTTATGAAAATTGTCTTCATCATGCGATGTACCGGTAGGCATGATACACACCTGTCTCTGGATTATTAAGAAATCATTTAAATATGTGTCTATTATCTTGTGGTAAACTCCGTATGATGTACGACTCAATGTCTTAATTCCTTAACGTAGCTTAACATATTTCTATCTTTGGAACTTTTATCTGAAATCATTTGGGAGTTTATGCTGGTTGTTGCCTCTGTTGTACGAAAGTACAGAACTGGTAACAGTTACTATAAACTTGGGGTTAAGCAATTACAGGTCAATGCACTTGAAAAATCTTAATGATACTGAACAAGGTCGCTGTTTGGGAAACTCCAAATCCAGTTTGACTGCGATCGGTTTTGCTTAATCCTAAATCATACTAACCAAGGTCGCTGTTTGGGAAACTCCAACTTCAGTTTGACTGCGATTGGTTGTGATTATACTTGAATCACGTTAGGTTGCTTTGCTGTACTTCTGTACTGACCTGTCAACTCTAGCCTGATTCTTAAAAATGATCTTTCTTTATTCTTTCTAAATATGGAAACTATGTTATTGTCTAGAGTATAGGGGTATATCAATGGTGGGTGCCACAGAGACTTATACATTCTAACAATAAAAGGTTAACTCCACAAACTCGATTGTAACATGCTTAAGTGGATAAACAATATCGATAATCGTCTTGAAATAATTTTTATAAAACGTGTTTTAAATGTGCCACGTAAATTTAAAGTGGACAAATATACTGATAATCGAAATAACACTTTCTATTCCTAATAATTGCATGTTATTTCGGTATGATCCCTAACCAGTATCTCAACTCCGTCACCAAAACGGTTTTATAAATTTCTCGCTTTTAGTTGTATTTGTGTCTTATCTTTTATGTTTATATTTAGTTTTATCTCTTTAATATTCTTTAAATTGTATTTTTCTTTTTAATTTTTTTTAGTCTCAAATCATCTTCTATGCGAAAATTCTAAAATCAAAATCCGAATCGGCACAAAAATCGAATTTTTAATCTTGAAAATTTCTGATTTGTGTTCTGTGCGACACAACCACTGTGTCGTACTCCTGTTATACGACACAACATCTGTGTCGTATAAGTCAGTTTTGTTTATGTCGTATACTATGTCGTATAAGTCAGTTTTGTTTGTGTCGTATACTATGTCGTATGCGGGTCAGGGATAACTATTTACAACATACGACATAATCATTTACGTTTTCAAATCTTTCACGACACAAACTATACGACATAAAGGCGATTTTGCGACACAAGCGGATTTCGATCGGATTCGTGATTTCGAAGGCTTTTTTTCGCGTTTTGTTGCTCGATTCTTGTTCATCATCTGTTTGCGCATCCTTAGGTATAATTCTTTCATGTTTTTATCGCGTATTATGTCCTGAATTCGATCGACCCGTATTACGTTTTTAGGGTTTCGGTTTTTTGTTAAATTATTTAGGGTTTAGGGGTTATTAGGGTTAGAAAAATACATATTATTGATCCCCTGTTGTGTACGAACCCTAGGGTATGACTGGATTTCGAAAACCCCAAAAATCTTTCATCGATCGAATCTGGGTTGCTTTGATGTTCATCTTTGCGACATAACATACGACATAGTCGTTATGTCGCATAGATACTTGGTTTTTATGTCGTATTGATCACCGGTCCTTATGTCGTATTTTTATACGACACCAACGTTATGTCGTACCCTCTTTATACGACACACCATACGACACAGCGACTATGTCGCATTCGAGATTAATTTCTCAATTATTGCTAAATGCAGGGGAAATGCTGTCCGCGTGACACGTGTCATACGACACAAGGATTGTGTCGTATTATTCTTATACGACACAGTCCTTATGTCGTATGAACCTCATGCGACACAACTGATGTGTCGCAGAACTTTTGTAAAAATAAAACGCGAATTATTTTTTGGTACTAACGCTAACGCATTTCGAGTTTTGGCTGTATTACTGTTATTTTTGTAGAAATGGCTGAACAACCTGCTCAAGCTGCTCCAGCTGCTCCAGCACTCCCAGAGATCGACAACTCTAAATACTTCTGGGAGCCACGTCACAACATTGTGGCGTTCATGAATACAACGGTCGAGACTTCCCGCCCGTATCGCCCAATGATCTCATTTCTTCAACGCTCGCGTATTTACAAAGCTATCACTGCAGATACTCGGATCCTGACAAATCACATTACCGAGTTTTGGGATAATGCGGTGGTAAACTATGATGAAGCTGATACTAGGATCATTTCTACTGTCCGCGGCCGCCAAGTCATCTTTTCTGAGCAGCTTATTCGAGATTTCTTCGAATTCGGTGATAATTCTGACATGATCACCCAGTTTTCTTCAGCTGCTATTGCTCAGGGCATGCGATCGATTGGTTATCAAGACATTCCAGTTGATCAGTACAAGAAAACCTATATGACAAAGGTTTGGAGGTATCTGGCTCACATCGTCATTGTGTGCTTATCCAGTCGCAAGGCAGGTCTCGAAGGGATGAAATTTGCGACTGCCTCTGCTATTCTTGCCCTGATATACAACAAGCCCTTCAACTTCTCAGGATATATCTTCAGGGGTTTTGTGAACAACGCTTTGGATAATAAAGACAAATGGGCGTTGTATCCCCGATTCACTCAGCTGTTACTCAACCATTTGCACTCGGATCTTCCAGTGATCAACTCTTTTACCTACGCGCAAACGCCGATGAATACCAGAATTTATACTGCTTGTACAAAGTTTGCGAAGTCAGGCGAAGCACCGGAACGTGAGGTTGCGTTGTTCGGTCACATTGTGGATCCTGATTATGTACCTCCTCCAGGCGAACAATTTAATGATCCACCTGCTCAGCAACCTCAAATCCCGAGGCCCCCAGTACAACAGCCTCCGGTTCAGCAGCCACCCGTTCAACAGCCTCACGTTCAGCAGCCTCCGGTTCAACAACCTCCAGCTCAACAACCGCCAGTTCAGCCTGTTGTAGCTGATCCAGAGTTGGTAGATCTTGATCTTGAGATCGATAATTATCAGCCTTCTTCTCCACTCCCTGAATCTTCTACCCGAGGAAAAAGGCCTCGAGATGTTTCTGACATTGCTGATTTGAATCCTCTGGTCAGACGTTCCCGTACTTCCACTTCCACATCTTCTGAGCCCCTAAGGACTGAAACTCCAATCACTCCTCATCCAGCTGTCATTCAGGAGCTCCTGTCAAAGATTGAAAAGATGCAGCAGACTATGGAAGCTCAAGCATCAGTTTCTGAAGCTCAGGATGCTAGGATCTCTCGCTTGGAGAAAGAGAATGAAGAATTGAAGACAAAGGTTCTGCAGCTGGAAACCCAAGCTATTGCTTCGGGGGAGACAGCCCAACCGGCCTTAGAATCAATTCCTAGGGTTTCCGCCGAAGGCGAAGAAAATGTAAATCCTGAAAATGTAAATGCTTCTGATATTAATGAAACAACTCTTATTCTTGAGTATATTATTGAGCAACCAGGGCAACCAAAACCGTTAGCTGTAGATTACACGTATTGTAATCTGACTTACTTTCAATCTGCGGTTGACGATGACGATCGTGCGCCTGAAGAACATTTTGACTTCAACTCAGCTGATAATGACGATGACGTTGATGTTGAACGAGAAGAGCTTAATCCTGATGAAGAATATTCTGATTGTCCAGCCTATCCTCAAGAGGGTGTTGTATTATCTGATTCTTCAGACGATGAGTCAGGGCCAGCATTCAATTACGTTCCAGGATCTACTTCTCAACCTGGTCCTGCTCAAGAATCCTCTGCACCCTCCAGTTCTTCACAAGCACAACCAGTCCCTGTTCGAGAAACGACAAATTACAATGACATTTTCCCTCTTGATACATCTGAATGTGTATCTTTTGACAAGGAAATGCCCATCAGAGAAAGGGATAACTGGTTTCCAAAAGGTAAAAATTCAGAACCTGCTCCAGTTACATGCAAGAAATATCAGGTTGGTGGTAATTATACAGGCCTGATAAAAAGCTGGAAGGTGAGCAAAGGAAGGTTGATGATTAAAAGACTTGACGGTATCCAGTACTTTCGTCGATCACTGAGGATATTGAGTACATTGCCAAAGCATGACATCGTTCGTCTTACTCAGCTTCAGTTGATAAATCCTTACGATGATGGAGTTGCAGATGTTATTCAAAAGGTCATGCGTGAGGAAATTAAACGAAAGAAATATCATTATGTCAAACCAGTACTGGGTACAAGATACACGTTCAAGAAGAAGCTCGATCCAAAGACCAAGCAGCCAATTGTAAAAGTTCACTATCCGCCTGCTAAATGTCTGACTGAAATAGCTCTGGAAACAGTTCCATTCAATCTACTGAAACGTTTTCATTACTGGGAACTGGATGCTCACACTGGCGAAGCCGTCTTAGTTTTTGTACCAGATTCAGAGCCTCAGACAGGATCTTTGTGGGGTCTACGAAAAGCTAACTTCCGAATATTTGACCCAATGAGCTTGATTAATCTGTCAAGAGATGACATGAAGAAGCTATTCGACAATCGGATTCGCTACAATCCAGGAAACGAGTTCAACTCTGTTTTAGCGAAACGATTTCAGAAAATTGTTGATATATGCTTCACCTACGGCATACACGCTGGTGGAAACTTTCCACCTGGATGGGTTTGAAGACTGAAGAAAATTGAAGAATTTTTCGAAGACCAAGCTGAAGACACGGGGGAGTTTGTTGGTACATCAATGTGTGTCTGTCAGTTGGTCTCAGTCTGTAATTGTGTCGAAATTGTAATTACGTATTGAATTGTTTAAGTTCTAGTTTATTTACAGTTTCTGTCATCATGCGACACAAGCACTGTGTCGCAGAAGCATTCTATGCGACACAAGGCTTGTGTCGCAGAATCATCTCATGCGACACAACGCTTATGTCGCATAAGCCTTCATGCGACACAAAGCTTGTGTCGCATACAGTTTGGTCCAGGCTATAAATAGAGACTCGCCAGTTTCTGTTTACTGAGCCTCAACACAAAACACACACATAACACCTCCAAACTCAGAGAGAAAAATACTAGTTTGTGTTATTTTGATTATAGTGTGTTTGTCAAAGTGTATGTATTGTTACCATCTCTTTATATACAAAGTTATACACTTGTGTTTTGGTCATTGGTTGTGTTAATCTAGCATATATTTGTGTGTTTGATTTCCTCTTTGAATACGTAAGTAAAACTACTCGATTTGGTCCGTATATGGAACCTACAAGTAACTTTTGATTTTACTACATATCAAGTAATTTTAAAGACACCCTGTCACAGTTTAATAGTTGTTAGAAGAATAAAAAAGGCTTACTCAAGAACTTTCCCTCTTAATTTTAAACCTAGATTAAATGAGAATGATATAGGATATAAAGAAAAGTCAATTCTTGAGAAAAGTATACCTGTGTTAATATTTCAAGAAGAAAAACTCCTAGACTACCAAGTAAATTTAAGAAGACTCGATATAGATATTGAAAATACAAAAATAAAACTTAAAAAATGTTATAGTGAAAATCCATTACAATTCTGGAATAAAAATCAAATAATGGCAAAACTAGAAATGAAAGATAAAGATAAAGACATTAGAGTTAAACCTATGAGATACAATCCTGAAGACCAAAAAGAATTTAAAAATCAAATAAGAGAATTGTTGGATCTTAAATTAATTAGACCTAGTCATAGCCCTCATAGTTCTCCTGCCTTTTTAGTAAGAAAACATGCAGAAATAACAAGAGG
This sequence comes from Helichrysum umbraculigerum, assembly GCA_949592205.1. Taxonomy (NCBI): domain Eukaryota; kingdom Viridiplantae; phylum Streptophyta; class Magnoliopsida; order Asterales; family Asteraceae; genus Helichrysum; species Helichrysum umbraculigerum. The sequence goes on from CATIUR010000001.1 coordinate 99,875,535, forward strand.
AAAAGCAAGAATGGTAATTAACTATAAAAAATTAAATGATAATACTATATTTGATGGATATTTTTTACCCCATAAGGAAAGTTTAATAAATTGGACCAGAAATAAAAAAATATTTTCTAAATTCGACTGTAAAAGTGGTTTTTGGCAGATAAAAATGCACCCCGATAGTATATCATATACATCTTTTTCTACACCCCAAGGGCAATATGAATGGCTTGTCATGCCCTTCGGATTAAAAAATGCTCCACAAATATTTCAAAGGAAAATGGATACTATCTTTAGAGACTACGATTTTATTTTTGTATATGTAGATGATATACTAATCTTGTCTGATAATATAAACTCACATCTACAACATTTGGATACTTTTATTGATTTATGCATAAAAAATGGTTTAGCTTTGTCCGAAAAGAAAACCACTTTGTTACAAAATCAGATAGAATTCTTAGGAATGAAAATAGATGGAGAGGGAATAGAACTACAAAGTCATATACTTGAAAAAATTATAGCATTTCCAGATAAATTAATAGATAAAAAACAGGTACAGAGCTTTCTAGGGATATTGAATTATGCCTCAGATTTTATTCAAAATTTAGCCATAATAAGAAAACCTTTTCAAAACCTACTTAAAAAAGATAAAATTTTTAGTTTTGATAAAAATTTAGAAAATCAAGTAAGGAAAATAAAGGAGGATTGTAAACAGTTACCAAAATTGCAATTGCCCAAAGAAAATGATGATTTAATTTTAGAAACAGATGCCTCTGAAGAATGCTGGAGTGGAGTACTTAAAAAAATAGAATATAATGACAAAAAAGAAAAAATTAGTGAAAATATTTGTAGATATTGTTCTGGAACTTTTAGTGATACTGAAACAAGATACCATATTAATGAAAAAGAATTATTAGCGGTAGTCAGAAGTTGTCAAAAATTATATTACTTCTTGTTACCTCATAATTTCATATTAAGAACTGATAATACACAAGTAAAAGCTTTCATTAAAAATAATCTACCTTCAAAACCAGAGTATAAAAGATTAATAAGGTGGCAAACTTTGTTGTCTGAATATAATTTTGATATTGAGATTATTAAATCTGAAAAAAATGTCCTAGCAGATTTTCTAACCAGAGATGGAAGAATTCAACCAAACGATAGATAAATATCTCAGGTCTATGGACGAACAGATAGAAGGTATCAAAGATACAGCTAAAGATATGGAAGCCTTATCGAACGTTATGGAAGGCCTCTCAAGCGAAATTCCAGAGATAAAAGCCTTGGTTAAAAGACAAAGTCTAATCATTATTTCCAAGGTTACTAGCTATAAGATAGATAGCCAAAGGCTAAAAGGTTTGATAAAAGAAAAGTCTAATGCAGATATTCCCTCATCTTCTTCAGTAAAAGATGAAGAAATGATAGATACAAATCATGATAAAAAAGAGATTTACTCTTTCAGACCCCATTCTCAAAATACAGATTTTTATGAAATAAAAAAGATATTTAAACATCCTATTCCCAGAGATTTTGTTGAAAATCAAGCATGGATGATGAAAGAGTTATACAGTCTCTCAGATAATGAATCAAGGTATGTTAATTTTACGGGAATTTATCCTAGGATAAATTATTTACAAAGATCTTCACCTAGTGAAATAAGATACTGGTATGATTTTGGAGCAATAAACTCGATATATCTTACTATACCCGATTTTCCAGAAATTGCTGAACTTCCAAATTGGATAACTACATCTGTAAGAGATGCATATTTGAAAAATATATCGATAACTACTAAAGATATTCTGGTTTTAAAACTCTTCTTAGCAGGACCTGATTTTTATAAAGAATATACTTATCCTGCATATCATTTTCTACAATTATTGAAATATGATACTCTTGGAAATGATTATGATAAAGTCAAGAAAATGTTTCAAGGTTTTAATGAAAGTGACATCCACTATAGGAGGGGTTTAGGAATTAGAGTAATTCTTCAAAATATGGAAGCCAGTTTTAAAAGGGGTTTCCGAACTTATAGTGGATCAAGTAGATATTCTCCGGTCATGATTGCACCTGCAAAAAATACACCTACATCAGCCCAAAGATTCTTAGAAAAGAAGATGGATATTTTGGAAAGAGGACTACTTAGATCAAGCCCTGAAGCACAAGAAGTTTTTTGCAAATTCAGGAAGCACAAAAAGGAAACCTGTCCTGCATGTTCTCGACAAAAAGATAAAGAAGAAGTTAAAGTTATAACACCCCTCGTTTCAACATATACAATAATATAATAATTGCGACTCGGAAGCGTATATTTAAAACATACTACCAATGTACTCAAAATGTCAATAAACTTTTTCAAACTTATTACATGACATTTCAACAAACTCGGTGTTATATAATTCAAAACATCTCTTTAGTTATCAAAATAACATCAGAGTAAAAGCCTGTCAAACATTCCTTCAATTCCAAACACTTCTTGCCCTGCCCAATATGTCCCATCTATTTTAACCTGCAGGAAGAACTGTGGTGGGGTTAGCATAAAGCTAAGTGAATGAAACTATAAACAACAGTCCAACTTAGCATAATAATCCGTTTACATCAAATAACAATAAACAGAAAATCAATCAATCAATCATTCAATCAGACAACTTCCAATCAAGCGTTATCAATCGTCATGAGGACCGGTGGCTCCTGAGACACCCTAATACCGGTTTGGTACTCAAGGAACTCTTATCAATCATCTGTATTGGCCTATACAGAATTACCGATAACCAGTTGTTAATCACACACGACCTAGATCTCTAAACCAACATTTCAAGTTTCAAGATCTCCTGTCGTCTACAATAACAACCAAGTCCAACTGTCAAGTCAAGTTGACCTCAGAATCTTACATACTAGCTCAAACAGCCAAGTAAGCAAACAACCAAACTAACATGACAAGATATCTCAAACAAATACATTCTATCAAAGTAATACTATAATTACTTGTTGTAATCAAATCATTACAACTAAATCACACTGAGGTTACAGATCCACTCACCGACTACCTCAGGCCTCCACTCAGTTGTCTAATATCACTGAGCCTTCTCCACATCTGAGAATCAATAATCAAATATAAGTTAGTAATCAATATCATCAATACATAACTTATATCAATCAATAATATTAAGAACTTAACATAATCAACATTAAGATTACTAGTTCCTAATTATATCTATTAGTTATTATAATATAACTATTGTCATATACTAATATGTAACTTATACTCATCACATTATCATTAACAATCAAACAAGAATGTGGTAACAGCCTTACAAGCCGCCGGCTTCTCTATGAAGCCGCCGGCTTCAAACCACTACCCGCCGGCTTCGCCTTCCAAACCGCCGGGTCAATTTCAAAATCATGGTAACAGAACTAAAACACATTTTAAAGCTTCTATAAGCCGCCGGGTCGGGTTTATGCCCGCCGGTTTCCTACCAAGCAACACAAGCCGCCGGCTTGAATAACAAAGCCGCCGGCTTCCTTGTTTTTGCCCAAGCCGCCGGCTTGCTCCTGAAGCCGCCGGCTTCCATCATCGTCCAGGCCCTGTACGAACTGCAAAACCCTAACCCACGGGTTTTTATACCCAAATCAATCAAACACGATTTCTAACAGTTTTAAACACCTAATAACTTCACATAATCAATATGCAACAGTTATAACGAAGTTCTAACATCAAATTCATGTTTTTCAATCCAATTCAATCAATTCAAAACTTATAAACTATTTGATTCAATTCAAACTTACCTCTCAATTGAAGAACACCGAATTGAAGGATGATAACAGTGAAACTAGAATCAATCATAGCTCCAATTCGTAGGTTTCAAGTTTCTGATTTGGATTTCATAAGGTTTCTGTGAGTTTTTGAAGTTTCATATGAAACTTTCTAAATAAGGAAAGTGATATATAAGTCGGTTCCTCAAACCGACTTCAAATATACGGGTATAATTTAATACCCCATCTCAATCTATCGTCTGGAACCCGAAAACCATTTGCGAGTCCAAACATTTTATTATACCGTCAACTATATTAATTTACAACAATTAATAATTCATTTATCACCTTGAAATATTCGGCTCCTATTCCAATTATTTCAACTATTTCAAACAATATTATTTCCAAACACATTTAAATACTAATTTAAATCAAGAAACAATACCAAACAACTAGGTCCATATCGAGGATGTTACAAAAGTGATCTCAGATGAGGATTAATTAAAGATAATCTTTATTATCTTAATGATAATTATCTACAAAACAACAAGTAATCTTAAAGATAAGTGATAAGGAAGTTTGATAGAAGCTTGTCTTGAAGCAAGAGCTCATGTGTGATAATGTTGATACGTGGACTCCCAAAAAATCCAAGAAGTGATGACTCTTAAAACTCCACCTCCAGGTGTCATGTGAAGCAAGAAAGGAGTTGCAAGTTGTCAAGAAGAGTCTTGTGTATAAATAAAGTGTGTATGTAAAATAAAGGGGTAACCCCACTTAGCTTTTATTTTCATGTATCTTGTACGTACTCTCAAAAATTCCATGCAACTCTTTGTAAAATATGTTTGAATAAAATTCCACTTTCCTTATAGTTACTTGGATTATTCATCATCAAGATGGTTCATTTCTTTCTTACTTAAACAAGAAATTCCAACTCAATCTACACCTATAATCTATACGCCTAACGTAGGAAACGAAACTAGGCTGTGCTGGATATTGCTAAAGGAACTAAAGGGAAGTTACCTATTCCCATGAATAGGTTGGAGCTGGGATGCTCACTAAGGCTGTGTTTGATAAATCAGAATGATTTAGTGCTGAATGGTTCAAAGCCTGAATGATTCAAAGGCCCTGAAGGAACTAACTTCTGAACGAAAATAAACTGTTTGATAATCAATGTAAATGACCTATCTGAATGATATAAAATTACCATATTAACCTTCTGAATGACAAAAGAAAGGTATCCAACACTTTGATAAGTATTCAGAATGTAAAATTTATAATATATATATAAACAATATTTATTATAACCTCACATAATACAATCAGTACATAAAAATCCTTCTTTTCTTCTTAAAAAGTACATAAAAATCCTCTTCATGGTTTCCCATTTTCAATCACATAGCATACATAGAAGAAATGCCTTGCATGTTGTCGTAGATATCAACAAAACATGATAAAACTAATATACGATATCTGAATTTTATTTAAGAGCTATATGAAAAAACACAAGAGTATATGTACAACGTTCCTCGTCTCAAACTCAAGGAAAATAAAAGATAATGACCAACTTGGAATTACATATAACTATCACAAGACTTCTTGTTTATAGTATCTCTCGTTTATTACGGATCTTTTCATCGCTTTACTTCGAGTAGTAAGTTCATTCTTCCTATCATTCTTTGGCATCCAAAATGTGTCCTTCAACCAGAGTGCTCGACAAATAGAATATTGGTTAAATCCAACTTAAAACAATCAAATAAAAGCAGTTAAAATCTGACAAATAATGCTAACTATTGTCCAATCTATAATCATAATCATAAATAAAAAACTATGAAGAAACATTCAAGCATGTTTCTATAGTTACAAAGACAATATGATAGTCATACATGACAAGCATTTACAGAGACATTTCATCGAACACGTGTTAGACATATCAGCACATATCACCACATTACACCAATACACCATATAAGCAGCCCAAATATAAACCAGATAACATAAAATTGAGATGGAACCGAACAGTTCAATTTTTGAGATGGAATATTGTAGACGTGATAGCCACTTCAATCTTCAGGTCTAACGTAATGAGTTGAAAAAAATAGAGACACAGCATTCTGGAGATTTGATTTAACAACTGAAAATATTCATATAATATTTGATTGTTTGTAATACTCAGCAACTATCACAACCCAATACCGTGCAACGAGTACAGGAAAGAAGGAAAAATAATACCTAAAAGATCGACGATGACGAATTGAAGATTGGGGAAGAATAATCGATCATAGGATACAAATCGCGAGAGATAGGTTTAGATCAGTGAGCAGCAACGTAAGAAAATAGTGGGTGTAAAGAAAGGGTATTTGGGTAAAAATATTGATGCTGAATCGTTAAGAATGGGTTTTGAGTTTGAACCATTCAGTGAGATTTATTTTCTCGTTCAGCACATGTACTCATTCAGTGGGTGTAAGCAAACGCACTGAATGCTGACCGATTCAGCATTCAGTGTTGAACCATTCAATTAAGAAGCAATCAAACACAGCCTAAAAGTCTCTTAGTATAACCCGGTAGTATCTCGGTCGAAGAAGGTTAAAGGTATAAATTTCTGTTGGACTTCTTTGTTTTAGTAACTAAAAAATGATTCATTTTGATATAATAATTTAAGTAATTATAAGGAATAATTTTATAAAAATAAAAAACTTAAGATTTTTTTAATTGAGTTGTTTTAATTATGTGGTTTATTTCAGTTGTTACTTTTGGTCATATAGATTTTATTTTTAATTATTTGGATAGTATTTTAATTGAAGTTGTTTTGATAAATCGTTTAAATTTTGACGCTCCGTTGACAAATGGTATCAGAGCCATTCAATTTTTTGACGACCAAGGGATAGAAGATATTTTTAACTTTTTAGAATTTAATACAATAATATTAGTAATTTTTAATTTAGTAAACATTCCTAACGTGTAATTATCAATAAGTAATTATTCATAGATCATGAACGGATTTAATTAGATAGCTAACATCCAATTAGATTCATTAAAAAGGAAACGACAATAACGTTAATTGGGAAATTTTTATATGCTAGTCACTTAAATAATTTTGCTTAACTTAAGATCAAATGAAGGAATTCTTTAAAAGAATCCCGAGCTGGGTTTATACGAATACTTAAATCGAAAACATACTATTATATTTCATGATTAATTGAGCAATAAAATTAGTGTTTCCTTAAACCATTTTTAACGTGTGGATGAAACTAATTACGGGGACAATTAGAAGATAATAGGCCCCCTTAATTGAGTAGAATCTAAGGAAGAGCAAATGAGCTTGGTCCCATAACCAAATATTCCTATATACTCTTATTATCTTTCATGCATTCAACCTAGACAACATTATATTCACATTTGTATATATGTTGTTAAATATTATTTCGACAATTAAAGTAATGACAGGTAGATATATAAAACATTCATTTAAAGATTATCTAATAATTACAAATAATTGTTTAGTAAGTGTGAATCAGTTGACTAATAGTGTCAACATTCAAATTTTTTTGAAAAGTTATTCTCCCCGTTGTGAAAAATTGCGGGCTTAAAGAAAATTTTACAAAATGACATGGATGAATGATGTGAAGAGAAATATATAAGTAATTAACTCGATTGTTCTCTGGATTATGCTATATCATTTTGTACATATACTTAAATACGTCTCTAATTTATACAATATTTGACATACGTACAGAGGCGGATCCAACCTATAAGGAGGTAGGTCACTTGACCCACCTTAACTTTCAATTTTTATGAGCAAATTTCTATATGAACCACCTTGTTTATATATTTTGAACTACCTTAAACAAACATGAACTTAGGTTTGCCCTGTAACGCCCCAAAATTTTGTAAGTATTAATTATATCATAAATGTACAAGTATAGGTAAATAAATATTGTATAATTAAAATATATTACATAAAAGAGTAAGCTAAGAGACTTAAGTGTTAACTAACTAAACTAGAGGGGTTAGTTTTGTCAAGTCGCATTTCTTGTGGGGGAAAATAAGAAAAATGGGTGAATATATCTTCTAGTCTTTTGTTTCCACTTTTAGAAGAATCAAGAAAATAGAAAGAAGAAAGTGAGCAGAGGGTGTTTGGTTGGCAACGTGGGGAAGAAAAGAAGGAAGGAAAAAGACTAGTGAAATTAGAAGCAAGAACCAACAAATTGAAGCCTCTTTAATTCTTCATTATAATCCTTAAGGTATACCTATATCTTTAATTCATTTAATTAAAGTTAGGGTTAAATTTTGGTATAAACCCTAAGTTGGAGAATTTGTGTAAAAGATGAATTAAGGGATGTAGGTGTATTATATGCTTGTTATTGTGTAAAAGTAAACTTATTTTGATAGTTTTATGTAAAAGAAATAAGTTATAAAGTATTGGTGTCTTGATGATCATAAGTACTTAAAGATTTTGTTTTATAGATAATGATTATTGTTGTTGTTCTTGAGAAAAGAGCATCAAGCACCTTAAGGTATATGTAATTATAAAAGACAGGGGATGAATTGTTAGGCAAGGATTTTGGTGTCATAAAATATAACACTTAAATTCTTGATTTGAGAAATAAGAAAAAAATAGAAATTTTGATTAAATTGAGTTGGATGTTATTTGATTTAAGAAATTTTGAATTGGGCATATGGTGAACTGTGTATGGTACTAGAATTATGGTACTATTAATTAGATAAAGATTAAAGGTGAAGTAAGAATATGATATGGTTAATAAATCAATTATAGATATGTACCCATGGGGTTATATCTAAAGTAATACTTGAGGTAAAGAAAGAATTAATCAAATAGTGTTATGATAAAGTTATAGTCATGTATATATATGATGCTATGTTTAAGTAATCATTAAAGCAATGAAAGAATTAAATTCAGTTAAATAACGGTATGAGAAGTTTTGTTATATGGTTATGACAAGTATTAGAATTCTAAATATGTTGTTACAAATATGTGTCTATGTAATAGGTGATTCAGGAGTTGAAACTTGGCACCTACACGCATTGTGATTTACTTACTTATTCGGCTAAAAGGCCCAGGTGAGTAATATGGGGGATTAAATAAGTAATGATTATGTATGCCGGTAAGGTTACACAATTTGAGTGCATTATGTTAAAATTTATTATTATATATCAGTTAGCATGATAAAGTGTTGTGATTGATAGTTATTGAATGTTTCTGTATGCTCAGTTGTTATATATGCTCAGTAGTTAGATGTTGTGATGATGTAGCATACAAATCAGAATAATGAACAGATATGAAAGAAAGATATGAAAGTACCATGATATGTGAATTATGTGTATTAAAGATTGTAGAGATCAGTTCATGTCAGATATGTGGAGCCAAGGAATGATTTATCATTGGCTTGGCGGTATCTAAGTAGTGACTATGTCACTAGCTTAGTCTTGTGTCAATTCTGAGGAATTGGCATGTCAGATGGTTGAGGATCCTTAACAGTACATATTATGTTATAGTATGCCTACCACTCAGAGGTAGGATACTAGTCAGAAAGAAAGATTCAGATGATCTCTACAATTACCTAAAAGTTATATGAATGAACAGAAACAGAATGAGTACAGATTATATGTTTATGTGAAAATACATTATTTATTTAATTGTTCATATTATTCACTAAGCTTCGGCTTACCCCGTTCAGTTGTTTATGTTTTAGGTGATTGATTCGTTTGAACAAAAGAAGTAAATGTTTGACTATGGTTGTTAGAAGATACGTGGAGTGGAGCTTAATGTAATGGTTAGATAAGCTTCTATTCTTTTAAATTATCGTTATGACTATACTTGTATAAGTCGCCCAGTCATTGATATTATAGTCAAAGTCGAAAAGAATGTAAAGTTTGAAGTTTTGAATTATTATGTAAGTTTGACTGGAAAGTCAAAGTAAAGGGACCAATGGCATGATATTTATAATTGAATAAGTAAATAGTTTTGAATAGAATATATTTTTTTTAAAAAAAATCAGGGTGTTTCATGCCCTATTGGTTAGACTTCAATAACACTTGTGAGGACGTCAGGTGTTCAAATCCACCTTCACTCTTTCCCTTTTATAAGTTTGTGTGAATTACAAATAGCTCCTCAAACCTTTTGTTAAATTGATACTAATAAAAACCTTTTGCTTTCTATTACAAGTACACACTTGCATTAGATAAAAGGGTTATCTTTATTCTAGTCTTCTATCTTGCAAATATGAGGTAACAATCGATCTACTATATCTATATACAATAATATAATACTTATAACACATTATTGCAAATATGATGTAACAATCGATCTACCATATCTATATCTATATATAATACTTATAACACATTATTTATCTAGTGGATTACCATGACGCAACAAGCATTGATTTTGTTAAGTGCTACTCGAGAATTATGCATTTTTAACAATAGAGTAAACAAAGATTGATTTGTGTATCAAAATTTGATGATTTATTGTTAAATTATTGTTTTGGTGTAATATATCGAAATAATTATATTACTAGTGATACATTAACTGAATTACATAGTATTTTGAGTGTATGAAACCTCGTCAGGAATAATTTATTCACTTTAATACTATTATTGAACACGTGATTTGTGATGTTTATAAAAAAATTCCCAACCCGACCCGACCCGACCCCACTTAGCTGATCCATCTGAGGTAGGCTAATAGCGAACCACGTGCTTTTCAGTTCTGAATCCGCCACTGCATACGTACATACGTACTATGCTGTTTTAGCTGTCTTTTTATTCAACGACCATTCATGTATGTTTCTCATGAGCATTGGTTATTTATTCAAATGGGATAGCTACTTTAATTTATATTTATTGGAGAGAGATATATTTTATATATAAATAATGGTTAGTTGGAATAAACAAATGTTATGATAATGAGATACAAAGATGATGGTTGTATCAATTAAAGTGGTAGACATGTTTTAAACGTGGGAAGCTAGTAGGAATATATGGGCCGGTTAGATACGTAAAAGGTAACTAAGGTGCAACAATTTAAGGAGATACTTACTTGATAACATAGGAATCATGAAACAAACGTTGGCTTTCTACCCCATACCAGGAGACATTATAGTAAAAATACACCCAAAATCAGACAACCTAAATCAACCTTTATGTTCCTGACTTCCTGTAGTAAAACTATATATTATTCAAGTTATTTTGCTAGTTTTGTCATGAAACACGTGACGATAAAAAGACGATATATCGTGGTAATACACTTCTACCAAGTTTTGTTGCGGGTTTGGAATTGCATTTTCTGCGTTTTCAAACTTAAATCTACATAATCACAAAAAGTGGCAAAAAAAGACGATATATCGTGGTAATATCTTCTTTTCCAAAACGTAGCTTTTAAAAATTAAAATGCGAAATCTTTAAGAAAAGCAATCTCAAATACCTTCTTAGTACATGTTTTATGGAAGGTGGATAATTATTGTTGTTTGTTAAGAAAAAGATTTTACTTCATACTCATTACAAATCGGCATATTGAAGATTCACTTTGTTTTTCCATGTATGAGTATACATAATTCAAAATTTCCTTTTTATCTATGTATCAAATCAATATATAAAATCTGATATCTCCGGACATTATAGAATCCAAGAAATGATTAACGTATATAAAATACCGAAATGTAAACTTTATTTGTGTTGTTAATTAAGTCTACAAACATTATGTCCGTTTTTGTATACTATCATCTAACCTGCGCGCGCGATGCGGCGGAATAATATTTAGAATTTTTTTTTTTTTTTTAAAAAAGAACAGATTAGTCGTTGTTGAATTATGTATGTTGATACTTGATATATTTTTGGTGAAAAACATATAATAACAAATGTGAATACAAGATATTTAAATTTACTTTTGTAGTCTAATTAGTTATCATATTTAATTTTTAAGAATTAAGAAAGAGAATGTGATATATAAGTAGAGATAATTCAATAATTTTAGATGTATGTCTAAGAAAACAAATAAAATTATAATTGAAATACATAAGTTAATTATACATTACTAGTATAATAATTTACAAAGTAATGATTTATTGCTTAATTAAGGTATCATTTTATTAGAATAATTAAAAAAAAAGGTGGGTGGGTGAAGGTGAGGAATAGGAGTAGGATTGGAATGTGTGGAGTAAGGTGAAAGGCACGTGGTGGTGGGACGTGTGATTTGATCAGTTAATAGACACGTGATGAGAACGTGAATGCCGTGTATGCTTTGAAACGACAACGTGAAAAAGGCATTCACATGAAACGCGCATTTACCATTATTATTTATTTTATATTTTATTATTTATTATTATTTTTTTTTTATCATGAAATATGTGCCTCGCTTCACCCTCTTTATTTCCATGATTTTTTTACCCTAGAAAACAACTTATTTTAGACTAGAGTTTATCGAATTCACCCTTGTGTTATTTTGTTGTATATAATTCAATTTTTTTTTAACTTTTTATCAACACCCTCCGTAAATAATTATACTTTAATTAATTAATTAATTAATTTGCTAGTATTAAAATGGATAAAGCTAACAATCTATTTTCTAACTCTGAAATTTCAGAGGGCTTGTTTAGCAAACGAGCTTAAAGTAGCCTAATTTATTTTTTTTATGTAAGGTGAAAATTCTAGCATGATTTGATAGATAAAATATTAAAAGATTATTATAAAAGTTACGTCAAGTATCTTTTAAATATAATAGTAGAGTAAGGTTCAAATGAGTATACCAATTTTGAGTGAGAATGAGGGAACCAACAGATTTCTGCAATATGTCACTTTATTCTCTCTCCTTCACACTTTATTCTCTCTCCTCCACATTTTTAAAAATTAAATATCTCACAAACGGTAAGTCGAAAAATCATGAAAATTGCACCATAAAATTCAGCGTTTTCTCCTCTTCGATTTGCCGTCCCTCAAGGCATACTTTTGACAACTTTTTTTTTCTCATTTTTTGGTGGGTTTCACAAAATAGTAACACATGTGTTAGTGATTAGTTGTACATTTAATTTGTGGTTAAGGTTAGGGTTTAGGGTTAGGTTTAGGGTTTAGTAGGGTTTATGGTTTAAGGTTTACAAGGGTTTAGGGTTTAGAAGGGGTTCAAGGATCAGAGTTTAGAAAGATTTAGGGCTTAGCATTTTGTAAAGCGTTTAGGGTTTAGGGTTTGGGGTTTATGGGTTAGGGTTTAGGGTTTGAGGTTTGGGGTTTCGGGGAGAAACCCCAAACCTCAAACCCTAAACCCTAAACCCTAACCCCTAAACCCCAAACCCTAAACCCTAAACGCAACACTTTAACACATGTGTTAGTAAATGTGAAACCCACCAAAAAAATGAAAAAAAAAAAAACTTTTCGAAAGTATGTCTTGAGGGACGGCAAATCGAAGAGGAGAAAACGACGAATTTAATGGTGCAATTTTCATAATTTTTCGATTTGTCGTTTGTGAGATAATTGATGTTGGGGGTAAATGGGTTTTGTACATGTGGAACATTCTCTTTGTACACATGGCTTGATATAATTGGTTCCCTCATTCTCACACAAATTCCTACTCTCATTTGAACCCTACCCTATAATAGTAGCTTATGATATACTCCGTAAGTATTCCATAAATACTCCTAATATAATTACTAACATATTTTGTTTATACTCTTAAGTCAATTAACAAATTTAACCGTCGATTAGTGTTAACCAAACACTAAAAAAAACTAAACTTCAACTTGCACCTTTATAAGCTCCAACTTGCAACTTTATAAATAAGTTGTAACTACTAATTTCAGTTATTCAACTAACTTTATCAAACGCACTCACAATGATATCATGATTATAATGTATCTTAAATTATATATAAGAATCACATGATGAGATCATCAAATATTCAATTAGCCAATCAAATTGTCTAATTCTATCAAATTGCTAAAATTTAGGAAAATGATGACATCATAATTAATTATTTCATAATCTTAATCCTAATCAAATTCAAATTGTCTAACTTTACCAAATTATTTAATCCTAATCAAATTCAATAATAATAATAATAATAATAATAATAATAATAATAATAATAATAATAATAATAATAATAATAATAATAATAATAATAATAATAATAATTAAATATAGGATGGTAGCTATTTGACTATATATAGGATTTCTATTTTCTTCTTACCAACAATCGCATATGGATTATTAATTTATTTTTCTCCTCTTTCAATTATATCATTACTTTTAATCACAAAATTAACTAATGTTTAACAAAAAATTCGATACTAAAAAATTTTAATTTTACCTTACATAACCCAGTGTGTATACACGGGTTTAAGGGCTAGTTTAAATATATACGAAAGAAAAAAAAATCAAATGTTTGTTACCCAACCAACATTTATATGAAAAGTGGGTAACAGATTCATGATCCAACTGTTTATCGACTTCATTGTTTGATCCAATTTATGTCTGAATATAAAGACTCTCATATAAGGTAGGTGAAAAATTCATATATTTGTTCTTTCTTTAGATCTTTTGGGGACCCAAATAAATCTTTTGAGGATATTAGAATCGGGCAAAGTGGCTTTGAATTCAAGAAATCAGATTACTATTATTTTTATATCTGTGAATTCCACAAAATATGTGTATTATACTTGGACTGTGTATGAATAGGATATAATATTTACTTATTACTTTCTTGAATTTAAATCATAATAGTTAACTGTGTAGTGGTCGCTAAAAAAAGTATTTATTTTTGAATTTGAAGGTTTTTATTAAGTTCAAAATAATTAGGTTAATAAGCATGAAAGGTTTTATAGTAGAAATGATTAATAATCAATATGCAATAATCATTATGTGATGATTATTAAGATTACTAGCGGATGAAGTTTTTCATGTTCATATCATTCGCGAGGGTGAATATTATAACACCCCTCATTTAATAGCACAATATTATATTATGTTTCACGGAAGCGTATACGTACAATAAATATTTCATTAAAACTTTGCTTGAAATTTTTGCAAACATTCATACAACCTGTTTAACTACTAATCCAAACACAGTTAACTCGTTTATAAACCGGGGCATTATACAAAACATTGTTTATAACGAACTTGATCAGAGTTACAAGTTTCAAACATTCCCAGCATCAAAACATCCCTTCCAGACTACCCACATAATAAACATAACCTGCAGGAAGTAAATTGAGGGATTAGCACAAAGCTAATTGAATGAATAATCAACTACAATTCAATTTAGCTAGCAATATGTTCACAATCAATAATGTAACAAATATCGTCAAGAGGAACGGTGGTTCCTAAGGACCCTGTGCCGGGTGGCCCCATCATAACACTTAAATCAACTGTAGGCCAAAACAGTGATTAACCGCTAACCTATTGCTAATCTTCATCAACACATGTACGCAACCCTGTGTTGACCAACAATAGCAATCAGGTCCAACCGACAATCTAGTTGACCTCTGGATTCTTCATTCAAGCACACAGGCTAATCAAACAACCAATCCAATGGCATATCATTTCAAACTTGACATTCTATCAATAGTAGTCCTATAATTACTGATTGAAATCAAACTTACACAACCAAACCAAACTGTAAGTTTCAAATCCACTCACCTGATTGTCTCGATTCACTTACTCAGCTGTCTTATCTCGCTGAGTTCTCTGAAGATCTGAGAATCAACAATCAGATATAAATTAGAAATCAGAATCATCAATACATAACATTAGGAGCTTAATACAATTAACATTACAATCACAAGTTCCTATTCACATATAATGAATTACAACATAGCTATTATCATGTACTACTACCAACTCATCAATGTTATCACATATAGCAATCAATCAACATTGAATAAGTCAAGTGAAGATGCAAGGTTGGACAGCCAAACAAGCTGCCGGCTGGGTGTAACACCCTCCCCCTGAGCCCACTGGGCTCACGCGGTCCACAGCTGGGCCTGAGGAGCAATGTTAATATAAACCCACTGGGCCAGGTCTGCAGCCCAATGCACCCCAACCACATCACCTATGGATTTCACCAATAGGTAGGTTGTTGAGTCTCGAACCTGAGACCCCTTTAATACTAAGTCTTACCACTTAGTATCACCAATTGAGCTGCAGCTCAATTGGAGATACTAAGTGGTAAGACTTAGTATTAAAGGGGTCTCAGGTTCGAGACTCAACAACCTACCTATTGGTGAAATCCATAGGTGATGTGGTTGGGGTGCATTGGGCTGCAGACCTGGCCCAGTGGGTTTATATTAACATTGCTCCTCAGACCCAGCTGTGGACCGCGTGAGCCCAGGGGGCTCAGGGGGAGGGTGTTACATAAAAAGTGCAACTTATAACGCCCCAAATTTAGAACATTTTTTTTTTTTTTTTTTAAAACATTAAAAAACATCGCGGAAGCAATATCCCATATATATATATATAGCCTTGGATTAACCAAAATATACATAATCATTTACATATGTATTTCGTTAGACAGCTACACAACTAGATGGGCGTTACTTTAGCAAAACTTTTAAAGTAGTACAAAAGTCATCAGAGTTTTCATCCTTGTCGAACATTCCTTCAATTTACTCCGAGACCCGCCCTTAACAAAATATATTAACCTGCAAGGAGTAAACAACGAGGGATTAGCACGAAGCTAAGTGAGTTAACTCATCACAACCACTACACTTAGTTTACACTATGAGTCTACAACAATTAACACTCTGACTCAACATCACTAGAGGATCGGTGGCCCTTGTGGCACCCTCAGCCGCGGTGGCCCACCAAGCGACACTTACACCGACTGCAGGCCAATACAGTGGTTAACCGATAACGATTTGCTACCTTTAGTCAACACAGGCTCTATTCACAACACATGTTCACAACTCTCGTGTTGACTAACCTGTAGTAAAACGTCCAACAATATTGACCTCTTTAACACAATCACCAATAAGTTTCTTAACACATGCTTCTACTTCACAATATGCCTTAACACAAGAATGCATAATTAACACTTGAAGTAACCACATGAGTGATCACCAAACATAGTGAGAGATCAAAGTCCACTCACCTGTTAGTCTCCTTCTCCAAACTCAAAAGTCTTATTTTATTGAGTCTTCGGTGTCTCTGTACACACAATTAAAACACAAGTTAATAACTCGTCTCATAACTAATTATGACTATACTCCATTACATACATTAATAATCAAGAAATATCGATAATTTAAATAATATAAATGGTAGATTCATATAAGTTCACAAACTATCAAAATCTTCAAAATTATAAAGGCAAACGCGATCCAGGCTATTGGGTTGGGATCGCGTTCCTCTTAAGGAAAATATTCTGTCACCAAAATACACTGTGGAACGCGATCCGAAAAAAGAGCTTGGATCGCGTTCACAAGAACAAATCCAAACGAACACAATATTCTACTGATCAACGCGATCCGGTAAGGGGCTTCAGGATCGCGTTCATAGGAACAAAACATGCGGTAAACAAATAACACATGGCAACGCGATCCGGGTAATGATGCAGGATCGCGTTCCTCAATTTTTCAGCAGAGGTTCAAACCTGCAATTACACAGCACGAACCAAAACCACAAAATCTACTAAAACTCAACTTGTAACTCAGATTTTTACCGATTTCTATGTACAATAACACCTAATAACATCATACAACTATGATTCAAACAATAATTCAACATCAAACATCAAAATCACTTATAACCTAACTTATACATCTTCAAACCAAAACTCAAGAACAATTATGTTTTTATCACCAAATCGAGTGCAAGAAGTTTAATCATCATCATCAAATCGATATACAAACACTAAATTAACTCATCAAACTTCCAATCATAATAATCAATAATTTACCTAAAACTCATTATATATATAAATATAACTTACAAGATAGAGATGAATCAAGAATGGGATGATGAGAATGATTATCTTAGTGATTTCAAGCTTCAATCATCAAGCAATTTGTATGATCTTTTGATTTGGTAAGGATTTTTGTAGTAGCATTTGAGTTAGGTTTTAAACTAGAGAGGAAATGAAATTTGGGGAAAAATATGATCGGCCTCCTCATTTATTAAAGCCCAACTCACTTAATCACAGTACCATATTATACTCCTCTTTGATCTATTGTCTGGAACCTAAATACTAATTGCAATAAAATTATTTTATTTTACCGTTATCTAAGATTATTTAAAACAAATATTATTTTACTAGTCACAATATCTCCTGAGACTTATTTACCTATTAATTTCACAATCAAACATATTTAAACAATTAAATTTACGTATTTAAATTTAAAGAAATACCTGATTCTACTGGGCCCAATTTCAGGGTGTTACAAATCTTCCCTCCTTAAAAGATTTCGTCCCCGAAATCTAACTAGACTCGAACAAACTAGGGTAACGGGCCCTCATACTCGCCTCGGTCTCCCAAGTAAGATTTTCTCCCAAACTATGTTTCCATTTCACTAGAACCATAGGTATCTCCTTCTTGCGTAATTTAGTCACCTTTCTATCAACTAACTCAGTGGGCTCTTCTACTAATTTCTGACCCTGGTCAACTCTAAAATCTTGTAACGGAAGGATTTGAGTTGGATCATCCACATTACATTTCCGTAAATAGCAAACATTAAAGGTGTCGTGAATACCACTTAATTCAGAAGGAAGGTCTAAGGCCACGGTTTGATCATTAACTACTTGGCGAATTTTGAATGGACCTATAAATCTCGGAGCCAATTTCCCACGCTTACCAAAACGAATCACGCCCTTCCAAGGTGACACTTTTAAATAAACTAATTCACCTTCGACAAAATTAACTGGTCGACGACGCGGATCAGCATACTGTTTCTGTCTATCTCTAGCGGCTTTCAATTTCTCGCGAGCTATAGCAACTTTATCGGCCGTAATCTGAACAATATCGGGACCCGCAAACTGTTTTTCTCCCGCCTCTAACCAACAAGTCGGCGTTCGACAACGACGTCCATAAAGCATTTCGTATGGCGGCATACCAATACTTGAATGATACGAATTATTATACGCAAATTCCACCAAAGGTAAGTGAGAGTCCCACGAACCCCCATACTCCAAAATACACGCCCTCAACATATCCTCGAGAGTTTGAATGGTTCTTTCTGACTGTCCATCTGTCTGAGGATGATATGCAGTACTCAGATTAACTCGAGTACCTAACTCTTTCTGAAGACTCTGCCAAAAGCCTGACACAAACCTAGAATCTCGATCAGACACAATCGATAATGGTATTCCGTGCCTCGATACAATCTCATTAATATACAATTGAGCCAAACGAGTCAAAGAAGCGGTTTCACTGGTCGCCAGAAAATGGGCACTTTTAGTTAAGCGATCCACAACAACCCAAATCATATCGTTGCCTTTCTGTGTACGTGGTAACTTGGTGACAAAATCCATAGTGATATGTTCCCATTTCCACTCGGGTATCTCCAATTGTTTCAACGAACCATAAGGCTTTTGATGCTCGGCTTTTACTTGGGAACAAATATGACATGATTCCACAAATCTTGCTACATCTGTTTTCATTGTTGGCCACCAATAAAGAGGTTTCAAATCGTTATACATTTTTGTACTACCGGGATGAATGGATAATCTCGATTTATGAACCTCCGTCAAAATCAAATCACGAAGTCCACCAATTAATGGGACCCAAACCCGAGACTGAAAAGTTTTCAACCCACGTGAATCATCAACTAACAAATCCTTTCGTTTCAACATGATCTCGGATTTCAAATTAATATCCAATAAAGCTTCAATCTGTGCGACTTTTAGCTGAGAAATCAAATCAGAGGACACCTCTAATCGCATAAAACAAATCTTCTCACTAGATATATTTCGACTCAATGCATCCGCAACCACATTAGCTTTACCCGGGTGATAACGGATCTCGCAATCATAATCTTTAATCAATTCTAACCATCGCCTCTGACGCATATTTAATTCTTTTTGCGAAAACATGTACTGAAGGCTTTTATGATCCGTGCAAATTACACATTTCGTACCATACAAATAATGTCTCCAAATCTTCAAGGCAAAAATCACAGCCGCAAGCTCCAAATCATGTGTTGGGTAATTCTTTTCATGTGGTTTAAGCTGTCTAGAAGCATACGCAATTACGCGATCTCTTTGCATTAAAACAGCACCTAATCCGGTATGCGATGCATCACAATAGACAATGAAATCATCCGACCCATCAGGTAACGCCAAAACAGGGGCTTGACACAATAATTGCTTTAATGTCTGAAAAGCTGCCTCTTGTAGTTCGGTCCACTGAAATTTCACATCCTTCCGAGTTAACTTAGTCAATGAGCTCGCAATCTTGGAAAAATCTTTAATAAACTTTCTGTAGTATCCTGCTAATCCAAGAAAACTTTTAATTTCTGAAGGAGACTTAGGTGCATTCCAATTCATAACAGCTTTCACTTTAGATGGATCCACTCTAACTCCGTCTTTGCAAATGATATGTCCCAAAAACTGCACCTCACGTAACCAAAACTCACATTTCGAAAACTTTGCATAAAGATGCTCTCTTTTCAATGTTTCAAGTACCAATCTCAGATGCATTTCATGATCCGCTTCAGACTTAGAATAAATCAAAATATCGTCGATAAACACAATCACAAACTGGTCAAGATAGGGACGACACACCCGATTCATTAAATCCATAAAGATTGCAGGAGCATTCGTTAACCCGAACGGCATAACCAAAAACTCATAGTGACCATACCTCGTGCGAAAAGCGGTTTTAGGAATATCTTCCTCACGAACTCGGACTTGATGATATCCCGATCTCAAATCAATTTTCGAAAAATATGAGGATCCTTGTAATTGATCAAACAATTCATCAATTCTGGGCAACGGGTATTTGTTCTTCACCGTTCTCTTATTTAATTCCCTATAATCGATGCACATACGGAGAGTACCATCTTTCTTCTTCACAAACAATACGGGAGCACCCCACGGCGATGAACTCGGCCTAATAAATCCCTTATCTAACAATTCCTGAATTTGCCCCATCATTTCACGGATTTCGGAAGGAGCTAATCTATAAGGAGCCCTTGCTACAGGAGACGAACCAGGAATTAAGTCAATTTGGTATTCTACATCTCTTACAGGGGGAAGGCCAGGCAATTCATCCGGGAACACGTCCGAATATTCAGAAACCACCCGAATATCGGAGATGGATTTCTTTTCTACTTTGGCATCTACCACATAGGCCACAAAGGATTCACAACCCTTAACTAAAGACTTCCTAGCCTTCATCATGGATATTACCGAAATACTACCCTTTGCACGTTCCCCACGCGCCACAACATATGATAGATTGGAAACTGGGATTTTTATTAACTTCTTATGACAAGAGATGCCGGCTTTGTTTTGACTCAGCCAGTCCATACCAAGAACCACATCAAAACTAGGGATTTGCATCAATAGGAAAAACACTGGAAATTCATGATCCTCTATTAATATACTAGCTCCGGCTACCGATGTGGTAACAGGAACTGTCTTACCATCAGCTACCTCAACTTCTAAGGGATTAGAAATCACAGAGGGCATCAATTTCAGTTTATCACAAAATTGCACAGATATAAACGAGCAATTCGCTCCAGAATCAAATAATACACGGGCTGGTACAGAGTTAACAAGGAAAGTACCAGTAATCACGTCATCAGTAAGCACAACATCATCCACGGTCATTCGGAAAGCTCGACCCGTAGCAGCTGGTGGAATCTTCCTTTTCTGGCCAGAAGATGAGGAACCTCTAGCCGCCCCCGTACCATGCTTCCTTGCATCAGGACAATCACCCGCTCGATGTCCCTCTTTGTGACACGTCCAACACACATTATTTGGATAAGTACAATCAATCGCATTATGACCCAACACCCCACATTTCATACACCTTGACGTCCTAATAGAACAAGGCCCGGTATGCTTTGATCGACATCTTGCACAATAGGAATTATCCATCGGAACACCACCATAACTAGTTTTCTTGTTTGATTGAGAAGGTTGCCATCTTTGTTTTCCTTTACCGGAAGAATCACTCTTCGGTTTCAGTGCATATTTTTCTTTATTTTGCAACCTCCTAGCCATAACATCACTATCCACGGATCGTGCCCACTCAAAAGCCTGAGAAATACTATTAGCCATTCTCACAGTGGTACGATAATCTGGTGGTAAGGTTTTCACAAAGTGGCTAATTTTGTTTCTTTCAGTCGGGACCCACTGTTGCACAAATCTTAATTTCTCAGAAAATTGTCGGATAAGCTCATCAATTGACATCTCATCAGTCTTTCGTAAATCCATAAATTCCTGTCTGACACGATCAAGATTATATTCCGAACAGAACTGTTTGCATACCTCGGCATGAAAATCCTGCCATTTAATAGAACTCCTTTGTTGTGGAGTGAAATGAGCAGTTATCGAATCCCACCACGACATAGCTTCACCTTTCAACAATTGTACAGTATAGGGAACTTTGTCTTCCTCATCACAATGACAAACCTCTAACTTTCTTTCCACATCTCGCAACCAGTCCAAAGTAACCGTAGGATCAGGACTTCCAGAGTAAGAGGATGGTTTACTAGACATGAAGGTTTTAAGAGAACATCCTTTCTTCGGAACCTGAAATGGTGGAAATAACTGTGCCTGATAACCAGTCGATCCAAAAGAAGGAAACGGTATTGATGTCTGAAAATCATAACCCTGTTGATGTTGTTGTGAAACATGAGGAAAAGTAACCGGAATCCGAGTAGAAGCAGTAATAGGAGGAGTAGTAGTAGCAACATGCGAATAAGTAGGGATGGATCGTTGAGATGACCCTGCACGTTCCCTCTCAAGTTCTACTACACGATTCTCTAATCTTAATATATATTCTTGACTAGTTTCAACTTCAGTATTTACCGGATTCGAAGTACCATTATGATCCACGTCTTCTGGAGCGGAGTGAACAGTCGAGACATTATAGAGAGTACGGGGTGGTTGCTCATTTTCTGCCATCTGTCATAAAAACCACATCTCAACACTTGTTAATTGTTAGTATTAACATACTAACACATTTCACACTATAGCTAATCCCACAACCCGGAATGTTTGACAACTCGACATTAGATTTGGGATTAAACACTCTGAGTTGTTCAATTCGCCCAAACCTAAGCTCTGATACCAACTTATAACGCCCCAAATTTAGAACATTTTTTTTTTTTTTTAAAAAACATTAAAAAACATCGCGGAAGCAATATCCCATATATATATATATAGCCTTGGATTAACCAAAATATACATAATCATTTACATATGTATTTCGTTAGACAGCTACACAACTAGATGGGCGTTACTTTAGCAAAACTTTTAAAGTAGTACAAAAGTCATCAGAGTTTTCATCCTTGTCGAACATTCCTTCAATTTACTCCGAGACCCGCCCTTAACAAAATATATTAACCTGCAAGGAGTAAACAACGAGGGATTAGCACGAAGCTAAGTGAGTTAACTCATCACAACCACTACACTTAGTTTACACTATGAGTCTACAACAATTAACACTCTGACTCAACATCACTAGAGGATCGGTGGCCCTTGTGGCACCCTCAGCCGCGGTGGCCCACCAAGCGACACTTACACCGACTGCAGGCCAATACAGTGGTTAACCGATAACGATTTGCTACCTTTAGTCAACACAAGCTCTATTCACAACACATGTTCACAACTCTCGTGTTGACTAACCTGTAGTAAAACGTCCAACAATATTGACCTCTTTAACACAATCACCAATAAGTTTCTTAACACATGCTTCTACTTCACAATATGCCTTAACACAAGAATGCATAATTAACACTTGAAGTAACCACATGAGTGATCACCAAACATAGTGAGAGATCAAAGTCCACTCACCTGTTAGTCTCCTTCTCCAAACTCAAAAGTCTTATTTTATTGAGTCTTCGGTGTCTCTGTACACACAATTAAAACACAAGTTAATAACTCGTCTCATAACTAATTATGACTATACTCCATTACATACATTAATAATCAAGAAATATCGATAATTTAAATAATATAAATGGTAGATTCATATAAGTTCACAAACTATCAAAATCTTCAAAATTATAAAGGCAAACGCGATCCAGGCTATTGGGTTGGGATCGCGTTCCTCTTAAGGAAAATATTCTGTCACCAAAATACACTGTGGAACGCGATCCGGAAAAAGAGCTTGGATCGCGTTCACAAGAACAAATCCAAACGAACACAATATTCTACTGATCAACGCGATCCGGTAAGGGGCTTCAGGATCGCGTTCATAGGAACAAAACATGCGGTAAACAAATAACACATGGCAACGCGATCCGGGTAATGATGCAGGATCGCGTTCCTCAATTTTTCAGCAGAGGTTCAAACCTGCAATTACACAGCACGAACCAAAACCACAAAATCTACTAAAACTCAACTTGTAACTCAGATTTTTACCGATTTCTATGTACAATAACACCTAATAACATCATACAACTATGATTCAAACAATAATTCAACATCAAACATCAAAATCACTTATAACCTAACTTATACATCTTCAAACCAAAACTCAAGAACAATTATGTTTTTATCACCAAATCGAGTGCAAGAAGTTTAATCATCATCATCAAATCGATATACAAACACTAAATTAACTCATCAAACTTCCAATCATAATAATCAATAATTTACCTAAAACTCATTATATATATAAATATAACTTACAAGATAGAGATGAATCAAGAATGGGATGATGAGAATGATTATCTTAGTGATTTCAAGCTTCAATCATCAAGCAATTTGTATGATCTTTTGATTTGGTAAGGATTTTTGTAGTAGCATTTGAGTTAGGTTTTAAACTAGAGAGGAAATGAAATTTGGGGAAAAATATGATCGGCCTCCTCATTTATTAAAGCCCAACTCACTTAATCACAGTACCATATTATACTCCTCTTTGATCTATTGTCTGGAACCTAAATACTAATTGCAATAAAATTATTTTATTTTACCGTTATCTAAGATTATTTAAAACAAATATTATTTTACTAGTCACAATATCTCCTGAGACTTATTTACCTATTAATTTCACAATCAAACATATTTAAACAATTAAATTTACGTATTTAAATTTAAAGAAATACCTGATTCTACTGGGCCCAATTTCAGGGTGTTACAAATCTTCCCTCCTTAAAAGATTTCGTCCCCGAAATCTAACTAGACTCGAACAAACTAGGGTAACGGGCCCTCATACTCGCCTCGGTCTCCCAAGTAAGATTTTCTCCCAAACTATGTTTCCATTTCACTAGAACCATAGGTATCTCCTTCTTGCGTAATTTAGTCACCTTTCTATCAACTAACTCAGTGGGCTCTTCTACTAATTTCTGACCCTGGTCAACTCTAAAATCTTGTAACGGAAGGATTTGAGTTGGATCCTCCACATTACATTTCCGTAAATAGCAAACATTAAAGGTGTCGTGAATACCACTTAATTCAGAAGGAAGGTCTAAGGCCACGGTTTGATCATTAACTACTTGGCGAATTTTGAATGGACCTATAAATCTCGGAGCCAATTTCCCACGCTTACCAAAACGAATCACGCCCTTCCAAGGTGACACTTTTAAATAAACTAATTCACCTTCGACAAAATTAACTGGTCGACGACGCGGATCAGCATACTGTTTCTGTCTATCTCTAGCGGCTTTCAATTTCTCGCGAGCTATAGCAACTTTATCGGCCGTAATCTGAACAATATCGGGACCCGCAAACTGTTTTTCTCCCGCCTCTAACCAACAAGTCGGCGTTCGACAACGACGTCCATAAAGCATTTCGTATGGCGGCATACCAATACTTGAATGATACGAATTATTATACGCAAATTCCACCAAAGGTAAGTGAGAGTCCCACGAACCCCCATACTCCAAAATACACGCCCTCAACATATCCTCGAGAGTTTGAATGGTTCTTTCTGACTGTCCATCTGTCTGAGGATGATATGCAGTACTCAGATTAACTCGAGTACCTAACTCTTTCTGAAGACTCTGCCAAAAGCCTGACACAAACCTAGAATCTCGATCAGACACAATCGATAATGGTATTCCGTGCCTCGATACAATCTCATTAATATACAATTGAGCCAAACGAGTCAAAGAAGCGGTTTCACTGGTCGCCAGAAAATGGGCACTTTTAGTTAAGCGATCCACAACAACCCAAATCATATCGTTGCCTTTCTGTGTACGTGGTAACTTGGTGACAAAATCCATAGTGATATGTTCCCATTTCCACTCGGGTATCTCCAATTGTTTCAACGAACCATAAGGCTTTTGATGCTCGGCTTTTACTTGGGAACAAATATGACATGATTCCACAAATCTTGCTACATCTGTTTTCATTGTTGGCCACCAATAAAGAGGTTTCAAATCGTTATACATTTTTGTACTACCGGGATGAATGGATAATCTCGATTTATGAACCTCCGTCAAAATCAAATCACGAAGTCCACCAATTAATGGGACCCAAACCCGAGACTGAAAAGTTTTCAACCCACGTGAATCATCAACTAACAAATCCTTTCGTTTCAACATGATCTCGGATTTCAAATTAATATCCAATAAAGCTTCAATCTGTGCGACTTTTAGCTGAGAAATCAAATCAGAGGACACCTCTAATCGCATAAAACAAATCTTGTCACTAGATATATTTCGACTCAATGCATCCGCAACCACATTAGCTTTACCCGGGTGATAACGGATCTCGCAATCATAATCTTTAATCAATTCTAACCATCGCCTCTGACGCATATTTAATTCTTTTTGCGAAAACATGTACTGAAGGCTTTTATGATCCGTGCAAATTACACATTTCGTACCATACAAATAATGTCTCCAAATCTTCAAGGCAAAAATCACAGCCGCAAGCTCCAAATCATGTGTTGGGTAATTCTTTTCATGTGGTTTAAGCTGTCTAGAAGCATACGCAATTACGCGATCTCTTTGCATTAAAACAGCACCTAATCCGGTATGCGATGCATCACAATAGACAATGAAATCATCCGACCCATCAGGTAACGCCAAAACAGGGGCTTGACACAATAATTGCTTTAATGTCTGAAAAGCTGCCTCTTGTAGTTCGGTCCACTGAAATTTCACATCCTTCCGAGTTAACTTAGTCAATGAGCTCGCAATCTTGGAAAAATCTTTAATAAACTTTCTGTAGTATCCTGCTAATCCAAGAAAACTTTTAATTTCTGAAGGAGACTTAGGTGCATTCCAATTCATAACAGCTTTCACTTTAGATGGATCCACTCTAACTCCGTCTTTGCAAATGATATGTCCCAAAAACTGCACCTCACGTAACCAAAACTCACATTTCGAAAACTTTGCATAAAGATGCTCTCTTTTCAATGTTTCAAGTACCAATCTCAGATGCATTTCATGATCCGCTTCAGACTTAGAATAAATCAAAATATCGTCGATAAACACAATCACAAACTGGTCAAGATAGGGACGACACACCCGATTCATTAAATCCATAAAGATTGCAGGAGCATTCGTTAACCCGAACGGCATAACCAAAAACTCATAGTGACCATACCTCGTGCGAAAAGCGGTTTTAGGAATATCTTCCTCACGAACTCGGACTTGATGATATCCCGATCTCAAATCAATTTTCGAAAAATATGAGGATCCTTGTAATTGATCAAATAATTCATCAATTCTGGGCAACGGGTATTTGTTCTTCACCGTTCTCTTATTTAATTCCCTATAATCGATGCACATACGGAGAGTACCATCTTTCTTCTTCACAAACAATACGGGAGCACCCCACGGCGATGAACTCGGCCTAATAAATCCCTTATCTAACAATTCCTGAATTTGCCCCATCATTTCACGGATTTCGGAAGGAGCTAATCTATAAGGAGCCCTTGCTACAGGAGACGAACCAGGAATTAAGTCAATTTGGTATTCTACATCTCTTACAGGGGGAAGGCCAGGCAATTCATCAGGGAACACGTCCGAATATTCAGAAACCACCCGAATATCGGAGATGGATTTCTTTTCTACTTTGGCATCTACCACATAGGCCACAAAGGATTCACAACCCTTAACTAAAGACTTCCTAGCCTTCATCATGGATATTACCGAAATACTACCCTTTGCACGTTCCCCACGCGCTACAACATATGATAGATTGGAAACTGGGATTTTTATTAACTTCTTATGACAAGAGATGTCGGCTTTGTTTTGACTCAGCCAGTCCATACCAAGAACCACATCAAAACTAGGGATTTGCATCAATAGGAAAAACACTGGAAATTCATGATCCTCTATTAATATACTAGCTCCGGCTACCGATGTGGTAACAGGAACTGTCTTACCATCAGCTACCTCAACTTCTAAGGGATTAGAAATCACAGAGGGCATCAATTTCAGTTTATCACAAAATTGCACAGATATAAACGAGCAATTCGCTCCAGAATCAAATAATACACGGGCTGGTACAGAGTTAACAAGGAAAGTACCAGTAATCACGTCATCAGTAAGCACAACATCATCCACGGTCATTCGGAAAGCTCGACCCGTAGCAGCTGGTGGAATCTTCCTTTTCTGGCCAGAAGATGAGGAACCTCTAGCCGCCCCCGTACCATGCTTCCTTGCATCAGGACAATCACCCGCTCGATGTCCCTCTTTGTGACACGTCCAACACACATTATTTGGATAAGTACAATCAATCGCATTATGACCCAACACCCCACATTTCATACACCTTGACGTCCTAATAGAACAAGGCCCGGTATGCTTTGATCGACATCTTGCACAATAGGAATTATCCATCGGAACACCACCATAACTAGTTTTCTTGTTTGATTGAGAAGGTTGCCATCTTTGTTTTCCTTTACCGGAAGAATCACTCTTCGGTTTCAGTGCATATTTTTCTTTATTTTGCAACCTCCTAGCCATAACATCACTATCCACGGATCGTGCCCACTCAAAAGCCTGAGAAATACTATTAGCCATTCTCACAGTGGTACGATAATCTGGTGGTAAGGTTTTCACAAAGTGGCTAATTTTGTTTCTTTCAGTCGGGACCCACTGTTGCACAAATCTTAATTTCTCAGAAAATTGTCGGATAAGCTCATCAATTGACATCTCATCAGTCTTTCGTAAATCCATAAATTCCTGTCTGACACGATCAAGATTATATTCCGAACAGAACTGTTTGCATACCTCGGCATGAAAATCCTACCATTTAATAGAACTCCTTTGTTGTGGAGTGAAATGAGCAGTTATCGAATCCCACCACGACATAGCTTCACCTTTCAACAATTGTACAGTATAGGGAACTTTGTCTTTCTCATCACAATGACAAACCTCTAACTTTCTTTCCACATCTCGCAACCAGTCCAAAGTAACCGTAGGATCAGGACTTC
The DNA here is from genome assembly GCA_949592205.1 of Helichrysum umbraculigerum. Taxonomy (NCBI): domain Eukaryota; kingdom Viridiplantae; phylum Streptophyta; class Magnoliopsida; order Asterales; family Asteraceae; genus Helichrysum; species Helichrysum umbraculigerum. The sequence goes on from CATIUR010000001.1 coordinate 99,904,780, forward strand.
CAGAGTAAGAGGATGGTTTACTAGACATGAAGGTTTTAAGAGAACATCCTTTCTTCGGAACCTGAAATGGTGGAAATAACTGTGCCTGATAACCAGTCGATCCAAAAGAAGGAAACGGTATTGATGTCTGAAAATCATAACCCTGTTGATGTTGTTGTGAAACATGAGGAAAAGTAACCGGAATCCGAGTAGAAGCAGTAATAGGAGGAGTAGTAGTAGCAACATGCGAATAAGTAGGGATGGATCGTTGAGATGACCCTGCACGTTCCCTCTCAAGTTCTACTACACGATTCTCTAATCTTAATATATATTCTTGACTAGTTTCAACTTTAGTATTTACCGGATTCGAAGTACCATTATGATCCACGTCTTCTGGAGCGGAGTGAACAGTCGAGACATTATAGAGAGTACGGGGTGGTTGCTCATTTTCTGCCATCTGTCATAAAAACCACATCTCAACACTTGTTAATTGTTAGTATTAACATACTAACACATTTCACACTATAGCTAATCCCACAACCCGGAATGTTTGACAACTCGACATTAGATTTGGGATTAAACACTCTGAGTTGTTCAATTCGCCCAAACCTAAGCTCTGATACCAACTTATAACGCCCCAAATTTAGAACATTTTTTTTTTTTTTTTTTAAACATTAAAAAACATCGCGGAAGCAATATCCCATATATATATATATAGCCTCGGATTAACCAAAATATACATAATCATTTACATATGTATTTCGTTAGACAGCTACACAACTAGATGGGCGTTACTTTAGCAAAACTTTTAAAGTAGTACAAAAGTCATCAGAGTTTTCATCCTTGTCGAACATTCCTTCAATTTACTCCGAGACCCGCCCTTAACAAAATATATTAACCTGCAAGGAGTAAACAACGAGGGATTAGCACGAAGCTAAGTGAGTTAACTCATCACAACCACTACACTTAGTTTACACTATGAGTCTACAACAATTAACACTCTGACTCAACATCACTAGAGGATCGGTGGCCCTTGTGGCACCCTCAGCCGCGGTGGCCCACCAAGCGACACTTACACCGACTGCAGGCCAATACAGTGGTTAACCGATAACGATTTGCTACCTTTAGTCAACACAAGCTCTATTCACAACACATGTTCACAACTCTCGTGTTGACTAACCTGTAGTAAAACGTCCAACAATATTGACCTCTTTAACACAATCACCAATAAGTTTCTTAACACATGCTTCTACTTCACAATATGCCTTAACACAAGAATGCATAATTAACACTTGAAGTAACCACATGAGTGATCACCAAACATAGTGAGAGATCAAAGTCCACTCACCTGTTAGTCTCCTTCTCCAAACTCAAAAGTCTTATTTTATTGAGTCTTCGGTGTCTCTGTACACACAATTAAAACACAAGTTAATAACTCGTCTCATAACTAATTATGACTATACTCCATTACATACATTAATAATCAAGAAATATCGATAATTTAAATAATATAAATGGTAGATTCATATAAGTTCACAAACTATCAAAATCTTCAAAATTATAAAGGCAAACGCGATCCAGGCTATTGGGTTGGGATCGCGTTCCTCTTAAGGAAAATATTCTGTCACCAAAATACACTGTGGAACGCGATCCGGAAAAAGAGCTTGGATCGCGTTCACAAGAACAAATCCAAACGAACACAATATTCTACTGATCAACGCGATCCGGTAAGGGGCTTCAGGATCGCATTCATAGGAACAAAACATGCGGTAAACAAATAACACATGGCAACGCGATCCGGGTAATGATGCAGGATCGCGTTCCTCAATTTTTCAGCAGAGGTTCAAACCTGCAATTACACAGCACGAACCAAAACCACAAAATCTACTAAAACTCAACTTGTAACTCAGATTTTTACCGATTTCTATGTACAATAACACCTAATAACATCATACAACTATGATTCAAACAATAATTCAACATCAAACATCAAAATCACTTATAACCTAACTTATACATCTTCAAACCAAAACTCAAGAACAATTATGTTTTTATCACCAAATCGAGTGCAAGAAGTTTAATCATCATCATCAAATCGATATACAAACACTAAATTAACTCATCAAACTTCCAATCATAATAATCAATAATTTACCTAAAACTCATTATATATATAAATATAACTTACAAGATAGAGAGGAATCAAGAATGGGATGATGAGAATGATTATCTTAGTGATTTCAAGCTTCAATCATCAAGCAATTTGTATGATCTTTTGATTTGGTAAGGATTTTTGTAGTAGCATTTGAGTTAGGTTTTAAACTAGAGAGGAAATGAAATTTGGGGAAAAATATGATCGGCCTCCTCATTTATTAAAGCCCAACTCACTTAATCACAGTACCATATTATACTCCTCTTTGATCTATTGTCTGGAACCTAAATACTAATTGCAATAAAATTATTTTATTTTACCGTTATCTAAGATTATTTAAAACAAATATTATTTTACTAGTCACAATATCTCCTGAGACTTATTTACCTATTAATTTCACAAGCAAACATATTTAAACAATTAAATTTACGTATTTAAATTTAAAGAAATACCTGATTCTACTGGGCCCAATTTCAGGGTGTTACACTAGGGGTCCAGACCCGTCGGCTTCCACACACTACCCACCGGTTCATAGGTCTAGACGCCGGGTAAATTACATTTTGAGTGATCGGAACCAAATTGCATTTTAAAGCCTATTTTAGCCGCCGGATTGACCAAGGAACAGCCGGGTTTGGGATCAACCGGCCGGCTTGGGTACTCGACCCGCCGGCCCCCTTGGATTTACAACGAAGCCGCCGGCTTCACTAAACAAGCCGCCGGCTTGTTCATCTTTTACAGCAGCAGCAGCAGAGGTTTAAAACTCTGCACGAACCAAACCTTACAAAATCCTAACTTTGGCATGCTAACTCACTTTGGCAACATTTCTATACCACAAAAACATCATATGGCAGCAAGTTTATATTAAACAACATCAATTAACATGAAATAATTCCACTTTTGATTATAATCATGAAACCCACTTAGCTCATTCAAGAACTTCAATTCATTTATGCAAACTATAGAGATCAGTTTACCAACATCTTATAGCATCATATATCATCATATGAAACTCAACAATTCAATCGATTCCTCAATTTCATGCACAAGCTAACTTCATTTTATCAAGTTCTTAAGGAATATAATAACACTTACAAAATAGAAGAACAAGATGATTATGATGATAAGCTATCTAAGATCAAGATCAAAATCAGTGCTTGAATTGGATTCAATTTTATTGGTTTTGTATTTCTTAGTTTTTAGCTTATAGAGATGTTGGGGTTTTTGTTTAGAGTGAAAGGAAAACTTTCCTTTTTAGGAAAGTTAAATAGGTCGACTCTTCACCTTTGCACCAACCCGTATTCACTTAAAACTAGTCCCCTTTCAATCTATTGCCTGGAACTTAAAAATCATTTGCGAGAAACTTATTTTATTCTACCATCAGTATAGTAAATTACATCAATCAACAATTTACTATCCACAATAAGTTCTGAAACTTATTTACCTAAGTTTCTCAGATAACAATTAATAACTAATAATTTCTAAAATAATCAAATACATCAATTTAAAATTAGAAATTACCAGACCGCTACGGAGGATGTCACAAATATTTTTACTCAAATGTACGCGGTCTAATAATATGAGTTTTTTCTATGACCGTTTTCGACCCATTTCATGACCACTCAAGACGTGCAGCTAGTGACATTTGAATCCGAGATATCTTGTGAGAATATTAAGACTCCAATCACTAGACCATCTTAATGATGATTTAATGATTACATTACTATAATCACAAAATATAGAGCGTGTCAAATATGTAATAGCTTAAGAACATCTCCTATTCGAAGGTTTTTCTTAAAAGCCTTTTATACAAAAGGGAAAACTATTTAGAAAGTTTTTCCATTGCAAGTTAAATCTTTTCCGCAATGGATTTATCAAAATTGAGTTATCGCTCAACGACTTCTTTTTTTAAAAAATATGTTAGTGTAGATTTCTAATACAAGAAAACTTTTAGAAAGTTCTTACGTTATATAGTACTGATCAAATGCTAATTATGTTTTTCGAGACGAGATTTATGAATCGAGAAATTAATTAACCATATTCGCATATAATGTTGCAGCTAAAGAGGTTTGGAATTTGCTACGTTATCACGTGTTTGGCATGAATCGGCATGATAGTTGTGATCTATTCATAGAGTAAGGTTCAAATGAGTACACCAATTTTGAGTGAGAATGAGGGAACCAATAAATTTCTGCCATGTGTCACTTTATTCTCTCTCCTTCACATTTTTAAAAATTGAATATCTCACAAACGGTAAGTCGAAAAATCATGAAAATTGCACCATAAAATTCAGCGTTTTCTCATCTTCGATTTTCTGTCCCTCAAGGTATACTTTCGACAACTTTTTTTTCCTTCCATTTTTTGGTGGGTTTTACAAATTAGTAACATATGTGTTAGTGATTGGTTATACATTTAATTTGTGGTTAAGGTTAGGGTTTAGGGTTAGGGTTAGGGTTTAGTAGGGTTTAAGTTTTAGGGTTTAGTATGATTTAGGGTTTAGAGTTTTGTAAATCGTTTAGGGTTTAGGATTTAGGGGTTAGGGTTTGAGGTTTGGGGTTTCGGGGAAAAACCCCAAACCTCAAACCCTAACCCATAAACCCCAAACCCTAAACGCTAAACGCAACACTAACACATGTGTTACTAATTTATAAAACCCACCAAAAAATGAAAATTTTTTTTTTTTTTGTCATAAGTATGCCTTGAGTGACGGCAAATCGAAGAGAATAAAACGCTGAATTTAGTGGTGCAATTTTCATAATTTTTCGATTTGTCGTTTGAAAGATAATTGATGTTGGGGGTAAATGAGTTTTGTACATGTGAAGCATTCTCTTTGTACGCATGGCACAATATCATTGGTATTCTCATTCTCACACAAATTCTTATTCTTATTTGAACCCCACCCTCCATTCATATAATAAATGTAATTCACGTATATATATTACTACAACCAGTGGCGGAGTTATTCAGGTGCAAGGGGTAGCCGCTGATACATATGACTTTTATATAGGGAAATTAAAAATTTCAAGTATATATCGTTTTGCCCTCCGAAAAAAAAATTGACGATATACCCCATGAAATCGCAAAAGCAAATTTGCGATTTACGATTTCGTGATTTGCTTTTGCGAGCCGTTCATTGACTGAGCCGTGGCCGAGACACCCAGTGCCATCTCAAATCGCAAATTTGCGATTTACCTATGCCCCGAGAAATACTTGCGATCTCCGAGTCGTTTTGCACGTTCCCGAGAATTCAGTGCCATCGCAAATGGCAAATCGCGAATCGTAAATTTGCGATTTGCTAAGGCCTCAAACGCCTTCAGCGACTCGGTCACGTGCACGGGTCGCAAAAGCAAATGCACTGGTCGCAAAAAGCAAATTTGCGATTTGCGAATGGAAGGGGCATATCGTCAAATTTTTTTTCGAGGGGCAAAACGTTATATACTTGAAAAAAAAGTGACATTTTTTTAATTTCCCTTTTATATATCTAAGTGTATAAAAAAAATTAACTTATTAGTATATAGCATAAAAGCTGCACATAAAAAACGATTGTGATACTTATCCAGTTACCCTAACCCTATATAAATCTAGTTAGACCCACTATTGAAAAAGCCCACATACTATAATAAGCCCAACTCTCTCAGTATACATTTATTTGAAGAAAAATAATATAGTAATTTAAAGATAAAATAAACCTAATATAGATACAATATACAAAAGAACTTTGCTCAGACTCAACTTCTTTATCCTTTTTTACTAAACCTTTTGCAAATTTCACCCTGAGCAACTCCAATGAGTGTTTATTTGAAGTTTTTCTGGTAAAAAAAATAATTGAAAAGGTAACAACAACAAAAATGAATGTGCCTCAGCAACAAAAAAGCGTCAGATAATAATTTATGGGTGATTCAGACGACGCTGTTAATAATTGCTACCAACTTATGGGTGAATGACGAGGAAAATCTAGATTTTGGTTAATATTGTACTTTTTGATGTAATTCTACATATTAAATGAAATCATACAAATTTTAATTTGTTTTAGTATAGATTTACTTAATAATTTTGTGCTACCCCTTGTATTTATTCCTAGCTCCGCCTCTGACTACAACATAATAATTACATTTTTTCATATTTTTCTTAGGATAAAAATAATCTTAATCTATTATTTATAAGCTACTAGCATTCGAGTAAAATCGTCACGACTGAAATGGAAAACGATCTTTGATTAGGGGAGGCAAGATCATCTTGATAAGCGCATTTGTTGAGAACATAATAAAAAATGCTTAAATGATTATTTACGAGTATAAGAGCGATGTCTCTTTCAGGTTCAGGCCCAGGCGCCCAGCTGCTAATTTACTTGGGCTGTTTTTGTGCTTTCTGGGCTTCATGCAAGGTGGTGGATTTCAGTGTTGGCCCATACATTAGATTAAACGAAGGAATCCATAGAATTATAGAAATAAGAAAAAAAATGGAGCAAAGAAACTTCAAAGATTTATTGTCTTTTAGCATAAAACCAATTAAATGTAATAATCAAGAAAAGCATGCCGACACGTTAAAAATAAAGTATTCATAATAATCATATTGATAGTGATATTGATATATAAACATATTTATTAGGGAAAATTGACAAGAAAGTGATTGTACCATAATTTTCGCTTCAAAATTCTCAAACCGATTCGTTGTTCAAAAAATTTCCAAAACATGGAAATCACAAAGTTGTTTCGCCATTTCGGTTTAAGTAGACTAGGCACATAATTATTACGCCGTTAGTGTCAATAAACATTTAAGCGGAACAACATAACAAAGTACTATTATTCGTTTTTTTAACGAAAGCCTTGACTTTCATTAAGATGTTTGGACATTCGTAAAATAGTTATACATAAACTAAAATTCAGGGGGAACAACCCTAATGTTAGTATATATTATTTTCAAAGTACAAATTTTTATGCATGTCATAATGTCTTAACGAAAGCTCTTAGGGCTCTCGTTATCGATATCTTTCTATAAATAACTCAATAATAAATATTATTTTTGGTAAAACTTAATGACTTATGTGCGGGTAAAGAAAAAATTTGTCAGGGACAAATTTTACTTAATGACTTATGTGTTAAACTATTTGATGCAGGGAAGCATTATATTAATGTTAAGATTTGTTGTGTTAATTATGCCGACTTTCCTAATCGTAGTGGCCTCTATTTCAGTTTTGGAATAGGATGATGATTGTTCTAGGTTTTCTATTATATTTAAGGTCTTTTAATGTTTGTTTTAATAAATAAATTATGATTCGTTTTCTAATTAAAATAAAACTCTAGATATTAAGAAATAAGGTGTCTGTCTCCTCATGAAAGCACCCCTATAAGTCTTAGGTTTATTGTTTATTTGTTAGTTTATGTCTTGTAAAATAAAAGAGTTAAAGAAGAACGAGAATTCTTTTACTGATTCTTTGTTATACGTTTGTGTGTAACGGCCATTTAATCATATCGATCCCTCGTCACTATTTCAAACGAGTTTTGCCAAATATATTCATTACTAATTGTTTAATCAATGCATACATATCTATTCTTTTATATATTTCTAACAAAAAAAAAAAAATAGCGTTCCAAAATGTTTAAAAATAGCTCTGTTTTGGCTTTCGTGTTGATATTATTTTCTTGAACAAGCTAGAAAGTCAAAGGAAGGACAATAGAAAAGAAACAAAAATGCAATGAAAATAGACGTTATATTATCTGTGGTTGTGGCGAAGACTTTTTCCTTTTCTATGTTAATTTTGAATAAAAACAAATATGTTAATAAAGGGAAAACAACAACATTTTTAATGTTAATTTGAGGCAAAGTATATAAACCACATCTTTAATTTAAATTTATTCTTCCGTCTTTCGACTTTATGTATGAAAAGAGTAATAACGGAAATGGGTGGTTTGTATGATTCCCCATGCACGATTCAAACATTCGACACAACTTTTGAAAAAATATATAAAAACTTGTATATTTAATAGTTCGTTTAATTATTTGTTTTTCTAGAACAATGAACTATACTTTGTTAACAAGTGGCAGCGTTTTTATTGTTTAAAGAATAACATTTATTTCAAGATTTTTAAATATAATAACGTGAACACTTTAGATGAAACAATAAAAATACAAGTAAGAACCGAATAAAGCAAAATACTTGGTAATAGTATAAGTTGTGTTGTTTTCAAATTTCTTGTACGTTTTAATCACAAAGCCGATAAGGTTGATATGATCATTTGAGTATTGGATGTTTGATTATAGTTTTTTATATTTACCTTTTATTTTATTTTCTTACATATAAGGTGTGTTTAGTTACGAAAACATTTCCTATTTTTTTAATTCATTTTGTATGATAAGTGTTTTATTTCTCTTAAAAAACATTGAAAACTTATAAAACGTGTTTAAATATGAGGGATGGAGTTTTCATTTTTCAAGAAATATTATAAATAAATTTTTTAACAACCATTAAATAGTAGTTTGCAACTTCCTAATTATGAAAAGGGAAATAAGAATTTTTCTTTTCTTATAAAAGTAACTTAGAGAAGTTGAATACGTTTCTAATTTTCATGTTTTGTTAGATAAGTTTTCTGAAAAAATGAGAAAGTTTTATATAACTTAACGCACCCTTACAATCTCATTTTCCAAATATATAATCTTCAACAATAATCAGCACCCTTGTTGGGCGAAAGAAGAAGAAGAGATAGACTACCATGGAGCATGCGAAATATTTAATTAATTTGATCAATGCAGCTTAAAAAGTTTGAGATAAATACTATTTTTGGTTTATCATTTTCTGAAACATGTTTGATTTTCTTACTTATAAAGCAAATAACTTTATTCCTAAACGTGGATCATGTTTATTGCTTAAAAAAAATGTATTTATTATGTTTGCATAATAGTTTGTCTCTTAAACACATAGGCCATAGCCTTGAGTTTTAAATGTATGTACGTGAAAATAGAAAAAATAGATCACTATACGTACATTTGATTTTAAATCCAATGACCTTTCTAATCATGAAGTTGGAGGGTTCATATACATCGAATGTGACACTTATATATATTCGTGGTAGTGAGGGTGCGTTAATACTTGATGTTGACGTTGACATTTGCTAGCTTATAGTTATGATGATGATTAAATTTAATCTTAGGGTGATTATTAAATATAAGAGTGTAAACTTGTGACTATTGCTTTAGACGTATAATAACTTGGTTGGTTTTGAAGACGGTGATATCTGCAAACAATCACAATTTTGATATGCACCGGTATTAAAGAAAAAGCTAATTTATTAGATTCGAATAAAATTATTGGACCACTATAATTTGATATCACGTTTCATATTTTAGAGCTAAGATGATTATAACTTGAATGCATCGAAGTTGTTAATTAGGAATTCAACCTATGAAACAACATTCAAGTTTAAACTCTTTGAAAACGAATTGAAGTAATTAAGTAAACAAACGTATGATTAGGGAGATCGAAAAACATATAACAGCCACATGATGGGACGATCGATAGAATGATAAATTTAATTAACTGTTCGATCACTTACACAAATGGTGATTAAATTTAAATAACATGCATTATTGCATTAAGGACCGGAGTTAATTACAATATTGTATAATTATGCATATTAATTCTTAGCATAATGATCGTTTTGTTATTCATAAATAGGGTAGGGTTCAAATGAGAATAGGAATTTGTGTGAGAATGAGGGAACCAATGATATCAAGCCATGTGTATAAAGAGAATGTTCCACATGCACAAAACCCATTTACACCCAACATCAATTATCTCACAAACGACAAATCGAAAAATTATGAAAATTGCACCATTAAATTCGTCGTTTTCTCCTCTTCGATTTACCGTCCCTCAACACATACTTTCGAAAAGTTTTTTTTTTATTTTTTTTCATTTTTTGGTGGGTTTCACGTTTACTAACACATGTGTTAAAGTGTTGCGTTTAGGGTTTAGGGTTTGTGGTTTAGGGGTTAGGGTTTAGGGTTTAGGGTTTGAGGTTTGGGGTTTCGGCCCAAACCTCAAACCCTAAACCCTAAACCCTAACCCCTAAACCACAAACCCTAAACCCTAAACGCTTTACAAAACGCTAAACCCTAAATCTTTCTAAACCCTAAACCTTGAACCCCTTCTAAACCCTAAACCCTTATAAACCCTAAACCATAAACCCTACTAAACCCTAAACCTAACCCTAAACCCTAACCTTAACCACAAATTAAATGTACAACTAATCACTAACACATGTGTTATTAATTTGTGAAACCCACCAAAAAATAAGAAAAAAAAAAGTTGTCAAAAGTATGCCTTAAGGGACGGCAAATCGAAGAGGAGAAAACGTTGAATTTTATGGTGCAATTTTCATGATTTTTCGACTTACCGTTTGTGAGATATTTAATTTTTAAAAATGTGAAGGAGAGAGAATAAAGTGTGGAGGAGAGAGAATAAAGTGACAAATGACAGAAATCTGTTGGTTCCCTCATTCTCACTCAAAATTGGTGTACTCATTTGAACCTTACTCTTCATAAATATAAAGCTAATAGACAAAGTTTTCATTATATATACTTATATATAGCATGTTCCATAAAATTAATACTAAAAACCAATTATGAAAAGTTTGGTTATTTCAATCATTAGCGATGAATCATGTTCACAATTCTTTTCGTGTAGACATATATTTTTCAAAAAAGTAGAAATAATATGATTCACATAATTATTTGTGGTCAATACTCGGTATATGAAGTTATTTTTAACTGAGAGTAATGTCGAATGACTCCATTAACAATGTATGTTTAGTTGCTTACATTTTCACCCTGGCTTTTCGGTAGGGGCGGAGTTGGATATGATAAGGGAGGAGGTTAATTTTTTTTTCTTCATTTTTGAAGGGATCAGATATTAAAAAAATATCGGTAATACCCTTAAAATTATCTATCTTTTTATGTAATTTGAATTTTTTTAGGGGCATATGCCCCTGCCTCCCTCACTGCTTTCTGACATTATGAACCCATTGAATTATTTTCATTCCTTTCAAATTATGTTAATGAAGCAAATCGTGTTTTCCTTGAAAGAAAATACAATATGGTGATCCACTTTTCCGATTGGTTTAGTTTCAACTAATTCAAATCGCTTCCAACTATATGTACATTTGCATAAATTTTTATAAGACAAAGATGTGTTATTTATATGCTTGAATATTGAAATCGTTATATACTCTCTATGTGATATAGTTCGAATCACAAAATGTCAAAATCTTACGCGCAACTGTTAACCTTATCTTGTTTGATCGTAAAAAATATAATGCAATATGACTATCGTTGTCTTTATTATCATTTCATTCTATTTTATGTGTACACGGTGATGAAAAAAGGCACCGTTATCATATACTACAAAAGTTATTATGCTTAATTTAAATGTTTTGTTTTGGCCATATTGCATCAAGACCTACAAAAAGGGTCAAAGAAAGAGCCAGACAGCCAATTAAAAAAAGAAAAAGAAAAAGAAAATAGACGTTATATAAAATATAAAATATAAAATATAAAATAAAATAACCATGTGGTTTTAAAGCACATTTCCCTCTATTCGATACTTGATACAATATAGTTTTTGATGTCTTGTATTTTAACTAATAAAATTTAATTTTTTTAAAAATAATCAGTCAAGTACTACTACTATAGTCCATTATTTGATATACGGAGTATATCTTACATTTGGCAAATTGCAGAAAGTAGAAATTAACTATTATCTAATTATTGATTCTACAATTAAATCGATTATCAAAAATATCAGTAATCAGTAATAGAAATATATAAACAATTTGTTTATGATCTTAACAATATGTTAGTACATGGAAATTGGCAAAAAAATATACATAGTGTCAGGTAATACTAAAAATGTGAAGAAACTAAAAGTTGATTTCTACTCGTATAATTGATACTTTTGACTGTTAATTATAGAATCGATAATTAGATAATAATTCGTTTCTAATGTTTTTCTATTTACCCTTTACGTTAATTAAAATTCATATATGTTCAAAAACCCATTTAAAGTTTATATGAGTATATAACTTATTTTATGTTCCAAAGTCCAAACTGTGTTATATTGATCAATACAAGTCTTTCTACTAGTTACTATTTACTACTGTTGCTATATATATAGGGAGGTTCAAATGAGAATCAACTAAAAGTTGAGAACCTTGAGAACTACTAGATTATGTGTTTGTTCACATGTAATTAACTTCGTTCATATGTGAACATTGATGTACATTTAATTGAAAAAGAAAAAAGTAAAAAGAAATTCGTAAAATTATATTGAAAAAAAAAAAAAAAAAACAAATATAAGTTCACATGTGAACAAAATGGTTATAACGTGTTTTAACACTTAATTTTAGGATTTTTAACATTTTTTTCTCAGTCTAACCTACATATAAACAATTTTTTTTCTCAGTCTAACCTACATATAAGTTCATCACATATGAACGAAGTTAATCACATATGAACAAACACGTAATCTAGTAGTTCTCAAGGTTCTCAACTTTTAGCTGGTTCTCATTTGAACCTTATATATATATATATATATATATATATATATGGCGTACCAATTACTAAATAGCCTAGTAGTAAAGGCAACCCATGACTTCTTTCAGATAATGGGTTCGAAACCTATCATGGGTAGTACGGAGTATTTAATTACATAAATGTACCTACTACCAATGAAGCGCATGTCTCACAACGTTAAGGCTTAATCTGTGTGAGTTTCGGCTCGGACGTTGTGGTATATGTGATGGAGGCGATTTTTCCGACGATGTTGGACCTTATGAGGGGTTCGATCGTGCTCAAATGAAATATGAAACGGCTCCGATAGGTGGCCTGAATACCCTTAATTATATATATATATGTTTAATCAACAAAATCGGCTATGAACTGCCTCCTTTTGTTGCAGCTAAGCAACCAACCCAAAGTATTGTTCATGTACGCAACAAACTGGTTGGTTTCGTACTGCGATCCTGCAAAGTGAGATTTTACCTTTTCATGTACGCAACAAACTGGTTGGTAGCCACGTCATTGTTAAATGAACGTGTACACACAATCTGAATCTCCTTTTCAATTTCCGACCACCAACATATTCTGGCGGCAGATACGGGACCAATCTCTTTGTCTCTCTCTCCGTTACTAGATTTGTCTTGGTTGATCAACGTAACAGACATCTTTTCGTCTCTCTCTCCGCTTTGGTTTCTCATTCTGTTTCGAAAAATCGAACCAGCAACCGCCGTAAATTTCGGTGTCACAGGATCCGATCTAGGGTTTCTGATTCATAGTTTTTCTCTCATATTCCAGATCCGCATTTCCGTTTTCATTTACATACTATGGATCTACGCTTTCATTTTCGTTTTCATTTTCGTTTCTCCTTCCCCATCCGTCGTATGTTGATGGTTGGTCTTCGTCGGATTTTTCGCCGGAGCACACCGGAGAAGATGATCGGAACAAACCACGTATATATTTTTTTGCTTAATCAACAAAATCGCCATTGAACTGCCACCTTTCGTTGCAGATACGCAACCAAAACCCCAAGTATTGTTCATGTACGCAACAAACTGGTTAATATATTAAGCATGTCACATTTAAAAAAAACTAAAAATACATTAATATATAAGTTTACCGGCTGAGCCGGTAACAGGTTACCATGTTGCTTATATAAATACAAAACCAACCAGTTTGTTGCGTACATAAACAATACTTTGGGTTGATTGCGTATCTGCAACGAAAGGTGGCAGTTCATAGCCGATTTTGTTGATTAACCCATATATATATATATATATATATATATATATATATATATATATATATATATATATATATATATATATATATATATATATGACGTCCAATACCCTAATCCCCGTTTGGCAACCAAATTTTTGCAGAGATTATATTATTGAAAAAATAATCCTCGATAATCCTTTTTTTGAAAAGCTTTTTCAAGTAGCTTGAAAAAGAATCCTCAGCTCCATCTCCAGCCACAATCTCTAGCTCCAGCTACAATTTTCAGCTCCAGCTACTTGTTATTAAACACACCCATAGCGTACACAACATTAATGGTCATGTCCTCTAGTTTTGCATCATCGGTCCCCATCCTCAACCTCTTTATATCCTATATTAGTATCCGCCAACCCTACTTTACCTACACCTCCATGGTTCGAAAATATCGATCTTTTTCTTCTACTATTTTGATTGAACTTTAAATTCGATGCAATGCATATGAACTCAATATAGCCCCTAAACAAAAACCACACACAAAAAAAATACATACACATTAGTTTCACATGCACTTTACTAACTCAGTGTAATTAAGCTTTTAATGATTCGTTGATAAAGAGTTAATGATAGGTTTTGTTTGTTTTATAATACAGTAACAGTAAAATGACTTTTACTTAAAAAAATATATATGATATGTAAATTATGATCGTAACGCACATAAAGTACGGTATAAATTAATATGAGAATGAAGGGTATTAAACAGGACAACAGTAACATAAAATGGGTCGAACACAATAAAATGTTGAATTAGTGGAACTTTTAATATGTTTTATTTTTTTTCTCCTTTTGTCTTTATATGTTTAATAATATTATTATTATTAGGGAAAGATATAACTATTATAATATTTTTTTTTTAGCAAAGACTTAATGATAGGTTTTGAGCTTGTTGTGATGATACACTGCTGAAAAAGAATTTGATCAGATAGCTTAATGAGTTTAATGAAATAGACGACGACTGATATGAAATAACTTAAATTTTACGTTTGGTACGTGTTTTCAATCTTTCACTCTCCGTATATTCACTAATCATTTTGACATGTGAACCGATCAAACTTAGTCCCAGCGATACTCCATCCGTCACAGTCATAGTGTCCACTTTGACTATATATGTCCACTAGTCACTAACTATACGTTTCATCAATATGATTGATTATAACATGAAACTATGGAAGTGAGCACTCTTTTGGAACAACTCAAAATAACAATATATAGATGTGTAATGGATGGAAGGATTATAGGTAGGATTGTTCATGGTCCGGTTTGAGGATTATATTTCAACCAAACCGGTAAATACGTTTTGACGTTTTTTCAAATCAAAATCGCCCAATTTAGTGTGTTAAACTAAACCAATCAAAGTAGTTGAAATGGTTTGTGTTTGCCCGGTGACGGTCTGAACCAATTCTTTTTTGATTTAATTTTTATTTAAAAATTATGTTTAACTAACATTCAAGTTACATAATACAAGTAATCATTCAATTGTTATTATCTTACTAGTTTTGTAAATATATAAATAACTACAATTTATAATATTGGTAAAAAGAAAAGTTAACAATATCATTCAATGAAATTATATTTCATAACACTATTACATAATTAGAAGTTTTATTTACAATTAGTTGCATAATTGGTCTAGTTGTTTGCATAATTTGAACACTTTTTGATACTATATAATTAGCAAATTTGGAGTTTGTTTGTAAAAGACATAATCTTTTAAATTAGATTATATACCTCACGATTTATATAAGAAAATACAATGAGTTCTGGTTTGGTTTAGACGGTTAGTTTGAGCCTTGAAATCGTAAACCGAACAATATATGACGGTTTCAAAAAAATCCAAGCTACTAAACCAATTATGGAAAATAAACGCGGCCAGACCGACAATATCAATTAAGTTCGACCGGTTTAAACGGTTTCGACCGAACCATAGACATCCGAGGGATTATTAATTTTATTTTTGGTTAAATTCTTTTTTACTTGGCCAAGAAAAAATATCAACGTCACGCACAAGTCACGTGACACACTGTGCGGGTCCTTTCATTTCTGTTTTACTGACGTACATAAACACAACAACAATCACATATACTCACACTCACACCAAATAGGCAAATACTTCCTTCTCCTATAAACTTTAAACCACTCTTTCTTCCTTTCATTTTCACTCATTTCTAAATCACACAGAAAAAAAAAACACACACACACACATAATGGGATCCGAATCCGATGCAGATTCCGACCCAAACACCACACCCAAACTCCCACTGTTTTCCATGACACCACATGACCTTCTTCACGAACCATCGGGTACGCTAACTCCACCACTCCAAACCTCAGCTTCGGTTCCATTTCGTTGGGAAGAACAACCGGGTAAACCCCGACCCTGTACCGACATAATCCTCGCCCCAACCCGACCCGAAAAACGATCCTTGGAGCTTCCTCCAAGACTGACCATCATAGAATCCAGCATTATGACCAAAATACCCTCTCCAACAACCGTGTTAGACGGACCTTCTGGCGAGGGTATATCAGTCTTTTCATCGCGTTCATTTAGATTTACTACTACTAAAGAAGAACGACGTCGTATTGGGTCGTTTGATAGTAGTAATTGTAGCGGTGGGTGGAGTCCTAATGATGATGAGTTGTTGCTTAGTGGTGGTGGTAAAAATAAAGATGAAAGGATTATAAATAATAATGGTGTTGGGAGTAAAAGTAAAAGGTTTATTTTTGGGTCATTTAGGTTAAATGGTGCTCATAAAACAAAGAGTAAAAATGATGATGAAGATGATTATGATAAGGGTAGTTTTGTCATTTCACCATCATCAGTTTCTAGTATTTTGGATAATGGTTATTTTGTGGAGAAAAAAGGGAAAAGGATGAGGAGAAATTCAAGTTTGTCAAAAGTCACCAAGTCCAACTTTTGGGTAAGTATTTTCTACTCCATTGTTTTGTTTCTCTTTTGCTTTAGGGACAATCTTTGATAATTGCATGATTTTCATCTTATATTATTTTATTGAACTTTATTTATAATTAATTATTAGGTTTAAGTGCTTCGAATTGTATTGAATTAAGGTATGACATTTGTAGTGTTCATCAAATTATTCACGCTCTCATAATGTGTATAAAACTTTCAGCTTATTGTTATCATATGTAATATGTATTTTATTGACTTGAAAACTTGTAAGGGTGCACGTCATCGAGTGGTATCTTATAGAAGATGACACGTCATTAAAAGGACCATAAATAGGTTACATACAATAACTATGAATAATAAGTTCACAACACAAAATAGAAATATGAATAATTCGATATATACTAGTACAAATGTCAGACCTTAGTTCAATACATTATCGTGCACTTAACCCTAATTATTATCATTTAATGAATGAATAAACTTAAGATAGGAGTACATATTGTTTGTATTTCATAAGACAACTGAAGTAGGAAATAGATGGACAAGTATTCCACAATATACTATTGATATACATTTAGTGCTTGATTAGGTACATTTAGTTGTAAAGCAAATGAATGATGATCACATGTTTAGTCATTATTAAGATGCATGTTAAATTGACAAGAGCTAGTCATGTTTTGTTATTTTCTTGAACACACATTTGTATAAAATATAAAGTTAATTAATTTGATGTATGCTATTTGTACTATTATAGTTTCATTTTATAATCATTTTATTAGTTATTTTTGCCCATGTAATCGGACCCGATTCATATATATGTTGACTGTTAGGTGCATTGAGTATACAATGCTAGGCACAAAATATATATTTTTTATTTTCTAAACATTAATTTAATAATTAATAATTTAACAATATATAACTTTTCCAATATTGTTTTGTTAATACTTAATACTAGTGGTGTCGTCTAAATTGACTGACTATTTGTGGTTTGTTGATTTATTTATTTAAGAAAAAATAAATATATATTAAATAATATTGCTGGGTCAAGCAATAAAAAAGGTACAATAAGCAGAAAATAATGGTGAAGTAAACCAGAAAAGTGGTTGTAGATGGGGCCATGATGTTTTATATAAGCAGGAAACGTCAATCATATACGCTGGCATCACACGCCGGTCACCACTCACCACTCACTCTACCTTCCAATTTTGGTCTCCAACTGAAAGAAAAAAAAAGTTTCATTTTTGAAAATTAAATTACTAAACCTTTTTATTTAAGATCACAATAAAGATTTTGCTATTAAAGAGTGACATGCTCACATAAGTAATTGCGTGTTTTTTATCGGATGAACACTTATATTGAAAACACATGACATACGGAGTATTAATGTTAGGGTTAGCTTGACTAATGGTTTTGTTTTGTGTAGGCGGCGATTTACGCAGGATTTAAGCAAGTAGTTCCATGGAAGAAGAAACCTAAGAAGGAAAGCTTCGCTCTTTGACTCGACTACTTATTAACCATTTCATCCCGTTCTTCTAGAATTAAAAGTGGGTAATGTACGTTGAATTAAAAGAGGTGTTTCTATTGGAATTAAATGCAAAACTTGTATGTATGTATCTATGTATGTATAATTATTGTTATTGTGATCATGTTTAATGATTTCTTTCCGTGATATATACAAATAACAAATTCAACGTAAACCGGAATTTCTCGAGGGGTAGGTTTCCAATCTACCCTTTAATAGATCCGTCTCTGATGAAAATATATACAGAAAATCAATAAATATGGACCCGATTCAACATGTGTTCCAGACGTTGTGTGATTTATGTAATTAGAGTATGGGAAAATCTTAAGTGCAGCTAACATCACTTAACTTAAGGTGCTGTTAGTGTAAGAAGATGAGTCAATTCGTGAATACATTGAAACTTGACGGATCAGCACCGAGTGCAGCTAACATCACCTAACTTAAGGTGTTGCTAGCCTAAGAAGATGAGTCAATTGTGAATACACTGAAACTTGACGGACCAGTATATTTACTTTCAACGTTAACAACACAAATGTTATCCTTTTATGGATTCGACATGCTTCACATTTTTCATACATTTAAACAGAAGAGGGGTAGATCCGAGGTTCAATGTGTTGATGGGTGGTGATTTATGACTCTTGTATTTATTCTACCATCAAGGTTCTATCAAACATCAAGTAATAATGAAGGCCCTAATCTATGGCCCAATAGATTTATGAGTTAGCACATGTTTGGCCGATATTAGTCAAAATCAAGTTAACCAAGTTGGTTTGTTTTGTCGGGCCGAGCTAATTTAGTGGCTTGTTTACAATGTTTAGTACAATATGCTGTTAGCAGACTAAAAAGTTTGTAAAAGGCTCAGTTTAGACTCAATTTGACTAGTAAGGCCTTCTGGTTTGAGGCAATTTTTTGACTCTTAATTTAGCTAGATCAGTTGCATATCTCTAATCATCATACTTTCTTATTTGTATACCATTAAAACTTCTGTTTACCACACTTCAACTTTTTGAAAGAACAAAAACTAAAATGAAGCGTTGTTTTGAATATCTGTAGGTTAGAGTGTTAGACAGACCCAAACAACTAAACTTGGAAGGAATAGGTTTTGACGCACGTTAGAGAAACGCTGATTGTTTTTATAGCTTTTGGGTCGATCAAGAGTTATCGTTATATTATACCAACCCTTAATCAACCCGAAAGCTGTAAAACTTTACGCATATATTACATAAACCTACACAAACAAAGGCATGTTGGTCATCAAACAAACAAATTGACAACTTTGATCAACATTAGGTAATTAGAAATAAACAGATACACTTCTTTGATCAAAAGAAACAAAACAGAAGAACCACATACTAATTTCACCCAAATACAAATCCAAACACTATCTTTTTACTGAAGAAACAAAAAGATGGAAATGAATGAACCCAACAAAATTTCTTGATGAAAAAGCAACCCAATTTCAATATAAATCCACAAGATGCAAAGAACTATATGTGCAATGGCTATCAAAGAACCTAACTTTGTACACTATCTTCGAACACTAAATCAACATCCATCCAACAGTCCACCCAAGAAGCAAACCTGCACCAACAATCCCTAATCCCACTACGAAAACAACTGCATATTTTCCTATATCATGTTCATAACGCCCAAATCCACGTCTACTTCGTGTCCTTTTCCTCTTTGCAGGTGGCACCTTCTTCAGATTTCTGTGTAATATCATACTTTTGGACGATTTTGGATTGCTGCTGTTGTTCTTGAGTTGGTAACATAGATTTTCAAGTTGTAGAAGATAGACCCATTGCCTGTATGCAAACAATTGTGATGCTTGTTTGAATAGGAGCTTGATCACGTGCTCCTTCTCTTCGTATGCCTTTTTAGCTGCATTTTCTGCTTCTCGTGCGCGTGTTTGAGAATGACACAGAGCTTCTAGTATCTTTGATCTACTTGAGTCAGTCTCAGGAACTCGCGAAATGGCATTTTGACTACATTTAATCTTTTCTGGCTTTAAAATCGGACCCGTGTGCATTGATGTAGAAAGATCACAATTCTCATTAACATTAAGCGCTTTCTTCGAAATAAATGAAGAAAAATCATCTTTTTCTGCCATTTGCCACCATGGAAGATCAACAGAGTCCATCTCCACAAACTCATAAGAGTCTTTTGACATAGAATTAATACTACTACCATCTTGACTTTCGACGAATCCATGAGAATTGACCTGTTCACTGGTCAAACTCAAGCCCCTTTGGTGCATATAATCAGGCTGCGATTGAAGCCACCATTTTGAGTCTGATGAGACGTTCGAATATGAATATTTTTCGTTGAAAAGGTCGAAACTTTCATCCAAATATGTAGTGTGATCTAGTTTTGTGTCTACTTTAGATAGTAAAGATGAAGTTGAAGGACAACATGCCAATTTAGGAGCTCTCTTTGCATCTTCTTGAATGAAAAATCGATTCACAGTTCGTTGCGAAACCGCCCTTGCTGCAGCCATTATATTCACTGATCCTTTGCATACATCACACTAATTCAGATTTCAAAACAAAATCAGACGTCAAATTTGTGAATCACGATTCAATACTGTCTACGGATAATTAGGAAACATAAATGTAACAAAACGTTTATAACCCATATCAGATATTTAGAAAATGGAATTAAAGATCAAAACTTTATGATCAATCGGACATGAACACTCAAAGAATAACATGCAATTAAACAATTATACAACCAATCAACGCAAAAAGATTTGATTTTTATGATATAATGATTCAAGATTAAGTAAGGAATCTGACCAATAATCAATTGGGTCGCTTCTTGTGTTGGTGATAAACGATCTTTCGAAGGAAATGAATTTTGGAATGAATAATTCTATTTGCCTTTTTGTGTCGGTTAATTTATTATAGGAGGATTTCCCATAGAAAGACGACACCATTATATTCAACAAATTATTTAATTAATCTACAGAAAAATATAGGGAAAAAGTTTAGGACTTGGTATCTTGTTACTCAACGTGGTTTTCTTGACACTTCATACAAGAAGAAAAAATCATTTTAGGGGTTTTTGAACTATGAACATACATATTAGAATTTATTCATTATTTATTATTTTTTAATATCAAAGGCTAAGTATCAAATACTAACGGTATCGAGGTAGTCCTCCAATCAAGTGGTTGAGGGTTAAGGCCGTCTATGAGTTTTCGAAGTGTCTAGGCAAAAGGATGTTAATCGCCAAATGAGGTCTCAGGCAAAAGAACGTTAATCGTCAAAATGAGATCCTATAGTAAAAAGCTAAATTCATAGTTACCGAATGTTGCATAAAAAATTAACTCAAGTTTTTTATGACCCAATTATCTTATACATAATCATGTTCAGTTTTTTCCTTCTATTAATTGATTAATAATCAAACTATTTATCAAATAATATACATGTTATATTCATATAAACACACATTTGTGACGTTCTTAGAAATCGGAAGCCTTAGACAGTCGACCACCTCGTCCACCCTCGAAGACGGCTCTGAATGAGGGTTCAAGTTCAGGGGTGGACAATTGTGTATATTCATAGAAAAAATGTACTAAATATTAGTGGTGGGTGTGTTAGTTATAATTGAAACTAAACTAATACTGTATATTGTTAGGAAACGATACTGTTATAACCCACCGCAATGCGTGAACATTTATTATACTTACCGAAGCAACATATTATACTTACCGAAGTAACTTTGACCTACTGATACGAAAGAAACCCATGAATGGAGAGGTATTAATAATTATATTGTACATGCTATATAGGTTATGTTATAGTTTGTTGTTCTAAGAGGAGACAATGATAATACTCTCAACAATATTGTTGTCCATTGTCCAACACTCTTCTTATAGATATACATGTTTTGATCTCAAATTTCGTATATTTGTTCTACTTGTATTCATTACACAAGATAAATCAGTTTTCCCTTTTCATTTTTTTTTTTTTTTTTTTTTAGTTAGTTGTGGAGGTATCCATAAGTATTTAATGAACGCTAACATAACTTTTTGCGCTAACAAATTACATCTTTGTGATTATTCGATAAAAGAATATGAGATACGTGGCAGAAATGGAGTAGACCATAAGTTGGAACATTGCATACGTATTATTGATTAAAATAGAGAAAGGGATAAGAACAAATTAATAGAGTTATATTATTTTCCTTTATATATTACTCATTTGAGAAAGACATTTTGATTATTTAATTCACTTCTGGTCGAATATGGGGTCGTATTTTGTTTTGCTAATCAAAGGTTGTTATTTTGAGAAAATGATAAGGGCCGTTAATTTGTGGCTTAAGAAGGAAAGGTGAAGCAGAAAAAAATTAATTTGGAGGGTACCCCTCACCCCGTATCATATTTTAACTGTACGTGTCTGCTCTACTCACAAGGAGCATCAACGCTGGACAAATCCCCTGTCCAAAAATCAACCACATGTGCCGAGGAACGGATTAGAACCCCTGACCTATTGGTCACACATGTGAAGTCTGAACTTTTACGGTGACGGTACCACTTGACCAATGCCCAATTGGTAACAGAGTCAGACAAAAGAGCTACATCAAAGAATAAATATATAGGGGTAAAATTTCGTTGGGAGGTGGTCTAGAGAGAAAAGGAAGGGCAGTCGAAACATATACATCTTAGATTAAATTTGTAGAAATAAGATGTAATATTGTTAAGATGAAGTGTTATCAAGATACAAGGTCGTTATGATGTATTAAATCTGGACCGTAATTGTATGACCCCCTCTCCTCTCTAACCATATCATTCCTTCGGATCCCAAACCATCTTTGACTCTTTGTGATTATAAATGTGAGAAAAGACAAAATTAGTAATACAAAAAGATTAAAAAAATTGTTACGTGTTAACTTCTATGTTGTTAAGGGTACGATATCTTTTTTAATTTGTAGTATCATATACTCCTTGAGAACTTGTTTCTATATTCTATTATTTATTTATGGGAATTGCTATGACAATCCGTCTTTAATTTACAAAATTTAGTAGAATTGAAATTTTAATTCCAATCCAAAAGATAGTTCGTGAATTGATTTGTAATTCATCAATTTCACTCAATGAAATGCACAATCTTTGAAATTTATATTCTTTTTGTAAACTCCAATTCTATCATAAATAATTCTGTGAACCAAACACATAAGAATTAATGAGAAACAAAAAATGTAAATCATGTGTTATTTATTTGGGTATTACTCCGTATTAATGATAGGCGTCAATAATATACATAAATTGGTTGTGCTTCAAGTGATATTTATGAGAGTCAAGTAAAATTCAGGGGCCGGAAAGTTTCTTGAGATATGACTATAAGTATTAATGAATGTTCTAAATTCTTATTGATAGCCTCTAGGTCCGTCGTTATCATTTTCATATTTATTAACGTTAATCTTTTCATTTTAATTCAAAATTATATTTAACATACTTGTGATTTACATCTAATAAAGTGAAATTTTCAATTCAGAATGATGATATTTTCATTTTTAAATAAACTTTGAATGGAATAAATGTCTTCGATTTTCTTATTAAACGCTCTTAAAATTGTCATTATCGATTCCCTTTTAATTTATTTATTTCTAGTTTATACTTTATTATACACAGGCTACAAAGCTTATTAGATTAAACTATTAAAGTCAGGTTTCCACAATTAATATAGAAATGTTATTCTCACATGTTGATTTCTGTATTTATTATTTCGTCCGTTCTACAATCATATATTGGCACTTGATTTTCAAATTAATGGTCAATACAGGATGTATGTTTGAAGGAATCAACTCAAATACGTTTTAAGGAATCAACTAACGACATTAATTTGTGTTAAAATTATAATAAGCGGTAGTTTTGACTGGTTTATAGGCCGGTTTTCATCTCTTTATCAGTTGACAAAGAAAAACAACCATCGTATTGTTTTTTTAATGGTTCATTTGATTTAGAATCCAAGAATTATATATATCTCAGTTATCCATCATCCATATCTAAGTTAGTAAATGTATCGAACTTTACGCCCATTTTACTATTGTATGTATTTAAATTCTAAAATCGTCTATTGTATGCGTTTTCCTTATTTATTGTACGTTATCAATATATGTAGTTAAAAACATACAATGGACAACTTTACCTAAATACATACAATATGATATTCCAAATTGAATATATACAATAGTATAAAGTGTATAGTTCAATACACTCTCCAACTATAAACCATATCTAATATGGCATTATAGAAAATTAATGAAAGTTGTTCTTTATTAATTAATATTATATTATAGCTTTTTCTTTTGTCATCTCACTTTAAATGTCCAATAACCTGTTTAAAGCTTTATATAAACTTAATAAAATAATGGATAATTTATGAGTACATAATTCCTAATTTATACAAAACAAGTTACCCTGTGAATAAATTATCGATGTAAGCTTGATGCATAGATTATGACTTGTACGTTTATACAAGTTATATGAATACTTAAAGAAAGCAACCTCCTTTTGATCTTTACTTCACATTATATCTAATGGCAAATAAATTTATATCAAGTTTTATAACATAATAGGTGATAAACTGGGCATACTTAAACAAAAAATTAATAAATAATAATAATTAAAAAATACAAAATTTACAACCTAGCTAATTTTGCTTAAATTTAGGTAGCATTATTGTACAAGTTCATAAAATAGATAGATTTCTTGTTTGATCATTTCACGTACTTGGTAGATAACGATTTCAGTTGAAGTTAACATCAAACACTATATACGTTTCTTAATAAAAACGTACAGGTTTCAAGTTGCAAGCTAAACACGAATCTTACTTAATGAATATATAAATGTTTGTTAATAATGTTTTGAACAAAGACGAAACGACAATATACCAAAACTAAACCAACTGACCAAAACAGTTATGCTTCTTATTCCCAGATTCTAACAATTTGTTCTTACACTCAAACAAAATCTTATAGCCGGTGACAGGGTAACTATCAGGTACTATTGCGAAAACTATGATAAAAGGTGAACTGGATGATTTTACCTTACATTTATATACACACAAACACATTCTGCACATAAGTATAGTCGGAAAAGAAAAAGATATTGGCTTAAAATAGAGAGTTACCACAAAAAAACATGGTGAAATCGGTGATAATCATGAGACGAACCACGGGCCATCTGGTTCATAGTACATCCCTAAGTTGAACCAGCTTAACGGAACCATCTCCCCCACATGAAAGAAAACCATTTGAAACAACTTGTATATCTGTCACAGCAGCCTGCAGAGTTTCATACTTTTGTTTTAAATTTGAGTGTACACTGTATCCTATTATAAACAATATAGAGTTTACTTTAAGTAAAAGGGTAAAAATGGTACCCTAACAACTCCACCAAAGCCTCGTGAACTAGGTTGAATGAAGGTGTGTCTATCATGCAATTTTGGCCAGTGATATACTAACTTTGCTCTTTTTGCATCCCAAAGCTTGACGTCTCCATCTTTGCTTCCAGTTAAGAAAAAACTAGTATCTGGAATAGCTGCTATTCTGGTGACACTCCCTACAGATAAAAGGAGGTCACACATAGAAGAGGCGTCTTTATAATAAAAACATTCAACAACCTTTTTACTTCAATATATATATATATATATATATATATATATATATATTGGGATGATCTAGCTGAAAACACTTTTTTTGGGGAAGGGAGAAGTGTAATATTCATGACGAAGCATCTTAACTTTCGCCAATACGAATGTCAAAAAATAGAAAGTGAAAATTAATAAATATTGATTAGAATCGATGCTATGAATGTTAAGCTTCCTTGATAAATTCTTTTTGTATGCTATAACATCAATTGATGAATATTATATCCAAAATCATTAATATTTATCTTGGTGAATGTTAGTTGAAATTAGTTATGATGAATGTTAAAATTAAAAATATTTGTCAAAATGTTAATGTTTTAACATTGATCGTGAAGAATGTTAAGTTAACATTCATTATGATGAATGTTAACAATTTATTAAATAAATATTCATCAACTAATGTTATGACTTAAAAATGAATTTCATGTCTGAATATTCTTTATAGCATCGATTTTGATTACTATTTACTAGTAATTTTTTTTTTTTTTTTTAAATTTGTATTGGCGAAGTTAACATTCATCTGTGAATATATTCCTTATATTACACTTCCCTCTTCCCCTAAAAAATGTGCTTCCTTCTTGAACGCTATATATATATAATATATATATATATATATATATAAACCGAAATAAGAGTTTTTTGTAATCATAGGTAACACAATATTTATTAGAAAACTCTAATTTAGACAGTGTGTTTCCAGTACATACGACCTGATCCAATTCGATCAGCGCAAAAACTCAAAAATCATCCCTTTTGATCCATTATCCAGATGCCAACCACTCGAAAGGGTTTTGTTTGGTACCTGAGTGAGCCTTTGGTATGTACCACAGCATCCCATTCCGATTCTGATCCCCGTGTTTATTTTGCAAGCCTGCCGTTGATGATGCATTGAACTTATGTTCACCATTATGTTTTTTTGGTCTTCCAGTGGCAATGTAACGAAAATCATGAACTCCAACATCTCCACCCTTCCCACCAGTTACAATTAGGGGAGAGATAGAACCATTTCCTATGTCATTAGCAAATACACAAATGGAGCGTGCACCACCTGAAAACACTCAAACATATAATGCTAATATAAATCATCAAGTCACCATGGCTCAAACCAAAAATTACAAAATGTCAAATTTTGAACCTTCATGACACATGATGGAAGCTCGAGATGTTGTCGGTGGAGCAAGTGTATCCCATATAACAACATTGACATTGGTGGAGCTATAACCAGCTGCAGCAACTATCGAT
Source organism: Helichrysum umbraculigerum (assembly GCA_949592205.1). Taxonomy (NCBI): domain Eukaryota; kingdom Viridiplantae; phylum Streptophyta; class Magnoliopsida; order Asterales; family Asteraceae; genus Helichrysum; species Helichrysum umbraculigerum. Next base: position 99,932,061 of record CATIUR010000001.1, read on the forward strand.
CCACTTGAAGTAACATAGGTCACATCCCTGCAAAATTAAAAAAAAATAATCGTCAACAAAGAGAAATTACAAGATGTGTTTAGAGGTGACAATTTTACCCATTAACTTATATGAACTGGTTAATCCGAGCTATGTTTGATTCTAATGGAGTAACGATCAAATAGGTAAATAAAATAAAGACTAGCTTAAAAAATCAATTCAAACGGGTCGTAAACTATCCAAAGTGTATATTCTAAAAATAAATCTCCTTCATTCTATTCAGAAATAGAGATTATCACTGAAATAATAGAAACTTTGTAATCATACTTGGCACACTGATTATTTATAAAAGTTTCAATAAATAGAAATAATTGTGTCAGGTCAACCTGGTGTGACCCGCTATATGGCCCATGTACAAAAACTACCCATTGCACAATATTCCTGAGCTGCCCATTCGCTACCTCTAGAAATGGAAAAAGAAACTGTTTTAAACAATCAATTTAATTAATTAGAAATGAGTACATACGATGTGTAGTTGTTAAAACAGAGAGACGATTCAGTTGGACGAACATTGCTCCTTCCTCCAACCTCAAGCTGCCACGTGCAAACCGTTCCATCTAATGCAGCTGTAGCAAATCGCTGTCCACAATGATCAAATTGCACTGCTGATATTGACGCAAGAGCATATGGTGGAGGGACGTTTGCAGCAGGAAGAACTCCATACGTAGCTGTAGCTGTATTTTTACCATACTGTACCAAACACGTTTGATTATTAGTTTTTATTCAAACATAATATTCAGATAATTAAAGATACATAGAATTATTAGAATGTGCGTGCCTCCCATAGATATATGTGCGTATTGCTTGAACCAACCAAGAAGAAAGGTCTAGAAGGGTGACTCGAGAATGCTCGTGTCCTAATATTATCTACAGTTGCGGGTGGATCAACGAACTCTTCAAAATCTTCTTGAATCTCCCAACCAAGATTAGATGTGCTTACTGGTTTTGCTAAACCCACACCGATTGTGGCTCCGCCCAAACCAAGGTGGGTCCCCTTCCTGCTTCCAAGACCGATGCCAGGAGAAACACATGTCGGAACAGGAGTGGACTCCGAACCAGCCCACCCATCAGTCGGCCAATCAACATCTGTCCAGATATACTTTGACTTGTCAAAGCAAGTCCGTCCATCTTCCCAATTAAAAAAAATTATTCCCTGAATCAATAGAATCGTGAAAAGAGCATATGTGTAAAGAGAGTGTAACTAAAATAAAAATCTTATAGTCAAATTATTACGAGGTCTTATGCATTAAACATATAAGTCTGGCCAATTTGTAGCAGTTTGACCCATTTGACTTGTTTCCTCTATGATTTATTTATTTATTTTACCAGTTTGACCCATTAAAGGTTGAGCATAGCATCAACCCATCCATAAGAAAAAAGGTCAAAATTGCCACCTCTAATAATAAGGAATCGGAAGGGCTAAAACAAGCACCAGTTCGGACCTTTTTATTGCTAGCAATCGCTGCTTGCTGTTGATCTATGGAGTTGATGCACAGTGCCTGCTCAAGTAAAACAAAGACGAATAACATAATAATCATAATATATACTCCATTACTTGGAGCAAAATTTTCAGTGTAACAGGAAAAGAGTTACCTCAAGTAATTCTCCATTTATTTTGTGAACTTCTTTAGGTTTCTGAAAAGGGGTGTGTTTTATCTTTATCACTGAGTCTATATTTCCAGAATGGTCAATTGGAGATGCAACTTCTTGATCGTCATTTTGAAAAGCTTCATGTTCCCTAGTGATGCTTGTATACGCATCATACCATCCTTTAGAATGTTTTTGCTTGATAAGCTGTGACCACTTCGAATATTCCACAGCAAAATCCCCACATAGCGTTTTTTGACCATCAAACATATTCCAAATTACTTCAAAAGCCGATAATCCATCTTCACTATTCATTATTCTGGAAATATTAAAGTCAACACCTTGACCAAGACCACGATAACTGGTTATTGGTGTAGACCTACACAGATCTTCTAACCACAAAATAGTAGATTCATTTGATTGATCCCTCACTTTCTGTAATAAGAATGATGCAAGCTGCTTTGCACAATATGATAATGCATGCTCTAATTCCAGTTTTAGTAACTTGGCCAAAACCACTGTCACAAACTGCAATTGTGTCTTTGTGCTGTCGTTAGACATGTAGGAAGAAAGCTTGCATGGAGGGAAAACGTTGTAATTATCTCCAAGCTTTTCCGTCAATAAGACAATTTGGTGTTTCAAAAATCCTGACACAAGTCCCCACAAAGAAGCCCGTATAATTTGCCATTTATCATTTTCAGGTATGACATGTCCACTTTGGTCACTTACTGTTAAGCTGGTAGTCTGAGCGGTCATTTCATTATGATCCAGTGACTCAGATAGTTCCAAGATAACCTTACTCAGATTTTTCATGTTAGTCTCGACTGATACAGATTCATCATTGATATATGTAAGCAAAATAGGTTGTAAAACAAGAAGAAGACTCTTGGTATCTTTCTGAAACCAAGCAGATGAGAAATATATGTAATATTCACATAAATCAAGAACAATTAAGGGAGTTTGTAGACAACTTTCAGCATAAGAACCACAGAGCAATGTAAGTCCAGATCTTATCTTCGAAACCAACAATAATAAATCCTTCATATAAATCCTGCAGGAGCTTAACCAACGGCAGCTATTACCAATGACCACATGTGTCTGACAATGTGGATTGGTGGCATGGCAATTCATCCTACAAACCACGTTATATCTTGAAAATAAATATGAAAAATCTTCGATAGCCTTTAAAATGACCAATGGGAGTGAAGGATATGATGGATTTCGATTCAATGTAAACTGCTCATGTTGCAATATATGGCAACCGATGAACATGAGGCCGTGGTTGTACAAAGTAGCAATAATCTGAACAAAAAGAAAGATAAAAGTATAAAGATTGTTCAGAATAAATAGGTGTCGATAAAATGAGGCAGTGTAGTAGTTAGTAATAATAAAATACCATGTTAATCAGCTTGTGGCGAGTCAGGGAGTACTTCTGCTCAATATATGATATCGCAGCTGTGAACTTGTTTACAAAAGTTGAAAGCAGTGTGTTGTACTGAATTTCAGATGACGGTATGACATTTTCTGGCCAACTTGGATGTTCCATCAACAAATTTGTGACATAGAACACTGCATAACTGTATTTTACATGTGAAAGCACATGCAATGCTACATCACCTGATATCCAATTAGAGGAAGATGGCTTCAGCTTCTCATTCAGAATTTGTAGCTCTGAATTATCTGATACACTTTTTGGTTCAGAACCATTGAACATGCTCACAGATGATGAAAGGCACTCTAACGCTTCAACCTAAAAGGAATTAAACAAAATCGAATATTTAATCTTAATGAGATATTTCTAATGCATGAAATCAAAATAATTGTCTAGCTATGAACATACAGGCAAACCAGATCTGCTTAATGCAGTAAAGTTCATCAAAATTGCCCATCTACCAAGAATAGCGGTACTTTGTTCTCCAATAGCATTCTTCATCTGGTTTTTGGTTGCCAACATTAAACAATATTGGCCAACAGTTGGATCTACAAAGGCTGTATGGTTGGACGTGAGAGCCAATTTATTGCTTTGAGAGTTAAGTTGCTTGCCAAACATGCTCAAAAAAGCTTTAGAGTAATTCCCTAATATCCACTGAAAAAAACAGTTAAGACTTAAAAACATGCACAAATTAATCAGAAAGTTATTGCTAGCCATATTTTATTACCTCTAAAAAGCTTGATTTCCAGTAGTCGCCATTATCATATGCAGATGGTAGCAGAAATTTTGATATAATATGGTGTTCTGATGGCCCACCATACCCTTCAAGAAGACGACAAATTACAAGAGCAAGCTGTTCATCTCCAAGAGTTTTTGTACATACATTAACAGCAGAAGCAGTATCACCTCCAAGCAAGAAGAAAGCTACAGCAAGTTCTAGCTGATGTCTTCCCATTAGCACATAAGCGTTTTTCAAAGCAGCAGCTTTATTTTTCTCGTCCTGTACCAAATTAAATTAAACTTTTGAAAATCCATCATATTGCATGACAAATGTGATACTTGAAGCAGTGGGTTGAGCTGGTTCAAACCTGAAAATTGCGTGAAAGAAATGCGACCAATGGCTTGTCTTTTTCGTCTTTGCTGATTTTAAAAAGACCTGCCAAAACTTGCAGCCTGTTTAAAGCTATGTAAAGAAGCGCACAAGCCTTTGGATCCCTATTTTTCAGATACTGCTGTTTTGCCAGCCTTTCCATCTGCAACAGCGAAATTGATAAAAGAGTCGAGTCGTTAGTGGGTCAAACAACTGCACAGTACCATTTTAGCACTATTGACATGAACTAGAAAACCAATGTATAAGCTATCATACAGAAAGTAACAAAAAAAAAATCAAAATTCAAGACGGACAAGTTAATATCCTATGCTTAGTTTCATAAAAAAACTGACTTTAGGAAGAAACACAAAAGGTGCAATCTTTTTGTGTTCTTCAAAGTTCCTCATCTGGATTTAGTAGTCATCCTCATGTCTTATATATATATAAAGTCAAATTAGCTTTAGTTCTTTCAAGTGGAATTTATGCTAAATTCTGATCCAATCCTGGTGGTAGATACTTTTAACTATTTCTTTTCTTAGCATGACTTAAAGTCTAATGAGAATAAGTTCTTAGGAAAAAAACAGAAAAACAAAATATGAATTATAAAATCCACACCTGCATTTAACTCGAGTATAATCAACAATTTTCAACCAGATATTCTTCTTTTTCTAGTAGTTGGATATAGTCACACTGTGAACAGCAACAGAGCCTAATAACTAGAATTTCGAATTCTGAAGCTATACAGCAAGTCAAAATTGTTAACCATATTTAGTGATACTTAATTATTAAATATAACATATATGTGCTCCCAATAACCATACATCAGTGGAGGATTTCAGAACCGTACTGTAGCACACTACACATATGTTTAAAGTGGAAGCGGAGAAAACCAGTACCTTTACTCGCAACTGTGATTTATTCGTGTACCAATATCCAAGACCCAGGTTGCGCATTTCATGCCAAGATGATTCATTATTCAGAAGAGATTCAATTAAACTTTCTTGACAATCAGAGTGGATAGCCCAAGCAATATGGGCTGAGTCAATGACCAACTCTCCCACTGATGGCAATCTCCCTAGTCTCCTCACACCATAGAGCTGCTGAAACCTTACTGCGACCCAAAACCTTCAAATAAATCAAGTAATAAGAACACCATACATCTAATCACACTTTGAATATCAGTACAATAATCGATAAGTTAAAGTTACCTTCGACCAGGTTCGTCAAGACCAACATATGGCGAAGACGCATTTGAATTACTAATTTCATCAAGAAGATCAATAATAGCAAGCATTTGCATCTTTTCAATGCTATTAATAGCTGAAATTTCATGTAACTTCTCGAGAGAATCAGTGAGTCCACTCAGTCCAGATCTTGTAGAAGTTGAGTTGCTGGAACCATTAGACTCCCAGGAAGAGTAATCAAATGAATCTAAATGGAAACTGGAAGATGTGCCTAGATCTGCATCGCCACTCCATGTGAATGCTTTATTGTTTGAATTGGTTGAGGAAGATCCTTCAACATAGTCTAACAAGCTCATTTGTGGGATTCTTTGGCTAGCTCTAGCAATAGGAGCTTCTTTCAAATCCACATTACCAGAAGTAAGATAGTCTAAAAGATGCCCCAGGGCACTTCGTGCACGTTTCCAGTTGCCTGAACACATAGAAAGTATTATATGTATACATCTCTATATAATATTATTTTATAAATTCAATCACAAATTAACGAGCGGTTTATCAGAAGGAAAATATGAGCAAATGTCATCAGGAATATGGTTAACATTTTGGATTACCTGAATAAATATTGACCAGGAGAGCTTCAGGGTGGTAGGCGGGTAAAGAACCGCCAACATATGCTGCTAATTCTAAAATGCTCCTAAAAGCAATCTCTCTACTTGTGTTACATTTGTCTTTGTGCCTTTCAGATACACTTGAAAATATACAATCCTCCAAGCTCATTTTTGTTGGATATTTGGGCAGGATTGATTCTTTTCTGTCTTTTAATGTCAAGTGTTCTAGTTCATGACTATCAGAGTCCGTAAAAATTTCAGGAAGTATACATCTAGACATGTATTTTTTGTTGCTTGGGAGTAACCACTGGCTGAAAAGAGAAAAGTAATGATCATGAATAATCACACCAGTTGCTTTAGGTCCCCAAATAAAATCACGAACGGCAGGGAGAGTATCGCTTTTTGCAAGACAAAACCATAGGTTTCCATCTCTAGATTTTTCTGAACTAATAAAACACTGACTTGTACAACGCCTCATGGAGTACACCAGCAGTTCATTCTGCAAGCATACTCCAAGCAATAGCTGACCATTACCTATCGTTAACCAATCTATAGCAACAACCCCTCCATCAAGATATATCGTATCTTCAAGTAAAAAACTCCCTTTTCCTCCAAGGTACACAGATTCCCATATGTGAAGGATACTGTTGTCATTTGAATCATCAGCAGCAGATACAGTAGCAATCTTGCGACCACAATTAGCTGGACTTACTCTCGTGATGGGCCTTTGATGAGCAGCAACCATGCCTACCAGTTCCCACCCTTGATCCAAGTTCGGTGATTTAGTAGCCATACTTCTCCATAGTTTGAAACTACCATCAAAACAGCCAGTAACCATTTGATATGCAACATTATTGTTGTTTACTTGCTCTTCTACTTTAGCAGGAGAAATGTTATGCAGATCAAGAACAGCAAAGCTTGTAATATCATCATGGATGTATGTATCTGGAAACTTAGATGAGCAACATTCAACAGAGATATGATATTTCTTCCCAGAAAAATCACTTTCAAAGGAATGTGTGCTAATGTCAGCAGTTCTACTGAAACCAATTTCTGAAGTAGTAATAGTGATAATCCACGATGATGCCTGAAAATAGCCCTTCCATATAGCTAACACCATAAACTTGTTATATTGGAAGGTGCTATTTGTAGAAGCCAAAGGTATTGACCAGATACTCGCAGGTCCGTCTTCATCACAATTACCTGTGAAAGGGATAGTACATAATTTATGACATGATATCTTGTCTTCATTTAGACAAACCTTAACTAGAAAACAGTCTATGGCTCCAGCATGTCCCATAAGTAGGACCCTGTGATCATCTAATATAGCAGGGGCCCACCTTAAGATAGTGTATTTGCATAGAGAATCCTCCTCAACTATAAGCTGTCCAAAGAGCTTGCAGCCAGAACTTAATGGTGACAAACCCATGGCACTATTGGAAAGGGACCAAAATAAAATCACACCATTAGTATCCAAGGAAACAGCAAGTTCAAGATAACATCCATAAGGGTGCAATGCAATTTGTAATATTTTTCCAGTATGACCATCTATGCTTAACCTCCCATTAGCGATAGCTGAAAAAGAATCTTCTGATGGTGTTTTTTTATAAAACTGTGACCACACCAATTGATTAAATGGTAATATGTGAATTACAGAGCATATGTCTGGTGGGCCAAATGATCCGTTTCTTGATATAACAGATATTTGAAGTGGATAGCTTGTTCCTGTTTTAGAACCCACTAATTCTTGTCTTTTCCACAAAGTAACTCGTGGGAATCTCAATGGGAAATTATCATCAATACAGTGGACAGCCCAGTAGGTTACCAACATTTGAGGACCGAAACATATCAACCAATCACATTTTCCAGCTTTGCCCTGGGGATACTCTTCTGAAGGAAAATACTGACTATCTTCTTTACCAATGTTAACAATGCCATCAAGCTCAGTGGCCCATCTTACAAACACATCAGAACCCAGAATGCCATTGACTGCTTTATTTATCTCAATTGTTGCAGCAACTCGAAAAGATGAGCCAGTTGGTCTCTGATCATCATGGGCCTTTCCCGTCTTCTTGGCCCGTCCATCATCGATCTCACTCCACAATCTTATGGTTCCATCAGCACAGCATGTTAGCAAAACCAGCTTTAACGGATGTTTGGGTTTCTCTTTCCATTGGTTTGCTACCAAAGGCCTCCACTGAATCATGGAAATAGGCACATGATGATGAAGCTCGGCTTTGATGCATTTTGATTTTCCATGACAAATCAAAACAGATGTTGAACACTCATTTTGTAGTTTATTTAAAGGTGCAGTTGCAAATGGGCCCTCAACGGATGAGGTGGTAGAAACCAAAGATTGAGGAAACTCGGGTTTAAACTTCCAAGCTATTTCCCATGAAAGGTCCTTCCTTTTCCATAAGATAACATGAATTCCAACTGAGATTAGACCATCTCCTGAACCTGTCCATTTGATAGCCTCAACGTTTGTGGCATGCACAAGTATCGCAGTCTGGCTCCAACAAAAAGAACCTGAATATGAGTAAGAAAGTTCAAATGTACAACATCCAAGTATGGAGTAAAACATGAACTTTTTGATGGTAACAAGTAGGCATGTAAATGAACTGAACGTTCAGCGAAATTTCATGAACCAATCAGTGGGAGCTTCGTTTATGTTCGTTTGTTTAGAAAACAAAGTAACGTGAACATTATCGTTTGCTCATTTAGTTGAATGAAATTACGTTCGTTAACATTTGTTAAGGTTCATTCGTTTTATTTAAGTTTATTTTATATACAATATATAAACTATATAACTTGATGTAAACATTAAAACCTTATATACTTAATTTTTATTTTGTTTATTCAAAATATATTATGTAATTTGTTTATACTTCATGTTTTTCTCGATAACGATATTCATATCGGGGATTTAAGTTTGACTTCGTACATTAATAATGATATTCATATTTTTCTCGATAATGATATTCATACTCGGGATTTATTTTTTTTTAAGTTTGACTTCGTACATTAATATTGTGGTGATGCATAAATTTATATATTCGTTCGTTTATGTTCATTAACAAACATATTTTCTTAATGAACTAACATGAACAAGAAAATACATGTGTGTTCATTTACTTTTTCCGTAAAACCTTGATGAATATACACGAACAGACTCCGTTTGTGTTTGTTCGGTTCGTTAGTAACAAGTATGAACTTCTTTGTTTCTGATCCATACACTAGTATCTTACTAGACTTCAACCGCTGTCACAAGGTCATTTCAATAAACCGGTGTCACTAGGCCAAGGCTTCTTAGTCACGGAGATGAATTTCTAAAATTGGTATCATACAGAATTCAAATAAATGTTCCCGCATCTACACATATTAGAATTTTAAAACATTAAGGGCCGAGTCGTGAGTATGCTAATTAAGTAAATCGATTTCAAATGTGAAAATGTATCTACACTCAAACGACAATTGTGTTAATTTAGGATCCCAATTTCATTATTCTAGTGACAGTATTCCATACTATGATAGTAATACTTTTTGAATTCTAACACTCAATAAAATGTGTATCTCTACTAATAGTAAAATTAAACTAACCTAAAATACGGAGTATTCAATATAATTGCGTATATATACAGATTCAAACTAACCTTGTGAATTGTGTGAAAAGACACCAATGCAATTATCCAAAGAAGCAGCTACTTCAGCACAAGATATCGAAGCTGGCGACCACGAAACCGACGAAACATTTCCGGAGCCATCGGAGGAGAGTTCAATCACTTGCCGGAAAAATGGATCAACAGTTTCGTCGGTTTCCGACGGTGATGGAAATTGAGAGATCACGAGGAGTGAAGATGCTGCGTATGCAATCCATGCGTGCCCTAGGTAATCTGGTAACCAATCGAAGGCGGATTCGGGTCGGGTCGGAGCAGGTGGAACCGTTTCCGATTTGATCAGCTGGTAGGGGAAGTCGAGGTGTGCCGTATCTGATTTGGTGCTTACTTCGGTTGCGGCGGTACTGGTGGAGGTGGCATTTTCGGCGCCGGTAGTTCGCAGCTGCATCGATTTATGGGTGTGGGGAAGAACACGGTTGGATTAGTTGTTTTTTTTTTTTCCGGTGGTCCGTTGAACTGCGGTAATAGTCACCGATGGCGATTAATGATTTTTTATTTTTAAATATCTTAGTAGTTTATTAATTTGGGTCTAAACAATGGGCTAGAAATCCATGGGCCTAAGCAATGGGCTAACATATTGGCCTCTATTTGAACGTAAATTACGTGAGTAATAAAAATCCAACAACTTCAAGTTCAAAGTTTCACGATGTTTAATTAAGGAGAATTGATCCTCACACTACTTGTTTTTATCCATACACCATTTTTATGCATCACAGTGTTGTACAGTACAAGACTGTAAAGCGGATTTGGTGGTGTATGGATAAAATCAAGTGGTGTAAGGATCACTCCCTTTAATTAAGGGGTCTATAGACTATAGTTCGGTAATATATCAAACATTACACATTTATGTACTTTTGTATGCATTCAACTTCAAATATATAGTTTATAGTACGGTGAAACGCAAGTTTTTAGCTACATAAGTTGAGTGTTATTCTGTAAGTTCTATACTTACACTATTAAGATAAAGATTAGGGATCATAGGGGAAGGGGTCATATGAGGAGAAGGAGGAGAAGTTTTATTTGTAGCCATTGGATCATCTTTTGGGTTGGATCAATGGTTAAAAGGGGTGACAATTTTGTAATTACTTTAAAAAATAAGGGTATTAGTTAACAAAAAAAAACATAACATTAATTTTCACTCCACACCCCTTCCACTATTTAGACTTTTACATGTTAACCCTTCCACTTTATTTTCTTCCCCCTCCTACCTTCTTCTTCCTCCAACCCCACCTACCACCACCCCACCACCCCCACCACTTGCTGCCACTATCTGACTGCCGTCGGCCGCCGTCAGCCGCCGCCGGAAAAAAAAAATTTCAAAATTTTTTTTTTCAAATTTTTTTTTATTCAAAAAAATTTTTTTTTTCAAAAATTTTTTTTTTCAAATTTTTTTTTTCAAAATTTTTTTTTTCAAATTTTTTTTCCCATCAATTTTTTATTAGATATAGTATTCCTTTTCCGACTGCATTTTTTAATAAAACTATACGTTTTTTCCACTGCATTTTGTATATTATTGTTAATTAACTAAAACTTGTATATATTTTACCGCATCTTCTATACCCAACGTCAACAAAATATCGTACAAATGGATAATATATATAATCTAAAATGCAGTAAAAAGAGAACAATATGTCATAAATGATGTATATGCAAAATGCAATAAAAACAACAATATGTATTATACTTTAATACAAAATGCAATACAAATAGATAATATGTAAAATACAAAATGCAGTACAAATCGATAATATGTAAAATACAAAATGCAGTGAATAACAAACAATATATAATTAATGAAATATATGAAAAATGCAGCAAAAATAACAAAATGCAGTGAAAATAACAAAATGCAGTACAAATAGATTATGTATAATATAAAATGCAGTGAAAATAACAAAATGCAGTAAAAAAATAAAATTCGGTACAAATAGATTATATATAATATAAAATGCAGTAAAACGAACAATGTATGCTAAATAAATATATGCAAAATGCAGTAAAAACAGTAGTATATATTATACTTTCATACAAAATGCTGTAAAAATGGATCATATGTATAATATAAAATGCAGTAAAAAATAAACAATATGTAATATATGAAATATATGCAAAATGCAGTGAATAATAATAAAATGCAGTGTGATTTTAACAAAATGCAGTAAAAAATATATTATGTATAACTTAAAATGCAGTAAAAAACAAACAATATATATAAGATTGAGGTGTATAAATAAAATGCAGTAAAAACGAACAATATCTACTAAACATATATACAAAATGCAATAAAAATAATAAAATGCAGTACAAAGTGATAATATGTAAAAAAAATTGGAAAAAAAAAATTATGAAACAAAAATTTTAATTTTTTTTTTTTAAAAAAAAATTAAAAAAAAAAACTGAAATTTTTTTTTCCGACGACCGGTGGCGGCAACGGCGGGTGGCGGCGGCGGCGGGTGGCAGCTGCTAGTGGTGGTGGGTGGTGGAGGGGAGGGGTGGGTAGGAAGAAAGTAGGAGGGAGTAGTGTACACTATTAAAAAGGTGGAGGGGGTAAAAATAAAAATTTGAAAATTCTTCTCCTTCTTCTCCTCAAATAATACATTCTCCTCTGAACCTTACCCTAAGATAAATATATAGAAAAGACGGTTTTAGAACTTAAATACATATAATAAAAGGTTTTAAGTTGAATGTATACAATACTAAAATGTGTAAATCTTGATGCATTACCAAATCATAAACCCTTCAAAAAATTAAGAAGATATTCAAGAGGTTCAAGTTTTCAAGTTCAAAAGTTTATGCTTTTTAAGATGTTCGAGTCTTCATGTTTCAAACGAATATAATGAAATATGAAGCAAATAATCAGGGGCGGAGACAGGGCGGGGGCAGCGTAGGCAGCCTCCCCACAAGATATTTTAAATTACGTAAAAAATAAATTTTTATTAAGGTATTAATAACTTTCTAAAATTTCCGCCCCCACAAAACTATAGATGAAATTGAAATATATTTTTTTTCGCCCCCTCTATTCGAATTTCCTGGCTCCGCCCTGCAAATAACTTGTCTTTTCTTAATTTAATTCAGAATAATAAGTAAATAAAGCTAGTACATATGATTAAGATAGGAGCCCATTTTTATATTTCTTCTACCTGATCCTTTTACTCTCAATGATAACATGAAGACATATGGCATAGATAGAATTCAAATTAAATTAAAATATAAAATAAAAAATAACAGTAATATTAAATTATTAATAATGCCTAGAAGACAAAACAGCCCTTCGATGATAACAATATAACTTGGATGTTAAAACCTATAAACTAAAGTCAATGGAACAAATAAATAGTTAAATCCAAATGTAAACAAAATGTAATAACTCAATTAATTATTTAATTGAGTTAAAAACAATGGGAATTGTCGTATTCATTATGAAAACAAAGAATCAACGTAAACAGAACATAAGCATAGAAACAAGAAACAAAATGAATCAAGGGAATTTTCCCCACCCAATTCAAATCATCCTAATATCACATCCACAAATCATTTGATTCTAGAGATCAAATATGGCATCCGATCGAGCCGTAATGGCTCACGATAGTTGCGGTGTCAAATCATGCGATAAGATTGATCGAATGGCAAATTGGTTAGGCAGCAGCGTAGCTTCCGCCTTTTTTGCATCCCTTGAACGTTGTTCATGCATCAATCTCGCAACGTCTCATGATGATCTTGATGACGATGATGAAGCCCACGATCGCCCCCTCATGCTTACTAAATCTGTCGTGTTCGTTGATGAATCATCCCATGGCTCCCCCATCCACCATATGTGATTTCTACAATATGCAATGAACATTTATAACAGATTCATTTGAATTTGCATGCTCTTGTTTTGTTTTAAAACTTGACTTTGTTGTAGATGGTGTCTTGTATATAACTTAGGTTGTTTATTATCGTTGTGATAACACGAAATATATGACAAATTTTGATTTCCCATTTTCTTATTAGGGTACGGTTCATGAGGGCAGACCCTCTTAGGTGAGAAAGGAGAGCAACCACTGCTAACTTGCCACATCATCCTACCTACCCAGACCCATTAAGGGTAACAAAGTAATTTCGCGTTGTCTTATCCCATCCTCTTTCTCCTTTACTCATCTCCTCCCCATCCACTTCCTACCAGCAACAGAGCTCTGATCAACTATTGTCGCCTTCTGCTCACAGCCGCCAGTTGCCATCAAAATCCGATATGTTTTTGACGACTAAAAACTCCGATGACCGAAATTCCGCCATATACAAAATCGATAGCGGCCAGCTACCGTAAATTGTCGTTCTCCGCTGGACATCATCGACCTCCGTCGGCCAACATCAACGTAATTTACCACTTCTAGTCTTTACGAAATCAAAGGAAACAGAAAAAAATAAATTTATTTGATTCATGAGATATGTACGATTATTACTTGACGGTATGGACGGCAAGTCACGACGAAGGTGAAGAATAACGACGGTGGTGGTGATTGGCAATTTATTAAAGACCTTCGAAGGTTTATTATGAATCTAAATAAAATTCACATTTAATTGGAATGCATTTTTGATTTCATGTCCATTTGTGATTGTGTTGTAAAAAGAAAAGTAATATATATTGGAGACTCACGTGGGAGCACAGATAAAGTACATATATTATCGATTAAAGTAAAATATACAGCATGACCCTCAAATTATTTTGTTATTGCACTATAATCCCTATAGATATTTTGGCATCCACTAACTATTTTATTGTCAAAAGTAAAGTAGTACTAAACACACTCCATCATAAGGTGAAATACACATCAATGTACATTTAAAAACACTGCATCATGAGATTAAATAAACTACACTATTGATTTAAGTACGTTGCATCATAGGATTAAACACACTATACACTGCATCATGGGACTAAACACACTGCATCATGAAATCAAATACACTACATTATTGGTTTAACCACACTGCATCATGGGATTAAAAACACAATATACACTGCATCATGGGACTAAACACACTGCATCATGAGATTAAATACACTACATTATTGGTTTAAACACACTGCATCATGGGATTAAAAACACACCATACACTGCATCATGAGACTAAATACAATGCATCATGAGATCAAATACAATACATTATTGGTTTAACCACACTGCATCATGGGATTAAAAAATACACTATACACTGCATCATGGGATTAAACACACTGCATCATGAGATCAAACATACTATACACTGCATCATGAAACTAAACACACTCCATCATGAGATCAAACACACTATACACTGCATCATGAAACTAAACACACTGCATCATGAGATCAAACACACTACATTATTTGTTTAACAACACTACATCATGGGATTAAAAACACACTACACACTGCATCATGGGACTAAACACACTACATTATTTGTTTAAGCAAACTACATCATGGGATTAAACACATTGCATCATGATATCATACACACTACATTACTGTTTTAAGTACACTGTATCATGAAATTAAACACACTACATTATTGGTTTAAGCAAACTGCATCATGAGACTAAACACACTATACACTCCATCATGGGATTAAACACACTATATTATTGATTTAAGCACATTGCATCATGAGATTAAACACACTGCATTATCAAATTAAGCACATTGCATCATGGTTTCTAAAAACACTTCTACTTACAAACTATAGTGTTTAATTCACAAACTATAGTGTAGTTAGTTTTTTAGTTTTATATTTCAATTGAGACTACTAATCAAAGAAATGCTAGTTGTTGTCACTACTAACGGAGCATCTCAAGCTATTTCTATATTTAATTAGTACTTAATTTAAAGCCCATTCATTTCCTCAGTTGCCCAATAAGATCTTGTTTTTTATTATTTTTTTGTTTGATATGTATGTACCATTGAGATGTACAGTATAAGTCGGTTATGTTTATCATTCTTTACACCACTACATACAATTACCATCTTCTTTTTTCTACCTCTGTTGCATCACGTCCCTTATTTCTTTTACTTTCACCGTAAGTATTGATCTTTCTAAAATCTAGCTCCACATGTGCAATTTCAAAAACACTTTAAATTTGCATAAAGACGCCCACGGCTTCACAATTGAACCGCCACCACTAAGTTAGAGATTTCGAAAATAGCTTGTCCACTGTAACTGATTTCGGTTTTAGCAAATGCAAGAGATTAGATGTGTTTGGTGTTTCGATGCTTGAGCATTCTCCTTCTCGTCAATTTTTGAAAAAGTCTCAAGCTTGTGACCGATTATGTTCACATCGATTCCGTTCCGATGTATTCTGTTCAATTGATAATGGTGCTCGGACTTTGGTTCCGGAATGCGAGGTGGTCGAAATTTGCGTGCGAGGTGGTCAGAACCTGGTTGTGGTATGCGTCGTGGTTGGAATTTGTTGAATGTGTTTGCGTTAGCCGGAATCTACTTACAGTTTGCGTGAGGTTGTGACCGGCGGTGTTCCAGAATTCCACTAGGAAGGAGTTGAGCAAGGAGGGTCAATATTACCGAAATAGCCTTTTGTATTATTTAATTACTTTTAATTTATTCTATTATTTCTAATCGTTGATTTGGAATTGGAGGGTTTAGATTTGCCTGCCCCTCATTCCCTCTCTAAGGTGCATTCTCCTGTGATCCCAAATCTTATTATTATTATTATTATTATTATTTTTTTTTTTTCAAAGATTTTAATTAGATTGAATTACAACGTCTAGTACAAAATTAGTTTCACCGAGCTCTTCTTGATGTCTTAACGTTATGTCCTTAGAATCATTTGAACTTATCTAATTGGTACCATATATTGATTCTTAATTTCCATCATTATTCAGGCTTCTTGTGCAAAATAGCATGTAGGGGCATGCTGAATGATGAAAAGGGTTTTTTTTTTTTTTTTTTTTTTTTCCGAAATTATCGCAAGTTTCGGACTTGAAGGGGAATTTGCCCATGGCTGATTTTATCATGTGATGTTAGAATAAGGTAAAATCGAGCCTTGGTGAATGTAAAAACGACTAATCATGCAATGCTCTGATAAGGTAAAATTGAGCTAAGGTAAATAAGAAAATTGAGTCATTGATGTTGTTTTGGTTATCACTTTTATTCGAGTGGAACTAAATGTTTGAATATAATGCACTTTGAAAGGGTTGCAAGTAGACGTGACATTTATTGCCACTAAATGTGATCTTTAGTTTCCACATAACCTATGATATTAACTTGCATTTTGATTGTAAAAAAAATAATAATAATTTATTCTCTCCTCCATGCCCAAGATAATAGAGAATTCATTTTTTTTTTTTAATTCTTATCTTAATTCTTAATATAACTTATATATAAGAAAAACTATCAACATTCTAAAAAATAACACATTAGCAAGACATTTTTCTTTTTCGTTTCTACTTTTCTAATCAAGGTTTTACTAAAACAATAATAATATAATTATTATTCATACAAATAATTACATAAGACTATCTGCAATGGGGCTTGAAAGGGACGTTGTGCCATGGTTGAACGCTCAGAAAGCCCGCAACGCGGCGTTCTCGAGAGACGTTCTAGGGGCGTTTGTGCTCGGAGAACGGGGAGAAAACAGGCGTCGATGTGGGTCCCACCTCCTTTTTTCTTTTCTTTTCCCCTTTTCCTCTCAGTTTTAATACGAATTTTTTATTTTTTTTTTATTTCTAACGGTAACTTGCAAAAATAATAATAATAATAATAATAATAATAATAATAATAATAATAATAAATAATAATAATAATAATATAGTATATAGCCGTTAGGGCAATGGTAGGAACAAAAAAAAAATTATTTTTATTTTTTAAACTATCTCTTACACACTATATATATACATAAACATCTAACCATTTTTCACACAACAAATTCATCCACCATTCTTTCATCATTCTAAAAATTCACAAACACAAAAAAATAAGGATAAATGACAAAAGTCGGCAACGAACTGCCAAAATTTGTTCTTAGTATGCAACCTACCAAATAATTTGCTCAGGTATGCAACAAACCGGATAAACCTATACTTATGTGAGTAATATGGTAACCGGTTACCTGTTTGACCGGTCAACATGAACTTCATACCTTTTTTATATTTTTAATAAATGTGACATGGAAAATGAGTGTGACGTGACTTTTATTTTTAAAAATGTTAAGTAATAAAAAATAGATATTACTTCATTGGTAATCTTCCTTACTTCCTTCGGTTCGTTCTGATATGACGAATTCATACTCAAATATAGAATTATAAAATTTGAAAGCAATGGGTTTTGATGGTGGATGATGTTTTGATTTCTATTTTTTTTTTCAATCGATTCATCTATTTGTTAATTATAATCTTTCAATGTCAATTGCAAAGTCAGAATCTAATTCATGGTATCAACTAAAATCAGATTACAAATACAAAAATGAGATTAAACTACTACAGTAATTGAAGTCCGTCATCATACATCAATCTGAAGCTACTTGTGAATTATCATTAAATTATCCGGTCACCACCCACCACCTCCTCCCTTTCAAACTCGTCGGCCCTTTCTCATCCTTTCCGTCCTCTTCCACCATCCACTCCACTTCTTCCTCACCGCCGCAATTAAAACCAATCCAGATCCGAAACCAAGATGCGAAGAATTCCCACCCACCCTTTTTGCAACACCTTCTCACCGTCACGCCACCATCGTCACCGTCACCATAATTCACCATCGCTGCCACCACCATCATATTCGAAAGCGCCAGTGCTCCACCATCACAATCGCAATCGAGATAACGACGAGTTAAAATCACTGGCGCTTTCAACAAAGACTCCGGTGAAGACGACAACAATGATGAGAGATCGGAAATGGTTTTCGGGCAATTCAAGATATAAACAACACCAAGACATTGAATTCAATAATACTCCGTTAAACAAACAAAACATTATATTATCGATGACATTCGTCGTTAACACTTTTGCATCTAATAATCAACGATAATAAAAAAAAAATCTAAAAAGACGAATATAGACTAAATCTAGATTTTTTGTTCCTTTTGATCTCGTTTCCAAATTGAGGTCCTTTTTGACATGGTCGGAAAACCACCAAATCGGTTCAGATTCAGCACCACCAGATCCGTTAGGCCGCCGACAATAATGGAAAACAATGGTGGTGATTTTGTTGTTGTGGACGAAGACGGCGATTTGGCCACCGGTATTCTTTCTTTCCCCAAAATTCTAGAAGCGACGAATTGATGTTTAATTTGGTCACCGGAGTCTATGGGTGTGTTTGGCAAAACTGGCTGGAGATGGAGATGTAGCTGGAGATGGAGATGGAGCTGGAGATGGAAGCTTAAAGCTGGAGCTGGAGTTTTTGTTTAGGGATGGAGCTGGAGATTTTAAACTTTAAAAGTGTTTGGCAAAGTAGATGGAGATGGAGCTTATTAACGTAAAATGACATAAATGTTCAAAATCTTAGTTTTTTAATAACTAAAAGAAGGGCAATATAGTAACTTTATAATTAGTGGATGGGGATTCTTAAATAAGCTACTTTCAAAGGATTCTAATTTTAGGGATTATTTTTGGAAGAATCCTCAAGCTCTTATGTGTGCCAAACAAAGATTGTGATTTTTTGAAGGATTGAGATTCTTAAAATTAGAATCCCAATCCTTTAGAATCCCCCCATAATCCCTTAAATTGTTGGTGTCAAACACACCCTATCATTTGTATAATGAAATTCTAATTGTTGTTTAATGATAATGATGATGATTATTGAAAAAATAAAAAATGTTTTGTTGATGATGGAGATAAATAAGGAAGAAGTAGAAATTCTAGAAGTGACGAATTGATGTTTAATATGGAAGAAGCAGAAACAATGTGGCAAGCATAGGTATTATATTATAGTGTCATTTGCTTTATGGATTATCAGCTTTAAAGTTTAAATCTTTTTTACAATATTCTAAAATCACACAAATTGAATCTATTTTCATATACAGATCCCGTTGAAATTTGTTCTCATATACAAATCCCGTTGATGACGTGTCAGCCACGTGACACATCTGACGTGTCAAAAAAATTAACGTGTCATCTTACGTGGAGGTCCAATCATGAGTTTTACTCGATAAACGGTAACATTTGAACTTTCAAAGATTCAAACACAAAACTTCCCGGTTTGTTGCATACCTGAGCAAATTATTTGGTAGGTTGCATACTTGGAACAAATTTTGGCAGTTCGTTGCCGATTTTTGTCATTTACCAAAAAAATAATCCAACATTTAACTATGTCACCAAAATCCCAACTCAAATCAAAACCCAAATCCGGATAACTTATCATACACCAACCTAATGTTATTCGGAACACCAAACGCACTCGGCCCGAATAACTCTCCCTCGATCCGCAATCCACCACTAATGCCACAATACGGAGTGTATCCACCATACTATCATCAACCACCATTCGATTATCCAAACCCGTACTTCCAACAACAACCATTTTTTCAACCTCCTCAACAACAAACACAAGAACCCGAACAACAACCTGAACAACAACCCGAACAACGACCCGGAAAACAAGTTTGTCAATCTCCAAATAAAAGATCCCATTAAAAGAAAACTGACGGGGAAAAGAAAACGTGCAACAAGCGGCAATGGTCGCCAAAAGAAGAAGCGTGGTTAGCAACTTGTTGGTGCAACACGTCGGAAGACTCGGAACGAGGCAACTCACAAAGAAGAGGTACTTTGTGGGGTACGGTGCTAGAGAAATTTATGAGCAACAATCATGGTTGGGAACGCGGACCCGACCAACTATCCTCCAAGTGGCGTACAATTAATAATTGTTGCAAAAACTTCAACGCAATTTACGATTCGCAATACAAGGCTTGGGGAAGTGGTCGAGAAGACAAGATGATTTACGACCTGTCCGTTGCCAAATACTACGACACGTACACAAAAAACTTCACCATGAGGGAGTCTTGGGAGGTGGTGAAAGATCACCCAAAATGGAAAGCACCACCGTCGGTTGGTGGAACCAGATTACGCGACGAAGAAGATGATTATTTTAGTGAATCCGTTAATCTCTCTGCCGACCAAAATAAGCTATTTAGGCCCGACCCGCTTCCAAGGCCCATGGGCCGAAACAAAGCCCGAAAAGCGGCTAGAAGTTCCGGTTCTTCCGACGCAACGACATCATCCCGAGCATCCAACCCGAACGACAAGGTGGAGGAGGCGATAGAGAATATGGGCAAATACAATGCCAAAATTTTAGCCGCAAGGAAACAATCGATTGAGACGATCACCCGCCAAGAAAGACTTCGAACTGCTATGCAAGGTGTTCAATTTCTCGCGATCAACACCTCCGACATCATGGATCCAAGTGACCGCACAGCAGTTCAGAGAATGAAGAAAACGTTTCGAAAAGAGTTTCGGGAGTTCTACGAAGCCGAAGATGAAGATTTGGATGATGACGCGTAGTTTAATTATTTGTTGCTTGTATTTTTCTATTTTTAGAACTTAATCGCATACTTTAATATATTGTATTTTTATTTTTAGGATTGTAACGTTTTTATTTTTAGGACGTAATCGCAAATTTAAATTTTCGTACTCTTTATTTTACTATCGTATTGTATTTTAGTTATTTGATTGTATTGTATTTTAATTATTGAATTGTATTTTTTTTTAATTAAATTGTATTTGTATTGTTAAATAAATAATAATTATGTGGAAATTAGTGGGGCCCAGGGGGAAAAGGGGCGTTCTGGTGTTATGATTGTGTGTGATGAAATGATGATGTGGTGTTATGCTGATGTAGCGACTGAAAAATGGGCGTTCTGGTGTTACGATTGCGAATGGTCTAAATGAATAACTAATTTACCTTCGTCACCGTTGATCATTTTCATGTTTACATAGGTAGTCCATGAACTATTTAAATAATATGTTGGAACATAGATTGTGACAACAGATCTTGCTTGAAATAGGACTAGTGTAATTATTATTATGTTTGTATATTGGTTTAGATTTGTAAATGAATATTTGTTTTGTTAGTAATATTCGTTAAACATATTATTGTGCTAAGTTAGACGAATGTTTAAAGACGAAATAAATAATAGACGTTTAATGCGAGGCGAGTCGAGATCTCAGGTCGCAGCGAGTTGAGCTGTGAGATGAGATCTGAACTCGCGAGGCATTAGTCTGGCGAGCCGAGCTCTGTGTTGGGCTTGGGCTGCGAGTTGGACCGAACTCGCAGGCCCATGCGAGCCGAGTTGAGCTGGACGTATATATTGTTTTTCACGGCTTGAAAAACATAACTTTTTAAAACTTTTGATACTTTTGCCTTCTGCGAACTCGACAAACTCAGAGAAAAACCGAACCTAAAGGCTAGGCTTTGACAATTCATTGTTTAAAGTTAAGCTTTATTAAAACGCAATTCGAACATATTCGTTGTTAGTAAGATAACACCGTATTGAGGGATTCCGCACCTTAATACTACAGATAACGAAGTTATCGATCCTAAAACTAGGGGACTTACATCTGGTATCAGAGCTTTCGGGCTAAATACGAGTGTGTTCATAAGTTTTAGTGTTATTGCGTTTTTTATTCGGGTCGTTTTTACGTGCGTTTTTGCAATACTAACGATCAAAATCATTCTCTGGACGTTTTAGGGTTTGTTTACGATCGAAATTCTTAGTTTCAGTCATAAAAATACCTTAACATTCGTTTTTCGGGTTTAACAGCCGTTTCGCGAGTCGAGATTAGGGTTCCAGCGTCGCCTGCGAACCGAGTTGAACTAGCGAGTCGAACTGAGGCTTGCGAGTCGAACCGAGATCCCTCGCGAATCGACATCACTTGCGAATCGACATCTTTAGCAATCCGAACTGAGGCTTGCGAATCCGCTAATTCTGCGAGTCGAGCTGAGATTGTGAATTGAGCTGAGTCTTGCGAGTTGAGTTTTCTGAATTCGCTGAAACAGTTTAATTTTACGTTTTTAAGATGTCTGACTTATGTAGAATGATCGAAATGGACCACGAGGTGGGAAAGTCAAACGTTCCACCTAAGTTGTTAAGAATCAAGGATTACTACAATTGGAAGGACATATTTGAATCTTACTGTAGATTCCATGACCTGTCAATCTGGATGTGTATCAAGAGTGGATACACCCCACCTACTCAAACTGTTCAAAATGCTACTGTGGTTCTTACCTATGCGAACATGAGTGATCAAGAAAAGGAAGCTTACAGAAATGAGAATAAAGCACATTCATGCATAAAGATGTGTCTTCCTAAAGAGATTGCTCATCAACTGAAATCTTTTCATACTGCTAGAATTTAACACCCCTTCATTTATATATAAACAAACAATATAATAATGGCGACGCGGAAGCTTATATTTTCAAAACATTACAACCAATGTTACATGTTACCCAAAATGTCAATAAACTTTTTCAATTCAAAGTACAAGACATTTCAACGCACTGGGTGTTATTAAAAACATTTCTATAATTATTAAAATAACATCAGAGTTACAGCCTGTCAAACATTCCATCAATTCCAAACACTTCCTGCCCTGCCCAATATGTCCCATCTATTTCAACCTGCAGGAAGAACTGTGGTGGGGTTAGCATAAAGCTAAGTGAATGAAACTATAAGCATCAGTACAACCTAGCATAACAATCTGTTTACATCAAATAACAATAAACAGAAAATCAATCAATCACTCGACATCCAATCAATGTCAAGCTACTCACATCAAACATTATCAATCGTCATGAGGACCGGTGGCTCCTGAGATACCCTAATACCGGTTTGGTACTCAGGGAACCCTTATCAATCATCTGTATTGGCCTATACAGAATTACCGGTAACCAGTTGTTAATCACACACGACCTAGATCTCCAAACCAACATTTCAAGTTTCAAGATCTCCTGTCGTCTACAATAACAACCAAGTCCAACTGTCAAGTCAAGTTGACCTCAGAATCTTACATCCTAGCTCAAACAGCCAAGTAAGCAAACCACCTAACTAACATGGCAAGTTATCTTAACAGATGCATCATATCAAAGTAATACTATAAATTACTTATTGTAAATCAAATCATTACAACTAAATCACACTGAGGTTACAGATCCACTCACCGACTACCTCAGGCCTCCACTCAGTAGTCTAATATCACTGAGCCTTCTCCACATCTGAGAATCAACAAATCAAATATAAGTTAGTACTCAAGAATATCAATACTTAACTTATATCAATCTTTAACATTAGGAACTTAACATAATCAATATCCACATTACTAGTTCCTAATCATGTATTAATGATTACAACATAACCATTATCATATACTATCATACAACAAATACAAATCATATGACAATTAACAAGTTATAAGAAAGGCTACGCTAGCCCATCAAGCCGCCGGCTAGGGTCTCGGACCCGTCGGCTTCAGGTCACCACCCGCCGGCTACATGTCCCCACCCGCCGGGTATATTACCAAATGTGGTAACAGAACAAAACCACGTTTTAAAGCCTACACAAGCCACCGGCTCAATATATTAGCAGTCGGGTTCCCATTCGGTCACACTACCCGCCGGCTTGGCTCTTCAAGCCGCCGGTTTCTAACAAATCACGACTACCCGCCGGCTAGACCACGAAGCCGCCGGGTTCTACCTTCGTTCCAGACCTGAGCGATCTGCTCAAACCCTAACATACGGGTTTAATGCCCAAAACCCACCAAACTCATTTTCAAACCGTTATATACCACTAATAACATCGTATGAACATTATATAACAGTCATAACGAGTTTATAACATCTAAATCTCTCAAATCATCAATTTACCCAATTTAATCAAAATCAAGTTCTTAAATACTCAAGAATACTTACTGATTGAAGAATCTAACGATGGTAATCTGATGATTAGGAAGTTTCACGAGAATCACAACTTCCTGATTTGATTTCCAGTTTGATTTGAAGGTTTTCAGAGAGTTTCTGTGAGTTTTGAAGTTTCTAATTAAACTTTCCTAAAGAGGACAGTGATATATATAACCGACCTCACAAACCGCCTTCAATATACGAGTATAATTTAATACCCCATCTCAATCTATTGTCTGGAACCCGAAAACCATTTACGAGTCCAAACATTTTATTGCACCGTCAACTATATTAATTTACAACAATTAATATTTCACTTATCACATTGGAATATTCGGATCCTATTCCAATTATTTCAACTATTTCAAACAATATTATTTCCAAACACATTTAAATACATATTTAAATCAAGAAATAATACTATACAAATAACTAGGTCCATTTCGAGGATGTTACAACTCTCCCCCCCTTAAAGAGATTTCGTCCCCGAAATCTAACCTCAATCAATCGGACTAATGTGATATAATCACATATAATCTTATCATACGTTGATCCTCAATAGCAACTTACAACTATACTTAGACTGTTTGAATTCTTTTCACATGCACATATTCAAATGTACATGCTTCTATCTTTTCCTATGCACACTTACAGTGCATCTAATCAATATCATCAATCAGATATATCTTATAGACAAACACTTACTTTAACAAGTGAAACCTACAATCCCTTAATCAACAAGTAAAACTTAACATTACTTAATAGGTCTATGCAACCCGAAATTAGCAACATGCTAAAATCTTTAACCTATTCTCACTGTTCATCACTGTTAACAATAAAACAACAGCAACAATATCACAACAGTGGTTATCAAACCACAATGTTTCTAGCAACATTGAAATAAAATTCAACTCACGACTTACAACCAGCCTAATATACAGATAACAATTTCAAATCTCTACTATCAAAGATTTAAAATCCAATTCTAGGTCAACTTTTCATCCCAAAAGTCTCATACCTATACTATTGTGAATAACCAATCATATTCACATATCATTACAATCATATGAAATCTTTTACTTAAAAGTAATCCAGATTCATATTACTTTAATAAGCAAAGCAGAGGTTACACTCAGTAGGTAAAACTACAATCAACAAGTACTTTGCTCAATCAACAAAAGTACCACAATCAATCTTACCTACAATCAACCAACCTCTACATTGACTTATTTCCATTTGTAACTCCTTTCATTACAACCTATCAATTGTTAACAACAACAATAATAACACTTCCAATAATCACAACACTAATGATTATACAGTTCAGTACATCTATCAATACTCACTATATATCTCCAAAGTTTTAACTAACCATCAAGTTAGAATTTGTATATTACTTAAACTGGTAAGACATCAAAATCTATTCTTAGCAACCAGTTATTTCAACTCAATCTTACAATCATAAACTACTAATCACAAGCAATTAGAAGTTATACAACTTTAATCACATAGTCACTTAGTACTACATTCCATCAATCTAGCAACTAAGTCAATCCTAATCAACATTATGATACCACAATTCAAGTATCACAATATCACAATGTGCTACTCTACAACACATTTCTACAAAATCTACATCCAGTTAATCACAATTAACTAACCTCCACATGTCTTATGGCACATTTTAATTCAATCTATTAAAACTTATCATGCCATTTATTATCATGTATACTACACATATATACTTACACAATTTCAGGTACTCTCTTAAATGGACACGTACATCCCAATTCCATTTAATCCTATACACTAGGCCATTCAGACTGTTAAAGTCTTTACCAAGCCTTCTCAGTACTACTAGTCATCACATATCCATACCACAGGACATGGAACAATTACCAATCAGCAATTCTATGTTTCACTTATATACATACCACTTAGTATATAACTTAAACAATTTAGTCCAAACTTACAAGAAAGTTTGGTGAATACAATCATCACCTATCAATTTTAAGGTTCCTCTTACTTTCTAACACTTACAATTATACACATCAGGTTTTCAACCCCAAATTTCAAACAATCATTATCCTTAAACTATCGAAATAATGATCATTATACTTAATTACATACCTGATTTCTTAAAATATGAACAACTATTCAATTCATATTTCCTCAATTTATTAACAAAGATCAACTAGATCTTTAATACAATTCAACTTCCAGATATCCTTTCATATCTTTTCTTACTTGGATCTAATCCCAATTTACTACTTTATCACTTACTTCATTTGTATACTATCAACAAATAACTAAAGAATCCATTCAATTCTTTCAATACCTAAGTAACTCACTATGAGGTACCAATCAACCTAGGCAACTAATAATAATAACCTTCAATTATTCATCATCTCACAGTCTTACCCAATCAAAGCTATCATCACAAGCCTCATATACTGGTAAGACTTTCTTATCACAATCATAATCAATGTGATTTAACTTACATCATTCAACAATTTATAACTGTCATATCATTCAATGACTTCATATCTGTATAATTTTCTAACACATATTCAGTTCAAATATCATATATTTCCTAACTGAATACTTAATTATACTTAACACTATTTCAATTACTTAATACTAGCTTTAAGTAATTACTCAAGTTTTCACAACTTAATACAATTTAGGAATTCAATCATATTCCACACAATCATAACATTACAATCTATGTTATACTATTTCACACACACAGTTAACTACATGTCAACTCTGGTTTCAATCAACCAATCATTAAAATTCTCTAATTGCTTTTATCAAGCTTGACTCAAACTCAAACCAATCACAAGCAATTAATTTTATACACAATTCTCTATTCATGGTTTGACTTTCAAAGTTAACATACTATCAATATTAACTCATAACAAACCATATCATCTTATATGTTCACTTTCAAACATATATTTCAAATTATTACTTTCAATAATCTTATCAATCCTTCACAAGGACAAAGTCAACCTACATCAATTTTGGCTCCATACAATCCATTTCATATTTTATGTTTACTATCGAACATAAACTTCAATTTATTACATTCAATAATTATTAGTAATTCCTCAAACAAGACAATATCAACCTATTTCAACTTTGGCTTCATACAAGCCAAATACAAAATAGTGACTCATTTAAACACTATCAAATTCGCCTACATGTAATCTATCACAATCAATTACAATTACATATTTAACACAATCAAATTAATCACTTAGGTTTATCATCAAAACCTCTATCAATGACAACTATCATTTACACTCTCACCTTTACAGTCTAAAGGTCACAGTTCTATCAACTGATTATTTTCTTATCAAAACAACTATTAAACAACTTAGCATACTATCATGCTCCATTTCCAAAATCACATTACATTTCTTTTATACCAAGTAGCCTCAACAAGTTCATGTGACCCAACATAATATAACAACGGTGATCAGGCGTTGCAAGATTATGCTCTTCACAATCCATTCTCAGGCTACTCTACATTATAATTATCAATGTGATCTATTCTCACCTCATACGTATTAAATACTTCATGCTTTCAAATCAATCATACTTCATTTAATAGTTTCTATCAGCTGATACACACTCAAAATCAGCTTACTACTTACATATTCAACCCTACATATGCAAGTCATCTCACATACACACAATGTTCTAATTTTCAATAACTGAATTACTCAGTATATCACTTATCTGAAACCTCAAACACATGATAACTCATCATCATAGTTTCAATACTTAACACTAATCAATGTCCCTATTTACCTCAAAATTCAGGACACATCTTAATTAATTATCATCACTTTGACATATGCCATCATATCAAGAATCACTGTCACAACAAGTCTACTTAATCATGTTACTATCAAACATTTCATTTATTAATTTCACAATTGACCAGAAAGATCTATCACTTCCCAATCAATTTCACATTATTACACTCTACATTTCTCTTAAACCTATCAGTCATGGTTTATATCAAGTGTTTAACTATAGTTAACACATATCATACAGTCACATAAACACATATTTTCTCAAATAGCAGTCATTATCAATTCAATGACACAACCTTCCTTAACAAGGATTTAGATCACACCTTGTGATTAATCCATTATCATAATACTATCAATTATCTCGTCTCACCAATAAAGACACTCCTTAGGTTCTAACATCAATCTTGCTAAAACCTTAATCAACTCTCTATCTACTTAAACATATTTCTGCATTTACAATTCAATCAGAAATAACCACAACAATGAACAACAATGAGCATCTCATTCAATACCTATATCCTCATGTCAACCTATAGCAATCAATAGTTGACTCAAAACTGGGGAATCATATCAGTCTGACTCAATTAACTTCATAACAAGGCTTACTCAACATAACAGAGTAAACAATTCAAGTTAATTTAAATTAACACAGGCTTGTCGAAGATTACCTGACAATCTTAAGCCCACAAGCGTTGAGGAAACATGAAATATACTAATCAGATACTCATGTTCCTCCGTCTCTGCAATCAAACAACACTTCACAACTTGTTAAAGGTTAGTACATATTCAACTAACTACTTTCTCACACATTCACTAATCAACTAAACCCACACCTTCTGGAATGTTTGACTCAACTCAATCAAAGTTTAGGATTGAACATTCTATCAAGTTCAATTCACCCAAACTATTGCTCTGATACCAACTTTTAACACCCCTTCATTTATATATAAACAAACAATATAATAATGGCGACGCGGAAGCTTATATTTTCAAAACATTACAACCAATGTTACATGTTACCCAAAATGTCAATAAACTTTTTCAATTCAAAGTACAAGACATTTCAACGCACTGGGTGTTATTAAAAACATTTCTATAATTATTAAAATAACATCAGAGTTACAGCCTGTCAAACATTCCATCAATTCCAAACACTTCCTGCCCTGCCCAATATGTCCCATCTATTTCAACCTGCAGGAAGAACTGTGGTGGGGTTAGCATAAAGCTAAGTGAATGAAACTATAAGCATCAGTACAACCTAGCATAACAATCTGTTTACATCAAATAACAATAAACAGAAAATCAATCAATCACTCGACATCCAATCAATGTCAAGCTACTCACATCAAACATTATCAATCGTCATGAGGACCGGTGGCTCCTGAGATACCCTAATACCGGTTTGGTACTCAGGGAACCCTTATCAATCATCTGTATTGGCCTATACAGAATTACCGGTAACCAGTTGTTAATCACACACGACCTAGATCTCCAAACCAACATTTCAAGTTTCAAGATCTCATGTCGTCTACAATAACAACCAAGTCCAACTGTCAAGTCAAGTTGACCTCAGAATCTTACATCCTAGCTCAAACAGCCAAGTAAGCAAACCACCTAACTAACATGGCAAGTTATCTTAACAGATGCATCATATCAAAGTAATACTATAAATTACTTATTGTAAATCAAATCATTACAACTAAATCACACTGAGGTTACAGATCCACTCACCGACTACCTCAGGCCTCCACTCAGTAGTCTAATATCACTGAGCCTTCTCCACATCTGAGAATCAACAAATCAAATATAAGTTAGTACTCAAGAATATCAATACTTAACTTATATCAATCTTTAACATTAGGAACTTAACATAATCAATATCCACATTACTAGTTCCTAATCATGTATTAATGATTACAACATAACCATTATCATATACTATCATACAACAAATACAAATCATATGACAATTAACAAGTTATAAGAAAGGCTACGCTAGCCCATCAAGCCGCCGGCTAGGGTCTCGGACCCGTCGGCTTCAGGTCACCACCCGCCGGCTACATGTCCCCACCCGCCGGGTATATTACCAAATGTGGTAACAGAACAAAACCACGTTTTAAAGCCTACACAAGCCACCGGCTCAATATATTAGCAGTCGGGTTCCCATTCGGTCACACTACCCGCCGGCTTGGCTCTTCAAGCCGCCGGTTTCTAACAAATCACGACTACCCGCCGGCTAGACCACGAAGCCGCCGGGTTCTACCTTCGTTCCAGACCTGAGCGATCTGCTCAAACCCTAACATACGGGTTTAATGCCCAAAACCCACCAAACTCATTTTCAAACCGTTATATACCACTAATAACATCGTATGAACATTATATAACAGTCATAACGAGTTTATAACATCTAAATCTCTCAAATCATCAATTTACCCAATTTAATCAAAATCAAGTTCTTAAATACTCAAGAATACTTACTGATTGAAGAATCTAACGATGGTAATCTGATGATTAGGAAGTTTCACGAGAATCACAACTTCCTGATTTGATTTCCAGTTTGATTTGAAGGTTTTCAAAGAGTTTCTGTGAGTTTTGAAGTTTCTAATTAAACTTTCCTAAAGAGGACAGTGATATATATAACCGACCTCACAAACCGCCTTCAATATACGAGTATAATTTAATACCCCATCTCAATCTATTGTCTGGAACCCGAAAACCATTTACGAGTCCAAACATTTTATTGCACCGTCAACTATATTAATTTACAACAATTAATATTTCACTTATCACATTGGAATATTCGGATCCTATTCCAATTATTTCAACTATTTCAAACAATATTATTTCCAAACACATTTAAATACATATTTAAATCAAGAAATAATACTATACAAATAACTAGGTCCATTTCGAGGATGTTACATAGAACGCTCTGGGAAGCTCTAGAGAAAAGAGGTGAGGGAAGTCCACAAGTAAGAGCTGGCAAGAGGAGTCTTCTTAAAAAGCAGTTTACTATGTTTAAAGCTTTAAAATGAGAAGATCTTGATGCCTATGTCACGCATTTCTACCATCTGCTAAGTGAATTAGAATACCATGAGATTGTTGAAGAAGAAGTATCTAAAACCGACAAGTTTCTTGAGGGTTTGCCTTCTAAATGGGAAATGTATGGCGTTATGATTAAGGATAACGAAACTAGGTATTCTACTATGACCTTAGAGCAAGTCATTGACAAGCTGAAAGGTTATGATTTCTCCAAGAAGTCAAGAGATAGTGATTCTGATCAGGTTCAGAACCCTGGGTTGTATCATGGAAAGTCAAGTCTTTCGACTGCGTCATCTAGTTCGACCACTGCACTGTTAGTTGGTGATACTAGTGAAAATGGAGAACTGATTTCTGAAGATCTGTGCTTTATTTCCTCCTCTGGTGATGAGACAAAGGGAAAGAATTCTGAGAAGTCACCTCAAGAGCATCAGAAGATGCCGATGAGTGTGAAATCTGCTGAACAGCAACTGTCTGTTCTTGCTTCCTTTGTGGCATCATATGAGAACTACATAGAGGGAAAGATCAATGATCCTATTCTGTTTGATGAGGATTATGAGCAGATAGATTCTGATTATCTTGAGGAATTGGAGCTTCAAGATCAACTGGCGTTGATATCTAGAAAGGTGAAGAATTTCCTCAAGAGAACTGGTAGAAAGGTGTTGGGCAATAGATCAGGGTTTGACAAAACCAAGGTCAGATGCTTTAACTGTCAGGGTATTGGTCATTTTGCTAGAGAATGCCAAAGACCTAAAGTAGAAGCACAAGGAAAACAAGGTTCGGGAAGTACTCTCGCTTCCAAAGCCTTAGTGGTGAAGCAGTTGGATGGCTCTTATGATTGGCAAGCTCATTTTGAGGAAGCTTTGATGGCCGAGATCGAAGAGACAACTGCTGGATCAGTGTCCTACATGCCCACTGATATGGAACAGAAAGTAGAGGTGCCTGAGTCTGAAGTGAAGGCAAGTGATGATGACGTGGCACGCATGGCTGAATTGCAAACTGACAAGAAGAAGGTATGTTTAGATATTCTTAATCTTGTTGATGTTTGTTACTTAGTTACTGATTTACAATCTCAGAATAGTGTCTTAACTGTGTCAAATAGCAACCTGTCATCTCAATTAAATATGGATAAGGAATCCTATAAGACTGTTAGATCTGAACTTGATCAAGCTATTATGGATATTCGTAGATTAAGTGATGATAAACAAGTCTTAAAAGATAAAACTAAGTCTGATGCTTCGGATAGAACAAAACTTAGAGATACCATAAGTGAAAAATCTGTTATCATAGATGGTCTCTATATGAATATCAAAGACTTAAATGAGACGATTGCTAGTAAGGATCAGGAAATCGTGAATCTTAACTTAAGGTTAATTGAGCAAAACCGTAAACTTGAGAACTATAGGACATCTCAAATGGATAAAATGTTAGATGCTCAACGTAGTGTAAAGGACAAGACTGGGTTAGGTTACAATGATGTATCCCCACCTTTTAATGCCAATTACACTCCTATTCCTGAAGATTCTGAAATGACTGAAGTTAATCCTGAGAGTTCAGTAGCTGATAAACCTGAACAGTCAGAGGCACAGAAAGATGTTATTAAGAACGTATCATTAGATAATAGCAAGGCTTCTCATTTCACCAAAATACAATTTGTATCGGGTGGAGTGATTAACGATGCTAAGACTGATGATAAGGTTAATAAAGAACAACTTAAACCTTTAGTGCCTAAGACTCCGGATGAGAAAGCAAAAGTGAGTAAATCACGCAAGTAGATGTCATGTTTCAAGTGTCATCAAAAGGGACACGTGGCTTCGTGTTGTCCTAACAAAAAGCCTGAAACACCACATAAGCTTGTGATGGATGAAAAGACACAGACCGACTCTAGTATGACTGTAGATGGGTTAGATACCAAACCTAAGTTAGGTAATAAACCTGTTAACATTCTTAAAAGAGATGGTAAACATAGTGTCTCCCCACCTAAACCTAAACGGCCATATACTCAAGGTGATAATTCTGTCGATAAGTCTAGAGATGTGACACCGTCGAGGTTTAGAACTCCAAGTAGAGGCCATAGTCATTATGAGAGTGGTACTACTTCGCGATCACGTGAGTTTAATTATAATCATAGAGCTCATAATTATGTGCCTAAGAGGTTCTCCTCAAATTCACCTCTTAAGGCTGATCGTCCACAACCTAAAGCTACTTCGAAAGTAACCAAAGCTCCTGATGGGAAGGATGGTTATTTTAAAGAGCTTAAGTTTGTTGATGATAAGGGACAAACCAAGACCGTAATGGCTTGGGTCCCTCTTGATAACTGATCGTATCTTGTGTTATGTGCAGGAGCATGCTGTGAACAAGGACATCTGGTGGTATGTAGACAGTGGATGCTCAAGGCACATGACCGGAGAAAGAAGTCTGTTGAAGGACTTCAAGGAGAGTCTCAAGCAAAAAGTAAACTTTGCAGGAAATAAAGGAGGAGTAATTTCGGGAAAAGGAAAAGTTTCAAATGGAACTTTGACTCTTGAGGATGTGAACTATGTTGAAGAACTAACTCACAACCTAGTGAGTGTTTCCCAAGTCTGTGATAAAGGTCACCCAGTTTATTTCA
This sequence comes from Helichrysum umbraculigerum, assembly GCA_949592205.1. Classification (NCBI taxonomy): domain Eukaryota; kingdom Viridiplantae; phylum Streptophyta; class Magnoliopsida; order Asterales; family Asteraceae; genus Helichrysum; species Helichrysum umbraculigerum. The sequence continues at coordinate 99,966,011 of CATIUR010000001.1, forward strand.
ATGAAAATGAGGCCTTAGTCCTGAAGCCAGGTTTCAAAATTCCTGATGAATGGATATTGATGAGGGCTCCAAGGAAGAAGGACATCTATGCTATCAACATAGGTGTTCCTAACTCTTCAATGGTGTCTACATGTTTATTATCCAAGGCTTCGGAAACAGACGCATTATTATGGCATAGGAGAATGGCACACCTGAACTGGAGAAAGATGAATTATATAACCAAAAATGGTTTGGTTCTAGGTGTACCACAAAAACGTTTCGAGTCTGAGGATAAGTGTGTTCCTTGCATGAAAGGAAAGCAGCACAAGAAACCACACAGACCTAAGATTTGGTGAGAAGGCTGACGAAGGATTTTTCCTAGGTTATATGCCCAATTTGCCAAACAAGAGAGTCTTTAATAAAGTCACAGGACGTTTGGAGGTAGTTTATAATATTGAGGTTACGAGCTACTCACCTGATGTTCATAAGGGCTTAGACTGGCAATTTGATTATTCTGATCTTTTTGCATCATTTAAAGTTCCTATTAGTGACTATGTCAGTGATTCAGAGATAGCTGAACATTTATTGTTTGAAGATGAGAATATTGGTCCCGCTTCAACATCAAGTGTTAAGCAATCTGGAATTAAGACTAATGTTGACTCAGATAAAGCTTCCACAAGTGAGTCACAACAACCTTCAGAGGATAAGTCTCAAGAAACAGAAGATCCTGATGATCTTTCTACAAAGTTTGATGATATACTTACTCCTTTGAAACATTTAAGGATATCTTCAGCACGTACGGAAGATGTACCTGAATTGGAAGAGATTGGTACTAATTTGGAAGATGAGATACCTGTTGAACCAGTTACTACAACTAGAACGAGTAAGAATCATCCCGTTGAAAACATCATCGGTGATATTAATACTCCGGTTCAAACTAGGCATCAATCCAGAGCTAGTACGTCTGAGAACTTAGAATACCAAAGCTTGTATACAGCAATGAAAGAGACAGAGATTCCTAATCAATGTCTATATTCATGCTTTATCTCACAAGTCGAGCCTAAAAATGTTCAAATGGCTTTAAAAGAAAGTTCGTGGGTAGAAGCAATGCAAGAAGAACTATCTCAGTTCTCTAAATTACAAGTATGGGAGTTGGTTGACCTACCAAAGGAAGAATATCCAATTGGAACTAGATGGGTATTTAAGTGCAAGAGAGATGATAAAGGAATCGTTACTCGCAATAAAGCTCGTCTGGTAGTTCAAGGTTTTAATCAACAAGAAGGTATTGACTACAATGAAGTGTTTGCACCTGTTGCTAGGCTAGAATCAATTAGAGTGTTCTTAGCATTCGCATCATACTATGGTATAAAAGTGTATCAGTTGGATGTTAAGAGTGTCTTTTTGTATGGAAAAGTAGAAGAATTGGTGTATGTTTCACAACCGCCAGGGTTTGCTGATCCTGAGTATCCAGATAGAGTATATCGTTTGAATAAGGCTCTATATGGATTACATCAAGCACCAAGGATGTGGTATGGAACACTATCAACGTATCTACTTGAGAATGGATTTACAATAGGATCGATTGATAGTACACTATTTGTGAAGTGGAAAAAGAAAGACTTTATTCTCGTGCAAGTTTATGTTGATGACATTATCTTTGGATCATCTGATGAAAAGATGTGTCAAGAATTCGAGCAAGTCATGAGAAAAAGGTTTGAAATGTCTGCAATGGGAGAGTTGAATTTCTTCTTAGGATTACAAGTTGATCAAAAGAATGATGGATTCTTTATTCATCAATCTAAATATGCATATGAGCTATTAGAACGCTTTAAGATGGATGAAAGTAAGGTCTACAATACTCCAATTCCAGTCAATCATGGACTAGGTCCAGATACATCGAGTGATAGCGATGTGGATCCAACTCTTTATAGAGCCATGATCGGATCACTAATGTATCTAACAGCCTCTAGGCCTGACATACTGTTTGCTGTTTGTTTATGCGCAAGATATCAGGCTAATCCGAAAGAGTCACACATGCAAGCTGTTAAACGAATCTTTCGTTACCTCAAAGGGAAACCTAAGCTTGGTCTTTGGTATCCGATTGATGGAGACTTAGATCTCGTAGCTTATACTGATTCGGATTACGGAGGATGCAATCAGAATAGGAAATCTACTACCGGAGGATGTCAATTCCTAGGAGGTAGATTAGTATCCTGGCAGTGCAAGAAGCAAACCTCGGTAGCCATTTCTACATGTGAAGCTGAGTATGTTGCAGCTGGCAGCTGTTGCTCGCAAGTACTTTGGATTCAACAACAACTGCGGGATTACGGGTTAAATATAACCAATACTCCTATGATGATTGATAATGAATCTACTATGTCGATCACCAATAATCCAGTGAAGCACAGTAAAACTAAGCATATTGATATTAGACATCATTTTATTAGAGATTGTGCTGAGAAAAAGTTGATAAAGTCAGTTAAGGTACCATCATTGGATAACTTAGCAGACTTATACACAAAGGCGTTCGACAGAGCAAGATTTGAGACGTTGGTTCAACTGAACGGAATGAGAAATCCAGAGTGATTAGTCTTCCAAGGGTAATTTTGTAATAGTTAGTATTTCTGTGTTCATTAAAAAAAAAAAAAAAAAAAGCGTATGGCATTCATTTGCTTGTTACCTAAGGGGAATCGCCTTCATTTAAGTTTTTATTTGCAAAAACTAAGGGAAATGATAGTACATTAGGAGAATAAGCTTTACAATAATAACCTTAAGTCCTAAGTATGATATGGTAGTAGGTTCAAATAAAGTTGCTTTAGAAATACAGCGATTCTATCAGGTATGTGTTTATATTTATTTGATTATACACCTATATCCACAAGTTATAATTTGTCTATTTTTAGTGAAAACTTTAGATGGCTTCATCATATGATGTACTGGTAGGCAAGTTATATGAAATTTTCTAAGCCTTAAGAAGTTAATTAACTACTTGTTTATTATTTTGTGTTACTATTCTATGATGTATGACATTAAGTCTTAATTGTTGAATGATGGTATTACCATACACTGTTATCATGCATATTAATTTGAAGTGACAAATAGTAGCAATATGGGTATTAACTTAATTACTGGTAACTTTGTTGTACTAAGTACAGAACTGAAACCTTTAATTAAATTAATATTCTCAAATATATTTTAAATTATGCTAGAAGGGATCTTTTGTTGTACTACGTACAGACTTAGATAACATAGCATATTCAAAATATGTTTGATATTTGTCTAATCTTTAAAATTCAAGTGTATGTTATATGTTTCGAAAAGATACATCATTTAGTAACCGCTACCTTGAAATTTAATGATGCAGTGTTATGTGTTTTACTTGAATTCTTCAGTATGTCATATAATAGGAAGCACTTGATAATATTCATACTAACAATAAAGTGTTTGCTTAGAAAATTGAGTGTAATTTGTTTATGTGGATCATAATACCGGTAATCGTCTTGAACTGTCTATAATTAAAAAAAAAAATTCACTTTATGTGAGTAATGCATTTATTAATTATGCTATGTGGATAAAGGTACCTAAGATATAGTTTTATAAATATAAATATATCAATGATGAATTTAGTTGTAATTTTATAGTAATTTATTTGAATTTCATGAGGTATGTATACTACCAATCTGCTTAGACTTTTTAATATATAATTAATTGCTTATTCTTACTAATATGATCCCTAAGCAGATAAAATCTTATTTACTTTGTATATTTACTTTGTTTCGAGTGATTAATAAAATGGTACTTGATACCAATGTTTATATCGTTGTATTTTTATCGTATGTTTATGTTATTTTATTTTTATTTTTATTTAAGTTTTTATGTTTATCTGAATTTACCCTTTGGAATTAAATTATACTGAATATTTTTGAGTTGAACAAACGTGACAAATACAAGTGAAAATTAATTATAATTTAGACTTGTAAAAATATCGGGTTTTTATTTATACTTAGAATTAAATTCGCGTTTTTATTATTTCTGCGAGTTGACATCAACTTGCGAGTCCACTTCAAATCTCGCGAATCGGATATAAAGTATAAAGGGGGTCAAACGAGTCAAACCAACCCACCGAACCCACACAAACTTCGCGAGTTCAGTAAAGCTTGCGAATCCGTCACACAGGCGAAACGAGGCGATATTTACTTTTCGTTTGAAGGTGGGGTGACAGATTCGTCATATACTATATCTGTCCAAAAATCGTTCAGTATAGCCTGAGAGATCGGAGGATTGGCCGTAATGGCGTATCTAATCCTTGATCGTGCTAGAAAACGTAGAATATCAGCAACCCTGTCAGCCCGCTTGGCCTCAAGGTTCAGATCAACCAAAATGTTGTGACCCTTATCAAATGCTCTAGCCATATCTGTAAAATAAACGCAAATTGTGTTTAACTTTACAGCATGATGTTGCTGATCTAGTTCGTGGAGCTAATTTTCCGACGAACAAAACAGCTAGATTTGCGACAAGCTTGCTTACACAAGCTTTGTCTCAACCTCATACACTGCTGACCAGAGACTGGCATATTGAGTCTCTCACACCGCCTGGACCAACGACAATACCTGTTACTCCGACGACTGATGCTGAAAGGATTACATCCTTAGAGTCGAGGGTAAAGGATTTAGAGAAGCTTACTTCTCAGATTCCAGAGCTGGTGTTGAGTAATATTCTTCTTTCACAGCAGATACTCAAGCAGAGTGAATCGTACAATCTGTTGATGAAGACTCATGAGACTTTGCTTGCGGACTTCAATGTATAGAGACTGAAGTTATCTTCTTTGGAGAGTCTGGTCTTGAGATCGCATTCAGGACAGTCTACTCAGGGGGAGATATTGGTATATCTGGAGTCTTGCAGAGAAAATGAGTTGAAGAGGAAGAGAGATTCTGACAAAGACGATGATCCCAATGCACCGAGTGGTGAGCAGACAGGTCCTTCAAAGACTGGTGAGCAAGCTACAACTCAGGGGGAGTCTGGTGCTGGTGCTAGTGTTTCTGGAGTGGATACAAGTGCAGATAAGACTGTACCGGGTGATACTGAAGCTTGTAAGATAGCTTAGTATTATCATAGTACTGTAATATTTGTAATAGTTTGTAGTGAACAAATGTAAACTTAATTTATTGTGTAAATATATTTGGCTTAGGGTTATTATTATTTTAAGTAAAATATATTTGATGTAATTTAAGTTTATATAATCATGTTAAGATAAAATAGTGATCGAAAGACTTCCGACTCATTGAGTAGTCGAGCGGCGTGTTCCGATTAATTTCGGCGGTCAAAATTTTATGATAACATATGCATTTTAGATTTGATTATGGACTTAAGACCGTAAGGTATATAAGTAATTAACAAGTTAAAAATGTATTCGTATTAACTAGACAAATGATATATAATTTAAAGGTTAAATTGATAATGAATGAGATCAATTAACGCTTGGAAATTATATAAGGTAATTAATAGTAAATTTAAATGTTTGGTGATTATTCACAATGCATTAGAATTTAAAATTAATTAATATTTGTTAAGTAGACTTAAGAGATTTTAGATTGATTCAGGATAATCAATAAAAGATTTTATAAGTTATATGTAAATTGCGTTTATATGTTAGGTTAAAATATACAAAAGAATTAATAAAGAAATTCTTAGATTGGTTCAGGGAAATCAATGAAGAATTTGAATTATTAATATATTTGTATTTACATTTTTCTCTAGGAATGGAAATGCTAGATCTATCAGATTCAGAAGATGATATTTTGGATGAGATAGATGAAGAGATTGATTATGATATTAAAGAAGGAGAGTTCAAACTTCCTGAAGACTGGACTGCAGTATTTGAATCTGTGATAGATGAAAGTGTTGATCTGGATGCAAATATAGATGAACATGTTGTGAATCCATCAACGACTGAATTTGTTTTTGTAAATGAACAAGGAGAATCAGTTATTGATTTAGAAGCTTTTGAGAATGCTTCTGAAGATTCGGATACTGAAGTTGAAGAAATAGAGGACAAATACAAACATTTGGTTGGTAATCCAATGTTTATCCAAGGAATGCTTGAGAAGAAAAAGGAAAATAAGCCACGCATTTTGAAAGAAGTTGATATTACTGGAAAGCGTGTACTTAAAACTGGCATTATTGGATGGTATTATGACTCTGACCTGAAGCTCTTCGCGATCAAAAGGTTTGACGGGGTTCAATATTTTGAGAAGAAGCTTGCAGTGTTTAGTTCGTTGCCTCGATATGAAATTCGAGACTTGGCTAGATTAGATATGATAAATCCAAGTGATGATGATTATGCTAAGTATGTTGAGCGTATCATTAGGACTGAAGGATTATCTATGAAGTTCTCCAAGATTAAGCCAAGGAAAGGAAAAATGATAAAGCTGAACGAACTCAGTCAGAGAACTGGAAGAAGAAGAAGAAAGAAGGTTTATCCAGCGGTCAATTGTATTAAGCAAATACCTATGAAGACTATGCCTCAGAATATTTTGGGAAAATTGAAATATTGGGGGTAGATGCTGGAACAGGAGAAGCCTTTATGATTGAAGCTGATGATGATTATCCTGATGGCGAAAAAGAGATTCTTCGTGTATATGATCACAGACATCTGATGAACTTATCAAAGGAAGATCTGATTATGTTGTACAAGAACAAGATCAAATCTACTATTGGTTGGGGTGATTTAGCACGAGATTATCACAGGATGGTTAAAACATGCATCAAGCTTAAAATTTTTGCAGGAAGTAAGATTTACAAATGAAGACCAAAGACAGCGTGAAGATAAAGACGCTAGAGCTATTGTCAAGGGGGAGTCTGTTGGAACATAGATTGTGACAACAGATCTAGCTTGAAATAGGACTAGTGTAATTATTATTATGTTTGTATATTGGTTTAGATTTGTAAATGAATATTTGTTTTGTTAGTAATATTCGTTAAACATATTATTGTGCTAAGTTAGACGAATGTTTAAAGACGAAATAAATAATAGACGTTTAATGCGAGGCGAGTCGAGATCTCAGGTCGCAGCGAGTTGAGCTGTGAGATGAGATCTGAACTCGCGAGGCATTAGTCTGGCGAGCCGAGCTCTGTGTTGGGCTTGGGCTGCGAGTTGGACCGAACTCGCAGGCCCATGCGAGCCGAGTTGAGCTGGACGTATATATTGTTTTTCACGGCGTGAAAAACATAACTTTTTAACACTTTTGATACTTTTGCCTTCTGCGAACTCGACAAACTCAGAGAAAAACCGAACCTAAAGGCTAGGCTTTGACAATTCATTGTTTAAAGTTAAGCTTTATTAAAACGCAATTCGAACATATTCGTTGTTAGTAAGATAACACCGTATTGAGGGATTCCGCACCTTAATACTACAGATAACGAAGTTATCGATCCTAAAACTAGGGGACCTACATAATATATTTTTGTGAAATTTTTGTTCACCGGTAGTCCATTTACGTCTATCGATGAACAAAAGTTTCAAAAATTACACTATTCAAATACTTTTTAAAAGTCAATGACGACCGGTGAAACAAATTGAAAACCACGAGAATGATTTAAATAATTTACTCTAACTTTAGTTTATGCTTAATCAAGTCTATGTGCATCGGTGACTTTATTCTAAAACGGTGACCTATTAAAAATGATGCCGATTTAGTTTTTGCACTAAAATCTCAAAATCAAAATTTTCAACCAGCGAATTTCTACAAACTTTAGATACAAATATCATAAGTTTATAGCGAATTTCTACAAACTTTAGCTACATCATCAAAATTAATTTAATTTTACACATGCAATTATGTAAAGAATATTTATTTTTATAACATGAAGTTAATCGCATTATTCTAAAATATTAATCGTAATGTTTACTTGTAAAGTTGTGACATAATAAGTTCATGCATTGAAGATCTTATTTTATAAAATTATACATGGTTGTGACTTGTGACATAATGGGTTGTTTATTAGGTTGAGGATACACGTATTTACTTATTTACATTCCTTAATATTGTGATTTTTAGCTATTTTACTATCAGCAATTTTTTTACAATTAGTCATGATATTAAACATGATATATTATCACTTTATGATAGTGAAATAGTTATGTTGATATAATTCATCTCTACAATTAGTCATGATATTAAAATGATAATAGGAGAGTTGTAAGGTTCATCATGGATCTTACCATGTCTAGCAGGGTTCGATGCCTCATCTCCGACACTCCATTATGTTGTGGTGTATATAAAGGAGTAAGCTGTTGGACAATTTTACACGCTTTCAGATAATCCTTAAACTTTTGGCTTAAGTATTCACCACCTCGATCCGAACGAAGGATCTTGATGGTCTTACCGAGTTGATTTTCTACTTCACTCTCAAACACTTTAAATGTTTCAAAGTCTTCATGTTTATGTTTAAGTAAGTAAACATAACCATAACGACTGAAATCATCAGTAAAAGTGATGAAGTAGCTAGCACCCTGTCTTGACACATGTCTAAATGGACTACAAATATCCGTATGTATAATTCCAAGTAGATCTTTAGCCTTTTGTGTTTGATGCGGAAAGGGTTTCCTTATCATCTTGCGACAAACACAAGATACACATTTATCAAAGGATCCATCATCATTTGATTTTAAGAGCCCTTCATGTTGAAGCCTTTCAATGCGTTTCTTGCCAATGTGTGCAAGACGACAATGCCAAAGATAGATAGAGTCCAAGTTAAGCTTGACTCATTTATTGCTAACAGAATACATAGAATTTACTTTTGAAACATGATCATGCATATCAATTTCAAAAATACCATCACAAGGAATAGCATTAAAATAATGAACATCTTTTTTAGAAACTGAAATAGCATAATCATTAAAAAATATTGATAAATCCATTATTTTTCAAAAGTGAAACTAAAACAACACCTCTAGTAATAGTAGGTGCATAATGACAATTGTCTAATACAATAACTAAGCCCGAAGACAAAACTAAGTCAAAACTTCTGGCTTCTACAGCTGCACGTACACTATTTCCCACTTACAAGTAAAGTGCCCCATGTTTCAGTTTCTTCTGTCCCCTAAATCCCTGTAGGGCATTACAAATGTGAGTATCACAACCAGTGTCATATACCCAGGAATTTGATTTTGTGAAAGAATATAATTCTATCATGAAGATACTTGAAGGTCCGATCGAGCCGGCTAGCTTCTTCTTCTTATTCATCAACTCAGCAAGATAGGCAAGACAATTCCTCTTCTAGTGTCCCATAGTGGTGACACGCCTCATTCTCAGCCGGATGCTACTTCTTTGCTGGAGGGGTTGCTTAGGTTTAGGGACAAAAGCACCTTGCTTTCCCTTAGTTTGCGGTTTCTTACCTTTCTGGATCTTTCCACTTCTAATCGCAAGGATTTGTGGAGTAGCCAATTTCAGCTCTGTAATCATATTTAGTGGAATATGAGTTTCATATTAGTTTTGAAGTTCGGGAGTCATGCTGCCGAGTATAAAAAAAAACAACTTCATTATGACAATCATAAAGAGCCTTCCATGCTGCTAATTCTAGAAAGTTTTTCTTTTTCTAGCATTTGCCTGAACGCCGAATAGTTCAAGTTCGGTGCAGAATTTGTCATTACATCTAGATAAAAGTTCAAATTTAGTATTTGTTGGAATAGTGTCCAATATCATAACTAATTGGTGAGACTATCATTAATGGTAAAGTCCTTTTTGGGTTGCCCTTAATAAACAGTTAAGAGAAAGATGAAGGATAATATTAATTGTATTAATATTATAATTGTTTGATTAATTAATAATAGTTTATTAATTAGAAAATCAAAAGTAATTAAATAAAGCGGAAGATTCTGGAATTGCACTTTAGCCGGCGGCTAAACCAAGAAAGATAAGGCGGTGGAGATCGCAGACTTGGAGTCCAAGGCAAACACCTTTAGTCGGCGGCTAAAAGTCGAAATCTTCAATTTCAGGGTTTTCTCTCCAAGTATAAATAGGGGTCAATCCTATACCTTCACAACATACGAATTTTATACGAATTTTTGAGGGTTGCGAAAATTCTTCTTTCTCTTGGGTTTTTGGGTGTGAAGCATTAGAGGTATTCTACTTTGGGTACTTGCCTCCAAGTAACGAAACTCTGCTCGTTGGTCTGCCCGTGAGAAATAGGTTTTTTCTAAGGTTAGTGTTTTTCCTTATTTTCTTTATCCAGTTTATTTATTGTACTATGTTGTTAAAGTTAAAGATCCCTTAGGGTTTTAGTTTCCTAATTGCTTTATATTATTTAAAGTTTTGTTATTCCGCTGCGTGTATAATAATCTAGTTAGGGAATAGAAAACCTAACAGTATTTACGATAATAAGTCCTTGTAGAATAATTAATTTTCCCAAGTTTAACCAAGTAAACTATTCATTTTCTAAAAGGCTAGGATCCTATTGACATAGCACCATTACATGAGTTGATCTGCTAGCAATGATGTTACTCAAAAAGTAAGTGACGATCAATAATTGCATTACTAGTGCAATTCCTAGAAATTATGGGACTTACAAATAATACTTATGAAGCAAGCATAAGTGAATTAGTAAACATGTTTCATCCCATCTTATGCCACGAGCTTAAGGATCTCACCGCTTAACTCGTTTTAAGTCGTCCAATTAAGAACTGTAAATAGTCCACCACCGTCTCACGATGAGTGGTAATTTACTTTGGGATTGCAATTTACCTATGTCTCACGCAGAGTAAAAAGCAACTGCAATTGTTCTTACGATTGGATGACATATGACTTAATTTAAATGGGTAATTTATTTTATAATGTGTATCAAATATGTACGAAGAATCATGCAAACATCTTCATATCATATATTTTAATAAAACTTTTCCAGTTAATCCACTTATTAACGTGCGTCAAGATGTCTAATTTAATATTCATATTAAATTAAAGATTGCACTTTTATTAAAATTGACGATTCAACATGTTTTAAACCTTTTCGGCCATGTATAAAAGAGGCCATGAAGAGGCCAGAGGAGGGGCTAGGATCTTTACATCGTTTATCCAACCCGTCATCTTAGACGCCAAGCCGAAGATACCTCTCTTGTACAAGCTCCAAGTCGTGGTTTAAAACAAATTATTAACTTGCAAATCTCGTCGTAGGAGAAAATTACGGTATGTGAGCCCAACCCGAGTTGACATATAAGATTTGCAAGAAAATAATAATTTTTATTTCTTAGTTATTAATCAAGTTTATTTTTTTTCTTCATAAAACCATTTTGCTTTAGAAGGTACAATAAAATAAGCAAAATAAATAAACTACTAACATTAATAAACTATTAAATAATTAACAATTTATTTTCATGCAACTTTTGGTAGGTGGAACCCTAAAGCATGGCAAACTAGGGACATGTAATCTTTTTCAATTAAACAATTTAAACAAGTAACACATAATTACACTAATCAATTTTTAAGCATGCCATCTCAATTAACAATTAATTCTAACTAGCATATCAATATATCAAAGTGATATCAATGACAAATTATGCATGAATTTCATGGATACACTTTTTTCAGTTAATTTAAAAGTACACAAATAATAACAAAGCAATTTACATTAAACATGTTATTATTTTTGTTAAACATCAAATTTGCAATGGGATTTAAAAGTTTAACAATTTAACTTATGAAGTTTTTTTAAAAAAATTTCTTTTTGTTTCCGATTCAACATGTTTTACCAAACTAAAACAAAATTTGTTTTTTTTTTCGACGACTTGGATCCATACCTCTAAAAAAAAACAATTATTTTTCTCTTCTTCTTTTCTGTGCATCGAGATGTTCCAATCACCAAATATATATATATATATATATATATATATATATTTTCTTGCCTTTTGTTGACCATTCCCACAAAACCAAAATCAAAAACCTTTTTTTTTTCTTTGTCTTCATGATTGGTCGAACCAACCAAAACCCAAAATAATATTTTTTCTTCTAGTTTATTCGACGACTTGCATACCTTCACAACCAAAACCAATTTTCCTTTGTGTTTAGCCGAACAAACAAACCCCCACCAAATTTTGATGTTTAACATATCTAACTAATTACAACACATACGTGTGGCTCTGATACCACTGTTAGAGTATAGCAAATAGATATATTCAAATTGTTACACAATTGCGGAAGCATATAAACAAGTATTTATAATTAGTTAAGATCGAGACGTGTACTTTTTAGCAAAGCTCCAATGAAACTATAATAATATAGTTAGTTAGGGTTTAAAGTAAAATCCCTCTACGATCGCACACATAACACGTTGTTGATCACCACCCGAATGCTAGTTCGATTAACCAATTAAATCCTCTCTCCTTTTGTAGTAAAGAAATATGGTGAAAGAGTGGTGTTTGTCGACAAATATAATTATAGAGGGAGGAAATATGGAGTCAAAGCAATTAGGATTCTTCATTAACTCTATTAGTTGAGGTTCACAATAGTAGAAGCAAATAAAAATAAGATGAATAAAGTTGGACCAAGATTTTATGACATCCAGCATTTCCTGAAGATTTAGTTACATTGCTTGAGGCTTTTTTTTGTAACTTCGGATGTTAGAGAATTTGTATTCCGCATTAAGTTTTTCGTCTAGGCCGCTCTTTTGAATTTGGGTTGTTAAACACAATTTTAGGATTATCCACTAACTACACTTTTCACCAATTAAATAACATATATATACTCACTAAAGTCTTTTTCGATTGGTTGGAATACGGAAGTGGACACTTATTTGGGATAATCCAAAATAGTAATGTGGACACTTCGGGTGAGATGGAGGGAATAGAATATACTTCTAGGCTGAGCCAAAGCTAGAAAGTACTGTCTTATTTATTTTATTAAGATAAGATAAAAAAATTAAGATTGTAAACAAAGCCGTTCTTCTCATATTAGTTGTCATGTTTCTTTCAAAAAACAAAATTCGAAAGAGAAAAATATCCAAAATTCATTTTGACTAGGACTTAATTAGTTTTTATTATGTAAGCGAGTATTACCTGTTAAATTCAATGTAATATGAGAAGATTAGAATCTATTTCTTTATCTTAAAATGTTCTCTAGATCCTTTTTTCGTTCTTTTTTGTATTTACACAACTGGGTGCTCATCAGTGTACAACAAATCCAAGTTTTGGTAATAATCCACCAAGTTTGTTTTGGTGATTTAACCATTTAAGTTTATATTTCATAATGATTTTGATGGTTTAATCCCCAAAGTTTATTTTTCATAATGATTTGACCCTTTTAAAATTTTCTAGTTTAATCATCTAACTTTCAAAATATTAATGGTTTAACCCTTCAAAGGGTTAAACCATCAAAACTTTGAAATTTTGAGGATTAAATCATGAGAAAAAAAACTTGAGTGGTTAAAACGAAAAAAAATGAAACTTTAGGGATTAAACCATTATTAACCCTAAGGTAAAGATGCCAAATCAAACAATATTCACTAATGAGGTTACAAATATAATTTATATAAAAGTTAAAGTTATAAATTAATAACGTACTTGACTTATTTACGGCAGTTAGAACCACCATTAACAAAGCCCTATAAACTACGGAGTATATGATTAAAAACAAAACAAACAACAAAAAGGATGCCAATAAGATGAAACACTAGAATCTTTTAAAGTTTGGAAAGTTACTAACAAATCTTCTGAAGAAAGATACTCACTATCGAATATTTTAAGAAAGATACTCATGATCATGAAGATTGAAAAAAAAAAAAAAAAATACTCCGTAATAAAATAATTTTATAAGATGTGCAAATTTGGTCACGGCTGTACCACGTTGATGTTCAAATATATTCATATCTAAACCAAATAAACTACTCCAACCATTCATAGATTCTAGTTTGATTGATATGGTAGAATATCAAATTCAGTTAAACAATATTTGGATTGGACTGGTGATAAATTGCGATTACTTTATGTATACATATTGTGATTCATTCTTTGGATGTGTTTATAAAACTAAAAGGTCTTAACAATGGATCATATATATGATTAAACTACTCTCCGTCCCAAAATTATTGTCCACAGACAAGAAACACACAGTTTAAGAAAACATAATTATTAAACTGTGATTTTCTGTACGATGACAGTTTTACCCTTACTTTTTACCTACCTTTTTACGACATACATATAAAATAGGGGTATAATCGGAAGTTTAGTTAATTATATCATTCTACTTTTGGAAGTAAACAATTAATTTGGGACGTTCAAAAACGGAAACATGGACTATAAATATGGGACGAAAGGTGTATAACTTATTCCCACAATGTTGTTGTAGTTAAAATAAAATTTAAATTTTCTTACAAAAGAAATAACTCGTTCTCTTTTAGATGTGTGATTTTCACTTCACCTATAATGAGAAGGTTGTAAAAGTCATTATTCGAGGGCTCATCGACTGCAACATTGTACAGACGAATCTGTTAAGTTGGGACTAATTGGGAATAAATCGAATTAAACTTTTTTTACATTTAAATAATAAGTTTCAAAATCATATGCTTAAATATAGAAGATGGTTATAAACATAAATATAAACATAAACAAACATAAACTTTGACATAATTGTCTATAAACATAAATGTAACTTTGACTTTGACCGATTTTGACCAAATAAATTCGACTTTAACCGAATAAATCCAATTAATCCCTGAATAAATCTGCCTTTAACTGATTTTGACATGTTTAATGATGTTGACTAATGTTGGCTGGCTTTTTAGCTCGATTTAGGCCAAGTCGAGTCGGACTAGTCCCAAAACTTGACTAATCTCCGACTAGTCGGTCAATTTATCCGACTTTTACAACACTAACTAGTTACTATGTTACAGAGATCAAATCTACCTATACACATATTTTTTTTGATCAAAACCTACACACATATTTAGTTGAAGATAATTATTATTACCAAAAAAGTTAACTTTACCCTATAGAGTAGGGGTGTTATTGGGTCGGGTTAATCGGGTTTCGGGTTTCGGGTTATTCGAGTCGGGTTATTCGGTTTTTCAAGTTTATAATCTAACCAGTAACTCGATTCAAATAAGGTCAGGTTATTCGGGTTCGGGTTATTTGAATTCGGGTTGGGTTCGAGTTATCTATTTAAACCCGAATAAGATGATATTCTACATTTTCACATCTAAACAAAACTTACATATTACAAAGTGACAATAATAGTTTATATAGACCATCATAAGTAACTTATATGTATATAATATATTAATGTATTCGTATAAATCATAAAAAAAACTTATACATATAAAATTATATTTGTATATTAAATAACTTATGTGCTTATTCGGGTTATTCGGGTTACCCGAATTGTGAAATATTTATCCGAAACCTGATTCAAATAAGACTCGGGTTATTCGAATTCGGGTGACCATATAAGCTTCGAATTCGGGATATTCGGGTTCGGGTTAGTTATTCGGGTTCGGTTATTTGTGACACCCCTACTATAGAGTAAGGTTCAAATGAGTACAGCAACTTTGGGTGAGAATGAGGAAACCAACATGAATCTGCCACATGTAACTTTACCCTCTCTCCTCCATATTTTTAAAAATTAAATATTTCTCAAACAGTAAGTCGAAAAATTATAAAAATTGCACCATAAAAATCAGCGTTTTATTCTCTTCGATTAGAGATGTGACAAGGTATACTTTCAACGAACTTTTGTTTTTTTTTTTTTCATTTTTTGTGGGTTTTGAAAACGAGTAACACATGTGTTAGAAGCTGGTAACACATGTGCTACCAGCGAGTAACACATGTGCTACGAGCGAGTAACACATGTGTTACCAGCATCTAACACATGTGTTAACAGCAACTAAAATATGTGTTACCAACAACTAACACATGTGTTACTAATTTTGTAAAACCCGAAAAAAATTTCATCGAAAGTATACCTTGTGAGATGGCAAATCGAAGAGAAAAAAATGCTGATTTTTATGGTGTAATTTTTATGATTTTTCGACTTATCATTTGGGAGATATTTAAGTTTTAAAAATGTGGGGGAAAGTGGGTTTTGTAACGCATGACATGTTCTGGTTGGTTCCTCTATTCTCATCAAAAATCTCATTCTCATTTGAACCTCACCCTACCCCTATAATCTCATTTTAAATTATATATAAGAAACATCTTTATGTCATCAATTTAATTAAATTCTATAATTTCAATTAAGTATTCTTATTTTATATTAATGAAAATTTTGTACCCTTTTTAATTCTATAAGCATACGAATTTCATAGACTTTTGAAAAAATAATACTGATTTTCAATCTATATAAATCATGCGATTTATATAATCTATAATATGTGGTAAATATTTGAGCAAATTAATATAATTTTAATCCCTTTTTAATTCTATAACCATACGAATTTCATATGCTTACGTATTTTTATAGCATGTTTTTATGGTTGATAGTTTTATAAACGATTACTATTGCACCCTGTGTGTACACACGGGTATAAAACTAGTAATAAATAAATGGGATATCAACTCCGGCCAGTACGTAGCTAATTGACTTTACACCGATAAATAAACAGGATAACGACTATGTAACTGTCGCTATAATCGTTATGGCTATTGCAGGTAGGGGTGTTCAAAATATTCCGAAACTAGAAAATCGAACCGTAATACGGTTGAATTGAACCGAATTTAAGTTAACCGAACCGAGCTATTTTTATTTTTCGGTTTCGGTTAACCGAACCGAGTTCTTTTTGGTTTTTCGTTTTCGGTTCATGATTTTGGGATAGACATGATAAACGGTTAACCGAAAAAATCGAAAAGTTTATACATAGTTAAAATTTTATGTATATATATTGTAAATATTAAATTTATATATAGATATATACATTTGTATTTTAATATAATCAATTACATTTCTTTTTGTTTCATTTTAATGTAGTTTACTAGCTTTATTTTGCCCTAATATGTTAATTATTACTACTTAGTTCTAATTATATCCGAACGATTAATATACGTATAATATAAATACACAATTATAAAGAGTAAAATGCTCATCATTTGTTACTTATATTATAAAATATTTTAAATATAGTGAACACTTATTAATGAATGTGTATTTGTGTGTTATTAATTACTTTTTATAATATGTATTAATTAATATACGGTTAAATGGTTAACCGATTAACCGAACCGAAAAAAATGGTTAACCGATTATCGGTTTACCGAACTTTTCGGTTTCAGTTTAGATTCAAGAAATTAGTGAACTTAATTTTCGGTTAACCGGTTCTCGAACAATATTCACCAATGAGGTTTCAAATATCATTTATATTTATATAATTGTTAAAGTTATTAATTAATAACATACTTGACTTATTTACGGCACTTAGAACCACCATTAACAAAGCCCTATAAATAAACTATATGATATAAAACAAAACCAACAAAAGGATGCCAATAAGATGAAACAAATCTTTTGAAGAAAGATACTCACTATCGAATATTTGAAGAAAGATACTCATGATCATGAAGATTGAAAAAAGAAAAAAAAAATACTCCGTAATAAAATAATTTTATAAGATGTGCAAACTTGGTCACGGCTGTCACGTTGATATTCAAATATATTCATATCTAAACCAAATGACTACTCCAACCAATCATAGATTCTAATTTGATTGATATGGTAAAATATCAAAGTCAGTTAAACAACATTTGGATTGGATTGGTGATAAATTGCGATTACTTTATGTATACATACCGTGATTCATTCTTTGGATGTGTTTATAATTCTAAAAGGTCTTAATAATGGATCATATCATATATATTATTAAACTATAGCTTATTCCCAATGTTGTTTTAGTTAAAATAAAATTTAAAATTTCTTACAAAAGAAATAACTCTTCTCTTTTAGTGGTGTCATTTTGACTTCACCTGTAATGAGAAGGTTGTAAAAGTCGTTATTCGAGGGCTCATCAACTGCAACATTGTATGGACTAATCTGTTAGGTCGGGTACTAATTGGGAATAAATCAAATTAAACTTTTTTTACATTTAAATAATAAGTTTCAAAATTATATGATTATATATAGAAGAGGGTTATAAACATAAACATAAACATAAACATAAACTTTGACAGAATTGTCTATAAACATAAATCTAACTTTGACTTTGACAATTTTGACCCAATAAATTCGACTTTAACCGAATAAATCCGATTAATCCCTGAATAAATTTGACTTTAGCTGGTTTTGACATGTTTAACGATGTTGACTAACGTGGCTGACTTTTTAGCTCGATTTAGGCCAAGTCGACTCGTACTAGTCCCAAAACTTGACTAATCCCCGACTAGTCGGTCAATTTATCCGACTTTTACAAAACTAATGAGTGACTATGTTACAGAGATCAAATTTACCAATACACATAGTTTTTTTTTAATCAAAACCTGTACACATATTTAGTTCAAGATAATTATTATTACCAAAAAAGTTAACTTTACCCCTATAATAATAAATAAAGGGAGTTGATAGATACAACACAAAAAGTGTTTACTATAACACACTGTACAACAGTTACATCTTACAGTACAAACTATTATATCACAATTTTGATGTTTGAATCAATTTATTGGTGTATTGATAACCTCCTGTAAATAAATGGGATAACGACTATGTAACTGTCGGTATAATCGTTATGGCTATTGCAGCCACTTAGTACAAGTGTTTATACTGTTTTTGATATTATTTTAACACATGCATGGAATATTAATATTAATTTAATTTGGTTAACATCTAGTGTAAACCTTCTAGAGTGCTACCTACTCCATATTTTACTAGTATTATACCCGGGCCGTGCCCGGTTTATAGTGCTATATAAGGATAAGATTAAACCATTACGAGATTTCATTCAATAAAAAATCATGCATACTGCAAGAAAAAACGTGATAAATAAATACAAATAGTTTAACAATCTTTTGAGAGGTTTCTTCCAAGTAATTTAAGTTTACACACATACATGTACAGATTTATTTTTATAAGCACAATGAGACCACACAAAATAAACGGTGAATCATTATCCAAGTAATACCCGGCCGGTGATAAGGATAAGATTAAATACATGATGTTATGCAGGCTATATATTCAAAGATAAAGGAGTAACCAACAATTATGCAGGCTATATATTCAACGATATATTTCATGTTCTATAACCGCTCACTAGTCATTGAAATCTCGTAATTTTATTATAGAACATGTGAGCGGTTATAATACAAGCAGGTATGAAATAACCGCAGTCAGAAAACCACCCAGAAAGTAACCGACAATTATCAAGTTGTGACGGTCAAGATTAAAAGTACGTGAAATCCTATGGTCAGGATGAAGAGTCAACGCAGAAACCGCCAGTCAACTCACCGGCAGCCATATATATGGACAATTTGTACGGAGTATTAAACTACCACGTGGTTCCCCACTCCCACCATTAAATTAAAGTTAAAATACACTTTGTAACAAAATTTGGAATATAAAATTCACATTTTGACACAATTAAATTAGTTACCAACAACTATTTATTCTTTTTCTTCAGTCCCACGTAGGAGTGTTCAGTATTTGGTTTGAAACTGTTTAACCCGAAAATCGAACCGAATAAAAATCGAAAAAAAACCGAACCGAATTTTAAAAACGGATTTTTAATCGATAAAACCGAAAACCGAATTTGAATTCGGTTTTCGGTTCGGTTTTAAAAATTTTGAATTCGGTTTAACCGAAAACCGAATTCAAAACAGAATTCAAAAAAATAATATTATTTTTTCGGTTTTTCGGTTCGGTTTTCGGGTTTTTTTTGTTAGTTTTTCGGTTTTTATGTTCGGTTTTCGATTTTTTTGTACGGTTTTCAGTTTTTTTTTTAAGTTTTTCGGGTTTTTGTTGGAATTCGGTTTTTTCGGTTTTAACCGAAACCGAACCGAATTCGAATTCGGTTTGAATTCGGTGTTCGGTTCGGTTTTGCCCAAAAAAATTTCAAAACCGAACAACCCGAACCGAATAAACCGAGGAAACCGAAAACCGAACTGATGAACACCCCTAGTCCCACACATTTGTTTATTAATTCGCATGTACACACAGATAGTTTGATTTAAATAAAAGTTTGATTTTTAAAGTAATTAGGGAGATCAAATTGATTAATTGAATCTAATTTTAATTGACAATGTCATAACACCGCTTCTTATATTGTATTTACATCATATATATATATATATATATATATATATATATATATATATATATATATATATATATATGATTAGGATCAAGGGAGAAGGAAATTTTGGTGGAGAAGAGAGAGAAAGCAATATGATTCAGTATTTTTATACTATGATTCATTTTTTTATTATAATAATAAAAAAATGAATCATAGTATAAAAATACTGAATCATATTGCTTTCTCCCTCTTCTCCATCTAATTTTTCTTCTTTTTTGATCCCGTTACTATATATATATATATATATATATATATATATATATATATATATATATATATATAGTAGGGGATAAAAAAAGAATTATTTTTGAGAGAAGAGGGAGAAGTAATCCTAGCCATCCATATTTTTAAATCAAATAAGGGCTTGATAGTAATTTTTCTGAGTAATTAATAAATGTAATAACAATCCATTAACATGCCATTAGCCAACTCTTCACCCCAATCTACACTATATATTATAATAGAGTGTAAATTAGGTAGTCTAGGTTAATCTCAACCTTTAAATAAGTTATTAAATTGAATGTGAACCATTGATTTAGTCTTTAAAAATATGACTACCTAAATAGTGAAGAGAATATAATAAAAAGACTATAATAACCTTATATTATATGTTTGGTAAGCTATTTATTGATTGGTGATATATTAATGGCAATATTGAATATTGAATATTTTTTTTGTAAATTAATTATCTCACAAACGGCAAATCGAAAAATTATGAAAATTGCACCATAAAATTCAGTGTTTTTTCCTCTTCGATTTAAGATCTCACAAGGTATATTTTCGACAAGTTTTTTTTTCCATTTTTTGGTAGGTTTTACAAATTATTAACACATTTGTTATTGTTTGGTTGTATATTTAATTTAGGGTTACAGTTAAGATTTAGGGTTTAGTGTTTACTAGGGTTTAGGTTTTTGCATGGTTTAAGGGTTTGGGGTTTTTACATGTGTTAGTAATTTGTAAAATCCACCAAAATATGTAATTTACATTTATGTGCATAAATCTACACATAATTTAGCATAACAAAAAATAAAATTATACATAATTATTAAAAAAACGATTTAAGATGTTGTGGGTTTATAAAGAATTTGGGGACGCATCGCCTTTTCAGCTGAATTTTTTGCATAAATATAATCCAACTTGATTAGTTCATAATTAAATGGGTTGAAAGTGTCATCTCAATCTATTGTATGTTTTCATTTTCAAGGGTATTGGGCACACTTGAACTACATACGGGTTATTTGGTCTTCAACAAATCAAAATTCTTTATAATTTGCATCGCCTTTTCAGCTAATTTTTTTTTTAATTCGTATAAATATAATCCTACTTGATTTGCTCATAATTGTATGTTTTCATTATTGTGCACACTTGAACTTCAGACGATTTATTTGGTCTTCGACAAATCAAATTGATGCTCATATTTTGATCCTACTAATAAGATCGGTGAATGATGCTTTAGAACAGTTTACCGTAATTATTATAACTGCGGACATGTTATTTTTTGTTTATTTCTATTCGAAGGTAATTATATATATTTTTATTTTTTAAAACTATTCACATGATATAATTGTAGATGATTGTCCATGATAGCTGTCAAGTAAATATAGGGGAACCGTTAATATATCACTAAAATAGCATGATATATGCATTACAATATCCAACACGTTTAATGCTTAATGGTATTGAAGGAAAAGAGTTGTTGATGATCATTCACATGATTATTATGTAAGATGGACACTTTTTTAGTATATTGCATCATTTAAAAACATGGATGTATTTTTTCTCCTTAATCATTAACTAATAATATTTTTAACAAGGAATTTGGTTCCACCTACTATGATGATCAATGTAAGTTTCCACTATTATAGTTGGACTGAAAGAATAACAAATAGATTTGAGTACTTTGATGACACCAAATTTCTTGATCGTCATATAATTGTCGGTCAATTAATTTAATATGTTCTACTTGCTAAGTTTTTTGAATTGTCATATCATATGTATGTGTAATTGTACGCATTGGTTTTGTACGATAATTAGATGGTATGACGGTCAATATGAAACACTTATTATTATTGAAGATGACAATGACTTGCAAACTTTATAGTTTCTATATTTTGATTGTTTGAATGTTGCACATTAAGTTGATCATGTTAAACATTTATCTTTATGTGTTGCTTCTTTGTTGTTTAGTTTTTTAATTAATATTTTCAATGTTATAAATCATTTTTAATAATGTATCTTGAAAGCTACTATCAATAGATAAACATATCTATTTCAATTCAAAATAAATTGTGTACTGTCATCATCAAAAATATGTTGACTTAAAGTTACTCACTAAAATAAATTATAATATAAACATTTGTATAAAAATTATGAAGTAGCCTGCAAAACTTGCGGGTTATAATCTAGTAGTAAATTAATTGACGGTTAATTTTATGCAATTCAAACTCGTTAACTCATTCTATAATTTTAAAATATATTCATCATTCATTAGGAACATTCACCATGCAACGAGAATTACTAAATAGAACATGTTCCTAATGAATAAACTACATATGATTTATAATTTAATAAATAGTACTTATTTAAACTATGATTCAATAATATTTACGATTATGGTAAGCAAACCAAACTAAATTTCCATTTGATGCCGAACTAACTAATGACTTAATGATTATGATGATTCCTATAACACACCACCATTTACATAGCATATATATATATATATATATATATATATATATATATATATATATATATATATATATATATATATTTAAAAGGTCGGAAGCGTAAACATCCCATTCATATTATAAACATAGATAACATGGTGTCATCTACAAAACCTCACATAAGTTATAAGTGATAAGTATATTTGTTTACAAACTATTAAACTGTATTCTGGGCATTATGTATTAAACATATCAAAACACTAATAACATCAGAGTGTCCATGGTCAAACATTATTCAGTCACTCCTTGCCCAGCCCAAATCATCTTAAAACCTGTAAGGAGTAAATAACGGCATTAGCACGAAGCTAAGTGAATAAACCTGTTACAAACAGTTTGACTTAGCCTAACAATACTGATTAACAGCAAATAACACATAGATACTACACCATCAAGAGGATCGGTGGTCCTTGTGGCGCCCTCAGTCCGTGGTGACCCACCAAGCGACACTTATAATCACTGCAGGCCAATACAGTGATTTACCGATAACTGGTTGCTACCTTTAGTCAATATGTGTTCCATTCTCAACACATGATCACAAATCTCACATTGACTAACCTTTAGCAATCAGTCCAACAATCGTTGACCTCCAATTCATCAAAATGCTCAAAAGCAACACATCACAAATATATATATATAAATATTTCAGCAATAATGATCAACAATCAACTATGTTTATTCCGTTGTAACCAATATGTCACAACCAAACCACACTGAAGTTCCAAGTCTATTCACCTGTCAACTTCAATCCAACCACTCAGCTGACTAATTCACTGAGTCTTCTACGTGTCTGAAAACATAACAAAACACTTGAGTTAGTAACTCGATTCAAATCCCGTTTCAATTATGATAACATAATCATATAATATCAACTTGCCACCTTAAAAGCTAAACATATAATAATTAGTTTTACATATACTTGTACCATAACAAGATCATCATGTGCAATTTAAGCTTTCATCTTACTCATGTTAAACAAGATTATAAGTTCCAACTTATCGCCATACACATTACTATTAGGTGATACAAAGCTGGTATACTAACATTAAGTTCACAAAACATATGCAGAAGTAAAACAGGCATGTGCAGACCCAAATAGCGTCGCGATTATGACACAATCGCGTCGCTATTGTATATAAATCGCGTCGCTATTACCAGGAATCGCGTCGCGATTTACCTCATATCGCGTCGCTATCTATAAAGATCGCGGCGCGATGTTCATCGGCGCCCAGATCAGTACCTGCTGCTGCTGCTGTTCACTTCCGAATTCAACCCACAAAATCATACAATTCAATTGCAGCATCAGTTTTGGACATCAAGATGACTTCAACTAAAGTATACTACAACCTAACAAGTTCAAGAAACACCATATAACCACTTTTAACCTTACTTTGTATATTTGATTCAATACCCACAAAATCATCTATAACCCTAACATATCTCTTTTATTCAAGAATCAAGTTTGAAGAACACTAATTAATTTAACAAGCAACAGCTGATCATCAGTAAGAAACAACATATATGCCCATCATTCAATTTCAATTTCACACATATCATCAATCAACAATTTCTATCAACAAAACAAATTTCTTAACTAATATGCATAAGAATACTTACAATTCAATAGAGAAAGAACAAGGAGATGATAATGAAGCTTTTTGTACTTGAATCAATTCACCAAGTTCTGATTTTTCTTTTAATTTGATATAGATTCACTTAGGTATCTTTTAGGAACCAAAAGAAGGTGTTAGAGTATTATTTGGGAAAGTCTGGAGTATAAGCTGACTCCACAAACCGACCCTATATAATTACAGTATAATTTTATCCCCTTCTAAGCCTATTGTCTGGAACCTAAATATCAATTGCGGGAAAACTATTTTATTTTACCGTAAGTTACAACTATTTAAAACAAAATACTTCACTAGTCACAATTAATTCTTTAACCAAATTCCTAAGTTACAAATCAAAACACATAGATACTCAATATTTAAAATATAATGAGTAATAATATATAAGTAAAGGAAATTACCGAATTACCCTCAGGTCACAAAAGCGGGTGTTACAAATCTTCCCTCCTTAGGAAGATTTCGTCCTCGAAATCTCACTAGACTCAAAAAATTGAGGGTATCGCGACCGCATGCTCGACTCAGTCTCCCAGGTGAGGTTCGCCCCCAAGCTATGTTTCCATTTTACCAAAACCATCGGAATCTCTTTCTTACGTAGTTTAGTCACTTTTCTATCAACTAACTCAATAGGCTCCTCGACTAGTTTCTGACTGTGATCAACTCTAAGGTCTTGTAACAGAAGGATTTGGGATTGATCCTCCACATTACATTTCCTCAGATAACAAACATTAAAAGTATCGTGAATACCCGATAACTCAGAAGGAAGATCCAAGGCGACCGTCTGATCATTAACCACCTGTCTGATTCTGAACGGGCCAATATACCTCGGGGCGAGTTTTTCACGCTTTCCAAATCTAATTACACATTTCCACGGAGAAACCTTTAAATAAACAAGTTCACCCTCGACAAAAGTAACAGGTCGACGGCGCGGGTCAGCATACTGTTTTTGTCTGTCTCTGGCAGCTTTCAGTTTCTCGCAAGTTGTTCATGCTCAGACTCAAATGCTGTTCATGTTGTTCATGCTCAATCTCTTTCTTACGTAGTTTAGTCACTTTTCTATCAACTAACTCAATAGGCTCCTCGACTAGTTTTTGACTGTGATCAACTATAAGGTCTTGTAATGGAAGGATTTGGGATTGATCCTCCACATTACATTTCCTCAGATAACAAACATTAAAAGTATCGTGAATACCCGATAACTCAGAAGGAAGATCCAAGGCGACCGTCTGATCATTAACCACCTGTCTGATTCTGAACGGGCCAATATACATCGGGGCGAGTTTTCCACGCTTTCCAAATCTAATTACACCTTTCCACGGAGAAACCTTTAAATAAACAAGTTCACCCTCGACAAAAGTAACAGGTCGACGGCACGGGTCAGCATACTGTTTCTGTCTGTCTCTGGCAGCTTTCAGTTTCTTGCAAGCTATAGCAACTTTATCAGCCGTAATCTGTACAATATCAGGATCGGCAAACTGCTTTTCTCCAGCCCCTAACCAGCAAGTAGGCGTTCTGCAGCGACGCCCATATAACATCTCGTATGGTGGCATGCCGATACTGGAATGATAAGAGTTATTATAAGCAAACTCTATCAAAGGCAAATGAGAATCCCAAGAACCACCGTACTCTAATACACAAGCTCGCAGCATATCTTCCAGAGTCTCGAATGGTACGCTCTGTCTGACCGTCTGTCTGTGGATGATAAGCCGTACTGAGGTTAACTCTGGTACCCAATTGTGACACCCGTCAAACTAGGACTAGTTATTAGTTCCTAATCATCTAGTAATGCATGTAATTAGTTCTGTGTTAGACTAATTGTATGTATCAATATGTATATTGATGAATATATATATATCAGTACGCGATTAAAAATTTAATCTTGCATTATCCAAAATCGGCCAAATTCCGATTCATTTATATGGACGTTGGTAAACCTATTTTATTAATAATATGAATTTATTTAATAAACACATATGTTTCTAAATATTATTTTGATAATATTTCATAAGTATTTCGCATCGTATAAATGACGTCTACGCGACCAAAAATACATAAAACGCGCTCGATAAATGAAACAAACCAAAGTTATATTTTCATAACTTCAAGTAAAGTATTTTGATAAAATACTTCCACTATAAATATTGAAAGTTATATCGAAAAGCAAAACGTTTAGCTTAAACGTCATTTAAATGTCATGATATTTAATAATCGTAAACGATTATACAAACTATCACCAACACCTTGTCAAAAAATTTTATAATTATTTCTAAGTATTATTTGAGTAATACTACAATCAAAAATATCGACATTTCATTCGTTATTTATAACTAGCACGTATAACATTTAACGTTTAAATATATGTTTAAAAGACCGGGTAAACGAACACGGGTATAATACCAATAATTGGAGACAAGTTTTAACAACTTGCCTCTCCCTTTTTAACTTGAAAAAGCCAGCCAACACCCTCCTAAAATAATGGATCTTGTTTTTGACCATTTAACCTCAACAACAATCATCCCATCCTCAATAATGCAACACCCTTTCTATCTCTCTACTCTCTCTCTAAAAACACACACAAAATCCTCTCCTCTCCCCTCTAAATCACGGAAACCATCATCATCCACCTCCTCCACCATCATTTAGTAACAACTAGTTGAAGAAAATACCAAGAAAGGAAGCAAGGAGAAGCACACAAGAACCATTTCACTCACCTCTCTCTAGAACTCATTTTTGTAAGGATCCAACACTCCCCTCTCTCTCTATATTCTCATATTATACTTATATTTACATGTTATGAAGCTCATCTAACAATATAATGTCCAAATCATAAGCTTAAACACATTTTTGAAGAAGTGGTATAAAAACAGTAATCTGATCAGAAATTTGTGTCTCACCAAATCATGCATAACTTGAGTTCTAGGACGAATTAGAAGATGTATCTTATATCATAACCTTCGTATGGAAGTCCTCTACAAAAAGTTCTTCTTTGGCCTGGCTCAGAAATCCACCAATTTTTGTGTAAAAGCCGATTTGTAAGCTGGACTCGTTTTTGGACCTAATCTGACCAGATTCACTTCCCATTTTTGTTAAAAATAGTAAATAAATTTATAAAATTACCAAAAAGTGCAAATTTACACTATATCCATAGGGGAACATCTGTGATTTTTGGTGGATCTTAGTTCGGAAAAAAAAGTGTATAAAACGAGGAGTTCGTTGAGTCAAAAATCTGGAAGCCTAAATATAAAGGGCAGTAATAACGGGATATAAAGGGCAGTAATAACGGGTTATAAAGGGCAGTAATAACGAGTTATAAAGGGCAGTAACAACGAGTTATCAAAGGCATCCATAACTCATAACTAGCAGCCATAACTGAGCTCGCAACATACAAAGGCAGCCATAACTCATTTTAAGACCTATAACCAACAGCCTTAATCATAACAAACAGTGATAACGAGTGTCACAACTTACACTGGTAGTCTTAACTATTGTACACTAAGTTTCGAACACGCACAACCTCAAACACTTATACGATGCGACTCCAACTCATATAAAACATGCTTTATAAGTACATTATGACAACATTATAATAATTATATTTTGGAATAATTATTACAAATCACGTCAACGGGCCGTACATGTTTTAAAACACAACCAATCCAAAGCTAATCATTTGGACATTAATAGTTGAATGAGCAACTCAGTCTGTTGAGACATCTAATCATTATTATAACCTTGCGTGTTTGGAACGCCCGGCAGGTTACAGTCATTGGGACGACATCATTACCTTGTGTATTATCATCACTACTTGTCTAGCAAGTCATTAGACTCAGGTGAGTCTCATAGCCCCTTTTTAAATGCTTTTACCTAGGGGTGAGATACATACTCGTTTTGTTTTACATGTGAACACAAGTATCAAAACATCGCTATATGCTACATGAGTTAATTTCATCTAATCAATTTAAAGTCCTCCATCACATAGTTTGTTAATATGATTTAGCGTGAATGTTAGTGTATGGTACCATATGGGATTGACAATCCCCGTCCGAGTTAGCAAGCACTAACCTGTCAAACGGACGCATTATCATTTGTTCAGTATGAGTGTTGATTAGGCACTCATAGGGAGGCACCTCGCTCAGGTCCTTGAATGTGGATCCTGACCCCTCAGTTAAGCTCAAACTATGGACTCATGGCTGCATGTACATTCATTATTTGTTTAATTACAAATCATTATATAAATCTTGTGGTTCATAAATCTCATTTACTCATATACACCTGTGAGCTCACCAGCTTTTTAGCTGACCTTTTAGCATGTCATCTCAGGTACTCAGCAGTAGGTTGGACTGCCCATCAGGATACTTTAGCTCGAGTCGCATGCAATCATTAAACATCAAGAGATTTCCTTGCATATCTATATTTTGTATAATTGGAAATGTACTAGAATATCTCAGGGTAATCATGTGAACTCAATATACTGTAAACAATTTGTAAACTCTTATGTTATATCAATGTATTTTGTAAACGACACATATATAGTCGTTCATTTTATATCTTATGTGCTTGTGATATTTGATTGGTAACACCCCGACCCGACTGCTTCCGCGACCAGAAATTAGGGGGTGTTACACCAATTCCCATTGTAAACTCTGCCAAAACTCAGAAACAAACCTGGAATCTCTGTCTGACACAATAGATAATGGAATCCCATGCCTCAAAACTATCTCATGAATATACAGCTGAGCTAACCGGGTCAAAGATGCAGTCTCACTGGTAGCCAAAAAGTGAGCACTTTTTGTCAGCCTGTCAACAATTACCCAAATCATATCATTACCTTTCTGTGTTCTGGGAAGTTTGGTGACAAAATCCATAGTAAGATGCTCCCATTTCCATTCAGAAATATCAAGCTATCTCAATGAACCATACGGTTTTTGATGTTCTGCTTTAACCTGGGAACAAATGTGACAAGATTCCACAACATGTGCAACATCGGTTTTCATTGTAGGCCACCAATATAAAGGTTTCAGGTCATTATACATCTTGGTACTTCCAGGATGAACAGACAATCAAGATTTATGTGCCTCAGATAATATTAAATCCCGAAGTCCCCCAATCAATGGAACCCAAATCCGAGACTGAAAAGTTTTCAAACCCCAAGAATCGTCAACTAACAAATCCTTTCGTTTCAGCATAATTTCATATTTCAAATTAACATCCAATAATGCTTCAGACTGTGCAGCTTTTAACTGAGAAATCAAATCAGAATAAATATCTAAACGCATAAAATATACCTGATCAGAAGATAACTTTCGGCTCAGCGCGTCTGCCACCACATTAGCTTTACCGGGGTGATATCGGATTTCACAGTCATAATCCTTAATCAACTCCAACCAACGTCTTTTTCGCATATTTAAATCTTTCTGAGTAAACATATACTGCAAACTTTTGTGGTCAGTACAAATCACACATTTAGTACCGTATAAATAATGCATCCAAATCTTTAATGCAAATACCACTGCAGCAAGCTCTAAATCGTGTGTAGGGTAATTCTTTTCATGAGTTTTTAATTGACGAGAAGCATAAGCAATTACCCGATCTCTTTGCATCAAAACACATCCCAACCCAACATGGGAAGCATCACAATAAACAATAAAATCATCAGAACCATCCGGCAAAGCTAAAACTGGAGCCTGACATAGCAATTGTTTCAGAGTCTGAAAGGTTGTTTCTTGCTGATCATCCCACTGAAATCTAACATTCTTACGTGTCAATTTGGTCAACGGGCTCGCTATTTTAGAAAAATCTTTGATGAACTTTCTGTAATAACCCGCCAACCCCAGAAAACTCTTAATTTCAGAAGGAGACTTAGGTGTATTCCAATTCATTACAGCCTCAACCTTAGATGGATCAACTTTTATCCCATCATTACAAATAACATGCCCCAAGAACTGTACCTCCTGCCACCAGAATTCACATTTTGAAAACTTAGCATAAAGGTGTTCCCTTTTTAAAGTTTCCAGAACCAATCTCAAATGATGTTCATGCTCAGACTCTGATTTTGAGTAAATCAGTATATCATCGATAAATACAATCACAAACTTATCCAGAAAAGGACGACATACCCGATTCATTAAATCTATAAACACAGTAGGGGCATTAGTCAATCCAAACGGCATGACTAAAAACTCATAATGGCCGTACCTGGTGCGAAAAGCAGTCTTAGGAATATCTTCTTCACGAACTCGCACCTGGTGATAACCTGATCTCAAATCAATTTTAGAAAAATAAGATGATCCCTGCAGCTGATCAAATAACTCATCAATTCTGGGCAAAGGATACTTGTTCTTTACGGTTCTTTTATTCAGTTCCCTGTAATCAATACACATACGAAGAGTACCGTCTTTCTTTTTCACAAATAAAACAGGAGCACCCCAGGGAGAAGAACTAGGCCTTATGAAACCCTTATCTAACAGTTCCTGAATCTGAGTAATCATTTCACGAATTTCTGAAGGTGCTAATCTGTAAGGAGATTTGGCTACAGGGGAGGAACCAGAAATCAAATCAATCTGATACTCAACTTCCCTAACAGGGGGTAAACCGGGCAACTCGTCGGGGAAAACCTCTAGGTATTCAGAAACCACCTGGACATCAGACACGGTTTTCTTTTCTAAATTTGTATTTACAACATAAGCCAAATAAAACTAACATCCTTTAGCTAGAGATTTTCTAGCTTTCATTACAGAAATCAAAGGAATACTGCCTTTTTCCCGTTCTCCTCGAGCCACTACGTATGACTCCTCAGAAATTGGGATTTTTATCAACTTTTTATGACACTCGATATTAGCTTTGTTTTGACTCAGCCAATTCATGCCTAATACCACATCGAAACTTGGAATATGCAACAGAACAAATGAAACAGGAAAGTCATGACCCTCTATTGTAATATTAGCTCCTTTTACCGAGATGGTAACAGGAACCATTTTGCCATTAGCCACTTCTACTTCTATAGGGTTTATAATCAACGAGGGAGTCAACTTTAACTTTTCACAGAAATTCACAGATATAAATGAACAGTTTGCTCCAGAATTAAAAAGCACACGTGCTGGTACAGAATTAACAAGAAAAGTACCAGTAATAACGTCCACAGTGACAACAGCCTCATCAACTGTCATCTTAAATGCACGACCAACAGCAGATGGCGGAGTTTTCCGCTTTTGGCTCGAAGAAGAGGAACCACCACCCATACCCGTTCCCTGCCTCCTAGCCTCAGGACAATCCCCAGCTCTATGACCTTATTTGTGACAATTCCAGCACACCTGATTAGGAGAAGTACAATCTCTTGCTGGATGTCCCAATACCCCGCATCTGATGCACCTGGATGTCTGAGGAGTACAAAGCCTAGTATGCTTAGCTCTGCATCTAGTACAATAAGAACTGTCAGAGGAAATGCCACCAAAATTAGATCTCCTGCTCGGTTGAGTATTTTGTCCTTTCTGCTTGCCTCGATCAGAAGAATCACCTTTTGATCTCTGTTGAAACCTTTCTTTATTTCGCAATCTCTTAGCCTGAATATCACTGTCCACAGAACGAGCTAGATCAAAAGCCTGAGGAAGTGAACCTGCTAATCTCACGGTGGTACGGTAATCAGGAGGTAAGGTTCGAACAAAATGATCAATTTTGGTCCGATCAGTCGGGACCCACTCCTGCACGAATCTCAATTTCTCTGAAAACTGTCTAATAAGCTCATCAATGGTCATCTGATCTGTCTTTTGCAGCTCAAGGAATTCTTGTCTGATACGTGCAAGATTATACTCAGAACAAAACTGCTTACAAACCTCGGCATGAAAATCTGGCCATCTGATGGTACTTATCTGCTGTGGGGTCAATGGTGCAGTAATCGAGTCCCACCAAGACATAGCCTGACCCTTTAACTACTGTACTGCATAAGGTACTTTATCCTCCTCCTCACAATGACAAACATCCAGTTTTCTCTCAACATCACGTAACCAGTCAAGGGTAACTGTAGGATCAGAACTCCCAGAATATACAGAAGGATTACTGGCCATAAATGTTTTAAAAGAACAACCTTTCTTGGACTGCTGAACATGAGGTTGCTGCTAAGGAATATATAGAACATATGTCGGAATCCGAAAAGTAGATGTAATAGGTGGAGCAATACTCTCAACATGTGGATAACCCGAACCATGACGTTGATTAAGCTCAGCCAATTATTTCTGTTGATCTATCACTTCGGCCTCTAATCTCATCATATACTCACGATCAGATTCTCCACCAACTGAATAAGAAGTACCCTGAAGACCCTAATAATCTGGAGGTGCATCTGTCTCTGAGGCATTATTAAGGGTAGGGTTCGGTTGCTCGTTCTCAGCCATACCTGTAATCACAACACATCTCACAATTCGTTAATTTGTTAGTACTAACATACTAACCAATCTCATTTACAACTAATCCCATAACCTGGAATGTTTGACGAATACCACTAGGTTTGGGATTGAACACCTAATCATTGCTCAATTCACCCAAACCTTTGCTCTTATACCAATTTATAACACACTACAATTTACATAGTATATATATATATTTTAAAAAAGGGTCGGAAGCGTAAACATCCCATTCATATTATAAACATAGATAACATGGTGTCATCTACAAAACCTCACATAAGTTATAAGTGATAAGTATATTTGTTTACAAACTATTAAACTGTATTCTGGGCATTATGTATTAAACATATCAAAACACTAATAACATCAGAGTGTCCATGGTCAAACATTCTTCAGTTACTCCCTGCCCAGCACAAATCATCTTAAAACCTGCAAGGAGTAAATAATGGGATTAGCACGAAGCTAAGTGAATAAACCTGTTACAAACAGTTTGACTTAGCCTAACAATACTGATTAACAGCAAATAACACATAGATACTACACCATCAAGAGGATCGGTGGTCCTTGTGGCGCCCTCAGTCCGCGTTGACCCACCAAGCGACACTTATAATCACTGCAGGCCAATACAGTAATTTACCGATAACTGGTTGCTACCTTTAGTCAATATTTGTTCCATTCTCAACACATGATCACAAATCTCATATTGACTAACATGTAGCAATCAGTCCAACAATCGTTGACCTCCAATTCATCAAAATGCTCAAAAGCAACACATCACAAATATATATATAAATATTTCAGCAATAATGATCAACAATCAACTATGTTTATTCCGTTGTAACCAATATGTCACAACCAAACCACACTGAAGTTCCAAGTCTATTCACCTATCAACTTCAATCCAACCACTCAGCTGACTAATTCACTGAGTCTTCTGCGTGTCTGAGAACATAACAAAACACTTGAGTTAGTAACTCGATTCAAATCCCGTTTCAATTAAGTTAACATAATCATATAATATCAACTTGCCACCTTACAAGCTAAACATATAATAATTAGTTTTACATATACTTGTACCATAACAAGATCATCATGTGCAATTTAAGCTTTCATCATACTCATGTTAAACAAGATTATAAGTTCCAACTTATCTGTAACACCCCCGAAATTCACTGTTTTGCGGAAGCATAGTTTGGGGTGTTACTAATCAAATATCACAGCACAAAGATAAAGTAAACGACATCTATATGCAACGTTTGTAAATTAGTTACATTCCATAGATATATTGTTTGAAAACTTAGTGTTTTCGTATACAAAAATGTAGTTTCCCTAGAGTCCGCGCGTGTAGCGGGAGATTCTATTACATAATCAAAATATACAAAAGATAATGCTAAGAATCTCCGTTAATGCAGTTGTGTTGAAATCATGCGACTCTAGCTAAAAATCCTGGAGTAATCCTACTCCATCCGAGTACCTGAGAAAACATGCTAAAAAGTGTCAACCAAAAGGTTGGTGAATCTCATAGGTTTGTAAGTAGTATCAGCTTTGAACACGAGATTTCATCAGTAGTGCCCGCAGGCGTAAAATCAGCAATTTCAATCTAGAAATCGTAAACCAGTATTTGCAATCCCGCAAATGTAAGTAAGTAAGTAAGTTTATACCGTTGCCATGAGGCTCATAATCGAAGCTTAACCCGTAAGTAATAAGTTTGCTCCCGTGACATGCTCGTAAATGAGCAAGCATCAGTAACGAATAATTAGTCACCCGTTTCTACGTGTAAATCAGTACGTGGCAGCGCTACTGCCCCGGGTGGGGAGGGTCATTTCCCTAATGGATCCATTAACTAGTGTTCGCGCTTAAGTCCATAACTAACGATATATGATGGAGAGACTTCTGTTTGTAAGTAAACTCATGCAATTTCGTTTGGTATAGTAAACAGTTTAGTACTTGTGTTCAAGAAAATCAGTAGCATGTATCTCCCCCAATAAGATAAAACAGTAAAAGTGGGGCCGTAAGACTCACCTGAGTCTTGTAGTAATCAGTTGCAATTAGCAAGTAGTAAGTAAAGCAAGTAGGTTCTCTGAACCCGTAACCTTCAAATGCCTAATCACATGAAGTTATGTAAGTATGCGTCTCACGAGACGTTTCGTTTAGTTGTACACAACTAGTATATCCAGTGTTTGTCCGTATGTTTGTAACTGTTTGTTTGTTGGAAAACATGTTTGGCCCGTTGGTGACGGTTTGTAGCAAAAATTCTAAAATGTTGACTTTGCTACAGTAAATGTGCTACAGTGAATTGCTACAGTAAAATTTGACTTTTTGCTACAGTAACTTTGACTTTTCTATAGTGAAAATCCTTTAAAATTTCCAAGTTTTCTGCGACATAAGCTGCGACACAAGGATTTGTATGCGACACAAGGGTTGTGTCGCATGAAGGATGCGACACAATAGCTCTGCGACACAGTGGTTGTGTCGCAAAAAGCTTGCGATGCTAATTCAATAGCGACAGAACGGTTGTGTCGTATTAAATACGACATAGTATGCGACATAGAGTGCGACACAATATTGTGTCGCAAAGGTTACGACACTAAAGGATTGGTACGACACAAGGTGCGACACAAACGGGTTTATGCGACACAGCATGCGACACAAGGCTTGTGTCGCATGTATGAACACCAGCCCAGAAACTTTCGGGTTTCAAGAATTTCCGACCAAAAACGCAAATCTAACCCATTTTCGAGCTATAAAATCGTGTATTCTTCATGTATTAGGTTATATCTAAGTTGTGTACACATCAAAACATCAAAACATTACACCAAATTGAATAGATCTAAGATTTTAGAAATTTCTTACTTTTGCAAATCGAGCTAAATGGAGGATGAATTGATGAAAACGGTCTTGATATTCTTGCTCCACTCGTGATGGTGATTCCGAATATGTAATTTTCGTGGTCGAGATTTGATGTCGAAAATTTGGTGTGAATTGAGTTGAGAGATTTTTGGTTTGTGTGTGTGTTTAGTGATAATGAAAATGAAAGAAAAGAAGTGGGTATGGGGGGTGGGGTTAGCTGATTCATCAAGGAAGGAGGGGAAAATACTCCCCAAAACACAGTGTTGACTCCGTGTCCTAATTGTTTAATTACTCGTTTTTAATATTTAACCAAACGTTTACATTTTTAAAATGTAACTAGAGTATTTAAATAAAAATACCTTGAAATTAATAATAGAAACATTTGTCGCAGTATCTAAATTATTAACTCGCGTTTATTACGTTTTGTTGCATTATTTAAATGTCGTCGCAATAATATGTAAATAATGTTCGTTCAGTTGCGTATTTTATATAACAAAATACGTTCTTATTATTTAAGTAAATTTCTGTCACCAACGTTCAATTAAACTGTGTCGGACTCCGTCCGGTTAATTCGTACGATTTATCCAAATCGCGTAAGTACACACATATATATATAATCACCTTATATATATATACAAATAGAGCCTGTAATTAGTCCTATTACATACTAATTACAACTAGTTACAAACAATTAGGCATAATTAATTATCCTAATTATGCAGGTGTTACATTCTCCCCTTGTTAAAGAAATTTCGTCCCGAAATTAGCTTGGGTGCACGGACGGTGCGTTATCTGGGAAGAGATGTGGGTATTTCTGTCGTATTTGGTCTTCCCGTTCCCAGGTGAACTCAGGGCCGCGCCTAGAATTCCACCTGACCTTTACGATGGGAATACGACTCTGTTTCAATCGTTTGACCTCACGGTCCATGATTTCCATAGGTTCCTCGACAAAATGAAGTTTTTCATCGATTTGAATCTCGTCGAGCGGTATAATCAGTGTCTCATCAGACAGACATTAATTCAAGTTAGAAATGTGGAATGTGTTGTGTACGCTGATAAGTGCAGTAGGAAGTTGCAGGCGGTATGCCACTGGACCAATCCTTTCAAGGATTTCGAATGGTCCGATGTATCTAGGATTTAGTTTGCCTCGTTTTCCGAATCGAATAACACCTTTCCACGGTGCCACTTTGAGAAGTACCTTGTCCCCTACCTGGAACTCAAGGTGTTTGCGTCTCACGTCAGCATAGCTTTTCTGACGATCACGTGCGGCTTTCAGCCGGTTTTGAATACCGATGATTTTCTCAGTAGTTTCTTGAATGATATCTGGACCCGTGAGTTGGGAATCTCCTAACTCAGTCCAACAGATAGGTGATCGGCACTTACGCCCGTAAAGTGCCTCGAAGGGTGCAACCTTTATGCTGGTATGGTAACTGTTGTTGTATGAGAACTCGCACAACGGTAAGTGATTTTCCCAAGAAGTACCGAAGTCAACTACGCAGGCTCGTAGCATATCCTCCAGTGTTTGAATAGTTCGCTCGCTTTGGCCATCGGTTTGCGGGTGATAAGCAGTACTCATATCCAGACGAGTACCAAGAGATTTTTGTAGCGATTGCCAAAAGTTAGAAGTAAAACGGCTGTCCCTATCCGAGATGATCGAGATAGGTACACCGTGTCGCGAGATGATTTCTTTGACATAGATGCGAGTCAGACGCTCCATCTTGTCGGTTTCCTTGATGGCCAGAAAATGAGCAGATTTCGTGAGACGGTCCACGATCACCCAAATGGTATCGCAATCACTCGAAGTTTTTGGTAGTTTGGTAACGAAGTCCTTGGAAATCTGTTCCCATTTCCATTGAGGAATTTCAGGTTGTTGGAACAACCCCGAGGGTCTTTGGTGTTCGGCCTTGACTTTGGAACAGGTTAGGCATTTACTGACGTACAAGGCGATGTCAGCTTTCATGTTAGGCCACCAATACAACCCTTTGACGTCATGATACATCTTATCAGAACCAGGATGTATAGAGTATCGAGATTTGTGAGCTTCAGCCATCACCAAATCTCGCAAGTTTCCGAATTTGGGTAACCATACCCGGTTAGAGAAGTATCGAGTTCCATCGGGTTTGATTTCGAATTGTTTATCCAAGCCTCGCAAGGCTTCATTTTTCAAGTTTTCATCGTTGAGTGCTTCAAGTTGAGCGGTAAGGATTTGAGCAGGGAGCTCGTTACGAATTGTCATAGAAAGTGCTCGGACTCGAAGGGGTTTCACTCGTTCTTTTCGGCTTAAGGCATCGGCAACTACGTTAGCCTTGCCCGGATGGTATTTGATCTCGCAGTCGTAGTCACTAAGTAACTCAACCCAGCGACGTTGCCTCATGTTTAGATCTTTCTGATCGAATATGTGTTGGAGACTTTTGTGATCGGTAAAGATAGTGCTTTTCGTACCGTAGAGATAATGTCTCCAGATTTTCAATGCGAAGACCACAGCACCTAACTCGAGGTCGTGGGTCGTATAGTTTTTCTCGTGAATTTTTAGTTGTTGGGAGGCATAGGCAATGACTTTTTCTCGTTGCATCAACACACAACCAAGTCCTTGGTGTGAGGCATCGCAGTAAACTACGAAGTCGTCGGTGCCTTCGGGTAAGGACAAGATTGGTGCACTGCAAAGTTTGTTTTTCAATAGCTGGAAAGCTGACTCTTGCTTATCGGTCCAATCGAACTTCTTATCTTTCTGAGTCAGTGTGGTTAGGGGAACAGATATTCTTGAAAAGTTTTCGATGAATCGGCGGTAATAACCAGCAAGACCTAAGAATTGTCTCACTTCGGTTGGAGTGGTCGGTGACTCCCAGCCCTTGATTGCTTCAATCTTGGCGGGATCAACATGAATTCCTTGGCTGTCAATCACGTGCCCGAGGAATTGAACGGTTCGAATCCAGAACTCACACTTAGAGAATTTGGCATATAACTTTTCGTGTTTAAGAAGTCCTAGAATGGTTTTCAGATGTTGAGCATGTTCCTGCTCGTTGCAAGAGTAAATCAGAATATCGTCGATGAACACAATGACGAATTTGTCAAGATATGGTTTGCACACCCGATTCATAAGGTCCATGAATACGGCCGGTGCGTTGGTTAAACCGAATGGCATCACTTGGAATTCGTAATGCCCATAACGAGTTCAGAAAGCTGTCTTTGGAATATCATTGTCGCGAACTCGGAGTTGATGATAACCTGACCGTAGATCAATCTTTGAGTAAACACTCGATCCCTGGAGTTGGTCAAACAGGTCATCGATTCTAGGAAGTGGGTACCGATTCTTTATGGTTAGCTTATTCAGCTCTCGGTAGTCGATACACATGCGGAAAGATCCATCTTTCTTTTTCACGAATAAGACCGGAGCTCCCCAAGGCGAGGAACTTGGTCGAATGAATCCTCTGTCCAGAAGTTCCTGTAGTTGGTTAGACAACTCCTGCATTTCGGATGGTGCTAAACGGTAAGGGGCTCGTGCCACGGGTGCAGCTCCAGGCACAAGTTCGATTTGAAATTCAACTTGTCTAGGTGGCGGAAGTCCGGGAAAGTCTTCAGGAAAGACTTCCGGGAAATCCCGCACGATCGGAACATCCTCAAGTCGCTTCTCCTCCGACTTCTTCTCCGTTACATGTGCGAGGATGGCTTGATACCCTTTTCGTAGATATTTTCTCGTTTTCAGACAGGATACAATATTCAGATTCCGTCTACCGGTCTCCCCTTGTAGGACTAAGGTTCCACCGGAGACAAGAGGTATGCGAACGAGTTTGTCATGACAGATGATTTCAGCTCGGTGCCTGGATAACCAATCCATACCGACAATAATATCGAAGCTGCCGATCTCGACAGGGATTAAATCAATGGAAAACGTTTCGTTCGTGAGGTTAAGTGTACAGTTGTGTATGATGCTATCAGTCTCAATCAGTTTGCCATTAGCTAATTCTACAATGTATTTAGCATCTAAGGCAGTGGGAGTTATGTCAAGTAAAGGGCTAAATTTCTCAGAAATGAAGCTTCTATCGGCACCGGTATCAAATAACACAGAAGCAGTAAGGTCGTTGAGAAGGAACGTACCCGTCACGACATTCGGGTCTTGTCTGGCTTCCCCAGCCTTGATAACGAAAGATCTGCCGCGAGCAGGGTTGTTGTTGTTTTTCAGCTTTGGGCAATCTTTCTTGAAGTGCCCTGAATTTCCGCACCCAAAGCAGGTGTGACACCCCCAAATTTAATGATTTGCGGAAGCTTGATTTGGGTGTCACTAATCAATATACAAAGCACATAAGATATAATGAACGACCACTATATGCGTCGTTTTAAACTTGTATAGATAAAGTAAATTTTTACATCAAAATATAGTTACATTAGCTCGGTTCCTGAAATTGAGAGATTACATAGCATAATTACTTTTACAAAATATAATAATGCAGTCTAATCTCTAGTTGTATGTATGCTGACTCGAGCTAATAATTCCTGCTTGTGCAGCCAAACTACTGCTGGGTACCTGTGATAAATACTAAAATGGGTCAGCGAAAACGCTGGTGAGCTCACATGTTTGCATGTCAATATATAGTTGTAAGAACCGCAAGATTTATATTGAATTTAAAATGCAATTAAGCAAGATAAAAGTTATACTGTCCATGAGCACATAGTCTGAGCTTAACTTGATTTGTCAGGCCCAATTAAGGAAACCTAACTTGAAATGCCTCCTACGAGTGCCTAATCAACACTCGTCTTCCCAAATGCTAATACATCCGTTTGACCGGTTAGTGCGTGCTAACCCGGATGAGGATTGTCAATCCCATATGATATCATATACTAACATTCACGCTAAAATATTAGAGACTATGCTTATGGAGGACTTTAAAGTGATTAGCTTGAAACTCATGTAGTATTTGAAGTTTGGCACTTGCGTTCTACTTGTAAAACAAAATCGAGTAGTAATATCACACCCCTAGTTGTAAAGCAGTGAAAATGGGGCTATGAAACTCACCTGAGTCTTGAAGTGTTTAATTTAATAAACTCGAAATAATTAGCGGTGAATTGATGTCCAAAGACTTGAAACCTGAATGTGTTCATGACACTTGATTGTTATTAATTGTACCGGTATCCCGAAAGACTACCTTTGTAGTTGTTATACAACTATATATATATATGTCCAAATTACTACGATTTGGTTGATTGAATTGATACAAGTTACAACGACTTGTTTGATTTAATTGATACAAGTTACAACGACTTGTTTGAGTGAATTTATACAAGTTACAACGACTTGTTTGATTCTGAAGTATGTTTTGAAAACGTGTACGGCCCGTTGGTGATTTAGTTGAAATAATAATAATTCTAAAATGTTGACTTTGCTACAGTACTGCTACAGTACTGCTACAGTAACATTGACTTTTTTGAACAGTAACTTTGACTTCAAAATTCTGGTTTTTCTGTGTTTTGCGACACAACATGCGACACAAAGATTTGACATGCGACACAATGGTTGTGTCGCAGACGTCATGCGACACAAGGATACGACACAGGGACTGTGTCGCATCGAATACGAAATGCTAATTTAATAGCGACATAGTGGTTGTGTCGTATAGAAGTACGACATAGTTTGCGACACAATATTGTGTCGCATGAGTTACGACACTAAAGGATTTATACGACACAAGGTGCGACATAAAGGGCAAAATACGACACAACATGCGACACAAGGCTTGTGTCGCATGGATGAACACCAGCCCAGAAAGTCCGGCTGTTCGGGATTTTTCCGGCCAAAACTCAATTTAAACTCGTTTTTAAGCTATAAAACTGTGTTCTAATCTTTGTAATGGACATATATAAGTTGTGTAAACATCAAAACATCAAAATATTACATAAAACTAAACAAATCTAAGTTTTTAGAAATTTCCTTACAAATGCAAATCGAAGAAGATGGAGGCCGAAAACGATGGTAGAGCTTTTGTTAATCTTGTTCCTCACTTGATGGTGGTTCCGAAAATGTAAGTTTTGTTGTCGGATTTGATGATTCCGAAATTTTGTATGAATTTGGTGAGAGTGTTTTTGGTGTGTGTGTGTTTTTGGAGAATGAAAATGAAAGAAAGAATGAAGGAGAGGTGGGGTGTAGGTGAAAGCCTCACCTCGCAGTCTCCGTCCCGTGCTCCGCGTGGTGTTCGTTTTCTCAGTCATTTAACGTTAAATATTTATTTTATTCGTTTAAATTTTCCATTTTAAATTATAAATTATTAGATAATATTTGTATTTCTTAATAAAATTATTCACCAACGTCCGTATTTATTGTATCGAAATTCATTCGATTTGAAACTCGTACGATTTAAATAAACCGCATAATTGTGTAGATATATATTCAACAATATATATGATAATTGATACATTAATTAGCCTAACACATAACTAATTACATGTATTAAAACTTGATTAGGCACTAAATTCCAGTCCTAAATTGACGGTTGTCACAGCAGGCCTTTGGTGCATTGGTGTTGGGGGTAGAAATGTTGGTTCGGCAATCCTTGGCTAGATGCCCGAACCGTTTGCAGTTGGAGCAAGGGCAAGAACCGTCATGATGGCGGCTGCATTTGGAACAGTAAGGCTTGTTCCCGCTGTACCCTTTCTTTTCCGAAGTCCCCGATGAATAAGCCTTAATGTACTCAGGCTTTTTGTTGGAGGTTTGGTTGGATGAGTTGGGGTTACCTTCCCACTTGCGTT
Organism: Helichrysum umbraculigerum; assembly: GCA_949592205.1. NCBI lineage: Eukaryota > Viridiplantae > Streptophyta > Magnoliopsida > Asterales > Asteraceae > Helichrysum > Helichrysum umbraculigerum. The sequence goes on from CATIUR010000001.1 coordinate 100,008,584, forward strand.
TGTTGTTTGCAGATGGGGTTGAAGTTGTGCCACGGCGGACAGAATTTGCCGTTAGTTCATGGGCCATACGAATGGCGCTCTGAATAGTACCCGGTTTGGATGAAGTCACCAGGTCCTGTAGCCTCTCGGGAAGTCCATCAACGAATTTCTCGATCCTCTTGTACTCAGGATCGACCATGGTTGGGCACAGGAGTGCCAGTTGATGGAAACGGTTGGTGTATCCGGTGATATCATCACCCTGCATCTTGTGGTTCCAGAATTCCATTTCCAGTTGTTTCAATTCATCCCTGGGGCAGTACTCGCCCCTCAACATTTCTTTCAACTCCTCCCACGGGAGTTGGTAAGCAGTAGCAACACTCACAGTCTGGGCATAAGTGTTCCACCAGGTGAGTGCGGTGTCAGTAAAAGTACTAACGGAGAACTTAACCTTATCTCCCTCCGCACAGTTGCAGATAAGAAATACAGACTCAACTTTCTCGATCCAGCGTACTAGACCGATAGCTCCCTCGGTACCTGCAAAGTTTAGAGGTTTGCAGTTCTGGAAGTCCTTGTAAGAACAAGGTTTAGCAGCAGAGGTTTCAGCGGCATCGCTGTTCCTCGTGGAATTTGGTGGAGTATTCCGAGCCAAGGCTTCAGTAACAGCCTGGGTTATAAGGGAGGTAATCTGGGCATCGGTGTATGGTCTTGTCTTTGGCGGCATGATTCTTCAATAAAAGAAATGAAGATACATGAGATTTTGTAGGAACTTGTAATTGTCACAGATGTACATGTATAAAAGCAGTAATACATAACATCAACATGGAAAAATGACAATTATTATGAGTTGAAATATCAAGGAATATTTGATGGATAATGCGAGTTCAAAGGTTACATCCTACAGAGATATTACAAAAGGTGTCGGGAATTGTTACATCCGACTAGTTTATAGAATAGCGCTAGATAGTCATTAGATTACGAGACAAAGACTACACTAGTCTTAATGTAGATTAATCTGTTCCATCAGCGTGACAAGGCGGTCCACGGTTTCTGCCAGCCTGTTGGTTTGCCTGGCATTGTCTTCAACTAAGGCCAGTCGTTGTGCTAGTACACGAGAGTGATCCTCAGTCTCCTGTGAACGTTGTTCACATTCCTCTAGTCGGTTTCTTACAAGTTCATCCGCACCTAATTCGGCGGTCATTGAGTCCTGAATTATGCTTACAGAGAGGTTGGTATCTTCTTGTTCTCGCTGGAGTTGTGATATGTGGTCAAGAGCTTGACGAAGCAGGTAGGTCATTCGGTGTTGTTCCAGTTCAAGATTTTCGAGTCTTTGCTCCTGACGGCGGAATTGGGTAGCCAACACTGGCAACGTGAGATGTGTCGAGTCCTGAGAGTTATGAACAGGATAGGGGCTGTTTCGAGGCGACCTTGTGTTCCTCCTGGCTACTCGTGGGTTCCGTGACCCATGTGAGTGAGAGTGTGACGGATTAGGTGGTATGTTTGCCATTCCTGTGGCAGAGTGTAAGTTAGACGAGGCTAATATATGTATACATATATCATATCCAGCCTAGTGTCTAGCACGTATCAAGTAATGGTCCGGTTCTCTCGTGGTCAGAGTCAACTAACGTATCCCCGTTCAACATATTCATTTCAGACCTTACATCATCTTTCCTTAATTGTACATAGTTGATCAGGCTATGTTAAATTAAAGTCGTATGCTGTAATTCCTGAACCAGTCATGTCTAATAAGAGAATACTGCCTAACGGTCATAGTCTAGGCCCACTAAATGCAACCTAGTTCACTATAACCTTAGGCTCTGATACCAATCTGTAACACCCCCGAAATTCACTGTTTTGCGGAAGCATAGTTTGGGGTGTTACTAATCAAATATCACAGCACAAAGATAAAGTAAACGACATCTATATGCAACGTTTGTAAATTAGTTACATTCCATAGATATATTGTTTGAAAACTTAGTGTTTTCGTATACAAAAATGTAGTTTCCCTAGAGTCCGCGCGTGTAGCGGGAGATTCTATTACATAATCAAAATATATAAAAGATAATGCTAAGAATCTCCGTTAATGCAGTTGTGTTGAAATCATGCGACTCTAGCTAAAAATCCTGGAGTAATCCTACTCCATCCGAGTACCTGAGAAAACATGCTAAAAAGTGTCAACCAAAAGGTTGGTGAATCTCATAGGTTTGTAAGTAGTATTAGCTTTGAACACGAGATTTCATCAGTAGTGCCCGCAGGCGTAAAATCAGCAATTTCAATCTAGAAATCGTAAACCAGTATTTGCAATCCCGCAAATGTAAGTAAGTAAGTAAGTTTATACCGTTGCCATGAGGCTCATAATCGAAGCTTAACCCGTAAGTAATAAGTTTGCTCCCGTGACATGCTCGTAAATGAGCAAGCATCAGTAACGAATAATTAGTCACCCGTTTCTACGTGTAAATCAGTACGTGGCAGCGCTACTGCCCCGGGTGGGGAGGGTCATTTCCCTAATGGATCCATTAACTAGTGTTCGCGCTTAAGTCCATAACTAACGATATATGATGGAGAGACTTCTGTTTGTAAGTAAACTCATGCAATTTCGTTTGGTATAGTAAACAGTTTAGTACTTGTGTTCAAGAAAATCAGTAGCATGTATCTCCCCCAATAAGATAAAACAGTAAAAGTGGGGCCGTAAGACTCACCTGAGTCTTGTAGTAATCAGTTGCAATTAGCAAGTAGTAAGTAAAGCAAGTAGGTTCTCTGAACCCGTAACCTTCAAATGCCTAATCACATGAAGTTATGTAAGTATGCGTCTCACGAGACGTTTCGTTTAGTTGTACACAACTAGTATATCCAGTGTTTGTCCGTATGTTTGTAACTGTTTGTTTGTTGGAAAACATGTTTGGCCCGTTGGTGACGGTTTGTAGCAAAAATTCTAAAATGTTGACTTTGCTACAGTAAATGTGCTACAGTGAATTGCTACAGTAAAATTTGACTTTTTGCTACAGTAACTTTGACTTTTCTATAGTGAAAATCCTTTAAAATTTCCAAGTTTTCTGCGACATAAGCTGCGACACAAGGATTTGTATGCGACACAAGGGTTGTGTCGCATGAAGGATGCGACACAATAGCTCTGCGACACAGTGGTTGTGTCGCAAAAAGCTTGCGATGCTAATTCAATAGCGACAGAACGGTTGTGTCGTATTAAATACGACATAGTATGCGACATAGAGTGCGACACAATATTGTGTCGCAAAGGTTACGACACTAAAGGATTGGTACGACACAAGGTGCGACACAAACGGGTTTATGCGACACAGCATGCGACACAAGACTTGTGTCGCATGTATGAACACCAGCCCAGAAACTTTCGGGTTTCAAGAATTTCCGACCAAAAACGCAAATCTAACCCATTTTCGAGCTATAAAATCGTGTATTCTTCATGTATTAGGTTATATCTAAGTTGTGTACACATCAAAACATCAAAACATTACACCAAATTGAATAGATCTAAGATTTTAGAAATTTCTTACTTTTGCAAATCGAGCTAAATGGAGGATGAATTGATGAAAACGGTCTTGATATTCTTGCTCCACTCGTGATGGTGATTCCGAATATGTAATTTTCGTGGTCGAGATTTGATGTCGAAAATTTGGTGTGAATTGAGTTGAGAGAGTTTTTGGTTTGTGTGTGTGTTTAGTGATAATGAAAATGAAAGAAAAGAAGTGGGTATGGGGGGTGGGGTTGGCTGATTCATCAAGGAAGGAGGGGAAAATACTCCCCAAAACACAGTGTTGACTCCGTGTCCTAATTGTTTAATTACTCGTTTTTAATATTTAACCAAACGTTTACATTTTTAAAATGTAACTAGAGTATTTAAATAAAAATACCTTGAAATTAATAATAGAAACATTTGTCGCAGTATCTAAATTACTAACTCGCGTTTATTACGTTTTGTTGCATTATTTAAATGTCGTCGCAATAATATGTAAATAATGTTCGTTCAGTTGCGTATTTTATATAACAAAATACGTTCTTATTATTTAAGTAAATTTCTGTCACCAACGTTCAATTAAACTGTGTCGGACTCCGTCCGGTTAATTCGTACGATTTATCCAAATCGCGTAAGTACACACATATATATATAATCACCTTATATATATATATACAAATAGAGCCTGTAATTAGTCCTATTACATACTAATTACAACTAGTTACAAACAATTAGGCATAATTAATTATCCTAATTATGCAGGTGTTACATTATCGCCATACACATTACTATTAGGTGATACAAAGCTGGTATACTAACATTAAGTTCACAAAACATATGTAGAAGTAAAACAGGCCTGTGCAGACCCAAATCGCGTCGCGATTATGACACAATCGCGTCGCTATTGTATACAAATCGCGTCGCTATTACCAGGAATCGCATTGCGATTTACCTCATATCGCGTCGCTATCTATAAAGATCGCGGCGCGATGTTCATCGGCGCCCAGATCAGTACCTGCTGCTGCTGCTGTTCACTTACGAATTCAACCCACAAAATCATACAATTCAATTGCAGCATCAGTTTTGGACATCAAGATGACTTCAACTAAAGTATACTACAACCTAACAAGTTCAAGCAACACCATATAACCACTTTTAACCTTACTTTGTATATTTGATTCAATACCCACAAAATCATCTATAACCCTAACATATCTCTTTTATTCAAGAATCAAGTTTGAAGAACACTAATTAATTTAACAAGCAACAGCTGATCATCAGTAAGAAACAACATATATGCCCATCATTCAACTTCAATTTCACACATATCATCAATCAACAATTTCTATCAACAAAACAAATTTCTTAACTAATATGCATAAGAATACTTACAATTCAATAGAGAAAGAACAAGGAGATAATAATGAAGCTTTTTGTACTTGAATCAATTCACCAAGTTCTGATTTTTCTTTTAATTTGATATAGATTCACTTAGGTATCTTTTAGGAACCAAAAGAAGGTGTTAGAGTATTATTTGGGAAAGTCAGGAGTATAAGCCGACTCCACAAACCGACCCCATATAATTACAGTATAATTTTATCCACTTCTAAGCCTATTGTCTGGAACCTAAATACCAATTGCGGGAAAACTATTTTATTTTACCGTAAGTTACAACTATTTAAAACAAATAATACTTCACTAGTCACAATTAATCCTTTAACCAAATTCCTAAGTTACAAATCAAAACACATAAATACTCAATATTTAAAATATAACGAGTAATAATATATAAGTAAAGGAAATTACCGAATTACCCTCAGGTCACAAAAGCGGGTGTTACAATTCCATTGTCAAAACAAATGTTTTAATTATTTTTAACCAGCATATACATGACCTATTTATATATGCATTGCATGATTCACTATTTTTCTATATGATTCATTATATAGTATGTGCTTGATTCACCTTTTTCTAATATGATTCAAAAATATTTAAACTATGAGTCATTATATTTTAAATATGATTTCCAGTATTTTAATTATGATTCACAATGAGATATTTAACTACGATTCAAAATTTTCTAAATGTGATTTTAAATTAAAAGAGGATGATTCAATATTTTTTGTACTAAAATTCATGTAATCTATAATGTTCCATCAACTAAAACTTACGATACTGGGAGCACATCTAAAATACACTCTTTGTTCATGATGCTTATTCAAGATACTTTGATTCTCAAATCATAATTTTCAGTAAGTTTTCACTTTATACCTTATAGATCAATGATTCACTTTTTTATATAAATGATTGAATATAAGTATACTATAATTCAGATTGTTTTATAAGTGATTCAATATAACAATATCATTGTTAACTTCACCGATGTTTATGTAAATAAAAAAAATTATACTTCCATATGTAAAATTTCATGAATAACAACTTTTAGAAAAAAGGAAAAAAGATATATATATATATATATATATATATATATATATATATATATATATATATATATATATATATAAACCCCTACAGATTTTATTGCTAAGGAGGATGAAATTTGAAAACCCACTTATTTAGGAAGCATTCCTAAATTGTCGATCCACTAACAAAAAGCTCCACATTCATTTATTAATTTTGTACCTAAATGTACGATTATGCCCCTTAGCAGTTTAAACATGTAACTTCAAATTTGTTTAAATTTACAATCTTGCCATCAAGTGTTCTGAATCGTTGATTGAATAAATGAAAGGTCCAGATCATTTCTCTATTTTTTCCACCTAAAAATATGCATTAACACATTATATTATAATACCTACTCATGCAAAATTTTCAAGATTTTATCTAAAGTAGTGGTAAATATATATTTTTGACGAATTTATCAAAAGCAGTGGTGGATACATATCATTTCAAAGTTACAAATTCAACAAACACTTCATAACGTGTTGAAGAACCAGATTTGATTTGGTGTGTTAAATGTAGTTGGCAACAACATATAATATATTCTGCATTTAAGATAAGATTAATCTAATACTACTTATAAAGCATCTTAATGATGTTGAATCTTAATTCTTAACTTTTTTTACCCATTTTACCCCTATTACTTATAAGGAAATAATATTTGCAATTTTGCATTAACTACATTATTATTTACTAATAATAATTTGGTTAAACATTATTTATTTTGTATTACTTTATTATACTACTACGTAATTTTATTAATTTGTATAATAAACTCAAACAACTCATAGTTTTATGAAATGATATTAATGAATCCAAAATGTACAAAGGTTTTTTTAAAATTTTTTGGCATGTTTGTTTTATAAAATTGGAATATGTAACATGAAATATATAAAGATAACCTTAACATATTATTGCACGTATTAAAAATATATGAAATAACTGTCACCGCCGCATTGCGCGGGTAATATGCTAGTAATAAATGAAAAATACATCTTTTTAAGGAATTAAATTATACTTCATTCGTCCCAAATTTATTGTCCACGTACAAAAAATACACAATTTAATAAAACATAATTATTACATTGTACTTTTGTATACTGTGACTGTTTTACCCTTACTTTTAACCCACCTTTTTCTTACGTGCATATAAAGTAGGGGTATTATAGGAAGTTTAGTTAATTATACCCTTCTACTTTTGGAAGTGGACAATTAATTTGGGACGTTTAAAAAAGGAAAATGAAAGATAGACTATAAATATGGGACGGAAGGAGTAACACGGAGTGCTACTTTTCGGAATGGCTTCAAAATTCTCCCTTATTATCAACGGGGGATGACTTGTGAATAGTGAAATTCGAACTTTCTAGGCTAGCTGATTTTGAGCTGTGTGAATGTGAAGCTTTTTAATATTAATCTAGTATATATGTTGGAGCTTGACATGTTTGACTAAGATGCACTCTATATTTTTAATGTAGATATATGAGACGAGCTGTTTAAGATAAGTAGTATAAGTAAATTAATGTCATCTAATATTTTTTTTGTTAAGATTATTAAATATTTAGTAAAGGTCAGTTTTACCCTTTTATATCGGGTAAGTTTGAGTGGACTTATTTAAGTAACAAAAAAGATTTGATTCAACTAATTAAATCAATGAATAATTGAAAGTAATAAATGGTAATAGTATCGGGAGTTTAATGTTTTTTAACACAACGTAATTATTTTTTTAAAATGAACAATTATTTTGGCACAGATATAAATAATAATATGAACATTGATTTGGTACGAACGGAGTATTTACTTTCACTTTCCAAATATTTTCTAAATAACCTACGGTGTATGTTATTTTTAAAAAGAAAAAGTATTTTATCATATAACTAGAAACTATTGATGTCAGTATATATGCATTTAATATAACTAGAAAATACAGGTATTGATATTAGTATCAAAGATGTATGCTTTAAATTTCAATCGACTTCTACAATCATCCATATATATGGTGTTGTAGCGTGCATTACTTAGATGTTGTCGTGTGCACATCATTTAAGAGTGTATTTATCAACTCTTTTTTTTTAAATAATACTTTTAATTTAAAATAATTTAAATAAACTTTAGGATAAGTTTATCCCGGAACCCGGACATGTAAAAGTTTTTCATCTCGCAAATTTAGTAACCCGCTTCGAACAGCGGGCATTTAACCCTCGTTGCCATCAATCGATGGCAAATAAATGCTTTTCTACAGAATACAGATCGACAAATTTTAGTTTTACTTTTTATTTTTCATTTTTTTTTAGTAAAATATTTATATCTTGTTATTTTTTCAACTTATTAAAGCTGAAACACGTGTTAAGCTTTTAATATAATAAGAGAAACAGAGTTTTGTTCACAAGTGTGGAGAATTTGAGAAAATTGAAGTGAAGAATCTTGTTGGGCAATTATAACATCCTCATCTTCTTCATTCAATTTCCAACTTAGCCCTAATATAAGGTATGATAAATTCTTTCTTCACTTTAATTTTTATGCACAACACTGTATTGATTTTTGGAATGTATTTTATTAATGATTATTATTATTATTATGCTTAGAATTAGTAAAGAAAGCAATTTAAATTGTACTTTATGGGTATCAAGAAGGTTCAAAGAACACATTTTGATAATGTTTAGTTGGTGGGTGTTGTTCAAAATCATGATGTTGATGCTTAAAAATTGAATTTTGAATGTATTTAACTATAAAGTTTATATCTTGAGCATCATACGGAGTTGGTGGTTTAAGTGGGTCAAATCTCAGACATTGTGTTCTTAGATGATGAGCCAGAATCTAATTAAAACTATTACTGTCTTGTTAACAATAAGTTTGCATGAAGTGGGTCAAGTCTCAAACGGGTCAAAACATTGGATCATTCAAATGAATTTGTTTAATGGGATTTTAGTGTTTGTGGTTTTTGTTCTTAGATGATAAGAGATTAGTACATGTGTTTTGTGATTGACCTTGTTTGATTGTACCAGGATGTTGTGAGAAGATCATCCAATACTGATTATTTAGTTTTACCATAAGTCTTTTTGTTCATTTGTATATTTAGATTACCAGTAGATACTAGATACTCGATTAGCGTGTATTACACGGGTGGAATGTTGTAATTGTTTTTTAATATTATTGTATTTAAAATTAGTTGCAGTAAAAATAATCATAATCAGCTACTATTAAATTACATGAGTATTTTATTATTATCAGATGAATATGTTAAACTTTACTATTTTGTAGTAAAAAATACTAAGTGGGCGGCTAACCAAGTTCTATATATTAGAATAGTTGTGACTACCAGTTGATTTGTCATTGTTATGATTCTGGGCATAACCTCTAGATACACTTATTCTATAAGTTTTGTGAAACAGACCCTTATTGCACATCAATTGAAAATTGCATAGAGGAGAAAAAAGTCAAGCAACTAGTAAATTTCGTAACCAAACATCAATGAGTATTGCACAGAGCATATCGTCATTCACGCAAGTCCCTTCCTCACACAAACCTCATCGGTCATGGGTTGTTGGTTATTGCAGGAAGCAATACAAGCCATCTGTACTTTGCACAGGTTAGTTAACAAAATATTATCTGTTTGAAATATTGCGCGCCGTGGCTTAATTCAAATTTTCTGTTTGAGCAGCAGCTTCTTTACATGCTACACAAGTTGAGCCTACTGTTCTGGTATGACTGGTTGAATTTAGTTCTTCGTGTTCAATAATGCACCTAAAATAAAAATATATATAGTGGTAATAGACAACTAACTACAAACTGTATCCAGACCCGTGATATGACCACAGAAAGAATCCGGAAACTGTTCGGCAATGTCGACCTTTCTATTTCTTCATATGACACAGCTTGGGTAGCCATGGTCCCTTCTCCAGACTCTCCAAAATCGCCATGTTTCCCCGAGTTTCTGAACTGGTTGATGGAAAATCAGCTTAATGATGGTTCATGGGGTCTTTTTTATAACGATCCTCGGTTTGTTAAAGATAAACTCTCTTCAACATTAGCATGTATCATTGCATTAAAACGATGGAATGTTGGGGAAGACCAAATAAATAAGGGTACATGGTTCTCTGCTCTTTTTTTGCTCACTGTTTGTTAATTTCACCCGATAAATAGTCAATTCTTGTTGCAGGTCTACACTATATTGAGTCAAATTTTGGTTCAGCTATTGACAAGGATCAACCATCTCCATATGGTTTTGATATCATATTTTCTGGTATGCTTGATTATGCGAAAGATATGAACATAACATTCCCGTTAAAACAAACAGAGTTGAGTTTGATGCTACACGAGAGAGAATTGACACTGGGAAGGTGCTCTTTTTATATCTTAATTACAGCATGTTATTATCCCACTATATCCATTATACTGTTAAAAAGTAATCTTTATTCGTTATTAACACTTAGATGCCATACAAGTGAGAACAGTGAGATGGAAGCATGCTTGGCATATATTTCAGAAGGAATCGGTGATTCCTATGACTGGAACATGGTGAAGAAATATCAGATGACGAATGGTTCTCTTTTCAATTCACCATCAGCCACAGCGGCTGCTTTTATTAAACATCATGATGATGGTTGTCGTAATTATCTAACTTCACTCGTGGACAAGTTTGGTAATGCAGGTACATATTCATGTTCACCCGTATCATATATTATTATTATATGCATAAATAATGACTCTTATACCTTGCTAACAAGTTGAAGTGGTAATATGTGATGAATCTCAGTCCCAACAGTTTATCCTATCGATTTATACGTACGCCTTTGCATGGTTGACACGCTTAAAAGATTGGGAATCGCACGATATTTCAGGGTGGAAATTCAAAGTGTCTTAGATGAAACGTACAGGTAATCTCTATTCTGGTTGAATCACATGAGTTTACAAAACAGTCTGAAAGAGCTGAATGCAACTCATTTGGTCCAAAATAGATGTTGGGTGCAGAGGGATGATCAAATATTCAAGGACGTTGTTACTTGCTCTCTAGCCTTTCGGGTATTAAGGATCAACGGGTATGAAGTCTCCTCAGGTATATTTCAAAACTAAATAAACATATGGTAAGTCGATTCTCCATCTTCTTAGTTTCATCGGTAACTTGGCTTGTGACGTAGATCCTTTGGCTGAAATTACAAAAGACGGGGCTTACATGAAGTCACTTGAAGAACATGAAGTCAAAGACATATATGCAGCACTTGAAGTTTATCGGGCATCACATATTATATATCAAGAGGAATTTGCTTTCGGAGAACACATTTTGAGGTCAACTGATTTCCTAAAACAGAAAAAATCCACTGCTTCAAGCAGGTTCGCTGATTTTATTCACAAAGAGGTATTTTCTTTTTGAATTTGACTTGTAGTTAATTACTTTTTCAATTTAAGTATAGTATTTGTCTCATTTTGCAAATATGATGTAATCAACGGATCTGAATTGATGATTAAATCAGGTGGAGAACGCTCTCAAGTTCCCCATCAATTCTGGTTTAGAACGCATATCTACTAGAAGAAATATAGAGCATTACATCACAGACGATACAAGAACTTTAAAAACTACATATCGGTAAGGTTTTATTTGCAAGTCTTAATTAGACTTTAGATTATAGTAGTGCATAATTTTGAGCATTGTACTCTATTACTGCCAGTTCATCAAACATTAGCAACGAGGATTACCTAAGTTTGGCAGTGGAAGATTTTAATGCATGCCAATCCATTTATCGTGCAGAACTAAAAGGTCTTGAAGGGTATGTATCTGAGATGAATTTTTTACCTCGGATTTGAATTTATTTTGCAAAGAGATGATGATTTCACGTTCTGTGTTTGCAGGTGGGTGGTAAATAATAAATTGGACAAGCTGAAGTTTGCTAGGCAGAAGACAGCCTACTGTTACTTTTCCGTTGCAGCAACACTCTCGTCTCCTGAACAATCGGATGCACGTATTTCATGGGCCAAAAGTAGCATCCTCACTACAGTGATAGATGACTTCTTTGATGTTGGAGGGTCTATGGACGAGTTATCAAATCTTATTCTTTGTGTTGAAAAGTAAATCATCCTTACGTAATATAAAAATGTAGTTGTAACCGATCTTATTTGAAGTTCTAGACGGGTGCATAACATTTTTTGTGATATTTAACTGCAGATGGAATGTAAATGCTGAGAATGACTGCTGTTCAGAGGAGGTTCGTGTTATATTTTTAGCACTAAAGGATGCAATCAGTTGGATTGGAGACACAGCTTTTAAATGGCAAGGACGAGACATAACACATCATGTTATTGAAGTTGTAAGATAACAAAAAAAGTCTTCCACGTGTGCATATAATATGTTTGTGACTGACACATAACTACATCACAAAATGATGGTATTTAATTTTTTATCTGCTTCGACAGTGGTTGGATTTGATGAAAAGTATGATGAGGGAAGCTATATGGACAAGAGATGCTTTTGTCCCAACAATAAATGAGTACATGGAAAATGCTTACGTATCATTTGCATTAGGTCCAATTGTATTACCGGCTCTGTACTTTCTGGGTCCAGAATTGTCAGAGAAGATCATTCAAAGTGACGAGTATCACTATCTATTTAAGCTTATGAGCACTCAGGGTCGTCTTCTTAATGATATTCAAAGCTTCAAGGTAGACTTTTTATTACTTGGCATGCAAATGGTAATTATAAATGCTAATACTAATGGTCCATTCTAATTGTTAAGCAGAGAGAATTTAAGGAAGGAAAGTTAAATGCTCTAGCATTGCATATCAGTCATGGAGAGAGTGGGATTGTGAAAGAAGATGTTGTAAAAGAGATGAAGACGTTGGTCAACAATCAGAGGAGAGAAATTATGAAATTAGTCCTGGAAGCAAAGGGAAGCATCGTTCCAAGAGCATGCAAAGATGCATTTTGGAACATGTGCAATGTGTTGAACTTCTTTTATGCGAAAGATGACGGGTTCACTGGAAATGCGATCCTTGATATTGTGAAGGAAGTCATATATGAACCCATATCCCGCCAGTTGATGACTGTGAATGGAAGCAAAGAACATTCATAGTTAGCTTCTAAAGATTATACTACGATCGTTATATCCTGATTTCAGGTAATTATGTATCAGATTGATTGTTATATCCTTATGGTAATCTAAGGTTTCTAATTCATGTTTGTTCTGTTTCTTTACTATTTCTAACCAGTGACCCTTTTGTTTCTTTTTCTTCATCCGTGTGTTTTGAGTTTGTGTTATCTTTCGTTATTTCAATATCATTCAACATAGCATTTTGATTATAAAAACTAATCCGCATTTAACATTGAATAATTGATGTTCTTAGAACCAATCTTTGTTCATAAGATGTTAGAGGATGCTTCTGTGAAGCATAAAGATTTTAAAAACGAGTCTGGTATTACCTGAAAGCAAGCATTGTTTATTGATTATCCCTTATAATCATGATTATCTATTATCTATTACTACATATAAAGTATATAAAGTGTGTCCTATGTTTGAGTCTTAAACTTCTTAATTTTTTTCTACCAATTTTACCCCTATGCATTTAGAGTAATTAATTATACGTTCAATCCTATTAACTTGCAAACTTGCAAATAAGGCCCGTGAGCTATGCACTAAAGAAGCGTGCGTGAGCACAATGTCAAATGTGATTTTGATTGATGTTCCTATTTTACATATTGATTTTTTTTTCAAATTTATAGCATCTGGCCATTTCATTTGTGCTATGGTAACACTTCAATTTTAATCTACTACACTAAAAACATTTTTAAAAAGAAAACACATATTGATTTATTGACTTAAGGGTAATCTAATGTAATAGTTTGTCATATTACCAAAGTGAAATACGATTTATGAAAACATAAAAGAAAATGTTATATTACAATTCAATTTACATGTTATTAATGTATATACTATTATACATAACAACTATAAATAAGTTAGTTGTCACCGCTGCATTGCGCGGGTAATGTACTAGTTATTATTATATACGTATCATTATATTGTTAACAAAAATGAAACTAGCTTTCATGATACTTTCAAGGGTATTTTCGGCATTTGGTTTCTACGCTCCCACTTCACATTAAATAATAAATAAACACTTTTGTTTCTTCTATTTGACTTAAACCCAAGAATCAACACACAAAAGATCCTAGTTAAACAAAAATAATTGAGCATTATGCTATATGACTATATGAGAGAGAATTGGACTTGAGCAGGTCTGCTTATTATTATAAGTATATAGTGGCACCCTCCATCACATGGCTTGGTGGGATTCCCCACTCCATGGTGTTATCCCACCACACCATGTGATGCTGATGTGGCACCCATCACACCACTATTAAGCCGTTTACCGTTGTATGTGTTCTGACATTTAACATATAGTATATGGTTATTCATTGTATGTTTGTATCCCTACATTTGACAGTTTTAAAGTTATAGAATTTCTGCTGCAAATAAAAGAAAATAATGATTAATTATTATCTTTAGTGTAAACTAATTGAGAAATGTGATGCTGAAAGGTGTTCGATCAATTTAAAATCTTTATTTGTAATCTCCAAGAAAATGTTTCTAGATGCATGTCGTCACTTGTGTTCTAGCCTTTTGGGTATGTACTAAGGATCAATGCGTTATGAAGTTGATTTAAACATAAGTTAGATATACATAATTTTTTTCATCTGCAGGTGGGTGTAGTGGTAGAGAATTGATTAGACAAGCTTACTAAATTGTCTCCTTCCATTAATTACACATAGACATAGTGGATTTATTACCTTATTATTTATAGCACTACAACAGCACCAAGCTTAAAAGGACCATAACAACTTACTAGAACATAGACCATAAGGACATGACGTTGTATCAGTCGCTTGTATAATCTTTCAAAGATGATTATTGGTCGGGTTGGGTTCAATTTGTAGGCATGGATACTGGTTCATAGATGACTTCCTTTACTTTATCATAAATAACCTTAGGGCGTGTTTGTTTCACAGAATTCCCTGGAATTCCCCGGAATTGGAATTTAAATTCCTTTGTTTATGTGTTTGGTTGAAGAAAGAATTGGAATTGGAATTCTTTGAATTCCTTTGAATTCCCGTAAGTAAAGGAATTTAAGATTCCATCCAAATATTGAAGGAAAATTTGGAATTCCAATGGAATGTACACACATTTACTAAAAACCCCTCAAATCTCAACCTCCTCCATTGTTTATTACAGTAGGAGACAACATTTTTACTTCTCTTTCATCTCTTCTTCTACTTCACCTCCACCCCATCACCATCACCATTCACCACCGGCCAAGTGTGCCACCGCCGGTCAACTACGTCGCCGTGCCACCATCGCCTGTCAATCGTTTAATCATCTTCGCCACTGTCGTACGATCGCGTCACCGTTGCCGGAACCGCTGGTCAACTGCGTTACCGTCGTCGGTGCCGGTGGTCAATTGCGTCATCGTCGGACAACTCCGTAACCATCTTCTTCGTTTTTTCTTCATTTTTCTTTAATTCGAGGTTTCTAGAGTTTTATTTATTATTTCTATTTGTCTTCACAGATCTGATTTTGCATTTACTAGAAGTCTGCCCGCGCATAGCAGCGGGTGCATACGTTTTATTGTTTACACTACTCATATTTTTTTTATTATTGCAATTTTTGTTAGTGATAATAAAACATGTTTTCGATGCAACGATTTTATTCATTTTAATAAACAATATTGTATTTAACAGTTGCACACTTGCACTATGTACATCTACTTTCTATTTTGATATTTCATGGCTGAATTTAACGTTGATGGAATGATAGATTGCCATAAACATTACCTATTCGAACATTTGCCTTAAGTTTTTTGCACAAGCTAATTTGCCATAAATATGTAGTCTTATGACCTTTCCATATATATCCATATTATTTAAGTTAACTATTGAAGTCAATTGAAGGGTACTATCGTAATTTACGATCTTTAAATTGTAAGGCATATATTAAAAATGCTTAAACTCTTTATAGAGTAGTAAAGATATTGTTTATTTCTTGTACTTTGTAGCTTTTTGTGTTAGTAGATGAGAAATGGGTTTTGATTTGGCGATGGTTATACGGTGGTGGTAGGTGACTGACTTGTTGGTAATTAATACATGACATAAAACATGAAATAAGTTTTAATTTATGAAATGAAAGTGACGATATGAAAATATGTTTCATAACTTCCATAAAATATTACTGGTATTAGTTAAACGATATAACAGAGTTGTATAAAAAAATTTGTAATCAGTTTTTCTAAAATGACAATTAATAGTTAATAATTTATAAAAAAAAGATTAAAAGGGTAAATTTGTCATTCCTAGTTATTTACATTCCAATTCCTTTGATAAATTATGTCAACCAAACACATGATAATATTTGCAAATTTCAATTCCTTTACATTCCAATTCCTTTAAATTCCAATTCCTTTGATAGATTCCAATTCCTTTCAAAACATTCTGTGAAACAAACGGACCCTTAGTTTCAGTGAACCCATCATCTGTAGTATAAAAGAATATATCCACACAGCACATCTTCCATAATTCATCTTTGCAAGCTTGGGGAACAATGCTTCCTTTTGGGTCAAAAACTAACTGCATCATTTCTTTTTCCAGATTATTGATCAAAATCTCAAACTCGTTTATAATTTCTTCTTCCGCAGTCCCACTCTTTCCATAGTTCTTGTGCGATGTCACAGCACTCACTCCTCCCTCCTTGATTTCTCTCTGCAATAACACAACTGATAATTAGTAGTAGACCATATATAATTATGACATCTGTAAAAGCTGAGCAAGTGATAAACATCTACTACCTTGAAGCCTCTGATGTCATTGAGAAGGCGACCGTGGGTGCTCATTATCTTATATAAGTTGTGATATTCTTTGCTATTAACTAGATCTTCTGACAATTTTAGCCGGACGAAGTAAAGAGCAGGGAGTACAAAAGTGGCCAACGAGAATGATACATAACCATTTTCCATATACTTATCAAATGTTGGCACGTAACCATCTCTTGCCCATATAACTTCCTTTAACATACTATTCATCAAATCCAACCACTGTCAAAAAAAAAAAAAAAAAAAAAAAAAAAAAAAAAAAAAACACATAAAGAAATCATGTTATAATGAGCACAATGTGGCTGATACAATATTTATATCTAAAAAAGAAAGTAAGGCATGAAAGATTAGATGCTTGGAACATACATTTTGTATAACATGACTTGTTACATCTCATCATTGCCATTTGAAAGCCGTGTCTGCAATCCAACACACGGTATCTTTTAGTGCTAAAAGTAAAATGCGGACTTCCTCTGAGTAGCAATCAGTGTCAACATTAACATTCCATCTGCATTTGATTATAAAAACACCGTTTAGAACTTCAAATAGGAGTCTCAGTTATAACTATACATCAAGATTATCTAAGGATATGATGCTATACTTTTCAAAACACTGAATCAAGTTTTCCACTTCCTCTACAGAGCTTACGACATCAAATAAGTCATCAACCATGGTAACAAGGAAGCTACTTTTGGCCCATGTAATACGGGCATCTGATAGCTCAGGGGAAGAAAGTCCTGCAGCTCCAGAAAAGTAACAAGAGGTCATCCTCTGCCTCGCATACTCAAGCTTGTCCAATTTTTTCTCTACCACCCACCTGACCGACACAAACAGTGCATAATTATTTAGTAAAGTAGAGTCAGAAACACAGACAGTTGCAAATTTGAAGACAAATATAATTTCACCTTTCAAGAGCTTCCAGTTCTCCACGATAAATAAATTGGCATGCATTAAAAATCTTCCACCGCCAACATAATGAAATCCTCGTTGCTAATATTTGATGATCTGCATCAACAGGCATGCACTAATATTTGATGATCTGATCATCTGACACTACTATAATAACGTAAAATCTTACAACCGAATATTGTTTAAGACTTGCAATCCAAAACTCACCGTTATGTAGTTTTTAGAATTCTAGTATCATCATCAATGTAATTCTGTATGTTTCTTCTAGAGGACACACGTTCTAAACTCGTATAAGAAGGGAAGTTAAGAGCATCCTCCACCTAAATTAATTGTCAAATACGTCAAGTTCCAATGATTATATGAGGCATATACAAAAAAAGAAATTTATTAATTAATAGCTAGTATATAAGGGCAGGAGATAAGACCTCTTTGCGAATATATTTAGAGAGTCTGTTCGAAGCAGTGGATACTTTCTGTTTTAGAAAATCAGCCGACCTCGATGATTGTTCTTCAAAAGATAATTCCTCTTGATATATCATCTGTGATGCCCTATACACTTCAAGAGCTGAATATACGTCTTTGACAGACTCGTTAAAATTCAAGTAAGTCCCTGCTTTTGTAATTTCTGCCAATAGATCTACACCATAATCCAGATGATTAAAATATTAAATATAGAAAAAATGAATTTTAGGGGACATGCCCTTAATCAGAAATATATATACCTGGTGAAACGTCATGTCGTCATAACCATTTCTCCTTAATACCCGAAAAGCGAGTGCACAAGTGGCAACATCCATGATTAATTGCTCGTCCCTCTGCAACCAAGTTCTAATTTTGTGGCGAATGTGATATTTCTAACAAGTTAAAATTGGAGAACACAATGTATTATTGAACCAGCTGCTGATCGAAAGAGTTGCATTAATTAACGGTTTCAAATTGTTCTATCTTAATAAAGATAGAATTATTTTATGCTAGCAGAAACAATGCAAGATTAGTTAATAATTACATACCTGTACGTTTCATTTAAAATAGTTTGGATATCCTCACTGAAATGCCGTGAGATTCCTAATCTTTCAAGTGTGTCGACCATGGAAAGCCGAGCAAAAATATCAAGAGGATAAACTGTTGGGACTGAGATTCATCCCACAAGAGCAGTTAAATACTTATGGATAAATTATATATATGATATGGATGAATATGAAGCGATAGTGATACAGGACGCGTCACCAAGACAAATAAAGTTTCTGAATTTTTGGTCACCTTCAAGGAATAATCTGGAACAATGTAAACGTCCTTATTTAATGTGTGATATATTGTTGGAAAGCTCTCTATGTCTATCTTATTATGCAAAAAACGGTGTCTCATTTGGAATTTTCTAGAAGAAGTTATTCTCTTTTTACTACAACATATTCAAGGGGAAGATTCATCCGAATTTGGACATGACCTTTGAGTTAGGAGTCTCTTGAGTTGTTAGTGTGATTTTCATGAGTTGGTTCATTATTCTCTCAATTTTGTGTTAACAATTGAGTTGAATTTATCCTCCCGCGGTATTCTTTTGAATCAACGTGTGTTGGAAAATCCTAACCGCGGTATTCTTTGTGAATCAACGCTTGTTAGAAGGGATTATTCTTGGGTATTCTTTGAATCAACAAGATTAATTTGTGTTTGTTATTTTCGCACTACATCAGTTGGTATCAGAGCCTTGAGTTAACCTATATAAAGGACTATAATTATTAAAAGACATTAATATATGAAATATCAAAAGCCTTGAGTTAAAAAATAATAAATGACTAAATAAACCAACTCATGAAAATCATACTAACAACTCAAGAAACTCCTAACTCAAAGGTCATGTCCAAATTCGGATGAATCTTCCCCTTGAATATGTTGTAGTAAAAAGGGAATAACTTCTTCTAGAAAATTCCAAATGAGACACCGTTTTTTGCATAATAAAATAGACATAGAGAGCTTTCCAACAATATATCACACATTAAATAAAGACGCTTACATTGTTCCACCATTATTCATCATGAAAATGCTGGTTGTCGTCATTATCTAACTTCACTCTTGGACAAGTTTGGTAATGCCGGTACGTACTCTATCTGATGTAGTGTGAAAATAACAAACACAAATTAATCTTGTTGATTCAAAAAATACCCAAGAATAATCCCTTCTAACAAGCGTTGATTCACAAAGAATACCGCGTTTAGAATTTTCCAACACACGTTGATTCAAAAGAATACCGCAGGAGGATAAATTCAACTCAATTGTTAACACAAAATTGAGAGAATAATGAACTTTCATAAAATCATCAACTAAAAACTCTTCCATGCTATTACAATGGTAACCTATATAAAGGACTATAATTATTAAAAGACATTAATATATGAAATATCAAAAGCCTTGAGTTAAAAACTAATAAATGACTACATAAACCAACTCATGAAAATCACACTAACAACTCAAGAGACTCCTAACTCAAAGGTCATGTCCAAATTAAGATGAATCTTCCCCTTGAATATGTTGTAGTAAAAAGGGAATAACTTTTTCTAGAAAATTCCAAATGAGACACTGTTTTTTGCATAATAAAATAGACATAGAGAGCTTTCCAACAATATATCACACATTAAATAAGGACGTTTACATTGTTCCAGATTATTCCTTGAAGGTGACCAAAAATCCAGAAACTTTATTTGTCTTGGTGACGCGTTGGAGCAGTAATAGAAACATCGATGCAGATAGCACAAAACACGTCGTTGGTCATGAGGGTCCTTTCATCTTATAGAACACATCGATCGGGGGTTGTTGGTTGTTGCATGGTGAAATATAACCCGTTGGCTCATAAAATAGGTAAGTAATTAAACAGAATATATAGTAGATATACATACATAGGGAGAAGAAATTTGGTTTGTTGACACTTTGAAATCCATTTCCTTTTCTTAATTCTTCATAATCATGCTTTCTGCCTATATTTTTATGCTAGCTTTTAAAGGCGACTTAATGATATGCTGGATGGTTAGGGTAATGTGTCAAAACAGGTTTTGTCACCCTCTGGTCCTTTAATTTTTTTAGCTGTATTTCATTGAGTTTTATTACTACGTAATAGTTAACCATTAAATATGATCACAAAAACTGAAAGTTTGAAATAAGAATGTATAGCTAGCTAGCTTTAGGCGAATTAAGAGTTTGTATATATATATATAAATCTTTTGTTTCTTCTCATTTCATGGCTTAAATTATTCTCCGTTTTTATTTTTAGCACCTTCTTGGCATTCTGGACGATTTAATCCCACTGGTCTGGTACGGTATGTTCGCCGGCATTCAGTTCTTCTTGTTAGATTCGTTGATAGTGATGAAACATTAAATCCACATTAGCTTTGAACTTTATGTAGGCCCTTGATATGACCAAATAACAAATTCATCAAGAATGTTGAGCTTTCAGTATCTTCATATGATACAGCTTGGGTAGCCATGGTTCCTTCTCCAAACTCTCCCAAGTCCCCTTGTTTCCCTGAGTGCGTTAACTGGTTGATGGATAATCAGATTAATGATGGTTCATGGGGTCTTCTTCATAAAAATAATCCTCCATTGATTAAAGATACTTTATCTTCAACATTAGCATGTATTGTTGAGTTGAAACAATGGAATGTTGGGGAAGACCGAATTAACAAGGGTATGTAGGTAGTTGTTAGATCGATGTCTTCCTCTTTGATACGAGTTTATGCTCATTAAATGAGTAATGATCAACTCTTGTTGTAGGTCTATCCTTTATCGAGTCAAAATTTTCTTCTGCTACTTACAAGAATCAGCAATCCCCATCTGGTTTTGACATCATATTTCCTCATATGCTTCAGCATGCAATAGACATGAACATAAATCTCCCATTGAATCAAAGTGACTTGAGTGTTATGCTACATGGGAGACAATTAATTTTGAATAGGTATTTTTTTGAAATAAACCATTCGAGTGGTTCTTACTTTTTAAATATTTATTTGTTATAATTACTTAGAAGTGATTCGAAAGAGAGGGAAGCATACTTGGCATATATTTCGGAAGGACTTGGTGAATTTTATGACTGGAACATGGTGAAGAAATATCAGATGAAAAATGGTTCACTTTTCAACTCGCCCTCAGCAACAGCGGCTGCTGTTATTCATCATCAAAACACAGGTTGTCTTAATTATCTACGTTCACTCTTGAACGAGTTTGGAAATGCAGGTGCAAATTTCATATTCCTTCAATTCTTATACAACGTATGAGTCCTGTAATTATAAAGTGAGGTGTTTAATTTGTGTACTTATGTGTGGTGAATTTTGATCAGTCCCAACAGTTTACCCTCTTGATTTATATGTCCGGCTTTTGATGGTTGACACTCTTGAAAGATTGGATATCACACGACATTTCCAGGAGGAAATCCAAAATGTTTTAGACGAAACTTACAGGTAGCTAATGTTCATTATATTCTTTTACTGAATAAAAAAAAAATGTGAAAGCATTCAATGCAATTGATTTGCTGAATATTAGATGCTGGGTGGAGAAGGATGAGCAAATATTTATGGATGTTGTCACTTGTGCTCTAGCCTTTCGATTATTAAGGACCAACTGTTATGAAGTTTCGTCAGGTATATACATGTATATTTTTTTTTACTAATCTTAAGTCATATTTCCCTAAATCTTGTATCTTTCTATTGGACTCACTTGGCTTGTCGCGTAGATTCATTAACCGAAGTTACCAAAGAAGATGTGTCTCATGATCAAGAGACGTTCAAAGATGTATATGAATCACTTGAAATGTATCAAGCATCTCTGATTAAATATCAAGAGGTATTATCTTTCAATGATCAGAAGTTGAGATTGGCTAATTTTAAAAGAAAACTACCCACTGCTTCAAACAACAAGCTCTCTTCATTAATTCACACAGAGGTGTTTGATCACTTGTATTTATATATCTCCCATAAGTTTATGTCTTATACTAGTCGATACATCTTTAAAGGTATGATGTAACCAGTGGAACTGAATCAATTATTAAATGGATCAGGTCAACAATGCTCTTACGTTTCCCTTCAATGCACGTTTTGAAGGCTTGTATTTAAAAAAAAACATAGAAAGCTACAACGCAGATTATACAAGAATCTTGAAAACGACATACTGGTGAGGTTTTGTTTGTACAATTTTGTGGAGTTGTACTTAGGTTATTGGTCCCGTAACCTCTTAGTTAGTTGGTTGGTTATATTTGATATTGCTGCCTAATTTTGATTACTATAATGACAGCTCATCGAACATTAGCAACAATGATTATCTAATGTTGGCAGTGGAAGATTTCAGCGAAAGCCAATCTATTTTTCGTGCAGAGTTGGAATATCTTGAAAGGTGTGTATCTCAAGTGATCAATTCTATGTCTCCAACTCTGCAACTGTCAATATGTTTCTATACAGAACTCAATTTCATAGATTCATGTTTCGATAATGGAAAAGTCATGATCGATATAATTACTGTATTTGTGTTGGCAGGTGGGTGGTAGAGCATAGAATCGACAAGCTCAAGTTCGCTAGGCAGAAGCAAATCTATGCTTTATTTACTGCCTCTTCAACATTTTCCTCTCCTGAACTATCGGATGCTCGTATTACATGGGCCAAAGCTTGTGTCCTCGTTACCATTATTATTGGCTTTTTTTGATATCAAAGGCTCTCCAGAGGAACTGGACAACCTCATTCAGTGTTTTGAAAAGTATATTAATGTTACCTTCAACGGAGCCCTTAATATAATATCTGCAGTTTTTCAAACTGATATTTTTCTCTGAAGTTGTTAAAGCGTGCTAAGCGTTTTGTTGTTATTGACTGCAGATGGAATGTGAATATTGAAACCGATTGCTGTTCAGAGGAAGTTCGCATTTTATTTGTAGCACTAAAGGATGCAGTGTTGTGGGTTGGAGACAAAGGTTTTAAATGGCAAGAACGGGACATAACAAGTCATCTTATTGAAACGGTATCACGAAATCCTTGATCCTAGCTATTACCATTATGAAATTTATGTACTCAATCTTTTCTTATTATTTAATTTTCTTTTTTTTGGTCAGTGGTTGGATATGATGAAGTCTATGTTAGAAGAAGCTATATGGGCTAGAGATGGTGTGGTGCCAACGATAGACGAATATAGAAAAGCGTCTTTAGTGTCATTCGGTTTGGGTCCACCTGTACTCCAATCTCTGTACTTTGCTGGGCCAAAATTGTCAGAGGAGATTGTTCTAAGCTCTGAATATAACAGCTTATTTGAGCTACTGAGCACTCACGGCCGCTTATTGAATGATACACGAACTGTCTATGTAATTGTCTACTTGTTGATTTCTAAAGATATGTGAATTTTGTTTTTGCTTACTACTATAATAACATACGTTAATTACGCAGAAAGAAATTTCTAATGGCCGATTGAACGCTGTGACATTGCACAAGAATTATGGAAAGAATGCGATTGAGGATGCAGAGGTTATAGATGAGGTTAAATTGTGGAGTAAGGATCAGGAGAGAAAGCTATTGAAGTTAGTTCTAACAGAAAAGGGAAGCATTGTTCCAAGAGCTTGCAAAGATCCATTCTGGAAGATGTGTAACGTCGTGAATACTATTTATTCAAACGATGATGGGTACACAGGACATGCGATCCTTGATGTTGCACATGAAATTATCAATGAACCACTACGCATCCCACTAGTTGCTGCTTACGAATAAAACTGAGAAACTACAGTAAATATCCTTCAAAGATTTGGTATAATGTGTCATTGTTAGATTGCAGTTGTATACATGTAAGATTGCTGTTGTATAATAAGGTTACAAGTAGATCAAGAATGGTCAATAAAGTTTCAGTTTTTGTTCTTGGTGGTATCCGGAAATTAGCTGTTTATGCTTTTATAAAAAAATATATACATTTTATATACAGAAACCATTAATCTTTTAAGTTCTCTTATGTTTTGGTTCTAAATACTGCTTCCCATCCAGACTCCCTGTTTCGTACATATCATTAATTGTCACAGCATTAGTGGCTTAATAAGATACTTTTGACCATCATTTAACAATGTAATCATATCATATGATATTTAAAGTAAGTTAACATTAACTAGTATGATGCCTTTTAACATTTGAGTTATATTTGAATTTTGTTAATGGCAACCGTTAGGGAAATCTTTAAGAAGTGGTATTATGCATCATGTGTGATACATTAACAACCAACAGTACAACGGACAACTTTAAACATAACTTTACTTCTAAGACATCACTAAAAGCTGTTGTTATCATTTTTCTATCAAAATGTCTTGATACGACGAGAAAGACGGAACTTAAATAGGATGGGTATATGTTTTAGTGTTTTACAAGCCATATGTGGTAATACACAAATTGCTAATAACACACATTGATGCTTAGGTCATTGAAGTGATCTGTCATTTTGGTCATATGAGGAAGAAGTTGTTAGAGAAGGCTTATGTGCTCTTTTAACGTTCGTAACTTTTTTGTATTCCAACTTCTATCACTTTCGATCGATTACGATCTTTCTGTATATTTCATTCTTCACAACAACAACAAACAAAGACATTAACACGCATGAAGTGCACAGATGAAACATAAGAGAGAGTTGCAAACTAGTCAAAGAATGAGAACTAAAATAATATAAGATGCAAAAACATTGTCTCCAATTAGTTAAGCAATAGCACTCAATTCATTATTTAAATACAACATATAAGAAACTTTCCACTATTAATTAATAAATATAGGGTTAAGTGTTTGAAAATGTATATAACTATGTGTTGACTTCTTTAGTGTGTACAAAACTAAATTGACCTCCATTGTATCTACTTTACTATTAATTTCGACCATTGTATGTTTATTTGTGACGTGTTATCAAATATAAGGTGACAAGTGGCATCTCTACACAGTTGACACGTCACAAAAATACATACAATGGTCGAAATTAATAGTTAAGTACATACAATGGAGGTCAATTTAGTTTTGTACACACTAAAGAAGTCAACGCATAGTTATATACATTTTCAAACACTTAACCCTTAAATATATTATAAGGGGTTGCTTATTGGCATTTTGTATTGTTTGAATATAGAATCCAAATAAATTTAATTGAAAATGTGAAGACATATATGCATGATGGATGAGGGCAGCAAACAGGAGTCAATTAATAGGGATTATATATTTCTTCAACAAACCCACTTAAATATTATGGCTAACGTTAATTTCCACACTGAGATTCTAATCTTTATTCAACATTTATATTGGAAGCCATAAAAATACATGGATATGTAAAGTATCATTAACTGCTCCTTTGATAAAATACACCTTCAAACATATTTACCTATAAAAATTATACAAAGATAATAATAAGTAAGAGCACAAACAGGGGAAGGTCTATTGCTGTGTTTTATAATATAAGAATATATATTGACATAATCAACTACCTCTATGTATGCATGCATGGGGATGTCGTTCATCGATCTTCAAAGTAATCATTTTTTAAACAATTCAAACTAATTAATTTAAGTCTCCTCAAATGATTAAGTTTGATTGTTACGCTTAAACGGTAAAGTTAATAGCTTTTTAGTTTCACTCTTAAAAACTTTAGATGGGTTTGGTTCGTGGATTTGAAATTTTAGGAGTTTACAGGATTTGAAATCGTGAAGGTACAGTCCAACCTTCGCGACATTTAATACTTTTCTTGATATATACATGAGTCAAAAACGTTACCTCTGATCATGATAACCCACATGGTGATCAGTACCTACGCTTTATGCAAAAACGTTACCTCTTCCTGCCTTCTTTCTAGATATTTTTCCATTTCATATATCAGATGTGCATCAAGATCAATATCTCTGCATTTAACTTTTAGGCTCAACATTTCTTTGACCATTCTCAAGTTGAGTGGATATTCTGTACCAACAAAGAAATATCCCATGCGGCTATTCTTCTAATTCACTATATATACTCCATTGTGAACAAAGCAATGCCAAAGAGTCACATCATAAGCCATCCCTTGAAAGTACTCCATGTCAGCTCTTGGCTCATACATCAATTCCAGATAATCTTACACAATTCGATTATCATCATGTCTGTCAGCATTAGCATACTTTCTCCTAGCCACATCCCATAACTGATCAATCTCATCCCTATTAAACTCCTTGATCATATGATAGAAGGTTTTGTGAAATTTCTCATGGTTTCCAGCTCTAATCACCTTGTAGGACTTCTTCATTTCATGATCTGTGTACATATAGAAATCAATGATAGGGTATTCAACTGCTAATGGCGCAGTATCCACTTCTACTATTCCTCTTAGCCTATCCATGTCCATTTCATCATCTTTTTCAACCTCTGCAGTAGATGGCACATCAGTATATATGCACATCTTTTTCTTTTTTTGCTTCCTTCTTAGGCTCTTTCTCAGATTCTTTCAATCTTTTAGACATATCATCAAAGGCATTTTTTGTAGACTTTCTTTTCCTTGAGAAAGCTTTCTACTCAGTACCAAATTTCTTATTATGTATTCCCTTATTCTCTGCCTCAGTCCCAATCTCCTCCTTTTGTGAGGGCTTTTCAATCACTCCACCATCAGCAATGAACTTTTGATCGGCTTCATATCTGGCTTTCAAAGAATCAAATTCCATCTTTCTGAGCACAGTTAATGTCAAACCAGTTGACCCCCTTAGGTATCTGACATAATGTTCTTTCTGTTGAGTATTTAGCACGTTTTTGCCTCGTCTTAAATTCCAATTTTTCTTGTAGTGAGCTTGCTTAGCCAAAATATGATCAAAATGCACTTTTTCATCTCTGGTCATCCTCAACACAACACCAGGCTCAATATCCACTGCTATCATATCATCATGAGGTTCTGCAGTTCATTCCTCCTGGACTTTTCTGGCCACTTCCTCACTGTAAACCTCTAAATCTTTCTTTTTCATAGGCTTTTTAGGTTCCACAAATAAACCTTTGCCATTGTCCATTGCCTTTTCTTTTTCTTTCTCCTTTAAAGCATCTTCCACCGCCTCAGGCCTCCTATCAAACACAGGCTCTCTAAAGGAAACACCCAAATCCCTTGGTGTGACAATTTTGGTAGGGGTTGGTGCCTTTGCAACATCAACTAATGCCTCCGCAGTTATAAGCTCATCATTGGCAATAGTAGTAGGCTCTTCTTGCCTAACAGTAGAAACTGATCGAATCACTGGCAGTACTAACTGGCTCACTAAGCTCAGCAGTATTAATCGTTGCATGCTCCAATACACCAGCAGTATTAATCGAGGAATCCAAACCAGCAGTACTAACTCCAGTACTAGCAGTAGTAACTGGAGCAATATTAACATTCATCAATTCCTTAGCAGTATCAACAGCAACAGCAATGCTATCCATATCCAAAGTATCTTTGACAAAATTTCCAATCACACTACCAATCTGCTCTGCACTCACATCATCAAAGATTGTTGATGCAGGCTCCTCAACATCATCACTAGCCACATACACAGACTTCTCAATCAATTCATCATCAGATATGTCATTTTCAAAACCTGCACAGTCTCATCCACCATCATGCTAACACCATCAAATTGATCAACATCCTTCTCATACAGATCTCTCTGCTCAGCCTCATCAAGTATTTTATCTGCATCTTCCGGAGTCATTCCTTCGGGAGCATATCCAGTGGCTCTAGTAAACTCAAACTGATCTTTCTTAGTTGCATCATCATCCTCAGAAGAGCTTGAACTTGTTGATGACACAACTTGAGCTCTACCTTGTAGAACCAATCTTTTCAGTCCTGAGAACTTACTCTTAGCCTTGGCTTTCCTTTGATTTCTTTCCTTCATCAATTTCCACACTAACCTATTCAACCTCTTAATCTCTAACTCCTGCTTTTCTATCTCCTTACCCTGCTTCTTCACCACATCACACAGTTTAGTACAAGTTTCCATCAATACCGTGAGTGAAGAGCTATCCTCACCATCTCCAGAAGTGTTAACCTCTATTAATGGATCATTGGAAGATTTAGCCACTCTCTCAGACCTAGTCTAAGCAGAAGTAGCCCCCATGGTTTCTTGGCACCTGGGACCTTCAGATACATATGTGACCAATGGTATTTCAGCAGTAGAAGTAGTCAAAGGTACATCAGTATCTAAAGTTGCCGTGGGTTGGGTCCTTATGATATTACTACTATCCTGTACTCCCAGTGGGGTAGATGTGACACCCGACATTTTAGGACAAGTTTTGTGCCTAACTATATTGTAATTACATGTATTTAGTTTTATATTAGGCTAAATATGTGTAACATTTTGTATATTTATATATACACGTACGCGATTGATTTAAATTGCACGAATTCAATCGGATGAAATCCGATTCTAAAAATACGTACGTTGGTGAAAACAAGTATTAAATAAATTAAATATATTTAATAAAATCATTATTTACCTTATATTATTACGATAATATATAAAACGTTATACGTTTTATAATAAACGTATCGAACGCGAAATAACGTGTGAATCACGCCCGACAACCGAACAAAACCCGACAACAATTTTAATAACTTTAAATAACGTATTTAAAATAATACTTTCATTAAAAATATTTCAAATATAAGTTAACGAATTATTACGCCTAAAAATGTTTAACATTTAAACGTATCACGAAACGAACCGGTAAACGAACACAGCGCACTACGTGACTTTAGAGACAAGATTTTAGACACCCACTTGGGGTGGGGCCCACATAATTGCAGCCCAAGCATGGGCTCCCATGTCCCCTTTTCCTTCCTCTTGATTGTTGACTTCATACACCCTCACCATGCTTTCCATTTCATTCACCAACTTCCTTACTCAATCTGCTTTCTCTTCCTCTCTTTGCCCATTTCTTTCTGCTGTCTTGACAGTCCCAAATTTCCACCATCACCACCATAGCAAACCACTAAAAGGCCACCAACAAAACCTTCAAGATTTCAAGCGAATAACAAGTTTTCGGTCCTCATCTTCCACTTCCGAGCTAGATTTTTCGGTTCTTTGGTAAGGATTCTTCTTCTTTTGCTAGATTCACTTGGAAAACATATATTTACATGTTCTAGTATCCACTTAGCAAGATTATGTCCCAAACGACTGTCGAAACGTGTCTTTGAAAACACATATACATAATTGGTCTGCTTGGCAGAAAATATAACGACTTTCATATAAATTATTTTGAACTCATTTATCCATGAAAATGGACGAATATTAGCTCTAAAATGAAGTTTAAGAAGTTAACTTTCCAACAAAATTAGTCTCATGAATTTTCGACTCAGTTTACTACTCGAAAACATTTCTCTCCGACAACATATACCTACTGTTCCGGCGGACAGAAACTTGCACTCACTTCTCGACACTATAAGTCGAGTTCTAGAACTCGAAAACGGGTGAGGTTTTCACCTAAATCTCACAAATTTCATTAATTTCAAAAATTTCTTCTATGACGTTTCCTGAAAATACATGGATTTTGCTTAGTAATTAGATTTATGCACTTGTATCCGGATTGGTCGATATTGGACCTCAGGGGATTTGCCATTTTATTTAACCGACTAAACGATCACCAAAATCATGGAAAAATTACTGAAAGTAGCTAAGACATAGGGGAACACTAGGTAAATTTTTTTGGAATTTTCCGCAAATGTTTACTTAGTCAAAACGAGCCACGAAAAAGGGTAAAATCTGACCTCCGAAAGTTTGACTTTTAGATGAATAGTAACTTTAACCCCTTTGACTTTCAGATGAATAGTAAATTTGACCAAATTTGACTTTCGGATTGACTTTCGGATGAACAATATTTTGACCATACTTTCGGATACAAAAACATATATACATTCGTATATATATATGTGTACACACTTTCGGATATATATATATATATATATATATATATATATATATATATATATACATATACATACTTACGAATACATACATATAAATATACTTTCGCAGATTCAGACATTCGCACACAGAAAACAGAAACTATCAACACCAAAGATTAAACAACAATAATAATATTTGTAAGGAATATTATGAATCAACGTGAAACAAAACGATAATTATTATAATTTCAAGAAATAATATTATCACAGAAACTTCAGCAATGGGTTGTACACATTTTCTTAAACAATAAACGTTTGGACATTACCTAATTTAGTGGACAACTAGTCTAGATGATCTTTTGAGACATCTACTTACTTGACCTTATGCGTTTAGGATGCTTGAAGGTTACGGGTTCAGAGAACCTACTTACTTGGTTACTGCATTACGCTTATTAGACTCAGGTGAGTCTCATAGCCCCGCTTTTTACTGTTTTTACCTTGGGGTGAGGATACATACTCTGTTTTACATATGAACACAAATACTGATTTAACTGTTATACGGATTGCATGAGTCACGACATAATCCAATGAAGTCCTCCCATCATAGTTGTTAATTATGGACTTAAGCGCGAGTATTAGTAGAATGGATCCATTATGGACTGACAATTCCCGCCCGGGGTAGCATGCACTACCACGAACCGTACTGTATAAACGGGAGATTGATACTTGTTACTTATGAGTATTTTGGATTAGCACTCACGGGGGCAACTACAGTACTTGATTGTACTATATTTACTTACTGTTAAGTTCGACTATGAGCTCATTACAATGGTATAAACCTATTTTACAACAACTGATAAATCTTGCGGTTCATAACTGTTACTTTATTGATAAACCTGTGAGCTCACCAACATTCACGTTGACCCTTTTAGTATGTATTCTCAGGTTCACAGCAGGAGTATGATTATTCCAGGACTTAGTAGCTCGAGTCGCACGATTTACAAAACATCAGAGATTTTCTTGCATTACTTTTTGAAATATTAGTTATTTATTAAAATCTCTAGGACTATTCGCGAACTCGCTGTTTATGTAGACATTACGATGTAATATTTTGAAACTGTTTTATAAACGATGCATATAGTGGTCATTCAATGTAATCTTGGTGTAATGATGCTTGATTAGTCGCGCCCCGTGCTTTGCTTCCGCTGTACGAATTTAGGGGTGCGACAGTAGATGCAGTAGTAGTAGCCCTAACCACATGGTCTCTCTCCTCCGGATTGACCACCTCATTTATATTTTGTTGTGGCTGAGTGTAACACCCCAAAATCTAAAGTATTATTTTAACAATTATTTTAAGTTATTATTATTTTAAGTGGTATAAAATAATAATAACCGTGGTCGGTTTTTAAGTTCCAGACAACAATAATCACGGGGAATTAAATTTAAACACCCATATCTATCTAACTATACACATACGTATACAAACTCATCCAAAATATTCCAGAGGGTACGGGGGTTAGAAAGAAAATGCAGGAACAACAAATTTAAATTCAAAGCAATCTTCAAACAACAAATTCAAAGCTAATAACATCAAATTCATCATCTAATTATTATCCTTAATCTCAAGTAAGTGATGTTCTTTATATATTTAACCTAGAGATTGGGTTTCATAGGGGTTTTGAGAAATTAATGGGTGTAATACCAAATTAAGGTTTAATTATGTTGAATTGATGCTAGTAAAGTCCATTAGTGATTGATGTTAACACTAATATAAACTAAGGGTTGTGATTTTGATGGGTGTTCTTTGTGATTATGGTGGGTAATGTTGAAATTTTATAAATTAGTGATAACCCACCTAATTTGCTAGTTAATGAAGTGATTATGATGTCTTTGATGATGTTTAAAGTAGTAAACCAAGTAGTAGAGCGTTAGAAGAGAAGAACCATAAGTTGTGTTTATGACAATTTTGATGAATTATATTGAATTATTACACTTTAGTGTTAACTAGATTAAAGTGTGAAATGAAAGTGTTGTTACAACACTAATATGATGTTTTGACTGAAACCAAGTAGTAATTCAAGTATGAAAGCATTAGAAGTGAAAATGATCATGTAAAGTGAAGTTATGATTAGTTGATTATGATGATTATTGGTTGCTAAAACGTGTTGTTATATCAATGTGTTGTATGATAGGTGACCAAAGACGTGGCATTCATAATCGATTGTAAAACCGCATATTTGCCTAAAAGCAAAGGTGAGTGATATGGGGGTTAAATGGGTAATGATTGTGTGTTTCGGATTGCTTCCGAGCAAGAGGTTCATACAATCAAGTGGATTATGCTTGTTTCTTACGCTTATTTCTTTAGCTTGTTTCATACGTATGTATCTTGAGCTTGTATCTTTTGTTGAGGTTTGTTGTTGATTGTTGCTAGTTGTTGAAGTATGTGGAATTATGTGGAATGAGCATATGTAGAGGTTCAGTGTTGATCAGATTCGCTAAATTATGTTAGCATAGAGTTGTGGAGCTTGATATGCATATTGATGTGATATGATACTAAGCGTGCTTGTTTCTATTGGCCGCGGATCCACATAGAGTTCAGAATAATCACAACAATTGCTCAGTAGTTATCTGCTTAAGCAAATATATGTTGTTAATATTTGCTAAGTGTTGTTTCAGTGTTGTTTTGTGGATTATTCATTTAATTGCTTGTAAGCTCACTAAGCGTTTTACTTACCCTATAGCTGTTTCATGTTGTAGGTGCTATGGTTCATTTGAACCAAATGTGCATAATGAGTAAAGTGGGGTTGCAAGAAGGTAGCGTGGATTGGAGCTTGCTTTACGGTTAGACAAGCTTCTCTTATATTTTAAATTGTCGTTATGGTGACACTTGTGTAAATCGCCCAAATGAATACAACTTGATGACATGTGTCGATTAGAGGAAAAGTGTGGTCAATTGATAGTATAATACTTTTGACTTTGTAAAGTTAAAGAGATGAGTGACAAACTTATGATTTGGTTGTATTTGCATTGGTGTCAAAATGGTGTTAAGATGGGTAATAAAGGTGTTGTAAGGATTCAAGTAATTGATTTTG
This sequence comes from Helichrysum umbraculigerum, assembly GCA_949592205.1. Classification (NCBI taxonomy): domain Eukaryota; kingdom Viridiplantae; phylum Streptophyta; class Magnoliopsida; order Asterales; family Asteraceae; genus Helichrysum; species Helichrysum umbraculigerum. Next base: position 100,042,217 of record CATIUR010000001.1, read on the forward strand.
ATAAGTGGATTAGATAAGAAATGTAGTAAAGTGTCAAAATGAGTTGTTGGTTGAATTTGAAGTTGACACATAGTCAACTACTTTGAAATGGTCAATTATGTGTGAAAATTGAAAGTGTTTTGGTCGAAATGTTGTTGGTTTAGTAAATGGGTCAAAGGTGCCCAAATGGGTCACTAATAAGCTTATATGTTAAACCAAGTCGAATTGATGGTATGGTTTATTTGTCGCAAGTTTTAAACTTGATTTGTTCTGCTTATGAAGTGGGTAAAAAGTCCAGTCTTGAAAGCTTAAGGTTTGTAAATTGAGTTATCTCCAAAAGTGGTCAAAACGACCATAAATTGGTGACACGTCCGAATTTTTCATGAATGCATATTTTGAAAAGTGTAAAATGGGAAACCTTCATTTTGATATAGTGGAGGTGTCTGCAAAATTTCAGGTCCTAACTCATAACGAGTAAAAAGTTATGCCCGTCCGAAAATGGGTCAAAATCTAAGTTTGGTCTGAGAAGTGCAGGTAGCAGGTGATACGCGATCCCACAGAGGGAGTATGATTGCGTACCATAGCACAAATTGGTCACAGTCAATTTTACTCACAAGTACGCGATCTCACCACTTATCCAGGATCGCGTACCTCAGTGCAAATTCGTCACAGTGGAGTTTTCTATGTAAAAACGCGATCCCAGGATATGTCCAGGATCGCGTATGTGTGCAAAATTTAGAAATGCATAAGTGTTGGTAGCACTTTTTGAGACGCTTTTATTTCACAGATTTTGATTCCAATATTTAAGATATATGATATAATTGCGTATGAAACTATGTGTTAAGAAAAAATAATAATTTGGAGCGTTTTACTAAGACACCTGAGGAAGAGGAGCCTCAGATGCATGTTTCTTTGCCTTTTTGACTTTTCTTTTGGGTGGCTGTGGGTCCCTTGTTTTCTTGGTTTTTGTAACTGCAGTTGTGGGTTGAGAGATAGAGGGTGTAGCTCCCTCCTCAGGAGCAGAGGTGGATGGTTGTGGTGCCTCTGCTGTGGAGGGTGCACTAGTCATATGTGCAGTTAATTCAGTCACCCTCCCTGAAAAAGCTATTCCTTTTAAGGAACCCATTCTCCTCATGTTTGCAAAAATCTTTTGAGTGTGTGAGAGGAGAACAATTTTGTTACCATCCCTTAGCAAATCAGATAATTCTTTATCAAAAATTTGTTGTAAAAACCTTGGATACATTAAAAATTTTGAATTTGTATGCTCCAGGTTATACAACATTCCATTAAAAATCATTTTCGAAAAATTAAACTTCATGTTATTAGCCAAACAAATCAAATCCGAAGCAATGTTACTGCTAAACTGATCCAATGAGGTTTTCTTTTGAGAAATGCATTGTTGCAGGGTATGAATTAAGTATTTTCAGTGAGGGGATAACATGAATTTGAAAAAAGTAAGTTTATTTGTTCTCTCCCCCCTAGCAACACAAGTTGATCAAAAATTTGGGTAATGGGAAAGCATTCCATACCATCTGCATCTTGCAGAAGTAGATGAGTACAAATGGAAGCCTCAAAAACTTTAACAACCTTTTCTGCAACTTTTCCCACGATCATTGTCACCCCATCTACCTCTGTTTTCTCCGCAGAGGCCCGGAAGTCGTTTAGATGAGAAATATATATGGTGGGGTTGACATTAAGAGCTTCTTTCAAGTTGCTTCCTCTCAGAAAATCGATTATTCCATAAAACTCCCCTGCTCCCTTTGGTTTGAGCAGGTAAGCTAACACATTGTGTTTGTCGGCTATCGTAAGTGTGACAGAGGAAGACGATGAAGCCATTTGATTGATTTAACTTGAAATTGATGTTTACTTTTGTGAGGGTTTTAATCGTATTTTGAATTTCGAGAGCAAGTTGCAGGTGAAATGAAAAAGTGTAAGTGTTTGGCTATTTATACTATTAAAAGTAGCAGTATAAACGATCCCTAACTTTGAACAGCATAAATAATACCAGCATTACTAATTGTGGAATTCATACTAGCAGTACTAATCATGTGAGCAGTACTAAAAGTGTGCTAGCAGTAATAGCTATACAGCAGTAGAAACCAAACACGAACACCAGCTGTAGTAACACAGACTAAGGCAGTATTTACTCAGTATTTACTCAGAACAAGCAGTACTAAAAGACTTAGCATATATTAGTTATACCAAGCAGTACTAATACATACTAGCAGTAGTAACTGAGACAAACTATACTAGCAGTACTAATAATACTTTGTATCAAAAGAAATCATCAATTATGATGAGGATTTTTTTTTACCACAACACCAGCAGCATTATAGTACTCCAGCAGCACTAATAACCTGCATAGTGTTAGCAATAAAATTATGTACAAGTATATGGCCAGTACTAATTAGTGCTAGCAGTATTAAAATATTCTAGCAGTATTAACACAAGCAGTACTAAGAGTAAGTAGCGGTATTAATACATTAAGGTCCACACATTTTGGATCTTAAACTGAAGCAGCTCCTCTTGCATTGCTTCAACCCAGCTTGGATCTTTTAAAGCTTCAATAGCTTTCTTGGGCTCAATCTGTGATAAAAAGCAAACAAACAAAGAAGTGTTAATGTCTTCTTCATTGTTTCTTGCTTGCCTTGTGTTTTGTATACCAGCTCTAACATCACCTATCACATTCTCCAATGAAAGATAGCTTTTATGAGCTTGATAATGTGATGTGGAGGCCAATGGAATCCCCGATTCCAAGTTTGTATCAATCTGATCCATCAAGATGCTAGTCTCAGTCAAAGTCAGACTAGATGAACCTTGATTCTCATCTACAGTTTCATCTGCATTCTCACCTGCATCCTCAGCTTCATTCATATCAGATGCTTCTTCTTATTGAAGCCCCTCAGGATCTAAAGATGTATCTCCATCATCAAAACCACCATGTTCTTCCTGAGTAGATGTGATTGGCTCTGAACTCTGTGCTTGGTCTGGTGGAGGTGTTTGAAAAACCTTAGGTGTCCAAATTGGAAACAACATATTCAGTTGATTTTTCCTTCTTCTGATTTCCCAAAAGTAAAGTAAAGTAATCTTTAGAGTTTTCTAAGAAATTTAAATTTAGTAACCGTAGTAGTAGCGGTAGTAGCAGTAGCAGAAATAGTACCAGTAGTAGCTGTAGTAGTAGTAATCTTCGTAGTAGTAGTAGTAATAATGGTAATAGCATTAGTAACAGTATTAGTAGTAGTAGTAGTAATAACTGTAGTAGTAACTGTAGTAATGACAGTAGTATTGGAAGTACTGTACTTGTACCTGTACTTGAATGCTTATTCATATGTCTAAATGATTTGGTTAGAGCATCAATATCAAACAACCAATCTGGACCTTTGCCTACAACACTAGGTGTGTGTTCATTGAAGGTCACATTCATGGTCTCCTCCACTATCCTAGTTCTTTGATTGAATACTATGTATGCTTTGCTTTGAGTAGAGTATCCAACAAAGACACCTTCATCTACTTTGCTCTGGAATTTTCCTAGGTGATCCTTGGTATTTAAGATGGTAACATGACATCCAAATGGTTTTAAGAAACTAACTAATGGTTTTCTTGAAAAGAATAAGTCATAAGGAGTCCTGTTATGAGGCTTGCCAACTAATGCCCTATTCTGAACATAATAAACAGTGCTAACTGCTTTAGTCCAGAAAGACATAGGTAACTTAGCATCTGCTAACATAGTCCTAGCAGCCTCAATTAGTGTCCTATTCCTTCTTTCTGCTACTCCATTTTGTTATGGAGTCCTAGGAGCACTAAATTGTCTCTCAATACCTTTTGTTTCACAGAATTTATCCATCTCATGATTTTTAAATTCTGTTCCATTGTCACTTCTAATGATCTTAACCTTTTGATTGGTTTGGTTTTCAATCTTAGTAATGTATGATCTAAGTATGTCACTTGTCTCATCCTTAGTCCTGAGAAAGAACACCCAACTACATCTGCTAAAATCATCAATGATCACCAAACAATATGATTTCTTTCCTATAATACTTACATTGGTAGGTCCAAACAAATCCATATGCAGTAAGTGTAAAGGAGAGCAAATAGAGTTTAAAGTTTTGGTCTTATAAGAGGACTTGTGTTGCTTGCCTTTTTGACAGGCAACACAATGATCATCACATGAATATGTTTTCTCAGGTAAGCCTCTGACAAGTTTTCCTTTAACAAGTTTATTAATTGTTTTGAAATTCATGTGACACATCCTTCTATGCCAAAGTTCAGATTCATCAACACTTGCCTTTGAGATAAGACAATTTAATTCTTGTTGAGGTATCATGTTTGCTAAGTCACAGCAATATACATTATTCTTTCTGGGTATTCACATCAAAATCATACTTTCATCAAGTTTAAATTTATCAGAAAGAATAAAGCATTATGTGTCAGTGAAATGAACAGGGTTCTTTTTCTCTGTGATCTGACTCACACTTAGCAAGTTATACCTCAATTGTTCAACACAATATACATCATTGAAACTCATCTTATCACTGTTGATGACTCATTTTCCTGTAATCCTTCCACCCTTAGGATTACTTCCAAATGCTACAGGTCCTCCATCAAATGCTTTGACGTTCTGCAGCCTGCTCCTGTCACCAGTCATGTGTCTAGAGCAACCAATGCCAATGTGCCATAAGCTTCTTGGTTTACTCTGCACATACAAACACAAATAGAGAAATTAGTTTCTCTTGGGAACCCAAACTAGACTGGTTTTGGGTCTCCCATGTGCATCAATAGAATCAACTCTCTTAAAGATTATTGATTTTGATGCACGGTTAGATTCGAAAACATCTGAAATAGCAGTATTAATGGGTTTCCGAATCCAACTTATGTTTGACTTCACAGCAGAAATCGGTCTAACAGTATTAACAACTGAACCTGTAATAATAAGCCTTGTAGTATTAATATTGGTAGCAGCATTAACACACTTAGCAGTATTAACCGCTTTGACAGTCTTAATTGCACTACGAGTATTAACTGGTCGAGCAGTTTTAACTGTATAAGCAGCATTAACTTGTTAGCAGTGTTAACTTTGCTAGCAGTCTAATATGCTTGACAACATTAATTTTTGTTGTTGCATTAACTTTGCTAGCGGTACTAATTTTTGTTGTTGCTAGCGGTACTATAGAGATCACTTACTTTTAATTGTATGCATTCTTTCTCACTTGTGACTTCAGCTAACTTTTTGGTTAGCTCCTGATATCGCTCATTTTGTCTATATAAATATTTCACGATATCATTGTTTTGCATTTGTATTTGAGTCAATTTCATGAAATTTCGATACTTATTTAGATTGGAAATTGATCTCAGGTGAAACGCGTGGAAAAGCATGCGAAATGGTGAAGTTTGGATAAATCTAGAGCTAAAGTAGAAGTTGCCTGAAATTGGTCATACCCGATCGGGTATGGTACCATACCCGTCCGGGTAAGGTGTTTAACCCGTCCGGGTAAATTGACCCTATCGGGTGCTTTAGTTCAAAATCATTTCCGTGGAAGGCTCAAAGATCTGGGGACTAAAATTTAATGAGACCCGTCCGGGTGTGTACACCTACCCGATCGGGTAAGGTAGCATACGCGATCGGGTGTGTTATCTCACCCGATCGGGTAACGTGGCGGAGCACTGTTTATCTTCTCAGTCTGGACAAAAGGGCTCGGATGTCTGATGGATCTAATATACGTGTGAACATTTGGGTGGAAGTACATTAAATGCTCTAACAATTTTTTGGTCCAAGATGGTTCCCGCTCAAGATTTGTCCACGAGATGGAAGATTATTTGGAACTGGGGTTATATAACCCTATTTTATCACACCTTATCAATATATCCACAATATGGGTTTATCTCCTGGAAGAACATCCACCCACGACCACTCCACTACTTCACTGCTACTTCACAAAAACACTTCTACATAGTATTTCTTTTGGATAATTCTTGTAATCTACTTGGAAATTTGTGGGGAAACAAGCAAGCAACAATATTTCATCAACAATTGTGTAATCATTTGGGTAACAATTTCACTCTCTTTTAATCTAAGTTATTTATGATTTCACCAATTATTTATGATTGTTTGATGATTGTTGTGATTATGAGTGGCTAGATTTTTCATATACTTGTTTCGATGATTTAGCTAGTTGATTAGGGATGAAAATTTTTGTGTTTGATTATGCTTAGGTTTATGGTTCATCCTTAAGTTTGTATATGTTTAGCTCAACAAAATTTGTGAAACTAATTGGTGATTTCAACTAAATAACTATGGAAAATGTTTATTATTAAGTTGAAATGCTTTCATTTGTATGTTCAAGTATAAATGAACCTTTGTTCATGACTATGAAAATTGGTAATAGTTAAACTAGTGAGCTAAACACATATGAGCTTGTGATTTTGGCGAATGTCTTTCATTTGGATGAATTGTAAACTTGAGACTTTGATCTTATGTTTAATCAAGAAACTTGTGTGTTTGAGCTTTTGAACATTTAACTAAACTTATTTGGTGAATTGCTAGTAAATATGGCGAACGTCTTTTATTGAGTGATTTGCTATCAATTGTTTGTCTTTGAATGATTGAACAAATTTGCGGATGTAACTTTGGATTAAGCTAGATATTTTAAGCTCAAACGTGCAAGTTGGTAACCATGGCGAATGTCCGTTACTTGATTAAGTTATAAGGCTATGAATTGAAGTTGAACGTTAGGTGATGGCGAATGTTAATCCTCGTTCAATGGATATTCACTTTTGCATATTTCAAACCGGTTTTAACTCTTCACCCCGAAATCACTGGCGACCTAGTCCAAACAAGTATTGTTTTTAATATACGAAAGTTCCAATCAATCACTCCGAATCTTAAGAGTCCACTTGCCTAGTTTTAATTTAAAGATTGTAGTTTTAAGCATTGTGACAACTCGGTCACAGAAACCACACTTTTTTTCTATTTTCTAAATTACTCACATTTAACTTGGTCATCTAAAACTTAAGTTCCCTGTGTTCGAACCCGAACTTACCCAACTATACTACTACAGGATAGGGTCCACTGCCCGGTTATGTTTTGGTCTAGCACGGTACTTTCTTGTTCACTTACAACGATAAATTTTTAGACTAGATTTTGCACATCAAGTTTTTGGCGCCGCTGCCGGGGAATTCTTGTGTTTTAGATCATATTTTAAGTGTGATTAATTGACCCTTTCTAGGAATTTATTCTTGGAAAGTTACTTTCAAGTGTGTTGCGCCGGTGCATTTGACGGTTTTATCTTTTGTGCTCTTACAGGTTTATTTGGTAGTGGATGAACACAAGGAGCTCCGGTAAAGAGCTTCTTAGTCCTTTGTCCAATCCGGAGAGAACCACCAAGAAGAAACGAAGGAAGAAACCAAAGCAAAGACCGACGGATTCAACAAATAGTCAAACGGAAACCGAGTCATCTTCGGGAAACGAAATTATTGAGGAAACCTTTGAAGACGAACTCGTATCACAACACTAAGAGGAAGAAGTTGTTGTAATTGAAAACGAGATGGCGAATAAGGATGATACACCTATTTGGTCACGAACAAGGACCGTTGCACCTACACCCGGTTCGGCCATTCAAAGGCAAAACATCGACAACAACACTTTTTCTATGAAAGGGCATCATATGCAACTCATCAAGGATTCCCAATTTGATGGGAGAGTGCGGGCCGATCCGCACAAGCACATTGCAAGTTTTATTGAAATTGGAGATATGTTCAAGTATGGACCGGATATGGATGAAATCATTAGACTAAGGACTTTTCTTATGTCCTTATGTGGTGAAGCTAAGATTTGGTACCAAGAGCTTGAACCAAATACGATTAGAACTTGGGATCAAATGAGGGAAGCGTTTGTTAGTAGGTATTTCCCTCCGGCTTTGGCCGAAAGGTTGTTGAACGACATTCAGGCTTTCAAGCAACAAGAGGGTGAACCTTTGGTAGAAGTGTGACAATCCTCCAATTAGGGTATTTACTTAACCTAATTTCATGCATTACCTAGAGTAATTCCCTGAATAAGTGAATTCAAACTATTTTGTGTATAAGTTCTGTGTAACTTACTATGTGTTATGTGATATATTTGATTGTAGTTATATGTGTATATATATATAATTTCGTACGAAATAAATATATCAAACTATATGAATTGAACACGATAATATTGGTGATACAAAATAATTAATAATTCGAAAATTATTAATTACAACTATTATATAATTATATTATTGAAATAATATAATAAATTATACGTTTTATAATAAACGTATTAATCGCGAATAATTAAGTCCCGAAATGAACTTCGAAAATACTTTTGAGTAATTTTTATATTGAAATTATTATATAAAAGTATTACAACGAAAAGAAAACGAAAGATTTAGACGATTTTGGTTACACGTAATACGAACAGAAACAATTTTAAAACGCGCCTAGAGGTTCCAAATAATAAAAGTATTATTTCGTAAGTTACTGTTTTAATGTATAGAACATTACCTCAAAATATGATTTCCAAATTTTTAACTGAAATCTGGCACGCGTTTTACTTGTACAGTACTTTTACTGTAATTAATTTTAATTATACTTGTAACAAAGTATTTCACAGTTCGATTACAAATTACTAAGTTCGAGATAACGAGAGAAATAACGCTTAATTTTAGTATGAACAAAGTACCACAAATTATACCCGTACACGAAATTAACGGGCTAAAAACTACCAATTGTACACGTTATAAAATATCTGGGAACATTTTATCACTCCCTCCATACCGTGCCTTTGAAATTGATCACTGGTTTCATTTTTATACTCCCTCCTCACAACTCAAACACCTAACTCAATTATTTGTGATCCACCTAAAAATCTCATCCGTGTGTGTGTGTGTGTACTGGAGCAGAGGAAGAACAACAAGAGCAGGAAGAAAGCAACAATATTATCATCACCTTCATCTCATCATCTTCAACCTTCACCATTTTCAAATCATCAAACACCTAAAACCACAAAACAAAATGGGTTCTTGATCATTATCATTATCCATCGTTATTTTCATCATCTACAACATCAGAATCATCATCATCTCCATCATAATCTCTTTGTGAGGATTTTTCTCTCATTTTCTTCATTTTATATAATTTCTTCAAATTATGAATTGTGTTGATGATTGTTGTTATAAACTTGTTAAAACATGTTACAATAGGTTTATATAACATATTAAGGTGTTTGATCATGTTAAAATCGGTTATATATAAAAACCCGTACGAAATTGTTGTAACAGAGAACGAACAGGACCTGCAAAACCATTGAATCCGGCGGATTCAAGCGAATCCGGCGGATTCCCAGCCGAAACTCAGATGAATACGGCGTATTCCCACCTTCGACCGCATACAAACCTCGGCTAAAACGATGAACGAGTAAAAGACATACTTGAATCCGGCGGATTCATGTGAATCCGGCGGATTCCCCACATTTGAAACGAATACGGCGGATTCATGTGAATCCGGCGTATTCCCCTATTTTGGCCAGAATCCGGCGGATTCACCGGAATCCGGCGGATTCCCCCACTGGTCCAACTTGTTACTTTTGCATTTTTAAATAATGTACAAACAAATAAATGGTACGCGACTTATATTAATTATTATACGACAAATGGTACAAATTGCTACGCCATGAGACCTTGTAATAATATGGACACGACTATGAGACATAATTATATCCGCGACATAAATTAATACGGACATTTAGAACGTGACAAAACTTTGAAATAATTACAAAACATATATATGCAAACGAACGGACAATATAAATATAACGAGACGTATGAAATGGAACGATTTAATTATATAGTACAAACTATATACGATAAACAAAAACGAGATATATTTTATAACAAACAAAGTTATTTTGATAAACAATAATAATTATGTTTTGAAAACATAATCGACAACAACGACAACTACATTTATAACTATGTATATATACATACACGCGACATTTATAATATATGTATATATAGACATTAACAACGACGACAACTAATATATATATATTAGAATATATATATTCAACTAAAATGTATATAAATATACATACTTGAACTTAACGACTAATTGAAACGCAAACCTCACCAGCAACTGAAATATTATAAACTTTTCAACTTAACAAATAATCCACATACTTATACAAGTATTATTATTTGCGTCTAGGTATTTGAGGACGCGTTGGGATTATTTGCTAGCTATCTATTTTGCTGAAGATTGCAAAACCGTGAGTTCACAGCCCCTACCTTTTATTGTTTTAAATGCTTTTAAAACCAGGGGTGGAAAACATAGAACAATGTGATAACATGCTATATGCTTTATTGTATTGCGCTGCATGCTATTATGTGAACTGATTAACATGATCATTTTCATGCTATTAAACTTGGATTGTTAATATGAAAGGTGTTCATATTATATTGTTAAACTGGAACTATTTCAATAAAATGTTTTCATATTGATTTAACTCGAACTAATTATATGAAAAGTTTTCACAACATTTTGGGAATAAGACAACAGATCTTGGTACGATCCTAGGTTTACGCGAGGTAGTTGTAGTGCACATAAGTCCCAGTGCTTACAACCTATAACCATTAGCTAGGTGACTCAAGCCACTGAGTATACAGATAGTACTATCGATTTGACAACCCTCCCAGGATATTACTCGTTGGTCATTCCAACCACATCGACGATAGTCGTAACGAGGAGTGTATACTTAAGATGTTACTGAGGCAACAACAAAACAACTAGTCGTGGTTTGGTTATAGTACTAGTGTCGTTACTCTAACTCTAAAGGTTTAGCTCACCTTGGAGGGATTATAGTCTATATTTCCCACACATTTACAACTAAACAACTAAACAACAACTTGGTTTGGGATTGGTATTCCCTGTGATGACTAATAGGACAGGTGTTCCTTTGAGATATTATTTTTAGGAAACGTTTACCTTAAATGGGTTAAACTTGGTTTCCCACAAAAACAACTATTTATAGGAAATGTTTACTTAAATGTTAAACTTGTGTTTCCTGCAATAACTATTCTGGAATGTTTACCTTATTGTTAAACTTGAGTTCCTGTTAACTATCTGTTGGAAAATGTTTGCTTGATTGCTGAACCTGATTTTCCTTAACTATTGAAATGGATATGTTTACTTATTTGATAAACCTGTATATCCTGCTACTATTTATTAGGAAATGTTTATGATTAAACTTGTGTTTCCTACACAGTTATTATTGTAGTAAGAATGACATTCTTACTAATTATAGGAAATGTTTTCTTTAACCAGAATAACTTGAATTTCCTACTTTACATATAAATATTATGTTTGCGTACATGAATGATTTATACAAAACTAAAACCTGTGAATTCACTCAACATTCAATGTTGACAGTTTACTATGTTTTTCAGAGAATTAGGACTCAGGTACTCCTGCATGCATAAAGGACGTAGGCAACCTGACTATTTATGATGCCACTTTTGGGACACATGGATTTCCTTTGTATTATCAATTCCATTGGTTATACTTATGAAATCCCTCTTTTATAAATATGTATTTTCAAATACTTAAGTTGTCTTTGACAACCCTACTTATGTACGACGTTACAAAGTCGTATCTTTTGTAATAACTTTAAACTTATGGCATCTTAAATATATATGTATGTTCTGTATGATCATATACTCTGATACAATGAATGCACTATCGAATCTGTCCGCCCTCAATGCTCAACTATTATTAAAATGCTTCCGCTAATTAACTAAAAGCTTCCTCTAAACTATTAATTAATACGATTACCGATTTGGGGGTGTGACAAGAAGCTTGGTGCCGAATGAAAGAGATGTTGAGGAATTGTCATGGCCACAGGTTGTCAAAAGCGGAAATCATAACATTATTTTACAATGGTCTTGACATTCAATCGGCTAATGTGCCTGATGCCTCAGGAGGAGGTTTATTTCTTTATAAAACGCCTAATGAAACGTGGAAGGTGCTTGAGGATAAAGTGATTCAAAGTTTGAATTGGGCTAAAGACAAGGGAGGTAAGCCGGTTAGGAAGCATGTTGCCTTCGCGGAAGGTAGTGGTGGTAGTGGAAGCTCGGATAACTCGGCCATGATGAAGGAATTGAAGGCAATTTCTTCTAAGTTTGATTCGCAATTTAAAACTCTCAAGGGTGAGATTAAAGAGCTTAGAGATGGATGTGGTAAGTGTGGTGGTAATCATGCCCAGGTAAGTTGTATGCAAGATGATCAACCGATCATGGGGGATGAGAAAGATGTAAGCTATCTCCAACAAAATAATAACTACCAACGGGGTGGTTACCCAAATAGAGGTCTGGGAGGATACCAAGGAGGAAACTACAACCAAGGAATCCGATTCTCTAGACCTAATCAAAGCTACAACCAACCCCAAAACCAAAACCAAAACCAAAGCTACAACCAAAACCCAAACCACAACTCACCTCCGGTTCAAAAACAAGAACCAACCTTGTCACCAATGGAGCAAATAATGAAAGAGTTCATGGCAAAACAAGATGCTTGTACCAAAAGATTGAAGACCCAAATGACAAACATAAGGTTAAGCATGGAGCAAGGCCAAAAGAACCAACAAGCTTCCATTCAAGACTTGGAACGAAAGATGGATCGTTTGTCGGAAGGGCAAAGTAGTAGGCCAACCGGTGGCCTACCAAGCAACACCCAACAAAACCCGAGGCAAACATCCACAAATGGATCAAAACCATACCAACCACCACCCGCAAGAAACGAGCATGTAAATGTTATCACCACAAGGAGCGGGAAGGAACTTCCACCACCTCAAGTCAAGAATCAACATATTTCTAACACTATTTTGCAGGAGGAGAAGGAGGAGGAAGAGATTGGAGAGCAAGTTGATGAAACTCCACCAATGGTTACACTGGTGTCACCTACACCGGTTGTCAAAGAATACAAGCCGAAGATCCCTAACCCTCAACGGTTGAGGAAATAAAAGATTGCCGCTCAATACGACAAGTTTGTTGATATGATCAAGGGCATTCGGATCAACGTGCCTTTGCTTGATGTGTTAGCGGGGATGCCGAATTATGCTAAGTTCATCAAGGATTTGGTGAGCAACAAGGACAAGCTATCGGAAGCATCGGCTATGTTTTTGAATGATGAGTGCTCGGCCATTGTGCAAAACCAAAGCCCACCGAAGCTTGGAGATCCCAGGAGTTTCATAATATCATGTACCTTGGGTAAAATAATTACTTGTGATGCTCTTGAGGATTTAGGGGCTAGCATAAATTTGATGCCATATTCATTGTATGCTAAATTGTCCCTAGGTTCTTTGACCCCCACTCGCATGAGCATAAGACTTGCCGATAGGTCATTCCAATATCCCGTTGGGATTGCGGAAAACATGTTGATAGAGGTAGGGCAGTTTACTTTTCCCGTGGACTTTGTGATCCTCGAAATGGAGGAGGATAGTAAAGTACCCTTGATTTTGGGAAGACCATTTTTACACACCGCGGATGCTATCATCCAAGTTAAGGACAAACAATTGATCTTAGGAGTAGGACAAGAAAGGATTGCTTTCACGGTCGATAAGGCCATGAAGCATCCTTATTCTACTGATGATTCTTGTTTTAGAATTGATGTGATAGATGAGGCGGTGGATGAAGAATTGCAAGGTTTACTTGGAATGGAATCGGAGATTCTTGACTTGTTGGAGTCATATGATGAAAGGATGACCGAGGAAGAGTTGGTGATTGATGACACGCAAAAAGTCAAGTTTTAGTGTGCCATTATCTCACCTTTTTAGCCCAATTATGGATGAAAACATTTGAAATATACATTTTTATACTAAATTTCATAATGAAGGCTAAAATATAGACGATGCTTCAAGAATCAACTAAAAAGGCCTAAAAAACGAATAAAATAGAGCATAAACGATCTTAAGCATTCTTGTTCACGAGTTTTAGCACATTTTGAGCTCCGCTTGGAATTATGACCTCTAACTTATGTCATTTTGTTCCTTAGGAGATTACGATCGCGTGGATATAAAGAACGCTCAAAACGGACATCGGATGAAGAAGTTACGCCCAATCGAAGATTCAAGACAACCGATGGACCACGATACGGGAGGCACCAAGCCGTATACGGGCAATCCCAGCCGTATACGGGCAATCCCAGCCGTATACGGCCAAGAACCAACCGTATACGGCCTGGCTAGGGTGTATACGGCCTGATGCCAGCCGTATACGGCCAAATCCTCCCGTATCCGGCCTTGTCCCTCCCCCGATACGGCCAATCTCTCCCGTATACGGCCAATCTCAACCGTATCGTGTGTTTTGGTCATCCAAGGTGTGATTTTGATACGGCTGAGGAATACGGTTGAGATTTTGGAGGTGGGAATACGGTTGAGGAATACGGTTGAGCCAAATCTATAAATACTCACCACCACCTCCTCATTTTGATCATCCAAGCACATCTCATTCACTCCATTCTCTTCACTCTCTCACTACTCTCTCTCTAGATTTAGGTTTTTTATTTCTCTCTCTAGGTTCTCTCTCTAGTCTCTCTCTCTAGTTTCTCTCTCTAGGAACTAGTGGGAAGATTAGAGAGAGAATCCGTCGCTTTAGAAGTAGCTATGTAATGTAATTCGTAAAAGCTAGCATTTGTAATACTTGGGATATTATTCGGAGAAATACAAGTGTTATTCTGCTCGCAATTATTTATCGGTAATATCCATCCTTTCTTGTATTAATTTGTCATAATGTTCTTGTTTGATGTTTGTGATTAATTAATGTTTGGAATGCTTATTGCCATGCTTTGTGAGTAGTTTCTTGTATAGTTGCCATGATTTAAATAGTAGTGATGATGTACTTCAAATATATGATATTGGGATAACATCATTATGAAACAACGGAGGTAACGTTATACGGCTTTCATTTGTATAGCGCCGGAAACATCACTAATGTGACGAGTACGGAACGTGGAAGCTATGGAAGTCGTAGGCACAATCCGTTGTGGAATAATATTCCCGATTATTATATAAATGGAATTGTTAAACTCTGTATCTGTCTAAACTTATCATGCATCTAGACTTAGTTATGGATCACCCTTTCCAGTCCTTCACGTAACTATCACCTTAGCTGTAGGCCTAAGTTTTGGTGGTTTGTTATCTGTATTATCGTACGAAGCCGTGTCCATTACTGTAATTCGGCTAAATTACTGGGTATAGCAATGGAAACACCACTGGTGGAGTCCAGCCGTGAAAGCCTAAGGAAAAGCCGTTGGTACCGTCATTGTGGACTACCTAGAAACCCTAGAATATGGTCTAGGCATCATAAAGCTGTGGAAATGCTAAGTACACCGTAGGACTACCTCTGGTTACAACAAACTGTGGAAATACAGTAACTAAAGTACACCGTATCTATAGTTAGAGTTGGTGAACAGGTGGAAAAGCAGTCACACATGGTGAAATCAACTCTAGTTACAAACGCCGTGGAAATGCGTCAAGCACTGTACACTGTAACTGTACCTAGAGGAGGTTAACCGTGGGACAGCTGGAGTACACGGTATACTGACCTCGGGTTATAAGATATTGTGGAAAATGGTTACAGTACTGTACACCGTAAAGTACCTAGGGTTAGCAAAGCTGTGGAAAAATGCACTGTACCCCGCTAAGCGTGCCTAGGGATGAATGACTGATCGCAAAGGAGAGTTCTAGATCATGACAGAAGTAATTTTGCTAATAAACCCTAAGGCATGAGTCTGGAGATGAAAGTCAAGCCCAGCAGTGGCTCAGGATTCTTAAAACCCTAGACTCTACAAAACTGATAGTTTAGAATACAAAGTTAATAATCAGTATGCAATTAGATAATAACATTTAGACTTAGGCGTTAAGAACGGTCAGAATAACCTGAGGGCGGTCTGTTACCTTATTCCTGCACCCTTCATGGGTCACTTGTCATAACCAGGCAGTGTGGTGGGTCGAATAGCCTGTTCTGATCAGAATCACGATAGCCTAGGTACTCAGTGACATACTAATTTAGAATCTATCTAAAGAAGTAGGGTCCTAGTGTTTACACCTATAGTTTTCTTGTCTGTTATCTAAATGTGTCCCATAATGAACATCATCACAGTAATGCACTATCCTAAATCATGGTGAACCACTTCTCCGTCATCCTTAAGTGTTGCATATATGCTAGCTTCCCTTTTATTTTATGTTTTATTAGTTTAATAAATTAGAAAACCAAAATACAAACCTATCCAACTATCCAAAACCCAGCTTAATTACTAAGTTATTTGAACGAGCTCTGCTTCAATTCTACCGTCGTGAGGAACGACCCTGGATCATCCTTACCACATACTTGTATCAGGTACTCGTACCCAATAATAGTAAGTAGTTTGGAAGGTTTTGGCTCCCCCCGACTATTACAAATTTAAAACTACCACACGATGCCGCGTTGAGCGTGAGGTCCGCAATGGCAGGGAAGCGATTCCTGAAAACCTGACGTCTCGGCGCGCATCAAGTTTTTGGCGCCGCTGCCGGGGACGGTAGTACGATTTGGAGCTTGTTTAGATAAAGTAGTTTTTAAGCGATCCTTTTGACTTAGATTCACCGTCCCTGTCATAAGTTACTTTCTGCCCGTAGATTAGTGTAGCTTAGTTAACTTAGCGTAGCTTAGAATAACTTCCCTCCATACTACATCTTAAATTCTTAAACCTTCTTCTTGTGTTCTCTAAAAACTTGGGAAATGGCAAATGTACAACAATTAATAGATCAATTTGATAGTCTTGTTCAAGATAGATGTATGAGTGATTCCCATTTAGATAACGAATGTCAAGGATATAGTAGGAATGATTTGGATAACGTAGGGTACCTAGATCCTCAATTAGAATATCAAAATGACCCTTATGTTTTCCAACAACAATACCAACCTTACTACCCTCAGCCATTCGAAGTCTACCCACACTCATCTTACCCTGTATCTGAACATCAACCATACGAGAGTCCAGACTTGAGAGATACGTCTTTGACCGTTCTCAGCAGTAATGCTGCTTTTTCATCCCCGTACAACTCACTTGAGCAATTATTAAAAGAGCAAGAGGAATTGCTAAAACGCACCTCTCATAACTTAACTGAACAACAAGTAAGTAGTAAGGGAGATAGGAATCAAGTTAGACCCAACTTTAGGTTACAGAAAGATGATAGGAACACACACACCCCATCTACCTCACTTGACACCGACTTTCATTCTCTTGAGCCTGGTTGCGAACTATCTTCAAATCCTACACCTAACCAATCTTCTAAATCTTCACTTCCACCCATTCCTAACCTATCAACGTCTGAGACCGACGAGGAGTTCATTCTAGAGGAACTTTCCGAACCACTGCCACTCAAAACTTCCGGCCGGAGTGACGAGTATGATGAGGTAGACGAGGAGATAGAAATGGAGAGCCCGGATGTGGAGATCTACCAAGAAGACTCAGCTTCAAAAGGACAAGAGGAACGTGCACCGACTCTGAGAAGTGATCTCATCCAAACTAAAACTGACATGGTTGATACTATCCCACAACTAGTTGTGGTTGATGATATCCAACATATCTCGCAGGATGAATCATCCCTTGATCTAGTTGAACCCGCAACTGCCTTAGCTAAACTAGTCACCCAAGTAGTTGATGAGAATGTTGCTACAAGATTGGAGACGTCAATGGACTCTGTCCCACCTCCATGCCCAGAGTACAACATTATCATCAACCAAGAGACCGTAGGAAGTAATGTGGGTTCTGCGTCAAGGTTGTTCTACAAACCATCTCTCCACTACATAATGATGTATACGTCATGGAGTGATGAGGACCTCTTTGACCGACCCATCCAAACCATCCAACCTGAGAAAGTACAAGAAGTTGAGAGATTTATTATGCCTCAAGTAAAACAAATAACTCACTTCGACGCACCTTCTCATCTTATTGGACATACCCTAGGAATAACCTGCTTTAACTATATAGGTATGCACCAATACTTCCACTTGTGTCTACTGATGGATGCAAGGAAGCCGCTAGGATCTCCCGACATATAAAGCTAGAGTCAGGCTCGAGACTCGAACAAAAACAAGCGCTTCTCGGGAGGCAACCCGTGTCTAACGTAGTTTTAATAGTTAAAATAGTTAATCTAGGATAAAGTAGTATGCTAACCTGAATAAGTAGAAAATGAAACCCTAAAAAGCATGTTTAAATGTTTTCTTAAGTTTATGTGAACAAAAAGGGAATGATTTTCAAAAATGACTTGGAACTAAAAATGAAGTCACGGTTTTTGAACTTTCTAGTCAATCTTTTGCTAAAGACCTGAAACTTTCCCTCTCCCACTTGTTTGGACTTCATTGCTATATCTATTCCACCATTATCTTAGATCTCAAATTCTCTGCATCCTTTCATTTGCAAACATGGAACCCTGCTAGCAACTTGGTTATCTAGGTGCCCTAGTCATACACACCACTCACATATTTCAAGCATTTGAGGTACTTACATATATTTTTGTGAACATACATAAGATCTTACAATGCCTTATAACATGATTTGTATGTCTATGTGTGTATTATGCTCGATCTCGTTTAAAAATATGTGCTTTGGAAATCTTTATACTTGGCTACCTGATTAACTAAATCTACTTGTATTTCCATATCTGTTGCTTATGCTGAAATAAAATTGTAGGCGGCTAACACTTTTAAGTGTGTGATTAGACTCGAAGTCATATACTGGTTTGTTTTTCAAAAACCTTCACTTTCAAAAATCTTTAAACCAGTGAGTCTATAACCTAGGGAATAATCACATGTCTATTGGATTATTTTTGTCTACTCTTTTGTTTGTACAAATGTCTAACGGATAGGGATTAGCGCCTATGGATGAAGAATTTTTGAGTATAATGGAGAAATGACAAGGGGAGCATCATCGTTCATTAGATTTGGAAACTTTGGGGCATTGCTTAGGGAAATGATATATCTTTAGGATACAAAAGATGATCACATTCTAGCCCCTTTCAGAATTATTCATCGAACAGATAACCTCGACATTCACCATATGTTCCCACATATTCCATAAATCCAACCATACCTTACCACATCCTTGGTTGCTAAGTAGAGCTTTTCATGGAACCTGAAACCACCATTACCACCACAGCCACATCCACCTACCCATCCTCCCATCACACCTATCATTTCCACCAGTAAGGACCATGAAGGATCACAATGCTAGCAGTCCTTCCAGCTTATATGAGTTCACTGCTAAACCTTAGGACTATAAGATGATCAAGGAATGGACATTAAAGTATTAAAGGCGGGATTGAAATGGAAGCTGGAGATCTCATCCGACAAAAACAAGATTACAATTGTCCCATCAGTTCGTCAGAGAAGATCTCGGGTGATAGAAGTTTAAGGTCAATGGATTCAGCACTTCCAAATCATTGTGAGCTGTTAAGTTACATCAATGGCTCACGATGATTGGAATCCTTGACCATTATCTCTATCAAGCATTTGGTGCATCTTGGTTGATCCGGCCTGCTTCCTGATGATGTTATCACTTCATTTTCTACAATCTATCCTTTTAGTCTGAGTTATTTTTGAGAAAAATTGGTGGATGGTTTGAATGAAGAGTATCCCGCATGAGCTTGAGTACACTTAATGAAGACGAAGTCTGACCCAGCATACACTGGTGCCGACATAGTCTATTTTTCTGATCCTCAGCTCACAGCTGTATAGGGGAGTTTCCTCGTTCTTATCTCTGTTTTGTTATGATCGTATATGTTTTACTTTTACCATTTAGTAATCTATGCCATATCCTTAACTTATCACTAAGTGTGGGATTCCAGCCCAAAACAAACACTTGAGAAATATTTTCCGATATGTTCAAACTCTAAGTGTGGGATTTTACTTTTAGTAAATTCACAACTCAAGAGAACATTAGGGACAATGTTCCTCTAAGTGTGGGATAGCGGTATAGAATACCATAGGTTGGATTCTTATTTCCAAAAGCAAAACTCGGAAAATGTTTCTCAATTTTAAAACCTCACTTTTGCTTAAAATTTTTCAAAATTTTTGAATTAAAATGTCTTGAGGGAATCATTTTCGTATATGAGTGGTATTTTGGAAGTTAAGATTAAATAAGTTTGGAATTTCTTGAGCCTGAAATAATAATCTAAAAGGGCAGCGCATGGCTAGGCACATACAACCTAATCTTGTAGTGAGGTATCTTGAGCCCATGAAAAGCATTCATTTTTAATGCTTCACTATTCGTTTGATGAGTGTGTGCCGATGCTTGCATCCGGAATTAGAACTTGCTCCTGGTATACATGTCGAGACCACATTGGTAGAGTACCGTACGCGGTATAGGTGCAATCAGAGGACCTTGACATTCCTTAGGATTTAACCCTTTTTACATATCTCTTCAAGCCCAAAACCCTTCCAACACTTATTTTAAGTGTTGATGATCCGCCTAGAAAACCCTGTTGAGCCTTAGCCTTTTCGTTTCTTTAAAAACCCAAACTTTAAACCCATTTCACTTCCACACCCACCAAAACCTTATCTTAGAAATTTTTAAATTTTTTGAAGAACGCTATTTAGATATTCTTTTTGCTTTCACTCAAAAATCCACAAATTCGTGTTTACTCATAACTTCTCGCGTGCATTTCATGATCAATACTCAAAGATCGAGAATCTTGTGGTGCGAAAAATTGGCACCAAGTAAATTCGAAGTTGTCAATATGTCTGAAAAATGAAAGTAAAAAAGGATCTCAAAAAGGGCAATAAAATAAAAATGCCTTAGAAGTTCCTTGGCAAAGAAGTTCTAAGCCCAAAAATATAGAAAAAAAAAAAAAAGAAACGAAAAATATGTAATAAAGCTAAGTGCTTCGATTCTCTAGAAAAACTATGTTCTCTAAAGATATAAAAAAAAAAAAATCTTCCGTGTGTTTTCAAAGGGATAGAAGTCAAAATAGCTATCTCATTCCCTTATCGTTAGCCGTTTCCGTTTTCATTAAAAAGTTTATCCAAATAAAGTTTTTCATAAGTTTAGAAAGGTCTAAGATAAGTAAAACCCTTTTTATTTAAAACCAATTTCCCACTTATCCATTCCCTTTAACCCTCACCAAACATTACAACCCATTTGAATGTCCTGGGATGATTAGCGCCGTCCTCACCTAAGTGGTGGAGATGTGATTCTCGAGCAAGCCTATGACGAAGGATGCCGCATGACTGGCTTATGAGTGATATCGTTTGATTAGAGTGATAGGTAACCCGAAACACTTATGAGTGAATTGAGTGACCACTTGGTGAGATCGCCTAGTCATGTATATCCCAAACAGCTTGCCCTAGAAAATTATTTCATGCTTCTGGAACGAATACCTTATTTCTTCTTGGCTTCCAGGATATATTGCTTATGTATGGATTGTTTGCTCTTAAACATTTTGATTCACCCAAAAATGCATTGACACTTTCAAATATTTTCACTGGGAAAGCAAGTGAGAAATTTGAGTTTTGCTTGAGGACAAGCAAAGTCTAAGTGTGGGATATTTGATGACACGCAAAAAGTCAAGTTTTAGTGTGCCATTATCTCACCTTTTTAGCCCAATTATGGATGAAAACATTTGAAATATACATTTTTATACTAAATTTCATAATGAAGGCTAAAATATAGACGATGCTTCAAGAATCAACTAAAAAGGCCTAAAAAACGAATAAAATAGAGCATAAATGATCTTAAGCATTCTTGTTCACGAGTTTTAGCACATTTTGAGCTCCGCTTGGAATTATGACCTCTAACTTATGTCATTTTGTTCCTTAGGAGATTACGATCACGTGGATATAAAGAACGCTCAAAACGGACATCGGATGAAGAAGTTACGCCCAATCGAAGATTCAAGACAACCGATGGACCACGATACGGGAGGCACCAAGCCGTATACGGGCAATCCCAGCCGTATACGGCCAAGAACCAACCGTATACGGCCTGGCTAGGGTGTATACGGCCTGATGCCAGCCGTATACGGCCAAATCCTCCCGTATCCGGCCTTGTCCTCCCCCGATACGGCCAATCTCTCCCGTATACGGCCAATCTCAACCGTATCGTGTGTTTTGGTCATCCAAGGTGTGATTTTGATACGGCTGAGGAATACGGTTGAGATTTTGGAGGTGGGAATACGGTTGAGGAATACGGTTGAGCCAAATCTATAAATACTCACCACCACTTCCTCATTTTGATCATCCAAGCACATCTCATTCACTCCATTCTCTTCACTCTCTCACTACTCTCTCTCTAGATTTAGGTTTTTTATTTCTCTCTCTAGGTTCTCTCTCTAGTCTCTCTCTCTAGTTTCTCTCTCTAGGAACTAGTGGGAAGATTAGAGAGAGAATCCGTCGCTTTAGAAGTAGCTATGTAATGTAATTCGTAGAAGCTAGCATTTGTAATACTTGGGATATTATTCGGAGAAATACAAGTGTTATTCTGCTCGCAATTATTTATCGGTAATATCCATCCTTTCTTGTATTAATTTGTCATAATGTTCTTGTTTGATGTTTGTGATTAATTAATGTTTGGAATGCTTATTGCCATGCTTTGTGAGTAGTTTCTTGTATAGTTGCCATGATTTAAATAGTAGTGATGATGTACTTCAAATATATGATATTGGGATAACATCATTATGAAACAACGGAGGTAACGTTATACGGCTTTCATTTGTATAGCGCCGGAAACATCACTAATGTGACGAGTACGGAACGTGGAAGCTATGGAAGTCGTGGGCACAATCCGTTGTGGAATAATATTCCCGATTATTATATAAATGGAATTGTTAAACTCTGTATCTGTCTAAACTTATCATGCATCTAGACTTAGTTATGGATCACCCTTTCCAGTCCTTCACGTAACTATCACCTTAGCTGTAGGCCTAAGTTTTGGTGGTTTGTTATCTGTATTATCGTACGAAGCCATGTCCGTTACTGTAATTCGGCTAAATTACTGGGTATAGCAATGGAAACACCACTGGTGGAGTCCAGCCGTGAAAGCCTAAGGAAAAGCCGTTGGTACCGTCATTGTGGACTACCTAGAAACCCTAGAATATGGTCTAGGCATCATAAAGCTATGGAAATGCTAAGTACACCGTAGGACTACCTCTGGTTACAACAAACTGTGGAAATACAGTAACTAAAGTACACCGTATCTATAGTTAGAGTTGGTGAACAGGTGGAAAAGCAGTCACACATGGTGAAATCAACTCTAGTTACAAACGCCGTGGAAATGCGTCAAGCACTGTACACTGTAACTGTACCTAGAGGAGGTTAACCGTGGGACAGCTGGAGTACACGGTATACTGACCTCGAGTTATAAGATATTGTGGAAAATGGTTACAGTACTGTACACCGTAAAGTACCTAGGGTTAGCAAAGCTGTGGAAAAATGCACTGTACCCCGCTAAGCGTGCCTAGGGATGAATGAATGATCGCAAAGGAGAGTTCTAGATCATGACAGAAGTAATTTTGCTAATAAAACCTAAGGCATGAGTCTGGAGATGAAAGTCAAGCCCAGCAGTGGTTCAGGATTCTTAAAACCCCTAGACTCTACAAAACTGATAGTTTAGAATACAAAGTTAATAATCAGTATGCTATTAGATAATAACATTTAGACTTAGGCGTTAAGAACTGTCAGAATAACCTGAGGGCGGTCTGTTACCTTATTCCTGCACCCTTCATGGGTCACTTGTCATAACCAGGCAGTGTGGTGGGTCGAATAGCCTGTTCTGATCAGAATCACGATAGCCTAGGTACTCAGTGACATACTAATTTAGAATCTATCTAAAGAAGTAGGGTCCTAGTGTTTACACCTATAGTTTGCTTGTCTGTTATCTAAATGTGTCCCATATTGAACATCATCACAGTAATGCACTATCCTAAATCATGGTGAACCACTTCTCCGTCATCCTTAAGTGTTGCATATATGCTAGCTTCCCTTTTATTTTATGTTTTATTAGTTTAATAAATTAGAAAACCAAAATACAAACCTATCCAACTATCCAAAACCCAGCTTAATTACTAAGTTATTTGAACGAGCTCTGCTTCAATTCTACCGTCGTGAGGAACGACCCTGGATCATCCTTACCACATACTTGTATCAGGTACTCGTACCCAATAATAGTAAGTAGTTTGGAAGGTTTTGGCTCCCCCCGACTATTACAAATTTAAAACTACCACACGATGCCGCGTTGAGCGTGAGGTCCGCAATGGCAGGGAAGCGATTCCTGAAAACCTGACGTCTCGGCGCGCATCAGTGATGAGCATGGGAGATGGACTTAAAGAGGATGAGCAAGTCGAGGACGAAAGCTTTGAAGAATTAAGAGGAGATGATCACATGAGGATCAAGACTTCGTTGGAGGATCCACCTAAGGATTTGGAGATGAAACCTCTACCTAGCCACTTGGAATATGCATATCTTCACGAGGAGAACCTATTGCCCGTTGTAATTTCTTCCACTCTTGAAAACTCTGAAAAATGCATGTTATTAGATGTGTTGAAAGCTCACAAAGGCGCCTTTGCTTGGCGTACATCTGACATACCCGGAATAAGCCCCTCATTTTGCAAACACAAAATAAATTTTTTAGATGAGGCAAAACCCGTTGTTCAAAGACAACGAAGGCTTAATCCGAATATGAAGGATGTCTTCAAGAAGGAGTTTGTCAAGTTGCTTGATGCGGGTATTATTTACCCCATATCCGATAGCTCATGGGTTAGTCCGGTGCATTATGTGCCGAAGAAGGGGGTATGACGGTAGTGGCAAATGACCAAAATGAAATGATACCCACTAGGACGGTCACGGGATGGCGCGTGTGCATTGACTATAGGAGGTTAAATGATGCCACTAGGAAAGACCATGTCCCCTTGCCATTCATTGACCAAATGCTTGAGAGATTGGCGGGTAATGAATTAAATTGTTTCCTCGACGGATTCTCGGGATATTTCCAAATCCCCATAGATCCCGAGGACCAAGAAAAGACCACCTTCACTTGTCCATTCGGAACCTATGCCTATAGGAGAATGCCCTTTGGTCTTTGCAATGCCCCCGCTACTTTTCAAAGGTGTATGATTGCCATTTTCCAAGATATGATCGAAACCTCCATGGAAGTTTTCATCGATGATTTTTCCATTTTTGGCAATTCATTTGACTCTTGTTTGGCTAACTTGAACAAAATGCTTGAAAGGTGCGAAAAGGCACACTTGGTTTTAAATTGGGAGAAATGCCACTTCATGGTGAAGGAGGGCATTGTTTTGGGACACAAGGTGTCGGGGTTGGGTATTGAGGTTGACAAAGCTAAAATTGACGTTATTGCAAAACTACCTCCACCCACCAATGTGAAAGGCATTAGAAGTTTTTTGGGTCATGCCGGTTTTTACCAGAGATTTATAAAAGACTTTTCAAAAATCACAAGACCCTTGACCAAACTCCTTGAGAAGGACACACAGTTTTTATTTGATGGACCTTGCTTAAGTGCCTTTGAGACCTTGAAAAACCAATTGACCAAGGCACCAATAATAGTCTCCCCCGATTGGTCCAAACCATTTGAATTAATGTGTGATGCTAGCGACTTTGCCTTAGGAGCCGTCCTAGGACAAAGAGTGGACAACCATTTTAAACCCATCTATTTTGCTAGCAAGACACTCAATAGTGCCCAACAAAATTACACCACAACCGAGAAAGAATTGCTTGCCGTTGTCTTTGCCTTTGACAAATTTAGGCAATACCTTGTTTTGTCTAAAACCGTTGTTTTTACCGATCATTCGGCTTTCAAGTATCTTTTTGCAAAACAAGATGCTAAACCCCATCTCATTTGTTGGATTCTTCTTCTACAAGAATTCGACATTGAGATCAAAGATAAGAAGGGAGTCGAGAACCTTGCCGCTGACCACTTGTCAAGATTGGAAAATCCAAATCTTGATAAGCAAGGTGATTCTAACATTGATGATTCCTTTCCCGAGGAATTTCTTTTGCATATAGGTAATGGAGCGGAAAATGAGGATGAAGCACCTTGGTATGCCGATTTGGCAAATTACTTAGTTGGTGGAGTTTTGAGGAAAGGAATGAGCCATCAAGAAAAGAGCAAGTTCTTTTCGAATTTAAAGTATTATTTTTGGGAAGAGCCTTACTTGTTCCGGGTTTGTGCAGATGGGATGATCTGGAGATGTGTTTCGGGAGGAGAAACAAGGGAAATTTTGGATGCTTGTCACCATGGACCCACGGGAGGTCATTATGGACCATCCGTAACCGCAAAGAAGGTGTTTGATGCGGGATTCTATTGGCCCACGATTTTCAAGGAAGCAAACACACTTTGCCAAACTTGTGATGCATGCCAACGTTCCGGCAATATCTCCAAAAGAGATGAAATGCCCCAACAAAGCATCCAAGTTTGTGAAGTGTTTGATATTTGGGGCATTGATTTCATGGGTCCATTTCCACCATCTTTCAAGAATGAGTACATTTTGGTGGCGTTTGATTATGTATCAAATGGGCGGAAGCGAAGGCTCTACCAAAGAATGACACTCGTGTGGTCATTGATTTCTTAAAAAGTTTGTTTTGTCGGATTGGGATGCCGAAGGCTTTAATTAGTGACTGGGGAAGTCATTTTGCGAATGCTCAATTAGAAAAGGTGCTCAAAAAGTATGGGGTAAACCATCGATTTTCAACTTCTTACCACCCTCAAACGAGTGGTCAAGTTGAGAGCACGAATCGTGCCTTGAAGAGGATCTTGGAGAAAATGGTAAAGGATAATCGGGCAATTTGGGCCAAGAAACTTGAAGATGCTTTGTGGGCGTTTCGAACCGCTTACAAAACTCCAATTGGTACAACGCCCTACCGGTTGCTTTATGGCAAAACATGCCATTTACAATTTGAGGTTGAGCACAAAACCTATTGGGCTTTAAAGAATTGCAATATGGACTTAGTAGAAGCGGGTGAGAAAAGGATGTTGCAACTCCACTAGTTGGATGAGCTTAGGTTGCAAGCTTACGAGAACTCTCGTTTATACCAAGAGAGGACCAAAGTATTACATGATCGAAAATTAAAAATGCGGAAAGAATTCAAAACCGGTGACAAAGTGCTTTTGTTCCAATCTAGGTTCAAATCGAAACAACCGAAGTTTAAACCGAGGTGGACCGGTCCATATACGGTCAAACATGGTTATCCGTCCGGATATGTGGAACTTTTCAAGTCGGATGGTGGGACGTTTATTGTGAATGGTCATCGATTAAAATTGTATCACCAAGAGGACGTTGATAGCAAGTGGGAGGAGCTCGCAACTTACCCCAAGGACAAATGTGTGACACCCGCCAAGTTAAGGCTAGAAATTAGTGCCTAATCAAGTTTTAATACATGTAATTAGTTCTGTGTTAGGCTAATTTGTGTATCAAATAATATATATTGCATTATTGCTGAATATATACAAGTATGCGATTTGATTAAATCGTACAAGTTTCAAATCGAATGTAATTCGGTTCAATAAATACGGACGTTGGTGGACAATTTAATTAAATAATATAACATTATTTAATAACACAATTACATCCAAAATACTATTTTATTTTATAATATTTTTTATTCATTTCCGTATCGTGCAAACAAAGCCTACACGATTAAATTATTAAACGCGCAAACAAACAAAACAAGTTAACGTTATATTTTATAACGCAATTATTAAGTATTTGGTAAAATACTTTGACAAAAATATTGGATAATAATTCGTATTTTAAAACTTATATTTAAACGAATAAAATTAATATTTAGCGTTTAAACAATCGAGAAAATGAACACCGCACGGAGCACGATTACAGGAGATTAAAAATTGGTGAAGCCCACCCCGTGGACCCCACCATAACCGGCCCCCATACAACCCCCCACCTTCCCACACTTTCTTCCTCATTTCACCATTCCACTCTCTCTCTCTATCCTTTTCTCTCAAAAACTTTATCACCTCCATCACACTAAATCACCAAATAACACCATTAAACGCACTCGGATCATCAAGATTTTCGGAGAAAAAGAATCACCTCGCAACGATCTACAACCTCATCTTTCCGGATTTTCATTTCGACACCGCGTAAGTTTCCGACAAAAACCCGAAACACTCCGATTTCGCTTATTTTTACATGAAAGTTGTTTATATATGTTTAAGATGTCCATATATGGGTTGGGTAAAAGGATCGGACCGAACTATGGCCGGAAAACTCGTTTTTGGCTCAAAAATCCGTTAACAGCTCGAAGTGACGCAACGACGACTGCAGTATAGCGTCACTTCGTGCGTCACTTAAGTGACGCATTGAGTGTCGCTAAAAGCCCTAATTTTGCGTCACTTGTCTAAGTGCCGCATAAAACCCTCTTTTTCCGTCACTACCTAAGTGACGTATTTTCAATACCCGTCACTAATGACCGACACTTATAGCGTCACTTGCCTAAGTGACGCGTACAATCATAAACCTGATTTTACCGTCACTAACCTTAGTGACTCATGATCTTTGTACCGACACTTACAACCAACACTTCCTTAAGTGTCGCCCTCTATGCGTCACTTGCACAAGTGACGCCATTAGATCTGAATCCGTCATTTCATGCGACACTTCCTAAGTGTCGCCTAAACTCTTGAGTGTCGCTATAAGTGACGCTAAAAACAGAATGTTTACAACTCATTTTTACTAAGTGTCGAGACCAAAATTTTATCACTTGATTTCACCCAAATTCAAGTCCAGATGCGTTTTTCATCAAAGCAATTTAATAGATCCCAGGGGCCAGCCCCCAGCCCCTTGGACCCCGCCAGGGGTTGCCACCCCTGGAACCCCGCTAACCAGGGGCGCTGCCCCCGGACCCCCGTACCAAATTTACTACCTTATTAAGTACAATGAAAGTAATTTCAGAGATTATTATTGTCTTCACAAACCGTCACCAACGGGCCGTACACGTTTTCAAACATACAATTCAATCAACCAAATCGTAGTAATTTGGACAAGTCAATCAACCAAATTGGGGTAATTTGGACATCATAGATAAATAAACAATTACAAAGGTAGTCTTCCGAGATACCTGTACAATTAATAACCATTGCGTGTCGTGGACACACTCAGGTTACAAGTCTTCGGACATCAATTCACAGCTAAACAGTTCAAGTTATTCGATAAACAATCACGGCTCAGGTGAGTCTCATGACCCCTATTTTACTGCTTTTCAATCAGGGGTGTGATATTATTGCTCGTTTTGTTTTACAAGTTGAACGCAAGTACAAATCAAATCAAATACTACACGAGTTTCAAGCTAATCAATTTAAAGCCCTCCATAGCATAGTCTGGTAATACGTAGTAGCGTGAATGTTAGTATATGATATCATATAGGATTGACAATCCTCGTCCGGGTTAGCACGCACTAACTGGTCAAACGGACGTATTAGCATTTGGGAAGACGAGTGTGGATTAGGCACTCGTAGGAGGCATTTCAAGTTAGGTTTCCTTAAGAGGGCCTGACAACTCAAGTTAAGCTCAGACTATGTGCTCATGGCTGTATAACTTTTATTTTGCTTAATTGCTTTATAAATTCAATTATAAATCTTGCGGTTCATACAAACATATGTGTTGACATACAAACATGTGAGCTCACCAGCGTTTCGCTGACCAATTTTAGCATGTATCACAGGTGACTAGCAGTAGGTTGGACTGCTCAAGTAAGGATCAATTATCTCAAGTCATCATACAAACAATCAGAGATTTAGCTGCATTATTATATTTTGTATAGATTAATTATGTACTTAAATCTCTCAATTTCGAGCCGAGCTAATGTAAACAATGTTTTTAATGTAAACTTTGTTTTTATCAATACAAGTTAAAACGACGCATATAGTGGTCGTTCATTATATATCTTTGAGCTGTGATTATTGATTCGTAACACCCAAATCGTGCTTCCGCTAAACAATAAATTTGGGGGTGTTACAAAATGAATTCGGGGTCGAGTCTAGCTTGGACTCGTTAATAAATTAAGCACATGCATGAGGAAACTCGTGTTAGTATCCTTTGATTTATTTTTGATATAGTTGTTATTTTTGTTAGTAATAAATGGATATGCTGCTGTAAATCGTGCTGAATTTGATTGTTTGCTTGTTAATCTGGGTGCTGTAAATTGCTTAAACTGATATAGGATGAAATACATATACCCGTCCGGGTGAGGCAAAATACCCGTCCGGGTACGCCATCTAACCCGATCGGGTGAATTTAGCCGTCCGGGTATTTCTTTGAAAAACTTGACCAGCACCGAGCCATGGCTGAAGATACAAAATCCTTGAACTATACCCGTCCGGGTATGGTACGTGACCTGTCCGGGTGATTCCATTTACCCGTCCGGGTAAGTGTCGACTAACTAATCAAATTAAATATTCATCTATATAGAAATCCTCAAGCATTTATCAGCCCTTGAAATTTGTACCATGTATACCATAAATGCTAAACTAACTAATCAAATTAAAAGGTAGTTCAAACTTTGTTGAAGTCTTAGTAGAACCTCTTTTGTAAAATAAAATGACATAAAGGAGACAAACAAAAAATAAAGAACGATTAACATAAAATCAATTAGTATAATGGTTAAAAAGGTAGAAACTTTTGGGTTCTTTCCGAAGATAATCATCATCATCATTTATCCACCACCACCTAAAAACTAATCGAGCTATTTATCAACTTAAGTAAAGAAATATAAATAACTAGTGTTAAACCCGTGCGATGCACGGCTAGATAAATATTAAGACATATTAGATATTTGATAATGTAAAATGAAATGTAATGCAATTTTGCTTGTATAAAGCTTTACATGCACCAAAACAATGTAATTCATATCGAGCAAACAATATATGTAAGAAAGTAGCGAAAACATTGTTATCACGATATAAAAGAAATAGATATGTATAGTTAATATAATAACAAAAAGGATGGGGCAATAAGAATGATAGCTTACTCGTACTCGATACTTACGTCTCTTGATCTAGGTTGTTATGAAGGTATAAGAATATGGAAATGCAATATAGCTTGATTATGCATTGAACATACATGGTTCAAGACACAAGAACATAAAGTACTATGTACGGGCAATAAGATTGCTCGCTTATTCATAACCGATACGCTTCATTATATCTTGAACCATGTACAACTTAATAATATAGTAAGAGATGCCAAATAGTAGGTCGGCTTTACCCATAATGATACTTACTGTTGTGGTCATTATTAGTAACATATTTATGAATCATTGCTCCATATCACCTAGCAGTAACACAACAACATTAACATGGTAAACGTTTGTTCCAATGTAAGGAAAATGATCATATAAAACAAAATAATAGTTAAGAAGATAACTAAACATGACATGAATACATCCTGAGTCTGTTCATGTGTGTCATGATTCTAAGAGTTTTTGTATTCAAGTTATACTCTCAATAGTATAGGTTTAGTAAGACTTTAAAGAGGATTGTCTACTATAAAAACACACAAACGATTAGCTACATATGCCAACTTAAATAAAATATAATCTTACCAAACAATAAGCACACATAACAACAATTAATTTTAACGGCAATTTAATCGAATATTTGGTGGGTATACAAAAACGTTACTATTAAAATTTTAAATCATATTATAGGTGGTTCATCCATTAAAAATTGAGTTAATTTTGCAAAGATAAACAATACTACTCACCAAATGTCACTTTTTCGCATTATTCCCCTTACCCTGTAGATCGACTATTTCACGTTCTATCGAAGTTATGTCCAATATTATACTTTAAAATTCAAAATGAGAAAATAGAACGATCCAACAATCAACATCATTATTTGAAAATGATACTTCTGATAATATACTAAAATTGGTAAACTTAAACAACAATTAAACATGAAGGTGATTTCTACACCACCAAATTTTAGTCATACACCACTAATGTGCATCAGTCTGCTATAAAGTACAAAAATTCAAAGCAAAATTAGTGGTGTATAGCTAAAAATTGATAGTGTACAAATTATCACGATTTGACCTAACACAATGGTTTAATACATTTAATGGCTATGTGGTATTTGAATTTGTATTTGATCATTCGAGTGATATAATCATTTCTAGAATTTATTGATATTAAACATGGTAAGTATATAATTCTCAAACAAACATACCAATAAGAAGAAAAT
Source organism: Helichrysum umbraculigerum (assembly GCA_949592205.1). Taxonomy (NCBI): domain Eukaryota; kingdom Viridiplantae; phylum Streptophyta; class Magnoliopsida; order Asterales; family Asteraceae; genus Helichrysum; species Helichrysum umbraculigerum. Next base: position 100,074,458 of record CATIUR010000001.1, read on the forward strand.
GTTTGTGAAGGAAATGCTTGTGACAAATTGATTTATAGTACATTCGATTATATTAATTGATATGTTACCATAATAGTATGATTCTATGCACATGTTTGGACTTTTTTTGGCCACGTAGGAAGTATAATATTAAGCCATGTTTTAGAAAGTGTGCAAAGTGAACTAAATTGATGCCACGTAAGATTAAGATGAATTAGCAAAGGTATTAAGCTGACATATAAGCTCAGAGTCTCCTACTTTAGTTATAAGAGGAGAAGAAGCAAATTATCTAATAATATAACAAAAAAACCGTTCAACTTACCATTTAAACATTAAGTTGCCGTAAATACAAAAGAAGAAAAAAAACAAATACTAAATCAGTTCAAACCAAAATACAGTGCTAAAAAAATATCTTTATCTTTAGTAAACTCAATCATACGAAAAACCAAATGTTGAGTTAAATTGCCAGGTCTTCCCTTCACCTAAAAGAAAAAAAACAACTAAAATTTCTATTAGCTCGGTCCAATAATCATAAACCTAGACTAACAAACAAAATGTCGATTTAAAGTTTATTTAAGTACACACGTATATTGAAAAATTATAGTGTGGGCTTTTTTTAGAAAATAAGATGTGATAAAAACTTACAAATTCAAAGAGTACTTTACTAAACAAAAAGACTAATAATGACAAACCATGTATTTTCATCAAACAACTGTACCAAATAGAAATGAAAGTACCAAAGTTAGAATTTAAACCAAGAAACATAAATAAGAATATCATGAAGATATAAAATACTCCCTCCGCGTCAGTTTTATTGTCCACTTTTGACTTTTGAAGTCTTTCTTTTTCAACTTTGACCTTCGATATTTTTGTTTGTGTTATATAATATTTGATGCAAGATATATGAATGGATTGGGTTTCGAATGTATTTTCATTGGTATAATTTGCATCAAGTATTATATAATACAAACAAAAATATTTAATGTCAAAGTTGTCAAAGAAAGACTTCAAAAGTCAAAAGTGAACGATAAAACTGGGACGAAGGGAGTATGAAAGGTTAAACCAACATAATTTTGTTACATAGGTGGAAGTCTTAAAAACACACTCACCCACAAATTTGGAAGAAAGTAGTACAATATAGATAGAACACACACACATATAACAAAATAAACCTTGTAACCACAATATATGATGGAGAGTGGTGGACAAAGTCAGATGGCTGTAGGTGTTGGCATGTCAACTGAAACTGGAGCTTTAAGAGGTGAAAGATGAAATTGTTGGAAGTGAGAGGATTTATGAGGTGAGATGTTAATTTTGTTTGGTGTATATTATTCAAGTTTTCATCATTATTCAAGAATAGTGTTCACTTACCCTTTTTACTTACCCTAAAACACAGCAGTAGAATGAAAAAAAGAAAGTAAAAAACGGCAGGCTAGGACTTGAACAGATGACCTAGTTGTTAACCACTCCAATGAACCTCTTCAATATGAACAGGTTATGAACAGCTACAATCACCTTTTGGTGATTGTAGTAGCTTAAATAGGAAGATATCTTATAGTCCTTGGTACTATAAAAATTAACTCATTTATCTCATTTTCTTTAGGGTTTTTAGTATATTTAGTTGTTAAAAAAAAAAGAGGTTTAGTCAGTTAATGTGTAAGAAATTATACAAATGGAAGATTAGTACAAAATTATTACACACATGTAAGATTACTACATATTAGTTATGAAAATCACATGATTATGTTGCTTTTTATTAAAGTTTATAGATAGATTATTAGTAGAAAATCAAAGATTTCTAAAAATGTTAGTCAAATGATATATAGTACTAATATAAATATTTTTTATAAATTACTCTTTTTAAAGTAAGATTTTTTATTTATTTATTAAAGTGTTAATATTATAAGCTTTTAAAATTAAAAGAAATAAATTATTAAAATAATGATAATGATAATGAAATGTTATTACTATGTATAAAATAAGATAAGATACTAATTACTAAGATATATCTTGTCTCTTTGCTATATGTACGAATTATTTAGTAATGTAGTTGTATGTATGAAGTTTTAATCAATAAATACAATCATGCATATATAACACATAACTATTTCTGTTCAAAATATGTCATGTATTTTAGATATTTAGTTCTCTCCAACTTCTTTGTTGAATTCTGATAAAAAAAAAAAAAAAACTTCTTTGTTGAATGAGAACTTTTCAATTTCTATATAAATATATTATGTTTGTTGGAAAAAAAAAACAACAAATAACCAGATAAATTAAAGTTTTCCTTTATAGTGATGTACGCGTTTCTACTTTATTAGTATACTAGTAAATGTATTGCACGATCCCAGACCCACGTCTAGAAATTTTAATGTTTTTTATCGTAGTGTTAGTTATGATGATGCGTTGAAATTAGAAAGCAAAAACAAATAAAAAAAGAAATGTCATTAGTCGTAAGGCTAACTCAATGACTTATCATGTTAGTAACAATCGATCATTTTAAATGTCCAATTTAGTTATTAGATACGTCCCATTAATAGCTTTTCGGTTGCTCGTCTTCATCATCGGCGATGATATTGTCACAATTAATAAATTTCTAAAATTCTTTTGATTGTCTATAAAATTGGATATGTATATAAAACGTTTTAACTTTTAAGCATTTAACATCGAAAAATGAGTTTTTTAGAAAAATGAACTTTACAATAATTAAACAGGACTCTTATATAAAAGAAAATTAGATACATTGTGCAACTAACTTAGATGCTATTAGAAATTTTTATATTTTTGGCATATATATTGAGAAAACAAAAATGTTTGATAAATTAAAAGGCAAAATAAATATACGTACATGTGGAGAAATAGTAAAATGAATATAACAAAATTTGAAGGAAGTCAAATAACATTTTCTAAGAATCTAAAATATAGATTCAATGATTAAAAGCGTTTGACAACACATGTGTAACAACCGCCAAATTAGGGCTAGTTATTAGCGCCTAATTCTTTGTAAATATATGTAATTAGTTTTGTGTTAGGCTAATTTATGTATCGGATTATATATTGGTAAATATATACAACTTTGCGATTTGACTTAAATCGTACGCAACTTAAATAGAATGAAATTCTATTCGATTAAAATGGACGTTGGTGAACAAATGTTTATAAACTAAATAACGCAATTGTGCCCAAAATGCTATCTTCTAATAATTAGTAATTGTCTCGTATCACTCAATTAAAGTTTACACGATTTAAAAACAAAAGTACTTAAATTTATTTAAACTATATCATACTTCAAACTATTAAGGATTTAAAGAAATAATACAAGTAAATTATTTAACAAAAGTTTGTAATTTTAAAATATATAATTAAACAACGCGTAAAATAAATATTTAACGCCTAAACGACGGAGAAAACGAACACCACACGGGGCACGGAACGGAGACTGGGTGAGGTGAGGCTTTCACCAACACCCCACCACCTCCCATTTCTTTCTCATTTCTTTCTTTTCTCACTCTCTTTCTTCCCCCTTTTCTCTCAAATATCACCATCACCACCAACATCACACAATCGCAAAATAACACACCAAAACGACGCCGGATCATACCCCTCCTTTGGAATAAAAGAACCACGGCATCACGATCTACATTCCTACCTTTCCGGATTTTCATTTCGGCATTTCGTAAGTTTCCGACAAAACCCGAAACTCTCCGTTTTTACCCATTTTTACGTTTTTATGGTTTATATGTGCTTAAAATGTCCAAATATGGGTTGGGTAAAAGATTTAGACCGAACGGAAACCGGAAAACTCGTTTTCGGCACATTTTCCGGCCAACAGACCGCGACGTCGCATTTGGACCCAGATTCATGCGACGTCAGCCTCAACGTCGCACAACCCCTCGTAACGTCGCATGGAGCGACGTCAGTCACAAAGTCGCATTAAGTTGCGACGTCGCGTATAGCGACGCCACGTACAACGTCGCATTAAATTGCGAAAGTCGCACATAGCGACGTCCTGCTCAACGTCGCAGTCAGGATCTGCGACGTCGCACCCAACGTCGCACAAACCAGAACCTCAAAAACACAGATTTTTACTAAGTGTCGAGACTCGAAATTTATCACTCGATTTTACCCAAATTCAGATCCCAGATGCGTTTTTCACCAAAGCAATATAGTAGAAATAAAAATTTTTCGAGCTGACCTGGCATCTCGACCCCAGCCAGGGGCCAGCCCCTTGGACCCCGCCAGGGGCGCTGCCCCCGGACCCCCGTACTTAGATTCCGTAAGCACATTTCTCACCAAGTGTCAAACTTGTACGACTTCGAAACGCTTATATGATACAACTTTTCAAACATAATGGAATATACTTTTCAAGTATAACACTTCAAAATCAATGTGATAACATCAAGACTATTAATACAAACCGTCACCAACGGGCCAACCATGTTTTCTAAGAACAAACAATGACGAAACAACATTGGACATAACGAGTTGTGTAGACAACTAGACTAGATGGTCTTGCGAGACATCTACTTACTTGACTTTATATGTTTAGGCATTTAAAGGTTACGGGTTCGGAGAACCTACTCACTACTTACTGATTTCCACCGCTTACTACTCGACTCAGGTGAGTCTTACAGCCCCACTTTTACTGTTTTACATACGGGGTGAGATACATTGCTTACTTTTCTTGAACACAAGTACTAAACTGCTTACTATACCAAACGGAATTGCATGAGTTATTTACTACTTACAGAAGTCTCTCCATCATATATCGTTAGTTATGGACTTAAGCGCGAACACTAGTTAATGGATCCATTAGGGAAATGACCCTCCCCGCCCGGGGTAGTAGCGCTACCACGAACCGTTCTGTATAAACGGGCGACTATTATTCGTTACATCTGCTTGCTCAGTTACGAGCATGTCACGGGAGCAAATTATTACTTACGGGTTAAGCTTCAATTATGAGCCTCATGGCAACGGTATAACTTACTTACTTTACATTGATGGAATGGCAAATACTTGATTTACGCCTGCAGGCACAACTGATGAAATCTTGTGTTCAAAAACTGACATTACTTACAAACCTGTGAGATTCACCAACATTCGTGTTGACCTTTTAGCATGTATTCTCAGGTACTCATATGGAGTAGGATTCCCCCTGGACATAGCCAGAGTCGCATGAATTCAACTAAACTGCATTTAACGGAGATTCTCAGCATTATCTTTTGTATATGTTGATTATGTAATAGAATCTCCTGCCATACGCGTGGACTCTAGGGAACTATTTTTGTATACGAAAACATTAAGTTTTCAAACATATATTTCTATGAAATCGTTTTACAACGTCTCATTTAGAGTTCGTTTACTGTATATCTTGTGCTTTGTATATTGATAAGTAACACCCAAGTATGCTTCCGCAAATCATTAAATTTGGGGGTGTTACAACATGTAAAATAAAATGTGTATGTGTCGATAAATAAAACTGAAAAATGTCAAATCTTAAAGTATGCTAAATAAAGTTTTCTATTAATTGCAAAAGTTTTTGAATTAGAAAACGAAAGTGTTTGACTTATATTTTAATGACATTAAATAAACTTTTCTAGAAAAGCACAATATTATTTAAAAAAAAAGTATTTGATAAGAAATGTAAAGTAAGATATGTACGTCTCGAGAGATAAAATTGAATATGACAATATTTAAAGTAGGTTAAACGAAATTTGATAAGTAAATCGCAAAAATACAGAATGGGAAAATGAAAGTGTCTGATAAAAAAAAAGTAGAAATGATGAATCGAAAGTACAAAATCAGAATTGAAGATGCTAGTTGACAATTTATAATAATAATAATAATAATAATAATAATAATAATAATAATAATAATAATAATAATAATAATAATAATAATAATAAGTTTGATATAAAAATAAAATAAAAGAAAAGAATTTGTTTTGGTGAGGTGTCACCATAAGAAAGAAATAGGCTTTCTTTATATATATACTAGGAAATCAATATGCCGTGCAAAGCACGACCCACTCTTAAAAAGGTTAATATTGATCTTTTACAAATTTATATGTATATTATCTTCAAATTTGTACGTGGTTAGTCGCAAACTAAAAAAAAATTATTTTCTTTTATGCTATTGCCTATCACAAAAATAAAAATATCAACACTTTCAAAAACTGCATTTGATAGACCTTGAATCTCAAGGGGAAATACAATAAGTTATAGAATTATGTGGTTAGAACGTAGATAAATCAAATAGTAACAATCGGCTTCTCTTTTTCTAGAAAACATTTGATATAAAGTGGAAAACAAATATATAAATGTCGAAAGAGTAGTACAAATATGACAAATTTTAAGCACGTTAAACAAATTTTGCTTCAAAAAGTAAAAGTGTTTGATGATAAATGTGAAATAAGATGCGTACGTTTCAATAGAGAAGACGTTAATATGATATATTTTATAGTATGTTAAACAAAGTTTGTAAATAAATTGCAAAGGTATATAATGAGAAAACGAAAGTGTTCGATAAAAATGCAAAGATGTAGATGTGTCGAAAGTGTTTGATATTTTTAGGGGATTATTATTATTATTATTATTATTATTATTATTATTATTATTATTATTATTATTATTATTATTATTATTATTATTATTATTATTATTATTATTATTATTATTATTATTATTATTTTATTAATATTAATTAATTTGAAATAAAAAATGGAAAAGAAAAGAAAACAAAAGGGATGATGTGTCATTCAAATAGAGCACATAGTTTTCTTTATATAATAAGTTAAGATTATTAAGATTAAGATATTTGTGGCATTTTTTTGTTGAAAAAACGCGTTTAATTCTCACTTATGTTTTTATTTTAAGAACTAGATTCTCTTAATTAGGTCTAGTTGTAACTTGCAACTCGATTTGTAACTCACAATCGTAAACGTGAACTCGTGACTCGTATAATATATGAACTTATTGTCATTTAGTTTTAATTTTAATTTGTGAACCAGTTGACTTAATTATGTGATTCATATATAACTTTTTTATTATTTTTCATTTTATTACAGTAATTAGTGAGAGACGTTAGCCACCTAAAAAGCATCTAATTGATAGTGGTGTTGTAAAGTAAAGAATAATAGAGAGAAGAATTGATCTTATTCATATGAACCCATAAAGTATATATAGAGTACAATGGATTATTCTCCAAGTAATAGTAAACTTAATAGGAAGCTAATATCTATTCTATATTTAAGAGATATGGACAACCATAATTATTCATAACACTCCCCCTTGGGTGTCCATTACATAAAGACTTATGCCTCGTTAAAACCTTACTAGGTAAAACCCAATGGGACAAAATCCTAGTGAAGGAAAAAGAGCACGTAATCTTTTAATACGTGTGGGGATGCTGTCTCGTTAAAAACCTTGTTAGGAAAACCTAGTGGGATAAAACCATAACTAAGGAAAAAAGAGTGCAGCGCGTATTTCCTCCCCCTGATGAGTACATCAAGTAAGTTCATCAAGTTGACGCAACCCAATATCACGAACAAGCTTCCGAAATAACGTTGAACTAGGAAGTGCCTTGGTAAATAGATCTGTTTGATTCTCGCTTGAACGGACTTGTTGTACCTTGATATCTCCACATTTCTGTAAGTCATGAGTGAAGAAGAACTTTGGTGCAATATGTTTGGTTCGATCACCCTTGATGTATCATTCTTTAAGTTGAGTGATGCAAGCTGCATTGTCTTCATATAATATCGTAGGTGCCTCATGTCCAGAAGAAATACCACATAAATCACGAATTTGATTTATCACATTTCGTAACCAAACACACTCTCGACTTGCTTCATGAATTGCTAGAATCTCGGCATGATTTGATGAAGTGGCTGTGATTGTTTGCTTTACTGAACATCGGCTACCACTTGTGAAAACATAACCAGTTTGAGATCGCCTAGTATGGGGGTTGGACATATATCCTGCATCTGCAAAACCAACTAAGCTAGTCTTGCATTGGTTAGTAAAATATAAACCCGTATTTTTCGTACCTTGAAGGTAGTGAAATATCTGTTTTATTCCACTCCAATGTCTGCGCGTAGGACACGAGCTATATCTCGCTAATAGATTCAAAGAAAATGATATATCAGGTCGTGTATGACCAGCGAGAAACATCAATGCCCCAACCGCACTCAAGTAGGGTATTTCTGGACCAAGAATTTCTTCGTTATCCTTTGGAGGTCGAAATGGGTCAACATCTAGTGACCTTACCACCATTGGAGTGCTCAGTGGATGAGATTTGTCCATATAAAATCTTTTCAACACCTTTTCTATGTAAGCTTCTTGGTGCACAATGATTCCATCCTTAAGGTGTTCAATTTGTAACCCAAGACAAAATTTTGTCTTTCCAAGAATTTTCATCTCAAATCCACTTTTTAAGTACTCAACTGCTTTAGGAAGCTATTTAAGAGTTCCTATGATATTCAAATCATTCACATATACAACAATTATAACATACTCATATCTTGATCTTTTAGTAATGATGCATGGGCAAATAGGATCATTTTTATATCCTTCTTTTAATAGATACTCACTAAGACGATTATACTACATACGTCCAGATTGCTTTAGCCCATATAAAAATTTATTTAATTTGATCGAATGATGTTCTCGAGAACTTCCTTTACATGACTCAGGCAGATTAAACCTTCGGGGAGTTTCATGTAAATTTCAGTATCAAGTGAGCCATACAAATAGGCAGTCACGACATCCATTAGACGCAAATCAATTCCTTCTTGTACTACCAGACTAATAAGATATCAAAAAGTTGTTGCATCCACTACTGGAGAATATGTCTCCTCATAGTCAATTCCTCATAGTCAATTTCTTTTTTCTCATTTCCCTTTGGCACAAAGACCCACTTATATCCCACCGGTTTTACAACTTTAGGTATATTCAATTCTGCCTTAATTGCGTCTTTTCATTTTTGGCCAATCATTTCTTTACCTCTGCTCTTCTTGGCAGGAATATTTTCATGATCCTCATTTACAATATTTAGCGCTATATTATACAAAAATATTAACGACGTCGATTTCATCAATTCGATTCCACACTTTCGAGACATGATATAAGTTATTAAGATCTCTTCACTTTTCGGTTTTCACTTTTGGGTACCCGAGGTTCTCCTAGAACCTTCATGTCTAGTGTCTCTTTATTAAACTCTCATGGGGTCTTTATTACCTCGATTTGACCATCTTAATTTCTTGCTCCTTTTTTTCTTCGAGGATTTTATTAGAAATCGATTAATCTACCACATTTCAAATGCTGTGAACTTATTATCAATCAGAACAGGAGTATAGCAGCTTATATAGGTGACCTAGTCACTCAATTTTAGTCAATGAATATGTCTGGCAATTGTTAAAATATGAATTATCATATAAACTTTGAATTCTTATTCTTTACTACGAGGATCAATATCATATTGTGATCATTCTTATTCAAGATGCTTAACCCCTCCCCATATATATTCCCAACCATTTTCACATCTAGACGTTGTGCATTGTGGTGGAGCAACCAAAACATATATCGCACAAATAAATAAACTCTTAAGTTGGGATATATCTTTTTCATGACCAAAAACTATTTGGTGTGGGGAGTAATCATAATCTTGTTGGCCCGATACGAATTTATATTATTACATGTATAATAACATGGCCCCAAACTTTTGATTATAGTTTTGCTCTCATCATAGTCATTGCTTTGCAAGCAATTAAATATTCTCAGTAAGCGTTTCAGCAAAAATAATCTATGTATGAACTAATAGATGTTCAACATTTATTACAATCAACTGAAGACGCTTAATATATGTTTCATTTACCAACATTTTCAAAACAAATATGATATCTGGAATATGTGTTCGCAATCTTACAAGGCGAGTCACTTAATCATGCAAATTCTAGGTTGCAATATTCATGACCATTTAAATGATGCATCGATTTAAAACTTTAAATGGTCCATTAGGTAGATATATAGGCCTACATATATCCCCTGTTATCAAAGCCAGAATCTCAGGAGATCAAATTTCAACTTTAGTCTGTAATATTACCTTTATCTGAGAGCATTCAACTCATGTCAAAATCACCATTTTCAAGAACTTCCAAGTTCATATATACATTTCGCATCATCATTGATTCGGGATGATTTAACCGGTCATGCCAATCTTATAATAATCAAGGTCCATCAAACATCAATAGATGACCATACGTGCTTCAAGTGAACTTATCTTTTTATATAAGTTAACGTATGCATCATTGCTTTATGCTCTTCTTTCTCAGATACATGCATTATCATCATCATCATCATCATCATTTGAAATATGTTGCACAAAATACGTGATCTACATATTACCTTTCATCATGTACTATGATTTATCATGAATAATACTACTAAAAATACAGATAAATACAAACAAATGAAACATAGTATATCACATAACAAATAAGTTGACATGCATAACAGTAGCATATGTTGCATATATGCCACTATCAATAATACATTTATTAATTCACTTATGATTATGTATCATGTCAAGATTCGTTTCTTAAATGATAAGTAATCACATGACCGAATCAACTCATTCATCAATGTACTAGCATAGAAATATGAGGCAACTATAGAACATAAGATATGAAAGCGAGTATATGCTGAGTATAAACTAATAACATGATTTACAATACCTTCAAAACCAATTCAAAAGTTCATGAGTCAATTTGCAACTTATTCAAAAGTAAGACTATTCACTTAAAATCTCGCTTTATCCAGTTTTAATCAAGAGTTGCAATCAGTTCACATCACTAGAACTAACCTCGGTCGAAGTACATACATTGCTCTACGCATTTCCAATTACAAAGTAATTACAAGGACAAGTTAAAATCATTCACCAATTTAAGATTTGGGAGCCACATGTTCTTTTGAAGAGCTTAAGGGTGCATGGCAACTACTTGTATCATATATCTCAATTATAGACGTAGATCTTTTATTATAAACAAATAATCATGATCTTATCTTAAACGATGATGCTAATATTGGCCATATTTCATCTATCAAATGCTCAAATTATTTCGTACATCTTAACTTTAAAATTTAAAAGACACATATTCTTTTGATAGAGTAAAGATCGCAAAACATGAGATCAAATAATGTAAGATAATTGCATTACACTATGAGTAGCTAGCCTAGAAATATTAACTGAATGATATAATGTTTCATATCCTTAAGCTTAAGCATCTATAATACATACTCACAAATACATACTCACAGGAGTAACCAGTGTATATAAAATATTACACACATATCAAGTACAAATACATACTCACAAATTTATTAATTGTTTATTTCTTGGATCCTCAAATCATCCTAGCTAGACTAGCACATAATAATTTTATAAGTCATTGATCCTTATCAAAATCAGACTCTTATATGTCAAGCTTGATATAATAAATATTAATAAAATCAAACTTTTATCAAAATAGTTAATCAACAAAATAATTGAGGTATATCCACAGTAAGATCCTAACTCATATATCAAATGCATGTACATCAAGCTTCACACATGTCCAAGATTGTATTCACCACATTTAACTTTCGTAGATTTCTTTCAACACAAGTAATGATTAATGTTGTCTCGACTCTAGAGGTGTAATAAGGTCATGTAGTTCTTTTTCATAAAAAATTAGCTAATGGTATGTTGTATCAAATCAAACTGTATTAATACATACAACTACGTATAAGATACATGTATAATCAAGGTAGATAATACCACAAATTTTGTATCAAGCTTAAAAATATCACACTCAGTGGCAACGATTTATAAGCATCACCATGGTGTATTAGATATTTAGATTAGAGTTCAAAGAAACAACTAATTTTGACTTATACAAAATCATTAGTATAAGTAAACATGATCACCGGGCAATTTGATGCATGAAACAATATATACGATATGCTATTATCACAAAAGTATGGGTTGTCATTAATATTAAATTAGTGTTTAAGATGATCACAAATCAATATAATAAGCAATCTAAGAATTTCTGAATCGCAACCAAACTCGTAAGTTCTTTCCAAAAATCTAATGTATTACTGTATAACAAGAATAATGTACTTTTCAACAACTACTTTTAATAATTTTTACTAAATTACGTACAAGTTGTGCCTAAACACAATGTCATGAATTTCATTATTCTTTAATATCTTACATCTATATTATTATTATTAATGTTATTTAATATATATTAAAAATCATATAGCAATATGATTATCTAATTTTTTATATATACCGAACGTCCACAATTCCTTTTCTTTATATTCCTTAAACCCAATTTAATACCCCTTAAACATGTATAAATCGTTATTATTTTTAATTAGTACACACAAACAGAGTTATGTTAATCAATGATAAGGAACATAAACTTATAGCCGACATAATGTAACATGCATATTAATTAGGACTATTAGAATATAAACTTAATCCAACATGTATATTACGAAGATTTAATACAGGTAGACGAAGTGATGTATAGTTAACAAGAAAATCCCTTACACATATTAATAACATAAATAAATAGTTATATATAGATCCAGTTTGTGGAGTAACAATAAAGAGACGAATATATTGCAGACCACTATAATTAATAGATGGTTATTAGCTTAGTTGAAGACTAATAACTTTCTGATCAACCTACATCTAAATTACATATTACACACATTCCGTGATTACCATTATCACGGAATCATGGACATATAATTCAAGCAAATATATCGTTTAGTATTTAGCTAATATTAAATTAATATATTTTATTAGCAGTCTGCAAGAACTACATAAATAAAAATGAATATATGATCCGTATATTTAAATCAAAATCAAATAAAACAAAACAAGGTTTAGACTCCAAAAACGTATTACCTCATGTGCAAGCATCACTCAAATATTATATTATATATTATTACAGTAATAAATAATAATTATATCATCGATTGATGAAAGAAAATTAAAAATTAGAGGTGTACCTCAAAGTTGATTACCGACTCTTCATGATTAATCGACGGCTGTGAAATTGAAATCTTTTAGGTTAGAGACTCGTGCTAATAACATGTTGTAAAGTAAAGAATAATAGAGAGAAGAATTGATCTTATTCATATTCATATGAACCCATAAAATATATATAGAGTACAATGGATTAATCTCCGAGTAATAGTAAACTTAATAGGAAGCTAATATCTATTCTATATTTAAGAGATATGGACAACCATAATTATTCATAACAAGTGGGACTTTTTTATTTGTCATTTCCGACCAACTTGAAAGATTGCTTAAGGTAGTTGGTGTCATTTCCGACCAACTTGAAAGATTGTTTAAGGTAGTTGGTGTCATTTCCGACCAACTTGAAAGTTTGTTTAAGGTAGTTGGCTTCTAAGAATGTTAAGGCGTTAGTAAATATTTACAGTAGTAATTTCGACCCGTTTATAAGTTATATAATAAATAATAAATAATAATGCAACTTCAGTTTTACAGTCAAATACAGGAACCTGAATAAATTAGCTAGAATGAACCGTCGAATGACTCATAAGTTGTGCAAAGTGTGTTAAATACATAAGAAAACTTAATGAATCGATTTATTCAAAAGATAAAAAGAATCTACAGTTTCAAAGTGTATAGAATTTTACACGTTTGAGAATTTCCTCTACATCCACTTTTTAAATGACATGTGTGTTATTATATTTCCACCCACTTTCGGCTGTGTGGCTATATATATATGGAGGCTGTAGAAGGGGCTAACAATTTCTTGCAGGGCGAGAAGCTAATTGCCTTGGAGCAGTAATAGAAACATCGATGAAGATAGCACAAAACTCGTCGTTGGTCATGAGGGTCCCTTCGTCTTATAGAACACATCGATTGGGGGTTGTGGGTTGTTGCATGGTACAATATAACCAGTTGGCTCTTAAAACAGGTAACTAATTAAACAGAGTATATAGATATATACATACATAGGGAGAAGAAATTTGGTTTGTTGACAGTATGAAATCCATTCCCTTTTCTTAGTTCTTCATAATCATGCTTTCTGACTATTTTTTACGCCAGCTTTTAAAGGTAACTCAATGGTAAGTTGGATGGTTAGGGTAATGTGTCAAAACAGGTTTTGTTGGGTCGACCCTTTGGGCTTTGGTCGTTTAATTCTTTTTGCCATATTTCATTGAGTTTTATCAATAGTTAACCATTAAAGATGATTTAAAAAACTGAAAATTTGAAATAAGAATGTAGGTAGCTAGCTTTAGGCGAATTAAGAGTTTGTATACATATAAATCTTTTGTTTCTTCTCATTTCATGGCTTAATTATTCTCCATTTTTATTTTTAGCACCTTCTTGGCATTCTGGACAAATTAATCCCGCTGGTCTGGTATGTTAGACGGCATTCAGTTCTTCTTGTTAATTCGTTGATAGTGATAATACACTAAATCCACATTATCTTTAAACTTTATGTAGACCCTTGATATGAGCAAAGAACGAATTCGAAAAATGTTCAAGAATGTTGAGCTTTCAGTATCTTCATATGATACAGCATGGGTAGCCATGGTTCCTTCTCCAAACTCACCCAAGTCCCCTTGTTTCCCTGAGTGCGTTAACTGGTTAATGGATAATCAGATTAATGATGGTTCATGGGGTTTTCTTCATAACAATAATCCTCTATTGATTAAGGACGCTTTATCTTCAACGTTAGCATGTATTGTTGCGTTGAAACAATGGAATGTTGGGGAAGAACAAATTAACAAGGGTATGTATAGGTAGTTGTTAGATCGATGTCTTCCTCTTTAATACGAGTTTATGTTCATTAAGTAAATAATGATCAACTCTTGTTACAGGTCTATCTTTTATCGAGTCAAATTTTTCTTCTGCTACTGACAAGAATCAGCCATCTCCATCTGGTTTTGACATCATATTTCCTCATATGCTGCAGCATGCAATAGACATGAACATAAATCTCTCTTTGAAACAAAGTGACTTAAGTGTCATGCTACATGAGAGACAATTAATTTTGAATAGGTATTTATTTGGAACTTTCAACTAAATGTGATATTATATTACAGTATATATGATATATTGATATATAGATATATGTAATAAACCATACGAACGGTTCTTACTTTTTAAATATTTATTTGTTATAATTACCTAGAAGTGATTCGAAAGAGAGGGAAGCATACTTGGCATATATTTCGGAAGGACTTGGTGAATTTTATGACTGGGACATGGTGAAGAAATATCAGATGAAAAATGGTTCACTTTTCAACTCGCCCTCAGCAACAGCGGCTGCTGTTATTCATCATCAAAACACAGGTTGTCTTAGTTATCTACGTTCACTCTTGAACAAATTTGGAAATTCAGGTACAAATTTCATATTCCTTCAATTCTTATAAAATCTGTGAGTCCTGTAACTATAAAGTGAAGTGTTTTGTGTACTTATGTGTTGTGAAATTCGATCAGTCCCAACAGTTTACCCTCTTGATTTATATGTCCGGCTTTCGATGGTTGACACTCTTGAAAGATTGGATATCACACGACATTTCCAGGAGGAAATCCAAAATGTTTTAGACGAAACTTACAGGTAGCTAATGTTCATTATATTCTTTTACTTGATAAAAAAAAAATGTGAAAGCATTCAATGCAATTGATTTGCTGAATATTAGATGCTGGGTGGAGAAGGATGAGCAAATATTTATGGATGTTGTCACTTGTGCTCTAGCCTTTCGATTATTAAGGACCAACGGTTATGAAGTTTCATCAGGTATATAAATGTTTTTTTTTACTATTGTTAAAGTCATATTTCCCTAAATCTTGGATCTTTCTATTGGACTCACTTGGCTTGTCGCGTAGATTCATTAACCGAAGTTACCAAAGAAGATGTGTCTCATGATCAAGAGACGTTCAAAGATGTATATGAATCACTTGAAATGTATCAAGCATCACTGATTAAATATCAAGAGGAATTATCTTTCGATGAACAGAAGTTGAGATTGGCTAATTTTAAAAGCAAACTATCCACTGCTTCAAACAACAAGCTCTCTACAATTATTCACACAGAGGTGTTTGATCTCTTGTATTTATATATCTCCCATAATTAAGTTTATGTCTTATATTAGTCGATACATCTTTTAAGGTATGATGTAATCAACCAGTGGAACTAATGATGATTATTATATCGATCAGGTCAACAACGCTCTTACGTTCCCCTTCAATGCACGTTTTGAAGGCTTGTACTTTAAAAAAAACATAGAAAGCTACAACGCAGTGTGACATTCGTCACCGAAACGCTATTCATACGTTACTTATATACGATCATTTCTATTTGTATTCAAGCGCGCGAAATTATTGGAGAAATTAAATCATGTATTCGTATTCTAAACTATGTGAGAAATTTAATTCTCGTATAGTATTACTCGAACTATTGCTCGTACACAATTTGGGTAAGAAAAAAACAAGGATATAGTAATTAATAACGTAATCATAATAATACTTAATAACAATAATGAAGTAATGATCAATCATATCAATCGAAAGCTTTATTATTCGGCAATCGGAGGTAAGTTATCAACGTTATGTAGAATAATGTGCAAGGTACAATACATAACTATATAGCTAACCTTACTTGAGCCTATGGGGTCACACACAAGGAGCATTGAAACATTAATTAGTTATAATATATATATATTATATATTATCATTTTTAAAGTAATATGACAATTAAAAGAATCGGTTATTGTTTTGGGCTAAGTCACACAAAGAAATTTAAGTTTTTTTTTATAATTAAGCCAACGAGCCCAAAGGCCTATATGTTAATTAAGTGCTAGTTAAGAGAAAAGAGTATTAGGTTTAAATATATAGAAGGATTACAATTATATTTTTTGATCAACTCCCTTTCGGTTAGAGCAATAGCCGCAGCACAACACCAACAAAATAAAAAAATGCATTTGATTCCTTTTTGCTTCTGAAGGCTACAATTGAAATGGAAGAAAACCTTGTTTTCTTGGTTTTGGTTTGACCGAAGGTTTTAACAACACAAAAGGGTGTGCGATTTTGACTTCATTAAAATAATCTTGCTTTTGTGTGTTACGCGTTCGTGTGTTCGTGTAGGTACTTTTATAAACCCTAATCTATAGATTTTCTTTATAATTTTTCTAAGATATACAAGTAGTTGGTCGAATTATTTGTTTGGGCTTTTGATATATTAAGTATCTTATGTTTTGCAAACCGAAAGTTAAATAAACGGAAACTCAGAATCTGTCGGAATTTTTCAGTCCTGTTCAACGGCCGATTTGATCAACCTATGTTCGTTATTAGGCTTCGGTCAAAACTGGAAAGTTGTAGATCTCGAAATTTTACTTAAGCTCGCGAGGTTTCGGCCTCTAAAACGATTTATATTATTTTATAAAAAATTATTTTGTAAACTGCTGGATTGAGTGACGAATTTTCGGAAAAACATTGGTACGGTCTGAATCGTGGGATCACATGTTTGGCTTTGAATTTGGTTTTTATTTATTTTACTTAAAAGCCTACAGATGTATTTAAAAGAAAGACGATATGTTTCTTAAACATAAGTTTACTTTGTTTCTTTAAAATAAGTTTACATTCAAATATGATTGAAGCCTTTCAAAAATGTAGATGATACAGGAGGATAGTTGTAGGTTAATGGATGGTTGGTAACTGTGATTGGGTATTAGTTGTTAGGACCATGTCTTAATTACCTATTAATTAATTTTATACTTTAATTTTATAAGCAGTAAGCTACTGATATGTTGGTGTCAATCAACTTATTAAGGTTTAGAAAAGTTATAAATATTTGTTAATTACGTTAAAGGATTTGGCATAGACAACTAGCTATACGTCCATAGGTTTATTTTGGTACTTATAAAGTGTTCTCCTTATAAATGGTTAAAACATATGGAAACTCGGTCAATCAATTAGGATATTATTTATAAGTGGGTTAAGGTCGTTGTACAAATTTCTTAAGTAGAATTTCACGTGTTTGTAGGAAGCTTTGCTTAGACACGATTGAAGCTTTGATAAATCAAGGTGAGTTTTCGTGGCCCCATTTTCTTTACATATTTTTACATTGGGGGAAAAGTATGCTCACATGTTTTACCAACTGTTTTATGCTGTGAACGTATTCATTTCTATTTTTGGACATATACTTGAAATGTGTGACACTATGTGACTTATATGCATTGAGACTTGTTGCTTACATCCGTGCTGTACTTCCTTGTGGAGTATTTGCCGTACATTGAGATCTGTTGTTTACATTCGTGCTTTACCTCCTTGTGGGGTATTTGCCGTACATTGGGATTGTTGCTTACATTTGTGCTTTACTTCCTTGTGAGGTAATTGCCGTATATTGAGATATATTGGCTGCATTATTTCACATTTGTGTACATTTCTATTGCATTGTCCTAACTTATCATTATCACAGCAAAATGTTTATTTTTATGGTGTCTGGTTTCAAACCTACGAAACTCACCAACATTCATGTTGACGTTTTTGAGCATATCTTTTCAGGTTATACTAGTGGACTTAAAGCAGTGGACAAGAGAACTTAGTGGTCCTTTAGGGTTGCATTAAGAGTTATTCAAGACTTGTGGTACATCATTAAGGTTGTTTGTGAAGGCTTGTTTTGCCTTAACATTGTACAACGTTTGTTTGTAAGATTTTGAATTCATTGTTGAAATGTATGCACGACATGAACCGTTATTCATGTTAATGGCATCATGACACATTGGATATTGTATTTCATTTAGAATTCTTTATAATGACGTGTTATGATCCTATCACCGTTATACCCCGTTGTTTCCGCTTTAGACGGGGTGTGAGAGATTGGTATCAGAGCCATTGTTTATAGAGATCTAGGTGGATTGGCCTAGACTATAAATAAGGAACCCACATATAGAACATGAGTTAGGAAGTTATGTGTGCGTACAATTCCGTGAAGCTTGTTGTAGCTAGTGTCGACCATCCATCTTAACCATTTCAAGTAAGAAGGACGTTGTAAGCGTTTCTTCATCATTTTACGACTCTTTATGTGGTTCGTCTACATGTAACTTAGGATTCCTTAACTATCTGATATCTTTTCGTAAATACAAAGCTTATTGTGATACAAGGACTTGGAAGATAAGTATGTGTATGAAAGAATACCTTCACAATTACGGCTGCAGACGTAATTGACAAAGGTGTTCCGACGTATGTGTGCTTATCCGATCAGGTTTGTGTGTCTCATGTGCTATCTTCGTGTCGTATGGTAATAAAATCCCAATTATATTCCTTACCTTATTATTCTTATCTTTGTGAGTCTGGTGCATTTATGCCTAGACAAACTCCAAAGTATTCATTCTATTCTAAACTCGTATGAATTCGAAATTATAGCA
Source organism: Helichrysum umbraculigerum (assembly GCA_949592205.1). NCBI lineage: Eukaryota > Viridiplantae > Streptophyta > Magnoliopsida > Asterales > Asteraceae > Helichrysum > Helichrysum umbraculigerum. Next base: position 100,093,900 of record CATIUR010000001.1, read on the forward strand.
AGCATACTACTAAAACAGCATTACTTGTAAAATTTACTCATGGAAGAGAAACACTCGGAGGTGGTCATACAAGTGATAGTGGCGATTGAACTGATGGTTGAACTGGAGGAATTTGTTGTATTGAAGGCAAGAACTCCAATGTTGTTGCGATCATTGTACGACAGTGGTGGGTCTTAATATTAAAAGTTGTCATGCAAGTTGTAACAGTATATTGAATCATGGTAGAGCTAACGACACCGAAGACGAAAGTGGAATTAGTAGTCGAGAATTCAAATGATGGAAGTGGTGATGGCGTGAAAAATAAGAAAATAAATAAATAAAATAATAATAATAATAATAATAAAATATATAAATAAAATTATAAATAAATAAATAGATAAATAAATAAAATAAATAAAGGCACTGTTTAAGGAAAAATATTCTTTCAATAACGAAATGAAGAAGTTAGTGAACAAGTTTTTGAATTTCTCTACGATGGGAGTTAACCATGCAACATATATCTGACAATTTCATGAGTTGACAAGAATTAGACCTCATCCTGTGGCACTCGAAGCTAAGAGAATTGAGAAGTACATCAACGGCTTTGTTCTGAAAACTAGCAGTACGGTAGAAGTGACTGAGCCTCCTGCCATCCAAGGTGCAATACTGATGGGTGAATTATTAATCAATGAGATCAATAAGGCAGGAAATGTAGAAACAGTACCAAGAATGAGAGGGTACTCAAGAAATTCGCAAATACAAATGCATGAAGAGATGGATACACTGGTTCACATACCTTGTGTTTAAGGTGTAACTACTATTATCACACATCTGCATCATGTTGTGTTTATTAAAACTGCAACTTAAGAGGTCACTTTACAATTAAATGTTGGACGACAGCTAGTCAAGTGGCACCGATCAACACAGTAGGAAACTCGATGGCTTGTTTTGAGTGGGAGACTTTGAAATAATTTTGTTAATGGAAGCACATAGAGACTAAAAGACATTATATAAGGGTGTACTTTAGTGCTAGAAGATTATTCTTTTAGCAAATGATATGTTGCCCTTTGGACTCGGAAGTTTTGGTGTAGTTGTGGGGATGGAATAGTTGACGAAATTTAGGTAGAAATTGTATGTTTGAGAAAGTATTTCGTATACATTTAAATGGCGGTGTAATACCTGAGATTTTCATAGAACACTTCAAAGACAAAAAGAAAAACTTTTGAGCGTAAAAGCTAATATGTTAAAATTTCAAAACATTCTATTATCCACAATCTCCTCGAGGTCTTCTCGGAAGATTTAGAAGGATTACTTCCCTCTTTAATCGTAAAGTTTTGTATCGATCTTATTCTTAGAGCAACCCCAGTTGCAAAAGCTCCAAATCGCTTAACACTATTTGTATACAAGAGTTATTTAATTCACTTTAAAGATGCTCCAAGACAAGGGTTTTATTCGCCCTAGTCTTTTTCTCTTTGGGGAGCACATGTCTTATTTGTCAAAAAGAAAGATGGTTCTTTTCATTTGTGCATTGATTATCATGAATTTAACAAATTTATGGTCAAGAATCGATGTCCTCTTCTAAGGATGGATGATTTGTTTGATCAACTTCAAGGTGTTTGGTGGTTTTCAAAAATCAATCTTCATTCTGGTTACCATCAATAGAGGGTACCTGAATCAGATATACCTAAGATTGCGTTTAGTACTCGTTACGAACATTTCAAATTTCTCGTTATGTCTTTCAATCTTACTAATGCAACTATAGCATTCCTATATTTAACGAACCCGTATGTAAGCCGCATCTCGATGAATCTATCATACTTTTTCATTTGCGACGTTCTAACTTATTCTAAAACTAAGAAGGAGCATGAAGTTCCTTCAAGACTAATCCTGGAGTTTCTTTTGAAAGAAAAGGTCTATGCAATATATTCAGAGTTCGAAATTTGACTACAAGAGGTTTGTTTTGCTTGGGCACGTGGTGAACAAGGAAGTTATTCTGGTGAATTTTAGCAAAATAGAAGCTGTAAAGGGATGGAAGGTCCCACAGCTATCGTGAAGGTTTGTAAAGCATTTGGGATTCACAGGTTATTATCGGCATTTTATCGAGAGTTTTTCCAAGGATCGCTCTACTACTCATAGATATATAAGAAGTTTGTTTGGGGTAGGAACTAAGAAGATTCTTTTCAAACATTGAAGGATGCCTTGTGTAATGCATTAATCCGGACTATTCACGATGGATCGGAGGATTTCGTTGTGTATTGGGATGCATCAAAACCGAGGTTTAAGTTGTGTTTTAATTAAATGGGAAAGGTAATCGTATTCATTTCTCAACAACTCAAGACACATAAGCATTACTATACTACTCACGATTTGGAACTTGGAGCGGTAGCATTCGTACATATGTGTTGAAGACACTACTTGTATGGGATGAAGAACTTAATGTATACCGATCATAAGAGTTGTTAACACACCTATGTTCAAAAGAAGTTGAACACGAGGCAAATGAGAATGCTCGAATTATTTAGAGGTTACAATTGTGAAATTTCGATACCATCCGGGGAAGACGGATGTTGTGGCAGATGTTTTGTGTAGGAAGAAAAAGGCAAGCCAAGGTGAGTGCAAGTTAAAGTATGGCGATACACTCTGGCATTAAGGATAAGATATTCAAAGTACAAGATGAAGCGTTAGGGATACTCATGTAACACCCCCAAGTTTACGGTTTGCGGAAGCATACATTGGGTGTTACTAATCAATATTCAAAGCACAAGATAAATAGTAAACGACCTCTAAATGAGACGTTTAGAAAAGGTTTCATAAATAATAATCGTTTGAAAACCGTAGGTTTTCGTATACAAAAAGTAGTTCCCTAGAGTCCACGCGTATAGCGGGAGATTCTATTACATAACCGTAGTTACAAAAGATAATGCCAAAGAATCTCCGTTAAATGCAGTTTGGAAAGCATGCGACTCTAGCTAGTAATCCTGGAGTGATCCTACTCCGTATGTGTACCTGAGATACAAAGCTAAAAAGTGTCAACCAAAAAGGTTGGTGAATCTCACAGGTTTAGTAATAAGTAAGTGTCATGAACCACAAGTATGTACCCGTATTGCTATCCAGCAAAGTAAGTAAATCAGTAAATCAGTACAGTGCCATGAGCTCATAAGTTGAAGCTTAACCGTGTAGTGTGAAATAAATCACGTACCCCCGTGAGTGCTATCCGCACACTCATATGTAACAAATACTAATATGTCTGTTTCTACGTGTAAATCAGTACGTGGTGGCGCTACCACCCCAGACAGGGATTGTCAGTCCCAAATGGATCCATTTACTAGTACTCGCGCTTAAGACCATAACTAACAACTTACGATAAGGAGGCTTTCAGTGGATAAAAGTAACTCATGCGTTTGTTTGTAATCAGTAATGTTTTCAGTTCAGTACATTGTGTTCATGCGTAAAACAGTTGCTAAGTATCTCACCCCAAAGTATAAAACAGTAAAAGTGGGGCTGTAAGACTCACCTGAGTCGAGCAGTAGTAATTAGCAAGTAGTAGTAAAGCAAGTAGGTTCTCCGAACCCGTAACCTTCTAGTGCCTAAACACATAAGGTTAAGTAAGTAGATGTCTCGCAAGACCATCTAGGCTAGTTGTTCATACCCCGTTGTGTTAAATGTTGGTTCGTTCACGTTTGTATCAAAGTATATACGGCCCGTTGGTGATTTGTTATAATTAAAGTTTTATCGTTCGTAACGCAATTTTGAGTCTTTGTAATAGAAAAGCATGTTCTATGATGTTTGTTAAGTCGTATGGTATAAGTATTGGAAGTTGTATAAGTTCGACACTTAGTGTGAAAATAGTTGGAAAGCTGCTGTTTTATGCGACACTTCATAGCGTCACTTAAGTTGGTCATGCGACACTGGGACAGTGTCGGGTGAAGTGTCGGGTAGTCAGGTCATGCGTCACTGACGAAGTGTCGTGTATAGTATGCGTCACTTAAGAAGTGACGGGTTCAGCATAACGGCGTCACTTAGGGAGTGTCGTATAACATATTAGTTTCGGATATTTGGGCGTCACTTAAGAAGTGACGGGTATCATAGCGACACTAGAGAAGTGTCGGGAAAAAGAGTAAGGCGGCACTAAGCAAGTGTCGTTAAGTAGTGTCGGGTAATAAATATGACGGCACTAGAGAAGTGTCGGTATAGGTCCGTGCGTCACTTAGTTAGTGACGTTAAGGGGTCAGTAATTGGTCATAGGCGACACTAAAGAAGTGTCGGTATCAAGATCATAGCGGCACTAGAGGAGTGACGCTATAAGGCGTCAGAGAGGCATAGCGACACTAAGTGTCGCTAGCACTGTTTTTGGCATCTATGCGACACTAAAGCCTGTTCGACGGATTTCGAGCCAAAAACATGTTTTCGGGTTTCCGTTTGGTCCGATTCTTTTACCCAACCCTCATATGAACATATTAAGCCTATCAAAACCATAAACTAGTAAAAATGATCAAAAACGAGAGATGTCGGGATTTGTCGGAAACTTACAAAGTGTCGGATTGAAAATCCGAAAAGATGAAGTTGTAGATCGTGAAGAGATGAACGTTTTTCTCCAAAGATGTGGTATGATCCAAGCTCGTTTGGTACGTTTATTTGTCGATTTAGTGAGGTTTTTGAAGTTGGTGGAAATGAAAGAAAAAGGAAAGAGAGAGGAAAAAGAGAGAAGTGATAGGTGGAAAATGGAGGAAAAAGAAAAAAGTGGGAGGTTTTAACCTCCCATTTTCAGCTCGTGCCCTCGCGCTCCGTGCGGTGTTCGTTTTCTCCGTCGTTTAGGCGTTAAATATTTATTTTTACGCGTTTAATTATATTTATAAAATCACAATTCTTATTAAATAATTTATTTAAGTTATTTCCTTAAATCTTTAATAGATTAAATTAAATTTAATTACGTTTGGTTATAAATCGTGTACGTTTTATTCGAGTAGTGCAAATCAGTTATTTACTATTATAAAATAGTATTTCGGTCATAATTGCGTTATTTTAGTTTATAACCATTTATTCACCAACGTCCGTGTTAACCGAATAGAATCTCATTCTATTTAAATTGCGTACGATTTAATCAAATCGCAAAGTTGTATATATTAACCAATATATAATCCGATACATAAATTAGCCTAACACAGAACTAATTACATGTATTAACAAAGAATTAGGCGCTAATACTAGCCCTAATTTGGCGGTTGTTACATTCTCCCCTTGTTAAAAGAATTTCGTCCCGAAATTAGCTCGATTGCACGGTCGGTGCGTTGTCAGGGAAGAGATGTGGGTATTTCAGTCGCATTTGGTCTTCCCGTTCCCAAGTGAATTCAGGACCACGTCTAGAATTCCACCTGACTTTTACGATGGGAATACGACTCTGTTTTAGTTGTTTGACCTCGCGGTCCATTATTTCCATAGGTTCCTCGACAAAATGAAGTTTATCATCGAGTTGAATTTCGTCGAGCGGTATAATCAGTGTCTCGTCAGACAAACATTTCTTCAGATTAGAAATGTGGAATGTGTTGTGAACGCTGCTAAGCTCAGCAGGGAGTTGCAGGCGATATGCCACTGGACCAATCTTTTCAAGAATTTCGAATGGTCCGATGTATCTAGGATTTAGTTTGCCTCGTTTCCCGAATCGAATGACACCTTTCCACGGTGCCACCTTGAGAAGTACCTTGTCCCCTACTTGGAACTCAAGGTGTTTGCGTCTCACGTCAGCATAGCTTTTCTGACGATCACGCGCGGCTTTTAGTCGATGTTGTATGCCGACGATCTTTTCAGTTGTTTCATGTATGATTTCTGGACCGGTGAGTTGTGTATCCCCCACCTCAGTCCAACAGATAGGTGACCGGCACTTACGACCGTACAGTGCCTCGAATGGTGCAGCCTTTATGCTGGTGTGATAACTGTTGTTGTACGAGAACTCGCACAACGGCAAGTGGTTTTCCCAGTTTTTACCGAAGTCAACTACGCAGGCTCGTAGCATGTCTTCCAGTGTTTGTATGGTTCGTTCGCTCTGGCCATCGGTTTGAGGATGGTAAGCCGTACTCATGTCCAGACGAGTACCAAGAGATTTCTGTAGTGATTGCCAGAAGCGAGAAGTAAACCGAGCATCTCGGTCGGAGATGATTGAGATGGGCACACCGTGTCTTGACACGATCTCTTTCAGGTAGATCCGTGTCAACCGTTCCATCTTATCAGTTTCCTTGATGGCTAGGAAATGAGCAGATTTAGTGAGTCGGTCGACGATCACCCAAATGGTATCGCAACCGCTAGAAGTTTTCGGGAGTTTAGTAATGAAATCCATGGTGATCTGCTCCCATTTCCATTGTGGTATTTCGGGTTGTTGTAGCAAACCGGAAGGTTTCTGGTGTTCAGTTTTAACCTTGGAACAAGTAAGACACTTGCCAACATAAGTTGCAATGTCAGATTTCATGTTGGGCCACCAGTACAGTTCCTTGATGCCGTGGTACATTTTGTCGGCACCGGGGTGTATAGAGTATTTAGACTTGTGAGCTTCATTCATCACCAAGTCTCGAAGGTTCCCAAAACTTGGTAACCAGATTCGATTTGAGAAGTATTTGGCCCCGTTAGATTTGGTTTCAAATTGTTTATCCATGCCCCGCAAGGCCTCGTTTATCAAGTTTTCTGGTTTGAGTGCTTCGAGTTGAGCGGCGAGAGTTTGATTAATGAGATCGTTGTGAATGGTTATACCGAGAGCTCGAACTCGAAGTGGTTTCACTCGTTCCTTTCGGCTCAAGGCATCGGCAACAACATTTGCCTTGCCCGGATGATAGCGGATTTCGCAGTCATAATCAGTAAGCAACTCGACCCATCGACGTTGCCTCATGTTGAGATCCTTTTGATCGAAGATATGTTGGAGACTTTTATGGTCAGTAAAGATTGTACACTTGGTACCGTATAAGTAGTGTCTCCAGATTTTCAGAGCGAAAACAACAGCCCCCAACTCTAGGTCATGAGTTGTGTAATTCTTTTCGTGGACCTTGAGTTGTCGAGAGGCGTAAGCGATGACCTTGTCTCGTTGCATCAACACGCAACCAAGACCTTGGTGTGAAGCATCACAGTATACCACGAAGTCATCGTTGCCATCGGGTAAAGATAAGATAGGTGCACTGCAGAGTTTCTGTTTTAGTAGCTGAAAAGCTGACTCCTGTTTGTCAGTCCAATCGAACTTCTTTTCCTTTTGAGTCAGTGCAGTGAGAGGTAGGGCTATTTTCGAAAAGTTCTCAATGAATCGCCTGTAGTATCCGGCGAGTCCTAAGAATTGGCGTACCTCGGTCGGTGTAGTAGGTGCTTGCCAACCCTTGATAGCCTCGATTTTTGAAGGATCAACATGAATCCCTTGATTGTCAATGACGTGTCCAAGGAATTGAACGGTTTTCATCCAGAACTCACACTTAGAGAATTTGGCGTATAACTCTTCGTGCTTGAGCAGCTCTAAGATGGTTGTCAGGTGTTGCGCGTGTTCTTGTTCAGTGCGCGAGTAAATCAAGATGTCATCTATAAAGACGATAACAAACTTGTCAAGGTAAGGTTTGCACACCCGATTCATAAGGTCCATGAATACAGCCGGTGCGTTGGTTAAGCCGAATGGCATCACTTGGAATTCATAATGCCCGTAGCGAGTTCGGAAGGCAGTTTTAGGAATATCTTCATCACGAACTCGGAGTTGGTGATAACCTGACCGTAGATCGATTTTTGAATAAAAACTCGACCCCTGAAGTTGGTCGAACAGGTCGTCGATGCGAGGAAGCGGGTAACGGTTCTTGACAGTTAATTTGTTGAGTTCACGGTAGTCGATACACATGCGGAAAGAACCGTCTTTCTTCTTCACAAACAGGACCGGAGCTCCCCAAGGTGAGGAACTTGGTCGAATAAATCCCTTGTCCAGGAGTTCCTGTAACTGAGTAGACAACTCCTGAAGTTCTGATGGGGCTAGTCGGTAAGGGGCTCGTGCCACGGGTGCTGCGCCGGGCACAAGATCAATAGAGAATTCGACTTGTCTAGTTGGCGGAAGGCCAGGCAAGTCTTCAGGAAAGACCTCTGGGAAGTCTCGAACGATAGGCACATCCTCAAGTCGCTTTTCAACCGACTTTTTCTCCATAACGTGCGCGAGGATTGCCTGGTACCCTTTTCTCAAGTATTTTCGGGTTTTCATGCAAGAAATGATGTTGATTCTCGTCCCACCGGTCTCCCCTTGTATGCTCAAAGTTCCACCGGTGACGAGAGGAATGCGTACAATTTTCTCGAAACAAACGATTTCGGCTCGGTGCGTGGATAACCAATCCATACCGACAATGATGTCAAAGCTGCCGATTTCGACAGGTATCAAATCAATGGGAAAGAGCTCGTTAGCTAAGTTCAGGGTGCAATTAGGTATCACACTGTCGGCCTCAATAAGTTTTCCGTTTGCCAATTCTATTGTGTACTTAGAATCTAAGGCAATAGGTGTGGTGTCAAGTAGTGGATAAAATTCGTCGGAAATAAAGCTCTTATCAGCACCAGTATCGAATAATACAGAAGCAGTCAAGTTGTTGAGAAGGAACGTACCCGTGACCACATTCGGGTCTTGACGGGCTTCCCCAGATTTCAGTACAAAAGCTCTTCCTCGAGCATTGTTGTTGTTCCTGTTGTTGTTGTTGTTTAGCTTCGGGCAGTCTTTCTTGAAATGCCCCGTTCCGTTGCACCCATAACAAGTCTTTGGTGCAGAGGTGTTGGTGTCAGTGGTGTTTGATCTACAATCCCTAGCCAAGTGTCCAAATCTCTTACACTTGCTACAGGGACAAGAACCATGGTGGTGTCGTTGGCACTTGGAGCAATAGGGTTTGGTTCCCTTATACGCCCCCTTGTCATCAGTACCGGAGGTGTAGGCTTTAATGGTTTCAGGTTTCTTGTTTTGGTGGTTGTTGTGGTTGTCGGACCATTTTCTTTTGTTGCTGTTGGAGGTTGGAGTGGGTGGTTCTGGGTCCTCGTTCATGGCTAGAAGTTCATGGGCCAACCGAATGGCACCATGAAGAGTGGTTTGTTTTGACGAGGCGACATTCCCCCGGACAGGTTCCGGGAGGCCGCGGATGTATTTCTTGATCTTTTCGGGTTCAGTACCCGCCATAGTCGGGCGAAGGACGGTGAGTTGTTGGAATCTGGTGGTGTATCCAACGATATCAGTTCCTTGTACTTTCAAGTTCCAGAACTCTTCGTCCAGTTTGTAAAGTTGTTCGGCCGGGCAATACTCATCAGTGAGCATTTTCTTCAGATCCTCCCAAGGGAGTAGATAAGCTGTATCAATACCCACAGACTGGGTATAGGAATTCCACCACGAGAGGGCACCATCTTCGAGGATGCAGGTGGAGAACTTGACTTTGTCGTCCTCCGCACATTTGCTGATGCGGAAAACGGATTCCATCTTTTCAAACCATCTAATAAGTCCGATGGCTCCTTCGATACCCTTGAAGCTCAAGGGTTTGCAGTTTTGAAAATCCTTGTATGAACAAGGTTTAGCAGCAGAAGTTTCAGCGGCATCGCTGTTTCTTGTGGAACCAGGTGGAGTGTTCCGAGCTAAGGCTTCAGTAACAGCCTGGGTTATGAGTGAAGTGATCTGAGCATCCGTGTAAGGTCTTGTCTTTGGCGGCATGACTCTTCAATAAAAGAAATGAAGATACATGAGATTTTGCAAGAAAGTTGTATGTATTTCAGATGTACATGTATAAAGATGGTAATACATCACATCAATATGAAAAAGAATTATGGCAATTAATATGAGTTGAACAACAAGAAATATTTGATAGATGATACGAGTTCAAAGGTTACATCCTACAAATGTATTACAAAAGATGTCGGGAATTGTTACATCCGACTGAAACGTAGAGTAGTGTTTAGATAGTTACTAGATTACAAGATAGATTACAAGACAAAGACTACACTAGTCTTAACGTAGGTTAATCTGTTCCATCATCGTGACAAGGCGATCCACAGTGTTTGCAAGCCTGCTAGCTTGTCGGGCGTTGTCTTCTGCTAGCGCTAGTCGTTGGGTTAGTCCACGCGCATACTCTTCTGCCTCAAGTGAGCGCTGCACATATTCATCCATCCTTTGTTGCAGAAGGGCATTTTCCACCCTTATTTCTATTATTTGGTTGCGAAGGACGTCCATGTTGTTGTTAGTGGTTTCCAGATCGTCGGAGACTTGTTCTATGCGTTCGAGAGATGTAAGTCTCCAGTTTTCGTTGGTTTCTTGCAACACGACATCCATGGTGCGAAGTCGTTGCTCGTGTTGGTTCACCCTAGCGGCTAATGCCGGCAAGGTGAAGTGAGTGGGGTATGGGCCAGCTCGAGGCAACCTGTTGTTCCTCCTTGCTACCCTTGGGTTCTGCGACCCGGTTTGAGAACGAGATGAGTTGGATGGGGTGTTTGCCATTTCTGAGACAAAGCGTTAGTAAGTTTGAGGCTAATATATATACATATATCATATCTAGCCTAGTGTCTAGCATGTATCAAGTAATGGTCCGGTTCTCTCGTAGTCAGAGTCAACTAACGTATCCCTGTTCAACATAATCATTTCAGATCTTACATCATATTTCCTTAATTGTACATAGTTGATCAGGCTATGTTAAATTAAAGTTGTATGCTGTAATTCCTGAACTAGTCATGTCTAATAAGAGAATACTGCCTAACGGTCATAGTCTAGGCCCACTAAATGCAACCTAGTTCACTATAACCTTAGGCTCTGATACCAATCTGTAACACCCCCAAGTTTACGGTTTGCGGAAGCATACATTGGGTGTTACTAATCAATATTCAAAGCACAAGATAAATAGTAATCGACCTCTAAATGAGACGTTTAGAAAAGGTTTCATAAATAATAATCGTTTGAAAACCGTAGGTTTTCGTATACAAAAAGTAGTTCCCTAGAGTCCACGCGTATAGCGGGAGATTCTATTACATAACCGTAGTTACAAAAGATAATGCCAAAGAATCTCCGTTAAATGCAGTTTGGAAAGCATGCGACTCTAGCTAGTAATCCTGGAGTGATCCTACTCCGTATGTGTACCTGAGATACAAAGCTAAAAAGTGTCAACCAAAAAGGTTGGTGAATCTCACAGGTTTAGTAATAAGTAAGTGTCATGAACCACAAGTATGTACCCGTATTGCTATCCAGCAAAGTAAGTAAATCAGTAAATCAGTACAGTGCCATGAGCTCATAAGTTGAAGCTTAACCGTGTAGTGTGAAATAAATCACGTACCCCCGTGAGTGCTATCCGCACACTCATATGTAACAAATACTAATATGTCTGTTTCTACGTGTAAATCAGTACGTGGTGGCGCTACCACCCCAGACAGGGATTGTCAGTCCCAAATGGATCCATTTACTAGTACTCGCGCTTAAGACCATAACTAACAACTTACGATAAGGAGGCTTTCAGTGGATAAAAGTAACTCATGCGTTTGTTTGTAATCAGTAATGTTTTCAGTTCAGTACATTGTGTTCATGCGTAAAACAGTTGCTAAGTATCTCACCCCAAAGTATAAAACAGTAAAAGTGGGGCTGTAAGACTCACCTGAGTCGAGCAGTAGTAATTAGCAAGTAGTAGTAAAGCAAGTAGGTTCTCCGAACCCGTAACCTTCTAGTGCCTAAACACATAAGGTTAAGTAAGTAGATGTCTCGCAAGACCATCTAGGCTAGTTGTTCATACCCCGTTGTGTTAAATGTTGGTTCGTTCACGTTTGTATCAAAGTATATACGGCCCGTTGGTGATTTGTTATAATTAAAGTTTTATCGTTCGTAACGCAATTTAGAGTCTTTGTAATAGAAAAGCATGTTCTATGATGTTTGTTAAGTCGTATGGTATAAGTATTGGAAGTTGTATAAGTTCGACACTTAGTGTGAAAATAGTTGGAAAGCTGCTGTTTTATGCGACACTTCATAGCGTCACTTAAGTTGGTCATGCGACACTGGGACAGTGTCGGGTGAAGTGTCGGGTAGTCAGGTCATGCGTCACTGACGAAGTGTCGTGTATAGTATGCGTCACTTAAGAAGTGACGGGTTCAGCATAACGGCGTCACTTAGGGAGTGTCGTATAACATATTAGTTTTGGATATTTGGGCGTCACTTAAGAAGTGACGGGTATCATAGCGACACTAGAGAAGTGTCGGGAAAAAGAGTAAGGCGGCACTAAGCAAGTGTCGTTAAGTAGTGTCGGGTAATAAATATGACGGCACTAGAGAAGTGTCGGTATAGGTCCGTGCGTCACTTAGTTAGTGACGTTAAGGGGTCAGTAATTGGTCATAGGCGACACTAAAGAAGTGTCGGTATCAAGATCATAGCGGCACTAGAGGAGTGACGCTATAAGGCGTCAGAGAGGCATAGCGACACTAAGTGTCGCTAGCACTGTTTTTGGCATCTATGCGACACTAAAGCCTGTTCGACGGATTTCGAGCCAAAAACATGTTTTCGGGTTTCCGTTTGGTCCGATTCTTTTACCCAACCCTCATATGAACATATTAAGCCTATCAAAACCATAAACTAGTAAAAATGATCAAAAACGAGAGATGTCGGGATTTGTCGGAAACTTACAAAGTGTCGGATTGAAAATCCGAAAAGATGAAGTTGTAGATCGTGAAGAGATGAACGTTTTTCTCCAAAGATGTGGTATGATCCAAGCTCGTTTGGTACGTTTATTTGTCGATTTAGTGAGGTTTTTGAAGTTGGTGGAAATGAAAGAAAAAGGAAAGAGAGAGGAAAAAGAGAGAAGTGATAGGTGGAAAATGGAGGAAAAAGGAAAAAATGGGAGGTTTTAACCTCCCATTTTCAGCTCGTGCCCTCGCGCTCCGTGCGGTGTTCGTTTTCTCCGTCGTTTAGGCGTTAAATATTTATTTTTACGCGTTTAATTATATTTATAAAATCACAATTCTTATTAAATAATTTATTTAAGTTATTTCCTTAAATCTTTAATAGATTAAATTAAATTTAATTACGTTTGGTTATAAATCGTGTACGTTTTATTCGAGTAGTGCAAATCAGTTATTTACTATTATAAAATAGTATTTCGGTCATAATTGCGTTATTTTAGTTTATAACCATTTATTCACCAACGTCCGTGTTAACCGAATAGAATCTCATTCTATTTAAATTGCGTACGATTTAATCAAATCGCAAAGTTGTATATATTAACCAATATATAATCCGATACATAAATTAGCCTAACACAGAACTAATTACATGTATTAACAAAGAATTAGGCGCTAATACTAGCCCTAATTTGGCGGTTGTTACAACTCATATGCCAAAACAAAAAGTTGCGCGGGTTAGACAAACAGTTGGAACACAAATTAGATGAGATATTACATCTTATGAGAAAACTATGGATTTCGTTATGAAGTTTCTTAGAACTAGTAGTGGGCGCAATTCGATTTGGGTAATTGTGGATAAAAAGACTAAGTCAGCTCATTTCTTAGCTATCCGCGAGGACTACAAAATGGAGAAATTGGCGAGGTTGTAGTATAACGAAGTAGCAGTAAGGCATGGAGTGTTTGTATCAATTATATCCGATTTTAATGGTTATTTTACTTTACAATTTTGGCAAGTGTTACGGAAGGCTTTGGGAACGCGTTTTGATATGAGGACGGGTTATCATTCCCAACTGAAGGACGGAGTGAGCAAACCACTCAAACATCTGAGAATATGCTGGGAGTGTGTTATCGGTTTTGATAGAAGTTGGGATACCTACTTACCATTAGTCAAGTTTTCATATTCTAGTATTCAATGTGCACCATTTCAAGTAGGAGTGCAGAAAATCGTTCATTTGTAGTATGGGCTGAATTTGGATTAGAGTTAGTTGATTGGATTGAAATAGTCCATGAAGCTATTGACAAGATCGTTCAAATCTAACAAAGTGTTGACTGATAAAGTCTTACACGTATTTCTAGAAAGAATTTAAGGGGAAACAAATAGCATTGTGCTAAGAAACTGAAAGAAACCATGGATTGAGAAGTCAAAAATACTGAAGCTCATAAAATTTTATTTTGTCACGGCCCGATAGAATGCTAAGCAAGGACCTGAATTTATTGGGAAGCGATGAGATCAAACTAAGCTTAACTATACGTAATTATTTTATGATCATGTTGACAGTATATGTTCGATTGAATTTCGGGACGAAATTCTCGCAACTGGGGGATACTGTGACATTCGTCACCGAAACGCTATTCATACGTTACTTATATACGATCATTTCTATTTGTATTCAAGCGCGCGAAATTATTGGAGAAATTAAATCATGTATTCGTATTCTAAACTATGTGAGAAATTTAATTCTCGTATAGTATTACTCGAACTATTGCTCGTACACAATTTGGGTAAAAAAAAAAAAGGATATAGTAATTAATAACGTAATCATAATAATACTTAATAACAATAATGAAGTAATGATCAATCATATCAATCGAAAGCTTTATTATTCGGCAATCGGAGGTAAGTTATCAACGTTATGTAGAATAATGTGCAAGGTACAATACATAACTATATAGCTAACCTTACTTGAGCCTATGGGGTCACACACAAGGAGCATTGAAACATTAATTAGTTATAATATATATATATTATATATTATCATTTTTAAAGTAATATGACAATTAAAAGAATCGGTTATTGTTTTGGGCTAAGTCACACAAAGAAATTTAAGTTTTTTTTTATAATTAAGCCAACGAGCCCAAAGGCCTATATGTTAATTAAGTGCTAGTTAAGAGAAAAGAGTATTAGGTTTAAATATATAGAAGGATTACAATTATATTTTTTGATCAACTCCCTTTCGGTTAGAGCAATAGCCGCAGCACAACACCAACAAAATAAAAAAATGCATTTGATTCCTTTTTGCTTCTGAAGGCTACAATTGAAATGGAAGAAAACCTTGTTTTCTTGGTTTTGGTTTGACCGAAGGTTTTAACAACACAAAAGGGTGTGCGATTTTGACTTCATTAAAATAATCTTGCTTTTGTGTGTTACGCGTTCGTGTGTTCGTGTAGGTACTTTTATAAACCCTAATCTATAGATTTTCTTTATAATTTTTCTAAGATATACAAGTAGTTGGTCGAATTATTTGTTTGGGCTTTTGATATATTAAGTATCTTATGTTTTGCAAACCGAAAGTTAAATAAACGGAAACTCAGAATCTGTCGGAATTTTTCAGTCCTGTTCAACGGCCGATTTGATCAACCTATGTTCGTTATCAGGCTTCGGTCAAAACTGGAAAGTTGTAGATCTCGAAATTTTACTTAAGCTCGCGAGGTTTCGGCCTCTAAAACGATTTATATTATTTTATAAAAAATTATTTTGTAAACTGCTGGATTGAGTGACGAATTTTCGGAAAAACATTGGTACGGTCTGAATCGTGGGATCACATGTTTGGCTTTGAATTTGGTTTTTATTTATTTTACTTAAAAGCCTACAGATGTATTTAAAAGAAAGACGATATGTTTCTTAAACATAAGTTTACTTTGTTTCTTTAAAATAAGTTTACATTCAAATATGATTGAAGCCTTTCAAAAATGTAGATGATACAGGAGGATAGTTGTAGGTTAATGGATGGTTGGTAACTGTGATTGGGTATTAGTTGTTAGGACCATGTCTTAATTACCTATTAATTAATTTTATACTTTAATTTTATAAGCAGTAAGCTACTAGTAAGCTACTGATATGTTGGTGTCAATCAACTTATTAAGGTTTAGAAAAGTTATAAATATTTGTTAATTACGTTAAAGGATTTGGCATAGACAACTAGCTATACGTCCATAGGTTTATTTTGGTACTTATAAAGTGTTCTCCTTATAAATGGTTAAAACATATGGAAACTCGGTCAATCAATTAGGATATTATTTATAAGTGGGTTAAGGTCGTTGTACAAATTTCTTAAGTAGAATTTCACGTGTTTGTAGGAAGCTTTGCTTAGACACGATTGAAGCTTTGATAAATCAAGGTGAGTTTTCGTGGCCCCATTTTCTTTACATATTTTTACATTGGGGGAAAAGTATGCTCACATGTTTTACCAACTGTTTTATGCTGTGAACGTATTCATTTCTATTTTTGGACATATACTTGAAATGTGTGACACTATGTGACTTATATGCATTGAGACTTGTTGCTTACATCCGTGCTGTACTTCCTTGTGGAGTATTTTCCGTACATTGAGATCTGTTGTTTACATTCGTGCTTTACCTCCTTGTGGGGTATTTGCCGTACATTGGGATTGTTGCTTACATTCGTGCTTTACTTCCTTGTGAGGTAATTGCCGTATATTGAGATATATTGGCTGCATTATTTCACATTTGTGTACATTTCTATTGCATTGTCCTAACTTATCATTATCACAGCAAAATGTTTATTTTTATGGTGTCTGGTTTCAAACCTACGAAACTCACCAACATTCGTGTTGACGTTTTTGAGCATATCTTTTCAGGTTATACTAGTGGACTTAAAGCAGTGGACAAGAGAACTTAGTGGACCTTTAGGGTTGCATTAAGAGTTATTCAAGACTTGTGGTACATCATTAAGGTTGTTTGTGAAGGCTTGTTTTGCCTTAACATTGTACAACGTTTGTTTGTAAGATTTTGAATTCATTGTTGAAATGTATGCACGACATGAACCGTTATTCATGTTAATGGCATCATGACACATTGGATATTGTATTTCATTTAGAATTCTTTATAATGACGTGTTATGATCCTATCACCGTTATACCCCGTTGTTTCCGCTTTAGACGGGGTGTGACACGCAGATTATACAAGAATCTTGAAAACGGCATATTGGTGAGGTTTTGTTTGAACAATTATATCTTGAGTTGTACTTAACTTATTGGTCCGGTAACCTCTTAGTTGATTGGTAGGCTATATTTGATAATGCCGCCTAAATTTGATTACTATAATGACAGCTCATCGAACATTAGCAACAATGATTATCTAATGTTGGCAGTCGAAGATTTCAGCAAAAGCCAATCTATTTTTCGTGCAGAGTTAGAATATCTTGAAAGGTGTGTATTTCAAGTGATCAATTCTATGTCTCAACTATGCAACTGTCAATATGTTTCTATACAGAACTCAATTTCATAGATTTGTGTTTTGATAATGAAAAAGTTATGATCGATATAATTACTGTATTTGTGTCGGCAGGTGGGTGGTAGAGCATAGAATAGACAAGCTCAAGTTTGCTAGGCAGAAGCAAATTTATGCTTTATTTACTGCCTCTTCAACATTTTCCTCTCCTGAACTATCGGATGCTCGTATTACATGGGCCAAAACTTGTGTCCTCGTTACCGTTATTGATGACTTTTTTGATATCGGAGGCTCTCCGGAGGAACTGGACAACCTCATTCAGTGTTTTGAAAAGTATATTAATTTACCTTCAATGGAGCCCTATATATATATATATATATATATGTATACATATATATGTATGTATATATATATATATATATGTATACATATATATATACATACATATATATATGTATATATATATATATACATACATATATATATATATATATATATATATACATATATATATATATATATACACATACATATATATATATATATATATATATATATATATATATATATATATATATACATATATATATATATATATATATACATATATATATATATGTATGTATATATACATATATATATATATATATACACATACATATATATATATACATAGGGTGTGGTTATTGTAAAAAGACATTTAAAGTAAAAAGGATAGGAAACAATTTTAGAATTCATATTTACTTTTAAAAAAATGGTTCATATAGATCAATACAAAAAAAAGAAACGTATATTAAACTTGTACAAACATATTACGCCAAGTTGATACAATTTCATTTAAAGAATGATACATATTATCGATAAACCTTAAAATATGATACATATTCGATTGTAGTTGATACATCGTGATTTTGATACATAGTGGTTTGATACATGATTATATCATCATTTAATATAATTGAATGCTATTTGTAAGGGACACGTGTCACTATATCATGGCTTCTTACCCCTTTTTACGTTAAGCTTCTTTTTATTTGAACCAAATATATATATATATATATATATATATATATATATATATATATATATATCTGCATTTTTTCAAACTGATATTTTTCTCTGAAGTTGTTAAAGCATGCTAAGAGTTTTTTTTGTTATCAACTGCAGATGGAATGTGAATGTTGACACCGATTGCTGTTCAGAGGAAGTTCGCATTTTATTTGTAGCACTGAAGGATGCAGTGTTGTGGGTTGGAGACAAAGGTTTTAAATGGCAAGAACGAGACATAACAAGTCATCTTATTGAAACTGTATGACGAAATCCTTGATCCTAGCTATTACCATCATAAAAATTTATTACTCATTCTTTTCTTAATTATTACGTAGTATTTAATTTTTGTTTATCTTTTTGGTCAGTGGTTGGATATGATGAAGTGTATGTTAAAAGAAGCTATATGGACGAGAGACGGTGTGGTCCCAACGATTGACGAATATATAAAAGCGTCTTTAGTGTCATTCGGTTTGGGTCCAATTGTACTCCAATCTCTGTTCTTTGCTGGTCCAAAATTGTCAGAGGAGATTGTTCGAAGCTCTGAATATAACAGCTTATTTGAGCTACTGAGCACTCACAACCGCCTATTGAATGATACACGAACCGTCTATGTAATTGTTTACTTGTTGATTTCTAAAGATATATGATAAAAAAAATTGCTACTACTATACTAACGGATGTATATTAATGCAGAAAGAATTTTCGAAAGGCCAATTAAACGCTGTGACTTTGCACACGAATTATGGAAAGAGTGCGATTGAGGATGCAGAGGTCATAGATGAGGTTAAAATGTGGTGTAAGGATCAGGAGAGAAAGCTATTGAAGTTAGTTCTAACAGAAAAGGGAAGCATTGTTCCAAGAGCTTGCAAAGATCCATTCTGGAAGATGTGTAACGTCGTGAATACTTTTTATACAAGCGACGATGGGTTCACAGGACATGCGATCCTTGATGTTGCACACGAAATTATCAATGAACCACTATGTATCCCACTAGTTTCTGCTTACGAATAAAACCGCGGAACTATAGTAATTATCTTTCAAAGATTGTATAATGTGTCATTGTTAGATTGCTGTTGTATAATAAGGTTATAATTAAGTACAGAATGCCCTTACATGTAAGATTGCTGTTGTACACATGTAAGATTGCTGTTGTATAATAAGGTTATAAGTACAGATCAAGAATGGTCAATAAAGTTTCAGTTTTTTTTCTTGGTGGTATCCGGAAATTAGATGTTTATGCTTTTATAAAAAAATATATACATTTTATATACAGAAACCATTAATCTTTTAAGTTCTCTTATGTTTTGGTTCTAAATAGTAAATACTGCTTCCCATCCAGACTCCCTGTTTCGTATATATCATTAATTGTCACAGCATTAGTGGCTTAATAAGATACTTTTGACCATCATTTAACAATGTAATCATATCATATGATATTTAAAGTAAGTTAACATTAACTAGTATGATGCCTTGTAACATCTAAGTTATATTTGAATTTTGTTAATGGCAACCGTTAGGGCAGTCTTCAACACAACAACAACAACAATACCAAATCCCGTATTTTCAGGGTATGGGGGGTAAGATGTAGACAGTCTTTCCTCTGCACAAGGTAAAGAGAGTCGTTCCTCCACCCGAAGGTAAAGAAAGATCATCCCTTATCCGAGGATAAAGAGACTCCTTCCCAAGGGACCTCCGGCTAACATGAAAGGAAAAACAAAAATTGCAAAAGATATACAAGCAAGTAATATTAGCACATACAAGTATTTGTGATACTAAAACAACTAAAAATAAAGGATGTAAAATGGTATATATGGGATGCATAGCTATAAACTAGATACATGAAATACCATATACATATATAAAGGTATATATATATATATATATATATATATATATATAACTAAGTTAGGAGACCTTAAATGATTTGGCAACTATTTACCTATGCCACATCACCAAAATCCTATGTGTCATCATTATATGAAAGAAGTTTGATGACGTGGATTCTCCTACACTCATATGATAAATAAGGTAATACATTATAAGAAAATTAAAAATTAAAACTAATTTATACTAATTAAATTTAAAGTGTTATTAGATAATTAAATTATAACCAATTCAATCCAAACTAATGTGTCATTAGATAATATTTGTAGTATAATATTTTTATTAAAGTCGAAAATCATGGATTCATTTATCTATTTTTTCCCCTCTAATTTTGTAAGAGGGGTAATTTTATAATTTCTTTATTATTTTTCGTGGTTAGGAAGATTGACCGCAATCTGAGCGGTACCACCCACCCTACCCTACCACCTATAGACGCCCGTCCATAATGTCTCATTTAAGTATTTATATATATCTCATCACTATAGATTGATTTTAATGCACATTAGTTGTTCAATAAAATACCTAAATAGTTTTATCAATCGATACAATTTATGTTTGTTAAATCTATGCACATATGTCTTGCTCAACAAATTATTGCAACCTTAACAACAAAAATGTTATTATTACCAAACAATTGTTTTAGCTATAGATATCACTTTATAATATACACATCTTTTTCAACCTTCATAATGTACTCATATATTGTAGGAGAAAAAAATTTGCTCTTATTTCATTTTTAAAAAGTCAAAAGCTATAAAATATCATTGATATCGGTAAAAAAATCTATTTGTTACACAATTTGAAAGTTTTAAGGGGTTAGCTGTCCTTCATCTCTTCATACTTACTTAATTATATTATTAAATTATTTTTTAAATGTTATAAAAATGATCATACAAAGGGAAGTGATTTGGAAACTACTTTTTCTAGCCGTATACCACATATGTATTATAGTGCTGTATAATACAACACTTTAAAGCATACGTGATGATGTACCAAAAAAACGATAACAATTGTACTAATCATCACTCATATATAAAGTGTATACAACATAAAATTGAATATCATTATTAAAACATTTCATTTACCGTTTTACATTATGAGATCTATTATTAAATTATATTGGTGTACCAATAAAACGATAACAATTGTACTAATCATCACTCATATATAAAGTGTATACAACATAAAATTGAATATCATTATTAAAACATTTCATTTACCGTTTTGCATTATGAGATCTATTATTAAATTATATTTTATAGCCGTGCATCGTACGGGTTTAACACTAGTATATATATATGTGATTAAGATCCATGGAGAAGAAATATTTTAGAGAGAAATGAGAGAAGAGATCTGGACCCTTAATTAAATTGATCAATGGCTCAAAAGTAGGATGGCACATATTGTAAATAATTGTAACATTATTTGACTATTAGAGGGGTAAAATTGTCTACATAAATTCGGTTATTTTTTTGAATTGTCTGAGTTTTAATAATCCCTATAAAATCTCCTAGAAACTAGGTGTCTATCAAATAAATGGAGAGTCATCCTTATTTATTTTTTGTGTCGATAATAAAAAAATAAACGTGATTCTCATCGGAGATTTGAAATACCTTTTACTTTTTGGTTAACTATTAACTATTTATGTGAATTAAATAAGATTTTTTTCATTCTTTTTGTTGAATCATTAAATGAGTTTTAATATTTTTAATCGATATATTTATTAACCAGAGTGTATTTTAGTGAAACACAATGATAGGCATATAGTTTGTTTCTAAATCATCATCAATTTTTTTGTATACTATATAATATATATGAATGAATCAATGGGCAAGAATTCTGTGAATCAATGTTGTAAAACTTTTAAACCGATGTTAAGATTTTGCTGAATTAGTGTTACATTTTTCTGAATCGATGTTATTACATTTCTGAATCGCGTTGTAGAATTTACGAATCAATGTTAGAAAACGTTCATAATTTAGTATAATACATGCTACTCTTATAAATTTTGAATCAAAGATTTATCATTAAGATTTATGAATTTATTTGCTGAATCAAAGATTATGTAATCATCGTTTAAAATAGTGAATCAATTAATGTGAAAGATCATTGTCATAAATTAATAATCAACCTTCTTCTGTTACAAACTTTTGAATCAATGCCATAGTATTCATGAATGACTATTATAAATTTGTGAATCAGTATTATAATATAATGAATCATTGTTATAGATTGTGAATCAGTATTATAATACTTATAAATCAATATTATATGATATGTGAATCAATTTCGGTTGATTGATTGTTATGTATTACGAATTTTTCAACCTTTTCGGAATCGTTTCTTCAAAATATTTTAAGTTGAATAGAATGTTTGCGTACGTAATCTCGCAAATAAGTCTGTCAATTTTCGGCATCAAAGAGGTACAATCGATTTTTCACCTGCAATGGCCGATTCGATATATAGATCATATAATTCAATTCTTTATAATAAACTAATCTATTTCTAAAAAATATGCATATTAAACACACACAAAAAAAAACATAGACATGCATAATGAATGAACCATTAACATATTTAGTCGTAAACGATGATTACAAAGCTAAAAAACATTTACAACTATATCATCGTCATTCATTCTCTATTTTAGAAGTATTCATTTTCAAGCATGTGATTTTTTTGCGTATGGCATCCAAGCCAAATTGAAGAATCCATTTCAATTAGAGACATCAAAACATTAAATATATTCATGCACTACAGAGATCACCGCATGATTCCGATTAATTATAAAAGAGAAGTTGTAGTTAATTGAGAGAGATATAGTGGTTTTAGATTTTAGAAGAGTGGATATAAATAACAACTCCTAATTTCACGTACACAATGTTGATTTCTTATTTACCAATTAATATCAATATTAATTAATTAAAAACCAAAATGTCAATCCTACCCTTTGACCCTAATTTTAAATGAGTGGTCTAGAATGCTTCTCCCCTTTTTCCACCAAAATATCCTTCTTTTTTGATCCTCCAACTATATATATATATATATATATATATATATATATATATATATATATATATATATATATATATATATGTTCTTGGTGGTATCCGGAAATTAGATGTTTATGCCTTTATTAAATATTTACATTTTATATACAGAAACCATTAATCTTTTAAGTTCTCTTATGTTTTGGTTCTAAATACTGCTTCCCATCCAGACTCCCTGTTTCGTATATATCATTAATTGTCACAGCATTAGTGGCTTAATAAGATACTTTTGGCCATCATTGAACAATGTAATCATATCAGATGATATTTAAAGTAAGTTAACATTAACTAGTAAGATGCCTTGTAACATCTAAGTTATATTTGAATTTTGTTAATGGCAACTGTTAGGGCAGTCTTCAACACAACAACAACAACAATACCCAATCCCGTATTAATCTCGTATTTTCGGGGTATGGGGTAAGATGTAGACAGTCTTTCCTCTGCACAAGGTAAAGAGAGTCGTTCCTCCACCCGAAGGTAAAGAAAGATCATCCCTTATCCGAGGGTAAAGAGACTGCTTCCCAAGGGACCACCGGCCAACATGAAAGGAAAAAACGAAAATTGCAAAAGATATACAAGTAAGTAATATCAGCACATACAAGTATTTGTGATACTAAAACAACTAAAAATGAAGGATGTAAAATGGTATATATGGGATGCATAGCTATAAACTAGATACATGAAATACCATATAAATATATACAGGTATATATATATATATATATATATATATATATATATATATATATATATATATATATATATATACGGTAGTGATCAAGAGGGAAGTGTCTTTTTGGGGGGGAAGCGTTAGTATGCATCAAGAAGCATATTACAATTATTAATCAAAACGTCAACAATAAATTATTTTTATTGGTAAATAGTAATCAAAATCGATGCTAAAAAGAATATTTTAACGAATGAATTTCATTTTTAAGTCATAACATTAATTGATGAATATTTATTTAATAAATTGTTAATATGCAGTGTGATGCATATTAACTAATATGCATCGCGATGCATATTAAAACTTCACATTATTTGAAAGATATTTTTATTATTAATATGCATCACAATGCATATTAACTAATATGCACTGCGATGCATATTAACGGATTTGGATCTAATATTCATAAATCGATGCTATAACTTGAAGAAATAATTTATCAAGGAAGCTTAACATTCATAGCATCGATTCTGATTAACATTTACTAAATTTCAGTTTGTTTTTTTCGAGATTTGTATGGGTGAAGGTAATATGCTTCCTGATGTATACTAACGCTTCCCCCCTTCCCCAAAAAAATGCACTTCCCTCTGGATTATTCCACTATATATATATATATATATATATATATATATATATATATATATATATATATATATATATATATATATATATTTATATATATAAGCATGTGAATTTATTATACAAAAACTATAAGTATATCAGATGGAAACATATAATATATATAGATACACACAATCTAAAAATGTCATAAGTACATAGTTACGAAAAATATTTAAGTATGATATACGAAACTATAGATATATAGGAAGTATATATAACTATAGTATATATATACATACAATATAAAATATAAGTCTAAAATTTGGTTAAATATCAAACGATAAGTAGATACACATAAAATACCACTACACTGGTATACCTATACTTAAACCTAAACCAAAAAGGCTCTAATACTATACCCTCATACCTAGTCCCTACTCGTCTAACCTAACTCTACATAACTATCATGACCATCGTGCTCAAGTATTTTGTTTAATATGTGCAAAAATATGTATACGTAGCTATTAAGTATTTTGTATTATATATACAAAGAAATATATATAAGTAGATACACTAGTACATAAATGTATATTTATGGCGGTGAAAAAGGCCATCTGAAGCGGTGATCTAACCGCCCCTGATGCCGGTGACACAAAAGCCTGAACATCTTTTAAAGCGGTCAAACGACCGTTTCAAAAGCATGAACTTGAAGCGGTTACTTTGCTTTAATAGAACGGTTGTTGGACAATAAATTAGGTGTTTGTTGGGCTAATGAACCGCTTCAAAAGTCAAATGAAAATTCAAAAGAAATGCACTTTTACCCCCAAAAGCATATATTCATTTTCAATTTCCCGCTAATCACCCAAATATATTCATTAGTTTTACTTCAACTTATACTTCAAATTCAAATTAATTTTCTTTCATGAAAAAAAAAAATTAGATTCCTTTTCAACTTATATAAATATACATACACAATAACTGAAATGAAAAATATCAACCTGTTTTAATCGAACAAAAAATTACATATATCTTAAATAAACATTCCAAATTACAATAAATCAGAAATACATAGATTTGAACATAGCAGTACTGTATTACAAGTCCTTAACCATATATTTATAAAGTAAAACTTCTTCAATTGCACTAGCGATACACTGCAACTCATCGCCCTTTCAGTAACCACTAGTCCACTTACTCATTTGTTTCTTGAGGATACTGCAATAGAAATAAACACACTATAAATTATATATTATTTTTATGTTTATTGTATCTACATATACATAGAAGAAACATATGCTCACCACAACAACCGATGAAGTACAACTAGATGTGAGCCATCATCACGGACGAGATCTGAATACAAATACAGATATGTAAGAACACAGATCTGATGAACCAAAAGAAAGATCTAAAAAAATATTGATTCATAGTTTCTTTTAATCTTACATTAAATTACTGGTTTGCTGCCACCGTGACGCACTGTTATTCATCACCGGAAACACTTCAATCTATTTTCTATAGTGGGAAATAACTAAAATAAATCTTGCTTCTGTAAGTTAGTTGGTGGGTGCTGGAGATAATGTGTGTGGTGGAGAAGATATGTGTGTATGTTTATTTATAAGTAAAATGAGAAAAGAAGAGCGGTTATTTGTTATTTTATAGTGCGGTTCTGAAACAACGTGCTATATAATAATTTTGGAGCGGTCCTTGTTATTTTATAGCGCGGTTCATGTGAACCGCGCTATAAAATACTTTTTATGGGGCGGTCATTTGTTATTATATAGCGCGGTTCATACGAACCGCGCTATAAAATACTTTTTATGGGGCGGTTATTTGTTATTTTATAGCGCGTTTCACAAAGAACGTGCTATATAATTCTTTTATGGAGCGGTTCTTTGTTATTTTATAGCGCGGTTCACAAACTCATTTTTTTACTTTGGAAATAACCGCTCCATTTTATTCTATTTGAAATAGTTTTTTACTTAACCGTTCTAAAATTGCACTTTTTTGAAGCGAGTTGTTTTAAACCGCCACAAATAATGGTACCTTTTGGAGCGGTGTTTACTAAACCGCTATAAATATAAGTAATTAGAGCGGGTTTTTTTTAAACCGCTACAAGTTATGCCATTAAACCGTTTCAAAAAAAAATTTGGACCCACTTTTTACCTTTTATAGCGGTTTTCACGTAAAACCGCTATAACACTGCGCTCTAAATAGTTATTTTTGTACTAGTGATATAAGGAGTATATGGCAATGAGATAGATACATATAAAATATAATCTACCTATGTAAAAAATATCATACTCATCTATTGTAGTACTACTAATATAAATACAAAAATATATGTATATATAGAGAGATATGAATATATAAGGCTATCTACCTACTTAAAAACCCCTACTCATCTATCCTAATCCTAGTCCTCCCCAAATTCCTATCAAAAGTCATGTCCTCCGTCAGGAGAAGCTCCTTCATGTCGAGCTTCAGTCTATCCTCCCACCTACGTCTGGGTCTACCCCTTCTCCTTACCCCGTCTACTGTGAGTGCTTCCACTCTCCTAACCGGCGCTACCTGCGGTCTCCTCCTTACATGTCCAAACCATCTAAGTCGTCTTTCTCTCATCTTGTTGGTGATGCTCGCAACCTCTGGTACCTCCCTATAAACTCCATTCGGTATCATATCAAACATTGTTTTACTCACGTCCACCTTAGCATCCTCATTTCCGCCACTTCCATCCTTCTCTCTTGTGCTTTCGTCAGCAGCCAACACTTTGCTCCATACAACATAGCTGGTCTGATAGCCACCCTATAAAATTTCCCTTTCAGTTTAAGAGGGACTTTTCGGTCACACATGACACCTGTAGCTACTCTCCATTTCACCCAACCCACTTTTATACGGTGGGTCATGTCATTGTCTATTATCCCCGATTTATGTAGCACTGATCCTAGGTATCTAAAAGACTCATGCGGGTGTAAGATCTGGTCCCCAATGCGGATGTCCACTCCATCATTATCCTCGTCCTCGTTCCTATTGAAGTCACACCGTAAATATTCCATCTTTTGTCGACTGATCCGCAGGCCATTATCTTCTAAGGCCGCCATCCAATGCTCCAGTTTCCTATTCAGCTCATCCTTGGTTTCTGAGACTAGCACGATATCGTCAGCAAAAGTCAGACACCATGGTATGCTCTCCTGTATCCCTCGCGATAACTCGTCTAGAATTAAGGCAAAAAGGTAGGGACCAAGGGCAGAGCCCTGGTGTAAGCCTATTTCCACTGGAAAATACTATGTGTTTCCCACTGGTGTCCGTACGCAAGTCTTCGCCCCTTCGTACATATCACTGATAGCTCTAATGTATCTACCCGGTGCAACTTTGGCATTAAGGGTCCTCTAAATCAACTCACGTGGAACGCTATCATATGCTTTCTCCAAGTCCAAGAAAGCCATGTGTAATGTCCTTTGCTTTTCCCTATACGTACTTCTCCATAAGACTTCTAATAAGGTGTATCGCTTCGATCGAAGAACGTCCTTTGGCATTAGGGCAGTCTTCAAGAAGTCATATTATGCATCACGTGTGATACATTAACAACCAACAGTCATTCGTTCTCTAACTACAACGGACAACTTTAAACATAAAATTACTTCTAAGACATCACTAAAAGCTGTTGTTATCATTTTTCTATGAAATTGTCTTGATACGACGAGAAAGAGAGAACTTGAATAGGAAGGGTATATGTTTTAGTGTTTTACAAGCCATATGTGGTAATACACAAATTGCTAATAACACGCATTAATGCTTAGGTCATTGAAGTAATCTGTCATTTTGGTCATATGAGGAAGAAGTTGTTAGAGAAGGCTTATGTGCTCTTTTAATGTTCGCAAATTTATTGTATTCCAACTTGTATCTCTTTCAATCGCTTACGATCTTTCTGTATATTTCAATTCATTCTTCACAACAACAACAACAACAAAAAAAAAAAACATATTAACACGCATAAAGTGCAAAGATGAAACATAAGAGAGAGTTGCAAACTATTTAAAGAATGAGAACTATTAAAAGTTTAAAACAAAAGATGCAAAAATATTGTCTCCAATTAGTTAAGCAATAGCACTCAATTCATTATTTAAATACAACATACAAGAAAATTTCCACCATTAATGAATATATTATGCTTATTGGCATTTTGTATTGTTTGAATATAAAATCCAAATAAATTAATTTAAAATGTTAAGACATATATGCATGATGGATGAGGGCAGCAAACAGGAGTCAATTAATAGTTATTATAATTATATTTCCTCAACAAACCCACTTAAATATTATGGCTAATGCTAATTTCCACATTGAGATTCTAATCTTTATATTGGATAATAATAAAAATCATAATTAACTGCTCCCTTTGATAAAATACACCTTCAAACATATTTACCTATAAAAATTATGCAAAGATAATAATAAGAAAGAGCACAAACAGGGGAAGGTCTATTGTTGTGTTTTATAATATAAGAATATATATTGACATAATCAACTACCTCTACGTATGCATGCATGGGATGTCGTTCATCGATCTTCAAAGTAATCATTTTCTAAACAATTCAAACTAATTAATTAAGTCTCCTCAAATGATTAAGTTTGATTGTTACGCTTAAACGGTAAAGTTAATAGCTTTTTAGTTTCACTCTTAAAAACTTTAGATGGGTTTGGTTCATGGATTTGAAATTTTAGGAGTTTACAGGATTTGAAATCGTGAAGGTACAATCCAACCTTCGCGACAGTTAATACCTTTCTTGATATATACATGAGTCAAAAACGTTACCTCTAATCATGATAACCCACATGGTGATTAGTACCTACGCTTTATGCATTTGACGACTCTAGTCAATTTCAAAGAATTGTGGATCACGCTCGTAACTGTAATTTTATGTCCCGTGGGTCCACCATTATAACGAGTTCGGTTGGAGATTTGGCAACCAGAAGTTCCTTTAACAAACCCTAAACCTCAAATCTGATAGGAAATCTCTAGTCAAGATCATAATGTTCTTTGAGGTATCACAAAACCACATGATTATACATAGTAAAAGAGTCCCTACATTAGCATGCACCAATGCCTTATCATCATTTTTAGAAAAATGTCCAATAAAAGCCAACCAGAAACTCACCTTTTACTCCTTCTCACTGCAAAGTAAAAAACACAAAATTAAACTGTGTTTTTTGCTTCCATTAACTAATCCTGATGTATAGATCCTTTCTATATATAAATCTCTTTCTTTTTAATTATAATTATTAATATAAACTGTATACTATAATATATATGTCTGAAGCAGGTGTGTAAGTTTTGAGTCAAATAGAGAGTTGATATTGATAGAGTTTTAAAGAGATGATGACTAAAAAAAAGTATGAACAGTAAACACCTCCCAACAACTTATTATTACAAATCCATGTAAAGGGAATCATGAAAGCTGACATTTATAATATACATCCTTACAAATCCCTTTTGATCACTTCTTCCTTTGTATATATATTAAAACATAAAATTATATAAAAAAAGGACATATTTTTCTGCATTAAAAAGGCACCCATCCCTTCTATTAGGCTCTCACTTCCTTCTTTAAACAAAATCAGTCTCTCCAAGTGTAAGTAACATGGACAACTTGATCCATTCATTCAAGTATGTCCTAATAAGCTTACTATTTGTTTGTGCTAATAACATGCTGCATGTCATGGCACAATGGCCAAAGGGAGGATCAACCAGGTTCTATGACTTTAAGGTCTCTCTTTCTTCACCCTTACCACACACACACACACATTTAAATCATACATTTTTCTTTTTCCAGATTTAAACTGACAATATGATGAAAATGGTGTTAGGTCCAAATGCTAAAGGTCAACAAACTCTGTGGCACCACAAATATTGTAACCATCAACCAGATGTATCCTGGACCCGTTGTTTATGCCCAAGAAGATGATCGTGTTATTGTCAAACTCACAAATGAGACACCCTACAATGCCACAATTCACTGGTATAATTATTACATTTTGCTTCACTTCAGAACTTACTTTGACTAATATCTAATGTGTATCTTTAATTGAATATATACTAGGCATGGTGTTAGACAGATACTGTCGTGCTGGTCAGATGGTCCTTCATACATTACTCAATGCCCAGTTCAATCTGGACAAACTTTCACTTATGAGTTTACTCTAGTGAAGCAAAAGGGAACCCTTTTCTGGCATGCCCATTTTTCATGGCTTAGAGCAACTGTATACGGTGCCCTTATCATCTACCCAAAAACTGGTGTTCCCTACCCTTTTAAATACCCTTATGAAGAGCATACCATTCTCTTAGGTCAGTCAAATTTACATTCATGTGATAAGTACTAGATACTAAACAATAGTAATATATAAAATTTTCTTATATATCTGTAGGGGAGTATTGGCAGAGAGATCTTGTACAGCTTGAGAAAAATGTTACAGCTAGTGGTGGTGGTCCTCCGATAGCAGATGCGTATACCATCAACGGTCATCCAGGCCCCAACTACAACTGCTCCGCAAATGGTACTAATCAGTATATCTCAAATGGGAAATTTTATCCTAGCTTATACTATGTTTTATAAGTTTAATATTATTTATTTCCTTTCTTTTGCAGATGTCTACAAGATTGATGTAGTGCCGGGAAAAACCTACATGTTAAGGCTAATTGGCGCGCTTCTAAACATGGAAAGTTTCTTCTCAATTGCTAACCACAAACTAACTATAGTTGAAGCCGACGGAGAATACACAAAACCATTCACCACTGACCGGGTCATGCTTGGACCAGGTCACACGCTAAACGTCTTGGTCACAGCCGATCAGAAGATAGGAAGATACTCTATGGCCATGGGCCCCTACATGTCGGCTCAAAATGTTCCATTTCAAAATATAACATCAATTGCTTACTTTCAGTATTTAGGTGCTACACTAAATAGTGTGGCTGTACCAGCTTCTTTACTACCTAGGTTCAATGATAATCTTGCAGTTAAAACCGTGATGGATGGGTTAAAAAGTCTTGAAATTGGTAACGTCCCGAAAGAGATAGACACAAATCTTTTCTTTACAATTGGGCTTAATGTCAATAAGTGCACATCAAAAAATCCGAACCAGAACTGTCAAGGTACAAATGGTGGTGTGATGGCTGCCTCTATGAATAATAACAGTTTCGTTAAACCTAATATTTCGCTCCTACAAGCTTATTACGACCACATTAATGGTCATTTCACTGAAGATTTCCCGGGGTCTCCACTAAAGTTCTACGACTTTGTTAATGGGGCACCAAATACGGCTCCTAATAATACAGGATCTGTGAGCGGAACTAGAACCAAAGTTCTTGAATACGGGAGTCGGGTGCAACTCATATTGCAGGACACAGGAACGGTGTCAACTGAAAACCACCCGATTCATCTTCACGGCTATAGCTTCTATGTGGTTGGGTATGGCAGCGGGAACTACAACCCTCAAACCGCATCTTTTAACTTGGTGGACCCACCTTATATGAACACAATCGGTGTACCCGTTGGCGGATGGGCTGCAATCAGATTTGTTGCAGATAATCCAGGTACTTACACAAACAAACACACTAACAAGTTCATCAACTTTTATTTAATTAAATTTTTATTTTGAAATGTTTTTAGGGGTTTGGTTTATGCATTGTCACTTGGAGATACATTTGACTTGGGGATTGGCGGTCACATTGATAGTGAAGAATGGGCAGGGACCACTGGAGACACTTCCTCACCCGCCAGCTGATATGCCTCGTTGTTAATTATGTTTTCCAAATTGTGATCTTTTCTTAAGTAAGAGATTCTTTCAAACAAGTGTGCATTAAGTGTGATTTCATTTTCTTAGAAAGGGTAGGTTTTCTATCGTGTAAAGGAACTCATGTTTCAGTGAAATAAATTGAAAGTTTTGATTCTATTTCAAGCATATTACGTCCTTTGTCTGTTATGTGACCATTACAGGTAGAGAAATGGATTAAAGTACTGTAGTTAGTTAAAGCTAGTGTACCTAAACAATATATTATATAATTATAATATATAAAAGCTCGTAATCAAAAAGCAACAAGTAGCTTAATATGCATCATAGTGACAGTTGAAAACTAACGCCAATCAGGAATGATTTGATAAATGAATTTTATAGTAAACGATGGCTTAACTAACAGTGAAAAAGGATCACGGGTTGACTTTTTCTGAAATCCAAGATATCTCTTCGTTTGCAATCTTCCTAGAGAAGTTTATTCTTTCATTACTCTTCAAATTCAAGTAGTCAACCTGTACACAATGTAGATCCGACAATAGTAATATGTAAAAAACAATTATAAATTAAAACCAGGAAAGAGCATCGACCTGATCAGGGTCTAGAACCAACAAGCAAAAAGCTTCCACAGGGCCAGCTGAAGGGTCCAATGAGCTTGGCACCTGGGTCAGTTGGTCAACTAGAGAGGGAATCCCTGGGTTCGGTCCCAAGTACTGGAGCCTGGACTTTGGTGAACTAGCAAACCAAGCTTTCTCTCTTTGCTGCATCATAGATTCCAAACACATAAAATTATAAAAATTCATAAGAAGAATATTAAATAAAAGGTCCGTTTAGTGCAACATTCTAGACATGAAAGATCAATAATCACAATGGGCAATGGAGTTCTCAAGTTTACACTGATCAATGTGCTTGGTATTGCATTTTCAAGTACTTATGGGCTATGGCTTATTGAGTCTTTTATAAGACAAAAAACACACTTTCAAGTGTCTGAATACCGCATTTTAGCCTAGATTAGAGGAAAATCACAAACTTTTAAGCAGCTGGAGCGATGCTTAGTTGAAACCTGGAACGTCATAAGCACTTAACGCTCAATGGAATTATGAAATTCGGTATTCATCAAAAATCAGTTATGAAACTGGGACTACCTGAAGTTTAATGGGATCAGAGTTTGATCCATCAATAACATCAACTGCACCATTTATCCGAAACTGCTCCCACGAATCCGTGAAATACCAACAAATCTAATTCATAACCAACGAATTACGTACGTTAAACAATGCTAAAAAAAATAAACTTTATAATTGGGCTTCAAACTATATACATACTTCAGCAAATGGCCAATGATTTAGATCATCAATCTGCAGTTAAAATTGTTTTAATCAAAATCAAGATTTACCTTTTAATATTAGATTGGTATATAAACTAGTACAAATTTAAACCTTGTGAGTTCTGCAGTCTGTATTAATTTGAATTTTATCTGTTGCATCTTGAAATCCCCTGACATAACATAACATAACATATAACATATATAATATAATTTATAAATAAAGCCCTATAAAAATTAGTATATATAATCAACAAATACCATAACTTTGATTGTGAAATAAACACCTGAAAACGACAGTCCGATTAGCAGGCATGCCATTGGGTGCTATTGTAGCCTGTAATTATAAAACCCCAAATTATATATAGAGCACATAATAAATAAAATGAATTAAATTAAATTATATACTTAAAACAAAATTTATATATACGTACGAGCTGAAAATAGGTAGAGTGTCTGAGGTGGGAATTGGAGTGGAGTGAGTTAAGAAGAAGCTGTTTCCATGGCGCTGTTACGGTGCCCATTTCCTCCTGATTACTGTTTTTCTCGGAGGTAGCTGTATTGAGTTTAAATGTTAAGGACAAGTTTTGACATTTTTAAATAGTACAAGGGGTCAAACTGAAAATGCAGAATAAGGACCCAAATTGGCCCAAGGGTCCGGTTAGGGATGGCAATGGGTCGGGTTCGGGTCGGATTTTAATGAACCCGTACCCAAACCCTTTTAGAATATGAATACCCAACCCCATAGCTAGCGGGTATCCATTTAATATTACCCACCGGTTTTTCGGGTTTCCCTGTGGGTATCGGTTATCCCCGCTTGACTATTCCGCAGATAAAATACCAAGTATGGCGATTAGAAATGATGTCTTAAAACGGAAACATAACAAAACAAAAGAAGCAAACCAAGATACCCTAAATAATAGAATGGTTGTTCAAACCGGTCATTATATTTAATTGCATGTGTTTGAAAGTACAAAATTCAAATGTCATGATCATTAAAATTCAAAAATTAGATGCGAAATATATAGATAATATGATCATTCTTAATCTTCATTCTTCAATCTTAATCCACAAATTAATTGGACTTTAATTATATTTTATTATATATATATATATATATATATATATATATATATATATATATATATATATATAATATTTTATGGATCACATATAATTATTAATAATAATTATGCGGGTACGGGTGCGGGTAATTGGGTATGGGTACGGGTACGGGTAATCGGGGCGGGTATTACTAAAACCCGTACCCAAACCCAAACCCGCGAAAAAAAAATTTGTACCCAAACCCGTATCCAAACCTATTTACCCATACGGGTTCGGGTATTAATTGGGTCGGGTTCGGTTTTCACCATCGGGTTCGGGTGTTTTTGCCATCCCTAGGTCCGGTCCAAAATACCGCTAGTGATGGATTGATGAGGTTCTTCAAATTAATTAATTAAAAATAAATAGTTTGATTAAGAGAAATACTTTTGACACAAACAATTTACAAAAATTTGGATACAAATTTATGTGTCACTTACAGTATAAAGTATGGAGAGAGAATTATGGGTGATGAAAACTCAATTTGTAACTTTTATTTGTATGAAATATTTGTACCTAAAGCATTGCTCTTGATTTAATGATACAGTTCACAGGGCCATGGGGGTAGAGAGTTTTTGTTTTTGATGGTAAGAGTGAGAAGTTTTTCGATCAATTAGCGTACGCCATCTGTCACTGCATGTCACACCATTAGGGGCTGTTTTGTAATTTCGACAAGATTAGGGAGCTACCATTGAAATGTTAGCCAATCGCAAGACTTGATCCACAAATCAATGCTTTTCTCACAAAATCATAAAGGATTCACTTCATTATTGGAACTAACTTCTTTACATTCTTCCAAATCATATAGATATATAGATATAGGTGATGATTCGTAGAACACGATAAAGCATATTTAGTGGTGTACGGATTACTTCCGATATGGGTGATGATCTATAGCGTCATAGGGGAAGGTTCATATGAGAACCACCAAGAAATTGGGAACTTGTGAAAACCACTCAAATATGTGATTGTTCACATATGATAATCAATAAGACCTTGAAATTCGAAAAATTAAGTATAAAAACTTATTTTAACTAACTTTAACCGATTTGTTCACATGTGAACTGTTCAATAGTGAACATATGTGTTTCTACATGTTTTTATACGTTATTTTACGTTTTTTGACGTCTTTTTGTTTCTCATTTGAACAAATATTAATGTTCACATGTGTATAAAGTGAATTACACGTGAACAATTACATATTTCTTGTGGTTCTCAAAGTTCTCAACTTTATAGTGATTCTCATTTGAACCCTCCACTAGCGTCATATATACATAAACTAGCTTTGAAACCCGTGTATACACACATGGCGTTAAATGTGTATAAGATTTTCAATAAATAAATTTAATAATAGTTTTATCTTTAAAGTTTCAATTTTTTTTTTTTTTTTGTTTTAACCTATTTAGTTTTTTATCTAATGATTTACTCATTCTAGGTTTAATGTGTTGATAGTTTAACCCTTTACGGAAATATCTACAATTTATACTTTAAAAGTTTGATGGTTTAATCTCAAAATTTTATTTTTTATTATGATTTTACCATCGTAACTTTAACCAGTTTTATCATATAACTTTCAAAACTATTCTACTTTAACCATTTGAAGAGTTAAATCAATAAGTCAAACATCTTTTAACCACCATCAAAATCAAAAGGGAAATTGTCAAAAAAGTACGCCATACTTTGATGATATATTCAATTAAGTACCTTTACTAATTTTTTAGTAATACTTGTTTTTTGGATCACTATATCAACAATGCATATGCATATATATACTTACTTTTTAGTAATATACATACGATACAAACTATATATATATATATATATATATATATATATATATATATATATATATATATATATATATTATTAGAAAGACACAAACTTTATTAGAAAGCTAAAGACATTGAAATGTTGAGATTCGATATCTACAAATAAATATGAAATAAGATAACTTAATCGATAACTGTAAAATTGTAATTAAAGTGACAGATCGTAGGTAATTAAAATTGTAACCAATGTCAGACACCATCAATTGTAATAATAATAATAATAATAATAATAATAATAATAATAATAATAATAATAATATAATAATAATAATAATAATAATAATAATAATAATAATTGAATAAAAATATAGAATTTGATTAGCTAATTGAAATTTTGATGACATCATAACATGTTTCCTATATATAATCTAGGGTGTGGCTTTCCATACCATTTTTTTTTTACTCACCATACCACTGAATACTGTTCAAAACATTGTCCACCACACCACAAAATCCTCAACAACTACATTCTTTCCAGAACACTGTAATTACAAAAGCACCACACCCTGTGCTCTAAATGCTTTTGACCGTTAATTTATTGCACAAATTTTTATGTTAAAAATTAAATAAAAAGGAAAAAAATGGTATGGTTAGTAGTAATTAACCATAATTTAAGATCGTCATTTTTTCTTGCGATTACGAAAGCAAGATACAATGATGAATGAAATGCCATCCAATAAAACACAATTATATCAAAAAACACCTATAGTCTCGTAACATTTAGAAGAACATACACCTATAGTACATGCTCACAATGACAGTAAGGGCATGTTTACTTTCCTCTTAATGGTCTGTTTCCATATACTTCTTAATCTAGATAGATAAATTGTTGTTTCTTTTTCACTTAATCTGAAATGAATGTCTGTTTCTGAAATAAGTAGAAAAATGAAGCCCTTACCAAAAAGAGGCAATTAATGATAAATATATATTTTTTTCACCATTTTTTTCCAATAGAAATTGAACAAGCCCTTTCTTGTTCAAACTTTATATCATTTAACTTCATCTTTTTGGTCAAAAAAAAATTACATTTACTCAAACAACATTTGTTATAAACAGATATGTTTATCCAAACAGACATCATGCAAACAACACTTAATGATAAAAAAAGTAAACAGCCCCTAAGTATTCTCGAAATTAAAATTAAATTTTAGGGATAATTACATCCAATGAAGTCTGGCATGGCAAAAAAAATCATTTTTTATAATAATAATCATGGTCAGTAGTTCAAACTCCTTAAACCCTATAAGTATCATATA
Organism: Helichrysum umbraculigerum; assembly: GCA_949592205.1. Taxonomy (NCBI): domain Eukaryota; kingdom Viridiplantae; phylum Streptophyta; class Magnoliopsida; order Asterales; family Asteraceae; genus Helichrysum; species Helichrysum umbraculigerum. The sequence goes on from CATIUR010000001.1 coordinate 100,131,528, forward strand.
TACTCGTTATATATATACCCAAATTTTCAATTTCTTTATAATTAAAATTCTAAAATAACTAATAACTAGATCATAACCCGCGAATTCGCGGTCTACCATATGATTTTTATATAAAATTTATATTATATTTTAATACACTACCTTTATACTAATGTGATAAAAATAATAATAACGTGAATGTTTGATTATGAAAAGTCATTGTTAAGAAAATGACATTGCTTTTAATCATGTATACAATGCAAAAATATAGTTTAAGAGCCAAAGCAACACGATATTTGATGTATCAGGCTTTTGGGTAGGCATGCAAGCAAGCCAAGGTTACATAGTGCCCTAAGTTTAGAGAATTAGTCATTTATTGAAAGAATAACAAGTGCTGTCGAGTTGTGAGTATTGTATACATATGCTGTATTGCTCTTTTGTGCAATTGATTAGACCGATTAGCGCAATAACCATTAGATAGACGCTTACAATGGCATTTAACCTCCTCATGTCAATCTATCATTTTTTCCTGGCCAAACACGTTAGAGTTTTTATTTATAGTTAACAAAAAGTTAATTATATTCCCAAGTATAACAGAATATAGTGTTAGCAAGAATTTTGTTTGTTGAGTACGTATTGCTACTAATATAAGTAGCTAGAAATATGTAATGATTTGACTGTACCATCTCAACTGATTGTTTCACAACTGTTGAGTCACTGGTCGCTGACCATGTTGAGTCGCTGGTCGTTGACCAACTAAACTTAACACTACTCGATGAATAAATGAATTGTATCAAAGCTGCTGTTGCTGAAGATTGGTTTCGCTGATCGTCATTCATTCTACTCTCAAGGAATTGATATTCTGAGGAAGATTAAAGCTCAACTTTGTGTGTCGCTGATCTTGACAGCGAGAGCTCTACATCTTCAAATCAATAAAGACAAAAGTCACTGCCAGAATAACATATAGTCACTGAAGATCTCTAGTTCAAGTCATTCTACAAGAGCATGTTAGCTCGCAGTGAGTGAGGAGGATTACTGCATCTTCAGGGACTATTCAATAAAGCCTCTCAATCATCAAGTACAGAAAGTACTGAACTTATCTATACATCAGCAAGAGTGTTCCAACTTGAAGTATGTCCGAAAGATTACGTGGCAGCAAATGATTGGTTTTTAGGTAACGAGATATTTGCGGTAACATAATTGAGACCCGCAGAATGTCGGTTCATCAGAGATCAAGCCAATCAAGCAGCGACACGTGTCATTCCAAGATCCTATTTTATAGGAGATATTTTAGGAACTCTTGTAGTATAAATAGTTCGGTGTTTTGTACTGTAGAGGCTAGTCGTTCAATCGTACTTATCACTTGTGTGTCAGTGATCAGTTTGTCTAGAGTACGTATTGTCGATCCAGCGAGAGAACAGTCAGCGTGTTTGTCCACTGCTGTTCTTCTCAACTTGTAATAGATTAGCTAAGTGTTTGAATTGGATTAACTTTGGTTAATCCATTCCGCATTCAACACTTGTGAATTTTATGATCAATACAATTCACCTTTCTAAGCTACTATTACTTATTCACTTTGATATTGTCATATATTTGAATACTCTGTTATTATCGTTTATACTTTGTTTCTGTTATACAATTTGAAACTAACAAATTAACTAAGTTAAAATCTGAAATAGTTTTAAATTGTATTCAACCCCCCCCCCCCCCTCTACAATTAAACTTTACACTTTGCGATTCCAAATCACTAACTGATAGTGATTCCGAGACTCTCAATTGGTATCTGTAACAACCCCAAAATTTGGGTAAATTTAAAATTTTCCTAATTACGTGTTTACTACTTGTATTTAATATGAAATAGGATTAAATACATTACTTACTTACTATATATATGAGTGATATATATATATATACACGTATACGATTCGGTACAAAATATGGACGTTGGTGACAAACTTTTAGAATAATGTGGATTTATCCAAACAAACATTATTTACTTTAATATATTACGAAAATATATTACACGTTATACGTTTTGTTAAAAATGTAACTTTACGCGACGAAAGTACACGAAACGCGCCCGACACGTGAAATACACTTAAGTTATATTTTTATAACTTCATAATAAGTATTTTGATAAAATACTTCTAGTAAAAATATCGCGATTACACGCGTACAGTTAAAACGTTTAGAAACGTTACACAATTCGGATAAACGCACGATTCGCGATCGATGACCAAACGAAATCTCAAATATTATTTTAGTAACTTAAAATATGTTATTTGAGTGAAACTTTTACTTATAATATCCGGTTTTAAATCGTTAACAAAACGTAATATATAAAACGTTATACGATTAATTAAAACGCAAAACGAACGGGTAAACGAACACGGGACTTAACACAACTTTGGGGAAACAATTTAAACACCAAATGGGGGTGGGACCCACGATTTTTATGCAGAAAATCTGCAAGAATCAAGGCATACCATGCCCTTGACTCTTTTTGGATACTTAGCCACTCCAAACCCCTCACCTCATTCATTCAACCACTTCTCCACTCCATCTCCCTCACTCTTTTCTCTCTTTTCTTGGTGAAGAACCACGACCAAATCAGTCCCAAAACACCCCTAAATCATCACAAAAACACCCTCAAGAATAGCTTGGATTGCTAGGGTCATTTGGAAGAAAACGTGCACCTCACCGAGCTCTACACATCCATCTTTCTCGTTTGCTCATACGACTAGTAAGGACCTCAAACTTTTCTTGGTTATGTTTTATAATGTTTATTAACATGTTTAGTTGCTTGCTTAACAAAGAGATGTCCAAATCTAAACTTGAAACACGTTTTTGTAAACATATATATGTACACAGTTTTCTGCCCAGAAAAACGACCTCACGAAAACAACCATAACTCGAGTTGTAGACTAAATAAACGGGTGAGACCACTTGGAAAAGTTTTGTATTTTCGTCGTGAACAAAAAGTTCTTCTTTAGCTACCTCCAGAAATACACCCATTATCGGCTATTACTTGATCTTCGGACATATCACTGTTTTGGCCGGAATTTGCATATATCATTTCTTAATTTTTGTTAAAAATAGTAGATGGACACTAAAGTTCTCGGGAAAATAAAGAAATGATCTAGAGACATAGGAGAACAGTTGGTAATTTTTGCGGGACTTTATTCGGACTAACCGTTAGAGAAAACGAGGGTTTCGTTGAGACCAAAAACTGGAAAACCTTAACCCGGGGACTGTTTTGGTATATTTATAAAACCGACCCTTCGAGACGACCACAAAACGTAACGACAATTTTATAAGGCTTATTTAACATAGTTAGGGCTTCTCTAAAAGTTTCGGGTCAAACCGGAGTCGTTTGACCACAAACCCGAGCCTTGAATTCAAACAGATTGCTAGTGTCGCTAGAGGACCAAATCCTATAGCGACACTAAACAAGTGACGCATAGTTACTACTGATTGACGTCACCCGACACTTGCCCTTAGTGACGCACTAAATCTAATACCCGACACTAGCTGAGTGACGCATACTTTAGTGACGCTTAAACAACCGACACTTGACAAGTGTCGCCATACAATTTAAACCGTCACTTATACCGACACTTATACCGTCACTGACCTCAGTGACGCTACCTTAATGCAAGTGACGCATCTAGTGACGCTAATATCACGATACTTACTGAACTATGCGGCACTACCTAAGTGTCGCCTAAACTGTGAAGTGTCGCATGGAGTGACGCATGAAACAGAACCTTGGAAAATACTTTTACACTAAGTATTGAATACATACAACAACCGAACATTATACAATGGTACTTATACAATACATATACATAGTAATGTATACATGAACAACTTCACTCATACAACGACACTTGAAAACATTACGAGATTACACTCGCACGAGCTTACACTCGAACAATGTTTACACGTCGCATTACAAATACTCAACTTATGTATATACTTACAAGGTATACAAACGCGATGAATTACATAATAATAATAGTTGGATTATTATTACACCTCCGTCACCAACGGGCCACACTTATTTACAAAACAATTACAAACGTACAAACAAATACTTGGACATTTCCTAGTTGAGTGGACAACTAGCATGGGTGATCCTTCGGGACACCAACCTACTTATTACTTACTGAACATTGTGCGTGTTAGGACGCCAAGGGTTGCTAGTACAGAGTACTACACTTGCTTGACTTACTGCATCATCTGCTAGACTCAGGTGAGTCTCACGGCCCCATTTTTTTACTGCTTTTACATCGGGGGAGATGCATTACTTGCTTTACATGAACACACATACTTACTTGCTGCCAACGATTTACAAACTTTGCTGAATTACGGATATGCCAATTGCATGAGTTTACGACTAATCCACTGAAAGCCTCCTTAATCATAGTTGTTAGTTATGGAATAAGCGCGAGTTTTAGTATATGGATCCATATGGGACTGACAATCCCCGCCCGGGGTAGCACGCACTACCACGAACCGTACTGTATAAACGGGCGTTTCTTACTCGTTTCGGATGTTTTGGATTAACATTCACGGGGGTACTATATTTACTGTACGTTAAGCTTCAACTATGGTGGCTCATGGCAAGGGTATCAAACGGTTAGCATGACCTGCAACCACCCACTTATTAACGGTTAGCAAGACCTGCAACCACCACATACATAATGGCTAGCAAATGATTTACAACTACTACTTGTGTGTTCAAACTGTTTATTTATAAACCTGTGAGATTCACCAACCTTTTGGTTGACCGTTTTAGTAATGCTTCTCAGGTACACAGCATCAGTAGGGATGCCCAGCAGGATAAGCTCATTTAGCTCGAGTCGCATGCATTTACAAGCTTGGAGATTTTATTACATTACTTTTGTACTAGTTGTTATGTATTAGAATCTCTAGGAATTTATACGAAACTCGAGCTTGTATTTTGAACTACTTATGTATTAATGTAATAACTTTTCGAATGTCTCATTTAGAGTCGTTCACTGTATCCTTTGTGCTTGTGATTATTGATTAGTAACACCCAAAACTCGCTTCCGCAAACCATTAAATTTGGGGGTGTTACAGATTGGTATCAGAGCCTAAGGTTATAGTGAACTAGGTTGCATTAGTGGGCCTAGACTATGACCGTTAGGCAGTATTTTATGTTAAGTGTGATTGGTTCAAGAGTTACGTCATACAAGTTTAATTTAACATAGCTTGATCAACTATGTACAATTAAATAAAGATGATGTAAGGCTTGAAATGGTTATGCTGGAATAGGAATACATTAGTTGACTCTGACCTCGAGAGAAACCGGGACTCATAATTGTTGTGCTAGACACTCATAAGACTATTATGTGATATATGTATGTATACATAGATAGTCATCGCTCAAGCACTGTACGCTAGTCTATTATATATTATATATATATATATAGGCACTCACATATTCAAACACTTTGTCATGGAAATGGCAAACACAACCTCCAAAACATCTTCTAATTCATCCCACTCTCGACAATTTCTTTTGGGATCACGAAACTCATAGGTAGCTAGGAGGACCACCGAGTCACTTCGAGCGAGACCTTACCTAACTCAAAACAATTCAAATAACCAGGCTAGTTAGCACGTAGTTGCTAGTCAGTAGAGATGGTTATTCAACCCCTCTTGATTGTTCTATAATGTTGATTGTCATTTTGTGATGTTATATATTACCGCATTTGTATATGTACATCTATGATAATCATCATTTATGGACAATCTCTCATGAACCTTATCCTTCTAATCTCAGGAAAATCATGCCGCCAAAGTCAAGGACTTACACTGATGCCCAGATGGCATCTATCATCTCTCAGGCTGTGACTGAAGCCTTGGCGCGACATTCGTCATCGACCCCCGAAAGGCATAGTGATACTGCCAATACCCCTCCCACTGCCAAGCCTTGTACCTACAAGGACTTTCACAACTGCAAACCTCTGAACTTTGCAGGTACTGAAGGAGCTATCGGTCTAATCCGCTGGATCGAGAAAGCCGAATCCGTATTTCTCACTTGCAACTGTGCGGAGGGAGACAAGGTTAAATTCTCCGTCAGCACTTTTTCTGACACCGTTCTCACATGGTGGAACACTTATGCCCAGACAGTGGGTATTGAAAATGCTTACAAACTCCCATGGGTGGAGTTGAAGGAGATGTTGAGAGGCGAGTACTGCCCCAGGGACGAATTGAAAAAGCTGGAGTTAGAATTCTACAATCACAAGATGCAGGGTGATGACATCACCGGTTACACCAACCGCTTTCACCAACTGGCACTCCTGTGCCCATCAATGGTCGATCCTGAGTACAAGAGGATCGAGAAATACGTCGATGGACTCCCTGAACGTCTACAAGACCTGGTGACTTCATCCAAACCGGGTACCATTCAGAACGCCATTCGCATGGCACATGAACTGACGGCAAACTCTGTTCGCCGTGGCCCAACTCCTACCCCGTCTGCAGCCAAACGCAAATGGGAAGCAACTTCAAACTCCTCCAACCTGATTTCTGACAAAAAGCCTACAACAGTCGATACCAACGACTCGAAGGCTTACAAGGGAAAGAAGCCTTACTGTTCCAAATGCAGTATGCATCATCATGGCTCCTGTCCCTGCACCAACTGCAAGAAATTCGGGCATCTAGCCAAAGACTGCCGAAACAACCCTGCTAGTACCGATATTAGTGCACCCAGGACCTGCTATGAGTGCAACGGTACCGGACACTTCAGGAAGGACTGCCCAAAGGTAAAAGCGGGAACCAACTTCGCAAAAGGAAGAGCTTATGTGATTAACGCTAGGGAGGATGACCCGAACCCGAGACTATGCGACTTACTCAACCCGGGTACGCACATTGTTAGATTACCCGAAACTGTTTAACAACTTATGCACATTGCTTTACGTTCTATGTACTCTCCTAGATCCTAAGTACACAATAGGGTTAGGAAACTACCGACTACTTGAATCCTGACGACGCAGCTCGTATTGCACTTTATTTACGATAAACAAACTTCCTTCCCAGACACCTCACACTGGTTGAGACCGGGAACACGCACCTTTTTCATTCGAATCTCAAATTGACCATGTCCTGTGGACAAATGGTCAATACTTTTCCCAACATCCCAACCGAGACCAATTAGGACTTCAAACAAATTTCGGGACGAAATTTTCATAACAATGGGAGAATGTAACAACCCCAAAATTTGGGTAAATTTAAAATTTTCCTAATTACGTGTTTACTACTTGTATTTAATATGAAATAGGATTAAATACATTACTTACTTACTATATATATGAGTGATATATATATATATACACGTATACGATTCGGTACAAAATATGGACGTTGGTGACAAACTTTTAGAATAATGTGGATTTATCCAAACAAACATTATTTACTTTAATATATTACGAAAATATATTACACGTTATACGTTTTGTTAAAAATGTAACTTTACGCGACGAAAGTACACGAAACGCGCCCGACACGTGAAATACACTTAAGTTATATTTTTATAACTTCATAATAAGTATTTTGATAAAATACTTCTAGTAAAAATATCGCGATTACACGCGTACAGTTAAAACGTTTAGAAACGTTACACAATTCGGATAAACGCACGATTCGCGATCGATGACCAAACGAAATCTCAAATATTATTTTAGTAACTTAAAATATGTTATTTGAGTGAAACTTTTACTTATAATATCCGGTTTTAAATCGTTAACAAAACGTAATATATAAAACGTTATACGATTAATTAAAACGCAAAACGAACGGGTAAACGAACACGGGACTTAACACAACTTTGGGGAAACAATTTAAACACCAAATGGGGGTGGGATCCACGATTTTTATGCAGAAAATCTGCAAGAATCAAGGCATACCATGCCCTTGACTCTTTTTGGATACTTAGCCACTCCAAACCCCTCACCTCATTCATTCAACCACTTCTCCACTCCATCTCCCTCACTCTTTTCTCTCTTTTCTTGGTGAAGAACCACGACCAAATCAGTCCCAAAACACCCCTAAATCATCACAAAAACACCCTCAAGAATAGCTTGGATTGCTAGGGTCATTTGGAAGAAAACGTGCACCTCACCGAGCTCTACACATCCATCTTTCTCGTTTGCTCATACGACTAGTAAGGACCTCAAACTTTTCTTGGTTATGTTTTATAATGTTTATTAACATGTTTAGTTGCTTGCTTAACAAAGAGATGTCCAAATCTAAACTTGAAACACGTTTTTGTAAACATATATATGTACACAGTTTTCTGCCCAGAAAAACGACCTCACGAAAACAACCATAACTCGAGTTGTAGACTAAATAAACGGGTGAGACCACTTGGAAAAGTTTGGTATTTTCGTCGTGAACAAAAAGTTCTTCTTTAGCTACCTCCAGAAATACACCCATTATCGGCTATTACTTGATCTTCGGACATATCACTGTTTTGGCCGGAATTTGCATATATCATTTCTTAATTTTTGTTAAAAATAGTAGATGGACACTAAAGTTCTCGGGAAAATAAAGAAATGATCTAGAGACATAGGAGAACAGTTGGTAATTTTTGCGGGACTTTATTCGGACTAACCGTTAGAGAAAACGAGGGTTTCGTTGAGACCAAAAACTGGAAAACCTTAACCCGGGGACTGTTTTGGTATATTTATAAAACCGACCCTTCGAGACGACCACAAAACGTAACGACAATTTTATAAGGCTTATTTAACATAGTTAGGGCTTCCCTAAAAGTTTCGGGTCAAACCGGAGTCGTTTGACCACAAACCCGAGCCTTGAATTCAAACAGATTGCTAGTGTCGCTAGAGGACCAAATCCTATAGCGACACTAAACAAGTGACGCATAGTTACTACTGATTGACGTCACCCGACACTTGCCCTTAGTGACGCACTAAATCTAATACCCGACACTAGCTGAGTGACGCATACTTTAGTGACGCTTAAACAACCGACACTTGACAAGTGTCGCCATACAATTTAAACCGTCACTTATACCGACACTTATACCGTCACTGACCTCAGTGACGCTACCTTAATGCAAGTGACGCATCTAGTGACGCTAATATCACGATACTTACTGAACTATGCGGCACTACCTAAGTGTCGCCTAAACTGTGAAGTGTCGCATGGAGTGACGCATGAAACAGAACCTTGGAAAATACTTTTACACTAAGTATTGAATACATACAACAACCGAACATTATACAATGGTACTTATACAATACATATACATAGTAATGTATACATGAACAACTTCACTCATACAACGACACTTGAAAACATTACGAGATTACACTCGCACGAGCTTACACTCGAACAATGTTTACACGTCGCATTACAAATACTCAACTTATGTATATACTTACAAGGTATACAAACGCGATGAATTACATAATAATAATAGTTGGATTATTATTACACCTCCGTCACCAACGGGCCACACTTATTTACAAAACAATTACAAACGTACAAACAAATACTTGGACATTTCCTAGTTGAGTGGACAACTAGCATGGGTGATCCTTCGGGACACCAACCTACTTATTACTTACTGAACATTGTGCGTGTTAGGACGCCAAGGGTTGCTAGTACAGAGTACTACACTTGCTTGACTTACTGCATCATCTGCTAGACTCAGGTGAGTCTCACGGCCCCATTTTTTTACTGCTTTTACATCGGGGGAGATGCATTACTTGCTTTACATGAACACACATACTTACTTGCTGCCAACGATTTACAAACTTTGCTGAATTACGGATATGCCAATTGCATGAGTTTACGACTAATCCACTGAAAGCCTCCTTAATCATAGTTGTTAGTTATGGAATAAGCGCGAGTTTTAGTATATGGATCCATATGGGACTGACAATCCCCGCCCGGGGTAGCACGCACTACCACGAACCGTACTGTATAAACGGGCGTTTCTTACTCGTTTCGGATGTTTTGGATTAACATTCACGGGGGTACTATATTTACTGTACGTTAAGCTTCAACTATGGTGGCTCATGGCAAGGGTATCAAACGGTTAGCATGACCTGCAACCACCCACTTATTAACGGTTAGCAAGACCTGCAACCACCACATACATAATGGCTAGCAAATGATTTACAACTACTACTTGTGTGTTCAAACTGTTTATTTATAAACCTGTGAGATTCACCAACCTTTTGGTTGACCGTTTTAGTAATGCTTCTCAGGTACACAGCATCAGTAGGGATGCCCAGCAGGATAAGCTCATTTAGCTCGAGTCGCATGCATTTACAAGCTTGGAGATTTTATTACATTACTTTTGTACTAGTTGTTATGTATTAGAATCTCTAGGAATTTATACGAAACTCGAGCTTGTATTTTGAACTACTTATGTATTAATGTAATAACTTTTCGAATGTCTCATTTAGAGTCGTTCACTGTATCCTTTGTGCTTGTGATTATTGATTAGTAACACCCAAAACTCGCTTCCGCAAACCATTAAATTTGGGGGTGTTACAGATTGGTATCAGAGCCTAAGGTTATAGTGAACTAGGTTGCATTAGTGGGCCTAGACTATGACCGTTAGGCAGTATTTTATGTTAAGTGTGATTGGTTCAAGAGTTACGTCATACAAGTTTAATTTAACATAGCTTGATCAACTATGTACAATTAAATAAAGATGATGTAAGGCTTGAAATGGTTATGCTGGAATAGGAATACATTAGTTGACTCTGACCTCGAGAGAAACCGGGACTCATAATTGTTGTGCTAGACACTCATAAGACTATTATGTGATATATGTATGTATACATAGATAGTCATCGCTCAAGCACTGTACGCTAGTCTATTATATATTATATATATATATATAGGCACTCACATATTCAAACACTTTGTCATGGAAATGGCAAACACAACCTCCAAAACATCTTCTAATTCATCCCACTCTCGACAATTTCTTTTGGGATCACGAAACTCATAGGTAGCTAGGAGGACCACCGAGTCACTTCGAGCGAGACCTTACCTAACTCAAAACAATTCAAATAACCAGGCTAGTTAGCACGTAGTTGCTAGTCAGTAGAGATGGTTATTCAACCCCTCTTGATTGTTCTATAATGTTGATTGTCATTTTGTGATGTTATATATTACCGCATTTGTATATGTACATCTATGATAATCATCATTTATGGACAATCTCTCATGAACCTTATCCTTCTAATCTCAGGAAAATCATGCCGCCAAAGTCAAGGACTTACACTGATGCCCAGATGGCATCTATCATCTCTCAGGCTGTGACTGAAGCCTTGGCGCGACATTCGTCATCGACCCCCGAAAGGCATAGTGATACTGCCAATACCCCTCCCACTGCCAAGCCTTGTACCTACAAGGACTTTCACAACTGCAAACCTCTGAACTTTGCAGGTACTGAAGGAGCTATCGGTCTAATCCGCTGGATCGAGAAAGCCGAATCCGTATTTCTCACTTGCAACTGTGCGGAGGGAGACAAGGTTAAATTCTCCGTCAGCACTTTTTCTGACACCGTTCTCACATGGTGGAACACTTATGCCCAGACAGTGGGTATTGAAAATGCTTACAAACTCCCATGGGTGGAGTTGAAGGAGATGTTGAGAGGCGAGTACTGCCCCAGGGACGAATTGAAAAAGCTGGAGTTAGAATTCTACAATCACAAGATGCAGGGTGATGACATCACCGGTTACACCAACCGCTTTCACCAACTGGCACTCCTGTGCCCATCAATGGTCGATCCTGAGTACAAGAGGATCGAGAAATACGTCGATGGACTCCCTGAACGTCTACAAGACCTGGTGACTTCATCCAAACCGGGTACCATTCAGAACGCCATTCGCATGGCACATGAACTGACGGCAAACTCTGTTCGCCGTGGCCCAACTCCTACCCCGTCTGCAGCCAAACGCAAATGGGAAGCAACTTCAAACTCCTCCAACCTGATTTCTGACAAAAAGCCTACAACAGTCGATACCAACGACTCGAAGGCTTACAAGGGAAAGAAGCCTTACTGTTCCAAATGCAGTATGCATCATCATGGCTCCTGTCCCTGCACCAACTGCAAGAAATTCGGGCATCTAGCCAAAGACTGCCGAAACAACCCTGCTAGTACCGATATTAGTGCACCCAGGACCTGCTATGAGTGCAACGGTACCGGACACTTCAGGAAGGACTGCCCAAAGGTAAAAGCGGGAACCAACTTCGCAAAAGGAAGAGCTTATGTGATTAACGCTAGGGAGGATGACCCGAACCCGAGACTATGCGACTTACTCAACCCGGGTACGCACATTGTTAGATTACCCGAAACTGTTTAACAACTTATGCACATTGCTTTACGTTCTATGTACTCTCCTAGATCCTAAGTACACAATAGGGTTAGGAAACTACCGACTACTTGAATCCTGACGACGCAGCTCGTATTGCACTTTATTTACGATAAACAAACTTCCTTCCCAGACACCTCACACTGGTTGAGACCGGGAACACGCACCTTTTTCATTCGAATCTCAAATTGACCATGTCCTGTGGACAAATGGTCAATACTTTTCCCAACATCCCAACCGAGACCAATTAGGACTTCAAACAAATTTCGGGACGAAATTTTCATAACAATGGGAGAATGTAACAACCCCAAAATTTGGGTAAATTTAAAATTTTCCTAATTACGTGTTTACTACTTGTATTTAATATGAAATAGGATTAAATACATTACTTACTTACTATATATATGAGTGATATATATATATATACACGTATACGATTCGGTACAAAATATGGACGTTGGTGACAAACTTTTAGAATAATGTGGATTTATCCAAACAAACATTATTTACTTTAATATATTACGAAAATATATTACACGTTATACGTTTTGTTAAAAATGTAACTTTACGCGACGAAAGTACACGAAACGCGCCCGACACGTGAAATACACTTAAGTTATATTTTTATAACTTCATAATAAGTATTTTGATAAAATACTTCTAGTAAAAATATCGCGATTACACGCGTACAGTTAAAACGTTTAGAAACGTTACACAATTCGGATAAACGCACGATTCTCGATCGATGACCAAACGAAATCTCAAATATTATTTTAGTAACTTAAAATATGTTATTTGAGTGAAACTTTTACTTATAATATCCGGTTTTAAATCGTTAACAAAACGTAATATATAAAACGTTATACGATTAATTAAAACGCAAAACGAACGGGTAAACGAACACGGGACTTAACACAACTTTGGGGAAACAATTTAAACACCAAATGGGGGTGGGACCCACGATTTTTATGCAGAAAATCTGCAAGAATCAAGGCATACCATGCCCTTGACTCTTTTTGGATACTTAGCCACTCCAAACCCCTCACCTCATTCATTCAACCACTTCTCCACTCCATCTCCCTCACTCTTTTCTCTCTTTTCTTGGTGAAGAACCACGACCAAATCAGTCCCAAAACACCCCTAAATCATCACAAAAACACCCTCAAGAATAGCTTGGATTGCTAGGGTCATTTGGAAGAAAACGTGCACCTCACCGAGCTCTACACATCCATCTTTCTCGTTTGCTCATACGACTAGTAAGGACCTCAAACTTTTCTTGGTTATGTTTTATAATGTTTATTAACATGTTTAGTTGCTTGCTTAACAAAGAGATGTCCAAATCTAAACTTGAAACACGTTTTTGTAAACATATATATGTACACAGTTTTCTGCCCAGAAAAACGACCTCACGAAAACAACCATAACTCGAGTTGTAGACTAAATAAACGGGTGAGACCACTTGGAAAAGTTTGGTATTTTCGTCGTGAACAAAAAGTTCTTCTTTAGCTACCTCCAGAAATACACCCATTATCGGCTATTACTTGATCTTCGGACATATCACTGTTTTGGCCGGAATTTGCATATATCATTTCTTAATTTTTGTTAAAAATAGTAGATGGACACTAAAGTTCTCGGGAAAATAAAGAAATGATCTAGAGACATAGGAGAACAGTTGGTAATTTTTGCGGGACTTTATTCGGACTAACCGTTAGAGAAAACGAGGGTTTCGTTGAGACCAAAAACTGGAAAACCTTAACCCGGGGACTGTTTTGGTATATTTATAAAACCGACCCTTCGAGACGACCACAAAACGTAACGACAATTTTATAAGGCTTATTTAACATAGTTAGGGCTTCCCTAAAAGTTTCGGGTCAAACCGGAGTCGTTTGACCACAAACCCGAGCCTTGAATTCAAACAGATTGCTAGTGTCGCTAGAGGACCAAATCCTATAGCGACACTAAACAAGTGACGCATAGTTACTACTGATTGACGTCACCCGACACTTGCCCTTAGTGACGCACTAAATCTAATACCCGACACTAGCTGAGTGACGCATACTTTAGTGACGCTTAAACAACCGACACTTGACAAGTGTCGCCATACAATTTAAACCGTCACTTATACCGACACTTATACCGTCACTGACCTCAGTGACGCTACCTTAATGCAAGTGACGCATCTAGTGACGCTAATATCACGATACTTACTGAACTATGCGGCACTACCTAAGTGTCGCCTAAACTGTGAAGTGTCGCATGGAGTGACGCATGAAACAGAACCTTGGAAAATACTTTTACACTAAGTATTGAATACATACAACAACCGAACATTATACAATGGTACTTATACAATACATATACATAGTAATGTATACATGAACAACTTCACTCATACAACGACACTTGAAAACATTACGAGATTACACTCGCACGAGCTTACACTCGAACAATGTTTACACGTCGCATTACAAATACTCAACTTATGTATATACTTACAAGGTATACAAACGCGATGAATTACATAATAATAATAGTTGGATTATTATTACACCTCCGTCACCAACGGGCCAAACTTATTTACAAAACAATTACAAACGTACAAACAAATACTTGGACATTTCCTAGTTGAGTGGACAACTAGCATGGGTGATCCTTCGGGACACCAACCTACTTATTACTTACTGAACATTGTGCGTGTTAGGACGCCAAGGGTTGCTAGTACAGAGTACTACACTTGCTTGACTTACTGCATCATCTGCTAGACTCAGGTGAGTCTCACGGCCCCATTTTTTTACTGCTTTTACATCGGGGGAGATGCATTACTTGCTTTACATGAACACACATACTTACTTGCTGCCAACGATTTACAAACTTTGCTGAATTACGGATATGCCAATTGCATGAGTTTACGACTAATCCACTGAAAGCCTCCTTAATCATAGTTGTTAGTTATGGAATAAGCGCGAGTTTTAGTATATGGATCCATATGGGACTGACAATCCCCGCCCGGGGTAGCACGCACTACCACGAACCGTACTGTATAAACGGGCGTTTCTTACTCGTTTCGGATGTTTTGGATTAACATTCACGGGGGTACTATATTTACTGTACGTTAAGCTTCAACTATGGTGGCTCATGGCAAGGGTATCAAACGGTTAGCATGACCTGCAACCACCCACTTATTAACGGTTAGCAAGACCTGCAACCACCACATACATAATGGCTAGCAAATGATTTACAACTACTACTTGTGTGTTCAAACTGTTTATTTATAAACCTGTGAGATTCACCAACCTTTTGGTTGACCGTTTTAGTAATGCTTCTCAGGTACACAGCATCAGTAGGGATGCCCAGCAGGATAAGCTCATTTAGCTCGAGTCGCATGCATTTACAAGCTTGGAGATTTTATTACATTACTTTTGTACTAGTTGTTATGTATTAGAATCTCTAGGAATTTATACGAAACTCGAGCTTGTATTTTGAACTACTTATGTATTAATGTAATAACTTTTCGAATGTCTCATTTAGAGTCGTTCACTGTATCCTTTGTGCTTGTGATTATTGATTAGTAACACCCAAAACTCGCTTCCGCAAACCATTAAATTTGGGGGTGTTACAGTATCAGAGCAGAGTTGGTTTAAATTCAATTAACCAGGTCTGCAATGGAATCAGTAAAGTACAGTTGTGTAGACTCTGATTATCAGAAGGGAAATGGTTCTACAACCAAACCTCCAGCTTTTGATCCTTCAAGGATTGAAACTTGGATGTCCCGAATGATGATGTTTTTAGATCTAATTGACGACCGTCTCTGTAATACAATAACCAATGGTCCCCACATTCCAACCACAATTATTCCTGCTGTCATTGCTACAACTACTACTCCTGCTATACCAGAAATGGTTGTGCCTAAAAGAGAGGAACAATGGTCGGATGAGGATAGACGATTGGTTAGACTGGATAAACAAGCTAAAATCTACATAGGCATGGCACTTCTTGATGAAGTGTTCGAATCTATCAGGCTTTGTAGAACTGCTAAAGACATGTGGGACACCCTTAGGAATATATATATTGGAACTCCTGATATTATTCGCTACAGGGAAGTCAATCTCACTCGCCAGTATGAGCTATTTGCAATGGAGCCCAATGAGTCATTATCTTCCACTTATACCAGATATCAATCGCTGATGAACAAGATGGAGAAGGCTGGTATAGGAAAGGAGCAACGATTTGTTGTTGAAAAGTTTCTGGAGTTGCTGCCAAGGAAAATCTGGGGAACCATTGCCACATGCACCAGACAGAGGAATGATTATTCAATTCTTAATCTAACTCAAGTCTATGGTATTTTGCTCAACTGGGAGCAGTCTGAGAAGCAAGCTGACCAGAGTGAGCATATTCGTGCTACTCTTGGAAGTCAGAAGATATCTAATGCTCTTGTAGCTGAGCTTGTTGAAATCGATCAGAAACAGAAGTCAAAAGTGTCTAAGAAAAGCTCAAAGTCGCTGATAGCTAGTGAAGAAGGTGAAGGTGCTGAAGAACAGTCGGAGTATGAATATGATGAGGGTCTGGAGAAGCTTGAAAAAGACATGGCCATGATGGTTGCTAATTTCAGAAGGAACACCAGATCAAAAAGATTCGCTGGTGCTCCATCATCTGATATTTCAATCCAAAGGTGAATGCTATAAGTGTGGCAAACCTGGTCATTTTGCAGCTGAATGTAGATCAAAGTCAGTCAATCCAATTCCTGAACAAAAGCCAATGTTCAGAAATGACAAATACAACAAATACAAGGAAAAGTACAAAAAGCTGAAGGCTATGTCTAAATCGGGGAAGAAGAAGAAAAAAGGGTTTGTCGCTGAAGAAAGTTCACTCAGCGACTCTGATTCAACCTCTTCATCTGATGATGAAGAAGCAATGATTTGCTTTGACAAAGATTATTGTTTGATGGCTGATGACACTGAATTCCATTAAGACATCAAGGAAGTTGCTCAAAAATGTTCAGCATCTGGTTGGGATTCTGATAGCATCTACAAAGGTATTCTTAGAGAGCCTATCTAGTACTTGGACAGCGGATGTTCCAGGCACATGACAGGATGCAAGTCTCTGCTCAGTGACTATCAGGATGAAAGAGGTCCTGATGTGGTATTTGGTGATAACAAGGTTGGGAAGACTAGAGGGTATGGAGTTTTAACCAATGGTAATGTAATGTTCAAGCGAGTAGCATATGTAGAGGGTCTGAAGCACAATTTATTGAACAAAGTGTTGTTTGATCATGAAGCTGGTATTGTTTACAACAAAAAGGGAAGTGATGTGCTTGCTGCTAACAGAAAGGGCAATACTTATGTAGTCAATATGGACTCAGCTCAGTCAGGGAAGTGTTTTTATTCCAGAATTGTTTCAGAAAAAAAATGGTTATGGCATAAACGACTTTCTCATCTGAACCTAAAAGCTATCAACAAGTCAAGCAAACATGGTTTAGTCACTGGACTTCCAAAATTGTCTTACAACAAAGACAAGCTTTGTTCAGCATGTGAGAAAGGAAAACATCACAGTTCTTCCTTCAAAAGTAAACAAACATCATCAGTAACTGAATGTTTCTATCTACTTCATATGGATCTATTTGGACTAGTGAGTACCTCAAGTCTTGGTGGAAAGAGATACTGCTTGGTAATCGTGGATGAATATTCCAGATACACTTGGGTATTTTTTCTCAAAGCTAAAAGTGAAGCTGCCAGCGAAATCATATCCTTTGTCAAAAAAATGGAGAATCTCAATGATATCACGGTAAAATATTTAAGAAGTGATAATGGCACTGAATTCTGAAATATTGACCTCGAAACTTTTTGTGATTCAAAAGGTATTTCTCAAAACTTTTCAGCTCCAAGAACACCCCAACAAAATGGGGTGGCAGAAAGGAGAAATATAACCTTAATTGAATCTGCCAGGTCAATGCTCATTGATGCTGGTCTTAAGACCTATTTTTGGGCCGAAGCAGTGAGTACTGCCTGCTATACTCAGAATAGGTCACTGATTGTCAAACGACATAATAAGACAGCATATGAGCTGTTAAGGGGAGAAAACCCGACATAAGTTTTCTCCATGTTTTTGGTAGCACTTGCTACATTTTAAACAAAAGAGATCACTTAGGAAAGTTTGATCCAAAAGCTGATGAAGGAATATTTGTTGGTTACTCAATTATCTCTAAAGCTTTCAGAGTTTACAATAAAAGAAGAGAATGTATTGAGGAATCAATGGATGTTACTTTTGATGAATTTTATGATGAGTCACTCACTGATCCTAAAGAGTATGAAAATCTTGTTTTTAACAAAATGGATGGTGACTCATCAAATGAAAGAAAATCAAATGATAAGAAATATGAAAATTTCTCATCAGACTCTGAAGGGGAAGATAGTATTCCTGAAATCAATTCTAGCTCTACTTTAGCCGAGAATAATTCAGGAACATCATCTTTACCTACTGATGTCCCATCATCATCAACTCAATGTCCAAACCAAAACTCTCATAACAACAATACTCATATCGCTGATGCTGATCTGTCACATGAACCACCACCAGATAAGACAGTCACTGCTGAACCTCAGCGAATGACTAAGTGGACAAAACATATTGATAATCAATTGATTATTGGTAATCCACAATCCAGGGTTCAGACAAAATCAGCAACTGCTAACTTTTGTTTGTTTGTAAGTTTTGTGTCACTAATAGAACCAAAGAAGGTTGATGAAGCACTCACTGATCATCACTGGATAGCTGCCATGCAAGAAGAGCTTTATCAGTTTGAAAGAAATAAAGTTTGGAAGCTTGTACCTCAACCTGTTGGTAAATCAGTAATTGGAACACGATGGGTGTTCAGAAATAAGATGGATGCTAATGGTGTGGTAACAAGAAACAAGGCTAGACTGGTTGCACAAGGTTATTGTCAGCAAGAAGGCATTGACTATGACGAAACCTTTGCACCAATTGCTAGGCTTGAAGCAATCAGACTATTTCTAGCTTATGCAGCTCACAAGAAGTTTAAAGTATATCAAATGGATGTGAAAAGTGCCTTTCTGAATGGCAAGCTGCAGGAAGAAGTGTATGTCAAGCAACCACCTGGATTCATCGATTCAAAACATTCTGGTTATGTTTACAAACTTGATAAAGCCCTGTATGGACTAAAACAAGCTCCCAGAGCGTGGTATGACACTCTCTCTGTCTACCTGATAAAATGTGGCTACGTCAGAGGTAAAATTGACAGCACATTGTTTATCAAAAGAGATAAGAGAGATGTCATATTAGTCCAAATCTATGTTGATGATATCATTTTCGGGTCTACTAACAGTGACATGTGCAAGGAATTTTCTGATCTCATGACCAAAAGTTATGAGATGAGCATGATGGGTGAATTGACATTTTTTCTTGGTCTGCAAATAAAAAAACCGAAACTGGAATTTTTATAAGTCAAGGAAAATATGTTAAAGATCTGCTAAAGAAATTTGAATTTGCTAATTGCTCAACCCTTGCTACACCAATGTCACATGCATTAAAGCTATATGCTGATCCTGGTGGTAAATATGTAAACATCACTGCTTACAGAGGTATGATTGGGTCACTGTTGTATCTAACTGCAAGTAGACCAGACATTATGTTTGCTACATGTCTCTGTGCTAGGTATCAAGCTGATCCAAAGGAATCACATTTGCTTGCTGTCAAAAGGATATTCAGATATCTGAAGGGTACACCAAATCTTGGTCTCTGGTACCCATCTGGTTCAGATTTCTCCCTGAAAGGATATTCTGATTCTGATCATGCTGGATGCAAACTGGATAGAAAAAGTACATCTGGTAGCTGTCAATTTCTTGGAGAAAAGCTAGTAAGCTGGTCCAGCAAGAAACAAAACTCAGTCTCAACTTCAACTGCTGAAGCTGAATATGTTGCTGCCAGTGCCTGCACTGCTCAAATTCTCTGGATGAGAAATCAGCTCACTGACTATGGATTTGACTTCATCGAAATTCCAATCTATTGTGATAGTCCAAGTGCCATAGCCATTGCAAACAATTCAGTGATGCACTCAAGGACAAAGCACATTGATGTACGATATCATTTCATTAGGGATCATGTGATGAAAGGTGATATTGAACTTCATTTCATTCCAACTGATTACCAACTCGCTGATTTGTTTACAAAACCTCTGGATGAGAAAAGATTTAATTTTCTTATCAGTGAGCTTGGTATGTTAAACTTCAATGAATAAATGAACTCTTTGAGTTTATTTATTTATTGTCGTTTAAATTTATAAATGCTTTAAATAATTTGTCTTTGTAAAGTATAATTTTAGTTGACCATACACACTGATGTTTTAATCCTTACTGAACTAATCAGCAAGATTAATACCCAGCTTACTGTGATCTTCTAACGTTATATTCTTACAAAGACTCATGAATATTTTCTTATGTCTCAATGATATGTTTGTAGCATTGCTATATGATATCTCTAACTGATCTAGTTAGTATTCTAAGTTGTAACTAGATCAGTGAGGTGTAATATAGAAATATGTTATACATTTAACATAAGACATAATCTATATTCATGTTCTTCTTAAAAAAAAAAAAATTTTTGAAAAACTTTCAATATAACAATAGTGAGTTAATAAGTTAAATCTATATCAAAACTGTAACTATTTCACAATGACTCAATCAGTATTCTAAGTTGTGATTAAGTCAGCGAAATCTAGCACAGCAAGATAAACAATTAAATTTATTATCTTATTATTGTTATATTTCTTCTTGATGGATTAATCAAGAAATTGATTAGATATCTTCAGTAACTCTTTATCTCTGAAGATATCATTTAATGGTGCTATTAAGTTTACAAAAATCATTTATGGGTTGTGGTGTAACGGAAAAGTCGTATTATCTGACACTCTCTCTCTTACGTCAGTGTATTTATTTTTCCGGCACACCTCTCCCATCACCATTAATACCACCAGTTTTCATAATCATCACCCCTATACCACTTACCACCATCAATCATCACCTCTATACCACCTCTACTCACCACCACCATCAACCACGTTAACCCATTTTTATCCACATGATAATCAAGAGGGCCTCTATAAATCAAGCCACTTAAACTCATCTCAATCAAAACGTCCTCTTGATTTTCATAAAAACATTTCAAAATAAACACCATACAAAATCTTTTTGCTTTCTGTAACGACGAAATCAATTTCCTCAAACTTCTTCGGTTGGTAAGGATTTTGTCATTATAGTTTCAAAAATCCGTTTTATTCACTAAAACATTTTTCCATCCCAAAAACAGAGTATGTGAAGATACTGATCACTATAGTAAACATGGTTAAATTGTTATCCAAATCTTTAAAATCAACCCTGATGTGCTCTCAAAATTTTTATTCAAAAACACCGATCATAGTTTTAATACTCTCATGAGAAAACAGGGATTACTTGTAATCCATTCTGAAACTGATGTACATCCGTCCGTTCCTACAATTAAAATGACTACGTCACTGACAACACCCCCAGTGACTATCATTAGTCAACCACCAATCAAGAAATCACCATCCTCTCCCAAGAAAACATCCAAATTAGGGTTCCTGACATTAACGGATCAGGAACATAGCAAAATGAAGACATCCAAGGATGCCAAGGGTGAAACGGAGGCTGAACGTTCAGTCCCTGCAGGCACCCTTGCTGACCCCAAGCCTTCAACTGCTTCATTGGACTCCCGAAAGTCCAGTGACTTTAAAAAGGGACAACTGCAGACAGCTACAATAGCTCAAACTATTGTTAGCAGTGATTTGGGTGCATCCCACACCCTCATATCGAGTCTAACCATAAGCCACTTGTCATTCTCACAAAAGGATGACACTTCATCAAAAGGGAAAGTGGTATCAGTGAGTGATAACACACTCATTGCTGATATCACATCACTGGCTACAGACCCGGGCTAAATCTCATCTATCACTACACCAGTTGTCAATATCTCTCTCCAGTCACAGGGAGAGATACAGGCTGATCCCTCTGTTTTCGATGATCCATCAACTAAAACACAAGCTGATGATGACGAGAAAACCACTCACTTACTACAAAAAGATCAAACATTTGCTGCAGCATTTCTTGCTATCATCAAGGGGGAGAAATATTCAACTGTTGCTGATGCTACCAGAGAAATGCTGATCTACTTCGTGCTGTTATCAAGGGGGAGAAAATGTATAAATAGATGCAAAAACCAATGTTGCTTATGCTCATATGACAAATCGCTGCTACTATTAAAGTTGCTGATACTTGGGAATCATCTTTGTGGCTTCTATCACAAAACTTACATATTCCCTGTATTTGAGTTACAATTTTCTTGGCGATTTTATTCAATATTTGTGCCACTTCAGCTTAGCAATGAATCCCTCTCTATCCGGATCAGTATCTGTAGCTTAGCAATGAATCTTTCTCTATCCTGATCAAGTATCTGAAGGTTCATTTTCATTAATTTTTAGTCGGTTAAAGCTTCGTGAGATGGTGTCATGCTGAAGATAGTAGGATTGATATACCAAGAATCACTGTTCTATCTAATCGCTGAAGATAGTAGGAATCTCTGCTATTTATCTGATCGCTGAAGATAGTAGGAATCTCTGCTATTTATCTAATTGCTAAAGATAGTAGGAATCTCTGCTATTTATCTAATCGCTAAAGATAGTAGGTTTAAAACCTGTAATAGATTAGACGTATTGTAACTGAAAAACTATCTGTACTTTATATTTTGCAGTTCAATAATATCTGATCTTTTGAGAAAACCAAAGTGCAAAACTCAGTTTATATCAAAAGAATCCAAAATGATAAATGAATGGATCAAAGTGTAAGT
Organism: Helichrysum umbraculigerum; assembly: GCA_949592205.1. Classification (NCBI taxonomy): domain Eukaryota; kingdom Viridiplantae; phylum Streptophyta; class Magnoliopsida; order Asterales; family Asteraceae; genus Helichrysum; species Helichrysum umbraculigerum. Next base: position 100,154,768 of record CATIUR010000001.1, read on the forward strand.
CACTGAATGTTTAAAATCTTAAACACTGACTATAAACTTTTTCAGCAACAAGTTTGTCTAGGGAGCTTCGATCACAATCATTTAGGGGGAGATTGTTGAGTCATTGGTCGCTGACCATGTTGAGTCGCTGGTCGCTGACCAACTAAACTTAACACTACTCGATGAATAAATGAATTGTATCAAAGCTGCTGTTGCTGAAGATTGGTTTCGCTGATCGTCATTCATTCTACTCTCAAGGAATTGATATTCAGAGGAAGATTAAAGCTCAACTTTGTGTGTCGCTGATCTTGACAGCGAGAGCTCTACATCTTCAAATCAATAAAGGCAAAAGTCACTGCTAGAATAACAGATAGTCACTGAAGATCTCTAGTTCAAGTCATTCTACAAGAGCATGTTAGCTCGCAGTGAGTGAGGAGGATTACTGCATCTTCAGGGACTATTCAATAAAGCCTCTCAATCATCAAGTACAGAAAGTACTGAACTTATCTATACATCAGCAAGAGTGTTCCAACTTGAAGTATGTCCGAAAGATTACGTGGCAGCAAATGATTGGTTTTAAGGTAACGAGATATTTGCGGTAACAGAATTGGGACCCGCAGAATATCGGTTCATCAGAGATCAAGCCAATCAAGCAGCGACACGTGTCATTCCAAGATCCTATTTTATAGGAGATTTTTTAGGAACTCTTGTAGTATAAATAGTTCGGTGTTTTGTACTGTAGAGGCTAGTCGTTCAATCGTACTTATCACTTGTGTGTCAGTGATCAGTTTGTCTAGAATACGTATTGTCGATCCAGCGAGAGAACAGTCAGCGTGTTTGTCCACTGCTGTTCTTCTCAACTTGTAATAGATTAGGTAAGTGTTTGAATTGGATTAACTTTGGTTAATCCATTCCGCATTCAACACTTGTGAATTTTATGATCAATACAATTCACCTTTTTAAGCTACTATTACTTATTCACTTTGATATTGTCATATATTTGAATACTCTGTTATTATCGTTTATACTTTGTTTCTGTTATACAATTTGAAACTAACAAATTAACTAAGTTAAAATCTGAAATAGTTTTAAATTGTATTCAACCCCCCCCCCCCCCTTCTACAATTAAACTTTACACTTTGCGATTCCAAATCACTAACTGATAGTGATTCCGGGACTCTCAATAACCCATCTCAACTGATTGTTTCACAACCCATGAACCTCGTGAAATCCACCCAGACCTCGCACAAAACTAATTAAGCACTATATATGACTCAAGATAAAGCCCATTGTATCAAAGTCACAAGCGGAGCCATTAGCGTCACATTCTATCATCATATCTCATGGTCCATCTTTAACTCTACCCAATACAAAAGACATTTTTGGAAGCCTATTGTTAAAATATTTTGTTAGTCTTATCTTTCCTTATTTTTTTTTAAATAATTTTCTTATACGCGGAAATGGTAACTTTTAAAAATATTTTGACTCACCCAACTGGACTTAAAAATGTTTTTCGAGGAATAAAACTGAGTGTTGCTTGAGAATAAGCAACGTCTAAGTATGAGATACTTGATGTAACACAAAAAGCCATGTTTTTACGTACATTATTCCTCGCTTATTGGACTAACATTTGGTGAAATCATCTTAAAACAACGTTTATTTACTAAAAATCACCAAAGTGGTTCAATTGTAGGTGTTGCTGCAAAAATCACTAAAAACGTCCAATTTACACACAAAACGAGGCAAATAAATAACAACCGATTCCTCCAATCTTACTTACCTTATGAGACATAGCTCTTAACTAATATTTTATGATTCCATAGGTAATTACAAGATCGGAGAATGAAGAATAAAGCGAAACGGACATGAGACGGAAGAGATACGAAGTCTAGAGACCAACCGATCGTGTTCCGAAGCATGTATGAGCTATACACCTCCTAATTATCCAGATTAGGTATCATTGGAAATGTAACGGAAAGAAGAGTCCATCGATAAAAGAATCAAGTCAATCGGGCTAGTAACGAAGAAGATACGACCGAAACAAGCAACGAATGAACGAACCAAGCATCGAAAGCAATTGCCTCCCCCTAAGACCGTATACGGCATGCTTTAGGCTGCCAATTGGTACCTAGGTGCCAATTGGGGAGGGGGGTACCAATTGCCCAATTGACCCAATCGTTGCTTCGTGAGTTGTTTTGCGTGCTTTGTGACTTGTACATGACCTTCCTAGTTTCAACTATAAATAGAACTCCCAACTCATTCATTCAACATACCTCTCAACATACACTTCACTCTCATTTCTCTCTTTCATTCTCTCTCTCTAGGTTCTCTCTATAGTCTCTCTCTATAGTTTCTCTCTCTATAGTTTCTCTCTCTAGAATTTAAACCTTGGAACTAACGGGAAGATTAGGGGATAATCCTCTTTTCTCCCTTTACTTTTAGATTAGTTATGTAGTTTAATTAGTAGAGGCTAGCGTTTTGTAATGCTTTGATAATACGAAGAAATATAAGTGTTATTCTGCTCGCAATTCGTATCGGTATTATCTATCCTTTCTATTATTAATTTGTCATAATATTCTTATTTGATGTTTGTGATTTATTAATGTTAGAAATGTTTATTGCTATGCCTTGTGAGTAGTTGCTTGTATATTTGCCATGATTTAGATAGTTAGAGATGATGTTACATTAATTCTTTATCTGTATAAATGGGAGTTGTTATACTTTGTTATATGTCTAAACTATTGCCCTAGTTATAGGAGTTATATACCCTAGCTACGAATAGATAGTTATCTCTGTTACAGTATGAAGCGATGAGACCTCCGTAAAATGACACTGTACTTGGTATAGAGTTGGAAATACCACTGGTAAAGTACAAATACGTGGAAGCCAAGGAAATGTCGTAGGACTATCTCATCGTGGATTACCCAGAAGTTATCCTTCTAGAACATGGTCTAGGTGTTATAAAACTGTGGACATGCTAAACATATTTAAATATTGTACACAGTGAGGGGGTTCAAATAACTTGTTTCTGATCAGAATCACGATAACCTAAGATTCAGTGACATATGTTTTTAGGTTTTTAGACTAAAACGTAGGGTCCTAGTGTTTACACCAACTGTCCGTCTGATGATTTGCCAGGGTAGTCTTTAATTATCTTTATAATGAATATCATCCCGAAACGCTAATTATTGAAGTTTCAGCAATCACGCTTTACCTGTTGTCCACTCTCTTTCTTTTATCTTTATTTTGTTTTTAGTATTTAATTTAGGATAACCATCCAAATCTACATACTTTTATAAAACCCATCCTATTTGTAAACTCATTTACGGTAATCACTTTCAGCTCCATTCGTTCCGATTTAAGGACGACACTCGAGATATACTTACTGCTTACTCTTACAAAGTAGGTAATACTTATAGTTTGAGCCCCAGCTCTTATAAATTTAAAACTCACTGTTGCAGGCCTGTTGTGTGAACGACCGCTTCGGCTCACAACAATTACTCACTGTGATATGTTAAGTAGTGACCCTTTGTAAATAAACTGAGGTTATTAGTCACTGTTATAAGTTAAGCAGTGACCCCTTTGTAACTTGGTGAACTTATCGGTGTATATATCTTACACTGATTCAACACTTTGAACCTTTGTTCAAGTTACAACTATCTAAAGCTACTGAAGAATTACTGAAGCCTTTATCCAAGTCATAGACTAAAGAAAAAGATAGAGGAATGCTGATTGAAGTGGAAGATCAATGGTGCTTTCTACATTATCTAGTGGCTTTTGCCTAGCAAAGTACACGGGTATGACAAATACCCGTGTACTCGAGAAGATTCACCCATAAAGGTGGAAATTAACCGTATATATTTCGTGTAAATATTAATAAAGGCCAACCATACTCCTCTACAAAAAAGTACATTACTTTTTCTATTCTTAGATTTTAATATTCTCAAAATACTTTCTCAAGAATGAGCTGTCCAAGATTGAAAATCTTCAAAAAGATTTATTCAATCTTTGATTATATTCAACCGGTTAATGATATTGTTCTATGAACAAATTAGAGGATTTATGACTATAAATTTTTGACTCAACAACCGTATTAAAATACAACTTACATGCATTAAATAGGGTTAATAATAGTTTAATACCTAAAGTTTCACTTTTTTTCCGTTTTAACCACTCAACTTTTTTTTGAATGTTTTAACCACTCAACTTAGGGTCAATAATGGTTTAATCCATGAACTTTCAATTTGTTTTCGTTTTAACCACTCAACTTCGTTTTAAACGTTTTAACCACTCAACTTATGAGTTGACCATACTTTAACCACTAAAGTTCATTTACCAATTAGAAACCATTTCGTTAACTTATAATGAAAGTTTAGATCGGGATATATAAACTTTGAACAGATTTTTTTTATCGACTAAGGTTGTCAAGAGAGAGATCTTACCGAGAATCATTTTTGTATTCACAAGATCGAAATAGTAAGATCAAATCGGGATCGTAAGATCTTACTCATACATTATGTTCTCATAAATGTGTATTATAATGCATATAAAAGATTAATTACATGACAAATAATAAACCTATTAACCTTTTATTGGACAAAAATTAACTAATTTATATTTTCTTAACTTATATTCATGTTAAGTAAGATCGGATTGGATCGACATCGTAAGATCCTATGCTCAAATCGAAATTGTAACATCTTACGATCTCGATTTGATCTTACGATTTCGATCTTGTGAAGACAAAAACGATCCCAGGTAAGATCTCTCTCTTGACAACTTTGGTCGATAAAAAATCAGTTCAAAGTTTATATATCCCGATCTAAACTTTCATTATAAGTTAACGAAAGGGTTTTTTTAAATGGTTAAATGAACTTTAGTGGTTAAAGTATGTTCAACTCATAAGTTGAGTGGTTAATACGTTTAAAACAAAGTTGAGTGGTTAAAACGAAAACAAATTGAAAGTTCAAGGATTAAACCATTATTGACCATAAGTTGAGTGGTTAAAACATTCAAAAAAAAGTTGAGTGGTTAAAACAAAAAAAAGGGATAAGTCCCTCGAAATGCAACGAACTTTGTCAAAAAGTCTATTGTATGCAACCAACTTTCGACGAGGCATAAGAATGCAACCTACTTGAAAAAGTGGGGTTTTTTATGTAACTTGCTGATGTGGCGATGAGTTGTCAAACTCTCAGTAAGCCACGTGGCACATCCGTACGCCACGTGTCACCTTCAACGAACGACACATCAGCAAATTACATAAAAAACCCCACTTTTTCAAGTAGGTTGCATTCTTATGCCTTGTCGAAAGTTGGTCGCATACAATAGACTTTAGGGCAAAGTTCGTTGCATTTCGAGGGACTTAGCCCAAAAAAAAATGAAACTTTAAGGATTAAACCATTATTAACCCCATTAAATATAACCTTTGATCTTAAGCAGTCACTCATGTTAGTCAATGAGCTTTGTGCCAATACCTCAGTTGTATTGAGATCACTCATAGTCATCAGCATCCCTTTGCTGAGTGGCTTGTTATATTTAAATTTGTCATTAAATAACGGTATTCCGCAGTAAACCGTTGTAAAGTATTCTTTGATTATTAATCAATAAAATTACTTTAAATTTGAAAAATTGTATTCATCCCACTCTACAATTAATTGTTGTTAATAGTTAATTAAAATTTAACTTAAACGGACCAACAATCTCCGTCGCTTCGCTATTTCTTCCCAACAAGTAATTAACCAACTTCAGTTTCGATTTTAATTTTCACACTCAACACATGTAAGCATTTTTCGTTTGAATAATAAGAAACTTTTTCACAAGTGAATTAAATACAAACAATATTTTAACAAGCTAGGTCCTGAAACATCATTTATTCTGGCTTTGTCGAGCACTTGACCTAATTAGAAACAAAACATAAGAGAGAAAGGCTTAAAAAACAAATATAGAGATTCTAACTACTAAATTATAACACACATTCTCTGTTACTACATAGGAAAAATATTATTACACACAGTGTATTTATTACGTACCTAGCTTGTTATACAACTACAACAGTACAAGCAATAAAAGAGAAAACAACTTAATTACTCCGTACTAGAAGATAGACATACATATAAGAGCCTCTTATATATAGCAATTGATCCTTGTATAATCTTTCAAAGATGATTATTGGGTTCGATTCAGAGGCATGCATAGTGGTCCATACATGAATTCCTTCACGCTATCAAGAATCTTATTTCCACCAAACCCATCATCCGTAGCATAAAAAAGTTTATTTACACAACACATGTTCCAAAATATATCTTTGCAAGCCCGGGGAACAATGCTTTCCCTTGGTTCAAGAACCAACTGCATCATCTTTACTTCTAGATTCAATATCATCATCTTAATCTCCTCTACAATTTTTTCATCATCAATCCCATTCTTTCCATAATTTTTGTGCAATGTCACAGCATTCAGTTTGCCTACCTTCAATTCTTTCTGCAATAAAAACTGCCCATTAGTATATAGCAGTATAACATCTTTATAAGTTGGGCAAGTGATAAACATTATACATCAATAGTTCTGATGTCATTAATAAGGCGACCGTGAATACTCATTATCTCAAATAAGTTGTTATATTCTTTGCTTTGAACTATATCCTCCGACAATTTTGGCCCAACAAAATAAGCAGTAGGGAGTACGATAGTGGCCAACGTGTATGATACGAGAGCATTTTCTATATACTCGTTCATTTTAGGCACCACACCGTCTCTTGTCCAAATAACTTCTTTTAACATACTCTTCATCAAATCCAAGTACTGTTAGAAAAAAAAACATATAAATAAATGAATAAATATTGTGTAATAATCTTATGATCGGAAGTAGGCAGATATAACATTATCCATACAGAAAGTTAGGCGTGAAGATTAGATGCATGGAATTATTTCATCTTACAGTTTGAATAACATGACTTGTTACGTCTCGTGCTTGCCATTTAAAAGCTGAGTCTCCTATCCAATTCACCGTGTCTTTTATTGCTAAAAATGCAATGCGAACTTTCTCTGAATAGCAATCAGTTTCAACATTTACATTCCATCTGCAATTGATTATAAGAATACCGTTTAGAACTTAAAAAAGATTATTATTCATTTATAACTACGTATCAAGATTAAGGATGTTATACTTTTCAACACAATGCATCAGGTTCAACTTTTCATCCATAGAGCCTACACCATCGAATAAGTCATCAATTATGGTAGCAAGGAAGCAAGTTTTGGCCCATGTAATACGAGCATCTGATAGCTCAGGAGAAGCAGGAAGTGTTGCAGCAACACTGAAGTAAGAGTAGGGCATCTTCTGCCTCGCATACTTAAGCTTGTCTAATTTATTCTCTACCACCCACCTGCCCGAAACAAACAGTGACCAATTAAGTAGAGATAGAAACACATATATTGACAGTTTCAATTTTGGATACAAATGATTCACCTTTCAAGATCTTCCAGTTCTCCGCGATACACAGATTGTGATGCGTTATAATCTTCCACTGCCAACATTAGGTAATCCTCGTTGCTAATATTTGATGAACTGGTATTGATATACTAAAATGTCCATTAATTCATATCATTCACCACTAGCTACACCCTAAATCTTACAACTGAATCTTGTTTAAGACATGCAATTCAAAACTCACCGATATATAGTTTTCAGAATTCGTGTATCATCTACAATGTAATTCTTTATATTTCTTGCAGTGGACAAACCTTCTAAAGTCGTATACAAAGGGAAGTTAAGAGCATCGTCCACCTAATTTATTTATCAAGTCTGTCAAGTTCCAATGAAAATGTGGCATATATAATCAAACTACAAGGGCTGGAGATAAGACCTCTTTGTGTAGATATTTAGAGAGCCTGTTTGAAGCAGTGGATATTTTATGTTTAAGAAAATCAGCCGACCTCGACGTTTGTTCTCTGAAAGATAATTCCTCTTGATATATAAACTGTGACGCCCTATAAACTTCAAGAGCTGAATATATGTCTTTGACAGGGTCTTCAAGTGAATTCAAATAAGCCCCTTCTTTGGTAAGTTCAGCCAAAGGATCTACATCACAATCCAGATGATTAAACTATAGAAACAACAAAATATAGGGGAAGTACCTTTAGTTCATAAATATACCTGGTGAAACTATATAACCATTTCTCCTTAATACCCGAAAAGCTAGTGCACAAGTGGCAACATCCATGATTATTTGCTCGTCCCTCTGCACCCAAGATCTAATTTTGCAGCTAATGTCAGAATATATGAAATTTTGAACTAGTTAACACAATCTAATATTGAACTAGTTGATTAAATAAGTTTCATTTATAAAACGTTTACAATGTGTTCAATTATAATAAAGTTAGAATCATTTTATGCTACCAGAAATGGGGTGAGATTAATAAATTACGTACCTGTATGTCTCATCTAAAACAGTTTGGATTTCCTTACTGAAATGTTGTGAGATTCTTAATCTTTCAAGTGTGTCGACCATGGACAGCCGAACATATAAATCAAGAGGGTAAACTGTCGGGACTGAGATTCATCCCACACGGGCAGTTAATTACCAGTAAAAACTCATATATTAATAGGTTGTATATGTATTCATATGAAATGATAGAGTACATACCTGCATTACAAAACTTGTCCAAGAGTGAAGTTAGATAATCACGACAACCAGGATTTTCATGATGAATAAGAGCAGCAGCCGTTGCTGAGGGTGAGTTGAATATAGAACCATTCTTCAGTTGATATTTCCTTACCATGTTCCAGTCATAGAAATTCCCAAGTCCTTCAGAAATATATGCAAAGTACACTTCTGTCTCTTTTGAATCACATCTACATCATGATATCATATAAAGATTTTTATGTCGAGAATTTTTAAGAAGGTTATGACCATTTTCAAATTATTGTTTATTTTCAGTTGAAACTCAGATCGCTTAAACAACACCCATATATTCGAATATGACGGATAAACATGTGCAATAATCGTAATTAGAATAACCATACTTATGCATACCTTCTCAGCTCCACTTCTCTTTCATGTATCATAAAACTCAAATCTGCTTGTTTGAAAGGGATCTTTATGTTCAAGTCTTTTGCATACTCAAGCATACCAGGAAATATGATATTAAATCCCAATGGAGACGGTTGATTCTTGTCGGTAGCTGACTCAATATTTGACTCAATAAAACATAGACCTGCAAAAATAGTTAACCTTTTATATATAAATTGAAGATATGAAGAAGTGTCGAGTGGATCTGCTTGAACAATTGAGGGAGGGATTCGATTCTAATTTATCAAGTCTCAAAGGTGTTGCAGTAATCTGCTTTAGTCTTTAATCATTTGGTTATATGGGGTTATTTATGTTATTGCAATACTTGGGTAATTTGTTTGGGTTAAGTATATGGAAATGTAATTATTATTATACTCTGACATTCATAGTATGCAACAACGTATTCGGGGTCACATTATGTGTAATAAACTCTCAGTTTATTGCTATTTTATGTATTTTGATGACGTGTCAATTAACTTGTAATGATACCACGTGTCACCTCATACAGTTGACATGTAAGTAAAAATACTAAAACTTACAAACAATAGTGATGTATAATAAGTTTATTACACACATTGTAAGTCCGAATAGTTTGATAGACACTTGAATGTCAGACTATATATACTCACATTTCCATGCACTTAATTAAGCCAATCTGTTTCTTGGTAGAGGAGTAGTTTATTTGCTGTTCAAAAAAGAAAAAAAGAAAAAGCAAGCAGTAAGCAGGGAAAGAGCAAACAACTACATGCATACCCTTGTTAATTTGGTCTTCCCCGACATTCCATCGTTTTAATGCAACAATAGATGCTAACGTTGATGATAAAGCATCTTTAATCAACGGAGAATCATTATGAAGAAGACCCCATGAACCATCATTAAGTTGATTATCTGTTAACCACTTGAGACACTCAGGGAAACAAGGGGACTTAGGTGAATTTAGAGAAGGGACCATAGCTACCCAGGCTGTGTCATATGAAGAAATAGAAAGGTCCACACTGGCGAACAGTTTCCGGATACGTTCTTTGGCCATATCAATTCTCTGCATACAGTTTGTAAATATATACTATCACATTATATATTCAAGTGTGCATCAATGAACAGGGAGAAGTTAATTAGTCATACCAAAGCATTAGGATTAGCCTGTCTAGCATTTGAAGAAGCTGCACAAACAGAAGATCTATAGTAAGCAGATGAACAAGAGCAACTTTGAATCCAAAGTGGCATGCTACGACCACATGTGTTACTGTCAGGGCGGAGACAGGGTGGAGCCGCCCCACAAGAAATTTTAAATTTACACAAAAAAGAATATATTTTTTTTAAGGTATTCATGACATTTTAAGATTTTCACCTCTAAAACTATAAAAGAAATAAAAATAATTTTTTGTCCGCCCCTACATTTGAATTTTCTAGTTCCGCTCCTAATTACTGTGTTTGTACCGATGGCAAATCGTGTTGGGTCAGCGGGAATCCCCCGAACTGAACACTTCCCGTTTGGTTATGGATCATGTTGTAATCCGTGCGGGGTTATCGATCATGTTGTAATTCATTCGGTAAATGGAAATATGCTTCAGGTGCGTAACTAGACCTAAGTATGTATCTAAAGATTTGATTGGTTTACATGATAAGATGATTTGTACCGAAAAAAGAGAGAGAGAGATAATTAGTGAAACTATTTTTCATTTATCGTATGGATTAGTCGGCATATATTTTTAAGCACATATATAGTGCACTGCTCTGTTAAATGGATTAATTGGTTTGATTAAAAATAAATAAATGTTTTATTAGTGTATTTCTAAACGGGTTTCAGGTAGACTAGTTTATCCACTACCCGATTTAAGCCAGACCATCTATTAAGCGGATTAGAACAAGACCCAACCCTAACCTGTATATCTTCTTTACAGGTTCGTATGTACCATGTTTCGTACGTAACGATGCATGGGATTACCATCCAGATATATGTTGTCAAGCGTATATTCGTACGTCGAGTGCTACACTTTAAGGTATCAATCAAATACTATATATCTACCAACCAATCAGTGTTTAAAATTTATAAATTACAGAAATTAATAAATGCGCTTATCAAATTTATACAAGTTCGTAATTATACTATAATAACATCAAAGTGCCATTGGCCTAGTGCTACAAGATAACTCAATCTCATATCAAATGTTAATTACACTTGCTTTAGTAGTTTATTTTTTACTACACATACTAAATTAGTAACAATTTATTGAAATCGACGATTTATATCACAAGGGTAAGGATGAAGTGTTTATTTTATTTTGGAAAAAATATATTATCTGGAATTTGCCAAAAGTTTTACTGAAGTCACATAAAAAGTGGTAGAAAAAATAGTCAATTATATTAAAGCGATAAGGCCTCAAATTTTCAGTTCGCTTTAGGGCGCCCCTAAAGACCTTGAGCCACTCCTGGTAAGTCGATGCATGATCACTTACATATTGAAGCATTTGATCCTTACAAAACTAACAGGTGATATAATCTCCCGTCCTAGTTTAGTATAAAATGGTTACCTATTTGAGGAGCCAAAGGGCTGTACTGCCTGATGCAGCAACCAACAACCCAAGGCCGATGCGTTCTTCGTGAAGAAGTGACCGACGCCATCCCCATTAATAGTGTCGTCATTCGATGTTTCTTAGTAATCGATCACTTCCAATCACTCAATTAGCAAGATGACAGCAATATCTGCTTGACAAAACGTAGATAATAAGTGTATTTAGAGTCACGTACTGGTGCATGGATTTTTTATCGATCGAGCACAATAAGTTCTTTTCATGAAAACATAGTTGCTCAGCTCGTTGCTGATATATATAGAGTATTGAAAGACCGTAAAATCTACAAGTTACCTGCTGAGAGGAACAATATGATTGATCAGCAAATCAATGTTTTGAATTAAGCACAAAAAGTACTTGACGATCTTTATATATATAGGTGCATGCAGCATCTAATAATTTAAAAGATATAAGCTATACATTTACAACGTAATCTACTTTGTATCGAAGTGAATAATTTATCAATTTTATTACTATTAACGTAAGGCTAACCATCCCGACGCATTAGATTATTCAAGGTCCAATACACTTTCACATCATTATCTTTTATTTTTTATACGATTATTTCCATCTCATTAACCTTTAAGGTTGGATTGATTATTATGACCCCTCGTTAACCTTTAAGGCTGGATTGATTATTATGACCACCTCATTGCACTACTTTTTACTTTTTTAATTCGTAATGAAACATACAAACAATATTTAAATTAAAAGTACAACTAATCTATTACTACATATAAAGCATGTGAGCATATGTCTTAAATTCTATTCAATTAAGGGAAATTACCTTAGTGCCCTCTTATAATCATTGTCTTAAATAGTTACTATACTAAGATAACATAACAATGGAAAGTCAATAAAAAGGTTAAAAAGAAATTAAAATTGAATAAAAATTAAATAATTCCCTTCAAAAGCATCATGTTCAATATTTTAATCATTTTAATCGCTCAAATTTCACTAATGACAACGTGCATGTGATGTGAATCGAACCACTGTAAAACCTCGAATCCAAACCGAATACTAAAAATTGAGACAACTATAACCCCTGAATCATGAACATATACGTCTAATATATAAACTGCTTCATATAAATTTACCCGCTGCTTCGCGCGGGTATATTACTAGTAGAAATTGGAACATATAGGGTCTCTCATTGAACCATCAACTTAGATGGCACCTCCACAATGTAAGCAATTTTGGATTCTTATCTATTGGACTATCCAAGACTCATGGTAATGCGTTCCGCAAGTAACATTGTGACCGATTACCGGCTAAACCAGTTTATTTTTACAATTTGGCACATTTTAGTTAAAATGTGGAAAAAATGTTGACGTGAAATCTACTTTTTGTATCGAAGTGAGTAATGTACTCTACTTATTGTATCGAAGTGAGTAATGTACACATTTGTAACACCCCAAATTTTGAAGTATTATTTTAGTAAATGAATAAATAGTTATTTTAAGATATTACTATTGTAAGTAATATAAAATAGTAGAAATTGTAAATGGTTTCTAAGTTCCAGACAATAGCAATTAAAGAAAATAAAATTATCTAAAACGTATATAAATACATATGCATACAGCTTCATGTTTATCCAATCTTCATTCCAAAACTTTCCATACTCATTCCAAGAGAAACAAAAATTGCAAGAACCAAAAAGAGAGTACCAAATCAGTTTCTAATCTTCCAATTTAAGCTAGAGGATTCAAATTAGTCATCTTCTTCATCATTCTCTTGAATCATCATAAACCCTAAGTAAGTAATTTCTTCATTTTCTAACCTAGCAGTTAGGTTTAGTGAGTTTTGTATAACTAATGATTCTCATACGAAAATTAGGGTTAGTAATTACTTGAATTAGTGTTAATTAGTGATATAGTGTCCATTGTTAATCATATTACACCATGAAAGTGAAGAATCACAAGAAAGTGTTCTTGGTGATTCTTAGAGTTCATGTCAAAATCTTTATAATTTGAATTGGTTAATTCCAAGTGTAACTAGAATGGTTAATATGATGTTTGGATAAGAATCAAAGTAAAAGTGCAAGTAAATAGATCTGAGAACTTGTCATAATAATAAGAAAGACAAGTTAGTTGGTTGATTAAAAGTTAATTTAAGTTAATCCAAAGTGGGGGAGGGTTGAATGTGATTACTAGTTAGTTTTGATGATGATTAGATTCTAAATGTGTTATTCCATTGCTATATGTTACTTGATAGGTGTTAAAGAAGCGGAAACCATTTGTTGATCAATTGTTGTAAATTCATCTAAAACACCGAGGTGAGTGTTATAGGGATTAATTGAGTAATGATTGTGTAATTCCGGATTGCTTCCGAGCAAGAGGTTTGCACAATCAAGAGGTGTTTGCTTGTATCTTGTCGTTATGCTTGTATCTTGTCTTGTTTCCAATTATTGATTATTGTTGTTGAATTATGTGGATTGAGCAAGTATGTAGAGATTAGCTAGCTTTGCTAGCATAGAGTGTTGTTGGATATGTGCATAGCACATGAGCTTGTTTCTATTGGATGCGGATCCGCATAGTGATTCAATCTCTACTTATTGCTCAGTAGTTATTTGCTTAAGATTATGTGTAATTGTGGCTTGTTTCTAGTTGTTGAGTGATTGATGTGTTACTTAATTAATTGCCTATATGCTCACTAAGCAATATGCTTATCATTTCAAGTGTTTAATGTTGTAGGTGAAAGTTGGCATCAACGAGGAAAGGCAATTAAGGAAAAGTAGCGTGGATAGCTTGCGAATTGTGAGTAGCAAGTTCTTTCTCTTTAAAAATTGTCGTTATGAAATTAGCTTGTGTAATTTGCCCGAAACAATATCTTTTGTCACTAATGTTGGTTTAAAGGTGAAAGTTGTCATTAGAAGTGAATATAAACTTGTCGTTTTGAGAATTTTGATGATATGTACATAGTAAGTGTGATTATGTTAGAAATGTGGTGAATTGAAAGTTGATTTTGAAGGTCAATTTGGTTAAATGTCATTGCTTTGATTTTAGTGTCAAAATGGGAGTTTAATGGGTCAAGAAGTTAAAACGAGTCAAATTAAGTGTTTAGGTCATTTTGAGTGTGGTTTTGAGCTTAAGGCTTGTAAATGAGTGTGCTAGAAGGAAATGGGTAAGTTGAGTTCATTGGGTTGGGAATTGGTTAGTAAGAAATTGATGGTGTCAAAATGGGTTGAAAGTATACCCAAAGTGTTCTCTTGAATGAAATTGGTTAAATCTTGGTATTGCTAGATAGTTGTCGTTTATAAAGCATTAGAAGTGGATGTGTTAGTATTGAAAATGTCCAGAATGTTGCAAATGTGGAATTTATTGCAACTCAAGCAACTAGCTAGAGTCTCGAAATGATCATTTGGACCCAAAGTCCAAATCTGCCTTTATGAAAAAATTGAGGTAAAACGCAAATCGATTTATGTTTGTAATGATAAAAGGCGAAAACTGCACGTTTTGGTATTTTAAAAGTTTACAAGTCAAAGGTTAGAATTCGTTAGTATTCTTTAGATACATATAATTAAGTTGAAAATTGTTGTTGACCACATTCTTAACTTTAAATATATATATATATATATTTGGAGCGTTTCAAGTTGGTATCAGAGCGATATTTTAAGAGAATTAGGTAATCCAAATTAGCATTTCTTTATCTTAAATTATTTTGAATACATGATTATGAATTGTAGTTACATTTTAGTAGTTTTCTTGTTGTGTGCCTAATTGTATGACTTCAAGAATGATTTTTGCCTTAGCTTGATTATGTTTAAGAGTGATGAATAGAAATGTGTAATTAGTCTAATATGACCATGTCTGGCCAAGGCAGTTATATTACACTAGTGCACATGGGGGATTCAAAGCTTTTAAACGTAAGATGGTTTACGTAAGGGATTATTTTTTATGGTCTAAGTAGAAAGTTTCTTAAATTGTTGCATTATGTGGAGGGTTGAATATATTAACTAAAACTGTTAATCTTCTTAGTAAATGGATGCTTCTACAACCCAAGGTGGGGAGGGTTCTCAGGGACGTTCTCCCCCCTTGTGATGAGGAGAATGTAGATAACAGGAATTTGCACCCTGAAGATGAGGCTGTATTAAAAAGAATTATTGGGCAAGCCTTCGAGGAATTTGCCCCGACTGTGTTTTCTAGGGTTGATCAAATAGTAACCATAAGATTAAATGAGTTTGAGCAAAAGCATCCAATCTTAACAACTCCTCCACAACACGTGGAAACTCATGCTGCTCAACATGAAATGAATAAAGAAAAAGAGCGGTTTGAGTATAAAAATTTCTCAAGTTGTAAACCACCAGAGTTTCATGGAGAATTAAATCCTGTTATTAGTTCGAGGTAGTTGAGTGAGTTGGAAGAAGCCTTTATGTTATGCGATTGTCTCGAGAGATTAAAAGTGCTATTTGTTGTGCACCAGTCGAAAGGAAGTGCACATGAATGGTGGGATTCAAAAGTTAAAACCTACAGTTTTGAAGTAGCTTCCAAATTTTCTTGGGATACCTTCAAAAGAAATGTTTTTGGGAGAGTTCTCACTGCTGGCTGAAATGGAGAAACTAAAGGGAGAATTCCTTGCAATTAACTATGGAAGTATGTTGATGGCCGAATATACGAGGTCATTTCATGAAAAGTCTCGTTTCTGTCCCGAATATACCTCTAATCCAAAGCTATTGTGTGACCATTTCTATCGTCACATGGATGCTGAAATTCGTGAGTTTGTTGACCCAACTTTTTATGATTCCATTCCGAAGATGCTAAACAAAGGTTTCGCACGAGAGAAAGACTTGCAGGCCAAGGCTAGTGAGGCTGCAAGTAAGAGGAAGGCGGAACATCCAGTAACTTCTCAATCATCACCTTCCAAGAAGTTCCGATTTGAGGAAACATAACAACAACCACAGCAATAGCAGCAACAACAACAACATCATCCCCAATCTCAAATGCGAGAGTTGCCTCTTTGTGATAGATGTGGAAGGAGGCATACTGGGGAATGTAAATGTTTTAAGTGTGGAAAGGCCGGGCACATGGCACCGAGTTGCCCAAGCCCGTATCGTATATGTTATTACTGTTTCAAGGAGGTTCATATACAAGTTGATTGTCCTAAAAGGAAAGAAGATTTGAGAAGAAACGAACAACGAAAGGAAGCGGAGGACAGGGGAGCGACCGGTTCGAGGCCAATGAACCGTTCTTTTCAAATAACGGTTGAGGAGGTGAAAGAGTCATACGATGTGGTGACGGGTACCTTTATCGTTAACTCTATACCTGCCCATGTTTTATTCGACTATGGAGCCACCAAAATTTTTGGTATCACTTTTATATTGTGAACGTTTGAATATTCTTATTGTCTAATTAAATCATCCCTTAGAAGTAGAAATTACGGATAGCAAAATAGTAATTATTAGTGATGTGTATAAGGGCATTATTAATTGTTATGAAGAAGTAGTCCTCCTTGAAGCACCTAGCGGAAAGAAAATGACTGTTTATGGTGTACTACTCTGTAGTGCATCAAGAGTGGTTCGTGAGGACACGAACAGTATAAGTGGGGGATAGTTGTAACACCCCAAATTTTGAGGTATTATTTCAGTAAACGAACAAATAGTTATTTTAAGATATTACTTTTGTAAGTAATATAAAATAATAGAAATTTTAAATGGTTTTTAAGTTCCAGACAATAGCAATTAAAGAAAATAAAATTATCTAAAACGTATACATACATACGCATACAGCTTCATGTTTATCCAATCTTCATCCAAAACTTTCCAGACTCATTTCAAGAGAAACAAAAATCGCAGTAACCAAAAAGAGAGTACCAAATCAGTTTCTAATCTTCCAATTTAAGCTAGAGGATTCAAATTAGTCATCTTCTTCATCATTCTCTTGAATCATCATAAACCCTAAGTAAGTAATTTCTTCATTTTATAACCTAGCAGTTAGGTTTTAGTGAGTTTTGTATAACTAATGATCCTAATACGAAATTAGGGTTAGTAATTACTTGAATTGGTGTTAGTTAGTGATATAGTGTCCATTGTTAGTCATATTACACCATGAAAGTGAAGAATCACAAGAAAGTGTTCTAGGTGATTCGTAGAGTTCATGTCAAAATCTTTATAATTTGAATTGGTTAATTCCAAGTGTAACTAGAATGGTTAATATGATGTTTAGATAAGAATCAAAGTAAAAGTGCAAGTAAATAGATGTAAGAACTTGTCATGATCATAAGAAAGACAAGTTAGTTGGTTGATTAAAAGTTAATTTAAGTTAATCCAAAGTGGGGGAGGGTTGAATGTGATTACTAGTTAGTTTTAATGATGATTAGATTCTAAATGTGTTATTCCATTGCTATGTGTTACTTGATAGGTGTTAAAGATGCGGAAACCATTTGTTGATCAATTGTTGTAAATTCGTCTAAAACACCGAGATGAGTGTTATAGGGATTAATTGAGTAATAATTATGTAATTCCGGATTGCTTCCGAGCAAGAGGTTTGCACAATCAAGAGGTGTTTGCTTGTATCTTGTCGTTATGCTTGTATCTTGTCTTGTTTCCAATTATTGATTATTGTTGTTGAATTATGTGGATTGAGCAAGTATGTAGAGATTAGCTAGCTTTGCTAGCATAGAGTGTTGTTGGATATGTACATAGCACATGAGCTTGTTTCTATTGGCCACGGATCCGCATAGTGATTCAATCTCTACCTATAGCTCAGTAGTTATTTGCTTAAGATTATGTGTAAAGGTGGCTTGTTTCTAGTTGTTGATTGATTGGTGTGTTACTTAATTAATTGCCTATATGCTCACCAAGCAATATGCTTATCCTTTTAAGTGTTTAATGTTGTAGGTGAAAGTGGGCATCAACGAGGAAAGGCAATTAATGAAGAGTAGCGTGGATTGCTTGCGAATTGTGAGTAGCAAGTTCTTTCTCTTATAATTGTCGTTACGAAATTAGCTTGTGTATAGTAATTCACCCGAAACAATATCTTTTGTCACTAATGTTGGTTTAAAGGTGAAAGTTGTCATTAGAAGTGAATGTAAACTTGTCGTTTTGAGAATTTTGATGATATGTACATAGTAAGTGTGATTATGTTAGAAATGTGGTGAATTGAAAGTTGATTTTGAAGGTCTATTTGGTTAAATGTCATTGGTTTGATCTTAGTGTCAAAATGGGCGTTTAATGGGTCAAGAAGTTGAAATGAGTCACATTAAGTGTTAGGTCATTTTGAGTGTGGTTTTGAGCTTAAGGCATGTAAATGAGTGTGTTAGAAGGAAATGGGTAAGTTGAGTTCATTGGGTTGGGAATTGGTTAGTAAGAAATTGATGGTGTCAAAGTGGGTGGAAAGTATACCCAAAGTGTTCTCTTGAACGAATTGGTTAAATCATGGTCTTGCTAGATAGTTGTCGTTTATAAAGCATTAGAAGTGGATGTGTTAGTATCGAAAATGTCCAAAATGTTGCAAGTGTGAATTTATTGCAACTCAAGCAACTAGAGTCTCGAAATTGTCATTTGGACCCAAAGTCCAAATCTGCCTTTTTATGAAAAAATTGAGGTAAAACGCAAATCGATTTATGTTTGTAATGATAAAAGGTGAAAACTGCACATTTTGGTATTTTAGAAGTTTACAAGTCAAAGGTTAGAATTCGTTAGTATTTTTAAAATTGTTAGTATTCATTAGAATTCGTTAGTATTCTTTAAAATTGTTAGTATTCATGAGAATTCGTTGGTATTCTTTAAAATTGTTAGTAATCTTCAAAATTCGTTAGTATTCTTTAGATACATATAATTACGTTGAAAATTGTTGTTGACCACATTCTTAACTGTAAATATATATATATATATATATATATATATATATATATATATATATATATATATATATATATATATATATGTGGGGCATTTCAACATTCTGACGTGTCATTCCATGTCCCCAAAAAGTGTACAAGTAAACGCCATGTTAGTAATATTGATTAAGAAATGATCACAAGAATACGATGTTACATATAGTAAAAGCACTCCTATCAGGAGTGTCGGTTTTTCATCGGTTTGAACTGACGGAACCGACACCGATGGCACGACGCCATCGATTCGGTCCGTCAATTTCTTCTATCGGATATCTGACGGCTCGCCCGTTTTTTTGTGTGGGGCCAGGTTAATATATAATTGTTTTTTATTTTTTGTTTAGTGTATAGAAATAAAGGTAAATTGGTAAATGTGGGACCCAAAAATTAAAATGACGGTATCACTGATGGCAGGGGGTCCGTTAGTTTCAGTCAGTTTTAAAAAAAAGTTGATGTGGTGCTGACGTGGCCCAGTCAATTTCAGTCACTTTCAGTCATCATCGGGAGTGGTCTAATACATATAAGTGATAATACACAAATAGGTTACTATGATTTACGAAAATGTTCATCTGGGTTACTAAACTTTGAAAATGTTCAATTGGATCGCTATACTTGTTGACCGGTGTCATCCCGCCTATTTTGCTTAATTTCGGTTAAAGATATAGTGACCCAATTGAACATTTTTAAGTTCAGTAAACGGCGTCATCTTGGCTATAGCAACTATGTCTCAATTTTGGTAACCTAGTTGAAAATTTTTACAAGTACAGTAAAACCAATTGGACATTTTTAAAGTATAGTGACATATTTGTGTATTATCCCTACATGGAACTCAAGAGTTAGTAATCTGCATTAATAATAAAATGAGTATATTACTCACTTTTTTACAAAAACTGAAATACATTGTCAATTTATGACTCTAATATAATTAAAACTAGATTATAACTCGCAAATTTTGCAGGCTACTTCATGATTTTGTTACAAATGTTTATATTATAGTTTATTTTAGTGATTAACGTTTAAGTCGACATATTTTTACTGACGACACTGAGTTTTGAATTGAAATAGATATGTTTATCTATTGATAGTAGCTTAGGAGATACATTAATAAAAACGATTTATAACATTGAAAATAATAATTAAAAAACTAAACACCAACGAGGCAATACATAAAGATAAATGTTTAACATGATCAACTTAATGTGCAACGTTCAAACAACCAAAATATAGAAACTATCAAGTTTGCAAGTCATCTTCGGTAATAATAAGTGTTTCATCTTGACCATCATACCATCTAACTATCGTACAAAACCAATGCATACAATTACACGTACACATGATATGACAATTCAAAAAACTTACCAAGTAGAACATATTCAATTGACCGGCAGTTATATGACGATCAAGGAATTTGGTGCCATCAAAGTACTTAAATTCATTTGTTATTATTTCAGTCCAACCATAATAGCGGAAACATACATTGATCATCATAGTAGGTTGAACCAAATTCCTTATTAAAAATATAATTAGTTAACGATTAAGAAGAAAAGATACATCCATGTTTTAAAAAGATGTAATATAAAAAAGTGTCCAACTTACATAATGACCAAGTAAATGATCATCAACAACTCTTTTCCTTCAATACCATAAAGCCTAAAACGTTTTGGATATTGTAATGCATATCTCTTGCCATTTCAGTGATATATTCACGGTTCCCCTATATTTGCTTGACAGCTATCACATTCACCTACGAGTACACCGTGCGAACAGTTTTAAAAATAAAATTTTTATATAATTACACCTCACAAATAGAAATAAACAAAAAATAACACGTATGCAGTTAAGTTGGATTGTATTTATACGAATTAGAAAAATTCAGCTGAAAAGGCGATATGTCAATCATGTTTATAGTCATCCTAAATTCTTTAAAAGCCCACAACATCCCAAACGATTTTTTTTAATTATATAGAATTTTAATTTGTCGAAGACCAAATAACCCGTCTGTAGTTAAGTGTGCATAATATCTTTGAAAATGAAAACATACAAGAGCTTGAGATGACACTTTCAACCCATTTAATTACGAACTAATCAAGTTGGATTATATTTATACGAATTTTTGAATTATATAGAATTTTGATTTGTCAAAGACCAAATAACTCGTATGTAGTTCAAGTGTGCATAATACCGTTGAAAATGAAAATATAGAAGAGCTTGAGATGACACTTTCAACCCATTTAATTACGAACTAATCAAGTTGGATTATATTTATACGAAATAAAAAAATTCAGCTGAAAAGACGATACATCCCCAAATTATTTAAAAGCCCACAACATCCTAAATCATTTTTTTTATTATGTAGAATTTTAATTTTTGCTATGCCAAATTATGTGTAGATTTATGCACATGTAAATTAAATGTTTTATTAATAATAGCACAAAAATATTTAATATTCAATATTTCTATTAATATATCACCAATCAATAAATAGCTTACCAAACTAATTTTCTAAAAAGTCAATATAGGGTCATTTTAGTCTTTTTGTCATCTACTTCTTACTATATAGGTAGTCATGTTTTTAAAGGCTAGATCAATGGTTCACATTCAATTCAATAACTCATTTAAAGGTTAAGATTAACTTAGACTACCTAATTTACACTCTCATACAAGATGTAGATAGATGTAGAGTATAGAATAGATGTAGATGTAGATGTAGATAAATAGATTGATTGTTTTTTATTTACGGAGTATATATATATTTAGCAAGTTGAAATTGCTTATAGAATTATATTCGTCATTCAGGTAACTATCAATTACTTATTCAAATATATAAAATAATAATAATGATACTAACTTTATTTTAGTGTATTTTCATGACGATCTTCTACCTGTTTTATTTATATATTGACCATGGTATTTTAACTTATCATAATCATCATAAAACGAATATGTCAAAATGATAATGCAAAACAGACCTACGATTACATTAATAAACTCGCAACTATCACTTTTAGTATAAGATATCATATGACTGAAGCATGCTTGCTAGAAACAAAAATGGGAATCTAGCATTTTGGGACTCTTTGTAGATGCTTATTGAAAATTTAGGGTGTGTTTGGCACATGGTTTTTACTTAGGGTTTTCGGAGCTTGAATTTCTACTTTTAGTAAACCTCGACTCATAA
Organism: Helichrysum umbraculigerum; assembly: GCA_949592205.1. Lineage (NCBI taxonomy): Eukaryota > Viridiplantae > Streptophyta > Magnoliopsida > Asterales > Asteraceae > Helichrysum > Helichrysum umbraculigerum. The sequence continues at coordinate 100,177,398 of CATIUR010000001.1, forward strand.
GCCTTATTTCGCAATACAATAAAAGTGGATAGTTTCTAAAACAATAGACTCCCATAAGCCCTTAAATAAGAAGTTTTTTGAAGTAGCTTTTGAATAAAAGTTCAAGCACCAGTTTCAACCCATTATTACCAAACACATCCTAGTATTGGGATTATCTAAATTTAAATGGTAACAAGATTAAGATGGCAAGTATATAATTTAATATAATGGAGTAACTTTTTAATAACAGATGACACATTACCTCCGTTACGTTAAATTTACTTTTACTTAATAGAATACAATAATAACTACTTATTATCTACTATCTACTACTACATATAAAGGGTGTCCAATATTGAGTCTTAAACTTCTTAAAAAAAAATAAAGTGCCCAAAATACCCCTCTTACATCTATTATCATACAATCAATCTACTCATAGTCTCATATCGTAAAAGAAATCAAATCACAATTAAGATATTACCAAAGTCTCAAAATATAACATTGGTTGTATCATTGGTTGCTAGCCTCTTACTATGAAAATAGAGATTCAAAATATAGTATACAAATAGAAAGTTTTATTTTCTGCCGAAAAAGAAAGTGAAAATAAAAGTTAGTATTAACTTGTGGAAAAACTACAAAAAAAAGTTTATTTTACCACACTTTTTTCTCCATGCTTTTAGAAAGTGTGTAATTTTTTTTGAAAAATATAAGATTTTCCACACTTATATATGTTTGAAAGAAAAGCTTCTACTACTACATATAAAGGGTGTCCAATATTGAGTCTTAAACTTCTTAAAAAAATTAAAGTGCCCAAAATACCCCTCTTACATCTATTATCATACAATCAATCTACTCATAGTCTCATATCGTAAAAGAAATCAAATCACAATTAAGATATTACCAAAGGCTCAAAATATAACATTGGTTGTATCATTGGTTGCTAGCCTCTTACTATGAAAACAGAGATTCAAAATATAGTATACAAATAGAAAGTTTTATTTTCTGCCGAAAAAGAAAGTGAAAATAAAAGTTAGTATTAACTTGTGGAAACACTACAAAAAAAGTTTATTTTACCACACTTTTTTCTCCATGCTTTTAGAAAGTGAGTAATTTTTTTTGAAAAATATAAGATTTTTCACACTTATATATGTTTGAAAGAAAAGCTTACAGGTTTAAGTGTAGAGAAATTACAATTTTTCAACACTTAAAATTGTGAAAAAATTTTGTAACACATGATTTTCCCACGCAAGAAAAAGTGTGGATAAATTGGGTGTTACAAATTTTTTTTCACACTTTTAAGTGTTGACAAGTTGTAACTTATCCACACTTTAAGTATAAACTTTTTTTTCTTACACTTAACATGGGTCGGTTTGGGTCGGTTTTTGGCTAAAACCGAAAACCGAACCATATACTTCGGTTTTTTAAAACTTAAAACTGAAACCGTTCGGTTTTTATGGTTTAGGTTTCTCAATTATTTTGGTTTTTTCAGTTTTGGTTTCTCGGTTATTTTGATTTCCACATTGAATGATAAGTAGTGCTATCGAAGGTAATTTGTTGTCGAAGGAGATTTAATTTGTGTTGGTAACTTTTAAGCTTAAACTATTTGACATCGTCGTTGCATTGCGCGGGTAGGTTACTAGTTAATAATGATAAGATAAGATAATTACAATGCTCATGCACCGGGACACCGGGGTATACATTGTTGTTACATAGATAGGAGAAAGTTGCAATTTTTTTTGGTCATTGGGTGTGTTAGTTTTGTGGATTTTTTCCTAATATTATTTGCTATTTTTGATCCATGTAGTAATTCAATTTCGTTGTATTTGTAGTTAACTAATTCCTCTACTAAATCATCTATAATGACCAAAATTCCCTTCATCTTATTACTCAAGGTCAATATTGCCACAGGTAATAATACTTCCCTCACACGTGCTTAATATCAATTGACAACTTTATCCTTGAAATTCTTTTGCGCGCCCTCAACACAGGTTAACTTTTGGATAAAAAACACCTTAAGCTTTTTACTCTATATTTATTAATGGTGTAACCAATATTCTACTCACTTATTACATACCTTAACTTGGAGGAAACCATCACTCATCATTATTTTGATACATTTGCCTCCGATCGGAGGAAGATCATTAATCTTGTGGCGTACAGTCGGTGCTAGTATGGTGCCAGTATGGTGTCTGCTACCTTATAGGGAATCACCACCAAATTATCTTTTATTCTACCTCCACCCGGAGGTTTACTCGCCATACTTCCAGGCCTAACAGAATTAGAGTGGGGACCATTCATAGATGTGTGTGTAGATCACATGGACGACTCAGATTGATCTAGAGGGAATATTTGTGAGTGCCATTATTTGATTGGCTAAGAAAAGTTTGGAGGCCAAGTTACAACAAGTATAAAAAGATCCACACTTCTCACTTTTTAGGTATGTTCATCTTCTCCACAAAAAACCCTAATTCACTCATAATATTATTTGTTCCATTAATAAGTACTTATCCTCACGCCAGAGGTGAATTACAAGGGTTTTCCCCTGTCTTCCACTTAACGCAATGTGTTAATTGTGGTTGCAGAGCAGTGACCGGAGATATATGGTTGGAACTCTCAGATCTTTGCACTTGTGCAGTTGGACGTACAATCAAATGGCACTCCCGGTGGGAACCGATTGTTATTAAGTATTTCGAAACCTTAATCTCTTTGTTTTCATTGATCGTTTTCTAAATTTAGTTCCAATAAACTTGATATCTCTAGTTTCTAAGCTTTATTCCGTATTACGATGTCATTACCTACCATAACCGGAGGTAGTGGACAACAGCCGTCACCGCCACCAGGTTTTACACCTATATCACGGTCGGAAACACCCACCGTCAAATTTACCACTCCTAAAAATATCGCCGGACCTTCAAATTTCGGTGTGACAATTGCGGGGGTGAACGATGAGGCATTAAGGAAATATTTAGAACTTTTGATTACTAGACAAATTAGAATGATGAGTTTGGAGGAATTAAGGTCAAGATCATGGTTAGATATGGGAGGCGAAGATGATGACGTGGATGAGGAGATCATTATAGAGGGTCCGGATGTCGGTACCCAGAGGGTTGTCAATAGGTCCACGGTTACTTTTAACACACCAAACCAATCTAGAAATGTTAACCAAACCGAACCGTCAACACATGTTAACACCGCATCTAATACCAACAACCAAAGGGATTCAACACAAACCACCACGCAAAACAATCCTCAAACCATCATAGGAAATCCTTAGATGATGTATCAAGGCTACATGATGCAGTCAGGAACAAACCCTATTGTAGCACTCCTACTACTATTGAACCAACATGTTACCATCACTTTGACAGCTACCATCCCGGTAGCTACCACAAACTCGTCTATTCCAAACCCTACGAGCCAGAATGCCCAAATATTAACAAACCAAAACTACTCACAAAATACCCAAGGTTATCCAAATAGTGAGGGGCAGTATTTCCCGGTAAATAACCCGGTATAAGGAGGAGTAATGATACCAGGAGTAGGTTACCCTCTACTCGGAGGTCATTCTTACTATTCACCTCAATATGGAGCTTGGGTTAACTTTCCATCCGGAAGTTACAATCCAATATACCCTCAAATGGGAACAGATCCTAATGAAGGCTTTCGGTCTACTCGGTCGAGAGTAAATTCTTTCATAAAGAAAAAACAATCTCCACTAACTCCATGGATCGAATTTTATGGGATGCCCGATGTGCTGGAGTTACCTTCAAACATCAAGGAGTACATTGGAAACAACGACCCAAAAGATCACATGTGCGCCTTTTGTGGAGCTAAGAAGATAAAGAAACAGACTATGCCGATTTCCTGCCACATGTTCTCCATGACTTCAGTAGGAGCCGCTAGATCTTGGTATGATAAACTTCCACCCATAAGTATCCAAAGCTTCGATGACTTGGAAATTAAGTTCTTGTATCATTTCATAAAGCAAAAGAAATACACAAAACCCCATATGGAAGCCCATAATATTTACCAAGGTGAGATCGAAGGTTTGAAGGCTGTAACACCCGCCAAATTAGGACTAGTAATTAGTGCCTAATCGTAAGTAATACATGTAATTAGTTATGTGTTAGACTGATTAATGTATCAAAGATATATATTGATGAATATATACAATTATGCGATTTGATTAAATCGTACACTATTTCAATCGAATGTAATTCGATTCAATTAATACGGACGTTGGTGAAACAATCTGATTAAATCATCAAACATTATTTAATAACAAAAACGCTATTTTATCCCAAATTATTATTTCAATAGTACTTCCAGACTGTCTCGTATCGCACGATTAAGACTTACAAAGATTTAAAAACGGGAATGCGCAAATTAATCTAAGTTATATTATATATAATTCAAATTATAAAGATTTGATGAAATAATTCAAGTAAATTATTTAACAAAAATTTGTATTTTAAAATGAATAATTAACGAGTAAAATATATATTTAAACGATCGAGAAAACGAACACCGCACTGAGCGCAAACACGGAGGCGAAAAATTGGAGCCAACCACACTTGGGTGGGGCCCAAGTGGGCCGGCCCCCTTACCACATCTCCACCATCATCTTTTCTTTTCATTTCATTATCATCATCACTCTCTTTCTTCTCTCTTTTCTCTCAAACAAACCAAAACCCCCAACACTTAAAATCACCAAATAACACCCTTAAACAACCTCGGATCTTCACGCTCGTTTGGAAGAAAAGAACCACCTCGTCTCGATCAACACTTTCATCTTTTCGGATTTCTCCGGCGCGAACTTGTAAGTTTCCGAAAAATTCTCGAATACGCTCAAATCCTTGTTATTATACTTGTTTGCGGTTTGTATCAACTTATAATGTCCAAATATGGGTTGGGTAAAAGTTTCGGACCAAACAAAAGTCGTCCGGCCGTGTTTCCGGCCACCGGAGTCCGACCAGACGATGATGTCGCATCTGGCTTGGCCCAATTGCGACATCAGCTACGGCGCCGCAACACCTCTCACGATGTCGCATGGAGCGACATCAGCCTCAACGTCGCCTTTAGTTGCTAAAGTCGCACATAGCGACACCGACCTCTACGTCTCAAGAACCAACAACGTCGCATATAGCGACATAACACGCCCTGTCGCATTAAATTGCGAACATCGCACTTAGCGATGCCATGATCAACGTCGCAGTCACGGCCTGCGACACTACGCCTAATGTCGCAGATAACAGAACCTTGATAACTCAGATTTTACTAAGTGTCGAGATCAAAAATTTATCACTTGATTTTACTCAAATTCAAATCCCAGATGCGTTTTTTACCAAAGCAATATAGTAGAAATAAAATTTTTTTGAGTTGACTTGGCATCTCGACCCAAACCAGGGGCCAACCCCTTGGACCCCGCCAGGGGTTGCCACCCCTGGAACCCCGCTAACCAGGGGCGCTGCCCCCGGACCCCCGTCATTAAAAGTTGTAATCACCTTTCCATCTAAGTGTCGAACAATTACTCCAACAAAACCTTATACAATACAGCGAAACATGTAATAATACTTTGAGATTACTATTACAAACCATCACCAACGGGCCGTACATGTTTTCAAAATGCAAACAAACAAACAATCAAACCAAATGTAATTTGGACATCATTAGTTGTATGAACAACTAACATAGGTGATCTTTCGAGATACCTACACGTATTAACCATCGCGTGTCACGGACACCCTCAGGTTACAAGTCTTCGGGCACCATTACTTGGCTAATCAACTCAAGTTTATTAAGTTAAACTCTCTAGACTCAGGTGAGTCTCATGGCCCCTCTTTTATCGTTTTTACTAAGGGGTGTGATCCATTGCTCATTTTTAACATGTGAACGCAAGTACAAACTTTTCAATATACTACATGAGTTGTTTTTCACTAATCATTTCAAAGCCCTCCATCAGCATAGTTTGGTAATACGTTGTAGCGTGATTATTAGTATATGGTACCATATAGGATTGACCCTCCTCATCCGGGTTAGCAAGCACTAACTGGGTAAACGGACGTACTAATAATTGTTCAGACGAGTGTAGATTAGGCACTCGTGGAGGCACCTCGCTCGGAATTCTCTATATGGGACCCGACCCTCGAGTTAAGCTCAGACTATGTGCTCATGGCTGTATACACTACTATTTATTTGTTGGATGCAAATCATTACTAAAATCTTGCGGTTCATACGATATTATATGATTTCAAACCTGTGAGCTCACCAGCTTTAGCTGACCCATTTTAGCATGTATCACAGGTACCCAGCAGTAAATTGGACTGCCTCAGGATTTCTATAGCTCGAGTCAGCATGCAGACATTAGAGATTTTCTTGCATTAGTATATTTTGTACAAGTACTTATGTACTGAAATCTCTCATTTAATCGAACACGAGCTATGTACAGCTTCAAATGTTGTAAACATTTCTTATATTAATATATTTTGTTAAAACGACGCATATAGAGTCATTTGCTATATCTTGTGGGCTTTGATATTTAATTAGTAACACCCAAAGTATGCTTCCGCTAAACAATAAATTTGGGGGTGTTACAAAGGCGTTCATAGATAGGTATACAAATGAAATACAACAAATTGAGAGGCTGTCAGAGGATCTGAGAATATCAGGGTTCATACACGGAACGAGAAGCAATGTATTAGTGGCTGAACTGGGGAAAATCCTCCCAGAAACTTATCAAGAACTGCAGAATGAGGCTTATGCCTATGTCAAGGGAAAAGAAACAGCTATGAAGGGTAATTATGTAGACGGTGCAACTTCAAACGATGAACCTTCCGGCCAGAAGAATGAAGGAAGAGGATATTACAACAATAGATCTTTCGGATTTCAGAATGACGGAAAAGGGAAATACAACAGCAGGTAAGATAAGGGAAACAAGAGTGCCCCTTATCACAAAAGGGATTCGGGTAGGATTTTATGGCACGCATTGACTAAATCTCCTAGAGAAATTTTGATGACAGAGCGAGCTGCAGCAGATTTTAAAAGCCCACCGAGAATTCCTGACAAAGTGAAGAAGGAGAGCGGAAGGTACCGTGAATTCCACAAAATATATGGGCATGACACTAATTTCTGCAGAAAGTTACAGGCAGAAGTAAGAAAAGCGCTGAAAATAGGCAAGTTGGCCCACTTGGTAAAAGATGGAAAAAGTTCAGATGCCCATGGGAAAAAGAGCACTTCAGGGCAGAAAATGACATGATCGAATTTATCTTCTAAACTAGACCTTGTGTTTGAATCTAGCTATTAGAGAAGCCGCGGAATAACACTCTAATAGTTTAATTATCAAGACTTGTATGAGACAGTAAACAATAATAACAACACGAATTAACAATCAAAAGCTCTAATATTATTGATATTCAATAACACTAATACACAGATTGTATTAGGGTTTACAACTTTAGAGCTAACATCAACTTCTATCTCTATCCAGAATCTCTATTTATATACATAGAGTCATGTACAATTCATCCTACGAATAAGGAAATCAAATCTATTCCTTATACAATTCAAACACTTAGCCGACCTATGTAATTTACATTAACAGTACTAAAAACAATAAAACAATTAACAATATTAACTATTTACACATGCATCACTAATTCTGCTTCTCCATGAGCAACATTAACTTCATTATTCACTTTCAACACTAATCTTGATAACAGCACTAACTTTTGTTCTGGCAGTAGTAATTGTTGAAGCTAAAGAAACTTTGATAGCAGTATTAACTTTGTAGCACTAGTACTAACTTCAACTAGCAATATTAATTCTTTAAGTATCAGCAGAAATTTTTCACCAACAGCAGTAACTTTGAACCAGCAGTAGAAACTCTTTAACTAGCAGCAGAAATGACTTAGACAATTTTAATCCCAACAATTAGTGACCAAATTTTCTACGTCCGTAACTGGTTCAGAGTCATCGGAATCGAGATGTGGCTAATGTCGTCTGGTGTTTGTCTTAATCTGCAGCTAGATCTGGATCTCAGTCTAGGGTGTTGAGTGTCGACTGTCAAGTAAGAGGTGGTGGTTAGAGATGGCAATGGTCACCCCATCTTGTGGATATCCATCCGATCCATCCACTTACTGGTGGATATGGACGATCTAAATTGATGAATAGTGAATATAGATATGGATGTGGATAATTAGTGGATCGAATTTCATCCATAGATTTATTCATTATCACCCGAAATACATATATACATACATAAATTTATACAAACATACATATATATGTGCATATACTATACATTTACATATATATCTGCATACACATATACTATAAACTATTAATTTCATTAAGGGTTGTAGAGTGTCTGAGGTAGGAATATATTGGAGTGAAGTGAGTTGAGAAGAAGCCATTTCCATGGCGTTGTTATGTACGGTGTCCATTTTCTATTGATTACTGTTTTCTCAGAGGAAGCTTAATTGAGTTTAAATCTTACAGGAAAGTTTGTGACATTTTTAAATAGTACAAGGGGTTAACTGAAACTTCATAATAAGACTACTCCTAACAAGAGATTGAAACCGACTGGTCAGTTTGTGTCACCTCAGCACCATATCGGTTTTTTTTCCAAAATTGACTGAAACTGACTGAGCATTGCCAATAATGACACCGTCACTTCAATATTTGGGCCCCCGCATTTGCCAATATATCGTTTTTTCTATACACTAATCAAAATACAACAAAATAAAACTCAAGTGTCGTCATCTTCGTCGAATATAAGACGTTTCAAACCAACTAAACAAATCGGCATGTTGGTGCCAATGCGTAGGTTGGACCGATGCACGTCTGTTACAAACCGACACTACCATTTGGAGGAGTCTAAGGACCCAAATTGACCATAGGGACGATATAACGCGGGTTATGATGTCCTTCTTCCAAAATTGATTATAAGTTTCTAACTGGTTCAAGGGTTTAGATTCTTAATGCTTGAAAATATATTTTTGATAAATTTTGTAAAAGCTAAAAATATAATTAAACACAAATAGGTAGTAGTAGGACAAATTGACAATATCTAAATCTAAAACCCTTATAATGCATTCACCTCTTTTTACATTAAACTTAGCAAAGGGAATGTGGGAAATCCCTATCATGCCTCTATTTAAATCACGAAAGTTGTCATCTATTTTGTAGTTGATTAATCATGTCATATTTAAAACGGAAACACCGTATGAGATTTTGTGTGTGTGAATAACTTATTTAGGTAAGAATTTTTATATTGCTATAGCTTCCATTGTAAGAGTTTGACTATTTGAAGTATGAAATTTTTAATTTTTTAATTTAGTGTAAGTGAGACAGCAGAGTTACCCTCTTAATGTTAATTAGGATGAAAATGGTAAAATTGGATATTATTATACGATGATGGGAATTATAATGGTGACTTTATTTTGTTTTATCTATATTAATCTACCCCTATTACAACAATAAATAAACATTACTTCAAATATGAAAGTATTTTTTCCAACATTAGTACTTCTTTGCATTTTGCATATTATGTGTTTTTGATTGACTCCTTCGAAATTTAGATATTTAGTCAAGGATAAAGTGCAGTCCAAAGGAAATAATATCAAACTTAATGAAATTACATAAGTTAGTAGTTACCGTCGCATTGCGTGGGCAATTTGCTAGTTTAATGTGATGTGTTCTTGGCTCAACAAAAGTCTTTTCATATAAATCAGAGTTTTAGTGACACGAAATTGGTTTGTTTTACTAGCAAAATACCCGCATAATGCAGCGTAAAAACAAATCTTGTCAGCAGTGGTAAATTGCATTAGTGTTATATCGTTTGTATTTTTTGTGATGAATTACCCGAAAATGAAGAATTGATGATTGTAATATGCTCGTTTAAAACGTTGAAAAAAGTGATGTTTAATGATTGAGGAAATGAGTTTGTTGCTAAATGTAATGGATTATTGAAATTATTCATAAAAAACACTTGCTGAAATGTTTGATATGTATTGGTAATAGAAGAATATATTAGATTAGTTAAATGGTTGGAATATATATTATATTGTTTAGAAACGGGTTGGCTTAGACATGCACAAAAACCGGTTTTCGGCAAACCCGACCCGACCCGAAACCGGTTTGGGTCAAACTTGGTCAAAACCGGTTTGGTCCAAAACTGGTTCGGGTTCAACCCGATTTGGGCACCCCGAAACCCCAACCCGACCCAACCCGGTTTGGGTAGGGTCCAAACCAGTTCGGGTTCAAAACCGGTTTCAAACCGGTTTTTTTTATAAAAATCGTATTTTCGCTCGCGCGTTAAGCGTTTTAAGGAAAAGCAACGTTTGGGCCAAATTTTTTTCATTAACTTTGTAGAACATTAGTAATGGAAACATAATTGATCAATAACATAACCGAAATGTGTCTAAATCTTCTTAAAAATATTATTGAATCGGAAAAGTCTATAAAATTCATTAACGTTCGAGCGTTAAGCGTTTTAAGGAAAAACAACGTTTAGGCCAAAAAATTTTCATTAACTTTGTAGAACATTAGTAATGGAAACATAATTGATCAATAACATAACCAAAAGGCTTCTAAATCTCCTTAAAAATATTATTGAATCCGAAAATTCTATATAATTCATAAACGTTCGAGCGTTAAGCGTTTTAATGAAAAGCAACGTTTGGGCCAAAATTTTTTCATTAACTTTGTAGAACATTAGTAATGGAAACATAATTGATCAATAACATAACTAAAAGGCTTCTAAATCTCCTTAAAAATATTATTGAATCCGAAAATTCTATATAATTCATAAACGTTCGAGCGTTAAGCGTTTTAATGAAAAACAACGTTTGGGTCAAATTTTTTTCATTAACTTTGTAGAACATTAGTAATGGAAACATAATTGATCAATAACATAACCAAAAGGTTTCTAAATCTCCTTAAAAATATTATTGAATCCGAAAATTCTATATAATTCATAAACGTTCGAGCGTTAAGCGTTTTAATGAAAAACAACGTTTGGGCCAAATTTTTTTCATTAACTTTGTAGAACATTAGTAATGGAAACATAATTGATCAATAACATAACCAAAAAGCTTCTAAATCTCCTTAAAATTATTATTGAATCCGAAAATTCTATATAATTCATAAACGTTCGAGCGTTAAGCATTTTAATGAAAAGCAACGTTCGGGCCAAATTTTTTTCATTAACTTTGTAGAACATTAGTAATGGAAACATAATTGATCAATAACATAACCAAAAGGCTTCTAAATCTCCTTAAAAATATTATTGAATCCGAAAATTCTATATAATTCAAAGTGAGTTAATACTTTCAAGGAATGTTTTACTAAATGCAAGGAAACATGTGCATAAAAAGTGATACTGTAAGCATAAAGAGTTGTACTTTTCCGTGAATTTAGTAAAAACTTCCTTGCATTTATCAACTCCCAAATCAAATTTAGGCTTTTTAAGGAAAAACGATGTTCAGAGCAAATTTTTTTTATTGAATTCGTAGAACATTAGTAATACAAACATAATTGAACAATAACTTAAACAATAGTCTTCTAAGTCTTCTTAAAAATATTATCGAATAGAAAAAAAGTCTTCAAAGTCTTCATTATTTTTATAATCTTCAACTTGTATTAATCTTCAAGTCTTCAAATATCTTCAAACATCTTCAAAGTCTTCAAAAGTCGAAATCTTCTTCAAAGGTAGCCTCGCGCGAAGCTTGATCAAGAGCAATTTCTTCGTCGGAAAGTGATATTGTTACACCTTCTTGAAGAACTGCAAACGAGTCGAGCTTTTATCGAGCAACTCGAGCTCGGCTCGAGCTTGAGCTCGTTCGAGTCGAGCTTTTATCGAGTTCGAGCCCGATCTCGAGCTTAAAAGTAGAGCTCGAAATATATATCGAGCCGAGCTCGAGCCTTTAAGAGCTCGGCTCGAGCTGTTATCGAGCTTTTCGAGCTTTTATTGATATGTATATTTTTATATTGTATATATGTAATTTTGAATCTAAAATGATTTTATTGTCATACTTTAAATATTATTATACTACTTTACATATGTTATAAATAATTTTCACACAATATACTTATTATATATATTTTTTTAAAATAATTTTTGGTATTTATTTATACATATAAGATAATATAAAATAAGTTTGGGTATTAAAAATTATTTTTTATAAGAATATTCGAGCTTTTCGAGCCGAGCTCGAGCCATCCTAAAACATTTTCGAGTCGAGCTCGAGCTTGCGTCATGAAAGCTCATCGAGCTATCGAGCCGAGCTCGAGCCTATTATAAATGAATCGAGCCGAGCTCGAGCCCTGTCGAGCTCGAGCTCGGTTCGACTCGATTACAGCCATACCTTCTTCCACCTCGATATTGTGTATGTCTTCTTCGTATTCCATTTCACCTTCAAGACTTGATACATTTTGTATGCGTTCCCAAGTGATCCTTTAAGCAAATGCACATCTCTAAGGAGGCCGGTGTGAGTCTTGTTCTTCGTATAGATAATACCCTGCCACTAAGAGAAAAAGCGGATTCCGAAGCTACCGTAGAAGCTTGGACGGTTAGTAAATCTCGGGCCATGATGGCTAGAACGGGAAATTGAGATTCCCTCTCTTTCCACCAAGCCAAAATATCAAATTGTTCGAACTCATTGGGTAGAATAGTGGCCAAAAAATCTGTAGTCGTATATCTCCCATATTCATTAGTGGTATTTTGGTTACCATCACCCCTTGCCCGTTTATGGTTTTCTTGTCTTAAACTATTATAAAAGCTTAGCATTGGATTGCTAGAAGAAGATGAAGAAAACATTGGGTTAGCCGTACTACCGGACACTTGTGTGGTTGAACTATATTTTTGAAAATATACGCCAAATAAATCTCCCAAATATTGTTTAAAATCCGTTTTTGCATTATGTGAAAACAATGGGTTGGCCTCATTCAAATCCAAATTGTGACAAATGTTATCGATAAGCATTTCCACCCCGGTAACGTTCAAACAAGGGTTCATTGCGGCGGAACAAGTAATTACCGGTGACATTTCTTGAAAATATTTTTTTAGTTTTTCTTTCATGGGAGCCACCATTTCTTCAAATAAAGGACCTTCATACATGTAGTCGTTTAATTTTGTAGTCATTAACCAAATTTGATTAAGCACCAAATGACTAGTTGGATACTAAACACCCGATTATAAAGTAGTCGCGGTTTTGAAAAGTTTGAGCAATTCGACCATCTTTTTAATATACTCCCAATATGCGATTGGAAATGGTATTGCAAGACCTTTTGTAACAAGATGATCATGAAAAACTTGTAAAGTATCGCGTTGGCGTAAACCACATACAAACATATGGTAGGTCGAATTCCATCTAACGGGCATGTCCCAATTAGGGGTTAAAAAAATTCGTATCCTTGCACAATTTCATATAAGATTTGTATCTAGCTTTACCCTTTTGAAAAACGTCTTGCAACATAGATTTAAACCTCGTTTTTACTTCGTCTACATCTTCAACCGCTAGTCCGGCTTGCACAACCAAGTTAATGATGTGTGCAACACATCGACTATGATAAAAAATGCCCTTCAATGGTGGTGCGTATTTTAGTATTAATTTTGAAACGGCAAGTGTATTATTACTAGCGTTGTCAAAAGATATTGAAAAAACCTTTTGTTCCAATTTAAACGTTTTAATTACACTTCGTAACATGTAAAATAAGTTTTGACCCGTGTGAGGATACTCAAAGTCTTCAAAAGCAATGGTACGTTTCATCATTTGCCAAGTTGCAGGATCAACCCAATGTGCGGTTACACAAAGGTATGAACCGGGCAAACCATGAGGAGCCGACCAAACATCGGTTGTTAATGATACACTTGTATTTAAATTTTCAATACCAATTTTTAGTTGTTTTTTAGCATCTTTCCACAATTTAAGGGCATCGCGTTTAAGAGTAGTACGACTTACATGATTATATCCCGGTTGAAGAGTGTTTTGAATCACCCTAGTAAGCCGAGGGTTGTCGAAATGGTTGAACGGCAAAGCTTCTTGAATTACAAAACCCGCAAAAGCTTCCCGACAACGTTCCACATCATATGTAAAAATCGTTCCATCTCGTGCCATTGAAGATTGACCACTTGCTTCCGGATTACCTTTGAGTGCCTCACAATGCTTTTCGGTATGATTTTTCAACGTTGTGTTAGAGTCGGGTTTGAAGAATTTCCGACAACGTTTACAATGTGCTTTTGTCGTACCATCCGACAACAACACTTTGTCGAAACCACCCCAAATCTCCGGATTTATTTTGTTGGGCAATTATTTCACAATCGTTGGTGCATTTGAAGAACCAACACCATGGGAAGCCGAAGAAGATTGAGTTGCCATGAGAATATAGTATGCGTTTTTGAGTTTTTGTAGATATGTATGAGTGTTTGGAAGTTGTGAATGAACCTATACTCAAGGCTTGTATTTATAGTAAATTTGGAATGGCAAAAATGTAAAAAAAACCACAAAAACGGCTATAAAACGGTTACAAACGGCGAGTTCAACGGATCACAAAAAAACCGGTTTCAAACCGGTTTTCCAAACCGGTTCCGGAAAAACCGGTTTCAAACCGCTTCAAACGGCTATAACTACAAACCAGTTCCAAACCGGCGGTTTGGGGAAAAACCGAAACCGGTTTTGGTCAAAACCGGTTTTGACCGGTTCTCATTTCGGGTCGGGTCGGGGAAACCGGTTCGGATGTGCACCCCTAGGTTGGCTACATTGGAGAGCAACTAAGACTATGGGTGTGTTTGGCGATGCTATTTTTGGGCTGCTAGGGTTTGGGCTTCTACTTTTTATGTAACACCCCCAAATTTAACGATTGCGGAAGCATACTTTGGGTGTTACTAATCAATATACAAAGCGCAAGATATACAGCAAACGACCTCTAAATGAGACGTTTTGTAAAATAATTACATTTCATAATTAGATTGTTTGAAAACATATAGTTTTCTTTACACCAAAAATATATAAGCCTAGAGTCCGCGTAAGTGGCGGGAGATTCTATTACATAATCATAGCTACAAAAGATAATGCCAAAGAATCTCCGTTATATGCAAATTGGAAATCATGCGACTCTAGCTAGTAATCCTGGAGTGATCCTACTCCGTAAGTGTACCTGAGAATACATGCTAAAAAGGGTCAACCAAAAGGTTGGTGAATCTCACAGGTTTATCAGTAATTAAATAATCAGTTTGAACACAAGATTTCATCAGTAATGCCCGTAGGCGTATATCAAGTATTTGCAAATCCAGCAAAAGTAAAGTAATCAAGTTATACCGTTGCCATGAGGCTCATAATCGAAGCTTAACCCGTAAATAATCAGTTGCTCCCGTGACATGCTCGAAATTGAGCAAGCATAAGTAAACGAAATAATAGTCGCCCGTTTATACATAACGGTTCGTGGTAGCGCTACTACCCCGGGCGGGGAGGGTCATTTCCCTAATGGATCCATTAACTACTGTTCGCGCTTAAGTACATAACTAACGATATATGATGGAGAGACTTCAGTAAATAGTAAGTAACTCATGCAATTCCGTTTGGTATAGTAAACAGTCTAGTACTTGTGTTCAAGAAAAATCAGTAGCATGCATCTCCCCCAATAAGTTAAAACAGTAAAAGTGGGGCCGTAAGACTCACCTGAGTCTTTGCAAGCGCGTTTATATCAATAAACGAGTATGTAATATCAACAGTTGGTTCTCCGAACCCGTAACCTCCAAATGCCTAAACACGTAATGTCAAGTAAGTAGATGTCTCGCAAGACCATCTAGGCTAGTTGTTCATACAACCCGTTGTGTTTAAATGTTGGTTTGTTCGCGTTTGTATCAAAAGGTATACGGCCCGTTGGTGATTTGTTAATATTAAAGTTTATCATTTATAACGCAATTTAGTGCAATTGCAATAGAAAGTATGTTCTATGACGTTTATTAAGCCGTATGGTATAAGTATTTGAAGTCGTATAAGTTCGACACTTAGTGTAAAAATAGTTGGAAAGCTGCTGTTTTATGCGACACTTCATAGCGTCACTTAAGTTGGTCATGCGACACTAAGGCAGTGTCGGGTGAAGTGTCGGGTAGTCAGGTTATGCGTCACTGACGAAGTGTCGGGTATAGTATGCGTCACTTAAGAAGTGACGGGTTCCGTAACAATAGCGGCACTTAAGTAGTGTCGTATAAAGTAGATATTTTCAGGTCTTGGGCGTCACTTAGGGAGTGACGTGTAGTATAGCGACACTAAAGAAGTGTCGGGTAAGATAGTAATGCGGCACTTAGAGAGTGACGTTATATAGTGTCGGGTAACAAAGATGGCGGCACTATGGAAGTGTCGGTATTAGGATAACTGCGTCACTTATGTAGTGACGCTAAGGGGTCAGTAATTGGTCATAGGCGACACTAAAGAAGTGTCGGTATCAAGATCATAGCGGCACTAGAGGAGTGACGCTATAAGGCGTCAGAGAGGCATAGCGACACTAAGTGTCGCTAGCACTGTTTTTGGCATCTATGCGACACTAAAGCCTGTTCGACGGATTTCGAGCCAAAAACGTGTTTTCGGGTTTCCGTTTGGTCCGATTCTTTTACCCAACCCTCATATGAACATATTAAGCCTATTAAAACCGTAAACTAGTAAAAATGATCAAAAACGAGAAATGTCGGGATTTGTCGGAAACTTACAAAATGTCGGATCAAAAATCCGAGAAGATAGGAATGTAGATCGTGTTGTCGTGGTCACTTTTCTCCAAACGAGGGGTATGCTTCGGCGAGATTTAGTGGTGTTATTTTGTGATTTTGGGTGATGAATGTGGTTGGTGATTGAGAGTAAAAGAAAGAGAGAGAGAGAAAAAGGAAAAATGGAAGTGAAAGAAAAGGTGGGGGAATGGGAGGTTATCCTCCCATTTCCGGTCCCCGCTCCCCGTGCGGTGTTCGTTTGCTCCGTCGTTTATTCGTAAATAATTATTTTAAATATTAAATGTACGTTTTAAAAATACAAATTATTACGCGGGACTTTTTGTTTAAATATTTTACAATTTGATTTATATTTGAATTATAAATTGTACGTTAATTTATTTAGTTGCGCGTTTTAACATTTTAAATTTTGTGTATCTTTCTGATTGTGCAATACGAATAAATACGAAATATTATTATAATAATATTTTGACATAACAATGTTATTTAATAAGATTGGTCACCAACGTCCGTATTAAACTGAATCGAAATACATTCGATTTAAATTGCGTACGATTTAACCAAATCGCATTTTCGTATATATTCAACAATATATATAATTCGATACATAAATTAGCCTAACACAGAACTAATTACATGTATTAACAAAGAATTAGGCACTAATTCTAGGCCTAATTTGCCGGTTGTTACATTCTCCCCCTGTTAAAAGAATTTCGTCCCGAAATTTAAGTCGAAGTCGCGCTAGGGGCAGAATCGGTGAACAAGTGAGGATACTTGAGTCGTATTTGGTCTTCCCGTTCCCAAGTGAATTCCGGACCACGCCGCGAATTCCACCTGACTTTGACGATTGGAATACGACTTTGTTTCAGTTGTTTGATCTCACGGTCCATAATTTCGACAGGTTCCTCAACGAAATGAAGTTTGTGATCAATGCGGATCTCGTGAAGGGGTATAATAAGTGTCTCGTCAGACAGACATTTCTTTAAGTTAGAAATGTGAAAGGTAGGGTGCACGCTGCTGAGCTCAGAGGGCAGCTGCAATCGATATGCCACTGGACCTATTTTCTCGAGGATTTCAAAAGGTCCAATGTACCTGGGGTTTAATTTTCCGCGTTTGCCGAATCGGATTACGCCTTTCCAAGGCGATACCTTTAAGAGTACTCGATCCCCAACTTGGAACTCGAGTGGCTTGCGTCTCACGTCAGCATAGCTTTTCTGACGATCACGCGCGGCTTTCAGTCGGTTTTGGATTTCAACGATTTTCTCTGTGGTTTCATGTATGAGTTCAGGACCAGTGAGTTGACTTTCTCCCACTTCAGTCCAACAGATCGGTGATCGGCACTTACGACCGTACAGTGCCTCAAAAGGTGCCGTTTTAATACTGGCGTGATAGCTGTTGTTGTACGAGAATTCGCACAACGGTAGGTGTCTTTCCCAATTTGTACCAGAATCAACTACGCAGGCCCGTAGCATGTCTTCCAGTGTCTGAATAGTACGTTCGCTCTGGCCATCAGTCTGAGGATGGTACGCGGTACTCATATCGAGACGGGTACCCAGTGATTTTTGGAGTGATTGCCAGAAGCGAGATGTGAATCGAGCATCCCTGTCAGAGATAATTGAGATAGGGACACCATGTTGGCACACGATTTCCTTGATGTAAATTTGTGTAAGGCGTTCCATTTTGTCGGTTTCTCTGATTGCCAAGAAATGAGCCGATTTGGTGAGACGGTCGACGATCACCCAAATAGTATCGCAACCGCTCGCCGATTTAGGTAGTTTGGTTATGAAATCCATGGTAATTTGCTCCCATTTCCATTGAGGAATTTCAGGTTGTTGGAGCAATCCGGAAGGTCTTTGGTGCTCTGCCTTGACCTTGGAACAAGTTAAGCATTTGCTGACGTACAAAGCAATGTCAGCTTTCATATTCGGCCACCAGTAAAATTCCTTGATGCCGTGATACATCTTGTCAGATCCCGGGTGGATAGAATATTTGGACTTGTGAGATTCATCCATCACCAAGTCCCGAAGGTTTCCGAAATTAGGCAACCAGATTCGGTTTGAGAAATACTTAACCCCATTGGGTCTGGTCTCAAATTGTTTATCCATGCCTCGCAAGGCCTCGTTCTTGAAGTTATCGGGTTTCAGAGCTTCGAGTTGGGCAAGATGTATTTGGGTGGTGAGATTGTTATGAATGGTAATACTGAGTGCCCGGACTCGAAGGGGTTTTGTTCGTTCCTTACGGCTGAGAGCATCAGCAACCACGTTTGCTTTGCCCGGATGATATTTGATCTCACAGTCGTAATCGGTGAGTAATTCAACCCATCTACGTTGCCTCATGTTAAGATCTTTCTGGTTGAAAATGTGCTGGAGGCTTTTGTGGTCGGTGAATATAGTGCTGCGGGTACCATAAAGATAATGTCTCCAGATTTTTAAAGCGAACACCACGGCCCCTAGTTCGAGGTCGTGAGTTGTATAGTTTTTCTCGTGAACTTTAAGTTGTCTGGAGGCGTAAGCAATGACCTTGTCTCGTTGCATCAGTACGCAACCGAGACCTTGGTGAGAAGCATCGCAGTATACCACGAAGTCATCGGTGCCTTCGGGTAGAGATAGAATGGGTGCACTGCAAAGCTTGGATTTCAACAGTTGGAATGCCGACTCTTGTTTATCGGTCCAATCGAATTTCTTTTCCTTCTGAGTCAGCACGGTGAGGGGTTTGGCAATTGTTGAAAAGTTTTCAATGAAGCGGCGGTAGTAACCGGCCAATCCCAAAAATTGGCGTACTTCCGTGGGAGTGGTTGGTGCTTGCCAATTCTTGATTGCCTCGATTTTTGACGGATCTACATGAATTCCCTGACTGTCGATAACGTGTCCAAGGAATTGAACAGTGTTTATCCAGAACTCACACTTAGAGAATTTGGCGTAAAGCTCCTCGTGTCTAAGTAGTTCTAGGATGGTTCTGAGGTGTTGTGCGTGTTCCTGTTCGTTTCGCGAATAGATAAGGATGTCATCGATAAAAACAATGACAAACTTGTCGAGGTATGGTTTGCACACCCGATTCATGAGGTCCATGAATACAGCCGGTGCGTTGGTTAGGCCAAAGGGCATTACTTGGAATTCATAGTGTCCGTAACGGGTTCTGAATGCGGTTTTCGGAATGTCAGCATCGCGAACACGCAACTGATGATAACCTGATCGAAGATCAATCTTTGAATAACAGCTTGATCCTTGAAGTTGGTCGAACAGATCATCGATTCGAGGGAGTGGGTATCGGTTCTTGACGGTTAGTTTGTTCAACTCCCGGTAGTCAATACACATTCGAAATGAACCGTCTTTCTTTTTGACAAATAAGATCGGAGCTCCCCAAGGTGAAGAACTCGGTCTGATGAATCCTCTATCCAGGAGTTCCTGTAACTGCGTGGACAACTCCTGAAGTTCAGATGGAGCTAGGCGGTACGGTGCTCGGGCCACCGGTGCGGCACCCGGCACGAGATCAATCGAGAACTCAACCTGTCTAGGTGGAGGTAAACCAGGTAGTTCTTCTGGAAAGACTTCGGGAAAGTCTCTAACGATTGGCACATTTTCAAGTCGCTTCTCCTCCGACTTTTTCTCCGTGATGTGCGTGAGTATTGCTGGGTAACCCTTTCTCAGAAATTTTCGGGTTTTTAAACAGGAGATTAAGTTTAGTCTCGACCCACCAGTCTCCCCCTGTATGATCAAGGTACTACCGGCGGCGAGAGGAATTCGGACGATTTTATCATGGCAAACAATTTCGGCTCGGTGCTTGGACAACCAGTCCATACCCACGATGACATCAAAACTTCCTATTTCAACAGGCATTAGATCAATTGAGAAGGTTTCGTTTGCGAGGTTTAAAGTGCAATTAGGTATCACACTACTGGTTTCTATAAGTTTACCATTTGCGAGCTCTACAGTGTACTTAACATCTAAGGCCGACGGGGTGATATTAAGTAGTGGGCAAAACTCATCAGATATGAAACTTTTATCAGCACCGGTATCAAATAATACTGAAGCAGTAAGATCGTTGAGAAGGAACGTACCCGTTACAACATTCGGGTCTTCCCTAGCTTCCCCAGCTTTGATGACAAATGCTCTGCTACGAGCAGGGTTGTTGTTCCGTTTGTTGCTGTTGTTGTTGTTGTTGTTGTTGTTGTTGCTTCTCTGCTTAGGGCAATTATTCTGAAAATGCCCAGGACTTCCGCACCCATAACAAGTCTTCGGGGCACTGGTGTTTCGACAATCCTTGGCCAGATGCCCAAAACGTTTGCAGTTTGTGCAAGGGCAGGAACCGTCGTGGTGACGATTGCATTTGGGACAGTAGGGCCTGTTTCCACTGTACCCTTTTCTTTCTGAGGAGCCGGATGAATAAGCCCTAATAGGCTCGGGTCTTCGGTTGGAGATTTGGTTGGATGAGTTGGGGTTTCCTTCCCATTTTCGTTTGTTGGTTGCTGGTGGGGCTGAGATCGTGTTACGGCGGACAGCGTTTGCCGTGAGTTCATGTGCCATACGGATGGCGTTCTGGATAGTACCTGGTTTGGATGAAGTCACCAGGTCCTGGAGTTTCTCGGGCAGTCCATCAATGTATTTCTCGATCCTTTTGTACTCAGGATCGACCATAGTTGGGCACAGGAGTGCCAGCTGGTGGAAACGGTTGGTATAACCGGTGATATCATCACCTTGCATCTTATGGTTCCAGAATTCCAGCTCTAACTGTTTCAGTTCATCCCTGGGGCAATACTCACCCCTTAACATCTCTTTCAACTCCACCCAAGGGAGTTTGTAAGCATTGGCAACGCCCACAGTCTGGGCATAGGTGTTCCACCACGTGAGTGCGGTGTCAGTAAAAGTGCTAACTGAGAACTTAACTTTGTCCCCCTCCGCACAGTTGCAGATAAGAAATACCGATTCAACTTTCTCGATCCAACGTATCAGACCAATAGCTCCCTCGGTACCTGCAAAGTTTAAAGGTTTGCAGTTCTGGAAGTCCTTGTAAGAACAAGGTTTAGCAGCAGAGGTTTCAGCGGCATCGCTGTTTCTCGAGGAATTTGGTGGGGTATTCCGAGCCAAGGCTTCAGTAACAGCCTGGGTTATAAGGGAAGTAATCTGGGCGTCGGTGTATGGTCGTGTCTTTGGCGGCATGATGCTGAACAATAAAAGGACAAGGAAAGCGGAATAAGGTAATTGCATGAAATTATGATATGTCGCAAGTGTAAATGCTGAGATTCACGATAACAGTACGAGGTGACAATCATATTTCATTTAGATAAACAAGTTGAATACAAGATACGGTTTCCAAAAGATTACAGAGTAGTAGTAGTACAAAAGTACCGGGAATTGTTATATCCGGTTGAATTACATAGGCCCTAATTAAGTAGTTAACTGGTTACTAGATACAGACTGATCTAATCCTGGTGTAGATTAATCTGCTCCATCAGTGCGACAAGGCGGTCCACGGTTTCAGCTAGTCGGTTGGTTTGCCTGGCGTTGTCTTCCACCAAGGCCAGTCGTTGTGTTATTGTTCGAGAGTGATCCGCAGTCTCCTGCGAACGCTGTTCACATTCTTCTAATCGGTTTCTTACAAGTTCCTCCGCACCTAGTTCGGCGGTCATGGAATCCTGAATTATGCTTACAGAGAGGTTGGTATCTTCTTGTTCTCGCTGGAGTTGGGATATGTGATCAAGTGCTTGGCGAAACAGGTAGGTCATTCGGTGTTGTTCCCGTTCGAGACTTTCGAGCCTTTGCTCTTGACGGCGGAATTGGGTAGCCAACACTGGCAACGTGAGATGTGCCGAGTCCTGAGAGTTATGAATAGGATAGGGGCTGTTTCGAGGCGACCTTGTGTTCCTCCTGGCTACTCGTGGGTTCCGTGACCCGTGTGAGTGAGAGTGTGTCGGATTAGGTGGTGTGTTTGCCATTCCTGTGGCAGAGTGTAAGTAAGACAAGGCTAATATATATATACATATATCATATCCAGCCTAGTGTCTAGCACGTATCAAGTAATGGTCCGGTTCTCTCGTGGTCAGAGTCAACTAACGTATTCCTGTTCAACATAACCATTTCAGACCTCACATCATCTTTCCTTAATTGTACATAGTTGATCAGGCTATGTTAAATTAAAGTCGTATGATGTAATTCCTGAACCAATCATGCCTAGTAAGGGAATACTGCCTAATGGTCATAGTCTAGGTCCACTAAATGCAACCTAGTTCACTATAACCTTAGGCTCTGATACCAATCTGTAACACCCCCAAATTTAACGATTGCGGAAGCATACTTTGGGTGTTACTAATCAATATACAAAGCGCAAGATATACAGCAAACGACCTCTAAATGAGACGTTTTGTAAAATAATTACATTTCATAATTAGATTGTTTGAAAACATATAGTTTTCTTTACACCAAAAATATATAAGCCTAGAGTCCGCGTAAGTGGCGGGAGATTCTATTACATAATCATAGCTACAAAAGATAATGCCAAAGAATCTCCGTTATATGCAAATTGGAAATCATGCGACTCTAGCTAGTAATCCTGGAGTGATCCTACTCCGTAAGTGTACCTGAGAATACATGCTAAAAAGGGTCAACCAAAAGGTTGGTGAATCTCACAGGTTTATCAGTAATTAAATAATCAGTTTGAACACAAGATTTCATCAGTAATGCCCGTAGGCGTATATCAAGTATTTGCAAATCCAGCAAAAGTAAAGTAATCAAGTTATACCGTTGCCATGAGGCTCATAATCGAAGCTTAACCCGTAAATAATCAGTTGCTCCCGTGACATGCTCGAAATTGAGCAAGCATAAGTAAACGAAATAATAGTCGCCCGTTTATACATAACGGTTCGTGGTAGCGCTACTACCCCGGGCGGGGAGGGTCATTTCCCTAATGGATCCATTAACTACTGTTCGCGCTTAAGTACATAACTAACGATATATGATGGAGAGACTTCAGTAAATAGTAAGTAACTCATGCAATTCCGTTTGGTATAGTAAACAGTCTAGTACTTGTGTTCAAGAAAAATCAGTAGCATGCATCTCCCCCAATAAGTTAAAACAGTAAAAGTGGGGCCGTAAGACTCACCTGAGTCTTTGCAAGCGCGTTTATATCAATAAACGAGTATGTAATATCAACAGTTGGTTCTCCGAACCCGTAACCTCCAAATGCCTAAACACGTAATGTCAAGTAAGTAGATGTCTCGCAAGACCATCTAGGCTAGTTGTTCATACAACCCGTTGTGTTTAAATGTTGGTTTGTTCGCGTTTGTATCAAAAGGTATACGGCCCGTTGGTGATTTGTTAATATTAAAGTTTATCATTTATAACGCAATTTAGTGCAATTGCAATAGAAAGTATGTTCTATGACGTTTATTAAGCCGTATGGTATAAGTATTTGAAGTCGTATAAGTTCGACACTTAGTGTAAAAATAGTTGGAAAGCTGCTGTTTTATGCGACACTTCATAGCGTCACTTAAGTTGGTCATGCGACACTAAGGCAGTGTCGGGTGAAGTGTCGGGTAGTCAGGTTATGCGTCACTGACGAAGTGTCGGGTATAGTATGCGTCACTTAAGAAGTGACGGGTTCCGTAACAATAGCGGCACTTAAGTAGTGTCGTATAAAGTAGATATTTTCAGGTCTTGGGCGTCACTTAGGGAGTGACGTGTAGTATAGCGACACTAAAGAAGTGTCGGGTAAGATAGTAATGCGGCACTTAGAGAGTGACGTTATATAGTGTCGGGTAACAAAGATGGCGGCACTATGGAAGTGTCGGTATTAGGATAACTGCGTCACTTATGTAGTGACGCTAAGGGGTCAGTAATTGGTCATAGGCGACACTAAAGAAGTGTCGGTATCAAGATCATAGCGGCACTAGAGGAGTGACGCTATAAGGCGTCAGAGAGGCATAGCGACACTAAGTGTCGCTAGCACTGTTTTTGGCATCTATGCGACACTAAAGCCTGTTCGACGGATTTCGAGCCAAAAACGTGTTTTCGGGTTTCCGTTTGGTCCGATTCTTTTACCCAACCCTCATATGAACATATTAAGCCTATTAAAACCGTAAACTAGTAAAAATGATCAAAAACGAGAAATGTCGGGATTTGTCGGAAACTTACAAAATGTCGGATCAAAAATCCGAGAAGATAGGAATGTAGATCGTGTTGTCGTGGTCACTTTTCTCCAAACGAGGGGTATGCTTCGGCGAGATTTAGTGGTGTTATTTTGTGATTTTGGGTGATGAATGTGGTTGGTGATTGAGAGTAAAAGAAAGAGAGAGAGAGAAAAAGGAAAAATGGAAGTGAAAGAAAAGGTGGGGGAATGGGAGGTTATCCTCCCATTTCCGGTCCCCGCTCCCCGTGCGGTGTTCGTTTGCTCCGTCGTTTATTCGTAAATAATTATTTTAAATATTAAATGTACGTTTTAAAAATACAAATTATTACGCGGGACTTTTTGTTTAAATATTTTACAATTTGATTTATATTTGAATTATAAATTGTACGTTAATTTATTTAGTTGCGCGTTTTAACATTTTAAATTTTGTGTATCTTTCTGATTGTGCAATACGAATAAATACGAAATATTATTATAATAATATTTTGACATAACAATGTTATTTAATAAGATTGGTCACCAACGTCCGTATTAAACTGAATCGAAATACATTCGATTTAAATTGCGTACGATTTAACCAAATCGCATTTTCGTATATATTCAACAATATATATAATTCGATACATAAATTAGCCTAACACAGAACTAATTACATGTATTAACAAAGAATTAGGCACTAATTCTAGGCCTAATTTGCCGGTTGTTACATTTTAGAAGCTCAAGCTCCTACAAAAGTATAATCCTCATTGTCTTACCAAATTGAATAGGGCTTCTTAAAAATTAAGCTCCTAAAAACCTTAAAATAGATGTTAATTCAAGTGGCTTATATAAGCCCCTAACGACTTCTCCGGCTGCAGCCACAAGCTCCCGCTCCAACCAAGTGTTACTAAACACACCCTATTTAGAAGAGATTATGATTGTAGATTAATTGAAAAAGCGCTAAAAACAGAGAATTTGAGCAATATGACAGATTATAACGGTTTAGTATATTTAATTTAACAAGTAAAATGTTCCTTTTTAATCATTAGGTTAAGTATAAATTCATCTAATCTAATCTAATCTAATTTAATCTTCTAATAACGTAATACCTACGGATTTTTCATACTTATAACATGTTGTTGGGAACAAGGGAAATTATAAAGCCACCCCCAAAATTACAGGGGATACCCCCGGGCCCAGTCATATCCTGTCCAGTCCAGTTTTATCTAAGATCGGTCCCAGTTCAGTACAGAATCAGTTTCAGTTTTAGACTAACCAGTGGGTAGGAATTAGAAAAAGAGAGGGTATACCCAGACTGTAAAAAAAAAACATGATGTGATTGATTAGATGGGTGGGAGGGGATATGATATGGGAAAAAGCTAAAAAATGGTAGCTTTACATAGACCCTGGAAACAAAGGTTTCCCATGCCCTAATGAACCACCACAAGTTTTATACCACTACCTTTGAACGTGTACATTATATTAACCACTTGTACAATACTATCAAAATATGAATAGCGGTGTATGATGCATGAAAAAAAAATTAATAGTGTACAAACCGTCCATTAACTCAAACTAACGTATCTATATTCTTTATTCTTTATCTTTATTCTTTATTAATATATAAAAGAAAGATAGAATTAGGTAGACATGCTTAAAATAGATTATTTTAGTTTAATCTTAGCCACTTAATCACAAAGGTCAAAAAATTAAGACCTTTAATCTTCCAAGTTAATGTTGTCTACCTAATTAGCAATTCTCATGCAACTTTAATTACGACAATACCCATATTTATTACTCTTAATTATCCGTTCTATACCATACTTAGTATTAATATAAATATTAATTGATACTAAAAGATATTAATAAATATATTAATTATAAGATATTAAATACTTTAAATAAAAAACCAATTTTGTAGTTTTACATCAAATACATTGAAAATTTAATAATTGTTGTAAACCCATTGGGCTTGTGGATAGCCCACCTCTTAGTCATTAGGTAATTAGGGTTTAACCTATTTCTTTATCTATAAATAGGGCTCATTGTAACACTCATGGAATATATCTTCAATAACAATTCTACTATCTCCCCATTCTTTATTTCATTTACTTTACAATACGTTATAAGCACGAAGCTTTAACCTAAAACAAAAATAATAATAAAAAAATCGTACGATTAATCTTGACGATCGGCGATCAACTTCGAGGTAGAACTTCAAATTTTTTTTTCTTACGATGGTTTTTCTCATAATATTTTATAATATGTAACCACGTACTCATGATTTGAACCACGTATTCATGATTTGAACCACATATTCATGATTCACATATTAATTGTTTGTCTTTATTTGGATCTTTTAATTATAAATTTTTCGATTATATTTATATTCATTGTTTATCACATATTAATAAGTTGTTAATAATGAGAATCAATGTTATCTATAAACTCTTTTATAATTTACAAGAACAATCAATGTTCTATTGTGATTATATAAGGAGGATTTTTATTTGTTATTATATTACAAGAACACTCAATGTTCTATTGTATCTACATAAAAAGAATCGATATACAATACCTAAAGTTATTGTTATATTGATGTCTATATTATGATTCACCAATATGAATCAAATAACATAGCCTCATGTTAATGTTATTAATATATATTTATATGATCTTTTAGATCTATAATGGTTTTTCAATAACCTCATGTTATTGATATATATTTACATATATGATCTTCAAGATCTATAATGATCTCTTAAAGAGAATAAATAATTGACATAACCTCATGTTAATGTCACATTATTTGGAACCTCAAGTTCCATGTTAATTATTTTATATTTCATAATCATTTGATTCTATTTATCTATTTAAATTAATGTACGTATTATTGGCTAAACAACATAAATATTGTTTCTTATTTTGTAGTCACAATGTCAGATCTTACAAAATTGAACTTCACTGTTCTTGACATTTCTGGAAAAAATTACCTTCAATGGACTCTTGATGCAAAGATTCATCTTACTGCAAACAATTTGGGAGAATCAATTAAGGTTGGCAATAAAGTCTCTCTACAAGACCGTGCCAAAGCCATGATCTTCCTCCGTCACCACCTCCATGAGGATCTTAAAAAAGAATATTTAACGGAGGAAGATCCCTTAGAATTATGGCAAAGTCTAAAAGAAAGATTTGATCATCAAAAGCAAGTAATTCTCCCAAAAGCTCGCTTTAAATGGATGCACCTCAGGTTGCAAGATTATAAAAGTGTTAGCGAGTATAATTCTGCAATGTTCGGTATCACTTCTCAACTAAAACTATGTGGAGAAAATATTACTGATGCCGACATGTTAGAGAAAACATTCTCTACTTTCCATGCCGAGAATGTGCTCTTACAGCAACAATATCGAGAACGTGGTTTTAAAAAATATCATGAACTAATATCCGTTCTCCTTGTTGCCGAACAAAATAATCAGCTTTTGATAAAAAAAATCATCAAGCACGCCCCGTTGGTTCTACCCCATTACCCGAAGCGAATGCAACATCATATAATAAGGGGCGTGGTCGTGCACGTGGTAACAACCGCGGAAATAATAATGAACGGGGTCGAGGTCGTGGCCGCAATAAAGTTTGGCATCGTGATGGTTACAAACCAAAACCATATGAATTCAAAAAAAAAATAATAATAAAAAAAAAGGCAAAAACTCTCAACGTCAGCCTCCTAAGAATTCTCAAAATGGTTGCACTAGATGCGGTATGAATAATCATTGGTCAAAACAATGTCGTACTTCAAAATACTTCGTTGAACTTTATCAAGCATCACTCAAGAAAAAAGGAAAAGACATTGAGACAAATTTCATTGACAACTTCAATTTCAATGATCATGAGCCAAATAGTGATACACGCTTCGATACCTCAGATTTTTTTGATGATGTTGATGATGTTGCTGCTGCATTCTCAAATGATAGAAATGGCAATTAGTTTTGCTACACCATTCAATTTTTGTTTTCAAATAAGTGTTTAGATTTTTATTTTTCCAAAATAAGCGTCCTAGGTTTATTTCTACAATGTTGCTTATGTTTTTAAGATTTATTTAATAAAGTTTGTTTCTCTTCTTTATTTCTAATTCTAAAATCAAATGCTTATTTATCCTTTTATTTTTTTTTTTTGTTCAAGGATATTACTAGCAACATGGAAAATGGTGAAGATGAATGTCTAATTGATAGCGGTACAACAAATACCATTTTGAATAATAAAAAGTATTTTATTGAATTAAATCTAGCAAATGCAAACGTCAACACAATTTCTGGCACTAGTAACTTGATTGAAGGCTCTAGCAAAGCTTGCATTTTGTTACCTAATGGTACAAAGTTACTAATAAATGATGCGTTATATTCTAGTAGATCCAGGAGAAATCTACTAAGCTTTAGAGATATAAGACGCAATGGTTATCATCTTGAAATCATGACTGAAAATCATATTGAATATCTCCATCTCACATCCATTGAACATGGCAATAAGTCCATAATGGAAACAATGAAAGCTCTGTCATCTGGCTTATATATTACAAGCATAAATCGGACAGAAGCAAATATGGTATCTACTCGTAAAGCTGTAGATCCAAAATTATTTTCCTTATGGCATGATCGATTGGGTCATCCAGGTGATATAATGATGAGTAGAATAATTGGAAGTTCAAACGGACATCCACTAAAGGACCTCAAGACCCTTTTATCAAAAGATTTATCATGTGGAGCATGCTCCCTTGGAAAAATGATAATCAAGCCCTCTGTCAATAAAATTGACAATGAATCTCCCTCATTTCTGGAAAGAATTCAAGGAGATATTTGTGAGCCAATTACTCCTCCTTGTGGACCATTTTGATACTTTATGGTATTGATTGATGCATCATCTAGATGGTCCCATGTATGCTTATTGGCTACAAGAAATGTTGCTTTTGCAAGGCTACTAGCTCAAATAATCCAACTAAGAGCACATTTTCCGGATTATCAAATCAAGAAAATAAGACTTGACAATGCAGGAGAGTTTACATCTCAATCATTTAATGATTATTGCATGTCAATTGGGATCACCGTTGAGCACCCTGTAGCACATGTTCATACACAAAATGGTCTTGCTGAATCATTGATTAAAAGATTGCAACTAATTGCTAGACCATTACTTATGAGATCAAAATTGCCATCTTCTGCATGGGGACATGCTATTTTACATGATGCTGCTCTTATTAGATTAAGACCATGTGCATCTCATAAATATTCTCCACTTCAACTGGTCTCTGGAAGAGAACCAAGTTTGTCTCATCTTAAAATATTTGGGTGTGCTGTTTATGTTCCAATTTCGCCACCACAACGCACAAAGATGGGACCTCAAAGAAGATTGGGAATTTATATTGGCTTTAACTCTCCATCAATTATAAAATATTTGGAACCACTAACCGGAGATGTTTTCACAGCACGTTTTGCTGATTGCCATTTTGATGAAACTATATTCCCAATCTTAGGGCGAGAAAAGAAAAGGTTGGAAAAACAAGATGTAACTTGGAATGCATCATCAATTTCTTATCTTGACCCTCGAAATGGTCAAGGTGAATTGGAGGTTCAAAAGATTATCCAATTACAAAGAATAGCGAATGAACTTCCAGATGCATTTACGGATACTAAAAGAGTTACTAAATCACATATTCCAGCTATAAATGCACCTTCTCGAATTGATATTCTTGAAGTTCCAAATGAGTCAAATATACGAAGAAAGCGTGGACGACCATTAGGTTCCAAAGATATAAATCCACGGAAAAAGAAAGAGCACAGTGCAATTGGCAAAGTCCAAGAAATAGCTTCTGATGAAGTCTCAAAAGAAATAAATAATGGCATTGAAAAGGCCAATATATCCCCTCAAGAGGATCATGTACCTACTGATTATGAGATCTCTATAAATTATGTTCAAAATGGTACAACATTGAATCGAAATGAAACACGTGTTGATGAATTTTTTGCATATGCTATAGCAAGTGATGTAACAAATGATGAAGATTTCGTGCCAAAATCTATCACTGAATGTCGTCAAAGACATGATTGGAAAAAATGGAAGGATGCCATACAAGCCGAATTAGATTCACTTGCAAAACGCCAAGTGTTTGGCCCTGTTACAATAACCCAAATAATGTGAAGCCTGTAGGCTACAAATGGGTATTTGCAATAAAAAGAAACGAGAAAAATGAAGTTGTGAGATATAAGGCAAGGCTTATGGCACAAGGTTTCTCACAAATACCCGAGGTTGATTATGAGGAAACATATTCGCCTGTTGTGGATGCAACAACACTCAGATTTTTAATTAGTCTTGCAAATGTTGAAAGGCTTCAAATGCGCCTTATGGATGTTGTTACAGCTTATCTGTATGGGTCACTTGATTGTGACATTTACATGAAACTCCCCGAGGGACTCAAAATTCCCGAATCTTGTAGATCAAAACCTCGAGAAATGTTTTCAGTAAAACTGAAAAGATCTTTATACGGATTAAAACAATCAGGACGAATGTGGTATAATCGCCTGAGTGAATATCTTTCAAAAGAAGGATACAAAAGTAATCAAATTAGTCCGTGTGTTTTTATCAAAAGATCAAATGCAAGTTTTACAATCATTGCAGTGTATGTTGATGATTTAAATATCATTGGAACTCCTCATGAGATTGAACATACTGCAACACTATTAAAGAACGAATTTGAGATGAAAGATCTTGGTATGACTAAATTTTGTCTTGGTCTTCAATTTGAGCATTTGTCAAATGGAATTTTTATCCATCAATCAAACTATACTGAAAAAATGTTGAAACGTTTCAATATGGATAAAGCTCATCCATTAAGCTCACCAATGGTCGTTCGTTCTCTTAATCGAGAAAATGATCCCTTCCGCCCCAAAGAAAATGATGAAGATATCATTGGTCCTGAAATACCATATCTAAGTGCAATTGGGGATTTGATGTATCTTGCTAACAATACACGTCCAGATATTGCTTTTTCTGTGAACGTATTAGCTAGATATAGTTCTGAACCGACACGCCGACATTGGAACGGAATTAAACATATATTTCGTTATCTTTGTGGTACCCGTGATATGGGGTTATTTTACCAAAAGAATTCGAAGTCAAAGTTGATTGGATACGCTGATGCTGGATATTTGTCTGATCCACATAAAGCACGATCACAAACAGGGTATGTTTTCACTTATGGTGATACCGCAATTTCTTGGAGGTTGACAAAACAATCATTAACTGCTACATCCTCAAACCATGCTGAACTTATTGCACTTTATGAAGCTGGTCCAGAGTGTGTTTGGTTGAGATCAATGATCCAACACATACAAGAAGAATGCGGGCTCGAAACAATCAAAGGAACTCCAACAATACTACATGAAGACAATGCGGCGTGTATAGCTCAAATCAAGGAAGTGTATATCAAAGGAGACAGAACTAAGCATATTTCACCGAAGTTCTTCTCAACATATGATCTACAAAAGGATGGAACCATTGATGTTAGTCAAGTCCGATCAAGCGAAAATTTGGCCGACTTATTCACTAAATCATTGCCGACAAAAGTATTTGAGCAACTAGTTCGAAAGATCGGTATTCGACGCTTGAAGGATGTACATTAAACTCAGGGGAGTATTATACACACTGCATTCTTTTTTCCTTCATCAAGTTTTTATCCCATTGGGTTTTTCTTGATAAGGTTTTTAACGAGGCAGTTTATAGCGTATCAATAACGGTGACTATCCAAGGGGGAGTGTTGTAAACCCATTGGGCTTGTGGATAGCCCACCTCTTAGTCATTAGGTAATTAGGGTTTAACCTATTTCTTTATCTATAAATAGGGCTCATTGTAACACTCATGGAATATATCTTCAATAACAATTCTACTATCTCCCCATTCTTTATTTCATTTACTTTACAATAATAATTATATACTTTGCATTATTATTTATTTTTTATGCTCCTATATAATGAATTTTTTTTAAAAAAAATATGAATTTTGTAATGTACATAGTCAATAATACTATTTATATATCCACACAAGTGATCACTTTTTCCAAGCTTGACTACCTAAATGGCAAAATGAGTCAAAACAAAAGAAATACAAGCCCTTGAAGTTTAATGATAATTACCCATATTTAAAATCGTTATTAAAAGTTAGTTAAATTTAAAAACAGTTATAATCTTATGACGAATATAAGTCCTGTAATTTAGGAGGAATTTTATTCTCCAATGCATTTAATTTAAAGTCGTTAGTATTTTTTCTTACAATCGCATAAGTAAATTAAATTGTTCAATTTTAATTATCTCTTTCAATTTTCAAATACAAATATACTTTTGATGTTATTTTGTACTTAAAAGTGTTCTTAGTATAGCTGGTTATAGAGATGAGCAAAGACCAGATAAAATTGGTTTTCAGTCCAGTTCAAAAAAGTCCAGTTTTTTAACAGGAAATTAAAAACCAGTCTTTTCAAGGACTGGTCCAGTTTCATTCCAGTTTTTTGCCAGTTTTTCTTATAATTTCAGTCTAGTCCCAGTCCAGTTTCGGTCATTTCTATTCTTTTTTTTCATGGTCGATAATTTTTGTCAATAGTTTCAATAAATGTGAAGTATGATTAAATTAAAATGTATATAATTAAAATTGTTAATGTAAATATAAATAAAAGTTTATAAATAAAGAAATAAAAATGTATCATATACAATTTGACCTAAATTTAAATTTTATAAGGAAAGAAAAAAGTTTATAAACAATAAATAAACATAAATAGCTTATAATACATTTAAGTCTTTTTGCCAGTTTTAAACCAGTTTCAATCTTTAACCAGTTTAAACAGATTTCAGTCCACTTTTTAACCAGTCTTATGACTGAAAAGTAGGACTGAATTAGGACTGTCAGGCAGTCGTAGGACCAGTCCAGTCTTTTTTCCGGTCCAGTTTTTCTAGGACCGGTCTAAGTCCGGTTCTAGACCAGTTTCAGTCTTAAACTGTTTTGCTCATCTCTAGCTGGTTATATTATCACAATCAATCAATATCTCATATTTATATGTATAAATATAACAGCATACCCTCGCGATGCAGGTAGCGGGAAAAATTTATTATTATTACATTCATTCGATATATAGTATATGTTTCTGAAGTATCTTAAAAATCAAACTCTAATATGACAATACGCGAAAGATATTGTTTTTTAAATGGGAAATTCTTTTTACAAATTACCCAAAATTAGAAATATCATAATATGTCATTACAAACTTGATAGTCGGGTCGCGAGTTGCGAGTGTCAGGTTTCGAGTTCAAAAAGATGGACAAACCGCTTTGGCAGTTTGCTAACGCGTTCGTCTCCTCACAACCTTTCCATCCATAATCGGCGCGTAGCATAACTATTAGCGGGTCAAAAGTTACGTCTTTTTCAGAAATCCACATCATGTAACTTTAAGTAATTCTAAGGATGAAATTGTAATTTCTATCTAAAGAACAACACATATTATATATAATTATAGTTATAGAAGTTGAATAACGAGTAATGATTTATGATAACCCACCAAGAAGTAATGATTAATAATCATAGTATCCTAACGTTTTTTATTTAATATTGATGTAAGTGTTGATTTACATGCTTCACAGATGATCGACATATGCTTGCATAATGATGGACATATGTTTTGATCAACTATTGGATTCATCATTTTAAATGGAAATGAAGCAATTTTGTGTTCTGTTGTAGCAAATGACTTTACAATAAAGTATATCACTCAATGGCTAATTGTAGGTCTTCACCTTATTCTACCTCAACAATGGTTTGTAGCTAGGCATCAACGACAGAGATTAACCAAATGTAATTCTCTTATAAGAATGAGTCATAATGATGACTTTTAGGAATTGATTTCAATAGTTGAATACCACGCGTAATAGATTTCTACATACCAAATCGATAAGAGATACTAAATCTACCAAATATATAATTGATCAACTAGGGTATACATAGATCAATTAGTATTATTACATCTATGATCACTAAGCAAGCCTTATTTAGCACGTATTGAAAGTCAATAATATTATTGATGTTACTATATCAATGAAAATTATATACTATCTGCTTGGTAGTACGGTTTTTATAATTATCTTAATTTTATGATTTTTATATCTCTTAGACATATTAATTATTGCAATTACAATTGCCTCATAATAAAATCATTATATATATAATAATTAATTACTCAAAGGTTCATTTAAATCACGCATTATATAAGCATGATCATGAATTAACCCGCGAATTCGCGGGTTATAAACTAGTACTCTAATATAGTATAGTAATATTCGCTACACTTTAGGTGTCTCAGACATAAAATGAGGGGCGGATTCAATTACAAATGATGGGGCACTAGAACCCCATGCAATTGGCCCATATAGTGTTAATTATGGATGGCACCCGCGGGTCGTAGGTACAAATATGCCAAACCCATCACCCTCTCATGACGGGTTTTTTGACCCGCAAACCCACGAACACCCGTACCCGTGACCCGCGGGTACCCATGGGTCACGGGTAACCCGCGGGTTTTAAATAATATAAACATTTTATCAAAATATCAAATGATTTTATATAATTTACATGTATAAAAATGTTTTAAAACATGTTCAAATAAATGGATCGTAATTTTAACGAATTAAATTGTTAAAATTTAGGACATGTGGACTAATAGTTCGATAACTATCCATTTATTTGATAATTTTTTCTTGATCATTTGATAAGTTTGCTATTCGAAACATGAAAACTATATTTTTTAATCTCTATAGGAATAGTTTTATTATATATAATTCAAATTATTTTATTTCGAAGACTAACATAAGTTGTCATGACAGACTGACGGTATATCTTTGTTCGATTTGGTACCGCAAGGGGACACCAACTCATTACAATATAAGTTGTCAATCAACATTATCAACGAACACCAAAATTCAAAACAAAAGTTATCATAATTCTACGACTGACCGATATATGTTTAATTTCTATGATAATTGATAATTGACGGTATTCTTATTTTACTTTTTAGTAAAAGATTTGGATCAGAGGAGCAGCTCCTCTTAGAGGAGCAGGAGGAGCAGGAAAAATTCACTGCATTTTAGGGCAAAAAATCGCTCAAAATTCACTGCATTTTACCAACGGAGTAATTACTGCATTTTACACTTATAATATTTTACTGCATTTTAACGACGATTTACTGCATTTTAGCGATTTAACGACGATTTACTGCATTTTAGCGATATTTTTACTGCATTTTAGTGACATTTTACTGCATTTTAGCGACACTGCATTATGACACCTTCAAATTTGTTTTTAAAATGCAGTAAATTTTTCCTGCTCCTCCTGCTCCTCTAAGAGGAGCTGCTCCTCTGATCCTTACCCTTTAGTAAATGAGAGTTACACCATTACCATATCATAACAATTTATAAAATATGGGATGCGATTTGAATAATTATTGTATTTTCTTCTTTTATTGGTTATACAGGGTTTTCGTCAATTTTGTTAAACTTCTAAGTTCACTATTTAAATGAACTCTAAGTTATATCTTTAACATGTTGCGGGGATAGCTCAGTTGGGAGAGCGTCAGACTGAAGATCTGAAGGTCACGTGTTCGATCCACGTTCACCGCATGCATAACTTTTTTTTATTTTGCTTGTTTTCTGTTTTTCTTGTTCGTTATGAAAGCTTTTCTACACCACACATTTGCTGCTTTTTTATTTGTTGTTATTATAATTATAAAATGTTACATTCTGGGATTTTAATGACAACAACGTTGTACCGTACAGGTGTTCGTTATATCCTGTTTTTCTGCCACCACCTCTACTTTCATTCCATTCTCTCAAAAAAAAAAAAAAAATTCCACATTTTTTCCCCTTTTATCTTGACTAATCTGACCTCTAATGTTCAAACTTGGGGCTCATTTTGCTAAAGTTTCATCCTCATTTTCCTTGCTCAAATTCACCATTTCTCCATCCATAATCTCTTTTTTCTTATCAATAATTAAAACCCAATTGCTTGTTTCCAAGAAAACAAACAACAACATTTTGGATTTCATTCTATTTTACTTATATATAATAAGAGAAAAGAGAAAATCAAACAAGGAGATGGTGATTTATACAAGGAATTGGGGGAGTATTTCTAGCATTAGTTTAATTCTCAACAAGTCTTGTTAATGGAAATTTGTGTCATGACATTTAAAACAAGTTACATATTCAACCATTTGTGTTTCTCTTCCTCATCATCATCATCAAGAAATCTTGGTTATGTTGGTGCTTGTCTCGAATGCCGATCTCGAGTGTTTACGTGATCGGCATTCGATTTAAAATTTGATTGCTTCCGAGGACTTCTCTAAAACCCGTGTTGATTGCGGGTCTTTTTGATTGAATCCTCTTGTTGCTTCTTTAAAATTCACTTCATCATTATTTTTCTTCTTTGCCTTCTTCTTTCCATTTCGTGTCCACTTTGTCTTTTTGTTTGGTTGTTCAAACTGTAGTTGTGGGTTGGTTCATTGGATTCCTATGAAAATGGATTCTTGTGAAAATGGCGATGGTGCTAGCATGGAAGTTGATTATGTCGAAAAAGACCCAAGTGGCCGATTCATTCGGGTAATTATAATTGTGTCCTCAACTTTCCATTCTTTTGCTAATTTTTTGTTTATATTTGGTTGTTGTAGATATGTGTTTTGTTGTTTTATTATGCTTTGATCTAGTAAACTGTTAAAAGCTTACTGGCATTGTGCATGTTTTTGCAAGTGATTATATAATCATTGCATATTCATGTTGAGGTTATTGTTAAACAGAATCTGATTAAAACCATTTTAAATGCACATCTTCATATGATCAGATGTTTGTTTGATTATCACAACTTCACAGCAAAAACACATGCAATTTGATGATACTTCACATAATCGTCTTCAAGGCAAAATGTCGAAATGTAAAACACCCCTTAATTATGGATAATGAGTAAGGTTCAAATGAGTACACCAATTTTGAGTGAGAATGAGGGAATCTACAGATTTCTGCCATGTGTCACTTTATTCTCTCTCCTCCACACTTTATTCTCTCTCCTCCACATTTTTAAAAATTAAATATCTCACAAACGGTAAGTCGAAAAATCATGAAAATTGCACCATAAAATTCAGCGTTTTCTCCTCTTCGATTTGCCGTCCCTCAAGGCATACTTTTGACAACTTTTTTTTTCCTCATTTTTTGGTGGGTTTCACAAATTAGTAACACATGTGTTAGTGATTAGTTGTACATTTAATTTGTGGTTAAGGTTAGGGTTTAGGGTTAGGTTTAGGGTTTAGTAGGGTTTATGGTTTAGGGTTTATAAGGGTTTAGGGTTTAGAAGGGGTTCAAGGTTTAGGGTTTAGAAAGATTTAGGGTTTAGCGTTTTGTAAAGCGTTTAGGGTTTAGGGTTTGTGGTTTAGGGGTTAGGGTTTAGGGTTTGAGGTTTGGGGTTTCGGGAAGAAACCCCAAACCTCAAACCCTAAACCCTAAACCCTAACCCCTAAACCACAAACCCTAAACCCTAAACGCAACACTTTAACACATGTGTTAGTAAATGTGAAACCCACCAAAAAAATGAAAAAAAAAAAAACTTTTCGGAAGTATGTCTTGAGGGACGGCAAATCGAAGAGGAGAAAACGACGAATTTAATGGTGCAATTTTCATAATTTTTCGATTTGTCGTTTGTGAGATAATTGATGTTGGGGTAAATGGGTTTTGTACATGTGGAACATTCTCTTTGTACACATGGTTTGATATCATTGGTTCTCTCATTCTCACACAAATTCCTATTCTCATTTGAACCCTACCCATTGGATAATTACTTAGAGCATGGCCAATGAAGGTTTTTGCAAAGCTTTTTTACAAGATTTTGTGTAAGAGCTTTTGTAGAAAAGCTTTTAAAAAAGCTTTGGTTCCAATGAACAAAAGCTTTTTGTTTCAATAAAACCTATAAAATACCTATAAAATGCTTAATTTATCAAAAGCTATAGCCTCAATGACTTGATAAATCTCAAGTCATTGCACCCTCTCTCCTTATTATTATATTTGTTTTTAATAAATAATAGCTTTTTATCAATGGAGCAATGACTTTTTGTAAAGCTTTTTCAAAAAAGCTTTGATAAAAAAGCTTTTGAAAAAATGATTGTTGGAGATGCTCTTAGTTTCGAGGGATATATATTCATGTCTTTCTTTTTACTTTTACAGTACCCTGAAGTTCTAGGCAAAGGCGCATTCAAGAAAGTGTATGCTTCCATAACTTTGCCTTTTTTATACACATTTTCGCTTCAAAAATTGACTTATTGTTGTTTTCCCTTTCTTCTTTCAGTTATAAGGCATTTGACCAATTTGAAGGAATTGAAGTTGCCTGGAATAGAGTTAGAATCGATGATGTCTTGCAGTCTCCAGATGATTTCAAGAAGTTGTATTCAGAAGTTCATCTTCTCAAATCACTGAAACACGATAACATTATCAAGTTGTTTGAGTCGTGGATTGATGTTAAGAAGAAAACTTTGAACATGATTACAGAACTCTTCACATCAGGAAACCTGCGACAGTGAGTGATCAATTTTAACTTGAATGTATATATTTTTTCATATTACATTCGGTCATATATATTATGTGTCACCTAGATACCGAAACAAGCATAAGAGTGTCGATATGAAAGCTATCAAGAACTGGGCAAGACAGATTCTTCATGGTCTTGACTACCTTCATAGTCAAAGCCCTCCTGTAATTCATCGTGACATCAAATGTGACAACATATTTGTTAATGGAAACCATGGTCAAATCAAGATTGGTGACCTTGGATTAGCAACGGTATTGCAGCAGCCGACTGCTAAGAGTTTCATTGGTAAACCCGACCTGACCCATTTCATCCCCATACAGTAAATGACCAGTTGCAACTCGAACGGGTTTTGACCCGACCAACTAGCCACCTCATTTTTTACTTTTGCCATATAGGAACCCCTGAATTCATGGCACCTGAGCTTTACGAGGAGGAATATAATGAACTTGCTGATATATATTCTTTCGGGATGTGCATGTTGGAAATGGTAACTTTTGAGTACCCGTATAGCGAGTGCAAGAATGCAGCTCAAATCTACAAGAAAGTTTCCGCTGTGAGTTAACTTCTTTTGGTCATATTCATTGATGTACTAAAGATTGTTGAATTCTTATATGGTGGGTTAATCTTCAGGGTATTAAGCCTGCTTCTCTTGACAAAGTCAGCGATCCCGAAATTAAAGAGTTTATAGAGAAATGTCTGGTTCCAGCAAGCCAAAGAGTGTCTGCTAGAGAGCTTCTGGAAGATCCATTTCTCAAGCCCAAGAATCTGATACAACCAACCCGCGATGCATTAGCAACACATAATTCTCGCATTATTGAACTTTACAGGATGCATCAAGAAAACGAGTTTAGACTGAAAGGCACCAATATTGACAAAAACTCAGTCACTTTGAACATGCGAATTGCTGACTCGAATGGTGAATAATAGCAAATTATCCTCTAGTTGTCGTGTTCTTTGACTAGGGATCACAGTAATTAAACTTATTATTGGTTGCAGGTCAAGTGAGGAACATAGATTTCCAGTTTTATCTAAGAACTGACACTGCATTATCAGTCGCAAGTGAGATGGTGGAACAACTAGAGTTAGCTAAGCATGATGTGCCGTTTATTGCTGAGTTTATCAATGACTCAATCAGAAGAATTCTACCTGGCTGGAAACCATCAAATACAAACTTTACCGCTAAACAAAACGCCCCAAAAATCATATCAGTAAGCTCTCTTTCATATCTATTTATTGATGAATCACTTTTCTTGGTTATAGATTGTCACTCAAAACTTTTATATGTTAAAACAGGAGTTGGGACTCGCACACTTTGTTAACTCGGGTTGTGAACTAGAGTCGAATTTTGAAAATATAAAAGAACTTTCAAAAGTGAGGGGATTAAAGAGAAACGGTTCTTTTCTTTCGTTATGTGAAAGTGATAAGGTTAAGGTTAGGGTAGAACTAGAAGCAATAGAGGCAGGATATAGACAATGTTGCAAGGAGATGAAAAGGGTGATGAAGAAGGGAGTTGAAGTGACAAGAAAAAAATGCGTAAAGTAAGAAGAGAAGAAAATGCTGAATTATTATTAATTGAGTGTAGGAAGGAATTATGTTTGTTGCAAATGCAATGCAATATTGTTCCTAATTTTATCAAATAATTGATCACAAGTTGCATTTATCACCAAAGTACAAGTAAATCAAAAAATCCATAAAAAACGTGTTATTAAATTAAATGTTTAAGGGATGTTTAAAATATTGCCAATAATCTTGCCTTGCCAATTTTTTATATAAATAGTCATAGTGGATATTTAAATTTGATAAGAAATTTTTATAATGTACTTTAAATTTATACATGTACTATTATACGACACATTGGAAAATGTTACTACAATGTCATTTAAAATTATACCCAACTCAGAGAAAAAAAAAAGTTTTCATATAACGTGCAGAATACCACACCGACCTTGATCAAATGATGTGGCCAATATGATCACACCATACGTCATGGTCGGTGACAAGGTTGAAAAACGCTCTCCTTGCTCTTAGAGGTGACATCAATGAACAATAAATTTCGTATTTAACAATCACTTTGTATTTCTTTACTAAAATTATGTAGCGTTTATGGTTCAAATTCTACATGTACTCATTTATAATTAAGTGGATCACAATAGAAATAAATATTTATATTGAAAAGACGATCACCCTAAACACGTGACCAAAGAGTGGAACATTCACCAATCTGACGATATATGAGAGTCATATCGAATATTCAAAATTCTATGAGAAAGTTAATGAAAAGGTCCTTCAAATTTATACACGTGCGGTTATACATAGCATTTTATTATTATATTTTTTAAGCAAAATGCCGAAACCTAAAATTTTATTTATAATTATAATCACTCCTCAAAATTGAGGTAATTTCAAACAGAATATGACTCCATGAACTACAAAGCAAATTGAAAAACATTATAATTTCACATTTTCATATAACGTGCAAAATACCACACCGACCATGATCAAATGACGAGGCCGATATGATCACACCATCATGGTCGGTCACATGGTTGAAAAACGCTCTCCTTGCTCTTAGAGATGACATCAATGCAATGTATTTTGTATTTAACAATCACTTTGTACTTCTTTACTCAAATTACGTAGCGTTTACGGTTCAAATTCCACATTTACTCATTTATAATAAAGAGTGGATCAAAATAGAAATAAATATTTATATTGAAAAGACGATGTCACCCTAAACATGTGACAAAAAAGTGAAACATTCACCGATCTCACGATATATGAGAGTCATATCAAATATTCAAAATTCTATGAGAAAGTTAATGAAAATGGTACTTCAAATTTATGCACGTGCGGTTATACATAGCATTTTTTATTATATTTTTCAAGCAAAAGGCCGAAACCTAAAATTTTATTAATAATCATAATCACTCCTCAAAATTGAGGTAATTTCAAACAGAATATGAATCCACGAACTACAAAGCAAATTGAAAAGCGTTATAATTTCACATTTTCATATAACGTGCAAAATACCACACCGACCTTGATCAAATGACGAGGCCGATATGATCACACCATCATGGTCGGTCACATGGTTGAAAAACGCTTTCCTTTCTCTTAGAGATGACATCAATGCAATAAATTTCGTATTTTAAATTCACTTTGTACTTCTTTACTCAAATTACGTAGCGTTTACGGTTCGAATTTCACATTTACTCATTTATAATAAAGAGTGGATCAAAATAGAAATAAATATTTATATTGAATAGACGATGTCACCCTAAACACGTGACCAAAAAGTGGAACATTCACCGATCTCACAATATATTAGAGTCATATATTTTTTAGAATGACAATAACTCACACACCCATCATGAATATTTACACTTTCTCCACGAATATATACAATTGTCCACCCCGAAACTTGAACCCTCAACCATTTGATTAGAGGGCCACCTCGATACCGCTAGGCCAATGGCCCTTTGATATATATTAGAGTCATATCGAATATTCAAAATTCTATAAGAAAATTAGTGAAAAAGGTACTTCAAATTTATACAAGTGCGGTTATACACGACAATTTTTTTACTATATATATATATATATTTTTTGAATAGAAGGCTGAAAACTAAAATTTTATTGATAATCATAATCACTTCTCAAAATTGAGGTAATTTCAAACAGAATATCGATCTACGAATTACACGGCAAATTGAAAAACATTATAATTTCACATTTTTATCGAAAATTATACCCATAAAAGATTAACGAAAAAAAATTTGATCTCACGTGCAAAAATCTAATTAAAGCACCAGTTATAGATAACAATCACGAGGTGAGTTCAAATAAGAATGGTAAAAAAGTAGAGAATGAAAGAACCAATAGGA
The DNA here is from genome assembly GCA_949592205.1 of Helichrysum umbraculigerum. Taxonomy (NCBI): domain Eukaryota; kingdom Viridiplantae; phylum Streptophyta; class Magnoliopsida; order Asterales; family Asteraceae; genus Helichrysum; species Helichrysum umbraculigerum. Next base: position 100,220,721 of record CATIUR010000001.1, read on the forward strand.
TTGCTCTATTTCCTTATAAAATCCACTTCCACTTTTACCCTTAAAATTAAATATCTCACAAACCGTATTTCCATAAATAATTAAAAATTACATATTCAGAATCAACTTCTTTTTCTCTTCGATTAAAGATCTCACAAGCTATACTTTCGACGATTTTTTTTCCTTTTTTTGTTTCCGGGTACTAAAATATAATCACATGTGATTAATGATAAAAAATTAAAATTTGTTCACGATTATTTAGTCATGGTATATATTAATTAACACATGATTAAAACTTAATATTCATATACATTAATAATTATAAATAGAATTTTAAAAATTGCATTTGTTTTCATTAAAAATCACATGTGATTGCTAATTGTACATTTAATCACATTTGATTTGTTATATAATCACATATGATTTTGTATATAATCACATATGATTTTCAGTTAAAAATTGATATTTGATGAGCAATTTACCGATATATGATAAATCATGTATGATTTCAACTTGATTTTTACTTAATTGTAATTATAGTCAATGATTTGAAAATCTGTATTTGATTACCCTTTAATCACATGTGATTGATACTTTGATGTTCAATCGCATGTGATTAAAACTTAGTTTTTCATGTTTAAATCTTTTTAAATCATCAATGATTTGAATTTAAAGTTTAATTGGAGATATAAGCTTGTGTGATTATTTTTTGGTATTAAATCACATGTGATTTGACATTACAAAATTTTAAAACCCAATAAAAAATGAAAAAAAAAAAATTATCGAAAGTATAGCTTGTGAAATATATAATCGAAGAGAAAAAAACGCTGATTCCGAATATGTAATTTTTATGATTTATAGACATACGGTTTGTGAGATATAATTAGTTTTTTTAAAAAAAGTGGAAATGAATTTTTGAAATAGAGCAATCCTATTTATTTTTCCATTCTTCATTTTTTTTTTCCATTCTTTTTTGAACTTTTCTTTAACAATCACTTCCTTAAATATCGTTCTCCTGGCATTCTAAAAAGTAATAAATTCCGTAAAGTAAAATATAAATATATACAAAGTAAAGTGATATACGTACACAATCTTAGATATGTATATTTATAGGGTGATGATTTATACACCACCACTTTTTTGCCATACACCACCAAAATCATGTTTTGAACATTTTTGCCCCTTGAAGTTGTGAAGGAGTATTTGAAGAATTTTAAGTTGTAAGGGGTAAAAGGGTCTAAAAATATATTTTAGTGGTTTATAGCAAAAAAGTGGTGGTGTACAAATCACCACCCATATTTATATGGTAGTTTGTTACATCTTTTCGTATCTTGAAAGCACATATCATCTATTCTACTCAATCAAATCTTTGGATTCATTTCCATTTCACCATCTCCCAAACTTTCAACTCGAACTCGATTCTCTCTAATGGCCGATGCCATTGTTCCAAGGTTTTACGGCTGCTACAATTGTCGCAAACATGTTGCGCTTCACGACGATATTATTTCTAAACATTTTGTGGTAAACCTTATTATAGCTATGTGAACATTAGTATAAATACTACTCCGTATCATTTTTCATGCGACACAATGTGCACCAGTATATGTTGATCCTAAAAAAAATGTTATGTCGATATACCGAGTATAAAGTTTACTTATTTTAGTTATTTATTACTCGTAACCAGGGAAGCTTTTTTTTTTTTTTTTGCAGGCAGGACGACGTCGAAGAGCGTATTTGTTTTCCCATGTGATGAATCTGATGGCGGGCCCTAAAAGGGATCGTCGATTGCTCACAGGTGTGTACTCGGTGTCGGATGTTCATTGCTCTGATTGTGGGGAGGTTTTGGGGTGGAGATATGAGAAGGTTTACGATGAAGCACAAAAATTCAAAGAGTCCAAAACAGCGCTAGAAAAATTCAAGATTGTGAAATTAGACGATTGGTAGTACTTATATATTTAATCTTGAGGTTGAACGATAATTTAGTGAATATTGTTCGTAATTTAAGTGGTAAATGTGCTTCCATATTTGCAAATTACTGTAAAATGTTTGGATGTTAATGAGTAATTTGCAATATGAAATAATTAAATGAGATAATAGCCAGTCTCAGCTGCAGAAGAAGATAATGTGATTTTAATGGAAATTATGTTAATCACATCACATAATCTAACATCTAACACCTAACATCCTTATAAAGAGTTTATACCATTTCTTCACAAAACTTATATTTAAAGATGTGAAATTCCTATTGTACCTCTTATATCAACTCGTAAAATATTACAATTATAACCATTAATTGCATAATCAATAAATTGAAACACTTTCCATATTGGAATAATGGAAAAAATATATGAATCCTAAATAGTTTGATTTCACTACTACTACTACACATTAACCATTATCAAATTCTTTTACCATCACAAAAACCTATAGATGGCCATACTACAATCAGCGAAGTACCGATATCATTTATAACAATTTTCAAAGTTCAGAAACCGCTGCTTAGCGCGGGTGTCTTCTACAATCAGCGAAGTACCGATATCATTTATAAGAATTTTCAAAGTTCAGAAACCGCTGCTTAGCGCGGGTGTCTTCTAGTCAGATGTTATATGTTTGACAAATGTTATATTCGATAAGGTTTTGGAAGGTGAATGGGTGAAACAATCAAAACATAAATTATATTTTTATTTTTATTGAAATAGAAAGTGAATCTTACACTAATCTAAAACAACTTCATTGCTAGATGGACCCCTCACATATATCTAAGTGATAAAAAAATCATCTTCTTGCTACTATTCTTTACACTAAGACTGGTGCCATCGGTTTGTGCAGTTGGATCACTGACGAAAGCCGGCGAACCGACGTCATTGGCACTATTTCGTCGGTTGCTTTGTCGGTTGGGCCTCTTCGGTTGAGCGACGAAATGAGACGAAGACATACGGACCCATTTGCCTTTTTTTTTCCCTTTTATCCGTTAAAATTTAAAAAAAAAATTAAAAAGGTAAACCAACGGCTATATGCCCGTTTTTTCAACAAAAAAAAATACTAGTAGTTTTTTAAACATTAAACATACCCCAATTTACAATATAAATATACACACAACTCCCACTATTTCTTACACACAACCACTACAATATTTCACACAATTCACACACAATTAACACACAAAATTGTCACAACATCCCAACAATTCTTCCCAAAAATCATTTCCAAACAATCCAAATACCAACATCTGTGCCACGGACCGATAACGAGGTCAACGTCTTGATCGAAGAGTGGGAGAACGCTTCCTAAAACAATCCGATTAGAACTTCACGAACGCAACAAAGTTTTTGGGAAACCATACAACAAAACTACAACTCCAGAGAGGTGAAACATACTACAAATCAACTAATCGCCAAATGGAACAAAATAATAACTATAGTTTATCAGATGTTCGTGTTCGCAAATGTAATGTGTTATTTTCATTATCGTAATGTTTTTTTTATTATTGTAATGTTTTTTATTTAGTTAGTGTAATGTTTTATTTATTAATGTAATGGTTTTTAATTTTTAATAAAATAGTTTTTATTTAATTTGTGTGTTAATAATTAAATTAATAGTCAGTAGGTCCCAGAAATGAAACTGAAGAAAGGATGGTTGGCAGTGCTTTGTCAGTCTTTCATCAGTTTTGGATGTACTGATATGGCGCTGAACTGGCACAAAGGAAGAAAGGATTGTTGGGAGTGGTCTAATCTTACCGAACAGACTGTTAGACAGGTGCCAACGGCAGCATTGGTTTGCAGGGCCGTTGGTCAAACCGACACCGTTGGCAGCAAGGCGTCGGTTGTCACCGTCAGTTTCTTGCGTCAGTTAGGCGATGGGGAGTGACGGAGGAAGTGCGCCCAAATTCAAAAAATACCTTTTTTATTTAAATTGCAGAGGAGAACTAAAAGTAAAAAAATGTTTGGTACCTTTTTTTCAATTGCAGTACAATAATAAAGAAGATGGATGATTTTAGGGTTGGAAATGGGCTCAGGTTGCTTTTTTAATGAATATTAATGTGCTCAGTTTTTTGAGTAAATTGCCTGAATGGTCCATGTGATTTAGACACATTCTCACCGTTAGTCCATGTACTTTGTTTGTTGCATGGACAGTAAAAAAACTCAAAAGTTGTAGCATGCTTAGTCCCTCCTCTACTTAAAATGACCAAAATACCCTTGGTGAAGCTATAAATTTTGCTTGGATAGAGGAGGGTATTTTGGTCATTTTAGGTAGAGGGACTAAGCATGCAATAACTTTTGAAAATTTTGGACTGTCCATGTAACAAACAAAGTATGTGGACTAACGGTGAGAATGTGTGTAAACCACATGGACCATTCATGCAATTTACTCTGGTTTCTTTTATTAATGGGGTCTATTTCTTTTGAATTGGGCTCATGTTTTTTGGAATTGGGCTCAATTTAATATTATGTTTTAAAAACATAAATGTATTGTTTAATTTGAGTTAAATATATTAATGTAATGTTTTTAATTTTAATGAAGTTGTTTTATATAATTTTGTGTTTTATATAAATAAAGTATCTAATTTGTGAGGTCTAGAAAAATTGATTGATTTGTTATTGTTGGTAGTGTTGTGTCAGTTTTGAGCGTTAAAGTGACATAAATTGATGCGTCACTTTGTGTTACTGTTAGTAGTATTATGTCAGTTTTGAAAACGGCTTATGTGACGCTGATGTGGCACAAGTTGATGCATCAGTTTGGGTCTTTGATTCTTACAATCATTCATAATAATCCGATAATCCAAAGTTACAAAAAAATAGCCTTTAGGCTTTTAACATCTTTTGTACCTTATCAGCAATGTTTTGAAAACCGGTTAGACCGGTTCGGTCGGACCGGTTGGATCGCGATTTTAAGGATTTTCGGCCTGTTGAAAACCGGTTTTGGGCTAAATTTGACCAGTCAACGAACCGGCGATTTTTCCGGTTTTGACCGGTTGAACTGGGAACCGGACCGGTTTTGGGCCGGATTTTGATTTTTTTTTTTTTTTTTTTTTTTTTTGGTTTGGGACCGGTTTTGGACCGGCGGTCCAATCGGTTGAACCGGAACCGGACACCTCACCGGTCCGATTCAAAAAACGGTTTTCAAAACATTGCTTATTAGAGATTCATAGGAGTTGTTGGGACACACGTACAACAATTTATTGAGAGGAGAGAATATGTACATGACAAATGTCACTAAGTATATAGCATTAGAAAATACATAACATAGGTAATAAACGAGTCCAGTCGAGCCGCGCTCGAGCTAGTAAAGTATAAAACGAGCCAAGTTCGAGCTTATATTAGGCTCGACACGATCGGGCTCGGCTAAACTCGTTTACACCCCTATGTGAAAGTCGGAAAGTGATGATAAGGCCAAGGTAAGGATAGAAAATTAGAAGCAATAGAGGCAGGCTATTGACAATGGTGCAAGGAGATCAACAGGATGAAAAATAATCGACTAGAAAGAGATATATTGAGTAAGAAGAGTAGAATGTTGAATTGAGAGTAGGAAGGATTATTATTTGGTACGATGTAATGTTGTTCGTTTTCCAAATAATCAATCACAAGTTATATAGTCTGCTTGTGTGACTTGCGGTCAAACGTGTATAAACTTAGCTACAGCAAGATAAATCAATCAAAACTTGGTACTTATAATAACTCAAAGTGAATCATTAATCAACTTCTCTGTATCAGAACTAACCGATCTATGATAAGAAGAGCAGAATCCAAAGTACCCATACCCTGAGCTTGCACGATACAAAATCATACTCAACGGATGAAAGTTAATCCTCACGCCAGCAGTGACTACATTTCTCACAAGTGAAGTTTATCGTCATCGGCTCATCAGCTGACCTTGTTTGAAACTGGATGTATGCAGCCTTGTTGTGACCACAATTAGGGCAATGTGCTGCAACACAGAAAACAAATAGTTAAGAATTCAAACATCCACAATCCCAAACAGTTTGACCAAGCAATCGCAATAAACCATGTAACATATAGATACCCTGATCGGTTTTTGGTGCATTAGTCATGTCATCCTTCGTGATGATAGGATCTACCTCTTTTTTAACCAATTTCTGCTTTCTTTTAATCTGGACCTACAAATAGTATAAAAACAATGCACTTAACTACAAGTATAACAATGAACTAGCTGAGTAAGAAGTATAACTTTATCGCGTAGTTTTTGAAAGTAAACTACCTTGGGCTCGATTTGGCTAACATAAGGACATGTTGGGCAGAAAAATCTAGCAGGACGAGACATATGTGGCAACTCGTACTTCAACAACATCCCACAAGTTGGACAGAATTCCATCTCTAAAACCTATGTAGCTGATGCTATAAATACACATAATACAGTCGTTAAATGTGGTCTATCATGTACTAGCCAGGATTTGGACAGAAAATCGATAAAAGAACAGTCGTATAAGTAAGCATAAATGTTACTCGCATTGAACAGTCTCGTTGGCATTTTATCAAACACCTTACGTGCATAATCAATTAGCAAATTGGTAAACGCACGTAATATGATCAATAAGCGATACCATATAATTAAGCCACACAACAACATACTGTATATATACGTTGAATTCACTAATTAGTTGGTGTAAAAACATATACAAATTGTAGTCTCTTTGTGTGTGTTTTTCAGCATATGTATACATCGACGTATATACAAGTACCTGTATATGAATTTATTACGTATTATATAAACCAGAGGCACGGCGACGCAGGGGCAGTGGCTGTGGTTCCGGCGGTGTTTCCGGCAGCGGCGTGCGAATGTGAAGTGTGAACTTTTTTTTTGAGCAAGTGAAGTGTGAACTAAAGATGCAGAAAAACGTGGTTTTTTTGTTCATATACTTTGGGCCTTATTATTTTTAGTTTTGACCCAAAACTGTTGATGTTTTAAATTTTGCCACCAGACAGGCAGACAGCAACATTGTTTATTGCAAAAGGAATGGGTCTTTGTATGTGGTATCCAGCTAAATGTTTAACTGGACGTTAAAGTTTAACACGGACGTAACAATTTTGAAGGAGTTGTTTAATGTTCAATTCGGAGTTCACATGTGTTGTCCGTGATCGATTGATTCACAAGTGAAATAGAATTACAGGAAATAAATTGTATATTGAATTGATAAGAAATCTGTTACATGATACTCGTTTATATAGACATTTAACGAACCATCGTGACTGTTCACGAATAGTCGTACCCTTTCGGTTTAACTTCCTGTAACTACCTATAACCGCCAATTCGGTTATTAACTTTCATTCCTAACACACTAAGCCCTTAGGCTATATACATGTTTACATAACACACTAAATACTAAATAACATCCGAGCAATGAACGGGATTAGGTCCACATTCTCCCCCTTAATCTCGATCGTTGCTTCGTCCTAGATCTTGAACCCCGAGCATCTGCCGCATAGTGACAAACTTCAGCCTTGGCAAAGCTTTAGTTAATATATCCGCCCTTTGTAGTTCGCCACTAACGTGTTCCACATTGATGTGTCCATTCTCTACACATTCACGAATGAAATGGTAACGAATGTCGATATGCTTACTTCTTCCATGAAAAACTGGGTTCTTGACGAGTGCTATTGCTGAAACGTTGTCAACTTTCAGTGTTATCCTTTCCTCCTTCCAACCCGTTATTTCACTAAGTAGTCGTTTTAACCATAGAGCCTGACATGCTGCTCCAGTAGCTGCCATGAATTCCGATTCACATGATGAGAGTGCTACTGTTGGTTGCTTCTGAGTGCACCAGGTAATAGGTGATTCTTCAAAATAGAATACTATTCCAGTAGTTCCTTTTCCTTGATCAGTATTGATTCCATAACTACTGTCGCTATAACTAGTTATCTTGCAGCCGCCATCTCTTTTATATATAATACCATGCTCCTTGGTTCCTTTGATATACCGGATTACTTGCTTTATCACCTTTAAATGGTGATCCTTTGGTTCTTGCATGAATCTGCTGAGTAATCCAACCGAGTAACTTAGATCTGGTCTAGTGTGTAGTAGATACCTAAGACATCCAATTAAACTTCTGTAATAAGTTGCATCCACTGGATTTCCGTCTTCTGTCTTGACCAACTTTGTTCCCGGGTCCATAGGTATCTTTGTGTTATTACTTTCCATCATACTTGCATCTTTCAAGATCTTGTTGATGTAACCTGTTTGCTTAATTGTAATCTCTCCTCCTGTCTGAGTAACTTCTATCCCGAGGTAATAAGCCAGCAATCCTTTTGTCTTCCATCTGGGATTTGAACAAGTCTATTTCCTTCCTTGGAGTGCCCGTGACTATCAAGTCATCCACATAAACTCCAACTATTAGTGTGGAAGTCTTACTTCTCTTCGTGTAGATTGCTTGTTCGAGATTACATTTCTTAAAGCCTAATGACCTTAAAGTCTGATCAAGCTTCGTATTCCAAGCTCGTGGTGCCTGCCATCCATGGTATGCAGCCAATGCTAGAATCAAACGAACTGTCTCAATGCGTGCAACTGGTGCAAATACTTCGTCGAAGTCTATTCCTTGTTCTTGCACATATCCTTTTGCTACTAGTCTTGCTTTGTATTTGATGATATTTCCCTTTGCATCCCTCTTGGTCTTAAAAACCCACTTGAGTCCTATTGCCTTATGATTTGTAGGCAAAGTAGTAAGAGTTGATATCGCGTAAAAAGTCACGTTTTTATTGCGGATATCTCTCTCATTCTGGAACGATTCTTGGCATATTAACTCAGAAATAGCACAAATCAGTAACATTATGCTAAGATGGTCAAAACGAGGTTGCACGATAAAAATCAAGTAAAGCGGATGTGAAACGAAGATTCCACACACGTTTGAAGAATCAAGGCATAAAAACGAGATTTCAAGACCAAAGTGCCCTTCACCAACATCCATTATTTCCAAGATGTTCGTTTTCAAAATTCGGATCCAACGGAAGAAGAATCAACTGAAACGGGTAAAAAATGAAGATTTCGCGCCCGCCGGAAGATCCAAATGATCCGTACGCAATATCTGGATCTATGGACCTCATCTCAGGGCCTATCCTATGTCAAAATCTTCGTTTTTGAATTACGAATCCAACAAAAAAAGAATCAACGCAAACGGACGTATAACAAAGAAAACACGCACGAATCAAGAAACGAAGCAAAAGACGGCGAAACGGGACGGGACCACGCCAGCCGCCGCCGGCCACCAGCCAGCCGCCACCGGCCACAGTGGTGGCGGTGCCGGCCTCCCCTACCCCGTCTCGCTTTCCGTTTTTGGTAACTTTTGGTACCTGGTGCGCCTACTTTTCGTGTTGTACGGTACTCGGTTCGCCTACTTTTCGTATGGTACGTACCACTTTTGGCAAGCTTTCTAACATGCACCTAAAGGCCAACTTGTGCTAATGTGAGCCAAAGCTCACCTATAAATAGGAGGCTTTTGGTTCATTTGTAACTTGCACCTTGAAGTCCCATATGCACTAGTCATATAACTTTCTTACTTTCTCATTCTACTTTCTTACTTTAAATTTAGCATTAGATTAGTTTAGCACTTTGTTTAGAGTAGAAAGAAAGCTAGGAACGTTGTTGTAATCTTTGGTGTACGCTTGGAGTTACGCTCATTAATTCAAGTCTATTCCTTCTCGCATATTAATCTCGGTTATCTCTATCCTTATCTATCTTAATTAAACATGTTTGCTTTAATTATGTTTGCGATCGTTATTACCATGATTAGCGAGTAGATTACTATTGTATTTGTTGTGATGTAGTTAGTACATAATTGTGGGATGACTTTGAATACGTCGTGAGATAATATGACGGCCGCTATTCGACTGATTACTCGGTATAGTATTGGAAATGTTTTTGAGCATAGTACAAATATATGGAAGCCGGTAACGACCGAAGGTAGTTGTATTATTGATCGACGTTATAAAATTGAAAACTTTGTGAACGGACTTATCTTGTGATTTTAAACCTAAAACTTATATTCGCCTTTCGATTAACAAACGTGATTGTAACCTTGTGAAGAGGAGTCGCGAACCTCAATACTCGGTCAATAGTTATCTGTGTAAAAACTATGTCTTTAATTGTAACGTCATGCAAGCATTATAAAATGCAATGTGATTACGTGGACTTGCCATGAGTATTGTACACTTCCAATCACAATGTACTTATCATGTAAACATCGCGGAGCAATTAAACTCACAACGGAAACGTTGGTAAACAATTCAATACGTTGTGAGCCACCATAGTATTTTCCGACATGGTTTGGGTTTGACTTTCTGTAAAAAGCCGTCAGTATTTTAATTAGTTGTTTTAGTTTATCTTTGTCCTCGAAGCTACAGCGCAAGTGGTAAGGCATGTGATTTTATATCACAGGTCGTGGGTTCGAACCCACTCGAGGACATGGAAAATCCCTTGGGCCCTTTGGGGCTCCGGGGTGAGGAGTTTTACCCGCTTCGGCAACCGGATCTGTCGGCACTTGGGCCGGGGACGGAGTAGGGTTTCTTCTCGAGGGTGCATAATGGTGATGATCGGGTGGGAGGCTAATGGACCCCAGTCAGTGATCCAAAAACTGCCTTTCAAAAAAAAAAAAATTAGATTAGGTAGGCTATAGGCTAAATGACCATTTACGAAAATCTAGGGATTTGTTAATTGTATTGAGAAATGCAAGTTTTAAAATCCAACTTAAACCGATATTTTTGCTTAAAACCATGAAACCCTAAAGTAAGATACGCAAGAAACCTAAATGCTTTCCCTCGTTTATCACGCTTAAGTTTCATTGGTAGAAATTAATTAAATAAATCCGGACACAAGTTCTAAGTTAGTTGTTTAATGAATTCATAATCATTGTGGTATTAAGAATGGCTAGACATGTTATGGACTTGTTACTATGTTCCTTCGCCCACGAGCGAATACGTTCAATAATATGGGCCACTGACTCCCTCACAGGAGAGTGTGGAGAGTTGAGCATTGTCTGTCTGGTCAGAATCATGACACCTTAGTTCCTCGTGACATATTAGTTGATAACCGACTAATAAGGAATCTATTGGTTATACCATAAGTTATTGAATCTCATAAGCAACCCAATTTAGTTAATCGTTTTCCCGTAAGAGTCATCATCCCAAAATTATTAACTAACGAACTCACAACAAATACTACTTTGCATTATCTGACATCTTATTACATTTTATTCGCTTTATTTAGTTTACTTAATTAACTGAACCAAAACCCCCAACGCACTCTTTTAAAACATTTACTAGAAAAGAAAGATTGATTGGATCACCTCCGTTTCAATTCAGTTTCTCTTTAAGAACGACTCTAGGTCCAACTTACCATCTACTAACCTTTTGGTTCAGTACTAGTAAGTCACACTTGGACCCCAGCAATTATAAATTTAAAACCACCTGTTGTTTTCGAAAACAACAAGTTTTTGGCGCCGCTGCCGGGGAGACTAACTGTCCGATCGAGAGGCCCAACCAATCCCAATTCTAGTAAACCCTTAGGATAAAACCTTCTAAAAAAACAAAAACAAAAACATTTCCTTTATTGTCTATTTTCTTTTATTGTCTTTCTTTTAGTTTATGACCTGTTCCCCTAGATCTGCACCACTATTTAACTTTCCCGATCCAGAACTTATAATACGCAATATTCGACGAGAAAAGAAGCAATCTGCACTTAAGCAAGAAATGGCTGAACGCATCACTCTTGCTGATAACAGTAAACCCTCTATCGAAGGAAGAGGAGGACCAATTCTCTACCCTGAAACCCCCGGACAATCTTTCGAGCTTAAACACCACATCATCCAACTAATCCAAAACCACTGTCAATTCCATGGATTGCCCAGTGATGACCCAAACTCTCACCTCGACAAGTTCATCTCTCTCTCAAATTCCTACAAGCAAAACAGAATTGGCCAAGACACAATCCGTTTATACCTTTTCCCGTATTCGCTCACCCATCATGCGCAAATATGGTTTGAAGGTTTAGAGACCGGCTCTATCCCTTCATGGACTGTGATGGCGACAAAGTTTCTAACCAAGTACTTTCCGCCTTCTAAACAAACCAAACTCCGAAATGACATCATGAACTTTCGACAAGCTTTCGATGAGTCATTATATACCGCATGGGAACGATTCAAAGGAGCCTTGAAGAAATGCCCTAATCACCGACTCGATAAGTCTGCGCAATTGTGCACCTTCTACAATGGTTTAGATCCTAACCACCGAACTACCCTCGATGCTGCTGCACAAGGAAGCTTCATGGCAAAGACCGACGAAGAAGGATGGAACCTGATAGAAAATATGACTATGCATCACCACGATTGGAATTCTGGAGATCACTCAACATCTTCCAAACCTATCGCTGCTGCAAACCCGATTCCAGTCGAAGCAATTAAGACACTGACAGAGAAAATGGACTCGCTCGTCAAACAGTTTGGAGAACTTAAGAAACAACAGCACCAAGTACACCAAGTGCAAGTCTGTCAACACTGCACCAACCCGCAACCATCTGGAGAATACCAAGTTGAATATGAAGAAGCAGATGGAACCGTCTACTATGCTCAGTTTCCAGCTCGACCACCCAGTTTCAACCAGAACAACAACCAACCTAGAGGACCTCCCTTTCCGCCGAGAAACAACCAACAACCATACCAACCCCGATACCCACCTAGATATCCACCTTACCAACAATAGCCACAACTTCCTTACAATCAACCCCTTGCACTTCCTACACCCACTTCCGACACAAACCAAACCACTGAACAAACCACCAAGACAAATGCCCCAGCTTCAAGTTCAGACGACGCCTTCACCCAATTCATGCAAGGTCAACACCTGCTCAACCAAAAGACGTCCGCTAGACAAGATCAAGCCAACCTCTTCATGAGAAATCAATTGGCTGTGCTAAAGAATTTGGAAGCTCAAATTGGACAATTGGCACAACGTCTTGAGAATAGACCCCGAGGAAGTTTGCCCAGCAACACGGTTCAAAATCCGCATATTGAGGAAGCAAAGCAACTTACAACACCAAAGGAAGCAGCCACTACTCCACCTGCTGCTGTTCAAGTAAAGGAAGAACCAAAGGTCAAGATACCAGCTGTGGAAACCACTCAAACCATGAACAAAGAGGTTCGAATCCCTTACCCCGCTAGACTTAAAGTTCAACCTAAGAAACTGTCGTCCTTTAAGTTAGATGGAAAATTTCTTGATACCATGTCTAGAGTTCCTGGTCGTAATAAGTATATTAGAAAATTGCTATCCACTAAAGATAAATTGCCTGAAGTGAACAACATTCCCCTTAGTTCTGAAACCTCAGCCCTACTTAAAAACAGCCTTCCCGAAAAATTAGGAGATACTGGTAGATTTACACTCCCTTGTTCTATCTACAATTCCGGAAATATGAGCGCTTTAGCCGACTTAGGAGCCAGCATTAACCTTATGCCCTACTCCCTGTTTAAAAGGCTAGAACTTGAAAACTTGAAACCCACTAAGATGACCGTCCAGCTAGCCGACCAATCTGTTAGATACCCCAAGGGAATAGCTGAGAATGTCCTTGTTCAAGTTGACAAATTTTTCTTTCCAACGGATTTCGTGGTAATGGATATCCACGAGGACTTAAACATCCCAATTATCCTTGGAAGACCATTCATGAATACATCTAGAGCAGTGATTGATGTGTATAACCACACGATTGTTTTACGATCACATGGTGAAAGCATCACTTACAAGATCGACCAACCGGAATTCACCCCAGAAGAGGAAGAATGTTGTGCTATATCCACAGGAAAAGTCTGTTCCAATGATGAATCAGAACCAGAGGAGGAACCGCAATTCACCCGATCATCAGTTCTCATTTCTGACACCGAATACGACCCAGAAGAGGAAGAATACGAGGAGGCAGATGAAGAGATTGAATCTGACCCTGAAGAGGAAAAGGAAGAGATGGAAGAAGATGAAGATCACACCGATTCGCCACAAATGGCCGAAGTTAAAAGGATACAAAACTGTGATGACTGCTCTTCATCAGAAGAATCAGTTGATTACGGAGTCATCCGTCAAGAGCTCAGATCCTCTCATCTTAAAAGAATGGGAAACATCCTAAATTCCTATCTCGATCCATCAAAACCCTTTACCAGAACCCGACTCTGAGATATAGAAATCTTTGAAGAAGGACTCCGATCATCACCACACCCAGACCAGTATGCCAAACTACTACAGAGAATTTCGGCATATAAGGCTCGTCAACCAGGAAGCTTTGCCGAAGAGAACATTCATGACATAACAACCGAAGTCCGAACCATCGAAATCGATAGTTCTCGACCCTTCAACAACGCGCCCTCAGACGAAGAACTCCACCAATTTCTAGATTCACGTGATAAGGACTCCGACTGCAACAGTGAATGTGATGACGATTACGTCAACGTCACTCTTGATGAGCACTCTACTCCTCCTGCTCCCGCAAATTCTCCTAACACTGAGACTCTACAAATCCCCCTCATCGACACTCACCAAGAGATGATCGAGTTGATTGATGAATACGACGATGTCCGTATCATCGTAGAAGCTATCAAGGAATCAACTAACGAATACAGCATTGCACAAAGGCATCTGATTGAGGAGATCATACGAGAGTACGATTCATACCTCGCCAACCATGGAGAACCAGTACCCTAGACTCTAATCCGACATATTCAAGCATTCTCCGATTCCCTTCAAGAACAACTCAACAGGGAAGCTCAACAGCCCGAAAGACCTAACTACCCAATGGGAGAAATCGAGTTCTTCAGCAACCAAAGGCAAATATACCAAAAAGTATATTGCGCTTTAGCCGGATCGGCTTTTCCTTATTCCACAAGTCAAAAGGCTACACTGGCATCCTTGAGGACTCATCTTGAAAGAGCAACTGGAAATCCACAGAACTATGCCGACATCAGAATGGTGGGAGATCTTAGAACCTTTCTAGATCTCATCGAGACTGGAGAGCACATCACAGCCACAGAGAATTATAGGATCGTCATTCACTCCACCATTGGTCATCATGTGGAGCTGATAATTGACGAGTTGAACCAGTCGGCATTTGAAGAAGACACTCGTGACATACCAAATGTCTTTTCACATATGTCACAAGTCAACTTAGCATCATATGTAGTAAGTCGACTTCGCGGAATGTACACTGAAGAAGTGGAAGAGGTCGATGCTTATCGTGATGGATATCGCGAGATATTCGCCAAACTGATCTGCATCTTCACCGACTCGGATTTTCCCTTCAACCGCGAGCAACATCAACTAATCAGACAAGTGTGCCAAGCAACTAGATCTTTCGGAGGAGACCCTTGGGCTCATGATTTTGAAGAAGTGAAAACCGAATTCATGGCTTTAATCGCCTCGATAGGAAGAAACCACCCACAGCGTGAAATAGTTCGAACTTACACCTGCCCTCGAATTAACCCTAACGGACCAGTCACAAGGGCAGTTCGATACATCTGCTATGGAATGGCAATTCTCGACCGACTCGCCACCGATCACTTCAAAAGCTTCAGAATGCTATCCACCAACCCACCTACTCTCATTGCTGACATGATAGAGCAATTCCTGCAATACTATCCACCACGATACTCTCTACCAAGAAACCACAGTGACCACGCCACCACTATTGATGCATTAAGCATCATCTGAAGAAGAAAAGGACTAAGTCGAGCTCTCGACTTTAAAAGAGCGCTTCTCGGGAGGCAACCCGTGTTTGTTTTTACATTTTTGCAATTTTACTTTCCAAGAAGTGATGAAATCTCCGACTATCTTTCACACTCGGATCTTGCAAAGAATGCTCCAGCCTGCAAGGAAGCATCAACAACCAAAGAATAGTAAATTCGACGTGTTCACACTTACGAGACTAATCACAAGAAGACTTGACCAAGAGCGCACCAAAGAAGACAAAGACCGGCAGATGCAACCAAAAGAACACTGCAACTATCGGGGAGTACTTCTATGCCATCTCTTTCATTCGTTTTAAATATGCCATATCCATTATGCTTATCACTAAGTGTGGGATTCAAACCCAACTCACACACTGAAAGAATGAGTCTTAGATGTTTAAAACCCTAAGTGTGGGATTTTACCCCATTCAGAGCTTAGTATAACATCGAGGACGATGTTCCTTTAAGTGTGGGATAGCAGTAGTTGCACTACTGTTAATTGGATATTGGTATATACTTGATTCTAAATCGTTGCTCTTTATTAGACCTTGCTTCTCCATAAAAGTAAACAAAATTTTTCAAAACCAAGTTAAAAATATGTTGAAAATGAAAAATTTTAAGCGAAGAATGATTTACTTTGGGGAATAAGGACGAATAAAATATAAATTCTTTTGAAAAACAAGTTTGAAAATCCCATAAAGAGCATCGTATGACTAAGCACACAACAACCCAACTTTCGATTCGTGAGGTATCTTGAGCCATATGAAAAGCATTCACTTTTAATGCTTCACTTTTTCGATTCTTGAATGTGCCGATGTATGCGTTTAGAATCAGAACTTGCTCTTGTTATGCTTTTCGAATCCGAACTTGTGAGTCAAAAAGGAGATCGAATCACATCATTCTTGAACCCATCCATACACCCAAAAATAAGTACGTTACCCCTTTACCTACTCAAAAACATCCCTCAAACTTCCTACAAAGTTCCAAAGATGAAAAAAGAGAAAAATCAAGGATATGACGTCAAAAGGATAGAAAAAGTCCGAAGGAAATTCGAAGTAAAGAAAGTCAAATGGAGAAAGAAGACTCCACCCAAAAAAGAAAAAAAAGCGTCAATCCTCCCCAAAATTCAAAAAAAAATTCAGCTTTCCGCTTCACCAAAAAAGAAAACCCAACAAAACCCCTCTCACACCACCAACATTCCACCACCAAAAACCCTACATCACTTCCCTTAGAATGATTGTGGCTAGATCGACTTCGCGCTCACCAAAAAGGTAACGATTTGATACTCGATCAAGCCTATGACGATAAACAATACATGACTGGCGTTCTGAGCGATTGATATAATAGAATAGGAAACCCTAAACACTTTGAGTGATTGGAGCGACCACCTTGAGAGGATCGCCTAGTCATGTATCAACGATCAATAATCAAAAGCATGTTCCTGAAGATTACAACCTTGCTTTCTAAAATATCAAATATCTTTATTTTTCCGAAACCCCCTTAGTAAAAAGTTCCCGTCTTAAAATAATTTCATTATCCGCTTATCTTTAACCATGTTGAACGTTAGTTTGCTTGAGGACAAGCAAAGTTCTAAGTGTGTGATACTTGATATCGCGTAAAAAGTCACGTTTTTACTGCCGATATCTCTCTCATTCTGGAACGATTCTTGGCATATTAACTCAGAAACAACACAAATCAGTAACATTATGCCAAGATGGTCAAAATGAGGTTGCACGATAAAAATCAAGTAAAACGGATGTGAAACGAAGATTCCACACACGTTTGAAGAATCAAGGCATAAAAACGAGATTTCAAGACCAAAGTGCCCTTCACCAACATCCATTATTTCCAAGATGTTCATTTTCAAAATTCGGATCCAATGGAAGAAGAATCAACTGAAACGGGTAAAAAATGAAGATTTCGCGCCCGCCGGAAGATCCAAATGATCCGTACGCAATATTTGGAGCTAGGGACCTCATCTCAGGGCCTATCCTATGTCAAAATCTTCGTTTTTGAATTACGAATCCAGCAAAAAAAGAATCAACGCAAACGGACATATAACGAAGAAAACACGCACGAATCAAGAAACGAAGCAAAAGACGGCGAAACGGGGCGGGACCACGCCAGCCGCCGCCGGCCACCAGCCAGCCGCCACCGGCCACAGCGGTGGCGGTTCCGGCCTCCCCTACCCCGTCTCTCTTTCCATTTTTGGTAACTTTTGGTACCTGGTGCGCCTACTTTTCGTGTTGTACGGTACCCGGTTCGCCTACTTTTCGTATGGTACATACCACTTTTGGCAAGCTTTCTAACGTGCACCTAAAGGCCAACTTGTGCTAATGTGAGCCAAAGCTCACCTATAAATAGGAGGCTTTTGGTTCATTTGTAACTTGCACCTTGAAGTCCCATATGCACTAGTCATATAACTTTCTTACTTTCTCATTCTACTTTCTTACTTTAAATTTAGCATTAGATTAGTTTAGCACTTTGTTTAGAGTAGAAAGAAAGCTAGGAACGTTGTTGTAATCTTTGGTGTACGCTTGGAGTTACGCTCATTAATTCAAGTCTATTCCTTCTCGCATATTAATCTCGGTTATCTCTATCCTTATCTATCTTAATTAAACATGTTTGCTTTAATTATATTTGCGATCGTTATTACCATGATTAGCGAGTAGATTACTATTGTATTTGTTGTGATGTAGTTAGTACATAATTGTGGGATGACTTTGAATACGTCATGAGATAATATGACGGCCGCTATTCGACTGATTACTCGGTATAGTATTGGAAATGCTTTTGAGCATAGTACATATATATGGAAGCGGGTAACGACCGAAGGTAGTTGTATTATTGATCGACGTTATAAAATTGAAAACTTTGTGAACGGACTTATCTTGTGATTTTAAACCTAAAACTTATATTCGCCTTTCGATTAACAAACGTGATTGTAACCTTGTAAAGAGGAGTCGCGAACCTCAATACTCGGTCAATAGTTATCTGTGTAAAAACTGTGTCTTTAATTGTAACGTCATGCAAGCATTATAAAATGCAATGTGATTACGTGGACTTGCCATGAGTATTGTATACTTCCAATCACAATGTACTTATCATGTAAACATCGCGGAGCAATTAAACTCACAACGGAAACATTGGTAAACAATTCAATACGTTGTGAGCCACCATAGTATTTTCCGACATGGTCTGGGTTTGACTTTCTGTAAAAAGCCGTCAGTATTTTAATTAGTTGTTTTAGTTTAGATTAAATTAGATTAGGTAGGCTATAGGCTAAATGACCATTTACGAAAACCTAGGGATTTGTTAATTGTATTGAGAAAGGCAAGTTTAAAATCCAACTTAAACCGATATTTTTGCTTAAAACCATGAAACCCTAAAGTAAGATACGCAAGAAACCTAAATGCTTTCCCTCGTTTATCACGCTTAAGTTTCATTGGTAGAAATTAATTAAATAAGTCCGGACACAAGTTCTAAGTTAGTTGTTTAATGAATTCATAATCATTGTGGTATTAAGAACGGCTAGACATGTTATGGACTTGTTACTCTGTTCCTTCGCCCACGAGCGAATACGTTCAATAATATGGGCCACTGACTCCCTCACAGGAGAGTGTGGAGAGTTGAGCATTGTCTGTCTGGTCAGAATCATGACACCTTAGTTCCTCGTGACATATTAGTTGATAACCGACTAATAAGGAATCTATAGGTTATACCATAAGTTATTGAATCTCATAAGCAACCCAATTTAGTTCATCGTTTTCCCGTAAGAGTCATCATCCCAAAATTATTAACTAACGAACTCACAACAAATACTACTTTGCATTATCTGACGTCTTATTACATTTTATTCGCTTTATTTAGTTTACTTAATTAACTGAACCAAAACCCCCCAACGCACTCTTTTAAAACATTTACTAGAAAAGAAAGATTGATTGGATCACCTCCGTTTCAATTCAGTTTCTCTTTAAGAACGACTCTAGGTCCAACTTACCATCTACTAACCTTTTGGTTCAGTACTAGTAAGTCACACTTAGACCCCAACAATTATAAATTTAAAACCACCCGTTGTTTTCAGAAACAACAAGAGTCCATGTGTTATTCCTGTTAATTGAATCCAGTTCAGCTTCCATGGCCTCGATCCATTTCTTATCTGTTGATGCTTCCTTGTAGTTACGTGGTTCTTCTTCCGTAAGTAGCAGACTTTCAGTTTCAACTACACGTGCATTTTCATATACTGCATTCAAGTCTTTAAACCCTCGTAATGGTGTATCATCAAATCTTTCTTCTGAGTTCCACAATGAACTAACAGTAGCTTGTTCTTCATCTGAGTATGGGTTGTAAGCATATGTCTGTGGGGTAACTGGAGTGTTTGGAGCAGTGGTTTGTTCCTGTTCCTGATAAGCATCTTCATTGTTTTCTGAGTTGATTGATGTAGTATTTCCATCATCGATTCCTCTAACCACAAAACTTGTCCATTCCGAGTCTTGTGTCCTTGTTTCCTCTATGTTGTTAACCCAATTCCATGGTTTGGTTTCCATAAACTTAACATCCCTGCTTACATGTATCTTGTCTTTTTCTGGATCATATAATCTGTATGCTTTTGATCCTTCCTCTACTCCTAAGTAAATCATGGGAACACTTCTATCAATAAGTTTCTGCAAGTGGGGTATTATTACCTTGGCATAAGTTGTGCACCCAAATATCCTTAGTTTTTCCAGATTTGGTTTTCTGTTGTAGAGTGCCTCATATGGAGTCTTATCCACCAGGGCTCTTGTAGGTACCCTGTTCAGTATGTATACGGCATGTCTGACTGCTTCCGCCCAAAAGTTCTGTGGCAACCTCATTGCTTTCATCATACTTCTAGTAGTAGATAACACAGTTCTATTTCTTCTTTCCACGACTCCGTTTTGTTGTGGTGAGTAAGGTGCTGTTAACTGCCGTGCTATTCCATTTTCCTTGCAGTACCTTGTGAATTCATTTGATGTGAACTCACCTCCTCTATCTGTTCTCAGCATCCTTAATTTTGTCCTCATTTCCGTTTCAATCTTCTGTTTGAATTCCTTGAAAGTGTCAAATGCCTGATCTTTCGATGTCAGAAAGTAGGCCCACATGAAACGTGTACAGTCGTCCACTAACAAGAAAATGTATTGCTTCCCGGAGTGTGTGGTTGGGCTTATAGGGCCACAGAGATCTCCATATACTAAATCCAGAGGTTTCTTTGATCTGAAATTAGCTTGACTTGGGAATGGAGTTCTACTGTATTTTCCTAATAAGCAAGCATCACAAATCTGTCCCGCATGGTTTATTCTTGGTACTCCTTCCACTAGATTCTTCCTTGTCATATTCTTTATATCCTCAAAGTTTAGATGACCTAATCTAGCGTGCCACAACCATGCTTGGTTATCTACATTTGCTAAGAGACATATGGGTGTTCCAATTTTCAGTCTGATGCTATAAAGTCTGTTCTTTGATCTTTCAATTCTCATCAGCAGCCTCTTATTCTTGTCATGTATAGTCAATTGATTTCCTTCCATAACAACTTTACACCCAATTTCCGTGAGTTGTCCTAAACTCAATATGTTGCTCTTGAGGTTTGGGATGTAGTATACTTCTGATATAACCTTTTGTTCGTTATTCCTACATCTTAATAAAATAGAACATCTTCCTTTTATTTCTACATACGAACCATCTCCAAAACGAACACGTCCTGTTATCTTTTTGTAACACCCCCAAATTCATTGATTTAGATTAGCGGAAGCATTTAGTTTAAGTACGGGGGTGCCACAATAACAAAGCATACATATCAGAGCATATGATTACAACAGAACATAATATATTAAGATGCCAAAAGTATTAATTACAAAGTTTACGATTCATTGAATCGTACAAGTTAAAAGTAATAAGTTTACAAAAGTAGATTTCTGGAATATGACTAAAACAGTTTCAGTTATACTATAGAAATCCATATGTTTCCAAAAGTTGGCATCCTAAAACTTCACGGGTCGCCTAATTCTCCATGTGTGTTGGCGATTCTTACATGTGTAGCTAATTCCCTGAAAAACATAGTAAAAGTCATCAACTAGGTTGAGTGAATTCACAGATTTTATGTTTACAATAGTTGAATCAAGTTGTAGTTACAGTCATCAAATCAAACACGTTTCCAAATAGCAATTGCCATAATAGTCAAGTAATGTTTTGTGGAATGTTATCCAAAGTATAAGTTTAGTGGGTCGTTCGCCCAAAGTTCCAGTTTACGTGGGATGTTACCCAAAATACAGTTATAAACAGTTTACCGGTCGTTCTCCGGTCTAGTAGACGCACGGGTCGTTCTCCCGTCCAAACACTGCAGGTCGTTCTCCAGCGAAACATAGTACCGGTCGTTCTCCGGCCAAATCAAAACAGTTTACCGGTCGTTCTCCGGTCTAGTTAAAACAGTTTGTCAATTAAATCATCACGTTTGTTTAGTTTATAGTATGAAGTGTTATTTCATAAACCAAGTTTGCACAACAGTTTAAACAGTTCAAGTAAACAAGTATGCAATTAAGCAAGTAAAACAGTTATGGCAATTGTACAAAGTATAACATAAAAGTTATATAAAAGTTTGTTCATGTAGCAAAATGTTGACTATGTTTTCCACCCCAAAAGCAGTTAAAAAAAGTAAAAGTAGGGGCTGTGAATTCACCTGGTGAGCTAAGTAGTTGTGTGAGTGCTAGCAAAGCGTAGTCCGGGTAAGTCACTAACGTCCTAAATGTAGGGAATAGTCGTATAAGTGGTTGGATAATAATCCAAACCATGTTACTCGTTTATCCATGAAAGATCTTTTATTTGTAAATTCGTACGACTCGTTGGTGATGGTTTTGTAAAAGTATTTCAAAGTATTGTTATTAGGTTCTGAAACTTGCGACGACATGGCGACGACATGGCGACGACGTGGCGACGACGTGGCGACGTCATGTGCGACGTCAGGTGCGACGACATGTGCGACGACATGGCGACGACATAGCGACGTTGTGCATGACGTCGCATTTGGGCCAACCCAGATGCGACCTTACGGGCTGTTCGAACAAAATCGTGATTTTTAACCCAAAAACGTTTAGATCTTTCATATATTGACTTGTAACATGTTTGTAAACTATTATAATGAAGTAAAAGTGAAAAGTTTAGTGTTTTCTTACCCAAAAAGTGTTAGATCCGAAAATTAGGTGGATGAAGATGATGATGATGAAAATGGTGATTTTGAGCTTGAATCCTTGTGTAGATGATGATGATGAAGAGTTTGATGATGTTGTGTGTCCGATTAGTTGTTGTTTTTGTTGATTTTGTGGTTGTTTTTAGTGATTTTTAGTGAGAGAGAGAGTTGAGAGAAAAGAGAGTAAAGAGAGAAATGAGATGGTGAAAATGAAAGAAAGGAGGGGATGAGGAGGGGGTTTTGTTCCCCTTTTTCTGTCTCCGTGGTTGTACTCCGTGTTTGTTTACCCGATCGTTAAATTTTACAATATCTTAAATATAAGTTTTAATTTTCCATAATCTATTTTATTTTTAGTTGGATTATTATATAAAACTGATTTAATTAAGTTTTAAGTTTTCAAACTTTGTTTTATTTTAATTGTACGAAATATACGTTATTCGTTACAAAATACTTGTAAATATTATCGACATAATATCTATTATGCGTTTACATTATTTAATAACTTTCGTTTTATTAAATAAATTCGTTCACCAACAGTCGTATATTTTTGTCGCGTTTGTTCAAATCGTTTCGTATGTAATTACATCTAATTACAAATAAGTAATACTACGCGTACTAACTAGTTGGGCTTTGCTAGACTTACCTCTAAAATGTGTTGTGAATTCACTCAAGTAGGGAATTAGCCTAATAATGCAAGTGGTTAATGTTAATAATTGTGTTTAAATTTGCGGGGTGTCACATTCTCCCCATGTTAGAGAAATCTCGTCCCGAGATTTAAAAATCAAGTCAGATCGCCCGCGGCGTATGTTCTCCGAAAAGTCATGTTGTTAACAATAATGATAGTTTGTGTGGCGCTCATTTGTTGCCATAAAAGTTCAATCGGTTTGAGTATGCTCGCGGCATAGTTCAATAAGTTGTGTGTTTCGTTTCGTGGTCAAAGTTTACCAAGCGTTATGTTTGAATCGGTATCCGAATAAAAGAAATGTTAAATCGTAGCGACAGCTGTTAAGACATACCGTGTTAGCCGAGGTCCGCAACTGTTTCCGGAGCCCGTAAGTAATAATTTGCTACCGTGACATGCTCGTAACTGAGCAAGCATATGTAACGAATAATAGTCGCCCGTTTATACAGTACGGTTCATGGTAGCGCTACTACCCCGGGCGGGGAGGGTCATTTCCCTAATGGATCCATTAACTAGTGTTCGCGCTTAAGTCCATAACTAACGATATATGATGGAGAGATTTCTGTAAATAGTAAATAACTCATGCAATTCCGTTTGGTATAGTAAGCAGTTTAGTACTTGTGTTCAAGAAAAATCAGTAGCATGTATCTCCCCAATAAGATAAAACAGTAAAAGTGGGGCCGTAAGACTCACCTGAGTCTTGTAGTAATCAGTAGCAAATAGCAAGTAGTAAGTAAAGCAAGTAGGTTCTCCGAACCCGTAACCTTCAAATGCCTAAACATATGAGGTTATGTAAGTATGTGTCTCGCGAGACGTTTCGTTTAGTTGTACACAACTAGTATATCCAATGTTTGTCCGTATGTTTGTAATTGTTTGTTTTGAGAAGACAGGTTTGGCCCGTTGGTGACGGTTTGTAATAAAAATTTTAAAATGTTGACTTTGCTACAGTAAATGTGCTACAGTGAATTGCTACAGTAAAATTTGACTTTGCTAAAGTAACTTTGACTTTTCTATAGTGAAAATCCTTCAAAATTTCCAAGTTTTTCTGTTTTCTGCGACATAATTTGCGACACAACGATTTGGTATGCGACACAGGCGTTGTGTCGCATAGGGATGCGACACAAGAGCTCTGCGACACAGTGGTTGTGTCGCAAAAGCTTGCGATGCTGATTCAACAGCGACATAAGGGTTGTGTCGTATAAGGTTTACGACACAAGGGTACGACACAAGGTACGACATAAGCTACGACACAAAATACGACACAAACGGATTTATGCGACACAACTTGCGATACAAGCGTTGTGTCGCAAAGATGAACACCAGCCCAGAAAGTTGCGACTGGCGCGTTTTTCCGATCCAAAACCCAAATCTAACACATTTTTAGGCTGTAAAACCGTGTTCTATTCATACATATGGACAATACTAAGTTGTGTAAACATTATAACATCCAAATATTACACCAAAATTAGTAAATCTAAGTTTTTAGAAATTTTCTTACAAATGCAAATCGGAGCTAGAGGAGGCCGAAAATGATGATGTTGCCTTTGTTAATCTTGTTCCTTGTTTGATGGTGATTCCAAAAATGTAACTTTCGTGTGTCGGTTTTGTAATTCCGAAAATTTGAGAGAATTTGGGGAGAGAGTTTTGGTGTGTGTGTGTGTGTGTGTTTTGAAATAATGAAAATGAAAGAGAAGGAGAGGTGGTGGTGGTGATGTTGGCTGATCCAAAAGAGGAGGGAGGGAAAACACTCCCTAAAACAAAGTGTTTGCTCCGTGTCCTAATTGGTTAATCGCTTATTTTTAACGTTTGTCCAAATGGATATACCTTAAGATTGTTTAGAGTATTTTAACGAAATTATTCTGCGAATATAAATAAAAATATTTGCCGAGGTATTTAATATATTTTTGTTGAATTATTCAAAATGTCGTCGCGATAATATAAATAATGTCCGTTCGACTGGGTATTTTAGATAGTAAAATACGTTCTTATTATTTAAGTAAGTTTCTGTCACCAACGTCCAAGTAAAATGTATCGGACTCCGTCCGGTTAATCTGTACGATTTATCCAAATCGCGTAAGTACACACATATATATAAATCACCTTATATATATACAAATAGAGTCTGTAATTAGTCCTATTACATACTAATTACAACTAGTTACAAATAATTAGGCCTAATTAATTTTCCTAATTAGGCAGGTGTTACAATGAGGAAGGCACTTTTTATGAGATATGTGAAGGTATAAGTTTTTAAATATTTTTTAGATGTACAGAAAAGTGTTTGGCTAGAAGGTTGTGAAGTCTCACGTTGTGCCAATTGTCTAGAAGCCGCTTGGCTAGATGTGCACCAAATCAATATTGCAACTACTTAATTGAGGATTCACTTTCTGCAGAAGTTTAGGGTGCTAGAGATTGTACATTCACAAGGGGCTTCTTGCAAGACATTGACGATATGATGACGAGAAGAAACGAAAGAAGGTGAGCCGCGTTCCATATCGGGATAATGCCCGGATAATAAATTGACCCCCTCTTTATGAGTTGGACTATTACTAGGATGCAAATGTGATATTTAGTTATTCAGAAAAGTGATTTTAACTTATACATTGTAACGAGTGTTTGTAGCTTTCACTTAACATTTGTGTTTGCATCTATCTTATTAATTTTTAAAATTCAAGGTGATGTATAAAGATTAATTTAACTGCAGGCTGTAACGATATACATATATATAATATAATATTGTTTGTCTATATATATATATTCACATAATGGAATATGAATATTTTTCAGATTTATATTTCAAAATTAGTGACAGAAGTAATGACATCAGATATGTCGTCGTTATTGAGCGACACAAGTAGCGACATAAATAGAGTCTTTGTAGGAAAACAGAGAAGTATATAGCGGCATGAACTGACATGTCTCTAGCAAATAGCGACGCAGATAACGATTTTAAAATTGGCGTCGGCAAAAATCTGCGTCATAGGGTCAGACGTCGATATCAGTGTCGCTATCATCATTGACGTACTATTGGATGTCGTTAAATCTGCGACTTCTATACACCGACATCCCATTAAATGTCTCTAGGCGCGTCGCTAGCCTAAAAACTGTCGTTAAACGTGTTGCTAAACACGACTCTAAACAACTTTTTTCTAGTAGTGACCGCACAACCAAAAATGCGTAAATGGGAAATATTTGGTTCCTGACCACAAACCAACTGTATTGGGGAGGATGTGTGATAACTTGTTGGCCTGATGCGTATTAGTGTTGCTGCATATAGAATTGCATGGCCCCAAGCAGAAACTGGTAGCTTTGTTTTCATTATCATCGGCCTTGCAATCATTTGAAGTCGCTTGACAAACGATTCAGCAAGCCCATTTTGTGTATGAACATAAGCGACCGGATGTTCAACACTTATCCCAATCGACATACAATAGTCATTGAATGTTTGGGATGTAAACTCACCAGCATTGTCTAGACGAATTGTCTTAATAGGATAATCTGGAAAATGTGCTCTTAATCTTATTAATTGGGCAAGTAATCGCGCAAACGCCAGATTGCGACTTGATAATAAGCACACATGGGACCATCTAGTTGATGCATCAATTAAAATCATAAAATATCTAAATGGTCCACAAGGAGGATGTATAGGCCCACATATATCTCCTTGTATCCTTTCCAGAAAATTAAGGGATTCATTCCTTATCTTTGCTGGTGATGGGCGAGTAATTAATTTTCCTTTCGAGCAAGCAACACATGTGATATTATTAGAGTCAAGAACTCTTTGATTCTTTAAATTATGCCCACATGATTGTTCAATAATTCTCCGCATCATCGTAGAACTGGGATGGCCTAACCGGTCATGCCATAGGATAAAGTTATCTTGGTCCATCAATTTAGTGACCGCATTCGATTCAATTGCACTAATAATAGTGAAATATAAACCGGAGAAAAATGCAAATAATTTCTCAAACACATGCTTTTTACCAGAAATGATATTTGTAATAATAAGAAATTCAGCATGTCCTTCATTTGTTGTCTCAATATGATATCCATTTTTACGAATATCTTTGAAACTTAATAAGTTTCGTTTAGACTTGGGGAAAAATAATGCATTGTCAATTTTAAACTGTGTTCCTCCTGGTAATACTATATTGGCTCTTCCTGAGCCTTATATTAATTTTACACTACCAGATATTGTGCTAACACTTGCTTTTTGAATAATGAAATTAGAGAAATATTTCCTCTTCTTGAGAATTGTATGTGTAGTATCACTATCCACTAGACACATATCTTCATCCACATTAGCCAATTCAATAGTATGATTCATATTGTTTCAAAAGAAAAATATATTATGACAAATTAAAATAACCAAAATAATTAAAACCCAAAAACAACTAGATTCAAAATAAGTTCAAAAACCAATCAAATAACGAAATCAAAGACATGTCATGCAACAAAGTTCAAACAATAAAAAAATAAGCTAAAAATAAAAAGGCATGGCATACAAAGCAATCAAAATAATCCTAATGATTAATCATTCAAAATAAAGTCCTCAGTCTTCAAATGAAATGCTTCCATATGTTCTTGACTTCCATGGGGATTATCAATTTTGTCATCTTCAATAGTGTAATTTGCTTCTACCCCTTTGCCTTTGTTCTTTTGGGATTGTTGGTAGAGCTCAACTAGATGCTTAGCGGTACGACAAGCACGTACCCAATGATCTTCACTTCCACAACGATGACATACATTAGACACACCACTTGTCAATTTTCCACCATTTTCATACTTATTATTATTACCCCTTTGGTGATAGTTGTTCTTAAATGGAACACCATGATAAATTCCATGACCACGTCCTTGACCATGGCTTCCTCCACGGACACGACCATAACCACGACCATGACCACGTCCACGGCCATGGCCACGGCCACGACCACGACCACGGTTACCGCCATGATTGCGTATGTTACTTTGATCATGGTATGTTGCCACATTCGCTTCCGAGAAGGGAGCGGTACCAGTTGGACGTGTCTCATGATTTTTCATGAGGAGCTCGTTATTTTGCTCGGCTACAAGCAACACTGAAATCAAATTACAATACCTCTTAAATCCCCTTTCACGATATTGTTGTTGCAACAGAATGTTGAATGCATGAAAAGTGGAAAATGTTTTTTCTAACATATCCGCATCAGTAATTTTCTCCCCACATAAAGTCAACTGTGAGGTAATTCGAAACATAGCCGAGTTGTAATCATTTACGGATTTAAAATCTTGCAACCGCAAGTTATGCCAATCATAACGAGCTCGTGGCAAGAACTCAAGTTTTGATAGACTTGCCATGACGAACTATATTATAAATCAATCATACAAAATTAACATATGCTCACAAATTTGCAGTAACAAATGCAGTAGTTACAAATACAGAGACGTATTAAGCAGAGTAAAAACAATTTCATAAGTTAATATATATTATCTGTAACATAAAAATGGGACATAGGTAAACTGATATACATATAAGATAAATATAAACATGTTATCATATAATCACAAAACGAACTAACTCGTTATAGTTAAATAACATGTATCACATTATTAAGATACAATAAATCATACTCATATTAACGCAATTAAGACAACATACCAAAATTAATTAATTTTGGAGCAAGAGATATCATCATAATATGCATTACGGACATAAATTAAAATTTAATTTTGTTTACTTCGTAGTAAATTTTGTTTACTTCGTAGTGCTCCAATTTAAGTATAAAACAGTAACATTAATTAACAGAATCATCTCGTACTTTTTTAAAAATCAATTAACAAAAATATAAATAAATAAATACGATCATTAGTTATTTTATACGAATATATATAAGTAGACAAGCTATACTATAAATTTTATTGAACACAAATGTCAATCAGTAATGTACAAAACAAATACAAGTAATTATGTGCTATAGGAACTAATTTGATTAAATATTAAGGTCATAGATTGAGTAGTTGTCTATAAAAGCATACTGCCCTCGTGAGTGAATTAATTAAATGATTTTAATATGTATTAATCAATTACCATATCAATATAGAGTAAAATTAAAGAATATATCTATCGATAATAAGAACACAAAACATCACTTTAGCTTAAACACAAAATAATATAAAGTTAACCTTAATAGACTTATCATCTATGTGGACATCATAAACGGTGATTTCAACGTGGCAAACAGCTAAAGTCTACAAGACTACAACATATATTGCTTTTATTCAAGCTGATATTATTAAACATTAATCAAAAAATATATATGTAACACCCCGAATTTCAGAAAAGTATTTTCGTACGCGGATATATTTTTATTACGAAATATTATTATGTAGATAATAAGATACAAAGGAAAACATAAACGGTTTTACTAGTTCCAAACTGTAAGAAATAAAGGGATTAAATTAAATAGATATATGGGTACGTACGGTTTTATATTTATCCATTTTTCATTCTGAAATATTCCACCCAAATGAGAAAACGCAGGAAGCTTCAAATTAGGGTTTAAACCTTAAATTCAAATCATGATTCAAGCTTTAATCTTTCCATAATCAGTTTCTTCAACATCAACTTCATCTTTCTTTCAATTGTAAGTGATTATTCTATCTTTTTAACCTAGTTCATGGGGTTTTTAGGGGTTTTTGTTAAATTGATGAAATTAATTACGAAATTAGGGTTAGAAATCAATAGAATTGATGTTTATAAGTGTATAGAGCTTGTTAGTAATCATACAACATGTTGAAAGTGATTTCTTTATGATTTAATCTAGGGTTTTGAGTTTTCATGAGGTTTTTAAGGGTTAATGGTTTTAATCCGAAAATTAGGGTTTGAATATGATTAAACTAGTGTTAATTAGTGTTTTGATAATGATTGTTAACTATGTTTCACCATGAAAGTGATTAAATTGAATTATGTTAGTAGTATTCAAAATGAGTTTTCATATAAATTATGAAGTTAGTGATTTTAATCATGAAATTGATGTTAATATGTAAAGAAGATGTTAGTGAAAGCTTATTAGAGAATGAATTGAGGTTAAGAATGGAATAAAGATGAATAATCATTAAGTGTGTTCATGGTGATTTACATGAATGATGTTAATAAATTAATAATGAAGCTAGTGAAATTAATAGTGTATAATTATGATGAGATAATATGAATTAAAAAGTGTTTATGATGAAATTAGTGATGCTAAAAGAATATGGTTATGATGGTGTAACATGAATTCAAGTAGTGAAATATGATTAGTGGAATGATTATGAAGTAAAGTGAAATGGTTTTAGTGTGATTAGTTCATGAATTTAACTAAGTGTAATCAAAGTGGTGGAGGGAATTGTAACATCCTCTTTATGGGCCTAAGAGTAATAGGGTAATTCTCTATTTTATTTGTTAATTGTTATTTTATTTTGTTAGAAATAATTATATTAATTGGATAATTGAAAATAATAGGTCAAATGATTAAATGACTTATTGTGTTTAATAAATTATTACTTGTTTTAAATTATTTTAGATGCCGGTAAAATAAAAGATTTTCTCGCAAATGGTTTTTTTTTTTTTGTTCCAGACAATAGGTTTAGAAGGGGACAAAAATTACACTGAAATATACTTGGGTTAAATGTGTATGTCGACCTCATTTTTCTTCATTCTCTGACTTGTGCCTAAAACCTCAAGAACACACACACACACTTGAAATCAAAACAAAGAAATCAAAGGAGAAAACATTATCAATCAAAGTGAAGCTGTGATTTAGTGTTAAAAATCTGAGTTCATCATCCTCTTCATCCTCTAGTTCATCTTGTTTCTCCATTTTGAATGTAAGTTTGATTACCTTGAATTATATGACTTTATTGGATATTAACTTAGTAATTGATATGTAAATGATTAATGGTCACTGAAAGTTACTTGAATCATCATCATCTTTTTGATTATCATCTCCATTGTAAGTTGATTTTACCCATTTACACATATGTGTTTGAGTGTGATTAAATTAGGTTGGATTCTTGATGCATGTGTAGAATTTGATGTTAGATGATGTTGTTTGTTATTGTTTTATGTTGATAGTTGTTGTGTGAGGTTATTTGGTAGTTAAAATCATGTAATGTACCTGCACTTTGTGAAATTAGGGTTTTGGTTCGAGCTGATATGAATAGGTCTGGGTTGTGTTGTTGTTTCACTGTGAAACACGATCCTAGCCAGGTGTCCGGATCGCGTTACGTAGTGTTAATTTGGTGCAGTCATATTTTTACTCTTAGAAACGCGATCCAGCCTCAATTTCCGGATCGCGTTGCCTAGTGTATTTCGGTAACAGAACGTTTTCTAATGACGAACGCGATCCAGCCCTGTTTCTCCGGATCGCGTTGCTTAGTGTTTTTGGTATTTCTGTTTTGCAAATTCCAAAAGTGCATAAGTGTTTAGGTGCGTTTTTAGCGACGAATAATTTGACAAATTTTCTTTATGCTTGGATTGGGCTGAAATTCACATGGTCACTCGAAAACGGCCCAATGATCAAAGCTATATTCTAATAGCCTAGGCGGTTTTTGGCCATTTGGGGTCGTTTGGGGGCCGAAAAAGGCGTTTTTCAGTTTTGGACCTTGTTTCGGGACTTTTTGATTTACATTTCAGGTTAGACTTTTGTTTCCTTAGATCATAGGGGTAAACTAAATTGGGTAAATATGTTATGATGGTAACTTAGAACTAAGTAAAGAAGTTATTGATTTATACGACTTAGATTAGTGAAATTTAATACATGTAGACTAGTATTAATGAAACTGACAAATTGGTCATTATTGTTAGTGATACTATACAAGTGTAATAGGTTATATACTATTGATTATTTGGTTAAATGTAACCAGCATGAATGATATTTGCAATTTGATTATAGTTTATTATATCGATACTTTATGAGCTTCTTGTGTGAATTAAGGTATCATTTGATTAATTGATATTTATAAAGTAGTTATCATGGTTAGCTTGATACTATGAAATTGTAATAAGTTGTACACTTATGAAATGGATTAATAACTAGAGCGATTAATTATAAGTTAGATTAATTGTTGATAGTAGTTGTTATTATACTTTTGAGATAAGTATATGCTTATTAAATTAGTTGTTATAAATTAGTGATTATTATTAATTGATGTTTTGTATTTAAGAAATTCTTATACATGATTACCTTGAGATCTACATCTTAGCTAAGCTATTAGTTGTAAAATGGAATAATTGTTATTTATAACTTATTGTTATTGTAGCTTGATGTTACATATTGAAATATGTTATATGAATATAACATGAGTTGTTCATCATAGTTAGCGTTACTGACTCGTTATTCATTTGAATTCTCAGATTGGAGAAGACTCAGTAATATTAGACTTCTAAGTGGACGACTGAGGTATTGGTGAGTGGACCTGTAACCTTCAGCGTAACTTAGTTGTAACAGATTTGGTTACAACGGGTAAACGTGGTTTTACTGTTTATAGATTGTTGATTGACATGTGCCTTGATAGATATAGATTTTGTGATATCCGGCCTTTGGGCATATGTGCTTACTTGGAGGTCAACATGGTTTGGGCTTAAGGATACTATTGTGTTGCCAACACAGGTCCTTGTACACGGTTGGTTATAGGAATACTGTGTTGTGTGGGTAAATAGTACCTAAGTTATCAGTTTACCTCTGTATTGGCCTGCAGTTGGTGTGAGGTTTCTTGGAGGGCCACCCGGGCATGAGGGCACCTCAAGGACCGCCGATCCTCTTGAACTATGTGTTTACGATGCTATATGCTGTAAACAATGTGTTGTGTTTATGATGCTGTTGCTGTAAACTCGTTTATTATGCTATGCTTAGTTGTAAACAGATTTGCTTTGCTAAGTTGCACTGTAGGCTATTGGTTCATTCACTTAGCATTGAGCTAATCCCCCACATTATCACTCCTTGTAGGATATGATTAGATTATGGGATGAGCAAGGAGCTGTTGACTGGATGGAATGTTTGACGACTAGATGTTACTCTGTTGTCTTTCAAATTATGTAACACCCAAAAATGATAAATTATGTTTTGAAATAGACTGACTTTATATGAGTGTTATACATTGTAAAATTATTAATGTTTGTTAGACTTTCGCTTCCGGTTATAAAAAAAATAAAAATAAATAGGGTTCTGAAATTTGAAGGGTGTTATAGGAATTAATAGGATTAAAGTGGATGATTAATTAGTGTCTAAATATGGTTATATGTTGTTATATATGATATGATTAGGTGATAAAGACGTGGAAAGCATGTGGCTATTGTGGTGAATCATCAAGTGTCGAGGTGAGTGATACGAGGGTTAAATGGGTGAATTGGTTGTGTATGTACCGGATAGCTTTCAAGCTAGAGTTTTGCACAATCAAGGGAGAAGTTACTTGTTTATGTTGTTTGCTATGTTGACTTGGTTGTGTATGTATCAGATAGCTTTCGAGCTAGAAGTTTGCACAATCAAGTGGAAGTTACGTGTTATATGTCTTGTTTCTGTTGGGACATGTATTTGTGACAACAGATCTAGCTTGTAATAGTACTAGTGATTATTGTAATCAAGTGTGTACAATTGATTTTGAATTGTAATGAAAAATATGATATTAGTTTGTTGTTAATATTCGTTAAATATATTAGTAAGATAAAGTGTTAGACGAATATCGAGAATGAAAATGCAAACTAAAGTCTGTCTGCGAGATGAGATCTCAAGTCGCAAGATTGAGTTCTGCGAGTCGAGATCTGGGCTCGCAAAGGTGGCAACGAACCGAGACCAGCATGGGCTTGGTTCTGGGCTGCGAAGTCAGTCGACTCGCAGAGCCCATTGGGCTGCGAGTCGAGTCAGCAGATTTATTATATATACAAATTTAGGGTTTAAACAATAAAGACTTTTGCTAATTCGTTTTCCAGAGCTTATTATTGAAATTCTAAGCATTCTAAGGTTAGGTATTGATCGATTAACATTAATTAATCGATACAAAACCTTGTTGATAATCAATTCGCTATTATCTTGTGAAACAATTCGTTCACAATCTGTGAACCAAGTATTGAGGAATTCCGCACGTTAATACTTAAAGATAACCTCGTTATCGATCCATAATACACGGGACTTTGTAACGCCCCAAATTTTGTAAGTTTAAATTATATTATATGCGTGTAGTTATTTAAATTATATGTATATAATATTATGTTATGTGAAATAATTGTTATGTGTTAGAATTAGTTAGTGAAACTAACTATGTAAAGAAAATAGAGTTAGAGGGTAGAAAATGTCAAATTAGTAAAGTTGGAGGGTTAAATGAGAAATATATAGATAAAATCCTGCATCTTCTTGTTACTTCTATTCATTTTCAGAAAACAAAATCACGTATATAATTTCTAGAGAGAGAGAGAGACGATTTAGAGAGAGAGAGAGATTAAGGAAGAACAAGATCAAATTGGAACTAGGGTTTTGATTAATTGAAGTTTCTAAGCTTCAATTCAGCTTTTATAAGGTAAGACTCAACTCTCTAATTGTTTAAATTGAGTTGGGGTTTAAGTTACATAAACCCTAAGTTGGTGATTTTGATGGGTAATTGGATAATTGAATGAAACTAAGTTCCATACATGTTTATAAGTTAGAAAGAATGATTTAATTGTGTTAGTAATGTTGATAATCTTATAATCATGTGTTTAGTGGGTAATTGAATTATTATGAGTATGTTTGATCACTAGTTAGTGATGTTTATGATGTATGGAAGTGTTAATGATAAGAATTAGTTTCAATTACCCAAATACATGTGATTATGTAGTCATGTGTATGGAACTTATGTTAGATTATTAGGTGTTATGGGATTTAACATCTAATTCCTATGTAAGAAGTAAGAAAGAGTTAGTTAAATGAGTAATTGATAAGTATTTATGTGATTATGTGAATAGGTGATCAAGTGTGAAAGAATTCAAGTTATTGTTTGTGCAAGTGAAAAGGTAAGTATTTGGACATGTGGAACCAAGGAATGATTTATCATTTGCTTGGTGGTATCTAAGTAATGACTTTGTCATTAGCTTAGTTTGATGTCAATTCTTCGGAATTTGGCATGTTAGATGTTATGGATCCTTAACGTGTTGCAGATTTTAATTGTTAGAGTCCATTTACTTACTAAGCATTTATGCTTATATGTTGTGTTTAACATGTTTCAGGAAGTTCAAGTAAGGTAAAGGAGGAATTGGGAAAGAAGGTTATGGAAAGCTAGTGGTGGAGCTCATTGCTTGGTTGGTAATGAGTTTATATCCCTTTTTGATCATGCTTACGATACAATAACACCCCCGTTTGTAAAGTTTATGGTTTTAGACAATGTTTTGAGAAAGTTAGAATGTTCACTTATGTTATGTAGAAAGTTTGATGAAAGTTAATGTTTTGGTTAATTGTCAAATTGTGAGACTTGAAATGTTAGAGTTTTATGACAAAATGAATGAAAAGTGGATGTTTTGACTTTATAAAGTCAACTGAGTGTGAATGAGTGTTATTGGATAGTCAAAGTTGGAAACGGGTCAAATTGGTGCCCAAATGGGTCATCAAGTGCTTATGTGTCAAAATGGGTCAAGGTTGTTGAAAGTCAATTGTTTTGGTTCTCACAAGTCCTAAAGTTAAGTTGAAATGTGTAGTCAAAAGATGGAGGTCAGATTTGGTGTATTTTAGAACTTGACATGTTAGCATTTTTGGTTTAAAATAGCCGAAAACTCGTTTACGGGTCAAATCTTGTTAAAATATAAAAATTGAAAAAGTAGAATTGAGGTAATGTTTATATGGTCATAGTGAATGTGTGTGCAAAATTTCAAGTCCTAACTCATAACGAGTAAAAAGTTATGCACGTTTGAAGTTGGTTCAAAAAGTTGAATTTGGCTGAATTCTGAAATACACTAAGGAACGCGATCCTGACCACTTGAGCCGGATCGCGTTCGCAAGGCAAAAATCGTCACAGAAAGTTTTTAACACATGAACGCGATCCCGACCACTTTCCCGGATCGCGTTGGTCAGTAAAAAAAAAAATGAAATTTTGTGTCTTAAAAAGCTTGTTTCAACTAGGGAAAGTTATTAAAGTTAAATTATAAAAAAAGGGGTAGTCATGGGACATTAATGAGAGTGTAAAAAAAAAAAAAAAAAAAATTCTGAATTTCGGGGTGTTGCAAGTTGGTATCAGAGCACGGTTTAAGGGATTCGGGTATCCACCATTAGTGGGTACTTGATCTTAGACCATTTTAATTGTTGTATTGAGCATGATTTAGAGTTGTTATGTGTACGAGATTATGTGTGCTAATGATTTTGAATCAAAGTGTGTCGTGTGGACTTTGGATATGTTATATTCTAATACGGTAATTAGTGCGCCTGGCCAACGCAATGATTATCATATTACCATATGGGTATCCATGGAAATCACGAAACATTAGAGGATAAGTTATTAGCTATTGTTAGTGTCATATGTTAGAAGTATAGATAAAGTAGACTTGTAAATGTTAAGTAAATTGAGTTAAATTTTTTACCATGTCTACTTTCAGTAAAGATGGATGAGCAAGAAATAGATCTTACTCTTGGATTTAACCCGGGTAATAGAGCCCAAGATGATGAAGCAGGAGGCAGAAATGAAAGACCAAGGTCTCCTATTCCTGACACCGAATTGTCTTGGGAAGGTATAAAATCCCTTGTGTCTAAAGAGATTAGTCAAGCTCAAGAAGCATCTCTTCCTTTCTTGGTGACTACGATTACAGATACGGTAAGAAAGATTGTAAGTGAAGAAATGCAGAAAGGGAGAGGAGAAGTAGTTATACCTAGACCAGGGGAAATCCCACAAGTTAATATTCAGGATGAGCAGAAAAAGATCAGTTATAGAGATTTCTCAGCTTGTAACCCACCAGAGTATGATGGTGATCTGGATCCAATTAAATGTTATCGTTGGATTTCAGAGGTAGAAGGGGCATTCGCTACTGTGGATTGTCCCAACAAATTTAAAGTAAGGTATGCAGCTAACCTTTTAAAGAATCGTGCTAAGTGGTGGTGGAATGTACAGTGTAGAACTAAGGGTGATGAAGTTATTAGCAAATTGACGTGGGAAGAGTTTAAAGTGATGTTTGAAAGCACGTATTCTCAAGATGCAGATTTGAATAGAATTCGTCAAGAGTTTTTAGCTATGGAGCAGACAAACGAATCAGTGAATGAGTTGGTGGGAAATTTTCTGGATAGAGCTCGTTTTTGTCCAGAGTACATGGATAACCCAAGGATGCTTATGAATCATTTTCATAAGGTCTTGAGAAAGGAAATTAGAAAGTATGTACTTCCAAAGAGATGTCAGACACTTGAAGAGATGATAGATGAGGCGCGATTCCAGGAATTGGAATTAAAGAAAGACGAACAAGTGGCAGCTGCTAAAAGAAAAAGTGAGCAAAGTTCCGGTTCATCAAAGAAGTTTAGACCGAGTGGGAGTACAAAGAAGGATGATAGACCGGTGCCAGCTGAATGTAAGAAGTGTCATCGAAAACACTTTGGAGAATGCAAGTTTGGCACCAACGCATGTTATCAATGTGGGCAAGAAGGTCATTTTGGCCGAGATTGTCCAAACCCAATCCGTGTATGTTATAATTGTTATGAACCGGGGCACATAAAATCAGAATGTCCGAAACTTGGGAACCGGCCTACTTCTTCAGCACCTCGAAGAACTTCAGAAAAGAAAGCTGTAGAAGTTCCAAAGTCTAAGGGCCGTTCCTTCCAAATCACTGCTGAGGAAGCTCAGCGAGCCCCCGATGTCCTGACAGGTACCTTTCTTGTAAATTTCATGCCTGCACACGTATTATTTGATTCGGGAGCTTCGCGATCTTTCGTATCAGAAAAATTTAGTCAGAAATTCTCTATTCCCCTTAGTGAGTTAGACACTCCACTGGATGTTGAGGTTGCAGATGATAGAATAGTTTATGTTGCTAATGTATTCCGTGGGTGTCAATTACAGATTAGTAATGAATCTTTTATTATTAATCTCATTCCAATGCCAATGGGTGAGTTTGATGTAGTAGTGGGTATGGATTGGCTAGGTAGGTATAATGCTATAATTCAGTGTGAGAAAAAGATTATTCGTATCAATACTCCAAGTGGGGGAGTGATTGATATTTATGGGGAAAAGAAAAAGCCTTCCTTATCCATATGTACCTTCGCTCGTGCCAAACGTCATTTGTCACGTGGTTGTCAAGCCTTTTTGGCCCACGTGATAGATCTTCAGAAAAGTGTTCCAAAACTCGAGGAGATTCCTGTTGTAAAGGAGTTTCCCGATGTTTTTCCTGACGAGCTACCGGGTATTCCACCCGATAGGCAAGTCGAATTTCGTATAGATCTTATCCCTGGAGCTACTCCTATTGCTAAAACTCCGTATAGACTTGCCCCTTCAGAAATGCAAGAATTGATGAAACAGTTACAAGAATTGTTAGATAAGGGGTTTATTCGTCCAAGTAGTTCACCATGGGGTGCTCCAATTTTGTTTGTTAAGAAAAAGGATGGAACAATGCGCATGTGTATAGATTATCGGGAATTGAATAAGGTCACCATCAAGAATAGGTATCCCTTACCTAGGATTGATGATTTGTTTGACCAGTTGCAAGGTGCTAGCTATTTTTCTAAGATTGACTTACGTTCTGGGTATCACCAACTCAAGGTTCGAGAAGAGGATGTGTCTAAAACAGCTTTTAGAACTAGATACGGTCATTATGAGTTTGTGGTGATGCCATTTGGTCTAACTAATGCACCAGCCGCTTTTATGGATCTTATGAATCGGGTATGTCGTCCAATGCTCGATAGATCTGTAATTGTGTTTATTGATGATATTCTTGTTTATTCTAAATCTGCTGGTGAACATGAACTTCATTTAAGGCAAGTTTTGCAAATGTTACGTAATGAAAAGCTTTATGCCAAGTTCTCGAAATGTGAATTTTGGCTTCGTGAAGTTCATTTTCTGGGTCATGTTGTAAACAGTCAAGGAATTAAGGTTGATCCTACCAAGGTCGAGGCGGTGATGAAATGGGAACCCCCAACCAATCCGA
Source organism: Helichrysum umbraculigerum (assembly GCA_949592205.1). Classification (NCBI taxonomy): domain Eukaryota; kingdom Viridiplantae; phylum Streptophyta; class Magnoliopsida; order Asterales; family Asteraceae; genus Helichrysum; species Helichrysum umbraculigerum. Next base: position 100,260,376 of record CATIUR010000001.1, read on the forward strand.
CTGAGGTAAGGAGTTTTCTGGGTTTAGCCGGGTATTATAGACGGTTTATCCAGGATTTCTCCAAAATTGCTACTCCACTCACAAAGCTTACTCGTAAGAATATTAAGTATGAATGGAAAGATGAGCATGAACAGGCCTTCAGAACCCTTAAATTAAAGTTAAGTCAGGCACCTATCTTAGTACTTCCCGATGGTACTGAAGATATGGTTGTATATTGTGATGCCTCTCATAATGGGTTGGGTTGTGTACTGATGCAACGTGGAAGAGTGATAGCCTATGCCTCAAGACAGTTGAAAGAACATGAGAAAGGGTATCCAGCACATGATTTAGAACTTGCAGCAGTTGTCTTTGCTCTTAAGATATGGAGGCATTATTTGTATGGAGTAAAGTGCACTATTTATACTGATCATAAAAGTCTTAAGTATTTCTTTGATCAGAGAGATCTTAATATGAGACAAAGACGTTGGTTAGATTTGGTGAAGGATTATGATTGTGAAATCCTTTATCATCCTGGAAAAGCGAATGTAGTTGCAGATGCTCTCAGTAGAAAGGCAATGCATCATGCCTTGATTGTTAGATCTCTTCGAATTACAGTCTCTCCAAATTTGTTCGATCAGATTAAAGAGGTGCAGCAGAAAGCTTGGCAGAAAGATGATTGGAAAATAGAACGTATTAAAGGCCAGATTCAGAATATTGTTGAAGATTCCCGAGGATTAAAGACTCGATATGGCAGAATCTGGATTCCAAAATCAGCAGAGTTAAAGAAATTATTGCTTGATGAGGCGCATAGATCCAGATATTCTATTCATCCTGGTGCCACTAAAATGTATCACGATTTAAAAGCAGATTATTGGTGGCCAGGCATGAAAAGAGAGATTGTTAAATATGTCGAACAATGTCTAACTTGTTTACAGGTGAAAGCAGAACATCAAAAGCCAATGGGAATGATGCAACCCTTGGATATTCCTGTCTGGAAGTGGGAACATGTTACTATGGATCTAATCACCAAATTGCCAAAGACCCGACGCCAGCATGATACAATTTGGGTGATTGTGGATCGGTTGACGAAAAGTGCTATATTTCTACCAATTAAAGAGACGTATACTTCAGAAGCTCTTGCAGATTTATATGTTCAAGAAGTGGTGGCACGTCATGGAGTACCTCTTTCTATTGTTTCTGACCGGGATAGCAGGTTTACTTCCAGGTTCTGGAACAAGTTTCAAGAAGATTTGGGTACTCGTGTTAATTTGAGCACAGCTTTTCATCCGCAGACTGATGGTCAGAGTGAAAGAACTATTCAGACATTAGAAGACATGTTAAGAGCTTGTGCTATTGATTTCGGTGGTAATTGGGATGAACATTTACCTTTGGCAGAGTTTTCATATAATAATAGTTACCACGCGAGTATAGGTATGCCACCATATGAAATGCTTTATGGAAGGAAATGTCGAACTCCAATTTGTTGGGGTGAAATTGGTCAGCGAGAATTGGGTAATACTGATATTGTGCAGAGAACAGCTGAAAAGATTGATCAAGTCAGAGAAAGGTTGAAAATGGCATAAGACCGTCAAAAGTCTTATGCCGATGTTAGAAGACGCCCAATTGAATTTCAGGTTGGAGATAGAGTGATGTTAAAAGTATCTCCATGGAAAGGCATTATACGTTTCAGAAAACGAGGAAAGTTAAGCCCTCGGTTTATCGGTCCATTCAAAATTCTAGAAAAAGTAGGAAAGGTAGCTTATAGACTTGAACTACCGGAAGAGCTAGCAGGAATCCACAGCACTTTCCACGTGTCATACTTAAGAAAGTGTTTGGTGGATGAGGCTTCGTATGTACCGTTAGAAGAGATAGAAATCAATGACCAATTGAACTATGTAGAACAACCGATAACGATTCTAGAAGAGAAGGTTAAGAGATTGAGAACTAAAGAGATTAAGTTGTTCAAAGTTCAATGGAAGCATAGAAAAGGATCAGAGTTTACATGGGAACCGGAGCATGAAATTGTTAAGTATTATCCGGCTCTGTATCAGGAATGGATTGTGAGGACACAATCCTGAATAAGTGGGGGAGAGTTGTAACGCCCCAAATTTTGTAAGTTTAAATTATATTATATGCGTGTAGTTATTTAAATTATATGTACATAATATTATGTTATGTGAAATAATTGTTATGTGTTAGAATTAGTTAGTGAAACTAACTATGTAAAGAAAATAGAGTTAGAGGGTAGAAAATGTCAAATTAGTAAAGTTGGAGGGTTAAATGAGAAATATATAGATAAAATCCTGCATCTTCTTGTTACTTCTATTCATTTTCAGAAAACAAAATCACGTATATAATTTCTAGAGAGAGAGAGAGACGATTTAGAGAGAGAGAGAGATTAAGGAAGAACAAGATCAAATTGGAACTAGGGTTTTGATTAATTGAAGTTTCTAAGCTTCAATTCAGCTTTTATAAGGTAAGACTCAACTCTCTAATTGTTTAAATTGAGTTGGGGTTTAAGTTACATAAACCCTAAGTTGGTGATTTTGATGGGTAATTGGATAATTGAATGAAACTAAGTTCCATACATGTTTATAAGTTAGAAAGAATGATTTAATTGTGTTAGTAATGTTGATAATCTTATAATCATGTGTTTAGTGGGTAATTGAATTATTATGAGTATGTTTGATCACTAGTTAGTGATGTTTATGATGTATGGAAGTGTTAATGATAAGAATTAGTTTCAATTACCCAAATACATGTGATTATGTAGTCATGTGTATGGAACTTATGTTAGATTATTAGGTGTTATGGGATTTAACATCTAATTCCTATGTAAGAAGTAAGAAAGAGTTAGTTAAATGAGTAATTGATAAGTATTTATGTGATTATGTGAATAGGTGATCAAGTGTGAAAGAATTCAAGTTATTGTTTGTGCAAGTGAAAAGGTAAGTATTTGGACATGTGGAACCAAGGAATGATTTATCATTTGCTTGGTGGTATCTAAGTAATGACTTTGTCATTAGCTTAGTTTGATGTCAATTCTTCGGAATTTGGCATGTTAGATGTTATGGATCCTTAACGTGTTGCAGATTTTAATTGTTAGAGTCCATTTACTTACTAAGCATTTATGCTTATATGTTGTGTTTAACATGTTTCAGGAAGTTCAAGTAAGGTAAAGGAGGAATTGGGAAAGAAGGTTATGGAAAGCTAGTGGTGGAGCTCATTGCTTGGTTGGTAATGAGTTTATATCCCTTTTTGATCATGCTTACGATACAATAACACCCCCGTTTGTAAAGTTTATGGTTTTAGACAATGTTTTGAGAAAGTTAGAATGTTCACTTATGTTATGTAGAAAGTTTGATGAAAGTTAATGTTTTGGTTAATTGTCAAATTGTGAGACTTGAAATGTTAGAGTTTTATGACAAAATGAATGAAAAGTGGATGTTTTGACTTTATAAAGTCAACTGAGTGTGAATGAGTGTTATTGGATAGTCAAAGTTGGAAACGGGTCAAATTGGTGCCCAAATGGGTCATCAAGTGCTTATGTGTCAAAATGGGTCAAGGTTGTTGAAAGTCAATTGTTTTGGTTCTCACAAGTCCTAAAGTTAAGTTGAAATGTGTAGTCAAAAGATGGAGGTCAGATTTGGTGTATTTTAGAACTTGACATGTTAGCATTTTTGGTTTAAAATAGCCGAAAACTCGTTTACGGGTCAAATCTTGTTAAAATATAAAAATTGAAAAAGTAGAATTGAGGTAATGTTTATATGGTCATAGTGAATGTGTGTGCAAAATTTCAAGTCCTAACTCATAACGAGTAAAAAGTTATGCACGTTTGAAGTTGGTTCAAAAAGTTGAATTTGGCTGAATTCTGAAATACACTAAGGAACGCGATCCTGACCACTTGAGCCGGATCGCGTTCGCAAGGCAAAAATCGTCACAGAAAGTTTTTAACACATGAACGCGATCCCGACCACTTTCCCGGATCGCGTTGGTCAGTAAAAAAAAAAATGAAATTTTGTGTCTTAAAAAGCTTGTTTCAACTAGGGAAAGTTATTAAAGTTAAATTATAAAAAAAGGGGTAGTCATGGGACATTAATGAGAGTGTAAAAAAAAAAAAAAAAAAAATTCTGAATTTCGGGGTGTTGCAGACTTACAATTGGTATCAGAGCTTTCGGGCTAAATACGATTAAGTTCGAGGTTTTTGGATAATAACGGTTGATTTAGGGTTGTTGGTACGTGCAATAGTACGTAAAAACGATCAAAATCAGTCTTTGGAAGTGTTTTGGTTCAAATTCGACCGAAATCTTAGGGTTTAGTCGATCAAAAACCTAAAATTTTCGTTTTTGGGGTTTTCAGTCGATCCTACGAACCGAGTTCAGTTTCACGAACCGAGTTCAATCCTACGAACCGAGTTCAGTTTCACAAACCGAGTTCAATTTCACGAACTGAGTTCAATCTCACGAACCGAGTTCAATCAAACGAACTGAGTTCAACCTTACGAACCGAGTTCCGTTCTGCGAACTGAGTTCCTGTTTTGCGAGTCGAGTTTCTACGAACTGAAGTTTCTGATTTTTCTTTGTGATTGTTAATTTTTGAAACAATAAGATGTCTGATCTTAGTAAAATGATCGAGATGGAACACGAGGTGGGAAAATCAAACGTTCCACCTAAGTTGTTGAAGATCGAAGATTATTATAACTGGAAGGACAGATTTGAATCTTACTGTAAATTCCATGATCTGTTAATCTGGATGTGTATCAAGAATGGATACACGGCACCTACTCAAACTGTTCAAAATGCAATTGTGGTACTTACTTATCAGAACATGAGTGACCAACAGAAGGAAGAATACAAGTCTGAAAATCGAGCTCATTCTTGTATTAAGATGTGTCTTCCAAAGGAAATCGCTCATTAGCTGAAGTCTTTTCATACTGCAAGAACGCTCTGAGAAGCTCTTGAGAAAAGAGGTGAGGGAAGTCCACAAGTGAGAGCTGGCAAGAAGAATCTTCTCAAGAAGCAGTTTACTATGTTTAAAGCTTTGAAGGGAGAAGATCTTGATGGTTATGTTACTCGTTTCTACCATTTGCTAAGTGAGTTAGAATACCATGAGATCACTGTAGAAGAAGTTGATAAAACCGACAAATTTATTGAGGGTTTGCCTTCTAAGTGGGAAATGTATGGTGTTATGATCAAGGATAACGAAACCAGATATGCTACCATTACCTTAGAGCAGGTCATTGACAAGCTCAGAGGTTATGATTTCACCAAAAAGTCAAGAGATACCGATTCTGATCAGGTTCAGAACCCTGGGTTATATCATGGAAAAACAAATCTTTCGACTTCGTCTTCTAGTTCGACCACTGCTTTGTTAGTTGGTGATACTGGAGAAAATGGTGACATGATATCTGAAGAAATGTGTTTTATTTCCTCTTCTAATGATGAATCTAAAGGAAAGAGTTCTGAGAAGTCATCTCAAGAGCATCAGAAGATGCCCATGAGTGTGAAATCTGCCGAACAGCAACTGTTTGTTCTTGCATGCTTTGTTGCATCTTATGAGAACTATATTGAGGGAAAGATCAATGATCCTGTCCTGTTTGACGAGGATTATGAACAGATCGATTCATACTACATTGAGGAATTGGAACTTCAGGAATTACTAGCATTGGTATCCAGAAAAGTTAAGAATTTCCTCAAGAGAACTGGTAGAAAGGTGGTGGGCAATAGATCAGGGTTTGATAAAACAAAGGTCAGATGCTTTAATTGTCAAGGTATTGGTCATTTCGCTCGTGAATGCCAAAGACCTAAAGTAGAAGCTAAAGGAAAACAAGTTTCGGGAAGTACTCTTGCTTCTAAAGCCTTAGTGGTAAAGCAGTTGGATGGCTCTTATGATTGGAAAGCACAGTCAGAAGAAGAAGCTTTGATGGCTGAGATTGAAGATCAAGAGACAACTGTTGGATCAATGTCCTACATGCCCACTGATGTAGAACAAGGAGTAGAGGTGCCTAAGTCTGAAGTGAAGACAAGTGATAAGGATGTGCTGTACATGGATTCAAATGCTGAGATGAGTCCAGAAGATTTTGTGGCACACATGGCTGAAGTACAAACTGACAAGAAAAGGGTATGTTTGGATATTCTTACTCTTGCCGATGTTTGTTATTTAGTTACTGATTTGCAATCTCAATTAAGTGTTTTATCTGTTTCAAATCAAAATTTGCTATCCCAAGTTAGTGCTTTAACTGATTCTAATAGGTCTATGATATCTGAATTTGAACAAGCTAAATGTGATGTTCTAAGGTTAAGTACAGATAAGGTAGATCTTAAGAATAAGATTAAGTCTGATGTTTCTGATAAGATTGCACTTAGAGATACCATTAAAGAAAAGGCTGTAATCATAGATGGACTCTACATAAACATCAATCACTTAAATCAAACAATAGCTAATAAGGATAGAGAGTTGGCTGAGCTTAAACAGAAGTTAGTAGAGCAAGATCGTAAGATTGAAAACTACAGAACTTTAGAAATGGACAAAATGTTAGAAGCTCAACGTAGTGTAAAGGACAAGACTGGGATAGGATACAATGATGTGCCTCATCCTTTTAATGCCAATTACACTAGTAACTCTATAGATTCTGAAATGACAGATGCTAATCCTGAGATTTTAGTAACTAATGACCCTGAAAACTTAAAGGCACAGAATGATGTTGTTAAGAACCTATCACCAGATAATAGTAAAGTTTCTCATTTCACCAAAATACAGTTTGTATCTGGTGGAGTGATTAATGATATTAAGACTGATGATAAGGTTGATAAGGAACAAAGATCTAAACCTTTAGTGCCTAACACTCCGGATGAGAAAGCAAAAGTTAGTAAATCACGAAAACAGATGTCTTGCTTTAAATGTCGCCAAAAGGGACATGTTGCTTCATGTTGTCCGAACAAGAAGCCGGAAGCATCACATAAGTTAGTGATTGATGAAAAGACACCGACTGACTCTAGTACGACCGTAGATAGGTTAGATACCAAACTTAAGTTTGGTAATAAACCTGTTAACATTCTTAAAAGAGAAGGTAAACATAGTGTCTCCCCACCTAAGCCTAAGCGACCATATCCTCTAAGTGATAATTCTTTCAATAAACCTAGAGATATGACACAGTCAAGGTTTAGAACTCAAGGTAGAAGCCATAGTCATTTTGAGAATGGTTCTACTTCGCGATCACATGGGCTTAATTATAATTATCATAATAGAGCTCAGAATTCAGTGCCTAGGAGGTTTTCCTCAAATTCACCTCTTAAGGTTGATCGTCCACAAACTCAAGTATCTTCAAAAGTAACCAAAGCTCCTGATGGGAAGGATGGTTATTTTAAAGAGCTTAAGTTTGTTGATGATAAGGGACAAACCAAGACCGTAATGGCTTGGGTCCCTCTTGACAACTGATCGTGTTTTGTGTTATGTGCAGGAGCATGCTGTGAACAAGGATAGCTGGTGGTATGTAGACAGTGAATGCTTAAGACACATGACAGGAGAACGAAGTCTATTGGCTGACTTCAAGGAAGGTCTCAAGCAAAAAGTCAATTTTGCAGGAGATAAAGGAGGAGTGATTACGGGAAAATGAAAAGTTTCAAATGGAACTTTGACTCTTGAGGATGTTGTAACAACCCCATATTTAATGATTTACGGAAGCATACTTTGGGTGTTACTAATCAATATTCAAAGCACAAGATATATAGTAAACGACTCTATATGCGTCGTTTTAACAAAATATATTGATATTAAAATGTTTACAACATTTACAGCCAATACATAGCTCGTGTTCAATTAAATGAGAGATTTCAGTACATAAGTACTTGTACAAAATATACTAATGCAAGAAAATCTCAAATGTTTGCATGTTGACTCGAGCTATTGATTCCCTGATGCAGTCCAAACCTACTGCTTAGTACCTGCGATACATGCTAAAATGTCAGCTAAAAGCTGGTGAGCTCACAGGTTTGAAATAACATATAAGTTATATGAACCGCAAGATTTAAGTAATTGAATTGCATCCAGCAATTGATAATGTAAGTGTATACAGCCATGAGCACATAGTTGACCTTAACTCGTGGGTCAGGATCACAGCCTGAGCGTTTTTGCCTCCACGAGTGCCTAATCAACACTCGTCTTCCCAAATATTAGTACGTCCGTTTACCCGGTTAGTGCTTGCTAACCCGAACGAGGAGGGTCAATCCTATATGGTACCATATACTAATATTCACGCTACAACGTATTAACAACTATGCTGACGGAGGACTTTAAATGATTAGTGTGTAAAACTCATGTAGTATATAAAAAGTTGTACTTGCGTTCACATGTTAAAAATAAGCATTGTATCACACCCCTGAGTAAAACGGTAAAAAGAGGGGCTATGAGACTCACCTGAGTCTAGCGAGTTTAACTTAATAAACTAAAGTTGATTAGCCGAGTAATGAAGTCCAAAGACTTGTAACCTGAGGGTGTCCACGACACGCGTTGGTTAAATATGAGTCGGTATCTACCAAGAATACCTTGAAGTTGTTCGTCCAACTAGAATGTCCAATTTCCCATAATTTGTTTCGATTGTTTGAGTTTCGAAAGTTTGTACGGCCCGTTGGTGAATGGTTGTAACAAAAATCATATTATTATTATTTTGATTTCGAAGTGTTTTATAAGTTTGACACTTAGTATGAAATGTATTTACAAACTCATTATGACGGGGGTCCGGGGACAGCGCCCCTGGTTGCGGGGTTCCAAGGGGTGGCAACCCCTTGGCGGGGTCCAAGGGGCAGAGCCCCTGGTCGGGGTCGAGCTGCCGAGTCAGCTCGGAGGGAAAAATTCATATTTACCACCTTGTTTTAGGGAAAATCTCTTAAAAATTCCGGTTTTTCAGGTTCTGTTTTATGAGACGTAGCATGCGACGTAAGGTGCGACGTTGGCTGCGACGTCGCAATCCCTGACTGCGACGTTGAGTATGACGTCGCTATGTGCGATGTGGTGATTGGTATTGCGACGTTGCAACTGACGTCGCAATTGGGCCAAGCCAGATGCGACGTCGGAGCCTGTTCGGATTCTGGTGGCCGGAAAGTCGGTCGTGAGGCTTCCATTTGGTCCAAATCTTTTACCCAACCCATTTTTGGACATTTTGAGCATGTATAAACAACAAGCAAGTAAAAATGAGTAAAGACGGAGAGTTTCGGGTTTTGTCGGAAACTTACAAAGTGTCGAATGGAAATTCCGAAAAGATAGAAAGATAGATCGTGATGTGGTGGTCGTTTTTCTCCAAAGGCCCAAGATGATCCGCGTGCGTTTTGTGATGTTATTTTGGTGATTTTGATGGTGGTGGTTTAGTTTGATTTAGAGAGAAAAAGAAAGAAATAGAGAGAAAGAAAGTGAGAAAATGAGAAAGAGGTGGAGGTGGTGGGGGAAGAAGGGGGCCGGCTAGGTGGGGTCCACGGAGGTGGACTTCACCAAATTTCGTTCCCGTGCATTTGCGCTCCGTGTGGTGTTCGTTTTCTCGATCGTTATAACGTTAAATAATTATTTTATACGTTTAAATGTACGTTTTAAAATGCACATAATTATTCAATATTTTTGTTGAAGTATTTTACCAAAATACTTAATACTTGAGTTATAAATCATAACTTTTATTTATTTTGTTTTGTTTGCGCGTTAACATTTTTTTATCGCGTTGTTACCAATTGTGTTCTACGAAATGAATATGAAATATTATCAAAATAATATTTTGGATATAATAGTATTATTAAATAATAATATATTATTTAATAAAATCGTTCACCAACGTCCGCATTTAATTGGACCGAATTACATTCGATTTGAACGCGTACGATTTAATCAAATCGCATAATCGTATATATTCAACAATATATATTTTGATACATTAATTAGCCTAATACAGAACTAATTACATGTATTAACAGTGGTTTAGGCACTAATCACTAGTCCTAATTTGGCGGATGTTACATTCTCCCCCTGTTAGAAGAATTTCGTCCCGAAATTTAGCTCGATGTCGCGTTTGATGTAGAATCAGTGAATAACTGAGGATATTTGAGTCTCATTTGGTCTTCCCGTTCCCAAGTGAATTCCGGACCACGCCGCGAATTCCACCTGACCTTAACAATGGGAATACGACTTTGTTTGAGTTGTTTGACCTCACGGTCCAGGATTTCAGCAGGTTCCTCAACAAAATGAAGTTTGTTATCGACGCGAATCTCGTAAAGTGGTATCATAAGTGTCTCATCGGACAGGCATTTCTTTAAGTTAGAAATGTGAAAGGTGGGGTGCACACTGCTGAGTTCGGATGGCAGCTGCAACCGATATGCCACGGGGCCAATCCTTTCGAGGATCTCAAAAGGCCCGATGTACCTAGGGTTTAACTTCCCGCGTTTACCGAATCGGATTACGCCTTTCCAAGGCGATACTTTCAGGAGTACTCGATTCCCAACCTGGAACTCGAGTGGTTTGCGTCTCACGTCAGCGTAACTTTTCTGACGATCACGTGCGGCTTTGAGTCGGTTTTGGATTTCAACGATTTTCTCGGTGGTTTCGTGTATGAGTTCATGACCAGTGAGCTGACTATCTCCCACTTCGGTCCAACAGATCGGTGATCGGCACTTACGACCGTACAGTGCCTCAAAAGGTGCAGCCTTAATGCTGGCGTGATAACTGTTATTGTAGGAAAACTCGCACAATGGTTGGTGTCTTTCCCAGTTTGCACCGAAGTCAACTACGCAAGCTCGTAGCATGTCCTCCAGTGTCTGAATCGTTCGTTCACTTTGGTTATCGGTTTGAGGGTGGTATGCGGTACTCATATCGAGATGGGTACCCATTGATTTCTGAAGTGATTGCCAAAAGTGAGAGGTGAAGCGGGCATCTCTATCGGAGATAATCGAGGTTGGAACACCGTGTCGATAAACGATTTCCTTGATGTAGATTTGTGCGAGGTGTTCCATTTTATCGGTTTCCTTGATCGCCAGGTAATGAGCAGATTTGGTGAGACGGTCGACGATCACCCAAATGGTATCGCAACCGCTCGACGACTTGGGTAGTTTGGTTATGAAGTCCATGGCGATTTGTTCCCATTTCCATTCAGGGATTTCAGGTTGTTGGAGTAAACCGGAAGGCTTTTGATGTTCGGTTTTGACTTTTGAGCAAGTGAGACACTTTCTAACATAAGTGGCGATTTCGGCTTTCATGTTCGGCCACCAATAAAACTCCTTGATACCATGGTACATTTTGTCGGATCCCGGGTGGACAGAATATTTGGACTTGTGAGCTTCGTCCATCACCAAGTCCCGAAGGTTCCCAAAATTTGGTAGCCAGATTCGATTGGAGAAGCACTTAACCCCATTAGGTTTGGTTTCGAATTGTTTATCCAAGCCTCGCAAGGCTTCACTTTTGATGTTTTCAGGTTTTAAGGCTTCGAGTTGAGCGGTGTGTATTTGAAGGGTGAGATCATTATGAATAGTCATGCTAAGGGCTCGGACTCGAAGTGTTTTAGGTCTTTCTTTTCGACTGAGGGCATCGGCAACAACATTTGCCTTACCCGGATGGTATTTGATTTCGCAGTCGTAATCGGTAAGCAACTCGACCCATCGACGTTGCCTCATGTTGAGATCCTTCTGATCGAATATGTGTTGGAGACTTTTGTGGTCGGTAAAGATTGTGCACTTAGTGCCGTATAGATAATGCCTCCAGATTTTGAGAGCAAAGACAACAGCTCCAAGTTCTATGTCATGAATGGTGTAGTTCTTTTCGTGAATTTTTAGTTGTCGGGAAGCGTAAGCAATGACTTTGTCTCGTTGCATCAGGACGCAACCGAGACCTTGATGAGAAGCATCGCAGTATACCACGAAGTCATCGGTGCCTTCGGGAAGAGATAAGATTGGAGTGCTGCAAAGCTTTTGTTTGAGGAGTTGGAAAGCTGACTCTTGTTTATCAGTCCAATCGAACTTCTTTTCCTTCTGAGTCAGTACCGTGAGTGGTTGAGCTATTTTAGAGAAGTTCTCAATGAATCGCCGATAGTACCCGGCAAGTACTAGAAACTGCCGTACTTCGGTCGGGGTGGTAGGTGCTTGCCAGCACTTGATAGCTTCGATTTTTGATGGATTAACATGAATTCCTTGACTATCGATAACATGTCCAAGGAATTGAACAGTTTGTATCCAGAACTCACACTTAGAGAATTTGGCGTAAAGCTCCTCGTGTCTAAGTAGTTCTAGAATAGTTTTGAGATGTTACGCGTGTTCTTGCTCGTTGCGCGAATAGATGAGGATGTCATCGATAAAAACAATGACAAACTTGTCGAGGTAAGGTTTGAACACCCGATTCATAAGGTTCATGAATACAGCCGGTGCGTTGGTTAGACCAAAGGGCATCACTTGGAATTCGTAGTGCCCGTATCGAGTTCTGAAAGCAGTTTTTGGGATATCGGTGTCGCGAACCCGTAACTGATGATAACCTGATCGCAGATCGATCTTTGAATAAAAACTCGACCCTTGTAGTTGGTCAAACAGGTCATCAATTTGAGGAAGTGGATAACGGTTCTTGACGGTCAATTTGTTCAATTCTCGGTAATTGATACACATTCTGAATGAACCGTCCTTCTTTTTAACAAATAAGACCGGAGCTCCCCAAGGCGAAGAGCTCGGTCTGATGAATCCTCTATCCAGGAGTTCCTGTAACTGGGTGGACAGCTCCTGAAGTTCCGATGGGGCTAGGCGGTATGGTGGTCGGGCTACCGGTGCGGCACCCGGTACGAGATCGATCGAGAACTCATCCTGTCTAGGTGGAGGTAGACCAGGTAGTTTTTCCGGAAAGACTTCAGGAAAATCTCTAACAATAGGCACATCCTCAAGTCGCTTCTCCTCTGACTTTTTCTCCGTGATGTGTGCGAGGATTGCAGGATAACCCTTTCTCAGAAATTTTCAGGTTTTCAGACAAGAGATGATGTTGAGTCTCGTCCCACCGGTCTCCCTTTGTATGATCAAGGTTCTACCGACGGCGAAAGGAATGCGGACAATCTTGTCATGACAAACGATTTCGGCCCGATGCTTGGACAACCATTCCATACCCACGATGACGTCAAAACTTCCGATTCTAACAGGCATGAGGTCAATTGAAAAGGTTTTGTCCGCTAGGTTTAAAATGCAATTGTGTATTACACTATCGGTTTCTATGAGTTTACCATCTGCTAGTTCTACGGTGTACTTAACATCTAAGGCCAAGGGGGTGATGTCAAGTAGTGGGCAAAACTCATCAGATATAAAGCTCCTATCGGCACCAGTATCAAACAGAATAGATGCAGTTAAGTTGTTGAAGAGGAACATACCCGAGACCACATTCGGGTCTTGACGGGAGTCCCCTGAATTAAGTACAAAGGCTCTACCTCTGGCGTGGTTGTTGCTGTTGGTGTTGCCCTTGCTGTTACTGCCCTTGTTCTGAAGTTTTGGGCAAGCATCTCTAAAGTGCCCAGGGTTTCCGCACTCAAAGCAGACTTTGGGTGACCTGGTGTTGTTGTTGGGATTGTTGGTCGGAGATCTGCAGTCTTTGGTGAGATGGCCGTACCTCTTGCAGTTGTTGCAAAAGGGACCACAGGGACCCTCATGGTGGAGGCGACACTTGGAGCAGTAGGGTTTGCTCCCAATGTAACCTCGTTGGTTATCGGTGGAGGTGTTGTAGGCTTTGATGGTGTCAGGTTTCTTGTTTTGGTAGTTAGGGTGGTTGTTGTGGTGGTCAGACCACTTTCTCTTGTGTTGGTGGGAGAAGGAGGTGAGTGTTTCTGGTTCAGGGTTCATTGCCATAAGGTCCTGGGCTAAAAGGATAGTGTGACACCCGTCAAATTAGGACTAGTTTTTAGTTCCTAATCATTTAGAAATACGTGTAATTAGTGCTATGTATTAGACTAATTGTATGTATCAAAATATATATTGATGAATATATATATCAGTACTCGATTAGATTTAATCGTTCATTTTCAAATCGGTCGAATTCCGATTCAATTATACGGCGTTGGTAAAAATCAAGTGATTAAGTAATATGGAATTGTTATTTAATACCCTCATAATTATTATATATTATTTTGATAATATATCAAGTATCTCGTATCGTACAAATCAAACGTCCACGACAAAACTATATATAAATAATGAATTATTATTGAAATTAATAATTATTATTTACATTAGATAAAATAAAACATATTTCGTTTTATATCATTTTACTCAAACGCGACGAAACCAATTAAATTATATCCGTCTCTAAAACGTAAAACAAAGATATATTAGTATATCTCACCAAAGGTATTTTTATAAAATACTTCCAATAAAAGTATAAACGAATTCATTTTTAGAAATTTATCGATTTAAAATATTTTACTACTTTTCGATCGGGTACCAAAACACGGGTCAAAATACCACGGAACGGATCGAAGCTCGGATCAACCACCTCCAATAATTGGAGATGGCCGATCCATTTCATTCCATTTTCTATCTATCTCTCGGCTCTATCTCTCCCTCTCATTTCTCTCTATCTTTTCAAAAATCAAACGACAACAACAACAATATTAACATCACGATTAGCAGCAGAGATCATCACCATCATCATCGTCATCTTCGTTTTCATCATAATCGCCATCCCACCTCCATTTTTAGATTGTAAGGAAATCTTTGATTTAAACTTTGTAATTTCGTTTTTAAATAGCATATATTATCATGTATTAATGTTAGGATAGATCATGGTTGGTTGTTTGCGGATTTAAAATGGGTTTTGGGTGAATTTTGGAACGACAGACTCGAACCAGACCTCGGAATACGGCGTATTCAAGGGAATACGGCGTATTCCCGCCCAGAAAACATGAACTACCTGCGCCTCCTCGGAATACGGCGTATTCAAGGGAATACGGCGTATTCAAAGGAATACGGCGTATTCAAGGGAATACGGCGTATTCCCTCTATTTTTCATGAATACGGCGTATTCAGACGAATACGGCGTATTCCCACCAAATGTCACCAATCCGGCGGATTCAAGGGAATCCGGCGGATTCCCCCTATATATTTCATGATCCAACGGATCAATAAACTAGCCCTGCGAATTCTAGCTAAAACAGAACATGTAAATTTTCGAAAACGTCGACGATTTAACAACTTAAAACAGGGTAGCTTCTCGATGAAAAATTTATTATAACAGATTGAGCTCAAATTCGCAAGGTCACTCGGAAACGACCCAATAATCAATGCTAAGTACCTTAGCCTTGTCAGTTTTAGGCCATCCGGGGTCGTTTAGGGGCCGAAAATGGCAGATTACTGTTTTCAGACTCGTATCAAATTTTGTAAATTATGAAATAAAGTGTAACGGATATAATGAACTTGATTAACAACTAAACTTATACGATACGACTTATATATGAAACACATACACTTTTATAAGCACAACAAATCATGTATAATAATAATAGCTTGAAATTATTATTACAAACCGTCACCAACGACCCGTATACATTTTTAAAACTCAAACATAATCGACAACCAAAGTATTTGGGCATAACTAGTTGAGGGAACAACTAGCATAGATGGTCCGTAGAGTCATCTAATCAATCAAAACCTTGCGCGTTTGATACGCCCGGCAGGTTCAATATCTAATCATTATCAAAACCTTGCGCGTCTAAGACGCCCTGCAGGTTCAGTCGTTGTAACGACATCAAATCATTGTGAATCATTATAATTGTTGGCTAACAATTCATCAGACTCAGGTGAGTCTCATAGCCCCTTTTTAAATGCTTTTACCTAGGGGTGAGATACATGCTCTGTTTTGTTTTACATGTGAACGCAAGTATCAAATTATCACATATGCTGCATGAGTTGTTTTCATCTAATCAATCAAAGTCCTCTGAAACATAGTTCTGTTAATATGATTTAGCGTGAATGTTAGTGTATGGTACCATATGGGATTGACAATCCCCGTCCGAGTTAGCAAGCACTAACCTGTCAAACGGACGCATTATCATTTGTTCAAACGTATGTTGATTAGGCATACGCATAGAGGCACCCTCGATCAGGCACTTGATTGTGATCCTGACCCCTCAGTTAAGCTCAGACTATGTGCTCATGTTAGTTGTATCAATCTATACTTATTTGTTTAATTACAAATATTCATGTGATACTCATCAATCAATTATTTACATGCTTTGTAAATCAAATCATTAAATCTTGCGGTTCACAAATCATATATTGTTATATCAAACCTGTGAGCTCACCAGCTTTATAGCTGACCTTTTAGCATGTTATCTCAGGTACTCAGCAGTAGGTTGGACTGCCCATCAGGATACTGTAGCTCGAGTCGCATGCAATCATATAAACATCAAGAGATTTCCCTGCATTTCTATATTTTGCTAAAATTAGATATGTATTAGAATCTCTCAAATATCTATGCGAACTCGTCTTTTGTAAAACATATGTAGACTTTTACGTTAATCAATGTATTTGTAAAACGACGCATGTAGTGGTCGTTCATTATGTATCTTATGTGCTTTGTGTATTGATTAGTAGCACCCCAAAGTATGCTTCCGGCAACAGTAAATTTGGGGGTGTTACATATTGCACCATCGATAGTGGTTTGGTTTGAAGAGGCGACGTGCCCCCGAACAGGTTCTGGGAGGCCAAGAATATACTTCCTGATTTTATCAGGTTCGGTGCTCACCATAGCTGGGCGAAGGGTGGCAAGTTGTTGAAATCTGGTGGTGTATCCTTCAATGTCACCACCCTGTACCTTTAGGTTCCAGAATTCTTCGTCCAGCTTTTGGAGCTTGTCGATGGAGCAGTACTTGCAGGTGAGTTTCTTCTTCAGGTCATCCCAAGTTAGTTGATAGGCGGCCTCAGCACCCACTGACTGGGCGTAAGAGTTCCACCATGAGTGGGCATCGTCCTCAAGGGTGCAAGTAGCGAAGTTGACTTTGTCTTCCTCCGCGCATTTACTGACACGGAAAACGGTCTCCATCTTTTCGAACCATCGGATGAGTCCGATAGCTCCCTCAGTACCATTGAAGCTCGAGGGTTTACAGTTCCGGAAGTCCTTGTAGGAACAAGGCTTTGTGGCAGCAGCAGCAGTTTCAGCAGTGTCGCTGTTTCTTCCGGAGTTCAACGAGGAATTCCGGGCCAATGCTTCTGTCACAGCATAGGATATGAGTGATGCAAGCTGAGCATCAGAGAATGGTCTCGTCTTCGGCGGCATGATTCTTCAAATAAAAGAAATAAAATTTGTGAGATTTTCGTATGATGATAAAGGTTGTCACAGACGTTTATGTACGTAAGTGGTAATACACAACATCAATATAGAATGATAAGTAATATGAGTTGAAACAGTAGTGACATTCGATAGATAATACGAGTTCAAGAGTTACATCCGTGGACTTATTACAAAAGGTGTCGGGAATTGTTACTTCCGACCGAACTACTAGCGTAGCGTTTAGGTAGTTACTAGGTTACAAGATAGATTACAAGGCAAGATCTACACTAGTCTTGGCGCATATTGAATTGTTCCATCATCGTGACAAGACGGTCAACAGTATTTGCAAGTCTGCTGGCTTGCCGGGCGGTATCTTCTGCTAGTGCTAGTCGTTGTGTTAATCCACGGGCATACTCTTCTGCTTCCCGTGAGCGCTATTCACATTCTTCCATCCTTTGTCGCAGGAGGGCATTTTCCACGCTTATTTCTACTACTTGGTTGCGAAGGACATCCATATTGTTGTTTGTGGTTTCGAGGTCATCGGAGACTTGATGGATGCGTTCGAGGGATGTAAGTCTCCAATTTTCATTTGTTTCGTATAGCACGACCTCCATGGTGCGAAATTGTTGCTCGTGACGGTCCAGTCTAGCCGCCAACGCCGGTAAGGTGAAATGGGTAGGATATGGGCCAGCTCGAGGCAATCTGGCGTTCCTTCGGGCTACCCGTGGTATCTGAGATCCGGGTTGAGAGCGCGATGAATTGGGTGGTAAGTTTGTCATTTCTGTGACAAAGCGTTAGTAGAAGTGAGGCCTATATTCATATGATACGTATATAATATAGCCTATTGAGTGTCTAGCACAGACAAGTTTAAGTCCCGGTTCTCTCGAGGTCAGAGTCAACTAGTGTATCCCCGTTCAACATAATCGTTTCAGACCTTACATCATATTTCCTTAATTGTACATAGCCGAAAACTACCCATGAGTCCAAATCTTGCGTTTTCGAGAAATTTGGAAAAGTGCAAAAAGGACAAGTTTCCTTGTGGTCAAATGAAGGTGCTTGTAAAATTTCAGGTCATAACTCGCACCGAGTTAAAAGTTATATACGTTTGAATTTCTATATTTGGCATTGACTTGTGCAGGCCTGTCTGTGCACTACCCAGCTGCAGTGCACAACCCAGCTGCAGTGCTCAACCCAACTGCAATGCACAACCAACGATGCACCTGGACTTTCTTATAATACACCTAAGTAAACTCGATCTCTTAACTCGAGATCGTTCCTCATATGGTATTAACGGTACGGGATGTGGGATGTGGGACCTCAATAAGCTATAAAAAAAAATGGTCCTGATTTTGGGGCGTTTCAATATAGATTCGTCTTTTTCTAGAAACTAGCATTCAAAATTATATGATAGAAAATTTCAGGTCGATCAAGACATTAAATTAAACACACACAATTAAATATTTGTATGTAGATTCATATAATTAGAGCACATAATATATAAACCATAGACCATAAAATCATATTACGTACAAATCAATTTTTTTATTTTATAACAATTTGTGATGATGAATCAATATTAATTCATGTGAATTAAAGTTATGGCATACATGTGATGTCAGACTTTTACAGAACGCATATTAAAACATATAAAGCATACATGCATATCATAAATCATATCTCGTATAACAAATTTTAATTATTATAAAAGAGATCATGAATTGAATTAATAAAAACCTTTAAGGTCAGGTCGTACCTCAATGAAACGAAACTGCCGCCGAAGCTATAACCCTAGACTTAAAGAGAGACTCGTGCTGATAACGTGTTGTAAAGTAAAGAATAATAGAGAGAGAATTGAGATATCTTATTGATAATCATAGGGGATATATATAATACATGTGTAGAGTATCTCCAAGAAAACAATATTCTCCTAATATAATATATCTCATCTAAGTAATAGTTGATATCGACATCCACTCCATATATAGATTTATAATAAACATTTATTGTAACATTTTAAGCATAAATATTGTTTTTTTCACTTTTACATTTTTCTACGTTATAACACAATTTAGTGAAAATAGAGGAGCCAATCACATAGCTCCATTATATGGATATAAAAGTCATTTAACAAAAGCTTCACTTTTCATCATGTTCTTTTTAAAATAAAAAAAAACATATCTCAAAAATTGCTAGTCATAAAATTATAAAAATTGCACCATAAAATCAATTTTTTCTCTCTTCAATTAAACATGTCACATGATATACTTTCAACAAACTTTTTTTTTCGTTTTTCGTAGGTTTTGAAAATAATTATCACATATAATACCAATGAATATCACATGTGATATACAACACAGTATCAATAAATACGTGGTATAAGAAATTATTTTATAGTTAAAAGTAATGTGCATCATAATTAAAAGTCATGCATTATGGTAAAAATTCAAATGGGGTGGATGGGGTGGCTAGATGGAATATGATGGTGTTCAAATTCGGATATCTGAAATTTTAGATACCGGATTTTACTATCTGGATCCGAAATTTCGGATATCCGAACTCGGATATCCAAATTATCCGAACTATTCGAAAATCATAAAATTTAGTTTTGAAATCTATTAAAATGTCAACATTACATAATCAAAACTTAAGTTTTTTAGTGCATATATTCAAAATAGAAAAGATTAAACCACATAATATTAATAGTAATACAATATTCAATAACTATAATGTATTTATATCTTGTATTTATAATAATATTTGAAAAAAAAATTTATGATTTTTCGGATATCGGATATCCGAACTATCCGAAATATTAGAAAAATGATATCCGAAATTCGGGTACCCGAATTTCGGATACCCGAAATTTCAGATAGTTTCGGATCGGGTATCCGAATTTTCAAATAACGGATTCGGATATGGATATTTTTGAACACGCATAGATGGGAATGGAGTAAGGGAAGGGGAAAAGGAGAAATGAAAGTAGGGAAAGCATGAGGGACACTTGTAAATTGTAACTCTCCCCACCACCTTCTTATCTTCCTAGCTAAAACCACTTTTGCATTATTTCTAATCCCATTCAAATCTTAACACCTATCAGAGCGATTAGTTGTCTTTTATCCATGGTTCGACTTCACCTTTCATGGGCACTATTTCACGGGGGTCAAATCGATTGACATACAGACCTCGTTTAG
This sequence comes from Helichrysum umbraculigerum, assembly GCA_949592205.1. Taxonomy (NCBI): domain Eukaryota; kingdom Viridiplantae; phylum Streptophyta; class Magnoliopsida; order Asterales; family Asteraceae; genus Helichrysum; species Helichrysum umbraculigerum. The sequence continues at coordinate 100,280,799 of CATIUR010000001.1, forward strand.
GCAAGGCTCTTCGTAAGGAGATTGGTGTTGCCCCTAGAACTTGTTTGTACTAAGTGAGATTTGAACCTTTGGACCTCCCCAAATGTAAGAGTATTATCATATTTTCAAAATTTCCACTAATTAGCCGACTCTTAGGTATTAAAAGAGCGATTGTTTGTTGGTACCAAAAGGAATTCATCTACTTGAAATCTAAAATCAATGTACAGTGATAGTACTATTAGAGGGCTAGGTTAGTTGGCTCAAACCCACAATTGTTGGGTTTGGGCCAACTAACCTAGCCCTCTAATATACCCTAAACCCACAATTGGGTTTGGGCCAACTAACCTAGCCCTCTAATAAGTACTACTCTGAAAAAATCATTCACGGTACGTAACATCAAACCGATATACAACTCAAGAAATTATGAATCGCGTGACAGGATTAAGAACAAAGAATATCAAATTAAAACTTCATTGTTCCCATAACAACATTAAGGATTAGATTCGTTACTAAAGACATGTCCATATATAACAATTTAATCATAGGTATGGGCATGCATATATGTAGTTGCGTACAAAGTCTAAAAGCATTATTGGACGTTGGTAACTAAACTTCTAGGAAGGAAGTTTCATGGAAGGAAGAAGATAAAAAAGACAAGAATGGAAGATTATATATTTAGTGATGTTTCCAAAACATATTGGAACCAACCTTAGCTTCCCATGAAGCTTCCTAATTATTAGTACGAATATATATAATTTTGATTTTTTTTCTATAACCAAAATTAATAACAAAAACTGAAAATATGTTATTTTATATCTTGATTTAGATTCAACTTAGAGATATGATGTTTCTTTACAAGTGTTAAATGTCATCCAACCATGATCTTGCTAAAACAATTGGTGTACTCAGTAGTGTAAGATTAAGTTGTTTGATATAAATTGTTCAAAGTTATTGGATAACCTTTATTCAAATTATTTTAAATAGTTAACTAACGGACCTCAAAGGGTTATTGTATAGCGGTATCGTAATATGAGGTTGGGTGTTCAAGTTCTCATATAGACAAGCGTTAGAAATAAAATGATTATAAAATTTAACTATGTAAACACTCAACGCTACATATATAAATTAAATGAAAAGAAAAAAAGAAAAAAAAACCTTTTAAATTGCACTAGGTCGTATTACAAATTTACAACCAATAATCATCCTATTATAAATTGTTCAATCCTAGTTTATTTAATTTAATTAATGTAGAAGAAAGTCACCATAATTTTGGTAGTAAACTTATGGTAAAAAAGTATACCTTCCCTAATCCTAACCCAATTGACAAGTTGTCATTTATGCGTACTTCATAAATTTTCCACTGCTATAAATAAGTCCTACAAATTATTCCAACTCCAACCCACCACCTAAAATTAAAAATAAAAATAAAAAACAAATGGAAGAAAAAAGCTACCAAGACTTGCTTCCGGTGATGGCGGAGAAGCTAGAGTTAACCACCTTTATGGACGAGCTATGTGGCGGTTTTCGGCTGCTAGCGGACGAGAACCTTGGGTTGATCACGCCCGAAAGTTTAAGAAAAAATTCAAGGATTCTTGGAATGGAAAGTATGAGCAAAGAAGATGCACAAGGTATGGTAAAAGAAGGAGACCTTGATGGAGACGGGTTCTTGAACGAAACCGAATTTTGTATACTTATGGTGAGACTTAGTCCTGAAATGATGGAAGATGCTGAGATGTGGTTGGAGAAAGCCATTGAAGATGAGATCAAGAAATCAGCTACTACTTCATCACATGAAGATAATTAATTGAATCATATATCTTATGTTAAAGTTGATCAAGAATAAGTTGTTCATATCCTTTTAATTTGTTAATTAATAATTATATTTTTATAATTATATATATAATTATGATGATATGTGATATCTTGGTATGTAGTAAGTTGTTAATTATGACTGATATGAATTTGTTCCAGCAATCTTGGAGCATTACAAAAGTGACATCTAACTAACTTTATCATTGTATAGTATGTAATAGTTACACTCCTATATGAACAACATTTCAAGTTATTAATTTGTGTTACTTAAGTTTTGGTCATGATTTGAAATCACTAAAGTATATGATGCAGCACATAAATAATTTAATGCAGCAGAAATATAATCAAATAATTATAATATAAATAATTAAATCTCTTAACATAATGTAATTTTCCCTAAAAACTGATGCATTGAAAGTTTGGTGAAGTCAAGTGGTCTATATCTTTTGGGTTTCTCAAAAGTGTGTAGTCTAGGGTTAACAAGAAAGTCAAAGCAATCTCCTCAACCGGGATCTTCTTTTTCTTCTCGAAGGCGAACTAATCCGTCTTGGTGCAGCTCCTAGTCCTGATCGATTGGCTACCGACTCAAACTAAAAAGAAAAAAATGGAATGAATCCGGATCCTTCCCGCTTTAGTTTCACTCTTATCTCAGTTGCGGGAGATGAAGCCAAGTCCTTTCCCTTCAAGGATCTAACTGCCACTATTTCTAGTTTCATTCAACCCCGTTTTTGAAACGCCCTGAAATTTTTTTTTTATATACACTAAAACGCTTTAAACATTGTCCCACAACTTATTCGTATACATATTATATTCCCATATAACTTATACCTTTTAAATGTGACTCAATACAAAAATTCCCCAAAACTTACAAGTACCCGCCGGTAGAGATGAGCAAAGACCAGATAAAACTGGTTTTCAGTCCAGTTCAAAAAAGTTCAGTTTTTTAACAGAAAATTAAAAACCAGTCTTTTCTAGGACTGGTTCAGTTTCAATCCAGTTTTTTGCCAGTTTTGCCAGTTTTTCTTAGAATTTCAGTCCAGTCTCAGTCCAGTTTCAGTCATTTTCAGTCTTTTTTTTCATGATCGATAATTTTGTCAATAGTTACAATAAAATTTTAAAACCAATAAAAAAAATCAATAAATGTGAAGTATGATTAAATTAAAATGTATATAATTGAAATTATTGATGTGAAAATAAATAAAAGTTTATAAATAAAGAAATAAAAATGTATCAAATACAATTTGACCTAAATTTAAATTCTATAAGGAAAGAAAAAAGTTAATAAACAATAAATAAACATAAATATATACATTTCAGTCTTTTTGCCAGTTTTAAACCAGTTTCAGTCTTTAACCAGTTTAAACTGATTTCAGTCCAGTTTTTAACCAGTCTTCTGACTGAAAAGTAGGACTGAATTAGGACTGTCAGGCAGTCCTAGGACCAGTCCAGTCTTTTTCCCAGTCCAGTTTTTCAAGGACTGGTCTCAGTCCGGTTCAGGACCAGTTTCAGTCTTTAGACTGTTTTGCTCATCTCTACCTGTCGGGTACTTTATTACCCGCCGGGTACTGTATTACCCGCCGGGTAACCTTGTCCAACAGCCGGGTAATATCCAAACTAGCCGGGTGAATTAAAATTTCGGTAACAGAAACAAACTTTCATTTTAGGCCTGTTCTACCAGCCGGATTTCGTGACTACCAACCGGGTAATCATTTAAATTTCGTTAACAGAAGCAAACCTCGTTTTAAATCAATTTTTATCGGCCGGGAAAGACCACTACCAGCCGGGTAAACCACTTACCCACCGGGTAATTTCATTTAGCAGCCGGGTAGAATAGTATTTTTCCAAAAACTCGCGTAATGAATTATTGTACCCGCCGGGTAGTTCATACCAGATCCAGGCCTGCACAACTTGATACAAAAATACAAATTTCAATCGCGTATAACTTTTTACTCGTTAAGAGTTGGACTCTAAAATTTTGCAGGCACCTCCCACTATGCCAAAATGAAGCTTTTCCTTTTTACACTTTTTCAAAATACACGTTTTACGAGAAAACGGACATCTCACTAATTTTGGGCCATTTTGGAACCATTTGGTGAACACCCTATATTTCAAACCACTTGGTTTTAGCCTCTGACCTTTTGCCAACATATTCCTACATACAATTGACACTTGTAACCATAGTCATCAATAACATACATACATTCTAACCCGTTTTGACTCCTTGACCCGTTTAGGGTCCATTTGGACACTTTTATCAAATCTAACACATATTAACCATTTGATAATTGATTTCAACTCATTTTAACAACATATCATAATTAATGATTCGTGACCACTCAAATGCACCAATCTTGATCACCTATTACATAGCATGTCAAGATAACAATACATTCAACAACTAATAATCATCAAAATCAATACATCAACATTATCAATCCATCACCCTTTTGGATATGATCATACTACACATAATCCCTTATTTTATAATTCTCTTTATTTCACTAGCTATTTCATTATTTGTATACTATTTCAATGATTACTTCTTATCATAATTCAAAATTCATCATAAACTAATTCCAAGGTTATGAGGAATCACCATAATCATCATTAATTCATTAAATTCATTATTTCATTACTTATGCCCTAATCATATAGATAACTTGATCACTTATATTCCATTTTGATTATCACTAATGATTACCATAATCCTTTTATCTACTTAATTATAATCAATCTCATAATCATAATTAATCAAATTGCTTAATTCTCTTGATTCAATATTTCAATATCCTTTGATCATATTCCAACAACATCTTTAAATACTAATTAAGGTGTATTAACACCAATTCCTTATTAATTATAAGAAACCCACTTTGATTACTAATGATACAACTCAAGTAATTCATTTTTAGATTGAATTCATATTACTCATCATCATAACACACTTATCTACCATTAATTCATCATAATACACTCAAATTTCAACCTAGAAACCATTAATCATTCAAACCCTTTGAAACCCCCATGAAACTCAAAGTTTCAATTCAAAATTAAGGAAGAATCATGATTACCTTAGGTTAGAAACGATTAATCCTTTATGAATTCAAGTTCTCTAGCTCCAATTTCATGTTTTGAATCAATTTTGGTTTAGGGTTTGAAGGTTCTGCGTTTTTATTTCTTCGTGGAGCTTCTGGGATGTTTTAAAATGAATATGATACGTACATACACATAGATTAGAGATATATATATATATATATGTGTGTGTGTGTGTGTGTGTGTGTGTGTTTTAATTTTATTCCCCGTGATTATCATTGTCTGGAACTTTAAAACCGGCATACAATTATTACTATTTTATTTCACCTAAAGTAAATAGAATTTGAAACAATTACTATTACTTTATTCACAATATTACTTTTGGATTTTGGGATGTTACAGTTTTTCACCTTGACTTGGTCAAAATATTCAGACTTTCTTACTTTTCGTGGAGGATTAGACCTAGTAACTGGAGGTCTATGGCTAACGGATACTGCACACCATCATTTACGCAATGACTACCACAAGAAAGTAGCCCCTATCTCTAAAGGGGCTTATGCACTCCACGACTTTCTTACGTTATGGCGAAGACTTAATTTAGCTTCCAATTCTAGTCAGCAAGCTTCAAAAGTCCTTTCTCCTTTGTATGGGGGTTATAAGTTAGAGGTTACCGGGATCTAGAAAGAGAAAAAATGTTTATTTGATGTTCTGTAACCAGCTGTCAAGCTTGAATATGAATCTAATCTGCTGCTAAGAGTTTCCTTCAACTTTTATATTTTATTCCTTCTATACTGGTGCACAAAATTCTGCAACACTATAGAAGGAATAAAATACAGAAGTTGAAGGAAACTCTTAGCAGCAGATTAGATTTATATTCAAGCTTGACAGCTGATTAGAGAATATCAAATAAACATTTTTTTTCTCCCTCTAGATCCTAGCAACCTCTAACTTATAACCCCCCCCACAAAGAGACTTCTAGACTATACACTTTTGAGAACCCAAAGGATATAGACCACTTACTTCATGAGACTTTCAATGCATCAGTTTTTAGGAAAAATTACATTATGTTAAGAGATTTAATTATTTAGATTGTTGTTGTTCTTGTTATTATTATTATTATTATTATTATTATTATTATTATTATTATTATTATTATTATTATTATTATTATTATTATTATTATTATATTGCTGCATTAAATTATTTATGTGCTGCATAAGTATATGTACGTATTTAATAGATGTTTCTCTTATCTTAAATTATATATAGGAAACACTTATATGATGTCATCAATTTAATAAATTTCAATTTAATTAATTTAGTCATTTAATTTAACTAAATATTTTAAAATAGCCCAATCAAATCTCAACTTTATAAAATCCCATGCAATTATCGTTCGAATAAATATCTGGATGTGTAATATATAGTTATATTGGAATTGTAGTTGAATACAATCATATATTATTATTATTATTATTATTATTATTATTATTATTATTATTATTATTATTATTATTATTATTATTATTATTTGCAACTCTATTAACCGATTGCTAAACTAAAGTAATACGGATTATTTTTATTGCACAATAATAACAATAAATATTAAATACGTTTGCACATTACTTCCTCAACTTAAAATCTATTCAAATTAAATCATGCATGTGTACTTATTCATGATACATCCTATCTTATAAATATAAGTATGAAATTTTTTTTGATGAGTTTATCGTCTAATTTAATTTCTTAATTTGTCACCAATCCTTTCTATTTTTTGTATTCAAAAATTATGTTCTCAATTAAAATATAACTTAAACATCATGTTCAAACAAATTATAGACAGAGCCGAGATGTATATTAACGTAAGAAATAATACTTTTAACTTTTACTTGATAAACTATCTTATAAATCAAAAGACCGAGATATTAACATATATTTGTTGATTAAAAAGCTATTACTAATAAAGTCTACAATTATATAATTCTAATAGTAAAGTTTGAAATAGTTTATTTCTCATGATACAAATGACATTAGTAACTTATTTATAAAAAATAAAATTATACGTCAAAAAACCCGTGTAATACACGGGTATACATGCTAGTTATATACGGAGTATATGTAATAGATAGACTTATTTCTTTCTAAACGTTAACCGGCAACGTTGACCAACCCATGTAATCGACTTATTTAATCAGTTATATTCTCTTATTAACACAAACTAATGTGTTATCTGAAGCTAGTACATTAGTACTTAAACTTACTGTTGAAGGCAACCGATCGAAATCTGTGTTAACCATGTATGAAACAAGGATCAACTAAGCTCCAAGACTTTGTTGGTTACTTGTTTGTTTTATTGATTTGAATTGACTCAAGTGATACTTGTAAAATTCAAAATTGGTTTTAGATACATCAGCTGTCAAATGATGGGTAGGTAACTAATCTATAATGCTTGGAACATGGGATCTAAGCTCATCATGATATGTATATTTCATATTCCAAAATTATTGAAGATTAATCAAGTTCTTATTTATTTACCAAAAATTAAGAAAGAGACACTATAGAAGATATTAGTTACAAAATAAATTGAGGTATCTATATGTCGTATAGTCATATACAAAATAATACAGAAGCCTGTTTACAAAATCAATGACAAAAGAATTTCACTGAGCTAATTCCCAAGTTTTTGCATGAATCATATACTACCAGTCAGGAGATAATCTACCGGCTCATCATGATGCACGCCATAAAAAATATCACCTAATCGATCTCAACTTCAAATGCTTTGCACTCGTCCTGCATTGACAAACTTACTCTAGAAATACGATGATTGATCATGAAGAATATTTAGCTGAGCAAGAATCCCGGCTGCCAAAGATTTTGTTCTGCTGTTTCCCCTTTGAGTCAACTCAACTAAAGACATCTGAGCCAAACTTCCATACTTATGCTTGAAATCAACCAAACGAAAAATTCTCTGCAATGCATTTAGTACTTTTTCCTGCAAACTCGAAGAAGTACTGTTAAGCAACTTTATTAATGGATGTATGGCATTAGCTTCCGCAAGCACTTTACACCCGTATTGTAGTCTTTCACCTTCAATTAAAGTTAACAGTGCATCTAAAGAAGCTTCAGAAACATCAAAATCAGGATCCGCCAAAAGTTTCACTAACGGTGATACTGCATCAGCTTCTACCAAGCAAAAGGACGTTTCTACAAAACAGATTCCTTGATGAACTGGACACGCGGATTCCAGTTGAGGCGAGAAGCACCTGAATAAACCTCCCTTAGGGATTGGGCGAGTTAACATAGACGAAGATCTAGAAAGTTGACCAAGAGAAATAGATGCTTTTCTTTTGGTCAAACTGGTTCCTAGCTCTAACAACTGGACTAATAAGGGAATGACGCCTTCCTCAGCTACTTTCTTCTGCGAATTCTGGTTTTCTGGGATGGTGAAATGACAAAATGAACCAACGGCATTTTCGATTAGCTGTATCTTGGGGGTCCCTTTTCTCATTTCGTTACGAAGACAGGTAGAGATAACGAGTAGTCCACCAGCACTCAAAAGTGACTCGGTAAGTTGAGACGACTGTGTCAGATTTGAAATGACACCCATAGCAGAAGCAATCTCTTCCGTATCACTGGGAGACTTTATTATTTTTATTAAAGTTTCGATTGATTGTTGCCCCATACGATCTATGATCTCTTTGTCTTCACTATCTTCTGTTAAACAACAGAACAACTTGACCGCATTTGCTCGTACTTTCTGGTTATCATTGTCACACAAAAGCACCAATGCTTGTTCATTTTCTGGATTCTGAAAAAGCATTAAACCAAAGATAAGGAAATCCATAGAAAATCAAGGGCTAATTGCATAAAAAAGGTAACCAGATTTATCAACATTTATTTCAGGTAACCAACTAAATTTGCGGCCAGAAAAAAAGTTCAAAATTTTCTGATTTAAGGTAATCTGACGTAGTAATGGGTCAACTATGATGATGTGGCAGCTGATATGACGGCAACCTATGTTGACTGTGTTGACATTCCTGATGTGGCTTCTAAAAACCGGCTATCATAGAAAATAATCTTTAATAATAAAAAAAAAAAAATCTGATAAATTGATGATCTCTTATGGCCTAAAATAAGTTTGTTACCAATAAGGCAATTAGCCCATTAATCCAGAGTGAAAATAGGGAATGCAAATGTTACCTGTCTCAGCTTTGCTTTCACTGTAGAAGCTAAGGGAGAATGGCACATAGCATAAAAAGAACGAAGTAAACTTTCTTGCACTGAAGGTCTCGTACAGCCAATAAAAGCAAAAAGTCCATCAATGTCTCCAGCATATTCAAATAACGAAATGGGCGTTTCAGTGGAATTTTGTGACATTGTTGACACGGCAAGATGCATGATTATGGCCGCCACCTCATCTTGTAAACAGTGAGATGACGTGTGACTGTAGAGAAGATTAACCAAAGGATTGACTGAACCTCGTCTTATCATCTGTATGCTATTTTTCGGTAAACTTGAGAGGTTACAAAGTGCTTTAGCTGCCATTTCCTTCATCCTAGGGTTCCCCTTAAGGACCAACTCAAGAAGTGAATCCAATGCACCTCCTTCAAATAACGAAGACTTGTTGTGATCTGTTAACTCCATTTCTGCCAATGTCGTCACCATATTCATCTTCACTACTTCAGATCCTGCAACAAGAACAACAGAAAATAAGAAAATAAAAAAATAAAGTCTTTTAGGCTGAGGAAAATTAGTAGTGAATTAGCAATTTCTTCAGAAAATGAAACCTGAAGATAGTCGTTGTAGCAGATGTATGAAATAATTTGCTTTTGCCATCTGGATGACATTTTGATTAGAGAATGAAAGATAGCCCAACAGCTCGTGTGCATGGCTGGCAGCTTGAGTGTCATCACTATTGGACATGGTCACTAAAAGCAGTATGCATCCTTGAACCATCCCAATGTGATTTCTTAGCGTTTCATTGTGCGATAATTCCAATAGCAATTCAACTGCCACCTTTCCTTCAGCAATTCGACGCCCAAGTGAGCGAACTATAGATTGAATCACGCCATTCACCTTTGTAATTCTATCCTAAAATAAGCTTTGACTATGAGAATCAATAAATTAACTACAAAGATATACAAAGCAACGGCATTATCATCGAAACACAACCAACTGAATAGAGATAGAACCAAATAAAATTACAGGGTGACAACAAATCCAGCTGCCATAAATTTGTAGTGTCTTCTGATATACGGTAACCAATTTCCAGAAAACATTAGGGTGCGTTTAGTTACAAAAACCATCTCCATTTTTCCATTACTCGTTTTCTAGAGATTAGAAAGTGTTTTGTGTCCCTAGAAAACTAATGGAAACTCAGAAAACACGTTCAAATGTAAGGGATCGAGTTTTCATTTTTAAATATTCGAAATGTAGATGACCATAAATCATAGTTTTCAAATTTGTAGTTATAAAAGAGAAAACAGGGATTTCCCTCTTCTAAGAAAAGCTTTCCAGAAAAAACCAACTTGAACATGTTTACTAGTTTTCCAGTTTCTTAGAAAAATTCCCCGGAAAACAGGAGAGTTTTCCATAACTAAACACACCCTAAAACTTTCGTTCCAGCAACTTTTCACCATGTTGACTCCTTCCTAGAATTGCGCCTAAAAATTCGTTATCTTAGGTAACTAACTTCAATCGGAAGTTGTGAAAGTGTGAAACTTTAAAGGTTTTCCTGGCCAAAAATATGATCACCAAAAACAGAATTTGGACTAATTTCAGTTACCTTTTTTTGCAACTGCAGCATTATTAACGGTCTAACATAGTCGAAGTTATATTATAGTATCTCAAAATATACAAAAGAATCTCACAATCATTGTTATCATATTGAAGTAAAAGTACCTTTGCATCATCACTGTCCTTGGCCAAAATACAAAGCATGACAAGGGCACGAGTCCTTATATCTCGGTTTTTACTACCAAGAAGTTCCGCAAGGGTAGGAATGTAATTCTCAAGCACTATCCATTCACGATGCACGTCTCTTTGTTCGCATAAGTTTTGAAGTTGTTCCAAACAACGTAGCTCTTCTTCCCCATTTTCTGATAACGGGCTCGAGAGTTGTGATTTCATTGCAGCAATTGTGATCATTGTATTCCTGTCCTTCCATTCATCGATTGATTGCCTGAGAGTTCTGTTAGGCCGTAATATTAAATTGTCTAATGGGATCATGGTTAATGGACACAAATTACTCCCATCAGCCAGCCACTTTTCAATGGCAGATCTTTCAAATGTGTGACCAGAAGATGTTTCCACGGGGTCATCCATAACTTCTCGAGTGATCGGGCAATAGAATGATTGGAGAGGCTCCAATGGTTGACTACCCAATGATGTCCGTTTAGTCAAATACTTTCTTTCTTTTTCCTCTGGAGAATAAGTAGCATCTGCACGTTCTAATAATGCAATTATCTGATCCATTTGAATGGCTTCAGCTTGATCTTTCCTCAGTTGTGCATTTTCAATTTCACTTTTAAAATCTTCAAACTCCTTCTTTAATGAAGATCGTTCAGTCGATATCCCCAGAGCCTGTGCGATAGAAAGTAACAGTTTGTTGGCATACGAGCGATCTACATTCCTTTCGTGTATCCCCGACTCTATTTTTTCCAAAATCATTTCATCTGCTATAGCTGTCTTGAACTCTACAGATTGCATGCTTTCACAGAGCTGACCAAGTTCTTCCATGTATTTTGCCGAAATTCCCAACTGCGCAAAAGGAATCAGACTTAAAGCCCAACTAATTTCTCTAGTAATTTCCCCTATCCGTTTTGTAATCGACCGGCAATTTAATAACAGATACACTCTATTCTTTTGGCTGCATTCGGACGTCAGTAGTTTAGCAGCTTTGGCTTGCTTATTCAGGATCTCAACAAAACTGTTCTCGGTGTCACTAATATCTTTTTTGTTTAGTTCCTTCAAAAGAGGAACAATTCTATCTATATACGAAGCAAATTTGGAAAAACTCTCCTTCTCGATGAAGGCATTCTTGGCGTCAATTATTACATCAACAAGCATTTCTACAGTCTGAGAGATGAGCTCCGCAACTGCCATGGAAGAGGTGTTTGTAATCACTTCCATTGCAATTCTATTATCATTAATAATAAATGCTACCAATTTGATATATTCGGGATCATTAGATTCTTCAGTATATCTGGTTCACTTGGTAAAATAGCTTCATATTCTCAAGCAGTCATTCGTTCAAATTAAGAACGAGGGCCTGAGATGCAAACTTTCAGTCAATATTTCTTGCTGTTCAAACAAAAAAAAAGAACAAACATTTCTTTACTCTTTTTGTTCAGAATTACTATTCAGTCCAAGTTGTAAGTCCCCTTTTCTTAAACTTTCTTTAGCTTATTGTTATTTATAAGAGCATTATGTATCACCTAATTAACATATTACCTTTTCTGATATAGGACCTGAACGATATTTCACTGGAAGTAATCACATGCAGTATAAGCAAAATACAAAATATGCATGCTTTTAAGAGGCAGCGTTTCTCCAAAATGACTTATTTTTAAGAGGTAGGTTCTATCCAATAATGTCCCATTAATCAGATTAAGCACACCAAACCATATTTCATGATCCCTATTTTATAAACTTAACTTATTATGAATAATTGAAAATAACAGCTGTAAGGTGGCCTACTAGTTGGCGTCCTGATATCCTCACCAAGAGGTCTCAGATTCAAACCCAGCTGCACATCTTGGGGTGGCCAGAGAAAGGGTCGGAAACGGTCACAGGGATACCCGGTTAGGCCATGTACATCTGAGTAAACATACTCGGCCTCCCATATAACCAGAACAGGAAAAAACCTTCTCCGTTTACCCGTTTAGTGGCACATAATTCGATCATCAAGATTATATCATTGCCTATTTTGATTATTGAATTTCCATCATTGCTGATTGCCCATCTTATTACTGTGCTATTCCATAAATAACTATAAACTTTCACATTGCATTCATACGAGCTATAAAAAAGATAGCTCTGTACTCCATTCTAGTAATTCGGTAACCTATGTAAGAATGTTGACTTGGCAATTGACAAGGCAATTTATAGTTGAATATTCCTCTTTGTTATCTAATAATGCTGGCAAACTATCAGCATACTTCCAAATTTGTCTCGTCTGCGTTACTATATTCAGCATTTTCACCTAGTCATCCGGTCATCAGGCTACCGAATTACCAAAATGAAACCCAAAACCATCCTTTAATGATGGTAAAAACTAAGTACTTTTGTATTTTATTTTATTTTTTGCTAGACCAAACAAAAGGTTCCCCTCTTATGTGTACAGTGACACTTTTAAGTTATATCTATTATCATTTTCTGTAAACTTGAAGAAGGGGGATTCTAATTACTACTAGTATTTTTCCTAAAAGAAAGTACACAAAACAAGATAAAAATCTGGCCTTTTGTAGTCTAATGACTCTAAAACATCTTAAAAAATTCTATAACTAATCACAAACAATGACCTAATAATTGAAAGTTGAATCCATAGTTCTTGTTAAGCTAAGGACCAAACTGGAATCAAATGAGCTTAATTTATGAAACCCATGTTTACATTATGATTATAAACAACAATGAATCAATCAATAAGGAAATAAGGGAAGACGAAGACTTGGAAGTCAACAGCAGGATATTAAATCATAGAATTGTTAAAATTAGCTGACCTTAAAGAAAAAGCATCAAACTTGAAGTTTCTTGCAACCATGACATGATGCTCAGTTTTCGTGTTTTTAATTTTTTGGTGGATTTATCATTTATGAATTATATGAGTTGTGAGAGAGAGATTTCTCAAGAAATATCAGTCATCGATACTGACTAAATTGGCCAAGTCAACAGTATGTAATACATTGACTGGCAAAAAAATTTTGTTTTCTATTCTAATTTAATAAATAAGAAATAAATAAATAAATAAATAATCTCTTTCTCCATCTCTTATAAATAAAATAATAAATAATAATAATAATAACTACTGTAAAATTTAACAATATTTTTTCCTACATGGTATCCTTGTGTCCTTGACACATATGATTTCTGCCACCTGTTACGTAACAAGGTGTGACAAAATATTATACCCTTAGATGAATGTATATTATACACGTGTTGAAAATAAGTTTAATCAAATCAATATATATATATATATATACTTACATTTGAATATATCTAATTATTAATACCATTGTATTTAGTTTCTAACATTTGAATAAAATATACCATAACCATATATGTTAATCACGCTCAAATTGAACATGATAAAAAAAATTTGTTTTTTTGAACGGTTAAAGTATATAATATTGAACGGGTATAAAAATATCAAAATGATACATGAATGATGACATACAAAATACAAAGACTTTGTAAAATTGTATGGATATATACATAAGACCAAAACAAACTTGTCAAAACCCGAAAATAAAATGCGTTCGTCCCGTGATATTAGAAGTATAGTTTTTTTGTGTTAGTGACTCGTTTATTACATAATAGAAGTATTATGTAATAACTAAGATTTGAGCTTTTTAGAGCTGAGTTCCAATCTGTATATTGTAAAATAATGCTCGAGTCATTACGTTGTGTTATATCTTGGTCTAAAAGTGGTCGAGTCAATCTCAACTCGACACCGGAACTCATTTTAAACCATTAATAACAAGACTATAAGAGCAAAAGCCCATAAATATGTGTATCAAGATTTCGACTTGTACTTTATACACATTTAATTAATTAATATAATTCTGAAATTAATGATATCGTATATTGGTATGTCTTAGGTGAAAACGGTAAATTGAGCAATTTTCAAAGTCTTTTCTATCACTATATTTCTTATATATTTATCTAAACTATATAATAAAAAGTTTGAGATATAGTCTTAAAGGGAGAAATAATAAATTACTATTCTACCCTTTTAACTATTTCTTTTCACTTTTGATTAAATGCAATTTATTATATAAGTTAACAATATTAACTTAATATTGCATAATTATTTTTCAGTTACAAATGTAACCCCATAAATATTTGTTTTTTCATAACTTATATAACACATTAATGAATATTAAAAATGTATATTAAGATTGTTTTAATATAAATTAATGAAAAATCATACTCCGCCCATCCCAGTCAAAGTGTCCACTTTGACTTTACAAATAGTTTTAGAATTCTACTCTAATTAAATTTTTCACCAATCAAATAACAAATTTACCCACTAAAGTCTATTTCGATTGGTTGAAACATGAAAGTGGACGCTTATTTGGGACAACCCAAAATAGTAATATGGACACTTGTGGTAGGATGGAGGGAGTATATTATTTACGAATTAAAACTTACTTATATCTTCTCTATCTTTTACACTACAGAGTAATATATGATTAATTTGTTACCAAATTTTAAACTATAAAAAGAGATACTCATAATTTATTTACTATACTTTTAAATATGTTATTCAACATTTAAACATTTAAAGTAAATTCAAATTGATTATAAGAGTTAATGTATCACTGCTATATAAAGGATTTGACCTTATGATTTGAAAAAAGTAGAAATTACTATATTTAGTCATAACGCATCAAACGCATATATAACTGCAAGTATTTTATATCTATATTAGATATTAGTATCTTAATTTTACTTAACTCTCAATTATTATAATTAAGGATTGTTAGATTGCGAGTCACAATCTAAACTCGAAATAATTTGATAAAAGGGGTAACGGGTCAAAAGTAAGCTACCCGGATACGACTTGCATTGTGCAGGTTGGCTGTGACTTGAACTTTAACCAAAACTCAAGAAGATAAATTATACGAGTCGGCGGGTTGAGATTTGAGAATACAACTCTCCCCCATGTATTTCAGTGTAAAATTTCAAGTTGAGTTGAAAATTATCAAAGCCAAGTAGAATTATTTGAAATACAATGTATATAAAATAATGTACAAATTGATATAAAATTATTGTTTTATTTACTTTTTACTCAAGTACGACATGTCGTTAAATAAACTATCGTGGATAAAATCTTTATCGCCGCTCCATTGCACGAGTAAAATGATAGTATTTTTTTTAATCTCTTCAATTATAATCAAATTAACACACAGTACCTCATTCATTTCCCCACTAAAGTTTGTTGGTTTTCGTTATTAAGAATAGTAATAATAATAATACATAGGGGTTGAAGTTTATTGGTCAAAGAAAGTCTCATGGAAATTTTAGGGATCCCGGATCCACAAGTGGGCAGCAACGTAGTAAAGTAGTAAACCGCTAAACCAGACCAAAATAAGAAACAACAAGGAAATAGTCTTGTTGGCAACCAACTAATAAATACTCCAATAATTATGTTAATCGATTATCATTTCATTCACTTTTCTAATGATAAAACTAGAAACAGTGGTATTCGACAAATTAGATTATAACTAAAATATTCAAAGTAAAAATAAAAAGATAAATATTTAAATCTTGAAATCAAATGTTGAGCTGAAATCAGTAGAAATCACAGTATTAGCTACTATTTGATTAAAATACATAGTTATAGTTATTGACACTTTTCATGAGTATTGTTAGTATTATAAGTATATAAGTATATTATTATAGGAGAGTGACAACACCAAAAATCTCCGTACACCAATAATCGTGTTTTATGGAACTGTATACTACAACACTATAATACACCGTTAATAGTCTACAAAAAATTTGTGATGATGTTCGGAGCATTTTTAATGGTATACGAACCATCACTGATTAGTATACGACCAATCCATAAAGAGAACTAAAGTGGAAAAGGTCCATTATACTTGGTTTTCACTCTAATAAAGTATAACTTATTTTGCTTTCATGTAAGACGACACGATTGGATTAAACGAAACCCAAGTTAAATAGCATAATGAGTTAGTGGCATTCGGCCTACAAAAGACGAGCAATATGGGCTAAAAAGCCCATTAGATTTGGGATGTAGGACGTAGGAGTGTAGGAGTGGACCAGGGACAGACAGAAAGTTTTTGTACAGGGGAGGGGACATGTTTCTCTGTTTTTTGTTTTTTTGGTTCTCCACCGATTAATGTTTTGTCGGTGCCTTCTTTCTACATGTCTATGAATATTTCTTTTATACTTTATAAAAATATAATTATTAATCATGCATATAATGTGAAAATTGATTTACACACAACTAAAAGTAACACAAAATCTTTACCTTTTTTGTACAATTTAGAAGCTTTTGTTGTATACTTTTTTTTTAAGATTTGAAATCAGAGGTGAAGACATGTTTAGGAGAGCTAGGAGGGGCATGTATATTTTGAGGGACTAAAATACAATTTATGAAAAATATAGTTTATGAAGGGGGCACATTTTTGGTCATCATCTTCCTCTCATTTTCACTTCACAAAACACATACAAATTCTCTCATCACCCTCTCTTCACAAAACACACTCACACACTAACACACCACCACCACCACCACCACCGTCCACAACTTTCGTCACCGTTCACCACCGCCACCTTCCACCACCTCCATCACCGTCCACCAACACCACCGTCCACCACATCCGTCACCGTCCAACACCGCCACCACCACCGTCTTCTTGACCGGAGAAAATAAACGGAGAAATGATGGCGATTTTGTGGTCGGAGAGTTGTTGCGAACCACCACGGTTGGTGAACCGGTCTCCACCGGACGTAACCAACCGTGATCGTTTCTACCACCACCACCGCCGCTCCTCCGCCATCACCAATTACGTCATGTTGTTAACAACACCGCCACTTTGTAAAAACGTTTCAATCTAAGATGATATAGATCATGAAATTCGTAGATCTAAGATGTAAAAAGTAGATCTGAAAAGTAGATCTACTTTTTAGATCTACATATACTTTTTAGATCTGACTGCATCGTACATTTTTTTTCCTGCATCATACGTTATTGCGTTCTACGTTACTGTGTTCTACGTTACTGCATTCTACTTTACTGCATCTTACGTTACTGCATCTTGAATGCAATTAATGTATATTTGTGCTAGTACTTGTTTTACAGCAACTTGTATACTGTTATTGCATCATACAATTTTTTTAGCTTTTTTATGTATTTACAATTTTTTGATTTTATGTTTGAATTAAAAAACTAGTATTACTTGTTTAGTGCATCATGTATTATTGTTACCGCATCTTTTGTATTTGTTACTACATCTTACGTTTTTTAACAATATGACTGAATTTTGCATATTAACAAGTTTTCTGATTGAAAAAATAAATTAGACAATTTTTTGATATTTCTTAGGCATATTTTCAAGCAGGTCCAAAATTATATCAAAATTGCAAAATAGTCCTTGCCCCTCTAATTCTCTTCCCCTCCGAACCATTCCCTTTTTTTAATAAGCAAAAGCTTTATAAAAGAATAGCAAACTTTACAAAATGGCTCTAAGAGATAGCCACTTAAAACATATGGGGCCAATGTCGCCCAAATACAAATCCAAAGTAGTCCAAATCTATACTTTGAGGATTTGTCACCCAATTCTTCCATTTCAAATTTGATGTTGAACTTTTTAATTAGTATTAATATTATAGAGATTTATTGATCAAATGTATCACAAAATTCTAATATACTACATCTATTGTAAGATATGATGTGCAAAAGACCTATAGAATAATTCTGATTAGGATATGGAAAATAAACAAAAAAATAAAAATAAAATCAAAGTTAATTGGGCCTCAATTAACTTTGGTCTTTCAACTTGGGTATCAACATTTAAACTTTTGAAGGATGGTGGAAAACTATAGTGTTGAAGAAACTTCAACATTTGGACACCCTTTAATCCTAGGGAAAATAATAATGGTGCGTTTATTTTATTTAAATTATTTTAAAGTTTTTTTTTTTTTGGGTAGTGATATATCCACTACCCTTTTTGATACATCCATCAAAACTGTGCATTATTTATTTGTACAGTACAAACTCTCAATGCATAATCAAGGTGGAATTGTCAAAAAGTGAGGTGAAAATATCAACACCCTTTTTTTTATCGTGTGCTACACACATAAGCGTATTTAATTAAAAAAACGAAATTATAAATAAAAGCGAAATTACATATCCTATTCTGACCCTCATCTTCAATTTTAATTCAATTTAAAAGTTGTGAAAGCTTGTTTTACTAAGATTATTATAAATATAATAAAAATAATATAAAATATAAATATATAATTAGTATATTAACATACCTTTAAAATCCTTAACATTGACATATTTGTAGAATGTGATATTCAACATCTACTAATACTTTTATAAAAGACAAACATTCACGCACTCCTATCACGGATATGTACATATATCAACGAATATTTACAAATAATCTCACTACGAGACTTAAACCTACAATCTCAAGGTTGATGAGTTACCTCGATACCCATAGTCTAATGGCCCTTTGATACATGTACTTATACTGATCATTGTTATTCCATAATATACACATAATTAACGCAATTTCAAGTCCATGCATGTTATCAATTATTTTGGATCATGATTGATGGACGCAGGTAAATTTTCTATGAAAAATTAGAAACACTTGGTTAAAAATTAAATATATTTAGAGCTGCAACTTGATTATTCTATATAAAAAGTTAGTGAAAGTGTGAAACAACAGGTAATAAAATCTGCCCAACCATGTTCCACGAGGCTTTCTACTAACTACGAACAGTGATAGATGATGGGTTTAATCATTGGTTTTGATTTATTTCGCTTTTAATTAATATTGAACTTGCATTTAAGGGTGTATATTAATTCGAGTTTAAGCTTTTAACTTATCTAATGATACACGATAAGTCTCAAAACAGAAACGACATTATTGATCATATATAATCTTTGGTATCAAAATTGTGATATTCAAATTGTATACTAAAGTTTTAAAATGTTTGTTATGATTATTTTGTATCTATACATGTTCCAAGTTATTAGTGTATCATTTTTTCTATATTCATTACCTAAACTCAGACCATCATTTATTAGCTTTTTTTATCTTGGGTTTAGTGCGTGAAAATGTATCAAACTATGATCTGACATTCATGTTATGTAGCGAACTACTCGGGTTCCCATTGTATGTAACGACTTGAACTTGTAATTTCCTTATACGTATGTAATTTACGGTACTTTTTTCACGTTGTGATCATATAAGCTTCCACGTGGCGTCACTTACAACCATTAATTTTTCCAAAATACATAGAATGTAAAGGAATTACAAGTTCGTTACATATAATGGAAGTCTAAATAGTTCGCTACATAACATGAATAACAGACCATAGTTTGATACATTTTTACGCACTAAACCCTTTTTTCTTTTCTTTTCGTATCTCAATTTTATCCTTATCTTAGTTGATGTTGAAACATTAATAGTTATAGGGGCAGTTTGGTCAATGAGTATTGGCGGGCATTTCGCCTGAATTAAGGATATAAAGTTACAAACAGTTAGTTGTACGTACACACTCAACAAAGTCTTATGTTCTACCTATTTTTTCCCTTAAAACACAAACAAACACAACAACCAAAACACTTTATAATATCATCATAGTTTATAACAACAACAAAACATACTACATAGTACATACCCATTTGTTAATTGCTAATTTCTTTGGTTATATATTGATGAATGCAGAAATGAATGGGAAGGAGATGGTGGGTGGAAACAATAATAATAATATTAATTATAAATATAATGGTGATCATGAAATAGATTATGTGTATAAAGTGGTGGTGATTGGTGATTCTGCTGTGGGCAAGACACAAATGTTGTCAAGATTTACGAGAAACGAATTCTGTTTCGATTCGAAATCGACCATCGGAGTCGAATTTCAGACCAGGACTTTGACTGTTCAATCCAAAGTTATCAAGGCTCAGATCTGGGATACTGCTGGTCAAGAAAGGTAAGTACGCTCTCCCTTTCTAATTTAAAAACTTTATAAAACTTATTAATTGTTGATTAATTATAAGTAAGATAAGATAGTATACTTGGTTAATTAGTCATTAGCTACCTGTGAGATGAAATTTGGAACACATTTTCTTGAATTAGTCAAGATGTGATGGTACCAAAGATAGATTAAATAGGATGAAAAGTTGAAAACTGTATACCTACATACATTTCATAGTTACTTTCTAATGGACATTATAAATTTAGTTTGATGGAAATTAATAATGATCCGTTAGTTAGACAAATTAATAATGATCCGTTAGTTAGACTCCTCCCAATGGTGAACTGGCGGACCATGTCAACAGTGACACCGTCTCTTTAGTTTTTGAGTCCCACATTTACTAATTTACCTTTATTTCTGTACACTAAACAAAAACAAAAAACAATTAATATATTGTTGGCCCCACAAAAAAACTGATGGAGCGTCAGAAATCCAACGGATTGAACCGACATAACCAAACCGACGGACTGTGCCATTGGCGTCGGCTCCGTCAGTTGGAATTGACGAGAAAGAGACGTAGCCGATGGGAGGAGTCTTAGAAATTATATAATGATATCTTTAGGATTGTAATAATGAAAACCAAAGGGCCTTTACACTAGCACTAGTAGTACGAGAGGAACGAACCCTAGCTCAACCAATAGGCAATGGGTACAAGCATCACATGAGACAATGATCGTAATATTCCTCATTGTATATTGATATGATTCCTCGTTGTATATTGATATGTGAGTTTGATTGTATGTCTGTCGTTCTATAAAAGGGTGAAATTAAATCAAGTAAATTATATTTTAAAATGTATAAATCGACCTTTTTTCTTTCTTCATCAGCATGTACCCCTGTATTTTTATTTTTTTCTTGACTTGATTCAATAATTGAATGCAATGTGTTTATATATACATATGTAGTAAATGATTCATCAATTCATTCATCTTGTCTATTTTGTTTTTGTGTAGTTATAAAAGTTTCCCCAATAGTGTGGTATGCTTTTGACAAATCAATAATTAATTAGTCAATGAGGTCATTAGTTTATACTTTTGTGTGGACCTGAGTTGGCAACAAAGTAGGAAACTGAAAGATTGTTAAAAAAACACATACAGATTCCACCTAATTTATATATATAAATTATATGACTTAATTAGAAGATAGATACTTGTTTTTCCTAAAAATGTATGTCTCCTTGCATCTCTAAAGCTATTTATCTAGTATACTATGGAGTATATGACTACCTCCTCCTTCCAATTTAGGGCAAATGGCCCAAAAAGGTAATCGACTTGTCAAAATTTGACAATAAAGGGAATATGACTTTTGTCGATGCTCAAAAAGGACTCACATTTTAAAATCGTGTCATAAAAGGATTCAAGTTGTCGAAAAAGTTTAATTAAGGGTAAAATTATCGTTTCATTTTTAGGAACGTGCCACAAAACGACTTAGTATTTTGAAATCATATCATAAAAGGGTTAAACATTTTGAGATCGTATCAGAAAAGTATCAAACACTAAAAATAAAATTCGGGTTTAAACACTCAAAAAGTAAAATTAGTGTTTATACCATATATTTTCTAGGTCACAAATGTTACGTATTAATTGAATATATGAGATTTAAGCCCCACATCAGCTAAAGCTAAAACCGATCAAAAATTGAAAGAGATAAAATGGAATAGTAATTACACCTTTAATTGAACTTTTTTAACAACTTAAATCCTTTTATGGCACCGATTTTCTAATATAGGTCATTTTTGATCATCAGTCTAAGTGATATTCCATTTTTTGCAAATTTTGACAAGTTGATTACATTTTCGGGTTATTTACCATGCATTTTAAATATACACTCCATAGATACATATAGGGCCTGTTTACTTTCCACTTAATGGTCTGTTTCCAGACACTTCTTAATCCAAACAGATAAATTGCTGTTTCTTTTTAACTTAATCTGAAAGGAATGCATGTTTCTGAAATAGGAGGAAAAATGAAACCCTTACCAAAAAGAGGCACTTAATGATAAATATACATTTTTTTAACATTTTTTCTCCAATAGAATTTGAACACTTCATTTTTTATTCAAACTTTATATCATTTAAGTTCATCATTTCGGTCAAAACAAAAATTACATTTATATAAACAGCACTTGTTATAAACAGACATATTTATCCAGACAGACATTACATGTAAACAGCATTATAGTTTTAGAAAAATACAATATATGTAAGCCAGCGCGGTGCCAATGATGTTAGTTTTTACTTATAAAAATGGTAATTATGTAGAAAGGTTATCCTATTTAGTGAGTGCTAAGTAAATTACAGACTGGAGAAGTGTTTTTTCACATGTAAATCGTGGGTAAATGGTGCACACCGACAATAAAAAGATGCCCATGATTTATGAGTGCTCTAATGCAATGCTAGCTATTTTCTGCAATTTGATCTTCTATGCAAAGGACTAAAACTTTGATTTACCTACAGGGCGGTACCAGGAAAAAATTCTAACGGGGGCAAAATTTTAATAGTGTACGTTGCATCTGGGTCATCAACTCGATTTTTTTTCTTTAACCAAAACTATTTTAGTTTAACCAAAGTGAATTTGGTTCGATATCAAATTCAAAATTTTAATTACATGGACAACATATAACATATAATCATATAATTAGCAAGTGATAGTAAATTCTACATCGAATATGCTTATGTTTAACATGTTTATATAGTAGAAGTGTAAAACATTATCATACGTAGATTATGAAGAAATGGAAAAATTTGTAATCATTAAGATATATAGTTTAACATATATGTTGATTTAAAATAGTATTACATATATACAATAAAAAAAATACGGAGTAGTAAGAAAGGAAGGGAAAAAATACAGTGTAAAAAATAAAATTAAAACTAATGCAATAAGGAAGGATTGAACTTTGAACCTCTTGAATACCAAGCCGACTTCGCAACCACCAAAACTAAACACTAACATTGACTTTATTGAAACCGTTTTGTATTTATTAGTTATGGGGCAATGTGCAAATTATACCGAAACCTGCGAAATTATTCCCTATCCTTAAAAACTTGGTGGGGGCGGCTGCCCACCCTACCCCCACCGTAATACCGCCCCTATTTACCTATAAAAGTACATCCTTTAAATATAGTAATAAATATTAGGCATGTTTGGAGCAGGTGTCACAGGATACTACAATTATTTAAACAGTAAAAAGGATTTTGGGGGTGACATCTGAAAATTAAATCGATAGACCACATTTGTTAGGAAAAGACAAAATCACTGCATAAAAGTATAAAACTGTTTATCACAGTTGTTGTAAAAAAGTAGTACTCCCTCCGTTCTAATATTATAGTCTATATTTCCATTTTATTATTACACACTTTTAACAAAGCAGTAATTAATTAGTTAAGGGTAAAACTGTTATTATGCAAAAAGTAAGAAAGGGATAGCAGGAATATTATGTTGTAATTAAACTACGTTTTTTTTTTTGTCGGGTGATAATAATTTTGGTACAGAGGGAGTATAATTTTATATCATATTTAATTTTAATCGGAAGTGTCATAAGTGTATACTAAAAAGTTTATATTATGATAATGTATAAACATTACTATTGGACAACAAGAATGATGTAGCAATATCGTTGGCACTTGCATGTGCTATGCCTTTCAATGCCATCTTAATTAGGCCCCATTTTGATTACAAGTTTATAATACATCCTCCCATTTTTTTGAATAGTATTAACATTCAATTATTCTAGCAATTATGAAAGGCATAATTATGAATTATTTTAAGATATATATTATCTAAAACTTGTTGGTTTGTAAAATAGATACCGAGCGGTAACAAGTGCATATTACAGAGGAGCATTGGGGGCAATGTTGGTGTACGATATCACCAAACGACAATCATTTGATCACGTTGCAAGATGGGTTGAAGAGCTTCGAGCTCACGCTGATAATTCAATTGTTATCGCTTTGATTGGTAACAAAGCTGATCTTGAAGCTAAAAGGGCGGTTCCATCTGAAGACGCTGTGGAGTTTGCAGAGACTCAAGGTTTATACTTCTTTGAGACGTCTGCTCTCACTGGTGACAATGTGGAAGCTGCATTTTTTAAGTTACTAGAAGAAATCTATTTCGTGGTTGCTAAGAAGACTTTGGATCAAGATTTGGGGAAAGCAAACGGGAATTCGTTGACACTAAAAGGGTTAAAAATCGATGTTAATGGAAGTCAGGATTTGGAGATTAGTGAGATGAAAAAGGTGTCATCTTGCTCGTGTTAATCAAGATATTTTTCACCTAATTTGATTGTTTAAGTTGTTGTATTATAGTAAGTAATGTTGTTTGTAGAGTTTTATGATTGAAATTTGAAAAGAAGCTAATCTTGAAAGTTACAATTGTAAACTATGGAAATTGTCCTGGAAATACATCAATATGCAAGTTCAAGTTATTGCAACATTTTGGGTTGGTTTTTAACATTAAGGCTCTTTCATTATGGGTGTTAGTATATAGGGTGTGTAGCATTATTTCACCGTTATAGTTAACAGTGGGAATAGGTATACTTTAGGCTATCGTTGTATAGGCTTCCGTTACTTATTTCGTAGGATCATTAGAGCTGACAACCTATTCCGCCGGATCATCATACACCTTTGAGGAAAACTTTATCTCATATCATTTCCTACCATTACTAGTAACATCATTTTTATCCGGACAAATATTGGTCCAAGATATTACAAAATTCTTGAAAACTTATCATAAATTTCAACTCTCGTAATCTTTGGACACACATGTTCAAAGATTACAACCTTTATTATTCTACACCATTGATTGTCACTTGTGTTGCGGTATATTATCTTTATATATACAACTACGATAATCATACTCTTACACCAAAACTCACATTTTCCATTTCTCCTATTGAAGGAATATGCCTCCACGACGACACATGTACAGCGACACTGAAATCGATCAACTCATTGCACAGAGTATAGCTCAGGCTCTTGCTGCACAGTCAAATTCTGGCAGCGAGGACACTGCTGTCAATGCCCCTGCCAACAAACCCTACTCCTATAAGGACTTTCTAAACTACAAGCCACTGAACTTCAAGGGCATGGAAGGTGCCATTGGACTAGTCAGGTGGATAGAGAAAATGGAATCAGTCTTCAGAATCTACAACTGCCCCGAAGACTGTAAAGTCAAGTACTCCACCTGTACCTTCCTAGAAGGTGTTCTGACTTGGTGGAACTCATACATACAATCTGTTGGGATTGATGCTGCATATCAACTCCCATGGGAAGAATTAAAGAAGAAGTTAAAGGATGAGTACTGTCCCAATGAAGAACTCCAGAGATTGGAAGAGGAGTTCTGGAACTTAACAGTTCAGGGAACTGACATCATTAGTTATACCACCAAATTCCAACAACTAGCTCTCCTTTGCCCTTCCATGGTAGACCCTGAGCGTAAACGCATTGAGAGGTACATCAAGGGACTCCCTGAGAGTATTCAAGGGAATGTTATTTCATCTAAGCCTGAAACCATCCAAAGTGCCATCCGTATGGTGCATGAGCTCATGGCCCAGGTGGCCCGACACGAGAAAGCTGGAAACTCTAGCAAGCGCAAGTGGGAAGGAAACCCCACCACCTCAAACAAAAAGGTTGAGACCGGCAAGGCTGACTCAACCTATACTAGTGACAAGAAAGAGTATAAGGGAAGCAAGCCCTATTGCTCTAAGTGCAAGCTTCACCATGATGGTCTATGTCCTTGCACCAAATGCAAGCAATTTGGACACTTGACCAAGGACTGCAAAGCAATCACCACCGGTACCGATGCCTTAGCACCCAAGACCTGCTATGAGTGCAATGGTACCGGGCATTTCAGGAAGGACTGCCCGAAGCTGAAAAACAACCCTGCTCGAGGAAGAGCCTATGCATTCAAAACCAGGGAGGACGACCAGGACCCGAAACTTATTGACTTGCTCAACACGGGTATGGTCACTCACAAATAACCCGACTGCCTTTATACTATTTACTTTGACAGATCTTACTTGCTGCTTGATATCTTTTATGTTTTCCCTAGATTCTAAGTGCACGATAGGGTTAGGGAAACACGACAACTTAGTTTCTATATGAAACTGATAGAGTTTACTTTATGCTACGACACTACTGATCGTTACAAACTGTATGTACATAGTGGAAGTTACTACTCTACTTTAGACTACTAGTGCAAAGTGTAGCTACACCCTAGCGACTGACTGACTGACTGAACTTGCTTTCACAGACAAAATGGTTAAATATATCGAAACTCACTTCCTCTATTCCTTTAGTTGTCAGTAGGGCGCTTATCTAACAAGGGGAGGAAGACAACACTAGATTGAAGTTAGATCACTCTTAGTAGACTCACAGACTTTCTTAGGATATGCACAGACCATTATTTCGATATACCGATAATTACTACGAACAAATTTCGAGACGAAATTCTCCTAACAAGGGGAGAATGTGACACCCGGTCAAAAATGACCCAAAATTTGGTCAAAATTTAAACTTTTATTTCAAGTATTATATACTCAAACTACTGAAGTATACAATTATTATGCATATAAATATATATAATAACGTTAAACGATTGTTTAATAATCGTGTATATGCGAATCTGACAGAACGCAGAAACTTAAAATGGAAGTTGGTGAAACTATTATTAAATGATATGGAAGTATTTAATAACGTCAATTATTACTTTATATTATGTTTATAATATAACGAACACGTACGTTTTGCTTAAAACGTAACCGAACTCGACGAAAATGCACGAAACGCGTCCAACCGACGAAATAAACTAAAGTTATATTTTTATAACTTATTATTAAGTATTTTGATAAAATACTTCAATTAAAAATAACGCGATTACACGCGTATAATCATAACGGTTAAAAACGTTACACAATTCGAATAAACACACGATTCGCGACCGGCGACCAAACGAAAACTCGAATATTATTTTAGTAACTTAATTACACTACTTTGAGTAAAACTTTTACTAAAAATATCGTGCTTTAAACCGAGAACAAAACGTATCCTATAAAACGTTATACGATTAAACGAACGACGAAACGACCGGGTAAACGAACACCGCACGGAGCGCGACCTTGGGAACGAGTTTGGGTAAAGCCCACACCTTTGTGGGCCCCACCCCAACCAAAAATCAGTCAAGACATAACCCACGATTTGTGAATCATGCTCTTGACCTTAAACACAAACATGATCCTTAAATCATGCATCCATTTCAACCAATCACTCTCTCTCTCTCTAACCCTCATATTCTCTCTACTTCCCCCTCTAAAATCTGATCAAGAAACCTCCCTAACACCACCATAAACCACCACTAGTCACCACCTCATTACGTGGCGAAAAACGAAGTTGAAGACATCAAAACGATCGCGAGAAAGCAAGGAGTATTTCTACCGTCTTCGTTTCTTCATACGACTATTGTAAGAACTTCATGACTCAAGTATTTTACTTGTATTATATGTATTTACATGTTAGTTAGTTTATCCAACAAGATAATGTCCAAAACTTAAACGAAACATGTTTTTAAACTCGAAATCATGAGATATACTTGCTGTCCTGAAAAATAACCCACTTCAACGAATTATATAAAAATGATTTCAACATAAAAATGAACGAATCTTAAGCCTAAAATGTAGTTCGTGATGTTATCTTTACAGCGACACCAATTTCGTAACATTTCGACTTCGTTTGCTATTTTAAAATAATATTTCCGTTAAGGTGCGCGTTACTGTTCCGTCGGACAGGAACATCCGCCTCCTTCTCGAGACCATATCTTGAGTTCTAGGAAGAATCAACTTACGAAGTCTAAACGAAAAATGACTGTTAAGATGTTGGCTACAACTTTTATGTTTACCACTTTGACCAGATCCCCACGGAATTTTGTGTAGGAACCGATCTATGGACTGAGCTCGTTCTTAGACTCAACCTGAGCACTTTTCATTTCCATTGTTTAAAATAGTAAATGAACTTATAAAAATATCATAAAGTGCAAAAATGAACTAGACACCTAGGAGAATATGTGTGGTTTTTGGTTAGGCTTGATTCAGAATAGAAACGGGTGAAATCGCGAGTCGAAACCGAGTAAAAATCTGGAACTATTAAACTTAGGGACTGTTTTAGTCATTTTACAAAACCGACACTTCGGGTCAACCATAAAACGTAACGACAATTTTCTAAAGTTTATTTAACATATTTAAGACTTCCCTAAAAGTTTCGGGTCAAACCGAACACGTTTGACCTAGTCAACAAAAACGAACACTTAAACAAAAACGGGAAATCTCAGACCTACGACAATACCATTGTCACATGAATAGTGTTCCGAGAATCCATTGTCGCATCACTATTGTCGGAATCATGATTGTCGCATGAATAGTAACTTGCCATTGTCTCATGAATAGTGATTCCCGATAATCGATATTGTCTCATAAATAGTAACGTGCTATTGTCTCATGAATAGTAATTCCCGACAATCCTTATTGTCTCATGAATAGTGTACAACACTAACTTCGCGTAAACGACTTTTCAAACAAGACAATATCACAATATACTTGATTTAACGTCAATACAATATTTGGAATAACTCGGAAACATAAGACAAATATACTTTACAAATATACAACGAAATGAAATACATAATAATAACACTTGAATTATTATTACACACCATCACCAACGGGCCATATTTACACAACGACATACTACAAATACGAACAATTACAAATAACAGAGTAATGGACATTAACTAGTTGAGTGGACAACTAGCATGGATAATCTTAATGATATCCACTGTCGCGGTCCCAGCGGTCGGTCGGGTTTTTAGAATCCGGGTCGTTGCACCGACGGCTACCGAGACGCGCGAACAGAGAAGTTTTAAAAATTTATATTTGCTGGGCTCAAACTATGCAAGCTACCTACCTTGTGGGTAAAGCCGCAAGTATAACTCGAGTGTCGTCCAAAATCGGAACGAATTGAATTGAATTGGAACCTACCAAAGATAACTTGACAATAGGATGTGTTTAAAACAAGGTAGGTATGGGTTTTGGTTTTATCTAATCTGATCTAAAGACAGAAAATTAAAATGCAGAAAAGTAAACGAGAATATAAGCAGCAGGTAGAGAGTGATTGCTGAAACTTCGACGATTAGGATTTCGGGATGATATTATATAGATGATAGGTGATTACTCTGGTTAAGAATCTTCTAAACAGTCGGTGTAAACGCTAGGACCCTACGTCTAGGTGTAACCCTAAAACATATGTCACTGAATCCTAGGTTATCCTGATTCTGATCAGATGGGACTGTCTTCAGACCCACCTCACCGTCTCTTTCGGAGACCAAGCGACCCTCTGAATGGGGTTAAGGAATAAGGCGACAGTCCACAACACTAACCTTTCTTAACACCTATGTCTATCCAATTTTAACAGAGTAATACTGGTTGTATGCTGAATAAGTTAAACTATCGGTTAAGTAGAGCTTAGGGGTTTTAAGCATCTGGGAACACAGCCGGCATCCTTGCTTTCATTTCCTAACTCATGTTTTATCTGTTTAAGTTCTTAATACTTCCGTCATGGATTAGACCCTCCTTTGCAATCGGTCGTTCATCCCTAGGTATGCGTACAGTGTATAGTGACCTTATTTTCCACAGTACTCTAACCCTAGGTATATCTACGGTGTTTTAAAGACCTATTATATCTTTACACAGCTTTATAACCAGAGGTAGTTTAACGGTGTACAATAGCATTTTCACGGCTTAACAAGACCTAGACCCGTGTCTGGAAGGGTTGCTTCCAGGTAATCCACGGTGAGATAGGCCAACGGCATTTCCTTGGCTTCCACGTATTTGTACTCTACCAGCAGTATTTCCAACGCTATACCAAGTATTATGACGTGTTATGGCGATCTCACAGTTTCATACAAACAGGAGATAACTGTGTATTCGTAGTTAGGGTTGATCAAATCCTATCCTAAGGCAACAGTCACGTGAGAGACCAGAAAGGGTGATTAATTAAATCTACATCCAGGATAAGTCTAAACATGTATGCAACATAACGACTACCAATCATATATAAGATATATTAATTAAACATCATCCCTAATCCTAACATCTACATTCCAACAATCACATATTAATCTAGCTAATCAGCATGGCAACAATCTTAAATCGTACTGAAACAATATGCAAAGTAAACATTATAACAGTAAGAAAGTAAGATAATATCACCGGATTAGAAGAGTAATACTGAGGATTACAACAGTCTGACTTGAATAACCTTGCTACAGCTTGATTACCCAATTATAACTTTCCTCTAGCTCTAACCGCTAACTTATATCTCTCTAGTTCTCCTCTAACTCCTAAGAGTAGTGCTAGAGAGAGAAAATAGAGAGAGAACTAATTACAAGAACAATTCTCCTCTAACTCCTAAGAGTAGTGCTAGAGAGAGAATTCTAGAGAGAGAAAGAGAAGTATGTGAAATGAAAGGTGTAAGGTGTGTTTTGAAATGAGTGAGGAGGCCCTCTATTTATAGGGAAAGAGTAGGAAGCTTGGTACAAGTCACAAAGCATGAAGAACAAGCATCAAAGCGCATACGGGGGTACCGGACCAAGGGGGGCAAACGGCACCTCACAAGCCACCAGGCCCCGTATACGGCACCCCAAGGGCCGTATACGGAACCTAGGGTACCGTATACGGTACCTAGGTGGGCAAGGGGGGGTGGGTGCTTGGTTTGGCCTCCGCTTGTTTCTCGGTTGCTTGGTTCGTCCGTATCTTCTTCGTTTGGGCTCCGATTTGCTTGATTCTTGCGCCGTTGGCTTCGTTTTTCCGTTACGCTTCTAATGACACTGAGTTTGCCAAATTTGGAAGTGTTTGACTTTTGCGTGTTCCGGATGACGATCGGCGGGCTTCTAGACTGCATATCTTCTTCGTTCTTCACCCGTTTCTCTTGATTCTTTCACCACCGATCTTGGATTTTCCTATTGAATCATAAAATATGAATTAAGATCTGCTTTGATAGGATAATCAAGAATTGAATATTTAAGGTGATAGTTTTCACCTCGGTTTGCGTGCAAAATGGATGTTTTTATTGATTTTTGTAGCAATGCCCGAATTTAGACTACCTTGGTGATTTTTGATGATAAATGATTGTTTTGAAATGTTTTTACCAAAGAATAGTCCAAAATGTGCGGAAATAGGTACTTAAAAACATGACTTTTTGGGTCACATCAAGTATCCCACACTTAAGCATTGCTTGTCCTCAAGCAACACTCAGTTGTGTCCCTATGAAAACATTTTATAAATTTTAGGTGAGTTAGAGCACCTCCAAAAAGTTACCACTTTGTAACATGGGAAAATTATTCAGAGGACATATGGAAAGCTAAGATGATCCTTTCAGAAATAAGTATTGACTTTCCCAGGCATACTTTCCAAATCTCGTGATCTTGGAGTATACATGACTAGGCGATCTCACTAAAGGTGGTCACTCAATTCACTCAGAGTGTATCGGGTTTTCTATCAATCTAGCACAATTGAAATCGCTCAAATAGCCAGTCATGCAGCACTCATCATCATAAGCTTGGTCGAGAATCGGATCTCCACCACTTAGGAAGAGGACGGCGCTTATTATCCCAAGACATTCAAGTGGGTTGTAATGTTTGTGAGGGTTAAGGGGTATGGATAGTGGTGATTTTTGGTTTAAGGGGTTGCTTATCATGGGCATTCTAAGAATCATGAAAAACTTATTGTAGAACGGAGAAGATAGCTACTCGTATTTCATTGAATCTTTCTTTGAAAGATTGATACTCTGAAGCACTTTAGCCTTATTTTCTTTTCTTTTTCTTTTCTTTTTCTGCTTTTTATTTTCTTTTTCTTTCTTCAGAACTTCTTTGCCAGAGAATTTCCAAGGATATTTTTGATTTTCTTTCGAAAATCTCTTCTTTCTTATCACGGACTTCTTCGAGTCTTCTCTTCTGGTGCCAATTTTTCGCACTCTTGATTTTCTAATTTTTTGGTGAACACGGAGGAGTAGATCAATTTAGAAAGAGATTCTTCAAGATGTTTTTCATAACCTTAGAAATTCCAAGATAAGTTGTTGCGAATTTGGGAAAAGTGGTTAAAGATATATGGTTTTGAAGAAACGAAAGGTTTAGGCTCAAAGGGTTTCTCTAGGCGGATCATCGATACTAAAAATGAGCATCGGAAGGGTTTTGGGCTTGAAAAGGTATGTAAGAATGGGTTTAATCCTAAGGAATGTCGAGATCATCTAATTGCACCTATACCGCGTACGATACTTTCCAATGTGGTCTCGAAACGTATGTCAGGAACAAGTTCTAGTTTAGAGATACTAGCATCGGCACACACAAGAAATGAACAATGTAGCATTTAAAATGAATGCTTTTAAGGCTCAAAACCTCACTGCAAATTTGGGTTTGTATGTGCCCAGCCATGCTCCTTAGATTGTTAATACTTATTTAAGAAAT
Organism: Helichrysum umbraculigerum; assembly: GCA_949592205.1. Lineage (NCBI taxonomy): Eukaryota > Viridiplantae > Streptophyta > Magnoliopsida > Asterales > Asteraceae > Helichrysum > Helichrysum umbraculigerum. Next base: position 100,314,107 of record CATIUR010000001.1, read on the forward strand.
TTCTACCTTAATTTCCCTAATATTCTTGAATAACTAACTCATATTAGAAATGGTTCCTCTTTGAAAGATATCGTAACTCAAAAATAGTAGAGCTAATCGGATGATTTGGCTCATACTTTATTATTTTTGTTTTAAAAAGTTTTAAAAATTTTGAAAATTTGAGGAACATTTTCGGAGTAAAGCTATTTGGACATTAAAATCTGTAAAACATTTAATTCAAGGTATTCTATACCTGCTATCCCACACTTATAGGAACATTGTCCCTAATGTTCTCTTGAGTTGAGATTATATTTGAAAATATAATCCCACACTTAGAGTTTGAACATATAGAAAATGTTTCTTCAAGTGTTTGGTTTGGGCTGGAATCCCACACTTAATGATAAGTTTAGGATAGAGTATAGATTAATTTGCATTCCTAAGCTAACAAAATGAATCAATGTATGAAAACGAGGTGAAAGGTAAGAAACTCCCCAGATGACGATTAGACGTTTAGAAGCGAAAGCTGAGAATTCGAAGATCTTCATTAAGAGTGATTCAGCTCCGCATGTCCTTATCTGGTGCACAGCGCTTTCTCATTCATGCTTAGCCAAGAGTCGACCCATAATGTAAGTGAAAATTCTTATTAGTGAATTTCACACTTTTGTTATTTAAGATTTGGAGACGATTCTAGCTAAGATGTCTTGGAGTGTGGGTTGAGATCCCACACTTAGATCTTTGAAGAGTCTACGGTGCGTGTGCGAGTTTCAGAAGAAGATAGACCAAAGCTCCTCTCCTGAGATGTGTGTAAGTTCCGTGGTCTGCAGTTGTGAATTCCTTGGTTATCTGCCTTTTACTCCACGGTTCTTTCTTGAACGCTCGTCATCTCATGTGGACTCGTGCTCATTCATCACACATTCAATCACTTATTCTAAATAAAGAAACAAACATAATAAGTAAATACGATAAATGAAATATAATAATAAGTATCAACCATAAAGGTTGACAAATATCCCAAAAGTTTAACCAAGTGCAAGATAGAGATCACTGTAATCAATACAATACGAAAGTCAGTGATATAAATATGAATCATAAGATAAGTAGTCTAGAATGGAGGATCCTCTGCTGGTATGTCATCAGGCTGAGCTGGAGGTCCTGCAACTGACTGCTGTCCGCTAGATACCATCTGCTCATCTGGAGGTAGTAGTCCTCTCTGAATCAATATCTGCCTGAGAGTCATCGCTGGAAGTGCCATCATATCATCGTAACCCTGTGCGAGCATGTCCGCAGTGGTAACACCTGTCGTCTGTAACATATCAAGGTAGAGCTGCCTGAGAGTGCTCTCAGTAGGAACCTAATCTGAGAAGATGGGGCCCAAATCCAAGTAAGGGCCGACGCTACCAGTGAACAATGCATCGGTACCAATGTAGAGCAGATCTGGTCTGTATGATGTGCTAGCCTCTGGATGCTGGTCATGGGTCGGAATGGGTACAGTCGGATGAGGTAATGATGCCTGCTGACGGGCTGGTGATGGTATGTGTACTGAGTAGACTCTGGCTATATCAGATGTGGATCTGTGAGTGGGTAATGGTGCGGAGTATGTGGTAGGTGTGCGTGGGCGTCTATATGGATGTGGTGGCTGAGTGGAGGTATGTGGATGTGGTGGAGGAAATGTGGTGTATGGGCGAGTGGCGGTGTATGGGTGAGTGGGTGTATGGGTAGTGGGTGGAGGTGGTGGTCCACATCTATATAAGAAGTGATCAGGCTCAGGAGTACCATGTGTCCTAGCTATCAGAACCTGCTGATCACGGATAACCTGTAAAGCATGTAATAGATAGTACTGAGTAAGAGGAGTGACCGGATCTGTGTGATGCACAACGGCTTGTGTAGGCAGTACTGATGTGTCTGCTCCTCGTGATGTCTCAGGTATCTCTGCTGCAACTGGTCTCTGTGGCTGGGGACCAACATCTCGATCCTCTGTAGTCACGCGCTTCCTGGTCATGAAGCATCCAGGAATGGGCTGCTGAGTCTGATACCATAAGCACTGTCTCTCAGGTCCCTCATCAATGATCCTGATCAACTTACAATACTCTAGATCAAACGGCTGCGAGCTAGCGTGATGGGTGTAATCCTCACGGTGATGGTCAGTGAGAATCCCCATGCCGACTAACAATCTCGTGATAATGGCTCCCATGAATACATGGCGTCTATCCTCCCTCTTCTCTTTCCACAATCTATCCGCTATGATGTATGCGACATTCAGGTTCTGCTTCCTTATGATCGCATCCATGAACTTAAGCTCCTCTGATGTAGCAGGACCAGCATCTCTCTTTCCAAAGATAGTACAGCACAGGAGCTTGTGAAGAATGTGATGAACTGGACGGGTCATGAGTGAAGCTTTCACTCCACTCCTGAAGGTTGTCCCCGTCAATCCCCTCCATATCTCCTTATGATCCCATGACGGTAAACTGGAGATAGACTGAAAACTGCTAGTGAACCAATCAGAACTGGCCTGAGACTGTGTGTAAAGGCCAAGGTATACCCCGAAATCTCCAACTGTCATATGATATTTCTTCCCACGATACCGAAAAGTGATCTTCTTCTTATCAGTGATCTCCAATCTCTCTCGGAACTCGTAAGTCATCATAAACTCAGTGACGACCTCTCGGTATATAGCCTCATCAACGGAGAAAAGATGGAAAAACGCAGCATGTTCCTCGCCATCTTTATCATACTTAATCAAATCTTCCAACTCATCCCTAATACCCATGCGTCTCATATCCTGCCATATGATGACTCTGTTTGACCCGAGGTATCGTCCCATCCATTTCGTGATATCGTCCATATTCTCGGGGGATGAAGCAAGCTTCCTCAATGAAGGGTTTGATAGATCCATCTGTGACAAGAAAATGAGATGCATAAGTAATACAAATTGCTAAGTACATTTCCAAATTTTAAACAAAAATTGGAAATGTGTGCTTTAAAATATGAATAAATCCGCAATTTATTTTAAACTAAACCTAGGCCTAACCAATCCTCAAACCGCAATTTTTCGCAACCATAAGTGTCTAACCTATTCCAAGGGTATTAAAGCAACAATAATACTAGCGTTTAATCCAAGTAAGCTCGTCATTTCAAACAACTAGCTAATATTTTTACTTTCATTCATGGCAACTTAATATAAGTGAGCTTCAACCATGTAATTACCTCAAATACATCAAGTGAACCAAAAAGAGCATAAACTAATTTATTCATGCAAATACCATATGGTTAAAGACACGTGTCAACTTATTCGGTTAATAACTTTGCAAGATTTAAAGATTTTTGATAAATGAATGACGGTAGCTTACGTGTGATGGTTACATTAAAATTATTCAACACTTTATTAATTAAGGTGGTGAATAATTAAAATATTCAAGGACCAAAAGCTAACTAATGAATTATTGAAAATCTAAGAAACTTGTCATGATTTAATTAACACAAGTACCATTAAAAAATTGAATATTTAAAATAAAGTATGATACTTAGTTAATTTTTAATCACAACGTGCTTACTTTAACTTTCAATAATCCTAGAGATCATTCAAAATAAACTAGCAATCATGTAAACATGTTTATTAAATCATACTAAGTATGAATTAATCAAAACAAGTCAAAACAATCTACTAGTTACCAAAAGTCAATAATTCTAGCAACTTTGACAACTTAAAGTCAACTCTTGAAGATCAAAGTAACAAATTATCAAGTAATCTACTCAATCAAGCATGTAATCATGTTAAGCAACTATGCAAGAACACTCTTGAACCATAAAACACAAGTTTTCACCATGGATTTCATAGATCAAAAGTTGAAACCCTAACTTTTAAAAAGTTAATGAAATTTAAAGATTTGAGTTAGGAATTACCTTGCAAGTGATGAAATGATGTTATGTATGCAAGAGAGATGATAAAATGAAGAACTTGAAGCTTTAAATCATCAAAAATGGTGGAGAAATGGAGGTTTTAGAAATGGTGATGGGGGGTGATGGAGGCCGTAGGTTTTGGGGAAGAGGAAGGAGAAGAAATTTTGACTTTTTGACCTTTTGTTTGGTAGTGAGTCCCTTCCTCATGGTTTAAATACGTTTCGATTTAAAACGCGAAAGATACGATACGTACGATTGGTTTTCGAAAGGTTTTAAGATTTTTAATAAAGTAACCAAAAGTAAATACGAATCTTTATAAAAAGTTTTCGCGAATTAAAATTGTATTTTAAATTGTGTGCGAAAAAGTTCTTTGCGTTTAAACTGAAACGAGTTTATTTAAAAACGAAACAATATTTTTATGTACTTTAAACTTTAAAACAAATCATAATTAATTTACCAAAATTTTAAGATTAAAACTTTGTTAAATTTTTCTGAAAAGTTCGAACTTACGCAAATTGCGCGAGTTTAAAGTTTAAAGGACGTTTTCTTGATTTTTAAATGAAAGCTTTAAAACGAAAAATTAATTTAAACTAAAATTAATACTAACAAATATTAATTAACCTAGATAAGCTTGGGGTGCCTCCCAAGAGCGCTTTGTTAAAGACGAAAGCTCGTCCATATCAGACTTACTGCTTTACCGGATAGTGTCCGAGATGACACTGTTGGATACAGTTGATGCTTTGGATAGAGACAAGGTATAGCGGGAAATAAACGTACCTCGGAGAGCTCGGATGACATAGTAAACTAAATCAGCAGGATTTATGAAATACCGTTCAAATTCTGTTAAGAATTCTCGTTCTTCCTGACTGAGTTGTAACAATGCATCGACAAAACGATTAAATTCCTGTTTCATCTTTTTCTGGTTTGAAATGCCATCCCTAAATCCTGTATCTAAATAAGACAGATCATAGAGCAGTTTTGAAAGTAAATCCACAAATTCCGTTTCCTCAGAAGAATCGGGGTTTCCGTAAGTAGTGTGAACTGCTTGCGAAAGTTCTTCGATATAAATCTTCTGTTGGTTAGTAAACGGGAATTTGGTTTTTTGGAATAACTGGATTAGCTGGATATGGATCTGTTTCCTTTTTGCAAAGAAAGCAGCGTCCATAGCTTCCTCAGTTGATTCGGGAAAAATAGCTCTAAGCTCATTAATTAAATAAGTAGCAGGATCAACAAAGAATGGAATATCTGCAAGAATCATGTTAGAATTGATAGGGCTTCTTTCTATCCAAAATTCAAGCTCGTCAATCAGGAACGCAACATAACGATTAATCCTAGGTTGTGAATCAGAGGGATAATCGGTGCTGGCAAGTAAATCCATCAAAAGATCTAATTCTGATTTTAACAATAGCTCGTCTTTTCTACTGTGTTTAGCACGAAGAATTCTAATTATTCTATCAATCTCAACAAAGGTCTTTCTCTGCTCAAATGTAAATGGAAAATCAGATATCTTAAGATATTTCAGAAAGTTGGCATGGATATCTATCCTCCTATTGGGCTTTTGAGAATTTCCTAAGTGATGGTCTGTTTCTGATTCGGGTAGATGATTCCTAGATTCAGTGTTTAATCGGGTTGGTGTTTCTATCCTAAGTCCATTCTCAACCTGATATTGGAGACACTCTTCCTCAACAACACTTGAATAAAGTGTAGTGGGGTGGGCTCGCAAAATATCTGGGAGATCGTACTCAAAGTATTCATCTAAACAATGAAGACGTTCATTCAAATCCATCCAAGGCATGGGTGGATAGAAGAACACTTCGATTCCAAATGGTTCATCATCAGGTAAAGTAGCAGGTCTAATATAGTGTGGATACCTAGACAAGATTGACAGAATCTCAGGGTCAAGTGTGGGTTGACCACTTAAAGAAACAGTAACAGAAGCTGGAATCTTCTGCTGAGATTTATCAAAACCTAAGTCTAAGCTCGATATTTTTGAGTTCTCAACTTCATGGTTAACACAGATCTCTCTAACGTCAGAGGAGTTTGACTCATACTCTGGACAGTCAAAGAATTCCGCATCTTCCAAAACCGTCATCTCATCCGTCATCATTTGATTGAGAGGAGAGATGGGGTTTGAAGGAGAATTAGGGTTTTTCATTTTCTAATTTTTATGTATTTTCTAGGGTTTAAGAACTAAGTTATCTAACTAATAAAGCAATTAACTTCCTAAGTAATGATAATCTTAGGGAAGGATCTCCTAAAGTTAATTATCTAAGGCAGAATTCAATTCTTGACGAAACCGATCCCCGGCAGCGGCGCCAAAAACTTGTCGCGGTCCCAGCGGTCGGTCGGGTTTTTAGAATCCGGGTCGTTGCACCGACGGCTACCGAGACGCGCGAACAGAGAAGTTTTAAAAATTTATATTTGCTGGGCTCAAACTATGCAAGCTACCTACCTTGTGGGTAAAGCCGCAAGTATAACTCGAGTGTCGTCCAAAATCGGAACGAATTGAATTGAATTGGAACCTACCAAAGATAACTTGACAATAGGATGGGTTTAAAACAAGGTAGGTATGGGTTTTGGTTTTATCTAATCTGATCTAAAGACAGAAAATTAAAATGCAGAAAAGTAAACGAGAATATAAGCAGCAGGTAGAGAGTGATTGCTGAAACTTCGACGATTAGGATTTCTGGATGATATTATATAGATGATAGGTGATTACTCTGGTTAAGAATCTTCTAAACAGTCGGTGTAAATGCTAGGACCCTACGTCTAGGTGTAACCCTAAAACATATGTCACTGAATCCTAGGTTATCCTGATTCTGATCAGATGGGACTGTCTTCAGACCCACCTCACCGTCTCTTTCGGAGACCAAGCGACCCTCTGAATGGGGTTAAGGAATAAGGCGACAGTCCACAACACTGACCTTTCTTAACACCTATGTCTATCCAATTTTAACAGAGTAATACTGGTTGTATGCTGAATAAGTTAAACTATCGGTTAAGTAGAGCTTAGGGGTTTTAAGCATCTGGGAACACAGCCAGCATCCTTGCTTTCATTTCCTAACTCATGTTTTATCTGTTTAAGTTCTTAATACTTCCTTCATGGATTAGACCCTCCTTTGCAATCGGTCGTTCATCCCTAGGTATGCGTACAGTGTATAGTGACCTTATTTTCCACAGTACTCTAACCCTAGGTATATCTACGGTGTTTTAAAGACCTATTATATCTTTACACATCTTTATAACCAGAGGTAGTTTAACGGTGTACTATAGCATTTTCACGGCTTAACAAGACCTAGACCCGTGTCTGGAAGGGTTGCTTCCAGGTAATCCACGGTGAGATAGGCCACCGGCATTTCCTTGGCTTCCACGTATTTGTACTCTACCAGCGGTATTTCCAACGCTATACCAAGTATTCTGACGTGTTATGGCGATCTCACAGTTTCATACAAACAGGAGATAACTGTGTATTCGTAGTTAGGGTTGATCAAATCCTATCCTAAGGCAACAGTCACGTGAGAGACCAGAAAGAGTGATTAATTAAATCTACATCCAGGATAAGTCTAAACATGTATGCAACATAACGACTACCAATCATATATAAGATATATTAATTAAACATCATCCCTAATCCTAACATCTACATTCCAACAATCACATATTAATCTAGCTAATCAGCATGGCAACAATCTTAAATCGTACTGAAACAATATGCAAAGTAAACATTATAACAGTAAGAAAGTAAGATAATATCACCGGATTAGAAGAGTAATACTGAGGATTACAACAGTCTGACTTGAATAACCTTGCTACAGCTTGATTACCCAATTATAACTTTCCTCTAGCTCTAACCGCTAACTTATATCTCTCTAGTTCTCCTCTAACTCCTAAGAGTAGTGCTAGAGAGAGAAAATAGAGAGAGAACTAATTACAAGAACAATTCTCCTCTAACTCCTAAGAGTAGTGCTAGAGAGAGAATTCTAGAGAGAGAAAGAGAAGTATGTGAAATGAAAGGTGTAAGGTGTGTTTTGAAATGAGTGAGGAGGCCCTCTATTTATAGGGAAAGAGTAGGAAGCTTGGTACAAGTCACAAAGCATGAAGAACAAGCATCAAAGCGCATACGGGGGTACCGGACCAAGGGGGGCAAACGGCACCTCACAAGCCACCAGGCCCCGTATACGGCACCCCAAGGGCCGTATACTGAACCTAGGGTACCGTATACGGTACCTAGGTGGGCAAGGGGGGGTGGGTGCTTGGTTTGGCCTCCGCTTGTTTCTCGGTTGCTTGGTTCGTCCGTATCTTCTTCGTTTGGGCTCCGATTTGCTTGATTCTTGCGCCGTTGGCTTCGTTTTTCCGTTACGCTTCTAATGACACTGAGTTTGCCAAATTTGGAAGTGTTTGACTTTTGCGTGTTCCGGATGACGATCGGCGGGCTTCTAGACTGCATATCTTCTTCGTTCTTCACCCGTTTCTCTTGATTCTTTCACCACCGATCTTGGATTTTCCTATTGAATCATAAAATATGAATGAAGATCTGCTTTGATAGGATAATCAAGAATGGAATATTTACGGTGATAGTTTTCACCTCGGTTTGCGTGCAAATGGATGTTTTTATTGATTTTTGTAGCAATGCCCGAATTTAGACTACCTTGGTGATTTTTGATGATAAATGATTGTTTTGAAATGTTTTTACCAAAGAATAGTCCAAAAAGTGCGGAAATAGGTACTTAAAAACATGACTTTTTGGGTCGCATCATCCACTTACTTACTTAACCTTACGCGTTTAGGACGCTAGAGGTTACTGGTTCGGAGAACCTCAATGCTTGATTTACTGCTTGATACTACTAGACTTAGGCGAGTCTCACGGCCCCTTTTTACTGTTTTACTATTTTGGGGGAGATGCATTGCTTGTTTTACTCGAACACATGAACTTACTTACTTGATTTACTTACTGATTTACTGGTATATCGATTGCATGAGTTTTACTTAATCCAATGAAGTTCCTTTAATCATAGTTGTTAGTTATCGACTTAAGCGCGAGTTTTAGTAAATGGATCCATTTGGGACTGACAATCCCCGCCCAGGGTAGCACGCACTACCACGAACATACATGTATAAATGGGCGTTTCTTACTCGTTTCATATGAATGTTTTTGGATTAGCATTCACGAGGGCAATTACTAGGTACTTGATTGTACCCTTACTTACTGTTAAGCTTCAACTATGGTGCTCATGGCAATGTATATCGAAACTATTGCATACGTGCAATCATTACTTACTTTTACTACTTGATGTGTTCAAAACTGTTACTTACTATAAACCTGTGAGATTCACCAATCTTTTGGTTGACTTTTTTAGTGATGCATTCTCAGGTACGCAGCTTGAGTAGGGATGCCCAACATGATCTACTTATATGCTAAGCTAGTACGAGTCGCATGCATACACTTATGAATATTTTACTGGCATTATCTTTTGTACTATGATTATGTAACTAAAATCTTTAGAACCAGTTTGCGAACTCACTAATGATGTATCTATATGACTTATTACTTTTGAAAACTCATGTAATATACTGTATTGTAATGTATTTTCTAAAACGTCTCATTTAGAGTCGTTTACTATATATCTTGTGCTTTGGTTATTGATTAGTCACGCCCCGACCCGATTCGCTTCCGCAATCCGAATTTGGGGGTGTAACAATTTGTAACATTCATCATCATTAATTTTAATCTTAACCGATTCCAAATACTCACAAACACCATTAATTCTTAGGAAATCTTGATAAAGAGTATTACAAGCAACGAGATATCAAATATATCGTTATACCAGGACATCAAATGTTAACCTCTAGCTGAGTTAAGAAATTTTTTTTTTTTTTTTTTTTTTTTTTTTTTTTTTTTTTTTATCATTTGACAAAAAATATATTATCGTCACTTAATTTTAACACCAAGTTTGTATTACAAAGATCTTACTCGGTGTTAAACTCAAAGTTAAACTTTAATACCGAGCTTAACATCGTATACGTACCACTCCTCATGCTCTAACATATTATAAAACAAACGACACATTAATATTCTTTTGATGAACACCAATTTCCAGAAGAGTAAAAGTATAACAGTGTAATTTGAACTAATGGTGAGAAAAACAAAATAAGATTAAGATCTACACTAAATTAACTAGCTAGAATTGGAAATAGAATAACATGTTTTTTTTTTACCTTGCAATCTTGTATGCCTCTTCTTAGCTTGTAACCAAATATCCAAAAAGATGGGTTATGCTTAATATCTTAGCCTCCCCAGATATATATTCCAGTCATGTAATAAACAAGGTTTTCTAACCCGTGCATTGCGGCGGGATCTAATAATTTTTTTTGAGAGTATTAATCTATTAATTAATATTGGAATTAAGGTTCTTAAGATCGAGATCTTACCTATGATCGTTTTTATCTTCGCAAGATCGGGATCTTAAGATCCAAATCATGTATTACACTCTCATACATAATTACATATGTGTTATAATATATATATCTAAAAGATCAAATGCATGACTATAATTAAATTTTTAAAGTTTAAACACTACAACATTAACTCAATGCTACTCATAGCGATTTATATTAATATATATATATATATTATTAAAGATATAGATTTTCATGTTATAAACCATTTTCGTTGAAGAATTGATTACTTTTAAGTGTAGTAATTGATCAAATGATAAGCATATTAGCCCTTTATTAGACGAAATCAAATTTTTTTTTTTTTTGTTTTGTTAACTATCAATTCATGTTGAGTAAGATCGGTTCGAGATCGTAAGATCATATGCTCGGAATCGACAAAGGAGCAAAATTATAAGAGGATCCAATGATTTTAAGATCATATACAAGATCGGGATCGTTTTCATCATAGGATCGTAATATCGTAAGATATTAAGATGAAGATACGGGATCTTAACAACCTTGATTTGATTATATAAGACAACTTATAATTAATATTCGAATCTATATAAATAGGGGTTGGATCCATGATTAACCACAATTTTACAAATATAGAGAAAACCAATTAACCCTTATACATACCCTGTATTTTCATCATCATAACCGCCTAGCCTTAACCCTTCTCTATCATATCAACTATTTACGTCAACTTTTACTATACTTACTCTTGTTTATTAAGTATTTATATGCATAATTCAATAGTATTTTATGCTTACTAATATGTAATATGCCATTTCTTGACAATTATATATCTTTATCTTTATCTTTATCTTTAGTTTATATATAAGGAAAACATATACATCTTCTTTGTTTGCCATGTGTCCTATTCATATGCAAAGTTTATATATAAGGAAAACATATACATCTTCTTTGTTTGTCATGTGTCCTATTCATATGCAAAGTTTATATATAAGGAAAACATATACATCTTCTTTGTTTGTCATGTGTCCTATTCATATGCAAACACATCAATACATTTACAAATATTTTTTTAAAGTTAATCGTAACCACTAACCAATTAATTCTTCTAACTAATCTAAGAAGGTGACATATGTACATTATTATTTAATCAATCCAATATTTCATTCTTAATGTTTTTTTTTATCTTATCTTATCTTAGTTATAATATAAAGAAAGCTACATGCTTTCTTTTATTGACACATCATCCCATTATAATAACGATATATAATTTACTTTCTAAGATTTATCTTCATATTTACACTTTGAATACATCTACATTTTTACATTTTGTATTAAACACTTCTATTTTCTCACTTCCATATAATTTTATATTTTTAAGAAACTTTATTTAACCTTTTTACGTATATTTTCTTTATCAAAATGTATACATCTTATTTTACATTTCTTATCATACACTTTCATTTTCATTGGTCATCCGAAATGACAGGTTGTTAATAACATGATAAGTCATTGTTATCATTTGATTTACATACGTTATAAGATTTTCACTTAATCTTATAACTGCTTTTATTTCCTCGTAATTTTAAGATCAAATGTCTGCCAATTGCAGTTATTGAAAGCGTTGATGTTTTTTTTTTTTTGCCGTGATAGACAATAGTAAAGAAGAAGAAGATATAAACATCATTTTCATTTCAATTACTTAAACACTAACTTTGAAGATAATATACATATGAAATTGTAAAAAAAAAAAAAAAAAAAAAAAAAAAAAACATTTGCGAGTGTGGGCCATGCATCGCACTGCCTCGTAATTTACTATTCTTCATTTATATATAAAGAAAGCCTCTTGGCCTCTAATGCCTCTAAAACTTGACACCTCACCCCTTAAATATAATAATTAATTTATTTATTAAATTTTAATTAATTAATATTACTCATTAAATTATACAATAATGCTATTTAAATTTGAACAAGGATTCATGGTGTTTATGATTTACATTGTATTTTATTGTAAAAATTTTTTTATCATTTTTTTTCTTCTAAAGGTCTACATTACCAAGCTCGTTTTTTTCTTTGACGATTGAAGACACCGTATTTCTTACTCATTATATGATCTTTTAGTATTTTCTTTTATTCCTTTGATAACTATATGTCTATTGGATTTGGTTTAACTTTGTAGTTGAAGTATCTAAGTTTATATTGTAGAGTCTTAATAAACATGTATAGTTGAAGTTCGATTGATTTGATGAAAAAAGACCTTCTATTTCAAATTAATGCTCAAAAGAAAATTAAATTAATACTTTCATATCTTGTATTTTAAGATTCCCTACATGTGATATTTTCTTATTGATAAAGGAACACTTACATTGTTTTGAATAAGTGAACCACAAAATTGTTAAATGCCCAAAAGTTAAGATATGTCAGCCATGATAGCTATATTAATCTACATGCAAAATTGTATTACTATAAAAAAAATTGATGTTTCAATTAATCACTATTGTTAAAAATATTATACAGACATGTTATATATATAACGAAAAAATTAACATTTTCAGACGGGGCCGTGCATCGCACGACCATTAATTTTACTAGTATATATATAAGGAAAACTAGTTTAACCATGTGATGACATATCATCACTATCAAATTTTTAATACTTAATCTTTTCATTTTCATTTTTATACTTATACTTAATACTTATTTTCTTATATTTATACACTTTAACTTAATTAATGAGAATTTGTTATAGCCTAAAATATTCAACACATTATCAACTAATATACAACTTAATCTTAATCTAAAAGATGAATACTTAATTCTTGATCTTTTTCACATCTTGAAATCTATATTAACATTAACACTTATATATATATATATATATATATATATATATATATATATATATATATATATATATATATAACATACTTCTTAAACTTTATAATTCAATATAATCTTTAAATTTTTATGATAGATTTATATAATCTTTTATTTGTGTAATATTCTTCTAATAATTTTCTGTATGTATTAATTGGTACAAGCCTCTTATTGTGCTTAATTTGACCATTGATAATGGGCTCTTTGATATATTTATTTATTCAAAATTTGACTTACATGTGATGTTTAATTATGACACATTAATTAACAAATTTTATAAGACATGAAAATACCTCAAGGTTTTCGGAATTATTTTCTGAACATTTGGTTCGCTTACATGGATACTCATTCCCTTTTATAATCTACATTGCATTTAATTTAAGATGATTTTGTCATTTATAATTAATTTACATGATTCCAAATTCTTTTTTCTCTTTAACGTATTTACATATCGTCGTTTGTAACTTATTATACGATTATTTTTAGTAACAGTTATCTTGTTTTTGGGTAATTTTACGTCTATTAATCCAACAACAGCTTTGAAGATGATATATACATAACATTGCAAAAATCAATATTAACATAATTGGGTGGAAGTGTTTACTAGTATATGTATAAGGGAAACCCCTTTCCTTCTTAACATGCCATGTGTCATCAAATTTTATTATTTTATAATCAATATTATTTTATTTATAATTTTTTTTAATTTTCCCTAATATCATTATCTTAAATAAATTATATAAAAAGAATACTTATATACTATGAAATGATCACATAATGTATTAACCTTGCTAAAGAATTGAACTAACCATCATTCCTTAAAAATCTAATACATCATTAAAATTTTAAAATTAAAACGATCAACTACTTTTTATAATAATAACACGTATCTTCTTAATTATCCGCTAATAATTATATGTAATCAGTAAAAACTTAGATATGACTTATGAGTCACCATATCAATTTGACTTCTTTATGAGTTTTTAAGCGTTTCCCTAATAGATACTTCTTTTTATTTACATATGTGCTTACATATCTAATTTATTATCAAACAAACATGTTGGATTTCTTGAACAAATGAAATAGTATCTACTGTGAGTTTTTGAATTATAAGGTGAGGTTGCCTACAAAGACTTATAGATTGTATAAATTAAACTTTCAAATTAATAATTTTCTCATATTTAAGCTAATATTAATTTTTTACTATATATACTACTTTAGTACAGTATACTTGATGAAATTTTAAGTGTTTTTTAAAGTACTTAGAGCACGAGGTGTGGGTCTACGTGGCGTCGGAGTTCTTAGACGAGAATGTCGGGCATCGGCGTTCTGCCAGCCCGTGCCGGCGTTCTCGCCAAAATTTGAGTTCACCGTTCGTCTGCAAACGTTGGGGAGCTCCGGCGTTCCAACTTTTTTTTTTGTTTTTCACCACACCACAAAATCCTCACTCCCAACATTCTCCAGAACACTGTCCCAGAACACCGACACCACACCTTGTGTTCTTAGAGGTCTAACTTAGTGACTTGTTTAAGTAGAGTTGGTCTAAAATAAGAATATTTGATAACCCTTCACCTAATGGATGAGCTTGCAAAGTGGTGTGTTGATATGTCATGCATATTTATTCGATGAAACTAGCTAAATAATTAGTATACTGAAATAATGATACAAAGTTTAATATCTTCTATCAAGCGTTTTTTTTCATACAATTTAAGTTTAATTAAAAAACCAATTCGTAGTAGATTTTTTGTTTTCTATTTGTTTATTTGCCCAAAAGGTTATGGAACATATCACGATCAATAGAACATGAAGCTTGTAAAAAATAATGAAAAGACTATCAAAGAAACTGAAAAATATTATGCTCGATGACTATATTAGAACTCACGAAACATGAAACTTCATATGTTGAATAATCTTCTATTGTCTAAAATCACCAATGCCAAATGATGCTATGATCACCTGTATGACTTTTTGATAAGCTGCATTCTAAAGATGAACATATTATCTTAAAATTATATATCTTTACTATATTATCTTACACTTACCAAATTACATTAACATTTTAATAGTTCTTGAAATTTTCATACGATTATCGTATTTTGAAAGAAAGAAAATTTAGAAGGTCTTGGTCTAGAACTATAAGAAATAAATACAGTTCAATCATTACTACCGAGTAAAAATTATACTAATATCTAAATGGAGCTTTTGTTTAACATCATGCTACACTTAATATAAATATCTCAGTTGTTTTTCTAAAAAAATTATTCACACTTGAAGATATTAGATTGGAAAAAAAAAAAAAAAAAAACTAAACTATTCATCAACTATTGAATGAATAGTATTATTTACCTTTGGTAAATGTTAATATAGGTAATATCTTATGCTTTGAGAGCACAAGGGAATTAAGATTTAGACATGTCCATCCACCCACCATTTGGAAGCACATAATTACAGACTATTTGCTGCATACAGTAATAATCAATAGCCACATATGATCATTTTATGTTAGGTAACAACAGAAACTTTAAAAGGGAAACATATCGAGTTACCATTCTGGACCCTGCAGGACGTGTCGAACATTAAGACTATGATCACCATGTTAGCCCCTCTTGCTCGATCCCGCTAATTTGGTCGTCATATTACCTAAACCCCATAATTAAAATCTGTTTGTCGCCTGTATACACATACATATATAAAACACATTAATTCATGTCCTTATTTAATCTTTCACCGCCTTAAACTTCAACATAGGAACAAGAAAAATGAAGGTAATATTGACCAATATTGCTTTAATTTGTTAACTACATTCATATTGTATATTTGTATGCTAGCTTCAATAATATATCATAACATTTCGATTAATCCGCAGATTTTCAGTTGGGTTCATCGTCAGTTTCATCACAAAAGTGTGGCAGATTATGACAAAGTGGTGCTAGTTGAAAATGAAGCTTTTGCAAGTGCATGTGATGGATGGAAAGATGGCCTACTTGCCATTGGTACTATGGGAATTGATTATTTGCAAGAATTCAAGGTGAAAGATGAAACCTTTATGAACAATCAAATGCAGTTTGTTGGTGATGACCATGAAGAAGAAATGGAATGCCCATTGGTGCTAAAAGCTTCTAAACATGGTTTTAATCACTTTGAAAGACAAGATCATTTACCATGTGATGAAGTGGCTAAACCTAACAATCATCAACAAGAACAAGATGTAATTGGTAATGTGGAAGATTTAACCCCGATTAAGAAGAGTGGAGAGCGAACCACTCTTGCCGACTTACTTTGGGCTGATTCTGATGATCATAAGCTCAAAGTCCCCTACCATGATCATAGTAGTACTAGTATTGATCATATTGAATCCATCAAAAAGTTTTTAATCACTTCAAAGAAGAAGAAGAAGAAATCTGATATTGATCATTCAGGTCAACCAATGATCAAGAAAACAAAACAAGTGAGTTTCACTTCCTTTTCTCTCTTTAATTAGGGTATGCATGTAATAGCTAAGAAATGAAATGTTCACATAATTTATACAAAAGTTTATTCACGAAATGATGTGGCCGAATGAAATTAAGGGATAGAATCATGAAAGATAAACAAAAAATGAATTTCATTGGTCAATAGCATATACCAATTCATTAATTTGTAAATTTTATGTAAATGTGGTATTCCTCGAATGACAATTACAGGGATGTTGTTATCATTTTCCTTTTATTAATTACTGATTAATCATTTAAACTTGAATTGTGGGTTGTTTCCATTTATGTATGTCGAAAGCTTTTGAAAAAGATGTTGAAGAAGAAGATCCATCCGGACATCTCGATTCAAAAGGAAGAGATTGCGGTGATCCTCAGTCAAAAAAGAGATGACTATGCTACCTGATGATCGATTCAAGACTTCAATGGTACTGCTAATCCGTACTAGTATTTGTTTAAAATCATCAAATTAAGGTCCACATGCACCTAATTAACGTACAATTGCATGGTTGTTTCAATTGAAAATTGGATACTATAATTACCAAGAGGAATCCAATAAGAAGGTGCCAATTTATGTCACTTGCCTCCATCACATCCACATGATATAAACATCAACATACTACTGTATATACACTTTTTAATCACTTATTTAGCCTTTTTTGTCAGAAGGTTGTGGGCTAACTTATGTTTACTTTGTCTTGTTGCAGTTTTTATTACAACGGGAGCAATTGAGGAGTCTGTTTACGATTATTCACGATTATTCATCTTATTATATAATCTGTTAATCGTCGATCTGTAATAATTGGTGCTAGAACTGTACTAAGCAAGTGTCGTTGCTCGTGTTATCAACTTAATTATGGTTGCGTTAATTGTCTTAATGAGATTGTGTCATATAATCTGATGGTCATCAGTATCTTTATAAATAATCGGATTTTGTTAGACACTCATATAAACTAACTAGCAACTACGGAGTATTTGATTGCAACTTCAAACAACATGAACACACTGTAGGAGTGTAGGTTCATTTTGTAACCAGATGATTATCGAACTTTGGTTAACAATTGTCACATAATTACTACCAAATCTTAGTTATAAAGTAATGGTCATTAGGAACATTATATATGTTGACATGTTGAATCATTTATAAGCATAATTAATAATAATTTCACAAAAAATACACAAATCTTGTTAATTAAAATATTTTTTCTTATCTAACTAAGGTTAATCCAATAATTGCAGTCAACGAAAAATCATATGTAAAAAGAAAATGAACACATAATGAATTCCACATTGCATAGAACTTTATTAAGAGCACAATGAGTGGGAAGGGCAAGACACCAGCGTTCATCAACTTGAACACCGGATTCTGACGTTCACGATACCAGACCGACGTGCAAGTCCGACATTCAATGTCAATGTTGAAAGTAGCACGCATTAGTGTTCAACTTTTTTTCTCTTCTTGTTCTTTTCTTTTTCTTTTTGCTTTTCCCTTTTCCTTTTATTTGATTGGTTATATACATTTTTTATTACCCATTTGAACACCGAGTTGAACGTTGAACCACTCCCCTAAAAATTCATTCCCGTATTAAGTTTAAGTATTTAATTGAACACTAAGCTAATTCGTCGTCGAGAATTGAATAGTATAACATACGAAGATCCTTTATCCATATCGAATCCAAGATTGGATTCCCGGACCCCCCCTGCCCCAGCCAATCTCCCGTCGGGTCAAGTTCCACCATTCGTTCGATAATCTGAACCTTGACCTCGAACAGGTCTTCGGCGGTGTATCGCGCTAGCTGCATATCTAGCGTCGAAGGCACGGTGTTGCCCGACAAAAGACGACGCTCGATAGAGCGGACCGAATCCTCTCCTATCACTTCGTCTGGATAATACGTGCAGGGAACCCCTTGAACACAATGTCAACGTTAGGTTCGGCTTAAATTAAATGGGCTAACAGAATACCAGCCCTTATTCGGCCCAAATATTTATCCAAACCAAGAACAACATTCATCTCAGCACAAAATATTAAGTAACATGGGTAGGGTTCAAATGAGAATAGGAATTTGTGTGAGAATGAGGGAACCAATGATATCAAGCCATGTGTACAAAGAGAATGTTTCACATGTATAAAACCCATTTACCCCCAACATCAATTATCTCACAAACGACAAATCGAAAAATTATGAAAATTGCACCATTAAATTCGTCGTTTTCTCCTCTTCGATTTGCCGTCCCTCAAGACATACTTTCGAAAAGTTTTTTTTTTTTCATTTTTTTGGTGGGTTTCACATTTACTAACACATGTGTTAAAGTGTTGCGTTTAGGGTTTAGGGTTTGTGGTTTAGGGGTTAGGGTTTAGGGTTTGAGGTTTGGGGTTTCTCCCCGAAACCCCAAACCTCAAACCCTAAACCCTAAACCCTAACCCCTAAACCACAAACCCTAAACCCTAAACGCTTTACAAAACGCTAAACCCTAAATCTTTCTAAACCCTAAACCTTGAACCCCTTCTAAACCCTAAACCCTTATAAACCCTAAACCATAAACCCTACTAAACCTAACCCTAAACCCTAACCTTAACCACAAATTAAATGTACAACTAATCACTAACACATGTGTTACTAATTTGTGAAACTCACCAAAAAATGAGAAAAAAAAAAGTTGTCAAAAGTATGCCTTGAGGGACGGCAAATCGAATAGGAGAAAACGCTGAATTTTATGGTGCAATTTTCATAATTTTTCGACTTACCGTTTGTGAGATATTTAATTTTTAAAAATGTGGAGGAGAGATAATAAATTGTGGAGGAGAGAGAATAAAGTGACACATGGCAGAAATCTGTTGGTTCCTTCATTCTCACTCAAAATTGGTGTACTCATTTGAACCTTACTCAAAGTAACATCTGATAATTACTACATCGGATCATATGCTCATCATGTCGATTTTGAACAAATTAATTTAACAAAATTGAAGACGTTAAAAAGCAATTGCCTACACGGATTTCCGATTTTACTATCTCCGGTTGCTCCTCCGACCGCCGAATCCCTAATTTGTCTTGACAAAAATCCCCATTTTCTACTCGCAAGTGAGTACTGCTAATCTTTTTTAGGGTTTTCAGTGTTTTCGTTTATATCATATATGTAGACAATATGATTAGATTGGAATTTAGCATTAACGCTTCAATATTTGTTCATTACTGTAACATATATTCATTTAATTTTGATTTTTGTTCATTAATGATATATATTTCACTTAATTCTGATTCTGCTACCGGCAGTTAGGCTTCCTATTTACCTGATTAAAATCAGCTGCTCTTATGTGTTGATTCATGTTATATGTTTTTGCTTGTAATTTTTTCAGATTAGGAATCGTCCAAAGATATATGTGTATATATTCAGTACATCTACTAAGAAGTGTGTTCTTACACCTGTATGATTAACTAAATATAATTTAATCATGTAGATAGATAGAGAGATAGATATAGACATATAGTTGAATTTAGCTGCCTATGTATTAGAATTAGTGTCAATGGTTATAATTTACTCCAACTGTTAGCTGATAAGATGTGAATTGTGTAGCATGATGTTTCGTGTATAGGAACATGTTAATGGTACTTCCAGTTCTATTTTGTATAGGAACATGTTAATGGTAGTTCCTTACTCGAGTTATTGTATAGCATGATGTTTCGTGCATAGGTGGTCCATATCTTACTATTCTATTTCAGGTTATTGTAAGTTGTATGTTATGTGTATTATGCTAGGTGGTTCTCAAGGATACAGTTTGTTAAAGATCAATGGACCGGCAAGGTCATGATTATGCAGCGGCTGCTGCCATGGCATTTGCACAACAGCAGCAACAAGCTGCCAATATCCAGCAGCAGCAACAGCAGCCACCACCTTATGGTTTTCACCCACAGCATCAGCAGTTTATACCTTCGGTACACGGGCCTCCTTTTATACCACCACATCCTTCTATCCAACAGTTTCCACGCCTTCCGCTTATGCCACAGCAGCCACAGATCCACCCTCACCCTCCACCTCATCTTCACTTTCCTCACCAGCAACCACCACCGAATTTTCCTCCACATATGCCGCCTCATTTAGGGTCTTCTCCATTCCATGGCCCGTATGATGCACCACCGCCACCTGCTCCTCCACCTTCTGACCCTGAGCAACAAAAGTGTATTGATAAACTTGTTGAGTATGCTGTAAAAAATGGCCCAGAGTTTGAAGCCATGATCCGTGAAAAACAGAAAGATAATCCCGCTTATAGTTTCTTGTTTGGCGGCGAAGGTCATAGTTATTACCGGTATAAACTCTGGTTAGCTGCACACCCACCTGGCGGCATGTTCAACCAACCTCCTTTCCCTGCAGCGTCTGTTAATATGATGCACAATTCTAATCCTATCATGAACCAGCCGTCTTTAAATGCTCCACACTTAGCTGCTGGTCCTGGTGGACATCAATTGCATCAGCACCCTTATCCGCCATATTTTGACCAACAACACCATCAACATTCTCAGCCTTTCGTGGGTCACGGGCGTCCGGAGTTTGACCAGTCAACCAGGACTTTCAAAGGTCTTTCTGGGCCACTACCTTCTGATGTTGCATCAGAAATGAGTAATGTGCTTAACAGCCTCACAGGAACTAAAGAGTCAATTAAAGGTGCCAAAATGTGGTTTATGCAAAGGTCACCGTTTGCACCGGCTTTAGCGGAAGCACTTAGGGATAGGGTGTATTCCCTTGATGACCCTGAAAGACAGCTGCATATTATTTACCTTGCAAATGACATTCTATTTGACAGGTAACAGTATTATTTATCTATTTGTTAAGCTATTAGTTTATCTTGAATAGTGATACTAAGATATGCTATGTGTATATTATATTTCGAAACTGCAGCTTGCAAAGGCGTGTCAATCCTCATGAGATTGATAATGAGGCGCTTGCGTTCAGACATGTGTTAGGTTCCATGCTTGCAAGAATTTACCACAACCCTGTAAACAAAGATGAAAATCAATCACGTTTGCAGAAAATTGTGCAGTTTTGGGCTTCCAAGGAAGTTTATGATCCTGATACAATACATATCCTTGAGAATGAGATGCTGAATGGCCCACCTGTTGGTTCTTTTCAACCTAGTAGGAATGAGTTATCTACTATCTCAGGTACCCAAACCTCCACCAAACACACACTCACACACACATTAGGTAGGTTTTTAATGGAATTAGATAAGGGTTGTTCAATGTTTATTTCCACCTTCATGCAGGACATCTACAGCAGGCATGGCAGCATGATAAACAGGGTATGATGCCAAATTTAGCAGAGCAAGAGCATCATGATAAACAAGCTCCACATTTGATGACACCATCAATCCCAACTGTTGGTTATGGTGGGCCCATACCCTTGTCGTCTTCTATTCCGCTCCCAAATCAACAACCTCCCCCTCATATGATTCCACCACCAGTTGGAGCTGAGAAATTACCTCCATACCCTTTGTTCCCACCTGGTTTGATTCCTGGAATGGTAAGAAAGATGCAGATTGGCAGTGGTGTACCTTACTCTCCAATGAGCCCTTTAGACATTCCAACTGTAATACCGCCCTCTACTCTATCACAAGCTGAAATTCTGGAAAAGGTATCGAAATTTTTCAAAGACATTGGAGAAGTGAACCCTTCTGAAGGACCAATGCGACCAGGTGATGGAAAGAGTGATGATGAAGACGAGTATGAACGAGAGCCTATCGTTCGTAAAGGTGGTGCTTGTATACCTCCACCACCTAACCTACAGGTGGACCCAGAGACTGGAACCTTTGCTGATGGAAGTGTGGAGAAGAAGCCTGGCTCGACTGGTTCAGGTAGGCTGGGGCTTGGGGCAACGGCTAACCCAAATGAAGTGAGTCAGTATGATGATGTTTACAGCTCATATAGGAAACAGAGAAGCACAAATTACCATACGTCCATGAGTGCAAGAGCTTCTACAAGGTGAAGTTGATTAACATGTTTTTCTGTTTATTCTAGGATAAGAAGTCATTGCACTTGGATTCATGTCAAAATATGTGCTACTTTGATTTCGTTTTTGCTAGTTATGTCAATGATTAGCTTTACTTTATTAAATGTAATCAGTTGCAGATTCTACCGCATTGAGGGGCTGAGGGTGAATTTTGTTTTATTTCTCAATGTTAATCTACAAGTTTAGTTCATTGATATATTCCGCATTGTTGGTTCAGATTTCAAAATGGTAATTTCATACAGATAGACACTACTAGGTACAAAGACAAATGAATATCTGTAGAGCTTTCTGTTATCTTTGGTGTTTCAGTTATTTTAGATGAATGTGCTGCCGATGCCGTCCACCTTTACCGTCCACCAATCACCATCATCCAACTCTAGTTGTTGCCGGCACCCTATAAATTGAAAAACAGAGAGAAAACTGAGAATGACAACCCACATCAGCACCCACTGCATATTCTTTAATTAAAGGGTGGGAATGAGTCTGTTCGATTATGTTTCAGTAAACTCTGAACTAAGACCGATGTAAATTTCTTTTGGGCGGGTCAGACTATCAGGCTTCTGGTTTCTTGTGCAGTTTGTGTTCGGTTTTGGTTCAGTATCTCTGCCTCTGATCATATGGTCTTTTAAAACGCATTTGTTCATCCTGGCCTGAAAGAAAACAGACCCCTATTCCATCACCAAGACACCAACATGTGTCAAACTTTGTCCTTCACATCAACCAAGTTGCAATGTATATATATTATAAGTAGCAAAATGAATGGGTCGGGTCACGGGTCTAGATGGGTTTGGGTCTAAATGGGTCCGGGTCTAGATGGGTCATTTAGGAGGATGGGTCTAAACGGGTCTAATGGGTCTTGAGTCGGGTCGACCCATCGGGTTTCCACCAATTTTTTTTTTTTTAGTGAAAAATGAAAAAAATGAAATGAGGTGAAAAAAAAAATTACCCGCTAGACCCGTCTAGACCCGTTGGTTAATTGTTAAACTATTAGAGGTTATATTAAATACCCATTTAGACTCATCCAAAAAAATGAGTGGAGACCTAACAAACTCATCCCCTTATAAATATTAACCAAGTTGACCCATAAATAACCAATGAGTCTAAAATTGTCACCTCTAATATGTAGAAAATTTTATTTATAAAATTATAATTGATGTAATCAAATAAATCCAAACAATTAATCTAACGCAATCAGTTAATCTAATATTGCTAGTAAAAAACTTGTCTACAAAGTCTAAAGAGGATGGCTATTCTTAAGTCTAATGGGGCCCGGCTTTCTAAAGATGGGACTAAAAGTCTCATCGACGAACATTATTTATTGGTAGTGCACCTTTTTTGCAATGTATATGTTAGCTCTAGTCTAAGGTCATAATCATTTCGCGATCGAGGACTTCCTTTTGATACCCAGGTTCACTGGATTTGCATGTGATTCGGCTTCCACCCATTTGTTGTTCAATTTGTGCGCCATCACATTTCTGATCCCTAAGGTCATCTCGAATGGATGCATTAAAACATCAAATTTAGTATTTTGGTGTAAAAAACCATTTCCAACCATGACGTTTGTCTGCTATGTGTCAACTCAAGTGATGTTCCTTACTTGATAATTAGGGAAACGATAAATACACCATTAATGTATACAATAATACAATTTCTTAATGTACAATTTTGTGGTATATATACGATTTATAAAGTAAGGTTCAAATGAGTACAACAACTTTTTGTGTGAATGAGAGAACCAATATGAATGCGTCACGTGTCACTTTACCCACTTTCCTCCACGTTTTTAAAAATAAATATCTCCCAAACGGTAAGTCGTAAAATCACAAAAATTGCACCATAAAAATTAGCGTTTTATTCTCTTCGATTAGAGATGTGACAAGGTATACATTCGACCGATTTATTTTTTCGTTCATTGGTGGGTTTTGAAAACGAGTAACACATGTGTTACAAGCTCGTAACACATGTGTTACTAATTTTGTACAATTTGTAAAACCCAAAAAAAGAGTAGTCGAAAGTATACCTTATGAGATGGCAAATCGAAGAGAAAAAATTGCTAATTTTTATGGTACAATTTTTATAATTTTTCGACTTACCGTTTGTGAGATATTTGATTTATAAAAATGTGGAGGTTAATAGGTTTTATGACGCATTCTTATTGGTTCCTCCATTATCACCAAATTTTCCATTCTCATTTGAACCTCAAGCCGGAACTAAATAGATATAAAGTTAAGTCTCTCTATACATTGGTTGATAAACATTTCTTTTAACTTATTCGTTGAATTTGAGATGTGTCAAATTACACTCCCTTTGTTAGACTTTCGATAGGAGGTTTTTAGTTTTTACAAAGCTTTTTTCTATTAAATTTGTGTAAGAGCTTTTTTATAAAAAGTTTTCATGCATATAAAATCATTAAAAAGTACACTTTTAACAAGGTGAGAGATTGGAAAGCTTGCGATTTATCAAGTCTTTCTCTCTTACCTAGTTCATTTTGTACTATTTAATACTATTACATATATGAACTTTTTTTTTTGTCATTGAGCAAAAGTTTTTTTGAAAAAAAAACTCAAACACAAATTTAATAAAAAAAGCTTACTATGAATCTATGTTTGGAGGTGCTCCTAGGAAAATCTTTATGTTTATATACTCTCTCCGTCCTATTTTTATTATTCTGTTTTGACTTTTGAATTGTTTTTTTTCAATTTTGATCTTAAATATTTTTATTTGTGTTATATAATACTTGATGTAAATTATATCCAATGAACATACATTCAAAACCCAATCCATTTATATATTTTACATCAAGTATTATATAATACAACCAAAAATATATATGGTCAAAGTTGAAAAAAAAGACATATAAAGTCAAAACAAGACAATAAAAATGGGACGGAGAGAGTAGTAATTTGTCAGATATATGTACTTTTTCCCGTTGTATATACCCTGATGTGATCTTTATTCGTTACGTTGTTTTAGTAATCAAACGGGTCTATTGTCGACTCTTTAAACAAATTAGTGTTTTTCACGGTTTCATATCTATGCAACGGTTTCTTTAAACAAATTACCACCACCTTTATTTAGAATTTAGTTCGATTTTGGTAAAAGTGGTACGTAAAAAGAAAAAATATGCTCAATAAATGGGGTTGAAAAATACATTAGACATATTAAATTAAATTATTATTAATAAACAATAGTTATTATTTCTCAATTAATCTATTTATAAACTACTCCTTCCGTCCTAATCAAAATTACTCCATTCGTCCCGGTCAAAGAGACAACTCCAACATCGTGCACAGGGATTCCATAATTGGCGCTGTTAATTTTAGAAAGTTAATACATAAAGCTAGTGGTCACTACATGTATAATGGATTGGTCTTCTTAATAATTTACCAACTTCAACTCCATTTTAACAACTTCTAAGAATTTATTCATTGATACAATTTTGAACATTTTCACCACTTCTTTGATTACACACCATGAGAAAAGGTAAGAGAAAGTAAAAATATAAAATCATTCATTTTTCCACAATCCACAAATCAACAAAGCAAAAGTTGTTTAGAATACCTCCAACTTTTTACACTATATATAAGAAGTTACAATTATTAACTCCTCAAATTCACCCACTCTCACATCGTCGAAAAATAAACAGTAAAAAAAAAGATGTGTGTTTTGCATATAAAACAAATCAAACACACGTGAGAAAATACATGCATGTGATGATCATATATAACTTAACCATGCATAAATCTACCACGTATCTCCAACCGATGATCCACGTGTTATCTTTATTCTTTCCCATTAATTAGCCCTTCGACCGTATCGAAGACTCTTTAATTTCATTCCATTTTACCGTACAACATCACCTGCCCGACCTCCCATTAATTAATTAATTAATAATGGGCACCACCATCACCACCACCACCAACCGTGGCCGGATAAAGCAGCAGCCGGAGGTGCCAAAAGGGTGTATGGCAGTTAAAGTCGGTGAAACAGGTGGTGAACAACAACGATTTGTGGTTCCAGTTGTTTGGTTTAATCATCCACTTTTCATGCAGCTGTTGAAAGAAGCAGAAGATGAATACGGGTTTGAACAAAAAGGAACTATTACTATTCCTTGTAACGTGCATCATTTTCGAACAATTATCGGTTATATTATTCATCATCATCAACATCAACAGCAGCAGCAACATTTTGGGTGCTTTAGGGTTTTTGCTGGCTGATAAATTAACTGTATATAAGTAATTATGCATGTTGTATAACGTATGCTACATAACTGTACGTATTCTATGTTTTCATGCAGTACGTGCGTACTTTATTTTCTCTGATTTAGTCTTAGTTAATTATATTTTAAAGAGTAAATTATTTAAATCGTTCATGTGGTTTTCAATTTTATCCATACGTCGTCCCTCACTTCCAAAAATTATTTAAATCGTCCATGTGGTTTTCAATTTCGTTCAACGATAGTCCAAAATGGACTATTTAAATAATTTATTTCGGAAAGTTTTGTTCACCAGTTGTGACACCCCCAAATTTAATGCTTTGCGGAAGCGAGTTTTGGGTGTCACTAATCTAATATCAAAACACCAAAGTACAAGCAAACGACTCTAAATGAGACGTTGTAGAAAATATATTACATTACATAAGTTTTCAAAAGTAATACAAAGCTTAAGTCATAAGTTTGAAACATAGTAGTGAGTTCGCAAAAAGATTGCAGAAGATTTTAATACATAACCATTATACAAAATATAATGCAAGAAAATCTTCATGTCTAAATGGATGCATGCGACTCGTGATAGCTAGCTTATCCTGTAGGCCATTCCTACTATTGCTGAGTACCTGAGAATACATCACTAAAAGGTCAACCAAAATGGTTGGTGAATCTCACAGGTTTATAGTATACAGTAATAAGCAGTTGAGTAAATCAGTAAGTAAAACGTTTACAATCAGTAAAACAGTAAAGTATAATTGTACAACAGTAGTAATTTAGTAAAATAGTATTTCACAAACATAGTAAAGTCGGTGTAGTCGGTCAATTTATTGCCATGTCATGAGCCATTATAGTCGAAGCTTAACACGTCTGTAGTTTTTGCCCCCGTGAGTACTAATCCAAAAATACTCATATCAAACGAATAAGAAACGCCTGTTTATACTAGTGCGGTTCGTGGTGGAGCTACCACCCCAGGCGGGGATTGTCTGTCCCATATGGATCCATATACTAAAATTCGCGCTTATCTTATAACTGACGACTATAATCAGAGGACTTCATTGGATTAAATAGAAACTCATGCAGTTCAGTAAGGCAATACGTCGGTAATTAATACATTGTATTTGGATTAAAGTCGGTAAAATAATACATTTTGTACTTGTATTATAGTTTGTAAAATAATACCTTTTGTACAGGTATTAAAGTCGATAAAACAATACATTTTGTACTTGTATTCAAATCAGTAAAATAATACATTTTGTACTTATATTATAGTTTGTAAAATAATATCTTTTGTATTAGTATTAAAGTCGGTAAAATAATACATTTTGTACTTGTATTATAGTTTGTAAAATAATACATTTTGTACTGGTATTATAATTTGTAAAATAATACATTTTGTATTTGTATTAAAGTCGGTAAAATAATACATTTTGTACTTGTATTATAGTTTGTAAAATAATACATTTTGTATTTGTATTAAAGTCAGTAAAATAATACATTTTGTACTAGTATTATAGTTTGTAAAATAATACATTTTGTATTAGTATTAAAGTCGGTAAAACAATACATTTTGTACTTGTATTCAAATCAGTAAAATAATACATTTTGTACTTGTATTATAGTTTGTAAAATAATACCTTTTGTATTAGTATTAAAGTCGGTAAAACAATACATTTTGTAAATGTATTTAGTAATTCAAGTAATCTTAGTAAACAATCATTTTCAGTAAACAAGTACATACAGTAACAATACATTTAGTAAACAAGTGATGCATCTCCCCCAAAGTAAAACAGTAAAAAGGGGTAGTGAGACTCACCTGTTGAGCAAGCAATCCTAAAGTGCGCGCGTGTACCAATCGTAACCTCCTAATGCCCTAAACACGCGAGATTACATATTTGTAAGTGTACGCCTAGTAGTTCATTCGTATATTTGTTTACTTAATTGATTGTATTCAACGTATTTGTCTAAGGTTTACGTTTACGCGTTTGTAATCCAATTAAGTTTGTAGTTTGAAAAATGTGCAAGGCCCATTGGTGTCGGGTTACAATTATATTTGAAAAATATAATTACAAATGTTCCAAGGAAATATACTTTGTATAATTGTATTTCGTATATTTTATTATTGTATTGTTTACAATTTATAGTGAGTTTGTACGAGTCGATACTTAGTTTATAAAACGAAAATTTGTTTGACTGTGAGTTGGATCCGCCGGATCCTTAGACAATTCGCCGGATCAGTGTCCAAAGAGGGGAATCCGCCGGATTGGTTTGAATCCGCCGGATTCAATGATCTCGAAGGGAATCCGCCGGATTCATTGAGTTTGAAGAGGATCCGCCGGATCAATATTAGAATCCGCCGGATAGTTCATGGGTTTGGGTAGGAATCCGCCGGATTCACCCGAATCCGTCGGATTCACGTGTCTGGTTCGACTCTGTTCGTACAGAATGTTTACAAAACCCGTTTTAAATCCAAATTCCGCAACCAATAACTTAATACTAAGCTAGTACATGTTATACTACGTAATTTAAACATGAATTAGAAAGAAAAACGAAATGATTCCTTACAATTTTTGAAAACGAAACCGTGAGGTGGTGATGATGAAGAACACGATGATGATGATGATGAACAAGGATGGAGATGATGATGATCCAGATTATGATTATGATTGTTGTTGATGATGTTGTGTTGTTGTTGTTTGGGTTTGAACCGAGAGGAAAGAGAGCGAGAGATTGAGATTGAAATGTGAGCGTGTGTGTGTATCAAATAATTGAGGTCGGGTATTATAACCGGCCTCAATTATTGAGGTAGATAGGTAATTCTCGACCCGTGTTCGTGTACCCGATCGTAATGTAGTAAAATCATTTAAAATGATAATTTTCTAAAAATGTAATCGTATACGTTTTCAATCAAAGAATTTTATAAAAATACTTTTAAAGAGATATAAAAATATATCTTTGTTTTTGTCCCAATTGACGAATAGTTTTCTGTATCTAAAATGTATTTAAATTTCAAACGGAGTACGTGGTTATTATTCTCAATAATAATACTTTGTTTAAAAATGTTTCTCACCAACTTTTATTTTGGGTTTCTACGTTTTGTTTGATTCGTGTATTTACGATTATTCAATTAATCGTTTCGGTTTATATATTTAAATATATATAATACTTGTGTACTTGAGTACTGACACGTATGTAATTACGTGTTTTAAAAGTTTAAATTAGGAGCTAATTTTGGGTTATTTTGACCGGGTGTCACATTCTCCCCTTGTTAAGAGAATTTCGTCCCGAAATTTGTGCTTAGTAATTGTCTGTGTATTTTCTAAGAAAGTGTGTGAGTCTATTGTGAGTGCTATAACCTCATTCTAATAATACATCCCTCCCCTTGTTAAGCTAACGCCCTACTGGCCATTAAAGGAATAGAGGGAGTGTGTTGTAAGGTAGTTGACCATTTTGTCGGTAGGACAAGGTCAGTCAGTCACTAAGATGTAGCTACACTTTGTACTAGTAGCCTAAAGTAAATAGTATCTTTCACTATGTTCCCACAATACTAGACCCTATCAGTCTCCTACAGAAACTATATGGTTCAGCCTACATTTGTTTCAGGTGGGATGTTACCCATCGTATATAAAAATAACTTTTAACCGGCATGTTTTCCCGGTATACAACAGAGTAGGATATGTTATTCCTATATATCTGCAAGCTAAACATTGTCTCTTAAAGAAACTATAGAATCTAAATTGTCTCCTTTCCCTAATCCTTTCATGTACTTAGAATCTAGAGAAACATAATAGTATTTAAGCAACAAGTAAGCTCTACCAAAGTAATTTGTATGTAGGCAGTAGGTAATGGTCAGTGTCGTCATAGTATAAGTTAAATTCTATTAGTTTCGTATAGAATTAAGTTGTTACGTGGAAGCGTACCCTTAGTTGTTGTTTGGATTAAACTTAGTCTCACTGACATTGCTTGTCAAGATTTCTCCTCGAGAGTTCTTTTCTTCACTGTTGACACTCTCATCAGCCAGTAGTGGGCAATTAGTTTTATAGTGTCCATTAGTTCCACACTTAAAGCAAACCTTCAAGGCTTTAGAATCTTTGCCCTTAGGAGGAAATTTGCAGTCCTTAACTTGGTGTCCAAATACTTTGCATCGGCTGCAGGGCGCGATACAAGATCCTTTGTGGTGTCGGTTGCATAGGGAGCAGAAGGGTAGATTTCCTTTGTAAATACTAACAGTTTTTACTTTCTTTGCTTCAGGTACAGCAGGATTGGAGATGGAAATTTCTTCCAATTTCCTCTTACCGATTGCCACTCTTGGCTCAGTATTCTCCTCAACAGGATCATCATATAGAGTTAATTGTGAGGTCGGGCTATCAGCTGCGACATTCGCCTCTTGAATGATTGGTTGAGACGACCTCAGCTGTCATAGGTTGTCTTCCATTGTTAGCATGCGTAGTTCGCATTTGTGAGCGTGCATTTCACTCTGATAAGCAATTTGTCGTAGTTCGATGATGTCTCCCCTGGCTTCAGTCAGCTGACTTCGGAACAAGTCTAGAGTTTCCTTAAGGAAGTGAACAACTTCAGTGCCTATGTTACTAGGAGTGGGTGTATCAAGCAGAGCAGTAGTAGCGGTGTTATTGATGGTGGGGTTAAGAACAGAGTTTTGTTGAGCTGTCCTAGTAGTTCCTTCGATGAAAGTCAATGCAGATTCTGTTGCTGATTCAATCAGTTGTTTCTCAGTTTCCTTCACCGACATCATTTCCTCTGACACCTCCTCAGTTTCTAGCCTCAACTCGCTATCCAAAGTGAGGAGGTAAAGAAACATCACATGCTCCTCACTGAGCTGATCGTCATCCGACGTGTAGTTGTTAGCAGCGTGATTAGTCATTTCCTACAGTTTGATGTTTTTGTGTTAAGGTGATATTTTGGGTAGTTATTCTCAATCACCACTAAAGCACATAGTATTTCATATCACACAATCAGGTCATATTCATCACAACCTAACACAATTCAAGTAAGTAAGAATTGTACACTCCTAGGAATGGATGATTGCACTAATGACCTAGAGTAGTTTATCAATTCCTAATTCTATCTTGTACTTAGAATCTAGGAAATACACAAGAATAGTTAAGCAGTACATAAGATTTTTCCAAAGTAAATATGGAGATAGTAGAGTCATTTATAAACGAATGTACCATCATTGAGCAGGTCAGCAAGCGTCGGGTTTGGGTCTTCCCTAGCACGGAGTACATAGGCTCTTCCTCGAGCAGGGTTGTTGTTTTTGTTTTTCAGTTGAGGGCAATCATTCCTGAAATGCCCAGTACCATTGCACTCATAACAAGTCTTAGGTGCAGAAGTGTTGGTACCAGTTGCAGTTGTCTTGCAATCCTTGGCCAGATGCCCGAATCTCTTGCATTTGGTGCATGGACACGCACCATCATGATGAAGGCTACATTTTGAGCAAAAGGGTTTGCTTCCCTTATACTCCTTCTTGTCGCCTGAGCCAGTTGGGTAGGTTTTAACAGCATCAACCTTTTTATTGGAGGTGGTGGGGTTTCCTTCCCACTTACGCTTGCCAGAGTTTCCAGTAGGTGTTACAGGTGTCTCGCGCCTAACAACTTGCGCCATAAGCTCATGTGACATACGAATAGCACTCTGAATAGTTCCAGGTTTTGACAAAGTAACATTCCCTTGAATATCCTTCGGGAGTCCACGGATGTACCTCTCAATCCGCTTACGTTCAGGATCTACCATAGATGGGCAGAGAAGAGCGAGCTGCTGAAATCGGGTTGTATAGCCGATGATGTCGTTTCCCTGAACTGTCAAGTGCCAGAACTCATCTTCCAGCCTCTGGAGTTCCTCATTGGGACAGTACTCATCCCTTAGCATCCTTTTCAGTTCTTCCCATGGGATTCCATATGCAACATCAATTCCCACAGACTGAATATACGAGTTCCACCACGTCAGAGCACATTCTAGAAATGTGCAGGTGGCATACTTAACTTGGCAGTCTTCTGAGCAGTTACTGATCCTAAAGACTGACTCCATTCTTTCAATCCACCTGACCAATCCAGTGGCACCTTCCGTGCCCTTGAAGTTTAGAGGTTTGCACTTGAGAAAGTCATTGTAGCTGCAGGGTTTGGCAACAGGAGCATCGTTCACAGATGGTGATGATCGAGTAGCTAGAGCTTCGGCCACTCCTTGAGAAACAAATCGCGCGAGTTCAGCTGCGCTGAAAGTTTGTCTTTTTGGTGGCATGTTCCTTCAATAACAGCCAAGAAAAATGTGAGTTTTTGTGTAAGAGTATGATCATCATAGTTGTATATATAACAGTAATATATTACAACACAAGTGAAAATCACCGGTATAGAATAATGAAGATTGTAATCATTTAACATGCGAGTTCAAAAGATTACAAGATTTTGAGTATTACAAGAGCTGTCGGGGATATTACGTCCGAACAGATATCAAAAGTTATGCGGAATGTGATAGGGATGTAAGAAAAATTTGTGTACTTATAGAAAGTTGGAATTCGGATGTTAAATATGATAAGTGAGTGAGGGACGGTCCTCTGATGACCAGATCGTGTAGAATAAAGTATTGAAGTTCTTAATCTATACCTAGGTAAGTCTATTTCGAAGAGATGACCCTCTCTGTCAGGGCACATCCCGGTACTATTTTCCTGACTCGATCAACTTACCACAGGCCTCTTCTAAAGTGTGTTTGTACAGTGAGTGTGTTACTAAATATCGGAGGATCTTAATAAGCCTAATCATATAGGTGTAACCTATATATACTTATTATCCACCTAGTTGTGTCTATCACAGAACAAGTACAAGTCACGGTTCTCTCGTTGTCAGAGTCAACTAGTGCATTCCTGTTTAACATAACCCCTTTCAGATCTTACATCATCTTTATTTAATTGTACATAGTTGATCAGGCTATGTTAAATTAAACTCGTATGATGAAATCCCTGAACCAGTTATATCTAATGAGGAATACTGCCTAACGGTCATAGTCTAGGTCCACTAAATGCAACCTAGTTCGCTATAACCTTAGGCTCTGATATCAATCTGTGACACCCCCAAATTTAATGCTTTGCGGAAGCGAGTTTTGGGTGTCACTAATCTAATATCAAAACACCAAAGTACAAGCAAACGACTCTAAATGAGACGTTGTAGAAAATATATTACATTACATAAGTTTTCAAAAGTAATACAAAGCTTAAGTCATAAGTTTGAAACATAGTAGTGAGTTCGCAAAAAGATTGCAGAAGATTTTAATACATAACCATTATACAAAATATAATGCAAGAAAATCTTCATGTCTAAATGGATGCATGCGACTCGTGATAGCTAGCTTATCCTGTAGGCCATTCCTACTATTGCTGAGTACCTGAGAATACATCACTAAAAGGTCAACCAAAATGGTTAGTGAATCTCGCAGGTTTATAGTATACAGTAATAAGCAGTTGAGTAAATCAGTAAGTAAAACGTTTACAATCAGTAAAACAGTAAAGTATAATTGTACAACAGTAGTAATTTAGTAAAATAGTATTTCACAAACATAGTAAAGTCGGTGTAGTCGGTCAATTTATTGCCATGTCATGAGCCATTATAGTCGAAGCTTAACACGTCTGTAGTTTTTGCCCCCGTGAGTACTAATCCAAAAATACTCATATCAAACGAATAAGAAACGCCTGTTTATACTAGTGCGGTTCGTGGTGGAGCTACCACCCCAGGCGGGGATTGTCTGTCCCATATGGATCCATATACTAAAATTCGCGCTTATCTTATAACTGACGACTATAATCAGAGGACTTCATTGGATTAAATAGAAACTCATGCAGTTCAGTAAGGCAATACGTCGGTAATTAATACATTGTATTTGGATTAAAGTCGGTAAAATAATACATTTTGTACTTGTATTATAGTTTGTAAAATAATACCTTTTGTACTGGTATTAAAGTCGGTAAAACAATACATTTTGTACTTGTATTCAAATCAGTAAAATAATACATTTTGTACTTGTATTATAGTTTGTAAAATAATACCTTTTGTATTAGTATTATTTTACCAAGGTAAAATAATACATTTTGTACTTGTATTATAGTTTGTAAAATAATACATTTTGTACTGGTATTATAATTTGTAAAATAATACATTTTGTATTTGTATTAAAGTCGGTAAAATAATACATTTTGTACTTGTATTATAGTTTGTAAAATAATACATTTTGTATTTGTATTAAAGTCAGTAAAATAATACATTTTGTACTAGTATTATAGTTTGTAAAATAATACATTTTGTATTAGTATTAAAGTCGGTAAAACAATACATTTTGTACTTGTATTCAAATCAGTAAAATAATACATTTTGTACTTGTATTATAGTTTGTAAAATAATACCTTTTGTATTAGTATTAAAGTCGGTAAAACAATACATTTTGTATATGTATCTAGTAATTCAAGTAATCTTAGTAAACAATCATTTTCAGTAAACAAGTACATACAGTAACAATACATTTAGTAAACAAGTGATGCATCTCCCCCAAAATAAAACAGTAAAAAGGGGTAGTGAGACTCACCTGTTGAGCAAGCAATCCTAAAGTGCGCGCGTGTACCAATCGTAACCTCCTAATGCCCTAAACACGCGAGATTACATATTTGTAAGTGTACACCTAGTAGTTCATTCGTATATTTGTTTACTTAATTGATTGTATTCAACGTATTTGTCTAAGGTTTACGTTTACGCGTTTGTAATCCAATTAAGTTTGTAGTTTGAAAAATGTGCAAGGCCCGTTGGTGTCGGGTTACAATTATATTTGAAAAATATAATTACAAATGTTCCAAGGAAATATACTTTGTATAATTGTATTTCGTATATTTTATTATTGTATTGTTTACAATTTATAGTGAGTTTGTACGAGTCGATACTTAGTTTATAAAACGAAAATTTGTTTGACTGTGAGTTGGATCCGCCGGATCCTTAGACAATCCGCCGGATCAGTGTCCAAAGAGGGGAATCCGCCGGATTGGTTTGAATCCGCCGGATTCAATGATCTCGAAGGGAATCCGCCGGATTCACCTGAATCCGCCGGATTCATTGAGTTTGAAGAGGATCCGCCGGATCAATATTAGGATCCGCCGGATAGTTCATGGGTTTGGGTAGGAATCCGCCGGATTCACCCGAATCCGCCGGATTCACGTGTCTGGTTCGACTCTGTTCGTACAGAATGTTTACAAAACCCGTTTTAAATCCAAATTCCACAACCAATAACTTAATACTAAGCTAGTACATGTTATACTACGTAATTTAAACATGAATTAGAAAGAAAAACGAAATGATTCCTTACAATTTTTGAAAACGAAACCGTGAGGTGGTGATGATGAAGAACACGATGATGATGATGATGAACAAGGATGGAGATGATGATGATCCAGATTATGATTATGATTGTTGTTGATGATGTTGTGTTGTTGTTGTTTGGGTTTGAACCGAGAGGAAAGAGAGCGAGAGATTGAGATTGAAATGTGAGCGTGTGTGTGTATCAAATAATTGAGGTCGGGTATTATAACCGGCCTCAATTATTGAGGTAGATAGGTAATTCTCGACCCGTGTTCGTGTACCCGATCGTAATGTAGTAAAATCATTTAAAATGATAATTTTCTAAAAATGTAATCGTATACGTTTTCAATCAAAGTATTTTATAAAAATACTTTTAAAGAGATATAAAAATATATCTTTGTTTTTGTCCCGATTGACGGATAGTTTTCTGTATCTAAAATGTATTTAAATTTCAAACGGAGTACGTGGTTATTATTCTCAATAATAATACTTTGTTTAAAAATATTTCTCACCAACTTTTATTTTGGGTTTCTACGTTTTGTTTGATTCGTGTATTTACGATTATTCAATTAATCATTTCGGTTTATATATTTAAATATATATAATACTTGTGTACTTGAGTACTGACACGTATGTAATTACGTGTTTTAAAAGTTTAAATTAGGAGCTAATTTTGGGTTATTTTGACCGGGTGTCACACCAGTAGTCCATTTTGGACTATCATTGAACAAAATTGAAAACCACAGGGACGATTTAAATAATTTTTAGAAGTGAGGGACGACGTATGGATAAAATTAAAAACCACATGGACGATTTAAATAATTTACTCTATTTTAAAAGTTAATTAATCAACTGGTTTCCATGACAGATATATGATAGATTCTTAGCTACAACTTTGTGCTCAATAAAAATATATATTTGGCTCTTTGTAGGGATGGAATTTAAGATTAAAATATGTGTGGTGGACAGGGCGAGGCAGCGTAGGCAGCCGCCCACAAGAATTTATAAATTACGTAAAATTTTTTTTTTTAAGGTATTAATAACATTGTAAATTTTCGCCCCCACAAAACTATAAAAACAAAAAAATATTTGTTTTCCGCCCCCTCCCGTGCTCCGCCCCTGGTGGTGGACATCTGAGTGAAGTGTTTATTCTTTAAAAATTAGTTTTTTTTTTTAATCATAACAATACAGAATATGAATCTTTACTTCAATTTATAATTTTTTTATACAGTATGAATAAATAAACAGAAGTAAGAAGCTACAAAACTCTTAGAAAACAACTAAGAAATTTTAAAAATTATGACGTTTTTATGACATTAATTGAGGAATACGATGTGATAAACAATGCTATATATATATATGTACGAGTGATACTGTACATGTTGTATAAACGCTCAGCAATGGCAACGTTGATAATCGACAATGCTAACACTACTCTAACAGGTACCGGTAATCACCAAAATTACTAGCTATTATAATTAGGCCCCTTACTAACTAAAATTCTAACTCTGCCCCTAACTAACACGCTTGATCTGCTTAATTAAGACATACATCTATGACTGATAGATATGATTTACAAATTTCATAAAACAAGAATCTAATTAGATTCGTGTAGGTTAAGTTACTACAGTCATTAAAAACCTTCTGTAAGTAATTAGACACTACAGAGTACAGAGTGGATTCCAAACCCGTATGCCTTGCCAGTTAGTTGGTAAAAGTGTCTAAAATCCTTAATTTTGGTTTTATACTTTAATCCAGATTTAATTTACTTAATTAGTCATATAAGCTAGTAAGTATGTGTATTATTTTCGGGTCATTCGACAATGACAATTACACAATTTTAATTTTGAGATGTATGTTGCTGATATATGATAAAAAAACAACTGGTTAAATAACATAAAGAATACGTCCTTTATTTGTATTAGAGATTAGAGATTACAGATTAGAGAATAGTTCTTAATTAATTAGCTAAAGAACCAACTCACACACTCTCACTTTATTATTTTTAACGAAAAATAATTGTAAATTACTAGCAGTTAATAAACTTAATTTCATTTCAGGCTATAGGTTTCTACTGCTATATGAACCTACTGCTTGCCCCAAATATCTGGTCCTTCAACGGGCTCCATATCTGGGCCTTCAATTGGCTGCATATCTGGGCTTCCAAAGGCCTGCATATCTGGGCTTCCAACGGGTTGCATTTCTGGACCTTCAATGGGCTGCAAATCAGGACTTCCAATGGGCTGCATATCGGGACTTCCAACGGGCTGCATTTCTGGACCTTCAACGGGCTGAATATCTGGACTTCCCACGGGCTGCATTTCTGGACCATCAACCACACACTCCGGTGAAGAAATTGGGAAATGATCCTTATTATGACAATACGAATATGTCATATACTTAGCCCGATACAGATTCATTTTTCTTTTTTCAGTTTCCGAAATACCATTAGGAAGTCCAATATCACACTCAGGTGGCGTTGACCCAACCTGGTCAACACGACACCCGTTTATTACAAAACTGGAGTAACCTACCACAAACGGGCCGTTTTGGAAATCAACTCTATATTGTCCCTTATGCGTAGCCCAATCGGACCCATCCCAAATGGTTCCATACAAATACATAGGTTTTGATGGGAAAAGAACACCAGTTCCTTCAACATTTTCGACTACCCTGATTGGAAAACCATCCACATAAAAAATGATCCGACCCGTATTCCAAAGAATAGTATAATTATGAAATTCTTTAGACGGGTCAAACGGTAAAGTGTATCGTTCTTCCCTCCCTTTATCAACACTTCCGATACCATAATAATTGGTTTGCAGAAGCCATTCTTCACCATGAATATGTCCAAGAAACTCAAGATCAATCTCATCTCGGTCCTTTTCATTATTTTGAGTGTAGAATGTAGCGACAACACCAGCAGAGTAGCTATTGTTTGGTAGCTTGATAGAAGCAGTAAAAAGGCCATGATTGTATGCATATTTTGAAATGAAACCCGACCCGTATTTTGACCATTGGGTCATGGAAAGTTGTACTGACTTACCATTGTCGTATGGTACGACATTTTCGTTCCCATAGAGTGGCAAAAAGACTTCATTGAAGGGGACTATAGAAAGATTGAGTGCGATTACATGTTTAAAGATGATACTGGTGCAAAGAATCACAAGTTGTAGATGATAATGGTGCAAAGAATACAACATAATTTGATTATTTCAGTGTTACAAATTACAATGAACTGCGTGTATTCGTATGTGTATGTGTTTGTGTATTTATACTGGAATATTAGGTACAAAATAGAAAGTATTGAATAAATTCATGTATATTAAAGGCGTATTGATAAGGAAATGAGTAAGTTTAACAAGACAAGAAAACAGAGAAAATGAGAGTATGAACTGAAACAAAAGACTTGCAAATATGCATGCATGTGTTAATTCCATTCTATTAATCAGTCATTGGCAATTTATACATGATTTTCCTTAAAATCCCCTTAATTAAGTCTGCAAAAATTGAAGCACATAAACAAATCAGCATACGTAGGCCACTCCCATCCGTTTTCAAATCACTTCCTCATCACTTCTGCCACCCCAGCGCCACGTCAGCTTTCCACTAACTGATTCACAACTGATTATTCTCTACCATCAATGACTAATCACTTCTTCTGGACCCCACATTTACCAATATACCGCCATTTTAAACACTAAACAAAAAATAAGTCATGCGGGTCCATACACATTCAACCGATTATCTATCAGTTTAGCGATTAGGAAGCCAACCGATTAGCAAGTGATTGAACGGATGGCACGGAAAGGCTAATCGGTTTCAACCGATTAGCAAGTGATGACTCCCGATGGGAACTAATCGTGAACAAAACCGGGTTTCGGGCCTACCCGACCCGTACCCGGAACCCGAACCGGGTTTTAGTCAAAGGGAGAAAAACCGGTTTGTTGACCTACCCGACCCGACCCGAACCGGGTTTTTGACCCACGAATACCGGTTTTTAAACCGGGTTTTTCCGGGTTTTATACCGGGTTTTCCAACCCGACCCGCTTCCTACCCGGTCCCAACCCGATTGTGAGATCCGAAAACCCAAACCGGTTCCGTACTCGGCGGGTACGAAAAAAACCCGAACCGGGTTCAAAAAAACCGGTTTTTTCCGGGTTCGGTTCCGGGTTTTTTTTCGGGTTCGGTTCCGGGTTCGGGTTTTTTGTTCATGCCTAATGGGAACACCCTTATTATTCTATCAAATTAGATATTGCCAAGATCTTTTATGATTTGAAAATGATGTGTTAGGATAGTAACTTTAGCCCAACAACGCTAGCCCAATCCATTGGGCGATAGTCTGAAAATCAGGTGTTGTAGAACTAAAACTGTAGCCCAATATATCCATCGGGCCTCAAGCCCTCAACGGGTCACATCGCAGAGACTTTTGGTACAAGACTTGAGTATAGACTCATCATTTGATGAGATCAAACCGAGAGGGTTTGCGCCAATACTTTTTCACGTTAATCCACATATCCCAGATGTATTAGTAGTGAATTGTATAGTACGTATTTATGCTAGACCTAAATTTTATCTTAACAATATAAAACATGTCAAATTATTATTAATAGGAAATGATCGAATAGTTAGTCTAATCTAATTTGTTGTGATTATAAACGTAATATAATATTATGATATATATATATATATATATATATATATATATATATATATATATATATATATATATATATATATATCAAATAAAATAAAATAATCAAAAGGGATATTACCTAGATATAGAAAGTGGGCTTAATATTTTACGTTTTATCAACCCAATATATTTGTTCCTCAAACTATCAATCAAATTCGCAAACATGGGAAAAATCGCAAGATTGAAATAGGGTTAATAGACAATTTCGTTACTGTACTTTCCGAAAAAGTTCAATTTAGTTACCGAACTTTTATTTGGTTCAATTTAGTTACTGAACTTACAAAACCGGTTTACAAGTGTAAAATCCTCGTTTTTTATTCCAAAAAAATGAAAGTTCGATAACGAAATTGAACATTTTCGTAAACTACAGTAACTAATATGTGTATGATTAGAAACTTGAGTAACAATTTGATCAATTATTTAAATGTTCAGTAATTCAATTGAACCAAATAAAAGTTCGGTAACTAAATTGAACTTTTTCGGAAAGTACAGTAACGAAATTGTCGATTAACCCCTTGAAATATCATTTCGCAAGATTGTTTTCTTAACAAAATACTACATACTTTCGCAAGGATGGAGCGATTCACAATATCGATTTCGCAATATATGATGATTCAATTCTATATATAATTTCGCAAGATATGATCATCGGGTCGAAAACACTCAGAACTCATAACCTAATATGTGTATTTCGCACATATTGTTTGTCGTGCGTAATTTTCAAATGTTATAATCAGGTCGGCTTTTAACTCAAGATCCTGAATAAAAATCATAAAGTATATTTGAAATTCACAACCGTCACACGTCAGTTTGAAAAGCTCCAAAAATTCGCTGGTTTGTGTTTGGCCATTTACAGACTACAGTTACAGGGAAGAAAATGTGGTGGGGCAATCGCCAAGCCCAAGGGTTTCGCAATGGGCTTGGGTATATATATATATATATGTGATATTTTGAGAAAGAAAAAATGGGCTTTGATAATATGTTAAATACATTGCTTATTTTGTATATCCGTGTAAATTTCCCTAATCAAAATTATATGACAAGATCAAAACATACGTGAGTGACAGTCTGACAGAGTGTGATTGGGATGTGACTGCAATCACTGCATTATATTTGTGTTAAAAGCATTTAATAATTTAGAGATGAAACCGATGCATGTTCAGAAATCAGAAATAGACTTGTTTGTTCCTAACACACCCACGTGACCCTTAACAAAAATAATAATAATAATAATACGTATAATTTATAATAACCCTTAACCCTTTTAAAATGTATTTATTAAAAAAAAAGGTACATCGCGAAAATAAAAATATGGACAATTAATGAGATTGATATAGAGTTATAATAATCATGTAAAAAAACGATGAGTTAATTTTAATTGAACTCGGAAATTTAAAGTTGGTTACTTGTAGTTGGTAACTAATCTCTTATTTAAACGTAGTTCAATAAATTAACTGATTCGTTCAAGTCGGCTTTGCACTTCACATCACAAAAAAGATTAAAATAGAATGTTCTAATTAACTGGTTAGTTCTAAATTAACTGTGTGATGATCAACTAATTATATATCGACTAGATCATGTAAAAAGCCTTCAACATGGTGTATTAATCGAGATTAAGTCACACAATGACTATGTTATGAGATTTGAACGCGCAAACTCTGTTATGAGAGTTGTTGGCTGATGAGGAACGCCTGAATAAACTATCTTATATAGATAATAAGTCACCAATATATACAATTAAAATAAATAACAAGTTTCTAACATACAATGTATACCCGAGTAGTTAACTACACATTATGAATATCAGACTTTAGTTAAGTACATTTACAAGGTCTTATCCTTTTTGTTAACGTATTAATTCCAAATAAGTCTAACATACAAAAATAAACAAAACCGAAAGATACAATGCCAACCCAATTAGGAGGGAAAGCCAAATCCAACAAATTGTAAGCCATTCACAACCTAATAACGGTGCGTTTGATAGGTGTTGAATGAAGCTATTCAGAGCTGAATACTGAATTTTTCAACATTCAGCTTGTTTGTTTTAATAAAAGTTAAACCTCTCAATGGAATCAAGTGTTTTGAATTGGTCAGCACACCACCCTACATTCTAATGATATGTCATGTGGTTCAGCAGTTAAATGTTCACTTGCACACACTTTAGGAAAGTAATTAAGGATCATGTGATCAATCAAATTGGGAAGTAATTTAATTGGTTAAAAGTAAAATATGGACACTTATTTTATAACAAATTAAAATAAAATAGATAGGTGAACATTTAATTTATAATAGGTGGTTTAATAATTTGTTTATTTGCACAATTTGTTTATTTTGATTGACCTAAATACTAGGGTGGTCTCCAAAAACAACACTATAATGAAACAAGTGGACCATGCATGTAACTGCCACCCCCCCCCCCCCCCCCCCCCCCCCCCCCCCCCCCCCTCTCCCTGTCTCTCTCTCTCTCTGACATATGTATGTCTAATAATGTATGTAATATAATACTCCGTAGTAAAAAGAATAATAGACACAAAAGTGACAAAACAAACAATACTTGTTCCTCTTCTTTTTTTTTTCATTTTCCTCCATATTCATACCCTGTTTCATCTTTGACACCATCACTCAATATTACTAATTCTAATGACAACCCTTTTCAGATCCAAATCATGTGGCGGACTTCCGCCCCACAAAGCCTCTTTTTTCCATTATTCAACTCAACACCGTCGTCATCATGATCATGATCGTGATCCTGATGATGACGATTATTATTTCTGTCAAGATTACTCATACTTAAACAAAGATAACGCTAGTCCAATTAAAACACCATTCATTAGTCCATGTCAACAAGGTCCATCTAACAACAACTCTACTTACAATTTCACAATTGTATCACACTTGTTAACAACTTTACGTAAGTCGATTCTTACTTGCACAGTTGATCATGACTGCGAACAAGTTTCGAATTCTTTAGATATTGGTTGTCCAACGGATGTACGCCATGTTTCTCATGTTACGTTTGATCGGTTCAACGGGTTCGTTGGTTTGCCTCTTGCATTTCAACCTGAGATCCCACGAAAAGTTCCTAGTGCAAGGTAATGCCTTAATATAATATAATCTTGTCTTGTTATATATATGTTTATTTAGTTATTAAAAAATGAATTGATAGATCGAATTTCGAATATTGGTTAGTGAAAGCAGAAATAATAATATGAAAGTTTGGCTGGAGGAGTGGTTGAGGGAATTCATTGGTTGTTTTAGATGGGAAGGTTCATGGAAGTATGTATGCTTGACTGGCAAGTAGACATTATTGGTTTGAAGATATAGCTTATTTAATGTTTAACATTTCTAGTTATTATTTATATAAATAAAATATACCAGCAGAAAGATTGCAGAATGTGTGCAAAACGAATAAATTAGTGGATGGTAGAGTTTTGATGGTTAGATGACGAATGATTTTTGATTACCAACGTTTTTTTTCTATTCTTACGGGTAGTGATTTTCTAATCGAGGCGAGTTAGGATTTGAAGTTAAGGGGGACCAGTATACTTCATTATATAACAGTAACGCTAACCGTATATCGAACTATAATAGAATAATCTTGACAGATTGAACATGAAAATTCAATTTGATAGTACATTTTATGGGACTACTAAAATAGATGAAGTTAGGGATTAAAAATCCTAG
Organism: Helichrysum umbraculigerum; assembly: GCA_949592205.1. Taxonomy (NCBI): domain Eukaryota; kingdom Viridiplantae; phylum Streptophyta; class Magnoliopsida; order Asterales; family Asteraceae; genus Helichrysum; species Helichrysum umbraculigerum. The sequence continues at coordinate 100,358,666 of CATIUR010000001.1, forward strand.
ATTTAACAATTCCAATGATTGATGAAGGTTTGATAGTTGTAAACGGTTACAACATTAGTTTTACCGGTGATGGGCAAGGAGAATGTGAAATCAGTTATGGAAAAGAGGAGGTAGGTGAGCTTGATATTGCAATGTTGATTCATCATATCCTGTTTGATAGTGACTGTTTGTCTTTACAGTTGAAATTAGGAAAAAGGGAAAGAGATTAATGTTTAGTGGGTATGTAGTTGGATTAAAGTGATGATTTGCTTTTAGATCTTTTTAGGACTTGCAAGGAAGAATCAATAAATTAAAGGAATAATCTTTATAGCTAGATAAGAATATTGTTTTGGACTAGGCAATCTTTAATCATTAGTAGCGGCAATCATTGCTTCTTGATTGGCATTTTGGTTAGGCATGATCTTTGCTACCCAGATTTATCCGGATCAAAATGCAAACCTAATCATGCTTAGAGTAAATATTAATCAGTAACATACTTGAAACGGTTCACTGAATTATAACGTAATAGCAAAGAATGAAACGGTAAAACTACAGAGATGAGAGAACACCTTATCTTTTATATTAACAAAAATTCGTATTTGAACAGTGTGCGCGTGTTTGGAGTCTCTGTGAAGTCTATGCAGTGTTCATACGATGAGAGAGGGAACAGTGTGCCAACAATACTTTTGATGATGCAAAATCGCTTGTATGCTGGTGGTGGTCTTCAAGTAAGAAAAACCAAAAATTTTAATGATCTTTGATAGTTTAACTATACGATCTTTTAAATTTCGAATTTTTCAAATAAAGACAGAAGGAATATTTCGGATAAACGGTGAAAATGGTCAAGATGAGGATGTTAGGACGCAGCTAAATAGAGGAGTTGTGGCCCATGGAGTTGATGTTCATTGTTTGGCTGGTTTGATCAAGGTATGTACGTATATAGGCTATTGGCCACTATTAGTATACGTCGTTTTTATCCAGTTATAGAAGCAATTAAATGATCTATGTATTTGGCATAATATATAGGCATGGTTTAGAGAACTTCCGACGGGGGTTCTTGATTCTTTGACCCCAGAGCAGGTCATGCATTGCAATACGGAAAATGAGTGCACTCAGCTTGCCAATTCCCTTCCTCCAACTGAGGCTTCACTTCTTGGCTGGGCCATCAATTTGATGGCAGATGTTGTTACTTATGATCAGATAAACAAGATGAACGCTCGAAACATTGCCATGGTTTTTGCCCCCAACATGACTCGGGTATGCTATTTCATGAATTTTTTTAAAATTAAAAGAAAAATGATACTGTATTAAGTTTTAGTAGCCAATATAAGGACATATGTAGGAACAGTTGAAATCCCCATATAAAAGTTACATTGAAAATATACTGTCTTAAAGCCCGGACCTAATCAGTCCAGGGATTGGGTCTAAAAATTCTAGAGCTAAAGTAATACAGAACCCATAAAGCCCATTCCATGGGGCTAGGCCTTTTTAGGCCTTTTTTTCCTTCTTAAACAGAACAGTTTCAAACCATTAACTAGTCAGAATGTATTATAATAGAGAACTACCTCAATTATATATGTTTAACTTAAATTTGTAACCTATAAAAATAAAATTAGTGCAAAAAAATGTCTAGGCTTATTGGTATGGGCTTTCGGGCTATATCTTTTGGCTTCTGGATTACCTGGTCCTGTATAAGGCTTGAAAATTTAATTTTGCTCAAGTTAGGCTGGCCTTTAACAAAGCTTTAGGTGACGGGCCCTTCCGGGCTTTTTTCTCTCTGGACTTAGTACTGTATCAGACCCAGGCCCAGTTATTCACCTCTATGTAGTATGAATTGACACATCTATTTTTTATTGCTGTGTGATTCAGATGGCAGATCCTTTGACTGCGTTGATTCATGCAGTTCAAATCATGAACTTGCTAAAAACACTCGTGATAAAAACTCTCCGCGAAAGAGAAGAATCATCTCCCGGTTTTGAGCCAGCTTCTTCATGTGAAGATTATACATTTCCCAACAATAAAATCGAGCATCCTTCCATTGTAAGGAGCGCCACTTTCAACAGACTAGGAAGCGAAAATGAAGAACAATTTTGGAGCTTTCCAAGAAAGAGTGGATCAGTAGTGGACGTCGACGATTACATGTCAAGTAAAAGCTCACCAGTTACCTGTAGAAGTGATGAGTTAGAGTGTGATTACCAATCAAAGAATGCTGTTAATGAGGGGATATTGGAAAAATTAAGTTTGAGAAAAGGAGTAAGGAGGTTATGCAGATACTCTATGTTTCAAATGAGTAAACCTTCTAAGAAGAATGAAAATTTGATTGTCGAAACTAGGAGTGGTGGTGAATCATGGGCTTAATCTGTTGTCTCTAATCAGTTGTTATTATATTGGGTTTCATTGAATGAATTGGTAAAGAGCAAGCGTCTGCTAGAAGTTATGTAAAAGACTACTATTCTCAAGTGTAAAGCACATGACTAGATTTTAGGGACAGCACAACGGTCGTTAATGTAAAACGACTGTCCGTGTAAGTAAATATATCAAAGGATCGGATGAAAGGTCTGATTTGAGGTAAGTAAAACCACAAGGACCATCCGTGTAATCTACTCTATATAGTACTACTCCGTAGTACGTAGTAACTAATAAAAGGGTCAGACAAAATGTGTTTGTATACCATCAAAAAATTTCGTACACCACCAGCTTAGGCAAATTTTATTCGAGTGAGACATGTATAAATTAATAGTACATGATAAATGCTGATGACATATAAATGAATAAATGATCATATTCTTTCTCCTTAACCCTTCATATATGTTATAATGCAGACAACTACTTCCAATCCGGTCTTATAAGTTTGTAGTTTTACATCATTAACCGGTTGACAAGAACTCAATGAATGAGGTCTTACATACATCACGTACCTTATACATTGTTTCTCAGCCGGCCAGCCATCAAGAAGTTAATATGATGAGGAGACTGTTAGCGGGCTTCTTATTTAGATAGGCATGGCCCATTTATCTCTTATTATGTATATATACCATGCGTAGCATTATTATTTGGTCAATGAAAATCAATTAGTTCAATATATTGAAATAAGACATAACCAGACATACAGATTTCAATTGTACGATTCAGAGCTCTTCTGCAGCTTTCTCTTCCTTACCAAGTTCATCTGCTAATTTCTTCAGAATGGATTCAACAGGCTGATGGATATTCTCTACTGCCTTTGATATAGGCTGCCACTTCTCACCGTGCTTAGGTCTTGCAGCATGACATTTACTCAAAACTTCCTTGTGCTGATTTTCAGTTCCATGCTGCACTTCAAAGACATAAAGTAAGGCCCAGAAGTCGCCAACGTCTGGGGAAAGAGTTACCGCCCGGTTCAGCCAGGCCCGTGCTTTGTCCACCTTACAGTCATCCCAAAACATCTTCCCAATAGCAGCAGTTACATGGGGATCGTTTTGGCACTTCTTGTGAGCATCAAGGCTCATGGTTTTCCTCTGGGAGCTAGGAGTCATTTCAATCAAAGCAGCCCATAAGATACCACTGTCTGGGAGTTCTTGTAAGGCTCTGGCCATTAGAATGACGGCCTCTTTTTTGGACCCGTGTCTTAACTCAGCTCGGACAGCTGCCAGCCATAGCTCAGGTTTACCTGGGTTTCTATTTATAGCCTGTGCTAGCACCTCTCGAGCTCGACCTGAAACACCCATCGTTTCCTCAAGTTTTGCAAGAGAGAGCCAAAGAGGAGCGCGCCGAATCCGGGCAGTGTATCAAACCTGACTCGTATGCCAATTTTGCTTGCGGTAGACAACCTAGGCGTTCCTCAAGCTGGCCGACCATCAGCCATAACTTGAAAAATGAAGGGGATAAGGCCAAAGCTTCATCAAGGAACCTCTTTTCTTCGGCTGTGTTGCCGAGTTGTCTCTCAACAATGGCAGACTTCATCAACACTCTAGCTGAAACTCTCACTCCTCTAGTTTTACGGTAGTTAGCAAGTAGTGTCCGGGACTTTTCGAGCTCCTTTTTCTCAAAGAAAAACATGGATATAGCAAGACGAATCTCTTCTGAGTCTGGAGAGTTATGACGTGCTTCCTCAAGAACTATCCTTTCTTCATTGACATCCGCAGCAAGGCGCTTACGCATAAGCCAAAAAATGTTGACATGTGGGACGTACGCAACGGCCATGCGAAGGATAGCTCTAGCTGTTGCGGTGGAACCTCGTTTCTCGCAACTTTCTGCATCAGCAACCCAGGTTGAAATGCAACATTCTGAAGCCAGTCCAATAGCGGCGGTATGAGTGATTATCGCATCACATGTTTCCAAAAAACCGGCCCGCTCAGCAGCTTCAGCCTCCTTCATCCAAGCTTCGCGGTCCATATCCACCCCTGCACTATTTTGTAAATACTCAACACCCCTTCTTATAATAATGCCAACCTTGGATGTAGTTCCATTAACTTGTTTTTCTTGCAACATAGCAGCTGCGATCAAGATTTCGTGTAACGTAGGACGTTGTTGAAGTGCTTGATTTAGAAATGCTTGAGCTGCACCATACCTTCTTTCTAAGCAAGCCAAAGCGAGCCACAAGTCAACATGAAAGGGGATATGGTCCACAACCATTACAAGCAAAGTTTGTGCATCGTTAGGTTCGAGTTTCGTAGCTTGCATCCAGAGTTTTACGGAATTGGGGATATGAGCAACACCACGGGTTATGACTTCTATTGGATTAGTTGATAATCGACAAGCTTCAATCCACAAATCCTCATTAGTTGGGCATAATTCACAGCTTAGTTATAATTTCTCTTGCTTTTTCAACAAGGCCTGCTTCCTTCTCTTGTCTTGCAGCCAAGATCCAATGTTTCGGGTTATGTATTTCGAATCGGTTCTTCTTCTTCAACCTATATATATACCTCATCCAACAACATCAACCCAAGAGTATCAAAAGCATCTTCTTCGTTATCTTCCTCAACAACATAATCAGGCCACACAACATGGGATTGGGATTGAGATTGCATCACCATGACTGACGCGGTGGTACGTGGTTACGATCGACAACGGCAGATCAATCAAGACGACACTATATAAGATTAGGTTTCCGCAAGCAAAATTATAATACTCCGTACTTGATTTTCATTGACCAAATAATAATGCTAGGCATAGCCGCATAGTATATAACTATATATACATAATAAGAGATAAATGGGCCATGCCCAATATAAATAAAGCCCATCTTAATAAGAAGCCCGCTAACAGAGAGTACTCAATATTTTGAAGTGTTTTCTTTCTTAAATGTTCAACCTGCATTTAAGACTGATATGATGCGTACGGTTTTGTTGATGTGTTAAGAACTATGGCTTTTATATTTGGACTTTGGTATACACAAATAAGACTTGACAGATATTTGAACTATATTTTATTAAACTTGATGTTTTACGTACATGATTGTGTGATTAGTAAATTAGACATTCATACTTTTACTAAGTACGATTGATTAGTAAATATAAAAAGATGGGTAATATAGTTAATACTCCAAACAAGCTACGAATTGGTGGCATATAATAAAGGGCGTAACTATGCTCGTATGTCTTGGCTAATAGAAACACTAGTACGTATAGGAGGACCCAATATTATATCCTGTGAGTTTATCTTTAGCGCGGTGTCTAATACTAGGTGTTTTTGGGTTTCAGGCACAGCACATAATTAATCTAATCTAATCTTATTGTTATACACAACTAAACTACTTCCGTACTTTCCTTGTAGACTTCTAACCAACATTATCAAACTCATGTGAAAAACGAGTCCGTATACCTTTAATATAATCTTGTTTGTATAAATCAAAAGCAATGGGTAATGCATATATCGTAAGAATGAGACAGCTGCTCAAATATGTGGATCATTTCAATTTCAATATGACATTATTTCACGTATAGTATACTTACCACAAGAAATATACATTAATCAATATATATATACGTACGGTAACTAACTATAAAAAAATTATACTCCGCAATATAGTTGAGACTAGTGGCCGGGGCGGGTCACTCATCCTCTAAGGTGTACCTGATAAAACGGTGTGTGTTTAGTCATTTAGATTTGTATGTATGAGTTCATTAATGCTTTGTTAAGATCTATGTATACATATGTTTGAATGAAATCCTTGAAATAATGGCCAGTTTACACCAATATTGTAGCGTATCCTGATAGATAAAAACAAGTTGATCGACGTTCAAATTAAATATCTTTTTATTCTTTCTGTCGACTTCTGTTCAGTCTAATTTGACAAAGATTGTTTCATACAGTTTGTTTTTTAACGGTAATTAGATGGGTCACTATCTCACACAAATCAAACCCATCAACACCAATATATATATTTGGAGTATGTTTGACACCTGTCTTCTTTCCATTAAGCTAGCGACTCCAGTCTAGCCTCTTCAACTGTACATTTCTTAGTCGATTTGAAATCCACACGAAGATTTAGGAAATGTTGTGTTTGTGGCCTCAATTTAACACGTTGTATCAAATAAGCTGGCGAGTGATTACTTTGTTAGGAATCGAAATTCCACTGTCCACAAGACCGAATCAACACACCAGATTAACAAGAATTTGATTCTTTATTATTACACACAATAATAATGTTACATTGTAATTTTGACACACTTGAAACCAATACAAACTAATACTATTTATAGACTATGAAATGACACCATGAACCAACATGATGGTTCGGTTGGTGTGCTAGTTATAGGGCCAACCATTGTGATGGTTTGTTTAATTAACCATCATAACCTTTCACTATCAATGGTTGTATCCATTCCTAATAGATATAACTTTCTTAATTAATAACCAACACTTAACCGCCTTTATTAACTAACTAACTAACATAATTAACCAACTAACTTTTGGTTAACAAGACATAAACAATTAAGTCCAACATACTTATGAATTCAGTCTCTCATTTTTTATGGATGTGAGATCTGTGTGAACTTTGAGAGCCTCTTACCGTTAGGAACTCCTCGTCTACAAATAAATTACTGTTTTCGTGTAGATGTATTTAAAGTTTTGGTCAATCTAATGTTTGCACGTATAAGGCCTTGCATTTGGATCATTTGTTCCATGGAATAATTTATAGACATGGTTGAACATCATATCAACCCATCATTCCAAATTCACTTCAAAAAATTCATTTTAGAATTACATCGAAGATAACTAAAAATGAGCAATGTGACACCCGCCAAATTAGGACTTTAATTAGTGACTAGCTTACTTGTAATTACGTGTATTTAGTTCTGTATTAATCTAAATATATGTAACTTTATGTGTAATTACATACACGTTTATACGATTTGTTTAAATCGTACACCTGTGAATCGGATAGATATCCGACAATGAAAATATGGACGTTGATGACAAACTATTTAAATAATGTGGAATTATCCAAACAAACATTTTTACCTTAATATATTGCGAGAATATATTACATGTATTAAATATTGTATAAAACACTCCGTACGCGACGAAAACGCACGAAACGCGTCCGACACACGAAATAAATTCAAGTATAACTCATTATTAAGTATTTCGATAAAATACTTCAAGTAAAAATATCGCGATTGCACGCGTACAATTAAAACGTTTGAAAACGTTAAACGATTCGAATAAATGTACAATTCGCAACCGACGACCAAACGAAAACTCGAATATTATTTTAGTAACTTAAATATATGCTACTTGAGTAAAACTTTTATTAAAAATGTTGTGTTTAAAATCGTTAACAAAACGTATCAAATAAAACGTTATACGATTAATTAAAACGTAAAACGAACGGGTAAACGGCCACGAGACGTAACGTAAATTTGGGGACAAGATTTAATCACCTCATTCTCTTTTTGGACCCACCAAAAATCAGTCAAATGAGGAGGTATGGCCTCCCATGCCACCCTCCTCTCTTAACTTACACTACACATAAACACAACACACCATATCTCATCATTCATTCACCCACACTTCTCTTAACTCCTCCCTTTCTCCCTCTTCTCTCTTGTGGTCGGTTTTCCCCAGCCCAAGAACACCACCTCTGCACCCCCAAGCAACCACCACGATCCACCATCGGCCACCACGAAGAAATTCAAGAAAACGCAAGGAATCGAGCTCACAACGACTTTTCTACTTCTTTTCGTCTAGATAATTGTAAGGAACTTCATCACTCTTGTATTTTACTTATAATATATGTATTAACATGTTATTATGTCCACTTAACCATATAATGTCCAAATAACATGCCAAAACTCGTTTTTGAAACACATATATACATGTACCAAAAACTGTTCCAGAAAATAGTCTCACGGAAATATTCGTATAAAATCGTATACTTAAGATAAATGCATGAAACCAATGCCAAAATCTTCGTATTTTCGTTTTCTACAACTTTCGTGTTGGGCACTTTTTCCAGAATTACACGAATTTTAGTGTATAACTCGATCTTTGAACAGATGTCTGTTTTGGACCAAATCTGATCACTCTTCATAATTATTTTTGTTTAAAATAGTAAATGAACTTATAAAACTACCATAAAGTGCAGAAATAAAAAAGACACCTAGAAGAATATGCGTGATTTTTGGTTAGGCTTGATTCGGAATAGAAATGGGTGAAATCGGCAGTTGAATCGGGTTAAAAATCTGGAACCGAAACTCCAAAGGGCTGTTTTAGTCATTTCACAAAACCGGCACTTCGGTTCGACCATAAAACGTAACGACAATTTTGTAAAGCTTATTTAACATATTTAAGGCTTCCCTAAAAACATCGGGTCAAACCAGAGTCGTTTGACCACTAACCCGAGCCTCGAATTCAATCAGACCCCTAGTGTCGCTAAAGGCACAAACCCTATAGCGACACTAGCCTAGTGACACCAAACCTGATTTAGTGTCGCCCATAGCGACACTGACCTAGTGACGCTACTTTATTTAGTGATGCCCATAGCGACACTTACCCTAGTGCCGCCACCCCTCTAGTGGCGCACCCTACCCGACACTTACCTCGAGTGTCGCCCCACCTGAGTGACGTATCTTAAACCGACACTTACACCGACACTTCCACCGACACTGACCTCAGTGTCGCTACCCTGATGCAAGTGACGCATCTAGTGTCACATAAAACAGAAGGATTAAAACTATTTTCACATTAAGTGTCGAACATTTACAACCTCAAACCCGGGTACGACACAACTTCTAAGCACTTTAAATATACTTTGAGAGTATATGTTACACATGATTACACTTAATTGGGATTACACCCACGCTACTATGAGCTTACACTCGCATGAGCTTGCACTCGCACGGACCTACATCCGAACAACGATTACACGTCACGTTACAAATAATCAACTTATGTATATACTGTACAAGGTATACAAACACGATGAATTACATAATAATAATATTTGAATTATTATTACACTTCCATCACTAACGGGCTACACTTATTTACAAAATGATTACAAACGTACAAACAAATACTTGGACATTACCTAGTTGAGTGGACAACTAGCATGGGTGTTCCTTCGTGACACAAACTTGCTTACTTACTTGCTTACAACCTTGTGCGGTTCGGACGCCAGAAGGTTGCAGGGTTCGGAGAACCAACCTACGGAATTACATCTGGGATACTTGTTCGCTTACACGAAAGTATCGTACTTACTAGACTCATGTGAGTCTTACAGCCCCACTTTTACTGTTTTCTACTTGGGGTGAGATATTTGCTACCGTTTACGTATAAACACAAGTACTGAACTGTTTACACTACTTTTACATGCATTACATGAGTTACTTTTATCCACTGAAAGCCTCCTATCATAAGTTGTTAGTTATGGATTTAAGCACGATTACTAGTAGATGGATCCATTTGGGACTGACAATCCCTGCCTGGGGTAGTAGCGCTACCACGGATTACACCGTAGAAACAGGCATATTAGTATTTGTTACATACGAGTGTTCGGATAGCACTCATAGGGGTACGTGATACTGTACTTGATTGTACCATTCACACTACACTATTAAGCTTCAACTTGTGAGCTCATGGTAATTGTGTCGACTTACTGATTTACTGAGTTACTGAATTACTTACCTTGTTAGAGGGTATTACTGGTACTATTTGTGGTTCATATATGATTTACTTTACTAAACCTGTAAGATTCACCAACCTTTTGGTTGACAGTTTTTAGCATTTATCTCAGGTATACAGCAGCAGTAGGACTACACACCCTTAGGACTGATAGCTCGAGTCAGCATACATACAAACTTGTGGAGATTCTTCTGCATTACTTTTTGTACATCAGTTATGTATTAGAATCTCTAGGAAACTATTTTCGAACTCGATGCTCGTTATCCTGATTTATCAATGTAATACTTTTGTACTATTATACGACGTTGCATATAGATGTCGTTTGCTTTACTTTGGTGCTTGATTATTGATTAGTAACACCCAAAGCTTGCTTCCGCTAAACAGTGAATTTGGGGGTGTTACATATTGGTATCAGAGCCTAAGGTTATAGCGAACTAGGTTGCATTAGTGGGCCTAGACTATTACCGTTAGGCAGTATTTCCTTATTAGGTATGACTGGTTCAGAAGTTTACTCATACGACTTTAATTTAACATAGCCTGATCAACTATGTACATTTAAGGAAAGATGATGTGAGGTCTGAAACGATTATGTTGAATAGGAATACAATAGTTGACTATGACTACGAGAGAAACGGGACTATTACTTGTTTGTGCTAGACACCCTAGGCTATATTATATGCTATATATATATATATATATATATATATATATATATATATATATATATATATATATATATATATATATATATATATATATATATATATATAGGCCTCACGATACTCAACATTCTTGCCACAGAAAACGGCAGACATCACTAATGTAGCACCAACTGACTCCCATACTGAAGGGACATCTCCTATTCCTGCCTCACCAATGCGGGAATCTCCCGAACCTCTTTACTACATAACTGGTGAAGCTCGAGTGGTACGTACTCGCCAAAGGAGTTCCGGATCATCTCGATCAAACCCTTACTCAAATCCTGCTGCTAACACCACAACTGGTACACGCCGTCCGACATACACCCGCAGATGGGATTGGCTACCCACAACCTTAAACACTTGGAGGTCTGAGGAGGAAATCCAAATTCCTACTGACCCCATGGACACCTCTCCATACACCCAGGAACTAACATATCACACTGTACCAGTATTAGCCGCCCGACTACACCGCCATGAGGCAAGACTTGAAAGTTTGGAACGAGAACAATACATAGTACAAATGTACTGGTTACGCCAATCACACAACCGCATCGCACAACTTTACCAAGAACAGGAAGACGTGACGCGTACTCTAGAAATGGTTCATCAGCAAGTGATCAACGTCAGGGGAGCGGTCGATCTCTTACAAGCAAGATTAGAAGAATGTGAGCAACGCTCGCAAGAAGCTGAAGAATACACTCGAGTGCTGGAACAACGACTAACTTTGGCTGAAGATAACGCTAGACAAGCCGGTAGACTTGCAGGAAATGTGGACCGACTGGTCACTCTAATGGAATGAATAAACCTGCGTCGAGACTAGTGTAGTCTTTATCTTGTAATCCGTTAACTATCTATGTAGAACTCATTTAATTCGGCCGGATGTAACAATTCCCGGTATCTTTTGTAAACTGTAATTGGATAATCTTTTGAAATTCCTATGTCCTGTAATCTTTTGGAACTCATGTATTGTATGGGATCTAATCTTATTATCCAATGAATTATGGTTATCACTTCGTATTGTTGTATATTACCTCCTTGTATATATACATATTTGATATATCATAACCTTGTGCAACCATCTCACTTATCTCTCTTCCTTGATTTTTAAGCACTATGCCTCCAAGACGTACGTTTAATCAAGCTGATGTTGACCGACTTGTTGCCCAAGGGGTAGCGGATGCTCTAGCTGCCCGACAGCAACGATCTGAAAGCGATGAAACCCTGAACAACACCCCTTCAGTAAAACCATGCTCCTACAAAGACTTCTTAAGCTGCAAACCCTTGAACTTCAAGGGAACCGAAGGAGCTATCGGTTTGACATGGTGGTTTGAGAAAATGGAATCTGTATTCCGAATTTGCAACTGCCCAGAAGACTGCCGAGTCAAATACTCCACCTGTACCTTTTTGGAAGGTGCTCTTACTTGGTGGAACACCTACATACAAACGGTGGGGATTGATGTTGCTTATCAACTCCCCTGGGATGATTTAAAGAAAATGTTGAAAGATGAATACTGCCCTAGAGAAGAACTACATCAACTTGAGGTTGAGTTCTGGAACCTCGCTGTCAGGGGTAATGATATCGCAGGGTATACCACCAGATTCCATCAGCTGGCACTTTTGTGTCCCACCATGGTTGATCCAGAATACAAACGGATTGAGCGATACATCTGGGGACTTCCTACTCAGATTCAGGGAATGGTCACTGCTTCGAACCCTGGAACAATACAGAGTGTAACATCCTCGAATTGGACCTAGTTGTTTTATATTATTTCTTGATTTAAATAAGTATTTAAATGTGTTTGGAAATAATATTGTTTGAAATACTTGAAATAATTGGAATAGGAGTTAAATATTCCAATGTGATAAGTGAAATATTAATTGTTGTAAATTAATATAGTTGTCGGTACAATAAAATGTTTGGACTCGCAAATGGTTTTCGGGTTCCAGGCAATAGATTGAGATGGGATATTAAATTATACCCGTATATTGAAGGCTGTTCGTGAGGCCGACTTATATATATATCCTTTCCTATTTAGGAAAGTTATTTATTTTCATTTAGAAACTCATAGAAACTCTCTGAAAACTTCCAAATCAATCCAGAAATCAAATCAGGAAGTTGTGATTCTCGTGAATCTTCATAATCATCAGATTACCATCGTTAGATTCTTCAATCAGTAAGTATTCTTGAGTATTTAAGAATTTGATTTTTTGATTGAATTTGGGTAAATTGATGATTTGAGAGATTTGGATGTTAGAAACAGGTTATAAGTGTTACATATTGATTATGTGATGATATTTGAGGTTTATAACCGTTTAAAAACGAGTTTTTGGTGTTTTGGGGATTAAACCCGCGAGTTAGGGTTTCTGCTGTTCGTGCTGGGCTGGGACGAGGCCAGAAGCCGGCGGCTTCTTTGGCCAAGCCGGCGGCTTGTTCTTGTTAGCCGAAGCCGGCGGCTTCATAAGCCAAGCCGGCGGCTTGTGATGTTTTGTAGGAAACCGGCGGGTATAAACCCGACCCGGCGGGTAGTGTAAGCTTTAAAACCAAGTTTAGTTCTGTTACCACATTTGGTAATTGACCCGACGGTTTGGAAGGTGAAGCTGGCGGGTGGTGGTTTGAAGCCGGCGACTTCATAGAGAAGCCGACGGCTTGATAGGCTGGTGTCACATTTCTTGTTTGATTTTTTATAAGTAATGTGATTGTTATTTGATATATGTTCAGGTTCATATATGATAATAGTTATGTTGTAATAACTAATATATGATTAGGAACTAGTAATATTCATATTATTATGTTAAGTTCCTAATAGTATGGATTGATATAAGTTATGTATTGATATGGATTACTAACTTATATTTGATTGTAAATTCTCAGATGTGGAGAAGACTCAGTGATATTAGACTACTGAGTGGAGGCCTGAGGTGTCGGTGAGTGGATCTGTAACCTCAGTGTGATTTAGTTGTAATGATTTGATTTACAACAAGTAATTTATAGCATTACTTTTATATGATGCATCTGTTGAAACGTTTGCCATGATAGTCTGGCATGTTGCTTACTTAGCTAATTTGTGCTATTATGTAAGATTCAGAGGTCAACTTGATTTGATGGTTGGGCTTGTTGTTGTTGTTGTAGACGACAGGAGATCTCGAAAGCTTGAAATGTTGGCTTAGAGATCTAGGTCGTGTGTGATCAACAACAAGTTATCGGTAGTGTTGTATGGGCCAATACAGTTGAACTATAAGTGTTCTTGGGTGCCAAACCGGTATATGGTTGCTCAGGGACCACCGATCCTCTTGACGTAGCTTGAATGACATTGAGTGAATGTCGGCTAGTTAATTGATTGACTCAGTGATTTATATTCTGTTTATTGTGTTTTATGTAAACATATTGTTGTGCTGAGTTGGACTGTTGTTATAGACCCATTCACTTAGCGTTGTGCTAACCCCACCACAGTTCTTCCTGCAGGTTGAAATAGATGGGACATATTGGGCAGGAGGTTGTTGGACTGGATGGAATGTTTGACAGGCTGTTACTCTGATGTTATCTTTATAACTGTAAAAGTGTTTTGAATCATATAACACCGAGTTTGTTGAAATGTCATGTGTTTGGCTTTGAAAAAGTCTATTGACATTTTGAGTACATTGATTGAAATGTTTTAACTATACGCTTCTGAGTCGCCAATATTATATGATTGTTTTTAATTAACGAGGGGTGTTATACAGAGTGTTGTCCGTATGACACACAATCTGATGGCTCAGGTGGTTCGCCAAGGGACACCTGCTGGAAAGAATACTGGAGACCAGTCCGGGGATAACAAACGGAAATGGACTGGGAACAACAACCAGAACCAACAGTCAAACAAAAGGCCTGAGACTGTTAAGGCCTATACTTTGGGTTCTGATAACAAGAAAGGGTACATTGGGAACAAACCATACTGCTCTAAATGCAATCTTCACCATGACGGTTCTTGCCCCTATAGCAAGTGTAAGAAATTTGGACACTTGGCTAGGGATTGCCGATTAAACACTACTGGCACTAACACTTCTGCACCAAAGACCTGCTATGAGTGCAACGGTACTGGGCATTTCAGAAAAGATTGTCCAAAATTGAAAAGCCGCAACAACAACAACAAGAACAACAACAACGCTCGGGGTAGAGCCTACGTTCTCAACTCTGGGGAGGCCCGTCAAGACCCTAATTTGGTCACGGGTACATTCCTACTTAACAACTTAACTGCTACTGTCCTATTTGATACTGGTGCTGATAAGAGCTTCATATCTGATGAGTTTTGTCCACTACTTGACACCACAATAGAATTGGCAAACGGCAAACTCATTAAGGCCAATAGTATGATACCTAATTGCACGTTAAACTTATCTGATGAGCTATTCTCTATTGACCTTATACCTGTCGAGATCGGCAGCTTTGACATAATCGTCGGTATGGATTGGTTATCCAAACACCGTGCTGAAATTGTTTGTTTTGAAAAGATCGTCCGTATTCCTCTCGCCACCAGTGGAACTTTAGTCATACAAGGGGAGACCGGTGGGACGAGACTGAACATCATTTCATGTATGAAACCCAGAAATACTTGAGAAAAGGGTACCAGGCAATCCTCGCACACGTTATGGAGAAAAAGTCAGAGGAGAAGCGACTTGAGGATGTGCCTATTGTTCGAGACTTCCCAGAAGTCTTTCCTGAAGACTTGTCCGGCCTACCGCCAACTAGACAAGTCGAATTTTCTATTGATCTTGTGCCCGGCGCAGCACCCGTGGCACGAGCACCGTACCGTTTAGCCGCATCCGAACTTCAGGAGTTATCTACTCAACAGCAAGAACTCCTGGATAAGGGATTTATTCGACCGAGTTTCTCACCTTGGGGAGCCCCGGTCCTGTTTGTGAAAAAGAAATACGGTTCCTTCCGCATGTGCATCGACTACCGTGGACTCAACAAACTAACCGTCAAGAACCGTTAGCCATTACCTCGCATTGATGACCTGTTTGACCAACTCCAAGGGTCGAGTTTTTACTCAAAGATCGATCTACGGTCAGGTTATCACCAACTACGAGTTCGTGACACCGACATTCCAAAAATAGCTTTCCGAACTCATTACGGGCATTACGAATTCCAAGTGATGCCATTCGGCTTAACCAACGCACCGGCAGTATTCATGAACCTTATGAATCGGGTGTGTAAGCCTTACCTTGACAAGTTTGTCATTGTCTTTATTGATGACATTCTGATTTACTCGCGCAATGAACAAGAACACGCGCAACACCTGAAAACCGTTTTAGAACTACTCAAGCACGAGGAGTTATATGCCAAAGTCTCCAAGTGTGAGTTCTAGATGCAAACTGTACAATTCCTTGGACACGTGATTGATAGTCAAGGAATTCGTGTTGATCCTTCAAAAATTGAGGCCATCAAGTGTTGGCAAGCACCCACTACACCCACCGAAGTACGCCAATTCATAGGACTCGCCGGATACTAAAGGCGATTCATTGAGAGTTTCTTGAAAATAGCCCAACCTCTCACTGCACTGACGCAAAAAGAAAAGAAGTTCGATTGGACTGACAAACAAGAGTCAGCCTTTCAGCTGCTCAAACAGAAACTTTGCAGTGCACCTATTCTATCCTTGCCTGAGGGTCACGATGACTTTGTGGTGTACTGTGATGCCTTACACCAAGGTCTCGGTTGCGTACTGATGCAACGAGACAAGGTTATTGCTTACGCCTCTCGACAACTCAAGGTCCATGAAAAGAATTACACAACTCATGACCTAGAGTTGGGGGCAGTTGTATTCGCTTTAAAAATCTGGAGACACTACTTATACGATACCAGGTGTACAATCTTCACTGACCACAAAAGTCTCCAACACATCTTCGACCAAAAAGACTTAAACATGAGACAACGCCGTTGGGTCGAATTACTTACCGATCACGACTGTGAAATCCGTTATCATTCGGGCAAAGCCAACGTTGTGGCCGATGCCTTAAGTCGTAAAGAACGAGTGAAACCCCTTCGAGTTCGAGCACTCGGTATGACTATTCACAACAACCTTACTACTCAAATCCTTACCGCTCAATTCGAAGCACTAAAAGCTAAAAATGTGAAAAATGTGGCCTTGCGTGGCATGGATAAACAATTTGAACCAAACCTGACGGGACCAAATACTTCTCTAACAGAATCTGGTTACCAAGTTTTGGAAACCTGCGAGACTTGGTGATGGATGAAGCTCACAAGTCTAAATACTCTACACACCCCGGTGCCGATAGAATGTATCATGACATCAAACAGTTGTATTGGTGGCCTAACATGAAAGCTGACATTGCAACCTACGTTAGCAAGTGCCTTACTTTTTCCAAGGTTAAAGCCGAACACCAGAAACCTTCTGGTTTGCTACACCAACCAGAAATTCCTGAATGGAAATGGGAACAGGTTACCATGGATTTCATTACTAAACTTCCAAAAACACCTAGCGGTTGCGATACCATTTGGGTGATCGTAGACCGACTCACTAAATCTGCTCATTTCCTAGCCATCAAGAAACTGACAAGATGGAACATTTGACACGAATCTACCTGAAAGAGATCGTGTCAAGGCACGGCGTGCCCATCTCGATTATCTCTGACCGAGACGCTCGATTTTCTTCTCGCTTCTATAAATCTCTACAAAAATCTCTTGGTACTCGTCTGGATATGAGTACAGCTTACCACCCTCAAACTGACGGCCAAAGTTTACGAACCATACAAACACTGGAGGATATGCTACGAGCTTGCGTAGTTGACTTCGGTAAAAACTGGGAAAATCACTTACCGTTGTGCGAATTCTTGTACAACAACAACTACCACACCAGCATTAAGGCTGCACACTTCGAGGCACTTTACGGTCGTAAGTGCTGGTCACCCCTTTGTTGGACTGAGGTGGGGGATACACAACTCACCGGTCCGGAAATCATACATGAAACAACTGAAAAGATCGTCGGCATACAAAACCGACAGAAAACCGCTCATGATCGTCAGAAAAGCTATGCTGACGTGAGACGCAAACACCTCGAGTTCCAGGTTGGGGATCAAGTACTTCTGAAAGTATCGCCTTGGAAAGGCGTTATCCGTTTTGGCAAACGTGGGAAACTGAATCCCAGGTACATTGGACCGTTCGAAATCCTTGAAAGGATTGGTCCAGTGGCATACAGACTGCAGCTACCTACTGAACTCAGTAGCGTGTACCCTACCTTTCATATTTCTAACTTGAAGAAATGTCTGTATGATGAGACACTGATCATACCTCTTGATGAGATACACATTGACGACAAACTACACTTTGTGAGGAACCTGTGGAAATTACGGACCGAGAGGTCAAACGCCTAAAACAGAGTCGTATTCCCATCGTTAAGGTCAGGTGGAATTCGAGGCATGGTCTTGAATTCACTTGGGAACGGGAAGACCAAATGCGACTGAAACATCCAAACCTGTTCACAAACTCTACTCACACCGCGACTTCGAGCTAATTTCGGGACAAAATTATCCTAACAAGGGGAGAATGTGACACCCGCCAAATTAGGACTTTAATTAGTGACTAACTTACATGTAATTACGTGTATTTAGTTCTGTATTAATCTAAATATATGTAACTTTATGTGTAATTACATACACATTTATACGATTTGTTTAAATCGTACACTTATGAATCGGATGGATATCCGACAATGAAAATATGGACGTTGGTGACAAACTATTTAAATAATGTGGAATTATCCAAACAAACATTTTTACCTTAATATATTGCGAGAATATATTACATGTATTAAATATTGTATAAAACACTCCGTACGCGACGAAAACGCGCGAAACGCGCCCGACACACGAAATAAATTCAAGTTATATTTTTATAACTCATTATTAAGTATTTTGATAAAATACTTTAAGTAAAAATATGGCGATTTCACGCGTACAATTAAAACGTTTGAAAACGTTACACGATTCGAATAAATGTACAATTCGCAACCGACGACCGAACGAAAACTCGAATATTATTTTAGTAACTTAAATATATGCTACTTGAGTAAAACTTTTATTAAAAATGTTGTGTTTAAAATCGTTAACAAAACGAACGGGTAAACGACCACGGGACGTAACATAAATTTGGGGACAAGATTTAATCACCTCATTCTCTTTTTGGACCCACCGAAAATCAGTCAAATGAGGAGGTATGGCCTCCCATGCCATCCTCCTCACTTAACTTACACTACACATAAACACAACACACCATATCTCATCATTCATTCACCCACACTTCTCTCAACTCCTCCCTTTCTCCCTCTTCTCTCTTTTGGTCAGTTTTCCCCAGCCCAAGAATACCACCTCTGCACCCCCAAGCAACCACCATGATCCACCATCGGCCACCACGAAGAAATTCAAGAAAACGCAAGGAATCGAGGTCACAACTACTTTTCTACTTCTTTTCATCTAGATAATTGTAAGGAACTTCATCACTCTTGTATTTTACTTATAACATATGTATTAACATGTTATTATGTCCACTTAACCATATAATGTCCAAATAACATGCCAAAACTCGTTTTTGAAACACATATATACATGTACTAAAAACTGTTCCAGAAAACAGTCTCACGGAAATATTCGTATAAAATCGTATACTTAAGATAAATGCATGAAACTAACGCCAAAATATTCATATTTTCGTTTTCTACAACTCTCGTGTTGGGCACTTTTTCCAAAAATACACGAATTTTAGTGTATAACTCGATCTTTGAACAGAGGTCTGTTTTGGACCAAATCTGACCACTCTTCATATTTATTTTTCTTTAAAATAGTAACTGAACTTATAAAATTACCATAAAGTGAATAAATAAACAAGACACCTAGGAAAATATGTGTGATTTTTGGTTAAGCTTGATTCGGAATAGAAATTGGTGAAATCGGGGGTTGAATCGGGTTAAAAATCTGGAACCAAAACTCCAAATGGCTGTTTTAGTCATTTCACAAAACCGGCACTTTGGATCGACCATAAAACGTAACGACAATTTTGTAAAGCTTATTTAACATATTTAAGGCTTCCGTAAAAACATCGGGTCAAACCGGAGTCGTTTGACCACAAACCCGAGCCTTGAATTCAATCAGACCCCTAGTGTCGCTAAAGGCACAAACCCTATAGCGACACTAGCCTAGTGACGCCAAACCTGATTTAGTGTCGCCCATAGCGACACTGACCTAGTGACGCTACTTTATTTAGTGACGCCCATAGCGACACTTACCCTAGTGCCGCCACCCCTCTAGTGGCGCACCCTACCCGACACTTACCTCAAGTGTCGCCCCACATGAGTGACGTATCTTAAACCGACACTTACACCAACACTTCTACCGACATTGACCTCAGTGTCGCTACCCCGATGCAAGTGACGCATCTAGTGTCGTATAAAACAGAAGGATTAAAACTCTGAAAGTCCAGTTGACTGATCTTGAATCAAGTTAAACTAATCAATTGATGGCGGAATCACCAATTGAATGATTACACGAACGAATCAATAAAACAAACACGATATAAACGAATTGAAACTGTTGTTTATTGATACTAATCGACTAGGTTACAAGTATTTTCGACTGATTGCGTTTAGGGTTAATCGTCAACCCTAAAACAGATTACAAAAACGTTTTTATACTAACTGCTGGATCCTGCGACGTTACACACAACGTCGCAGGCCCAGGCCCATGCGACATTGACAATGTCGTAAGCCCAAAACCTGACGTCGCATTTACGACATTACAGACAACGTCGCAGGAGTCAGGAAGCACAACACATTTACAAAATCAAACTACTAGCTAGACCAAATGACAGACACACTAACATGTACCCACAAATTCCCCCGTGTCTTCAGCTTGGTCTTCAAAGATTTATTCAATTAAACCCAGCCCGCAGGAAACTTCCCATCTACATGTATACCATATGTAACGCAAACTTCAACAACTTTGTGAAATTGATTGGCAAGCTTCTTGTTGAACTCATTATTTGCGTTAACCCGAATCCTATTGTCGAAGAGTTTTCTCAAATCCTTTTTGTGAAGATTTATCAAACTCATAGGATCGAACACTCGAAATGCAGCTTTTCTCAGATTCCAAATACCTCCATGTTCTAGCTGCGGTTCTGAATCAGGAACAAATATAATCACAGCTTCACCCGTATGTGGATCAAGTTCCCAATGTACAAATCTGCGAAGAAAATCATAAGGAACTTTCTCCAGAGGTATTTCAATAAGACAGTCAGCAGGCGGATAGTGAACTTTGACTATTGGTTGACCTGTCTTCGGATCCAACTTCTTCTTGAAAGTATACCTGGTACCAAGCGTCGGCTTCAACTTGTTGTATCTTTTAGTTCGAACCTCTTGACGCAAGATTTTCTGAATGTACTCAGCATAATGATTATCAACACGATTAATCAAATTCAACTGAGCTAATCTGTTAATTTCTCCTTTTGGCAACGTACTCAATTGTTTGAATCTGAGCTTGAAGTACTGAACGCCATCTAACCTTTTAATCATAAACATTTTCTTTTCAACCTTCCAGCTTTTAATCAAACCTTTATAATCTCCACCAACCTTGTATGATTTACACGTTACAGGTACAGGTGGTTTAACCATTTTTCCATGAGGCCACCATTGACCAGGTTGAGCAGCCTTTTCAGGAACTATTTACTCTGTGGCTGGTGCCTCTTGAGCTAGAGGAACTGAAGTAGTTTCCGGAGCAAGCCCTGCTTGAGAAGTACTTGATTCTCCATGAGCAGCTTTCGCAGGCCTCTCTTCATCATCATTTGAGTCTGTCTCTATAAACGGAGCATCATCATACTCTTCATCAGAATCTAACTTTTCATCTTCAACCGAAACCTCATCGTCCATATCAAACACATATTCTGAATCCGTCTCAGGACCAGCTCCGTTGGCCATTCTTTGGATAAATGATAAATCAGCGAATGAGTAGTCAACGGCCAGCGGTCTCGGCTGTCCTGGAATATCATCAACAGATAAATAATCCAAACGGGGTACATTTTCATTAATTTCAGTTTCAAGTACAGTGTTGGGGTTTACAGACTCAGGTTCAATTGACTCAACATTGGGTACCCCAGACCCAGACTCCCCCGAGGCAATTAACCTGCCTTCTAACACATTAACCCTATTCTGCAGCTCGGTAATCTGAGTAGCTTGTATCTAAATGATCGCAGCTTGGGTTGCATGTTTCTCAGCCTGTTCCTGCATTTGCTGCTGCAACTTCAGCACATCATCCATCATTTTCTGCAAATATGCAGGAGTAGGTTCGACAGCCAAGGTTTGCTTAGGCGGAGGAATCACTGGAGTTCTGGTAGAAGTAGATTTACGAGAACGGCGGCGACGAGGCTCAAAATCTTCATCCTCGGGATCATCACCGTCTCGAATACGCTTTCCAGTATTCTTTGGAACATGAACTCTCCCCTGTTTCAATCGGCGTTTGATTCGCTGATACTGCTGTGGATTCTGACGTCGAATTCTTTCCATCTGAGAATGGTGCGGTACGGCACCGTCAGAATCCGAAGGAGTTTCTCCACCATTATCTGGTTGTTGAACAGCCACATCTTCATAATCAGATCCCTCAACAGTGTCGTGAGAACCTGAATCTTCCGGGACATCCTCAACATGTCCAAATTGCTCGTTATGGACCAACACATTATCAACCTGCTCCTCCGCAGCATGAAAAGGAATATCAACAAACAGTTGTTGGGGTTGCTGAGCCTGTAACACCCGGCATTTTAGGCTATCATTGTTGTGCCTAACTATGTGCTTATTACGTGTATTTAGTACGAAATAGGACTAAGTATAGTACTTACTCAATTATATATATATATATATATATATATGATGATTATGTATATATATATATATATACACATGTATACACGGATGGACCGGACGAAGTCCGACTGTAACTAATGTGGACGTTGGTGACAAATTTATAAATAATGTGGAAATCATCCAAACAAACGTTATTTACATTAATATATTGTGAGAATATATTACAAGTATTACATATTGATAAAAACATATCCTACACGACGAAACCGCACGAAACGCACCCCAATGAACGATTAATAACAAGAATTATATTCGTATAATTTTATAACTTGAAATAAAGTATTTTGATAAAATACTTCGGCTAAAAATATTTTGGACACACTTTAACAAATAACGTGAAATAACATTTAAACAACTACGGGATTTAACCGACTACAACTCGTGATACAAAATTCGGAAACACAACCACGCGAACCGAGACCCAAATGGGTCAGCCCCGACCCGCGGACCCAACCCACCGATCCACCCCTTATTATCCCATCCCTTTCCCATTTCATTTCACTTTACACACACACACCCACACCCACACCTTAAACTCTCTCAAATCTCTCCCTCTCTTCCTCCAATCGGCAGCAGCAACACCACCACACCACCGCCGAACCACCACCACCGTCGGAATCCTCATCATCACCAAGAAGAAGCATCAAGATCATCTCCATCTCCACCTTCCCCATTTTCGATTTCTTGGTATGAAGCTTTAAAACTCTTCTTAATTACTTGAAAAGCGTTTATTTACATGTTAATGAGTCCACTCAACAAGATTATGCCCAAAAATCCCGTTAAAAATGCTTTAAAAATCGAAAACCCATCAAAAATCGCTGACAGTTCATCTCGCGAGTTGAGATCCCAGATCTCGGCCGTCCTGCGAGTCGAACCGAGATCTCGACTCGCGAAGCCAATTAACGAACCGAAACGGACTGCGAATCGAACCCACTCGCGAGTTGACTTGCGAGTCGACCAGCGAGTTAACTTACGAGTTGAATAACGAACCGAAACCAACTGCGAGTCGATCCGACCTGCGAGTTGACTTGACCCGCGAACTGACCTACCTTGCGAGTCGAGACCGGCGAGTCGAGACTTACGAACCCACTTGTTCTGCGAGTCCAAACTCAACTCGCCTCGTAAACCCGCTTCACACAACAGTTTCAGCCCTTGACAAATCTTGGTAAATTTTTCCAATTTTAGATTTCAAATGCGTTTTTAATAAAGCAATGTAGTAGAAATAAAAATTTTCCAAGCTGACCTGGCAGCTCGACCCCAGCCAGTGGCTCTGCCCCTTGGACCCCGCCAGGGGCTGCCGCCCCTTGGACCCCGCTACCAGGGGCGCTGCCCCCGGACCCCCGTCATCCAGGAACTTGTAAATACTTTTTGCACTAAATGTTGAACGCATACGACAACCGAACTTTATACGATAATACCGGGACATACAAACACTTATACTTTGAAAAGTATACACTACAGACATATGAGATTACACTCACACTTATACGAGCTTATACGAGCTTATACTCGCTCGAACCTACTTTCGAAAAACACTTTCACATCGCGATACAAATGACAGACTTACAAGTATACCTTACAAGGATATGACACAACGAGATATATAATAATAATAATACTTGGATTATCATTACAAAACCGTCACCAACGGGCCATACTTGTTTTCAAACTACAAACGAAATACTGAACAAACAAACATTGGACATTAACTAGTTGAGTGGATAACTAGCATGGGTGATCTTTCAAGACACCAACTTATTTATTTACTTACTTACTTACAACCTTGTGCGTTTCGGACGCCAGAAGGTTGCAGGGTTCAGAGAACCGACTTACTTACGGACTCACATCTGCGTTACTTACTTGATTTCCATACGTACTTACTAGGCTCAGGTGAGTCTCGCAGCCCCTATTTTTACTGTTTTCACTCAGGGGTGAGATGCATTACTTGTTTTACTTGAACACATGTACCGATTTACTACTTTACAGACTTACAGATTTACGGATATACTGAATTGCATGAGTTACGATTAATCCACTGAAGGCCTCCGAATCATAGTTGTTAATTATAGGATAAGCGCGAGTTTTAGTATATGGATCCATATGGGACTGACAATTCCCACCCGGGGTAGCACGCACTACCACGAACCGTACTGTATAAACGGGCGTTTCTTACTCGTTACTTATGAGTGTCTTTGGATTAGCACTCACGGGGGGCACATTACTTGTACTTAAATGTACCTTACTGGTTTACGGGTTAAGCTTCAACTATGATGCTCATGGCAATGTATATCAACCGGATTGCATTCGTGTAATCGTTACTTACTACCTGGTTAAAACTGTACAAACACTTTTACTACTTGATGTGTTCAAACTAATTATTCACTACAAACCTGTGAGATTCACCAACCTTTTGGTTGACCTTTTAGTGATGCATTCTCAGGTACACAGCAACAGTAGGATGGCCCTGCAGGATTTGCTTACTAGCTCGAGTCGCATGCATTTACCCGCTCGGAGATTTTAAGCATTTCTTTTGTAATTGATGTCATGTATTAGACTCTGTAGAATTTACTAGCGAATTCGACACTGATGTATTTTTGAATAGTTATGTAATGTATTATTTATCAAACGTCTCATATAGAGTCGTTCACTGTATCCTTTTTGCTTGATTACTTGATTAGTAGCACCCCAAAGCTTGCTTCCGCTAAACCGTAAATTTGAGGGTGTTACAGATTGGTATCAGAGCCTAAGGTTATAGTGAACTAGGTTGCATTTAGTGGGCCTAGACTATGACCGTTAGGCAGTATTCCCCATTAGATATAACTGGTTCAGTGATTACATCATAAGAGTTTAATTTAACATAGCCTGATCAACTATGTACAATTAAACGAAGATGATGTGAGATCTGAAATGGGTTATGTTGAACCGGAATGCACTGGCTGACTCTGATCACGAGAGAACCGAGACTCTTACTTGTTCTGTGCTAGACATACACTAGGCTATTATGTGATATACGAGTATATGCATACATAGGCCTCACTCACTGACTATACTACTAGGCTATTATATATTGAATATATATGAATAGGCCTCGCACGTTAACACACTCGCTATAGAGATAGCCAACTTTACTCTGGTGACACATACAAATTTCTCTCAGCGGGTTGCACCGACCACGACAGACTTGATTACCGTCACACCACGTTGTGGTGCACTCTATTGATTTTATGAAAATCACATTTGACACACGAAATCAACGTGCTTCCAAGGACTAAAATCCTCTCTCTGTCATTTCTATAGAACTCAAAGCTGCAAATTCCCAAATGGACGACTACACGTCAGATAGTGACCTAGTCCACGAGGAACAAATTCAGTACACGTATCTCGATGGGGATATCATACCAGAAGGAGAAATCGTATTAGAGGGAAACGATAATCAGAATTTCGAAATGACTGGCATCGACATTGAAGAATATGAAAGAGTGCGAGATCAGGCCGTGGGACTAGACGGCCGAAATTGGGCACTTAAGCCTAAGTGCATAGACTATGAACAAAGATTGAGAATGTCAAACCGATCTGTCCCTACACGAATCAAAGATAAGATCCGTTACTGGAAGAAAGTGGCCACCAACCTAACCCGTAGGACCAAAACGTGGATCAAACGTTTAGGCAGGAAGTCAACGGAGGAGACTGGGTACCACTCCACGACTCAAAGATACAGGGACATGCTTGAGGCACGCTACCACCCACACGACCTAAACCTGGAGTCGGAAGACGAGTCCGAAGGCCAAGAAGCCTAACTAAGAATGACCTAACGACAACCAGCATCAAATTTTGTTAAACCTATGTACAGCGGATTGTGTAATCATGATGTATGGTACTAGAAACTCTATTCCGATGGCCATATAGTGATACCATCACATTTTGTATTAGGTTCCTTATATTCAACCGGATGTAACAATTCCCGGTGCATTTTGTAAACTCTGGCGTTTGTAATCTGCATGTAAATGGATTACAACCTATCATGTATAACCTATCGATATTTCATGTTTTGACACGTTTTCCCAAGATCTACACAATTGTGATAACCGTATCTTTCATGTGTTCCACCGTACCATTACCAATGACATATAAAAGTCGCTTGTATTATACACGACTAGATGGATAGATGTACCATCACGAACAAAACCCAAACGCTAGCAGTATTACAGCTGATGCTCCTCCCATTAAGACATGACATCGTAGTGATGCCCACCAAGGTTATTAGTCAACCACAACTACTATGTATTGGAAACATCTTCCAACCATCGGGTAAAACCCAGCGGCTAACATTAGACTCGATTCGCGATTTAATCGTTCAATTTTCAACTGGATTAGTGCCGTGAGGGACACTCATGATGACTAAGTCCACCACTATTCCCACGACAAATCGATCATTCTAATCATTACGGCAATAAGGACTTGCCACGACAGGACTACTCACTACTCATACTGAATGTTCGTTCGCCTCGAAATAGTAATACAGCCGCGATTGACTACCTTTCAAACACGATCCGATTGTTGATATGCCTACGTCTAACCAAATTTACAAAACGTAAATTCGCTACAACCCCATCGCTGCTGAGCAAAACACCTATCTAAATCTCACAATTTACTCATCTACAAAATTTGAAATACCTAAACAAAAGTTTTCAGTTCAAGCATACTACCCAACCCTTGTTATGATATTCACTTGTAATTCCATCACTTCATATGCACCGTATAACAAACAACAACTAGCTAGTAGTGGGATACCAAACACGACATCGTTCGGACCTTCGTGCACCACTCATTTACGTCACTTTTCTCATTTTACCGCCAACAACACCCGACAACTGCGTTTCGAAAGACGGCAGTTTCCCCGACGTAGTAATCCACTTACTTCGGTACTGACCGACATTAGAAACCAGATACCTTGCAAACGAGCTCTTCACCGTCAATCTCATAACTGTCAAGATCGGAAATTTTGTCATCATCGTCGGGTATGGGTTGGCTATCTAAGCACCATGACACGGGCTCCCTTACCGATTAGCCCCATCTTCTTGTGACAATAGCAAAAGGAAGTCTGATGGAAACCCCAACCTTCAAAACCACACCAACAGAAAGTCTGCGATTACTAAGGCCTATGCTACCTGTTCTGACAACTCGAAGACGTATAACGGGAGCAAGCCCTACTTCTCTGAAGGTAGTCTTCATCATGGCAGTTCGTGTCCTTGCACCAAATACAACTATTTGGCATCTAGCCAAAGATTGTAGAATAGTCATAACTAGTTCCCACACTAGTGCGCCCAAGACTTGCCATGGGTGCAACGGTACCGAGCCTTTCAGGAAGGACCGTCCAAAACTGAAGAACCAAAATAACAATGCACGGGACAAGCTCATATCATCAACGCTGGAAACAATCATCAAGACCTGAAACTGGATGCGGATACGATTCACTCTTAATCAACCTAATTACTTCTATACTACTTGATTGATAAATCCTACTTACTGCTCAATGTTCCCTTTATTGCTATAGATCTTAGGCACAACCTAGGATAAACGAACTACTTATAGGCCGATAGGTGTAATACGTAATTACACTATGAACTTAACAAACAGACTTTTTCCCATGCATCTCACACTGGTTGAGACCGGGAACCCTAGAACTATTGTCTTTACGCGTCATCTGCCCGAACTTTACGCCGCAAATTGTCTGTTCGGTGAGAACCGTTTGTACTTTTATTGTCTTCGCTAAAATTCAAATTTTATACTTCAAAACTCATACTTGCCATTATACAATACCTAATGTCATCATTAAAACATCGTTTTAACAAAACACCCATTCCGTAGGAAATGACAAGCTACTCCACTGACAGCCACATGTCGAATGACGACCAACTTGAGGAGGAGCAATCAATGTTTCCTTATCTACGTACTCTCGAAAGTGACACCGAGACAGTGATCAAAGAACCTTTGGAAGAAATGGCTCATCCAGGAGGAATTGAAGAGGTTCCACCTCAACCCGTAGCTACAGAAGCTACTCATATAACACGAGCAAATTCCACTTCAAACTCTGCTACTGATAACTATACCCCAGCTGCCGCTGTCACCACTTCTCCTACTGTCACCACTCCCCCTACTGTTACCCCTCCGATCATTGTCAAAGTAAACACTAACAACTCCCAGCATACAGACGAAACACTGAATGCATTACGCAATCAGCTAGCTACTGTTCAGGAAGAAATCACCAATTTGCGCCAACATGCCCTCGAACAGGGGTTGCGCCTGCGAACTCTAGAGTTCTATTGGGAACAATTAAGGTTCCTGTGCCCAACTCAGGGAAATGTACTCCAGTTGGTTTCTAACTCTGCATCACAGATGACCCAAGCTAGTATTCCTAAAGAAAAGGATACCGAAGCCCAACTGACAACCCTCAAAAGGAATCCAGGAGAAAGCTCCAACACAGACTTTACTCTGCCCCGAACAAAAAGGACAAAAACGACTCAAACTCACACTGTTGGAGCCAAGGGGAAAACCTATAGGGGAGACAAACCTCTTTGTTCCACATGTAATCGTCACCACACCTGTAACACCCCCGAAATTCACTATTTTGCGGAAGCATAGTTTGGGGTGTTACTAATCAAATATCACAGCACAAAGATAAAGTAAACGACGTCTATATGCAACGTTTGTAAATTAGTTACATTCCATAGATATATTGTTTGAAAACTTAGTGTTTTCGTATACAAAAATGTAGTTTCCCTAGAGTCCGCGCGTGTAGCGGGAGATTCTATTACATAATCAAAATATACAAAAGATAATGCTAAGAATCTCCGTTAATGCAGTTGTGTTGAAATCATGCGACTCTAGCTAAAATCCTGGAGTAATCCTACTCCATCCGGGTACCTGAGAAAACATGCTAAAAAGTGTCAACCAAAAGGTTGGTGAATCTCACAGGTTTGTAAGTAATATCAGCTTTGAACACGAGATTTCATCAGTAATGCCCGCAGGCGTAAAATCAGCAATTTCAATCTAGAAATCGTAAACCAGTATTTGCAATCCCGCAAATGTAAGTAAGTAAGTTTATACCGTTGCCATGAGGCTCATAATCGAAGCTTAACCCGTAAGTAATAATTTTGCTCCCGTGACATGCTCGTAAATGAGCAAGCATCAGTAACGAATAATTAGTCACCCGTTTCTACGTGTAAATCAGTACGTGGCAGCGCTACTGCCCCGGGTGGGGAGGGTCATTTCCCTAATGGATCCATTAACTAGTGTTCGCGCTTAAGTCCATAACTAACGATATATGATGGAGAGACTTCTGTAAATAGTAAACAACTCATGCAATTCCGTTTGGTATAGTAAACAGTTTTAGTACTTGTGTTCAAGAAAAATCAGTAGCATGTATCTCCCCCAATAAGATAAAACAGTAAAAGTGGGGCCGTAAGACTCACCTGAGTCTTGTAGTAATCAGTTGCAATTAGCAAGTAGTAAGTAAAGCAAGTAGGTTCTCCGAACCCGTAACCTTCAAATGCCTAATCATATGAAGTTATGTAAGTATGCGTCTCACGAGACGTTTCGTTTAGTTGTACACAACTAGTATATCCAGTGTTTGTCCGTATGTTTGTAATTGTTTGTTTGTTGGAAAACATGTTTGGCCCGTTGGTGACGGTTTGTAGCAAAAATTCTAAAATGTTGACTTTGCTACAGTAGATTTGCTACAGTACTGCTACAGTAAAATTTGACTTTTTTGTACAGTAACTTTGACTTTTTCTATAGTGAAAATCCTTTAAAATTTCCAAGTTTTCTGTTTTCTGCGACATAATATGCGACACAAGGGTTTATATGCGACACAAGGGTTGTGTCGCATGAAGGATGCGACACAAGATCTCTGCGACACAGTGGTTGTGTCGCAAAAGCTTGCGATGCTAATTCAATAGCGACATAAGGGTTGTGTCGTATAAAAATACGACATAATAGTGCGACATAACGTACGACACAAAATACGACACTAAATGGTTTATGCGACATAGCATGCGACACAAACGTTGTGTCGCAAAGATGGACATCAGCCCAGAAACTTTCGGGTTTCGTGATTTTCCGACCAAAAACACAAATCTAACCCATTTTTGAGCTATAAAATCGTGTATTCTTCATGTATTAGGTTATATCTAAGTTGTGTACACATCAAAACATCAAAACATTACACCAAATTGAATAGATCTAAGATTTTAGAAATTTCTTACTTTTGCAAATCGAGCTAAATGGAGGATGAGATGATGAAAACGGTCTTGATATTCTTGTTCCACTCGTGATGGTGATTCCGAATATGTAAATTTCGTGTGTCGGTTTGTATTCCGAAAATTTGGTGTAAATTGGAGTTGAGAGAGTTTATGAGGTGTGTGTGTTTTTGGAGAAATGAAAATGAAAGAAAATGAGTTGGGTGTGGGGTGGGGTTTGGCTGATCCACCAAGGAAGGAGGGGAAAATACTCCCCAAAACACAGTGTTGACTCCGTGTCCTAATCGTTTAATCACTAGTTTTTAATATTTAATCAAATGTTTATATTTTTAAAATGTAACTAAAGTATTTAAATAAAAATACTTCGGAATTAATAGTAAAACATTTGTCGCAATATTTTAATTATTAAGCCGCGTTTATTACGTTTTGTTGCGTTAGTTAAAATGTCGTCGCGATAATATATAAATAATGCTCGTTCGGTTGTGTATTTTATATAACAAAATACGTTCTCATTATTTAAGTAACTTTCTGTCACCAACGTCCAAGTAATTGTGTCGGACTCCGTCCGGTTAATTCGCACGATTTATCCAAATCGCGTAAGTACACACACATATATATAAATCACCTTATATATATATATATATATACAAATAGAGCCTGTAATTAGTCCTATTACATACTAATTACAACTAGTTACAAACAATTAGGCATAATTAATTATCCTAATTATGCAGGTGTTACATTCTCCCCTTGTTAAAGTAATTTCGTCCCGAAATTAGCTTGGGTGCACGGACGGTGCGTTATCTGGGAAGAGATGTGGGTATTTCTGTCGTATTTGGTCTTCCCGTTCCCAGGTGAACTCAGGGCCGCGCCTAGAATTCCACCTGACCTTTACGATGGGAATACGACTCTGTTTCAATCGTTTGACCTCACGGTCCATGATTTCCATAGGTTCCTCGACAAAATGAAGTTTATCATCGATTTGAATTTCGTCGAGCGGTATAATCAGTGTCTCGTCAGACAGACATTTCTTCAAGTTAGAAATGTGGAATGTGTTGTGTACGCTGCTGAGTTCAGCAGGAAGTTGCAGGCGGTATGCCACTGGACCAATCCTTTCCAGGATTTCGAATGGTCCGATGTATCTAGGATTTAGTTTGCCTCGCTTTCCGAATCGAATGACACCCTTCCACGGTGCCACTTTGAGAAGTACCTTGTCCCCTACCTGGAACTCAAGGTGTTTGCGTCTCACGTCAGCATAGCTTTTCTGACGATCACGTGCGGCTTTCAGCCGGTTTTGAATACCGATGATTTTCTCAGTAGTTTCCTGAATGATTTCTGGACCCGTGAGTTGGGATTCTCCTAACTCAGTCCAACAGATAGGTGATCGGCACTTACGTCCGTAAAGTGCCTCGAAGGGTGCAGCCTTGATGCTGGTATGGTAACTGTTGTTGTACGAAAACTCGCACAACGGTAAGTGATTTTCCCAAGAAGTACCGAAGTCAACTACGCAAGCTCGTAGCATATCCTCCAGTGTTTGAATAGTTCGCTCGCTTTGGCCATCGGTTTGCGGGTGATAAGCAGTACTCATATCCAGACGAGTACCAAGAGATTTCTGTAGTGATTGCCAAAAGTTGGAAGTAAAACGGCTGTCCCTATCCGAGATGATCGAGATAGGTACACCGTGTCGAGAGATGATTTCTTTGACATAGATGCGAGTCAGACGTTCCATCTTGTCAGTTTCCTTCATGGCCAGAAAATGAGCAGATTTCGTGAGACGGTCCACGATTACCCAAATGGTATCGCAACCACTCGAAGTTTTTGGTAGTTTGGTAATGAAATCCATGGTAATCTGCTCCCATTTCCATTGAGGAATTTCAGGTTGTTGGAGCAACCCCGAGGGTCTTTGGTGTTCGGCCTTGACTTTGGAACAGGTTAGGCATTTACTGACGTACAAAGCAATGTCAGCTTTCATGTTAGGCCACCAATACAACCCTTTGACGTCGTGATACATCTTGTCAGAACCAGGATGTATAGAGTATCGAGATTTGTGAGCTTCAGCCATCACCAAATCTCGCAAGTTTCCGAATTTAGGTAACCACACCCGGTTAGAGAAGTATCGAGTTCCATCGGGTTTGATTTCGAATTGTTTATCCAAGCCTCGCAAGGCTTCATTTTTCAAGTTTTCATCGTTGAGTGCTTCAAGTTGAGCGGTAAGGATTTGAGCAGGAAGCTCGTTATGAATTGTCATAGAAAGTGCTCGGACTCGAAGGGGTTTCACTCGTTCTTTTCGGCTTAAGGCATCGGCAACTACGTTAGCCTTGCCCGGATGGTATTTGATCTCGCAGTCGTAGTCACTCAGTAACTCAACCCAGCGACGTTGTCTCATGTTTAGATCTTTCTGATCGAATATGTGTTGGAGACTTTTGTGATCGGTGAAGATGGTGCTTTTCGTACCGTAAAGATATTGTCTCCAGATTTTCAATGCGAAGACCACAGCACCTAACTCGAGGTCGTGGGTCGTATAGTTTTTCTCGTGAATTTTTAGTTGTCGTGAGGCATAGGCAATGACTTTTTCTCGTTGCATCAACACACAACCAAGTCCTTGGTGTGAGGCATCGCAGTAAACTACGAAGTCGTCGGTGCCCTCGGGTAAGGACAAGATTGGTGCACTGCAAAGTTTGTTTTTCAATAGCTGGAAGGCTGACTCTTGTTTATCAGTCCAATCGAACTTCTTATCTTTCTGAGTCAGTGTGGTTAGGGGAACAGCTATTCTTGAAAAGTTTTCGATGAATCGGCGGTAGTAACCAGCAAGACCTAAGAATTGTCTCACTTCGGTTGGAGTGGTCGGTGACTCCCAGCCCTTGATTGCTTCAATCTTGGCGGGATCAACATGAATTCCTTGGCTGTCAATCACGTGCCCGAGGAATTGAACGGTTCGAATCCAGAACTCACACTTAGAGAATTTGGCATATAACTCTTCGTGTTTCAGAAGTCCAAGAATGGTTTTCAGATGTTGAGCATGTTCCTGCTCGTTGCGCGAGTAAATCAGTATATCGTCGATGAACACAATGACGAATTTGTCAAGATATGGTTTGCACACCCGATTCATAAGGTCCATGAATACGGCCGGTGCGTTGGTCAACCCGAATGGCATCACTTGGAATTCGTAATGCCCATAACGAGTTCGGAAAGCTGTCTTTGGGATATCATTGTCACGGACTCGGAGTTGATGATAACCCGACCGTAGATCAATCTTTGAATAAACACTCGATCCCTGGAGTTGGTCAAACAGGTCATCGATTCTAGGAAGTGGGTACCGATTCTTTATGGTTAGGTTATTCAGCTCTCGGTAGTCGATACACATGCGGAAAGATCCATCTTTCTTTTTCACGAATAAGACCGGAGCTCCCCAAGGTGAGGAACTTGGTCGAATGAATCCTCTGTCCAGGAGTTCCTGTAGTTGGTTAGACAACTCCTGCATTTCGGATGGTGCTAAACGGTAAGGGGCTCGTGCCACGGGTGCAGCTCCGGGCACAAGTTCGATTTGGAATTCAACTTGTCTAGGTGGCGGAAGTCCGGGCAAGTCTTCAGGAAAGACTTCCGGGAAATCCCGCACAATCGGAACATCCTCAAGTCGCTTCTCCTCCGACTTCTTCTCCGTTACATGTGCGAGGATGGCTTGATACCCTTTTCGTAGATATTTTCTAGTTTTCAGACAGGAGACAATATTCAGATTCCGTCTACCGGTCTCCCCTTGTAGGACTAAGGTTCCACCAGAGACAAGAGGTATGCGAACGAGTTTGTCATGACAGATGATTTCAGCTCGGTGCTTGGATAACCAATCCATACCAACAATAATATCGAAGCTGCCGATCTCGACAGGGATTAAATCAATGGAAAACGTTTCGTTCGTGAGGTTAAGTGTACAGTTGTGTATGATGCTATCAGTCTCAATCAGTTTGCCGTTAGCTAATTCTACAATGTATTTAGCATCTAAGGCAGTGGGAGTTATGTCAAGTAAAGGGCTAAATTTCTCAGAAATGAAGCTTCTATCGGCACCGGTATCAAATAATACAGAAGCAGTAAGGTCGTTGAGAAGGAACGTACCCGTCACGACATTCGGGTCTTGTCTGGCTTCCCCAGCCTTGATAACGAATGCTCTACCACGAGCAGGGTTGTTGTTGTTTTTCAGCTTTGGGCAATCTTTCTTGAAGTGCCCTGAATTTCCGCACCCAAAGCAGGCCTTTGGTGCATTGGTGTTGGGGGTAGAAATGTTGGTTCGGCAATCCTTGGCTAGATGCCCGAACCGTTTGCAGTTGGAGCAAGGGCAAGAACCGTCATGATGGCGGCTGCATTTGGAACAGTAAGGCTTGTTCCCGCTGTACCCTTTCTTTTCCGAAGTCCCCGATGAATAAGCCTTAATGTACTTAGGCTTTTTGTTGGAGGTTTGGTTGGATGAGTTGGGGTTACCTTCCCACTTGCGTTTGTTGTTTGCAGATGGGGTTGAAGTTGTGCCACGGCGGACAGAATTTGCCGTTAGTTCATGGGCCATACGGATGGCGCTCTGAATAGTACCCGGTTTGGAAGAAGTTACCAGGTCTTGGAGTCTCTCGGGAAGTCCATCAACGAATTTCTCGATCCTCTTGTACTCAGGATCGACCATGGTTGGGCACAGAAGTGCCAGTTGGTGGAAACGGTTGGTGTATCCGGTGATATCATCACCCTGCATCTTGTGGTTCCAGAATTCCATTTCCAGTTGTTTCAATTCATCCCTGGGGCAGTACTCGCCCCTCAACATTTCCTTCAACTCCTCCCACGGGAGTTGGTAAGCAGTAGCAACACTCACAGTCTGGGCATAAGTGTTCCACCAGGTGAGTGCGGTGTCAGTAAAAGTACTAACGGAGAACTTAACCTTATCTCCCTCCGCACAGTTGCAGATAAGAAATACAGACTCAACTTTCTCGATCCAGCGTACTAGACCGATAGCTCCCTCAGTACCTGCAAAGTTTAGAGGTTTGCAGTTCTGAAAGTCTTTGTATGAACAGGGTTTAGCAGTAGTGGTTTCAGCGGCATCGCTGTTCCTCGAGGAATTTGGTGGAGTATTCCGAGCCAAGGCTTCAGTAACAGCCTGGGTTATAAGGGAGGTAATCTGGGCATCGGTGTATGGTCTTGTCTTTGGCGGCATGATTCTTCAATAAAAGAAATGAAGATACATGAGATTTTGTAGGAACTTGTAATTGTCACAGATGTACATGTACAAAAGCAGAAATACATAACATCAACATGGAAAAATGACAATTATTATGAGTTGAAATATCAAGGAATATTTGATGGATAATGCGAGTTCAAAGGTTACATCCTACAGAGATATTACAAAAGGTGTCGGGAATTGTTACATCCGACTAGTTTATAGAATAGCGCTAGATAGTCATTAGATTACGAGACAAAGACTACACTAGTCTTAATGTAGATTAATCTGTTCCATCAGCGCGACAAGGCGGTCCACGGTTTCTGCTAGTCTGTTTGTTTGCCTGGCGTTGTCTTCCACCAAGGCCAGTCGTTGTGTTAGTGCTCGAGAGTGATCCTCAGTCTCCTGTGAACGCTGTTCACATTCCTCTAGTCGGTTTCTTACAAGTTCATCCGCACCTAATTCGGC
Organism: Helichrysum umbraculigerum; assembly: GCA_949592205.1. Classification (NCBI taxonomy): domain Eukaryota; kingdom Viridiplantae; phylum Streptophyta; class Magnoliopsida; order Asterales; family Asteraceae; genus Helichrysum; species Helichrysum umbraculigerum. Next base: position 100,395,267 of record CATIUR010000001.1, read on the forward strand.
AGTCATGGAATCCTGAATTATGCTTACAGAGAGGTTGGTATCCTCTTGTTCTCGCTGGAGTTGGGATATGTGATCAAGTGCTTGGCGAAGCAGGTAGGTCATTCGGTGTTGTTCCCGTTCGAGACTTTCGAGCCTTTGCTCTTGACGGCGGAATTGGGTAGCCAACACTGGCAACGTGAGATGTGCCGATTCCTGAGAGTTATGAACAGGATAGGGGCTGTTTCGAGGCGGCCTTGTGTTCCTCCTGGCTACTCGTGGGTTCCGTGACCCATGTGAGTGAGAGTGTGACGGATTAGGTGGTGTGTTTGCCATTCCTGTGGCAGAGTGTAAGTAAGACGAGGCTAATATATATAAGTATATAATATCCAGCCTAGTGTCTAGCACGTATCAAGTAATGGTCCGGTTCTCTCGTGGTCAGAGTCAACTAACGCATTCCTGTTCAACATAACCATTTCAGACCTCGCATCATCTTTCCTTAATTGTACATAGTTGATCAGGCTATGTTAAATTAAAGTCATATGATGTAATTCCTGAACCAATCATGCCTAGTAAGGAAATACTGCCTAACGGTCATAGTCTAGGCCCACTAAATGCAACCTAGTTCACTATAACCTTAGGCTCTGATACCAATCTGTAACACCCCCGAAATTCACTATTTTGCGGAAGCATAGTTTGGGGTGTTACTAATCAAATATCACAGCACAAAGATAAAGTAAACGACATCTATATGCAACGTTTGTAAATTAGTTACATTCCATAGATATATTGTTTGAAAACTTAGTGTTTTCGTATACAAAAATGTAGTTTCCCTAGAGTCCGCGCGTGTAGCGGGAGATTCTATTACATAATCAAAATATACAAAAGATAATGCTAAGAATCTCCGTTAATGCAGTTGTGTTGAAATCATGCGACTCTAGCTAAAATCCTGGAGTAATCCTACTCCATCCGGGTACCTGAGAAAACATGCTAAAAAGTGTCAACCAAAAGGTTGGTGAATCTCACAGGTTTGTAAGTAATATCAGCTTTGAACACGAGATTTCATCAGTAATGCCCGCAGGCGTAAAATCAGCAATTTCAATCTAGAAATCGTAAACCAGTATTTGCAATCCCGCAAATGTAAGTAAGTAAGTTTATACCGTTGCCATGAGGCTCATAATCGAAGCTTAACCCGTAAGTAATAATTTTGCTCCCGTGACATGCTCGTAAATGAGCAAGCATCAGTAACGAATAATTAGTCACCCGTTTCTACGTGTAAATCAGTACGTGGCAGCGCTACTGCCCCGGGTGGGGAGGGTCATTTCCCTAATGGATCCATTAACTAGTGTTCGCGCTTAAGTCCATAACTAACGATATATGATGGAGAGACTTCTGTAAATAGTAAACAACTCATGCAATTCCGTTTGGTATAGTAAACAGTTTTAGTACTTGTGTTCAAGAAAAATCAGTAGCATGTATCTCCCCCAATAAGATAAAACAGTAAAAGTGGGGCCGTAAGACTCACCTGAGTCTTGTAGTAATCAGTTGCAATTAGCAAGTAGTAAGTAAAGCAAGTAGGTTCTCCGAACCCGTAACCTTCAAATGCCTAATCATATGAAGTTATGTAAGTATGCGTCTCACGAGACGTTTCGTTTAGTTGTACACAACTAGTATATCCAGTGTTTGTCCGTATGTTTGCAATTGTTTGTTTGTTGGAAAACATGTTTGGCCCGTTGGTGACGGTTTGTAGCAAAAATTCTAAAATGTTGACTTTGCTACAGTAGATTTGCTACAGTACTGCTACAGTAAAATTTGACTTTTTTGTACAGTAACTTTGACTTTTTCTATAGTGAAAATCCTTTAAAATTTCCAAGTTTTCTGTTTTCTGCGACATAATATGCGACACAAGGGTTTATATGCGACACAAGGGTTGTGTCGCATGAAGGATGCGACACAAGATCTCTGCGACACAGTGGTTGTGTCGCAAAAGCTTGCGATGCTAATTCAATAGCGACATAAGGGTTGTGTCGTATAAAAATACGACATAATAGTGCGACATAACGTACGACACAAAATACGACACTAAATGGTTTATGCGACATAGCATGCGACACAAACGTTGTGTCGCAAAGATGGACATCAGCCCAGAAACTTTCGGGTTTCGTGATTTTCCGACCAAAAACACAAATCTAACCCATTTTTGAGCTATAAAATCGTGTATTCTTCATGTATTAGGTTATATCTAAGTTGTGTACACATCAAAATATCAAAACATTACACCAAATTGAATAGATCTAAGATTTTAGAAATTTTTTACTTTTGCAAATCGAGCTAAATGGAGGATGAGATGATGAAAACGGTCTTGATATTCTTGTTCCACTCGTGATGGTGATTCCGAATATGTAAATTTCGTGTGTCGGTTTGTATTCCGAAAATTTGGTGTAAATTGGAGTTGAGAGAGTTTATGAGGTGTGTGTGTTTTTGGAGAAATGAAAATGAAAGAAAATGAGTTGGGTGTGGGGTGGGGTTTGGCTGATCCACCAAGGAAGGAGGGGAAAATACTCCCCAAAACACAGTGTTGACTCCGTGTCCTAATCGTTTAATCACTAGTTTTTAATATTTAATCAAATGTTTATATTTTTAAAATGTAACTAAAGTATTTAAATAAAAATACTTCGGAATTAATAGTAAAACATTTGTCGCAATATTTTAATTATTAAGCCGCGTTTATTACGTTTTGTTGCGTTAGTTAAAATGTCGTCGCGATAATATATAAATAATGCTCGTTCGGTTGCGTATTTTATATAACAAAATACGTTCTCATTATTTAAGTAACTTTCTGTCACCAACGTCCAAGTAATTGTGTCGGACTCCGTCCGGTTAATTCGCACGATTTATCCAAATCGCGTAAGTACACACACATATATATAAATCACCTTATATATATATATATATATACAAATAGAGCCTGTAATTAGTCCTATTACATACTAATTACAACTAGTTACAAACAATTAGGCATAATTAATTATCCTAATTATGCAGGTGTTACAACACCGGACCTTGTGGTACTCGTTGCCGTCAATGCCAGACCTATGGACACCAAGTCCGGGACTGTAGGGTTGCACCTAGAAATACCGACTCTAAAGCATTGAAGGCTTGCTTCGAATGCGGAAACACTAGGCACCTCAAGGCTAACTGCCCGTCACTGACTACGAAGGATAACAAAAAGGGAAAGACTGGTGCCGGAACCTCCACAGACTGTCGCGATACCATAGGTACGTCGCCACGTCACCTCCTGAAATCCGACACGATACTGATAGAGTTAGTTTACTCTATGATCCTACAACTATCACAGACATTATAAGCACTGTAGACTTCCTGAATTACTATAGGCTACTATTACGCATTGTAGCTACACTCTACTGACCGACTGACCCCGTCCATTGAACATGGTCAGCACACACCGAAAGCTTTCCTTCTTCTTCTAAGAAGGGGGAGGAAGGCAACTAGAGACAGACGTAACATCACTCGACATATCTCACGACCTTTCTTAGAAGATGCACAGACTACTACTTCGAACAAATTTCGGGACGAAATTCTCCTAACAGGGGGAGAATGTAACACCCGGCATTTTAGGCTATCATTGTTGTGCCTAACTATGTGCTTATTACGTGTATTTAGTACGAAATAGGACTAAGTACAGTACTTACTCAATTATATATATATATGATGATTATGTATATATATATATACACATGTATACACGGATGGACCGGACGAAGTCCGACTGTAACTAATGTGGACGTTGGTGACAAATTTATAAATAATGTGGAAATCATCCAAACAAACGTTATTTACATTAATATATTGTGAGAATATATTACAAGTATTACATATTGATAAAAACATATCCTACACGACGAAACCGCACGAAACGCACCCCAATGAACGATTAATAACAAGAATTATATTCGTATAATTTTATAACTTGAAATAAAGTATTTTGATAAAATACTTCGGCTAAAAATATTTTGGACACACTTTAACAAATAACGTGAAATAACATTTAAACAACTATGGGATTTAACCGACTACAACTCGTGATACAAAATTCGGAAACACAACCACGCGAACCGAGACCCAAATGGGTCAGCCCCGACCCGCGGACCCAACCCACCGATCCACCCCTTATTATCCCATCCCTTTCCCATTTCATTTCACTTTACACACACACACCCACACCCACACCTTAAACTCTCTCAAATCTCTCCCTCTCTTCCTCCAATCGGCAGCAGCAACACCACCACACCACCGCCGAACCACCACCACCGTCGGAATCCTCATCATCACCAAGAAGAAGCATCAAGATCATCTCCATCTCCACCTTCCCCATTTTCGATTTCTTGGTATGAAGCTTTAAAACTCTTCTTAATTACTTGAAAAGCGTTTATTTACATGTTAATGAGTCCACTCAACAAGATTATGCCCAAAAATCCCGTTAAAAATGCTTTAAAAATCGAAAACCCATCAAAAATCGCTGACAGTTCATCTCGCGAGTTGAGATCCCAGATCTCGGCCGTCCTGCGATTCGAACCGAGATCTCGACTCGCGAAGCCAATTAACGAACCGAAACGGACTGCGAATCGAACCCACTCGCGAGTTGACTTGCGAGTCGACCAGCGAGTTAACTTACGAGTTGAATAACGAACCGAAACCAACTGCGAGTCGACCCGACCTGCGAGTTGACTTGACCCGCGAACTGACCTACCTTGCGAGTCGAGACCGGCGAGTCGAGACTTACGAACCCACTTGTTCTGCGAGTCCAAACTCAACTCGCCTCGTAAACCCGCTTCACACAACAGTTTCAGCCCTTGACAAATCTTGGTCAATTTTTCCAATTTTAGATTTCAAATGCGTTTTTAATAAAGCAATGTAGTAGAAATAAAAATTTTCCAAGCTGACCTGGCAGCTCGACCCCAGCCAGTGGCTCTGCCCCTTGGACCCCGCCAGGGGCTGCCGCCCCTTGGACCCCGCTACCAGGGGCGCTGCCCCCGGACCCCCGTCATCCAGGAACTTGTAAATACTTTGTTAGTCCCTGTTTAACTTAATAAACAATCTTACTTAATAAGCCTTGAATATATTATTGAGAAGTTGCGGAATCACACTCAATAATATTAAGAAGATCAATGAATATTAATTAAATTAATGAACACAATAATATACCGAAAGCTTCAATCTTATTAATGATATAAGACGAATACACTTGATGTATTAGGGTTACAGAAAACCTTGAAGCTGCGCAAAAATCATTAACCTATCTAGGTCTAAAGGATCTCTATTTATAACATATAGAGTCCTATACAATCTCCTACAAATATGGAATAAAATAACTTCCATAACCGACTCATACTTATCACAAAATCATAAACAGTTTTAACTACCATTCTGATGTAAACAGTTGTAACTATTACACATTCAGTGGTAACTGCTTCAATTGTAATATGCGACTAAGTACAAATACATAATCAGTGTTAACTGTTTCATACATAACTAACAGTTACTAATACATAAGCAGTTTTAACTACTTACAGACACATAACTATCAGTTGTAATCTATCTTCAAACAGTTGTAACACTTGTCTTCTCTTCAGTTTTCTTCTATCAGTTGTAACTTCGTAAAGACAGTTTTAACCTTTAAAGCAAACAGTTTTAATCACTTGTACTCTGTCTTCTCATCAGAACTTCAACTCAGACCTGAAACAGTTTTGACCTAACAATCTCCCCCTAAACTTAATCTGTACTTCACAGCATTAAGTTTCTTTTAATCCTCCATTATAAGCTTCACAAAATTCTTTCAAAACTGTTAGTCTTTTCTTCTCTTCCTCCTATCAATCTCTTCCTTCTTATAAATCTGATTTAACACCATATATACCAGTTCTAGAGCTACATCATCTAACACTGCAACTTGCAACCTTGCATTTCTCAAGCTCATCAAAAATCTCAGATTGATATCATAAAATCTATCTGTCAATAACCACATAAACACTGCATCCTCCATAACAATCTGATGTACTCCAGGTTTAGCATGATAAATCCAATTTCTGACCTTGCTAAAAGTAGCAAACTGAAATGGAAACTCTTCTGGCTCAAACATAGCTTTAATCCAATGCCATGTAACCTTTTCAACCAAATTATCAAATCTTTTTAAATCTAACTTTTTTTCCATTCCAATCTCATACATCCTCACCAAATCAATTCTACTAATCCTCTTTATCAAATCCCTAAAAGATCTCCACCAAGATATATTTCCATCTGCTCTTTCAACTTTAATCTTGTGAATCTTAACAGGATTGACAAATTGCTCTATAGACCAATCAATAATACCAGGTAATTCAACATTAATTACCTCAGATTCCATAGGCTGTAACAAAATAAACTCCTTCAATTCATCAATATTCCTTTCTCTATCAGGAATTTCATCTAACTCTCTCTTCTTTTGCTCAAGCTCATCTTTCCTCCTCTTTTCAGCTTCTATCTTTTCTCTTTTTTCTTTTTCTTCCTTTTCCTTCAATTTTCTTTCTTTTTCAGCCTTTTTCCTTTCCTTTTCAACTTCCTGCTTTTTCTTCTCAGCTTCTTTCTTTTCTGTTTCTTTCTTTTCAATTACATCAGGATTCAACTCATCTTTATCCCATAACTCCTGCAATCTCTCTAAACTCATTTGTTTCAATGCATTCAAAGGAATAATTCCACATTTTAGCTTTGCAATTAAATTCTTCTTCATTTGAGCTTTTGTTGGTGGTTTTGCAGCTTTCTTCTTTCTTGCTTCTTCTGCTTTCTTCTTCTTAAGCTGATCAACTAAATATTCAATATCATCCTGTCTCTGCTCTTTCAACAAATACTCATCCCATTCTGCCACTTGCTCTTTTGTCATTTTTACAAACTTTCCTTCCTCAATCTCAACATCAATCAAGCCCTCTGCATTTAGCTCAGCCTGTAATCTTTCTGCATATTCAGTATCATGAGCAGTTACTTCTGGTGGCACTGGTTTTTGCTTCTTCTTCTTTGGTTCTTCTACCAGTTTTTCCTTGCCCTTAGCTTTTGGATCTATCTTTGGCAATTCTTTCTGTTGAACAGGAGCAGCAGCAGGTTCTCTAATTTGAAATCCAGGCAAAGATGGTTGTTGTGAAGATTTCTTCTTTGGAGTTTCAACCTTCTTTCCTGTTCCAGTCATCTTAGCAGTTTTAACTGGAATGCTCTTCTTTCTAGTTTTTTCAACTTGCTGAGCATCAGTTTTAACTTCAGTCTTCACTTCTTCCTTTTCAACTGCTATCTCAGGTTTGCTCACCTCTTCACCATCATCCTCATCAATCTTTAACTCCTCAGTCTTATCATCCATAATCACCTCTGTAGTCTGCTCCACTGACCCAATAACCTCAGTATGATCAGACCCAACAACCTCAGTATTATCAGACTTATCTTCATCTGCCACTGATTCCTTCATTTCTGTTTCCACTGTCTCAAACACTGACTCATTAACCTCTGGCTCTGTAGGTGGTGTTGAAGGTGTATGCACAAATTCATCTTCCACTGGTTGTTCCATTTCAATGTCTTCATCAACTTTTTCATCATCAGACACAACCTTCTCATTCTCATTCCTCTTATCACCCATATTTGTCCATACCTTCTCCCCCTTTTTGAAAGCATTTTGTTTAAAATTATAATGCTCCTCAGGTTCTGAAGTATCATGAACCACATATCTCCTTCCTTTCTTCAAACACTTAATAACAACCTTTTCTAACTGCTTCACTTTCCTCTGCAACTGAGTTATAACTTCATCCTTAGCCTTATTCGTCTTCCTCTCTTGTACAAACTCAGCCCATACATAATCAATCATTTTCGTCAATTCCAAGTTAGTTCTAGCCTCAACACCTTCAGAATGTGAATCCTTTGGTGAATCATTGACATCATTAAACTCTGACTCATGCCTAGCATGATCATCAAAGTTCCCTTGGTTCTTGGTACTGGGACCACTAGGATCATCTACAGGTGTAGAATCATGTCCATGTGTTGCCTCTGATTGGGTCTTATTAATGTTACTTCTGTCCTGCTCTGCCAGTGGGCTAGAAGCAGTAGAAGCAGCCCTCTCAGAATGGTCACCCCTCTCCTTATGGACCACATGTTGTTCTGGACCACTGTCCATTGACTGAGATGACTGAGCAACATGATCCTCAGACATCTGTGTTCTAGCCTTTTTGGCTCTAGAAGATTTGGCTGTTTTGGTCCCTTGTTTTCTCTTAGTACCCCCAACTACTGTGGGTTGAGAAGTGGTGGGTGGAACCATTCTCTCAGTAGTTGGTTCAGCTTCAGTTGGTAGTACTGATGCTGTGGTGGAAGGTGCAGAAAGCATTGTAGAAAATAATGCTGTAACCTTCCCAGAAAATTTAGTATCTCTCTTCATATTTACAAAAACTTTTGGTTTAAAAGAGACAATACCAATAATCTTTTCAAGTGCAGTTATATTAGGAATTTGTTCATTTAAGAACAACTGCACAAAACGTGGATACATCAAAAACTTAATCTTTGGCTGCTCAATGTTTCTAAGCATACCAGAAAATATCAGATTTGAAAAATTAAACCTTTGACCAGTTGCAAGACAAGCAATTGCATAAGCAATGTTGCTTCCAAACTGCTCAAAAGATGATCTCTTAGATGATAAGCAGTGTAAAATTGTATGTATTAAAAATCTCCACTGATGAGAAAATAAGGTTTTCTGAAAAGTAAAAATTTCAAAAGAACCCTCATAACCCATCAATCGTAAAGTATCATACATAACAGTATCCTCTAAAAAAGATATACCTGCCTCATCATCTAGTTGTAATGAAGCTCTAACAGTAGCTTCTGTGATTACAACACGTGTATCCATAACTTCTGAAACAATTCTTTTAATCCCCTGTTCCTCTTCTATTGATGCATTCACCCAGAAATTATTGATATGATCGTGAGATATTCTGGGTGCTACAGTGAGAGCATGACGAATATGTGAAGCACGAAGAAAATCAATGATTTCCACATACTCATTTGCCTCCGCAGGTTTCATTAAGAATGCAATCATATTGTGATCTTTTCCAATCGGTAGTTGAACAGTAGACGAAGTCGATGCCATGATAAGAAATCAAGTAATCGAGAAGAATCGAAGATGTTTTGACAGAATCGAAAATCAAAGAGACTTATCGCAGTTGTTTGTATGTGAAATTTTGAAAGCGTAATGAGAAACCCTAAGTGTTGAGAGTTAAGTACTGAAATTAAATCAGTTGTAAGCCCTAATTTGATCAGATCCCCAATTATCACTAAAACAGTGTTAATTAAACAAAATCACACGTTCAGTGATAACTGTGAAAATAACCATCAGTGGTAATCAACACTTGGTTTCTCAAATGCATCATTTACATAATTAAGCTAGCAGTGCTAACTTGTACAAGCAGTACCAACCGACCAAGGCAGTGCTAACTTAATACAAGTAGTACTTCAGTTCTAGCAAAATCACATAAACAAAGCAGCAAAATCACATAAACAAAGCAGTGGTTGAATTTTTTTTTTTTTTTTTTTTTTTTTTTTTTTTTTTTTTTTTTTTTTTTTACCGAAAGCAAACTCCATAAGCAGTAAAAACGTCAAAAAAACACCTGCATAAGTTAGACTCCAAGACATAGCAATATAACCTGCAGTGGTAATTTCAAACAATAATACAAGTATACAGTGTTAACTATACACCAACAGTGGTGAAATGATTATTACCACTGTTTATAATAAAAGTAAGAAACAGTGATAACGATACACATTACACACAATCAGTGTTTAATTAACAAATCAGTATTAACCCAAATTGAAATCACAGTGGATATTATTCACAGAAAGCAGTAACAAGAGAAATAACTTATGACAAATTGATCATTCCAATACTAGTAACCAAGAATGTGAATCTGCCTATATCAAAAGCTTTTGTAAACAGATCAGCAAACTGATTATCAGTATGAACTTTCAAAATTTGAATAAGTCTTTTCTCATTACAATCTCTAATGAAATGATATCTGATTTCAATATGCTTTGTTTTAGAATGTTTAACTGGGTTATTAATAATACTGATTGCAGAGCTATTATCAATAAAAATAGGAGTATTAAGAAAGGTAAAACCATAATCTAGCATCTGATTCTGAATCCATAGCACTTGAGCACAGCAACTTGCAGCTGCTACATATTCTGCCTCTGCTGTAGATGTAGATACAGTGGTTTGTTTCTTGCATTGCCATGAAACCAATCTTTCTCCCAAAAATTGACAACCTCCTGATGTAGATTTCCTGTCCAAGTTAGCTCCTCCATAATCACTATCTGTGTAAGCTATCAGATCAAAAGAATTAAACTTTGGATACCAAAGGCCCAATTTTGATTGACCCTTCAAATATCTAAAAATTCTTTTGACTGCTAGAAGATGTGATAGCTTTGGATTAGCTTGAAATCTTGCACATAAACACACTGCAAACATGATGTCAGGCCTTGATGAAGTAAGATACATAAGTGACCCAATCATAGATCTGTAAAGATGTTCATCCACACTCTCCCCCTCAAGATCTGCATGTAATTTCTTGTTTGTTTCAACTGGTGTGCTTGCAACTTTAGCATCTTTGTACCCAAACCGATCCAGTATATCATTCACATACTTACTTTGATGAATAAAGATTCCTTCTTGCTGTTGCTTTACTTGTAGCCCCAAGAAAAATGTTAATTCCCCCATGGAGCTCATCTTGAACTTTTCATGCATCAATGATTCAAACTCCTTGCAAAGACTATCCTTTGTTGAACCAAAAATGATATCATCTACATAAACTTGAACCAGTAGTATATCATTCTTAATTCTTTTAGTAAACAAAGTTTTATCTATTGCACCCCTTTTGAATCCATTCTGCAACAGATAATCTGAAAAAGTATCATACCAGGCTCTAGGTGCTTGATGTAAACCATAAAGAGCTTTATCCAGTTTGAAAACTTTATCAGGAAATTTAGAATCTTCAAACCCTGGTGGTTGACATACATAGACCTCTTCCTGTATAGTGCCATACAAAAAAGCACTCTTAACATCCATCTGATACACAATGAAACCCTTGAATGAAGCATAAGCCAAAAACAATCTAATTGCCTCTATCCTTGCAACAGGTGCAAAAACCTCATCATAATCAATCCCCTCTTCTTGTGAATACCCCTGTGCAACCAATCTAGCCTTGTTTTTGATCACTATACCTCTTTCATCCTTCTTGTTCTTGAAAATCCATTTAGTACCAATTGCCCTCTTCTCTTTAGGCAAATCAACCAATGTCCAAACTTCTTGAATCTTAAACTGAAGCAACTCCTCTTGCATAGCTTCAATCCAACTAGGATCTCTCAAAGCTTCAGTAACCTTCTTTGGTTCTGTTTGAGACAGAAAACAGGCAAACAAAGAAGTATTTACAGCTTCTGTATCAAGATTTACTTCTTCCTCATTTGCTGAAGCTTCAAACACCTGACTTTGATTTCTTGTTTTAACAGCTGATTCAATATCTCCTATTACATTCTCAAGTGGATGATCTTTATGAGTAATGTATTTAGATACTGCTGTTTCTTGAATACTCTCCTCTAAGTTGGTAAAATTTCCTTCTTGACCAGACTCACTACTTGACACTTCTCTTGCAATTCTCTTTGACAAAGGAGTAGAACTCATCAAATGTAGATAATTCAATTGTTCCTGCTCTGTGTCAAGATGCTTTGTAGGTGTCTGATCAACATTCACACCTGCCTTTGTAGACTTCTGTACCGGACTCATATCACTGTCTTCTGTACTGTCTTCAATAACAGGTCTATCAGAATCATCAACATGAGAAAATGATGTTTCATCTGATTTTCCTGTTTCCACATCCTGTGATGTCATTGGTTGATCAGTATCAAACACTTCTGGAGGATCAGGAGACCAAATTGGAAATAATATATATTCCAATGAATCATTCTTCTTTCCAACTGATTTTCCTGATTTTGCTCTACCTTCTTCATCACCTGTTCCTGCATTTGTACCTGCACTTGTACCTGCACTAGTATCCACATTTGTATATCTAAAAGCATTATTAAGTGCATCAATATCAAACAGTGATTCAGGACCTTTTCCCTCAGGATTAACAGTGTTTTCATTAAAAGTAATGTGCACTGTTTCTTCTATGATTCTGGTCCTTTGATTGAATACCCTATAAGATTTACTTTGAATAGAATAACCAACAAATATCCCCTCATCAGCCTTACTCTGAAACTTACCTAAGTGATCTTTGGTATTTAAGATTGTACAAGGACACCCAAAAGATTTTAAGAAACTAACCAAAGGCTTTCTCTTAAACAACAGTTCATATGGTGTCTTGTTATGAGGCTTAACAACTAATACTCTATTCTGAACATAACAAGCTGTGCTAACTGCCTCTGCCCAAAAAGACATAGGTAGCTTTGCATCAGATAGCATGGTTCTAGCAGCCTCAATCAGTGTCCTATTCCTCCTTTCAGCTACTCCATTTTGTTGAGGAGTTCTAGGTGCACTAAATTCTCTCTTAATACCTTTAACTTCACAGAATTTATCCATCTCATGATTTTTAAATTCTGTTCCATTATCACTTCTGATGATTTTTACTCTTTTATCCAATTGATTTTCCATCTTAGTTATAAATGATCTAAGTATTTCACCTGTCTCATCCTTTGTTCTAAGAAAGAAAACCCATGTAAATCTAGTGTAATCATCAATAATCACAAGGCAGTAAGACTTTTTCCCCATACTACTTATACTGGTTGGTCCAAATAAGTCCATATGCAATAAGTGTAATGGTGTGATATTTGTGTTCACAGATTTGGACTTAAATGAGGATTTGTGTTGCTTTCCCTTTTGACAAGAAACACAATGGTCATCACATGAATAGACCTTTTCAGGCAAACCTCTAACAAGCTTGTTTTTGACAAGTTTATTAATGGTTTTGAAATTCATGTGACACATCCTCCTATGCCACAGTTCAGATTCATTCACACTTGCTTTAGAAATAAGACAGTTTAAATCAGGTTGAGGTGTCATATTTACTAAGTCACACTTATATACATTATCTTGTCTTGGAATTCTCATCAAAATCATGTTTTCTGGTATTTTGAATTCTTTGGACAAGATAAGGCATTCAGTGTCAGTAAAAAGAACTGGGTTCTTTTTATCTGTGATTTGACTCACACTTAGTAAATTATACCTCAGTTGCTCCACAAAATAAACATTATCAAAACTTAGCTTTTCACTCTGAACTGTTCCTTTCCCTGTGATCCTTCCTCCTTTTGGATTGCTTCCAAAAGCTACATATCCTCCATCAAAAGATTTAAAGTCCTGCAGCTTTTCTTTGTCTCCAGTCATGTGCCGTGAGCATCCACTATCAATATGCCATAAGCTCTTAGGCTTGCCCTGCACAAATAGTCAAAAAGAGAATTAATTTCTCTTGGGAACCCAAACCAATTTGGCTTTGGGTTTCCCATGTGCATTCACATAATCAACTTTCTTAAAGATTATTGATTGTGAAGCACTGTTGGTATTTGGATCTGTTAATTTATCAGACTTAATAGGTGTCCAAATCCAACTAATTTTAGACTTAACAGTGTTCTTTGGCTTAACAGTTTTAACTGTTTTACCAATTGACGATTCAGTGTTAATTTTGTTAACACTGTTTTTGAAATCAGTTACCACTGTTTTAGTCTTTGAGCTTTTGGCTAATTTTGTTATTACTGCTGCAGTAGATTTACCTGTAACAGTGTTTAACATCGTAGCCTTTGAGTTTATCTTCTGAACTCTGGCAGTATGATCAACTTTTGATTGAAAGTTTTGTTTGTTAATCATATTTGCTTTTGTCCATGACTGTTTTCTAATCCTTTGAACATTCTCAGGATTATGATAGCAGTCATATTTAAGATGACCCATTTTTCCACATATAAAGCAAGACTTTTCTTTAATCACAGTAACATTATTACCCAGTTTTTGTGAAATCATTTGATTCCAATTTCTTTGATTACCTCTGGGTTTTTGATTTTGAAAACTCTGTGAAGAAGAAGCACTTGCTTTACATTTACAATTCACACAGTTATTCACAACAGATTCAACAACAGGTTTAGTAACTGAGTTAACTGTATTACTAACATATCCTAACCCATGTTTAGATTTGTTAGTATTCAAACTCACCTTCTCTAAGTCCAGTTTAACCTTCTCCTTGAACATTTTCTTACCCTCTTCTAGTTTATCAGTTTTAAGATTAACAACTAGATCAGTAATTACTCTTTTCACATCCTCACATGTTGACTCAGACTTATATGATTCAGATTTCACACTCTTCTCACTATCAGATGTTCTATCACTCTGATCATCTTCTTCAGTCCAGTCACTTACTTCACCTTCTATAAACAGATCATCATCAGATAAACTTTTAATTGGATCAGCCTTTTTAACCTCATCTACCATTTCTCTTTTAAGTGAATTGATATCAATTTCACTTTTGGGAGGAAAGTAGGTGTGATTATAAGGTGGAGGTACATTGTTGTATCCTAATCCAGTCTTAAGTTTATCATGAATCTGTGAATTAATAAGTTTATTTACACTCTTTGAAGCATGTTCTAATTTACTTACATCAAGCCTTATACTATCTCTTTCACATGTGACCTCAGTAAGTTTCTTAGATAACAAATCAACTTTATCTTTAAAAGAGTCTCTCTCCCACCTAGCATATTCAATATCATACTTAAACTGTGTTGCATTGACTTCATATGCCTTAATTTGATTTTCCAGATTTTCAATGACAGCTATAGTGTGTTTACTTTTGATTTCCCATTGTTTTAGTTCCTCACACACTTTTATATTATGATCTCTGTAGTGTTTAACAGTTTGTTTACAAACAGCAGAACATAATTTATTTTGTACCTCAGTAGGAACTTCTGACTTTTTGTCAGATTCTGCAATGGCCATGAGACATTGATTCTTCACAACATGCTCTTCTTGATCACTCCAATCCCATCCACAGCCATCCATAGACACCAAAGCATTTGCTGAAGCCCCCTGAATTGGAATGTTTCTTGTCTGTGTCCCATTGCTTCCAGATCTCTGACCATTACCATTCTGCTCTTGCCTAGGGTTTCTGCATTCTCTGGCAAAGTGTCCCATCTTGTGACAGTTGAAACACTCAATCTTGCTCTTATCAAACCAATTTGCATCATTCCTCTTGTATGCAAAATTATTTCTACCAGTCCTCTGCATAAACCTTTTTGCTCTTTGAGTAATCAATGCAATTTGCCACTTGATGTCCATCTCCTCTAGATCATCACCATCGAATTGTTCCAGATCTTCATTAGTAAGTGAAGAATTCACATTACTTGCAAAGAAAGATTCTAATATTTGATCATTAGAACTATTTGATGATGATCCTGCTCCCCCTGAAACATGTGTAGAACCCATTTGACTTGATTCTGCTTTTGTTCCAGCCATAGACATAAAAGCAGCATTATGACTGTATCCAGTAGCTTGCTTCTTACTCTCAACCTCAGACTCAAAGTTCCTCAGATCATTGTATATATCTTCTAGTTCCTTAACTTCAATGTCTGAACTCTGCCTCAATCCAACAGTATAAATTGTCCATTCATCACCTAATGATCTCAAGAACTTTCTGTTAAGATCTTCTTTGTCAATCTTAACCTTGTGATTTTCCAATTCTCCAACTAATTTAGTAAACCTATCAAAGGTTTGAGTTAGAGTTTCAGATTTCACATGGCTAAAATTTTCAAATTGTTGTTTTAACAGAGATCTTTTATTCTTTTTGGTGTTATCATTACCAATAAACCTCTTCTCAATTGCCTCCATTAATAACTTGGGATCTTCACAATTATCAAATCTGCTCTGATGCTCATTCGGAATGGATAGCAAAAGAGTACTAAGTGCTTTGTACTCAGTAGATCTGATTTTCCTCTCTGCTTCAGATGTTGGTGGTGCTCTTGGTTGCTTTACTCCATCACCATCAAGCGTTACTGGTATACCATTAACAACAACTTCCCACATCTGATAATCCGTGAGAAGCATATATTGCCTGATTCTGACCTTCCATAGGTCAAACTCATCTGGTTTAAGCATTGGTATCTTCGTTGCTTGAATCCCTTCATTGCCTTCAGACGCCATTGAGATCAAAACTTAATATCTGAACTAAACTCAAATACTAATACTAATAATCCCAGATCTTCCTGTCTTCAAAGCTTCACAAGCTCTGATACCACTTTGTTAGTCCCTGTTTAACTTAATAAACAATCTTACTTAATAAGCCTTGAATATATTATTGAGAAGTTGCGGAATCACACTCAATAATATTAAGAAGATCAATGAATATTAATTAAATTAATGAACACAATAATATACCGAAAGCTTCAATCTTATTAATGATATAAGACGAATACACTTGATGTATTAGGGTTACAGAAAACCTTGAAGCTGCGCAAAAATCATTAACCTATCTAGGTCTAAAGGATCTCTATTTATAACATATAGAGTCCTATACAATCTCCTACAAATATGGAATAAAATAACTTCCATAACCGACTCATACTTATCACAAAATCATAAACAGTTTTAACTACCATTCTGATGTAAACAGTTGTAACTATTACACATTCAGTGGTAACTGCTTCAATTGTAATATGCGACTAAGTACAAATACATAATCAGTGTTAACTGTTTCATACATAACTAACAGTTACTAATACATAAGCAGTTTTAACTACTTACAGACACATAACTATCAGTTGTAATCTATCTTCAAACAGTTGTAACACTTGTCTTCTCTTCAGTTTTCTTCTATCAGTTGTAACTTCGTAAAGACAGTTTTAACCTTTAAAGCAAACAGTTTTAATCACTTGTACTCTGTCTTCTCATCAGAACTTCAACTCAGACCTGAAATAGTTTTGACCTAACATACTTTTTGCACTAAATGTTGAACGCATACGACAACCGAACTTTATACGATAATACCGGGACATACAAACACTTATACTTTGAAAAGTATACACTACAGACATATGAGATTACACTCACACTTATACGAGCTTATACTCGCTCGAACCTACTTTCGAAAAACACTTTCACATCGCGATACAAATGACAGACTTACAAGTATACCTTACAAGGATATGACACAACGAGATATATAATAATAATAATACTTGGATTATCATTACAAAACCGTCACCAACGGGCCATACTTGTTTTCAAACTACAAACGAAATACTGAACAAACAAACATTGGACATTAACTAGTTGAGTGGATAACTAGCATGGGTGATCTTTCAAGACACCAACTTATTTATTTACTTACTTACTTACAACCTTGTGCGTTTCGGACGCCAGAAGGTTGCAGGGTTCAGAGAACCGACTTACTTACGGACTCACATCCGCGTTACTTACTTGATTTCCATACGTACTTACTAGGCTCAGGTGAGTCTCGCAGCCCCTATTTTTACTGTTTTCACTCAGGGGTGAGATGCATTACTTGTTTTACTTGAACACATGTACCGATTTACTACTTTACAGACTTACAGATTTACGGATATACTGAATTGCATGAGTTACGATTAATCCACTGAAGGCCTCCGAATCATAGTTGTTAATTATAGGATAAGCGCGAGTTTTAGTATATGGATCCATATGGGACTGACAATTCCCGCCCGGGGTAGCACGCACTACCACGAACCGTACTGTATAAACGGGTGTTTCTTACTCGTTACTTATGAGTGTCTTTGGATTAGCACTCACGGGGGGCACATTACTTGTACTTAAATGTACCTTACTGGTTTACGGGTTAAGCTTCAACTATGATGCTCATGGCAATGTATATCAACCGGATTGCATTCGTGTAATCGTTACTTACTACCTGGTTAAAACTGTACAAACACTTTTACTACTTGATGTGTTCAAACTAACTATTCACTACAAACCTGTGAGATTCACCAACCTTTTGGTTGACCTTTTAGTGATGCATTCTCAGGTACACAGCAACAGTAGGATGGCCCTGCAGGATTTGCTTACTAGCTCGAGTCGCATGCATTTACCCGCTCGGAGATTTTAAGCATTTCTTTTGTAATTGATGTCATGTATTAGACTCTGTAGAATTTACTAGCGAATTCGACACTGATGTATTTTTGAATAGTTATGTAATGTATTATTTATCAAACGTCTCATATAGAGTCGTTCACTGTATCCTTTGTGCTTGATTACTTGATTAGTAGCACCCCAAAGCTTGCTTCCGCTAAACCGTAAATTTGGGGGTGTTACAGGTGCGGCGTCCATAAATTGAGGATCAGGTGGTGGCACGTAGTTTTCATCGAGAATCGCACCCAATAAAGGAGTATCTGGTGGTGCCTGAACCCCTCGTTCTTGAGCCGAACAAACCGCAAAGATACGATTCATCATCGGCGTAATATCCAACGTATTATCCATATCACCCTATTGTTGCAAAGCCGGGTGATGACGATTGATGAAAAGCTGAATGAACCTTGGATACAAACCCCACTTTTTGTTTCCAGCATTTGCGTTGTCTACCATCGCCTTGAAAATAAAACCAGAATAGTTGTAAGGCTTGTTGTAGACCAAGGCAAGCATAGCAGAAGCTAAACGGTGACTAATACCATCTGTACTAGCTTTCCTGTTTCCCAAACACACAATAAAGATGTGCATCAAATATCTCCAAACCTTGGTAAGATTCGCCTTAGGATACTGATCCGTCGGGATTCCCGGATAACCAATTCTTTGCATGCCCCCAGCAATAAAAGCATTATCGAAGTTAACAGGCCAATCTGGTTGATCGTTAAGCTGAAGTAGTTCTCGAATGCCCTGCTCAGTATTAACTATCTGAGTATTGAGAACCGTAGACACCATACTTGGAATGTTGTTATCAGTAACAACTGTAGCACTTCTCCAGAAAGGACCCACTAAATTCTTGTAAACTATTGTGGAATCCGTAATAGCATGAAAAATCCTTGAACGTCTGAGAAATGCAATCATCGGCCAAAACGGTGCAGCTTTATCGAGAGTATCATCCAAAAATGCCACCGTATTGTGACGTGGTTCATATGCTAACGCCATATCTGAAAAACAAAACATAATATATACTCGAAAGACGTTAGAATGAACATAATATACCAAAATTGTCACAAACGAAGGATTTCATTGATATGTTAAATAAGTACAAAGTTACGAATATACATATCAAATCCTAAACCCTAAACCCTAAACCCTAAACCTAGACCTAGACCTAGGATCCCAGTGAAACAAATACAACCAAAATCCAAGACAAGGTCAGGCTAAGATCCAAGACAAGGATGTGTTGAGAACTGAGACACTGCTAGATTTGCTCAGAATACAAGTATTGTGCCGCTGTTAGAAGTACAACCACTGTTAGTAGTTGCCACTGCTAGTTAGTAGCTGCCGCTGTCAAGTAGTTTGTCTAACAGTGCCACTGTTAGTGTGTAGTTTGTATTTTGTATTAAGTACTCAACCACTGTTGATAATATACGAGTACTACCCCTGTTAGTGATATAGATAACCACTGTTGGTTAGATATAGTTGAATAGAGAGAATTATGGAATAGATATGATTCCATAATAGTTTGATTCTGTAAAGGACTCTATATGTTATAAATAGAGATCCTGTAAACCCTAGAGGGTGACGAATTCATTCTAGTTATTAGCTTCAAGGTTGTAAACCCTAACACAAATTGTGTGTTCGTATTATTGTTAATAATATTGAAGCTTTTGGTTAGATATTCTGTTATATACAAGTTTGTTCTTCAAGTTATTAATAAACTATTCCGCAAGCTTATTAATAATCAATCAAAGTAATACATACTAAGATCTCTAGCTGGGATCATCAAGTGGTATCAGAGCTTGGTATTACTTTGATCTTGAAGAAGGTAATTAAATTTTGCAGCTTTTTCAACAAACAACAACATGTCTACTGAAACAATGGAAGGTATTCAAGCTACAAAAATCCCCATGCTCAAACCCGATGAGTTTGAGCTATGGCAGACTAGGATTAGACAATACATGTTGCTGACTGATTATATGATGTGGGAGGTGGTTACTAATGGACCAGTTTATACTAAGGATGCAGATGGTAAAAAGGAAGAAAGACCACCACCAAAGACTGATGCAGAGAGAAAAGAAAGAGCAACAGAGTGGAAGGCATTAAGTACTCTACTTTTGTCTATTCCTAATGAGTATCAAAGGAAGTTTGAAAACTGTGAAGATGCTCAGGTTCTTATGCAAGCAATTGTTAAGAGATTTGGTGGTAATGATAACACCAAGAAGAATAAGAGATCTCTTCTCAAACAACAGTTTGAAAACTTTGCAGGTGTAAAGTCTGAAACTCTGACTCAGACTTTTGATAGATTTCAAAAGCTTGTGGGTGATCTTGAGAATCACAATGTTAAGGTTGATAAAGATGATTTGAATAGGAAGTTTCTAAGATCATTAGACACAGATTGGAATATGTATACTGTGGGACTTAGACAAAGTCCAGATCTTGAAGAGAAAGAGATTGAAGACCTGTACAATGATCTGAGGAATTTTGAGCCTGAAGTTCTAGCGTTGAAACAGTCCAATGGTAGCTCTAACAATGCTGCTTTTGTTTCTGTTGGTGAATCTGGTAGTTGTAGCACATCTGGTGCTAATGATAATGTATTGGAAGCATTCTTTGCAAGCCATGTGAATTCATCATTAACTACAGAAGATTTGGAGCAGGTTAGTGAAGAGGACCTGGAAGAGATGGATTTAAGATGGCAGATGGCCATGATTACAATCAGGGCAAAGAGGTTTATGCAGAGTTCTGGGAACAGAAATTTTTCTTACAAGAGAGATGGTGTAGCTGGTTTTGACAAGAGCAAGGTGGAGTGTTTCAACTGTCACAAGATGGGACACTTTGCTAGGGAGTGCAAGAGCACACAGGCTGGAGGATCTCAGAATGGTTTTGTAAGAAATAATTCTGGTCCTCAAAGAAGATTGATACCAGTTCAGAACACCACTTCAGATTCATTGGTGGCTCAAGATGGAATGGTAGGATTTGACTGGAGTGATCAGGAAGAGCTTGTAACCACAAATCAAGCTTTGATGGCTGTCACAGAAGAACCAGAGTCTTCAGACATTCCATATGAGGTACAATCTAAATTATGTTCTCCTACTTGCAAGAAAATGGTTAAATTTTATAGGGATCATAATATGGTTGTGTGTAATGAATTAAAAGCTTGTAAGGAAAAGAGTCAACATGCCACTTTAGCTATTGAAAACTTAGAAAATCAGATAAAAGCTTATGAAAAGAATGAATCTCAATTTCACTTAGATATTAAGTATCTAAATTGGGAAAAGAAAGCTTTACAAACAAAAGTTTATATGCTAAGTGCTAAGTTGGCTGAGGCAATTTCTGATAAGGAGTCAATAAAATTGAAAGTTGATGAATTGGAAAATGTTTCAAAAGGTGTTCAAAACTTAATCAAGTCTCAAATTCATGATAAATTAAAACTTGGATTAGGTTATAACCTTAATGCTGTTCCTCCACCTTATAATCATACTTATTTCCCACCTAAAAGTGATTTTGTTTTAGAAACACTTAAGGTAGGTGTGTCTGAGGAGATTAAAAAGGTAGATCCAGTTGTTAATTGTGCTGATAATGTGAATTTTGATAAAGTTGAGGTATCTGATTGGACTGAGGAAGATGAGAGTGATAGTGATAGCTCATCTAGTGGTAATTCTGTGGATGATTGTGTTAAGCCTATTACTGGTCTAGTTTCTGAACTTAATAGTACTAAACTAGAAGAGGGTAAAAAGATGTTTGTTGAGAAAGCAAAAGCTCAAATAGATCAAGTCAGGAAAACCAACAAGGCTAGTTCAGGTTTAGGGTATGTACACAAAAAGGTCAATACTGAATCAAAAGACAAGTTGAAATCTGAGTGTGATAAGTGTACATGTAAATCAAAGAAGTCTGAGTTACATACTGCAAGTAATGTGAATAAATCCATTCCCAGGGGTAATCAAAGAAATTGGAACCAATTGGTTTCACAAAGGTTGGGTAATGGGTTTGAATGTGTGAAAAGAAAGTCATGTTTTATTTGTGGTAGATATAATCATCTTCAACAGGACTGTTACTACAATCCTAAAAATAATAGGAACAGTGGTACAGGTCATGTGTTGATAAATAAGCCTAACAGAGGCAAGACTGCAGCCCCTGTTAATGCTACAGCAGTGCCCCTGTCAACGGCTAACAGAGGCAAGACACGAACAGGGGAGGGTTTGACCACTGTCAGGCATGGTACCTCTGCTGGTATTAAACATTTCAAAAGAATGTATATACCAAGTAAAGCTACCACTGCCAGGGTAATCAATACAAACTTAAAGGTGACCACTGTCAGACCATTAACCCCTGTCAGGTCTAAAACAGATTGTTTTTGGAGACATACAAATGTATCTACATCTAAAGTTTCCAAAACCAATGCAACACTGAGATCAATCACTGTCAAAAGGGTTGATGTCAAAGGTGCTCATGGGAAACCCAAAGCCAAATTGGTTTGGGTTCCCAAGAAAAACTAATTGTTTTTCT
Organism: Helichrysum umbraculigerum; assembly: GCA_949592205.1. NCBI lineage: Eukaryota > Viridiplantae > Streptophyta > Magnoliopsida > Asterales > Asteraceae > Helichrysum > Helichrysum umbraculigerum. The sequence continues at coordinate 100,417,939 of CATIUR010000001.1, forward strand.
CATATATGTGCAGGGCAAGCCACCAAGCTTATGGCATATTGATTCTGGCTGTTCAAGACACATGACTGGAGACAGGAAAAAGCTACAGGACTTTAAAGCGTTTGATGGAGGAGATGTAGCATTTGGAAGCAATCCTAAAGGAGGTAAAATCACACGTAAAGGTAAGGTAAAAAGCAGTAAGCTCACTTTCAATGATGTTTATTATGTTGAGCAATTGAGATACAATTTGCTTAGTGTGAGTCAAATCACAGATAAGCAAAATCCTGTATATTTCACTGACACAGAATGCCTTATACTTTCTGAAAAACTCAAAATACCTGAAGATAAGATTTTAATGAGAGTTCCAAGAAAGGATAATGTATACTGTAGTGATTTAAACAAGATGGAATCTCAAAATGTTAACTGTCTCATTTCTAAAGCTACTGTATCTGAATCTGAACTATGGCATAGGAGGATGTGTCACTTGAATTTCAAGACCATGAATAAACTTGTTAGGAATAAGCTAGTGAGAGGCTTACCTGAAAAGTTATTTGAATGTAGTGACCACTGTGTAGCATGTCTCAAAGGCAAGCAACACAAGACCTCTTATAAGACCAAGCTTGTGAATACCAATACCACTCCCTTACACCTGTTACATATGGATTTATTTGGCCCTACCAATGTAGCTAGTCAAGGGAAGAAATCTTACTGTTTGGTAATAACTGATGATTACTCTAGAATGAGTTGGGTGTTCTTTCTTAGGACTAAGGATGAGACAGGTGAAATACTTAGATCATTCATAACTAGGATTGAGAATTCAACTAATCAAAAGGTTAAGATCATCAGGTGTGATAATGGGACAGAATTTAAGAATCATGAGATGAATAAGTTCTGTGAGGATAAAGGTATAGAAAGACAGTATAGTGCACCTAGGACTCCACAACAAAATGGAGTAGCTGAGAGGAGGAATAGGACACTAATTGAGGCTGCTAGAAGCATGCTAGCAGATGCTAAACTTCCAATGTCCTTTTGGGCAGAGGCAGTTAGCACTGCTTGTTATGTTTTGAATAGGATTTTGATTATTAAACCTCATAACAAGACACCCTATGAGTTATTCTTTAAGAGAAAACCTTTGGTTAGCTTTTTAAAACCATTTGGATGTCCTTGTACTGTCTTAAATACCAGAGATCATCTTGGTAAGTTTCAGAGTAAGGTAGATGAGGGTGTATTTGTTGGATACTCTATTCAAAGCAAGGCTTATAGAGTATTTAACAAAAGGACTAGGATCATAGATGAGACCATGGATGTGACCTTTAATGAACATACATCAAATGTAGAAGGAAAAGGTCCAGAAGTTTTGTTTGATATTGATGCACTAACCCATGCTTTTAGATATCCAGATTTGTCTATTAGTGCAGGTACAGATGCAGGTACAGATGCAGGTAATGATGCAGGTAAAGATGGGAATTCAACCTCAAGTCAAACTAAAAAGGATGACTTGAAGTATGTCTTGTTTCCTATTTGGACTCCAGATCCACCAGAAGTATTTCAACAGGAACAGGATCAACCAGAGAAAGATGCTTCTTCTGATGATTCAAATGGTTCACCTGGTAAAACTGGTGCAAGCAAGGGTGCAGATGATTCAACTTCACCAGATCATCAACCATTCACTTCAAAGGGATCTCATACAGATCCAGAGCATGATTCAGAGGAAGAGCATGATTATCCAAACTATTTTGAACCAAGTCCTCCATTTCAAGTCATGGAAAGGACTTCTTTGTCAGATTCTGAAGCAACTCCAAAGCCTTCAAAAGAAAGAGAAGAAAGAGAGTCTTTCTCAGACTCTGAGGTAGATAATCTATTGGGTTCTAATTTGGAAAGAGATTTACTTGATACTTCTACCTCTAAGTATTTGGTTCATAAAGATCATTCTTTGGATTTGATTATTGGTGATATTATGACTCCTGTTCAGACAAGACATCAAACCAAGGTAAGAGAAGAAGATGTACATACTTCATTATATGTATGTTTTCTTTCTCAGATGGAACCAAAGAAGGCGGTGGAGGCTCTCAAAGATCCAAGCTGGATTGAATCTATGCAGGAAGAATTGTTGCAATTCAAACTGCAAGATGTGTGGGATTTGGTTGATCTTCCAAAAGGAAAGAAAGCTATAGGCACAAGATGGATCTTTAAGAACAAGAGAGATGAAAGAGGGATAGTGATCAAGAATAAGGCTCGGTTGGTAGCACAGGGGTACACACAGGAAGAAGGCATAGATTATGATGATGTCTTTGCCCCTGTTGCTAGAATAGAAGCTATTAGATTATTTTTAGCTTATGCATCTTATCAGGATTTCAAAGTCTATCAAATGGATGTGAAGAGTGCTTTTCTTCATGGTCTAATTGATGATGAGGTGTATGTTTGCCAACCACCAGGGTTTGAAGATCCAACATATCCAGATAGAGTGTGCAGATTGAAGAAAGCATTGTATGGATTACATCAAGCTCCAAGAGCTTGGTATGATACTCTATCTGAGTACTTGCTCAAGAATGGATTCAAGCGAGGTACTATTGACAAGACATTGTTTACCAAGAGGGTTCAAAGAGATATATTGCTGGTACAGGTGTATGTTGATGATATTATTTTCGGGTCTACAAGGGATTCATTGTGCAAAGAGTTTGAGGATTTAATGCATAAGAAGTTCAAGATGAGTTCAATGGGTGAACTCACATTCTTTTTAGGATTGCAGGTCAAGCAGAAGTTAGATGGAATCTTTATTAACCAAGGGAAGTATGTGAAAGATATTTTGAATAAATTTGGTTATAAAGATGTGAAGGTAGCTAGCACTCCTATGGAGGCACACAAACATCTTACTTCTGATCCTGATGGAGAAGAAGTAGATGTGCACTTGTACAGGTCAATGATTGGTTCTTTGATGTATTTAACTTCATCTAGACCTGACATTATGTTTGCAGTATGTCTTTGTGCTAGGTATCAAACCAATCCAAAGCAGTCACACATGTATGCTGTGAAGAGGATCTTTAGATACTTGAAAGGTCAACCAGACTTGGGCCTTTGGTATGCTAAAGGATCAGATTTTGAGCTAAAGGCCTTCACAGATAGTGACTATGGTGGTGAGAATATGGATAGGAAATCGACTAGTGGAGGTTGTCAATTTCTTGGAAATAGGTTAGTGTCATGGCAATGCAAGAAGCAAACCACAGTTTCCACTTCTATAGCAGAAGCAGAATATGTTGCAGCATCAAGTTGCTGTGCACAGGTTCTTTGGATTCAGAATCAAATGCTGGATTATGGTTTGACTTTCATGAACACTCCTATTTATATTGATAATACTTCTGCTATTAGTATCATTCAGAATCCAGTTAAGCATTCAAAAACCAAACACATTGAGATCAGATATCATTTTATACGAGATTGTTATGATAAAAGATTGATTCATATTTTTAAAATTCATACTGATAATCAACTTGCAGATCTTTTTACAAAAGCATTTGATGTAGGAAGATTTACATTTTTGATAACTAATATTGGTATGATCAATCTCACGTAGTGTTTTGGTCTGGATTTGATACTAACAGGGGTAAAATATATTGTATGTGACAGGGTCAGGTGTTGCCACTGTTAGCTTCATCATGATAACAGATGGTGCCACTGTTAGTTTACCTTTGCCACTGTCAATGTATTTTTAACCCCTGCTGTATATGTGTGTAATTTAACCCCTGCTAGTTGTTTTTCTTAGTTTAATATTGCAGGTTTCAGCCACTGTCAAGAGAAATCACTTGAGCTGGAATTTAATGTTTTATTTGTTTCTTCTTATTCTTTTGGTTAAAAAAAAAATAAATAAATAAAAAAATTCGTTGTCTAACTAAGATAAGTTTATGCCCCTGTTAGTTCTAAGTTGGTGTTTCCTTTGTCGGATGCCCCTGCTAGACTATCAGCCGCTGCTAGCTTTGTTAGATGGTTAGAAAGGGTTGACTATAAATTGACCAAGTGAGGTACCCCTGTTGGGTTTGTTTGTAAATTGTGCCCCTGTTGGGTATAACCAGCAGTGCCACTGCTAGTTCTATTTTTAGGGCTTGGCACTGTCATCAAATAAATACTCAAATACTTCACTTTTTCAATTACGCTTTCAAAATTTTCAAAACCCTTCAATAATCGCTCTCGCTTTGAGTTGTTTATTGTAATTCACTCTTCGTTCGTTCATCAATTACATCAATGGCATCTTCATTGTCATCTGATTCTGATCATTCTACGCTAAGTGTTCATTCTGAACACAATATGAGGGCTTTCTTGAATAAAGAACTTGCCGATGAGTATTTTCACCCTATTATTGATTTCTTGAGTAATTGTCCAGTTACACATGCCCTTACTGTTTGTCCACGATTAATTCGATCGCATATTCAAGAATTCTGGCAGAATGCAAAGGAAGGGAATGTTAATGGCATTACTCACATTCATTCCACTGTCAAGGGTAAGAAGGTAATGGTTACTGAGATTGTTCTAAGAGAGCTTTTACAGTTTGATGATGAAGGTGGAATTCTGGAATTATCGAGAGAAGATTTGTTTAAAGGCATTATGGATATGGGGTATGAAGGTTCAGGAAAGACAAGATCAGAATATACTTTCTTGAAGTCATGGTTTTGTCCTCAATGGAAGTTCTACATTCATACTTTTCTGGTATGTTTGTCTCAAAAGAGAACTAGTTTTAATGAATTTAGTTCTACTATTGCATATCCTATTATCTGCTTGGCACAGGGTATTAAATTTAATATGTCTAGATTTATCTTAGATAATATGGTTAGGAATGTAAAGGGTGATACATTCGTTATGTACCCTAGATTTGTTCAGCTTTTATTGAATAATCAATTGTCAAATCTGCCAGCAGAGGATAGTGTGATTGTTAGTTCTACTCTATCTTTGAGGACTATTAAGGCTATGAATCAGTATCAGAATGCTTTTTCTAAGAAGGAAACTGCATTATTTTCTACAATGCTAGTTACTCCTTCTGCCACTGGTGGTGTATTACCAACACCATCTGGACCAAATGATGACAGACCAACAACACAAGTTGGTTCTGAACACACATCAGGAGGTGGCATCAAAAGAAAACAAGGGAACAAACAGCCTACCCAATCTAAAGCCAAGAAATCCAAGAAGGCTACACAGGCTATGGAGATTCCTGTTTCTCCACAGTCTCAGTCAACTGTCCCAACACAACAGGTGAACATACTTGATGAAAATGTTCATTCTGGAAGGGCTGCCACTACTGTTTCTAGCCCACTGGCAGGGCAGGATAGTGGTAACATTAATCAGACCCAACCAGAGGCAACTATGTTTGATGAACCTATGGGTGATGATTCAAATGTAGGTCCCAGTACCAATAACCAAGGGACATCTGCAGTGGCAGATGTGGGCAAGGATTCAACTAAGAGGTCACACTCTAATGTTGATGAGCCTAGTGATACTGATGAATTGACGATTTCCTATCTTGTACATGATATCAATAAACTGTGGAGCAAATATGAGAGGGAAAGGGCTTACAGAAAAGAGGCTCAACAGAAAATTCAAGCTCAGGATGAGTTAATTGCTAAGCAGAAGGAGATCATTGATCATCAGAAGGCATAATTGCTTGATGTACAGAATAGATTGGTAATGCTTGAGGAGGCTGTCAACAATATTCTTCTACCTGCAAATAAGTTAAAGGAATCTTCAGGCAAGGGGGAGAAGAAAGCAGATGATGATAATATGCCTGAAGATGATGGTTCAAGAAAAGCAGATGATGATGATGATGATGATTCACATGGACCTCATGATGATATGAGTGGAGCAATGATAAATATTGATGAGATGCATGATGATTCTGCAGCTACAGAGGTGCTTGAGCTTGATGATAATACAGTTGAGATGGATATATGTGAGCATAATGAGGCACAATCAGAAGACACTGTGGAGTTAGTGTTTGATGATAAAGATGATGATTATGTGCAGAGCAGGGATAAGGCTGAGGAGGAGCTCAATGTCTCTGATTATGTGATACATGAAAGTTTAGATGATGAGATGGTAAATGCTGCAGATGACAGAAGAATGGTGGTATATACTGGTGAAGATTCTTCTGAAAATGTTAATACAAGTGATGGTGCAGGAGCAGAGCAGACTGATGAAACAGATGAAACAGTTTATCAGGTATTTCCATTGAATAAAGGGTTGCCTGAGAAAGCTGCACTTAGATTATATTTTTGGGATGTGATGGGTGCTAACCTGGAAAATAAGAAAAGAGTCAGTTTCAGTGATAGGCCAGTGTATGAGGTGGTTGATGATGTTGAAAAAGAGATGAAAGAAGGAGAAGTTGAGATTAAGGGGGAGCAATCAAAGTCAATTGATGAAGAGAAGAAGTTGCAGACCTTTACAAGAAAGAAATCTATTCCCAGAAGAAAGCCAACTAATACTTTATCCCCTGTCAAAACTTCTACCACTGTTGTCACAATTTCAACCACTGTCAACACTAACACTACCACTGTTACATCTACCCATGTTAGTACACCAACACCTACCACTGTTGATACACCAATCACCACTGCTGTCATATCAACCCCTGCCACAACTACCACAACAACAAGACCAAGAGAGGTACCTGTTACAATAAGAGAACCAACTTCACCACTCAAGCCTGAGTCTAAATTGCCTGTGATTGATCCAAAAGACAAAGGTAAAGGAAAGTTAAAAGAAAAATCAAAAGTGAAAGAAATTAAAGAACCTCATCTTGAGTCTCATGATATGCTAAGGATGCAAGTAGAAGAAAGGGAAAGGTTGATAAGGAGAGCTGCAGAAGCTAAAGCTGAAGAAGAGGGTGATGATGTTAAAATGATTTTGGATGATCTGAGTGTAGTGACTATTACACAGAAAGCTGCAGAGATTGTTAAAGAAAAGACTGCACAAGGATTAAAGCTTCCTGCTCAGAGAGTTCATGATTATTTAAAGAAGAAGAAAGGTAATGAAGAGGAAGAGTTATCTTCTGGATTTTTGTTGATGAAAAGGTCAAATGAGGAAAGGGCTAGAAAGAAAAAGCAAGAGGAATTAGCCAAGAAGAGGAGTAAACCTTTACCGTATGCTGAAAGGAGAAGACAAATGATCAATGCTCTGTCTGAAAATTATGCCCCAGCTAAAATTGTTAAAGGATGGAATATGCAGAAGCTGGAACAGGCATATAATAGGTATATGGGAAGAGATGATGAGTGGACCAAGAAATTGGAAGAGAATAGGCATTTGAATGCATTGATGAAGGAGAAGAAAGAAAAGGCAGATAGGGAAATGGTAAAGTTTTTGAAAGAAGAAGAAGAAAGAAGAGAAAAAGCAGCTGCTGAGGTAGCAGAGAAAGCCTTAGAGGATAAGCAGAATGAAGTCAGAAGAAATTCATGGAAAAATCAGATTTCTAAAGACAATGTTATTCCTGACATTCCAAGATTTGATCCAGAGCTGAAAAAGAGAATCAAGATTCTGACTGATAGCAAGGAGATTTCTGAAGGACCAAGAAAGGCTAGAATTATAAATTGGGAAGGAGTAGCAATTGATTATGGTTTCAGAAAAATGATCCTTGAGATCAAGATTGAAAGGGAAAGAGGATTTGATGACCATGTTGGGAGTATGATTGATTTGCTCAGAATCTGTACAAGAGATGATCTTATGGAGTTGTATCAAGTGAGCAGAATCAGGAATAGAAAGAACTCTGAGGCTGTGATTGAAAGACAAATGATGGAGTTATTGCAAAGCATGTTTGAACCAGCAAGCATGTATCACTTATTCTTTCATTGTCATCAAAGGGTTATAACCTGGAGATATTTTGCCAGAGCTGGAGTACACATGGTAGTATTTAACAATGGGCAGGTGATCTACATGTTTGATGATCGACACTATGTGCTGGGAACAGGGCTGCTGAATAGATTGGTTGATTTGAAGTTATCTACAACCATCATTACTGAAGGAGCTTACAGAGCTTTATACATGGTGTTCAATCAACTGCATAAGAGGCAAACGATGAAGGAGATAGAAGAAGAAAAGAAGGATTGAAACTTGAATCATTACTCTGAATGATCAAGTTTAGGGGGAGATTGTTGAGAACTGAGACACTGCTAGATTTGCTCAGAATACAAGTATTGTGCCGCTGTTAGATGTACAACCAGTGTTAGTAGTTGCCACTGCTAGTTAGTAGCTGCCGCTATCAAGTAGTTTGTCTAACAGTGCCACTGTTAGTGTGTAGTTTGTATTTTGTATTAAGTACTCAACCACTGTTGATAATATACGAGTACTACCCCTGTTAGTGATATAGATAACCACTGTTGGTTAGATATAGTTGAATAGAGAGAATTATGGAATAGATATGATTCCATAATAGTTTGATTCTGTAAAGGACTCTATATGTTATAAATAGAGATCCTGTAAACCCTAGAGGGTGACGAATTCATTCTAGTTATTAGCTTCAAGGTTGTAAACCCTAACACAAATTGTGTGTTCGTATTATTGTTAATAATATTGAAGCTTTTGGTTAGATATTCTGTTATATACAAGTTTGTTCTTCAAGTTATTAATAAACTATTCCGCAAGCTTATTAATAATCAATCAAAGTAATACATACTAAGATCTCTAGCTGGGATCATCAGGATGGTATCCCACCAGACCATGACAAAAGAAAGATAACCGGAAGTATGTCCCAATTATCCGACAAAAGCTTTAAGGCACTTAATCGAGTTATAACACTCTGTAGTCACCAGAAAGCACAAAAGGATCCACGACCGGAAGGTAGACCTTTAAGCCGCGGATTGGCGTTGCTGAACAGCATTTTGGGCAGAAGCAGTGAACACAGTCTTTCTGATTCAGTTAGTAACTGAAAGAAATCGCCCGCCATTGCTGGATAGAAGTTTAACAGTTAGAAAATGCAACGCTTTATTTTTACAAAACTTGTCACTTTTCCTGAAATATGCGACCTCAATCATTTTGTCGCAATTCTGACAGCGGCATAGTAACGACGTAGCATGAATTTTGAGCAAAAGCAAAAGCGACGTTGACCATAATGCCGCACAGTAATTGAGCGACGTTAAGGGTGAGGTCGCATTTCGCAATTTATTGTGAATTTAATCACATAATTAAAAAATGCGACGTAGTACACGTTGTCGCTGGTGAGGTAGTAGAAAAAGCAACGTAGTGGGGTTTTCGCAAAGCAAGCGACGTAATAAGGGACGTCGCAGAATAAGCGACGTAGTACGGGACGTCGCAGAACAAGCGACGTAGTACGGGACGTCGCAGAAAGTGTCAAATTACCGAATAATGCGACATTGGCTGCTACGTCGCAGCGGACGTCGCACTGACGAACACCATCCCAACCCAGAAAAACCCTAAGTGACAAATTTGGGGGTTTTCAAATCTACGTATACCAATCGATGCGGCTTATCAAGGGGAACATAAAACATAACTTTTACCACATAAAACACACAATTACGTATCTAATTTACCCGAAAATCGAACCCATCGCAACCGCAAAATACAAATAACGATTATGAGAAAAATACACGGTGAAAACGAGTAAAAATTGTACCTAAAGGTCGAGTATAGATGATAGAACACAACGATGTGAGTGAATCGGAACGAAAGCCTCCAATAATCAAGAATCGAAATTGAAAATCGTTGGTTATCGCTACGTCGTAGTCGCCAGAGATGATGTCGCACATGAGGTCGCAAGTGAATTGTTAATAGTGTAACGAGTATGTCGCGGGTAAAAACTATATATACTGGAACCCTAATTGTGACGTCATGTGCGACTTCATGGGCGACGTCGCAGAATGTGACAACCGTCAAAAATCTCAGGTCATTACCGCACTCTAATCTCAAACTACGAATACATCATTCCTTAAATTCTAGTGAAATTTCTAGGTTATGACTCCGTATGCTTACCAAAGTCGTAGAATGTATTAGAGATTGCATAATGAATTCTAAGTTTCTTTAGACATGTTGAATTAGGTTACTAAGTGCCAAATAAAACAAAGAAAAATCTACCTCCTTTATGTCTTCACAAAATCCTATTCGAATCACAAAACCGAAATTTTAGTGACTTGTCAACGTAAATTCAATCGGATGGAATCCGACTAAACACGGACGTTGGTGAAAACATTTCTGTAAATAACTTGAATCTATTTTTAGAAGTTATTTATCATATATTATTATTTTGTTGAAATAATACACGAAAAACTTAGACGTTTTGGCTAAAACGTCTCAAACTCGGTAAAAACGCGTGAATCGCATTCGACAACCAAACGAAAGTCAATAAATATTTTGACAACTCAAAATAAAGTATTTAACAATACTTCAATGAAAAATTATCCAAAACATATCGTTTATTTAAACGACACAAAATAACATTACGCGATTTAACGTTTTAGCAAAAATAACGGGTAAATGAACACAATATGTAACCTAAACTTAATAGACAAAATATTAACTGATTTTTGACCCCAAATGGGCCCCTTGGTCGTTCTCCCCATGCTCCCCTTCCCCATGAGACCCTCATTATGTCACCTCCTCACTTAACCACTCAAATCTCATGCATTCTCCTCATTTCTCCCAACTTCACTCTTTCCCATTTGCTCTCACTTCTCTCTATAACCTCTCTCTATCTCTCTAAAATCTGGAGAATTACCACCCTATCACCACCACAACACCACCATTGACCACCATTGACCACCGTTGACCGCCATACAACCACCACCTCAAAACTTCATCTTTTTACTATGAATCAAGCTCAAGACTTCATCTCTGCCATTCTCATCTCATTTCCATTGTGAGGATCCTTTTTCTTTCATTTATTCACTCTAATAACATGTATTTAAAGTTCACTTAAGGGTTCATGTCCAAAAACTTGATTAAAATGACTTTTCATAACATAAAAACTCATAAAAGGTAACATGCAAAGTCTGTCCAGATTTCTATACAAAATTCACCAAATTGTTTCTTACTCATTTATTGGTAATAATGTACGTTTTTATAGTCTAAAATTAAGTTCAAGATGTTAGCTTTCATTTACAGGTGGTCTCATACCATTTGGAGTTCATTTAGTACTTGAAATAATTTTTATACAAACTTATAGACAATCTGCCCAGAAAAGTCAGAAACTTTAGCCTCATAGTTTTGACCATATCTTGATCAATATAACTCCACATGACTTGAAACCACCGCCAAAAGTTCACAAATTTAGTTATCAAAAAATGTTGTACTGATAACTTTTCTCTAAAAAGTTGTAGATTTTTCCCAAAAATTCAATCTTCATGCATGTGTCTAGATTGGTCAATTGTTGGACCTCAGAGGACACATGTAATTATTAAAAATACTTATACCTCTCCAAAGTTAATGTAAAAATTACTGAAGGTATACGACATATGGGGGAATAACTGGTATTTTTATTGGATTCTATTACGGAGTGTATATTTTTATAAAAATCCGACAAGTTGGTGCAAAATCTGGAAAATGTAATGTGTGGACTGTTTATGGTGTAACATAAAAACCGACACTTGTTGACTTACTAAAAGTGTAACGACTGAGTTTTTATGACATTTGAACATATTTAAGGTTTTGGTAAAAGTCTCGGGTCAAACCGAGTAGGTTTGACCAAGTCAACAAAAACGGGGTTCGGTTTCGAAAACGTCAAACTTTCTATTTTTGAAAACTTACTATTTTTGGAAAGAATTGTAAACAAAACGGGTTTGGATGACATAATTAGTAACTTGGACCAAAAATGAGACCCGATAACACACCCGAACGAATAACCGACACCTTGAACACTTGTACAAAAGTGAAAAGCTTAAAACATGATTTACACTAAGTATTCAACTTGAGTAACAAATTATAACCACATAAGACGACAATGCGGCAACACATGACTTATACTATTAAAAATTATTCAATGAAACAAACATAATAACAATGACTTTTAGAATTATTATTACAAACTTTCACCAACGGGTCGTACCCACTTTTGATAAAACAAACTTAATTGAACATATTAGTTGAGTGAACAACTATCATAGATGGACATTAACCCTCCACTTAAATAGATGGTCTTTTGAGACATCTACTTACATACACAACCTTATACGTTTAGGGTGATAGAAGGTTGCATTTGGACATCCGCTTACTTGCTTGCTATTTGATTTATTGCTTGCGTGCTTGCTTATTTCTAAACTCAGGTGAGTTTTCACAGCCCCTTTTTACTTGTTTACTATTTTGGGGTGACGAGCATGATTCTAAACTTTAACTAAATTGGTTATACTTTTATGAACTTATTGAACTTTTGCTACGCTACTTATGCAAATTGGTGTATACTATCTATGTGAATTGAGTACTCATGTCCCTGTGAGGACATCATTGAGCACTAAGTCCCCGGTAATCTGTTACACTACTCATTAACTCGTCCTAGAGCCAGACGAGCCGTCTTTGATAATCATGAATAACGTTATTTAGGGTAGACCAATCCTCACTCACATGGCTATGTGTGTGCATGTTATCACTCGCTCACATCCCCGATTGGATGTGTAGAATTTACCTTGTCCCCGATTGGACGGAAGGTAACTCATGTCCCTGTGAGGACATCATTTGGGGCATTCGGTCGGTAATCGGTTTAGTAGTGGCCTCAATTGCATTAACACTTACGTATACTACCTTTCATATTCGCAACTATTACAACCAATCATTTTTACTCATGTCATTTATGAACAAAGCTTTTAGTTCATTTATTTATAACATTAAACCTGTGAACTCACCAACTATGACCATAGTTGACCCTTTTGTTTTATCATGCTTTTCAGGTGAACGACGGTAAGATGCATTCTAGGAGTACCTTTGCATGGATATGCATTCTCACATGCGTTTGCTTTATTTTGAACTATGACTATCTTTTGGAAACTTTTATGAACTTGATGTAATCTCTTTTGAAACTACGGGTTGAACTTGTAGTAACTGGTAATACTTTCGCTTAATTATATATGGTGTTACTTCTATATCTTGTGAATTGTTACCTGGTACTGTTACACCTCGTGTTTCCGCTTTAGCGGGGTGTGACAGGTTTGGTATCAGAGCCTAAGGTTATAGAGAATGCCGGTTTTTCCAAACAAAAACCCCAACTATAACCAACATTTTCTTTAAAATATTTTCTTAAAACTCCAAAGGTATTACCAATCAAACTAAACCGAGCATAGTATTAGTATAACTAAACCATGTGTTGCATTATTGGACCTCAATTAGGCATAGCCTGATCACCTATGTTTAATTTAGGTAAGATTATGCGAGACACGGAATAGGTATACTACGGTTATGTTCGAATTTTCTTTCCTGTTTAAACCTTTGGAAAGCAAACGTTGTGTGTGTGCATTGCATATCGTAGGCATCCATGTAGCACTGTTAGTAACTAAGTATACCTCCATTTTAGTCTTATCATTTTAAGGTTAACATATTAGTGCATAACGTCAAAGTAGCTTGTTTAAGGTGTTAGTCAAATCTTGCGGTCTTTGTAAAGAGACACTAAGCAACACTTGGGGTGTTGCTATAGCTATTGTATGTATATAGTGGTTGTGTCTTGATTTGTGACTGTTCGTTCTGTCTGTGCTCGAGCAATATTATCTGATATTGTAATCGTTTCTAATTAATTATAGAGCAATAGTTTTACAACTCTTGTTTGTATTAAATGACACTTGATTTCGCATACATAAACTCGTTAAACAATATTCCGCACACTTAACTAGTGAATCGAACCCTAAAGATCAATAGATTGGAAACTACACATCATCTTCCCACACTGCTTACTCGACAAACGCGTCAGGACACGTCACTAATCGTCCTAGGAACTAAATTTTCTATTTGTAGTCTTACCTTGTATCAATCCACTTCCCACACTGACATATCAACCGACGATTATGGTTATGTCACCGGTCGCCCTCGCAACAACCCACCTAGTATAGAGAAGGAGAATCTATCCAAAATAGGACCCACTTGAGGAGGTTCCACCTGAGGATGAACCAACAAAACTGGACCAACACGAGAACATGTCACCTAGGCGCGTTACATCTACTTCACTCTCTTCCTCCCACTCTTATCGAAGACCTATAAATCACGTGAGTTATATACGACTAGAAGGACTGACATACCACCTCGAACTAGACCTTACACTATCTATACTACTACTACTGATACTCCACCTACTAGGACCCGTCGTCCGTCAATATCCGTCAATGGAATTGATTACCCGCAAATCTTGAGACTTGGAGAACTGAAGAAGGAATACACACTCCTACAGAGGACGAAGAAGCTTTCTACATGCGAATCTCTCTATACACCCATGAAATCGCTCACCATACCATCCTGGTACTAGTTGCTAGGCTACACCGCCACGAGAATAGAAGAGACACTATGGAGTTAGAACAACACGAAACCCGTTTAGGCTAGGTACACCTGGCACAAGGCTGAGTTGCACAGATCCTATGAGGATCAGCAGGATCTTAGCGAAACCATAGAAACTACCCATCTCCAGGTGATGGAAACCAGAGGTAAAGTCGATGCCTTGCGATTAAAAATAGTGTGCAAAATAGAACTCACTTAAGATTAGTAGAAATTCCACTACACATGTACAATGTGTGGGAAACAGTTTCAACCAAATTTTCGTCAGACATTTTCCATGGATTTTTCATAAACATAAATCTTTCAACAAATTTTTGATAAAACGTAACTTTCAACACTTTTCAATGACCATGGCTTTCAACGTATTTTAATTGTCTCAAACTTTTCAACGAACTATAAGATTTCAAACAGATTTCATCATAAAATTTTCAACCAGATTTTACAACAACCTATCCACGAAATATTTTATAAAACTTTCAAAATTCATAAGTATATAAACTCATTTATATAAAACATATCATTTGATCAAGGTTTAATCACTATTTATACCTACAACAACTGATTTACAAACAAGTTTACCAACTGTTTTAACAACTCTTTAGTCACGATTAGACTACTTTGTAATCGACTACTCTATAAAGTTTTTGACTACGATTTGAACAACGAAACGGTCATGAATTGACTGATTTTAAACATGACTAAGACATTGTTATGTCTACTTTTTAAATCAATGATTTGATTTCCAACTAATTTTTAATGCAAGACGTACTTGCAACGAACTTTTCCCCATAGACTTCATACCCGTCGAAATCGAAAGCATTGATATCATAGTAGGCGTGGATTGGTTATCCAAGCATCATGCCGAAGTTACTTGTTTTGAGAAAATCATTCGTATTCACCTCGTTACCGGTAGAACTTTGATCCTACAAGGAGAGACGGTAAGCTGAGCTTGAACATAGTTTCCTTTATAAAAACCCGAAAGTACTTAAGAAAAGAGTACCAGGTAATCCTCGCACCCGTAACCGAGTGGAAGCTGGAGGAGAACCGACTTGAGGACGTACCCCTTTATGTTAAAATTTCCGGAAGTCTTTCCCCGAAGACTTGCCTGGCCTTCCCCCGCCTAGACAAGTCAAATTCCAAATCGATCTTGTGCCCGGAACTGCACTCGTGGCACAAGCCCCATACAGAATATCCCCTTCCGAGTTGCAGGAGTTGTCCACCCCATTTATAGGAACTCTTAGATAAGGGATTCATTCGATCAAGTTCCTCACCCTGGGGAGCTCCGATTCTATATGTTCAAGAAAAAGGATGGATCCTCATGAATGTCCATTGATTATAGAGAACTAAACAAATTAAGAATTAAGAATAAGTACCACTCCCTCGAACCGATGATCTATTCTATCAGCTGCAAGGCGCCTCCTACTTCTCCAAACTCGATCTACGATCAGGTTATTACCGATTACAAATTCACACAAAAAAAAAGACGTATCCAGAAATGCGTTCCGAACACGATACAGACATTATGAATTTAAGATTATGCCCTTCGGCCTAACCAATGCTCATGCATCATTCATGGACTTAATGAACAGAGTCTACAGAGCATACTTGGATAAGTTTGCGAGTGTGTTTATCAATGACGTACTAGTCTACTCGCGTAGTAAAGAGGATCACGAGCAACATTTAGGGCAAGTGTTGCAACCATTCAAGGAAGAGAAGTTGCACTCCAAAACCTCTAAGTGCGAGTTTTTGGAACAGAGAAGTACACTTCCTTGGTCATATAGTGAACATAAAAGGGATCCATGTGGATCCAATTAAATCGAGGCGATTGAGAAATGGGAAGTCCCGGCGACTGCTACAGAAATCTGTCAATTTCTAGGATTGACTGGATACTACAGAAGGTCAATAGAAAAGTTCTCAAAGATCGCCAAGCCCTTGACAAAGTTGACCCAAAAGATGAAGTTTGGGATATTGAACAGGAGAAGGCATCCCAAACGCGGAAGGAGAAACTGTGCAATGCGCCAATCATATCATTGCCCGATGGAACAAGAGATTTTGTGGTATATGGCGATGTGTCACACCAGAGATTGGGCTGCGTTCGGATGTAGAAGAATGAAGTAATTCAGTATACTTCCAAGCATCTTAAGATAAATGAGGTGAACTATACTATGCATGACTTGGAACAGGGAACAGTATTCTTTGCACTTAAGATCCGGAGACATTACCTATAGAGTACCAGTTGTACTGTGTTTACCGACCATAAGGGCCTCCAGCATGTACTCGAGCTGAAGATGCTCAACATGAGGCAGAGAAGGTGGATGGAGTTACTTAGAAACTATGATTGCGAAATGAAGCACCAAAAGCCGTCAGGGTTATTACTACAACCCGAAATACCCCAATGGAAATGGGAACATGTAACAATGGACTTCGTCACTAAGTCACCTCGAACTTCTAAAGGTCGCGACTCCATCTGGGATATCGTCAACTGACTGACAAAATTTGCACATTTTCTACCTATCCGAGAGGATTACATAATGGAGAGACTTGCTCAAATCTATATTGCAGAGATTGTGTAGCATCACGGAGTGCCCATTTCAATTATCTCGGACAGGGATAGTCGTTTTACATCACGGTTTTGGCTATCAATGCAGAAGGCGTTGAGTACCCAATTAAACATGAGTACGGCTTATTACCCTTAAACAGACGGGAAAGTGAGCGAACAATTCAAACCTTAGAAGTTATACTACGAGTATGTGTACTAGACTTCGGAGGAAGTTGAGATGTACACTTACCCTTGATAGAATTCTCTTACAACAACGATTACAACACTAGCATCAAATGTGCACCATTTGAGGCCTTGTATGGACAGAAATTTCGATCACCATTGTGTTGGCACAGAGTCGGTGAGAAGCACTTGACAAGGCCAGACAACATTCAGGAAGCTGTGGACAAAATCACAACCATAAGAGAACGACTCAAGGCAACCCAAATTATACATAACAGCTACGCTGACAATCGCAGAAAGCCACTGGAATTTTGAATGAGTGATAGATTATTTCTGAGAGTATCCCCTTGGGAAGGACATGTATGCTTTGGCAAGAAAGGCAAGCTAAGCCCACGCTATATTGAACCATACAAAATCTTGAAACAAATAGGCCCGGTGGCTTACAAACTAGAATTGCCCAAAGAGTTGGGTGGCATTCATGACATATTTCATGTCTCAAACCTTCAGAAGTGTACAGTTGACAACTTCCAAACCTTGCCCTTAGAAGAGTTCGAATTGATGATCAACTACTTTCTTTTAGTGAAGCACCCACTGAAACCCATAATAGAGGTACCAAACAGATGAGACCCTTAGTTAAGGCTCAGAGAAATTCTAAACATGGACCTGAGTTCACATAGGAATATGATGATGTAATGAGACGAAAATATCCGCACTGATTCTCGAGTTCTTCGTCACCCAATTGGACCAGTAGAATTTCGGGACGAAATTCATTTCAACGGTGGGATAATGTGACAACCGTCAAAAATCTCAGGTCATTACCGCACTCTAATCTCAAACTACGAATACATCATTCCTTAAATTCTAGTGAAATTTCTAGGTTATGACTCCGTATGCTTACCAAAGTCGTAGAATGTATTAGAGATTGCATAATGAATTCTAAGTTTCTTTAGACATGTTGAATTAGGTTACTAAGTGCCAAATAAAACAAAGAAAAATCTACCTCCTTTATGTCTTCACAAAATCCTATTCGAATCACAAAACCGAAATTTTAGTGACTTGTCAACGTAAATTCAATCGGATGGAATCCGACTAAACACGGACGTTGGTGAAAACATTTCTGTAAATAACTTGAATCTATTTTTAGAAGTTATTTATCATATATTATTATTTTGTTGAAATAATACACGAAAAACTTAGACGTTTTGGCTAAAACGTCTCAAACTCGGTAAAAACGCGTGAATCGCATTCGACAACCAAACGAAAGTCAATAAATATTTTGACAACTCAAAATAAAGTATTTAACAATACTTCAATGAAAAATTATCCAAAACATATCGTTTATTTAAACGACACAAAATAACATTACGCGATTTAACGTTTTAGCAAAAATAACGGGTAAACGAACACAATATGTAACCTAAACTTAATAGACAAAATATTAACTGATTTTTGACCCCAAATGGGCCCCTTGGTCGTTCTCCCCATGCTCCCCTTCCCCATGAGACCCTCATTATGTCACCTCCTCACTTAACCACTCAAATCTCATGCATTCTCCTCATTTCTCCCAACTTCACTCTTTCCCATTTGCTCTCACTTCTCTCTATAACCTCTCTCTATCTCTCTAAAATCTGGAGAATTACCACCCTATCACCACCACAACACCACCATTGACCACCATTGACCACCGTTGACCGCCATACAACCACCACCTCAAAACTTCATCTTTTTACTATGAATCAAGCTCAAGACTTCATCTCTGCCATTCTCATCTCATTTCCATTGTGAGGATCCTTTTTCTTTCATTTATTCACTCTAATAACATGTATTTAAAGTTCACTTAAGGGTTCATGTCCAAAAACTTGATTAAAATGACTTTTCATAACATAAAAACTCATAAAAGGTAACATGCAAAGTCTGTCCAGATTTCTATACAAAATTCACCAAATTGTTTCTTACTCATTTATTGGTAATAATGTACGTTTTTATAGTCTAAAATTAAGTTCAAGATGTTAGCTTTCATTTACAGGTGGTCTCATACCATTTGGAGTTCATTTAGTACTTGAAATAATTTTTATACAAACTTATAGACAATCTGCCCAGAAAAGTCAGAAACTTTAGCCTCATAGTTTTGACCATATCTTGATCAATATAACTCCACATGACTTGAAACCACCGCCAAAAGTTCACAAATTTAGTTATCAAAAAATGTTGTACTGATAACTTTTCTCTAAAAAGTTGTAGATTTTTCCCAAAAATTCAATCTTCATGCATGTGTCTAGATTGGTCAATTGTTGGACCTCAGAGGACACATGTAATTATTAAAAATACTTATACCTCTCCAAAGTTAATGTAAAAATTACTGAAGGTATACGACATATGGGGGAATAACTGGTATTTTTCTTGGATTCTATTACGGAGTGTATATTTTTATAAAAATCCGACAAGTTGGTGCAAAATCTGGAAAATGTAATGTGTGGACTGTTTATGGTGTAACATAAAAACCGACACTTGTTGACTTACTAAAAGTGTAACGACTGAGTTTTTATGACATTTGAACATATTTAAGGTTTTGGTAAAAGTCTCGGGTCAAACCGAGTAGGTTTGACCAAGTCAACAAAAACGGGGTTCGGTTTCGAAAACGTCAAACTTTCTATTTTTGAAAACTTACTATTTTTGGAAAGAATTGTAAACAAAACGGGTTTGGATGACATAATTAGTAACTTGGACCAAAAATGAGACCCGATAACACACCCGAACGAATAACCGACACCTTGAACACTTGTACAAAAGTGAAAAGCTTAAAACATGATTTACACTAAGTATTCAACTTGAGTAACAAATTATAACCACATAAGACGACAATGCGGCAACACATGACTTATACTATTAAAAATTATTCAATGAAACAAACATAATAACAATGACTTTTAGAATTATTATTACAAACTTTCACCAACGGGTCGTACCCACTTTTGATAAAACAAACTTAATTGAACATATTAGTTGAGTGAACAACTATCATAGATGGACATTAACCCTCCACTTAAATAGATGGTCTTTTGAGACATCTACTTACATACACAACCTTATACGTTTAGGGTGATAGAAGGTTGCATTTGGACATCCGCTTACTTGCTTGCTATTTGATTTATTGCTTGCGTGCTTGCTTATTTCTAAACTCAGGTGAGTTTTCACAGCCCCTTTTTACTTGTTTACTATTTTGGGGTGACGAGCATGATTCTAAACTTTAACTAAATTGGTTATACTTTTATGAACTTATTGAACTTTTGCTACGCTACTTATGCAAATTGGTGTATACTATCTATGTGAATTGAGTACTCATGTCCCTGTGAGGACATCATTGAGCACTAAGTCCCCGGTAATCTGTTACACTACTCATTAACTCGTCCTAGAGCCAGACGAGCCGTCTTTGATAATCATGAATAACGTTATTTAGGGTAGACCAATCCTCACTCACATGGCTATGTGTGTGCATGTTATCACTCGCTCACATCCCCGATTGGATGTGTAGAATTTACCTTGTCCCCGATTGGACGGAAGGTAACTCATGTCCCTGTGAGGACATCATTTGGGGCATTCGGTCGGTAATCGGTTTAGTAGTGGCCTCAATTGCATTAACACTTACGTATACTACCTTTCATATTCGCAACTATTACAACCAATCATTTTTACTCATGTCATTTATGAACAAAGCTTTTAGTTCATTTATTTATAACATTAAACCTGTGAACTCACCAACTATGACCATAGTTGACCCTTTTGTTTTATCATGCTTTTCAGGTGAACGACGGTAAGATGCATTCTAGGAGTACCTTTGCATGGATATGCATTCTCACATGCGTTTGCTTTATTTTGAACTATGACTATCTTTTGGAAACTTTTATGAACTTGATGTAATCTCTTTTGAAACTACGGGTTGAACTTGTAGTAACTGGTAATACTTTCGCTTAATTATATATGGTGTTACTTCTATATCTTGTGAATTGTTACCTGGTACTGTTACACCTCGTGTTTCCGCTTTAGCGGGGTGTGACACAGAACAAAAACATTTTCAATTTAGATCTGATTCTTAGATTTCCACGTGCGATTTGGGAAGTGATAAATGACTTTGGAAATAACATAAAATAAAATAAAATAACAATAAAATAAGAGAAAGTAAAAAAACAAATGCACACAAAAATATTGCAGAATTTTCATTCTTTTTTGGTGACGGAGTTGATTGAGTCTGGTTAGGGATCATATCGGAATAACATGCAATTATTAGGAATAGTAAGTGTTATTTTGATCATCAGTATATTTGTCCACTTTAAATTTACTTGGCACAACTAAAACACCATTTATAAAAGTTATTTCAAGACGATTATTGGTATTGTTTGTCCACCTAAACATGTTACATCCGTGTCTGTGAGTTAACCTGTTATTGTTAGTATGAATATTTCACCGTGGTCCCCACCATAGATATACCCCTGTAACCCAGACATGAACATAGTTTCCATATTTAGAAAGAATATAAGAGTATCAATTTTAAGAATCAAGCCAGTGGTGACAGGTCTGTACTTGCGTACAACAGAGAAACATACACTTGATTCAGGTTTAAGCAAAACCTATCGCAGTCAAACCAAACTTGTTTTATTCAATTGGCGACCTTGATCAGTATCTTAGTATTTAAGACTTTGCAAGTACATTGACTTACGTTTGCTTAGTTTTGAGAGTAAGCTGAATTGAGACCACGTCTGCACTTACGTTCAACAGAGGAAAAAATCAGCAAGCTCCCCCAAGAGATCTCAGATATACGATCCAAAAATAGAAGTATGTCAAGCTACGCTAAGGAATTAAGACTTAGAGTCGTACATCATAAGGAGTTTACCACAGGATCATAGACATGTATTTAAGTTACTTCTTAATAACTCAGAGACCGGTGTGTATCATGCCTACCAACACATCGTATGATGAAGCTAATTTTTATAAAAACTGTTTTAAATATGTCAGATAAACCTACTGACACATCCAAGATAAACCTTAAAATTCCATTTTGTGCATGTCACCCGATGTACTATCATATCCCAAGTTGTTTACAGACACAACTCAACGTCTATTTTAAAGTGTAGCAACCGTGCATTTCTTTGATACTAAAGAGTATAAAGAGTGGCTTTTGTCATTTTTTTTCTAACACACATAAAAGCAAAAATATACAAAAGCTAAAATTCTAAGTCACAAATTACTTTTTAGACACAAAGAACCTTAAACCGATCATATTGACCAGTTCATCAAATCGAGCATGCGAAAAGGCTTTGGTGAATAGGTCGGCACTTTGCTTAAGGGTGACTATATGGACCAGGTCTATCAAGTGTTTTTCATAGCAATCCCGTATGAAGTGGAACCTAAGTTCTATGTGTTTAGTCTTAGAGTGCTGTACGGGATTGCGTGTGATAGATATGGCAGCAGTGTTATCTATGTGAATAGGAGTCATAGTAAGAAGTAACCCGTAATCGCGTAGTTGGTGCTGAATCCAGAGAACTTGGGCACAGCAGCTTGCAGCAGCAACATACTCAGCCTCTGCTGTAGAAAGAGAAACCATAGTCTGCTTCTTGCATTGCCAAGAGACCAAACGCGATCCCAGAAATTGACATCCACCAGTTGTTGACTTCTTATCTATACTGCAACCGCCATGATCCGAATTCGAAAAGGCTGTAAGAGCGAAAGTCTTCTCATTTGAATACCATAGACCAAGAGTAGGTCTAGCTCTGAGATAACCAAAAATTCGCTTTACTGCCTTCATATGAGACACCTTTGGCTTAGCCTGATAGCGTGAGCAGATTGACACGGCAAATACGATGTCCGGCCTAGAAGTAGTCAAATACATAAGGGAACCTATCATTGAACGATAGTCCCTCTCTTTGCAATCTTCGTCTTCCTCTGCAAGTCTAAGATTGTGATTAAGCTCGATAGGAGTCCCATAGGTTTTACAATTGAGCAGGTCATACCTAGTCAACATGTCATTGACATACTTTGACTGATGTATATAAATACCTTTAGCAAGCTGCTCAACTTGTACACCCAAAAAGAATGTGAGCTCCCCCATCGCGCTCATCTCAAACTCAGACTTCATGATTTTCTCAAAGTTCTTGCACATTGCCTCATTTGTAGAACCGAAGATAATATCGTCCACGTAAACCTGCACAAGTAACGTATCTTCCCTATCCCCAGACTGTTCACGAAGAATGAATAGCGTGCTATCTATGTTGCCCCTCACAAAGCCACGCTTAATCAGATGTGTAGTTAGCCTCTCATACCAAAGCCTCGGAGCTTGGTGAAGACCATACAATGCCTTGTTCAATTTACAGACGTATTCAGGATGCGCAGGGTCTTCAAAACCAGGAGGCTGCTTAACATACACATCAGTATCTACTTATCCATACAGAAATGCACTTTTCACATCAAGTTGATTGACGCGAAATCCCTTGAAGGACGCGTATGCCAGAAAAATGCGAATGGATTCCAATCGAGCAACAAGGACAAAAACATCATCATAGTCCAGACCTTCAATTTGACTGAAGCCTTGAACTACTAGACGTGCTTTATTACGAATCACAACGCCCCGATCATCCATCTTATTACGATATACCCAACGAGTGCCAGTCAAGTGGGCACCCTTGGGTAATGGAACTACTTCCCACACTTGCAACTTTTCAAATTGCAACAGTTCCTCTTGCATAGCCTCGACCCAGGATGGATCTTTTAAGGCCTCTTCAACCTTCTTGGGTTCAATTTGCGATAGATGACATGAATTGATATTAGCCACAAGACCCAAAAGCTGCTCAGTATCAGTCTGCTTTGCTTGATGTCGTGTTTGAACAGGAGCATGAGGGTCACCAATGATATTATCAATGGGGTGATCCTTATGTATCCGAGTCACTGGAATTGGATCCGGCACAAGATTCAGTTCCAAGTTGTTCAAATCTCCTTCAGTTGCAGAAATATTCGGTGAAGCCTCATCATCTTCATCTCCTTGAGTATGATAATGAGAATAGGTCGTCTTTTCTGCTTCCTCTTCCTCATCCTCTTCCTCCCCTTCTTCCTCTAATGAAGGCATGTGTGGATCATAGGGAAGCTCCGTCGTATAGATAGTCTTAGAAGTAGAAGTAGAGGGAACATCTGACGAAGGTGTAGCGGGAGATGGTTCAGTGGGTGTAGGTGACGGTGTGGATGTAGATGCGGATGCGGGTGTTGGACTAGGTATTGTGGCAGGTGCGGGAGTGGGTGTTGGAGTAGGTTTTGAGGTGGATGTTTGATTTGATGCCGATTCAGGGTTTGGGTTAGATGGTTTTAAAGGAGAATCGAATGTCTCTTCAGAGAGACTGATTCCATGGAGTAGGGTGACTATCTCTTCCTCTTGATCTACTTCAGGTATGTTGAAAGAGTTAAAAATACCCTCATAGTTGAAAAACCAATCCGGACCCGTTCCTTGAGGAGGATCCGTATACGGCAAACATTTTACCTCAAAGTACTCTTCAATATGACTTGTTGTTTTGTTATAAACTCTCTTGTTCGGAGAGTTCACTGAATAACCAAGAAAAATTCCTTCAACTGCCTTATCATCAAACTTTGAGATTTTGTCTTTAGTGATCATAATTAAACAAGGACACCCAAATGGCTTCAGAAACTACAGATTTGGCTTACGGTTATTAAAAAGTTCATAACATGTTTTGTTCTTCTTCTTAACCGTGAGCACTCGATTTAGAACATAACAAGCAGTGTTAACTGCCTCAGCCCAGAAGATTATAGGTAACTTAGAATCAGCTAGCATGGTCCAAGCTGTCTCGATGATAGTCCTATTTTTACGTTTTGCAACCCCATTCTGTTGAGGAGTTCTTGGAGCACTGAATTGATGTTCAATACCTCTTGCAGCGCAGAATAACTCGAGAGTAGAATTCTTGAATTCGGTACCATTATCACTACGCAGTATCTTCACCTTTAAGTTGCACAGATTTGCCAACTTATCCAACAGATAAACCAAAATGTCCGCCGTCTCACCCTTTGAAGCTAGAAAGTAAACCACGAAAATCTTCAGTAGTCATCCGTAATGTAACATCCCCAAATCGGGCCTAGGAGAAAAAGGTATTTTCTTTAAATTTTTTATGCAATTTAAATTAATATATGAGTTTGATTGTAAATTTAATAGGTAAATGAGCCTCAGGAAATATTGTGACTAGTAAAATATTATTTGTTTTAAATAATATTAGGTGACGGTAAAATAAAATAATTTTCTCGCGTTTGAAATCGAGGTTCCAGACAATAGATCAAAAAGGGGTATAATATTTCTCTATGAATAACAATGAGTCGGTTAATAAAAATTGAGGCCGACTTAAGTTTTTCCCCAAATTCTTTTGTGTTCTTCATTTATCTCACAACCCTTTATATTAAAATCTAAAACAAGAATTTCTAGTGAAGATTATATTCAAATTGAAATATTATTCATAGAGTTCATCACCATCATAGTCATATCTCTGCTTCTATCAAATTTGTAAGTGTTCTTGAAACTACAATTGATATATATATATATATATATATATATATATATATATATATATATATTTGGTTGAAATAGGTTAGGTTATTGAATGATTTTGGTATAAGATTGAGTTTGAAAGTGTTGTTGAAGTTGTTAACTGATATATGGCGTTTCTAGGATTATAAGATAGCTAAGAATCTGAGTTTGTACTGTATTATTTGAATTTTCGAGTTAGGGTTCGTATGTAAGTTGCAGGTCTGATTGGAGCTGAAAGGCGAGGAAACGCGATCCCCAATCTTGACCTGGATCGCGTTCCTTAGTTATAAACTGGATCCTTCGCTTTTTAGTCTTGCAAATGCGATTCCAGCCCTGAACCCGGATCGCGTTTCTCAGTGTAAAATGGTTACATAATGTTTTTCTTCTTGGGAACGCGATCCCACCACTTTGACCCGGATCGCGTTTGTCTTTGTTATTTTGAAAGATAGGATGTCTTGTGAACTTATTAGAATTCAATGCTTATATCGTTTAGCTATTACTATTACTAGATTATTGATGTAAGTATTTGAGTATTGTCATAATTAAATTATAAAACAAGTTATTAACTTGTGTTTTGATTGTATTTACAGAGACACCGAAGACTCAATAAAGTTAGAACTTTGAGTGTGGAGATTGAAGCGAAACAGGTGAGTGGACTGGTTCTCACAGTTTAATTTGGTGTTAACTGTTTGGTTACATCAATTTTAAGTTGAAAATATTGATTGAATTATTGATGAGTTGATGATAGAGCAATTGATTGATTTTGTTGATTGATAGATTTATTGATTTCTTGTGAATAATTCCATGATAGGTTGGAATGATAGAGGTCAATTATTGGGTTTAGTTGCTATAGGTTAATCCTTATGGGTTGGATGAACATTCGTTGTGAATTAATCCATATTGGTTAAAGATAGCAATAAACTATCGGTAAAATCTCTGTATTGGCCTGCAGCTAATTATTAAGTGTTCTTGGAGTGCCACCGCGGATTGAGGGTATCTCAAGAACCACCGATCCTCTGTTTGATTGTTTATTTAGATGATTGTTGTGAGTTGATTGTTATACTAAGTTAGATTGTTAGACTTAGTTTAATCACTTAGCTTCGTGCTAATTCCCCACATACTCTTGTAGGTTAACTTTTGGGATATGATTAGGCAAATGGCGTTGTTTTGAAGAAATGTTTGACAACTGGAACTCTGATCATGTTAGATAACCATGTTTTGTTAACATAACACCCAGTTATTGTATTATCGTTGTAATCATACTTAATACTTATAACCTTATAATGTTTTGGTATGACTAGATGTCATATATATATATATATATATATATATATATATATATATTAATATGAATGGGATTTGCGCTTCCGAAATGTTTAAAAAAAAATGGTCTAAATTATGGGGTGTTATAAGTTGGTATCAGAGCATAAGTTTAGGTGAATTGAGCATTTTAAAGTGTTCAATCCTAAATTTAGTCATGTTGGTCAAACATTTCTTGTAATGGGGATTAGTTATGATAGGAGATTTGGTTAGTTGTTAGTACTAACAATTAACGAAATTTGAGATGTGATGTGATTTCAGATATGGCGGATCATGAGCAACCTTCCCATACTCTTAATGATACCTCTCGGACAGATGCACCTCCAGGAAATCAGGGTCATAATGGTACTTCTAATCCAACCGGTGGAGAAACCGAGACCGACCAAGAATACATTATGAGATTGGAGAGTCGAGTGTTAGAACTTCAAAGAGAACATGCTGGGTCTTCTCAACAGCCTATTTTTACTCAACCACATATTGTGACTAATGTTCCACCTATTGTATCCTCTGCACGAATTCCAATATCCATACCTTTTGTTTCTCAGCAGCAACAACAAGGTTATAGTTTTCAGACTTCTATACCATTTCCTTCTTCGGGCTTTTCTAGTTATCAGATACCAGTGATTCCTCCATTTCAACAGCTGAAAAAGGGTTGCTCTCTTAAAACTTTTATGTCCACTAATCCTTCTACTTATTCTGGAAGTACTAATCCTACGGTTACCTTGGATTGGCTATGTGATGTTGAGAGAAAGTTGGATGTTTGCCATTGCGAGGAAGAGGATAAGGTACCATATGCGGTTCAGTTGTTAAAGGGTCAGGCAATGTCGTGGTGGGATTCTATTACTGCTCCCTTGACTCCACAACAGATGCGTGAAATTAGATGGTTGGATTTTCATGCCGAGGTATGTAAGCAATTCTGCTCCGAGTATAACCTTTCGCGTATCAGACAGGAATTTCTTGACCTGCAAAAGACTGACCAGATGACAATCGATGAGCTTGTTAGACAATATTCTGAAAAACTGCGATTTGTGCAACAGTGGGTCCCGACTGATAGGACCAAGATTGATCATTTTGTGAAAACTTTACCTCCGGATTACCGTACCACCGTAAGACTAGCAGGTTCGCTTCCACAAGCTTAGGATTTGGCTCGTTCAGTAGATGGGGATATTCAGGCCAAAAGAATTCTGAATAAAGAAAGGTATTCACAGAAACAAAAGGGAGATTCATCTAATAAGCAAAAAGGGCAAAGTGGTCAACAGAACAGGAGGTCAAATTCTGGTATTCCAACTGATAGCAATTACTGTAATAGATGTCGAGCTAGGCACAATGGTCCTTGTACTCCTCAGACATCTAGATGTGTTAAGTGTGGAATTTTTGGGCATGCTGCAAAGGATTGTACGTAACCGAATAGCGTGTGTTGGAATTGCCATAAAGAGGGGCATCGAGCCGGGGATTGTCCAGAGGCGAAAAGACAGAGTATGGGTATGGCACCGGGTTCCTCATCCTCTGGCCAAAAGAGGAAAAATCCACCAGTAGCTGCTAGCCGAGCTTTCCAAATGACAGTTGATGAAGCTGTCACGACTGAAGACGTCATTACTGGTACTTTTCTCATAAATTCTGTACCAGCTCGTGTATTGTTTGATTCGGGTGCAAATTGTTCATTTATATCTGTGAAATTCTGTGAAAGACTGAAATTGATTCCCTCATTGATTGTTAAGCCTTTAGAAGTTGAGATTGCTGATGGTAAATTAGTTCCGGTTACCACATCGGTAGCTGGAGCTAGTATACTTATTGAGGGTCATAATTTTATAGTCTCCTTTTTGTTAATGCCAATTCCTAGTTTCGATGTGGTTATCGGTATGGACTGGTTAAGTTCGAATAAAGCCAATATTGATTGTCACAAAAAGATTATAAAACTTCCGATTTCTGATGGGTCATATGTCATGGCTCGAGGAGAACGTGAAAAGGGTAGTTTTCCATTGATTTCCATGTTGAAAGCTAGGAAATCCCTATCTAAGGGATGTGATTCTTATTTGGCATATGTAATAGATGGTAAGTTAGAAAAGAAATCGTTGTCTGATATTCCTGTGGTTTTTGAATACCCGGAAGTTTTTCCTGATGAATTACCTGGGTTGCCTCCTGTTAGAGAAGTTGAATATCAGATAGAATTAATTCCTGGTTCGACTCCTATAGCTAAGTCTCCTTATAGATTAGCTCCTGCTGAAATCCGTGAGATGATGGGTCAAATTCAGGAACTGTTAGATAAAGGGTTTATTAGACCGAGTTCTTCTCCGTGGGGTGCTCCGGTATTGTTTGTTAAGAAGAAGGATGGTACTCTTCGAATGTGCATCGATTATAGAGAGCTCAATAAAAGAACAGTGAAAAATAAATATCCATTGCCCAGAATGGATGAATTATTCGATCAGTTACAAGGATCATCCTATTTCTCTAAAATTGATTTGAGATCCGGTTATCATCAAGTACGAGTTCGTGAGGAAGATGTTCCTAAGACCGCTTTTCGTACCCGGTACGGTCACTATGAGTTTTTAGTTATGCCTTTTGGATTGACTAATGCCCCTGCTGTTTTCATGGACTTAATGAATCGAGTATGTCGACCTTTTCTAGATAAGTTTGTGATTGTATTTATTGACGATATCTTGATTTATTCTAAGTCTGAGGCTGAGCATGAACATCATTTAAGATTGATTCTTGAGATTTTAAAAAGAGAGCATCTTTTTGCTAAATTTTCCAAATGTGAATTCTGGCTTCGAGAGGTACAGTTTCTTGGGCATATTATTTGTAAGGATGGTGTCAAAGTGGATCCTTCTAAGGTGGAAGCCGTTATGAATTGGAATGCTCCTAAATCACCTTCTGAGATTAAAAGTTTCCTTGGTTTAGTGGGATATTATCGAAAATTTATCAAAGATTTCTCCAAAATTGCTGGCCCGTTAACCAAGTTAACTAGAAAGGATATTAAATTTCAGTGGGGAGATCAACAAGAATCACCTTTTCAGACTCTTAAACAGTTGTTATGTCAGGCGCCAGTGTTAGCATTACCTGACGGTTCTGAGGGTTTTGTGGTTTATTGCGATGCTTCTCATGCTGGTTTGGGTGCTGTCTTAATGCAACATGATCGCGTTATTGCTTACGCTTCTCGTCAGCTTAAAACTCATGAAAGAAATTACCCCATACACGATTTAGAGCTTGCAGCTGTGGTATTTGCATTGAAAATCTGGAGACACTATTTATACGGCACTAAATGTGTTGTATGCACGGATCATAAAAGCCTCCAGTACATGTTTTCTCAGAAGGAACTCAATATGAGAGCTTCGATGGTTGGAGTTGATTAAGGATTATGACTGTGAAATTCGATATCATCCGGGTAAAGCTAATGTGGTTGCTGATGCATTGAGCCGAAAGGTACCTTCTGATCGAATTTATTTCATGCGTTTAGAAATATCTTCTGATTTGGTTTCTCAATTGAAAGCTGCACAGTTAGAGGCATTATTAGATCAAAATTTAAAATCTGAGATTTTGCTGAAACGGAAAGATTTATTAGTTGATGATTCTCGGGGACTGAAAACCTTCCAGTCTCCAGTTTGGGTTCCGTTGATTGGAGGACTTAGAGATTTAATATTATTAGAGGCACACAAATCGAGGTTATCGGTCCACCCAGGATGTACGAAAATGTACAATGATTTGAAACCTTTGTATTGGTGGCCGACCATGAAAACCGATGTTGCTAGAGTTGTTGAAACTTGTCATATTTGTTCCCAAGTAAAAGCTGAACATCAGAAGCCGTATGGTTCGTTGAAACAGTTAGATATTCCTGAATGGAAATGGGAGCACATTGCTATGGATTTCGTTACTAAATTTCCATGTACTCAGAAAGGTAATGATATGATTTGGGTAATTGTTGATCGTTTAACTAAAAGTGCTCATTTTCTTGCGACCAGTGAAACTGCTTCTTTGACTCGGTTAGCTCAATTGTATATTCATGAGATTGTGGTGAGACATGGTATTCCTTTATCCATTGTTTCCGATAGAGATTCCAGGTTTGTTTCTGGTTTTTGGAAGAGTTTACAGCAGGAATTAGGTACCAGAGTTAATCTCAGTACAGCTTATCATCCTCAGACAGATGGGCAGTCAGAGCGTACTATTCAGACAATCGAGGATATGTTGCGAGCTTATGTACTCGAGTATGGCGGTTCTTGGGATTCACATTTACCTTTAATAGAATTCGCATATAATAACTCTTATCATTCTAGCATTGGTATGCCGCCGTATGAAATGTTGTATGGGCGCCATTGTCGTACGCCTACTTGTTGGTTAGAAGCGGGAGAAAAACAGTTTGCGGGTCCCGATATTGTTCAAATTACAGCTGACAAAGTTATGATTGCTCGTGAAAAATTGAAAGCGGCTCGTGATAGACAAAAACAGTATGCTGATCCGCGTAGACGACCCGTTGTTTTTGTTGAAGGTGAGTTAGTGTATTTGAAAGTTTCTCCGTGGAAGGGTGTCATTAGATTTGGTAAACGTGGAAAGTTAGCTCCCAGATATATTGGCCCATTTAGAATCCGTCAGGTGATTAATGATCAATCGGTTTCATTGGATCTTCCACCTGAATTAGCTGGTATTCACGATACATTTAATGTTTGTTATTTAAGAAAGTGCAATGTGGAGGATCAATCCCAAATCCTTCCTTTGGAAGATCTTCGGGTTGACCCAAGTAAGAAACTGGTAGAAGAACCTGTCGAGCTTTTAGATAGAAAAGTGACCAAATTGCGTAGGAAAGAAATCCCTATGGTGTTAGTTAAATGGAAGCATAGTTTGGGAGCGGATCTCACTTGGGAAACGGAGGAGAATATGCGAACTAGATATCCTAGCTTATTTGTGTCTAGTTAGATTTCGGGACGAAATCTTTCTAAGGAGGGGTGATTTGTAACATCCCCAAATCGGGCCTAGGAGAAAAAGGTATTTTCTTTAAATTTTTTATGCAATTTAAATTATTATATGAGTTTGATTGTAAATTTAATAGGTAAATGAGCCTCAGGAAATATTGTGACTAGTAAAATATTATTTGTTTTAAATAATATTAGGTGACGGTAAAATAAAATAATTTTCTCGCGTTTGAAATCGAGGTTCCAGACAATAGATCAAAAGGGGTATAATATTACACTATGAATAACAATGAGTCGGTTAATAAAAATTGAGGCCGACTTAAGTTTTTCCCCAAATTCTTTTGTGTTCTTCATTTATCTCACAACCCTTTATACTAAAATCTAAAACAAGAATTTCTAGTGAAGATTATATTCAAATTGAAGATATAATTCATAGAGTTCATCACCATCATAGTCATATCTCTGCTTCTATCAAATTTGTAAGTGTTCTTGAAACTACAATTGATATATATATATATATATATATATATATATATATATATTTGGTTGAAATAGGTTAGGTTATTGAATGATTTTGGTATAAGATTGAGTTTGAATGTGTTGTTGAAGTTGTTAACTGATATATGGCGTTTCTAGGATTATAAGATAGCTAAGAATCTGAGTTTGTACTGTATTATGTTGAATTTTTGAGTTAGGGTTCGTATGTAAGTTGCAGGTCTGATTGGAGCTGAAAGGCGAGGAAACGCGATCCCCAATCTTGACCTGGATCGCGTTCCTTAGTTATAAACTGGATCCTTCGCTTTTTAGTTATAAACTGGATCCTTCTAGGATTATAAGATAGCTAAGAATCTGAGTTTGTACTGTATTATGTTGAATTTTCGAGTTTGGGTTCGTATGTAAGTTGCAGGTCTGATTGGAGCTGAAAGGCGAGGAAATGCGATCCCAAATCTTGACCTGGATCGCGTTCCTTAGTTATAAACTGGATCCTTCGCTTTTTAGTCATGCAAACGCGATTCCAGCCTTGAACCCGGATCGCGTTTCTCAGTGTAAAATGGTTACAGAATGTTTTTCTTCTTGGGAACGCGATCCCACCACTTTGACCCGGATCGCGTTTGTCTTTGTTATTTTGAAAGATAGGATGTCTTGTGAACTTATTAGAATTCAATGCTTATATCGTTTAGCTATTAGTATTACTAGATTATTGATGTAAGTATTTGAGTATTGTCATAATTAAATTATAAAATAAGTTATTAACTTGTGTTTTGATTGTATTTACAGAGACACCGAAGACTCAATAAAGTTAGAACTTTGAGTGTGGATATTGAAGCGAAACAAGCGAGTGGACTGGTTCTCACAGTTTAATTTGGTGTTAACAGTTTGGTTACATCAATTTTAAGTTGAAAATATTGATTGAATTATTGATGAGTTGATGATAGAGCAATTGATTGATTTTGTTGATTGATAGATTTATTGATTTCTTGTGAATAATTCCATGATAGGTTGGAATGATAGAGGTCAATTATTGGGTTTAGTTGCTATAGGTTAATCCTTATGGGTTGGATGAACATTCGTTGTGAATTAATCCATATTGGTTAAAGATAGCAATAAACTATCGGTAAAATCTCTGTATAGGCCTGCAGTTGATTATTAAGTGTTCTTGGAGTGCCACCGCGGACTGAGGATATCTCAAGAACCACCGATCCTCTGTTTGATTGTTTATTTAGATGATTGTTGTGAGTTGATTGTTATACTAAGTTAGATTGTTAGACATAGTTTACTCACTTAGCTTCGTGCTAATTCCCCATGACGCGCCACCAACCGTCACGCGTCGTTAACGCGACCATATGGCAGCACGTCGGTGTGGAAGTTTTAAAATTTATATTTTGCTGGGGACCTAAGTTCTACTAGAGCTGTATAGCTGAAGTATGACCTAGGGTCGTTCTGAAGAGTTAACCGTATTGTGAAACGACTTGTCGAGACGAAAGTTCAGATTAGCGATGATTTGAAAATAGTTTTGAGTGGGGGTTTTATACTTAGGTCCGTAATTAAAATTAAAAACTAATTAGAGCAGTAAATAAAAACAGTAGGTTGAATCAGAATAGAGGGACTTGTGTTTGTTATGACTTTGTTAGCTTTTACGTGGGGTGATGCTGTATTGAGGTTATATTTTTGAAAACGTCTTTTAAGGTTTGTGTCTTGCGTTCATGTAGATACCTTGTGGTGTAAACACTAGTACCCTACTGATCAGCTAAACCAACCAGTATGTCACTGAGTACTAGGCTGTCAAGATTTTGATCAGATCGGACTATCTTGAAACCCCCCTCACCGTCTCTTATGATGAGACCAAGTGACCCTCCAGATGGGGTGCAGGAATAAGGCGACAGTCCGTAATTTATCCACTGATCTTTTTTAACACAGACAAAGATATCTAAGCTAGACAAGGCATTTAAGATTTAAGACAGGTGGTGACTGATTAACATATACATTAATGGTCGTGATTGAGTTCAGAGATATTCGGCTGTGATACAGTCTTAAACCAACAGAGCTTTTCACAGTTACATAGTGTATTCACTCGTATTACAGTCTATCCTGGATCACAGACTTAGCCAGGATGTAACACAGTATACAGCCTTTGACCTTTCCGTAGTTTGCACGTGTTTGTATTCCACCATAGGTGTTTCCAACGTTAAACCGGATACTCAGTCGTATTAGGGCTTTAACTGGGCTACATACTTTACAGCCATCTGAACTCAATATATCTAAGCTTGTATTACAGTAAACCATCTATGATAGCTAAACAACCCGTTTACTTTATAATCCCAAACCAATAAATCCCTGATTGATTCACAGTGTACTATTTGATAGGTAGACAGTATTTCCATTGCTTCAAAATCAGACCATGTTATTTTAAGAAAACACAGATAGGTAGTGACCGTTTGACTAAGGGTCGCGAATCCTTGACATAAAGGTTCTAACCACGTTTATTGGAGGAAAGGCGTTAGTTTAGTTTAAAATCATAAATGTGTAGTTAACAGTGCACCGGTTTTCAATATTTAACAATTGGGATCATTATTCCACAACGGATTGTGCCCACGACTTTCATAGCTTCCACGTTCCATACTACACACATTCGTGATGATTCCGGCGCTATACAAATGAAAGCCGTATAACGTTACCTCCGTTGTTTCATAACGATGTTATCCCAATTGTAGTTAAAGTAGCATCACCCAAAGTATTAACAAGCTAACTACATCATAACAAACACAATAGCTAATCTACTCACTAATCATGGCAATGTATCCTAAATCAAACATAATAATAGCATGCAACATTATGAAAGATAAGGATAGAAATAACCGAAAGTAATGCGTAGATTGAATAGCAGTTGAAAGGTTACACGGACAGAGCTCCAAAATATCTCGAGCAATATTACAAAGGAGATCCTCCAAGAGTTCCAACTCTATTACAAAAGCTTCCCTACTAATCCTCCTCTAACTCCTAAGAGTAGTGCTAGAGAGAGGATGCTAATTTCCTACTAATTCTCCTCTAACTCCTAAGAGTAGTGCTAGAGAGAGAATGCTAACCTAATTCTAGAGAGAGAATGAGAATGAGATAAGAGGTGTGTTGTGAGGTGTGTAGAATGAATGAGAGGAGCCCTCTATTTATAGATGAGGAGGTTGAAGCTTGGTACAAGTCCTAAAGCATAAAGAACAAGCATCAAAGCGCATACGGGGGGTACTGGACCAAGGGCAAACTGCACCTCACAAAGCAAAAACCCCCGTATACGGCACCCATAGGGCCGTATAAGGCACCTAGGGTACCGTATACGGTACCTAGGTGCCCAGGGGGGGGGGGTTGGTGCTCCGTTTGGCCTCCGCTGATTCCTCGGTTGCTTGGTTCGTCCGTATCTTCTTCGTTTGGACTCCGATTTACTTGATTCTTGCGCCGTTGGCTTCGTTTTTCCGTTACGCTTCTAATGGCACTGAGTTTGCCAAATTTGGAGGTGTTCGTCTTTTGCGTGTTCCGGATGACGATCGACGAGCTTCCAGACTTGTATCTTCTCCGTCTTTCGTCCGTTTCTTCTGATTCTTTCACCTCCGGTCTTGGATTTCCCTATGGAATCATAAAATATGAATTAAAATCTACTTCCATAAGTAAATCGAGAAGGGAATATTTAAGGTGACATTATTTGCCTCGTTTTGCGTGATAAACGGATGTTTTTGGTGATTTCAACAGCAACACCCATAATTAGACCACTTTGGTGATTTTAAATAAATAATCGATGTTTTAAGATGATTTCACCAAATATATGTCCAATAAGTGCAGAATAATGTGCCTAAAAACATGACTTTTTAGGACACATCAAGTATCCCACACTTAGACGTTGCTTGTCCTCAAGCAACACATCCATGCCTCGTGAAAAATATATTTTAAAATCTGGTTTTGGGGTGAGTCAGAACATTTTCAAAAGTCATCATTTTCTCATATTCATATAATTGCTCTAAAAACATCAGGAAAAATAAGATAATTATTTCAGAAACAAGTAATGACTCTTTTTTAAGCATACTTCCAAATCTCGTGATCTTGGAGTATACATGACCAGACGATCTCACTAAAGTGGTCACTCAATTCACTCAAAAGTGTTTCGGGTTAGCTAGCATTCTAAACAAAGAAATCGCTCAATTAGCCAGTCATGCAGTACTCATCGTCATAAGCTTGATCGAGAATCGGATCTCCACCACTTAGGTGAGAACAATGCTAATTATCCCAAGACATTCAGGGGTTGTACTGTTTGTGAGGGTTAAGGGGTATAGATAGTGGAAATTTTTGGGTGTAAGGGTGTTGCTTATCCTAGGACTCCTAAGGTCACGAGAAACTTAATTTAGAAACGGATGAAAGTAAAGTAGCTTTTGTCTTCTATCGGATCTTCTTCTTTTAGGGCGATACTATGAAGCACTAAGCTTTATTTCATTTTTTTGGAGCTTTTTCTTTTCTTTTTCTATTTCTTTTTTCTATTTTCTATTTTCTTTTTCTTTCAGAACTCCTTTGTCAGAGAATTTCCAAGGATTATTAAATGCAGGAATCCTTCTTCATCTTTCTTCATCGAGTCTTTTTATGGTGTCAATTTTTCACACCAAGGATATTTCTTTTTTCGGAGAACACGAGAGGGTAAGACAATTCTGAAGGGATGTTTCTAAAAAGCGTTTTTCATAACCTCAGAAATTCTAAGATAAGTTTTTTGGAAATTTTTGGGAAAGTAGGGGTTTAAACATGTGGGTTTATGAAACGAAAAGGTTTAGGCTCAACAGGGTTTACTAAGCGGATCATCGATACTAAAAATAAGTATCGGAGAGGGTTTTGGGCTTTGAAAGAGAAGGCTAAAAATTGGGTTAAATCCTAAGGAATGTCAAGATCATTTAATTGCACCTGTACCGCGTACGGTACTCACCAATGTGGTCTCGAAGCGTATGTCAAGAGCAAGTTCTAATTCAGATATACATGCATCTGCACACACAAGAAATGAACAATGTAGCATTAAAGATGAATGCTTTTAAGGCTCAAGTCCTCACTGCAAAATAGGTTGTATGTATGTTCTTATTAGATTATCATTTCTTGCTTAAGCAATTATTAACTTATTTTCCTTAGATTTTAAAACAACTTATTCATATTTTGAAAATGACTTCTCTTAAAACCATCAAAACTCAAAAATTCAGAGTTAATCGGATGATTAAACTCATTTTTTCTTTTGAAAATTGAAAAATTTTGAAAACTTTTAGAGGAACATTTTATGTGTTAACTATTTTGAACTAAAATCATTAAAACAAACTAAGGTATTATATACATGCTATCCCACACTTAGAGGAACATTGTCCCTAATGTTCTCTTGAGTTGAGATTGAAAAATCCCACACTTAGAGTTTGAACATATAAGAAAATGTTTCTCAAGTGTTTTGTTTTGGGGTAGAATCCCACACTTAGTGATAAGTTTAGGGCAGAGTATAGACTATTTTATTATCACACTTAACAAAACAAATAAACATAAAGATAAAACAGATAAAAGAGGAAAGAATCAGATACTCCCCAGATAGTAAGTTGCACAGGAGCTGAGTTTCTGAATTTGCAGAAGGAGATGTGGCCAAGATCTTCTTCTGAGTTCTTCATGAAGATTGGCTCGGCTTCAAGCGACTTTGCTTATTTCCATCTCATCATCTCAATTTTATCCTCATGAAGAGATCTCTTAAGTGAGAACACGTTGGATGCACCCTTTTTACGAACTCGGTTTTGTTTTTGCAAATGAAAAGAACTCATTGTCTTGGATTTTGAAAGATGTTTTCTAATACAAACCGGTTTTATGAATCATGTGGTTTTAAACGAGTTCGAGCAGAATGCATAAAAGTAGTATGCAAGTACCTCAAATGCTCGAAACACAAGATGATTTTCCTATTTATCCAAGAACAATGGGTTATTTGCAAAACGAGTTGTATTTAAAGGATGTTTTGGTTAAAAGTTGGGTTTATCCAAGTGTGAAGGATAGTCGGAGATCTACTTCATTTCTCAGATTCCCATTCTTTCTTTTATTCCATGGGTTGCATCCCAAGAAGCGCTGCTTTTGAAGTCGAGAGCCTGACTTTATTTCACGGGTTGCCTCCCGAGAAGCGCTGCTTTTAAAGTCGAGAGCCTGACTTTTCCTTCCTTCAGTCTAGTTGGTGCTGGAACCTCCAGGGTCGGAAGTGCTCAGAAGTGGAACCCTGGGATTGCGTGGATAGATCCTCAGAAAGTGACGAGAGATGATTTCAACGATGTTTGTAATCTCTTCTGAAAAGATAGGGAAGCTTTCAAGATGTTACTGAGTAACCCTTTTCATGTGCAGAAGGTCCCATGTGATATCCCTGATTGCTCTGGATATAGGTCCGCGGGAATCAATTATAGAGACACCATCAGATTCAATCATTTCTCTCTGAGGGTGCTGCTGTCTGAATGAGTCCATGAATCCGAGAAATTGGAGGTGTAAAGTGTCGTGATCTGCTATGCTAGAGCTTCCTCTTATTTCTTGAATTGAATCATGAATATCCTGGATGAGCCTGTTTTGGTAGTTGGTGAACATGAGATTTGAGTCTTTGAAGGTGTTGCACACTATATCGTATACCTCACGTAAACCATAGTGAAATATCTGTCGATGCTCGTCCGGGTTATCCTCAGCAAAGATTTCTTGGATCTGATCAGTGAGGAAGTTCGCGATGTTAACCATTGAACCTTCTGGAATAGAGGAAGGGATGTCACGCGACCTTTCGGTGAAACTCACATACTCGAGATCTTCAGCAATCTTGTGAGCATGGAACTCAATAGTGCAGTCGATGTAGAACCTGTGAGGAGAAGTCTCGTTCATGTGGTCGTTCCTTGCCATAGAATTAAGTATGCCCCGAAGGTTATTCATCAGTCGAATATCAGCATCTGCATCAGGGTTCCCAGTAGCACGGTACATTTCTTCGTGGAATGAGTGTAGAAACTCACTTTGCTCACGGGAATATGGAAATGCATATCTGATCAGAGTGTCATAGATCTTCCTGTAGATGCGCTTCTGTTCTTCAAAGAACTCCAGCTCTTCAGATGTTGGTCTAGTACTTTGTTGCAGGAGCTGAGCAGCGAGATCTTCGGCGAAGGCATTAAGACGATTGTGGAAGAATCTGTAATCTTGGGAATTCTCGGCTTGGTTGACTTCAGACTCGGCTATAATTTCCTCGATCAGGGCCTGTTGTCTTGGAGTGTACTCGTTGGTAGAGTTGAGGATAATGCTAGTCATAGTGGGTATGTCATCTTCAAAGTCTTCGATAGCACTTATCATCTCCTCATGGTTGGTGATAATCGGAAATTCTGGAGAAGGTGGATTAGCTGGAGGCATAGGAAGATGGATAGACCGGATATCTATTTGAATATCAGTGTAGACAACATCATCCACGTCACTTTCTATGAATGGAGAATCCCTAGCCTGGGAATCAGGGAACTCAACATGATCAGATGGTGGCTGGGTGTCATCGGTGATTTGAGATATCGGTTGTGAAGAGTGCATCTCTATGTCTCTCTCCTCCTGAGAATCAATACCTCGGCTGGATTCGGAGGTGCTTCCAAATTCGAACAGGGTTCGTGGCGCAGATGCGTCGAAGGTGTGAATCCTTCTAGAATGCTCTCTTGAATGCAACTCCGGTAATCGGGAAGCTTTGTAAGCTGAGATCTTTATCAGGAGTTTGTCTCTAAGCTCTGGGTGTTGTTTTGCTAACGCAATGGTTTTCTCGATGTTTAACAGAGCGTCGAGTCGAGGCGAGATAAGAGGCTTAGAGGGGTCCATGACAGAGGCTATAAGCCTTTCCATGGTTATGCCGAATCCTGCATCATATGGTTCATCAGTAGGTGGATCATCATCTGATTCATTATCTGACAGGGAATAGCGTTTTCGATCTGCATGATTTCTTCTGTCGGATGGTGAGAATTAGGTAAGCAGTGATGCGGTGGGGTGGATTGGTATAAGTCCTCTTCTGGGTCTTCCTCCATTTCTTCTTCGGATTCCCCCATTCCTTCTTGTTCTGGTTCAGTTTCTTCTTCCTCCATTTCTTCCGGTTCTGACTCATCTGGCTCGGAATCTTCACTCTCTTCTTCTGATTCTGACTCTTCTGTTGATGATACGAGGCAAGTGTGCTCATCTGGTACGTATGTGTCTGATGGTTCTGAATCAGAAGTGTCGTCGTCCGAAGTGATCCTGCCCATAGAGATGGCATATATCTCTACTTGCTCTGTGAGAAGCTCATCAGCCTGATTGATTCTGAATGCAACAGTTTGTCCATGTGCTCTGAGGCTGATAGTCTGCGAGTAAACATCAATAATAGCACGAGCAGTATTCATGAAAGGCCTTCCTAGGATAATGGGTATATTGATGTCTTCCTGAATATCCATCACTACGAAGTCAGTTGGGAAATAGAACCTATCCACTTTTACCATGACGTTCTCAGCTATGCCTCTAGGATATCGGATTGTTTGATCGGCAAGCTGGACGCTCATTCCAGTGGGTTGCAGTGGTCCTAATTCAAGTCTGGAGTAGAGTGAGTAGGGCATGAGGTTGATGCTCGCTCCGAGATCGGCCAAGGAACGGATCATGCCAGAGTGATAGATAGAGCAGGGCAAGGTGAATCGGCCCGTGTCTCCTAGTTTTTCCGGAAGGGAATTCTGAATGACGGCGGAGCATTCAGCGTTGAGAGAGATTTTAGGTACTTCGGGTACCTTTTCCTTAGTAACCAGCATGCGTCGAATGTACCTGGAGCCGGAAGGGATTCTAGACACGGTGTCTAAGAATTTTCCGTCGAGTTTGAACGATTTAGCGTTATATCTTTTTCCGATACGATGTGGGAAGGGGACTCGAACTTCCTGAATAGGAGTAGGTACGGGTTTGGTCTCAACTGTCGTCGGGACAGGAGTAGGGTTCTTCATCAGAGAAGATGCTTCAGAAGGGCTCGGTGCCTTCTGGTTATCCGTGGAGTTCAGAGTCTTGGCCTCCTCAACGTGGGGATTGTGAACAGTATTGCTCGGTAGCGATCCTTGGGGTCGAGTGTCAAGACGGTGGGCTAACTGACCAATTTGATTCTCGAGGCTCTTGAGAACTGAGAGTTGATTTAAAAGGAATAGGTCGGTTTGATCTTGTCTAGCTGTCGTCTTCTGATTGAAAGCGTTCTGCCCCTGGATAAACTTGTTCAGGTTGTCATCAGTGCTCGTGACTGGGATGATTGTCTTCACCGGTTCAGCAGGTTGAGTATCCTCAGTGGCGGTTAATGGAAGTGGTTGATTGTATGGAAGTTGTGGCTGTTGTGGGTACATCGGATATCGAGGCTGAAATCTGGGTGGTTGATTGTTCCGTGGAGGAAACTGGGTTCCTCGTGCTCTTGGCGGAGACGTTCTAGCGAAGCCAGGTGGATTTTGTTGTCTGGTTGGGAATTGAGCATAGTAGACAGTTCCGTCGGTAGGATCTTCATACTCCACAGCGTATTCCTCGGTAGGATGATGGGCACAGTTCTGGCAAGCCTGAACTTGGTGAACCTGCTATGGTTGCTTCTTCAGTTCTCCAATCTGCTTCGTTAAAGTTTCGATCTGCTCGCTCAGAGATTTGATTGCTTCAGTTTGCGCGGTGCTTGCAATAGGCAGGGATGAGGATTGCTCATCGGACTTCCATTCGTGGTGATGCATCGTCATGTCTTCGATTAAGGCCCATGCTTCATCGTCGGTTAACTTCATGAGGTTGCCTTGAGCAGCTGCGTCAAGCGTGATGCGATGGATAGGATTGAGACCATTATAGAAAGTATAGAGTTTATCGGTTTTGGTCATCTGGTAATTGGGACATCTCCTCACCAAACTCTTGAATCGCTCCCATGCTGAGTAGATTGACTCATCGTGAGCTTGTGAAAAGTTCGCGATGTCATTCTTGGCTTTAGTTTGTTTGGACGGAGGGAAATATTTCGTAAGGAATTTGTTTCCCTTGTCCTCCCATGAGGTGATTGATCCGGTGTCAAGTCCCTCAAACCAGCTCAAAGCATGTAAAGCGAGAGAAAAGGGGAACAGGTGTAGGCGAACTATGTCCTCATCAACCCCATTCTGCTTATATGAGTTGGAGATTTGAATGAATTTGTTAATGTGGGCGTTGGGATCTTCACGGGGTAGTCCGTGAAATTGACAGTTGTCCTTGATGAGTTGGACGATGTGGTATTTGAGTTCGAAAGATGGTCCGTCGATCACTGGATAGCTAATCGGTCCTCCTCGTCCTTCGATGGATGGTTTGGTACTGTCGGCAAGAGTAACACGAGCGGCCATTGGTGGAAAACGGGAACGTCTTTCTTTGCGGATGGTACGGATAATCGACTCAAGATCGGGTACGAAAATGAGAGGTTCAGATCCGACTGATCTGGTCGAATGTCGTTGTTGATTGTGGGAAAGAATTTTCGGTGGTTACGAGAGAGAAATCTAGTCTACGGGTATCACTAAAGAGAAAGTTCGTCGGGACGCCTCAGAATCTTACGATTAACTTCCCCGGCAGCGGCGCCAAAAACTTGATGCGCCACCAACCGTCACGCGTCGTTAACGCGACCGTATGGCAGCACGTCGGTGTGGAAGTTTTAAAATTTATATTTTGCTGGGGACCTAAGTTCTACTAGAGCTGTATAGCTGAAGTATGACCTAGGGTCGTTCTGAAGAGTTAACCGTATTGTGAAACGACTTATCGAGACGAAAGTTCAGATTAGCGATGATTTGAAAATAGTTTTGAGTGGGGGTTTTATACTTAGGTCCGTAATTAAAATTAAAAACTAATTAGAGCAGTAAATAAAAACAGTAGGTTGAATCAGAATAGAGGGACTTGTGTTTGTTATGACT
Source organism: Helichrysum umbraculigerum (assembly GCA_949592205.1). NCBI lineage: Eukaryota > Viridiplantae > Streptophyta > Magnoliopsida > Asterales > Asteraceae > Helichrysum > Helichrysum umbraculigerum. The sequence continues at coordinate 100,461,286 of CATIUR010000001.1, forward strand.
TTGTTAGCTTTTACGTGGGGTGATGCTGTATTGAGGTTATATTTTTGAAAACGTCTTTTAAGGTTTGTGTCTTGCGTTCATGTAGATACCTTGTGGTGTAAACACTAGTACCCTACTGATCAGCTAAACCAACCAGTATGTCACTGAGTACTAGGCTGTCAAGATTCTGATCAGATCGGACTGTCTTGAAACCCCCCTCACCGTCTCTTATGATGAGACCAAGTGACCCTCCAGATGGGGTGCAGGAATAAGGCGACAGTCCGCAATTTATCCACTGATCTTTCTTAACACAGACAAAGATATCTAAGCTAGACAAGGCATTTAAGATTTAAGACAGGTGGTGACTGATTAACATATACATTAATTGTCGTGATTGAGTTCAGAGATATTCGGCTGTGATACAGTCTTAAACCAATAGAGTTTTCACAGTTACATAGTGTATTCACTCGTATTACAGTCTTTCCTGGATCACAGACTTAGCCAGGATGTAACACAGTATACAGCCTTCGACCTTTCCGTAGTTTGCACGTGTTTGTATTCCACCATAGGTGTTTCCAACGTTAAACCGGATACTCAGTCGTATTAGGGCTTTAACTGGGCTACATACTTTACAGCCATCTGAACTCAATATATCTAAGCTTGTATTACAGTAAACCATCTATGATAGCTAAACAACCCGTTCACTTTATAATCCCAAACCAATAAATCCCTGATTGATTCACAGTGTACTATACGATAGGTAGACAGTATTTCCATTGCTTCAAAATCAGACCATGTTATTTTAAGAAAACACAGATAGGTAGTGACCGTTTGACTAAGGGTCGCGAATCCTTGACATAAAGGTTCTAACCACGTTTATTGGAGGAAAGGCGTTAGTTTAGTTTAAAATCATAAATGTGTAGTTAACAGTGCACCGCTTTTCAATATTTAACAATTGGGATCATTATTCCACAACGGATTGTGCCCACGACTTTCATAGCTTCCACGTTCCGTACTACACACATTCGTGATGATTCCGGCGCTATACAAATGAAAGCCATATAACGTTACCTCCGTTGTTTCATAACAATGTTATCCCAATTGTAGTTAAAGTAGCATCACCCAAAGTATTAACAAGCTAACTACATCATAACAAACACAATAGCTAATCTACTCACTAATCATGGCAATGTATCCTAAATCAAACATAATAATAGCATGCAACATTATGAAAGATAAGGATAGAAATAACCGAAAGTAATGCGTAGATTGAATAGCAATTGAAAGGTTACACGGACAGAGCTCCGAAATATCTCGAGCAATATTACAAAGGAGATCCTCCAAGAGTTTCAACTCTATTACAAAAGCTTCCCTACTAATCCTCCTCTAACTCCTAAGAGTAGTGCTAGAGAGAGGATGCTAATTTCCTACTAATTCTCCTCTAACTCCTAAGAGTAGTGCTAGAGAGAGAATGCTAACCTAATTCTAGAGAGATAATGAGAATGAGATAAAAGGTGTGTTGTGAGGTGTGTAGAATGAATGAGAGGAGCCCTCTATTTATAGATGAGGAGTTTGAATCTTGGTACAAGTCCTAAAGCATAAAGAACAAGCATCAAAGCGCATACGGGGGGGTACTGGACCAAGGGGGGTCAAACGGCACCTCACAAAGCAAACACCCCCGTATACGGCACCCATAGGGCCGTATACGGCACCTAGGGTACCGTATACGGTACCTAGGTGCCCGGGGGGGGGGGGGGGTTGGTGCTCCGTTTGGCCTCCACTGATTCCTCGATTGCTTAGTTCGTCCGTATCTTCTTCGTTTGGGCTCCGATTTACTTGATTCTTACGCCGTTGGCTTCGTTTTTCCGTTACGCTTCTAATGGAACTGAGTTTGCCAAATTTGGAGGTGTTCATCTTTTGCGTGTTCCGGATGACGATCGGCGAGCTTCCAGACTTGTATCTTCTCCGTCTTTCGTCCGTTTCTTCTGATTCTTTCACCTCCGGTCTTGGATTTCCCTATGGAATCATAAAATATGAATTAAAATCAACTTCCATAAGTAAATCGAGAAGGGAATATTTAAGGTGACATTATTTGCCTCGTTTTGCGTGATAAACGGATGTTTTTGGTGATTTCAACAGCAACACCCATAATTAGACCACTTTGGTGATTTTAAGTAAATAATCGATGTTGCAAGATGATTTCATCAAATATAAGTCCAATAAGTGCAGAATAATGTGCCTAAAAACATGACTTTTTAGGACACATCACCCCACATATTCTTGCAGGTTAACTTTTGGGATATGATTAGGCAAATGGCGTTGTTTTGAAAAAATGTTTTACAACTGGAACTCTGATCATGTTGGATAACCATGTTTTGTTAACATAACACCCAGTTATTGTATTATCGTTGTAATCATACTTAATACTTATAACCTTATAATGTTTTGGTATGACTAGATATATATATATATATATATATATATATATATATATATATATATATATATATATATATATATATATATATATATATATATATATTAATATGAATGGGATTTGCGCTTCCGAAATGTTTTAAAAAAAAATGGTCTAAATTATGGGGTGTTATACGTAACTACCAAGCAATAAGATCTGCCACCAATACTCTTTGTAGAAATGGGACCAAAAAGATCCATATGTAAGAGTTCCAGTGGTGCAGCGATAAAATTCACTATCTTAGACTTATGGGACTTTTTGTGGAGTTTGCCCTTGTGGCAAGAAATACAGTCATCCTTTAAAGAAAAGGACTGTTTTGGAGCTCCATTCACCAAATCATTCTTTATAAGGAAATTCATTTTACAGAAATGAATATGTCCCATCCGTCTGTGCCAAAGAAGTGATTCTTTCTCAGAAGCCTTTGAAAGGAGACACGTGTACTTGCTAGTCGTCTCAACAGTTTGCATATTCAGAACATAGGTGTCATCTTTCCTCGGTGCTTGCATTAGCACCCATTCCTCAGGAATGACAAAACCCGGCTTCAGTATAACACATTCAGTCTTTGTGAATGCAGTGGTATAATCCTTATCACAAACTTGTGAAACGCTCAACAAGTTGTGATTGAGTTGTGCCACATAATTCACATTCTCAAAGTTAACATTCCCATTTGTTAGCGTTCCACGACCTGAAATCGTTCCTCCTGCATCTCCAGCAAAGGCAACATATCCTCCTGCAAATGGTTTAATATCCACAAGAAGAGTCACATCGCCAGTCATGTGTCGCGAACAGCCACTGTCTAAATACCATTTACTATCTCTCACACGTTCAGACTGCTGCAACACACAAAAGTAAGGAGATTAGTGAGAAACGGTGACCCAAGCCTTTACAGACTTAGGTACACCGAAGTCATCAACAATAATCACATCAGACAGAATTTTATTTTTTAACAAATCAGAATTTTCATCTGATGGGTTATTGTTGACGACTTTAGAGTCAACAGAAGACTCTTTTCTTTTCCAAACTATAGATGGTTCAGAAATTGGTTTAGGAGTAATGTCAGGCTTTTGTTTTGGCAAAGGTTTTTGCCCAACATCACTTTGCTTCTTAACCGGCTTGGGAGAGCTAGAATAACGCCTAGGTGGGGATTGTGAAAACAAATTCTTATAAAAAGAAGTTCTAGGCATTTCTCTCCCATAGCGTTGGTTAGAAAGCTTTGGATAGTCACGGATTAAATGTCGCTGTTTCTTGCAATAGAAACAGGAACGCATTTCAACAAATGGTTGAGGCTGACGATATACCGGAGGAGGAGGAGAAGCATTCCTTGAACATGCACAATGTGTACACGTTTTAAGTGGTGCTTTCTCAGGTTTATTGGTTGAAGTAGAAGGTTTGTTATGAGAAACTTTATCATTATTAACATTCAAACTTCGTTTCAAAATCTTTACAGGTGTCTGTAAAGTTTGAATGTTCTCATTTAAAACCTTTTCTTTTTCCTTTTGAACCTTAATTGGTTCAGTTTGCAAAATTTCAGGTTCAACTTCAACCTTTTTAACCTTAGGATACTCCTGTTCGGTAATATCCTCAATCTCAATGACCTCCTCTAAACTAACTGGAGGTGTACTCTCAGACTTAACAAAAGTAGGCAAGGGATACTCTGGCCGTTTAGTTTTCTCCTTTGCCTGCCTTTTGGGATTGGATTTAACTTCTTTAGACTTTGTAGCTGGCCATGATGAGTAGTCAGCTACAAATTCTTCGGTGCCTTCCTTAACAGGCAGAGGATAGTGATTGGTAGGAGGTGGGACTGAATTATACCCTAGTCCTGCCTTACTACTTGTATCTGTCCTCTGTTTGTTAACGATTTCATCGAAAACATCACGAGACTCTGAGAAACTTGAGATTTTTGTATTGAAACTCACAGACTGAGACTTTAATTCAGAAAGTTCTTTATTCAACAAATCAATTTCTGTTAAATAGCTTTTGATTGCATCTTGTTGACTAAAGACTTTTGCTTTAAAAGTTTGAGTATCCAACTTATAAGCTTCAATCTGCTTATCATAAAGTCTTTCATTACCTTTCAAAAACTTATTTAACTCAGTAAGTTTCTCGACCTTTTCTCTCAAGTTTACATTGTCTATTTGAAAACCTTTTAAAGAAGTTTCCAATTTAATACAAGATAGACGGGTAACAGGTTCTTCAAGTTCATTATTTACCTCAGGTGTGATGTGAGCCATTAACATTATTGATACTGCTGAGCTTGAGTGCTCCAATCCAGACTAGTAGGCTCGATCACAATCAAAGCATCAGATGTTCCAGTCTTCGGTACATCTTTCTCAGGGGTCTTGGGAGGAGATGGTTTAGTGAGACCTGATGGTGGCATCTTTGGCTTCTCACATTCTTGGGCAAAGTGTCCCAAGTTCTGGCAGTTGTAGCAACGAACCTTGCTCTTATCAAAACCAAAGCCAGATTTACCAGCTCCTTCCAAACTCTTGCGTCCAGTTCTTTGCAAGAATTTTTGTACCCTTCTCGTGATCAAGGCGATGTTCCAATTTAAATCCATCTGTTCGAGATCATCATCGTCCAGCTGGCCGTAGTCCTCCTTTGTTAATTCCAGAGTGGTGTTTGGTTGTGACACCAAATCTTTGTAAGAACTAAGAAAAGCTGTATAAATGGCAGCTTGTTCTTCGATGGCTGGTGAAATAGGAGTCTGTGCACCTTGTGAAGTGCCAGCAGAATAGACTGATGAATAGCCACCAGTGGAGCTTGGTTGAGAAGTGATGTCTGACATAAACGCCAATCCACCAGGAGTATTTCCAGAACTAATTTTACCACCATACAAAGATGGATTTTGTACAAAACCCCCACTTTTACATTCTTTCTTCTTCAACTCCATAGCATGTGCTTGGAGTATCCCAACTAACTCATCCAACTTCCACGTAGCCAACTCTTGATTTTCCTTTAACATCTGTACCTTGACATCCCAATCTTTGGGTAGTGCATCCAAAAGCTTCTTATTAATTTCTAATTTTGTAAAGGTATAACCACCTTCAAGCAAATCACCCACAAGCTGTGTGTATCTAGTGAACAAACTAGTCGTGGTCTCATTAGGCACAATATCAAAGAGATCGAATTGTTTATTGATCAACTCTAACTTCGCCTCTTTGTATTTCTCATTACCACCGCAACGAAGCTCAATTGCATTCCACAGATCATAGGCAATATCATGTTGTTTGAACATGCGCAGAACATCTGGAGTTAAGGCCATCTTTATTGCTGAAAGACATTTGCGTTCAGTATCATACTCCTTACGTTCCTCGGGAGTCATAGCCTTATAAGTTTTAGCTGGAGGGACGCCATGATAGTTTCCCTCAGCTAATGGTCTTACATATCTTTCAGTAAGTAGACCCCATAATTCCGGACAATGAAAATCGATATACTGCTCAAATCGTGATCTCCAGTATATATAGTCCAAATCAGCAGTAAAAACGGGAGGTTTACTACTGGTTCCAACATCATTACCTTGTTTAATCATTTCCCTAATGCTTTGAATAGTTTTCCTATCCGACATTGTATTAGGATTTAATTAAAATATTAAACAGTCTGTAACCTGCGACAATGAGTATAATGTCGCACAACAATTAACAATGTCGCAGCAGTATGTCGCAGAAGGTCAAAGACTCAATTAAGAATCGAAAAGCGACGTAGTGTCTAACGTCGCAACACAATGTCGCTGAATAACCACAATGTCGCAACGAGATGTCGCAACAGTATGTCACAGTAACCACTTAAGGTCAAAATAACGACGTCGCAAATGATGTCGCGACGCAATGTCGTAAAGACCAAATTAGGTCAAAAATGCAATGTCGAACGCGACGTCGCAGGTTATGTCGCAGCTAATGTCGCAAAGTCGCAAACAGCTGCGGCCAGAAAACCTAATTCGTGAAAAATTGAACCCTAATCGATTTTTACGAAACTCAAACGTACAATCCGTTCAGTATATCCCAGAAAACGCAATTTTCACCTTGTAAACCTGAAAAACACGAAAAACAAACGAAAAAACAAGAAGATTAATCGTTAGTTTAAACTGAAACTTGATCCGATGCTCCAAAAACGAGCCCCGTGGCTCTGATACCAGTTGAAAGTCCAGTTGACTGATCTTGAATCAAGTTAAACTAATCAATTGATGGCGGAATCACCAATTGAATGATTACACGAACGAATCAATAAAACAAACACGATATAAACGAATTGAAACAGTTGTTTATTGATACTAATCGACTAGGTTACAAGTATTTTCGACTTATTGCGTTTAGGGTTAATCGTCAACCCTAAAATAGATTACAAAAACGTTTTTATACTAACTGCTGGATCCTGCGACGTTACACACAACATCGCAGGCCCAGGCCCATGCGACATTGACAATGTCGCAAGCCCAAAACCTGATGTCGCATTTGCGACATTACAAACAACGTCGCAGGAGTCAGGAAGCACAACACAATTACAAAATCAAACTACGAGCTAGACCAACTGACAAACATACTAACATGTACCAACAAACTCTTTTCACACTAAGTGTCGAACATTTACAACCTCAAACACGGGTATGACACAACTTCTAAGCACTTTAAATATACTTTGAGAGTATATGTTACACATGATTACACTTAATTGGGATTACACCCACGCTACTACGAGCTTACACTCGTATGAGCTTGCACTCGCACGGACCTACATCCGAACAACGATTACACGTCACGTTACAAATAATCAACTTATGTATATACTGTACAAGGTATACAAACACGATAAATTACATAATAATAATATTTGAATTATTATTACACCTCCGTCACCAACGGGCCACACTTATTTACAAAATGATTACAAACGTACAAAAAAATACTTGGACATTACCTAGTTGAGTAGACAACTAGCATGGGTGTTCCTTCGTGACACCAACTTGCTTACTTACTTGCTTACAACCTTGTGCTTTTTGGCCGCCAGAAGGTTGCAGGTTTCGGAGAACCAACCTACGGAATTACATCTGGGATACTTGTTCGCTTACATGAAAGTATCATACTTACTAGACTCAGGTGAGTCTTACAGCCCCACTTTTACTGTTTTCTACTTTAGGTGAGATATTTGCTACCGTTTACGTATGAACACAAGTACTGAACCGTTTACACTACTTTTACATGCATTACATGAGTTACTTTTATCCACTGAAAGCCTCCTATCATAAGTTGTTAGTTATGGACTTAAGCGCGATTACTAGTAGATGGATCCATTTGGGACTGACAATCCCTGCCTGGGGTAGTAGCGCTACCACGGATTACACCGTAGAAACAGGCATATTAGTATTTGTTACATATGTGTGTTCGGATAGCACTCACGGGGGTACGTGATACTGTACTTGATTGTACCATTCACACTACACTGTTAAGCTTCAACTTGTGAGCTCATGGTAATTATGTCGACTTACTGATTTACTGAGTTACTGAATTACTTACCTTGTTTGAGGGTATTACTGGTACTATTTGTGGTTCATATATGATTTACTTTACTAAACTGTAAGATTCACCAACCTTTTGGTTGACACTTTTTAGCATTTATCTCAGGTATACAGCAGCAGTAGGACTGCACACCCTCAGGACTGATAGCTCGAGTCAGCATACATACATACTTGTGAAGATTCTTCTGCATTACTTTTTGTACATCAGTTATGTATTAGAATCTCTAGGAAACTATTTTCGAACTCGATGCTCGTTATCCTGATTTAACAATGTAATACTTTTGTACTATTGTACGACGTTGCATATAGATGTCGTTTGCTTTACTTTGGTGCTTGATTATTGATTAGTAACACCCAAAGTTTGCTTCCGTTAAACAGTAAATTTGGGGGTGTTACAAGCAAATTCCAATGGCTAATTGAAATGTACACAATTATTATGTCATACTAATATACTAATACAGTTAGAAAAGACAATAATTAATTTCAAATATCAAAATGAAAATGAAAAGGTCCTTTACAAACTTATGACTAAATAATATCATAAAATACCACTATCCCATGTATTGTTGTAACTTTTGTTGAAAAACCATTTGATGCACCTTTGTTAAATGATAGTATGATACAGTACTACGTATAGTTTTTATCAACCGGACATAGTTTAAGTGCGTCACTGCACATGTCTAGTCTTCATATGTATGATTTAAAGATCAGGGGTTCGAATCCGTTCATCAGCACATGTGGGTGATTTGTGGATATATGATTTGTCCTTTGTTGATGCTCTTTGTGAGCAGTGCGGACGCATACCATTAAAAAATATGGTACGGGGTCAAGGAACCCTCCAAATTACCCTTGATACTAAGTATAATTTTAGCTTAATCATCAATGGAATAATTGTATGATGTGAAGACCTTTTCAAATTTGTTTACCCAAAAGATGCCTACAGATTACAGCAAGCATAAATAAATCAATGATAAAAACAAAAAAAAATTGGGTGAAAATACATATTCAACCATATGTGCTCATTCTTCTTGTGTTCAATCAAATCTTCAGAGGCTCTTTAGCATCCTGGATTGGTCTTCGTCTGATAGCCGTCCTATTGGGCTTCCTGCACCTATGCCGGCTCAGAAGCAGCATAGAGCCTAAACTCATGGGCTCTCATAAACAGCCTTGATCTTGGTGCGTTTTTACTTTTTAGTTACAATTAACTACCTTCATTTTTCTTTTTTCGAGATTAATTAATTAATAAATATTTTATGTAAACAAAAGTTTGAGAATAAAACTTATAAAAAAGTTTATTCAAATATAAGAAATGGACTTTTTATTTTCCAAGATTAGAAAATGTTGGAAATCACAAATGATAGATTAGTTATAGCACAAAAATACAAATTTTTTGGTCATAGTTTGTAATGTTTTAGGTAGTTGGTGTTTCTTGGTTGTTGATTAGGGGTTGTCCTAATGCAACAGTTGTATGTTCTTTGTAAGCTTGCTAATTTGTTAGTTATATAAAAAATTCTAAGAATTTTGATATAAAAAAATACAAATTTAAACACGTTCTCCGGTCTCACGATTTTTTTTATAAAATTATTTGAAAAAAAAAACTACTTTATATAAACACACCCTTATCGTACATTTATCAGACAAATTCTACCGGAACACATGATGTTTGTAGTTTGACTCATCATTATTCTTACATTTTAATTTTTATTTGAAGTAAATTGAATGAATCGTCATTGTCGTTTACTAACATTATTATCATACTTTATTTGTTGTATGGACAATTTAAATACTCAAAAGTTATTAAACTCTTAAGGGTGCATTTGGTACGATGGAATCGTAGAGAATAGAATCGCATAAGAGAATGGAAACGGTGGGAAATGGAATCAGTCTAGAATAATGATTTTAATTCTCATGTTTGGTACATACATGGAATCAACTTGAGAAATACACATTTGAATCGAGTTACTTGTTTGGTTATGTAGTAGAATGGAAATGAAGGAAACAAACATATACGAAGTATATGACAGATAACAGTAAGCACAGAATTAGAAATTTGAGATTTTCATACTAGTAACAATAGGAATTTGTTGTTTGTTAAATCACACTTCCAGATCTACGCACATAAGTACTTCGACAAGAAAAAATAAGATATTATATCTCCTTAATGTGCCTAGGTAATAAAAAGATATGATTTGAAATTATCTTAATTATTTGGAAGAAAAAAGAACAAAACCAAACAATTTAAGAGCTGAATTTACACAAATCCTATTGATGGAAGCTTCATACCTATGAATATTATACCTCCTTGTGTCTTAGGAAGATAAAAATTAATTACCCACACACTAGTTCTATTGAAGAAGATGAGATTTAAAATTTTCAAAAGGGAAATTAATCAAAATACCACTTTTCCCGAACGTATTTTTCGTTTTGCCACTTTTTTTAAAAAATTGCCGATTTACCACACCCGGTCGCCGGTCGCATCGTGCGACCTGCGACCACCATGGTTACCGAGTAAAAGACAAGCCCAAGTCCTTACGACCCGTTAACCGGTCGCAGGTCGCACCATGCGGCCTGTGACCCGACTCGGCGACGTGCGACCGAAGAAGAACGAGAACGATGAGCGATGTCGTAACTTATGTTCACTAGTCGTAACTCTTGTTCACTGGTCGTAATTCTTGATCACTAGTCGTAATTCTTTGTCACTAGTCGTAATTCTTTGTCACTGGTCGTAAGTCTTGGTCACTAGTCGTAAAATACCATTTTCGGATTTTTCAAGATAAGATTTTTCAGATAAGATTTTCTGACATTTTTCAGATTTTTCAAGATAAGATTTTTCAAGATAAGGTTTTCCAGATTTTTCAGATAAGATTTTCTGACATTTTTAAGATTTTTTATACTTTTTGGATAATGATCTGGATAACTTCCATTTTAACAATATCAGATTTTTGTAGTTTCAATACTTTTCATTTTAACATCCATCTCTGCAATCACTCTCAAATTCTCACACTCCTCTCATCATCCTTTTAACATATCATTCTTTAGGTACAAATTTTCACCCACTCAGGTAGTATTGCGTTTTTTGATGGACAAGTTTAAAGTTTTTATATGTTTTGGGGGTCGTTTTGAATATGTTAACAACATGCCAATGTATTTGCCAATAGAATGTAGTAGAGTGCCGTTAAAACTTCCAGTGGCACCAGAGAAGCCCATGACGTGCAGAGTTTTGTTGAAAAACGTATTAAGAAAGGTAGGTCTACCACTTGATTCACCTGTTTGTCTAAAATATATGGAAGGTCAATATGTTGTTGATATAAATGATGATATTGATGATTTTGGTGATTTTCTGTGCCATGCAATTAACAATGCTCCGATAGAAATTTACATTGTTGATCTTGTACGAAATGTTTCTGGTAAGGGTAGCAATCAACCTAGTAGTAGTAGTTCTGGTTTTCAACCACAGAACCAACAACAGACTACTGAATACTACCAACAAGCTCAATATCAGTCATTTCAACAACCCTTTCAACAACCTCAATATCAGCCATTTCAACAGCCCTTTCAACAACCACAATATCAGCAATTTCAACAGCCCGTTCAACAATTTCTGTTTCCTTATCAACCACAATATCAATTTCATTATCATGCTCCTCCACAAAATACAGTTTTCCATCCAACAGAACAACCGATGAACCCTTCATTTAGGGTAGTTGAAGAGACCCAAGATAATTATAAATTTGATTCGGATGTTCAATATGATCAATCTCATTCAAATTACTATGTGGAGGAGCCAGATCCAGATCCACATCCTCATGATTATGATCATTATGATGAGGAAAATGTCAATCTACCAAAGGATCATGACCATCCATTTTGTAATCACATTGTTGAAGATGATGAGGATGATGAGGGTGATGAGGAGGATGAGCCTGATCCAAGAGATATGTACGACAAACCAATACCAGTAAAATCAGCCGAACCTGATATATTCTGGAATATACCAACGCCGTCAGGAGAGGAAGAAAAAGAAGTTCCTAAACGGCCAGATGCAATGTATGAGAAATCTTGTCAGATTCGAGAGGGCCAAACATTCGTAAGTAAAGAGGAATTTCTGCTTCAATTGCATACCAAGTGTCTAGAAGAGGGTTTTCAGATTAAACCAACACAGTCAGACAAAAAAAGGTACATAGCAAAATGTATTTTGCCTGATTGTGATTGGAAGATAAGCGCAGCGTGTATTCGATATTGTGACAACTTCTAAGTAAGGAAGTTACATGATGCGCACACATGTTCTCGCACCCAAATCTTGGCCAATAGTCGTCATGCAACCAAGAAAGTGCTTGGTAACCTTTTGAAGGAGGCGATGACTTTGGAAGGTCGTGTATACAGAGGCAAAGAGATCAAACTTGATATGACTGAACGGTTTAAAATCAGCCTTACATACAACCAAGCATGGAAAGCAAAGTGTTATGCTATAGAGCTGTTGAGAGGTAGTCCCGCTGAATTGTTTAAGAAACTTCCCATTTATCTGCACAACCTAAAACTACATAACCCGGGGAGCACTACGAATCTCCGTACAGACGAAGAGGATAAATTTGTAATGTGTTACATGTCCATCGGAGCAGCTGTAAGTAATTATTATTAGTCAATGACATACGTACATTATTATATAATTTACAATTATTTTTTTCTGAATTTGCAGATACGTTCATTTGTCAACCATACACGCCCAATAATAATCGTAGATGGGGCACATTTGAAGGGTGGGTACTTGGGTACTAACTTAATTGCTGTGGCGATGGACGGTAATAATGGCATCTTGCCACTGGCTTATGGCATTCGTGCAGGAGAGACGACCGACGTGTGGACTTGGTTCTTGGGAAACTTACGTGACGCGCTTGAATCTGCCGGTGGGGTTGACAACCTCACATTCATCTCTGATAGGTCTGCAGCAATTGCGGCCGGTATTTCAGATGTATTCCCAGAGGCATTTCATGCCCTCTGTAGCCGTCATTTGTTAATGAACCTGAAAAGCAAATCTGCAAAAGTCAAGCACTTTGAATGGCATTACTGGAAAATGTGTAAGGCATACCGAAAGTCGGATTTCGATGAACATTTTGATGTCATTTCTAGACATTTACCAACTTCAGCTAATGTTCTTAGAGAGGTGGGGAAAGAAAGATGGTCAAGGCATCATTCAACAAAGACACGATATGCTTACCTCACGACTAATAGTGCAGAATCCATTAACGCCATGACCAAGCATGCAAGAAAACTCCCGGTGACAATGTTACTGGAGTTTTTTAAATCTTCAGTACAACAATGGTATTTCAAACATCGAAACACTGCCACGGCCGTTAAAACACCTGTCACGCCATATGTGAAACGCCCTGAATCTGAATTTTTTTTTTTTTACCACTGAAACGTATTTCTATTGGTCCCACTATCTATACTATTGAATTTGTATTCTATTCTTGTGGTCTGTATTACTTTTTAAAACTTTAAAATAAAAGTTTGCTGAAACCACATATACCCGCCGGGTAGATGGGTTACCCGCCGGGTACCCATAACTAGCCGCCGGGTTCTGACTATAAACCGCCGGGTAAATTAGTTTTTCGGTAACAGAACTTAACTTTCTTTTTAAAGGCTACAGAAGCCGCCGGCTGGGCTTGAGAAGCCGCCGGCTTGATCTTGGTTTAGGTTTACCCGCCGGGTACTCCGGCTACCCGCCGGGTACTCTGGCGTCTGCAGTGCCTGCAGCCAGCTTTCAAACTATTTACCATTTTCCTAACTTTGAACGTGCATATCTTTCAAACGACAACTAATCAAGTTATGAAATTTTGCAGGCACCTTTCTATGGTCAAAATGAAACTTTCCATTTTTACACTTTTCCAAAATACGCTTTAATTCAAAATCTGAGCTATAATCCAGTTTCGGACCATTTTGAACACTTTCTATTGACATGTCAAAACACAAACCATATGTTTTCTGACTTTCATACTTTACCAACCTTTTCGACTATACATTTGACACTTAAACCAATAGTAACAAGTGTCGTATCTATACTATGGCTTGTTTTGACTCTTTGACCCAAAATGTGTCCATTTGGACACTTTTGACCCGTTTCTTCTTTCAAGACTATTTTAACTCTTTCACTTACATCTTTCACTCGCATTTGACCATTTCAATATTATTGGCTATGGGTCGACACTAAAATCAACCCAAAACATACTTTCAATAATTTATACTATTCCCATTTCTTTACCATTTATGACACGTATATGTTTACTAATCATTTCTTTCAAATTTGACTTTACTAAGTCAATTACTTACATAATAAGTGTCATAAAACTCTTTTTGGGCGATTTACACAATGGCTAATCACAACGATTATTTAAAAGAATGAGAAGCTTGGCTAACCATAACACAAGCTCATTATCCAATCTATCTTCTTGCAAGCAACATTTATAACTTCTATCCTTTGTGTATAACCAAATCGAGCACCTACAACATAAACACTAATCGGGTTAAGCATAAAGCTTAGTGAGCATATGATTATCTAATCAATTTAACTACTAATCAAAAACAATGCATTATTATAACTAAACAATAATAAGCAAAGTGTTAAAGACTCGTCCCTTTCTTGAATTCACTTTCGCTTTCACTTTTACTTCCACTTGATCTTCCACTTTCTCTTTCACTTGAACTTTCGTTTTTACTTTCATATGTGCACATCTATCATGATTATACTAACTAATATCTAAATAGCTAGTATAATCATATTCTAGCCAATATCTAATTGGCTAGACTAATCACATATTAGCTAACAAGGTTAGCTACTAATTACAACATGGCTAACCTTGGTCAACCATTCTAATCATCACATGGCTAACATAAGTTAACCATTCTAGTCACATGAATCTTTATCATAATCTTTTCATACTAATTAAAACTAATCAATTTACCTTTTAACACAATTAAGTGAATCTCTTGCCTAAAGGCAATCCAATTCACTTAATATATATCTAATCACTTTCATATAACTCACCTTGATGAATTAAACAATCTTGTGGCTAAACGATCACTTGAGGATGGCACATCTTTAGTACCTAACACATGAACACATAACATAATTAAGTACAACTAATCACACTTTCACTAATAATCATCTAACACCTCTTTCTTGCTTTAATTAACTTTCCTTTACTTTAACTAAACTAGCTAGTTACACTTTCATAATTCTACTCATACTATACTATTCTTTCATCTACTAATCATTTGAGTTATCACTAATTCATGAATTCATAATCACTTTTCATTAACTAATCACTTTCACCTTTCATATTCATAATCAAGCTTTACTCAAAACATATCATAATCAACTTACTACTTTAATTACTTGTTCTATCATCATAATCATATTCTATTAACACTTCTAATTACACTTTGAAGCTTATTATATGAATTTACAAGGATTTAGCAAAACCCCTAAATTCACTCAAGAACACTAATCATGATTTCATCACTTTCATCATGTAATATGGTTACTAATGATCATAATAATACTAACTAACATCAATTGAATCAATTCCTAACCTCAATTTCTAATTAAAACTCACTAATCAACAAAACCCATTTTCTAGGTTTAGAATATGAAGAAATTCAACTTACTTGAGGTTGGAGATGATCAAAAGATGATTATTCTGATTTCTCTAGCTTGAATTTGAAGATTAAAAACTGAATTTGAAGCTTAACCAAGCCCCCTGCGTTTTCTTTCTTTCCTATTTGGTGTCTGGAACTTTTTGGAATGTTAAGTGATACTTACGTACATATTAGAGATATGTATGTGTTTTATTTTACACTCCGTGTCTATCATTGTCTGGAACTGAACAACTAATTACGTTTTCTATTATATCTTACTATTAAAAGATCTATAATTTAAAAAAGATGTATATATTATTGTACACTAAAATAATACCTTGAAAACTGGGGTGTTACAACTCTCCCCCACTTATCTTATTCGTGTCCTCACGAATGTCATTCTTGTCTACTTAATCTTATCACTTTCTCTACTTGTGCTGAAACACTTGCTCTAATATACTTCCTTGCTTTATAGTTCCAGACATAACCATATACTATTCAAGCTTCACTTTCTATCTTTATCTCAACTATTCACATATATCTGTTAAATCTCATAACTTTCAGCTATACATATAATGTAGTTAACATTATTACATAAACAACTAATTAACTTTATCACTTAATCATCAAATCAACCATTACATATATCTATACTCATACTACTGAAACGATTTATGCACCAATGTGCATATTGCTTTGTCAACTTACTTAATTCATTATAGCTACTAATTACTATTCACTATTTACTGCTAACTATTCACTATTCACTGACACACTGTGCAACATCAAGCATAAAATGTAATACTAACTACTGTCAATTTCTACTGAATCAATCTTTGCACTATAACAAATGCTTTCACACTTCCATAACTAGGAGATGTAATCCGAAATCACATAATCCTTACTTATCTGATCATTAATATAGCTAATGTAATTTAGCAAATCTAATCACATTCTCAGCCAATTTAAATTAGCTATCTAATCATGAATATAGCTATTCTTAATTATCCATACTAATCACTTTCACAGCTAACTTAAGTTAGCCATTCTAATCGATTAAACTTCTTTCATGATTCTTTTATATCTTTCACTACTAATCACTATTATCATAACTAATCAATTAAGCTAAATTGTCAATACTTTACATGATTAATTGACAAATTCACAATTTAATCAACATATAGTAAATATCAATAATTATATATTTGCATAAATAACTGACTACTGAGAAATTATGGAACTAAATCTTTCACTAATCTAATCTGCTTTCATCTTTCTACTAAACAACTATACTGCAATCTCTGATCATCTAATTATCATTGTAACTAAATTGAATTAGTTATTCTAATTACACTTGCTAACATAAGTCAACTAATCTAATCACAATAGCTAATATGAGTTAGCTAATCTAATCATGTAGCTAACAAAAGTTAACTAATCTAATCACATAGCTAACCTTGGTTAGCTATTCTAATCACTATAACATCTAACATAAGCTAGCAAATCTAATCATCGGTTATCACTAAACAACTACTTTCAACTTCTTTAACAACTACTAATCATCAAATCAACTAATCAATTCAGTAACTTATTTAGGTTAATTAAACTAAACCTTCAATTAACTAATCATTCTTTCATCACTACTATCATTCTTTCCATATACATTACTTTGTACATCTTAAAATTTTCTCCCCCACTTAGGAGTTTAACACTTTCTGTAATCATAATTACATCACTACTAAATCTGTATTAATTAAACTACTCACAAGGTATAAATACCATATATTTAACAACTATGGAGTCAAAGAACAATGGCAGGTATAAAAGTTATCATATGGTACCTGACTTTATGCCTCATGACTCCCTTTTCTAGTCTCACTTTCTAATCTTTCTTTCAAACTAAAATTCTATTCATTAATGAAGGTTAACACTTTGTCAATATTTCTACTTTCATTTGACTACAATAGTAATCCCATATAAACTGAGCCTAATCTAATCTTTCTAATTCATACTGACTTTCATTAAACTATTCGCTTACTACTCCACTTCTACTTCCATCAAAGCTAACCATCACTAATCCCACTCTATATTTAACAGGTATGAATCACCCATGTGTCTTAATATAATAAAACCACGTTGGCCAGACGTTGTTCCATTATATCAGTCTCACACTTCTATTCATTACTATCAAATATATACTGGTTTGAGTGTGGCTAAACTTTGATATCACATAATCTGAATATTTATAAAATACTTTAGTCTGCGCAAATAAGAAATCATGAAGATTTCAACTGAACACATAAAACTACAGCTAACACATACTTTCATGCATATATTCACATAAATTCTTAATACAATAACTGACATAATTCAGTACTTCTAATTACCTGAAACTCTGAACACAAATAAATCTACTATCACATTTCAAATTTTTGAACTCATAAATCTATTTGTTAGGATTTATTAATTTGATGAGACAAAATAAAAGACGAAAGTTGAGGGACTAAAGTTGAATAGTTTTATTTTTATTAGTCTCCTAGTATAATTATGATTTCTTGTAACCCTAATGTTCTCTATTATATAAAGAGACATAGGGACATAGGTTTTTGTGTGCACCTAGAAAAGATGTAGATGTCTAAAGTTCTTTGTTATCCCTAAGGTTCTTGTAACCCCGATACTAAAGGGTATCCGTCATTATTATTATTAATAATAAGATTAGGGATTTGGCCATTGATAATATTGATGTTTGTTCTTATTCCGCTGCATAGTATTATCATTGTTATTGTTTATTGTTAATCCTAGATCAAGACCTAAAAAGTCTGAGCTTAAACGATCATACGTTTTCACAATTGGTATCAAAGCAAGGTTGCTCGTGATCTAGGATATACAAGGTGTACGAGATAAAAGAAGCCGTATCGAAGAAACCCTAGAAGATTGCAAGAAAAATTCGTAATTCGTCACTTTCTGCACAGCCATGGTAAAAAACTCGGATCTCATTCGTTAACCGTTAGATGGTCATGAAATTTGAACTGTTGGTTCATAACACAAAGGCGCACATTCGTACTGAAGGAATTTTTGATCTGGGCTTTTTAGTGAGAGATATTCATTGTCGAAATTGGTTGCTGAAAGTTTAGGGTTTTTCTAAACGGCAGAAGTAAAACGATCACTGTGTCTTCGTTATCCAACGAAAGTTGGTGATTTTTGGATATGTTATAGAAGACATATGTATCTACATCGTGTAAAAATTTCATAGTGATCGGATGTTTCTATAAAGAGATATTAAAATTCGAAGTTAATGCAGTAAGTTTATGGTTTCTTTTCGTGCAGCTGAAGTCAAATAATTCCTGTAAATTCATTAACCGTTGGATCGACTTGATTTTTGGATATGTGGTTAATGAAACATTGATGGACTTCGTGTTAAAATTTGAGAATCATCAGATATGTAACCAAGGAGATATACAGTTCGTAAGCCACTGCTCATCAACTTGCCCCTGCTAGCACAAAGTTACCACTGTTTGTACAACGTTCCCGCTGTTAGAAGGTTTGTACCGCTGCTATTACAAGTTTGCCTCTGCTAGTACAACGTTGCCTCTGTCAGTACAAGTTTACCGCTGTTAGTACAAACTTGCCATTGCTAGTAGAGCTTGCCACTGTTAATGCAAAGTGGTTACCACTGTTCGGGATTTTGAAGATTACCACTGTTTGTGAATTTTGTAACCACTGTTAGTTGATTTGGACTTGGAATTGGAGATTAACACTGTTAGTTCAAAAACAGTTACCCATGATAGTGTTGGATCTCGATTGGAATTGTTTTCATAACAATTTATTCTTATTGATTTAATGGCTTATTTATGAAGATTATATGAAGAAGTGATTACGAAGAAGGTTGATTATAGCTTATTTGATATTGTAGTTGAGTTTGACAGGTTTGTATCTTATCATATCTCAAAGTGGTGGATGAAGAGCTTTGAAGATAACTTGTTTGATATGTATGGTGACGACGAAGACTTGACAAATCTAGCAAACGTGTGAGATTAAACTTAGGATGCTCAATGCTCACATTTGCTATCACTTGAAAGAGTTTTGGTGTGCTCGGTGACTTATTATGGAAAATAAGGATTTTTGTCAAAGAGATTGTAATCTACTTATACATAGGATTATAAGTTCGACGTCGTGGATAGTACAAGATATAAGGTACAAGTTTGGAAGACTTAATTTCTTTATTAAGTTTGTTATATTCTATTTTCTTCACCGACCAGTAATCATTACATAGAGCCAATCGAATTTGAGATTCAAGAGATGGTGAACATATTTTAAGGGGAAACTTACTGTTTATTGTTTCATCATCTACATGTAACACTTGAGGGGAAGTGTTTACAAGTTGCAAAAGACCCATATTGGATTATGACAAAAAGGGGAAGAAGAATTTGAAGATTCAGATTTGCAACTTATCGCAAGGCATGATATGATTACAAGAAATCAAGAGTTAAGGGGAAGTTTTGCAAGAAGATCGATATTTTGTCATCATCAAATAGGGGAAGATTGTTAGGATTTATTAATTTGATGAGACAAAATAAAAGATGCAAGTTGAGGGACTAAAGATGAATTGTTTTATTTTAATTAGTCTTCTAGTATAATTATGATTTCTTGTAACCCTAAAGATCTCTATTATATAAAGAGACATAGGGACGTAGGTTTTGGTGTGCACACATAATGTAGACGTCTAGGGTTTTGGTTTAGCCTCAAGATCAAGGTTTCTTGATCCTGTTATATTTGTATAACCGTATTATTGTGATCGAATAATATTGGGGCTTGTTGTGATAACATTGATTTGTTCTATTCCGCTGCATATTATTATCTTTGTTATCGTGTTATCCTAGATCAAGATCTAAACAATCTGAGCTAGATCTTTATTATGTTTTCACAATAATAGTGATAGTGATAAAGTTGAGGTATCTGATTGGACTGAGGAAGATGAGAGTGATAGTGATAGCACATCTAGTGGTAATTCTGTGGATAAATGTGTTAAGCCTATTACTGGTCTAGTTTCTGAACTAAATAGTACTAAACTAGAAGAGGGTAAAAAGATGTTTGTTGAGAAGGCAAAGGCTCAGTTAGATCAAGTCAGGAAAACCAACAAGGCTAGTTCAGGTTTAGGGAATGTACACAAAAAGGTTAATACTGAATCAAAAGACAAGTTAAAATCTGAATGTGATAAGTGTACATGTAAATCAAAGAAGTCTGAGTTACATACTGCAAGTAATGTGAATAAATCCATTCCCAGGGGTAATCAAAGAAATTGGAACCAATTGGTTTCACAAAGGTTGGGTAATGGGTTTGAATGTGTGAAAAGAAAGTCATGTTTTATTTGTGGTAGATATAATCATCTTCAACAGGACTGTTTCCACAATCCTAAAAATAATAGGAACAGTGGTACAGGTCATGTGTTGATAAATAAGCCTAACAGAGGCAAGGCTGCAGCCCCTGTTAATGCTACAGCAGTGCCCCTGTCAACGGCTAACAGAGGCAAGACACGAACAGGGGAGGGTTTGACCACTGTCAGGCATGGTACCTCTGCTGGTATTAAACATTTCAAAAGAATGTATATACCAAGTAAAGCTACCACTGCCAGGGTAATCAATACAAACTTAAAGGTGACCACTGTCAGATCATTAACCCCTGTCAGGTCTAAAACAGATTGTTTTTGGAAACATAAAAATGAGTGTAAATCTGAAGTGTCCAAAACCAATGCAGCACTGAGATCAATCACTGTCAAAAGGGTTGATGTCAAAGGTGCTCATGGGAAACCCAAAGCCAAATTGGTTTGGGTTCCCAAGAAAAACTAATTGTTTTTCTTATATATGTGCAGGGCAAGCCACCAAGCTTATGGCATATTGATTCTGGCTGTTCAAGACACATGACTGGAGACAGGAAAAAGCTACAGGACTTTAAAGCGTTTTCTGGAGGAAATGTAGCATTTGGAAGCAATCCTAAAGGAGGTAAAATCACAGGTAAAGGTAAGGTAAAAAGCAGTAAGCTCACTTTCAATGATGTTTATTATGTTGAGCAATTGAGATACAATTTGCTTAGTGTGAGTCAAATCACAGATAAGCAAAATCCTGTATATTTCACTGACACAGAATGCCTTATACTTTCTGAAAAACTCAAAATACCTGAAGATAAGATTTTAATGAGAGTTCCAAGAAAGGATAATGTATACTGTAGTGATTTAAACAAGATGGAATCTCAAAATGTTAACTGTCTCATTTCTAAAGCTACTGTATCTGAATCTGAACTATGGCATAGGAGGATGTGTCACTTGAATTTCAAGACCATGAATAAACTTGTTAGGAATAAGCTAGTGAGAGGCTTACCTGAAAAGTTATTTGAATGTAGTGACCACTGTGTAGCATGTCTCAAAGGCAAGCAACACAAGACCTCTTATAAGACCAAGTTTGTAAATACCAATACCACTCCCTTACACCTGTTACATATGGATTTGTTTGGCCCTACCAATGTAGCTAGTCAAGGGAAGAAATCTTACTGTTTGGTAATAACTGATGATTACTCTAGAATGAGTTGGGTGTTCTTTCTTAGGACTAAGGATGAGACAGGTGAAATACTTAGATCATTCATAACTAGGATTGAGAATTCAACTAATCAAAAGGTTAAGATCATCAGGTGTGATAATGGGACAGAATTTAAGAATCATGAGATGAATAAGTTCTGTGAAGATAAAGGTATAGAAAGACAGTATAGTGCACCTAGGACTCCACAACAAAATGGAGTAGCTGAGAGGAGGAATAGGACACTAATTGAGGCTGCTAGAAGCATGCTAGCAGATGCTAAACTACCAATGTCCTTTTGGGCAGAGGCAGTTAGCACTGCTTGTTATGTTTTGAATAGGATTTTGATTATTAAACCTCATAACAAGACACCCTATGAGTTATTCTTTAAGAGAAAACCTTTGGTTAGCTTTTTAAAACCATTTGGATGTCCTTGTACTGTCTTAAATACCAGAGATCACCTAGGTAAGTTTCAGAGTAAGGTAGATGAGGGTGTATTTGTTGGATACTCTATTCAAAGCAAGGCTTATAGAGTATTTAACAAAAGGACTAGGATCATAGAGGAGACCATGGATGTGACCTTTAATGAACATACATCAAATGTAGAAGGAAAAGGTCCAGAAGTTTTGTTTGATATTGATGCACTAACCCATGCTTTTAGATATCCAGATTTGTCTATTAGTGCAGGTACAGATGCAGGTAATGATGCAGGTACAGATGGGCATTCAATCTCAAGTCAAACTAACAAGGATGACTTGAAGTATGTCTTGTTTCCTATTTGGACTCCAGATCCACCAGAAGTATTTCAACAGGATCAGGATCAACCAGAGAAAGATGCTTCTTCTGATGATTCAAATGGTTCACCTGGTAAAACTGGTGCAAGCAAGGGTTCAGATGATTCAACTTCACCAGATCATCAACCATACACTTCAATGGGATCTCATACAGATCCACAGCATGAGTCAGAGGAAGAGCATGATTCTCCAAAATTTGTTGAACAAAGTCCTCCATTTCAAGTTTTGGAAAGGACTTCTTTGTCAGATTCTGAAGCAACTCCAAAGCTATCAAAGGAAAGAGAGGAAAGAGAGTCTTTTTCAGACTCTGAGATAGATAATCTTTTGGGTTCTAATTTGGAAAGAGAACTACTTGATCCTTCTACCTCTAAATATGTGGTTCATAAAGATCATTCCTTGGATTTGATTATTGGTGATATTATGACTCCTGTTCAGACTAGACATCAAACCAAGGTAAGAGAAGAAGATGTACATACTTCATTATATGTATGTTTTCTTTCTCAGATGGAACCAAAGAAGGCAGTAGAGGCTCTCAAAGATCCAAGCTGGATTGAATCTATGCAGGAAGAATTGTTGCAATTCAAACTGCAAGATGTGTGGGATTTGGTTGATCTTCCAAAAGGAAAGAAAGCTATAGGCACAAGATGGATCTTTAAGAATAAGAGAGATGAAAGAGGGATAGTGATCAAGAATAAGGCTCGGTTGGTAGCACAGGGGTACACACAGGAAGAAGGAATAGATTATGATGATGTCTTTGCCCCTGTTGCTAGAATAGAAGCTATTAGATTATTTTTAGCTTATGCATCTCATCAGGATTTCAAAGTCTATCAAATGGATGTGAAGAGTGCTTTTCTTCATGGTCTAATTGATGATGAGGTGTATGTTTGCCAACCACCAGGGTTTGAAGATCCAACATATCCAGATAGAGTGTGCAGATTGAAGAAAGCATTGTATGGATTACATCAAGCTCCAAGAGCTTGGTATGATACTCTATCTGAGTACTTACTCAAGAATGGATTCAAGAGAGGTACTATTGACAAGACATTGTTTACCAAGAGGGTTCAAAGAGATATTTTGTTGGTACAGGTGTATGTTGATGATATTATTTTCGGGTCTACAAGGGATTCATTGTGCAAAGAGTTTGAAGATTTAATGCATAAGAAGTTCAAGATGAGTTCAATGGGTGAACTCACATTCTTTTTAGGATTGCAGGTCAAGCAAAAGTTAGATGGAATCTTTATTAACCAAGGGAAGTATGTGAAAGATATTTTGAATAAATTTGGTTATAAAGACGTGAAGGTAGCTAGCACTCCTATGGAGGCACATAAACATCTTAATTCTGATCCTGAGGGGGAGGAAGTAGATGTGCACTTATACAGGTCAATGATTGGTTCATTGATGTATTTAACTTCATCCAGACCTGATATAATGTTTGCAGTGTGTCTTTGTGCTAGATATCAGACCAATCCAAAGCAGTCACACATGTATGCTGTGAAGAGGATCTTTAGATACTTGAAAGGTCAACCAGACTTGGGCCTTTGGTATGCTAAAGGATCAGATTTTGAGCTAAAGGCATTCACAGATAGTGACTATGGTGGTGAGAATATGGATAGGAAATCGACTAGTGGAGGTTGTCAATTTCTTGGAAATAGGTTAGTGTCATGGCAATGCAAGAAGCAAACCACAGTTTCCACTTCTACAGCAGAAGCAGAATATGTTGCAGCATCAAGTTGCTGTGCACAGGTTCTTTGGATTCAGAATCAAATGCTGGATTATGGTTTGACTTTCATGAACACTCCTATTTATATTGATAATACTTCTGCTATTAGTATCATTCAGAATCCAGTTAAGCATTCAAAAACCAAACACATTGAAATCAGATATCATTTTATAAGAGATTGTTATGATAAAAGATTGATTCATATTTTTAAAATTCATACTGATAATCAACTTGCAGATCTTTTTACAAAAGCTTTTGATGTAGGAAGATTTACATTTTTGATAACTAATATTGGTATGATCAATCTCACGTAGTGTTTTGGTCTGGATTTGATACTAACAGGGGTAAAATATATTGTATGTGACAGGGTCAGGTGTTGCCACTGTTAGCTTCATTATGATAACAGATGGTGCCACTGTTAGTTTACCTGTGCCACTGTCAATGTAGTTTAAACCCCTGCTGTATATCTGTGTAATTTAACCCCTGCTAGTTGTTTTTCTTAGTTTAATATTGCAGGTTTCAGCCACTGTCAAGAGACATCACTTGAGCTGGAATTTAATGTTTTATTTGTTTCTTCTTATTTCTGTTGGTTTAAAAAAAAAATTAAAAAAAAAAAAAAAAAAAAAAAAAAATTCGTTGTCTAATTAAGCTAAGCTTATGCCCCTGTTAGTTCTAAGTTGGTGTTTCCTTGGTCGGATGCCCCTGCTAGACTATCAGCCGCTGCTAGCTTTGTTAGATGGTTAGAAAGGGTTGACTATAAATTGGTCAAGTGAAGTACCCCTGTTGGGTTTATTTGTAAATTGTGCCCCTGTTGGGTATAACAAGCAGTGCCACTGCTAGTTCTATTTTTAGGGCTTGGCACTGTCATCAAATAAATACTCAAATACTTCACTTTTTCAATTACGCTTTCAAACTTTTCAAAACCCTTCAATATTCGCTCTCGATTTGAGTTGTTTATTGTAATTCACACTTCATTCGTTCGTCAATTTCTTCAATGGCATCGTCATCTTCATCTGATTCTGGTACTTCTACGCTCAGTGTTCATTCTGAACACAACATGAGGGCTTTCTTGAATAAAGAACTTGCCGATGAGTATTTTCATCCTATCATCGATTTCTTAAGTAATTGTCCAGTTACTTATGCCCTTACTGTCGCTCCACGCTTGATTCGATCACATATTCAGGAGTTCTGGCAGAATGCAAAGGAGGGGAATGTTAATGGCATTACTCACATTCATTCCACTGTCAAGGGTCAGAAGGTAATGGTTACTGAGATTGTTCTAAGAGAACTATTACAGTTTGATGATGAAGGTGGAATTCTGGAATTATCGAGGGAAGATTTGTTTAAAGGCATTATGGATATGGGGTATGAAGGTTCAGGAAAGACAAGATCTGAATATACTTTCTTGAAGTCTTGGTTTTGTCCTCAATGGAAGTTCTACATTCATACTTTTCTGGTATGTTTGTCTCAAAAGAGAACTAGTTTTAATGAATTTAGTTCTACAATTGCATATCCTATTATCTGCTTGGCACAGGGTATCAAATTTAATATGTCTAGATTTATCTTAGATAATATGGTTAGGAATGTAAAGGGTGATACATTCGTTATGTACCCTAGATTTGTTCAACTTTTGTTAAATAATCAATTGTCAAATCTGCCAGCAGAGGATAGTGTCATTGTTAGTTCTACTCTATCTTTGAGGACTATTCAGGCTATGAATAAATATCAAAATGCTTTTTCTAAGAAGGAAACTGCATTGTTTTCTACAATGATAGTTACTCCTTCTGCTACTGGTGGTGTATTACCAACACCAACTGGACCAAATGATGACAGACCAACAACACAAGTTGGTTCTGAACACACATCAAGAGGTGGCATCAAAAGAAAACAAGGGAACAAACAGCCTACCCAATCTAAAGCCAAGAAATCCAAGAAGGCTTCACAGGCTATGGAGATTCCTGTTTCTCCACAGTCTCAGTCAACTGTTCCAACACAACAGGTGAACATACTTGATGAAAATGTTCATTCTGGAAGGGCTGCCACTACTGTTTCTAGCCCACTGGCAGGGCAGGATAGTGGTAACATTAATCAGACCAGGGACATCTGCAGTGGCAGATGTGGGCAAGGATTCAACTAAGAGGTCACACTCTAATGTTGATGAGCCTAGTGATACTGATGAATTGACGATTTCTTATCTTGTACATGATGTCAATAAACTATGGAGCAAATATGAGAGGGAAAGGGCTTACAGAAAAGAGGCTCAACAGAAAATTCAAGCTCAGGATGAGTTCATTGCTAAACAGAAGGAGCTCATTGATCATCAGAAGGAAGAATTGCTTGATATGAAGAATAGGTTGTTAGTGCTTGAGGATGCTGTCAACAATATCCTTCTACCTGCAAATAGGTTAAAGGAATCTTCAGGCAAGGGGGAGAAGAAAGCAGATGATGATATTATGCCTGAAGATGATGGTTCAACAAAAGCAGGTGATGATGATGATGATGATTCATATGGACCTCATGATGATATGGGTGGAGCAATGATAAATGATGATGAGATGAATGATGATTCTGCAGCTACAGAGGTGCTTGAGCTTGATAATGACACAGCTACAGAGGTGTTTGAGTTTGATGACAATACAGTTGAGATGAATATATGTGGTAGTGATAAGGCACAATCAGAAGACACTGTGGAGTTAGTGTTTGATGATAAAGATGATGATTATGTGCAGAGCAGGGATAAGGCTGAGGAGGAGCTAAATGTATCTGATTATATGATACATGAAAGTTTAGATGATGAAGTAGTTGATGGTGCAGGAGCAGAGCAGATTGATGAAACAGTTTATCAGGTATTTCCATTGAATAAAGGATTGCCTGAGAAAGCTGCACTTAGATTATATGTTTGGGATGTGATGGGTGCTAATTTGGATGATAAGAAAAGAGTTAGTTTCAGTGATAGGTCAGTGTATGAGGTGGTTGATGATGTTGAAAAAGAAATGAAAGGAGAAGTTGAGATTAAGGGGGAGCAATCAAAGTCAATTGATGAAGAGAAGAAGTTGCAGACTTTTACAAGAAAGAAATCTATTCCCAGAAGAAAGCCAACTAAAAGGTTATCCCCTGTCAAAACTTCTACCTCTGTTGTCACAATTTCAACCCCTGTTAACACTAACACAACCACTGTTACATCTACCCCTGTTAGTACATCAACTCCTACCACTGTTAATACACCAATCACCACTGCTGTCATGTCAACCCCTGCCACAACTACAACAACAACAAGACCAAGAGAGGTACCTGTTACAATCAGAGAACCAACTTCACCACTCAAACCTAAGTCTAAATTGCCTGTGATTGATGCAAAAGACAAAGGTAAAGGAAAGTTAAAAGAAAAATCAAAAGTGAAAGAAGTTAAAGAACCTCATATTGAGTCTCATGATATGATGAGGATGCAAGTAGAAGAAAGAGAGAGGTTGATAAGGAGAGCTGCAGAAGCTAAAGCTGAAGAAGAAGGAGATGATATGAGAATGATTTTGGATGATCTGAGTGTAGTGACTATTACACAGAAGGCTGCAGAGGTTGTTAAAGAAAAGACTGCACAAGGATTAAAGCTTTCTGCTCAGAGAGTTCATGATTATTTAAAGAAGAAGAAAGATAATGAAGAGGAAGAGTTATCTTCTGGATTTTTGTTGATGAAAAAGTTGAATGAGGAAAGGGCTAGGAAGAAAAAGCAAGATGAGTTAGCCAAGAAAAGGAGTAAACCTTTACCATATGCTGAAAGGAGAAGACAAATGATTAATGCTTTGTCTGAAAATTATGCTCCAGCTAAAATTGTTAGAGGATGGAATATGCAGAAGCTACAACAGGCATATGATAGGTATATGGGAAGAGATGAGGAGTGGACAAAGAAAATGGAAGAGAATAGGCATTTGAATGCGTTGATGAAGGAGAAGAAAGAAAAGGCAGATAAGGAAATGGCAAAGTTTTTGAAAGAAGAAGAAGAAAGAAAAGAAAAGGCAGCTGTTGAAGCAGCAGAGAAAGCCTTAGAGGATAAGCAGAATGAAGTTAGAAGAAATTCATGGAAAAATCAGATTTCTAAAGATAATGTTATTCCTGATATTCCAAGATTTGATCCAGAGCTGAAAAAGAGAATCAAGATTCTGACTGATAGCAAGGAGATTTCTGAAGGACCAAGAAAGGCTAGAATTATAAATTGGGAAGGAGTAGCAATTGATTATGGTTTCAGAAAAATGATCCTTGAGATCAAGATTGAAAGGGAAAGAGGATTTGATGATCATGTTGGAAGTATGGTTGATTTGCTCAGAATTTGTACAAGAGATGATCTTTTGGAATTGTATCAAGTGAGCAGAATCAGGAATAGAAAGAACTCTGAAGCAGTGATTGAAAGACAAATGATGGAGTTATTGCAGAGCCTGTTTGAACCAGCCAGCTTGTATCACTTATTCTTTCATTGTTATCAAAGGGTTATAACCTGGAGATATTTTGCCAGAGCTGGAGTACACATGGTAGTATTCAACAATGGGCAGGTGATCTACATGTTTGATGATAGACATTATGTGCTGGGAACAGGGTTGCTGAATAGATTGATTGATTTGAAGTTATCTACAACCATCATTACTGAAGGAGTTTACAGAGCTTTATACATGGTGTTTAATCAACTGCATAAGCGGCAAACAATGAAGGAGAAAGAAGAAGAAAAGAAGGATTGAAACTTGAATCATTACTCTGAATGATCAAGTTTAGGGGGAGATTGTTGAGACCTGAGACACTGTTAGATTTGCTCAGAATACAAGTATCATGCCGCTGTTGGTATAAGACTTCAACCACTGTTAGAAGTCAACCACTGTTAGAAGAAGACAACCGCTGTTAGTACATTTGTCTAACAGGGCCACTGTTAGTATATAGTTTGTATTTTGTAAGTACTCAACCACTGTTGATAATATACGAGTACTACCCCTGTTAGTTATATACTCAACCACTGTTGGTTAGTCGGTTAGAGATAATTATGGAATAGATAGGATTTCCATAATAGTTTGATTTTGTAAAGGACTCTATGTGTTATAAATAGAGATTCTGTAAAACCCTAGTAAAAAAAAAGACGAATTCATTCTAGTTATTAGCTTCAAGGTTGTAAACCCTAACACAAGTTGTGTGTTCGTATTATTGTTAATAATATTGAAGCTAGTGGTATCAGAGCTTGATATTACTTTGATCTTGAAGAAGGTAATTGAATTTCACAGCTTTATCAACAAATAACAAGATGTCTACGGAATCAATGGAAGGTATACAAGCTACAAAGATTCCCATGCTCAAACCTGATGAGTTTGAGCTATGGCAGACTAGGATTAGGCAATACATGTTGCTTACGGATTATATGATGTGGGAGGTGGTTACTAATGGACCAAACTATACTAAGGATGCAGACGGTAAAAAGGAAGAAAGACCACCACCAAAGTCTGATGCAGAGAGAAAAGAAAGAGTTTGGGTTGCTCGGTGACTTATTATGAAGAATAAGGATTTTTGTCAAAGAGATCTTAAGGGAAGATAGTGATCTACTTATACATTGGATTATAAGTTCGACGTCGTGGATAGTACAAGATATAAGGTACAAGTTTGGAAGATTTAACTTCTTTATTAAGTTTGTTATACTCTATTTTCTTCACCGACCAGTAATCATTACATAGAGCCAATCGGATTTCGAGATTCAAGAGATGGTGAACATATTTTAAGGGGAAGCTTACTGTTTAATGTTTCATCATCTACATGTAACACTTGAGGGGAAGTGTTTACAAGTTGCAAAAGACCCCTATTGGATTATGACAAAAAGGGGAAGAAGATTTGAAGGTCAAAGATTTGCAGCTTAGTATGCATGACATGTTTACAAGAAATCAAGATTCAAGGGGAAGTTTCGGCAAGAAGATTGATATTTTGTCATCATCAAATAGGGGAAGATTGTTAGGATTTATTAATTTGATGAGACAAAATAAAAGACGAAAGTTGAGGGACTAAAGTTGAATAGTTTTATTTTTATTAGTCTCCTAGTATAATTATGATTTCTTGTAACCCTAATGTTCTCTATTATATAAAGAGACATAGGGACATAGGTTTTTGTGTGCACCTAGAAAAGATGTAGATGTCTAAAGTTCTTTGTTATCCCTAAGGTTCTTGTAACCCCGATACTAAAGGGTATCCGTCATTATTATTATTAATAATAAGATTAGGGATTTGGCCATTGATAATATTGATGTTTGTTCTTATTCCGCTGCATAGTATTATCATTGTTATTGTTTATTGTTAATCCTAGATCAAGACCTAAAAAGTCTGAGCTTAAACGATCATACGTTTTCACACTATTGCCAATGGAACTTGGCAATTATCTAAACATCTGAACATACAGCTAACATAAGTTAACTTATCTAGTAATCTAAACTTCTAATCATAACTGAACTCTTTCACATAACTGAACATCTGAATATAACTAAACATTTAATCAGACTAAATCTTTGCACTTTTCTAAACAATTAAACACATATCTGTACAGCTATTCACACATTTATCTGAACAATTATCTGATCACATAATAAATATACTATTACATTTCTAATCATTTGAGCATCTAAACATATAATTAGCATCAACTTTCTTATCTAAACTTCTGAACTTTCTGCTAACATAATCTAGCTTATCTGAACATCTGATCATAACTAAATCTCTACACATATAACTGAACACTTACTCATATACTTTACACATATCTGTACGACTATCTGTACCTTTATCTGTTTTCAAGTCCATAACTAATCATTTTAAACTCAAACAAAACTATTCAGGATGCTAGCATCGCATCTACTAATTCCATCTACTAATAAACTAATTACAACTGATAACAAGGTAATATATCAATCTAATCAAATATACTTTATTACTATGCATACTAATCATTGAAAACTAAACATTTCATAGTGGTTTAAGTTTAGGCAATCCTATTGCGGATTACCTAAATCTCTTAAACCATCGCTCTGATACCAACTTGAAACGCCCTGAATCTGAATTTTTTTTTTTTTACCACTGAAACGTATTTCTATTGGTCCCACTATCTATACTATTGAATTTGTATTCTATTCTTGTGGTCTGTATTACTTTTTAAAACTTTAAAATAAAAGTTTGCTGAAACCACATATACCCGCCGGGTAGATGGGTTACCCGCCGGGTACCCATAACTAGCCGCCGGGTTCTGACTATAAACCGCCGGGTAAATTAGTTTTTCGGTAACAGAACTTAACTTTCTTTTTAAAGGCTACAGAAGCCGCCGGCTGGGCTTGAGAAGCCGCCGGCTTGATCTTGGTTTAGGTTTACCCGCCGGGTACTCCGGCTACCCGCCGGGTACTCTGGCGTCTACAGTGCCTGCAGCCAGCTTTCAAACTATTTACCATTTTCCTAACTTTGAACGTGCATATCTTTCAAACGACAACTAATCAAGTTATGAAATTTTGCAGGCACCTTTCTATGGTCAAAATGAAACTTTCCATTTTTACACTTTTCCAAAATACGCTTTAATTCAAAATCTGAGCTATAATCCAATTTCGGACCATTTTGAACACTTTCTATTGACATGTCAAAACACAAACCATATGTTTTCTGACTTTCATACTTTACCAACCTTTTCGACTATACATTTGACACTTAAACCAATAGTAACAAGTGTCGTATCTATACTATTGTTTTGACTCTTTGACCCAAAATGTGTCCATTTGGACACTTTTGACCCGTTTCTTCTTTCAAGACTATTTTAACTCTTTCACTTACATCTTTCACTCGCATTTGACCATTTCAATATTATTGGCTATGGGTCGACACTAAAATCAACCCAAAACATACTTTCAATAATTTATACTATTCCCATTTCTTTACCATTTATGACACGTATATGTTTACTAATCATTTCTTTCAAATTTGACTTTACTAAGTCAATTACTTACATAATAAGTGTCATAAAACTCTTTTTGGGCGATTTACACAATGGCTAATCACAACGATTATTTAAAAGAATGAGAAGCTTGGCTAACCATAACACAAGCTCATTATCCAATCTATCTTCTTGCAAGCAACATTTATAACTTCTATCCTTTGTGTATAACCAAATCGAGCACCTACAACATAAACACTAATCGGGTTAAGCATAAAGCTTAGTGAGCATATGATTATCTAATCAATTTAACTACTAATCAAAAACAATGCATTATTATAACTAAACAATAATAAGCAAAGTGTTAAAGACTCGTCCCTTTCTTGAATTCACTTTCGCTTTCACTTTTACTTCCACTTGATCTTCCACTTTCTCTTTCACTTGAACTTTCGTTTTTACTTTCATATGTGCACATCTATCATGATTATACTAACTAATATCTAAATAGCTAGTATAATCATATTCTAGCCAATATCTATTTGGCTAGACTAATCACATATTAGCTAACAAGGTTAGCTACTAATTACAACATGGCTAACCTTGGTCAACCATTCTAATCATCACATGGCTAACATAAGTTAACCATTCTAGTCACATGAATCTTTATCATAACCTTTTAATACTAATTAAAACTAATCAATTTACCTTTTAACACAATTAAGTGAATCTCTTGCCTAAAGGCAATCCAATTCACTTAATATATATCTAATCACTTTCATATAACTCACCTTGATGAATTAAACAATCTTGTGGCTAAACGATCACTTGAGGATGGCACATCTTTAGTACCTAACACATGAACACATAACACAATTAAGTACAACTAATCACACTTTCACTAATAATCATCTAACACCTCTTTCTTGCTTTAATTAACTTTCCTTTACTTTAACTAAACTAGCTAGTTACACTTTCATAATTCTACTCATACTATACTATTCTTTCATCTACTAATCATTTGAGTTATCACTAATTCATGAATTCATAATCACTTTTCATTAACTAATCACTTTCACCTTTCATATTCATAATCAAGCTTTACTCAAAACATATCATAATCAACTTACTACTTTAATTACTTGTTCTATCATCATAATCATATTCTATTAACACTTCTAATTACACTTTGAAGCTTATTATATGAATTTACAAGGATTTAGCAAAACCCCTAAAATCACTCAAGAATACTAATCATGATTTCATCACTTTCATCATGTAATATGGTTACTAATGATCATAATAATACTAACTAACATCAATTGAATCAATTCCTAACCTCAATTTCTAATTAAAACTCACTAATCAACAAAACCCATTTTCTAGGTTTAGAATATGAAGAAATTCAACTTACTTGAGGTTGGAGATGATCAAAAGATGATTATTCTGATTTCTCTAGCTTGAATTTGAAGATTAAAAACTGAATTTGAAGCTTAACCAAGCCCCCTGCATTTTCTTTCTTTCCTATTTGGTGTTCTGGAACTTTTTGGAATGTTAAGTGATACTTACGTACATATTAGAGATATGTATGTGTTTTATTTTACACTCCGTGTCTATCATTGTCTGGAACTGAACAACTAATTACGTTTTCTATTATATCTTACTATTAAAAGATCTATAATTTAAAAAAGATGTATATATTATTGTACACTAAAATAATACCTTGAAAACTGGGGTGTTACAATATGCCGAACACAAAATTGGTAAGAGGGTTGGCAAATCACTCAGCTGGAAGGTCAACCCATCCACAAACATGATATGTGAGGTGGTGGATCGGCAAAAGAATGGAACAGTCAACCTGGAAGCAAGAACCTGCACTTGTAAGTGTTTGTCCCTTACTTAGGATCTAGTACGAACCGAGTCACTCAATCGTTTGCGGAATCAACGATTAAGTTATACACTAAACACACGAACAATCAATTCGCAATGAATATCAAACGAAACGTATTATATTGTATTATAATCGGTCAGATTACAGAGATTTCGACTAATTGCGTTTAGGGTTTCGTCAACCCTAAAACAGAAAACATAAAACGAATTTATACAAAATCTGGCACCTGCGACGTCGCACGCTACGTCGCAGGCCCAAGCCCATGCGACGTAGACTACGTCGCAGGCCCAAAACCTGACGTCGCACCTGCGACGTTGCACGCTACGTCGCAGGAGTCAGGAACACTAATTCTAATTACAAACTACGAGCTAGACCAACTGACAGACACTAAACATGTACTAACAAACTCCCCCGTGTCTTCAGCTTGGTCTTCAAAAATCTTTTTTAAACCCAGCCCGCAGGAAACTGGCCGTCGGCATGAATTCCATTAGCTACGCAAACAGTAACAACATTGTAAAACTGCTGTGCTAAACGTCTGTTGAATTCATTCTTCTGACCAACACGAATCCGATTATCATAGAGTTTTCTTAAATCTTTTTCATGAAAATTAATCAAACTCATCGGATCATACAGTCTAAACGTTGCTTGCCTCAAATTCCATATACCTCCAACTTCTGGCCACGGTTCAGAATCTGGAACGAAAGTAATAACCGCTTCGCCAGTCTGTGGATCAAGTTCCCATTTTACAAGTCTTCTCAGAAAATAATAAGGAACTGATTCCAGAGGTATCTCAGTCAAACAGTTAGCAGGCGAATAGTGAACTTTAACCAAAGGCTTCCTGGTGACTGGATCAATCTTCTTTTTCCACGTATACCGAGTTCCCAACGTCGGTTTCAATTTCGAATATGTCTTCGATAACACTTCCCGACGTAAATTTCTCTGAATGAACTCAGCATAATCATTCTCGAAAGGATTAATCAATTTAAGCTGAGCTAATCGATTAATCTCTCCTTTTGGCAACGTACTTAATCTATCAAAACGCATTCTGAAGTACTGAACTCCATCTTCTCTCTTAATCATGAACATATTCCTCTGACACTTCCAGCTTTTAATAACACCGGTATAATTTCGACTAACCCGGTACACTTGACATTTAACTGGAATAGGAACTGGATTTCGTCCCGTAGGCCACCATTTCTTGTTTCTCTCTCTCTTTTCTTCAGCAGTTAATTTCTTCGCTGCTGAGTCCGGTGCCTGTGTCTCTGAAGCTGGAGTTGCAGCAGAACTTGATTCTCCATGTTGAGCTTTATCAGGACTCTCGTCTTCACTTGAATCAGATTCAATAATTGGTGCACCATCATAAGCTTCCCCAGATTGTGCATCATCATACGTTTCAGCTGCATTCAATTGCTCTTCTTCAATCGAAACATCCTCATTCATCTCAAAAACATTCTCTGTTTCTTCCTCAGAGCCAACTCCACTGGCCATCCTCTGAATAAATGATAAGTCAGCGAATGAGTAGTCAACTGCCAGCGGTCTCGGTTGCCCTGGAATATCATCAACACAAAAATAATCCAAACGAGAAATATTTTCATTAACATTTTCAATTACAGGGTTGTCGCACCCCCAAAACACGTGGCAGCGGAAACATGAGTTGTCATGGGGGCGCCGACCAAATCAAATATCATTACACAAAGATTAAAGCAAACGACCTCTATATGAGACGTTTGAAAACATTACATTCCATAAGTTTAAATGTTTACAAAATATCTGGAGTTCGCATAAACCGTTAAGAGATTTCTAATACATTACTGATTTTACCAAATACAGATAAATGCAATCTAATCTCTTGATGTTTGAAAACAATGCGACTCGAGCTAAGCTTTCCATAAGCTTCCTACTGCGGCGGGTTACCTGAGAAATACATACTAAAAGGTCAACATAAAGTTGGTGAGTTCATAGAGTTGTTTAAATGTTGGTATCAAACCAATTGTTATGAAACACGAGTTATGAAACACAAGATTTTAATCGTTGTATCATTCAACAATGATAATTAAATGTATCGTTAACAAACGATAAGTAAATGTGTTGAATAAATGTATCGTTAACAAACGATAAGTAAATATGTAATTGCACGAATGCAAAAAGATGTATCGTTAACAAACGATAAGTAAATATGTAGTTGCACGAATGCAAAAAGATGTATCGTTAACAAACGACAAGTAAATATGTAATTGCACGAATGCAAAAAGATGTATCGTTAACAAACGACAAGTAAATATGTAATTGCACGAATGCAAAAAGATGTATCGTTAACAAACGACAAGTAAATATGTAATTGCACGAATGCAAAAAGATGTATACCATTTGCCATGAGCTCATAGTCCGAAGCTTAACAATGTGTGCCGTGCCTCTTTCGAGTACACGATCGTGGGTGCCCCAATGCAAGTGTCTAATCCGGTACACTCGTTATGAACAAATATTAATACGTCCGTTTGACTGGTTAGCGCGACTAACCCGGACGGGGATTGTCAGTCCCAAATAGATCTATTTACCAATATTCACGCTTTAGCAAAACTAACAAACTATGATGTGTAGGGCCTTTGTGGATTAGTGTGTAACTCATGCAATCCGTATAGCGTTGTTTATGGTACTTGTGTTCATAAAGCAGTTGTGTAATTCAAATGTATACAAAGCAGTTGCAAAGCAATTGTATAAAACAGTTGTAGTATGTATTCTCCCCCAAAATAGTTATAAAACTGTAAAAAGAGGGGCTATGAAACTCACCTGAGTTCTAGCAAATAGCAAGCAAGCAATATCAATTAGCAAGCAAAGTGTGATCCAATGTGTAGCCTTTTAACGTCCTAAACGTATAAGGTTGTATGAGTAGATGTCTTAAAAGATCATCTATGTAAGTGGATGGTTAATGTCCACTTAATTCACAATGTAGGTGGAGGGTTAATGTCCACCTAGAGCTAGTTCATCTAACTAGTATGTCCATATAAGTTGTTCAAGTTCGTTTACTAAAAATGTGTACGACCCGTTGGTGAAAGTTTGTAATAATAATTCAAAGTATTATTATTGTTAAGTTCATCGTGTTGTATACTTCTCGAAGCACCTGTGTTTCATATATGAATCTACATCATAAAGGTTTGATCTTTGTAGGTGTTTATTGCTTTTATATATGTCCGAATGTGTTAAGGCTCGGAATTTAGAGTCTAAAATGTGATTTTATGAGAATTAACTAAGGGTTAAAAAGTCAACTCTCAAGGTCAAAAAGTCAACTGAAAAAGGTCAACTCCTAAGTCAAAGTCAACTCGGAAGTCTTCAGTTCGCAAGTCAAACTGAACTCGCAAGTCTTCAGTTCGCAAGTCAAACTGAACTCGCAAGTCAAACTGAACTCGCAAGTCAAACTGAACTCGCAAAGTCAAACTGAACTCGCAAGTCAAACTGAACTCGCAAAGTCAAACTGAACTCGCAAGTCAAACTGAACTCGCAAAGTCAAACTGAACTCGCAAGTCAAACTGAACTCGCAAGTTAAACTGAACTCGCAAGTCAAACTGAACTCGCAAGTCAAACTGAACTCGCAAGTCAACTGAACTCGCAAGTCAACTGAACTCGCAAGTCAAACTGAACTCGCAAGTCAAAGTCAACTCGCAAAGTCAAACTGTTGTGTTTTTGCTTTGTAAACATGGTCAAACGGGCTCGGTTTGACCCGAAATTTTTAGGGAAGCCTTAGATATGTTCAAAGAGTCTCCAGAAATTTTGGTTCGAGTCGGGGTCGTTTCGAGATGTCGGTTTTTAAGTTTACACCTTAAACTTCAAGATTTAATGTTTTCGGTTTATGTCGGGTCATTACGCCAACTGATTTCACCTATCTATATTCCAAATCAAACTTCCAAATTTTTACCAACTGATTTACTAAGTGTCTTGACTAACATATCAAATTTTCAGCTTCTAACAAGTCCATTAACATAGTTAAATAAAGCCGCGTAACAACCGAACACATTTTATCGAAAAACTTCCTGGTCAGTCTTATAAATCGGATCGTAGAGAAAAATGAGTACGTTTCTGGAAAAAGTGTAAAACATGAAAGTTGTAGATCTTTTCAATACGCAAATTTTAAAAAAAAATGCATCTTCTAACTCTCAGTATTTGATTTTATACGAATATTTTCGTGAACTGTCGATTTTTAGGCAGATTCTTGCATGTTCTTGTTTGTGTTGCAAAAACGATTTTAAACACCAAGTTTGGACATAATCATGATAGATGAACTAAATAACCTCTAAAATCAGTAGTAAATATAGTAATTGGTTTAAGAATTCTTACAAAGATTTGAGGAAAGAACAAGAGATGGTGATGTGGATGGTGATCTTGTGTCTTGATTCCTTCTTGTTCTTAATTTCTTGAGTAAGATGATGATTTATTTATGATTTTGGAACTGAGATGGGGCTGTTAATATGATGATTGATGGTGAGTTCTTGAGAGAAAACAAAAGAGGAAGAGTGTGTAAAAAAATGAAAGAGTGTGAATGGCTTGCATGTTGGTGGAGTGTAAGGATTAAAAGGAATCATCATCAATAAGATGCATGGGACAAGAGTGGAGGGAGTGGGGTGGCCGGCCATGGGGCCCCCACACAAGGGTATTTTGGTCATTTCTCAATTCCTATTTAATTAGTTACGTTTCCCGTTCGTTTACCCGATTGTTTAGACGTTTATTCGTACGTTAAGCGTTTTATACGCGTTTTTAAGTGACGACTTAAATTTCGATATTTTTGATTGAGATATTTATCAAAATACTTAAAAACATTTATAAAAATGTTCCGTTAATTCATCGGCCTCGATTTGCGTGTTTGTTCTACGGCGGTTTAATCGCGTAACGTTATTTTGAGTCGTTTAGGTTAACGATATAATTTGGATAAATTTCCATTGAAGTATTATTTAAAATACTTAATTTAGGTTGTCAATTTAATTATTGACGTTCGTTTGGTTGTCGAAATAAATTCGCGCGTTATCGTTGCGTTTGAGACGTTTTAACCGAAACGTCTAGGTTTTTCGAGTATTATTTTAGCAAAATAATAGATAATGATAAACAACTTCTAAAAATAGATTAAAGTTATTTATAGAAATGTTTTCACCAACGTCGTATTTAAACTGTGTCGGACTCCATCCGATAATAAAGTGTACGATTTAAACAAATCGCAAATGTGTGCAAATATAATAACATATA
This sequence comes from Helichrysum umbraculigerum, assembly GCA_949592205.1. Lineage (NCBI taxonomy): Eukaryota > Viridiplantae > Streptophyta > Magnoliopsida > Asterales > Asteraceae > Helichrysum > Helichrysum umbraculigerum. Next base: position 100,501,003 of record CATIUR010000001.1, read on the forward strand.
TTAATACACATAATGATACACATAATTCACCCTAATTACATGTATTAGCACAATGATTAGGAACTAACAGTAGCCCTAATTGGTCGGGTGTCACATTCTCCCCCTGTTAGGAGAATTTCGTCCCGAAATTAGCTTGTTGCCGTGGTCTGAGGGGCATCTAAGAATAGATGTGGATGTTTTAGTCGCATTTGGTCTTCCCGTTCCCAAGTGAATTCAGGACCGCGCCTAGAATTCCACCGGACTTTAACGATGGGAATACGACTATGTTTCAATCGTTTGACCTCACGGTCCATGATTTCTATCGGTTCCTCTACAAAGTGGAGTTTATCGTCGATATGGATTTCGTCGAGAGGAACAACAAGTGTCTCATCAGACAGACATTTCTTTAGGTTAGAAATGTGAAAAGTATTGTGCACGCTACTGAGTTGAGGGGGTAGCTGCAGTCGATATGCCACCGGACCAATTCTTTCAAGAATTTCAAAAGGTCCGATGTACCTAGGGTTTAGTTTGCCGCGTTTACCAAAACGAATGACACCTTTCCAAGGTGATACTTTCAAGAGTACTCGGTCCCCAACCTGGAACTCGAGCGGTTTGCGTCTCACGTCAGCATAACTTTTCTGACGATCACGGGCGGCTTTCAGCCGGTTTTGAATGGTCACGATTTTCTCGGTCGTTTCATGGATGATTTCAGGACCAGTGAGTTGGCTATCGCCGATTTCGGTCCAACAAATGGGTGATCGGCACTTTCTCCCATAAAGTGCCTCAAAAGGTGCAGCATCAATGCTGGTGTGATAACTGTTGTTGTAGGAGAACTCACACAAAGGTAGGTGGTTTTCCCAAGAGTTTCCGAAGTCAATAACGCACGCGCACAACATATCTTCTAAAGTTTGGATGGTTCGTTCACTTTGACCATCGGTTTGTGGGTGATAAGCAGTACTCAAATCAAGACGAGTACCGAGAGCTTTATGAAGCGTTTGCCAAAATCGAGAGGTGAAGCGGCTATCTCTATCGGAGATGATCGAAATGGGTATACCGTGTCGTGCTACAACCTCTTTGATGTAGATGCGAGCCAAGCGCTCCATCTTGTCGTTTTCTTTGATAGCTAGGAAATGGGCGGATTTTGTGAGACGATCGACGATCACCCAAATGGTATCGCAACCGCTCGGTGTTTTTGGTAGCTTGTTGATGAAGTCCATGGTTATGTTTTCCCATTTCCATTGAGGTATCTCGGGTTGTTGAAGTAACCCAGAAGGTTTCTGGTATTCGGCCTTAACCTTGGCACAGGTTAGACACTTACTAACATACGTGGCTATGTCAGCTTTCATGTTGGGCCACCAATATCGTTGTTTGACGTCATGATACATCTTGTCAGAACCAGGATGTATGGAGTACCGGGATTTGTGAGCTTCATCCATGACCAAATCTCGTAGGTTCCCAAAGTTAGGTAACCAAATTCGGTTGGAGAAGTATCGGGTTCCATCGGATTTGGTTTCAAATTGTTTTTCCAGGCCTCGCAAGGCCTCGTTTTTAATGTTTTTCTCGTTGAGTGCTTCGAGTTGAGCGGAATGAATTTGAGCAATAAGATCGTTGTGGATAGTTAAACCAAGGGCTCGAACTCGAAGGGGTTTCACTCGTTCTTTTCGGCTTAGGGCATCGGCAACAACGTTAGCTTTACCCGGGTGGTATCGGATTTCGCAGTCGTAGTCACTAAGTAACTCGACCCAACGACGTTGTCTCATGTTTAGGTCCTTCTGATCAAAGATATGTTGAAGGCTTTTGTGGTCAGTGAAGATAGTGCACTTGGTACCATATAGGTAGTGTCTCCAAATTTTGAGCGCAAAAACAACGGCTCCTAATTCGAGATCGTGAGTGGTATAGTTTTTCTCATGGATTTTCAGTTGCCGAGAGGCATAAGCGATGACTTTATCACGTTGCATTAACACACAACCTAGTCCTTGATGTGAGGCGTCGCAGTAAACTACGAAATCATCTGTGCCTTCGGGTAAGGACAGGATTGGTGCACTGCAGAGTTTCTGTTTAAGGAGTTGAAAAGCCGACTCCTGTTTGTCGGTCCAGTCGAATTTCTTGTCTTTCTGAGTCAAGGAGGTTAATGGTTGAGAAATTCGGGAAAAGTTCTCGATGAATCGCCGGTAATACCCAGCGAGACCTAAGAATTGTCGGACCTCGGTTGGAGTAGTTGGTGCTTTCCAGCACTTGATGGCCTCGATTTTTGCTGGATCAACACGTATCCCTTGGCTGTCAACGACATGCCCTAGGAACTGTACTGTTCGCATCCAGAACTCACACTTGGAGTACTTGGCGTATAGCTCCTCGTGTTTGAGTAATTCCAAGATAGTTTTCAGGTGTTGACCATGTTCTGTTTCGTTGCTAGAGTAGATTAGAATGTCGTCAATGAAGACGATGACAAACTTATCCAGGTATGGTTTGCACACCCGATTCATAAGATCCATGAATACAGCCGGTGCGTTGGTTAAGCCAAAAGGCATCACTTGGAATTCGTAATGCCCGTAGCGGGTTCGGAAAGCGGTTTTCGGGATGTCGGCGTCTCGAACGCGAAGTTGGTGATAACCAGACCGAAGGTCGATCTTTGAATAAAAGCTTGAACCTTGAAGTTGGTCAAATAAGTCATCGATTCTAGGAAGTGGGTATCGGTTTTTGATGGTAAGTTTGTTCAGTTCACGGTAATCGATACACATTCTGAAGGATCCGTCCTTCTTTTTAACGAATAGGACCGGAGCTCCCCAAGGTGAGGAACTTGGTCGAATGAATCCCTTGTCCAGGAGTTCCTGTAATTGAGTGGATAACTCCTGCAACTCGGATGGGGCTAATCTGTATGGGGCTCGTGCCACGGGTGCAGCACCGGGCACAAGGTCGATTTGGAACTCGACTTGTCTCGACGGGGGAAGGCCTGGCAAGTCTTCGGGAAAGACTTCAGGAAAGTCCCGTACAATGGGTACATCTTCAAGTCGCTTTTCAGCCGACTTCTTTTCGGTTACGTGAGCAAGGATTGCCGGGTACCCTTTCCTCAGGTACTTTTGGGTTTTCATACAAGAGATGATGTTTAAGTTTCGCCTATCAGTCTCCCCCTGTATGATCAAGGTTCCACCGGTAGCGAGAGGTATACGCACAATCTTTTCAAAACAGACAATTTCAGCATGATACTTGGACAACCAGTCCATGCCTACGATGACATCGAAGCTCCCGATTTCAACAGGGATGAGGTTTATGGGAAACAATTCATTGGCGAGGTTTAAAGTGCAATTAGGTATCACACTATCGGCCTCGATCAGTTTGCCGTTAGCTAACTCTACAGTGTACTTAGCATCTAGGGCAATGGGTGTTATGTTGAGAAGTGAAATGAATTCATCAGATATGAAGCTTTTATCAGCTCCGGTATCAAACAAAACAGTAACGGTTAAATCATTGAGGAGAAACATACCGGTTACCACATTGGGATCCTGGCGGGCTTCTCCTGCGTTGATGACGAAAGCGCGACCGCGGGGGTTGTTGTTATTGTTGTTGTTTCTGTTGGCGTTGTTGTTGCGTTTCGGGCAGGTGTTTCTAAAATGGGCAGTGCTGCCACACTCGAAACAAGCTTTTGGTGCGTTGGGTTGGTTGTTTGGGTTGGCATTTGTGGGTTGAGTTCGGCAATCTTTGGTTAGATGTCCGTAGCGTTTGCAGTTACCGCATTGGTTACCACACGGACCATCATGGTGTCGATTGCAAGAGGAACAGTAAGGTTTCTTTCCTACGTATGCTTTCTTATCCCCAGATCCTGAACCAGAAGTGTAGGCCTTTACAGTCTCGGCCTTTTTGTTGGTTTGTTGTTGGTTGCTGTTGTTCCCAGACCATTTTCTTTTGTTGTCCCCTGTGGTTTTCACGGTGGGTGCCCCACGGCGGACAATTTGAGCCATAAGCTCGTGTGCCATGCGGACGGCACTCTGGATGGTCCCGGGTTTGGAAGAGATGACATTGCCTTGGATGGAATCAGGTAGTCCCCAAATGTATCTTTCGACACGTTTGGATTCAGGGTCCACCATAGATGGACAAAGAAGAGCAAGCTGGTGAAATCTGGTTGTGTAGCCAGTAATATCATTTCCTTGAACTGTGAGGTTCCAGAATTCATGTTCGAGCTGTTGGAGTTGCTCGCGCGGACAGTATTCTTCCCTCAACAAGTTCTTAAGTTCGTCCCAAGATATTTGATAAGCAGCATCAATACCCTGAGTTTGGGCGTATGTGTTCCAGAAAGTGAGTGCACCCTCAGCTAGAGTGTAGGTAGAGAATTTGACTTTGTTCTCTTCTTGACAGTTACTTATTCGGAAGACTGACTCCATTTTCTCAATCCATCGCATAAGACCGACGGCTCCTTCGGTTCCTTTGAAATGGAGAGGTTTACAATTCATGAAATCTTTGTGGGTGCAGGGCTTTGGCACAGGTGGGTTGTTGCCTGTCCCTCCAGGGTTTCCTTGGTTCGGATTGGGATTGTTCCTGGCAGCTTCTAGGGCTGCTTGGACCCTTTGATTGACGAGTTGCTCGATGTCAGCGGAGCTCATTTGACGTTTTGGTGCCATGATTCTAAAAGAAAGAAAATAAGAGGCACATAAGATTTCAGTGAGTAGGATCTTAAAGTCTTTGCAGGTGTACACAAGAAGGTAAAACAAGTATGTACAGCAAGATATTCAATAAAACAAGGAAGCAAATTTCATGACCATACAAAGGCGCGAGTTCAAATGATTACAATACTTGAGAGTTCACAAAACATGTCGGGCAGCTAACACGGGTACAGTGTGGTGTATTGGTTCCTGGGTGTATAGAGAGATGTCCATGGGATCATCGGAAACCTCCATGTTTTCCTCAGACCTCCAAGTATTTAGAGTTGTGGGTAGCCAGTCCCATCTACGAGGGTATGATGGACGGCGGGTGGTATTAGCAATGGAGTTTGAGTAAGGGTTGGCTCGAGATGATCTGGTACCCCTTGGGTGAGTACGTAACACTCGGGCTTCGCCAGTGATGTAGTGAAGTCGTTCAGGAGAGTTTGGTGCTGAAGACATAGTAACGATTTCCTCAGTAGCGGGTCGTGTTTGGGCTTCGTTCTCAGAGTTGGGAGACGTAGCGGTGGGAGTGGTTGCCATTTTCTGTGGCAAGGAGTTTTAGTATACGTAAGGTTAAGGTTATATAAATACAATAACCTAGCACATAAGCACGTATAAGGTTGGTCCCGTTCTATCCTCGGTCAAAGCCTTCTAATGCATTCCCATCCACCATAACCATTTCAGGTCTTGCATCGATTCTTGTTTAATTGTACATAGTTGATCAAGCTATGTTAAATTAAATTCAAATGATGCAATTGCTGAACCAGTCATAACAAATGAGGAATACTAACCTAACGGTTATAGTCTAGGTCACTAATGCAATCCTAGTTCGCTATAACCTTAGGCTCTGATACCAATCTGTCGCACCCCCAAAACACGTGGCAGCGGAAACATGAGTTGTCATGGGGGCGCCGACCAAATCAAATATCATTACACAAAGATTAAAGCAAACGACCTCTATATGAGACGTTTGAAAACATTACATTCCATAAGTTTAAATGTTTACAAAATATCTGGAGTTCGCATAAACCGTTAAGAGATTTCTAATACATTACTGATTTTACCAAATACAGATAAATGCAATCTAATCTCTTGATGTTTGAAAACAATGCGACTCGAGCTAAGCTTTCCATAAGCTTCCTACTGCGGCGGGTTACCTGAGAAATACATACTAAAAGGTCAACATAAAGTTGGTGAGTTCATAGAGTTGTTTAAATGTTGGTATCAAACCAATTGTTATGAAACACGAGTTATGAAACACAAGATTTTAATCGTTGTATCATTCAACAATGATAATTAAATGTATCGTTAACAAACGATAAGTAAATGTGTTGAATAAATGTATCGTTAACAAACGATAAGTAAATATGTAATTGCACGAATGCAAAAAGATGTATCGTTAACAAACGATAAGTAAATATGTAGTTGCACGAATGCAAAAAGATGTATCGTTAACAAACGACAAGTAAATATGTAATTGCACGAATGCAAAAAGATGTATCGTTAACAAACGACAAGTAAATATGTAATTGCACGAATGCAAAAAGATGTATCGTTAACAAACGACAAGTAAATATGTAATTGCACGAATGCAAAAAGATGTATACCATTTGCCATGAGCTCATAGTCCGAAGCTTAACAATGTGTGCCGTGCCTCTTTCGAGTACACGATCGTGGGTGCCCCAATGCAAGTGTCTAATCCGGTACACTCGTTATGAACAAATATTAATACGTCCGTTTGACTGGTTAGCGCGACTAACCCGGACGGGGATTGTCAGTCCCAAATAGATCTATTTACCAATATTCACGCTTTAGCAAAACTAACAAACTATGATGTGTAGGGCCTTTGTGGATTAGTGTGTAACTCATGCAATCCGTATAGCGTTGTTTATGGTACTTGTGTTCATAAAGCAGTTGTGTAATTCAAATGTATACAAAGCAGTTGCAAAGCAATTGTATAAAACAGTTGTAGTATGTATTCTCCCCCAAAATAGTTATAAAACTGTAAAAAGAGGGGCTATGAAACTCACCTGAGTTCTAGCAAATAGCAAGCAAGCAATATCAATTAGCAAGCAAAGTGTGATCCAATGTGTAGCCTTTTAACGTCCTAAACGTATAAGGTTGTATGAGTAGATGTCTTAAAAGATCATCTATGTAAGTGGATGGTTAATGTCCACTTAATTCACAATGTAGGTGGAGGGTTAATGTCCACCTAGAGCTAGTTCATCTAACTAGTATGTCCATATAAGTTGTTCAAGTTCGTTTACTAAAAATGTGTACGACCCGTTGGTGAAAGTTTGTAATAATAATTCAAAGTATTATTATTGTTAAGTTCATCGTGTTGTATACTTCTCGAAGCACCTGTGTTTCATATATGAATCTACATCATAAAGGTTTGATCTTTGTAGGTGTTTATTGCTTTTATATATGTCCGAATGTGTTAAGGCTCGGAATTTAGAGTCTAAAATGTGATTTTATGAGAATTAACTAAGGGTTAAAAAGTCAACTCTCAAGGTCAAAAAGTCAACTGAAAAAGGTCAACTCCTAAGTCAAAGTCAACTCGGAAGTCTTCAGTTCGCAAGTCAAACTGAACTCGCAAGTCTTCAGTTCGCAAGTCAAACTGAACTCGCAAGTCAAACTGAACTCGCAAGTCAAACTGAACTCGCAAAGTCAAACTGAACTCGCAAGTCAAACTGAACTCGCAAAGTCAAACTGAACTCGCAAGTCAAACTGAACTCGCAAAGTCAAACTGAACTCGCAAGTCAAACTGAACTCGCAAGTTAAACTGAACTCGCAAGTCAAACTGAACTCGCAAGTCAAACTGAACTCGCAAGTCAACTGAACTCGCAAGTCAACTGAACTCGCAAGTCAAACTGAACTCGCAAGTCAAAGTCAACTCGCAAAGTCAAACTGTTGTGTTTTTGCTTTGTAAACATGGTCAAACGGGCTCGGTTTGACCCGAAATTTTTAGGGAAGCCTTAGATATGTTCAAAGAGTCTCCAGAAATTTTGGTTCGAGTCGGGGTCGTTTCGAGATGTCGGTTTTTAAGTTTACACCTTAAACTTCAAGATTTAATGTTTTCGGTTTATGTCGGGTCATTACGCCAACTGATTTCACCTATCTATAGTCCAAATCAAACTTCCAAATTTTTACCAACTGATTTACTAAGTGTCTTGACTAACATATCAAATTTTCAGCTTCTAACAAGTCCATTAACATAGTTAAATAAAGCCGCGTAACAACCGAACATATTTTATCGAAAAACTTCCTGGTCAGTCTTATAAATCGGATCGTAGAGAAAAATGAGTACGTTTCTGGAAAAAGTGTAAAACATGAAAGTTGTAGATCTTTTCAATACGCAAATTTTAAAAAAAATGCATCTTCTAACTCTCAGTATTTGATTTTATACGAATATTTTCGTGAACTGTCGATTTTTAGGCAGATTCTTGCATGTTCTTGTTTGTGTTGCAAAAACGATTTTAAACACCAAGTTTGGACATAATCATGATAGATGAACTAAATAACCTCTAAAATCAGTAGTAAATATAGTAATTGGTTTAAGAATTCTTACAAAGATTTGAGGAAAGAACAAGAGATGGTGATGTGGATGGTGATCTTGTGTCTTGATTCCTTCTTGTTCTTAATTTCTTGAGTAAGATGATGATTTATTTATGATTTTGGAACTGAGATGGGGCTGTTAATATGATGATTGATGGTGAGTTCTTGAGAGAAAACAAAAGAGGAAGAGTGTGTAAAAAAATGAAAGAGTGTGAATGGCTTGCATGTTGGTGGAGTGTAAGGATTAAAAGGAATCATCATCAATAAGATGCATGGGACAAGAGTGGAGGGAGTGGGGTGGCCGGCCATGGGGCCCCCACACAAGGGTATTTTGGTCATTTCTCAATTCCTATTTAATTAGTTACGTTTCCCGTTCGTTTACCCGATTGTTTAGACGTTTATTCGTACGTTAAGCGTTTTATACGCGTTTTTAAGTGACGACTTAAATTTCGATATTTTTGATTGAGATATTTATCAAAATACTTAAAAACATTTATAAAAATGTTCCGTTAATTCATCGGCCTCGATTTGCGTGTTTGTTCTACGGCGGTTTAATCGCGTAACGTTATTTTGAGTCGTTTAGGTTAACGATATAATTTGGATAAATTTCCATTGAAGTATTATTTAAAATACTTAATTTAGGTTGTCAATTTAATTATTGACGTTCGTTTGGTTGTCGAAATAAATTCGCGCGTTATCGTTGCGTTTGAGACGTTTTAACCGAAACGTCTAGGTTTTTCGAGTATTATTTTAGCAAAATAATAGATAATGATAAACAACTTCTAAAAATAGATTAAAGTTATTTATAGAAATGTTTTCACCAACGTCGTATTTAAACTGTGTCGGACTCCATCCGATAATAAAGTGTACGATTTAAACAAATCGCAAATGTGTGCAAATATAATAACATATATTAATACACATAATGATACACATAATTCACCCTAATTACATGTATTAGCACAATGATTAGGAACTAACAGTAGCCCTAATTGGTCGGGTGTCACAAGGGTTGGGATTTACAGACGCAGGTTCACTTGACTCTAAAGTGGGTATCCCAGACCCATACTCCCCCGAGGCAAGTAACCTGCCTTCCAAAACATTAACCCTAAGCTTCGTATCCTCAAGCTCCTTAGATTGAACCTCGATCAACGCAGCTTGTTCAGCAATCTTCTCGTCCTGAGCCTCCAGCTTTTGTTTCATCTGCTGCATATCTTCCATAATCTTTTGCATGAAAGCTGGAGTCGGTTGAATCTGAAAATCAGGTTGCAGCTGTGGATTGACTGGAGCTCTTGTTGACGAAGAGCGACGAACACGACGACGAGGACGATAAGTTTCATCAGCATAATCATCACCGTCTCGTGTACGTTTCCCAGTATCCCTTGGAGGTACATACTTGCGTCCTGCCCGGATCCGACGCTGAATTCTTAGATATCTGAATGAATCGGAAAGCCTGATACGTTCCATCTCAGAGGGATGCGGAACAGTACCATCCGAATGCTCAGGCGTCGGACCCCCATCCTGAGGACCTACATTGGCCGGTTCTTCGGAATCAGAACTCTCGACCGTGTCGTGAGATGCTGGATTGTCCGAATCCACATGCCCGAACTGCTCGATGTTCTCCAATAGAGCATCTACATTCTCCCCCGCAGGTTGAACTGGAATGTTCACAAGCGGTTGCTGCTGCTGCTGAGGTACTGGAATATCCATATACTGAGGATCTGGAGGCGGTACATAATTTTCATCCACAATAGCACCGAATAAGGGAACATCCCTTGGTGCCTCGACCCCTTTCTCATACCGTGCACAAATAGTGAAAATCCGACTCATCATCGGGGAAATCTTGAGCGGCTGATCGATATCACCCTGTGCCTGAAGATCCGGATGATGACGATTGATGTGCAACTGTACAAATCTCGGATATAAAATCCATTTCTGATCCCCGGCATTCGCATTATCAACCATAGCCTTGAAGATAAATCCCGAGAAGTTGAACGGCTTGTTGTATACCAACGCTAACATAGCAGAAGCCAGACTTCGGCTCATCCCATTCGTTCCACCTTTCCTATTCTCCAAGCAAACAATAATCACATGCATCAAATATCTCCAGACGCGTGTGAGATTCGCTTTTCGATACTGATCAGAGGGAATCCAGGGATATCCTATCCGTTGCATAGCTCCAGTAACAAAAATATGATCAAAACCGATAGGCATATCCGGTTGATCATTCAGCTGTAAAAGTTCCCGAATACTCTGTTCTGTAATAGTGATCTCCGTACCCAGAACGGTAGAGACCAATCGTCTAACGTCGTTATTAGTAACAACAATCGCATTTCTCCAAAAAGGGTTGATCAGATTTCCAAACGCCATAGTGTTATCGGAAATGGCGTGGAATACCCTTGAACGTCTCAAAAACGCGATCATCTGATGATACGGTGCAGCTTTATCAGAAGTGTCAGTAAGGTACGCAGCCGTATTGTGACGAGCTTCGAAAATCAAAGCCATATCTGCAAGAACAGAAACAGATTGCCACTCGAAAAAGGTTAGCAAAAATGTTACATTTTTAAGAAAAACCTTTGTAAACTTCCTGGAACTAGCGACGTATCCACTTATGTCGCATAAACACAGAGCGACGTAGAACTGTACGTCGCCTAAAATCAGAATAAATTGAAAAGCGACGTAAGGCTTGACGTCGCAGAAAATTCGAGCGACGTCAAGAGGGACGTCGCATTTTGCAATTTATTGTGAATTTAATCACTTTATTTAAAATAGCGACGTAGAGAAGTACGTCGCATCGGACGTCGCAGTGAAAGCGACGTAGGGAAGGGCGACGTAGGAAATTAATAATAATTAATTAAAGCGACGTAGGCCACGACGTCGCAGCGTACGTCGCACTGACGAACAGGCGTCCCCAACCCAGAAACCCTAACCTTCGATTTTAGGGGTTTTCAAAATCAAACGCACTACAAGGTGCGGCTAACGATGGTGATCACGAAAACATAAGTTATAATAGTTACAACATCCAATTAACCATCGAATTTAACCCAAAACCGAAACCCTTTTAACCCGTATCACATATATAGCAATTAAACGTAATATACACGGTGAAAAATGGTAAAATCGGTACCTAAGTGTGCGGAATAACGAGTAGATCAAAAGTACGTAAGTGAATCGGAATGAAAACGGCTACAAATCACGAAAAATGCTCGAAAATTGCTACGTCGCAAATCGCCAATGCTACGTCGCAGGGTACGTCGCACGTGAATAGTGAATAGTGTGACATGTTACGTCGCAGTTGAGACTATATATAGTCTAACCCTACATGCGACGTAGACTGGGACGTCGCAGGCGACGTAGAGTGTGACGTCGCATATAACATTTTTGTTCCAATTTTGAATTTTTCAAACCGTTTACTCGTTATTTTAGCAAATAATTTCAAAATAACTCGTGACTTTGGAAAAATAACTCAGAATAAAAATAAAGCATAAAACAAAAAAAATTCTTTTTTGGTATTTTCTTAAATTTTACAAAAAGTAAAAATGAACAAAATAAAAATATTAACACTCTATTTTTGGTGACGGAGTTGAGTTGTCTGATTAGGGATCATATCGGAATAACATGCATTTATTAGGAATAGTAAGTGTTATTTCGATCATCAGTATATTTGTCCACTTTAAATTTACGTGGCACATTTAAAACACCTGTTATAAAAATTATTTCAAAACGATTATTGGTATTGTTTGTCCACCTAAACACGTTACATCCATGTCTGTGAGTTAACATTTTATTGTTAATATGAATATTTCTCCGTGGTCCCCACCATAGATATACCCCTATAACTTAGACATGAACATAGTTTCTAAATTTAGAAAGAATATAAGAGAAGCAATTTTAAGAATCAAGCCAGCGGTGACAGGTCTGTACTTGCGTACAACAGAGCAACATAACTTGATTCAGGTGTAAGCAAAACCAAACGCAGTCAAACCAAATTTGTGGCGACCTTGTTTAGTACCTTAAATTTAAGACTTTGCAAGTGCATTGACTCACGTTTGCTTAGTTTTGAGAGTAAGCTGAATTGAGACCAGGTCTGCACTTACGTACAACAGAGGAAAAAATCAGCATACTCCCCCAAAAGATCTCAGATATACGATCCAAAAATAGAAGTATGTCAAGCTATGCTAAGGAATTAAGACTTAGCGTCGTACATCACAAGGTGTTTACCACATGATCATAGACATGTATTTAAATGACTTCTTAATATCTCAGAGACCGGTGTGTACCATGCCTACCAATACATCGTATGATGAAGATAATTTAGATAAAAACTGTTTTAAGTGTGTCAGATAAACCTACTGACACATCCAAGATAAATCTTAAAATTCCATTTTGTGCATGTCACCCGATGTACTATCATATCCCAAGTTGTTTACAGACACAACTTCAACGTCTATTTTAAAAATGTAGCAACCTTGCGTTTTCTTTAATACTAAAGAGTATAAAGAGTGGCTGTTGCGATTATTATTATTATTATTATTATTATTATTTTTAAATTGACTTTAAAAACTTAAAAATCCAAGTCACAAATCATTTCTTTGACTGAAAGAACCTTAAACCTATCAGATTGACCAGTTCTATAAAACGTGATCGCAAAAAGGCTTTTGTGAAAAGGTCCGCACACTGCTTAAGGGTATCTATATGTACGACATCTATAAGGTGTTTCTCAAAGCAATCCCGTATGAAATGGAACCTAAGTTCAATATGTTTGGTCTTAGAGTGCTGTACGGGATTGTGTGTTATAGATATAGCAGCTGTATTATCAATGTAAATAGGAGTCATAGAGAGATTGAACCTGTAATCATGCAGCTGATGCTGAATCCAGAGAACTTGAGAACAGCAACTTGCAGCAGCAACATACTCGGCTTCAGCTGTTGAAATAGCAACCGCAGTCTGCTTTTTGCACTGCCAAGAAACTAAGCGCGATCCAAGGAACTGACATCCTCCAGTAGTTGACTTCATATCTATCTTGCAGCCACCAAGATCCGAATCCGAATAGGCAGTTAACTCGAAGTTTTTCTCGTTTGAATACCATAGACCCAGAGATGGCCTAAAAGCGAGATATCCAAAAATAAGTTTTACTGCCTTCATATGAGACACCTTCGGATTTGCTTGAAATCGTGAGCAGAGAGAAATAGCAAACACAATATCTGGTCTTGAGGCAGTCAGGTACATGAGAGAGCCTATCATTGAGCGATAGTCTTTCTCCTTGCAATCTTCATCGTCCTCATTAGGTCCAAGATTGTGTCTTGCTTCAATTGGAGTGCCGTAGTGTTTACAGTTGAGCAATTCATATCGCTTTAACATGTCAGTGACATATTTTCACTGGTGGATATAAATTTCATTGTCAGATTGCTCAACCTGTAGTCCCAGAAAGAACGTAAGTTCCCCCATAGCACTCATTTCAAACTCAGATTTTATCAGTCTTTCAAAATCCTTGCACAACTGATCATTAGTTGATCCAAAGATTATGTCGTCCACATAGACCTGCACAAGTAACAAATCCGCTCCTTCCCGTTTGATGAAAAGCGTGCTATCAATCTGTCCTCTGTCAAAACCATTCTTCAGCAAGTACTTGGCAAGTCGCTCATACCAAAGTCGAGGAGATTGATGAAGACCATACAAAGCTTTCTTCAGTTTGCAAACATGATTAGGATGCTTTGGGTCTTCAAAACCAGGAGGCTGACACACATAAATCACTGCGTCGACATCTCCGTATAGAAAAGCACACTTTACGTCAAGTTGATACACGCGGAATCCTTTAAATGAAGCATAGGCTAGAAAAATCCGAATAGATTCCAAACGAGCAACAGGAGCGAAAACTTCATCATAGTCAATACCTTCTAATTGACTATATCCTTGAACTACTAGACCGGCTTTATTTCGAATAACAGCCCCACGATCATCCATTTTGTTACGGAAAACCCAACGAGTACCCGTCAAGTGAGCACCCTTGGGTAGAGGAACAATTTCCCAAACATTCATCTTGTTTATTTGTTGTAGTTCCTCCTGCATAGCCTCGACCCAAGATGGATCTTTTAAGGCTTGTTCAACCTTTTTAGGTTCAATTTGAGACAAATGACATGAGTCAATATGAGCAATAAGTCCCAAAAGTTGCTGAGCTGGAGTCTGCTTTGCTTGTTGACGTGTTTGAACAGATGCATGAGGATCACCAATGATATTATCAATGGGGTGATCCTTATGTATACGAGTTTCTGGTATGGCACCTGGCACAAGATCCACACCCAGATTGTTCAAATCTCCCTCAGTTTCAGGAGTAGCAGCAGACTCAGGAAAGGCTAACTCTTCTTCTTCTCCTTCATCTTCAAGAGAAAATAAGTGAGAGTAGGCCATTGTTTCTTCCATTTCATCTTCTTCTTGAGGTTCCTCTAAAGGAGGCATGTTTGGATCATATGGAAGCTCCTTTGTGTAGTTATAAACTGTTTTAGAAGGAGCAGCCGAAGATGATGGAGTAGGAGATGGTGTTGATGGTGGTGATTTGGTAGTTGTTTGTGGTTGTGTGGGTGGTTGTGTGGGTGGTTGTGTGGGTGGTGGTGAAGGTGTAGGTGTAGTTTGTGGAGGTGTAGGATTAGTCGGTGGAGGTGCGGGTGTTGCATTGGGATTTGGGTTGGATGGTTTATTATTAACAGGTGTATCTTGAGTAAGATCAAGCTCATGAAGTATAGAAACCAATTCTTCCGTTTCATCTTCTTCCGGAATATTGAAAGAGTTGAAGAGGTTTCCATAGTTGAAAAACCAATCCGGACCTGTTCCTTGAGGAGGTTCCGTATACCTTAAACATTTCACTTCAAAATGCTCCTCTATCTGATTCGATGATTTGTTAAAGACTCTTTTGTTCGGAGAGTTGACTGAATATCCAAGAAAAATCCCTTCAACAGCCTTATCACCAAACTTAGAGACCTTATCTTTTGTTATCATGATCAGGCATGGACACCCAAATGGTTCTAGGAACTGCAGATTTGGCTTACGGTTATTGAAAAGTTCATAACACGTTTTGTTCCTTTTCTTAACCGTGAGTACTCTGTTGAGAACATAACAGGCAGTATTAACTGCCTCAGCCCAGAAGATAATTGGTAACTTGGAGTCTGCTAACATAGTCCGAGCTGTCTCGATGATTGTCCTGTTCTTTCTTTCTGCAACTCCATTCTGTTGTGGAGTTCTTGGAGCACTAAATTGATGCTCAATACCTCTTGTAGCACAAAACAATTCGAGAGTTGAGTTCTTGAATTCAGTTCCATTATCGCTTCGTATCCTTTTCACCTTCAAGTTGCACATATTTGCCAACTTGTCCAACAAATACACCAGAATCTCAGGAGTTTCCCCTTTTGTGGTCAAAAAGTAAACCCACGAAAACCTTGAGTAGTCATCAGTAACTACCAAGCAGTAAGACCGACCACCAATGCTCTTTGTAGAGACTGGACCAAAAAGATCCATATGCAGTAGTTCCAATGGAGCATTTATGGAATTCACCTGCTTAGACTTATGGGACTTCTTACGTAGCTTTCCTTTTTGGCAGGAGATACAGTCATCCTTTAGAGCAAATGACTGTTTCGGAACTCCTAGCACTAGGTCATTTTTAGTCAAGAAATTCATTTTTCGGAAATGAATATGTCCCATTCGTCTGTGCCAAAGCAGTGATTCCTTTTCAGAAGCCTTAGACAAGAGACACGTATATTCGTTCGAGGTCTCAACAGTTCTCATGTTCAAAATGTATGTGTCATTCTTTCTTGGTGCTCTCAGTAACACCCATTCTTCTGGAATGACATACCCAGGCTTCAGTATCACACACTCTGTCTTTGTGAACGCAGTGGTATAATCTTTATCACAGACCTGTGAAACACTTAGCAAGTTGTGCGTAAGCTGTTCCACGTAGTTCACATTTTCAAAACTAACATTGCCGTTAGTTAACGTTCCTCTTCCAGAAATGGTTCCCCCAGTATCTCCAGAAAAAGCAACATATCCTCCTGCGTATGGTTTAATATCCACAAGAAGAGATACATCGCCTGTCATATGTCGCGAGCAGCCACTATCCAAATACCATTCACTATCTTTAACGCGTTCTGACTGCTGCAACACACAAACGAAGGAGATTAGTGAGAAACGGTGACCCAAGCCTTTACAGACTTAGGTCGACCGTGGTCATCAACAATAATCACGTCAGATAGGATTTTATCTTTAAACAAATTAGAATTTTTATCTGATGTGTTATTGTTGACGACTGAAGAGTCAACATCAGACTCTTTACGCTTCCAAACTTTTGAAGATTCGGAATTGGTAATCGAAATAATGTTGGACTTTTGAATTGGCAAAGGTTTTTGCTCAACATTACTTGGTTTCGAAACAGGCTTCAAAACAGGCTTGGGAGAGGTAGAGTAACGCCTAGGTGGAGATTTTGAAAAAGAATTTCTATAAACAGATGTCCTAGGCATCTCTCTCCCATAGCGCTGATTTGACAGCTTTGGACATTCACGAATTAAATGTCCTTGTTTCTTGCAGTAGAAACAAGAACGAGTCTCAACAAACGGTTGAGGCTGAGGAATTACCACAGGAGGTGGAGAAACATTTCTAGAACATGAACAATGCGTACATGTTTTAGAAAGTGTTTGTTTTGGTTGAGAGGTTGAAGTTGAAGGTTTATCATACGAAACTCTTTCATTTACTATTTTATTTTGCAAAATCTTTACAGGTGACTGTAAAGTTTGTTGTTTCGAATTAAAAACCTTGGCTTTTCCCTTATTTGGTTGAACCTTAATTTCAGGCTCAATCTTTGAAATCACTTTTTCAGGTTTAACCACAACCTTCTTAACCTCAGGATACTCCTGATCCGTAATGTCCTCAATCTCAACAATCTCCTCAATAATAACAGGAGATTCATTCTTTAACTCAACACTCTCCTCAACACTAACAGGAGATTCATGCACAGACTTAACAAACGTTGGCAAGGGGTACTCTGGCCGCTTGGTTTTCTCCTTTGCCGGTTTGTTATGTTTGGTCTCTTTAGCATCTTTAGCTTTTAAACCATAAAGCTTGGACCAATCAACTGGAATCTCTTCAAAGCCTTCCTTAACAGGCAGGGGACAGTGAGTAGTAGGAGGAGGGACTGAGTTGTATCCCAATCCCTCATTCTTCTTCCCTTTAGTACCATGCTTGCTAAGAATTTCATTAAAA
The DNA here is from genome assembly GCA_949592205.1 of Helichrysum umbraculigerum. Taxonomy (NCBI): domain Eukaryota; kingdom Viridiplantae; phylum Streptophyta; class Magnoliopsida; order Asterales; family Asteraceae; genus Helichrysum; species Helichrysum umbraculigerum. The sequence continues at coordinate 100,518,417 of CATIUR010000001.1, forward strand.
ACAACCGTTGAGGAATTTGAACCTAAGATTTTACTCTTATAATTCTCATACTCAGCTTTTAAATCTGTAAGTTCTTTATTTAGTAATTCAATTTCAACAAGATAGCTTTTAATGGCATCTTCTTGACTAAAAACCTTAGATTTATATTTCTGAGTATCTAACCGATGAGCCTCAAGATGTTTTTCATAAAGTTTCTCATTAGCTTTTAAGAAATTATTTGACTCGGTTAGTTTTTCATTCTTTTTCCTCAACTCTACAGTTTCGTTCTGAAATGCCTTTAGAGATTCAGTTAACTTAATACATGAGATACAATTTAATGGTTCATTAGGTACCTCATTCACGATGTGAGCCATCAAACACTGTTGGTAATGCTGGGAGACTGGCGTCCAATCTTGACTTGTAGGCTCAAAGGCAATCAGGGCATTATCAGCAAGCCCTTTCTTAGAAACTTCCATTTCTTTGGCCTTTGGAGGAGTAGATGGTGTTGTGAATCCCGATGCTGGCATTTTGGGTTTCTCGCACTCCCTGGCGAAGTGACCCAAATTTTGACAATTGTAATATCGGACCTTACTCTTGTCAAATCCAAAGCCAGTCTTTCCATCACCTTCCAAGCTTTTACGCCCTGTCCTCTGCAAGAACTTTTGAATTCTTTGGGTGATCATCGCCACATTCCAAGTTAAATCCATTTGTTCCAGATCATCTTCATCAAGCTGAGCATAGTCTTCCTTAGTCAGCTCCAAAGCAAGATTTGGTTGAGTAACCAAATCCTTGTATGAGCTTAAGAAAGCTGTATAAATTGCAGCTTGTTCCTGAATAGCAGGTGAGACCTGAACCTGTTGTTGATTTGAAGAAGGTCCAGTCATGAAAACAGAATGAATCCCATCGGAAGAAGAAGAAGTCGATGAAGCATTTGTATTTGTTACAAAAGCGACTCCAGATCCATAAGTCTTCCCAGAGTTGATCTGAACACCATACACACTAGGATTCTGAACAGCAGCACCAGACCTAGTTTCTTTCTTCTTAATCTCCATCGCGTGAGCTTGAAGATCCCCGATCAGCGTATCCAACGACATGTTTGCAAGTTCTTCATTTTCCTTTAAAAATTGAACTTTAACATCCCAAGAACTTGGCAACACATCCAGTAGCTTCTTATTTACTTCAATTGAAGGAAAAGTATAACCCCCTTCAAACAACTCACCAACTAACCATGAGTACCTAGTGAATAACGAAGTCGTGTCTTCATTTGGAAGGATGTCAAAGATATCGTACTGTTTCTTAATCAGTTCAAGCTTGGCTTCCTTGTACTTATCGTTTCCTCCACAACGAGTTTCAATTGCCTTCCATAAATCAAAGGTTGTTTCATGAGTTCTGAAAAGCCAAAGAACATCCTTAGTTAGACACATTTTAATCATTGAAAAAGATTTTCTTTCAGTATCAAAATCTTTCTTCTCCTCGGGAGACATCGCTTTATAGGTCTTAGCAGGACGAATATTACGGTATTCTCCTTCAGCTAATGGAGGTACATAACGTTCGCGTAATGGTCCCCATAATTCTGGACAATGAAAATCAATGTATTGTTCAACTCGGTCTCTCCAGTATACATAATCCATGTCCGCAGTAAATAATGGAGGTTTATTACTTGAACCTATGTCATTACTTTGTTTAATCATTTCTCTTAGACCTCTAATATCCTCTTTATCAGCTGCCATTGTAATTACTTAATCGAAAAACAAACTTCTGATCTTAGCGACGTAGGTGAGTACGTCGCACCAAGATTATGCGACGTTGATAGGTACGTCGCAAAAGCAAAGGATTCAATTAAGAATCAGAAATATGCGACGTTGAGAGGTACGTCGCAGATGACGTCGCAGTGGACGTCGCAGAATCACACTATGCGACGTTGAGAGGTACGTCGCAGATGACGTCGCAGAGGACGTCGCAGAATCACACTACGTCGCAACACGACGTCGCAGCTGACGTCGCAATGGTACGTCGCAAAACGCGCTGAGCAGCGGCCACAAACCCTAAAAACGAATTTTTTAACCCTAAACGAAAACCACGAATGTTGAACGACGGAAACCTTCAATAATCCCAGTAATACTGATCGAAAACATGTAAAAACACAAAACAAACGTGATAAACCCAAAAACACACGAATATCACGTCCTTTTAAATCCCAAACTCGATCCGAATCGCCAAAACGAGCACTTTCTGCTCTGATACCAGTTATTTGTCCCTTACTTAGGATCTAGTACGAACCGAGTCACTCAATCGTTTGCGGAATCAACGATTAAGTTATACACTAAACACACGAACAATCAATACGCAATGAATATCAAACGAAACGTATTATATTGTATTATAATCGGTCAGATTACAGAGATTTCGACTAATTGCGTTTAGGGTTTCGTCAACCCTAAAACAGAAAACATAAAATGAATTTATACAAAATCTGGCACCTGCGACGTCGCACGCTACGTCGCAGGCCCAAGCCCATGCGACGTAGACTACGTCGCAGGCCCAAAACCTGACGTCGCACCTGCGACGTTGCACGCTACGTCGCAGGAGTCAGGAACACTAATTCTAATTACAAACTACGAGCTAGACCAACTGACAGACACTAAACATGTACTAACAGTAAGCAATGGTAACTCTCTGGTTTACCTTGCGGACACGTAGCGGCAGTGATCCGTCACTTTAAAATGGACAATGTCAGCTGTTTTACGGAGAGGTATTTCACCATGGAAACATATCGGGCAACCTACAGTGAGGCTATAAATCCAACACCTCATCCTTCAGAATGGGAAGATCCAGGTAATCTGCAGACTTGCTTGCCGCCGGTACTTGTGAAGAGGCAATCTGGCCGCCCACCTGGCCGTGCTCGTATTCCTTCGAAAGGAGAGGAGAAACGGGAATACAAAAATCAATGTAGTCGGTGCAAGGAACGCGGTCATAGTCGAGTTAATTGTACGGCTCCTTACGATAGAACCGATGAGCCAACCCGATCTAGAACCACCGCAAGATCAAACTCAAGGTCCAAATCAAGATCCAAATCAAGATCGAAGAAAGTAAGTTATTAAATTTATTCATATTAACACATAAAATTTACATTGTGTTATTAATACAATCGTCATTACTTGACTTGCAGCAGACGTCCACAAAATCAACGAAAAGCAAGTTCGAGGAGGATGGAGGAGAGCCATCCCAGGCGACTCAAACTTATCCGAGTGTACATTTGAGTCAAACTTGAGTCACATTTGGATTTGTTGTGATGAAAAAAACTATGTTTGCATTATTGTGTTGTATTTGAAAAAAACTATGTTATGTACTTGTTATCAATGTTATCTATGTTTGCATTATTGTGTTGTATTTGATTAACTTACTTTGTTTGAACATTACTAAACCTATCATTACATAATGATTATAAATCATATAATTACATTAACAACACAACATAACTGGCCAACGATCCACTTTATTGAAAGAAAGAGACGAATTACAAGATTTAACCAATAACTAATCGAATAAACGCCTAGCGGCAGAAGAGCCGGTAATAACCTTAGACATTGCAAACGGCATTGTTGGATCAGAATTCGAGAAATGTGACAGATCTTTGCGGGTAACATACACCTCAATTTCTCTATGTATTTTGGCATAGTCAGTAATCTTCTTGAGTTGCTCGACATCATCTGTTATCAATTCTAAACCATTATCTAGGTCTTTTTCATGCTCTTTAAAGTGAAAATACCACTTCGGTGGAGGCACGTAACCGAGCTCGTTCAAAGCCGTTTCCAAAAGTTTGGTTGAAAATTCATCGGCCTCAACGCAGTCAAGAAATGTCAATGAACCTTGAGTGTACATTCTGTAAGCGCCCTGAAAATGTCCGGCGTGACGGAAAGCAACACTAAACATCCAGGGTACTTGTGCGTATATTATCTCAGTTGATGGTTCTTCATTTGGAGATCGAAATACCAAAAATGTTCTTCCAAAACCATTTTCAGAAAACTGATGACGAAGATATATGAAAAAGTTAAGAATGTGGTGAGAATGTGAAGTGTTGATAATTATATCTTTCAGTTACACTATTTATAAATAAATAGAAAAGAAAATCAAGGAAAATCTTATCCAAAAAGATAAGATATCTTATCTCAAAAATAGAAAAAGTTATAAAAAAACTTATCAAAAAAGTACAAAAAATCCAGAAAATCTTAACAAAATGTCAGAAAATCTTATCTTGAAAATTTTGAAAATTGTATTTTACGACTAGTGCACAAGACTTACGACTAGTGACAAAGATTTACGACTAGTGACCAACAATTCCGACTAGTGACCAAGACTTAAGGCTAGTGACCAAGACCCCTCGATGTCGTTCACATACGGGTCGCAGGTCGCCGAGCTTGGGTCGCAGGTCGCTTGGTGCGACCTGCGATCGGTGAACGAGTCGTTATGCGGCTTGGCTTGTCTTTTACTCGGTAACCAATTGGTCGCAGGTCGCATGTAACGGGTCGCAGGTCGCATGATGCGACCGGCGACCGGGTGGGGTAACTCCGCAATTTTTTTAAAAAAGTGGCAAAACGAAAAATACGTTCCGAAAAAGTGGCATTTCGATTAATTTCCCTGTTCAAAATCTAATGGGCTCTGTTTCTTGACTAAAATTTTCAAAACCTTTTGGTGATGTGCGCTCAACATATCTATTAGGCTCGACGAGAGAAGGGTATTTTAGTCATTTTAAGTTAAAGAAGGACTAAGCGTGTAACAACTTTTGAGTTTTCGACTGTCCATGCAACAAACAAAGCACGTGGACTAACAGTGAGAATGTGTTTAAACCACATGGACCATTCATGCAATTTACTCTTTTTATTTTTTTCCATTTTTCATAATGTTAATTTGTTACATAACAATGTTATTTCTACTCCCCTCATTCCAAATTAAATGTACACGAAAAAAACAAGCAAGTTAGTGAAAACGTAATCATCTTGTTTACTTTCCGGAAAATGACATTCTTACCCTCACTAATTGTAATTTAGATTTAGATTTCAAATAAGAATAATATGGTACTAGTGAGATACCCGTGCAATGCAGCGGACGTTTGGTCTGTGGTGAAACATTATTTTAAACTATGATGAATATGAACAAATAAAAAAACGTAACATGTCAATTATATATGGACATAGTACAAATAAAGTGTTCATTTTTTCCTGATTAAAAAAAAAGATTTAAGTTCACTACAAATAATTATATATAAAGGTAACCAGAAAAAGTAAGCATACATGTAGTTGAATATGTATGATCTCTATAATCCTTTGTTATATAGAAACGTGTATGAACATAAGTTTATCGATAGTAATTGTGTGCCTAAGAAAGAACTTAATTTCAAAATCGTAATTGTATACTAAAGACAAAATTGCGTGGATCGTCCCTGTGGTTTACCCAAAATAACTAACCGAGTCCCTGTGGTTTTTTTTTTTACCTGAGGCATCCCTAAACTTGCAAAAAGTTGTGTGGGTCGTCCCTGGTCCTAACTTTCGTTAGTTCTGACGTTAAATGCGAGGGTATAATGGTCCTTTCATTAGTTAAAGGACTGCGAACGTAATTTTGCAAACCACAGGGACCGTCCGTGTAAATTTTCAAATTTCATTTAATATTTTTTTATTGTAATTCTAAATAGTTTTTTAATTGTGTTTAATTAATTAATTTTTGAAAATTAAATTTATTTAATAACTAAAGATGTTCAATTTTTTTTAATTGTATGTACTTTTTCAAAAAAAATTGTATTATTGTATATATGCAATTCTTTTACTCTATATTTTTTATTGTAAATTTAATAGATTTCAAAGGTTATTTTTAGGGGTGAGCATTCGTACCCATAGGAACTATCCGTGTAAATTTAAAATTAATAAGCTAATTATATTGTTTATTTTTTTAACATTAATTTTTATTTGTTGCAAATTGAAATGATTACCTTAAATACTTCCTTCCTCCGTCCCATAAAATTGTCCACTAGCAAAAATTGTTCGAACATCGTAATTCACTTAGATAAACGTAATTCTTATTGTTTTAAGTGTTTTAATCTACGGAACCGGTACAATACCGCTTTAAACGGTCCGGTATTCGGTACTCACTTTAGGGTCAAAAAGATAACCGCTACCAACCGGTTTGGTACCGGTATTTTACCAGTTTACGTGCTTTGGTACCATATACGAAATATACATGTTTTTCTGACTGCGAGTGTAACTTTGTAATATTTAATTTTAAATGACTGCGAGTGTAACTTTGTACGCCATCATTTAAACGGTCCGGTACCAGTATTTTAAGTGTTTTTAACATTTAAAACACTTAAATGTTAAAAACACTTTAAAATACGCATATAAATGTTAAAAACGCACATATAAATGTTACAACACTTAAATGACAAACACGCATATAAATGTTAAAAACACTTAAAATACTGGTACCGGACCGTTTAAATGATGGCGTACAAAGTTACACTCGCAGTCATTTAAAATTAAATATTACAAAGTTACACTCGCAGTCAGAAAAACATGTATATTTCGTATATGGTACCAAAGCATGTATATTTCGTAAATGTTAAAAAAATAAACAATATAATTAGCTTATTAATTTTAAATTTACACGGATAGTTCCTATGGGTACAAATGCTCACCCCTAAAAATAACCTTTGAAATCTATTAAATTTACAATAAAAATATATGGAGTAAAAGAATTGCATATATACAATAATACAATTTTTTTTTTTTGAAAAAGTACATACAATTAAAAAAAATTGAACATCTTTAGTTATTAAATAAATTTAATTTTCAAAAATTAATTAATTAAACACAATTAAAAAACTATTTAGAATTACAATAAAAGAATATTAAATAAAATTTGAAAATTTACACGGACGGTCCCTGTGGTTTGCAAAATTACGTTCGCGGTCCTTTAACTAATGAACGGACCATTATACCCTCGCATTTAACGTCAGAACTAACGAAAGTTAGGACTAGGGACGACCCACGCAACTTTTTGCAAGTTTAGGGATGCCTCGGGTAAAAAAAAAACCACAGGGACTCGGTTAGTTATTTTGGCAAACCACAGGGACGATCCACGCAATTTTGTCTATACTAAATTGAAAAATATAGGCAATTAAAGAGTATCGACTTTCCTTAAATAAATTTGTGCATGAATTAAGATAATCTTATTTATATTTTCTATTTGGATGATTTTTGGAATAATTAGTGTGTTGGAAGACTTGTCAAAATGGGTTTGGATTGAGAAGGGTAGAATATGTATTTCCGATTTTGAAAATAGTAAACTTTAAGCCAATTATAGGAAATGCTTTATAAGGGGTATTGATATTGATAATTGATCAAACTTTCATAATTATAATTAGTAGTAGATAATCAATTTGAAAAAGTTCAAAAGAAGAATTATGCACGAACAAATCGAGACGGATGGAGTATTTTATTTGTTTGGTCAAATATATATGCTCAATAGTGCACGTACTCATGTGGCAAAACAAAGCACCAAGATCCTACTTATCGAAATCTAGTCTAGATGCTCGTTTCTAATAAGAAATTCGGAGTATATTTCATTAAACCAAAGGAATCAAGAAGTATTTTTTGTTTGTTCCATTTGTTTGTTTGAACATTTGATATAACATATATCAAAATCGTAAATTGACGGAACAAAGACAATTAAACTAATTATACTCCTACAAACACCCCACTTGAAATATGTAATTCAACGTCTCATCCTGTAATCCGATAGTGTAATTACATCTTTCTTTTTACTAAGGGTGTGTTTGACAACAAACTACCTAGAGCTGAAGTTGAAAATTGTAGCTGAAAATTGTAATGGTTGGAGATTCTTCTCGTAAGTTATTTGCAAACGCTTCTATGTCTAGGGATATGTGAGATTCTTTTTTCAAAAATCCTTATCTTTTTAATATACCAAACGAGACTTCTAATTAATAAAGGCTCAAGATTACATAAACTATAATCTCAATCATCTGTAAGCTCCTAGGATCCCCTTCCGCCAACCAAATCCCGAATAAACTTGATTCCTAACAAGTATTTTATTGCCCTCGCGTTGCGGTGAGTTTTAAAAATAAATATTTTTTAACTTGAAAGTTAAATTTTATTCGGTTCTTTTAACTTTAACATAAAAAGTATGAACTCATACTCTTTTATAATTGTAAATAACTAAAAAGTTTTCGAATAGCAATGATATAATAATTTAATTTTAAATAATAAAAATATATATAAAATATATTTTCTTTCGTAAATTTAAAACATATGTATATGTAAGATATTATTTCTTTCGAAAATTTAAAACGTTTACTCTTAATAAGAGTTCAATAATTATTATCAATGGATAATAATCATGAGATATAGCTATTGTAACTAATTAATAGTATGGTAAAATAATAGTACTCCCTCCGTCCCAGTTTAATAGTCCATTATTTCCATTTTGGGATGTCCCAAATTAATTGTCCATTATCAAATATAGAAAGGTAACATGATTCTTTTTACTATATTGTCCCTACTTTAAAAATTAAATTACAAAAGTGAAAGGAAGTTCAAATTAATTGGTTAGGGTAAGAATGTCATTGTGCAAAAAGTAAGTAATAATTATTGTGTTTATCTTCAACTGCGTGTAGTTCTGTCTTGGGACAATTAAATTGGGACGGAGGGAGTAGTAAATATGAGTTATATTTAGATACGATACAAAATTAAGAGGAACGTTCAAAAAAGAATGGTAAAAAAATGGAGAATTGAGGAACCAATAGGATTGCTCCATTCCAAAAACTCATTTTCACCTCTCTTTTTTTTTCCAATGTTAAATATCTCACAAACCGTATGTCTATAAATTATAAAAATTACATATTCAGAATCAGCGTTTTTTTCTCTTCGATTCTAGATCCAACAAGATATACTTTTGATAAAGTTTTTTTTTTCTTCATTTTTATTGGATTTTAATGTGAAATCACATGTGATTTAACACTAAAAAAATCACACTCGCTTATATCTCCGATTAAACTTTAAATTCAAATCATTGATTATTTAAAGAGATTAAAACATGAAAAAATAAGTTGTAATCACATGCGATGGAATATGAAAGTATCAATCACATGTGATTAAAGAGTAATAAAATATGAATTTTCAAATCATTGACTATAGTTATATAATTAAGTAAAAATCAATTTGAAATCATACATGAATTATCATATATCAGTAAATTTCTCATCAAATATCAGTTTTTAGATGAAAATCATATGTGATTATATACTAAATCATATGTGATTATAGAACAAATCAATTGTGATTATATAACAAATCACTTGTGATTAAATGTACAAATAACAATCACATGTGATTTTAAATGAAAACTAATGCAATTTTTTATTTTTTATTTATAACTATTAATATGGATTAATATTAAGTTTTAATCATGTGTTAAATAGCATATACCATGAATAAATAATCGTGAACAAATTTTTTATTTTTCATCATAAATCACATGTGATTATATTGTAGAATTGGGTAAAAAAAACGAAGAAAAAAATTTCGTCGAAAGTATAGCTTATGACATCTTTAATCGAAGAGAAAAAAAACGCTGGTTCCGAATATATAATTTTTATAATTTGTGGACTTACGGTTTGTGAGATAATTAACCATGAGGGTAAAAATATAAATGGGTTTTGTAGACAAATTGAACAATCCTATTGGTTCTACCATTCTCTACTTTTTTTGCATTCTTAAAAGAACCCACCTCACAAAGTTAAATACTTATATATCACTTTTATACAAATTCGAAAATGTTTAGACAAGTTTTCAAAATAATAAAAATGTTAATGTCATCTTAAAGATTTGAATTCATGTAGCCTATAACAATCCAAAGTCCCTTATTATTAAACTACAACCATATTATTATAATATATTTAGAATCAATATACAGTATATATATATATATATAAATTAATGTGTCACAAAAAACAAAAAAGTTACTATTCATAAAGAACTACAACCATATTATTATAATATATTTAGAATCAAAATATATATATATAAATGAATGTGTCACAAAAAACAAAATAGTTACTATTCATAAAGGTACCCAATTGATATTAGGGGGTAATTGTCGTGCGGTACCTAACTAATACAACCTTTTGGTCTTAAAAAAATGATTGCGTTCATGGATTTATCATCTACATACACAAAAATATTACATGCAAGTCAACAACATTTGGTAGTAAAAGATTTTAGGAACTTAAAAAAATAGGGTAATGTTCAAATAAGAACACTTATTATGGTGGGAACGGTAGGAACAGACATTTTTACTTTAAACTTTAAGATTAAATTATGTTTTTGATGAAAAATATATATCAAAATTCTTAAAATTGTGTGTTATTTACTATTAGAATTTTTTTTTTTTTTTTAAATGTGATACACATCATAAATTTTTTTTGTGTATCACAGTATCACACATAAAAAGCTATGATACACAACTTTAATTTGTGTATCATATATTTTCTTTTTATTTTTTAATTAATCTAATATTAAAGAGGATAAAATTTTAATAATTTTAGCATAACTTTTTTTGCAAAACATGTGTATACATTGAATTTAAAAGTAAAAAAAGTCGTTCCTACGATAATAAGTGCTCTTACAATAACCTTTCCCTTTTAATTAAATAAGTAAATTAAATGAAACTTATCCTTCACTAGTCTCTCTTTCAATTTATATATTCAAGATTCCAACCCGATAGATTAAACAAATGGGCTTGATTTAGATGATCCTCCAAACAACAAGATATACATTACCTTTTTAGGGTTAGGTTGTCACTATTAGATGTTTACAACTTTCATTTTGGTCCACTAATTTATTTATATTATTATTATTATTTAATTTTGCTAATTAGTTTTAAAAGTCTTGGAAATTAAGGTTGATTACCAAATACTAGTTCGTTTTTAAATATAGATATTTTTCCTTGTTCAAATATGCATCACTGAGGAAGGTTTCTACTAGGTGGTGACATATATGAACTAGGGAAGGTTTCATTAAATTACATGTTTACAACTACCCTTTAATTTATATTATTATAAATTATAATTTTTTTATCATCACATTTGGGGATTATAACAAATTAAACTATATATAAATTCAAAACAATATAAAAATAATTTAAATATATACAAGTGAAAAAATCTAGGATCCCCTTTCTTATTATGCATTCTTCATTCATAACTTTGTGTAACAATTTCCATTCATTACATGAAATTAGCAAATGAGGATACAAAACAAATGGACTTCAAAGAACTTATCATACATGTTGGGAGGGAAGATCACTATGTAAATTTACCTGCGAAAAAACTGGGGGCTGTAGTTTTAAGGTCGAAGTATGATCATCTAAGGATATCGGTGTTGAGTTCCCATCGGATATGAAAGCAGCGACACAAACCAAAACCGGTGTTAAGAACATTATGAGACCAAAAGGAACCATCCATAGTTGTTTGTTACCAGGATGATACTTAACTTCCCATAATAGTAGAATTAAAGCCCCAATCATACTTATTAAAAACAACCCGAAATATGCTATCCATACCTTGATCATCTCCCTTCTTGTTTCTTTCTTCGTGTTGTATGACAACGAACCCATATCAATTTTACTACTCGATCAGATCCTTGGCAAATCTAAATCTTCAGATACCTATGGCGTATCGATAATATCTACGAGGCTATTAGGTTGCAGAAGATAAATTAAGAATGGGAATTTGGGGAGTGATAACAAGAAAATGAAATAGAAGAGAGAAATGAACAGATGGATTATATATATGAATTAAAAGATGCATGCATGGTGACATCATACATTGATTAAGACATGTAATTAAGATATAGTTAGAGGGTTAACGTGCCTTTTTGACAAAGCTAGAAAGCTGTTGCTGGTTAATTTATAGACAGATACACCAATAACATTATATCTATCATTATTTATTTATTTATATTTTATATAATTATTAATACTTATACAATCGGGTGTCTGATATACCAATATTATTGTTGAGATTCTAACTTTTTTAAACCAATATGATAGTTGGATAGATGTTGGATACACTCAATTATTTAATGATATACTTTTTGTTTTTACTGTTGACAGGTAATTTGGTTCTTTTGAAGAGGGTGTTTCGATCTATATTTTATTTTGTTTTACGACCATACTTACAAAATTCTAAAAGTGGTTGACTTGATGCTGTCTGCTAAACCTGGATTGTATCGAATGCGTTGACCATTTACGTTCGTATGATACGAAGAAAAACATGATTTTTTTTATGTGACTTTGAAATTTGTAACAGCTTACGTCATGGACTTTAAAAATTTGAAGCAACAAAAGATATAGTAGTATATAAATTAAGGTTGAAAAATACTCCGATTTATAGTCTTTTATATGAAGAGTTAAAGTTAATTATAGATTAGCAAGGTACTTTTATTTTCGGTCGGATGTGGATGGCCTTGGTATATACTTGATGTTTCAGTGGCATCTTTTTCTAGTGACCGCAGAATCTACCCAACTGCAGAATCTACCCGGCCTAATGACGATGCGTGAACACTGAACAAGTAGTGGCCGGATCCATGAACACAAAGTATTACTCTCTCTCTCCTATTAGAAGCGTTCACTTTTGACTTTTTAAAGTCTTTCTTTTTCAATTTGACCTTAAATATTTTTGTTTGTGTTATATAATACATGATATAAATTATATCAATGAAGATACATTTAATACCCAATCCATTCATATATTTTACATCAGGTATTGTGACACTCCTCCAAATTAGGTATATAATTATACTTAATTACATGCATTTCTTCCGCTAATTCCCTGCATTTGTGTTAAACTAAACCTATGATGTGATATGAGTCTAGCGAACCCAAAGCAATAATACAAAAAGTATTACATTATACGTAGTATTTATAAATTACGTACGAACGTAGAAACGAAGCCGACAAAAATAATTAACCAGATTTGGTAACACGAAATAATTAATAATTCGATTATTAATTACGAGAAATTATATATCTATAACATATAGATAAAATGATTCAATTATACGTTTAACATATAACGTATTATATAACGAACAGAAACAATTCTAAAACGTACCAAAAAGGTCAAAATATGAAAAATGTTATTTTTCTAGTACGTTTTCAAGTATTTAGAACATTACTTCGAATTATGAATTCGAAACTCAACCGAAATTTGGCGCTTATTTGGACGCGCGCAGTAAAATGTACAAATATGTACAACAACTAAAAATAATAATAACCTCATTATTCTGGAAATATATTACGAACCAGGAGAGCATCTACAATATAAAAATATAAAATGTTAAATTTTATATTGCTATAATTATACCTGTACTCGAAATTGAGGTGCCAAAATTTGGCACCTAACGTCAATAATTGAGGCGACAGATTGATTTTAAAACCATACTCGTTACTCCCTCCCATTTCTCCTCTGTGATCTTACACCCAAACACACAACACCTCCAAAAATTTATCTCATTTCCTTCTCACTAAAACTTAACAAGATCAGGAGCAAGGCAGCAGCAGTAGTAGAACACAAGTCAGTGACTCTATCACCATCATCATCATCATCCGATCACCATCTTCATCCTTTTCATCTTTGTAAGAAAACTTATAATCTTTGAATCCTTTGCTTAAATTTCGATATATTAATTGTATATACATCATAATCTAGCTACATAACACATAAATTTGAAAGATTTGAAGCTTTGATCTTGAAAATGAGCTTGAGAAACCAAAACCATAAAACGAAAATCGATTGGTGAAAACTTGTTAAAATGGTATATTATGATGCCAAAACATGTTATGGAACTAGTGTAAACCATTTGGAACATATTGAATACGAACTATAAACGATCGAAGTAAAAATGGACCAAAATTGTGCAGCTCTGTTCTGCGTCTGATGTTTCTGTGCAGAAACACATGGCGCGATCGCGTCATTTTCAACAGCAAAACCCGCTAAAACCTTTTATTACTTCACGCGATCGCGTGAAACAAAAACTTCAGAAATCTTCGAAACTCAGAACGACGCGATCGCGTGGTTTTCAACCACGATCGCGTGAACCTCTTCGAACCAACCGATCGCGTGATATATTTTAACCGATCGCGTAGTTAAGTAGACCACGCGATCGCGTGATCTACTCAACCGATCGCGTGAACTTCATCAGTAGCCAAAACCTGTTGTGACTCAAACACGATGACCGAGTAATAGACAACCCAAATGATTTCGATGAACTAGTAATAGACAAACCATGTGTTACGATGAACTAGTAATGGACAAGTCATGTGATTACGATGAACTAGTAAATGACAACCCAAATGTTTTCGATGAACGAGTAACATACTTATAAACATATACAAACTTAAATACGTACATTTATCGAGTGGGATTATAAATGATTGAGACGTATTTATAGATGAACATTATACGGGACAATTTGGACTTGTGTTTTGTAAACCTAAATGTCGAACAATGTTTATATATATACGAGATATATATTAAAGAAACAACGAATAATAATATATATATATAAAAGAATATATATATATATTCAACTATATAAGTATATATAAGGATATGTACTTACACATTTCGGACAATTCGACAAACGAACAATACTTGGATAATATTATATATTTCCAACAACAATCATCAACGAAATACACAAACCTAAGAAATTGATAATTTCTTCAAACGAACGAATTATTAACATAAGTAAACAAAGTACTTATAGTTAATACATTGTTGTGTATAGGTTGACTACGTTTGGGCTTCGTTACATTATCTCGCTAGCATTCACATCCGAGCACTCACTGTGAGTTCACAAACCCCTTTTACATGTTTTAATGTTTTAAAACCTCGGGGTGGAAAACATAGAAATCGTATGTATAATTGCATGCGACAACTGTTTGAATACTTGATGTATTTACTTAAACTATTGATGAAATGAGATTTCATGTTGTGACTGATTAAATACGGTACGTATTTGCTTAAACTGTTTATGAAGGGGTACTTCATACTTGAACTGTTTGTGAAAGGGTATTTCACACAACTATTTGAACTATGTTTTATGAAATGTATTTCATAACTATTTTGGGAATTTAGGCAACGAATCTTGGTACAGATCTAGGCTGAACGATGTAGTGCATAAAAGACCTTATGGCTACAGACTATAACCATTAGCTAGGTGACTCTAGCCACTGAGTATACGGATAGTACTATCGCCGTGACGACCCTCCTACGGATTTGGGAGCGTATACTTAATTGTCCAGCATGGCAAATAACAACAGATTAGGGTTGTGGTTTGGTTATAGGGTTAGATCGGGTTACCTTACTCGACAGGTTTAGCTCACCTTTCGAGGGATCACCGTCTAAATTTTCCCACTAAACTATTGATTAGGAAAGGATTTCCTACGTACACTGATTTGGAATGTTAATCTTTATTTAGGTTAACTTGTGTTTCCTACTGATAACTGATTTAGGAAATGTTATTTGATTAATAACTTGTGTTTCCTATTACAACTAAAACTGATTTGGGAAATGTTATTTGTTAATAACTTGTGTTTCCTACTTGACAAACAACGCTTTATTTGGAAATGTTATTCTTAAATGATTAACTTGTGTTTCCTACATAACAAACAAACTTGTGAATTCACTCAACAATTTTGTTGACGTTTTACTCTATGTTTTTCAGGGAATTAGCAGCGTAAGTAAGATCTGCATGCATATCAGGACGGACTACCCTGGACTTGTTAGGATGCCACTACTTTTGGGACACTTGGATTTCCTCTGTATAACTGCAACTACTGCAGTCATACCTATGAAATCTACTTTTGATATTATGTATTTTATGAAATACTGATTTCAACCACTACTATTACTGTTACTACTTTTCAAGTGGTAATCTTTTGTAAAACTTTAACTAATGGCATCTTAATCTATTTCGTTCTGCGATAACCATATGCTCTGAGTATGTATGTATCTGTTGGTTGTTTTACTGCTCGCACCCCTGCCACGTCACTGAGCTTCCGCAAACCACTCTATGTAATTGTAATTACCGTTTGGCGGGGTGTGACAGGTATTATATAACACAAACAAAAATATTTAAGGTTAAAGTTGTAAAAGAAAGATTTTCAAAAGTCAAAACTAGACATTTATAATGAGACAGATGGAGTATCAAGAATAATAAAACGTAGATATCAGTGAACATTTAATATATTCAGAAATCTTGACGAGAGAATATCGAAGAAGATGGATTCGAAGAAGAAATTAATATTGATTTATGTTTGTTAGATAGTGTTAGGAAAAAATTGTACTAACCGGAAAAGTTGCTAGAAAAGATATAGAGTAAGGTTCAAATGAGTACGGAAATTTTTGTGAGAATGAGAGAACCAATAGGAATGTATCACATGTCATTAAACTCTCTTTCCCCACGTTTTTAAAAATTAAATATCTTTCAAACGCTAAGTCGAAAAATGACAAAAACTGCACTATAAAAATCAGCGTTTTATTCTCTTCGATTAGAGATGTGACAAGGTATACTTTCAACGAACTTTTTTTTTTGTTTTTCGGTGGATTTTGAAAACTACTAATACATGTGTTACCATCGAGTAACACATGTGTTACTAATTTTGTACAATTTGTAAAACCCAAAAAAAAAAAAGTCGTCGAAAGTATACCCTGTGAGATGACAAATCGAAGAGAAAAAAATGCTAATTTTTATGGTTTTGTAATTTTTATAATTTTTCGACTTACCGTTTGTGAGATATTTGATTTTTAAAAACGTTGAGGAAAATGAGTTTTATGACACGTGGCGCATTCTTATTGGTCCTTCAATTCTCACCAAATTTTTCATTCTCATTTGAACCTCACTATAATGGGTGGAAAATATGTCGAAAATAATTACCAGAACAAGAAAATTCATGTACGCAATTATCATTCTTTTTAAAATGTCATATATTCAATTTTACATTTTTATCACGAAATCGGTTATCATTTTTCCACACAAAATTGTAAATTTATATCCCACATTGGTAACATTATGAGTTCGGCACCCACCTTAAAAATAAAAATAAAAAAGAAAGTTATTAGAACCGAAAAAAGTGGTGGTGGAGATTTAGAACCGAGAAAAATGCATTTTGGGTTAGAGTTATTAAAATATATATGGTAATGATGGTGGTTTGGATAGCCGGGTTCATTTTAATGGGAAGGTAAAGAGAACACATGGAGTAGTATCATTCATCTAGGTGATGGTGTACCCCGTGCTATGACCTCCCAACATTGCTTGGCTCATGGGCTCCAATGTTGGGCATGTCCCCTCCTCCTTTATCAGGGGTAAACCCTAACTACAAACCACATTCATCCAACAACACAACACACTTACAACATGAATCAGGGCAGCCCCCATGCTCCTATCTTCTTCTCCATTGAGAATATGTTTGCTCTCACCATGAAGATCCATGTTCATCCCTTCCGATCCTTACCACCCTCCTCGAATTTATTAGAGGTACCAGGTTAACAGCTACTGTAGTGTAAAGATCGGATCCCTCTCATCACCTAATGCACTCGAGCGATTAAACGCTTGATCATCGGGGATAGTACAATATTTTGGGAAGATGTGTGGATTGGAGTAGTTAGACTAAGGGATAGATTTAACATATTGTATAGTTTAGAGACCAAAAAGGAGGCATTAGTTCAAGATAGATTGTTATGGACGTGTAATGGATGGGAAGGAAACTAGAACTGGTTGAGAGAACTTAAGGGAAGAGCAATATGTGAAATTGGTTGATTTATCTAACGCTCTAACTTCGTTTTTTCCATGTCATGAAGGTAGGGACAAGTGGTGGTGGAAGCTTGAAGGAGATGGCGACTTTAAGACAAAATCTCTAGCTTGAAGGACATATGAGAATCTCATTCAAGCAAGGGATACAAGCGGTGAAACAATGCGCAATAACCTACTGCCCCTAAAGGTAGGTATTTTTATATGGAGAGCGCTGAAGAGAAGAATGCCGGTTCCCGTCGAGCTAGATAAAAGAGGTATCGATTTAAATACAGTTAGGTGCCCTATGTGTGATGATGATACAGAAACAGATGAGCATTCCTTGATTTTCTATAAATATGCCATGGAAATATGGGAAAGGGTATATAAGTGTGGAGGGGGGGGGGGGGGGGGTGTCGCACCCCAAATTATGATGCGGAAGCGATTCGGGTTGGGGCTCGACTAATCAAGGTAATCAACAGCACAAAATATAATGAACGACTCTATATGCGTCGTTTTACAATACATTGATATTATAAAAGTATTACACTGTTTATAATAGTTACAAAAGCTCGCAAGCCAATTGATTGAGATTCTAGGGCATATTTAATTTATACATAATATATATAAATGCAGGGGAATCTCCTGATGTCTGTATGCGACTTGAGCTAATAGTATCCTGATGGACAGTCCAACCTACTGCTGAGTACCAGTGATACATGCTAAAAATGGTCAGCTAAAAGCTGGTGAGCTCACAGGTTTGTATGTCAAAACATATCGTATGAACCGCAAGATTTTAATGTAATGATTTGCAACTAAGCAAATAAATGATGTATATACAGCCATGAGCACATAGTCTGAGCTTAACTGAGGTGTCAGGATCCACATTCAAGGACCTGATCGAGGGTACCTTCCCACGAGTGCCTAATCTACACTCGCTTGAACAAATGCTAATGCGTCCGTTTGACCAGTTAGTGCTTGCTAACCAGGACGAGGATTGTCAATCCTATATGGTACCATACACTAACATTCACGCTACAGAAGTATTACCAAACTATGTTGTGGAGGACTTTAAGATGATTAGTTGTGAGAAACTCATGTAGTATAAAGCGTTGTTTTGTACTTGCGTTCACATGTAAATAAAACGGGCAATGGATCACACCCCTGAGTGAAAAACAGTAAAATAGGGGCTATGAGACTCACCTGAGTTTGATGCATTTATCTCAATAAACGTGCGTTGCTTAGCCAAGCAATGATGTCCGAAGACTGTAACCTGAGGGCATCCAAGACGCGCGTTGGTTAATACGAGTAGGTATCTCAAAAGATCACCTATGCTAGTTGATCACACAACTAGAAATGTCCAAATACTTTTGGTTCGTTTGTTTGCGTTTTGAAAACGTGTACGGCCCGTTGGTGAGTTTTCATAATAATAATCTTAAAGTATTATTATTATATGTTGTTTCTTTGTATACTATCAAAGTATATGTTTCATGTGTTGTATCGTATATAGATATTGAAGTAGCATGTGTTCGGCACTTACTGTGAAAACTAGTTTTCAAGGTTCTGTTTTAAGTGACACTCAATGCATCACTCAGTAGTTATTGGCGACACTTAGGAAAGTGTCGCAGAAAACTGCAAGTTCAGAATTATTAGCGACATTTCTTGAAGTGTCGCAGGATGCGTCACTGAGTTGCGGCACTTAGATAAGTGTCGCAGATTATGATTTCATAAGTATAGCGTCACTTGATTGAAGTGTCGTAGGTAACGACATTTGGATTTTATGCGGCATTCAAGTCAGTGTCGTAGAAGGCGACATTCGATGGTTGCGGCACTTAGGTTTAGTGTCGCTAATAATAAGGTTCAGTTATAATATGCGTCACTTGATGGAGTGTCGCAGAAAACACTTGGTCCCTGCGACACTCGGGTCTGGTCAGCTCAACACTTAATCGAAAACGTGGTCAACGACCTCGGTTTGACCCGAGACTTTTACCCAAGTTTTAAAATGGCTCATAAAGTTTATAAAAATTATCGGTTCGTGTCGGGGTTATCCCGAAGTGTCGGTTTTTAAACCGTGTCTTAAAACTTCAAGATTTTATGATTTCGGTTTTGTCAGTTTGTTTCGCCATTTATTTTCTACCATTTCTAGTCTGCATCAATTCTCACAAAAATTCTCAGTTCATCAACTATGTGTCTAGTCTAATACGTAATTTTTCCGGTAATAAAAGAGTTCATTTAGATGGGTAAATAATTCGCGAAGGAACCGAACTCAGTTTTCGACAATTTCTTACAATAGTCCAAAGATCGGTTTATAGATAAAAATTCATAGATTTCTGGAAGGAGCCAAAGAAGAACTTTTTGTAGAGCTCTTCCATACAAAGATTTTGGTATATTTTCATGGTCTAATTCCACCTAGAACTCAAGTTATGGTCGATTTAGTAAGCTGTGTTTTCTGGGACAGAATCTGTCACTTTTAGATGTTTATGAAAAACGAGTTTTTGCTTTAGATTTGGACATAAACATATTGTATGATCTACTAGACATGTAAATAAACATCATACTAGGAAATATAGCAAAAGAAATAATATTTTTACAAGAAGATCAAGGATCTAGAATGGAAATGCAAAGAGGATGCGACAACCGAGCGTTTCCTTCGATTTTCTTCAAGTTTCAAGTGGTGGCTAGTGGTGGTTTATGGTGGGTGGCTGGATTTCGGCCAGAGGGTGTGAGAGAGCAGATTTGAGAGTGAGGGGGTAAGGGAGTGGGTCTTTGAGTAAGGAAATGAAAGTGAGGTTGAGTGTGGTGTTGAGGTGTTTGTTGGTTCAAGTCAACAAGAGTGAGAAGGGCATGGGGTGGGGATTTCCAGCAGAAATCAGGTGGGTCCCACCCCATGTGATGTTTAAATTGTTTCCTCAAAGTTACGTTAATTCCCGTGTTCGTTCACATGACGTTTATTTAGACGTTAAACGTTTAATACACGCGTTTTAAATGACGATTTAAATCTCGATATTTTTACTTGAAATATGTAATATAATTACTTGAAAACATTTATAAAAATGTTTCGTTAATTTATCGATCTCGTTTTGCGAATTCATTTTACGGAGGTTTAATCGCGTGACGTTTAAACTAAACGTTTTTGTTATCGGTTTAAGGTACGATGTTTTAAATAAAAGTTTTACTCGAAATGATATATTTTATATTCATAAAATATATTTTTGGTTCTCATTCGATTGTCGGGCACGTTTCGCGCTTTTTTTTTTTTTTGCATATACTTATTTGATACGATACGAAATACTCGTGAAATATTATCGAAATAATATTTTGAAATCAATATGTTTATTAAATAATTTCATATTATTTAATAAATAATGTTCACCAACATCCGTATAAAGCGTATCGATATCCATTCGATATAAACGTGCACGATTTATCCAAATCGTGTATATGTATATATATTCAACAATATATATAGAAGGATACATAAATTAGCATAATCAAAGAACTAATTACATGTATTAACAGATGATAAGGCACTAATTACTAATCCTAATTTGGCGGGTGTCACAGGGGGCCTAGGGATTGTGTCTAACTTGAGTTTGTCAGAATGCTTTAAAGGGATCGGGGGTAATATGGGTTCAAAAATTGGAAAGAAAATGTGGCAGTAAGTTGAGTGGGTTTGTGGGTATATGATATGAACAAATAAAAATCAAAAGGTTTTTGGAAAGAAGTGGTTGAGTGTTCCGGTTGTGTTCAATGAGATACAGGTGCGAAGCTATGAATGGGTGTCTATGTAACACCCGCAAAATTAGGACTGTGATTAGTGCCTAATCCCTTAATTAATCCCGCGTATTTAGTATGAAATAGGACTAAGTACGGCGATTATTATATATATTATGTATATGCACGTATGCGATTCGTACATATTGTACAAAATTCGAGTCAAATAAATAATTGACAAAACCCAAACGCTGACGTTGGTGACACTTTATTTCAAATAACATAAATCTATTTTTTTGAAAATTAGTCGTTATTCATTTGGACTTATACCACACGAGATTAGAAAACGAGAAACACGCGAGCCTGAGACCCAAATGGGTCGGCCCGTGGGCTGCGAACCCAGCCCTCCCCCAATTATAAAACCCCCAAATTTTCATTTCCTTCATTTTATCACAAACACCAAACACACCCTTCTCATCCCTCCCTTTTTTCTTCCTCTCGGTTTCTTTCACCAACCGAAAAACAACAACAATAACAACAGCAGATCGGCAGCAGCTAAAGCAACCAAACATCATCATCTTCATCATCATCGCGTTTCATCATCATCTTCATCCTGATCCGTCACTCCCTCTTTAATTCTTCGTGTTAGAAATGTTTAAAACATCATGTATAAGTGTTCCATCAACTGATTTTGTCCAAGAAAACTATTGAAAACGTTTTAAAAACTCGAAACCCACCTCAACGTTCGCATCAGTTCGTCGTGCGAACTGAGATGAACTGTGACACCCGACAAATTAGGGCTAGTTATTAGTACCTAATCATGCTTTAATACATGTAATTAGTTCCGTGTTTGGCTAATTGTATGTATCATTACGTGTATTTTATAAATATACGCATTTACGCGATTCTATTTAATCGTGCATTTTATTATATCGGCCTAATTCCGATTCATCTATATGGACGTTGGTGAACTCAAATTATTAAATAATATGAAATTATTTAATAAACATAGTGATTTTCTAAATATTATTTCGATTATGTTTCATAAGTATTTTGTATCGTACCGATTAAGTTATACGCGACCAAAACGCGCAAAACACACCCAACAAACAAAATTTATAAAAATTATATTTTTATAATTCATTTCCAAGTATTTTGATAAAATACTTCAATTAAAATTAACGCAATTACGCCCAATCAAATATAACGTTTAATAACGTTACGCAATTAATTAATCATTAAACGATCATGCAAACCAATACCGTCACGATACCAAACATTTTAATAAGTGTTTTCAAGTAATATTAAGTATTACTTCAAGTTAAAATATCGAAATTTAATCGTTACTCAAATTACGTACGTATTTCATTTAACGCGCGTATTAACGTTGAAACGACCGGGGAAACGAACACCGTACGGAACGCAAACGCGAGGAACAAAAATTGGAGTCATCTCCACCTTGTGGGACCACCTACCCACCAGTTTTCAAACTTGAAAACAAGATCCACACTTTGTGGATCTTGTTTGTTAAAAGTCAAGACCAAAGCTACCACCATCACTTTTCTTTTTCATCCCATTTCATCAATAATTGCACTCACTTCTCACTCTCTCCTCACTCCCTCACGTTCTCTGCTCTCTCTCTTTCTCTAAAACCATACCAAAAATTCCCAAATCTACCATCATATTGAAGAAGGAAGCAAGGAAAAGGAAGAGGAGGTCCAAAACCGAGCACATCACCTTGTTTCGCCACTAGATCACGTTTTCTTTGTAAGAAACTCTAACTCTTTTGCTATAATTCCTAGGATCAAGTTTATTTACATGTTTAGTTGATCATCTAACAAGATAATTGTAACATCCTCGAAATGGACCTAGTTGTTTTATATTATTTCTTGATTTAAATTAGTATTTAAATGTGTTTGGAAATAATATTGTTTGAAATAGTTGAAATAATTGGAATAGGAGCCGAATATTCCAATGTGATAAGTGAATTATTAATTGTTGTAAATTAATATAGTTGACGGTACAATAAAATGTTTGGACTCGCAAATGGTTTTCTGGTTCCAGACAATAGATTGAGATGGGGTATTAAATTATACCCGTATAATAGAAGGTCGGTTGAGGAACCGACTTATGTTTCTATTTATTTAACTTTCCTTATTAGGAAAGTTTATTTCCTTTTATCCAATTCCTTTGAAAACCCTATGAAATCTTAATCAAAAATCAAAATCAAACATGAATTAAGAATCTGAAGCTGTGATTCTGATTTGTTCATAATCATAATCATGTTCTTTCTTCAAAATTGTAAGCTTCATTCTTGAAATTTGATATTTAGTGAATTAGATGAATTATGAAATTTGATATGAAATTTGATGTTAGAACTTTGTTACAACTGTTACATATTGATGTTGTGAAGTTATTTATAGCGAAAATCAGTTTAGAAACCGAATTTGAGGTTTTTGGTGATTTTGCTCGGGTTAGGGTTTTGAGCAGGATGAACAGGGCTGGAACGAAGGTGGAATCCGGCGGATTCAATTGAATCCGGCGGATTCAGATAAATTAGGGAATCCGGTCGGATTCAAAGGAATCCGGCGGATTCAAATGCTAAAAACCGGATCCTAAGTTTTGCAAATTTCAAAAGTGCATAAGTGTTTAATAGCACTTTAGAGACCTCTTTTTTGTAACAAAATTTCATTAACACGGATTGAGCTGAAATTCGCATGTCCACTCGAAAACGACCCAATGATCAAAGCTATGTACTATAGCCTAGTCAGTTTTTGGCCATTTGGGGTCGTTTAGGGGTCGAAAATGACATTTTACTGTTTTTGAATCTTATTTCGGGACTTTTGATTATGTTCCGAATTGGACCTTTGTTTGCTGTGATCGTAGGGATCACCTGATACATGTAATTATGTTATAATTGTGTAACGATGTTAATTACATAAGTATTATCAGTTGATACAAGTTACTAACTCATTGTTTAATTGATTGTATTCTCAGATGTGGAGAAGGCTCAGTAATATTAGACTTCTGAGCTTGCAGCTGAGGTGTCGGTGAGTGGATCTGTAACCTCAGTGTGATTTAGTTGTAATGATTTGATTTACAACCAGTAATTTATAGTATTACTTTGATATGATACATCTGTAGAGATATCTTGCCATGATAGTTTAATTAGTTGCTTACTTGGCATCTGTAACCTCAGTGTGATTTAGTTGTAATGATTTGATTTACAACAAGTAATTTATAGTATTACTTTGATATGATGCATATGTTGAAACATGTTGCCATGATAGTTTGGCATGTTTGTTTACTTAGCTGATTTGTGCTAGTAAGTAAGATTCAGAGGTCAACTTGATTTGATAGTTGGACTTGTTGTTATTGTAGACGACAGGAGATCTCGGAAACTTGAAATGTTGGTTTAGAGATCTAGGTCGTGTGTGATTGACAACAAGTTATCGGTAGTTCTGTATGGGCCAATACAGATGATTGATAAGAGTTCCTTGAGTACCAAACCGGTATTAGGGTGTCTCAGGGACCACCGATCCTCATGATGTTGCGTGTATGACATTGATTGGATGTCGAGTGAATGATTGATTTTCTGTTTATTGTTATTTGATGTAAACAAATTGTTATGCTAGGTTAGACTGTTGTTTATAGTTTCACTCACTTAGCGTTGTGCTAACCCCACCACAGTTCTTCCTGCAGGTTGAAATAGATGGGACATATTGGGCAGGGCAGGAAGTGCTTGACTGGATGGAATGTTTGACAGGCTGTAACTCTGATGCGATTTGATAATCATAGAAATGTTTTTAATAACACCCAGTTGTAGGAAATGTCTAGTACTTTGATTTGAAAAAGTTTATTGACATTTTGAGTACATTGATAGTATGTTTTAAATATACGCTTCCTAGTCGCCATTATTGTAATTAAACGAGGGGTGTTTTAAGTTGGTATCAGAGCAATAGTTTGGGTGAATTGAGCATGATAGTATGTTCAATCCTAAACTTGGATTGAGTTGAGTCAAACATTCCAGTGGGTGCGGGTTTAGTTGATTAGTGAATGTGTGAGAAAGTGATTAGTTGAATATGTACTAACCCTTAACAAGTTGTGAAGTTGTCATTTGATTGCAGAGACGGAGGAACATGAGTATCTGATTGGTATATTTCATGTTTCCTCAAAACTCGTTGGCTTAAGATTGCCAGGTAATCTTCGATAAGCCTATGTTAATTTAAATTAACTTGAATTGTTTACTCTGTTATGTTGAGTAAGCCTTGTTATGAAGTTAATTGAGTCAGACTGATATGATTCCCCAGTTGTGAGTCAACTAATGATTGTTATAGGTTGACATGAGGAGAGAAGTGTTAAATGAGATGTTTATTGTTGCTCATTGTTGTGATTATTTCTGATTGAATTGTAAATGCAGAAATATGTTTAAGTAGACAGAGAGTTGATTAAGGTTTTAACAGAATTGATGTTAGGACCTAAGGAGTGTCTTTATTGGTGAGACAAGATAATTGATAGTATTATATTAGTGAGGTATGACTTGAATCCTGGTTAAGGAATGTAGTGTCATTTGACTTGAGAATGACTGCTATTTGAGAAAACATGTGTTTATGTGACTATATGATACGTTTGGACTATAGTTAAACACTTGATTTAAACCAGGATGGATAGGTTTATGAGACACGTAGAGTATAAAAATGTGAAATTGATTTGGGAAGTGATAGATCTTTCTGATCAATTGTGAATTAATAGATGAAATGTTTTATAGTAACCTGATTGAGTAGGCTTGTTGTGACATTGATGCTTGGTAGTATAGCATATGTCAAAGTGATGATAGTTAATTAAGATGTGTCCTGAATTTTGAAGTAAATAAGGACATTGTTCAGCATAAATGGTTGAATATGTAAGTAGTAAGCTGATTTTGAGTATGTATCAGCTGTTAAAAACTATTAAATGGATTTTGATTGATTTGAAATCATGAAGTATTTAATATATATGAGATAAGAGTAAATCACATGGATAATTATAATGTAGAGTAGCCTGAGAATGGATTGTGAAGAACATAATCTTGCAACGCCTGATCACCGTTGTTATATTATGTTGTGTCACATGAATTTGTTGAGGCTACTTGGTATAAAAGAAATGTAATGTGATTTTGAAAATTGAGCATGAAAGTATGCTAAGTTGTTTAATAGTTGTTTGAATAAGAAAACAATCAGTCGATAGAACTGTGGTAGTTAAACTGTAATGTGTGAGTGTAAATATATTTGTCATTGATAGTTGTTTTGATGATAAACATAAATGATAAATATGATTTTGTTGAAAATATAGTTGTAACCGATTGTGTTAAATTGACCATAGGCGGAATCGATAGTGTTTAAATGAATCACTATGTTGTAAATGGCTTGTATGAAGCCAAGATTAATGTAGGTTGTTTCTGTCCTTGTGAAGGATTGATAAGATTATTGAATGTAATAATTTAAATAATATGTTTGAAAGTAAACATATAATATGAAATGGTTTGTTGGAAGTTAACTTGATGGTATGTTAACTTTGAAGGTCAAACCATGAATATAGAATTGTGTATGTATGTGTGGTATACATGAAAACAAATGGCAGGATGAATTTTAATAGAATGAATTAAAATATGCCATAAGTTGTGTAAAGTTAGTTAATTGTGATTAACTTGATGTAGATTTTGTTAGAAGTGTGTTGAAAAGTAGCACATTGTGATATTATGATGCTTGACCTGTAGTATCGTAATATTGATTAATGTTGACTTAGTTGCTATATTAATGGGATATAGTACTACGTGATTGTGTGATTAAAGTTGTATAATTTTCTAAATGCTTGTGATTAGTAGTTTAAGATTTAAGAATGTGAATTGAATTAACTGGTTGCTAAGATAAGATTCTGGATGTCTTACCAGTTTAAGTAATATATGAATTCTAACTTGATGGTTAGTTGGATTTTGAAAATAAATAGTAAGTATTGATAGGTGTACTGAAATGTAAAATCATTAGTGTTGTGATTATTGATTGAACAATTGTTGTTGTTGACAATTGATAGGTTGTAATGAAATGAATTGCAAATGGAAATAAGTCAATGTAGAGGTTGGTTGAATGTAGGTAATATTTGATTTTGGTACTTTTGTTGACTGAGCAGAGTACTTGTTGATTGTAGTCTTACATACTGAGTTTGACCTCCGCTTTGCTTAGTTAGGTGATATGAATCTGGAGTTACTTTTAAGTAAAGAATTTCATATGGTAGTATTGATAAGTGAACATGATAGGTTGTTCCGGAAAGTAAGTATGAAACTTTTGAATGAAAAGTTGACCTAGATTTGAATTTTAAATCTTTGATAGTAGAGATTTGAGATTGCTATATGTATATTAGACTGATTGTTAGTCAGAAGCTGAATTATATTTCAGTGTTGCTAGGTACATTGTGGTTTAATAAACACTGTTGTTGTGATATTGTTGCTGCTGTTTTATTGTTAACAGTGATGAACAGTGAGAGTTGCTAATTTCTGGTTGCATAGACCTATTAAGTGATGTTAAGTTTTACTTGTTGATTAAGTGATTGTAGGTTTCACTTGTTGAAGTAAGTGTTTGTCTATAAGATATATCTGATTGATGATATTAATTAGATGCACTGTATGTGTGCATAGGAAAAGACAGAAGCATGTACATTTGGATATGTGCATGTGGAAAGAATTCAAATATTCTAAGTATAGTTGTAAGTTGCTATTGAGGATTAATGTATACTAAGAGGTATGTGATTATATCACATTAGTTAGACTGATTTAGTGAGGTTAGATTTCGGGGACGAAATCTCTTTAAGGGGGGGAGAGTTGTAACATCCTCGAAATGGACCTAGTTGTTTTATATTATTTCTTGATTTAAATTAGTATTTAAATGTGTTTGGAAATAATATTGTTTGAAATAGTTGAAATAATTGGAATAGGAGCCGAATATTCCAATGTGATAAGTGAATTATTAATTGTTGTAAATTAATATAGTTGACGGTACAATAAAATGTTTGGACTCGCAAATGGTTTTCTGGTTCCAGACAATAGATTGAGATGGGTATTAAATTATACCCGTATAATAGAAGGTCGGTTGAGGAACCGACTTATGTTTCTATTTATTTAACTTTCCTTATTAGGAAAGTTTATTTCCTTTTATCCAATTCCTTTGAAAACCCTATGAAATCTTAATCAAAAATCAAAATCAAACATGAATTAAGAATCTGAAGCTGTGATTCTGATTTGTTCATCATCATAATCATGTTCTTTCTTCAAAATTGTAAGCTTCATTCTTGAAATTTGATATTTAGTGAATTAGATGAATTATGAAATTTGATATGAAATTTGATGTTAGAACTTTGTTACAACTGTTACATATTGATGTTGTGAAGTTATTTATAGCGAAAATCAGTTTAGAAACCGAATTTGAGGCTTTTGGTGATTTTGCTCGGGTTAGGGTTTTGAGCAGGATGAACAGGGCTGGAACGAAGGTGGAATCCGGCGGATTCAATTGAATCCGGCGGATTCAGATAAATTAGGGAATCCGGTCGGATTCAAAGGAATCCGGCGGATTCAAATGCTAAAAACCGGATCCTAAGTTTTGCAAATTTCAAAAGTGCATAAGTGTTTAATAGCACTTTAGAGACCTCTTTTTTGTAACAAAATTTCATTAACACGGATTGAGCTGAAATTCGCATGTCCACTCGAAAACGACCCAATGATCAAAGCTATATACTATAGCCTAGTCAGTTTTTGGCCATTTGGGGTCGTTTAGGGGTCGAAAATGACATTTTACTGTTTTTGAATCTTATTTCGGGACTTTTGATTATGTTCCGAATTGGACCTTTGTTTGCTGTGATCGTAGGGATCACCTGATACATGTAATTATGTTATAATTGTGTAACGATGTTAATTACATAAGTATTATCAGTTGATACAAGTTACTAACTCATTGTTTAATTGATTGTATTCTCAGATGTGGAGAAGGCTCAGTAATATTAGACTTCTGAGCTTGCAGCTGAGGTGTCGGTGAGTGGATCTGTAACCTCAGTGTGATTTAGTTGTAATGATTTGATTTACAACAAGTAATTTATAGTATTACTTTGATATGATACATCTGTAGAGATATCTTGCCATGATAGTTTAATTAGTTGCTTACTTGGCTGATTGTGCTAGTATGTAAGATTTTGAGGTCAACTTGATTTGATGGTTGGACTTGTTGTTGTTGTAGACGACAGGAGATCTCGGAAACTTGAAATGTTGGTTTAGAGATCTAGGTCGTGTGTGATTGACAACAAGTTATCGGTAGTTCTGTATGGGCCAATACAGATGATTGATAAGAGTTCCTTGAGTACCAAACCGGTATTAGGGTGTCTCAGGGACCACCGATCCTCATGATGTTGCGTGTATGACATTGATTGGATGTCGAGTGAATGATTGATTTTCTGTTTATTGTTATTTGATGTAAACAAATTGTTATGCTAGGTTAGACTGTTGTTTATAGTTTCACTCACTTAGCGTTGTGCTAACCCCACCACAGTTCTTCCTGCAGGTTGAAATAGATGGGACATATTGGGCAGGGCAGGAAGTGCTTGACTGGATGGAATGTTTGACAGGCTGTAACTCTGATGCGATTTGATAATCATAGAAATGTTTTTAATAACACCCAGTTGTAGGAAATGTCTAGTACTTTGATTTGAAAAAGTTTATTGACATTTTGAGTACATTGATAGTATGTTTTAAATATACGCTTCCTAGTCGCCATTATTGTAATTAAACGAGGGGTGTTTTAATAATGTCCAAAACCATGGTTGAAACTCGTTGTTCTTAAGTATATATAAAGTATATAATATGTCCCAGAAAATAACCCTCACTAAAACGAATATAACTTGAGTTGTAGGATGAATCAACGCATGAACTTTATACCAAAATCTTCGCGTGAATGTCTTGTACAAAAAGTTCTTCTATGGCCACCTCTGAAAATACACGGTTTTTAGTGTAGAGGCTAATCTTTGGACTGACCTCACTTTTGAGACGAAACCGACCACCCTTCATATTTATTTTTGTTAAAAACAGTAAACGGACATACAAAAATATCATAAAATGCAGAAATGACCTAGACATATATGAGAACATGTGTGATTTTTGACTAGGTATGAATTGGAGTAGAAGTGGTCCAAATCGAGAGGTTTTGTGAGTCCAAAATCTGGAAAACGAATACTAAGGGACTGTTTTGGTGCTTTAACAAAACCGACACCGAGACGAACCAATAATTTTTATAAACTCATTTAACCATTTTAAGGGTTGGGTAAAAGTTTCGGGTCAAACTGAGACCATTGACCATGTTTTCGACAATGACATATACCTGCGACACTTAACTCGTGTGACGCCAAACTTTCTAAATTTCACATTATATGTGACACTTATAATTCATTTTTCAAAATAAGTATCAAACGTCGCGTAACATTTAATACTTATACAATACAACATTTAATCATTTCAAATATACTTTATAAGTATATCATTTCAACATCATAATAATAATACTTTGGAATTATTATTCGAACTCACCAACGGGCCGTACATAATTACAAAATACAAACAATCCAAAACTAATCATTTGGACATTACTAGTTGAATGAGCAACTAGCAAAAATGGTCTGTTAAGACATCTAATCATTATTATAACCTTGCGCGTTTAGGACGCCCGGCAGGGTCAGTCGTTGTAACGACATCAAATCTGTGTGAATCATCATAATTGTTGGCTAACAATTCATCAGACTCAGGTGAGTCTCATAGCCCCTTTTTAAATGCTTTTACCTAGGGGTGAGATACATGCTCGTTTTGTTTTACATGTGAACGCAAGTATCAAATTATCAAGTATGCTGCATGAGTTGTTTTCATCTAATCAATCAAAGTCCTCTGAAGCATAGTTCTGTTAATATGATTTAGCGTGAATGTTAGTGTATGGTACCATATGGGATTGACAATCCCCGTCCGAGTTAGCAAGCACTAACCTGTCAAACAGACGCATTATCATTTGTTCAGTATTGAGTGTAGATTAGGCACTCATAGAGAGGCACCTCGCTCAGGTCCTTAAAGGTGGATCCTGACCCCTCAGTTAAGCTCAGACTATGTGCTCTTGGCAGTGATACTCATTATTCATTTATTTACATGTTTTGTAAATCAACTCATTAAATCTTGCGGTTCATAAATCATATTTTATCATATTAAACCTGTGAGCTCACCAGCTTTTTAGCTGACCTTTTAGCATGTTATCTCAGGTACTCAGCAGTAGGTTGGACTGCCCATCAGGATACTGTAGCTCGAGTCGCATGCAATCATATAAACATCAAGAGATTTCCCTGCATTTCTATATTTTGTATAAATTAGATATGTATTAGAATCTCTCAAATATCTATGCGAACTCGTCTTTTGTAAAACATATGTAGACTTTTACGTTAATCAATGTAAGTTGTAAAACGACGCATGTAGTGGTCGTTCATTATATATCTTGTGTGCTTTGTATATTGATTAGTCGCGCCCCGACCCGATTCGCTTCCGCAACCCGAATTAGGAGGTGCGACAGATTGGTATCAGAGCCTAAGGTTATAGTGAACTAGGTTGCATTAGTGGGCCTAGACTATGACCGTTAGGCAGTATTTTCTGTTAAGTGTGATTGGTTCAAGAGTTACGTCATACAAGTTTAATTTAACATAGCTTGATCAACTATGTACAATTAAATAAAGATGATGTAAGGCTTGAAATGGTTATGCTGGAATAGGAATACATTAGTTGACTCTGACCTCGAGAGAAACCAGGACTCATAATTGTTTGTGCTAGACACTCATAAGACTATTATGTGATATATGTATGTATACATGGATAGTCATCGCTCAAGCACTGTACGCTAGTCTATTATATATATAGGCACTCACATTTCCAAACACTTTGTCATAGAGATGGCAAACACACCCACCGAAACATCTTCTACTTCATCCCACTCTCGACAACATCTCTTGGGATCGCGAAACTCATAGGTAGCTAGGAGGACCACCGAGTCACTTCGAGCTAGACCCTATCCAACTAACAACAATTCAAATAACCAGGCTAGTTAGCACGCAGTTGCTAGTCAGTAGAGATGATTATTCAATACCCCTCGATTGTTCTATAATGTTGATTGACATATTATGATGTTGTATATTACCGCATTTATGTATGTACATCTATGATAATCATCATTTATAAACAATCTCTCACGAACATATTCCTTCTGTTCTCAGAAAAATCATGCCGCCAAAGTCAAGGACTTACACTGATGCCCAGATGGCATCTATCATCTCTCAGGCTGTAACTGAAGCCTTGGCGCGACAGTCGTTAGAGACCTCCAGAAGGAATAGTGATACTGTCGATACCACTCCTACTGCTAAGCCTTGTTCCTACAAGGACTTCCAGAACTGCAAACCCTTGAACTTTAAAGGAACTGAAGGAGCCATCGGCCTAATCAGATGGTTCGAGAAGATGGAGTCCGTCTTCCGCATCAGTAAATGTGCGGAAGGGGATAGAGTTCAGTTTTCTACATGCACCCTTGCTGACGGTGCCCTCACCTGGTGGAACTCGTATGCCCAGTCTGTGGGTATCGACACCGCCTATTTACTCTTATGGGAGGATCTGAAGAAAATGCTCACGGATAAGTATTGCCCAACTGAAGAACTCCAAAAGCTAGATGAGGAGTTTTGGCATCTCAAGGTTCAAGGAACCGACATTGTTGGATATACTACTAGGTTCCAACAACTTGCAACCCTTCGCCCAGCCTTAGTGAGCACTGAGACCGACAAGGTCAAGAGGTACATCCGCGGTCTTCCGGAACCTGTCCGGGGGAACGTCGCCTCTTCTAGCAAAACCACTATTCAGGGGACAATTCGATTAGCTCATGAGCTCATGGCTATGCAAGAGAGCCAAGGAAACCCTGTCTCGTCTTCTGGGAACAACAACAAGAGAAAATGGTCTGGGAATCAGAACCAGCAGACCTTCAAAAAGACCGAGACTGTCAAGAGTGACACATCAGGTTCTGGGGAGATGAAAGGGTACACTGGAAGTAAACCCTACTGTTCAAAGTGCAATCGTCATCATGATGGTCCTTGTGGTACACCCTGTAACAACTGCAAGAGATATGGACATCTTACCAAAGACTGCCGAACACCTGCAACCAACCCCACCACCAACACCAACAACAACCAACCCCGAGCTTGCTATGAGTGTGGAAACACTGGACACTTCAGGAATGCGTGTCCAAAGTTGAAGAATAAGGGGAACAACAACAACAATGCTAAGGGCAGAGCTTTTGTGCTGAATGCTGGAGAGGCCCGTGAAGACCCTAATGTGGTCACGGGTATGTTTCTTCTCAACAATTTAACTGCTTCAGTTTTGTTTGATACTGGTGCTGATAGGAGTTTTATATCTGAGGAATTTAGCCCACTATTAGACATTTCCCCAGTTGCCTTAGAAGCTAAGTACACTGTAGAGTTAGCTAATGGCAAATTGATTGAGGCCGATAGTGTGTTACCAAATTGCACCCTAAACCTCGCAAACGAACTATTTCCCATAAACCTCATACCCATCGAGATTGGAAGTTTTGACATAGTAGTAGGCATGGATTGGCTATCCAAGCATCGAGCTGAAATTGTCTGTCATGACAAAATCGTTCGTATTCCTCTCGTCACTGGTAGTACTTTGATCATACAAGGGGAGACCGGTGGAACGAGATTGAATATCATATCCTGTATGAAGACTAGCAAGTACCTTAGGAAAGGATATCAGGAAATCCTCGCTCATGTTATTGAGAAGAAGTCAGAAGAGAAGCGACTTGAGGATGTGCCCATCGTCAGAGACTTTCCAGAAGTCTTTCCTGAAGAATTGCCTAGTCTTCTACCACCAAGGCAAGTTGAGTTCTCAATAGACCTTGTGCCTGGGGCAGCACCCGTGGCACGAGCACCATATCGTTTAGCCCCTTCAGAACTTCAGGAATTGTCTATTCAGTTACAGGAACTTCTGGATAAGGGTTTCATAAGATCGAGTTCTTCACCCTGGGGAGCTCCGGTCCTGTTTGTGAAAAAGAAGGACGGTTCATTCAGGATGTGTATCGACTACAGAGAGTTGAACAAATTAACCATCAAGAACCGTTATCCACTTCCCTGTATTGATGACCTGTTCGACCAACTCCAAGGGTCAAGTGTTTATTCAAAAATAGATCTACGATCGGGTTATCATCAGTTACGAGTTCGCGATGAAGATATTCCAAAAACCGCTTTCCGAACTCGCTAAGGTCATTACGAGTTTCAGGTTATGGCCTTTGGTTTGACTAACGCACCAGCAGTATTCATGGATCTTATGAACCGAGTGTGCAAACCATACCTCGACAAGTTTGTCATTGTTTTCATTGATGACATTCTTATCTACTCACGTAACGAGCAAGAGCACGAGCAGCATCTCAAAACCATTCTAGAACTCCTTAGACACGAGGAATTATATGCTAAGTTCTCCAAGTGTGAATTATGGATTCAGACCGTTCAATTCCTTGGTCATGTGATTGATAGTCAGGGAATTCACGTTGATCCATCAAAGATTGAGGCTATCAAGTGCTGGCAAGCACCTACAACGCCGACCGAAGTACGCCAATTCTTAGGACTTGCTGGGTACTATCGGCGTTTCATTGAAAATTTCTCAAAAATAGCTCAACCTCTCACAACACTGACTCAGAAAGAGAAGAAGTTCAATTGGACTGATAAGCAAGAGTCAGCATTTCAGCTATTGAAGCAAAAGCTTTGCAGTGCGCCTATCCTATCATTACCCGAAGGCAACGAAGACTTCGTGGTATACTGCGATGCTTCACACCAGGGTCTTGGTTGCGTGTTGATGCAACGAGACAAGGTCATAGCCTACGCTTCCCGACATCCTAAAGTTCATGAAAAGAATTACACGACTCATGACCTCGAGCTGGGGGCCGTGGTGTTCGCACTCAAAATCTGGAGACATTATCTGTATGGCACAAAATGTACCATCTTCACTGATCATAAAAGTCTTCAGCATATATTCGATCAGAAGGATCTTAACATGAGGCAACGTCGCTGGGTCGAGTTGCTTACAGATTATGATTGTGAAATCAAGTACCACCCAGGGAAGGCTAATGTAGTTGCCGATGCCCTAAGTCGAAAGGAGCGTACCAAACCACTACGAGTCCGAGCCCTCAGTATTACCATTCATAATGATCTAATCATTCAAATCCTCACCGCCCAACTCGAAGCATTGAAACCTGAAAACATCAAAGACGAGGCCTTGCGAAACATGGAGAATCAATTCGAAACCAAACCCAATGGGGTCAAGTACTTCGCAAATCGAATCTGGTTACCGAAGTTTGGAAACCTTCGAGACTTAGTGATGGATGAAGCTCACAAGTCCAAATACTCTATACATTCTGGATCGGACAAGATGTATCATGGCATCAAGGGACTGTACTGGTGGCCGAACATGAAAGCGGAGATTGCCACGTACGTCAGCAAATGCCTCACATGTTCCAAGGTTAAAGCCGAATATCAGAAACCATCCGGCTTGCTCCAGCAACCAGAAATCCCTCAATGGAAATGGGAGCAAATCTCCATGGATTTCATCACAAAACTCCCTAAAACAGCTAGTGGTTACGACACCATTTGGGTGATCGTTGATCGGCTCACCAAATCAGCTCATTTCCTCGCCATGAAGGAAACTGACAAAATGGAACGTCTCACACGAATCTATATGAAGGAGATCGTAACAAGATGTGACACCCCCAAATTTGATTGATTTGCGGAAGCTCGATTTGGGTGTCACTAATCAATATACAAAGCACATAAGATATAAAATGAACGACCACTATATGCGTCGTTTTAACTTGTATTAATAAAGTAAACGTTTACATCAAAATAATGTTACATTAGCTCGGTTCCTGAAGTTTAGAGATTACATAGCATAATTACTTTTACAAAATATAATAATGCAATCAAATCTCTAGTTGTATGTATGCTGACTCGAGCTAATAATCCCTGCTTGTGCAGCCAACCTACTGCTGGGTACCTGTGAAAAATACTAAAATGGGTCAGCGAAAACGCTGGTGAGCTCACAGGTTTGTATGTCAATGTATAGTTGTCAGAACCGCAAGATTTATATTGAATTTAAAATGCAATTAAGCAAAATAAAAGTTATACAATCCATGAGCACATAGTCTGAGCTTAACTTGAGCGCTAGGTCCAATTAAGGAAACCTAACTGATTTGCCTCCTACGAGTGTCTAATCCACACTCGTCTTCCCAAATGCTAATACATCCGTTTGACCGGTTAGTGCGTGCTAACCCGGATGAGGATTGTCAATCCCATATGATATCATATACTAACATTCACGCTAAAATATTAGAGACTATGCTTATAGAGGACTTTAATTGATTAGCTTGAAACTCATGTAGTATTTGAAGTTTGGCACTTGCGTTCTACTTGTAAAACAAATCAAAGTAGTAATATCACACCCCTAGTTGAAAAGCAGTGAAAAATGGGGCCATGAAACTCACCTGAGTCTTGAAGTGTTTAATTTAATAAACTTGAAGTAATTAGCGGTGAAATGATGTCCAAAGACTTGAAACCTGAATGTGTCCACGACACTTGAATTGTTATTAATTGTACCGGTATCTCGAAAGACTACCATTTAAATTGTTTGTTTAACTTGATGCCCAATTTACCCCGATTTGGTTGATTGTATTGTTACAAGTTACTTCGACTTGTTTGATTAAATTGATACAAGTTACAACGACTTGTTTGATTAAATTGATACAAGTTACAACGACTTGTTTGATCTTTGAAGTATGTTTTGAAAACGTGTACGGCCCGTTGGTGATTAATTGCAACAATAGTCTTGATGTTATCACAATGATTTAGAAGCGTTATACTTGAAAAGTAAATTCCAATTATGATTGAAAAGTTGTATCGCGTAAGCGTTTTGAAGTTGCACAAGTTTGACACTTGGTGTAAAAATGTGCTTACGGAATCTAAGTACGGGGGTCCGGGGGCAGCGCCCCTGGTTAGCGGGGTCCAAGGGGCGGCAGCCCCTGGCGGGGTCAAAGGGGCAGAGCCCCTGGCTGGGGTTGAGCTGCCAGGTCAGCTTGGAAAAACGCATCTGGATTTGAATTTGGGTAAAATCAAGTGATAAATTTCGAGTCCCGACACTTAGTAAAAATCTGTGTTTTGAGGTTCTGGTTTGTGCGACGTTGAGTGCGACGTTGGGTGCAACGTGAATGTTTGCGTCGCATTTTGCGACGTTCGCAATTCAATGCGACGTAGGGTG
Organism: Helichrysum umbraculigerum; assembly: GCA_949592205.1. Taxonomy (NCBI): domain Eukaryota; kingdom Viridiplantae; phylum Streptophyta; class Magnoliopsida; order Asterales; family Asteraceae; genus Helichrysum; species Helichrysum umbraculigerum. Next base: position 100,556,364 of record CATIUR010000001.1, read on the forward strand.
CTGCGTCGCTAATGCGACGTTGGTTAAGTTGGCGACGTTAAGGTCTGCGTCGCTATGTGCGACATTCGCAAGTCAATGCGACGTAATAGGCTGCGTCGCTATATGCGACGTTGAGGATTCGTGCGACGTAAGTCGCTGCGTCGCATTTGCTCCAGGCCAAATGCGACGTACGGGATCTGATCGGAGTTTCAACTTCAAAAACGCATTTTCCGGCCATCGATCAGCCTAATATTTTTACCCAACCCATTTTAGGACATTACAAGGTTATACAAACAACTAGCAAGTGATAATACTTAAAAACGAGAGTTTTCGGAGTTGTGTCGGAAACTTACAAATCACCGAAATGAAATTTCGGAAAGATAGAAAGATAGATCATTGCGTGGTGGTCGTGAATATCTAAAAATCTTGAAGATCCGAAGTCGTTTGATGCTAGTTTTTGGCGATTTGAGGGTGGTGGTGGTTTTGAAATTTTTGAGAGAAAAGATGGAAGAGAGAGAGAAGAAAGAATGAAATGAGAAAGATGGAGGTGGAAATGGGGTTTAAATACCCATTTTCAGTCTACGTCTTCGAGTTCCGTGTGGTGTTCGTTTTCCCGATTGTTTAACGTTAAATATTTATTTTATAAGTTAAGTTCTACATTTTAAATTACGAACAATTATTCAATTATTTTGTTGAAGTATTTTACTAGTTTACTTAGAAATTACGTTATAAAAGGTAATCTGTTTCGTTTTGTTTGCGCACTTACATTTTTAATCGTGTTTATATTGTTTGTGTAATAAAGCTTGGATTACGAAATATTATTGATATAATATTCGAAATATGTCAATGGTATTAATTAATATTTGCATTAACCAAATAAAAATCGTCCACCAACGTCCGTATTAATTGAATCGAAGTGCATTCGATTTGAAACTCGTACGATTTAAACAAACCGCATAATTGTGTAGATATATATATTCAACAATATATATATAATAATTTATACATTAATTAGCCTAACACAGAACTAATTACATGTATTAAAACTTGATTAGGCACTAAATTCTAGTCCTAATTTGACGGGTGTCACACAAGACACGGTGTTCCAATCTCAATTATCTCTGATAGGGACAGCCGATTCACATCTAACTTTTGGCAATCATTACAAAAGTCATTGGGTACTCGTTTAGATATGAGTACAGCCTATCATCCACAAACCGATGGCCAAAGTGAAAGGACAATTCAAACGCTGGAAGATATGTTACGCGCCTGCGTAATTGACTTCGGTGCGAATTGGGAACAGCATTTGCCATTGTGTGAATTCTCATACAACAACAGCTACCACACCCGTATTGGAGCTGCACCTTTTGAGGCACTGTACGGTCGTAAGTGCCGATCGCCTATCTGTTGGACCGAAGTTGGAGATAGTCAGCTCACTGGTCCTGAAATCATTCATGAAACCACCGAGAAGATCGTTGGTATCCAGCAACGACTCAAGGCCGCACGTGATCGTCAGAAGAGTTATGCTGACGTGAGACGCAAGCATCTCGAGTTCCAGGTTGGGGATCGAGTATTGCTCAAAGTATCACCTTGGAAAGGTGTCATCCGATTCGGTAAACGTGGGAAGTTAAATCCTAGGTACATCGGACCTTTTGAAATCCTTGAAAGGATTGGTCCAGTCGCATATTAATTGCAGCTACCTCCTCAGCTCAGTAGCGTGCATCCCGTATTCCACATTTCTAATCTTAAGAAATGTCTGTCCGATGAGACACTCATTATTCCCCTCAAGGAGATTCAGATTGACGACAAACTTCATTTTGTCGAGACACCAGTGGAGATCATGGACCGTGAGGTCAAGCAGCTTAAGCAAAGTCGTATCCCTATAGTCAGAGTTCGGTGGAATTCGCGGCGAGGTCCGGATTTCACCTGGGAACGAGAAGACCAGATGCGACTCAAATATCCACAGCTATTCACAGACTCCACTCCATCTACGACTCAGAGCTAAATTTCGGGACGAAATTCTCTTAACAAGAGGAGAATGTGACACCCGACAAATTAGGGCTAGTTATTAGTACCTAATCACGCTTTAATACATGTAATTAGTTCTGTGTTAGGCTAATTGTATGTATCATTACGTGTATTTTATAAATATACGCATGTACGCGATTCTATTTAATCGTGCATTTTATTATATCGGCCTAATTCCAATTCATCTATATGGACGTTGGTGAACTCAAATTATTAAATAATATGAAATTATTTAATAAACATAGTGATTTTCTAAATATTATTTCGATTATGTTTCATAAGTATTTTGTATCGTACCGATTAAGTTATACGCGACCAAAACGCGCAAAACACACCCAACAAACAAAATTTATAAAAATTATATTTTTATAATTCATTTCCAAGTATTTTGATAAAATACTTCAATTAAAATTAACGCAATTACGCCCAATCAAATATAACGTTTAATAACGTTACGCAATTAATTAATCGTTAAACGATCACGCAAACCAATACCGTCACGATACCAAACATTTTAGTAAGTGTTTTCAAGTAATATTAAGTATTACTTCAAGTTAAAATATCGAAATTTAATTGTTACTCAAATTACGTACGTATTTCATTTAACGCGCGTATTAACGTTGAAACGACCGGGGAAACGAACACCGCACGGAACGCAAACGCGAGGAACAAAAATTGGAGTCATCACCACCTTGTGGGACCACCTACCCACCAGTTTTCAAACTTGAAAACAAGATCCACACTTTGTGGATCTTGTTTGTTAAAAGTCAAGACCAAAGCTACCACCATCACTTTTATTTTTCATCCCATTTCATCAATAATTGCACTCACTTCTCACTCTCTCATCACTCCCTCACGTTCTCTGCTCTCTCTCTCTAAAACCATACCAAAAATTCCCAAATCTACCATCATATTGAAGAAGGAAGCAAGGAAAAGGAAGAGGAGGTCCAAAACCGAGCACATCACCTTGTTTCGCCACTAGATCACGTTTTCTTTGTAAGAAACTCTAACTCTTTTGCTATAATTCCTAGGATCAAGTTTATTTACATGTTTAGTTGATCATCTAACAAGATAATGTCCAAAACCATGGTTGAAACTCGTTGTTCTTAAGTATATATAAAGTATATAATCTGTCCCAGAAAATAACCCTCACTAAAACGAATATAACTTGAGTTGTAGGATGAATCAACGCATGAACTTTATACCAAAATCTTCGTGTGAATGTATTGTACAAAAAGTTCTTCTATGGCAACCTCTGAAAATACACGGTTTTTAGTGTAGAGGCTAATCTTTGGACTGACCTCACTGTTGAGATGAAACCGACCACCCTTCATATTTATTTTTGTTAAAAATAGTAAACGGTCATACAAAAATATCATAAAATGCAGAAATGACCTAGACATATATGAGAACATGTGTGATTTTTGGTTAGGTATGAATCGGACTAGAAGTGGTCCAAATCGAGAGGTTTTGTGAGTCCAAAATCTGGAAAACGAATACTAAGGGACTGTTTTGGTGCTTTAACAAAACCGACACTTCGGGTCAACTCCGAGACGAACCAATAATTTTTATAAACTCATTTAACCATTTTAAGGGTTGGGTAAAAGTTTCGGGTCAAACCGAGACCATTGACCATGTTTTCGACAATGACATATACCTACGACACTTAACTCGTGTGACGCCAAACTTTCTAAATTTCACATTATATGTGACACTTATAATTCATTTTTCAAAATAAGTATCAAACGTCGCGTAACATTTAATACTTATACAATACAACATTTAATCATTTCAAATATACTTTATAAGTATATCATTTCAACATCATAATAATAATACTTTGGAATTATTATTCGAACTCACCAACGGGCCGTACATAATTACAAAATACAAACAATCCAAAACTAATCATTTGGACATTACTAGTTGAATGAGCAACTAGCAAAAATGGTCTGTTAAGACATCTAATCATTATTATAACCTTGCGCGTTTAGGACGCCCGGCAGGGTCAGTCGTTGTAACGACATCAAATCTGTGTGAATCATCATAATTGTTGGCTAACAATTCATCAGACTCGGGTGAGTCTCATAGCCTCTTTTTAAATGCTTTTACCTAGGGGTGAGATACATGCTCGTTTTGTTTTACATGTGAACGCAAGTATCAAATTATCACGTATGCTGCATGAGTTGTTTTCATCTAATCAATCAAGGTCCTCTGAAGCATAGTTCTGTTAATATGATTTAGCGTGAATGTTAGTGTATGGTACCATATGGGATTGACAATCCCCGTCCGAGTTAGCAAGCACTAACCTGTCAAACGGACGCATTATCATTTGTTCAGTATTGAGTGTAGATTAGGCACTCATAGAGAGGCACCTCGCTAAGGTCCTTAAAGGTGGATCCTGACCCCTCAGTTAAGCTCAGACTATGTGCTCTTGGCAGTGATACTCATTATTCATTTATTTACATGTTTTGTAAATCAACTCATTAAATCTTACGGTTCATAAATCATATCTTATCATATTAAACCTGTGAGCTCACCAGCTTTTTAGCTGACCTTTTAGCATGTTATCTCAGGTACTCAGCAGTAGGTTGGACTGCCCATCAGGATACTGTAGCTCGAGTCGCATGCAATCATATAAACATCAAGAGATTTCCCTGCATTTCTATATTTTGTATAAATTAGATATGTATTAGAATCTCTAAAATATCTATGCGAACTCGTCTTTTGTAAAACATATGTAGACTTTTACGTTAATCAATGTAAGTTGTAAAACGACGCATGTAGTGGTCGTTCATTATATATCTTGTGTGCTTTGTATATTGATTAGTCGCGCCCCGACCCGATTCTCTTCCGCAACCCGAATTAGGGGGTGCGACATGAACTCAGTTCGCAAAATCCTATCTGAACTCAACTCGCAAAACCTTATCAGAAATCTAGGAACTGAACTGGCTTGCGAGCCGAACCATTTGCGAGTTGACTTGCAAACTGAGCTGCGAATTGACATTTTTCTGCGATCTGAGACTTGCGAATTTAAATTTCAAATGCATTTTTCACCAAAGCAATGTAGTAGAATTTAAATTTCTGCGAGCCTGGGGCTCTGCCCCTTGGACCCCGCCAGGGGTTGCCACCCCTAGGACCCCGCTACCAGCCCCCCCCCCCCCCCCCCCCCCGGGACCCCCGTACGCAATTTATTCCTTATAAAAGTACAACGAAACAAACGCGATAATAATGTTTTCAGAAATTATTGTTACACACCATCACCAACGGGCCGTACACTTTTACAAACTTCAAACATAATCATTAAACGAGAATCTCGGACATAACCTAGTCGGGTGAACAATAACATGGATGGTTCATTTAAAACATCCACTTACACATTTATAATCTCGCGTGTTTAGGACACTAGAAGATTACAGTTTAGGACAATCAGTACGTTTTAGGACGGCTAGCTCCCACAGGTGAGTTCATAGCCCCACTCTTTCAACTGTTTTACTGTTTTCGGGGTGAGAATGTGTAACATCCTCTCTAGTGGTCTGGTAATTCCTTATTTTAATTTAAATATTTAATGTTTTTAGGAAACATTTGATATTAATTGTTTAATTGAGAAACTTAGATGAATAAGTCTTAGGACTTATTCTGAATAGTAAAGTATTGTTTGTTTTAATTTACTCTAGTTGACGGTACAATAAAGTAAGTTTCACGCAATTGGTATTTAGGTTCCAGACAATAGATTTAAGACAGGTATAAAATACCCAAAGAAGGGAGTCGGTTTAATAGGAGAGCCGGCCTCCTTTTGTAAACATTTCTCATCCTCAGTGTTCTTGTGAACTCATTTCTACCTCTCAAGAACTCAAATAAACCTAAGCTAAGAACTGAATTCAAGTGAAGGAATTGAGAGTGATTTTGATCTTTGTTTCTGTACTAATTTCAAATTAGATTCATCATCATCATCTCCATATTCAAGTGGTAAGTATTCTTGTAATTGTGTGTAAATGGGTTTTACATGAAATTGTGAATTATTGATGTATAGGTGAATTGGAAACTTGAAAGATGTTTTAGTGTATGTATATAATCATATTTGGGTGTTTGATAACTTGCAAATTCGAAATTGATGTCATTTTGATGATGATTTGAAGTTAGGATTCGAGCTGATCATTTGCAGGTCTGATCTTGAGCTGTAATAAGCTCAAACGCGATCCCGAAACCCTAGCCAGGATCGCGTTTGCTGGTTAAAAACCTGGATCAACCGGATTTTGTTCTTGGGAACGCGATCCCAAGCCCTTTTCTCCGGATCGCATTGCCAAGTGCAAATTGGTTACAGAACGTTTTCTATTGATGAACGCGATCCCAAGCCTTTTCTTCCGGATTGCGTTGCCAAGCGTTATTTTGTCACATAATGTGTTCTTCTGTGTAACGCGATCCTACCAAATCCTACCCGGATCGCGTTTGTCTGTCTAAATTTGATGATTATGATAACTTGTGAACTTAGGTGAATACTATACATAATATACATATATATAGTATTGTGATTTGATTATTGATGTTAACTACTATTAGTTGGAGACAAGTTACTAACTTGTTTGTTGTGTGATGTTTCAGATACCCCAAAGACTCAGTAATTAGAAGCTGAGTGTGGTGACTTCTGAGGTATCAGTGAGTGGATTTAGAACTCACCTTTTGATTTAGTTGTAACTGTTTGGTTACAACAAGTAAATGTAGATGTATTTATTAGACTGTTTAGTCTTATTTACTGGTTTAATCTACGTGATATGTGAACCTTTGTGAAATCCATGTTATTGAGGTCAACATGTTAGTTGGGCTAAGTGGTTATTGTGTGAATTATACAGGGTCTTGATTCATTTGTTGTGTATAGAACATGTATTTGATTATAATAACCACTAGCTATCGGTCTCATCCGTTATGGCCATACGGATATGTACGATAAGTGTTTTTGGAGAATCCCCGGGTATTATGATATCCCAAGAGCCACCGATCATCATTGAAATATGTGTGTTTACGGTTATTTGGGGTAAATTCATGGTTATACTAAGTTGAATTGTGCGTGACAAGTTCATTCACTTAGCTTCGTGCTAATCCCTCATTTTACTTCCAGCAAGTTTTGTTAATTGTGGGGTGGTCAGGAAGTGATGCTTGACAGCAGGGAACGTTTGACTGATTATACTACTCTGATATGGTTGTGATAAACCTTGTTTAGAATTCTATAATACCCCGTTTTGTATACTATTGTCATAGGAATTTAATAACTTTGGTAGTTATGTATCAAATATGTAAACAGTTTATATACTATGTACAGTAATGAAATGTGTTTTAAATACAAGCTTCCGTGTTAATAATATAATATTATTGTATTAAAAGAGGAGTGTTATAGAATGCATGCATATTTGCTGTTTTTGAATTATAATGATAACCACACATAATTCACAATAACTTAAATTACTGTTTTGTAATACAAACCGTGTAATACGTAGGAATTACACCCACTACATTGTGGTAGGACAATATCACTGCTTAACCTAGATAGGTTACCGTTGTACAATACTATATTGTTAAAGAACAATATCATTACATAACTTGATTAAGTTATCAATATACATTGGCCATATTATCGCGGGACAATATCATTGAATATACTTGAACGGGTTAAGTCTATCCACGCTGAACAACACCTAGACTTCTTACAGGATTAGTTTCCCTTTCAGAAACTAAGACTGCCTATACATTCTATGTTTACTAGGATAGACTAGTACTCAAGTGAACATCGCCCAGAGGCACCAATAAACTTCCTAAGCTCGAGGTTACGAGTACACAATAGTAGCACACCTTAGTATAGTACAATGTACTACTCCTGATCACTAAGTAATGATGATTCATACTTAGGCACATTATGCTACTCCCGATATCCAAACAAGGATTGTACGTCCTTAGATACATTAAACTAAATTCTGTGTAATACATGACAACCATGGGTACAAATTGAGTACCTGTGCTACCTCATTTATAAAACATGACCAGGTGATATCCGCTGATTGCATTCAATTATTAGATAATATGTATATATGTATATATATATATATATATATATATATATATATATATATATATGTATATATGTATATATATATATATATATATATATATATATATATATATATATACAGATACCCTCCCGGGCACTTGTGCTGGATCCAGTTTACTTATGTATATTGGTATACATACACATATGCAAACATGGTAACTCTAGTCGGGCATGTCATGATACTGCCGACTCATATATGCATACATTGCTTGCGAGCAACACTGATCAATATCACCGTGGGTAATACAAAACGAGATCACGGTAAAGTGATTCAAAGCGATATCACGGTGAGAGTGATACAAAACGATGTCACGGTAAAGTGACACAAAACGATATCACGGTAAAGTGATACAAAACAAGATCACGGTAAAGTGATACAAAGCGATATCGCGGTAAAGCGATACAAACCATATACATATACGAGTTGATACTCGCACTCATTTACAAATCTACGAGTTTATACTCGGGATTCAGTGATTCAGTATTTGGTCAAATACTCATTTATAGTTCTGAGGAACTACATCTACATATTGCGGGGGAGCAATACGCTATGCCTGGTGGCATACTAACATCTCACTACTGGTAAAGTAGTACCATTATTCGATTTCATATGACTTGGTCATACACATACCTGATAGGTACATAGGCGAAGTCATATTTTACCTGATGGTCATATACACTCAGAACAACTACTTGAACATGTAGTGTTTAATAAATTACCTACTGTATAACTTACACTAATTAAATCCTTTTCTGATTTATCATTTTAAAGTTATGCTTTTATATTTCAACTGTCAAACCTATGAACTCACCAGCTTTATAGCTGACCTTTTTAGTGTGCATTCTCAGGTACACTGCTATAGTAGGATCGGTCCATCAGGATCCTAGCTCGAGTCGCATGCATACTTTTATTCGGAGATTTCTACATTATTTTTGTAATATTAGTTTTGTAGTAAAATCTCAAGAATCATTTTGCGAACTCCAGATATTTTGTAAAATTTTATTTATTTATGTAATGTATTTTCAAACGTCTCATTTAGAGTCGTTCATTATGTACATTTGCGCTTGTGATTATTGATTAGTAGCACCCCAAAGCTCGCTTCCTCAAATCATGAATTTGGAGGTGTTACAGTCTAAGATGTTGAAGAAAGGAAGCGTTAAATGGCTCCAATGACTGCAGAATCCTGGTTCTTGCGGAATAAAGTTGATTGAAAGATTTGGAGTGGGCTGTGCAATGGATTGGATCAGAAGCGAAGCAATTCTATGGAAAAACATGTCAAGTTGGTGTTGATTCTGGTTGTATTTAACATGCTTGTAATATAGTTTCGGTTATTAGAATGTGGTGGTGTGTAGATTGCTCCATTTGGGCCTGCTACAAAATGTACGTATATAATCGAGTTGTATACAGTGTTGGATTCTTCAATAATATATATGCTTTTCTAAAAAACATAAATTAAAAAATAGAGTACATTTGAAACGTCCAAATTTTTTATTTTTTTTTTAGGGAGAATTTCATCTATGTCCTTCTAAACATCTATAATTACACGTATATCCTTCTAAACTTTAATATTACGTGTATATCCTTTCAAAACACTAAAACTCTCATAAATATCAAAATAAATAATTTTGCTATTAATAATTGATTTTAATTTTTGAAACAAATATCTGAATATTATCTAATAACTAATGTGACCATTTTACCCCTTTCCCATTGGATACCTAAAACGTCTAAACTTGAAATATTATGAAATAGTTAAAGAAACTTGAAACCCTAAAAAAAAATTAGATGCAAAACGTCTATGATGTTGATAATGAATACAAATCTAATGCAGGGAATCGAAAGCCAAAGAATTGTTTTATTTTTCTAAAATAAAAAACAGAGGCTACACTATTGATAAATAGATAAAGTGAAATCTAGACTGTCAGTTGGATTTTGATCTCGCATTCTTATATATTCTTAGAACTCCTGCTACAAATATGAATGGGAAACTGCACCATGAGCATTATATAATTAACAATTATATAATTAACAATTGTAGTTATTTATATTACTTTGGGTTTTGTAAAAAGGAGACGAATATGAGCAGCCGGGTTATTTAGCAATCCATGGGTTAGTTGGATAGGAGGGCAAAAAAGTCTAGTAACTTATAAATTTTTTAAAAATCATTTCTTTTTTGTGAAGTTGTTTATTTGGATATTTATGAGAATCTTAGTGCCTTCGAAGGATATACAAGTAATTTTAAACTTAAGAAGGATATACATGTAATCAATCTTTACATAATTATCTGACTGAATCGGAAGTGTCTTAGGTCCATTTACTACTTATACTATTCATTTATGGTTAGACTAAAAGTTGCTGAAGTGGGTTATTACCCGCCGGATAGGCATCCGGGTAACAGCTTACCCGCCGGCTAAGACTGTTACCCGCCGGGTACCTAGTGACTCGCCCAGCTCAAGTTTTGATCAGAACAAAATCTTGGTTACCCGCTAGCATTTACCAAGCGGATACCCAACCGGGTACCCTTTTATCCGCCGGGTAGAGGGTTACCCGCCGGGTACCCTCTACCAGCAGCAGACTGCAGGTCTGCACAACTTCCTGCAAATCTAATTACCAAAATGTGAAACTAAAAACTGCATATCTTTTTACTTGAGCAACATATGGACTCGAAACTTTACAAACACCTTTAATATATCAATATGCAACTTTTACTTTTAATACTTCTTCCATTTTCACAAAAATGGCCAATTTGGACCTATGACCAATTTTAAAGCCGTTTTAACTACTTTTAGTGAATATACTATTTCACAAACTAATCATAATGAGGTCATAGATTTTCACCCACTTTACTAACATACTAAAACAAGTTTGAGACCATTAACTAAATCACTATACCTTATGTCTAACTCTAGATACACAATGGGTCTCTAGTGACCCATTTTGACCCTTTGCACCCATTTGACCCAATTAACATCTAATCAACAACAAAAGTTACACTTATACTAATTTCATACATACATTGACTACTTCAAGTCAATAACTAATTAACGGTTCTAACTTCTAACAAAAGATAGTTTCTTGTCAACTTACACAATTATTCTTTACATAACCCAACAAATTGACTACTACTCCATTATAACTTTCAAAATAGTTTGTTGGGCGATTTATACAAGATTGGGTCATTACGATAATCATAAAGATGAAGTTTGTACTTTACTTACAACAAGCTAATCCACGCTACCCTTTTGCAATATCTTTCCCCTTTTCGCTTCCACTTGTACCTACACATGAACTTTACTAGGTAAGCATATAGCTTAGTGAGAATATGAATAACTAATCAAAACTAATACATTGCATTATTACAAGAATAACAAAATAATAAGCAAAGTATAAAAGCTACTTCCTTTCCTTGAGCTCACTTTCACTTTCATATGTGCACATATCTAATCATTTATTCTAGCTAATATCAATTAGCTAGTCTAATCACAATTGCCAACATAAGTTAGCTACTAATCATAGCTAATCTTGATTAGCTATTCTAATCACAACATGGCTAACATAAGTTAACCAACTAATCACATCTGATCAACATTTTGCATAACTAAGTAAATTCTCTTGCTCGGAAGCAATCCGAATCACTTAATTATTATTAACTAATCACTTTCATATAGCTCACCTTGATATGTTGAAGCACTTGTAACTATTCGATCAATTGAAGGTTGTTCTTCTTTAACACCTAATATATATATATAGAACAATACAATTAAGAACTACTAATCGCATTTTAACTACACTTTATCTAAGTTCTCTCCTCCACTAGAGATTAACTAATTTCACTTTCACATATTTCTACAATTTACACTTTCATAATTATAATTAGGGCTTTCATATGAAATTTACTTTCCATCTAATTCAATAATCATATAACAACTTTTATAATAATACTTTAAGCTAGTTTAACATGATTCATGATTAGCCCTCATGAACCCTAATCAATATCTTGCACTTCTGGGATGAAATTAAACTATCAATCATTATTACTAAACTAAACTAACATAACTTTAACAATTACAAGCCCTAATTTCGGATTATAATCATCTATCACTCAAAACCCATGAAAAACCCATTTCTAGAGTTTATAGATGAAAGAAAATTACTTATAAGGATTTAGAGAAGATAGAAGATGATGATTCTAGTAATTGAAGCTTGAATTGAAGATTAGAAAGTGATTTTGATTTGATGATCTTGCTCCTGCGATTTCACTCTAGTCGGTTCCTTTCTGGAATTATTTGGAAGATGGTAAATGAATATACGTATTTGTGCCTATTATACTTTAATTCATATAACTCACACAGTCTGGAATTGAGCAACCATTTACGTTTTCTATTCTATCTTGTCACATAAGTAATAATACTTTATAATAAATATATTTTAGCGTACTAAAATAATACCTTAAAATTTTGGGGTGTTAAAACATTATTTATAGTTTTAATCCTAACATATAATAGTCACATCAGATTACAAAGATCTTACGATCTTCATAACGAAAATGTTGTTGAATCATAATGAAATTTTTATCTAGATAGGAGTGCAAGTAAAATTGTAAGATCCAACTTACAACATATACAACTTATTATATACAAAATCATACGTATTCGTCTTCGAATGAGTTTGAAAATTATAATGATGGCTTGCTTTACTTCTTAAGGTACTCTAAATCGCAAAGAAAAAAAAGAAGGGTTATTATAGTTATAAATTAGTAACGTACTTACCTTTTGTATTAAGGTGGGTAACGTACCCAATATATTATCAATGTGAGTAACTAACTCTTAAGTTTTGTTCCAATGTTAGTAACATGATACCTTAGTCACCATTTTATTATTATCATTGCTCACATGACGTCAAAAGTATGATTCAAATTGCATGATAATAATAATAGAGCTCATTCAATTTCAAAGCTCACATTTAAGTCGTGTTCAATGTTTGGTTCTTAATTGGTCTTCTATACTTGGTATAAAAACACTATCAATATGTTGATTGAATTTAAAGAATTTATGATCATGTCACATTTCTAGTAGTGATATTACGTTGAATATATATTGTAAGAACATTCGATCTTAAAATATCAATCTTGCGAAATTGAAAACAATTCTAGGTAAAATCTTCGCATGGAAAAAAACAAAAAGAATCTTGTTTTTCTAATACAATATAGGGTAGGGTTCAAATGAGAATATTTGTGTGAGAATGAGGGAACCAATGATGTCAAGTCATGTGTACAAAGAGAATGTTCCACATGTACAAAACCCATTTACCTCCAACATCAATTATCTCACAAACGACATATCCAAAAATTATGAAAATTACACCATTAAATTCAGCGTTTTCTCCCCTTCGATTTGCCGTCCTTCAAGGCATACTTTCGACGAAATTTTTTTTTTTTTCATTTTTTGGTGGGTTTCAAACTAACACATGTGTTACACTGTTGCGTTTAGGGTTTAGGGGTTAGGGTTTAGGGTTTGGGGTTTCGGGGCGAAACCCCAAACCTCAAACCCTAACCCCAAACCCTAAACCTTAAACGCTTTACAAAACTCTAAACCCTAAACCTTAAACCCTACTAAACCCTAAACCCTAATAAACCCTAAACCCTACTAAACCCTAAACCCTACTAAACACTAACCCTAACCCTAAACCCTAACCTTAATCACAAATTAAATGTATAACCAATCACTAACACATGTGTTACTAATTTGTAAAACCCACCAAAAAATGGAAGAAAAAAAAAAGTTGTCGAAAGTATGCCTTGATGGACGACAAATCGAAGAGGAGAAAACGCTGAATTTTATGGTGCAATTTTCATGATTTTTCGACTTACCGTTTGTGAGATATTTAATTTTTAAAAATGTGGATGATAGAGAATAAAGTGATCACATGGCATAAATCTATTGGTTCCCTCATTCTCACTCAAAATTGGTGTACTCATTTGAACCTTACTCTAAAAATTACATTGATTAATCTAAAAACATACTGTCTACTTTAAAAATGCACACAATTTTAGGAATCTCCAATTCACTAGTTACACTTTTTACGAATCAAATAACATCTTTATCCGCTAAATTTTATTTTGATTGGTTGTTACGTGAAAATGAAAACTTATTTACAACAATCCAAAATAGAAAGCATGACACTCGAGATAGTACCGGAAGTACAATTTAAAAACAACTAAAACTTTTGATTAGAAATAAGAAAAGTATCTAGTGTTGGTTACTCGAGTAAAGAAAATTAGACACATACATCATTATCCAGTCTATTTTTATTTTTAATGCATTATTATGAATATTCGCATCATGAGATGAGATTGTGACCGTATGGGGTACGGTCAGTGACTGACTGATTGTTATGATACGCGTACGATACGTGTGGCCCCCACTCTTTATAATCCATCATCAATTAATTCATCATCTCCTTCTTCTATCCTTACCCATTTACGTCCTCTGCTTTCTCTCTGTTTTCTTTTGCTACCAAAACTTCAATCAATTCACAAATCTTCTGTTAACCAAACATGAGTAGCGGTGGAGTCAAAAAGAGGACACGTGTCGGAAATTACGAAATTGGCAAGACGTTAGGTGAAGGCAGCTTTGCAAAAGTTAAGTTTGCTAGAAATCTTGTTACGGGTGATCCTGTTGCCATTAAAATCATTGATCGGGATCGTATTCTTAAACATAAGATGGTTGAACAGGTTAGTATTACCATTTCTATTTATTAAAAAAAATTTTCTTGGTTTATTTCATTCGTTTGTGTGTGTGTGTTTTAGTGATTGATGATGAATAAATGATGATCATGTTTGTTGTTAGATGAAGAGGGAAATCTCAGCTATGAAGTTGATCAAGCATCCTAATGTGTTAAATCTCTTTGAGGTATGTTTATCACTGCAACTGCCTACTTGAAGTTGTAAGGATTGTGTATTGGATTTATTGTAATTTTCGGTTATGTTCGGTTTAATCATTGTAGTTTGATTTGGATCCCTTTTAGTTATTGAAGCTATAACAAATGTGTAGTTTTAGTTATGAATATAATGAATGTTTGTTCGGAAATGACCGGTATGGAATATTTTTTGAAACTTTGATGATTAGAATGAGGGGTGTTCGTTCGATTCGATCCGTTTAAATTGAACTAAATAGGTGAAACCAATTGCTCCTCGGTTTATAGAAATTGGAACGGAGCCGTCCAAAATACCTCAAATCATTTGGTTCCTTCTATGGACTTGGCAATCAAGTTTTGATCAAATGTTGATTTTGTTGGCTTACCTAGGAAGGGAAATAGTGTTACCTTTTTCAAATTTTGCATGGGTTGGTGGTGCTAATGGAATGTGATGGGCTTATGATTGAATCTAAATATTATTATTTTTATTGTGGTAGTAAGTGTGATACTGACATTTTTGCAGCGTATCTTCATCATGGATATAAAGTTCATTTAAATATTGGATGTTAATTTTATATTGTATAATTGAATTGTGCTTATGTTTTTATGTAATATCTATCAACATTATTGAGAGAATATACAACAAATCTATCATATTATAATACTCATTGATTGTATTCACATGGGTACATGCCAATTAGACTTTAGATTAAGAATCGGGTAAACGGGGCAGCTTTTCCCTCTTCTAATCATCCGGGAGGGTGAGTTTTTTTTAACTCAGATCTACGTAACCTAATCGCGTATCTTGTGATCGTTTTTGACCCTTTCGCTGGCCACCCCAAGATGTTTACCCAGGAGATTTGAACTTGAGACCTGTTGTGAGGATAGCAAGATGCCTTACCACTAGACCACCTTAATGATGCATTCATTTCTCTATTTTCCTAGTTGTATTGAAGGAAAGTTACATTTTCAACATAGAGTTGTCCATTTCGTTAAACATTTAATGTTGTAAAATATTCATTTCCTTTACTTGATTATAGGTTATGGCGAGCAAAACCAAGATCTATGTTGTTCTCGAGTATGTTGATGGAGGCGAGCTTTTCGACCAAATAGTAAGTAACGGTTGGTAAAATGATTTTTATCTTACAAATCTGTTATTTTACTTGAATTCAGTAGAAATTATGCCTCTATGCTTCAGTTAGTAATCTATATACAACTTTATATTGTAAATGATATTACAGGCAAAACATGGGAGACTTCAAGAAGATGAGGCTCGAAGATACTTTCAGCAACTTATCAATGCTGTAGATTACTGCCATAGTAGAGGTGTGTACCACAGAGATCTCAAGGTTCGTGGTTCGTCTTATTTTTTCATCGTTGTCATTACTCTTAGTACTATTATTCTGAAAATTAAGGCGGCATCTCGTTGCCCATTTATATGGAAACTTAATTTGGAAAAAAAATATATTTTTTTTTTCATGAAAGTGTATTGTAACCGTAGAACCAAGGGCTCTATTTTATCATCTGAAAATTTGGTAAAAAGAACCAACATATCACATTTGTTAAGTTTCTGATAAATATTATGAAGTGGTTTATCGTACATTCAGAATTTATACCAAGTCTGATACGTGTTGATTATAAACCACCAAAGTCACACAAGACTTAATCATATTCATGCACGTATGGCACTAAGGCATATCTTTCCATGTTTCATTTTATTCCCAAAAATTGAGTATTAGTGATAGATCATAGCATCCATGTTCCAATTAGTTTCCTAAAAACTAGCAAGTAGTGATCAGTTTTATTTCCCTTTATATATTGTAATGCATTAGTTGAAGAATAAAGCAGAAAAAAGAAAATTGGTTTAGTTCAAGTCTAGTTTCTCTTTAGTCTATTTCTTGGGAGTTTAGCCAACTCGAATCGGCTTCTATCAAAGTCTCTACGTATTTTTTGCAGCCTGAAAATCTGCTATTGGACTCGTATGGTGTTCTGAAAGTTTCAGACTTTGGATTATCACAGCAAGTGGTATGTTACTCACACGTTTACAGCAACCTTTGCAGCGATTTTTTTTTTCTGCTTAATGATACTATCTGAAATATCGTGTTTACTTAGGAAAACGGGATGCTACATACAGCCTGTGGGACTCCCAACTATGTTGCACCTGAGGTAATACCAGCTTTTCATAGTTTACAGATGAAGATTTACATAAGTCTGTTGCATGATCTCACTAGAGATATTGTTTTCAGGTACTCACTGCTAAGGGTTATAATGGTGCAGCCTCAGACATATGGTCTTGTGGCGTTATCCTTTTCGTACTTATGGCAGGATACTTGCCATTTGATGAGGCAAACCTCATGGGGTTGTATAAAAAAGTTAGTTTCAAAATTTTTATTTATTTATCGACTGTTGGTCCTCCCCTTGATGCCTATATAATAAAACAATACTGTTATGCAGATTGAGAAGGCCGATTATAGATGCCCGCCATGGTTTTCATCTAGTGTAAAGAAACTATTAGCACGAATACTCGATCCAAACCCACTCACCGTGAGTTTCTTTATTTATATATCTTTAAATGTATACGAATAATATGAAGTTCTGGATGTGGAAGAAATCGATTTTAACCTCGCTCCTTGGTCCATTGCAGAGAATAACTATTCCTGAAATCTTGGAAAATGATTGGTTTATTAAAGGATATAAACCACCTCATTTTGAGCAGGATGAGGATGTTAGCCTTGATGATGTAGATGCTGTCTTTAATGAATCCAAGGTTAACTGTCATATTGATTCGTGTTTATGTCATTGTTTCCAAGAGAATTTTTATTGATATTTTAGATTGAAGCAGGGAAGCTTCACTGATAAGTGTTATTCATAATGAATATAAATAAAATTATCTGGTCAGTAATAGTATTAGTCAAGGAATATTAAAGGCAAAAGTAATACTGATTGGTGAATATTTTGCCTTTAATGTTCATTGGTGAATATTATTAATATTCATCCATTTAAGCTTCTCTGCTTCTGTCAAAAAAGCATGTTTCTCTTCGGATATTGCCCCCTTAGGCTCTTGGTATATCTATATGTTCATCAATTTGTTTCTATTTTTCTTTTCCTTAGGAACATCTTGTTACAGAAAAAAAAGAAAAGCCTGAATCCATGAATGCCTTTGAGCTTATATCCAGGTCACAAGGTTTCAGTCTAGAAAATATGTTTGAGAAGCACAAGGTATGTCAAACGTCCTTTAGCGCAAGAAAAAAAAGGAAAAAATATATATACGTCTGCTTTATTTCGTTACTGAATGATCATTGTATGTTTGCGGTTTCACACAGCAGGGTTATGTAAAGAGAGAGACAACTTTTGCTTCTAAGAGTCCTGCAAACGAGATCATGTCTAAAATCGAAGAAACCGCAAAACCCATGGGGTTCAATGTTCACAAGCGAAATTACAAGGTAAAATTCATCTGAATTGTGCTTTAATTCTTCATATCTGCTGTTTGATAAGCTGGCATAGTGTTTTTTTTTCTACATATTATAGTCACTTGCATCATGTTAACAACTGTCATTGTTACAGATGAAGTTACAAGGTGACAAAACTGGAAGAAAAGGGCACCTTGCAGTGGCTACAGAAGTTTTCGAAGTGGCTCCATCGCTGCACATGGTGGAGCTTAGGAAAACCGGGGGCGACACACTTGAATTTCACAATGTATGTATTAGTTTGACCAATAAGTTGACAAAAAGTGGTTGGACATTCATTGTATGTATACTATTTGTCTGATTTGATTTTTATCTCTTTGTGTTGCATTGAATGCCAGTTCTATAAGAACTTCTCATCCGGGTTGAAAGACATAGTGTGGAGCACCGGTTCAAATACAGATGATAACAGGTAAGACTCTTGAACCCTGTTCATGCTATCATTTCCTTATTTATAGAGGTGGCCATCTTGACCCATTCATCTATAAATGGGTTGATATGAGCTATGTTTTATCTCAAACGGGTCAAATCAAGAAAAACGTTAAAAAGGGAATTTATCAAATGGGACGAACAAGCTGGTTACAAAAGTCGCTCAAAGTCTACTTATAATGCATACAGTCAACTTCTTAAATTATTATCGTAATAATGTTGTGTTATAATCTTAACTAGCATAATCATTATAGACCAACAAAAGCAAATCAAAATAAGGTTCTAGTGAAAGCTGTTTCCCAGCTAGTTTCAGCCTGTACTAGAAGTGACCCTTTTTGACCTGTTACCTAACCTCCGAACCAACTCATCTTGCTGATTCTAAATTAATGTTTAAAGATGTTGAAGCAGCAGAGAGTGACATATGCAACTTTCCACAAGGAGTCATCTTCGGCGAAGATATTGGCAATCTTGATGTAATTTGGGAGACACCCTAGTTCAACCCATTTGCAATATATTTGGGTATAATGGTTTAGAGGTTTAAAAGTCGCAATCTTTTTCGTGTTGTAACTTGTAGTACACCTTGGAAAAGAACAAACATGCCCAAATGTATGTGTAAGAACCATGATGAAATGGGATCAAGTTAACTTGGTAACAATTATATTGACTTTCTTTTAAGAGATAATTTACTGCTTATACTTAAAAACAACTTCGTGGTGAGGTCAATTTTAGTATTTTACCAATAGTTAGTAGCAGCTTAACAATAATAACGTATTGGTTCAGGAGTGTTTAAATACTTAACCTCGCTTTACATATATTTACATAATGCAAATGACCATATTTCTTATAGCGAAAAATCAAAAATATTCCACATTGGAGGATTAATTTTTTCATGATTCAGAACACTGTGACTTGAATTTAGATCCTTGTTCGAAGGTTGTTTGAGGTAATGTTCATTAGTCATATACGCACCGCTAAATCTACAGCTACATGCTTTATTTTCACATTATATAGTTAATAACTTAATAGTTAATTATCAAAACAAGTTCTAGAGCTCAAATAGATCAAACGTAGCAATAGCTATTCACTTGTGCTCCCTTTGGCTCTCATTCATCTCACTTTTATGCATTTTCTACTCCACCTATCATCCACAACCACCACATATCCTCCTTTTATATTTCTATTAAGCTTACGAATCTACTTCTCAAATCGTTCAACACCCATCTATCTTGTCGAATTCACTTGCTTAAACCTGACAACCACCTTATATGGCCCATGCAAGCCATCATGAATACGTCCTGAGAATCCGGATTTTACAATAAAGATACAATCCGTTTTCAAGAATAAATATTAGCCAGATCCAGCCTACAGCCTAGGAGGCGAAACATTCGTCCCTCCTGGCCTCCTGGGCCTGGTGCTCAACCTCCACAACTAAATATGGAAGCAGCCCCCGAGGCTGAGTTGGTCTTATTTAGTACGCTTTAGTCTTTTCGCACCTCAGGGTATTAATATCCTGATAGTGAACTGTATTCACATTCAACCCTAACCCGTCTTTTACCGCTATAATCGTTAACCGTTACAACCTCAAGCCTGACATTACAACCTTGGTGGAATGGGCTGCAGTGCGGGTCTTATTTCCATTGACTTAGCCCGGACTCTCCTCAAGACTCTCATCCCAACTCGTGCGCCATTGTTATAAGCATCAAAAATCTCACCCTCAACTGGTACTTTGGCAACGACCGCTCCATGGTTTTAACCAATTGCATATTTCAGCTTGGTGAAGCCATCAAGGATGACACAACATCGGTTTGGGAACACATCAAGTAGTTCGTATTGGTATAAGTTGGGTTATGTTGAGGCTAAGGGCCGGGTTTTGAAGGGGGATCAGGTTTGGCAGATTGCATTCGGGTAACGTTTCAAATGCAACAATGTAGTTTCGACTCTCGAGAGGGTTGAAAGCGATTCCACCATGTGGGTGCATGGGAGACGCATGGTTCCAATGGACTGATTACAAGATTTGAGGGCTTGTTAACTTACTGTTTAAGAATAACTAATAAGTCAATTGCTTAAATAAAACAAAGTTGTAGTTTATGACTTTATGTGCATTTAAATTATTTTAACCTCATTTTTGCTATGAAAGTTGAGACTGGTTCTAATATTACTCTAGCATTGGTAGAGACAATGAAACAACAAATACGTAGTAGTTTACTCCCATAGATAATCAACTCCTCATAAATAAGATTTCCACTACAAACAACTACACAAACACGATAAGCAAAAATACGAGCTCTCCACCGTCATTCTAAACTGATGATTTCATTTTTTCCCCCTTTCGTTAACAGAAATAGTAAGGGAGAATTGATTTGCGAGGAGATAGGGTGCAGTGGGGTTAGGGGGTGTGTCTAATCCTTCATGGCTAAGCACTCAACCCATCTGGCTATATCCATGCACCATGAGTTGACAGTCTCACCACCTATTAACCCTAATTTAGTAAGGCCGATATCTTCCACGGTTGGAATCGTCACTTCCACCACTACCCCCTCTTCTCCCTCGTCCTCCACTTGATCCATTGTTGCTGCTACGCTCATTCCTTGCAGGAGGCCTCACAGCTGGCATCTGTGCTCCAGGCTGTTGCCTGCATTATTAAATTTCCACACCATAATTATACCAAGGAGTGTTTGTATAAACTACGGATACTATATTAAACAAACACAATTAGATAATAAGTTCTACCAAAATTTGCTGCAGGAGACTGCTATTGAATATGCCTGTATGGTTTATAATTGGTTTTTGAGTGTGACAAATTTTCATTTGAGTAGACAAAGGGAACTAATAGATTAAATAACCAAGAAGAACATTCTTGTATTTGTCTACATCCATGAAAACGCTCAAATTTTAAGCTTACCCATAGAGCAAGCAGTTAGAATGACCAAAACGAACATTACTATGCTAAATTAGTAATTGACAATTTAGTGAAAAACATGAAATTCATAATTATTTTTGTAAAAAACACATTCATTCTGGATAATTCCAATAAATACATTTTAGTAGTATTACCTAACAATGATAATGTGGGTAAAAGAAATGGATAAATGACCCCATTATACCATTGCAATTAATTATGTTGCAGCATGTATATAAGCAATATAAGAAAATTATAACTTGTCATATAATCATAATATGCACCTCATATCAATTTTAACCAAACATTAAAAACTGCCTATTAGGACTTCCAAGTCCAATGATCAGACATCAAATATACAATGCACATCTAACACCCCACCTAGCCTGATTACCTTAAGCGGGACAGCAGAAGTAACCATAAAGGACGGATAACAACTCAAAGAGAGATGGCAACTTACAAAACGTATCCTATCTGACCATCAGGCAGAACCATAGGAACCATCTGCATACCTCCTGGCACTGGTCCTCTTCCATATATCATCGGCTGTTCCATTACAATTCACACTTATATTAAAATAAGAGTTTTGCATCAGAACAACAACAATTAAAAAAGGTTAAATCATTAGGATAATACCTGCTGAAAGGAAGAAGGGCTAACACCATATCTAGGAGCAACAGTGGCGCCATATGGATTTGCAGAAAATCCACCATACACAGGATGAGGGATGTAATTAAGATGCGTAGCAGAATGTTGGGTATTAGTTGGATCAGACTTTCTGTCATTCTGAGGCTTTGCAAGTACAACTTCCAGAAACTGACCTGAACATCATAGCAACCCACCGTGGTCATGCTATTAGTCAACACATTCTTCATTGATACAAAATAACTCAAAACTAGATGAAAGTGTTTCGGGTCAAACCATCATGACCCATTTGGTCTGTACATAAAATCACCCGTTTTGACCCATTACCTAGCCCACCTGACCTGTTATATAACCCGCATGAACCGCCCATTTGTGGAGCAAAAAGAGGAAAAGCATAAAAGTTTATTATATCAAAATGATAGTTGCTAGAGAGAGAGAGAGAGAGAGGCTTAACATTGGGGGTGGAGATCTTTTTCTCATGTATTCTACCAGTGTTTATTAACGAGAGCGTGGATTTACTAAAAATTGCTCTTCAACTAGACTAACACTTCCACTAAGAAGTAAAAGTTTGGTACTCAATAAAATTTTTTGTGAGAGTCATAAACTTTTCGTGTATTACCAATACCACACGAGTACAGAACCATAACTAAAACACCCTTAACTATCGATGTCAATGTCTGCTAGCTATGCACCTAAATAGAGTCTGTGAAGACACAAATGAAACTCATAAAGAAAGAGCAGCGACGGAAAAACATACCATTAACTTCATACTTTTCTTCGACAGCTCTCAATGCACTTGACCTGTCCGCAAAATGAACAAAGCCAAAGTCTCGTTTACAACCTACTTTTGCAGGTGGCATTACAACTTTCGTAACCTCCCCATGGCGCTGAAAGAGTTCCTTCAGCTGTTCCGTTGAAGTGTTCTCGGGTATGTTCTTCAAATACAGTGCCTTAACCTATTAAAAGAAGGTTGTACATGTAATGAAGTATGAGCTATCCCTTTAAACCACTAACTATGCAAACAGCAAACAGAAGGTAATCAAATCTGATCAAAGAATCAAGTGATACCCAGCAGCACAACTATTGAAGCTTGAACAACAGGTATAACACGCATGAATAGACAATACTGCCACTAAGGTTCACAAGTGTTTGCTTCTTTAAAAGAGGATTAAATATAGGGCCATCATTGTTCCACATATTTAGATAATTATACACGTGCATTTATAATGCGAGCAAAGAAAAGATTTCTCATGGTCTTGCAATACTAATCAGTATGAAAGTATCTTAATCTTGGGTGTTTACCTGAGCAGCAGCAGCAGAATGATCAGGTGTGATTTTAGGATCAGCCCAAGTAACCGTAGGGGTATTTCCGTCAAACTTAAAAGTCGAACTAGCTAACTTCTGTCTTGAATAATCCGCACAAGCATTGTTGTAATACTCAACAAAAGCAAACCCACGATTACGCGGTGGGTTTTGAGGATCCTAGGTTTGCGAAACAACAATGTAATAAAGAATTAAAAAATATAGACTATATCACTAATTCTAATGACGTATTATGTCCATGTAAGAGAGAATCACCTTTATAAGCTCAATGACTTCTGAACCTGGACCAGTCTCTTCAATCACTTTTCTGAACTCATCATCAGTCCAACTCTTTGGCACGTTGCCAATAAACAGTCTGTATTTAGTTTCAGAAAGCGAACACCTCAAGGTCCTACCCTGGAACGATGTACAATCAAACCATCATAAGCATCAAACTGAGTATCAAATCAAGACAAAAGGACCCATAACATACATCAGGTTGTACCTTAAATTCTTTGTTATGTAGCTCTTCAATGGCTTTTTGAGCGACATCTTTAGTTCTGAATGCTACAAAAGCAAAGCCCTTACTTTCGTTGGTGTCCCTATTTTTCACCAACCTTACCTGCAGATAATATTAAATTCCCTTAGAGCAGCAATCGAATTTTTAAGAATTACAGAGGTGTTTGAGATTGTTTATTTAAACAGCTCATCAGTAATCAGCTAAAAAACCTTTTTCTAACACAATATATATACCATAGTAAGCTG
This sequence comes from Helichrysum umbraculigerum, assembly GCA_949592205.1. Taxonomy (NCBI): domain Eukaryota; kingdom Viridiplantae; phylum Streptophyta; class Magnoliopsida; order Asterales; family Asteraceae; genus Helichrysum; species Helichrysum umbraculigerum. Next base: position 100,580,891 of record CATIUR010000001.1, read on the forward strand.
TTATGTTGGTGCTTTCTTGAAAGAGCTTACTATATATATAATAACACACACGTTGTTTGAAAGGGTGTTTGGGTTAACTTTTCAAGATAGCTTGCGCTTATCAGCTTAATAAGCTCTTTCAAGAAAGCACCAACATAACAGCTTACTATAGCAGTCATAAGCTGTTAAGCCAAAAGCTGTTTGGATAAGGGTACTTCAATAGCTTGTCATATTTTTAGAACACAATAAGCTGGCTGTTTGAGTAAGCATATTTTCCCAGCTTTATTGGAATTTGGAAATCAGATAAGCTCATTCTCAGTGGCTTCTGAGCTTAACCAAAATTCATACACCATAAAAGTAAGCTAAATTATATGAGCTCATAAGCCATTTGAACTAAGCTTATCTGCTTTTTCAAATTTGAACAAGCCAATTAGCAGTAAAAAAACAAGCCTACCCAGCTACCCCCAAATGAATCCCAAATAAGCTCTTTTTACTAAGTTTTTCCACTCTACCTTTAAACTTTATTTAATAAGCTAACCCAAAAAGTCCCTAAAAAGTTCTTATTGCAGTTACATAATGCAATAAGCTACTAGTCAAGTAATTAGTGTCAATGAGGAAACCCTAATAAATCATAACCATTATAACTAACTAACCTCAACAATATCACCAAAAGGTTCACAAAGTTCACTCAAGTCTTCCTCAACAACCTCCCTCGGTAGCCCACCAATAAAAATTTCCGAACCGTGCGGTGGTAACGCAAGCAACTCAGCAAACTTCCCCTTATTACTATTATCATCACCATCACTACCTAAAGCAGGTGACTTTACTTCCCTTTTCATTCTATCTCCTTCATCATCAACATCCTCTTTTTCTTCTTCGCCATTTTCATTATCATCATCTAATCGCTCCTCCTCTTCTTCTTCTTCTTCCTCATCAATTTCCTCTTCATAGTTATCATCTTCAAAATCAACCTGGTCATCAATTTCCCTGCTATCTGCCATCTTGTTGTGGTTGCTGTTCTACAAGCAGATCCTTTACAAACAATAAATACACCTATGTATATGTATAAATATATGTGTCACTGATTTAGGGCACGGATTTGAGGAAGAAATGAATTTAGTGAGTAATTTAGTAAAAATTGGAGGTTGTATTTGTATATTATGTTTGTATGTAGCTAGGGCACGGATTTGAAGAAGAAATGAGAGGTAATTTTATTGAATAATATACTAGTAAATAAAAATTGGGGGTTTGTATCTGTAATTGTAATTGTAATTGTATATATTCGTTGTGTGTGTATGTATGTATATGTATTTTTAGTATTTGTGAGATATAATTAGCCATTTTGTTTACCTTGGTGGCTTAAATCGGAAGTGCAGAAGATACCGGAAATCGTTGGCCGCAGATCGTCGATCGGTGACTGAAATAATCGCAAACTCACTACAATAAATAAGTCGTTGGGTTAAATCAAACGACCTAATTGATGTTGGGCTGAAATGAATATATGAGAAATTGAAAATGCATCCTTTGGGCCGTATGATATTAACTTCTGGGCTCAAACAGACAGGCCCATTCTCTTCTTAGGTTATTGATTTTTAAATTTAGCAGTAAAAATGCTTATTTTTCGTTTTCTTTCTCGTCTAAAACCAGTAGCTACTGTTTGTAAACTTATGAAACCAAACCGCACCGTGATAGGTGAGCTGGTCCATGCAAATGAAGAGTGAACGTATTGAATCCAATTGAAGCACTTAACCGAATTGGTTTAGCTATTGGATATGAGAGTTTGTTTCTTTTTGTAGTTTAGTAAAGGGTTAACGATGTGCCCAATTGTATCAAACTATACTCCGACATTTATTATATGTTATGAACCACTCAAACTTTCATTGTATGTAACAAACTTATAATTTCTATAGATTGTATGTATTTTGGTTAAATTAACGGCTGTAAGAGACGTCACGAGGAACTTATATAGTCGACACCTGCGAAAAAAGTACCGTAAATTACATACAATGTAAAGAATATACAAGTTCTTTACATACAATGAAAACCATACAATAAATGTCATACTATAGTTTGATACATTTGCGTGCACTAAACCTTTTCGTAAACAAGATTTTATGCTTATGTAACATAAAGTATAATGAATGGTTGTTATGAATTTTAATCATCTACTTCATGGGCTTTCAGTATTTAAAAATATAAATCTTTGTTACAATTTGTTTTGATGGGATTAAGAAAAGATAGGTACGGATAAACATTTAAGTATTCAATCTTCAATCTCTGGACTTTCAAGGTGTGTGACACACCATTGCACCAACAAACTCCCCCTTGTCAACAGCTTGATCTTTTTCTTCAGCTCTACTGACTTGGGAGGTTGCTTCCTGCATGAATTCCCTGTACGCAGCATACATCCGCAACTCTTTAAAACTTTAAGGCTTGATCTTCGTCTTCCCTGTTATAAATGATCAAATTTATAGCCAGTTGCTCCAAGTCACGTCTAGATAAGTTTATCAAGCTCAGAGGATCATAAACGTAGACTTTTGTTGTCTTCGGAATCACCACCTTTTCTGAGTCTTCAATTTCATAACATTCGATCATGGCTTATCCTTTTCTTCTCAAGTGAATCCAGCATTTGAAATTCTCCATGAAATCTACTGGCAGCCCTTCAAGAGGGATCTATCTTCTTTAAACATCTGATCGAAGGGTATACTGTGACACCCTGCAAATTAGGGCTAGTTATTAGTTCCTAATCTATTGTTAATACATGTAATTAGTTCTGCATTAGGCTAATTGTATGTATATATATATATATATATATATATATATATATATATATATATATATTGGAATATATATATACACGCACGCGATTTATTTAATCGTGCATTTTTATATCGGGTGGATCTCGATACATTAATACGGACGTTGGTGAACACAATTAAATAATATGGAATTATTTAATAAACACATTTATTTCTAAATATTATTTCGATAATATTTCATAAGTAATTCGTATCGTATAAAACTCAACGTACGCGACAATGTCACACCCCGCCAAACGGTAATTACAATTAATGAGAGTAGTTTGCGGAAGCTTAGTGACGTGGCGGGGCTGCGACCAATAATACAACCGATAGATACATACATCCAGAGCATATGGTTATTGCAGAACGAAATAGTTTAAGATGCCATTAGTTATCAAGTTTTACAAAAGGGTTACAACTTAGAAAGTTGCAACAGTAGTAGTAGTGTTTGAAATAGTATGTCATATAAATACATAATTTCAAAAGCAGATTTTGTAAGTATGACTGCAGTGTTGCAGTTATACAAAGGAAATCCAGCTGTCCCAAAAGAAGTGGCATCCTAATATGTCCAGGGTAGTCCGTCCTGATATGCATGCAGTTTCTTACTTACGCTGCTAATTCCGTGAAAACATAGAGTAAATCGTCAACAAAATTGTTGAGTGAATTCACAGGTTTGTAGGTAGTGTAGGAAACACAAGTTAATCATTTAAGAATAACATTTCCAATTAATAGAAGTTGTTTGCTTTGTAGGAAACACAAGTTTATCAATTAAGAGAAACATTTCCTAAAGTAGTAGTTTGTAGGAAACACATGTTATTTAATGAAAATAACATTTTCCAATTAGTAGTTTGTAGGAAATACAGGTTAATCCAATCAAGGAATAACATTTCCTAAATCGTTGTTAGTAGGAAACACAGGTTAATCTAACTAAAGATCAACATTTCCAAAATAGTTGTTCGTAGGAACTCACTTCCTAAATAATAGTTTTGTGGGAAGACTTAGACGGTGATCCCTCGAAAGGTGAGCTAAACCTGACGAGTTAAAGTAACGCGACCTAACCCTATAACCAAGCCACGACCAGCAGTAGTTGTTTGCCAAATAGGACCTATAAGTATACGCTCCAAAACTGTGGGAGGGTCGTCACGGTGATAGTACTATCCGTATACTCAGTGGCTAGAGTCACCTAGCTAATGGTCATAGTCTGTAGCCATAAGGACTTTTATGCACTACATTGTAAGCCTAGGTCCGTACTAGGATTCGTTGTCTAGTTCTCAAAAATAATATGAAAACAGCTTTTCATAAGTAGTAGTTCAAATAATCGTATGAAATATCATTTCATAAACAGTTTAAGTAAATACATACATTATTTAAATAAGTTATCGCATGCAGTAGTACAAACGATTGCTATGTTTTTCACCCCAAGGTTTAAAAGTATTAAAACAGTGAAAAGGGGCTGTGAACTCACTGGTAGCGATCAGCAAGCGATAGCAGCTAGTACTAGCCGGTAGTCCAACTGCGTCCCTCAAAGTCCTTGACGCAATAAATATAATACATGAGTATTCGGCTATTCGTTATGTTTAAGTATTTGTACAATTTTAGTTGGTGATAATCGTCGTTGTCAAAAAAATAAATATCATTTCTTGAGTTGTGTTTATTGATATAACAATCGTTGCGTGTAAGTATATACCTCTATATACTTATTAGTTGAATATGTATTCGTATACATATATATAACTTGTCATCGTCGTATGTATATATATAATTGTATATAATTTATCATTGTCCCGTATGTATATATCTATATATACATAAGTGTCGTTGCCGTTTATGTTTGAAAACACATTTTCAATTGTTACGAAAATATATCTCGTTTTATCCCATTGTATATATATAATAATTGTCGTTGTTGTTTATATATATACATACATACCCAACTGTAGCTTGTACTAAATTGTTTTACTCGTTCATTTTACTCGTTACAATATACTCCGTGTAATGTTTTAGAACCAACTCACGTGTCGTATGTGTGTGTGTGTGTGTGTATATATATATATATATCATCCCACTTATTGTTTAACAATAAACTTAAAGTCGTGTACACGTTCATAGTTCGTATTATTTTTAGCTTGAAGAGTCTATTACTGGACTGGGTTGGGATCCTCCGGATCCATGGCGGATCCGCCGGATCATGGCAAATAATTGGGATCCTCCGGATCAAATTACTAAAATGTCGGATCACATTAAAAGTGTAGGAATCCGCCGGATCCTTAAATGGATCCGCCGGATCCGTTGTTTTTATACGTGTTCAGTGTTTAGTTAAAAGACTGATGTGTGCGTGTGTTTGCTTTGGATTCGCCGGATCCATAAGGGATCCGCCGGATCCTCATTGTTTTCATATGATCCGTTCGTCTAAAAGGCAAAAATTCGCATGATTTTACATTGGGAATTCGCCGGATCCGTTGGGATCCGCCGGATTCTTCTGGTTTTCACTTGGGATCCGCCGGATCCAACACGTTTACAGTAGCTAGTTCGTCTCTGTTATCACATACATACACATAATTTAACCAATTTTTAACGTGTCTTCAGTTATCATCAACCACAATAAGTTGTTTGAACATAATATAACTAATTATTACATATCATCACCATAAATTTCATAATTATATCAAATTATATAATTGAAATTAGGATGAAGAAAAATCCTCACAATGAGTTAAGAATGGTGGATGATGATTCTGAGATGAATTGAAGATGATGATGACGAATCTGTGATGATGATTATGATAATGAAATTTGAGGATGATTATGTGATCATTGTGTTAGTTTGTTTTGTGTTTGAAGATGGTGATGAAGATAATGAGATGAGTTTGAAGGAGATAGAGCTCCTGCCTTTGTTCTTCTTCCTCACGCACAGAGAGGAGAGGAAGTATTGGTTGGTATGGTGAATTATTGGAGATCACTGAGTTAAGGAATGGGGTATATAATATTTGTTCAGTGTTCACAATTTCAAAGGGAGGGAATGGGTTGTGTACTGAAATGTCGAACAGATATTTCAAATGTGTTATTTGTTTGGATTTCTAACCCGTTAATTTCGGGTACGGGTCCAATTGTGTACCAGTTTTTATTAAATTTTCAAAATTATATTTTGAGGTAATTCTCCAAATACTTTATTATGAAGGAGAAAAATAATGCTTTTATTATTTTTGACCTATGGGTACGTTTTGTATCTGTTTCTGTTCGTAAGATACGTTTTATATAAAACATATAATTATTTTCGTTTCATTTTCATTTCAATCAGTTCACATTATATTTTCAATTAAAAATTGTTCGAAAATATTTATGAGTTCCTTCTGAACTTTTGTATCATGTTCGATACCTTTATCCCTGAAACGTACAATGTTTTATATTATCGCAATAATATAAATAAATAATATTCGTAATTAATAATTTTCACATTATTAATTGTTTGTATCACCAACTATTGTATATGTATATTTGTCAGACTCGTTCCGTTTGTTTAGCGCGTAGTTATAAACAACTACGTAACTAGTAATACATCGCGTATTAAAATAATAAGTTTTGTCAAACTTAACTCATAAAAATAGTTTTGAATTCACTAATCAGGGAATTAGCTCTAAGTATGCATGAAATTAAGTATAAGTATATACCTAATTTGGAGGTTCTCCCCCCGTTAGTGAAATCTGGTCCCGAGATTTAAGTCGAGTCGTGAGTCTTGGTCACACGTTCGAAAAGTTAAGGATATTTCTTTCGCATTTCATCCTCGTGTTCCCAAGTAAACTCTGGCCCACGTTTCGAGTCCCAACGAATTTTTACAAGTTTGATTTGTTTATGTCAAAGTTTCTGCGTTTTTGAATCCATAACTTCGATAGGTTCCTCCACAAAGTTGAGTTTTGAGTCAATGAAGACTTCGTCAGGAGGAATGATGAGTGTTTCGTCGGAAAGACACTTTTTAAGATTACTAACGTGGAAGGTGGCGTGGATGCTACTAAGCTCTTGTGGTAGTTTGAGCTTGTAGGCGACAAGACCAATCCTCGCAAGGATTTCAAACGGTCCAATGTAACGCAGGTTCAGTTTTCCCCGTTTGCCAAATCGTGCTACCCCTTTCCAGGGCGATACCTTGAGTAGGACTTTATCTCCTACTTGAAACTCAAGAGGTTTACGACGGTTATCAGCATAACTCTTTTGTCTATCTCGTGCCGCTTTAAGTCGGTTTAGTACTTGAACTATCTTGTCCGTAGTTTCCTGGACAATCTCTGGTCCAGATAGCTGTCTGTCACCCAACTCTGCCCAACAGAGTGGTGATCGGCACTTGCGTCCATATAACGCCTCAAATGGTGCCATCTGTATACTAGTGTGATAACTATTGTTGTAAGAGAATTCGGCTAGAGGTAGGTGAGTATCCCAACTACCCCCAAAGTCTATCACACAAGCTCGCAACAAGTCTTCGAGAGTTTGTATCGTTCGCTCGCTTTGGCCGTCGGTTTGAGGGTGGTAGGCAGTACTCATATCGAGTCGAGTACCCAATGCTTGTTGTAGTGATTGCCAAAAGCGTGATGTAAATCAAGCATCTCTATCAGAGATAATAGATAGTGGCACACCATGCCGGGAAACGATCTCTTTCAGATAGATTCTAGTCAGTTTCTCCATCCTATCTGTTTCCTTGACGGCAAGAAAGTGGGTTGATTTCGTCAGTCGGTCGACAATCACCCATATAGTATCAGCTCCTAATGACATCTTGGGTAACTTCGTAATGAAGTCCATTGTTATTTGTTCCCATTTCCATTTGGGCAATTCAGGCTGTTGCAAAAGCCCAGATGGATTTTGGCATTCGACCTTTACTTTTGAGCAAGTCAGGCATTTACTAACGTAGGTGGCAATATCTCGTTTCATGCCAGGCCACCAGTAGAAACCTTTCAGGTCTTGGTACATTTTGTCTGCACTAGGATGTATTGAATAGTTGGACTTATGAGCTTTGTCCAATATAAATGTGCGCAATTCATTTACACACGGAATCCAAATCCGGTTCATAAAGTGCAACACTCCGTTGTCCTTTGTTTCGAGTTGTTTGTCCATTCCCTTCAAGGATTCTTCCTTAAAGCGTTCGGGAACGAAAGCTAATTGTTGAGCGTCACGAATTTGAGTAATGAGGTTCGAGTGGATTGTCAATCCCAAAGCTCAAACTCTGCGAGGTTTGACTCTCTCTTTACGACTCAGGGCATCTGCCACTACGTTTGCCTTGCCCGGGTGGTACTTGATTTCACAGTAGTAATCGTTTAGTAATTCGATCCAACGTCGTTGTCTCATGTTGAGTTCCTTTTGGTCGAATTTGTGTTGGAGGCTCTTGTGATCAGTGAAGATCGTACACTTTGTACCGTATAGGTAGTGTCTCCAAATTTTAAGTGCAAAAATGACTGCTTCCAACTCCAAGTCATGAGTTGTATAGTTTTTCTCGTGCACTTTCAGTTGACGTGATGCATATGCAATTACTTTGTCGTTTTGCATCAATACGCAACCCAATCCTTGATGCGAAGCGTCGCAATAAACTATGAAATTCTCTACCCCTTCAGGTAATGATAGGATGGGTGCGGTACTCAGTTTCTGTTTTAGTAACTAGAAGGCGTTTTCTTGCTTCTCGCCCCAGTCAAATTTCTTGTCTTTCTAAGTTAAAGCGGTAAGTGGCTGGGCTATTTTCGAAAAATTTTCAATAAATCGACGGTAATAGCCAGCTAGACCAAGAAATTGTCGTATCTCGGATGGGGTTTTCGGGGCTTCCCAATTTTTAATCGTCTCAAATTTTGGACGGGTCCACATGGATTCCTTTATCATTTATCACATGACCAAGGAAGTGAACCTCTCGCATCCAAAATTCGCATTTAGAGAACTTTGCATAAAGCTTCTCTTTCTAAAGTAGTTCGAGGATAAGTTTCAGATGCTGTTCGTGTTCTTCTTTCGTTCGTGAGTACACTAAGATGTCGTCAATAAATACAATGACGAACTTTCAAGGTATGGTTTACATACTCTGTTCATGAGATCCATGAATACTGCTGGTGCGTTTGTCAATCCTAAGGGCATGACAAGGAACTCGTAATGACCATAACGAGTCCTAAACGCAGTCTTAGGTACATCCTCTTCTCGTACCTTTAGTTGGTGATAACCGGACCGTAGATCGATTTTTGAGTAGAAGCTTGATCCTTGCAGTTGGTCAAACAGGTCATCAATACGTGGTAACGGGTATCGGTTCTTGATAATTACCTTATTCAGTTCTCGGTAATCAATGCACATTCGCATGGATCCATCCTTCTTCATGACAAACAAAACCGGAGCTCCCCAAGGTGAAAAGCTCGGCCGGATGAATTCTAAGTCCAGAAGCTCTTGCAGCTGTGTAGACAGCTCCTGCATCTCCGATGGAGCTAGACGATAAGGTGCTCTAGTAATTGGTGCGGCTCTGGGTACCAGATCAATATGAAATTCGTGTAAGTCCCTAGTTCTTAGGATCGATAACTTCGTTATCTGTAGTATTAAGGTGCGGAATCCCTCAATACGGTGTTATCTTACTATAACGAATAAGTTCGCATTTTAGGTTAACTAATACTTAGCTTTAAATGATTAAACGTCAAAGCCTAGCCTTTAGAATTTACGTTTTCTCTCTGGATCAGTTCACAGGTGTTGAAAGTCGAATAGCCAAAAGTTGTTATGCCAAAGTTATGAATTTCACGGTTGAAAAACATATATATATATATATATATATATATATATATATATATATATATATATATATATATATATATATATATATTCGTCTCAACTCGCAGCCGCTGGGCCTGCGAGTTGATTTACTCGTTAACAAGCCCAAGCCCAGTTTGACTTCGGCTCGCCAAGACCCTTTGCGAGTTCATATCTCATCTCGCATCGCCAAGCCTTACGACTTGAGATCCGACTTGCACAGACTATATATTAATTTCGTATTCGATATCCATCTAACACTTTAACATGCTAATATATTTAACGAATATTAACAACAAAACAAATAGTCATTTACAAATCTAAACCAATATAAAAACAAGATAATAATTACACCAGTCCTATTTCAAGCTAGATCTGTTGTCACAATCTATGTCTCAACAGACTCCCCCTTGACAATAGCTCTAGCGTCTTTATCTTCACGCTTATCTTTGATCTTCATTTGTAAATTCTGCTCCCAGCATGTATCTTCATCCTAATACAAGTCTTTACCATCATTTGATAATCTCTTGCTAAATCACCCCATGCAATAGTCGTAAAAATCATGTTCTCATTTAACTTCAACAGATCTTTTCTCGACATATTCATCAAGTGACGATGGTCGTAAACTCAGAAGATCTCACGCTTACCACCATCAACTTCATCATCAGCTATAACTATGACAGCTTCTCCAGTCTCTGAATCCACATGCCATCTCTTCATATTTCCCAGAATATCTTGCGGCATTGTCTTCAGTGGAATCTGCTGTACACACTTAACAGCTGGATAAACTTTCTTCCTCCTTTTCCTTCCAGTCCTTTGACTTCGTTCCTTCAATCTAACTGTCTTTCCATTCCTTGGCTTAATCTTATCAAACTTCTTTTTACTAACCTCAGTTCTAATTATTCTTTCAACATAATTAGCATAATAATCATTACTCGGGTTAACTAAATCCAATCTAGCCAAGTCTTGAGCTTCGTATTTTGGTAAGGAACTAAACACGGCCAACTTTTTCTCAAAATATTGAACTCCATCAAATCTTTTTATCGCAAAAAGTTTCAGCTCAGAGTCAAAGTACCAGCCAATAATCCCTCTACGTGGTACACGTTTTCCAGTTATATCTACTTCAGAAACTCCAATCTTCTTCTTTTGCTTTGGAAGTTTCCTGAGCATAACCGCAGGATTCTTGGTAGGAATCAGAACGTCATCTTCTGAATCAGTTGAGTCATCGATCTCTTCATCTACATCGACAACCGTTGGACCTTCATCATTTTCAATAACTACTTCTGTCCTAGATGGGCTCACATGGTGTTCATCTATATCAGCATCTGGATCTACACCAATGTCTTGCACAATCTCAGAAACAGCAGTCCAATCAGTAGGTGGTTGAAACTCTCCTTCTTCAAGATCAAAATCAATTTCTTCATCTATCTCATCAAGAATATCATCTTCAGAATCTGATAGATCAAGCATTTCCAATCCTAGAGAAAAACATAAAAACAAATATATTAATAATTCAAATTCTTCATTGATTTCCCTGAATCAATCTAAGAATTTCTTTACTAATCCTTTTGTATTATTAAACCAAAATATAAACGCATTCTATATAACTTTTAAATCTATTATTGATTTCCCTGAATCAATCTAAGATTTCAAAAGTCAAACACTTAGTAAATATTAATTAAATTTAAACTCTAATGTATTGTGAACAATCAAAGTCACCAAACATTTCAGTTTACAATTAATTAACTTATATAATTTACAAGACTTAATTGAACTGTTATATTATCTAAAAACTTAACTTTCAATTATATCTTTAAATTATATATCATTTACCTAGTTATCACATTTTTAACTTGTCAGTTATACAAACTCTCAAGTCTAAAATGTATATGTTTTATAAAAATTTTGACCGCCGATATTAATCGGAACACGCCGCTCGACTACTCAATGAGTCGGAAGTCTTTCGATCACTATTTTATCTTAACATATATAAAATTACAACATAAATTATTTAAACACATTTAACTTGTAATTACAAAAATCTCAAGTCGAATATATTACAAATAATATTAAGTTTACAATTGTTTAGAACAAAATATTACAAATATTACAATACTATGCTAATACTAATCTATCTTACCGGCTTCAGTATCAATCGGTACTGTCTTATCTATACTTGTTCCAGCTCCAGAACCACTAGCTTCAGCACCAGACTCCCCCTGAAGTATAGTTTTCTCACCAGTCTTTGAAGGACCGGTCTGCTCACCACCTTTTGGTGCATTGGGATCATCGTCTTTGTCAGAGTCTCTTTTCTTCCTCAGCTCATCTTGCTTGCAAGACTCTAAGTATACCAATATCTCCCCCTGAGTAGACTGTCCTGAATTCACTCGCAACACCAATCGTTCCAAGTTATCAAGCTTCAGTCGCTGGGTATTGAAATCATCAAGCAACGTATTATGAGTCTGCAGCAGTGTCGTGTAAGATTGACTCTGTTGAAGCACTTGCTGGCCAAGAGTAAGATTGTTAACAACAAACTCTGGAATCCTCGAAGCGACCTTCTCTAACTCCTTAACTCTCGACTCTAAGGATGTAATCCTTTCAGCATCAGTCGTAGGAGTAACTGAGATGGTTGTCGGTCCAGGTGGTGTAAGCGAAGCAACATGTGTATCATATGTAAGCGGTGGAGGTGGCTGAGACAAAGCTGCCTGCAAATGATCAGATGTAAATGTGCTTGCTGTAGTAGTCGGAAACGGCTCCGAACGTACTAAATCAACAATCTCCTATAAACATTAGACAAAAATTAAATAAGTAATTGTTACAGATTTCTCTGTCTCAATCTCTAATTAATTTTGTTATACTTTTAGTAGTAAACTTATATCTCTTACCTCAGTAGGTACAGACATCGGTTCAGACTCTACCGATATTACCCTCTCCACTTGCTCAGTATCTTGAGCAACTGTCACAGAATTAACTGTCTCAGTTTAACTCCTGATAAATAACAAGTTAAGATTATCTAACTTTTAAAAAACTAACCGTCTCTGATGGTCAAGATCCTCGAACGCTTCCGGCGTTGAGTAACAAGAGGAGAATCCTCTTCAGCGTCCAAGTCATGAATAATGAAATCTGGATCAGGATCATTGACTTTACGCTTCAGCTTCAGCTTCTGGGCAGGATCAAACACAAGCTTAGATCCTTTCAGCATCATCCCAGCAGGAATACCTGTGATAAGATCAAATGGACGATCCAGATCATCCTCAGTATCACTGGAATCCGAAGCTGTATCTCCATCTCGACCTCCAGATGGACTGATCGCGCCCCAACGGTCGGTTCAGAAATCGCTTCCTGCCGTTGTGGACTTTCCGTCGGGGCACACGATCGAGTGGGTGGTTTTAAATTTATAATAGTCGGGGGAAGCCAAAACCTTCCGAACTACTTACTATTACTAGGTACGAATACCTGATACTAGTATGCGGTAAGGATGATCCAGGGTCGTTCCTCACGACGGTAGAATTGAAACAGAGCTATTTCTGATAACTTAGTAATTAAGCTGGGGTTTTTATAGATTGAAGGGGTGATTGTTTTTAGGTTTTTTATTTATTTAAACTACTAGAACTAAGAAAGCATAAAAGTAAAGGGAGGCTAGCAGATATGTAACACTTAAGGATAACAAAGACGTGGTTCACCATGATTTAGGATAGCGTATTATTGGAATGATGATTATTTGGGGACACATTCAGCTAACAGATAAATAAACTTTAGTGTAAACACTAGGACCCTACTTATTTAGTTCCGGATCTAAATTAGTATGTCACTGAGTACCTATGCTATCATGATTCTGATCAGATCAGGATGCTCAGCCCCCAACACTGTCTGATGAAGACAAGTGACCCTTCTTGGGGGTTAACCCCTGGGTGCATGAATAAGGCAACAGACCGATATTTAATCTCTGACCGTTCTTAACACCTATGTCTAAATGTTATTACCTAATTGTGTACTGGCTGTTTACTTAGTTATTCTAAACCTACGGTTATGTGAGGTTAAGCATGTTTAAGCATTTTGGACTATAGTTGAGTCCTCGCTTTCTTTCAAAACTCCCTTTTTACTTATTTTAAGCTCAAGTACTTCCGTCATGAAATAGACCCTCCTTTACGATCAGACGTTCATCCCTAGGTATCTTACGGTGTATAATGCATTCAGCATTTCCACAGCTTGTATAAATCTAAGTATACTAAAGGTGTATAATACTGTTGAGGTTTAGCATTTCCACAGTTTTATGTGTCATAGACCATGTTCAGGAAGGGTAACTTCCAGGTAATCCACGGTGTTATATGTCTACGACCGGTCCGTAGCTTCCACGCATTTGTACTTCACCAGAGGTGTTTCCAGCGCTATACTAAGTACTGGGCCGTTTTATGGCATTTCCATAGTTTCATACAAAAACACAGATAACTATATCTACGTAGTATTCGGGTTTGCAAAGTGCTATCCTAAGGGCAATAGTCACGTGAAAGCCTGGAAAGGGTGAACGATAAGGTCTATTTATGCAAAGTTTAGACTGATAACAAAGTATAACAACTCCCATTTATACAGATAGAGAATTAATGTAACATCATTCCTAACTATCTAAATCATGGCAAACATACAAGCAACTAATCACAAAGCATACCAATAAACATTTCTATCATTAATAAATCACAAACATCAAACAAGAACATTATAACAAATTAATAATAGAAAGGATAGATAATACCGATACGTATTGCGAGCAGAATAACAGCTTGTATTTCTTCGAATAATATCCAAATATTACAACTGCTAGCCTCTACTAATTATATTACATAGCTATTCTAAGAAGAAAGGATTCTCTCCTAATCTTCTCACTAGTTCCCTAGAGAGAGAGACTAGAGAGAAACTACTCCTACTATTTCTCCTCTAACTCCTTAGAGAAGTGTTAGAGAGAGAAAGCTACTACTATTCTAGAGAGAGAGTGAAGTGTGTGAAATGTGTTGTGGTGTAATGGTGTGTTGAAATGAGGAGGTTTAAGCCTCTATTTATAGGCTTCAAGTAGTCGAATTTACATACAGCACCCTTGCTCCCAATTTAACACTGAAATACACCCTTGAGCTATGAAATTCGACACCATAAGGGGGGTATACCACCCTAAAAGGGGTGTATTCGACACCAAAAGGGGCGTATTCGGTAGCAAATAGGGCGTATCCGGCACCATAGAGGGGGGTATACCACCCCTAGAAGGGGGTATACCACCCCAAAAAGGGGGTATACGGCCCTATAGAGGGGGTATACGGCCCCTTTAGGGGGGTATACGGTCCCTAGAGGGGTGGTGAGCCCTGAGTCGTTGCCTCGTGCACTGGATCGTAAGTCTTGATCGCCTAGTCGAACTTCGTTTAGCCATAACTTCTTCATTCTTGGTCCGTTTTCAGCGTTCTTTATATCCACGAGTTCGTAATTACCTGAAGATCACAATGAGATAATCTAAGAATACTTTCAAGGTAATATGCTAAAAAGTGCTCGTAGAACGTGACTGTATCGTTTGTGCTTTATTTTGTATGTTGTTTAACCATTTTAAGTGATTTTTGAAGCAATGCCTTATTTTTAGTTTTAACAATGAATTATGGTGAAAAAGCATTGATATTGAATGATTTCATCCATTTTGGGGCTAAAAAGTTGGGAATTGTGTACGCAAAAACGTGACTTTTTACGTCCAATCAAATATCCCACACTTAGACGTTGCTTGTCCTCAAACAACACTTCAACTGTCCTCACTAAATATGTTTTTAGACCCGATTTTTGCGAATTAAAATATTTCTAAGAACAACCATTTCTCATACAAGTAACCTATTTCAGAAAAGTAGAGATAAATAAGATATTCATTCCAGAAATAAGAAATAATCATCTTTGGGCATGCTTCTGATTCTCGTGATCTTTGGCATACACATGACTAGGCGATCTTACAAGGTGGTCACTCAATTCACTCAAAAGTGTATCGGGTTTCCTATCATTCTAAACAAACAAAATCGCTCAAAAGCCAGTCATGCAGCATTCATCGTCATAGGCTTGAACGAGAATCAAATCTCCACCACTTAGGTGAGGACGGTGCTAATTATCTCAAGACATTCATCGGGTTTTTATGTGAAGTGAGGGTAAAAGGGGGTATGGATATGGGATTTTTTTTTGGATTTAAAGGGTTATTCTTATCTTAGGACTTTTAAACTTATGAAAAATATTATTTAGATACGCTTTTTTAATGAAAACGGAAACGGATAACGGAAAGGGAGGAAGATAGCTATTTTGACTTCTATCTTTTTGAAAACACATGGAAGATTATATCTTTCAGAGATCGGAGTTTTCGGGAGATTTGAAGCACTTAGCTTTATTTCTATGACATATTTTTTGCTTAGAATTTCTTTGCCAAGGAATTTCTAAGGAATTATTTTTTTTCTTACTGCCCTTTTTGGGATCCTTTCTTACTTTCATTTTTTTTCAATCAATTGACATATTTCGAATTTCACTTGGTGCCAATTTTTCGCACCACCAGATTCTTGATCTTTTTGAGATTTTGATTATGGGAACGCACACGAGAAATTTCAGTAAAACACGAAATTTGTGATTTTAGAGTGAAAGCAAAAAGAATATCTAAATAGCATTTTTAAAAAATTAAAAATTCCAAGATAAGGTTTTGGTGGGTATGGAAGTGAGTGGGTTTTAAAAACTTGGGTTTTCAAGAACTGAAAAGGTTAAAGCTCAACAGGGTTTACTAGGCGGATCATCGATACTAAAAATGAGTATGGGCAGGGTTAGGCTTGAAGAGATATGAGAAAATGGTTTCATTTCCTAGGAAATGTCAAGGTCATCTCATTGCACCTATACCACGTACGGTACTCACCAATATGGTCTCGAAATGCATACCAGGAGTAAGTTCTAATTCAGAAATGCATACATCGGCACACACAATCAAATGAATAGTGAAACATTTAAAATGAATGCTTATATAGGCTCGAGATACCTCACTGCAATTAATATGGGTTGTATGTGCTTAGTTATGCGTTGCCCCTAAGATTTTTATTTCTTAATTTGAGAAATTCCTACCTTATTTACATTACTTCCCAAAATAACTTTCTCATAATCAAAATGGTTCCTCTTAGAAATATTAAAATTCAAAGAAATAGCAGAGCTCAACTGAATAAGTAACGTATCTACTGGCGAAGTTAAGCTCATGCTTTTCTCTGTTTTAGGCAAAAATTTTGAAAAATTTTGATCAATTTTTAAAGTGAGGAACATTTTCCGAGTTGCTATTTGGACGTAAAAATCTATCTAAGGTACCCACACTTAGAGGAACATTGTCCCTAATGTTCTCTTTAGTGGAGATTTTACTGGAAGTAAAATCCCACACTTAGAGTTTGAACATGTAAGAAAATGTTTCTCAAGTGTTTGTTTTGGGCTGGAATCCCACACTTAGTGATAAGCTTAGGATATGGTATATATTACTTTTATTAATTAACAGTACTACGTAAAGCAAAAAGATAAAAACAGAGAAAGGATGAAGAAACTCCCCAGATAGCTAAAGCTGAAGATCTGAATATGTGCCGAGAAGATGAAAGTCTTTGTTTTGCGGCAACTCCATGAGGATTGTTCAGCTTTAGGGGGTTTTGCCTTTAATTAAGAACCTTGCCTCCCATTTCAACCATCATTTGTGAATCAATCTCTTAAGTGTGAACACGTTGGATATACCTTTAATTTTTAACTCATATTTTTGCAATGGAAAGGGATCACTGTCTCAGAATGAAAAGATGTTTTCTATTACAAATCATTTTGTAGAACATATGTTTTTAAACGAGTTCGAGCATAATGCATAAAAGTAGTATGCAAGTACCTCAAATGCTCGAAACATATGAACTAATTTTTGAAAAGTGTTTCCTATTTATCTGAGATAAGTGATTTTGCAAAAACGAGTTAAAATATTTTGAAAATATTTTTGGGTATATCCAAGTGTGAAGGATATTCAGAGATTTTCTTCACTTATCAACACAACCATCCACACATCTTATTGCACGGGTTGCCTCCCGAGAAGCGCTGTTGTTATAGTCGAGAGCTCGACTTGGATAGATTGTAGAAAATAAAGCGAAGTGATGGCGTCCTCCGGATACTGGCAGAGTGAAAGCCTCTCCTTGATCAATTAGAAATCATATACGTGTCTGAAAGCGCCATCTCTTCCCCTGCAAAGCAATGCTCAAACGTGTTCCAATCTTAATGAATTATAAGCTCCACTTGTTTTCTTTCCATTAAACTCAAAGATTCTTCATCCATAGGCGTCAGTCCCTGTTTGTTAGGCATTTGTACAAGTAGAACAAGCAAACGTGATCTAACAAACAAGTGATTATCCTCCAAATCATAGATTCACTGGTTTGCGAGAAGAACTATCAAAGTGAGTACTTTGAAGATAAAACAAACCAGTGTATGACTTGGAGTCTAATCTCACACTTAAAAGTGTTAGTTGCCCAAAACATCACTGTAGCAGATATGGAAATACTGGTATTATAGGTAGCCAAGTATAGAGATATCCAAAGCACACATTTTTAAACGAGTTCAAGCATAATACAGATATTGACATACAGATCATGATATCAGATTAAGCATTGTATGTTCACATAAATATATGTAAGTACCTCAAACGCTCGAAACATGCCAGTGGGTATGTAAGATGACTAAGGCTCCTAACTCCTAGTTGGTTTCCATGTGAGTGAAAAGGGATACTAAGAACTTGAGATCTTATATAATGGTGAAAATTGGATTTTGCAATAAAGTTCAAACAAGTGGGAGTAGGAAGTTTTAAGATTTGACAAAAATTTAACTTTTAATGAAGTAATTTTGCAAACCATCCCATTTGTTCATAAAAATAAAGAAAACTTGGAACATTTTTAGGGTTTCATTTTCTACTTATTGGGTTAGCATAATACTCAATAACTATTACCAAACTATGTTAGACACGGGTTGCCTCCCGAGAAGCGCTTGTTTTTGTTCGAGTCTCTAGCTTAACTCTAGCATTATTTCTCAGGCAATCCTAGGGGTTTCCTTGCATCCATCAGTAGACACAAGTGGTAATATTGGTACATACCTAAAAGTTTAAAGTAGATTAAGGCCAGGGTATGTCCAATATAAGGAAATGTTTCGAAGTGAGGGAGTTGTTTTACTGGAGGTATAGCAGGTCTCTCAACTTCTAATACCTCCTTGGGTTGGATTGACAGAATGGGTTGGTCAAAGGAATCCTCATCTCTCAATGATGTATAGGACCATGATGCAGAACCCACCTTGCTTCCTATGGTCTTTTGGTCAATTATAATGTTGTACTCTGGGCATGGAGGTGGGATAGTATCCATTTTTGTCTCCATTCTTGTAGCAACATTCTTATCGACTACTTGGGTGACAGGTTCTATGGCATTTGAAAGTTCAACTAGATCTGGAGGTGATTCATTCGGAAAGATAAGTGGGACATTGTCAACCATAACTTGTTGTGGAATGTTGTCAACCACGTCGATTGGAATGAGATCACTTCTCAGAGTTGGTGCGCATTCCTTCGGTCCTTCTGAAGCTGAGTCTTCTATGTAAATCTCCATCTCCGGGCTCTCTAATTCTATCTCTTCGTCTACCTCGTCATACTCTTCACTCCGGCCAAGAGTTTCAAGTTGCAATGACTCGGAAAGCTCCTCTAGAATGAACTCCTCAGCGGTCTCGGACGTAGATAGGTTGAGAATGGGTGGAAGTGAGGATTTAGAAGATTGGGTAGGTGAAGGGTTTGACGGAGTTTTGCAACCAGGCTCATGAGAATGAAAGTTTGTGTCGAATGATGTAGATGTGGTGTGTGGGTGCCTATCTTCTTCCTGTAGCCAATTGTCGGTTATAACTTGATTCCTAGCTTCATTACTACTCACTTGGACTCGTGTTTGTATTTCAGATAGCTTATCAGTACATCTTCTAAGCATGTCTTCTTGTTCTTTAAGTAGTTGCTCAAATGGGTTGTAGAAAGGTGAGAAAGTATTGTTACTGAGATAAGCTAGGGGCATATCTCTCAAGTTAGAACTCTCGTATGGTTGTGGTTCGTGTACAGGGTAAGATGAGTGTGGGTAGACATTGAATGGTTCAGGATAGTAAGACTGGTATTGATGTGTTTGGAAAGCATAAGGGTCATAATGATGTTGAGATTGAGGATCTAAGTACCCTATGTTATCCGAATAAATCATACTATTCCTTTGACATTCATTATCTACATGGGCATTACTCCTACATCTATCCTGGATTGATTTAGCAAGACTTACAATTTGATCTATTAGTTGTTGTTGAGTTGCCATTTGCCCAAATTTTAAGAAAAGACAGTACACGAAGAAGGTTTTGAGAATTAAAGTTGTAGTATGGAGGGAAGTTATTCTAAGCTATGCTAATTTAATCTAACTACGCTAATCTACGGGCAGAAAGTAACTTCTGACAAGGATGGTGAATCCAAGTCAAAAAAGGATCACTTAAAAACTAATATATCTAAACAGGCTCCGAATCGTACTACCGTCCCCGGCAGCGGCGCCAAAAACCTGATCGCGCCCCAACGGTCGGTTCAGAAATCGCTTCCTGCCGTTGCGGACTTTCCGTCAGGGCACACGATCGAGTGGGTGGTTTTAAATTTATAATAGTTGGGGGGAGCCAAAACCTTCCGAACTACTTACTATTACTAGGTACGAATACCTGATACTAGTATGCGGTAAGGATGATCCAGGGTCATTCCTCACGACGGTAGAATTGAAACAGAGCTAGTTCTGATAACTTAGTAATTAAGTTGGGGTTTTTATAGATTGAAGGGGTGATTGTTTTTAGGTTTTTTATTTATTTAAACTACTAGAACTAAGAAAGCATAAAAGTAAAGGGAGGCTAGCAGATATGTAACACTTAAGGATAACAAAGACGTGGTTCACCATGATTTAGGATAGCGTATTATTGGAATGATGATTATTTGGGGACACATTCAGCTAACAGATAAATAAACTTTAGTGTAAACACTAGGACCCTACTTATTTAGTTCCGGATCTAAATTAGTATGTCACTGAGTACCTAGGCTATCATGATTCTGATCAGATCAGGCTGCTCAGCCCCCAATACTGTCTGATGAAGACAAGTGACCCTTCTTGGGGGTTAACCCCTGGGTGCATGAATAAGGCAACAGACCGATATTTAATCTCTGACCGTTCTTAACACCTATGTCTAAATGTTATTACCTAATTGTGTAATGGCTGTTTACTTTGTTATTCTAAACCTACGGTTATGTGAGGTTAAGCATGTTTAAGCATTTTGGACTATAGTTGAGTCCTCGCTTTCTTTCAAAACTCCCTTTTTACTTATTTTAAGCTCAAGTACTTCCGTCATGAAATAGACCCTCCTTTACGATCAGACGTTCATCCCTAGGTATCTTACGGTGTATAATGCATTCAACATTTCCACAGCTTGTATAAATCTAAGTATACTCACGGTGTATAATACTGTTGAGGTTTAGCATTTCCACAGTTTTATGTGTCCTAGACCATGTTCAGGAAGGGTAACTTCCAGGTAATCCACGGTGTTATATGTCTACGACCGGTCCGTAGCTTCCACGCATTTGTACTTCACCAGAGGTGTTTCCAGCGCTATACTAAGTACTGGGCCGTTTTATGGCATTTCCACAGTTTCATACAAAAACACAGATAACTATATCTACGTAGTATTCGGGTTTGCAAAGTCCTATCCTAAGGGCAATAGTCACGTGAAAGCCTGGAAAGGGTGAACGATAAGGTCTATTTATGCAAAGTTTAGACTGATAACAAAGTATAACAACTCCCATTTATACAGATAGAGAATTAATGTAACATCATTCCTAACTATCTAAATCATGGCAAACATACAAGCAACTAATCACAAAGCATACCAATAAACATTTCTATCATTAATAAATCACAAACATCAAACAAGAACATTATAACAAATTAATAATAGAAAGGATAGATAATACCGATACGTATTGCGAGCAGAATAACAGCTTGTATTTCTTCGAATAATATCCAAATATTACAACTGCTAGCCTCTACTAATTATATTACATAGCTATTCTAAGAAGAAAGGATTCTCTCCTAATCTTCTCACTAGTTCCATAGAGAGAGAGACTAGAAAGAGAGACTAGAGAGAGAACCTACTCCTACTATTTCTCCTCTAACTCCTTAGAGAAGTGTTAGAGAGAGAAAGCTACTACTATTCTAGAGAGAGAGTGAAGTGTGTGAAATGTGTTGTGGTGTGTTGAAATGAGGAGGTTTAAGCCTCTATTTATAGGCTTCAAGTAGTCAAATTTACATACAGCACCCTTGCTCAAAATTTAACACTAAAATACACCCTTGAGCTATGAAATTCGACACCATAAGGGGGGTATACCACCCTAAAAGGGGTGTATTCGACACCAAAAGGGGCGTATTCGGTAGCAAATAGGGCGTATCCGGCACCATAGAGGGGGTATATCACCCCTAGAAGGGGGTATACCACCCCAAAAAGGGGGTATACGGCCCTATAGAGGGGGTATACGGTCCCTTTAGGGGGTATACGGCCCCTAGAGGGGTAGTGAGCCCTGAGTCGTTGCCTCGTGCACTGGATCGTAAGTCTTGATCGCCTAGTCGAACTTCGTTTAGCCATAACTTCTTCATTCTTGGTCCGTTTTCAGCGTTCTTTATATCCACGAGTTCGTAATTACCTGAAGATCACAATGAGATAATCTAAGAATACTTTCAAGGTAATATGCTAAAAAGTGCTCGTAGAACGTGACTGTATCGTTTGTGCTTTATTTTGTACGTTATTTAACCATTTTAAGTGATATTTGAAGCAATGCCTTATTTTTTGCCTTAACAATGAATTATGGTGAAAAAGTATTGATATTGAATGATTTCATCCATTTTGGGGCTAAAAAGGTGGGAATTGTGTACGCAAAAACGTGACTTTTTACGTCCAATCATGGACCAACAGGATCCTAAATTTTAAATATGTTAAACATTTATGATTAGCGTAAAGCTCTATCATACAAGTTCTATATATTTAAGATTAATCAGATATAATACCTTAACAGGTTCAACCTCTGATCTATCTTGCTGTCTCTTCTCACCCTCAGGTCTTACAACCTCTGGGTCTGCAGCCTCAGCTTCAGCTTCCTGTATATAATGATATTTATATTTTATGATTAATTAAGTAACCTAATCAACTAAATATCAATACCATAATCATTATATAATAACATTATACTATAATATTTAATAATTACATCTAACATCTAAGTATCTATATCATTATATAATTGAAATAATACCTGTGCAGGTGTAACATCAATATACTGATCAATCACTTGAAGTAGCAGATCATTGGCATCATCTTTTTGCCCTAGCACCTCTTGCACCACTTATGCAGCAACCTCAGCATCAACCTGCTGACCTGGCTGATCTGCCTGTATCAACACATCTTCAATAAGTGCCTGTGGCTTAGGTTGTGGAACCACAGCAACAGCGGCAGGCTCAGGTACAACAACATCAGCAGCAGCAACATCAGCACCAACATCATTCCAATCATGATTTGGCGGCGTCACATAAGCAGGATGTCGCACCCCCAATTTCGGGTTGCGGAAGCGAATCGGAGTCGGGGCGCGACTAATTACATATCAAGCACACAAGGTATAGTGAACGACCACTATATGCGTCGTTTTGAACTTGTATTGATAAAAACATAAGTTTACATCAAAATAAAGTTTACATTAGCTCAGTTCCGAAAATTGAGAGATTTACATCACATAATTACTTTAAACAAAATATGATAACGCAATTAAATCTCTGATTGTATGAATGCTGACTCGAGCTAATGATTCCTGCTTGGGCAGTCCAACCTACTACTGTGTACCTATGATACATGCTAAAATGGGTCAGCGAAACGCCGGTGAGCTCACAGGTTTGTATGTCAACACATATTTGTATGAACCGTAAGATTTAATTGAATTTAAAATGCAATTAAGCAAAATAAAAGTTATACAGTCATGAGCACATAGTCTGAGCTTAACTTGAGTGTCAGGTCTAATTAAGGAAACCCAACTGAGGTGTCTCCTATGAGTGCCTAATCTACACTCGTCTTCCCAAATGCTAATACGTCCGTTTGACCAGTTAGTGCGTGCTAACCCGGACGAGGATTGTCAATCCTATATGATATCATATACTAACATTCACGCTACAGATGTATTACCAGACTATGCTATGGAGGGCTTTAGTGATTAGTTGAAAACAACTCATGTAGTATTTGATTGATTTGTACTTGCGTTCAACATGTAAATAAAACGATCAATGTAATCACACCCCTGATTGAAAAACGGTAAAGTAGGGGCCATGAGACTCACCCGAGCCTTGTTCGTTTATCTAAATAGACTTGAATTGATTAGCCTTGAATTGATGTCCGAAGACTTGAAACCTGAGGGCGTCCAATACGCGCGATGGTTATTAATCGAATAGGTATCTTAAAGAATACCTTTGTAGTTGTTCGTTCAACTATAATGTCCAAATTACTACGATTTGGTTGATTATCTTGAGTGTTTGAAAACGTGTACGTCCCGTTGGTGATTGTTTGTAATAATAATAATTTCAATATTATCATTATGATTCGAAGTGTTATACTTGAAAAGTATGTCCCAAAGTGTTTCACAAGTCGTATCGTATAGAGTTTTGAAGTTTTACAAGTTCGACACTTAGTGAAAAATTGGTTTGAAACCTTCTGTTTTTAGCATCACTTATAGTGACACTTAGGGCTTAGGCGTCACTTAGGAAATGTCGCATGTAATGACGGATTTTGATTAATGGCGTCACTTGTGCAAGTGACGCATAGTGTGCGGCACTTAAGGAAGTGTCGGTTGTAAGTGTCGGTACAAGTGTCATGAGTCACTAAGGTTAGTGACGGGTTAAATTTTTTTTTTTCGATTATAGGCGTCACTTAGACAAGTGACGCTATAAGTGTCGGTTCATAGTGACGGGTATTGAATTTGTGACACTTAGGCAAGTGTCGGGAAAAAGGGGTTTTATGCGGCACTTAGGCAAGTGACGCAAAAATTAGGGCTTTTAGCGACACTCAGTGCGTCACTTAAGTGACGCATGAAGTGACGCTATACTGCAGTCGTCGTTGCCACACTTAAAGCTGTTGACGGGTTTTTGAGTCGAAAACGAGTTTTTCGGTGACCATTTGGCCCAAATCTTTTACCCAACCCTTATTTGGACATTTTAAGCTTAAACAACCCGCAAACATATAAAAACAAGTGAAATCGGAGAGTTTCGGGTTTTGTCGGAAACTTACAAACTTAACGCCGTGAAAATCCGAAAAGATAGGAATGTAGATCGTTGCGTCGTGATTCTTTTCTTCCAAACGAGATAGAGGATTTGAGGTGATTTGAGGGTGTTATTTTATGAATTAAGGTGATGGTGTGGTTTGGTGATTGTAGAGAGAAAAAGAGAGAGAAAGATGATAGTGATGATGAAAATGGGGAAAAGGGAAGGGGTCCCCCCCTTTGTCCCTTGGCCGGTTGGTAGGGCCCACCCAAGGTGGGTGTGTCCCAAATTTTAAATCCCTGCGTTCGCGCTCCGTGCGGTGTTCATTTTCCCGATCGTTTAATCATTAAATAATTATTTTATACGTTTGAATATACATTTTAAAATACGAATAATTACTTAACATTTTTCGTTGAAGTATTTAGCCAAATACTTAATAATTGAGTTATATAATATAGCTTAACTTGTTTCGCTTTGTTTGTGCGTTTAATAATTTAATCGCGTAAACCTTGTTTGTACGATACGAAATTGAATTGAATTGAAATATTATCGAAATAATATTTTGGATATGATAGCGTTATTAAGTAATATTATATTATTTAATAAAATTGTTCACCAACGTCCATATTAATTGAACCGAATTACATTCGATTTGAAACTTGTACGATTTAATCAAATCGCATACTTGTATATATTCAACGATATATATTACTTGATACACAAATCAGCCTAACACATAACTAATTACATGTATTAAAACTTGATTAGGCACTAATTACTAGTCCTAATTCGACGGGTGTCACACAGGATCAAGAATATAGCCAAAGAGATCACGAATCTCCGGCTTGACATATTCCTCCCGTCGAATAGTCTGCTGGAACATAGCATTGTATCCTCTGAGCGCGATAGTATCAACACGCAAATGCGGCTCCGGGATAGCAATATCCGGAAGACGAGCACGGATAATCATCATACAGAACCTCGGGTAGATCATAAAACGTGATCTAACAGAACCCAATATCTGCCTAACCATCTCACCAAAAATAAAATCACAAAAACTGTATGGTTTATTGTAAACCAGTGCCAGTACAGCCGATACAAGAGCAGGGCTCAACTCATCAAAACCGCCCTTCTTCGGTCCAAAAACAGTGACAATAACATGCCACAAGAATCTCCATTGCCCAATAACCAGGGCCTTGAGGAATTGACGTCCTCTCCTCTCACCAGTATATCCCATCCATCCTAACGCACCCGCAATAAAATCACCGGAGTACTCAGTCGGACCATCTTCTTGGTCAACTGTACCCAGATGTAAAATCTGACGAAGGTCAGAAGCAGCAAAAACTATCGGTTGCTGGTTCACCGATGCGCGTATAACTGGTGGACTAACGGTCTGATCATACTGAATATCCGTCCAAAAATTGTTCAGTATTGTCTCAGAGATCGGTGGAGACTCTGTGAGTGCATATTTGATGCGTGAACGTGCAAAGAATGTCAGCACTTGAGCTACTCTGTTGGCTCCACTTGCCGATATATCAAGATCCACAAGAATATTGTGACCCTTGTCGAACGGTCTCGCCATATCTGTAAAAGAACACAAATGACAAAAAATGTTAATGCACATTAGTAAGTTATAAACTATAATGTTTATGAATCAAAACGATCATCTAACATCTTAGTTCTTAACGTATTAAAAACATATATAACTTATAACTAATAGGGTCATAAGTTCAATATGTAATTTCCGTTAGTTACTTGTAAATTTAAAATTCTCAAGTCTTTAACGTTTTATAAAATAAATATATATTATACCGCTAACTCAAAATTAGGACGCGCCACTCGATTACTTTATGAATCGGTAGACTTTCGATATAAATATATATTTCAATACAAGTCCAATATATACAAATTATTACTCAACAGCCTTAACATTTATATATAAAACTTTTAACACAAAAATTTTCTAAATTCAGGACTCGTAGAAAAATGACATGCGAATCGAGTAATACTCAATTCGCCAGTCAACTCGCAACTGAATTCGCAACCAAGTGAACTCGCTAACCAAGTCAATCCGCAGGTTAACTCGCCAGTCGATCTGCTAATCAAACTCGATCCTCGATAGTTCAAACTCAACTCGCTGCGAGTTCAATCTGGAACTCAACTCGCTGCTCAAACAGCCGTCGCAAGTTGAATAAAAAAAACAATGATTTTGTTGATTCTTACACAATCAATCGATGTGTATACGTTCGTTTAGGTTCGTTTAACATTAATCCTAAGGATTCTTGTTTTAATCAACCTTTAATCTACGTAAATCGTTTAAAGTTGAAAACGAAACCCTAAGTTTATAAAAACTTTGATTTTGAGTTATTTAATCGGTGAAATCCGTTGGTTTATACCTAAAAATGATCGTAATATGAAGATGTATAAAAACTACGGATTAAAAACTCGTCCTTGTACTTGTAGAAATCAAAATCAAACAAAAATAGAATTTCGTCTCGTTTCGCCGTATGTCGATTCGCACAGGTGAAGTGAACTCGCAAGGGAAGTTGTAGACTCGGTTTGACCACCCTTTTATACATTTTACTCGATTCGCGAAATTTAAAAACCCATTATTTGGATCCGCAGGTTTGACTGGTCAAACTCGCAGAGTTAAATAAAAATGCGAATTAAATGATAAGTATAAATTAAAAACCCATTATTTGTACAAGTCTAAAATAAAATTATTTTTCACTTGTATTTGTTACGATTATTCAAAACAGAATAGAAAATATTCAGTAAAATTTAATTCCAAAGGGTAAAAACTTATTAAACATAAAAACTTTATTAAAAACAGAAAGCTAAAAGTAAAATACAGTTACAAACAAACAGTGGTATCAAGTACCATTTTATTGATCACTTTAAAATATAGAAAATAAAACAACTGAATAAGAATTTATCTGCTTAAGAATCATATTAGAAAGAACAAGCTATTTAGAATTATTAAAAAGTATAAGCAGATTGTTAGTATTCATACCTCATGAAATTCAAATAAATTACAATAAAATCACAACTCATTTTATCATTAATCCACTTATATTTATAAAATTATATCTTAGGTACCTTTATCCACATAGCATAATTGAAAAACACATTATTCACTTAAAGTGAAAACATTTTAATATAGACAGTTTAAGACGATTACCGGTATTATGGTCCACATAAACAAATTATACTCACATTTCTAAGCAACACCTTTATTGTTAGAATGAATATTATCAAGTGGTCTCTAATATATGATATACTGAAGAATTCTAGTAAAACACATAACACTGATCTTTAAGACAAGGTAGTGATTACATAATGTAACATACACTTGAATTTTAAGTTTAGACAAATATCAAACATACCTTAAAGATACTAGTGGTCGCAGATCTGTACATAGTAAAACAAAGAAATCCTTAGTATAAACAAAATATACTTGAGAATACTATCTTAACTAATGGCTCCAGGTCTGTACATAGTACAACAAAGTTACCTTTAGTTAAGCTAATACCCATATTATAACTATTTGTCCTTTTTATAGCTTTATAATTACAGTGTATGTAATTACTATCATTCAACAATTAAGATGTATGTAATACACCATCTAAAAGATACACTAGATAATAATCAAGTAATTTATTACTTCTTAACACTTAGAAATGATTGTATAACGTGCCTACCAGTTTATCATATGATGAATCTGTCTAGACATTTAAAACAAACAAATTATATCTTGTGGAAAGAGGTGTATAATCAAATAAATATAAATACATACCTGATAAAACAGCTGCAGTTTTAATGTAGCTTTAGTTGAATCTACTAACACATCATACTTATGACTTAAGCTTATTATTGTGAAGCTTATTCTCCTAATGTACTATCACTTCTCATAGTTTTTGCAGATAAAAACTTAAAAAGTTTTAAAGAATATTATATTTATATTCTTTAATGAAGGCGATTCCCCTTAGGTAACAAGCAAATTAATGCCATACGCCCCCACTTTTTTTTTTTTTTTAAATAATACATAAAAGTACTAACTATTACAAAAATACCCTTGGAAGACTAATCACTCTGGATTTCTCATTCCGTTTAGTTGAACCAACGTCTCAAATCTTGCTCTGTCGAACGCCTTCGTGTATAAGTCTGCTAAGTTATCCAATGATGGAACCTTAACTAACTTTATCAAATTCTTCTCAGCACAGTCTCTAATAAAATGATGTCGAATATCAATGTGCTTAGTTTTACTGTGCTTCACTGGATTGTTGGTGATCGACATAGTTGATTCATTATCAATCATCATAGGAGTATTGGTTATATTTAACCCGTAATCCCGCAGTTGCTGTTGAATCCAAAGTACTTGAGAGCAACAGCTGCCAGCTGCGACGTACTCAGCTTCACATGTAGAAATGTCTACCGAGGTTTGCTTCTTGCACTGCCAGGATACTAATCTACCTCCTAGGAATTGACATCCTCCGGTTGTAGATTTCCTATTCTGATTGCATCCTCCATAATCCGAATCAGTATAAGCTACGAGATCTAAGTCTCTATCAGTCGGATACCAAAGTCCCAGCTTCGGTTTCCCTTTGAGGTAACGAAAGATTCGTTTAACAGCTTGCATGTGTGACTCTTTCGGATTAGCCTGATATCTTGCGCATATACAAACAGCAAACATTATGTCAGGCCTAGAGGCAGTTAAATACATTAGTGACCCGATCATGGCTCTATAAAGAGTTGGATCCACATCGCTATCACTCGATGTATCTGGACCTAGTCCATGATTGACTGGAATTGGAGTATTGTAAACCTTACTTTCATCCATCTTAAAGCGTTCCAACAGCTCATGTGTATATTTAGATTGATGAATAAAAAATCCGTCCTTCTTTTGGTCAACTTGTAACCCTAAGAAGAAATTCAACTCTCCCATTGCAGACATTTCAAACCTTTCTCTCATGACTTTCTCAAATTCTTGACACATCTTTTCATCAGAAGATCCAAAGATAATGTCATCAATATAAACTTGCACGAGAAGAAAGTCGTTCTTCTTCCACTTTACAAAGAGTGTACTATCAATTGATCATCTTGTAAATCCATTCTCAAGTAGATATGTTGATAGTGTTCCATACCACATCCTTGGTGCTTGATGTAATCCATATAAAGCATTATTCAATCGATATACTCTATCTGGATACTTAGGATCAGCAAACCCTGGCGGTTGTGAAACATACACCAATTCTTCCACTTTGCCATACAAGAAGGCACTCTTAACATCCAAATGATAAACCTTTATACCATAAAATGATGCAAATGCTAAGAACACCCTAATTGCTTCTAGCCTAGCAACTGGTGCAAACACTTCGTTGTAATCTATACCCTCATGTTGATTAAAACCTTGAACCACTAGACGAGCTTTATTGCGAGTAACGATTCCCTTATCATCTCTCTTGCACTTAAATACCCATCTAGTTCCAATTGGATATTCTCTCTTTGGAAAGTCAACCAACTCTCATACTTGTAGTTTAGAGAACTGAGATAGTTCTTCTTGCATTGCTTCAACCCACGAACTTTCTTTTAGAGCCATTTGAACATTTTTAGGCTCGACTTGTGAGATAAAGCATGAATATAGACATTGATTAGTAATCCCTGTCTCTTTCAATGCAGTATACAAGCTTTGGTATTCCAAATTTTCAGATGTACTAGTTCTGGATTGATGCCTAGTTTGAACCGGAGTATTAATATCACCGATGATGTTTTCAACGGGATGATTCTTACTCGTTCTAGTTGTAGTAACAGGTTCAACCGTTATATCATCTCCTAAATTAGTACCAATTTCTTCCAATGAAGGTACATCTTCCGTACGAGCAGAAGATATCCTTAAATGTTTCAAAGGAGTAAGTATATCATCAAACTTTGTAGAAAGATCATCAGGATCTTCTGTTTCTTGATACTTATCCTCTGAAGGTTGTTGTGACTCACTTGTAGAAGCTTTGTCTGAGTCAACTTTTGTCTTAATTCCAGAAGGTTGAACACTCGATGTTGAAGTAGGGCCAATATTCCCATCTTCAAACAATACATGTTCAGGTATCTCTGAATTACCGACATAGTCACTAATAGGAACTTTAAATGATGCAAAAAGATCAGAATAATCAAAATGCCAATCTAAGCCCTTATGAACATCTGGTGTGTAGCTCGTAACTTCAATGTTATAAACTACCTCTAAACGTCCTGTGACTTTATTAAAGACTCTTTTGTTTGGCGAATTGGGCATATAACCTAGGAAAAATCATTCGTCAGCCTTCTCACCAAATTTAGCTTGATGTCCGGTCTTTAATATTGTGCATGTAACTCCAAAGGGTTCAAACCCTTTTAAGTTAGGTTTCTTATTGTTCAAAAGCTCATAACAAGTCTTGTTCTGCTTCTTAACCGTAAGAACTCTATTTAGAACATGACATGCTGTATTCACTGCTTCTGCCCAAAAAATGACCGGAAGCTTTGAATCAGCAAGCATTGTTCTAGCAGCTTCAATCAACGTTCTATTCTTCCTTTCAGCTACACCATTCTGTTGAGGTTCATAAGGTGCACTGAATTGATGAATTATCCCTTTGCTTAAGCAATAGATATTCAACGTTGAATTTTTGAATTCTGTTCCGTTGTCACTACGAATACGCTTCACTCTCTTCTTATAGACATTCTCTACCAGATCAAAGAACTCAATTAGAATTCCTGGAGTTTCATCCTTAGATCCCAAAAAGAACACCCACGAGAATCTAGAATAATCATCTGTGACAACCAAACAGTACCATTTGCCACCTAGACTTCTCTTGCTTATAGGGCCAAAGAGGTCCATGTGTAGCAACTCAAATGGTGAGGAGATGAAGTTTTCAGTCTTAGATCTGTGTGGTTTCTTATGCTGCTTTCCTTTCATGCAAGGAATACACTTATCTTCAGACTCGAAACGTTTTTATGGTACACCCAGAACTAATCCATTCTTGGTTATGTAGTTCATTTTTCTCCAGTTCAGGTGTGTCATTCTCCTATGCCATAATAAAGTATCTGCTTCTGAAGCCTTGGATAATAAACATGTAGACACCATTGAAGAACTAGGACCACCCATGTTTATTGCATAAATGTCCTTCTTCCTTGGTGCCCTCATCAATATCCAGTCATCAGGTATTTTAACTCCTGGCTTCAGGACTAAGGCTTCCTTTTCATTAAAATGAACTGGATGACCTTTATCGCAGACTTGGGAAACACTTACTAGGTTGTGAGTTAGTTCTTCAACATAGTTCACATCCTCCAAAGTCAAAGTTCCATTTGAAACATTTCCTTTCCCAGTAATTACTCCTCCTTTGTCTCCAGCAAAGTTAACTCTTTGCTTCAGACTCTCTTTGAAGTCCTTCAGTAGACTTCTCTTTCCTGTCATATGCCTTGAGCATCCACTGTCTACATACCATCAGTTGTCCTTGTTCACAGTCTGCTCCTACACATAACAAGTTGTACACAATTAGTTTTCAAGAGGGACCCAAGCCATTATGGTCTTGGTTTGTCCCTTATTATCAACAATCTGTACTTCCTTGAAATAACCATAACTGTTCCCATTGGGAGTCTTGGTTACTTTCACAGGAGTTTGAGGCTGTTGATGATGTCTTTTGCCTATGAGAAAAGTGAGTAGAAAACCTCCTAGGCACATAACTTTGTCCTTGTGCACGTGAAGTAGAACCACTCTCAAACTGACTGTGGTTTCTACTATGGGTCCTAAATCTCGACGGTGTCTTATCTCTAGATTTATTTAAAACAATATCAGATTGAGAATAAGGCCGTTTAGATTTAGGTGGAGAGACACTATGAGTACCATCTCTTTTCAGAATATTTGCAGGTTTACTACCTAATCCCGGTTTGGTACCTAACCTGTCCATAACTGAACTAGAATTGGTCGGTGTCTGGTCATTAATCACTAACTTATGTGATGCTTCCGGCTTTTTATTTAGACAACACGAAGCTACATGTCCCTTTTGGTGACATTTGAAGCAAGACATCTGTTTACGTGATTTACTAACTTTTGCCTTTTCATTTGGAGTCTTAGGCACTAAAGGATCACTAGTTTTAACACTAGGCTGTACTTTATCAACTTTGTCATTAGTCTTAGTATAATCAACCACTCCACCCGATACAAACTGTATTTTGGTGAGAGGTGAAACCTTACTATTATCCGATGACAAATTCTTAACAACATTCTTCTGTGCCTCAGATTTATCAGACTTATTAGCTAATGTAACCTCAGGATTAGCATCAAACATTTCAGAATCTTCAGGAATCGGAGTGTAATTGGCATTAAAAGGAGGAGATACATCATTGTATCCTATCCAAGTCTTGTCCTTTGCACTACGTTGAGCATCAAGTATTTCATCCAATTGAGATGTTCTAAAATTTCAATCTTACGATTTTGCTCAACTAATTTCAAATTAAGATTTACAATTTCCCGATCCTTACTAGCAATTGTTTCATTTAAGTCTTTAATGTTCATATAGAGACCATCTATGATAACTGATTTTCCATTTATGGTATCCCTAAGAGCTGTTCTATAAGAAGTATCAGACTTAACCTTATCTTTTAAGGCCTGTTTATCATCACTTAATCTACGCACATCCATAAGAGCTTGGTCAAGTTCAGATCTAACAGTCTTATAAGATTCTTTATCCACATTCAATTGGGATGACAAATTGCTATTTGACACAGTTAAAACACTAATATGATATTGTAAATCAGTAACTAAATAACAAACATCAGCAAGAGTAAGAATATCCAAACATACCCTTTTCTTGTCAGTTTGTACTTCAGCCATACGTGCCACAAAGTCATCTGGACTCATATCAGCAGTTGAATCCATGTACAACACGTCATCATCACTTGCTTTCACTTCAGACTCAGGCACCTCTACTCGTTGTTCTACATCAATAGGCATGTAGGACATAGATTCAGCAGTTCCCTCTTGATTTTCAATCTCAGCCATCAAAGTTTCTTCAGACTGAGCTTTCCATTCGTAAGAGCCATCTAACTGCTTTACCACCAAGGCTTTGGAAGCAAGAGTACTTCCCAAACCTTGTTTTCCACTACCAGCTTCTACCTTAGGACTTTGGCACTCATGAGCAAAGTGTCCAATACCGTGACAGTTGAAACACTTGATCTTTGTAACACCCCAAAATCCAAAAATATTATTGTGACAAATAAATTAATAGTTGTTCTAAACTATTAAATATGTAGGAACAATAAAATAGTTAAAAATCGCAAATGGTTTTTAGGTTCCAGACAATGGGTCAAAAGGGGGATACAAATTATAGTATATGTATAGAAAAATACGGATAAATATAAATACTCCCTTCCCTTCTCAAATCTTCTCAAAATAAAAAGAAAACACGATTAGTTCCTATGGTTTTTGGCGATTCAAAACATGAGCAAGAAACCAATTAATTTCAACTCCAATCTTTCATTTTGATCTTTAAGCAGCTAGTGCATCTTCTTCAACATCTTCTAAATTGTAAGTAAGCTTCAATTTCTTTCTTGGTTAGTTTGAAAAACTTGAATTAATGGGATTATTAGGGTTGGTGAAATTAGTAGGAATATGAGTTAGAAAAGTGTTTAGACCATGTCTATTAAGTAACCTGTGAATTGGAGAAACTGGATTGAGGTTTGGTTAGAAAGAAACTCGGATTGAGCAGGTACCAAAATGCTGTTGCAGGTCTGTGAACGACATAGAGTCGCGACGCGACTGAATAACTTAGCGACGTGATTTCTAGAAAATCGCGACGTGATTAGTAGGCCATAGCGACGCGATTACCTTTTTTCCAGGATCAGTTCTTGATCTTCTGTCTTCATTTAATCATGGTACTAATATGTAGTGTATACAGAAGTAATAAAGTTTCATAACCATGAAGTTAGTGAGGGTTCGATTAATAAATTGTTAGATCAAATGACTAATGAGATGTATTGTAATTGATGAAATTGTTACCTAGATTCCGTTTTCATAAATGTCACTCTAGTTCTGTCATTATTATTTGAGCATACAACCGATGTAGTAGTGTGGCATGATAATGGGTAAGAACTAGAAATTTAATATGGAACACTAGAGTCATTTGTGAGGACTATGATTGACTAGTTAAAGATTTAATTAGAATGATGATATAATTGAAGATTTAATTGTAATTGAACTAAAAGTATTATAGTTGAAGGGAGTATGATCAATTAGTAAGAAAATATGTATACTTTAAATGAATTGCTAAATGGTAATATTGTTTGTAATCTGTGTTATGTGCATATGTGATTAGGTAATAAAGAAGCTGGAAATAATACAAGTAAATCGTTAAGCTCTTTGCCAGGTAAGTTTTCGGATTACATGATCATGGGTTAGGAATGGTTGCGGCCATTTGCTAATGGTTTAGTGCGGGTAATGGTTGCGGCCATAGGCTCGTGTGATTGCTAGTAGTATACAACTAGCATGGGTAGTGAAAGTCCCGTTTCTTGGCTTGGATCTGATCGAATCTTTTGATTGAATATATGAACGTATTAATCGAATCAAACACGCAATTCTCTATAATCTTTGTATATATTCACAATTGAATAATCAAGATTACAAGATACAAATTCACAAACTCGTTTTCTCTCCTCCTCACACACAAAAATGGCTCTCCACTTTCTCAAAATGTCTAACCCTAAAACTGAATATAACACGCCTATTTATAGGCTGTCCAAACCCTAATGCGACACTGGCCAAGTGTCGCTAATAGCGACACTGACCAAGTGTCGCCTAAACACTAATTTGTGTATATTTTCTATTTCACTATTCGTTTACAGACTCACATATACACACTAACCACTATACATACGCAGACTAATTGACTTTGACAATTACAAACGTTTGACCAACTGACTGACACACAAAATGCACCAACAAACTCCCCCATGTCAGCAGCTTGGTCAAATAAGTCTTCAATTAGTCTTCATCAACAAACTCTTTCATGTCTTCAACAATCACAAGCTCCCCCATTGAGATAGCATGGTCTTCAAACAAAATCTTGATGTCCAGATTCATGTGACTGACACACATTTATCATACACTAAGATCTTCAAACTTGGTGACCAACTCTCAATCATCAGCAGCTTCTCCGATAGAATTATCTTCACAATCTTTGGAGAATAACCAACATTCTTTACATCTTCAATATTTGACTTTAACAAGATATGTGATATTGAAGAAAATAACATAGAAATAAAATCTTTTTGAATTTTTCTTTATAAATGAAAAGTAAAGAACGAAGATTAAAATAAATTGGGGATAGGATTGTTT
The DNA here is from genome assembly GCA_949592205.1 of Helichrysum umbraculigerum. Classification (NCBI taxonomy): domain Eukaryota; kingdom Viridiplantae; phylum Streptophyta; class Magnoliopsida; order Asterales; family Asteraceae; genus Helichrysum; species Helichrysum umbraculigerum. The sequence goes on from CATIUR010000001.1 coordinate 100,617,133, forward strand.
TAGGTCTGCTTAGGGATCATATCAGATCAACATGCAATTATTAGGAAATAGTAAGTGTTATTTCGATCATCAGTATATTTGTCCACTTTAAATTTACTTGACATATTTAAAGTACCTTTTATAAAAATTAGTTCAAGACGATTATCGGTATTGTTTGTCCACTTAAACATATTACATCCGTATCTGTGAGCTAACCTTTATTGTTGGTATGAATATTAATTTTGTGAAACTTATTATATGATATACTGATAAATTTTAGTAAAACGCATAACGCTGCAAATTTTATAGACAAGGTGGAGATTACAAGACCAAGTTTATCTCGACTTTCTCGTAACATACACTTGACCTTTAAATTTAGGCATACATCAAACCTATAATGAAGATACTAGTGGCCCCAGATCTGTACTTAGTACAACAGAGGGTCCCTTAGTATGAACATAACAAGTTTGAGACTATTTGCATAATTAATGGATTCAGGTCTGTACATGAGTACAACAATAGTCACCATTAGTTAGACTAATAATCATATTAATACTATATGCCAATTTTGCATTTACATAATGATTATGACAGCGTATGGTAGTACCTTCATTTATCAATTAAGACTTATGTCATACATCATATAACATTTTTCACAAAGTAATAGACAAGTTTTAATTATTACTTCTTACTCACTCAAAAACCGGTGTGTACCATGCCTACCGATACATCATATGATGAAGCCAATGTTTATAAAAGTTATTTTAAATATGCCAGATAAACCTACTGACACATCAAACATAAACCTTAAAATTTCAAATTTTATGCATGTCACCCGATGTACTATCATATCCCAAGTTGTTTACAGACACAATCCAACATCTTTTCAAGAAATAAGAATCTTGCTGTTCACATTTCTGATCCAAGTAATCAGAATTTTTAATACTTTAAAATTACTCCCCCTGAACAGCAAATTCTTATATCCCCCTTAAACATTAAACATATTTTTGTATTTTTAATTTAACAAATTTCGCAACATTACATTTCTTTAATACTAAAAAGTATAAAGAATGGCTGTTGCACTACTAACAAATAAAAGTAGATAATTATCAAAATCACATATCAAGTCAAGTCAAATGCCTTTTAGCACTTTTACCACCTCGTAACATCGAAAATCTCATCCATCAAAATCATCACACACGAGCACTTTGAAAACAATCTTCCAAAAAATATTCACATCCTTGCAGTCACTAAAAATATTAGCTATCAAAAATCTGACTGCAACATCACAAACAAGCAAACATTAGTACTTATGGGACACCCAAGCCTTGATAGACTTGGGTTGTCCATGGTCATCCATAACCATCACATCAATGAGTTTATGATATTTTAAAAACTCAGACGATTTCATTGATGTGTTGTTTGTGGATTTGTGTTTCCAAACCTGTGTAGGTTCAGATGATTTGTTTTCAACAATGTTGTGCTATTGAACTTGAGGTCTAATAGGCACAACTTTGTTTACTCTAGCCACGGGTTCGGGAGAAGGGGATGTATGTCTTGACATAGGCGAATACGAACCACGCCTTGGAAAAGTTCTACAAAAAGAATTCCTAAAAGAGGAAGTTCTTGGCATCCCTCTACCAAACCTATCTAGGGATAATAACCGAAAATCCCTAATTATATGTCCTTGTTGTCCACAATGGAAGCAAGAACGTCGTTCAATGTACGACCTATTCCAATGATTACCCACAAAAGGTTGAGGTGGAGAATGAACTGTTGGAAGCTTAGAAGATGAGGTATTTACAGGACGTGAACACTTATGTGTACACGTTGATGTAGAAGCCTCAGAAGTTGAATAAGTTGATGTTGAAGGTTGTTCACTTTTAGATTTTACATTTGAATCCTTCATTTGATGTTGAACCCTTTTGGATTCATTTTCAACCTTGTTTTTACCCTTTGTATTTGAAACCTTTACAGTTTCATTGGTAAGTATATGATTTTCTGGCTTTACATTAACTTTTTCAACTTTGATTTCAGCCTCTTCCGGTAGATCCTCTATCTCAACACCCTCCTCTACACTAACTGGAGGTGTACTATCAGACTTAACAAAAGTAGGCAAGGGATACTCTGTCCGTTTAGTTTTCTCCTTTGCCTGCCTTTTGGGATTGGATGTAGCTTCTTTAGACTTTGTAGCTGGCCATGATGAGTAGTCAGCCACAAGTTCTTCGGTGCCTTCCTTAACAGGCAGAGGATAGTGATTAGTAGGAGGTGGAACTGAGTTATACCCTATTCCGGCCTTACTACTTGTATTTGTCCTCTGCTTGTCAACAATTTCATCGAAGATTTTATGAGAGTTTGAGAAACTTGTGATTCCCTTTTTAAAAGAGTCAGACTCAGACTTTAGCTCAGAAAGTTCTTTATTCAACAAATCAATTTCTGTTAAATAGCTTTTAATTGCATCTTGTTGACTAAAGACTTTTGCTTTAAAGGTTTGAGTATCTAACTTATAAGCTTCAATCTGCTTATCATAAAGTTTTTCATTAGCTTTTAGAAACTTATTTGATTCAGTAAGTTTCTCAACCTTTTCTCTCAAGTCTACATAGTCTATTTGAAAACATTTTAAAGAAGCTTCCAATTTAATACAGGAGATACATGTAAAAGGTTTTTCAGATTCTGTTTCTACCTCATGTATCTTTGCCAAGAATGCACTGTGTTGAACCTTTTCTTGAGTCGCACTTGAATCAAACATTCCCTGAGAATACACGGTCATCGCCTGTGATGTTGTGTGATTCTCTGGAGTCTTGGGAGCTGAAGGTGTAGTGAATCCAGATGAGGGATTTTTATTCTCCACACATTCCTTAGCAAAGTGCCCATGAATCTGACAGTTCTTGCATTTCACTTTGCTTTTATTAAAACCAAGACCTGTATCACCATCATCATCCAGGTCTTTTCTACCCGTTCTCTGGAGAAACTTCTTAGTTCTTTGGGTTATCATGGCCATACTCCATTTGATGTCCATCTGCTCGAGATCATCAGAATCAATCTGTTCAAAGTCTTCTTCAGTAAGCTGTAGAGTACTAGCCTTCTTGGAAAGAAAATTCTCATAAGAGTTGAGGAAAGCTGCAAAGATTGTAGCATGATCCTCAATAGCCTTTGAAGGAGCTGTATGAGAGATATAAGAAGCATATGAAGTGCTAGTAGAAGTAGATGCTGCTGAGTTGGAAGTAGATCTCGAAGTATCATTTAGACTAGGAATTTGAATATTAGCCTCTGACTTCTTTTCCTTTTGATCGTAAGCCGCTACAAGAGCATCCCATAACCCTATAGAAGTTGCTTGATCTTTAAATTTATTAATCACAACTTCTGGCAAGCACTTGGTAATCATCTCATACGCTCTATTGTCTTTATCAAACTCTTTTCGTTCCTTGACTGACATTTGTGCTCTTGACTTAAGCACTCCATCGAGTTTTGGTTGCTCATATCGATCAATGGTGTTAAACCAATTCCACAGATTTGGATCATTGTATTCAATGAAATTGCATAACTTAATCTTCCAACTCGCAAAATCACTATAGAACAAAGATGTAGAAGGAGGCATTTTCGCACCAAAAGCCATATCCGAAAACCGATAGAGTGTAGCGAAACTTTTCCGACACTAAAATTAGGTACTTTTAAGTTCAAAAACAAAATTTGGTACTACAAAAATTTTCGCGAATTTCCCGCCAAAATTTCGTCCGAAAACGTCAAAAATTGGCCGGGTAAAATGAAACTTTTTCCAGCCTAAAATTGAACAGTTGTAAGGCTAAGGAAAAATTTTGGAAATGCAAAATTTTTTGGAGATTTCCCGCCAAAAAACTTCTTTTTTTTTTTTTTTTTTTTTTTCGAATCTAGCGCGACACTAGGTTAGTGTCGCTAAGAAGTGTCGCACTGAAGTGACGCACTGTAGTGACGCACGGAAGTGACGCACTGAAGTGACGGTATGAGACACTTGCTGAGACACTTGGTAAGTGACGCACTGAAGTGACTCACTGAAGTGACTCACTGAAGTGACTCACTGAAGTGACTCATGAAGTGACGCATGAAGTACCGCAGAAAGTCAAATGGCGACACTCGATTAAGTGTCGCTATGTAGTGTCGCTAAAAGACAAGTGTCGCTATCAAGTGTCGCTGAAACCCTAATTGGCGACACTTAAGGAAGTGTCGCTATGGAAGTGACGCTAGTAAGGAAGTGACGCTGATAAGTGACGCTATGTCGCGGCCAGCAGCCCCAAAAACCCCAAAAACGAATTTTTTCGAAACCCTAGGAAAAATTGACGAATAACAGACGAACTAACACCAAAAATCAACCTAAAAATCGATATAATCAACACAAATAACCCAGAAACTAATTATAATCGATTAATACCTTCGCGAATCAACCGAAAACGCTCAAAATAACGATCCAAAACCGACGAATCCTCGATTCTTGGCTCTGATACCAGTTGAAAGTCCCGTTTCTTGGCTTGGATCTGATCGAATCTTTTGATTGAATATATGAACGTATTAATCGAATCAAACACGCAATTCTCTATAATCTTTGTATATATTCACAATTGAATAATCAAGATTACAAGATACAAATTCACAAACTCGTTTTCTCTCCTCCTCACACACAAAAATGGCTCTCCACTTTCTCAAAATGTCTAACCCTAAAACTGAATATAACACGCCTATTTATAGGCTGTCCAAACCCTAATGCGACACTGGCCAAGTGTCGCTAATAGCGACACTGACCAAGTGTCGCCTAAACACTAATTTGTGTATATTTTCTATTTCACTATTCGTTTACAGACTCACATATACACACTAACCACTATACATACGCAGACTAATTGACTTTGACAATTACAAACGTTTGACCAACTGACTGACACACAAAATGCACCAACAGGTAGCAAGGATCCTTAGCTAAAATAAAATAATGACGTGTGATTGTGATTCGTTTACTTACTAAGCGTTGTGCTTACGGTTGAATATATAAATGTTTTTAGGTGAATCGCTTGGATGGGATAGAGGCTTGGGTAAGAGTATATTGGAAGCTTGCATTCTGGTTAGATGAGCTTCTCTTCTTTTAGATTATCGCTATGGTGACATTTGTATAAATCGCCCAAGTATTGTAAACTTATGTCTTGTATCTTTTGTCAAATATAACATTTGTATTGATATGTGGTAACTTTGTAAAGTTAAACAGATAAACTGATAGTCATGGTGATTTTGTTTTCAAAAAAGATTAAATATACAATGTCAATGTTTACGTCAGGCGGTGTAAAACGATATTAATTTCAGAAGGGACCCAAAACAAATAAATTATATTTTAACTATTATGAATTTATGAATAGTAAATTGGGGCGTTTCAAGTTGGTATCAGAGCGATGGTTTAAGAGAATAGGTAATTCACGTTAGGATTGCCTAAACTTAAACCAAGATAAAATGTGTGATTATTTATGCGGATTATGTGCAGTAGTAAAGTATAGTAGACTGAACTGATATGCTTCCCTGTAGCGAACTATTCGATGATTGAATGTGTTAAATTAATAACAGAATATTAAATGAGGTGCTAGTATTCCGAATAGTTCTAGTTGAATGAAAGTATGTTATGTGTGCAGTATATGTAAAAGTTCAGTCAGAATTAGATGTAGGAATAGGCTAACTTAAGTTGGCCATATATGTGATATGTGGAAATTGCTAATAGGTATATTGGCAATATGATTAAAAGTTTAGAAGAAAGAATTGCTAACTTATGTTAGCTATGATTGATATGATGATATGTGAAAGGATAAAGTGGTAGAGGCATTAATAAATGTCTCATGAATAAAGTGAATTGATTATATGTTATGTGTGAATTGAGAATTGTAGAAATGATAAATGGACTTGTGTCGAGATAAATGAACAATTTTTAATTAATGACAAATGATTGTGGGCATAAATTGGTGAATAGATTGAAAGACTAATTACGGAGGTTAGTAATTAGCATGATATAAATGACTTAGTATGCTATCACCAAGATGTGGGATATTAAGGGGGCAGAGTCCAGAAAAATTTCTACAATTGCTCAATTAATATGTGTATATTTATAAAAATGTGAAATAGTCACAGTAAGAATTAATGATATGAAGTGGCCTGAGAATGGAATTGTGAAAAACATAATCTAGCTACGCCTGATCACCGTAGTTATATTATGCTATGTCACATAAAGTTCTTGAGGTGACCAATTATCAGAGAGACTTAATGTTACTATGTTGTGGATAAGTGAAAAATGTGTATAAAAATCTGTATGGAGTAAAGCATGAACTAGTTGAATGTGTACTTGTATATGAGTATTTAAATGTGCTCATAAATGATATGTTAAATAAATTATTGAATAACGTCAGGAGGTATCGTCTAAGTGGAATCTTAGATTGATATTAAACTAAAAGAGATAAATTATGCCAGTGTTGACATGGAGAAATTAAAAGTAAGTGTTATATGATGAGAATTGTGGTTAATACCCTCAACGGGTTAATTAGCACCTTATGTGAGTTTCTAAAGTATGAAAGTATTTAAATGGTTTCCATTGTCATTCATTGTTTGTATAGAAATTAAAATATATGATAAAGTGCAGATTTGAAGTTTTAATCCAATTAGGTGATGTATGTAGTCATTACTTGAAATGGTCAAAGTGTGTGGAAACTTGAACTAAAATATCAGGGGATGATTAATGATTAGAAGTTATGATAATGAGTCAAAAGTGCCTAAACAGTTCACTAGGGTACCCATATTCTAAATATGCTACTGTATGAGTATGTTAAACCCCATTAGTGATTTAGAATGTTGGTTAATAATTGATGACACGCAAAAAGTCAAGTTTTAACGTGCCATTATCTCACCTTTTTAGCCCAATTATGGATGAAAACATTTGAAATATACATTTTTATACTAAATTTCATAATGACGGCTAAAATATAGACGATGCTTCAAGAATCAACTAAAAAGGCCTACAAACGAATAAAATAGAGCATAAACGATCTTAAGCATTCCGGTTCACGTATTCTAGCACTTTTTGAGCTCCACTTGGAATTATGACCACTAACCAATGTCATTTTGTTCCTTAGGAGATTACGATCGCGTGGATATAAAGAACGCTCAAAACGGACATCGGATGAAGAAGTTACGCCCAATCGAAGATTCAAGACAACCGACGGACCACGATACGGGAGGCACCAAGCCGTATACGGGCAATCCCAGCCGTATACGGCCTAGACCCAACCATATACGGCCTGGCTAGGGCGTATACGGCCTGATGCCAGCCGTATACGGCCATTCCCTCCCGTATCCAGCCTTGTCCCTCCCCCGATACGGCCAATCTCTCCCGTATACGGCCAAACTCAACCGTATCGTGTGTTTTGGTCATCCAAGGTGTGATTTTGATACGGTTGAGGAATACGGTTGAGATTTTGAAGATGGAAATACGGCTGAGGAATACGGTTGAGCTTCTAGTATAAATATGGGATGATTTCACCACATTCAAAAAAACACACTAAAAAATTCTCTTCCATCTTTTCTCTTGTTCTACAAAAATACTCTCTTATTAGGTTAGATTTATATTTTATTTTCGTAGTTAGCGGCTAGTTAGTCACGGCTTTGACCGGACGAATAGGGGGGTAATATTTTAATATTGCTTGGAGGATACTCGAAGTTCTGCTTGTATTTCTTCACGTTATATTCAACTACGCTGTTACTCTGGTTAATTCTATCCTTTATCTATTTAATTATGATGATTGTTATCACTGTTATCATGCTAGATTTAGGATCATTTGCCATGATTAGCGAGTAGTTTTACTGCGTGTTTGCTATGACATAATTAGTCGTATTAATCGGGATGTTGTCATTATGAAAACAATGGAGGTAACGTTATACGGCTTTCATTTGTATAGCGCCGGAAACATCACGAATGTGTGTAGTACGGGACGTGGAAGCTATGAAAGTCGTGGGCACAATCCGTTGTCGATTAATGATTAATTAATTGTTGATCCACTTTCTATCTATGATTTTAAACCTCAATCAAACTTAACACCTTTCGACCAGTAAACGTGGCTACGGCCTTAATGATAGGACGTCGCGAACCCTATCCAAAGGTGATTAGTTATCTGTGTCTAAAACATGGTCTGATTTGTGAAGAATGTAAACATTGTTTTCTAAATGGAACACCAAGTACATCGTCATCATGGAAATAATGCTTTCACTCGCGAACGCAAACTACATGGTGATTATGGAAAAACGTTTTCTAACTTGAATGCAAAGTACACCGGTATTGTGGAATTATCGCTTTCCTCTCAGAACGTATAATTTACATTGTACCTGTGGAAACACTGTCTTCTCTCGAACGCAAATATTACGCTATTTACAAATTAGGGATTTATTGGGATTTTAAAGTAAGGGCTGGTTTATATCATAGATGAAGAATTTCTGTGCTTAAATACAAATTTAGTTAAACAAGTCTAGGGTTTAAGGCAAAGTAGGTACCGTAATTCGGCTAAGAACTTGGTATTTCCACGGGAAGAGTCGTAGTTCCCTATTGTGTACAAACGTTATACTTAGACTTTACAAACCCATCGATAGAAAGTGATCAACATATATAAAACATGATCTTGAACTTAAATGTTTCGTTTAATCTAAAGTATTCCTGTGGGGTTAAGAAAGGTCAGACATCGAGATTGGTTTGTCGTCATATTCATGCACCCAGGATTTATATCCATATAAGGGTCGCTCTTCCGTTATCGGTTGGCGTTGTATGGCCGGATAAACTACTCTGATCAGAATCACGATAGCTTAGTTTCTCAGTGACATACCGATTTATCAGTAGGGGGCTAGTGCTTACTCCTCAATACTCGGAATAAATGAAATACAAATCTTTTGAAATCATTTTACAAATCAAACATCATCCCAGTTAAGAAAACTAATGAAGTCATAGCAAACACCTCCTCTAGATTATCTGCTAACTACATAAATTTTATCTGCTTTATTTTAATTTCCTGCCTAAGTATAAAAACCAAAACAAAACCTCCAAAAATCTTTTAAAACTATTACTAGTTTGATAAATCGTCTCCAACATAAACGTTTCACAATACAACTGGTTTATAGAATGACCCTAGGTCATACTTACTACTGTACCCATAGTTTTAAGTATACTTAGGCCCCGCACTTACAAATTTTAAAACACCCGTTGGTGGACGCGCCCGGAGGAAGGCACCGCAACGACGCGAGTCAAATTGCGACCGACCTCCCAGACGCCATCAAGTTTTTGGCGCCGCTGCCGGGGAATCAGTTGTAAGATCCGTAGACGTTATAGACGAATTTTTCTTTCTAGTAAATATCCGTAGTTTAGTTTAGTTTAGTTTTACTTTCTTAGTTTAATTGTTCCATTCGAAAATTCCTTCCCACAACATACAACGATATTTGACCAGATCATCCGGATCTGAACCTATCATCTTCGTTTCCGATCCTGAGTCGATTATCCGAACCGCTCGTAAAGGAAAGCGCACTCGACAACCGATGGCTGCTCGCGTCACTCTCGCCGATAGCACCAAACCGTCAATCGAAGGACGAGGAGGACCTATCAACTATCCAGTTATCGAAGGCGCATCTTTCGAACTGAGACACCATATCATTCAGCTAATCACGGAATTCTGCCAGTTCCATGGTCTGCCCAATGAAGACCCCAACGCCCACATAAACCGATTTATTCAAACCACCAACTCTTACAAGCAGAATGGGGTTGAGCAGGACATAGTCCGCCTATACCTATTCCCCTATTCGCTTACTCACCATGCCTTAACCTGGTTTGAGGGATTAGAGACCGGCTCTATCTCTTCTTGGACGGAGATGGGTAATAAATTCTTAACTAAATACTTTCCTCCGGCCAAACAAACCAAATGCAAGAATGACATCATGAACTTCCACCAAGCTCATGATGAATCTATCTATACGGCGTGGGAAAGATTTAAGAGTCTCCTAAACAAATTCCCTAACCACCTAATTGAGAAAACCAGCCAGCTGTGCACGTTTTACAATGGTCTTGTTCCAAACCACCGCATCACCCTCGACGCTGCCGCTCAAGGAAGTATTATTGTAACACCCCCAAATTTGATGATTTGCGGAAGCTTGATTTGGGTGTTACTAATCAATAACAAAGTACAAAGATAAATAGCAAACGACTCTATATGCGTCGTTTTAACAAAATATATTGATAATTGAAATGTTACAACATTTAAAGCTTTACATAGCTCGAGTTTAATAAAATGAGATTTCAGTACATAAGTACTTGTACAAAATATACTAATGCAAGAAAATCTCAATCGTCTGTATGCTGACTCGAGCTAAATCCTGAAGCAGAAACATCCTACGGCTGGGTACCTGCGATATATGCTAAAAGGTCAGCTATAAAGCTGGTGAGCTCACAGGTTTGAAATCAAGTAATATCGTATGAACCGCAAGATTTAAATAATGAATTGTATCCAGCAATTAAATAATGAATTGCATCCAGCAATTAAATAATGAATTGCATCCAGCAATTAAATAATGAATTGCATCCAGCAATTAAATGATAATCATCGTGTATACAGCCATGAGCACATAGTTGAGCTTAACTCGAGGGCCGGGTCCCCTATAGAGAATTCCGGGCGAGGTGCCTCCACGAATGCCTAATCAACATTCGTCTTCCCAAATATTAGTACGTCCGTTTACCCGGTTAGTGCTTGCTAACCCGGACGAGGTGGGTCAATCCTATATGGTACCATATACTAATATTCACGCTACAATGTATTAACAACTATGCTGACGGAGGACTTTAAATGATTAGTTTCGAAAAACTCATGTAGTATATGAAATGTTTGTACTTGCGTTCACATGTTAAAATTGAGCAATATATCACACCCCTGAGTAAAACAGTAAAAAGAGGGGCTATGAGACTCACCTGAGTCTGAGAGCGTTTAAAAAAACGTAAGTTGATTAGCAAATAATGAAGTCCAACGACTTGTAACCTGAGGGTGTCCACGACACGCGATGGTTATAATCATGATTGGGTATCTCAAAAGATCACCCTTGTAGTTGTTACACAATTATATATGTCCAAATTACTTCGATTTGGTTGATTCATTAAGCGTTTGAAAATGTGTACGGCCCGTTGGTGATGGGTTTGGAATAATAAACTTTAAGTATTATTATTTTGTAATTGGCGTTTTGCACTTAAAAGTGTGTCCCGAAGTGTTTTATAAGTCATATCGTATAAGGGTTTGAGGTTATATAGTTCCAACACTTAGTGAAATTGAGATTTGAAAACCTGCTGTTTTATGCGACACAATCATGCGACACTAAATGGATTATGCGACACAAAGGTTGTGTCGCATAGGAGTGCGACACAATGTCCATACGACACAAGAGTTGTGTCGCATGGATGCGAAATGCTGATTCAACAGCGACATAGTGATTGTGTCGTATGGGGTATGCGACATAGTGGTTGTGTCGCAAGATTTGCGACACTAAATCTTTGGTACGGCATAAGGTACGACACAAGGGATTTTATGCGACACTAAAGCTAAAATACGACACAACATGCGACACAAAGCTTGTGTCGCATGGATGAACACCAGCCCAGAAATCCGGCTGTCAACATTAATTCCGACCAAAAATCCATTTTAAACTCGTTTTTAAGCTATGAAATCGTGTTATATACTTAGTAATGGACATATATATGTTATATAAACAACCACAAGTGAAAAATACTAAGAATCGAGTGATTTCGGGATTTTGTCGGAAACTTACAATTTGCCGAAATGAAAATCCGGAAAGGTAGCGTTGTAGATCGTCGCGAGGTGGTCGTGAATCTCTAAAAATATTTATGATCCGGTTGCGTTTGGTCGTAGTATTTTGCGATTTAGGTGGATTGGTGGTTTGTTTGTTTAGAGAGAAAAGTAAAGAGAGAGAGAGTGAAGAAAGAAGATAAAATGAAGAAGAAAATGGGAGGTGGGGGTTATCCCCACTTTTCCAGTTTTTCACCCCGCGTCCCGTGTGGTGTTCGTTTGCTCCGTCATTTAACGTTAAATAATAATTTACATTTTAATTATAAGTTCAAAATACAATTTATTACGCGATGTTTTATTTAAATATTTTACAATTTAGTTTATATTGTAGTTATAAAATATAAGTTTGTTTATTTAGTTTGCGCCGTTTAATGTTTTAAATCGTGTAAGTTTGGTTTGTACGATACGAATGAATACGAAATATTATCAAAATAATATTTTTTTTTTGACATAAAAGCGTTATTTAATAAAGTTGATCACCAACGTCCGTATTAAATTGAATCGAAATACATTCGATTTAAATTGCGTACGATTTCATCAAATCGCATTTTCGTATATATTCAACAATATATATAATTCGATACATTAATTAGCCTAACCAGGAACTAATTACATGTATTAACATATGATTAGGCACTAATTACTAGTCCTAATTTGGCGGGTGTTACATTCTCCCCCTGTTGGAAGAATTTCATCCCGAAATTTAGCTCGAAGTCGCGTTTGATGTGGAATCAGTGAATAGTTGAGGATATTTGAGTCGCATTTGGTCTTCCCGTTCCCAGGTGAATTCCGGACCACGCCGCGAATTCCATCTGACCTTGACGATGGGAATACGACTTTGTTTCAGTTGTTTGACCTCACGGTCCATAATTTCAGCGGGTTCCTCAACGAAATGAAGTTTATCGTCAACACGAATTTCATCTAATGGAATAATAAGTGTCTCATCAGACAGACACTTCTTCAAATTTGAAATATGAAAAGTAGGGTGCACGCTGCTGAGTTCGGATGGCAGCTGCAATCGATAAGCTACGGGGCCAATCCGTTCGAGGATTTCAAAAGGCCCTATGTATCTGGGATTCAACTTCCCGCGTTTGCCAAAACGGATGACGCCTTTCCAAGGCGATACTTTTAAGAGAACTCGATCCCCAACTTGGAACTCGAGTGGTTTGCGTCTCACATCAGCATAACTTTTCTGACGATCACGTGCGGCTTTGAGTCTGTTTTGGATTTCCACAATTTTCTCAGTGGTGGCGTGTATGAGTTCAGGACCAGTGAGTTGACTATCTCCCACCTCAGTCCAACAGATCGGTGATCGGCACTTACGACCGTACAGTGCCTCAAAAGGTGCAGCCTTAATGCTGGCGTGATAACTGTTATTGTACGAAAATTCGCACAACGGTAGATGTCTTTCCCAGTTTGTACCGAAATCAACTACGCAGGCTCGTAGCATGTCTTCCAGTGTTTGAATGGTTCATTCACCTTGGCCATCGGTTTGAGGATGGTACGCGGTACTCATATCGAGACGGGTACCCAATGCTTTTTGAAGTGATTGCCAAAAGTGAGAGGTGAAACGGGCATCCCTGTCAGAGATGATCGAGATTGGAACACCGTGATGAGAAACGATTTCCTTGATGTAGATTTGTGTAAGGCGTTCCATTTTATCGCTTTCTTTGATTGCCAGGAAGTGAGCAGATTTGGTGAGACGATCGACGATCACCCAAATGGTATCGCAACCGCTCGCCGACTTGGGTAGTTTGGTTATGAAATCCATGGCAATTTGTTCCCATTTCCATTCAGGGATTTCAGGTTGTTGGAGTAAACCAGGTGGTTTCTGATGTTCGGTTTTGACTTTCGAGCAAGTAAGACACTTGCTGACATAAGTGGCGATTTCGGCTTTCATGTTTGGCCACCAATAAAATTCCTTGATACCGTGGTACATCTTATCGGATCCCGGATGAATAGAATATTTAGACTTGTGAGCCTCGTCCATCACCAAGTCTCTTAGGTTCCCAAAACTAGGCAACCAGATTCGGTTTGAGAAATACCTAATCCCGTTAGGTCTGATTTCGAATTGTTTGTCAATACCCCGCAAGGCTTCATCTTTGATGTTTTCAGATTTCAGGGCTTCGATCTGAGCGGTATGAATTTGAATGGTAAGATCGTTATGAATGGTCATACTGAGGGCTCGGACTCGAAGTGGTTTTGATCGTTCCTTTCGACTGAGGGCATCGGCTACAACATTAGCCTTCCCTGGATGGTACCTGATCTCGCAATCGTAATCGGTAAGCAACTCGACCCATCGACGTTGCCTCATATTGAGATCCTTCTGATCGAAGATATGTTGGAGACTTTTATGATCGGTAAAAATGGTGCACTTAGTGCCGTAGAGATAATGTCTCCAGATTTTTAGAGCAAAAACGACAGCTCCAAGTTCGAGATCGTGAGTGGTGTAGTTCTTTTCATGAATTTTCAGCTGTCGTGAGGCAAAAGCAATGACCTTGTCTCGTTGCATAAGCACGCAACCAAGACCTTGGTGAGAAGCATCGCAGTATACCACGAAGTCATCGGTGCCTTCGGGTAGTGATAGAATTGGAGCACTGCAAAGCTTTTGTTTCAAGAGTTGGAACGTTGACTCTTGTTTTTCGGTCCAATCGAACCTTTTGTCCTTCTGAGTCAGTACCGTGAGTGGTTGAGCTATTTTGGAGAAATTTTCGATAAATCGCCGATAGTACCCAGCAAGACCCAAGAATTGTCGTACTTCAGTTGCAGAGGTGGGTGCTTGCCAGTCTTTGATAGCCTCGATTTTTGATGGGTCAACGTGAATTCCCTGACTGTCGATCACGTGACCAAGAAATTGAACAGTTTGGATCCAGAACTCACACTTAGAGAATTTAGCATAAAGCTCCTCGTGTCTAAGTAGTTCAAGGATGGTTTTGAGGTGTTGCGCATGTTCTTGCTCGTTGCGCGAGTAAATGAGTATGTCATCGATAAAGACAATGACAAACTTGTCGAGGTAAGGTTTGCACACCCGGTTCATGAGGTCCATGAATACAGCCGGTGCGTTGGTTAGACCAAAGGGCATCACTTGGAATTCGTAGTGCCCGTAACGAGTTCTGAAAGCAGTTTTTGGAATATCGGTGTCGCAAACTCGTAATTGATGATAACCTGATCGCAGATCGATTTTTGAGTAAAAACTTGAACCCTGAAGTTGGTCGAATAGATCATCAATGCGAGGAAGTGGGTATCGGTTTTTGACGGTCAATTTGTTCAATTCTCGGTAGTCGATGCACATTCGGAATGAACCGTCCTTCTTTTTGACAAATAAGACCGGAGCTCCTCAAGGTGAAGAACTCGGTCTAATGAATCCTCGATCCAGAAGTTCCTGTAACTGAGAGGACAACTCCTGAAGTTCGGATGGGGCTAAACGGTATGGTGCGCGGGCCACCGGTGCGGCACCCAGCACGAGATCAATTGAGAACTCAACCTGTCTAAGCGGAGGTAGACCAGGTAATTCTTCCGGAAAGACTTCGGGAAAGTCTCTAACAATTGGCACATCCTCAAGTCGCTTCTCCTCCGACTTCTTCCCTGTGATGTGTGCGAGTATGGCAGGGTAACCCTTTCTCAGAAATTTTCGGGTTTTTAAGCAGGAGATTATATTGAGTCCCGTCCCACCGGTCTCCCCCTGTATGATCAAGGTTCCACCAACAGCGAGTGGGACACGGACGATTTTATCGTGACAAATGATTTCAGCTCGATGTTTGGACAACCAGTCCATTCCAATAATGACGTCGAAACTTCCGATTTCAATGGGTATAAGGTCGATCGAAAAGGTTTCGTCAGCTAGGTTTAAAGTGCAATTAGGTATCACACTGGTGGTTTCTACAAGTTTTCCATTTGCTAGCTCTACAGTGTACTTAACATCTAAGGCAACAGGAGTGATGTCAAGTAATGGGCAAAAATCATCGGAGATAAAGCTTCTATCAGCACCAGTATCAAATAGAACGGAAGCAGTTAAGTTGTTGAGGAGGAACATACCCAAGACCACATTCGGGTCTTGGCGGGCGTCCCCAGATTTGATGACAAAAGCTCTGCTGCGAGTGTTGTTGTTGTTGCTGTTGTTGCGGTTGTTGTTGTTGTTGTTGTTCTTCAGTTTTGGGCACGAGTCCCTGAAATGCCCAGGTTTCCCACACTCAAAGCATACTTTGGGTGGTCTGGTGTTGTTGTTGGAATTGTTGTTGGTAGGAGAGCGGCAATCTTTTATGAGGTGGCCGTACCTCTTGCAGTTGTTGCAAAAGGGACCACAGGAACCTTCATGGTGGCGACTGCACTTGGAACAATAAGGTTTGCTCCCAGTGTAGCCCCGGATGATGTCAGTGGTGGTGTTGTAAGCTTTGATGGGGTCGGGTTTCTTGTTTTGTTGGTTGGAGGGGTTGTTGTGGTAGTCAGACCACTTGCGTTTGTTGTTATGGGAGGATGAAGTGGGTGGTTCAGAACCTTGGCTCATGGACATTAGGTCCTGGGCCAATAGGATCGCACCGTCAATGGTGGTTGGTTTTGAAGAGATGACATGTCCCCGAACAGGATCAGGGAGACCAAGGGTGTACTTCCTGATTTTATCAGGTTCAGTGCTAACCATAGCTGGGCGGAGGGCAGCTAGTTGTTGAAACCTGGTGGTATAACCATCGATATCACCACCCTGAACCTTTAAGTTCCAGAACTCCTCATCTAGCTTTTGGAGTTTGGCGATAGAGCAGTATTTGGCAGTGAGTTTTGCCTTCAATTCCTCCCAAGTGAGTTGGTAGGCAATGTCAGCACCCACTGATTGGGTATATGAATTCCACCAACAGTGGGCATCATCTTCAAGAGAGCAGGTGGCGAAGTTTACTTTGTCGTTCTCCGCGCATTTACTAACACGGAAAATAGTTTCCATTTTCTCGAACCATCTGATCAGTCCGATGGCTCCTTCAGAACCCTTGAAGCTCGAGGGTTTGCAGCTTTGGAAGTCCTTGTAAGAACAAGGTTTGACGGCAGAGGTTCCAGCGGTATCGCTGTTTCTTGTGGAGTTGGGTGGGGTATTCCGAGCCAAGGCTTCAGTAACAGCCTGGGTTATGAGTGACGTGATCTGAGCATCTGTGTAAGGTCGTGTCTTTGGCGGCATGATTCTTCAATAAAAGAAATGAAGATACATGAGATTTTGTAAGAAAATTGTATTTATTTCAGATGTACATGTATAAAGGTGGTAATACACAACATCAATATGAAAAGAACTATGGCAATTAATATGAGTTGAACAACAAGAAATATTTGATAGCTAATACGAGTTCAAAGGTTACATCCTACAGATGTATTACAAAAGATGTCGGGAATTGTTACATCCGACTGAATTATAGAGTAGCGCATAGATAGTTACTAGATTACAGGATAGATTACAAGACAAAGACTACACTAGTCTTGACGTAGATTAATTTGTTCCATCATCGTGACAAGACGGTCCACAGTGTTTGCAAGCCTGCTAGCTTGTCGGGCGTTGTCTTCTGCTAGCGCAAGTCGTTGTGTTATTCCGCCCACATGCTCTTCTGCTTCATGTGAGCGTTGCTCACATTCTTCCATCCTTTGTTGTAGAAGGGCATTTTCCACCCTTATTTCTATAATTTGGTTGCGAAGGACATCCATGTTGTTGTTTGTGGTTTCAAGGTCGTCGGAGACCTGTTCTATGCGTTCAAGAGACGTAAGTCGCCAGTTTTCATTTGTTTCCTGCAACACGACATCCATGGTGCGAAGTCGCTGCTCGTGTTGATTTACCCTAGCAGTTAAAGCCGGTAAGGCGATGTGAGTGGGATACGGGCCAGCTCGAGGCAACCTGTTGTTCCTCCTTGCTACCCTTGGGTTATGCGACCCGGATGGAGAACGAGATGAATTTGATGGGATGTTTGCCATTTCTGAGACAAAGCGTTAGTAAGATTGAGGCCTATATTCATATAGCTCCTATATAATATAGCCTATTGAGTGTCTAGCATAAACATGTTTGAGTCTCGGTTCTCTCGAGGTCAGAGTCTTCTATTGTATCCTGTTCAGCCATAACTACTTTCAGATCTTACATCATCTTTGCTTAATTGTACATAGTTGATCAGGCTATGTTAAATTAAACTCGTATGCTGTAATCCCTGAACCAGTCATACCTAATAAGGAATACTGCCTAATGGTCATAGTCTAGGCTCACTAAATGCAACCTAGTTCACTATAACCTTAGGCTCTGATACCAATCTGTAACACCCCCAAATTTGATGATTTGCGGAAGCTTGATTTGGGTGTTACTAATCAATAACAAAGTACAAAGATAAATAGCAAACGACTCTATATGCGTCGTTTTAACAAAATATATTGATAATTGAAATGTTACAACATTTAAAGCTTTACATAGCTCGAGTTTAATAAAATGAGATTTCAGTACATAAGTACTTGTACAAAATATACTAATGCAAGAAAATCTCAATCGTCTGTATGCTGACTCGAGCTAAATCCTGAAGCAGAAACATCCTACTGCTGGGTACCTGCGATATATGCTAAAAGGTCAGCTATAAAGCTGGTGAGCTCACAGGTTTGAAATCAAGTAATATCGTATGAACCGCAAGATTTAAATAATGAATTGCATCCAGCAATTAAATAATGAATTGCATCCAGCAATTAAATAATGAATTGCATCCAGCAATTAAATGATAATCATCGTGTATACAGCCATGAGCACATAGTTGAGCTTAACTCGAGGGTCGGGTCCCCTATAGAGAATTCCGGGCGAGGTGCCTCCACGAATGCCTAATCAACATTCGTCTTCCCAAATATTAGTACGTCCTTTTACCCGGTTAGTGCTTGCTAACCCGGACGAGGTGGGTCAATCCTATATGGTACTATATACTAATATTCACGCTACAATGTATTAACAACTATGCTGACGGAGGACTTTAAATGATTAGTTTCGAAAAACTCATGTAGTATATGAAATGTTTGTACTTGCGTTCACATGTTAAAATTGAGCAATATATCACACCCCTGAGTAAAACAGTAAAAAGAGGGGCTATGAGACTCACCTGAGTCTGAGAGCTTTTAAACAAACGTAAGTTGATTAGCGAATAATGAAGTCCAACGACTTGTAACCTGAGGGTGTCCACGACACGCGATGGTTATAATCATGATTGGGTATCTCAAAAGATCACCCTTGTAGTTGTTACACAATTATATATGTCCAAATTACTTCGATTTGGTTGATTCATTAAGCGTTTGAAAATGTGTACGGCCCGTTGGTGATGGGTTTGGAATAATAAACTTTAAGTATTATTATTTTGTAATTGGCGTTTTGCACTTAAAAGTGTGTCCCGAAGTGTTTTATAAGTCGTATCTTATAAGGGTTTGAGGTTATATAGTTCCAACACTTAGTGAAATTGAGATTTGAAAACCTGCTGTTTTATGCGACACAATCATGCGACACTAAATGGATTATGCGACACAAAGGTTGTGTCGCATAGGAGTGCGACACAATGTCCATACGACACAAGAGTTGTGTCGCATGGATGCGAAATGCTGATTCAACAGCGACATAGTGATTGTGTCGTATGGGGTATGCGACATAGTGGTTGTGTCGCAAGATTTGCGACACTAAATCTTTGGTACGACATAAGGTACGACACAAGGGATTTTATGCGACACTAAAGCTAAAATACGACACAACATGCGACACAAAGCTTGTGTCGCATGGATGAACACCAGCCCAGAAATCCGGCTGTCAACATTAATTCCGACCAAAAATCCGTTTTAAACTCGTTTTTAAGCTATGAAATCGTGTTATATACTTAGTAATGGACATATATATATGTTATATAAACAACCACAAGTGAAAAATACTAAGAATCGAGTGATTTCGGGATTTTGTCGGAAACTTACAATTTGCCGAAATGAAAATCCGGAAAGGTAGCGTTGTAGATCGTCGCGAGGTGGTCGTGAATCTCTAAAAATATTTATGATCCGGTTGCGTTTGGTCGTAGTATTTTGCGATTTAGGTGGATTGGTGGTTTGTTTGTTTAGAGAGAAAAGTAAAGGGAGAGAGAGTGAAGAAAGAAGATAAAATGAAGAAGAAAATGGGAGGTGGGGGTTATCCCCACTTTTCCAGTTTTTCGCCCCGCGTCCCGTGTGGTGTTCGTTTGCTCCGTCATTTAACGTTAAATAATAATTTACATTTTAATTATAAGTTCAAAATACAATTTATTACGCGATGTTTTATTTAAATATTTTACAATTTAGTTTATATTGTAGTTATAAAATATAAGTTTGTTTATTTAGTTTGCGCGGTTTAATGTTTTTAATCGTGTAAGTTTGGTTTGTACGATACGAATGAATACGAAATATTATCAAAATAATATTTTTTTGACATAAAAGCGTTATTTAATAAAGTTGATCACCAACGTCCGTATTAAATTGAATCGAAATACATTCGATTTAAATTGCGTACGATTTCATCAAATCGCATTTTCGTATATATTCAACAATATATATAATTCGATACATTAATTAGCCTAACCAGGAACTAATTACATGTATTAACATATGATTAGGCACTAATTACTAGTACTAATTTGGCGGGTGTTACAATTATGCTACTCTCCGCAGATGAGGCTTGGAATCTGATCGAGAATATGACGATGCACCATCACGATTGGAACTCTGGTGAGCGTTCCTCATCATCGGCACCGCTTGCCGCATCCAACCCGTACCAGGCTGAAGCTATCAAGTCCCTAACGGAGAAGATCGAGACTTTGACGAAACAGATCGGTGAATTGAAGAAACCATCCCAGCATGTCCATCAAGTTCAGGAATGCCAGAACTGTGCCAACCTCCCAACTGCTGCTTATCAGGTTGAGTACGAGGATCCCGCTGACGGAACGGTTTACTACGCTCAATTCCCAGCTCGCCCTCAAAATCAGTCGCGTTTCAATCAAACCTCTCCCCCTAGGACTAGAGGCACTCAATACCCACCTAGAAACCAACCACCATTTCAACCCAACTACCAACCTAGATACCCACAACAAAACCAACTCACATATAACCAACCACTATCATTGACTGCACCCGACGCAGCTCGATCGACTGAACCCACTAAAACCCTTGTGCCCATTACTAGTACAGATGACACCCTAAACAAGTTCATCCAAGGCCAACACCAAATCAACCAAAAGACTAGTGCTAGGCAAGACCAAACTGACCTATACCTTAGGAACCAATTGGCCGTTCTCAAAAATCTTGAGGCCCAAATTGGACAACTAGCCCAACGTCTTGACTCTAGGCCTCAGGGTAATCTTCCTAGTAACACAATACAAAATCCCCACGTAGAAGAGGCTAAACAGATGAGTACTACAGACACAAAGGAGGCACCGGGCCAACCTTCCACTACTTCTCCTGTCCCACCGATAGTCTAGACTCCGTCTATCCCTACACCACCAAGGGAAGTACAGATTCCGTTTCCTAACCGACTTAGGAAAGCCTACAAAGCCAACACCTTCCGACTCGATGGAAAGTTCGTGGACACGGTGTCCAGAACCCCTTCCAGTTCAAAATACATCCTTAAACTCCTGTCTACTAAGGACAAGGTACCCGAAGTACCCAATGTCCCACTGAACGCGGAATGTTCAGCAATCGTTAAGAATGACCTACCAGAGAAACTAGGAGATACAGGACGATTCACCCTTCCTTGTTCGATCTATCACTCGGGCATGATACACTCTCTAGCTGACCTAGGAGCCAGTATCAACCTTATGCCTTATTCACTTTATAGAAGATTGGAATTAGGACCCCTTAAGCCTACCAAAATGAGTGTCCAGCTAGCTGACCAATCCATTAGATACCCTAAGGGAATAGCTGAGAATATCATGGTTAAGGTAGATAAGTTCCTATATCCCACAGACTTTGTAGTGATGGACATTCAGGAGGATGTTCATATCCCTATCATCTTAGGAAGGCCATTCTTGAACACCGCACGTACTATCATCGATGTTTACTCACAGACTCTCAGTCTTAGATCTCATGGAGAGACTGTTACCTTCAAGATTGATCAGACTGAGCAGGCTTTGACAGAGCATGCAGAGATATGTATGATTTCTACAGGCAGAGTTACTTCGGATGATTATTCTGAACCAGATACACGGATGTCTGTTGAGCCTACTATGATTGCTTTCGACACTGAGGAAGAAGAAATGGAAGAAGAGGAAGAGACTGAAGAAGAAATAGAAGAAGAAGAGGAGGACGAGACAGAGGAAGATCAGACCACACCAACCTACCTTCCTGAGTCATACCTTCCGACAGCAGAAATAATGCAGATAGACTACACTCGAAGTTTTATTCCGCTGCCAGATAATGATTCAGAGGAAGAAGAACCAATGGAAGATCATTCTAGTAAGCTCGTCACATCAGACCACGATCCCCTCACCTTTCCTAGACTTCGAACTCAACTTGAGCTAGGAGGTACTTCTGGTTCCAGTCATGAGTCCGACTCTCAGGATGAAAGGGAAATCGAGATGATCTCTTCTCAGCCGATATCTCAGATCACCGACGAGTCTCAGTCACCACCTACCGTTATGGAGTTCCCTGATTCACTAGAGGTTGATCCCACAACGACAGAAAGTGACGAGGACGATGTCGTATTCATTGATGTTCCGATAGATATCTGCTCTATTCACCTTCGTCTACCTTCCACCATTCCAGACTCTTCTCTCGAAACAATCCAAGTACCGATCATCGCTAATCACGAAGAAATGATCAGTACTTTTGAGCAATACGAAGATGACTTTCGAACCCTCATGGCGATTATCAGAGATTCTATTATTGAGTACACGCCACATCAGAGAGACTTGATCGAGAGGATCGAAGCAGAATATGATGTTTATCATGCCACCAACTCCCGAAGTCCTCAGCATCTACAGAACAGCATTCATGCCTTCGCTGAAAATCTTGCTGCTCAACTTCTGCAAGAACCTCAGAATTCTGACGAGCCATCTACTGACAATCGGTTATTCTTTGAAAACCAAGAAATCATCTATGGCAAGGTATATGAAGCACTGATCAGGTCTGCGTTTCCATATTCGCCCAGACAGATGGAGTTTTTACACTCTTACAGATACAATATGGACTATGCTACTGGGAACCCTGATGACGAAATCGACAAACAAATGATGAGTGATCTTCAGGGATTGATGGATTCTATGGCTAATAACGATCATATCGACGATTCTTCACCACACAGGTTCTACATCGACTGCACTCTAGAGTTCATGCCCACAAGATTATCGAAAGGCTGGAGCGTGTGAGCCAGGATGAAAGGACCCGTGACATCCCTTCATCCATACCTGACGATTCGTTGGTTAACACCGCAAACTTCATCACAGAGCAGCTTAGAGATATCTTTGGTACTGTCTTCACAGGAGAGATCAGAAAGTTATTTCATGATGGATTGCGTGAGGTTTACAATAGAATGATTAACATCTTTCGTAAACCCAACCTCACATATTCCAGTCATCAAAAATAGCTCATCCAAGGCATCCTCGAGTCCATTGAAGAAGTAGGAAGGAGCACCACCGTGAGCACTCATGAAGACATTCATCTACGCTTCTTCGGATTCATGGATTCCTTAAGGCAGGAACGACCAGAGCGTGAGAGACTCGAGTACAACGGGACCTACTTCATAGATTCCGATGGACCCATCTCCAAAGCAGTTTATGATATCACCTGGGACCTCTTATACTTGCAGAGGGTGGCTGAGGAACACTTCGATAGCTTCCCTCTCTTTGTTTCAAGAATCCCGAATATCACCCAAGTCATCACTCGGTATTTCCTCAAGTTCTATCCCCAAATTTCCAGGGCACCACCGAACATCTCTAGCCCTGGAGGTTCCTCTTTCGGCTGATCCAGGAGGAACAAAAGTCGAGCCCTCGACTTTAAATAGAAGCGCTTCTCGGGAGGCAACCCGTGGAATAAATATCCTTTAGTAGTAGTAGTATTTTAATTTCCAAGAAGTGAAATATCTCTGACTATCTTTCACACTTGGATATACAAAAGCTTTCAAAACACCACTTCATTTTCAAACTAACAAACTTTTACCACATCACTAATTCCAGAATTCAAGAAACATTTTCAAAATGATAAGTCATGTGTTTCGAGCATTTGAGGTACTTGTGTGCTACTTTCACACATTATGCTCGAACTCGTTTAAAAACACATGTCTTACAAATGATTTGTAGTAGAAAACATCTTTTCACATTCTGGAATAGTGACACTTTTTCGGTAAAGACTATAAAAAAAAAAAAAAGAGAAGTTGGTCAAAAAGTATATCCAACGTGTTCACACTTACGAGATATGTTCACATGAGAGAACGGTGGAGAGAATGAAGAACTGAGCCATATTGTACCAAGAGCTCTTTCCAAAGCCGAATGCACTTCATGGAACTGTCGCAAGAAGGATATCTAGCAAGTACTCTTCTTCAAGGCGGCATATCTTCAGACTCTCAGCTTCCTTCAACCGCTTTGTTAGGGGAGTTCTCTCGTTCTTATCCTTGTTTTGATATAGATTATTTTGCTTTATTTTTCAAGTAATCTATGCCATATCCTTAACTTATCACTAAGTATGGGATTCCAGCCCAAAATAAACACTTGAGAAACATTTTCCGATATGTTCAAACTCTAAGTGTGGGATTTTACTTGCAATAAAATCTCAACTCAAGAGAACATTAGGGACAATGTTCCTCTAAGTGTGGGATAGCGGTATAGAATACCTTAGGTCTGATTCTTATTTCCAAAAGCAAACTAGGAAAATGTTCCTCAATTTTAAAAACTCACTTTTGCTTAAAAAATTTTCAAAATTTTTGAATTTAAATGTCTTGAGGGGATGCATTTTCATATATGAGTAGTGTATTTTGGAAGTTAAGAGTAAATAAGTTAGGAATTTCTTGAGCTTGAAATAATAATCTAAAAGGGCAGCGCATGGCTAGGCACATATAACCCAAGCTTGTAGTGAGGTATCTTGAGCCCGTGAAAAGCATTCATTTTTAATGCTTCACTATTCGTTTGATGAGTGTGTGCCGATGCTTGCATCTGGAATTAGAACTTGCTCTTGTTATGCATGTCGAGACCATATTGGTAGAGTACCGTACGCGGTATAGGTGCAATCAGATG
The DNA here is from genome assembly GCA_949592205.1 of Helichrysum umbraculigerum. NCBI lineage: Eukaryota > Viridiplantae > Streptophyta > Magnoliopsida > Asterales > Asteraceae > Helichrysum > Helichrysum umbraculigerum. Next base: position 100,642,196 of record CATIUR010000001.1, read on the forward strand.
ACCTTGACATTCCTTAGGATTTAAACCCCTTTTCACGTATCTCTTCAAGCCCAAAACCCTTCCAACACTCATTTTTAGTGTTGATGATCCGCCTAGAAAACCCTGTTGAGCCTTAGCCTTTTCGGTTCTTTAAAACCCAAACTTTCAACCCATTCACTTTCACACCCACCAAAACCTTATCTTAGAAATTTTTAAAATTTTTGAAAAATGATATTTAGGTATTCTTTTTGCTTTCACTCCAAATCCACAAATTCGTTTTTACTCATAACTTCTCGCGTGCGTTTCCATATAAATACTCAAAAATCGAGAGTCTTATGGTGTGTAAAATTGGCACCAAGTAAATTCGAAATTGTCAAAAGTGTAAAAAATGAAAGTCTGAAAAGGTCTCAAAAGGGCAATAAAATAAAAAGTGAAGAAAAAAAAAAATGCCTTAGAAATTCCTTGGTAAAGAAGTTCTAAAGCCCAAAAATACATAGAAAAAGAAAAGAAATGAAAAATATGTAATAAAGCTAAGTGCTTCGATTCTTCCGAAAAAACTCCGAGTCTTAAAAGAATATAAATCCTCCGTGTGTTTTTAAGAGATAAAAGTCAAAATAGCTATCTCATTCCCTTCTCGCTATCCGTTTCCGTTTTCATTAAAAAGTTTATCTAAATAAATTTTTTCATAAGTTTGAAAAGGCCTAAGATAAGTAAAACCCTTTTATTTAAAACCAATTTCCCGCTTATCCATTCCCTTTGACCCTCACCAAACATTACAACCCATCTGAATGTCCTGGGATGATTAGCACCGTCCTCACCTAAGAGGTGGAGATGTGATTCTCGAGCAAGCCTATGACGAAGGATGCCGCATGACTGGCTATTGAGCGATTTCGTTTGATTAGAATGATAGGTAACCCGAAACACTTATGAGTGAATTGAGTGACCACCTGGTGAGATCGCCTAGTCATGTATATCCCAAATAGCTTGCCCTAGAAAATTATTTCATGCTTCTGGAACGAATACCTTATTTCTTCTTGGCTTCCAGGATATATTACTTGTATATGGAATTGTTTGCTCTTAAACATTTTGATTCACCCAAAATGCATTGACACTTTCAAAATATTTTAATTGGGAAAGCAAGTGAGAAATTTAAGTTTTGCTTGAGGACAAGCAAAGTGTAAGTGTGGGATATTTGATGACACGCAAAAAGTCAAGTTTTAACGTGCCATTATCTCACCTTTTTAGCCCAATTATGGATGAAAACATTTGAAATATACATTTTTATACTAAATTTCATAATGACGGCTAAGATATAGACGATGCTTCAAGAATCAACTAAAAAGGCCTACAAACGAATAAAATAGAGCATAAACGATCTTAAGCATTCCGGTTCACGTATTCTAGCACTTTTTGAGCTCCGCTTGGAATTATGACCACTAACCTATGTCATTTTGTTCCTTAGGAGATTACGATCGCGTGGATATAAAGAACGCTCAAAACGGACATCGGATGAAGAAGTTACGCCCAATCGAATTCAAGACAACCGACGGACCACGATACGGGAGGCACCAAGCCGTATAAGGGCAATCCCAGCTGTATACGGCCTAGACCGAACCGTATACGGCCTAGCTAGGGCATATACGGCCTTATGCCAGCCGTATACGGCCATTCCCTCCCGTATCCAGCCTTGTCCCTCCCCCGATACGGCCAATCTCTCCCGTATAATGCCAAACTCAACCGTATCGTGTGTTTTGGTCATCCAAGGTGTGATTTTGATACGGTTGAGGAATACGGTTGAGATTTTGAAGATGGAAATACGGCTGAGGAATACGGCTGAGCTTCTAGTATAAATATGGGATGATTTCACCACATTCAAAAAAACACACTCAAAAATTCTCTTCCATCTTTTCTCTTGTTCTACAAAAATCCTCTCTTATTAGGTTAGATTTATATTTTATTTTCGTAGTTAGCGGCTAGTTAGTCACGGCTTTGACCGGACGAATAGGGGGGTAATATTGTAATATTGCTTGGAGGATACTCGAAGTTCTGCTTGTATTTCTTCACGTTATATTCAGCTACGCTGTTACTCTGGTTAATTCTATCCTTTATCTATTTAATTATGATGATTGTTATCACTGTTATCATGCTAGATTTAGGATCATTTGCCATGATTAGCGAGTAGTTTTACTGCGTGTTTGCTATGACGTAATTAGTCGTATTAATCGGGATGTTGTCATTATGAAAACAATGGAGGTAACGTTATACGGCTTTCATTTGTATAGCGCCGGAAACATCACGAATGTGTGTAGTACGGGACGTGGAAGCTATGAAAGTCGTGGGCACAATCCGTTGTCGATTAATGATTAATTAATTGTTGATCCACTTTCTATCTATGATTTTAAACCTCAATCAAACTTAACGCCTTTCGACCAGTAAACGTGGCTACGGCCTTAATGATAGGACGTCGCGAACCCTATCCAAAGGTGATTAGTTATCTGTGTCTAAAACATGGTCTGATTTGTGAAGAATGTAAACATTGTTTTCTAAATGGAACACCAAGTACATCGTCATCATGGAAATAATGCTTTCACTCGCGAACTCAAACTACATGGTGATTATGGAAAAACGTTTTCTAACTTGAATGCAAAGTACACCGGTATTGTGGAATTATCGCTTTCCTCTCAGAACGTATAATTTACATTGTACCTGTGGAAACACTGTCTTCTCTCGAACGCAAATATTACGCTATTTACAAATTAGGGATTTATTGGGATTTTAAAGTAAGGGCTGGTTTATATCATAGATGGAGAATTTCTGTGCTTAAATACAAATTTAGTTAAACAAGTCTAGGGTTTAAGGCAAAGTAGGTACCGTAATTCGGCTAAGAACTTGGTATTTCCACGGGAAGAGTCGTAGTTCCCTATTGTGTACAAACGTTATACTTAGACTTTACAAACCCATCGATAGAAAGTGATCAACATATATAAAACATGATCTTGAACTTAAATGTTTCGTTTAATCTAAAGTATTCCTGTGGGGTTAAGAAAGGTCAGACATCGAGATTGGTTTGTCGTCATATTCATGCACCCAGGATTTATATCCATATAAGGGTCGCTCTTCCGTTATCGGTTGGCGTTGTATGGCCGGATAAACTACTCTGATCAGAATCACGATAGCTTAGTTTCTCAGTGACATACTGATTTATCAGTAGGGGGCTAGTGCTTACTCCTCAATACTCGGAATAAATGAAATACAAATCTTTTGAAATCATTTTACAAATCAAACATCATCCCAGTTAAGAAAACTAATGAAGTCATAGCAAACACCTCCTCTAGATTATCTTCTAACTACATAAATTTTATCTGCTTTATTTTAATTTCCTGCCTAAGTATAAAAACCAAAACAAAACCTCCAAAAATCTTTTAAAACTATTACTAGTTTGATAAATCGTCTCCAACATAAACGTTTCACAATACAACTGGTTTATAGAACGACCCTAGGTCATACTTACTACTGTACCCATAGTTTTAAGTATACTTAGGCCCCGCACTTACAAATTTTAAAACACCCGTTGGTGGACGCGTCCGGAGGAAGGCACCGCAACGACGCGAGTCAAATCGCGACCGACCTCCCGGACGCCATCAATAATTTTAAAAGTGCAAGTGTATATAATACTTGCCACTATGAGAAATTATGACGATATGAATATATGATGAGTGGAATAGTTATTAAACGAGCTATATAGTATCCAAACGGATTACTGATGTGTCTTGGTTTATAAGAATTAAAGTTAAAATATATTGGTCCATTATTGTCTAATAGATCAATGGAAGTTGAAAATAAAATATAGTATTAATATAGGGGTGGTGTTGACATTGAAAGTCAAACCATAAGTAAAAAAGTCTAGTGTATGTATATGGAAAGGATATGAAACTAGTTGATTATGATTGGTTCTAATTTGGGTCAAACTTGTGGAAAAGTAGTTAGAAATTACTATTGATTGGTTAGTTGAAATTGAAGTTGATAAATAGTCAACAACGTTGAAATAGTTAATTGTGAGTGAAAATTTGTAATATTTTGTCTAAAATGTGTTTGAAATCCCAAACGGGTCAAATGGTGTCAAAGTGGGTCGTATATAGCCCAAATAAGTTAACTAAGTTAGTCAAAGGTTATGGAGACTTGGTTGATTTTCTTAAGTTTGACTTGGAGTGTTAAATAAGTATGCAAAAAGGTCAGAGTATAAATATAGATGGTTTGTAATATGGACCGTCTCCAAGTAATGGTCAAAACGGCCACAAATTAGTTATATGCCCAAATCCTTCATGAACGCATAAATTGACAAAGTGTGAAAAGAAAAGTTTTTACTATGTTATTGTAAATGTGTATGCAAAAATTTCAAGTCATAACTCTCATCGGGTTAATAGTTATGCGCATTGGAAGTTAGTAATTAAAACTAAGTTTGTGCAGGTCTGAATAGCAACGCGATCTTATCAGATCGCGACGCGAAAAGTTTTAGATTGCGACGCGATTATGGATAATCGCGACGCGATTTGGTGCTGAACAGAATTTTGATTTCAGTCTCCTTATGGATTAATTCATATTAAGTTATTTATAATTATATTAAAGCTGATAATACATAAATAGTGTGCAAATCTCAGGGTCGAGGAAATTTAGGATGTTAGAATTTGAAAAGTAACAAAAGATTTCAAAAGCAAATAGTGATTAAGGTGATATATCCATATGTTTTTGAAAAAGAGATAGTGGAACAAATTAAAGTGGGGGATAAATTCTTGATTAAATTAGATATGCATCAAATGAGAATATGGAGTATAATTGGTTATTATATAACCAAATGTCGAATTATGATTAAGAATTTATGATGATAGAAACTGAATGAGAATTTTAACAACCTGAATAACCTGTTGTAAAGAATTGATGCTGAAAATAATAATAAGCTACAACTAGAAAGAGTTAAAATTTGGAATATATATATGTAAGGGTCAATTAAATGTGATTAAAATAATGATGATATTGTTAAGTATGTGCATATAAAATAGCACATTATGATGTTATGGTATGTATGCTATTATAGCATAGTACTAAGTAATGTGGACTGAGTATCCATCTCGATGTAATTTGAGGATAAATGATAATGTGATTAAGGTTAAGTATAAAGTTTGACCTCTACATATTGTTGAGTGATATATGTATAAGAAGTTTAGTATAACCAAGTAGTGTCTAAATTTCAAGTTCGATTTAAGTTTTAACTAGTTGCAAAAGTTAAGATTCTAGCATTTTGCTAATCAAAATAACAAGTGAGTACTAACTGGGTGGTTAATTATAAATTGAATTTAAGCTTCATTGTTGATATATGTATGGTGGTTTTCATAATCATGGTTATTATTATAAGAATGTAAGTAATTATATAGTGGCTTAAGGAATCTAGCATGCCGCTAGATCTGGGTGTAAGTGTGTTAGCAGAATTATGTGTTTTAATTATCTTAAGTGACTAGATGTCTTAAAAGTGTTTAAGTAATCAATTATAATTTATTTACGTTGGTAGTCAATTTGGATATGAGAAGATGATTTATGCACAGTATATGGGTGCAGGGTGAAAACAGAAGCATGTACATATTTAAATATGTGCATGTGGAAAGAATTGAGGATATGTATACATATTTTAAGTTACTCAGAGAAGTAATGTACGTTATGAGTATTAGTTGTAATTAAGTAATTGCTAATATGGCACATTGTACTATAGATTAGTGGGTTGAATAAATTCAAATACACATGTTGTATAATGGAGATAAAGAAATAAAGAAATATACATAATAAGTGTAAGTAGACATGTTTAAGTTATATAATGTTGAGTATTTGTGTAAGTTGATGAAATCATATGAAATATATAGTTGGAGAGCTATTGAAATCAATAGGATATGAGAATATATTTGAATGAGAATATATCTACCTTGTTGAGCTTGGTGGATCAAATTGTGTAACTAAAATAGGTGTATAATGGAAAAAGTTGTCAAAACTGACAAAGTGCCATAAGTCTGGAAAGTAATAAGTTATAAACTTGTATAGTAAATTGAGTACATGTAAGGATGAACTAGTTAGAGGTATCATTAAGATTAAACGGACTTGACTGCCATTCGTGAGGACACGAATGAGATAAAGTGGGGGATAGTTGTAACACCCCAAAATCCAAAAATATTATTGTGACAAATAAATTAATAGTTGTTCTAAACTATTAAATATGTAGGAACAATAAAATAGTTAAAAATCGCAAATGGTTTTTAGGTTCCAGACAATGGGTCAAAAGGGGGATAAAAATTATAGTATATGTATAGATAAATACGGATAAATATAAATACTCCCTTCCCTTCTCAAATCTTCTCAAAATAAAAAGAAAACACGATTAGTTCCTGTGGTTTTTGGCGATTCAAAACATGAGCAAGAAACCAATTAATTTCAACTCCAATCTTTCATTTTGATCTTTAAGCAGCTGGTGCATCTTCTTCAACATCTTCTAAATTGTAAGTAAGCTTCAATTTCTTTCTTGGTTAGTTTTGTCACACCCCCAAATTCGTCGGTTTTGATTAGCGGAAGTATTAGTATTGACTGGGGGTGCCACGTCAACATTGTACATGCATATGTATCAGAGCATATGATTACAACAGAATATAATATATTAAGATGCCAAAAGTATTAATTACAAAGTTTACGATTCATTGAATCATACAAGTTAAAAGTAATAAGTTTACAAAAGTAGATTTCTGGAATATGACTAAAACAGTTTCAGTTATACTAGAGAAATCCATATGTTTCCAAAAAGTTGGCATCCTAAAACTTCACGGGTCGCCTAATTCTCCATGTGTGTTGGCGATTCTTACATGCGCAGCTAATTCCCTGAAAAGCATAGTAAAAGTCAACAACAAGGTTGAGTGAATTCACAGGTTTTATGTTTACAAGTTCAGTTTTGATAAACCACGGTTGTTTATAACGTATTGTTGGGATGTCACCCAAAAGTACAGTGTTGTTGGGAAGTCACCCAAAAGTGTAGTTCGTAAAACCAAATACGTTTCCCAATAGTTGTTTGTAGGAAAGTTCGTATCCTAGTAGTTGTAGGAAAGCAGTATCCCATTTTCAAGTATGTTCTGTAGGAATACACGTATCCTAATCGTAGATATGTTTCGTTGGGATGTTGCCCAAAAGTATAGTTCAAGTTATAGTAGGAATGTAGGTATCCTATTAGTTGATCGTAGGAATATCAGTATCCTAATAGTTGTGTCTCATAGAAATATCAGTATCCTAATCGTTTGGTGGGTCCATGTCAGTAGGAACCCAATGCCCATGTCCGTAGGGACTTTTCATCAGTGTAATAACAATAGTAGACCCATGTTCGCAGGATCTAGTGCCCATGTCAGAAGGGACTTTTCAGCGGTCTGTGCCCATGTCAGTAGGGACTTTTTAACAGTTTATCAACAATAGTAGACCCATGTTCGCAGGATCTAGTGCCCATGTCAGAAGGGACTTTTCAACGGTCTGTGCCCATGTCAGTAGGGACTTTTTCAGTTGCTCAATCAGTTAAGCAATTAGTGTTGCTGATCGTTCTCTAGCGTTTTCAAAACATGTTTATGCGTTTACAGTATTTATAGTATGAAAGTGTTATTTCATAATCATCATTTTGTGTATCGGTTTACCAGTTCTATGTACTCCATTCGTTCGAGTAAAATAGTATACAGTCATGTATATATAAAAGCGTTTGACTATGTTTTCCACCCCTGTTCAAAGCAGTTAAAACAGTAAAAGTAGGGGCTGTGAACTCACCTGTTGAGTTAAGTAGTTGTGCGAGTGCTAGCAAAGCCCAAAGCCCAAGGTACACCTAGTCGAATCTCCTGACGTCCTAAACGTATGAGATTTAATGAGTATGTGGATGTCTAAACTAATCATCCATGCTAGTGTTCTTACAACCAATGTTATGTCCAAAGTGTTTGTTAAACATTTAAGTTTGTATTTCGTTGTTGTGAAAATGTATACGACTCGTTGGTGATAGTTTGAAATCATAGTTTCAAAAAGTATAATTATGTTTTGTTTCGTTGCATTTCTATAAATTACGAAATTGAATACAGGGGTCCGGGGGCAGCGCCCCTGGTAGTGGGGTCCAAGGGGTGGCAACCCCTGGCGGGGTCCAAGGGGCAGAGCCCCTGGTTGGGGTCGAGCTGCCAAGTCAGCTTGGAAAATTTTTATTTCTGCTATGTTGCTGTAGTAAAAACGCATTCGAGATTTCATTTTGGGGCAAAATCAGGTGATAAAATCTCAGTCTCAACACTTAGTGAAAAAGTTGTAAACTTTCTGTTTTTGGCGACACTGGGCTAGTGTCGCTATAGGCGACACTAGTTAGGCGACACTTACTGAGTGTCGCTAGATTTTTGATTTTCAATTGAGTAGCGACACTTGGTTAGTGTCGCTATAGGCGACACTTGTTCAATTATGGCGTCACTAAGGTAGTGTCGCTAGGATGGATCTGGTTAAGGGTTTCAGCGACACTTAAGTAGTGTCGCTATAGGGGCGACACTAGGCATAGCGACACTTAGCTAGTGTCGCTAGCACTATTTTTGGCACATAGCGACACTTTCAACTGTTCGACGAACAGCTTGAAAAAGTCGGGTTTTTGGTCGATTTTAGGCGTTTTTGGTTGTATAAATCACTAAAACATGGTAATCTAAGTATATTAAACATGAAACATGAAAGAAAACTTCGAAATCTAAGGATTTACGGAAAATGTCGGAAACTTACGCGTGTCGGTTTTGAAATCCGAAAAGGTAGAAGTGTAGATCGTGTTGTCGTGATTACTTTTCTCCAAACGAGTGTGGTGTTTTGAGGTGTTTTTGATGTAGTTTTTGTTGATTTTAGTGGAGTTTTAGAGTGAGAAAGAGATGAGAGAAAAGGAAGTAAGAGAGAGAGAAATGGAAGAAAGAAAATGAGAGAAAAAGGAGGTGGAGGTGGGTTTTGTTCCACTTTTCATCTCCTGCGTTTGCGTTCCGGGTGGTGTTCGTTTCCCCGATCGTTAAATGTTACAATATATTTAAATAATCAATAATTAAATACGTTTTCGCTTATATTTTTGGTTGGGATATTTTATGGAACAATTTAATTAAGTTTATGAAATTTTAACTATGTTTTGTTTTAGTTTGCGAAATAAATGTTTATACGTTATAAAATTCTTTGTAAATATTATCAACGTAATATTTAATAGTTAATAACGTTATTTAATAATTCCGTTTTATTAACTAATTTTGTTCATCAACAGTCGTATATTTTTGTCGTGTTTGTTCCAATCGTTTCGTATGTAATTATATCTAATTACAAATAAGTAATACTACGCGTATTAACTAGTTGGGCTTTGCTATACTTACCTCTAAAATGCGTTGTGAATTCACTCAAGTAGGGAATTAGCCTAATAATGCAAGTGATTAACGTTAATAATCGCGATAAATTTTGCGAGGTGTTACAAGTTTGAAAAACTTGAATTAATGGGATTATTAGGGTTGGTGAAATTAGTAGGAATATGAGTTAGAAAAGTGTTTAGACCATGTCTATTAAGTAACCTGTGAATTGGAGAAACTGGATTGAGGTTTGGTTAGAAAGAAACTCGGATTGAGCAGGTACCAAAACGCTGTTGCAGGTCTGTGAACGACATAGAGTCGCGACGCGACTGAATAACTTAGCGACGCGATTTCTAGAAAATCGCGACGTGATTAGTAGGCCATAGTGACGCGATTACCTTTTTCCAGGATCTGTTCTTGATCTTCTGTCTTCATTTAATCATGGTACTAATATGTAGTGTATACAGAAGTAATAAAGTTTCATAACCATGAATTTAGTGAGGGTTCGATTAATAAATTGTTAGATCAAATGACTAATGAGATGTATTGTAATTGATGAAATTGTTACCTAGATTCCGTTTTCATAAATGTCACTCTAGTTCTGTCATTATTATTTGAGCATACAACCGATGTAGTAGTGTGGCATGATAATGGGTAAGAACTAGAAATTTAATATGGAACACTAGAGTCATTTGTGAGGACTATGATTGACTAGTTAAAGATTTAATTAGAATGATGATATAATTGAAGATTTAATTGTAATTGAACTAAAAGTATTATAGTTGAAGGGAGTATGATCAATTAGTAAGAAAATATGTATACTTTAAATGAATTGCTAAATGGTAATATTGTTTGTAATCTGTGTTATGTGCATATGTGATTAGGTAATAAAGAAGCTGAAAATAATACAAGTAAATCGTTAAGCTCTTTGCCAGGTAAGTTTTCGGATTACATGATCATGGGTTAGGAATGGTTGCGGCCATTTGCTAACGGTTTAGTGCGGGTAATGGTTGCGGCTATAGGCTCGTGTGATTGCTAGTAGTATACAACTAGCATGGGTAGCAAGGATCCTTAGCTAAAATAAAATAATGACGTGTGATTGTGATTCGTTTACTTACTAAGCGTTGTGCTTACGGTTGAATATATAAATGTTTTTAGGTGAAATACTTGGATGGGATAGAGGCTTGGGTAAGAGTATATTGGAAGTTTGCATTCTGGTTAGATGAGCTTTTAGATTATCGCTATGGTGACATTTGTATAAATCGCCCAAGTATTGTAAACTTATGTCTTGTATCTTTTGTCAAATATAACATTTGTATTGATATGTGGTAACTTTGTAAAGTTAAACAGATAAACTAATGGTCATGGTGATTTTGTTTTCAAAAAAGATTATATATACAATGTCAATGTTTACGTCAGGCGGTGTAAGACGATATTAATTTCAGAAGGGACCCAAAACAAATAAATTATATTTTAACTATTATGAATTTATAAATAGTAAATTGGGGCGTTTCAATCTTGGTCTTATCAAACCCTGATCGGTTGCCAACTACCTTTCTACCATTCTTCTTCAATAAATTCTTCACTCTCCTTGATAACATAGCCAGTTGATCCTGGAGATCTATTTCTTCAAGATAGTCAGAGTCGATTTGATCATAATCTTCATCAAAAAGAATCGGATCATTGAGTTTACTCTGAATGTAGTTCTCATATGAAGCAACAAAGGAAGCAAGAACAGACAGTTGCTGTTCAGCAGATTTCACACTCATAGGCATCTTCTGATGCTCTTGAGGTGACTTCTCAGTACCTTTTCCTTTTGCTTCACTACCAGATGAGGAAAGAAAACACATATCCTCAGTTATCATTTCACCATTTTCACCAATATCACCAACTAACAAAGTAGTGGTCGAACTGGAGGAGGAAGTTGAAAGATTTGTTTTACCATGATATAGCCCAGGATTCTGAACCTGATCAGAATCAGTATCTCTTGACTTTTTGGTGAAATCATAACCTCTGAGCTTATCAATAGCCTGCTCTAAGGTCATGGTAGCATATCTTGTTTCATTATCTTTGAGCATAACACCATGAATTTCCCACTTAGAAGGTAAACCCTCAATAAACTTGTCGGTTTTCTCTACTTCTTCTCTATTAATCTCATGGTTCTTAAGCTCACTCAGTAAATGGTAGAAACGGGTAACATATGCATCAAGATCTTCTCCCTTCAAAGCTTTAAACACAGTAAACTGCTTCTTGAGAAGATTCTTCTTGCCAGTTTTCACTTGTGGACTACCATCACCTCTTTTCTCAAGAGCTTCCCAGAGCTCTCTAGCAGTATAAAAAGATTTCAGCTGATGATTGATCTCTTTAGGAAGACACATCTTAATACAAGAATGAGCCTTGTTCTCAGTTTTAAAGTCCTCCTTTTGTTGATCATTTAAGTTCTGATAGGTAATAACCACAGTAGCATTTTGAACAGTTTGAGTAGGTGCAGTGTATCCAGTTTTAATACACATCCAGATTGAGAGATCATGGAATCTACAGTAAGATTCAAATCTATCTCTCCAACTGTAATAGTCTTCAAGTCTTAACAATTTAGGCGGAACATTAAATTTTCCAACCTCATGGTCCATCTCAATCATTTTACTTAAGTCAGACATCTTTGAAAAATTCAGACTGTTTTGCGAGTTCAGATTAATCTCGATTCGCAACTCAGTTCAATTTGCAATCTTAGCTCAATTCGCAAACTTCAATTCGCCAATCTCAGTTCGGATCACAACAGATGTCAACTCGCAAGTGATCTCGGTTCGCAGGAGATCTCGGTTCGCAACTCAGTTCGACTCGCACAACCTGGTTCGGTTCGCAAGTTCAACTCGGTTCGCAGACGAAGCTGAAACCCTAATCTCAACTCGCGAAACGGCTGAAAAACCCCGAAAACGTAAATTTTTGGTATTTTTACGATTGAAACTAGTGATTTCGACCGTAAACAAACCCTAAATCGTCCAGAAAGTGATTTTGATCGTTAATATGTACTAATGCACGTAAAAACGATCCAAAATCAAACGCGATTTACACAAAAACTCTGAACTCACTCGTATTTAGCCCGAAAGCTCTGATACCAGATGTAAGTCCCTAGTTCTTAGGATCGATAACTTCGTTATCTGTAGTATTAAGGTGCGGAATCCCTCAATACGGTGTTATCTTACTATAACGAATAAGTTCGCGTTTTAGGTTAACTAATACTTAGCTTTAAACGATTAAACGTCAAAGCCTAGCCTTTAGAATTTACTTTTTCTCTCTAGATCAGTTCACAGGTGTTGAAAGTCGAATAGCCAAAAGTTGTTATGCCAAAGTTATGTTTTTCACGGTTGAAAAACATATATATATTTCGTCTCAACTCACAGCCGCTGGGCTTGCGAGTTGACTCGACTCGTTAACAAGCCCAAGCCCAGTTTGACTTCGGCTCGTCAAGACCCTTTGCGAGTTCAGATCTCATCTCGCATCGCCAAGCCTTGCGACTTGAGATCTCGACTCGCACAGACTATATATTAATTTCGTATTCTATATCCGTCTAACACTTTAACATGCTAATATATTTAACGAATATTAACAACAAAACAAATAGTCATTTACAAATCTAAACCAATATAAAAACAAGATAATAATTACACCAGTCCTATTTCAAGCTAGATCTGTTATCACAATCTATGTCTCAACAATTCGACCTGTCGCGGGGGTGGCAATCCTGGTAATTCGACACTCCCGGATAGTCACGTACGATGGGTACATCGTCTATATATCTTTCCTCGGGTTTCTTTTCCACAATGTGTGCCAAAAATGCTTGGTATCCCTTTCGAAGATACTTACTGGCTTTTAAGCAAGTAATCGTTTTCGTGGCACTCTTTCATTTCTCACCTTGTATCACTAAAGTTTCTCCTGTCGGTAGCCGTATGCGTACCGACTTCTCGAAACATATGATCTCGGCGCGGTTCTTTGACAACCAGTCCATGCCGACTACAACATCGAAACTTCCCAACTTAACCGGTAGCAAGTCTATTTCAAAGAGATGACCTTCTAACTCCAAGGTACATCCCAGTACTATTTCTCCTGACTCGATCAACTCACCATCAGCTACTTCTATAGTGTACTTGTTATCTAGCTTACGGGATTCAAGTTCTAATAGTGGTCTAAACTCAGTAGACACAAAACTTAAATCAGCACCTGAATCAATTAACACAGAGGCATAATGGTTGTTTACGAGAAACGTACCAGTGACAGTGTTAGGGTCCTGGCGTGCCTCTTGTGCTCTGATCATGAATGCCATTCCCTGAGCCGGTTGATTGTTGATGTTGTTGGCTCGGTTGTTGTTACCACGGTTGTTGGTGTTTTGGTTGTTGTTGTTGCGGTTTTGGTTGTTGCTGTTGAGTTTAGGGCATCGGTTCCAATAGTGCCCCAGCTCACCACACTCAAAACACCCCTGGTTTTGACGTTCATTGTTTGTTCGTGGAGGAGGGTTGGTTCTACAGTCCTGGGTTTTGTGACCCCATACCCTTCAATTGCCACAATACCCACACCCACCCTCGTGATGTCGATTGCACTTTCCACACTTAGGCTTGTTACCTAGATATGGTTTTAATTCAGTAGTGGTGGCAGCGTACGCTTTTGCATTTTGATAACATCAAATAATATGATATTTATATACTAATAAATCCCTATATTTTATGTACTTTTATTGCATTTCTATTGATTTGGATACTTAATTTGTTTGTATTTGCAATTTAGGTGTGAAAGATAAATAATTGAAGAAAGAAACGAAAATGAAGCTGAAATGAAGAAAAACCAAGAAGAATTGAAGATTTGAGAAGATAGAGTTTTAAAAGAAGATAAAAATGATATTATTGAAGAATTGGGCCAAGAAAATAGATTAAAAATTGTTTAGAGAAGAAAGATTCTTGACACTCCAAATACAAATTAGGGGCAAATTTGCCACTCAAAAAGTATGAAATATCATATTTGCACTTCATTTTTTTTAAAGGTCATTTTTGACATTCCAAATACAAATTAGGGGCAAATTTGCCACTCAAAAAGTATGAAATCTCATATTTGCACTTCATTTTTTTTAAAAGTCATTGTTGACACTCCAAATAAAAATTAGGGGCAAATTTGCAATTCAAAAAGTATGAAATCTCATATTTGCACTTCATTTTTTTTTAAAGTTATTCTTGACACTCCAAATACAAATTAGGGGCAAATTTGCCACTCAAAAAGTATGAAATCTCATATTTGCACTTCATTTTTTTAAAAGTCGTTTTTAATACTCCAAATACAAATTAGGGGCAAATTTACCACTCAAAAAGTATGAAATCTCATATTTGCACTTCATTTTTTTAAAAGTCATTTTTGACACTCCAAATACAAATTAGGGGCAAATTTGTCACTCAAAAAGTATGAAATCTCATATTTACACTTCATTCTTTTTAAAAGTCATTCTTGATCCTCTAAATATAAAATTTGGGGCAAATTTGCCACTCAAAAAGTATGAAATCTCATATTTGCACTTCATTTTTTTTAAAGTCATTTTTGACACTTCAAATAAAAATTAGGGGCAAATTTGCCACTCAAAATGTAAGAAATATCATATTTGCACATCATTCTTTTTAAAAGTCATTTTCGACACTCCAAATAGAAATTAGGGGCAAATTTGTCACTTAAAAAGTATGAAATCTCATATTTGCACTTCATTTTTTTTAAAAGTCATTCTAGACAATTCAAATACAAATTAGGGTAAATTTGCCACTGAAAATGTATGAAATATCATATTTGCACTTCATTTTTTTTAAAAGTCATTTTTGAAACTCTAAATAAAATTAGGGGCAAATTTGCCACTCAAAAAGTAAGAAATTTCAAATTTGCACTTCATTTTTTTAAAAGACATATTTGACAATCCAAATATAAATTAGGGCAATTTGCCACTCAAAAACTATGAAATATCATATTTTCACTTCATTTTTTTAAAAAGTCATTTTTGAAACTCCAAATAAAAATTAGGGGCAAATTTGCCACTCAAAAAGTATGAAATCTCATATTTGCACTTCATTTTTTTTAAAAGTCATTGTTGACACTACAAATAAAAATTAGGGGCAAATTTGTCATTCAAAAAGTATGAAATCTCATATTTGCACTTCATTGTTTTTTAAAGTTATTCTTGACACTCCAAATACAAATTAGGGGCAAATTTACCACTATAAAAGTATGAAATCTCATATTTGCACTTCATTTTTTTAAAAGTCGTTTTTAATACTCCAAATACAAATTAGGGGCAAATTTGCCACTCAAAAAGTATGAAATCTCATATTTGCACTTCATTTTTTTTAAAGTCATTTTTGACAATCCAAATACAAATTAGGGGCAAATTTGTCACTCAAAAAGTATGAAATCTCATATTTACACTTCATTCTTTTTAAAAGTCATTCTTGATCCTCTAAATATAAAATTTGGGGCAAATTTGCCACTCAAAAAGTATGAAATCTCATATTTGCACTTAATTCTTTTTGAAAGTCATTCTTGATCCTCTAAATACAAATTAGGGGCAAATTTGTCACTCAAAAAGTATGAAATCTCATATTTACACTTCATTCTTTTTAAAAGTCATTCTTGATCCTCTAAATATAAAATTTGGGGCAAATTTGCCACTCAAAAAGTATGAAATCTCATATTTGCACTTCATTTTTTTTAAAGTCATTTTTGACACTTCAAATAAAAATTAGGGGCAAATTTGCCACTCAAAATGTAAGAAATATCATATTTGCACATCATTCTTTTTAAAAGTCATTTTCGACATTCCAAATAGAAATTAGGGGCAAATTTGTCACTTAAAAAGTATGAAATATCATATTTGCACTTCATTTTTTTTAAAAGTCATTCTAGACAATTCAAATAAAAATTAGGGTAAATTTGCCACTGAAAATGTATGAAATATCATATTTGCACTTCATTTTTTTTAAAAGTCATTTTTGAAACTCTAAATAAAATTAGGGGCAAATTTGCCACTCAAAAAGTAAGAAATTTCAAATTTGCACTTCATTTTTTTAAAAGACATATTTGACAATCAAAATATAAATTAGGGCAATTTGCCACTCAAAAACTATGAAATATAATATTTTCACTTCATTTTTTTAAAAAGTCATTTTTGAAACTCCAAATAAAAATTAGGGGCAAATTTGCCACTCAAAAAGTATGAAATCTCATATTTGCACTTCATTTTTTTTAAAAGTCATTGTTGACACTCCAAATAAAACTTAAGGGCAAATTTGCCATTCAAAAAGTATGAAATCTCATATTTGCACTTCATTGTTTTTTAAAGTTATTCTTGACACTCCAAATAAAAATTAGGGGCAAATTTGTTACTTAAAAAGTATGAAATCTCATATTTACACTTCATTTTTTTTAAAAGTCGTTTTTAATACTCCAAATACAAATTAGGGGCAAATTTGCCACTCAAAAAGTATGAAATCTCATATTTGCACTTCATTTTTTTTAAAGTCATTTTTGACAATCCAAATACAAATTAGGGGCAAATTTGCACTCAAAAAGTATGAAATCTCATATTTACACTTCATTCTTTTTAAAAGTCATTCTTGATCCTCTAAATATAAAATTTGGGGCAAATTTGCCACTCAAAAAGTATGAAATCTCATATTTGCACTTAATTCTTTTTGAAAGTCATTCTTGATCCTCTAAATACAAATTAGGGGCAAATTTGTCACTCAAAAAGTATGAAATCTCATATTTACACTTCATTCTTTTTAAAAGTCATTCTTGATCCTTTAAATATAAAATTTGGGGCAAATTTGCCACTCAAAAAGTATGAAATCTCATATTTGCACTTCATTTTTTTTAAAGTCATTTTTGACACTTCAAATAAAAATTAGGGGCAAATTTGCCACTCAAAATGTAAGAAATATCATATTTGCACATCATTCTTTTTAAAAGTCATTTTCGACATTCCAAATAGAAATTAGGGGCAAATTTGTCACTTAAAAAGTATGAAATATCATATTTGCACTTCATTTTTTTTAAAAGTCATTCTAGACAATTCAAATAAAAATTAGGGTAAATTTGCCACTGAAAATGTATGAAATATCATATTTGCACTTCATTTTTTTTAAAAGTAATTTTTGAAACTCTAAATAAAATTAGGGGCAAATTTGCCACTCAAAAAGTAAGAAATTTCAAATTTGCACTTCATTTTTTTAAAAGACATATTTGACAATCAAAATATAAATTAGGGCAATTTGCCACTCAAAAACTATGAAATATAATATTTTCACTTCATTTTTTTAAAAAGTCATTTTTGAAACTCCAAATAAAAATTAGGGGCAAATTTGCCACTCAAAAAGTATGAAATCTCATATTTGCACTTCATTTTTTTTAAAAGTCATTGTTGACACTCCAAATAAAACTTAAGGGCAAATTTGCCATTCAAAAAGTATGAAATCTCATATTTGCACTTCATTGTTTTTTAAAGTTATTCTTGACACTCCAAATAAAAATTAGGGGCAAATTTGCCACTCAAAAAGTATGAAATCTCATATTTGCACTTCATTTTTTTAAAAGTCGTTTTTAATACTCCAAATACAAATTAGGGGCAAATTTACCACTCAAAAAGTATGAAATCTCATATTTGCACTTCATTTTTTTTAAAGTCATTTTTGACAATCCAAATACAAATTAGGGGCAAATTTGTCACTCAAAAAGTATGAAATCTCATATTTACACTTCATTCTTTTTAAAAGTCATTCTTGATCCTCTAAATATAAAATTTGGGGCAAATTTGCCACTCAAAAAGTATGAAATCTCATATTTGCACTTAATTCTTTTTGAAAGTCATTCTTGATCCTCTAAATACAAATTAGGGGCAAATTTGTCACTCAAAAAGTATGAAATCTCATATTTACACTTCATTCTTTTTAAAAGTCATTCTTGATCCTCTAAATATAAAATTTTGTGCAAATTTGCCACTCAAAAAGTATGAAATCTCATATTTGCACTTCATTTTTTTTAAAGTCATTTTTGACACTTCAAATAAAAATTAGGGGCAAATTTGCCACTCAAAATGTAAGAAATATCATATTTGCACATCATTCTTTTTAAAAGTCATTTTCGACACTCCAAATAGAAATTAGGGGCAAATTTGTCACTTAAAAAGGATGAAATCTCATATTTGCACTTCATTTTTTGTAAAAGTCATTCTAGACAATTCAAATACAAATTAGGGTAAATTTGCCACTGAAAATGTATGAACTATCATATTTGCACTTCATTTTTTTTAAAAGTCATTTTTGAAACTCTAAATAAAATTAGGGGCAAATTTGCCACTCAAAAAGTAAGAAATTTCAAATTTGCACTTCATTTTTTTAAAAGACATATTTGACAATCCAAATATAAATTAGGGCAATTTGCCACTCAAAAACTATGAAATATCATATTTTCACTTCATTTTTTTAAAAAGTCATTTTTGAAACTCCAAATAAAAATTAGGGGCAAATTTGCCACTCAAAAAGTACGAAATCTCATATTTGCACTTCATTTTTTTTAAAAGTCATTGTTGACACTCCAAATAAAAATTAGGGGCAAATTTGCCATTCAAAAAGTATGAAATCTCATATTTGCACTTCATTGTTTTTTAAAGTTATTCTTGACACTCCAAATACAAATTAGGGGCAAATTTGCCACTCAAAAAGTATGAAATCTCATATTTGCACTTCATTTTTTTAAAAGTCGTTTTTAATACTCCAAATACAAATTAGGGGCAAATTTGCCACTCAAAAAGTATGAAATCTCATATTTGCACTTCATTTTTTTTAAAAGTCATTTTTGACACTCCAAATACAAATTAGGGGCAAATTTGTCACTCAAAAAGTATGAAATCTCATATTTACACTTCATTCTTTTTAAAAGTCATTCTTGATCCTCTAAATATAAAATTTGGGGTAAATTTGCCACTCAAAAAGTATGAAATCTCATATTTGCACTTAATTCTTTTTGAAAGTCATTCTTGATCCTCTAAATACAAATTAGGGGCAAATTTGTCACTAAAAAAGTATGAAATCTCATATTTACACTTCATTCTTTTTAAAAGTCATTCTTGATCCTCTAAATATAAAAATTGGGGCAAATTTGCCACTCAAAAAGTATGAAATCTCATACTTGCACTTCATTTTAAAGTCATTTTTGACACTTCAAATAAAAATTAGGGGCAAATTTGCCACTCAAAATGTAAGAAATATCATATTTGCACATCATTCTTTTTAAAATTCATTTTCGACACTCCAAATAGAAATTAGGGGCAAATTTGTCACTTAAAAAGTATGAAATCTCATATTTGCACTTCATTTTTTTTAAAAGTCATTCTAGACAATTCAAATACAAATTAGGGTAAATTTGCCACTGAAAATGTATGAAATATCATATTTGCACTTCATTTTTTTTAAAAGCCATTTTTGAAACTCTAAATAAAATTAGGGTAAATTTACCACTCAAAAAGTAAGAAATTTCAAATTTGCACTTCATTTTTTTAAAAGACATATTTGACAATCCAAATATAAATTAGGGCAATTTGCCACTCAAAAACTATGAAATATCATATTTTCACTTCATTTTTTTAAAAAGTCATTTTTGAAACTCCAAACTAAAATTAGGGGCAAATTTGCCACGTAAAAAGTATGAAATCTCATATTTGCACTTCATTTTTTTTTTAAAGTCATTGTTGACACTCCAAATAAAAATTAGGGGCAAATTTGCCACTCAAAATGTAAGAAATATCATATTTGCACATCATTCTTTTTAAAAGTCATTTTCGACACTCCAAATAGAAATTAGGGGCAAATTTGTCACTTAAAAAGTATGAAAACTCATATTTGCACTTCATTTTTTTTAAAAGTCATTCTAGACAATTCAAATACAAATTAGGGTAAATTTGCCACTGAAAATGTATGAAATATAATATTTGCACTTCATTTTATTTAAAAGTCATTTTTGAAACTCTAAATAAAATTAGGGGCAAATTTGCCACTCAAAAAGTAAGAAATTTCAAATTTGCACTTTATTTTTTTAAAAGACATATTTGATAATCCAAATATAAATTAGGGCAATTTGCCACTCAAAAACTATGAAATATCATATTTTCACTTCATTTTTTTAAAAAGTCATTTTTGAAACTCCAAATAAAAATTAGGGGCAAATTTGCCACTCAAAAAGTATGAAATCTCATATTTGCACTTCATTTTTTTTTAAAAGTCATTGTTGACACTCCAAATAAAAATTAGGGGCAAATTTGCCATTCAAAAAGTATGAAATCTCATATTTGCACTTCATTTTTTTTTAAAAGTCATTGTTGACACTCCAAATAAAAATTAGGGGCAAATTTGCCATTCAAAAAGTATGAAATCTCATATTTGCACTTCATTTTTTTTAAAGTCATTTTTGACACTTCATATAAAAATTAGGGGCAAATTTGCCACTCAAAATGTAAGAAATATCATATTTGCACATCATTCTTTTTAAAAGTCA
Organism: Helichrysum umbraculigerum; assembly: GCA_949592205.1. Classification (NCBI taxonomy): domain Eukaryota; kingdom Viridiplantae; phylum Streptophyta; class Magnoliopsida; order Asterales; family Asteraceae; genus Helichrysum; species Helichrysum umbraculigerum. The sequence goes on from CATIUR010000001.1 coordinate 100,663,132, forward strand.
TTTTCGACACTCCAAATAGAAATTAGGGGCAAATTTGTTACTTAAAAAGTATGAAATCTCATATTTACACTTCATTTTTTTTAAAAGTCATTCTAGACAATTCAAATACAAATTAGGGTAAATTTGCCACTGAAAATGTATGAAATATCATATTTGCACTTCATTTTTTTTAAAAGTCATTTTTGAAACTCTAAATAAAATTAGGGGCAAATTTGCCACTCAAAAAGTAAGAAATTTCAAATATGCACTTCATTTTTTTTAAAGACATATTTGACAATCCAAATATAAATTAGGGCAATTTGCCACTCAAAAACTATGAAATATCATATTTTCACTTCATTTTTTTAAAAAGTCATTTTTGAAACTCCAAACAAAAATTAGGGGCAAATTTGCCACTCAAAAAGTATGAAATCTCATATTTGCACTTCATTTTTTTTTAAAAGTCATTGTTGACACTCCAAATAAAAATTAGAGGCAAATTTGCCATTCAAAAAGTATGAAATCTCATATTTGCACTTCATTGTTTTTTAAAGTTATTCTTGACACTCCAAATACAAATTAGGAGCAAATTTGCCACTCAAAAAGTATGAAATCTCATATTTGCACTTCATTTTTTTAAAAGTCGTTTTTAATACTCCAAATACAAATTAGGGGCAAATTTGCCACTCAAAAAATATGAAATCTCATATTTGCACTTCATTTTTTTTAAAAATCATTTTTGACACTCCAAATACAAATTAAGGGCAAATTTGTCACTCAAAAAGTATGAAATCTCATATTTACACTTCATTCTTTTTAAAAGTCATTCTTGATCCTCTAAATATAAAATTTGGGGCAAATTTGCCACTCAAAAAGTATGAAATCTCATATTTGCACTTCATTTTTTTAAAAGTCATTTTTGACACTTCAAATAAAAATTAGGGGCAAATTTGCCACTCAAAATGTAAGAAATATCATATTTGCACATCATTCTTTTTAAAAGTCATTTTCGACACTCCAAATAGAAATTAGGGGCAAATTTGTCACTTAAAAAGTATGAAATCTCATATTTGCACTTCATTTTTTTTAAAAGTCATTCTAGACAATTCAAATACAAATTAGGGTAAATTTGCCACTGAAAATGTATGAAATATCATATTTGCACTTAATTTTTTTTAAAAGTCATTTTTGAAATCTAAATAAAATTAGGGGCAACTTTGCCACTCAAAAAGTAAGATATTTCAAATTTGCACTTCATTTTTTTAAAAGACATATTTGACAATCCAAATATAAATTAGGGCAATTTGCCACTCAAAAACTATGAAATATCATATTTTCACTTCATTTTTTTAAAAAGTCATTTTTGAAACTCCAAATAAAAATTAGGGGTAAATTTGCCACTCAAAAAGTATGAAATCTCATATTTGCACTTCATTTTTTTTTAAAAGTCATTGTTGACACTTCAAATAAAAATTAGGGGCAAATTTGACATTCAAAAAGTATGAAATCTCATATTTGCACTTCATTTTTTTTTAAAGTTATTCTTGACACTCTAAATACAAATTAGGGGCAAAATTGCCACTCAAAAAGTATGAAATCTCATATTTGCACTTTATTTTTTTAAAATTCGTTTTTAATACTCCAAATACAAATTAGGGGCAAATTTGCCACTCAAAAAGTATGAAATCTCATATTTGCACTTCATTTTTTTTAAAAGTCATTTTTGACACTCCAAATACAAATTAGGAGCAAATTTGTCACTCAAAAAGTATGAAATCTCATATTTACACTTCATTCTTTTTAAAAGTCATTCTTGATCCTCTAAATATAAAATTTGGGGCAAATTTGCCACTCAAAAAGTATGAAATCTCATATTTGCACTTCATTTTTTTTAAAGTCATTTTTGACACTTCAAAAAAAAATTAGGGGCAAATTTGCCACTCAAAATGTAAAAAATATCATATTTGCACATCATTCTTTTTAAAAGTCATTTTCGACACTCCAAATAGAAATTAGGTGCAAATTTGTCACTTAAAAAGTATGAAATCTCATATTTGCACTTCATTTTTTTTAAAAGTCATTCTAGACAATTCAAATACAAATTAGGGTAAATTTGCCACTGAAAATGTATGAAATATCATATTTGCACTTCATTTTTTTTAAAAGTCATTTTTGAAACTCTAAATAAAATTAGGGATAAATTTGCCACTCAAAAAGTAAGAAATTTCAAATTTGCACTTCATTTTTTTAAAAGACATATTTGACAATCCAAATATAAATTAGGGAAATTTGCCACTCAAAAACTATGAAATATCATATTTTCACTTCATTTTTTTAAAAAGTCATTTTTGAAACTCCAAATAAAAATTAGGGGCAAATTTGTCACTCAAAAAGTATGAAATCTCATATTTGCACTTAATTTTTTTTAAAAGTCATTGTTGACACTCCAAATAAAAATTAGGGGCAAATTTGCCATTCAAAAAGTATGAAATCTCATATTTGCACTTCATTGTTTTTTAAAGTTATTCTTGACACTCCAAATACAAATTAGGGGCAAAATTGCCACTCAAAAAGTATGAAATCTCATATTGCACTTCATTTTTTTAAAAGTCGTTTTTAATACTCCAAATACAAATTAGGGGCAAATTTGCCACTCAAAAAGTATGAAATCTCATATTTGCACTTCATTTTTTTTAAAGTCATTTTTGACAATCCAAATACAAATTAGGGGCAAATTTGTCACTCAAAAAGTATGAAATCTCATATTTACACTTCATTCTTTTTAAAAGTCATTCTTGATCCTCTAAATATAAAATTTGGGGCAAATTTGCCACTCAAAAAGTATGAAATCTCATATTTGCACTTAATTCTTTTTGAAAGTCATTCTTGATCCTCTAAATACAAATTAGGGGCAAATTTGTCACTCAAAAAGTATGAAATCTCATATTTACACTTCATTCTTTTTAAAAGTCATTCTTGATCCTCTAAATATAAAATTTGGGGCAAATTTGCCGCTCAAAAAGTATGAAATCTCATATTTGCACTTCATTTTTTTTAAAGTCATTTTTGACACTTCAAATAAAAATTAGAGGCAAATTTGCCACTCAAAATGTAAGAAATATCATATTTGCACATCATTCTTTTTAAAAGTCATTTTCGACACTCCAAATAGAAATTAGGGGCAAATTTACCACTCAAAAAGTAAGAAATTTCATATTTGCACGTCATTCTTTTTAAAAGACATATTTGACAATCCAAATATAAATTAGGGCAATTTGCCACTCAAAAACTATGAAATATCATATTTTCACTTCATTTTTTTAAAAAGTCATTTTTGAAACTCCAAACTAAAATTAGGGGCAAATTTGCCACGTAAAAAGTATGAAATCTCATATTTGCACTTCATTTTTTTTTAAAAGTCATTGTTGACACTCCAAATAAAAATAAGGGGCAAATTTGCCACTCAAAAAGTATGAAATCTCATATTTGCACTTCATTGTTTTTTAAAGTTATTCTTGACACTCCAAATACAAATTTGGGGCAAATTTGCCACTCAAAAAGTATGAAATCTCATATTTGAACTTCATTTTTTTAAAAGTCGTTTTTAATACTCCAAATACAAATTAGGGGCAAATTTGCCACTCAAAAAGTATGAAATCTTATATTTGCACTTCATTTTTTTTAAAAGTCATTTTTGACACTCCAAATACAAATTAGGGGCAAATTTGTCACTCAAAAAGTATGAAATCTCATATTTACACTTCATTCTTTTTAAAAGTCATTCTTGATCCTCTAAATATAAAATTTGGGGCAAATTTGCCACTCAAAAAGTATGAAATCTCATATTTGCACTTCATTTTTTTAAAAGTCATTTTTGACACTTCAAATAAAAATTATGGGCAAATTTGCCACTTAAAATGTAAGAAATATCATATTTGCACATCATTCTTTTTAAAAGTCATTTTCGACACTCCAAATAGAAATTAGGGGCAAATTTGTCACTTAAAAGTATGAAATCTCATATCTGCACTTCATTTTTTTAAAAAGTCATTCTAGACAATTCAAATACAAATTAGAGTAAATTTGCCACTGAAAATGTATGAAATATCATATTTGCACTTCATTTTATTTAAAAGTCATTTTTGAAACTCTAAATAAAATTAGGGGCAAATTTGCCACTCAAAAAGTAAGAAATTTCAAATTTGCACTTCATTTTTTTAAAAGACATATTTGTCAATCCAAATATAAATTAGGGCAATTTGCCACTAAAAAACTATGAAATATCATATTTTCACTTCATTTTTTTAAAAAGTCATTTTTGAAACTCCAAATAAAAATTAGGGGCAAATTTGCCACTCAAAAAGTATGAAATCTCATATTTGCACTTCATTTTTTTTTAAAACTCATTGTTGACACTCCAAATAAAAATTAGGGGCAAATTTGCCATTCAAAAAGTATGAAATCTCATATTTGCACTTCATTGTTTTTTAAAGTTATTCTTGACACTCCAAATACAAATTAGGGGCAAATTTGCCACTCAAAAAGTATGAAATCTCATATTTGCACTTCATTTTTTTAAAAGTCGTTTTTAATACTCCAAATACAAATTAGGGGCAAATTTGCCACTCAAAAAGTATGAAATCTCATATTTGCACTTCATTTTTTTTAAAAGTCATTTTTGACACTCCAAATACAAATTAGGGGCAAATTTGTCACTCAAAAAGTATGAAATCTCATATTTACACTTCATTCTTTTTAAAAGTCATTCTTGATCCTCTAAATATAAAATTAGGGGCAAATTTGACACTCAAAAAGTATGAAATCTCATATTTGCACTTCATTTTTTTTAAAGTCATTTTTGACACTTCAAATAAAAATTATGGGCAAATTTGCCACTCAAAATGTAAGAAATATCATATTTGCACATCATTCTTTTTAAAAGTCATTTTCGACACTCCAAATAGAAATTAAGGGCAAATTTGTCACTTTAAAAGTATGAAATCTCATATTTGCACTTCATTTTTTTTTAAAAGTCATTCTAGACAATTCAAATACAAATTAGGGTAAATTTGCCACTGAAAATGTACGAAATATCATATTTGCACTTCATTTTTTTTTAAAAGTCATTTTTGAAACTCTAAATAAAATTAGGGGCAAATTTGCCACTCAAAAAGTATGAAATCTCATATTTGCACTTCATTTTTTTTAAAAGTCATTGTTGACACTCCAAATAAAAATTAGGTGCAAATTTGCCATTTAAAAAGTATGAAATCTCATATTTGCACTTCATTGTTTTTTAAAGTTATTCTTGACACTCCAAATACAAATTAGGGGCAAAATTGCCACTCAAAAAGTATGAAATCTCATATTTGCACTTCATTTTTTTTAAAAGTCATTGTTGACACTCCAAATAAAAATTAGGGGCAAATTTGCCATTCAAAAAGTATGAAATCTCATATTTGCACTTCATTGTTTTTTAAAGTTATTCTTGACACTTCAAATACAAATTAGGGGCAAAATTGCCACTCAAAAAGTATGAAATCTCATATTTGCACTTCATTTTTTTAAAAGTTGTTTTTAATACTCCAAATACAAATTAGGGGCAAATTTGCCACTCAAAAAGTATGAAATCTCATATTTGCACTTCATTTTTTTTAAAATTCATTTTTGACACTCCAAATACAAATTAGAGGTAAATTTGTCACTCAAAAAGTATGAAATCTCATATTTACACTTCATTCTTTTTAAAAGTCATTCTTGATCCTCTAAATATAAAATTTGGGGCAAATTTGCCACTCAAAAAGTATGAAATCTCATATTTGCACTTCATTTTTTTTAAAGTCATTTTTGACACTTCAAATAAAAATTATGGGCAAATTTGCCACTCAAAATGTAAGAAATATCATATTTGCACATCATTCTTTTTAAAAGTCATTTTCGACACTCCAAATAGAAATTAGGGGCAAATTTTCCACTTAAAAAGTATGAAATCTCATATTTGCACTTCATTTTTTTTAAAAGTCATTCTAGACAATTCAAATACAAATTAGGGTAAATTTGCCACTGAAAATGTATGAAATATCATATTTGCACTTCATTTTTTTTAAGAGTTATTTTTGAAACTCTAAATAAAATTATGGGCAAATTTGCCACTCAAAAAGTAAGAAATTTGAAATTTGCACTTCATTTTTTTAAAAGACATATTTGACAATCCAAATATAAATTAGGGCAATTTGCCGATCAAAAACTATGAAATATCATATTTTCACTTCATTTTTTAAAAAAGTCATTTTTGAAACACCAAACAAAAATTAGGGGCAAATTTGCCACTCAAAAAGTATGAAATCTGATATTTGCACTTCATTTTTTTTTTAAAAGTCATTGTTGACACTCCAAATACAAATTAGGGGAAAATTTGTCACTCAAAAAGTATGAAATCTCATATTTACACTTCATTCTTTTTAAAAGTCATTCTTGATCCTCTAAATATAAAATTTGGGGCAAATTTGCCACTCAAAAAGTATGAAATCTCATATTTGCACTTCATTTTTTTAAAAGTCATTTTTAATACTCCAAATACAAATTAGGGGCAAATTTGCCACTCAAAAAGTATGAAATCTCATATTTGCACTTCATTTTTTTTAAAATTCATTTTTGACACTCCAAATACAAATTAGGGGCAAATTTGTCACTCAAAAAGTATGAAATCTCATATTTACACTTCATTCTTTTTAAAAGTCATTCTTGATCCTCTAAATATAAAATTTGGGGCAAATTTGCCACTCAAAAAGTATGAAATCTCATATTTGCACTTCATTTTTTTTAAAGTCATTTTTGACACTTCAAATAAAAATTATGGGCAAATTTGCCACTCAAAATGTAAGAAATATCATATTTGCACATCATTCTTTTTAAAAGTCATTTTCGACACTCCAAATAGAAATTAGGGGCAAATTTGCCACTTAAAAAGTATGAAATCTCATATTTGCACTTCATTTTTTTTAAAAGTCATTCTAGACAATTCAAATACAAATTAGGGTAAATTTGCCACTGAAAATGTATGAAATATCATATTTGCACTTCATTTTTTTTAAGAGTCATTTTTGAAACTCTAAATAAAATTATGGGCAAATTTGCCACTCAAAAAGTAAGAAATTTGAAATTTGCACTTCATTTTTTTAAAAGACATATTTGACAATCCAAATATAAATTAGGGCAATTTGCCGATCAAAAACTATGAAATATCATATTTTCACTTCATTTTTTTAAAAAGTCATTTTTGAAACTCCAAACAAAAATTAGGGGCAAATTTGCCACTCAAAAAGTATGAAATCTGATATTTGCACTTCATTTTTTTTTTTTAAAGTCATTGTTGACACTCCAAATACAAATTAGGGGCAAATTTGTCACTCAAAAAGTGTGAAATCTCATATTTACACTTCATTCTTTTTAAAAGTCATTCTTGATCCTCTAAATATAAAATTTGGGGCAAATTTGCCACTCAAAAAGTATGAAATCTCATATTTGCACTTCATTTTTTTAAAAGTCATTTTTAATACTCCAAATACAAATTAGGGGCAAATTTGCCACTCAAAAAGTATGAAATCTCATATTTGCACTTCATTTTTTTTAAAAGTCATTTTTGACACTCCAAATACAAATTAGGGGCAAATTTGTCACTCAAAAAGTATGAAATCTCATATTTACACTTCATTCTTTTTAAAAGTCATTCTTGATCCTCTAAATATAAAATTTTGGGCAAATTTGCCACTCAAAAAGTATGAAATCTCATATTTGCACTTCATTTTTTTTAAAGTCATTTTTGACACTTCAAATAAAAATTATGGGCAAATTTGCCACTCAAAATGTAAGAAATATCATATTTGCACATCATTCTTTTTAAAAGTCATTTTCGACACTCCAAATAGAAATTAGGGGCAAATTTGCCACTTAAAAAGTATGAAATCTCATATTTGCACTTCATTTTTTTTAAAAGTCATTCTAGACAATTCAAATACAAATTAGGGTAAATTTGCCACTGAAAATGTATGAAATATCATATTTGCGCTTCATTTTTTTTAAGAGTCATTTTTGAAACTCTAAATAAAATTATGGGCAAATTTGAAACTCAAAAAGTAAGAAATTTCAAATTTGCACTTCATTTTTTTAAAAGACATATTTGACAATCCAAATATAAATTAGGGCAATTTGCCGATCAAAAACTATGAAATATCATATTTTCACTTCATTTTTTTAAAAAGTCATTTTTGAAACTCCAAACAAAAATTAGGGGCAAATTTGCCACTCAAAAAGTATGAAATCTCATATTTGCACTTCATTTTTTTTTTTAAAGTCATTGTTGACACTCCAAATACAAATTAGGGGCAAATTTGTCACTCAAAAAGTGTGAAATCTCATATTTACACTTCATTCTTTTTAAAAGTCATTCTTGATCCTCTAAATATAAAATTTGGGGCAAATTTGCCACTCAAAAAGTATGAAATCTCATATTTGCACTTCATTTTTTTAAAAGTCATTTTTAATACTCCAAATACAAATTAGGGGCAAATTTGCCACTCAAAAAGTATGAAATCTCATATTTGCACTTCATTTTTTTTAAAAGTCATTTTTGACACTCCAAATACAAATTAGGGGCAAATTTGTCACTCAAAAAGTATGAAATCTCATATTTACATTCATTCTTTTTAAAAGTCATTCTTGATCCTCTAAATATAAAATTTGGGGCAAATTTGTCACTCAAAAAGTATGAAATCTCATATTTGCACTTCATTTTTTTTAAAGTCATTTTTGACACTTCAAATAAAAATTATGGGCAAATTTGCCAGTCAAAATGTAAGAAATATCATATTTGCACATCATTCTTTTTAAAAGTCATTTTCGACACTCCAAATAGAAATTAGGGGCAAATTTATCACTTAAAAAGTATGAAATCTCATATTTGCACTTCATTTTTTTTAAAAGTCATTCTAGACAATTCAAATACAAATTAGGGTAAATTTGCCACTGAAAATGTATGAAATATCATATTTGCACTTCATTTTTTTTAAAAGTAATTTTTGAAACTCTAAATAAAATTAGGGTCAAATTTGCCACTCAAAAAGTAAGAAATTTCAAATTTGCACTTTATTTTTTTAAAAGACATATTTGACAATCCAAATATAAATTAGGGCAATTTGCCACTCAAAAACTATGAAATATCATATTTTCTCTTCATTTTTTTAAAAAGTCATTTTTGAAACTCCAAATAAAAATTAGGGGCAAATTTGCCACTCAAAAAGTATGAAATCTCATATTTGCACTTAATTTTTTTTAAAAAGTCATTGTTGACACTCCAAATAAAAATTAGGGGCAAATTTGCCATTCAAAAAGTATGAAATCTCATATTTGCACTTCATTTTTTTTTTAAGTTATTCTTGAAACTCCAAATACAAATTAGGGGCAAAATTGCCACTCAAAAAGTATGAAATCTCATATTTGCACTTCATTTTTTTAAAAGTCGTTTTTAATACTCCAAATACAAATTTGGGGCAAATTTGCCACTCAAAAAGTATGAAATCTCATATTTGCACTTCATTTTTTTTAAAAGTCATTTTTGACACTCCAAATACAAATTAGGGGCAAATTTGTCACTCAAAAAGTATGAAATCTCATATTTACACTTCATTCTTTTTAAAAGTCATTCTTGATCCTCTAAATATAAAATTTGGGGCAAATTTGCCACTCAAAAAGTATGAAATCTCATATTTGCACTTCATTTTTTTAAAAGTCGTTTTTAATACTCCAAATACAAATTAGGGGCAAATTTGCCACTCAAAAAGTATGAAATCTCATATTTGCTCTTCATTTTTTTTAAAAGTCATTTTTGACACTCCAAATACAAATTAGGGGCAAATTTGTCACTCAAAAAGTATGAAATCTCATATTTACACTTCATTCTTTTTAAAAGTCATTCTTGATCCTCTAAATATAAAATTTGGGGCAAATTTGCCACTCAAAAAGTATGAAATCTCATATTTGTACTTCATTTTTTTAAAAGTCGTTTTTAATACTCCAAATACAAATTAGGGGTAAATTTGCCACTCAAAAAGTATGAAATCTCATATTTGCACTTCATTTTTTTTAAAAGTCATTTTTGACACTCCAAATACAAATTAGGGGCAAATTTGTCACTCAAAAAGTATGAAATCTCATATTTACACTTCATTCTTTTTAAAAGTCATTCTTGATCCTCTAAATATAAAATTTGGGGCAAATTTGCCACTCAAAAAGTATGAAATCTCATATTTGCACTTCATTTTTTTTAAAGTCATTTTTGACACTTCAAATAAAAATTATGGGCAAATTTGCCACTCAAAATGTAAGAAATATCATATTTGCACATCATTCTTTTTAAAAGTCATTTTCGACACTCCAAATAGAAATTAGGGGCAAATTTGCCACTTAAAAAGTATGAAATCTCATATTTGCACTTCATTTTTTTTAAAAGTCATTCTAGACAATTCAAATACAAATTAGGGTAAATTTGCCACTGAAAATGTATGAAATATCATATTTGCACTTCATTTTTTTTAAGAGTCATTTTTGAAACTCTAAATAAAATTATGGGCAAATTTGCCACTCAAAAAGTAAGAAATTTGAAATTTGCACTTCATTTTTTTAAAAGACATATTTGACAATCCAAATATAAATTAGGGCAATTTGCCGATCAAAAACTATGAAATATCATATTTTCACTTCATTTTTTTAAAAAGTCATTTTTGAAACTCCAAACAAAAATTAGGGGCAAATTTGCCACTCAAAAAGTATGAAATCTGATATTTGCACTTCATTTTTTTTTTTTAAAGTCATTGTTGACACTCCAAATACAAATTAGGGGCAAATTTGTCACTCAAAAAGTGTGAAATCTCATATTTACACTTCATTCTTTTTAAAAGTCATTCTTGATCCTCTAAATATAAAATTTGGGGCAAATTTGCCACTCAAAAAGTATGAAATCTCATATTTGCACTTCATTTTTTTAAAAGTCATTTTTAATACTCCAAATACAAATTAGGGGCAAATTTGCCACTCAAAAAGTATGAAATCTCATATTTGCACTTCATTTTTTTTAAAAGTCATTTTTGACACTCCAAATACAAATTAGGGGCAAATTTGTCACTCAAAAAGTATGAAATCTCATATTTACACTTCATTCTTTTTAAAAGTCATTCTTGATCCTCTAAATATAAAATTTGGGGCAAATTTGCCACTCAAAAAGTATGAAATCTCATATTTGCACTTCATTTTTTTTAAAGTCATTTTTGACACTTCAAATAAAAATTATGGGCAAATTTGCCACTCAAAATGTAAGAAATATCATATTTGCACATCATTCTTTTTAAAAGTCATTTTCGACACTCCAAATAGAAATTAGGGGCAAATTTGCCACTTAAAAAGTATGAAATCTCATATTTGCACTTCATTTTTTTTAAAAGTCATTCTAGACAATTCAAATACAAATTAGGGTAAATTTGCCACTGAAAATGTATGAAATATCATATTTGCACTTCATTTTTTTTAAGAGTCATTTTTGAAACTCTAAATAAAATTATGGGCAAATTTGCCACTCAAAAAGTAAGAAATTTGAAATTTGCACTTCATTTTTTTAAAAGACATATTTGACAATCCAAATATAAATTAGGGCAATTTGCCGATCAAAAACTATGAAATATCATATTTTCACTTCATTTTTTTAAAAAGTCATTTTTGAAACTCCAAACAAAAATTAGGGGCAAATTTGCCACTCAAAAAGTATGAAATCTGATATTTGCACTTAATTTTTTTTTTTTAAAGTCATTGTTGACACTCCAAATACAAATTAGGGGCAAATTTGTCACTCAAAAAGTGTGAAATCTCATATTTACACTTCATTCTTTTTAAAAGTCATTCTTGATCCTCTAAATATAAAATTTGGGGCAAATTTGCCACTCAAAAAGTATGAAATCTCATATTTGCACTTCATTTTTTTAAAAGTCATTTTTAATACTCCAAATACAAATTAGGGGCAAATTTGCCACTCAAAAAGTATGAAATCTCATATTTGCACTTCATTTTTTTTAAAAGTCATTTTTGACACTCCAAATACAAATTAGGGGCAAATTTGTCACTCAAAAAGTATGAAATCTCATATTTACACTTCATTCTTTTTAAAAGTCATTCTTGATCCTCTAAATATAAAATTTGGGGCAAATTTGCCACTCAAAAAGTATGAAATCTCATATTTGCACTTCATTTTTTTTAAAGTCATTTTTGACACTTCAAATAAAAATTATGGGCAAATTTGCCACTCAAAATGTAAGAAATATCATATTTGCACATCATTCTTTTTAAAAGTCATTTTCGACACTCCAAATAGAAATTAGGGGCAAATTTGCCACTTAAAAAGTATGAAATCTCATATTTGCACTTCATTTTTTTTAAAAGTCATTCTAGACAATTCAAATACAAATTAGGGTAAATTTGCCACTGAAAATGTATGAAATATCATATTTGCGCTTCATTTTTTTTAAGAGTCATTTTTGAAACTCTAAATAAAATTATGGGCAAATTTGAAATTCAAAAAGTAAGAAATTTCAAATTTGCACTTCATTTTTTTAAAAGACATATTTGACAATCCAAATATAAATTAGGGCAATTTGCCGATCAAAAACTATGAAATATCATATTTTCACTTCATTTTTTTAAAAAGTCATTTTTGAAACTCCAAACAAAAATTAGGGGCAAATTTGCCACTCAAAAAGTATGAAATCTCATATTTGCACTTCATTTTTTTTTTTAAAGTCATTGTTGACACTCCAAATACAAATTAGGGGCAAATTTGTCACTCAAAAAGTGTGAAATCTCATATTTACACTTCATTCTTTTTAAAAGTCATTCTTGATCCTCTAAATATAAAATTTGGGGCAAATTTGCCACTCAAAAAGTATGAAATCTCATATTTGTACTTCATTTTTTTAAAAGTCGTTTTTAATACTCCAAATACAAATTAGGGGTAAATTTGCCACTCAAAAAGTATGAAATCTCATATTTGCACTTCATTTTTTTTAAAAGTCATTTTTGACACTCCAAATACAAATTAGGGGCAAATTTGTCACTCAAAAAGTATGAAATCTCATATTTACACTTCATTCTTTTTAAAAGTCATTCTTGATCCTCTAAATATAAAATTTGGGGCAAATTTGCCACTCAAAAAGTATGAAATCTCATATTTGCACTTCATTTTTTTTAAAGTCATTTTTGACACTTCAAATAAAAATTATGGGCAAATTTGCCACTCAAAATGTAAGAAATATCATATTTGCACATCATTCTTTTTAAAAGTCATTTTCGACACTCCAAATAGAAATTAGGGGCAAATTTGCCACTTAAAAAGTATGAAATCTCATATTTGCACTTCATTTTTTTTAAAAGTCATTCTAGACAATTCAAATACAAATTAGGGTAAATTTGCCACTGAAAATGTATGAAATATCATATTTGCGCTTCATTTTTTTTAAGAGTCATTTTTGAAACTCTAAATAAAATTATGGGCAAATTTGAAATTCAAAAAGTAAGAAATTTCAAATTTGCACTTCATTTTTTTAAAAGACATATTTGACAATCCAAATATAAATTAGGGCAATTTGCCGATCAAAAACTATGAAATATCATATTTTCACTTCATTTTTTTAAAAAGTCATTTTTGAAACTCCAAACAAAAATTAGGGGCAAATTTGCCACTCAAAAAGTATGAAATCTCATATTTGCACTTCATTTTTTTTTTTAAAGTCATTGTTGACACTCCAAATACAAATTAGGGGCAAATTTGTCACTCAAAAAGTGTGAAATCTCATATTTACACTTCATTCTTTTTAAAAGTCATTCTTGATCCTCTAAATATAAAATTTGGGGCAAATTTGCCACTCAAAAAGTATGAAATCTCATATTTGCACTTCATTTTTTTAAAAGTCATTTTTAATACTCCAAATACAAATTAGGGGCAAATTTGCCACTCAAAAAGTATGAAATCTCATATTTGCACTTCATTTTTTTTAAAAGTCATTTTTGACACTCCAAATACAAATTAGGGGCAAATTTGTCACTCAAAAAGTATGAAATCTCATATTTACATTCATTCTTTTTAAAAGTCATTCTTGATCCTCTAAATATAAAATTTGGGGCAAATTTGTCACTCAAAAAGTATGAAATCTCATATTTGCACTTCATTTTTTTTAAAGTCATTTTTGACACTTCAAATAAAAATTATGGGCAAATTTGCCAGTCAAAATGTAAGAAATATCATATTTGCACATCATTTTTTTTAAAAGTCATTTTTGACACTCCAAATACAAATTAGGGGCAAATTTGTCACTCAAAAAGTATGAAATCTCATATTTACACTTCATTCTTTTTAAAAGTCATTCTTGATCCTCTAAATATAAAATTTGGGGCAAATTTGCCACTCAAAAAGTATGAAATCTCATATTTGTACTTCATTTTTTTAAAAGTCGTTTTTAATACTCCAAATACAAATTAGGGGTAAATTTGCCACTCAAAAAGTATGAAATCTCATATTTGCACTTCATTTTTTTTAAAAGTCATTTTTGACACTCCAAATACAAATTAGGGGCAAATTTGTCACTCAAAAAGTATGAAATCTCATATTTACACTTCATTCTTTTTAAAAGTCATTCTTGATCCTCTAAATATAAAATTTGGGGCAAATTTGCCACTCAAAAAGTATGAAATCTCATATTTGCACTTCATTTTTTTTAAAGTCATTTTTGACACTTCAAATAAAAATTATGGGCAAATTTGCCACTCAAAATGTAAGAAATATCATATTTGCACATCATTCTTTTTAAAAGTCATTTTCGACACTCCAAATAGAAATTAGGGGCAAATTTGTCACTTAAAAAGTATGAAATCTCATATTTGCACTTCATTTTTTTTAAAGTCATTCTAGACAATTCAAATACAAATTAGGGTAAATTTGCCACTGAAAATGTATGAAATATCATATTTGCACTTCATTTTTTTTAAAAGTCATTTTTGAAACTCTAAATAAAATTAGGGGCAAATTTGCCACTAAAAAAGTAAGAAATTTCAAATTTGCACTTCATTTTTTTAAAAGACATATTTGACAATCCAAATATAAATTAGGGCAATTTGCCACTCAAAAACTATGAAATATCATATTTTCACTTCATTTTTTTAAAAAGTCATTTTTGAAACTCCAAATAAAAATTAGGGGCAAATTTGCCACTCAAAAAGTATGAAATATCATATTTGCACTTCATTTTTTTTAAAAAGTCATTGTTGACACTCCAAATAAAAATTAGGGGCAAATTTGCCATTCAAAAAGTATGAAATCTCATATTTGCACTTCATTTTTTTTTAAGTTATTCTTGAAACTCCAAATACAAATTAGGGGCAAAATTGCCACTCAAAAAGTATGAAATCTCATATTTGCACTTCATTTTTTTAAAAGTCGTTTTTAATACTCCAAATACAAATTTGGGGCAAATTTGCCACTCAAAAAGTATGAAATCTCATATTTGCACTTCATTTTTTTTAAAAGTCATTTTTGACACTCCAAATAAAAATTAGGGGTAAATTTGTCACTCAAAAAGTATGAAATCTCATATTTACACTTCATTCTTTTTAAAAGTCATTCTTGATCCTCTAAATATAAAATTTGGGGCAAATTTGCCACTCAAAAAGTATGAAATCTCATATTTGCACTTCATTTTTTTAAAAGTCGTTTTTAATACTCCAAATACAAATTAGGGGCAAATTTGCCACTCAAAAAGTATGAAATCTCATATTTGCACTTCATTTTTTTTAAAAGTCATTTTTGACCCTCCAAATACAAATTAGGGGCAAATTTGTCACTCAAAAAGTATGAAATCTCATATTTACACTTCATTCTTTTTAAAAGTCATTCTTGATCCTCTAAATATAAAATTTGGGGCAAATTTGCCACTCAAAAAGTATGAAATCTCATATTTGCACTTCATTTTTTTTAAAAGTCATTTTTGACACTCCAAATACAAATTAGGGGCAAATTTGTCACTCAAAAAGTATGAAATCTCATATTTACACTTCATTTTTTTTAAAAGTCATTCTTGATCCTCTAAATATAAAATTTGGGGCAAATTTACCACTCAAAAAGTATGAAATCTCATATTTGCACTTCATTTTTTTAAAAGTCGTTTTTAATACTCCAAATACAAATTAGGGGCAAATTTGCCACTCAAAAAGTATGAAATCTCATATTTGCACTTCATTTTTTTTAAAAGTCATTTTTGACACTCCAAATACAAATTAGGGGTAAATTTGTCACTCAAAAAGTATGAAATCTCATATTTACACTTCATTCTTTTTAAAAGTCATTCTTGATCCTCTAAATATAAAATTTGGGGCAAATTTGCCACTCAAAAAGTATGAAATCTCATATTTGCACTTCATTTTTTTTTAAAAGTCATTGTTGACACTCCAAATAAAAATTAGGGGCAAATTTGCCATTCAAAAAGTATGAAATCTCATATTTGCACTTCATTGTTTTTTAAAGTTATTCTTGACACTCCAAATACAAATTAGGGGCAAATTTGCCACTCAAAAAGTATGAAATATCATATTTGCACTTCATTTTTTTAAAAGTCGTTTTTAATACTCCAAATACAAATTAGGGGCAAATTTGCCACTCAAAAAGTATGAAATCTCATATTTGCACTTCATTTTTTTTAAAAGTCATTTTTGACACTCCAAATACAAATTAGGGGCAAATTTGTCACTCAAAAAGTATGAAATCTCATATTTACACTTCATTCTTTTTAAAAGTCATTCTTGATCCTCTAAATATAAAATTTGGGGCAAATTTGCCACTCAAAAAGTATGAAATCTCATATTTGCACTTCATTTTTTTTAAAGTCATTTTGACACTTTAAATAAAAATTAGGGGCAAATTTGCCACTCAAAATGTAAGAAATATCATATTTGCACATCATTCTTTTTAAAAGTAATTTTCGACACTCCAAATAGAAATTATGGGCAAATTTGTCACTTAAAAAGTATGAAATCTCATATTTTCACTTCATTTTTTTTAAAAGTCATTCTAGACAATTCAAATACAAATTAGGGTAAATTTGCCACTGAAAATGTATGAAATATCATATTTGCACTTCATTTTTTTTAAAAGTCATTTTTGAAACTCTAAATAAAATTAGGGGCAAATTTGCCACTCAAAAAGTAAGAAATTTCAAATTTGCACTTCATTTTTTTAAAAGACATATTTGACAATCCAAATATAAATTAGGGCAATTTGCCACTCAAAAACTATGAAATATCATATTTTCACTTCATTTTTTCAAAAAGTCATTTTTGAAACTCCAAATAAAAATTAGGGGCAAATTGCCACTCAAAAAGTAAGGAATATAATATTTGCACTTCATTTTTTATACAAGTTATTCTTGACACTCCAAATACAAATTAGGGGCAAATTTGCCACTCAAAAAGTATGAAATCTCATATTTACACTTCATTTTTTTTAAAAGTCATTCTTGATCCTCTAAATATAAAATTTGGGGCAAATTTGCCACTCAAAAAGTATGAAATCTCATATTTGCACTTCATTTTTTTAAAAGTCGTTTTTAATACTCCAAATACAAATTAGGGGCAAATTTGCCACTCAAAAAGTATGAAATCTCATATTTGCACTTCATTTTTTTTAAAAGTCATTTTTGACACTCCAAATACAAATTAGGGGTAAATTTGTCACTCAAAAAGTATGAAATCTCATATTTACACTTCATTCTTTTTAAAAGTCATTCTTGATCCTCTAAATATAAAATTTGGGGCAAATTTGCCACTCAAAAAGTATGAAATCTCATATTTGCACTTCATTTTTTTTTAAAAGTCATTGTTGACACTCCAAATAAAAATTAGGGGCAAATTTGCCATTCAAAAAGTATGAAATCTCATATTTGCACTTCATTGTTTTTTAAAGTTATTCTTGACACTCCAAATACAAATTAGGGGCAAATTTGCCACTCAAAAAGTATGAAATATCATATTTGCACTTCATTTTTTTAAAAGTCGTTTTTAATACTCCAAATACAAATCAGGGGCAAATTTGCCACTCAAAAAGTATGAAATCTCATATTTGCACTTCATTTTTTTTAAAAGTCATTTTTGACACTCCAAATACAAATTAGGGGCAAATTTGTCACTCAAAAAGTATGAAATCTCATATTTACACTTCATTCTTTTTAAAAGTCATTCTTGATCCTCTAAATATAAAATTTGGGGCAAATTTGCCACTCAAAAAGTATGAAATCTCATATTTGCACTTCATTTTTTTTAAAGTCATTTTGACACTTCAAATAAAAATTAGGGGCAAATTTGCCACTCAAAATGTAAGAAATATCATATTTGCACATCATTCTTTTTAAAAGTAATTTTCGACACTCCAAATAGAAATTATGGGCAAATTTGTCACTTAAAAAGTATGAAATCTCATATTTTCACTTCATTTTTTTTAAAAGTCATTCTAGACAATTCAAATACAAATTAGGGTAAATTTGCCACTGAAAATGTATGAAATATCATATTTGCACTTCATTTTTTTTAAAAGTCATTTTTGAAACTCTAAATAAAATTAGGGGCAAATTTGCCACTCAAAAAGTAAGAAATTTCAAATTTGCACTTCATTTTTTTGAAAGACATATTTGACAATCCAAATATAAATTAGGGCAATTTGCCACTCAAAAACTATGAAATATCATATTTTCACTTCATTTTTTTAAAAAGTCATTTTTGAAACTCCAAATAAAAATTAGGGGCAAATTTGCCACTCAAAAAGTATGAAATCTCATATTTGCACTTCATTTTTTTTAAAAAGTCATTGTTGACACTCCAAATAAAAATTAGGGGCAAATTTGCCATTCAAAAAGTATGAAATCTCATATTTGCACTTCATTTTTTTTTAAGTTATTCTTGAAACTCCAAATACAAATTAGGGGCAAAATTGCCACTCAAAAAGTATGAAATCTCATATTTGCACTTCATTTTTTTAAAAGTCGTTTTTAATACTCCAAATACAAATTTGGGGCAAATTTGTCACTCAAAAAGTATGAAATCTCATATTTGCACTTCATTTTTTTTAAAAGTCATTTTTGACACTCCAAATACAAATTAGGGGCAAATTTGTCACTCAAAAAGTATGAAATCTCATATTTACACTTCATTCTTTTTAAAAGTCATTCTTGATCCTCTAAATATAAAATTTGGGGCAAATTTGCCACTCAAAAAGTATGAAATCTCATATTTGCACTTCATTTTTTTTAAAGTCATTTTGACACTTCAAATAAAAATTAGGGGCAAATTTGCCACTCAAAATGTAAGAAATATCATATTTGCACATCATTCTTTTTAAAAGTAATTTTCGACACTCCAAATAGAAATTATGGGCAAATTTGTCACTTAAAAAGTATGAAATCTCATATTTTCACTTCATTTTTTTTAAAAGTCATTCTAGACAATTCAAATACAAATTAGGGTAAATTTGCCACTGAAAATGTATGAAATATCATATTTGCACTTCATTTTTTTTAAAAGTCATTTTTGAAACTCTAAATAAAATTAGGGGCAAATTTGCCACTCAAAAAGTAAGAAATTTCAAATTTGCACTTCATTTTTTTGAAAGACATATTTGACAATCCAAATATAAATTAGGGCAATTTGCCACTCAAAAACTATGAAATATCATATTTTCACTTCATTTTTTTAAAAAGTCATTTTTGAAACTCCAAATAAAAATTAGGGGCAAATTTGCCACTCAAAAAGTATGAAATCTCATATTTGCACTTCATTTTTTTTAAAAAGTCATTGTTGACACTCCAAATAAAAATTAGGGGCAAATTTGCCATTCAAAAAGTATGAAATCTCATATTTGCACTTCATTTTTTTTTAAGTTATTCTTGAAACTCCAAATACAAATTAGGGGCAAAATTGCCACTCAAAAAGTATGAAATCTCATATTTGCACTTCATTTTTTTAAAAGTCGTTTTTAATACTCCAAATACAAATTTGGGGCAAATTTGTCACTCAAAAAGTATGAAATCTCATATTTGCACTTCATTTTTTTTAAAAGTCATTTTTGACACTCCAAATACAAATTAGGGGCAAATTTGTCACTCAAAAAGTATGAAATCTCATATTTACACTTCATTCTTTTTAAAAGTCATTCTTGATCCTCTAAATATAAAATTTGGGGCAAATTTGCCACTCAAAAAGTATGAAATCTCATATTTGCACTTCATTTTTTTTAAAGTCATTTTGACACTTCAAATAAAAATTAGGGGCAAATTTGCCACTCAAAATGTAAGAAATATCATATTTGCACATCATTCTTTTTAAAAGTAATTTTCGACACTCCAAATAGAAATTATGGGCAAATTTGTCACTTAAAAAGTATGAAATCTCATATTTTCACTTCATTTTTTTTAAAAGTCATTCTAGACAATTCAAATACAAATTAGGGTAAATTTGCCACTGAAAATGTATGAAATATCATATTTGCACTTCATTTTTTTTAAAAGTCATTTTTGAAACTCTAAATAAAATTAGGGGCAAATTTGCCACTCAAAAAGTAAGAAATTTCAAATTTGCACTTCATTTTTTTAAAAGACATATTTGACAATCCAAATATAAATTAGGGCAATTTGCCACTCAAAAACTATGAAATATCATATTTTCACTTCATTTTTTTAAAAAGTCATTTTTGAAACTCCAAATAAAAATTAGGGGCAAATTTGCCACTCAAAAAGTATGAAATCTCATATTTGCACTTCATTTTTTTTAAAAAGTCATTGTTGACACTCCAAATAAAAATTAGGGGCAAATTTGCCACTCAAAAAGTATGAAATCTCATATTTACACTTCATTCTTTTTAAAAGTCATTCTTGATCCTCTAAATATAAAATTTGGGGCAAAATTGCCACTCAAAAAGTATGAAATCTCATATTTGCACTTCATTTTTTTAAAAGTCGTTTTTAATACTCCAAATACAAATTTGGGGCAAATTTGCCACTCAAAAAGTATGAAATCTCATATTTGCACTTCATTTTTTTTAAAAGTCATTTTTGACCCTCCAAATACAAATTAGGGGCAAATTTGTCACTCAAAAAGTATGAAATCTCATATTTACACTTCATTCTTTTTAAAAGTCATTCTTGATCCTCTAAATATAAAATTTGGGGCAAATTTGCCACTCAAAAAGTATGAAATCTCATATTTGTACTTCATTTTTTTAAAAGTCGTTTTTAATACTCCAAATACAAATTAGGGGCAAATTTGCCACTCAAAAAGTATGAAATCTCATATTTGCACTTCATTTTTTTTAAAAGTCATTTTTGACACTCCAAATACAAATTAGGGGCAAATTTGTCACTCAAAAAGTATGAAATCTCATATTTACACTTCATTTTTTTTAAAAGTCATTCTTGATCCTCTAAATATAAAATTTGGGGCAAATTTACCACTCAAAAAGTATGAAATCTCATATTTGCACTTCATTTTTTTAAAAGTCGTTTTTAATACTCCAAATACAAATTAGGGGCAAATTTGCCACTCAAAAAGTATGAAATCTCATATTTGCACTTCATTTTTTTTAAAAGTCATTTTTGACACTCCAAATACAAATTAGGGGTAAATTTGTAACTCAAAAAGTATGAAATCTCATATTTACACTTCATTCTTTTTAAAAGTCATTCTTGATCCTCTAAATATAAAATTTGGGGCAAATTTGCCACTCAAAAAGTATGAAATCTCATATTTGCACTTCATTTTTTTTTAAAAGTCATTGTTGACACTCCAAATAAAAATTAGGGGCAAATTTGCCATTCAAAAAGTATGAAATCTCATATTTGCACTTCATTGTTTTTTAAAGTTATTCTTGACACTCCAAATACAAATTAGGGGCAAATTTGCCACTCAAAAAGTATGAAATATCATATTTGCACTTCATTTTTTTAAAAGTCGTTTTTAATACTCCAAATACAAATTAGGGGCAAATTTGCCACTCAAAAAGTATGAAATCTCATATTTGCACTTCATTTTTTTTAAAAGTCATTTTTGACACTCCAAATACAAATTAGGGGCAAATTTGTCACTCAAAAAGTATGAAATCTCATATTTACACTTCATTCTTTTTAAAAGTCATTCTTGATCCTCTAAATATAAAATTTGGGGCAAATTTGCCACTCAAAAAGTATGAAATCTCATATTTGCACTTCATTTTTTTTAAAGTCATTTTTGACACTTCAAATAAAAATTATGGGCAAATTTGCCACTCAAAATGTAAGAAATATCATATTTGCACATCATTCTTTTTAAAAGTCATTTTCGACACTCCAAATAGAAATTAGGGGCAAATTTGTCACTTAAAAAGTATGAAATCTCATATTTGCACTTCATTTTTTTTAAAAGTCATTCTAGACAATTCAAATACAAATTAGGGTAAATTTGCCACAGAAAATGTATGAAATATCATATTTGCACTTCATTTTTTTTAAAAGTCATTTTTGAAACTCTAAATAAAATTAGGGGCAAATTTGCCACTCAAAAAGTAAGAAATTTCAAATTTGCACTTCATTTTTTTAAAAGACATATTTGACAATCCAAATATAAATTAGGGCAATTTGCCACTCAAAAACTATGAAATATCATATTTTCACTTCATTTTTTTAAAAATTCATTTTTGAAACTCCAAACAAAAATTAGGGGCAAATTTGCCACTCAAAAAGTATGAAATCTCATATTTGCACTTCATTTTTTTTAAAAGTCATTGTTGACACTCCAAATAAAAATTAGGTGCAAATTTGCCATTTAAAAAGTATGAAATCTCATATTTGCACTTCATTGTTTTTTAAAGTTATTCTTGACACTCCAAATACAAATTAGGGGCAAAATTGCCACTCAAAAAGTATGAAATCTCATATTTGCACTTCATTTTTTTTAAAAGTCATTGTTGACACTCCAAATAAAAATTAGGGGCAAATTTGCCATTCAAAAAGTATGAAATCTCATATTTGCACTTCATTGTTTTTTAAAGTTATTCTTGACACTCCAAATACAAATTAGGGGCAAATTTGCCACTCAAAAAGTATGAAATCTCAAATTTGCACTTCATTTTTTTAAAAGTCGTTTTTAATACTCCAAATACAAATTAGGGGCAAATTTGCCACTCAAAAAGTATGAAATCTCATATTTGCACTTCATTTTTTTTAAAAGTCATTTTTGACACTCCAAATACAAATTAGGGGCAAATTTGTCACTCAAAAAGTATGAAATCTCATATTTACACTTCATTCTTTTTAAAAGTCATTCTTGATCCTCTAGATATAAAATTTAGGGAAAATTTGCCACTAAAAAAGTATGAAATCTCATATTTGCACTTCATTTTTTTAAAAGTCATTTTTGACACTTCAAATAAAAATTATGGGCAAATTTGCCACTCAAAATGTAAGAAATATCATATTTGCACATCATTTCTTTTTAAAAGTCATTTTCGACACTCCAAATAGAAATTAGGGGCAAATTTGTCACTTAAAAAGTATGAAATCTCATATTTGCACTTCATTTTTTTTAAAAGTCATTCTAGACAATTCAAATACAAATTAGGGTAAATTTGCCACTGAAAATGTATGAAATATCATATTTGCACTTCATTTTTTTTAAAAGTAATTTTTGAAACTCTAAATAAAATTAGGGGCAAATTTGCCACTCAAAAAGTAAGAAATTTCAAATTTGCACTTCATTTTTTTAAAAGACATATTTGACAATCCAAATATAAATTAGGGCAATTTGCCACTCAAAAACTATGAAATATCATATTTTCACTTCATTTTTTTAAAAAGTCATTTTTGAAACTCCAAATAAAAATTAGGGGCAAATTTGCCACTCAAAAAGTATAAAATCTCATATTTGCATTTCATTTTTTTTTAAAAGTCATTGTTGACACTCCAAATAAAAATTAGGGGCAAATTTGCCATTGAAAAAGTATGAAATCTCATATTTGCACTTTATTTTTTTTTTAAAGTTATTCTTGACACTCCAAATACAAATTAGGGGCAAAATTGCCACTTAAAAAGTATGAAATCTCATATTTGCACTTCATTTTTTTAAAAGTCGTTTTTAATACTCCAAATACAAATTAGGGGCAAATTTGCCACTCAAAAAGTATGAAATCTCATATTTGCACTTCATTTTTTTTAAAAGTCATTTTTGACACTCCAAATACAAATTAGAGGCAAATTTGTCACTCAAAAAGTATGAAATCTCATATTTACACTTCATTCTTTTTAAAAGTCATTCTTGATCCTCTAAATATAAAATTTGGGGTAAATTTGCCACTCAAAAAGTATGAAATCTCATATTTGCACTTCATTTTTTTTAAAGTCATTTTTGACACTTCAAATAAAAATTAGGGGCAAATTTGCCACTCAAAATGTAAGAAATATCATATTTGCACATCATTCTTTTTAAAAGTCATTTTCGACACTCCAAATAGAAATTAGGGGTAAATTTGTCACTTAAAAAGTATGAAATCTCATATTTGCACTTCATTTTTTTTTAAAGTCATTCTAGACAATTCAAATACAAATTAGGGTAAATTTGCCACTGAAAATGTATGAAATATCATATTTGCACTTCATTTTTTTTAAAAGTCATTTTTGAAACTCTAAATAAAATTAGGGGCAAATTTGCCACTCAAAAAGTAAGAAATTTCAAATTTGCACTTCATTTTTTAAAAAGACATATTTGACAATCCAAATATAAATTAGGGCAATTTGCCACTCAAAAACTATGAAATATCATATTTTCACTTCATTTTTTTAAAAAGTCATTTTTGAAACTCCAAATAAAAATTAGGGGCAAATTTGCCACTCAAAAAGTATGAAATCTCATATTTGCACTTCATTTTTTTTTAAAAGTCATTGTTGACACTCCAAATAAAAATTAGGGGCAAATTTGTCATTCAAAAAGTATGAAATCTCATATTTGCACTTCATTTTTTTTTAAAGTTATTCTTGACACTCCAAATACAAATTAGGGGCAAAATTGCCACTCAAAAAGTATGAAATCTCATATTTGCACTTCATTTTTTTAAAAGTCGTTTTTGATACTCCAAATACAAATTAGGGGCAAATTTGCCACTCAAAAAGTATGAAATCTCATATTTGCACTTCATTTTTTTTAAAAGTCATTTTTGACACTCCAAATACAAATTAGGGGCAAATTTGTCACTCAAAAAGTATGAAATCTCATATTTACACTTCATTCTTTTTAAAAGTCATTCTTGATCCTCTAAATATAAAATTTGGGGCAAATTTGCCATTCAAAAAGTATGAAATCTCATATTTGCACTTCATTTTTTTTAAAGTCATTTTTGACACTTCAAATAAAAATTATGGGCAAATTTGCCACTCAAAAAGTATGAAATCTCATATTTGCACTTCATTTTTTTTAAAGTCGTTTTTGACACTTCAAATAAAAATTATGGGCAAATTTGCCACTCAAAATGTAAGAAATATCATATTTGCACATCATTCTTTTTAAAAGTCATTTTCGACACTCCAAATAGAAATTAGGGGCAAATTTGTCACTTAAAAAGTATGAAATCTAATATTTGCACTTCATTTTTTTTAAAAGTCATTCTAGACAATTCAAATACAAATTAGGGTAAATTTGCCACTGAAAATGTAAGAAATATCATATTTGCACTTCATTTTTTTTAAAAGTCATTTTTGAAACTCTAAATAAAATTAGGGGCAAATTTGCCACTCAAAAAATAAGAAATTTCAAATTTGCACTTCATTTTTTTAAAAGACATATTTGACAATCCAAATTTAAATTAGGGCAATTTGCCACTCAAAAACTATGAAATATCATATTTTCACTTCATTTTTCTAAAAAGTCATTTTTGAAACTCCAAATAAAAATTAGGGGCAAATTTGCCACTCAAAAAGTATGAAATCTCATATTTGCACTTCATTTTTTTTTTAAAGTCATTGTTGACACTCCAAATAAAAATTAGGGGCAAATTTGCCATTCAAAAAGTATGAAATCTCATATTTGCACTTCATTTTTTTTTTTAAAGTTATTCTTGACACTCCAAATACAAATTAGGGGCAAAATTGCCACTCAAAAAGTATGAAATCTCATATTTGCACTTCATTTTTTTAAAAGTCGTTTTTAATACTCCAAATAAAATTAGGGGCAAATTTGCCACTCAAAAAGTATGAAATCTCATATTTGCACTTCATTTTTTTTAAAAGTCATTTTTGACACTCCAAATACAAATTAGGGGCAAATTTGTCACTCAAAAAGTATGAAATCTCATATTTGCACTTCATTTTTTTTAAAAGTCATTTTTGACACTCCAAATACAAATTAGGGGCAAATTTGTCACTCAAAAAGTATGAAATCTCATATTTACACTTCATTCTTTTTAAAAGTAATTCTTGATCCTCTAAATATAAAATTTGGGGCAAATTTGCCACTCAAAAAGTATGAAATCTCATATTTGCACTTCATTTTTTTTAAAGTCATTTTTGACACTTCAAATAAAAATTATGGGCAAATTTGCCACTCAAAAAGTATGAAATCTCATATTTGCACTTCATTTTTTTTAAAGGTCATTTTCGACACTCCAAATAGAAATTAGGGGCAAATTTGTCACTTAAAAAGTATGAAATCTCATATTTGCACTTCATTTTTTTAAAAGTCATTCTAGACAATTCAAATACAAATTAGGGTAAATTTGCCACTGAAAATATATGAAATATCATATTTGCACTTCATTTTTTTTAAAAGTCATTTTTGAAACTCTAAATAAAATTAGGGGCAAATTTGCCACTCAAAAAGTAAGAAATTTCAAATTTGCACTTCATTTTTTTAAAAGACATATTTGACAATCCAAATATAAATTAGGGCAATTTGCCACTCAAAAACTATGAAATATCATATTTTCACTTCATTTTTTTAAAAATTCATTTTTGAAACTCCAAACAAAAATTAGGGGCAAATTTGCCACTCAAAAAGTATGAAATCTCATATTTGCACTTCATTTTTTTTAAAAGTCATTGTTGACACTCCAAATAAAAATTAGGTGCAAATTTGCCATTTAAAAAGTATGAAATCTCATATTTGCACTTCATTGTTTTTTAAAGTTATTCTTGACACTCCAAATACAAATTAGGGGCAAAATTGCCACTCAAAAAGTATGAAATCTCATATTTGCACTTCATTTTTTTTAAAAGTCATTGTTGACACTCCAAATAAAAATTAGGGGCAAATTTGCCATTCAAAAAGTATGAAATCTCATATTTGCACTTCATTGTTTTTTAAAGTTATTCTTGACACTCCAAATACAAATTAGGGGCAAATTTGACAATCAAAAAGTATGAAATCTCAAATTTGCAGTTCATTTTTTTAAAAGTCGTTTTTAATACTCCAAATACAAATTAGGGGCAAATTTGCCACTCAAAAAGTATGAAATCTCATATTTGCACTTCATTTTTTTTAAAAGTCATTTTTGACACTCCAAATACAAATTAGGGGCAAATTTGTCACTCAAAAAGTATGAAATCTCATATTTACACTTCATTCTTTTTAAAAGTCATTCTTGATCCTCTAGATATAAAATTTGGGGAAAATTTGCCACTAAAAAAGTATGAAATCTCATATTTGCACTTCATTTTTTTAAAAGTCATTTTTGACACTTCAAATAAAAATTATGGGCAAATTTACCACTCAAAATGTAAGAAATATCATATTTGCACATCATTTCTTTTTAAAAGTCATTTTCGACACTCCAAATAGAAATTAGGGGCAAATTTGTCACTTAAAAAGTATGAAATCTCATATTTGCACTTCATTTTTTTTAAAAGTAATTCTAGACAATTCAAATACAAATTAGGGTAAATTTGCCACTGAAAATGTATGAAATATCATATTTGCACTTCATTTTTTTTAAAAGTCATTTTTGAAACTCTAAATAAAATTAGGGGCAAATTTGCCACTCAAAAAGTAAGAAATTTCAAATTTGCACTTCATTTTTTTAAAAGACATATTTGACAATCCAAATATAAATTAGGGCAATTTGCCACTCAAAAACTATGAAATATCATATTTTCACTTCATTTTTTTAAAAAGTCATTTTTGAAACTCCAAATAAAAATTAGGGGCAAATTTGCCACTCAAAAAGTATGAAATCTCATATTTGCACTTCATTTTTTTTTAAAAGTCATTGTTGACACTCCAAATAAAAATTAGGGGCAAATTTGCCATTCAAAAAGTATGAAATCTCATATTTGCACTTTATTTTTTTTTAAAGTTATTCTTGACACTCCAAATACAAATTAGGGGCAAAATTGCCACTCAAAAAGTATGAAATCTCATATTTGCACTTCATTTTTTTAAAAGTCGTTTTTAATACTCCAAATACAAATTAGGGGCAAATTTGCCACTCAAAAAGTATGAAATCTCATATTTGCACTTCATTTTTTTTAAAAGTCATTTTTGACACTCCAAATACAAATTAGGGGCAAATTTGTCACTCAAAAAGTATGAAATCTCATATTTACACTTCATTCTTTTTAAAAGTCATTCTTGATCCTCTAAATATAAAATTTGGGGAAAATTTGCCACTCAAAAAGTATGAAATCTCATATTTGCACTTCATTTTTTTTTAAATCATTTTTGACACTTCAAATAAAAATTAGGGGCAAATTTGCCACTCAAAATGTAAGAAATATCATATTTGCACATCCTTCTTTTTAAAAGTCATTTTCGACACTCCAAATAGAAATTAGGGGCAAATTTGTCACTTAAAAAGTATGAAATCTCATATTTGCACTTCATTTTTTTTAAAAGTCATTCTAGACAATTCAAATACAAATTAGGGTAAATTTGCCACTGAAAATGTATGAAATATCATATTTGTACTTCATTTTTTTTAAAAGTCATTTTTGAAACTCTAAATAAAATTAGGGGCAAATTTGCCACTCAAAAAGTAAGAAATTTCAAATTTGCACTTCATTTTTTTAAAAGACATATTTGACAATCCAAATATAAATTAGGGCAATTTGCCACTCAAAAACTATGAAATATCATATTTTCACTTCATTTTTTTAAAAAGTCATTTTTGAAACTCCAAATAAAAATTAGGGGCAAATTTGCCACTCAAAAAGTATGAAATCTCATATTTGCACTTCATTTTTTTTTAAAAGTCATTGTTGACACTCCAAATAAAAATTAGGGGCAAATTTGCCATTCAAAAAGTATGAAATCTCATATTTGCACTTCATTTTTTTTTTAAAGTTATTCTTGACACTTCAAATACAAATTAGGGGCAAAATTGCCACTCAAAAAGTATGAAATCTCATATTTGCACTTCATTTTTTTAAAAGTCGTTTTTAATACTCCAAATACAAATTAGGGGCAAAATTGCCACTCAAAAAGTATGAAATCTCATATTTGCACTTCATTTTTTTAAAAGTCGTTTTTAATACTCCAAATACAAATTAGGGGCAAATTTGCCACTCAAAAACTATGAAATATCATATTTTCACTTCATTTTTTTAAAAAGTCATTTTTGAAACTCCAAATAAAAATTAGGGGCAAATTTGCCACTCAAAAAGTATGAAATCTCATATTTGCACTTCATTTTTTTTTAAAGTCATTGTTGACACTCCAAATAAAAATTAGGGGCAAATTTGCCATTCAAAAAGTATGAAATCTCATATTTGCCCTTCATTTTTTTTTTTAAAGTTATTCTTGACACTCCAAATACAAATTAGGGGCAAAATTGCCACTCAAAAAGTATGAAATCTCATATTTGCACTTCATTTTTTTAAAAGTCGTTTTTAATACTCCAAATACAAATTAGGGGCAAATTTGCCACTCAAAAAGTATGAAATCTCATATTTGCACTTCATTTTTTTTAAAAGTCATTTTTGAAACTCCAAATAAAAATTAGGGGCAAATTTGCCACTCAAAAAGTATGAAATCTCATATTTGCACTTCATTTTTTTTTAAAAGTCATTGTTGACACTCCAAATAAAAATTAGGGGCAAATTTGCCATTCAAAAAGTATGAAATCTCATATTTGCACTTCATTTTTTTTTTTAAAGTTATTCTTGACACTCCAAATACAAATTAGGGGCAAAATTGCCACTCAAAAAGTATGAAATCTCATATTTGCACTTCATTTTTTTAAAAGTCGTTTTTAATACTCCAAATAAAATTAGGGGCAAATTTGCCACTCAAAAAGTATGAAATCTCATATTTGCACTTCATTTTTTTTAAAAGTCATTTTTGACACTCTAAATACAAATTAGGGGCAAATTTGTCACTCAAAAAGTATGAAATCTCATATTTACACTTCATTCTTTTTAAAAGTCATTCTTGATCCTCTAGATATAAAATTTGGGGAAAATTTGCCACTAAAAAAGTATGAAATCTCATATTTGCACTTCATTTTTTTTAAAGTCATTTTTGACACTTCAAATAAAAATTATGGGCAAATTTGCCACTCAAAATGTAAGAAATATCATATTTGCACATCATTCTTTTTAAAAGTCATTTTCGACACTCCAAATAGAAATTAGGGGCAAATTTGTCACTTAAAAAGTATGAAATCTCATATTTGCACTTCATTTTTTTAAAAGTCATTCTAGACAATTCAAATACAAATTAGGGTAAATTTGCCACTGAAAATGTATGAAATATCATATTTGCACTTCATTTTTTTTAAAGG
The DNA here is from genome assembly GCA_949592205.1 of Helichrysum umbraculigerum. Taxonomy (NCBI): domain Eukaryota; kingdom Viridiplantae; phylum Streptophyta; class Magnoliopsida; order Asterales; family Asteraceae; genus Helichrysum; species Helichrysum umbraculigerum. The sequence goes on from CATIUR010000001.1 coordinate 100,693,973, forward strand.
TCATTTTTGAAACTCTAAATAAAATTAGGGGCAAATTTGCCACTCAAAAAGTAAGAAATTTTAAATTTGCACTTCATTTTTTTAAAAGACATATTTGACAATCCAAATATAAATTAGGGCAATTTGCCACTCAAAAACTATGAAATATCATATTTTCACTTCATTTTTTTAAAAAGTCATTTTTGAAACTCCAAATAAAAATTAGGGGCAAATTTGCCACTCAAAAAGTATGAAATCTCATATTTGCACTTCATTTTTTTTTAAAAGTCATTGTTGACACTCCAAATAAAAATTAGGGGCAAATTTGCCATTGAAAAAGTATGAAATCTCATATTTGCACTTTATTTTTTTTTAAAAGTTATTCTTGACACTCCAAATACAAATTAGGGGCAAAATTGCCACTTAAAAAGTATGAAATCTCATATTTGCACTTCATTTTTTTAAAAGTCGTTTTTAATACTCCAAATACAAATTAGGGGCAAATTTGCCACTCAAAAAGTATGAAATCTCATATTTGCACTTCATTTTTTTTAAAAGTCATTTTTGACACTCCAAATACAAATTAGAGGCAAATTTGTCACTCAAAAAGTATGAAATCTCATATTTACACTTCATTCTTTTTAAAAGTCATTCTTGATCCTCTAAATATAAAATTTGGGGCAAATTTGCCACTCAAAAAGTATGAAATCTCATATTTGCACTTCATTTTTTTTAAAGTCATTTTTGACATTTCAAATAAAAATTAGGGGCAAATTTGCCACTCAAAAAGTATGAAATCTCATATTTGCACTTCATTTTTTTTAAAGTCGTTTTTGACACTTCAAATAAAAATTATGGGCAAATTTGCCACTCAAAATGTAAGAAATATCATATTTGCACATCATTCTTTTTAAAAGTCATTTTCGACACTCCAAATAGAAATTAGGGGCAAATTTGTCACTTAAAAAGTATGAAATCTAATATTTGCACTTCATTTTTTTTAAAAGTCATTCTAGACAATTCAAATACAAATTAGGGTAAATTTGCCACTGAAAATGTATGAAATATCATATTTGCACTTCATTTTTTTTAAAGGTCATTTTTGAAACTCTAAATAAAATTAGGGGCAAATTTGCCACTCAAAAAGTAAGAAATTTTAAATTTGCACTTCATTTTTTTAAAAGACATATTTGACAATCCAAATATAAATTAGGGCAATTTGCCACTCAAAAACTATGAAATATCATATTTTCACTTCATTTTTTTAAAAAGTCATTTTTGAAACTCCAAATAAAAATTAGGGGCAAATTTGCCACTCAAAAAGTATGAAATCTCATATTTGCACTTCATTTTTTTTTAAAAGTCATTGTTGACACTCCAAATAAAAATTAGGGGCAAATTTGCCATTGAAAAACTATGAAATCTCATATTTGCACTTTATTTTTTTTTTAAAGTTATTCTTGACACTCCAAATACAAATTAGGGGCAAAATTGCCACTTAAAAAGTATGAAATCTCATATTTGCACTTCATTTTTTTAAAAGTCGTTTTTAATACTCCAAATACAAATTAGGGGCAAATTTGCCACTCAAAAAGTATGAAATCTCATATTTGCACTTCATTTTTTTTAAAAGTCATTTTTGACACTCCAAATACAAATTGGAGGCAAATTTGTCACTCAAAAAGTATGAAATCTCATATTTACACTTCATTCTTTTTAAAAGTCATTCTTGATCCTCTAAATATAAAATTTGGGGCAAATTTGCCACTCAAAAAGTATGAAATCTCATATTTGCACTTCATTTTTTTTAAAGTCATTTTTGTCACTTCAAATAAAAATTAGGGGCAAATTTGCCACTCAAAATGTAAGAAATATCATATTTGCACATCATTCTTTTTAAAAGTCATTTTCGACACTCCAAATAGAAATTAGGGGCAAATTTGTCACTTAAAAAGTATGAAATCTCATATTTGCACTTCATTTTTTTTTAAAGTCATTCTAGACAATTCAAATACAAATTAGGGTAAATTTGCCACTGAAAATGTATGAAATATCATATTTGCACTTCATTTTTTTTAAAAGTCATTTTTGAAACTCTAAATAAAATTAGGGGCAAATTTGCCACTCAAAAAGTAAGAAATTTCAAATTTGCACTTCATTTTTTAAAAAGACATATTTGACAATCCAAATATAAATTAGGGCAATTTGCCACTCAAAAACTATGAAATATCATATTTTCACTTCATTTTTTTAAAAAGTCATTTTTGAAACTCCAAATAAAAATTAGGGGCAAATTTGCCACTCAAAAAGTATGAAATCTCATATTTGCACTTCATTTTTTTTTTAAAAGTCATTGTTGACACTCCAAATAAAAATTAGGGGCAAATTTGTCATTCAAAAAGTATGAAATCTCATATTTGCACTTCATTTTTTTTTAAAGTTAATCATTGACACTCCAAATACAAATTAGGGGCAAAATTGCCACTCAAAAAGTATGAAATCTCATATTTGCACTTCATTTTTTTAAAAGTCGTTTTTGATACTCCAAATACAAATTAGGGGCAAATTTGCCACTCAAAAAGTATGAAATCTCATATTTGCACTTCATTTTTTTTAAAAGTCATTTTTGACACTCCAAATACAAATTAGGGGCAAATTTGTCACTCAAAAAGTATGAAATCTCATATTTACACTTCATTCTTTTTAAAAGTCATTCTTGATCCTCTAAATATAAAATTTGGGGCAAATTTGCCACTCAAAAAGTATGAAATCTCATATTTGCACTTCATTTTTTTTAAAGTCATTTTTGACACTTCAAATAAAAATTATGGGCAAATTTGCCACTCAAAAAGTATGAAATCTCATATTTGCACTTCATTTTTTTTAAAGTCGTTTTTGACACTTCAAATAAAAATTATGGGCAAATTTGCCACTCAAAATGTAAGAAATATCATATTTGCACATCATTCTTTTTAAAAGTCATTTTCGACACTCCAAATAGAAATTAGGGGCAAATTTGTCACTTAAAAAGTATGAAATCTAATATTTGCACTTCATTTTTTTTAAAAGATATTCTAGACAATTCAAATACAAATTAGGGTAAATTTGCCACTGAAAATGTATGAAATATCATATTTGCACTTCATTTTTTTTAAAAGTCATTTTTGAAACTCTAAATAAAATTAGGGGCAAATTTGCCACTCAAAAAGTAAGAAATTTCAAATTTGCACTTCATTTTTTTAAAAGACATATTTGACAATCCAAATATAAATTAGGGCAATTTGCCACTCAAAAACTATGAAATATCATATTTTCACTTCATTTTTTTAAAAAGTCATTTTTGAAACTTCAAATAAAAATTAGGGGCAAATTTGCCACTCAAAAATTATGAAATCTCATATTTGCACTTCATTTTTTTAAAAGTCGTTTTTAATACTCCAAATACAAATTAGGGGCAAATTTGCCACTCAAAAAGTATGAAATCTCATATTTGCACTTCATTTTTTTTAAAAGTCATTTTTGACACTCCAAATACAAATTAGAGGCAAATTTGTCACTCAAAAAGTATGAAATCTCATATTTACACTTCATTCTTTTTAAAAGTCATTCTTGATCCTCTAAATATAAAATTTGGGGCAAATTTGCCACTCAAAAAGTATGAAATCTCATATTTGCACTTCATTTTTTTTAAAGTCATTTTTGACACTTCAAATAAAAATTAGGGGCAAATTTGCCACTCAAAATGTAAGAAATATCATATTTGCACATCATTCTTTTTAAAAGTCATTTTCGACACTCCAAATAGAAATTAGGGGCAAATTTGTCACTTAAAAAGTATGAAATCTCATATTTGCACTTCATTTTTTTTTAAAGTCATTCTAGACAATTCAAATATAAATTAGGGTAAATTTGCCACTGAAAATGTATGAAATATCATATTTGCACTTCATTTTTTTTAAAAGTCATTTTTGAAACTCTAAATAAAATTAGGGGCAAATTTGCCACTCAAAAAGTAAGAAATTTCAAATTTGCACTTCATTTTTTAAAAAGACATATTTGACAATCCAAATATAAATTAGGGCAATTTGCCACTCAAAAACTATGAAATATCATATTTTCACTTCATTTTTTTAAAAAGTCATTTTTGAAACTCCAAATAAAAATTAGGGGCAAATTTGCCACTCAAAAAGTATGAAATCTTATATTTGCACTTCATTTTTTTTTAAAAGTCATTGTTGACACTCCAAATAAAAATTAGGGGCAAATTTGTCATTCAAAAAGTATGAAATCTCATATTTGCACTTCATTTTTTTTAAAGTTATTCTTGACACTCCAAATACAAATTAGGGGCAAAATTGCCACTCAAAAAGTATGAAATCTCATATTTGCACTTCATTTTTTTAAAAGTCGTTTTTGATACTCCAAATACAAATTAGGGGCAAATTTGCCACTCAAAAATTATGAAATCTCATATTTGCACTTCATTTTTTTTAAAAGTCATTTTTGACACTCCAAATACAAATTAGGGGCAAATTTGTCACTCAAAAAGTATGAAATCTCATATTTACACTTCATTCTTTTTAAAAGTCATTCTTGATCCTCTAAATATAAAATTTGGGGCAAATTTGCCACTCAAAAAGTATGAAATCTCATATTTGCACTTCATTTTTTTTAAAGTCATTTTTGACACTTCAAATAAAAATTATGGGCAAATTTGCCACTCTAAAAGTATGAAATCTAATATTTGCACTTCATTTTTTTTAAAGTCGTTTTTGACACTTCAAATAAAAATTATGGGCAAATTTGCCACTCAAAATGTAAGAAATATCATATTTGCACATCATTCTTTTTAAAAGTCATTTTCGACACTCCAAATAGAAATTAGGGGCAAATTTGTCACTTAAAAAGTATGAAATCTAATATTTGCACTTCATTTTTTTTAAAAGTCATTCTAGACAATTCAAATACAAATTAGGGTAAATTTGCCACTGAAAATGTATGAAATATCATATTTGCACTTCATTTTTTTTAAAAGTCATTTTTGAAACTCTAAATAAAATTAGGGGCAAATTTGCCACTCAAAAAGTAAGAAATTTCAAATTTGCACTTCATTTTTTTAAAAGACATATTTGACAATCCAAATATAAATTAGGGCAATTTGCCACTCAAAAACTATGAAATATCATATTTTCACTTCATTTTTTTAAAAAGTCATTTTTGAAACTCCAAATAAAAATTAGGGGCAAATTTGCCACTCAAAAAGTATGAAATCTTATATTTGCACTTCATTTTTTTTTAAAAGTCATTGTTGACACTCCAAATAAAAATTAGGGGCAAATTTGTCATTCAAAAAGTATGAAATCTCATATTTGCACTTCATTTTTTTTAAAGTTATTCTTGACACTCCAAATACAAATTAGGGGCAAAATTGCCACTCAAAAAGTATGAAATCTCATATTTGCACTTCATTTTTTTAAAAGTCGTTTTTGATACTCCAAATACAAATTAGGGGCAAATTTGCCACTCAAAAATTATGAAATCTCATATTTGCACTTCATTTTTTTTAAAAGTCATTTTTGACACTCCAAATACAAATTAGAGGCAAATTTGTCACTCAAAAAGTATGAAATCTCATATTTACACTTCATTCTTTTTAAAAGTCATTCTTGATCCTCTAGATATAAAATTTGGGGAAAATTTGCCACTAAAAAAGTATGAAATCTCATATTTGCACTTCATTTTTTTAAAAGTCATTTTTGACACTTCAAATAAAAATTATGGGCAAATTTGCCACTCAAAATGTAAGAAATATCATATTTGCACATCATTTCTTTTTAAAAGTCATTTTCGACACTCCAAATAGAAATTAGGGGCAAATTTGTCACTTAAAAAGTATGAAATCTCATATTTGCACTTCATTTTTTTTAAAAGTAATTCTAGACAATTCAAATACAAATTAGGGTAAATTTGCCACTGAAAATGTATGAAATATCATATTTGCACTTCATTTTTTTTAAAAGTCATTTTTGAAACTCTAAATAAAATTAGGGGCAAATTTGCCACTCAAAAAGTAAGAAATTTCAAATTTGCACTTCATTTTTTAAAAAGACATATTTGACAATCCAAATATAAATTAGGGCAATTTGCCACTCAAAAACTATGAAATATCATATTTTCACTTCATTTTTTTAAAAAGTCATTTTTGAAACTCCAAATAAAAATTAGGGGCAAATTTGCCACTCAAAAAGTATGAAATCTCATATTTGCACTTCATTTTTTTTTTAAAAGTCATTGTTGACACTCCAAATAAAAATTAGGGGCAAATTTGTCATTCAAAAAGTATGAAATCTCATATTTGCACTTCATTTTTTTTTAAAGTTATTCTTGACACTCCAAATACAAATTAGGGGCAAAATTGCCACTCAAAAAGTATGAAATCTCATATTTGCACTTCATTTTTTTAAAAGTCGTTTTTGATACTCCAAATACAAATTAGGGGCAAATTTGCCACTCAAAAAGTATATGAAATCTCATATTTGCACTTCATTTTTTTTAAAAGTCATTTTTGACACTCCAAATACAAATTAGGGGGCAAATTTGTCACTCAAAAAGTATGAAATCTCATATTTACAATTCATTCTTTTTAAAAGTCATTCTTGATCCTCTAAATATAAAATTTGGGGCAAATTTGCCACTCAAAAAGTATGAAATCTCATATTTGCACTTCATTTTTTTTAAAGTCATTTTTGACACTTCAAATAAAAATTATGGGCAAATTTGCCACTCAAAAAGTATGAAATCTCATATTTGCTCTTTATTTTTTTTAAAGTCGTTTTTGACACTTCAAATAAAAATTATGGGCAAATTTGCCACTCAAAATGTAAGAAATATCATATTTGCACATCATTCTTTTTAAAAGTCATTTTCGACACTCCAAATAGAAATTAGGGGCAAATTTGTCACTTAAAAAGTATGAAATCTAATATTTGCACTTCATTTTTTTTAAAAGTCATTCTAGACAATTCAAATACAAATTAGGGTAAATTTGCCACTGAAAATGTATGAAATATCATATTTGCACTTCATTTTTTTTAAAAGTCATTTTTGAAACTCTAAATAAAATTAGGGGCAAATTTGCCACTCAAAAAGTAAGAAATTTCAAATTTGCACTTCATTTTTTTAAAAGACATATTTGACAATCCAAATATAAATTAGGGCAATTTGCCACTCAAAAACTATGAAATATCATATTTTCACTTCATTTTTTTAAAAAGTCATTTTTGAAACTTCAAATAAAAATTAGGGGCAAATTTGCCACTCAAAAAGTATGAAATCTCATATTTGCACTTCATTTTTTTAAAAGTCGTTTTTAATACTCCAAATACAAATTAGGGGCAAATTTGCCACTCAAAAAGTATGAAATCTCATATTTGCACTTCATTTTTTTTAAAAGTCATTTTTGACACTCCAAATACAAATTAGAGGCAAATTTGTCACTCAAAAAGTATGAAATCTCATATTTACACTTCATTCTTTTTAAAAGTCATTCTTGATCCTCTAAATATAAAATTTGGGGCAAATTTGCCACTCAAAAAGTATGAAATCTCATATTTGCACTTCATTTTTTTTAAAGTCATTTTTGACACTTCAAATAAAAATTAGGGGCAAATTTGCCACTCAAAATGTAAGAAATATCATATTTGCACATCATTCTTTTTAAAAGTCATTTTCGACACTCCAAATAGAAATTAGGGGCAAATTTGTCACTTAAAAAGTATGAAATCTCATATTTGCACTTCATTTTTTTTTAAAGTCATTCTAGACAATTCAAATACAAATTAGGGTAAATTTGCCACTGAAAATGTATGAAATATCATATTTGCACTTCATTTTTTTTAAAAGTCATTTTTGAAACTCTAAATAAAATTAGGGGCAAATTTGCCACTCAAAAAGTAAGAAATTTCAAATTTGCACTTCATTTTTTAAAAAGACATATTTGACAATCCAAATATAAATTAGGGCAATTTGCCACTCAAAAACTATGAAATATCATATTTTCACTTCATTTTTTTAAAAAGTCATTTTTGAAACTCCAAATAAAAATTAGGGGCAAATTTGCCACTCAAAAAGTATGAAATCTCATATTTGCACTTCATTTTTTTTTAAAAGTCATTGTTGACACTCCAAATAAAAATTAGGGGCAAATTTGTCATTCAAAAAGTATGAAATCTCATATTTGCACTTCATTTTTTTTTAAAGTTATTCTTGACACTCCAAATACAAATTAGGGGCAAAATTGCCACTCAAAAAGTATGAAATCTCATATTTGCACTTCATTTTTTTAAAAGTCGTTTTTGATACTCCAAATACAAATTAGGGGCAAATTTGCCACTCAAAAAGTATGAAATCTCATATTTGCACTTCATTTTTTTTAAAAGTCATTTTTGACACTCCAAATACAAATTAGGGGCAAATTTGTCACTCAAAAAGTATGAAATCTCATATTTACACTTCATTCTTTTTAAAAGTCATTCTTGATCCTCTAAATATAAAATTTGGGGCAAATTTGCCACTCAAAAAGTATGAAATCTCATATTTGCACTTCATTTTTTTTAAAGTCATTTTTGACACTTCAAATAAAAATTATGGGCAAATTTGCCACTCTAAAAGTATGAAATCTCATATTTGCACTTCATTTTTTTTAAAGTCGTTTTTGACACTTCAAATAAAAATTATGGGCAAATTTGCCACTCAAAATGTAAGAAATATCATATTTGCACATCATTCTTTTTAAAAGTCATTTTCGACACTCCAAATAGAAATTAGGGGCAAATTTGTCACTTAAAAAGTATGAAATCTAATATTTGCACTTCATTTTTTTTAAAAGTCATTCTAGACAATTCAAATACAAATTAGGGTAAATTTGCCACTGAAAATGTATGAAATATCATATTTGCACTTCATTTTTTTTAAAAGTCATTTTTGAAACTCTAAATAAAATTAGGGGCAAATTTGCCACTCAAAAAGTAAGAAATTTCAAATTTGCACTTCATTTTTTTAAAAGACATATTTGACAATCCAAATATAAATTAGGGCAATTTGCCACTCAAAAACTATGAAATATCATATTTTCACTTCATTTTTTTAAAAAGTCATTTTTGAAACTCCAAATAAAAATTAGGGGCAAATTTGCCACTCAAAAAGTATGAAATCTCATATTTGCACTTCATTTTTTTTTTAAAGTCATTGTTGACACTCCAAATAAAAATTAGGGGCAAATTTGCCATTCAAAAAGTATGAAATCTCATATTTGCACTTCATTTTTTTTTTTAAAGTTATTCTTGACACTCCAAATACAAATTAGGGGCAAAATTGCCACTCAAAAAGTATGAAATCTCATATTTGCACTTCATTTTTTTAAAAGTCGTTTTTAATACTCCAAATAAAATTAGGGGCAAATTTGCCACTCAAAAAGTATGAAATCTCATATTTGCACTTCATTTTTTTTAAAAGTCATTTTTGACACTCCAAATACAAATTAGGGGCAAATTTGTCACTCAAAAAGTATGAAATCTCATATTTGCACTTCATTTTTTTTAAAAGTCATTTTTGACACTCCAAATACAAATTAGGGGCAAATTTGTCACTCAAAAAGTATGAAATCTCATATTTACACTTCATTCTTTTTAAAAGTCATTCTTGATCCTCTAAATATAATATTTTGGGGCAAATTTGCCACTCAAAAAGTATGAAATCTCATAGAACTTCATTTTTTTTAAAGTCATTTTTGACACTTCAAATAAAAATTATGGGCAAATTTGCCACTCAAAAAGTATGAAATCTCATATTTGCACTTCATTTTTTTTAAAGGTCATTTTCGACACTCCAAATAGAAATTAGGGGCAAATTTGTCACTTAAAAAGTATGAAATCTCATATTTGCACTTCATTTTTTTTAAAAGTCATTCTAGACAATTCAAATACAAATTAGGGTAAATTTGCCACTGAAAATGTATGAAATATCATATTTGCACTTCATTTTTTTTAAAAGTCATTTTTGAAACTCTAAATAAAATTAGGGGCAAATTTGCCACTCAAAAAGTAAGAAATTTCAAATTTGCACTTCATTTTTTTAAAAGACATATTTGACAATCCAAATATAAATTAGGGCAATTTGCCACTCAAAAACTATGAAATATCATATTTTCACTTCATTTTTTTAAAAAGTCATTTTTGAAACTCCAAATAAAAATTAGGGGCAAATTTGCCACTCAAAAAGTATGAAATCTCATATTTGCACTTCATTTTTTTTTAAAAGTCATTGTTGACACTCCAAATAAAAATTAGGGGCAAATTTGCCATTCAAAAAGTATGAAATCTCATATTTGCACTTCATTTTTTTTTTAAAGTTATTCTTGACACTCCAAATACAAATTAGGGGCAAAATTGCCACTCAAAAAGTATGAAATCTCATATTTGCACTTCATTTTTTTAAAAGTCGTTTTTAATACTCCAAATACAAATTAGGGGCAAATTTGCCACTCAAAAAGTATGAAATCTCATATTTGCACTTCATTTTTTTTAAATGTCATTTTTGACACTCCAAATACAAATTAGGGGCAAATTTGTTACTCAAAAAGTATGAAATCTCATATTTACACTTCATTCTTTTTAAAAGTCATTCTTGATCCTCTAAATATAAAATTTGGGGCAAATTTGCCACTCAAAAAGTATGAAATCTCATATTTGCACTTCATTTTTTTTAAAGTCATTTTTGACACTTCAAATAAAAATTATGGGCAAATTTGCCACTCAAAATGTAAGAAATATCATATTTGCACATCATTCTTTTTAAAAGTCATTTTCGACACTCCAAATAGAAATTAGGGGCAAATTTGTCACTTAAAAAGTATGAAATCTCATATTTGCACTTCATTTTTTTTAAAAGTCATTCTAGACAATTCAAATACAAATTAGGGTAAATTTGCCACTGAAAATGTATGAAATATCATATTGGCACTTCATTTTTTTTAAAAGTCATTTTTGAAACTCTAAATAAAATTAGGGGCAAATTTGCCACTAAAAAAGTAAGAAATTTCAAATTTGCACTTCATTTTTTTAAAAGACATATTTGACAATCCAAATATAAATTAGGGCAATTTGCCACTCAAAAACTATGAAATATCATATTTTCACTTCATTTTTTTAAAAAGTCATTTTTGAAACTCCAAACAAAAATTAGGGGCAAATTTGCCACTCAAACAATATGAAATCTCATATTTGCACTTCATTTTTTTTTAAAAGTCATTGTTGACACTCCAAAAAAAATTAGGGGCAAATTTGCCACTCAAAAAGTATGAAATCTCATATTTGCACTTCATTGTTTTTTTAAGTTATTCTTGACACTCCAAATACAAATTAGGGGCAAAATTGCCACTCAAAAAGTATGAAATATCATATTTGCACTTCATTTTTTTAAAAGTCGTTTTTAATACTCCAAATACAAATTAGGGGCAAATTTGCCACTCAAAAAGTATGAAATCTCATATTTGCACTTCATTTTTTTTAAAAGTCATTTTTGACACTCCAAATACAAATTAGGGGCAAATTTGTCACTCAAAAAGTATGAAATCTCATATTTACACTTCATTCTTGATCCTCTAAATATAAAATTTGGGGCAAATTTGCCACTCAAAAGTATGAAATCTCATATTTGCACTTCATTTTTTTTAAAGTCATTTTTGACACTTCAAATAAAAATTATGGGCAAATTTGCCACTCAAAATGTAAGAAATATCATATTTGCACTTCATTTTTTTTAAAAGTCATTTTTGAAACTCTAAATAAAATTAGGGGCAAATTTGCCACTCAAAAAGTAAGAAATTTCAAATTTGCACTTCATTTTTTTAAAAGACATATTTGACAATCCAAAATATAAATTAGGGCAATTTGCCACTCAAAAACTATGAAATATCATATTTTCACTTCATTTTTTTAAAAAGTCATTTTTGAAACTCCAAATAAAAATTAGGGGCAAATTTGCCACTCAAAAAGTATGAAATCTCATATTTGCACTTCATTTTTTTTTTAAAGTCATTGTTGACACTCCAAATAAAAATTAGGGGCAAATTTGCCATTCAAAAAGTATGAAATCTCATATTTGCACTTCATTTTTTTTTTAAAGTTATTCTTGACACTCCAAATACAAATTAGGGGCAAAATTGCCACTCAAAAAGTATGAAATCTCATATTTGCACTTCATTTTTTTAAAAGTCGTTTTTAATACTCCAAATACAAATTAGGGGCAAATTTGTCACTCAAAAAGTATGAAATCTCATATTTGCACTTCATTTTTTTTAAAAGTCATATTTGAAACTCTAAATAAAATTAGGGGCAAATTTGCCACTCAAAAAGTAAGAAATTTCAAATTTGCACTTCATTTTTTTAAAAGACATATTTGACAATCCAAATATAAATTAGGGCAATTTGCCACTCAAAAACTATGAAATATCATATTTTCACTTCATTTTTTTAAAAAGTCATTTTTGAAACTCCAAATAAAAATTAGGGGCAAATTTGCCACTCAAAAAGTATGAAATCTCATATTTGCACTTCATTTTTTTTTAAAAGTCATTGTTGACACTCCAAATAAAAATTAGGGGCAAATTTGCCATTCAAAAAGTATGAAATCTCATATTTGCACTTCATTTTTTTTTTAAAGTTATTCTTGACACTCCAAATACAAATTAGGGGCAAAATTGCCACTCAAAAAGTATGAAATCTCATATTTGCACTTCATTTTTTTAAAAGTCGTTTTTAATACTCCAAATACAAATTAGGGGCAAATTTGCCACTCAAAAAGTATGAAATCTCATATTTGCACTTCATTTTTTTTAAATGTCATTTTTGACACTCCAAATACAAATTAGGGGCAAATTTGTTACTCAAAAAGTATGAAATCTCATATTTACACTTCATTCTTTTTAAAAGTCATTCTTGATCCTCTAAATATAAAATTTGGGGCAAATTTGCCACTCAAAAAGTATGAAATCTCATATTTGCACTTCATTTTTTTTAAAGTCATTTTTGACACTTCAAATAAAAATTATGGGCAAATTTGCCACTCAAAATGTAAGAAATATCATATTTGCACATCATTCTTTTTAAAAGTCATTTTCGACACTCCAAATAGAAATTAGGGGCAAATTTGTCACTTAAAAAGTATGAAATCTCATATTTGCACTTCATTTTTTTTAAAAGTCATTCTAGACAATTCAAATACAAATTAGGGTAAATTTGCCACTGAAAATGTATGAAATATCATATTGGCACTTCATTTTTTTTAAAAGTCATTTTTGAAACTCTAAATAAAATTAGGGGCAAATTTGCCACTAAAAAAGTAAGAAATTTCAAATTTGCACTTCATTTTTTTAAAAGACATATTTGACAATCCAAATATAAATTAGGGCAATTTGCCACTCAAAAACTATGAAATATCATATTTTCACTTCATTTTTTTAAAAAGTCATTTTTGAAACTCCAAACAAAAATTAGGGGCAAATTTGCCACTCAAACAATATGAAATCTCATATTTGCACTTCATTTTTTTTTAAAAGTCATTGTTGACACTCCAAAAAAAATTAGGGGCAAATTTGCCACTCAAAAAGTATGAAATCTCATATTTGCACTTCATTGTTTTTTTAAGTTATTCTTGACACTCCAAATACAAATTAGGGGCAAAATTGCCACTCAAAAAGTATGAAATATCATATTTGCACTTCATTTTTTTAAAAGTCGTTTTTAATACTCCAAATACAAATTAGGGGCAAATTTGCCACTCAAAAAGTATGAAATCTCATATTTGCACTTCATTTTTTTTAAAAGTCATTTTTGACACTCCAAATACAAATTAGGGGCAAATTTGTCACTCAAAAAGTATGAAATCTCATATTTACACTTCATTCTTTTTAAAAGTCATTCTTGATCCTCTAAATATAAAATTTGGGGCAAATTTGCCACTCAAAAGTATGAAATCTCATATTTGCACTTCATTTTTTTTAAAGTCATTTTTGACACTTCAAATAAAAATTATGGGCAAATTTGCCACTCAAAATGTAAGAAATATCATATTTGCACTTCATTTTTTTTAAAAGTCATTTTTGAAACTCTAAATAAAATTAGGGGCAAATTTGCCACTCAAAAAGTAAGAAATTTCAAATTTGCACTTCATTTTTTTAAAAGACATATTTGACAATCCAAAATATAAATTAGGGCAATTTGCCACTCAAAAACTATGAAATATCATATTTTCACTTCATTTTTTTAAAAAGTCATTTTTGAAATCTCCAAATAAAAATTAGGGGCAAATTTGCCACTCAAAAAGTATGAAATCTCATATTTGCACTTCATTTTTTTTTTAAAGTCATTGTTGACACTCCAAATAAAAATTAGGGGCAAATTTGCCATTCAAAAAGTATGAAATCTCATATTTGCACTTCATTTTTTTTTTTAAGTTATTCTTGACACTCCAAATACAAATTAGGGGCAAAATTGCCACTCAAAAAGTATGAAATCTCATATTTGCACTTCATTTTTTTAAAAGTCGTTTTTAATACTCCAAATACAAATTAGGGGCAAATTTGTCACTCAAAAAGTATGAAATCTCATATTTGCACTTCATTTTTTTTAAAAGTCATATTTGAAACTCTAAATAAAATTAGGGGCAAATTTGCCACTCAAAAAGTAAGAAATTTCAAATTTGCACTTCATTTTTTTAAAAGACATATTTGACAATCCAAATATAAATTAGGGCAATTTGCCACTCAAAAACTATGAAATATCATATTTTCACTTCATTTTTTTAAAAAGTCATTTTTGAAACTCCAAATAAAAATTAGGGGCAAATTTGCCACTCAAAAAGTATGAAATCTCATATTTGCACTTCATTTTTTTTTAAAAGTCATTGTTGACACTCCAAATAAAAATTAGGGGCAAATTTGCCATTCAAAAAGTATGAAATCTCATATTTGCACTTCATTTTTTTTTTAAAGTTATTCTTGACACTCCAAATACAAATTAGGGGCAAAATTGCCACTCAAAAAGTATGAAATCTCATATTTGCACTTCATTTTTTTAAAAGTCGTTTTTAATACTCCAAATACAAATTAGGGGCAAATTTGCCACTCAAAAAGTATGAAATCTCATATTTGCACTTCATTTTTTTTAAATGTCATTTTTGACACTCCAAATACAAATTAGGGGCAAATTTGTTACTCAAAAAGTATGAAATCTCATATTTACACTTCATTCTTTTTAAAAGTCATTCTTGATCCTCTAAATATAAAATTTGGGGCAAATTTGCCACTCAAAAAGTATGAAATCTCATATTTGCACTTCATTTTTTTTAAAGTCATTTTTGACACTTCAAATAAAAATTATGGGCAAATTTGCCACTCAAAATGTAAGAAATATCATATTTGCACATCATTCTTTTTAAAAGTCATTTTCGACACTCCAAATAGAAATTAGGGGCAAATTTGTCACTTAAAAAGTATGAAATCTCATATTTGCACTTCATTTTTTTTAAAAGTCATTCTAGACAATTCAAATACAAATTAGGGTAAATTTGCCACTGAAAATGTATGAAATATCATATTGGCACTTCATTTTTTTTAAAAGTCATTTTTGAAACTCTAAATAAAATTAGGGGCAAATTTGCCACTAAAAAAGTAAGAAATTTCAAATTTGCACTTCATTTTTTTAAAAGACATATTTGACAATCCAAATATAAATTAGGGCAATTTGCCACTCAAAAACTATGAAATATCATATTTTCACTTCATTTTTTTAAAAAGTCATTTTTGAAACTCCAAACAAAAATTAGGGGCAAATTTGCCATTCAAACAATATGAAATCTCATATTTGCACTTCATTTTTTTTTAAAAGTCATTGTTGACACTCCAAAAAAAATTAGGGGCAAATTTGCCACTCAAAAAGTATGAAATCTCATATTTGCACTTCATTGTTTTTTTAAGTTATTCTTGACACTCCAAATACAAATTAGGGGCAAAATTGCCACTCAAAAAGTATGAAATATCATATTTGCACTTCATTTTTTTAAAAGTCGTTTTTAATACTCCAAATACAAATTAGGGGCAAATTTGCCACTCAAAAAGTATGAAATCTCATATTTGCACTTCATTTTTTTTAAAAGTCATTTTTGACACTCCAAATACAAATTAGGGGCAAATTTGTCACTCAAAAAGTATGAAATCTCATATTTACACTTCATTCTTTTTAAAAGTCATTCTTGATCCTCTAAATATAAAATTTGGGGCAAATTTGCCACTCAAAAGTATGAAATCTCATATTTGCACTTCATTTTTTTTAAAGTCATTTTTGACACTTCAAATAAAAATTATGGGCAAATTTGCCACTCAAAATGTAAGAAATATCATATTTGCACTTCATTTTTTTTAAAAGTCATTTTTGAAACTCTAAATAAAATTAGGGGCAAATTTGCCACTCAAAAAGTAAGAAATTTCAAATTTGCACTTCATTTTTTTAAAAGACATATTTGACAATCCAAAATATAAATTAGGGCAATTTGCCACTCAAAAACTATGAAATATCATATTTTCACTTCATTTTTTTAAAAAGTCATTTTTGAAACTCCAAATAAAAATTAGGGGCAAATTTGCCACTCAAAAAGTATGAAATCTCATATTTGCACTTCATTTTTTTTTTAAAGTCATTGTTGACACTCCAAATAAAAATTAGGGGCAAATTTGCCATTCAAAAAGTATGAAATCTCATATTTGCACTTCATTTTTTTTTTTAAGTTATTCTTGA
Source organism: Helichrysum umbraculigerum (assembly GCA_949592205.1). Lineage (NCBI taxonomy): Eukaryota > Viridiplantae > Streptophyta > Magnoliopsida > Asterales > Asteraceae > Helichrysum > Helichrysum umbraculigerum. The sequence goes on from CATIUR010000001.1 coordinate 100,710,802, forward strand.
CACTCCAAATACAAATTAGGGGCAAAATTGCCACTCAAAAAGTATGAAATCTCATATTTGCACTTCATTTTTTTAAAAGTCGTTTTTAATACTCCAAATACAAATTAGGGGCAAATTTGTCACTCAAAAAGTATGAAATCTCATATTTGCACTTCATTTTTTTTAAAAGTCATATTTGAAACTCTAAATAAAATTAGGGGCAAATTTGCCACTCAAAAAGTAAGAAATTTCAAATTTGCACTTCATTTTTTTAAAAGACATATTTGACAATCCAAATATAAATTAGGGCAATTTGCCACTCAAAAACTATGAAATATCATATTTTCACTTCATTTTTTTAAAAAGTCATTTTTGAAACTCCAAATAAAAATTAGGGGCAAATTTGCCACTCAAAAAGTATGAAATCTCATATTTGCACTTCATTTTTTTTTAAAAGTCATTGTTGACACTCCAAATAAAAATTAGGGGCAAATTTGCCATTCAAAAAGTATGAAATCTCATATTTGCACTTCATTTTTTTTTTAAAGTTATTCTTGACACTCCAAATACAAATTAGGGGCAAAATTGCCACTCAAAAAGTATGAAATCTCATATTTGCACTTCATTTTTTTAAAAGTCGTTTTTAATACTCCAAATACAAATTAGGGGCAAATTTGCCACTCAAAAAGTATGAAATCTCATATTTGCACTTCATTTTTTTTAAATGTCATTTTTGACACTCCAAATACAAATTAGGGGCAAATTTGTTACTCAAAAAGTATGAAATCTCATATTTACACTTCATTCTTTTTAAAAGTCATTCTTGATCCTCTAAATATAAAATTTGGGGCAAATTTGCCACTCAAAAAGTATGAAATCTCATATTTGCACTTCATTTTTTTTAAAGTCATTTTTGACACTTCAAATAAAAATTATGGGCAAATTTGCCACTCTAAAAGTATGAAATCTAATATTTGCACTTCATTTTTTTTAAAGTCGTTTTTGACACTTCAAATAAAAATTATGGGCAAATTTGCCACTCAAAATGTAAGAAATATCATATTTGCACATCATTCTTTTTAAAAGTCATTTTCGACACTCCAAATAGAAATTAGGGGCAAATTTGTCACTTAAAAAGTATGAAATCTAATATTTGCACTTCATTTTTTTTAAAAGTCATTCTAGACAATTCAAATACAAATTAGGGTAAATTTGCCACTGAAAATGTATGAAATATCATATTTGCACTTCATTTTTTTTAAAAGTCATTTTTGAAACTCTAAATAAAATTAGGGGCAAATTTGCCACTCAAAAAGTAAGAAATTTCAAATTTGCACTTCATTTTTTTAAAAGACATATTTGACAATCCAAATATAAATTAGGGCAATTTGCCACTCAAAAACTATGAAATATCATATTTTCACTTCATTTTTTTAAAAAGTCATTTTTGAAACTCCAAATAAAAATTAGGGGCAAATTTGCCACTCAAAAAGTATGAAATCTCATATTTGCACTTCATTTTTTTTTAAAAGTCATTGTTGACACTCCAAATAAAAATTAGGGGCAAATTTGCCATTGAAAAAGTATGAAATCTCATATTTGCACTTTATTTTTTTTTTAAAGTTATTCTTGACACTCCAAATACAAATTAGGGGCAAAATTGCCACTTAAAAAGTATGAAATCTCATATTTGCACTTCATTTTTTTAAAAGTCGTTTTTAATACTCCAAATACAAATTAGGGGCAAATTTGCCACTCAAAAAGTATGAAATCTCATATTTGCACTTCATTTTTTTTAAAAGTCATTTTTGACACTCCAAATACAAATTAGAGGCAAATTTGTCACTCAAAAAGTATGAAATCTCATATTTACACTTCATTCTTTTTAAAAGTCATTCTTGATCCTCTAGATATAAAATTTGGGGAAAATTTGCCACTAAAAAAGTATGAAATCTCATATTTGCACTTCATTTTTTTAAAAGTCATTTTTGACACTTCAAATAAAAATTATGGGCAAATTTGCCACTCAAAATGTAAGAAATATCATATTTGCACATCATTTCTTTTTAAAAGTCATTTTCGACACTCCAAATAGAAATTAGGGGCAAATTTGTCACTTAAAAAGTATGAAATCTCATATTTGCACTTCATTTTTTTTAAAAGTAATTCTAGACAATTCAAATACAAATTAGGGTAAATTTGCCACTGAAAATGTATGAAATATCATATTTGCACTTCATTTTTTTTAAAAGTCATTTTTGAAACTCTAAATAAAATTAGGGGCAAATTTGCCACTCAAAAAGTAAGAAATTTCAAATTTGCACTTCATTTTTTAAAAAGACATATTTGACAATCCAAATATAAATTAGGGCAATTTGCCACTCAAAAACTATGAAATATCATATTTTCACTTCATTTTTTTAAAAAGTCATTTTTGAAACTCCAAATAAAAATTAGGGGCAAATTTGCCACTCAAAAAGTATGAAATCTCATATTTGCACTTCATTTTTTTTTTAAAAGTCATTGTTGACACTCCAAATAAAAATTAGGGGCAAATTTGTCATTCAAAAAGTATGAAATCTCATATTTGCACTTCATTTTTTTTTAAAGTTATTCTTGACACTCCAAATACAAATTAGGGGCAAAATTGCCACTCAAAAAGTATGAAATCTCATATTTGCACTTCATTTTTTTAAAAGTCGTTTTTGATACTCCAAATACAAATTAGGGGCAAATTTGCCACTCAAAAAGTATATGAAATCTCATATTTGCACTTCATTTTTTTTAAAAGTCATTTTTGACACTCCAAATACAAATTAGGGGCAAATTTGTCACTCAAAAAGTATGAAATCTCATATTTACAATTCATTCTTTTTAAAAGTCATTCTTGATCCTCTAAATATAAAATTTGGGGCAAATTTGCCACTCAAAAAGTATGAAATCTCATATTTGCACTTCATTTTTTTTAAAGTCATTTTTGACACTTCAAATAAAAATTATGGGCAAATTTGCCACTCAAAAAGTATGAAATCTCATATTTGCTCTTTATTTTTTTTAAAGTCGTTTTTGACACTTCAAATAAAAATTATGGGCAAATTTGCCACTCAAAATGTAAGAAATATCATATTTGCACATCATTCTTTTTAAAAGTCATTTTCGACACTCCAAATAGAAATTAGGGGCAAATTTGTCACTTAAAAAGTATGAAATCTAATATTTGCACTTCATTTTTTTTAAAAGTCATTCTAGACAATTCAAATACAAATTAGGGTAAATTTGCCACTGAAAATGTATGAAATATCATATTTGCACTTCATTTTTTTTAAAAGTAATTTTTGAAACTCTAAATAAAATTAGGGGCAAATTTGCCACTCAAAAAGTAAGAAATTTCAAATTTGCACTTCATTTTTTTAAAAGACATATTTGACAATCCAAATATAAATTAGGGCAATTTGCCACTCAAAAACTATGAAATATCATATTTTCACTTCATTTTTTTAAAAAGTCATTTTTGAAACTTCAAATAAAAATTAGGGGCAAATTTGCCACTCAAAAAGTATGAAATCTCATATTTGCACTTCATTTTTTTAAAAGTCGTTTTTAATACTCCCAATACAAATTAGGGGCAAATTTGCCACTCAAAAAGTATGAAATCTCATATTTGCACTTCATTTTTTTTAAAAGTCATTTTTGACACTCCAAATACAAATTAGAGGCAAATTTGTCACTCAAAAAGTATGAAATCTCATATTTACACTTCATTCTTTTTAAAAGTCATTCTTGATCCTCTAAATATAAAATTTGGGGCAAATTTGCCACTCAAAAAGTATGAAATCTCATATTTGCACTTCATTTTTTTTAAAGTCATTTTTGACACTTCAAATAAAAATTAGGGGCAAATTTGCCACTCAAAATGTAAGAAATATCATATTTGCACATCATTCTTTTTAAAAGTCATTTTCGACACTCCAAATAGAAATTAGGGGCAAATTTGTCACTTAAAAAGTATGAAATCTCATATTTGCACTTCATTTTTTTTTAAAGTCATTCTAGACAATTCAAATACAAATTAGGGTAAATTTGCCACTGAAAATGTATGAAATATCATATTTGCACTTCATTTTTTTTAAAAGTCATTTTTGAAACTCTAAATAAAATTAGGGGCAAATTTGCCACTCAAAAAGTAAGAAATTTCAAATTTGCACTTCATTTTTTAAAAAGACATATTTGACAATCCAAATATAAATTAGGGCAATTTGCCACTCAAAAACTATGAAATATCATATTTTCACTTCATTTTTTTAAAAAGTCATTTTTGAAACTCCAAATAAAAATTAGGGGCAAATTTGCCACTCAAAAAGTATGAAATCTCATATTTGCACTTCATTTTTTTTTAAAAGTCATTGTTGACACTCCAAATAAAAATTAGGGGCAAATTTGTCATTCAAAAAGTATGAAATCTCATATTTGCACTTCATTTTTTTTTAAAGTTATTCTTGACACTCCAAATACAAATTAGGGGCAAAATTGCCACTCAAAAAGTATGAAATCTCATATTTGCACTTCATTTTTTTAAAAGTCGTTTTTGATACTCCAAATACAAATTAGGGGCAAATTTGCCACTCAAAAAGTATGAAATCTCATATTTGCACTTCATTTTTTTTAAAAGTCATTTTTGACACTCCAAATACAAATTAGGGGCAAATTTGTCACTCAAAAAGTATGAAATCTCATATTTACACTTCATTCTTTTTAAAAGTCATTCTTGATCCTCTAAATATAAAATTTGGGGCAAATTTGCCACTCAAAAAGTATGAAATCTCATATTTGCACTTCATTTTTTTTAAAGTCATTTTTGACACTTCAAATAAAAATTATGGGCAAATTTGCCACTCTAAAAGTATGAAATCTCATATTTGCACTTCATTTTTTTTAAAGTCGTTTTTGACACTTCAAATAAAAATTATGGGCAAATTTGCCACTCAAAATGTAAGAAATATCATATTTGCACATCATTCTTTTTAAAAGTCATTTTCGACACTCCAAATAGAAATTAGGGGCAAATTTGTCACTTAAAAAGTATGAAATCTAATATTTGCACTTCATTTTTTTTAAAAGTCATTCTAGACAATTCAAATACAAATTAGGGTAAATTTGCCACTGAAAATGTATGAAATATCATATTTGCACTTCATTTTTTTTAAAAGTCATTTTTGAAACTCTAAATAAAATTAGGGGCAAATTTGCCACTCAAAAAGTAAGAAATTTCAAATTTGCACTTCATTTTTTTAAAAGACATATTTGACAATCCAAATATAAATTAGGGCAATTTGCCACTCAAAAACTATGAAATATCATATTTTCACTTCATTTTTTTAAAAAGTCATTTTTGAAACTCCAAATAAAAATTAGGGGCAAATTTGCCACTCAAAAAGTATGAAATCTCATATTTGCACTTCATTTTTTTTTTAAAGTCATTGTTGACACTCCAAATAAAAATTAGGGGCAAATTTGCCATTCAAAAAGTATGAAATCTCATATTTGCACTTCATTTTTTTTTTTAAAGTTATTCTTGACACTCCAAATACAAATTAGGGGCAAAATTGCCACTCAAAAAGTATGAAATCTCATATTTGCACTTCATTTTTTTAAAAGTCGTTTTTAATACTCCAAATAAAATTAGGGGCAAATTTGCCACTCAAAAAGTATGAAATCTCATATTTGCACTTCATTTTTTTTAAAAGTCATTTTTGACACTCCAAATACAAATTAGGGGCAAATTTGTCACTCAAAAAGTATGAAATCTCATATTTGCACTTCATTTTTTTTAAAAGTCATTTTTGACACTCCAAATACAAATTAGGGGCAAATTTGTCACTCAAAAAGTATGAAATCTCATATTTACACTTCATTCTTTTTAAAAGTCATTCTTGATCCTCTAAATATAATATTTTGGGGCAAATTTGCCACTCAAAAAGTATGAAATCTCATAGAACTTCATTTTTTTTAAAGTCATTTTTGACACTTCAAATAAAAATTATGGGCAAATTTGCCACTCAAAAAGTATGAAATCTCATATTTGCACTTCATTTTTTTTAAAGGTCATTTTCGACACTCCAAATAGAAATTAGGGGCAAATTTGTCACTTAAAAAGTATGAAATCTCATATTTGCACTTCATTTTTTTTAAAAGTCATTCTAGACAATTCAAATACAAATTAGGGTAAATTTGCCACTGAAAATGTATGAAATATCATATTTGCACTTCATTTTTTTTAAAAGTCATTTTTGAAACTCTAAATAAAATTAGGGGCAAATTTGCCACTCAAAAAGTAAGAAATTTCAAATTTGCACTTCATTTTTTTAAAAGACATATTTGACAATCCAAATATAAATTAGGGCAATTTGCCACTCAAAAACTATGAAATATCATATTTTCACTTCATTTTTTTAAAAAGTCATTTTTGAAACTCCAAATAAAAATTAGGGGCAAATTTGCCACTCAAAAAGTATGAAATCTCATATTTGCACTTCATTTTTTTTTAAAAGTCATTGTTGACACTCCAAATAAAAATTAGGGGCAAATTTGCCATTCAAAAAGTATGAAATCTCATATTTGCACTTCATTTTTTTTTTAAAGTTATTCTTGACACTCCAAATACAAATTAGGGGCAAAATTGCCACTCAAAAAGTATGAAATCTCATATTTGCACTTCATTTTTTTAAAAGTCGTTTTTAATACTCCAAATACAAATTAGGGGCAAATTTGCCACTCAAAAAGTATGAAATCTCATATTTGCACTTCATTTTTTTTAAATGTCATTTTTGACACTCCAAATACAAATTAGGGGCAAATTTGTTACTCAAAAAGTATGAAATCTCATATTTACACTTCATTCTTTTTAAAAGTCATTCTTGATCCTCTAAATATAAAATTTGGGGCAAATTTGCCACTCAAAAAGTATGAAATCTCATATTTGCACTTCATTTTTTTTAAAGTCATTTTTGACACTTCAAATAAAAATTATGGGCAAATTTGCCACTCAAAATGTAAGAAATATCATATTTGCACATCATTCTTTTTAAAAGTCATTTTCGACACTCCAAATAGAAATTAGGGGCAAATTTGTCACTTAAAAAGTATGAAATCTCATATTTGCACTTCATTTTTTTTAAAAGTCATTCTAGACAATTCAAATACAAATTAGGGTAAATTTGCCACTGAAAATGTATGAAATATCATATTGGCACTTCATTTTTTTTAAAAGTCATTTTTGAAACTCTAAATAAAATTAGGGGCAAATTTGCCACTAAAAAAGTAAGAAATTTCAAATTTGCACTTCATTTTTTTAAAAGACATATTTGACAATCCAAATATAAATTAGGGCAATTTGCCACTCAAAAACTATGAAATATCATATTTTCACTTCATTTTTTTAAAAAGTCATTTTTGAAACTCCAAACAAAAATTAGGGGCAAATTTGCCACTCAAACAATATGAAATCTCATATTTGCACTTCATTTTTTTTTAAAAGTCATTGTTGACACTCCAAAAAAAATTAGGGGCAAATTTGCCACTCAAAAAGTATGAAATCTCATATTTGCACTTCATTGTTTTTTTAAGTTATTCTTGACACTCCAAATACAAATTAGGGGCAAAATTGCCACTCAAAAAGTATGAAATATCATATTTGCACTTCATTTTTTTAAAAGTCGTTTTTAATACTCCAAATACAAATTAGGGGCAAATTTGCCACTCAAAAAGTATGAAATCTCATATTTGCACTTCATTTTTTTTAAAAGTCATTTTTGACACTCCAAATACAAATTAGGGGCAAATTTGTCACTCAAAAAGTATGAAATCTCATATTTACACTTCATTCTTGATCCTCTAAATATAAAATTTGGGGCAAATTTGCCACTCAAAAGTATGAAATCTCATATTTGCACTTCATTTTTTTTAAAGTCATTTTTGACACTTCAAATAAAAATTATGGGCAAATTTGCCACTCAAAATGTAAGAAATATCATATTTGCACTTCATTTTTTTTAAAAGTCATTTTTGAAACTCTAAATAAAATTAGGGGCAAATTTGCCACTCAAAAAGTAAGAAATTTCAAATTTGCACTTCATTTTTTTAAAAGACATATTTGACAATCCAAAATATAAATTAGGGCAATTTGCCACTCAAAAACTATGAAATATCATATTTTCACTTCATTTTTTTAAAAAGTCATTTTTGAAACTCCAAATAAAAATTAGGGGCAAATTTGCCACTCAAAAAGTATGAAATCTCATATTTGCACTTCATTTTTTTTTAAAGTCATTGTTGACACTCCAAATAAAAATTAGGGGCAAATTTGCCATTCAAAAAGTATGAAATCTCATATTTGCACTTCATTTTTTTTTTAAAGTTATTCTTGACACTCCAAATACAAATTAGGGGCAAAATTGCCACTCAAAAAGTATGAAATCTCATATTTGCACTTCATTTTTTTAAAAGTCGTTTTTAATACTCCAAATACAAATTAGGGGCAAATTTGTCACTCAAAAAGTATGAAATCTCATATTTGCACTTCATTTTTTTTAAAAGTCATATTTGAAACTCTAAATAAAATTAGGGGCAAATTTGCCACTCAAAAAGTAAGAAATTTCAAATTTGCACTTCATTTTTTTAAAAGACATATTTGACAATCCAAATATAAATTAGGGCAATTTGCCACTCAAAAACTATGAAATATCATATTTTCACTTCATTTTTTTAAAAAGTCATTTTTGAAACTCCAAATAAAAATTAGGGGCAAATTTGCCACTCAAAAAGTATGAAATCTCATATTTGCACTTCATTTTTTTTTAAAAGTCATTGTTGACACTCCAAATAAAAATTAGGGGCAAATTTGCCATTCAAAAAGTATGAAATCTCATATTTGCACTTCATTTTTTTTTTAAAGTTATTCTTGACACTCCAAATACAAATTAGGGGCAAAATTGCCACTCAAAAAGTATGAAATCTCATATTTGCACTTCATTTTTTTAAAAGTCGTTTTTAATACTCCAAATACAAATTAGGGGCAAATTTGCCACTCAAAAAGTATGAAATCTCATATTTGCACTTCATTTTTTTTAAATGTCATTTTTGACACTCCAAATACAAATTAGGGGCAAATTTGTTACTCAAAAAGTATGAAATCTCATATTTACACTTCATTCTTTTTAAAAGTCATTCTTGATCCTCTAAATATAAAATTTGGGGCAAATTTGCCACTCAAAAAGTATGAAATCTCATATTTGCACTTCATTTTTTTTAAAGTCATTTTTGACACTTCAAATAAAAATTATGGGCAAATTTGCCACTCAAAATGTAAGAAATATCATATTTGCACATCATTCTTTTTAAAAGTCATTTTCGACACTCCAAATAGAAATTAGGGGCAAATTTGTCACTTAAAAAGTATGAAATCTCATATTTGCACTTCATTTTTTTTAAAAGTCATTCTAGACAATTCAAATACAAATTAGGGTAAATTTGCCACTGAAAATGTATGAAATATCATATTGGCACTTCATTTTTTTTAAAAGTCATTTTTGAAACTCTAAATAAAATTAGGGGCAAATTTGCCACTAAAAAAGTAAGAAATTTCAAATTTGCACTTCATTTTTTTAAAAGACATATTTGACAATCCAAATATAAATTAGGGCAATTTGCCACTCAAAAACTATGAAATATCATATTTTCACTTCATTTTTTTAAAAAGTCATTTTTGAAACTCCAAACAAAAATTAGGGGCAAATTTGCCACTCAAACAATATGAAATCTCATATTTGCACTTCATTTTTTTTTAAAAGTCATTGTTGACACTCCAAAAAAAATTAGGGGCAAATTTGCCACTCAAAAAGTATGAAATCTCATATTTGCACTTCATTGTTTTTTTAAGTTATTCTTGACACTCCAAATACAAATTAGGGGCAAAATTGCCACTCAAAAAGTATGAAATATCATATTTGCACTTCATTTTTTTAAAAGTCGTTTTTAATACTCCAAATACAAATTAGGGGCAAATTTGCCACTCAAAAAGTATGAAATCTCATATTTGCACTTCATTTTTTTTAAAAGTCATTTTTGACACTCCAAATACAAATTAGGGGCAAATTTGTCACTCAAAAAGTATGAAATCTCATATTTACACTTCATTCTTTTTAAAAGTCATTCTTGATCCTCTAAATATAAAATTTGGGGCAAATTTGCCACTCAAAAGTATGAAATCTCATATTTGCACTTCATTTTTTTTTTAAAGTCATTGTTGACACTCCAAATAAAAATTAGGGGCAAATTTGCCATTCAAAAAGTATGAAATCTCATATTTGCACTTCATTTTTTTTTTAAAGTCATTGTTGACACTCCAAATAAAAATTAGGGGCAAATTTGCCATTCAAAAAGTATGAAATCTCATATTTGCACTTCATTTTTTTTTTTAAAGTTATTCTTGACACTCCAAATACAAATTAGGGGCAAAATTGCCACTCAAAAAGTATGAAATCTCATATTTGCACTTCATTTTTTTAAAAGTCGTTTTTAATACTCCAAATAAAATTAGGGGCAAATTTGCCACTCAAAAAGTATGAAATCTCATATTTGCACTTCATTTTTTTTAAAAGTCATTTTTGACACTCCAAATACAAATTAGGGGCAAATTTGTCACTCAAAAAGTATGAAATCTCATATTTGCACTTCATTTTTTTTAAAAGTCATTTTTGACACTCCAAATACAAATTAGGGGCAAATTTGTCACTCAAAAAGTATGAAATCTCATATTTACACTTCATTCTTTTTAAAAGTCATTCTTGATCCTCTAAATATAATATTTTGGGGCAAATTTGCCACTCAAAAAGTATGAAATCTCATAGAACTTCATTTTTTTTAAAGTCATTTTTGACACTTCAAATAAAAATTATGGGCAAATTTGCCACTCAAAAAGTATGAAATCTCATATTTGCACTTCATTTTTTTTAAAGGTCATTTTCGACACTCCAAATAGAAATTAGGGGCAAATTTGTCACTTAAAAAGTATGAAATCTCATATTTGCACTTCATTTTTTTTAAAAGTCATTCTAGACAATTCAAATACAAATTAGGGTAAATTTGCCACTGAAAATGTATGAAATATCATATTTGCACTTCATTTTTTTTAAAAGTCATTTTTGAAACTCTAAATAAAATTAGGGGCAAATTTGCCACTCAAAAAGTAAGAAATTTCAAATTTGCACTTCATTTTTTTAAAAGACATATTTGACAATCCAAATATAAATTAGGGCAATTTGCCACTCAAAAACTATGAAATATCATATTTTCACTTCATTTTTTTAAAAAGTCATTTTTGAAACTCCAAATAAAAATTAGGGGCAAATTTGCCACTCAAAAAGTATGAAATCTCATATTTGCACTTCATTTTTTTTTAAAAGTCATTGTTGACACTCCAAATAAAAATTAGGGGCAAATTTGCCATTCAAAAAGTATGAAATCTCATATTTGCACTTCATTTTTTTTTTAAAGTTATTCTTGACACTCCAAATACAAATTAGGGGCAAAATTGCCACTCAAAAAGTATGAAATCTCATATTTGCACTTCATTTTTTTAAAAGTCGTTTTTAATACTCCAAATACAAATTAGGGGCAAATTTGCCACTCAAAAAGTATGAAATCTCATATTTGCACTTCATTTTTTTTAAATGTCATTTTTGACACTCCAAATACAAATTAGGGGCAAATTTGTTACTCAAAAAGTATGAAATCTCATATTTACACTTCATTCTTTTTAAAAGTCATTCTTGATCCTCTAAATATAAAATTTGGGGCAAATTTGCCACTCAAAAAGTATGAAATCTCATATTTGCACTTCATTTTTTTTAAAGTCATTTTTGACACTTCAAATAAAAATTATGGGCAAATTTGCCACTCAAAATGTAAGAAATATCATATTTGCACATCATTCTTTTTAAAAGTCATTTTCGACACTCCAAATAGAAATTAGGGGCAAATTTGTCACTTAAAAAGTATGAAATCTCATATTTGCACTTCATTTTTTTTAAAAGTCATTCTAGACAATTCAAATACAAATTAGGGTAAATTTGCCACTGAAAATGTATGAAATATCATATTGGCACTTCATTTTTTTTAAAAGTCATTTTTGAAACTCTAAATAAAATTAGGGGCAAATTTGCCACTAAAAAAGTAAGAAATTTCAAATTTGCACTTCATTTTTTTAAAAGACATATTTGACAATCCAAATATAAATTAGGGCAATTTGCCACTCAAAAACTATGAAATATCATATTTTCACTTCATTTTTTTAAAAAGTCATTTTTGAAACTCCAAACAAAAATTAGGGGCAAATTTGCCATTCAAACAATATGAAATCTCATATTTGCACTTCATTTTTTTTTAAAAGTCATTGTTGACACTCCAAAAAAAATTAGGGGCAAATTTGCCACTCAAAAAGTATGAAATCTCATATTTGCACTTCATTGTTTTTTTAAGTTATTCTTGACACTCCAAATACAAATTAGGGGCAAAATTGCCACTCAAAAAGTATGAAATATCATATTTGCACTTCATTTTTTTAAAAGTCGTTTTTAATACTCCAAATACAAATTAGGGGCAAATTTGCCACTCAAAAAGTATGAAATCTCATATTTGCACTTCATTTTTTTTAAAAGTCATTTTTGACACTCCAAATACAAATTAGGGGCAAATTTGTCACTCAAAAAGTATGAAATCTCATATTTACACTTCATTCTTTTTAAAAGTCATTCTTGATCCTCTAAATATAAAATTTGGGGCAAATTTGCCACTCAAAAGTATGAAATCTCATATTTGCACTTCATTTTTTTTAAAGTCATTTTTGACACTTCAAATAAAAATTATGGGCAAATTTGCCACTCAAAATGTAAGAAATATCATATTTGCACTTCATTTTTTTTAAAAGTCATTTTTGAAACTCTAAATAAAATTAGGGGCAAATTTGCCACTCAAAAAGTAAGAAATTTCAAATTTGCACTTCATTTTTTTAAAAGACATATTTGACAATCCAAAATATAAATTAGGGCAATTTGCCACTCAAAAACTATGAAATATCATATTTTCACTTCATTTTTTTAAAAAGTCATTTTTGAAACTCCAAATAAAAATTAGGGGCAAATTTGCCACTCAAAAAGTATGAAATCTCATATTTGCACTTCATTTTTTTTTTAAAGTCATTGTTGACACTCCAAATAAAAATTAGGGGCAAATTTGCCATTCAAAAAGTATGAAATCTCATATTTGCACTTCATTTTTTTTTTTAAGTTATTCTTGACACTCCAAATACAAATTAGGGGCAAAATTGCCACTCAAAAAGTATGAAATCTCATATTTGCACTTCATTTTTTTAAAAGTCGTTTTTAATACTCCAAATACAAATTAGGGGCAAATTTGTCACTCAAAAAGTATGAAATCTCATATTTGCACTTCATTTTTTTTAAAAGTCATATTTGAAACTCTAAATAAAATTAGGGGCAAATTTGCCACTCAAAAAGTAAGAAATTTCAAATTTGCACTTCATTTTTTTAAAAGACATATTTGACAATCCAAATATAAATTAGGGCAATTTGCCACTCAAAAACTATGAAATATCATATTTTCACTTCATTTTTTTAAAAATTCATTTTTGAAACTCCAAATAAAAATTAGGGGCAAATTTGCCACTCAAAAAGTATGAAATCTCATATTTGCACTTCATTTTTTTTTAAAAGTCATTGTTGACACTCCAAATAAAAATTAGGGGCAAATTTGCCATTCAAAAAGTATGAAATCTCATATTTGCACTTCATTTTTTTTTTAAAGTTATTCTTGACACTCCAAATACAAATTAGGGGCAAAATTGCCACTCAAAAAGTATGAAATCTCATATTTGCACTTCATTTTTTTAAAAGTCGTTTTTAATACTCCAAATACAAATTAGGGGCAAATTTGCCACTCAAAAAGTATGAAATCTCATATTTGCACTTCATTTTTTTTAAATGTCATTTTTGACACTCCAAATACAAATTAGGGGCAAATTTGTTACTCAAAAAGTATGAAATCTCATATTTACACTTCATTCTTTTTAAAAGTCATTCTTGATCCTCTAAATATAAAATTTGGGGCAAATTTGCCACTCAAAAAGTATGAAATCTCATATTTGCACTTCATTTTTTTTAAAGTCATTTTTGACACTTCAAATAAAAATTATGGGCAAATTTGCCACTCAAAATGTAAGAAATATCATATTTGCACATCATTCTTTTTAAAAGTCATTTTCGACACTCCAAATAGAAATTAGGGGCAAATTTGTCACTTAAAAAGTATGAAATCTCATATTTGCACTTCATTTTTTTTAAAAGTCATTCTAGACAATTCAAATACAAATTAGGGTAAATTTGCCACTGAAAATGTATGAAATATCATATTGGCACTTCATTTTTTTTAAAAGTCATTTTTGAAACTCTAAATAAAATTAGGGGCAAATTTGCCACTAAAAAAGTAAGAAATTTCAAATTTGCACTTCATTTTTTTAAAAGACATATTTGACAATCCAAATATAAATTAGGGCAATTTGCCACTCAAAAACTATGAAATATCATATTTTCACTTCATTTTTTTAAAAAGTCATTTTTGAAACTCCAAACAAAAATTAGGGGCAAATTTGCCACTCAAACAATATGAAATCTCATATTTGCACTTCATTTTTTTTTAAAAGTCATTGTTGACACTCCAAAAAAAATTAGGGGCAAATTTGCCACTCAAAAAGTATGAAATCTCATATTTGCACTTCATTGTTTTTTTAAGTTATTCTTGACACTCCAAATACAAATTAGGGGCAAAATTGCCACTCAAAAAGTATGAAATATCATATTTGCACTTCATTTTTTTAAAAGTCGTTTTTAATACTCCAAATACAAATTAGGGGCAAATTTGCCACTCAAAAAGTATGAAATCTCATATTTGCACTTCATTTTTTTTAAAAGTCATTTTTGACACTCCAAATACAAATTAGGGGCAAATTTGTCACTCAAAAAGTATGAAATCTCATATTTACACTTCATTCTTTTTAAAAGTCATTCTTGATCCTCTAAATATAAAATTTGGGGCAAATTTGCCACTCAAAAGTATGAAATCTCATATTTGCACTTCATTTTTTTTAAAGTCATTTTTGACACTTCAAATAAAAATTATGGGCAAATTTGCCACTCAAAATGTAAGAAATATCATATTTGCACTTCATTTTTTTTAAAAGTCATTTTTGAAACTCTAAATAAAATTAGGGGCAAATTTGCCACTCAAAAAGTAAGAAATTTCAAATTTGCACTTCATTTTTTTAAAAGACATATTTGACAATCCAAAATATAAATTAGGGCAATTTGCCACTCAAAAACTATGAAATATCATATTTTCACTTCATTTTTTTAAAAAGTCATTTTTGAAACTCCAAATAAAAATTAGGGGCAAATTTGCCACTCAAAAAGTATGAAATCTCATATTTGCACTTCATTTTTTTTTTAAAGTCATTGTTGACACTCCAAATAAAAATTAGGGGCAAATTTGCCATTCAAAAAGTATGAAATCTCATATTTGCACTTCATTTTTTTTTTTAAGTTATTCTTGACACTCCAAATACAAATTAGGGGCAAAATTGCCACTCAAAAAGTATGAAATCTCATATTTGCACTTCATTTTTTTAAAAGTCGTTTTTAATACTCCAAATACAAATTAGGGGCAAATTTGTCACTCAAAAAGTATGAAATCTCATATTTGCACTTCATTTTTTTTAAAAGTCATATTTGAAACTCTAAATAAAATTAGGGGCAAATTTGCCACTCAAAAAGTAAGAAATTTCAAATTTGCACTTCATTTTTTTAAAAGACATATTTGACAATCCAAATATAAATTAGGGCAATTTGCCACTCAAAAACTATGAAATATCATATTTTCACTTCATTTTTTTAAAAAGTCATTTTTGAAACTCCAAACAAAAATTAGGGGCAAATTTGCCACGTAAAACAATATGAAATCTCATATTTGCACTTCATTTTTTTTTAAAAGTCATTGTTGACACTCCAAATAAAAATTAGGGGCAAATTTGCCACTCAAAAAGTATGAAATCTCATATTTGCACTTCATTGTTTTTTAAAGTTATTCTTGACACTCCAAATACAAATTAGGGGCAAATTTGCCAATCAAAAAGTATGAAATCTCATATTTGAACTTCATTTTTTTAAAAATCGTTTTTAATACTCCAAATACAAATTAGGGGCAAATTTGCCACTCAAAAAGTATGAAATCTCATATTTGCACTTCATTTTTTTTAAAAGTCATTTTTGACACTCCAAATACAAATTAGGGGCAAATTTGTCACTCAAAAAGTATGAAATCTCATATTTACACTTCATTCTTTTTAAAAGTCATTCTTGATCATCTAAATATAAAATTTGGGGCAAATTTGCCACTTAAAAAGTATGAAATCTCATATTTGCACTTCATTTTTTTTAAAGTCATTTTTGACACTTCAAATAAAAATTATGGGCAAATTTGCCACTCAAAATGTAAGAAATATCATATTTGCACATCATTCTTTTTAAAAGTCATTTTCGACACTCAAAATAGAAATTAGGGGCAAATTTGTCACTTAAAAAGTATGAAATCTCATATTTGCACTTCATTTTTTTTAAAAGTCATTCTAGACAATTCAAATACAAATTAGGGTAAATTTGCCACTGAAAATGTATGAAATATCATATTTGCACTTCATTTTTTTTAAAAGTCATTTTTGAAACTCTAAATAAAATTAGGGGCAAATTTGCCACTAAAAAAGTAAGAAATTTCAAATTTGCACTTCATTTTTTTAAAAGACATATTTGACAATCCAAATATAAATTAGGGCAATTTGCCACTCAAAAATTATGAAATATCATATTTTCACTTCATTTTTTTAAAAAGTCATTTTTGAAACTCCAAACAAAAATTAGGGGCAAATTTGCCACTCAAACAATATGAAATCTCATATTTGCACTTCATTTTTTTTTAAAAGTCATTGTTGACACTCCAAATAAAAATTAGGGGCAAATTTGCCACTCAAAAAGTATGAAATCTCATATTTGCACTTCATTGTTTTTTAAAGTTATTCTTGACACTCCAAATACAAATTAGGGGCAAATTTGCCAATCAAAAAGTATGAAATCTCATATTTGAACTTCATTTTTTTAAAAATCGTTTTTAATACTCCAAATACAAATTAGGGGCAAATTTGCCACTCAAAAAGTATGAAATCTCATATTTGCACTTCATTTTTTTTAAAAGTCATTTTTGACACTCCAAATACAAATTAGGGGCAAATTTGTCACTCAAAAAGTATGAAATCTCATATTTACACTTCATTCTTTTTAAAAGTCATTCTTGATCCTCTAAATATAAAATTTGGGGCAAATTTGCCACTCAAAAAGTATGAAATCTCATATTTGCACTTCATTTTTTTTAAAGTCATTTTTGACACTTCAAATAAAAATTATGGGCAAATTTGCCACTCAAAATGTAAGAAATATCATATTTGCACTTCATTTTTTTTAAAAGTCATTTTTGAAACTCTAAATAAAATTAGGGACAAATTTGTCACTCAAAAAGTAAGAAATTTCAAATTTGCACTTCATTTTTTTAAAAGACATATTTGACAATCCAAATATAAATTAGGGCAATTTGCCACTCAAAAACTATGAAATATCATATTTTCACTTCATTTTTTTAAAAAGTCATTTTTGAAACTCCAAATAAAAATTAGGGGCAAATTTGCCACTCAAAAAGTATGAAATCTCATATTTGCACTTCATTTTTGTTTTAAAGTCATTGTTGACACTCCAAATAAAAATTAGGGGCAAATTTGCCATTCAAAAAGTATGAAATCTCATATTTGCACTTCATTTTTTTTTTTTTTAAGTTATTCTTGACACTCCAAATACAAATTAGGGGCAAAATTGCCACTCAAAAAGTATGAAATCTCATATTTGCACTTCATTTTTTTAAAAGTCGTTTTTAATACTTCAAATACAAATTAGGGGCAAATTTGCCACTCAAAAAGTATGAAATCTCATATTTGCACTTCATTTTTTTTAAAAGTCATTTTTGACACTCCAAATACAAATTAGGGGGAAATTTGTCACTCAAAAAGTATGAAATCTCATATTTGCACTTCATTTTTTTTAAAAGTCATTTTTGACACTCCAAATACAAATTAGGGGCAAATTTGTCACTCAAAAAGTATGAAATCTCATATTTACACTTCATTCTTTTTAAAAGTCATTCTTGATCCTCTAAATATAAAATTTGGGGCAAATTTGCCACTCAAAAAGTATGAAATCTCATATTTGCACTTCGTTTTTTTTAAAGTCATTTTTGACACTTCAAATAAAAATTAGGGGCAAATTTGCCACTCAAAATGTAAGAAATATCATATTTGCACATCATTTTTTTTAAAAGTCATTTTCGACACTCCAAATAGAAATTAGGGGCAAATTTGTCACTTAAAAAGTATGAAATCTCATATTTGCACTTCATTTTTTTTTAAAGTCATTCTAGACAATTCAAATACAAATTAGGGTAAATTTGCCACTGAAAATGTATGAAATATCATATTTGCACTTCATTTTTTTTAAAAGTCATTTTTGAAACTCTAAATAAAATTAGGGGCAAATTTGCCACTCAAAAAGTAAGAAATTTCAAATTTGCACTTCATTTTTTTAAAAGACATATTTGACAATCCAAATATAAATTAGGGCTATTTGCCACTCAAAAACTATGAAATATCATATTTTCACTTCATTTTTTTAAAAAGTCATTTTTGAAACTCCAAACAAAAATTAGGGGCAAATTTGCCACTCAAACAATATGAAATCTCATATTTGCACTTCATTTTTTTTTAAAAGTCATTGTTGACACTCCAAATAAAAATTAGGGGCAAATTTGCCACTCAAAAAGTATGAAATCTCATATTTGCACTTCATTATTTTTTAAAGTTATTCTTGACACTCCAAATACAAATTAGGGGCAAATTTGCCACTCAAAAAGTATGAAATCTCATATTTGCACTTCATTTTTTTTAAAAGTCATTTTTGACACTCCAAATACAAATTAGGGGGAAATTTGTCACTCAAAAAGTATGAAATCTCATATTTGCACTTCATTTTTTTTAAAAGTCATTTTTGACACTCCAAATACAAATTAGGGGCAAATTTGTCACTCAAAAAGTATGAAATCTCATATTTACACTTCATTCTTTTTAAAAGTCATTCTTGATCCTCTAAATATAAAATTTGGGGCAAATTTGCCACTCAAAAAGTATGAAATCTCATATTTGCACTTCATTTTTTTTAAAGTCATTTTTGACACTTCAAATAAAAATTAGGGGCAAATTTGCCACTCAAAATGTAAGAAATATCATATTTGCACATCATTCTTTTTAAAAGTCATTTTCGACACTCCAAATAGAAATTAGGGGCAAATTTGTCACTTAAAAAGTATGAAATCTCATATTTGCACTTCATTTTTTTTTAAAGTCATTCTAGACAATTCAAATACAAATTAGGGTAAATTTGCCACTGAAAATGTATGAAATATCATATTTGCACTTCATTTTTTTTAAAAGTCATTTTTGAAACTCTAAATAAAATTAGGGGCAAATTTGCCACTCAAAAAGTAAGAAATTTCAAATTTGCACTTCATTTTTTTAAAAGACATATTTGACAATCCAAATATAAATTAGGGCAATTTGCCACTCAAAAACTATGAAATATCATATTTTCACTTCATTTTTTTAAAAAGTCATTTTTGAAACTCCAAACAAAAATTAGGGGCAAATTTGCCACTCAAACAATATTAAATCTCATATTTGCACTTCATTTTTTTTTAAAAGTCATTGTTGACACTCCAAATAAAAATTAGGGGCAAATTTGCCACTCAAAAAGTATGAAATCTCATATTTGCACTTCATTATTTTTTAAAGTTATTCTTGACACTCCAAATACAAATTAGGGGCAAATTTGCCAATCAAAAAGTATGAAATCTCATATTTGAACTTCATTTTTTTAAAAATCGTTTTTAATACTCCAAATACAAATTAGGGGCAAATTTGCCACTCAAAAAGTATGAAATCTCATATTTGCACTTCATTTTTTTTAAAAGTCATTTTTGACACTCCAAATACAAATTAGGGGCAAATTTGTCACTCAAAAAGTATGAAATCTCATATTTACACTTCATTCTTTTTAAAAGTCATTCTTGATCATCTAAATATAAAATTTGGGGCAAATTTGCCACTCAAAAAGTATGAAATCTCATATTTGCACTTCATTTTTTTTAAAGTCATTTTTGACACTTCAAATAAAAATTATGGGCAAATTTGCCACTCAAAATGTAAGAAATATCATATTTGCACATCATTCTTTTTAAAAGTCATTTTCGACACTCCAAATAGAAATTAGGGGCAAATTTGTCACTTAAAAAGTATGAAATCTCATATTTGCACTTCATTTTTTTTAAAAGTCATTCTAGACAATTCAAATACAAATTAGGGTAAATTTGCCACTGAAAATGTATGAAATATCATATTTGCACTTCATTTTTTTTAAAAGTCATTTTTGAAACTCTAAATAAAATTAGGGGCAAATTTGCCACTCAAAAAGTAAGAAATTTCAAATTTGCACTTCATTTTTTTAAAAGACATATTTGACAATCCAAATATAAATTAGGGCAATTTGCCACTCAAAAACTATGAAATATCATATTTTCACTTCATTTTTTTAAAAAGTCATTTTTGAAACTCCAAATAAAAATTAGGGGCAAATTTGCCACTCAAAAAGTATGAAATCTCATATTTGCACTTCATTTTTTTTTTAAAGTCATTGTTGACACTCCAAATAAAAATTAGGGGCAAATTTGCCATTCAAAAAGTATGAAATCTCATATTTGCACTTCATTTTTTTTTTTAAGTTATTTTTGACACTCCAAATACAAATTAGGGGCAAAATTGCCACTCAAAAAGTATGAAATCTCATATTTGCACTTCATTTTTTTAAAAGTCGTTTTTAATACTCCAAATACAAATTAGGGGCAAATTTGCCACTCAAAAAGTATGAAATCTCATATTTGCACTTCATTTTTTTTAAAAGTCATTTTTGACACTCCAAATACAAATTAGGGGGAAATTTGTCACTCAAAAAGTATGAAATCTCATATTTGCACTTCATTTTTTTTAAAAGTCATTTTTGACACTCCAAATACAAATTAGGGGCAAATTTGTCACTCAAAAAGTATGAAATCTCATATTTACACTTCATTCTTTTTAAAAGTCATTCTTGATCCTCTAAATATAAAATTTGGGGCAAATTTGCCACTCAAAAAGTATGAAATCTCATATTTGCACTTCATTTTTTTTAAAGTCATTTTTGACACTTCAAATAAAAATTAGGGGCAAATTTGCCACTCAAAATGTAAGAAATATCATATTTGCACATCATTCTTTTTAAAAGTCATTTTCGACACTCCAAATAGAAATTAGGGGCAAATTTGTCACTTAAAAAGTATGAAATCTCATATTTGCACTTCATTTTTTTTTAAAGTCATTCTAGACAATTCAAATACAAATTAGGGTAAATTTGCCACTGAAAATGTATGAAATATCATATTTGCACTTCATTTTTTTTAAAAGTCATTTTTGAAACTCTAAATAAAATTAGGGGCAAATTTGCCACTCAAAAAGTAAGAAATTTCAAATTTGCACTTCATTTTTTTAAAAGACATATTTGACAATCCAAATATAAATTAGGGCAATTTGCCACTCAAAAACTATGAAATATCATATTTTCACTTCATTTTTTTAAAAAGTCATTTTTGAAACTCCAAACAAAAATTAGGGGCAAATTTGCCAATCAAAAAGTATGAAATCTCATATTTGAACTTCATTTTTTTAAAAATCGTTTTTAATACTCCAAATAAAAATTAGGGGCAAATTTGCCACTCAAAAAGTATGAAATCTCATATTTGCACTTCATTATTTTTTAAAGTTATTCTTCACACTCCAAATACAAATTAGGGGCAAATTTGCCAATCAAAAAGTATGAAATCTCATATTTGAACTTCATTTTTTTAAAAATCGTTTTTAATACTCCAAATACAAATTAGGGGCAAATTTGCCACTCAAAAAGTATGAAATCTCATATTTGCACTTCATTTTTTTTAAAAGTCATTTTTGACACTCCAAATACAAATTAGGGGCAAATTTGTCACTCAAAAAGTATGAAATCTCATATTTACACTTCATTCTTTTTAAAAGTCATTCTTGATCATCTAAATATAAAATTTGGGGCAAATTTGCCACTCAAAAAGTATGAAATCTCATATTTGCACTTCATTTTTTTTAAAGTCATTTTTGACACTTCAAATAAAAATTATGGGCAAATTTGCCACTCAAAATGTAAGAAATATCATATTTGCACATCATTCTTTTTAAAAGTCATTTTCGACACTCCAAATAGAAATTAGGGGCAAATTTGTCACTTAAAAAGTATGAAATCTCATATTTGCACTTCATTTTTTTTAAAAGTCATTCTAGACAATTCAAATACAAATTAGGGTAAATTTGCCACTGAAAATGTATGAAATATCATATTTGCACTTCATTTTTTTTAAAAGTCATTTTTGAAACTCTAAATAAAATTAAGGGCAAATTTGCCACTAAAAAAGTAAGAAATTTCAAATTTGCACTTCATTTTTTTAAAAGACATATTTGACAATCCAAATATAAATTAGGGCAATTTGCCACTCAAAAATTATGAAATATCATATTTTCACTTCATTTTTTTAAAAAGTCATTTTTGAAACTCCAAACAAAAATTAGGGGCAAATTTGCCACTCAAACAATATGAAATCTCATATTTGCACTTCATTTTTTTTTAAAAGTCATTGTTGACACTCCAAATAAAAATTAGGGGCAAATTTGCCACTCAAAAAGTATGAAATCTCATATTTGCACTTCATTGTTTTTTAAAGTTATTCTTGACACTCCAAATACAAATTAGGGGCAAATTTGCCAATCAAAAAGTATGAAATCTCATATTTGAACTTCATTTTTTTAAAAATCGTTTTTAATACTCCAAATACAAATTAGGGGCAAATTTGCCACTCAAAAAGTATGAAATCTCATATTTGCACTTCATTTTTTTTAAAAGTCATTTTTGACACTCCAAATACAAATTAGGGGCAAATTTGTCACTCAAAAAGTATGAAATCTCATATTTACACTTCATTCTTTTTAAAAGTCATTCTTGATCCTCTAAATATAAAATTTGGGGCAAATTTGCCACTCAAAAAGTATGAAATCTCATATTTGCACTTCATTTATTTTAAAGTCATTTTTGACACTTCAAATAAAAATTATGGGCAAATTTGCCACTCAAAATGTAAGAAATATCATATTTGCACTTCATTTTTTTTAAAAGTCATTTTTGAAACTCTAAATAAAATTAGGGACAAATTTGCGACTCAAAAAGTAAGAAATTTCAAATTTGCACTTCATTTTTTTAAAAGACATATTTGACAATCCAAATATAAATTAGGGCAATTTGCCACTCAAAAACTATGAAATATCATATTTTCACTTCATTTTTTTAAAAAGTCATTTTTGAAACTCCAAATAAAAATTAGGGGCAAATTTGCCACTCAAAAAGTATGAAATCTCATATTTGCACTTCATTTTTTTTTTAAAGTCATTGTTGACACTCCAAATAAAAATTAGGGGCAAATTTGCCATTCAAAAAGTATGAAATCTCATATTTGCACTTCATTTTTTTTTTTTAAGTTATTCTTGACACTCCAAATACAAATTAGGGGCAAAATTGCCACTCAAAAAGTATGAAATCTCATATTTGCACTTCATTTTTTTAAAAGTCGTTTTTAATACTCCAAATACAAATTAGGGGCAAATTTGCCACTCAAAAAGTATGAAATCTCATATTTGCACTTCATTTTTTTAAAAGTCATTTTTGACACTCCAAATACAAATTAGGGGGAAATTTGTCACTCAAAAAGTATGAAATCTCATATTTGCACTTCATTTTTTTTAAAAGTCATTTTTGACACTCCAAATACAAATTAGGGGCAAATTTGTCACTCAAAAAGTATGAAATCTCATATTTACACTTCATTCTTTTTAAAAGTCATTCTTGATCCTCTAAATATAAAATTTGGGGCAAATTTGCCACTCAAAAAGTATGAAATCTCATATTTGCACTTCATTTTTTTTAAAGTCATTTTTGACACTTCAAATAAAAATTAGGGGCAAATTTGCCACTCAAAATGTAAGAAATATCATATTTGCACATCATTCTTTTTAAAAGTCATTTTCGACACTCCAAATAGAAATTAGGGGCAAATTTGTCACTTAAAAAGTATGAAATCTCATATTTGCACTTCATTTTTTTTTAAAGTCATTCTAGACAATTCAAATACAAATTAGGGTAAATTTGCCACTGAAAATGTATGAAATATCATATTTGCACTTCATTTTTTTTAAAAGTCATTTTTGAAACTCTAAATAAAATTAGGGGCAAATTTGCCACTCAAAAAGTAAGAAATTTCAAATTTGCACTTCATTTTTTTAAAAGACATATTTGACAATCCAAATATAAATTAGGGCAATTTGCCACTCAAAAACTATGAAATATCATATTTTCACTTCATTTTTTTAAAAAGTCATTTTTGAAACTCCAAACAAAAATTAGGGGCAAATTTGCCACTCAAACAATATGAAATCTCATATTTGCACTTCATTTTTTTTTAAAAGTCATTGTTGACACTCCAAATAAAAATTAGGGGCAAATTTGCCACTCAAAAAGTATGAAATCTCATATTTGCACTTCATTGTTTTTTAAAGTTATTCTTGACACTCCAAATACAAATTAGGGGCAAATTTGCCAATCAAAAAGTATGAAATCTCATATTTGAACTTCATTTTTTTAAAAATCGTTTTTAATACTCCAAATACAAATAGGGGCAAATTTGCCACTCAAAAAGTATGAAATCTCATATTTGCACTTCATTTTTTTTAAAAGTCATTTTTGACACTCCAAATACAAATTAGGGGCAAATTTGTCACTCAAAAAGTATGAAATCTTATATTTACACTTCATTCTTTTTAAAAGTCATTCTTGATCCTCTAAATATAAAATTTGGGGCAAATTTGCCACTCAAAAAGTATCAAATCTCATATTTGCACTTCATTTTTTTTAAAGTCATTTTTCACACTTCAAATAAAAATTATGGGCAAATTTGCCACTCAAAATGTAAGAAATATCATATTTGCACATCATTCTTTTTAAAAGTCATTTTCGACACTCCAAATAGAAATTAGGGGCAAATTTGTCACTTAAAAAGTATGAAATCTCATATTTGCACTTCATTTTTTTTAAAAGTCATTCTAGACAATTCAAATACAAATTAGGGTAAATTTGCCACTGAAAATGTATGAAATATCATATTTGCACTTCATTTTTTTTAAAAGTCATTTTTGAAACTCTAAATAAAATTAGGGGCAAATTTGCCACTCAAAAAGTAAGAAATTTCAAATTTGCACTTCATTTTTTTAAAAGACATATTTGACAATCCAAATATAAATTAGGGCAATTTGCCACTCAAAAACTATGAAATATCATATTTTCACTTCATTTTTTTAAAAAGTCATTTTTGAAACTCCAAATAAAAATTAGGGGCAAATTTGCCACTCAAAAAGTATGAAATCTCATATTTGCACTTCATTTTTTTTTTTAAAGTCATTGTTGACACTCCAAATAAAAATTAGGGGCAAATTTGCCATTCAAAAAGTATGAAATCTCATATTTGCACTTCATTTTTTTTTTAAAGTTATTCTTGACACTCCAAATACAAATTAGGGGCAAAATTGCCACTCAAAAAGTATGAAATCTCATATTTGCACTTCATTTTTTTAAAAGTCGTTTTTAATACTCCAAATACAAATTAGGGGCAAATTTGCCACTCAAAAAGTATGAAATCTCATATTTGCACTTCATTTTTTTTAAAAGTCATTTTTGACACTCCAAATACAAATTAGGGGCAAATTTGTCACTCAAAAAGTATGAAATCTCATATTTGCACTTCATTTTTTTTAAAAGTCATTTTTGACACTTCAAATAAAAATTAGGGGCAAATTTGCCACTCAAAATGTAAGAAATATCATATTTGCACATCATTCTTTTTAAAAGTCATTTTCGACACTCCAAATAGAAATTAGGGGCAAATTTGTCACTTAAAAAGTATGAAATCTCATATTTGCACTTCATTTTTTTTAAAAGTCATTCTAGACAATTCAAATACAAATTAGGGTAAATTTGCCACTCAAAAAGTAAGAAATTTCAAATTTGCACTTCATTTTTTTAAAAGACATATTTAACAATCCAAATATAAATTAGGGCAATTTGCCACTCAAAAACTATGAAATATCATATTTTCACTTCATTTTTTTAAAAAGTCATTTTTGAAACTCCAAATAAAAATTAGCGGCAAATTTGCCACTCAAAAAGTATGAAATCTCATATTTGCACTTCATTTTTTTTTAAAAGTCATTGTTGACACTCCAAATAAAAATTAGGGGCAAATTTGCCATTCAAAAAGTATGAAATCTCATATTTGCACTTCATTTTTTTTAAAGTTATTCTTGACACTCCAAATACAAATTAGGGGCAAAATTGCCACTCAAAAAGTATGAAATATCATATTTGCACTTCATTTTTTTAAAAGTCTTTTTTAATACTCCAAATACAAATTAGGGGCAAATTTGCCACTCAAAAAGTATGAAATCTCATATTTGCACTTCATTTTTTTAAAAGTCGTTTTTAATACTCCAAATACAAATTAGGGGCAAATTTGCCACTCAAAAAGTATGAAATCTCATATTTGCACTTCATTTTTTTTAGAAGTCATTTTTGACACTCCAAATACAAATTAGGGGCAAATTTGTCACTCAAAAAGTATGAAATCTCATATTTACACTTCATTCTTTTTAAAAGTCATTCTTGATCCTCTAAATATAAAATTTGGGGCAAATTTGCCACTCAAAAAGTATGAAATCTCATATTTGCACTTCATTTTTTTTTAAAAGTCATTGTTGACACTCCAAATAAAAATTAGGGGCAAATTTGCCATTCAAAAAGTATGAAATCTCATATTTGCACTTCATTGTTTTTTAAAGTTATTCTTGACACTCCAAATACAAATTAGGGGCAAATTTGCCACTCAAAAAGTATGAAATATCATATTTGCACTTCATTTTTTTAAAAGTCGTTTTTAATACTCCAAATACAAATTAGGGGCAAATTTGCCACTCAAAAAGTATGAAATCTCATATTTGCACTTCATTTTTTTTAAAAGTCATTTTTGACACTCCAAATACAAATTAGGGGCAAATTTGTCACTCAAAAAGTATGAAATCTCATATTTACACTTCATTCTTTTTAAAAGTCATTCTTGATCCTCTAAATATAAAATTTGGGGCAAATTTGCCACTCAAAAAGTATGAAATCTCATATTTGCACTTCATTTTTTTTAAAGTCATTTTGACACTTCAAATAAAAATTAGGGGCAAATTTGCCACTCAAAATGTAAGAAATATCATATTTGCACATCATTCTTTTTAAAAGTAATTTTCGACACTCCAAACAGAAATTATGGGCAAATTTGTCACTTAAAAAGTATGAAATCTCATATTTTCACTTCATTTTTTTTAAAAGTCATTCTAGACAATTCAAATACAAATTAGGGTAAATTTGCCACTGAAAATGTATGAAATATCATATTTGCACTTCATTTTTTTTAAAAGTCATTTTTGAAACTCTAAATAAAATTAGGGGCAAATTTGCCACTCAAAAAGTAAGAAAATTTCAAATTTGCACTTCATTTTTTTAAAAGACATATTTGACAATCCAAATATAAATTAGGGCAATTTGCCACTCTAAAACTATGAAATATCATATTTTCACTTCATTTTTTCAAAAAGTCATTTTTGAAACTCCAAATAAAAATTAGGGGCAAATTGCCACTCAAAAAGTAAGGAATATAATATTTGCACTTCATTTTTTATACAAGTTATTCTTGACACTCCAAATACAAATTAGGGGCAAATTTGCCACTCAAAAAGTATGAAATCTCATATTTTCACTTCATTTTTTTTAAAAGTCATTTTCACACTCCAAATAAATATTAAGGGCAAATTTGGCACTCAAAAAGTATGAAATTTCATATTTGCACTTCATTTTTTTTAAAAGTCATTTTCACACTCCAAATACAAATTAGTGGCAAATTTTTTTTTTTTTTAAAGGGGACGGAACCCCGGCAAAATGCATTAAAGTAAATAAAGTAAAAATATGTACAAACTACTAGAGGCATACCTCTAGGGGTGGTTTTTAGTGTACCACCCAAACTCTAACACAATATCCTAACATCATAATAACACTTGCAAAGTTAAAAAAATTGACAATTATATCTATGTAATTGATAACTATGGTATTGCTAAACTTTAACTTTGCATACAAAAATGGAGTATCTAAATTCTGCAACCATTTCTTCTGACTTCTAACATGATCACATACTTTCAAACCATGAATCTCGTTACCCTCTTGCTCCATCCAAATTTGATAAACTTTGAAAGCAGTCCAGTCCAAATCTCGTTTTAACCCATACCCACTTAAAATTTTCTGCAGCCCAACACGAAAAACAGGAGCCCAATATACTTTATACCATATCCCTACAGCCCATTTTCCACAAAACAATTGACTTTTATATCTAATCCATTCACCACTTTGACAACAGACTGCATACAAATTACATGCCAACCTTTCAATCCAATCAACTTGACTATTAAAATCTTTACATAACAATGCCAAACCTGAATTAGCCAATTGATTCAGCCAGTCCTCATACCAACTAATCATACCAAATGTATACCAATCATCAAAAACAATTAAGCTATGCCGATCCCAATAATCAACAATTGCAACAACCAGCTGATTTACACCTCTTTGACCTGGTAAAGTCAAAACTACCTTTTCCTCATAAATCACTAAAACAACCCAGCACAACAAATTACCACTTATAATTTAATCCGGCAAAGTCAAAACTACCTTTCCCTCATGAATCATTAAAACAACCCAGCACAAAAAATTACCACTTATAATTTGACCCGGAAAAGTCAAACATGCATCTTTCTCAAATATCCGTTTACACATATGATTGCAGCCATAACACATGAATATATTTATCAGATCAGAACTAATCCACCAACACAATCTAATGTCTTCATTCATAAAATGGCATAGCAACATGAAATAATTCATTGTAACTAAATGATTAGTATGAAAGAAAGAACTCATACTAACCCATTTCTGTACAATTCCAGCTATATTCCTGCTACAACTCAGATGCTCTTCCAAACTCATTGACCATCTATTACATACACATAGCACTCCCAAATCTGGAAACAACAAAGCTGCATTTTCCATATCACATCGACACCCTATACTTTCCCATCTGCAATAGCAGCCGACAACAATCAAACCAAACCACCCATTGCCCTTCTGATTACTCCCAAATATATGAATACAGCAGCAACAAAATATCCAGCTAGCATCACACAACCATTCAAACCAATAGACAACCTTTAATGAACTTGACATGACAACAAACAATAGAAATTGGGTATCACAGTAATCTGTGATAATGGTAGCCCAATACAGTGTTGACCAAAAAAGGTAGTCAACAGCAGACAAGTAGCCTAACTCAGTTATAAGCATCATAAATCCCTGTCTCCACTTCATAATATAACATGCACTTCTACTGTTCATGTTTACAGGAAATTTCAACTTACAACTAGTTATCTCACTTACCAAATAAACGCTAAGGACAACAACAAAGATCTTCCATGAGAAAAAGTAAAGTTTTTCCAACCTTATTACTCCTGTAAAATAGATTAAAGTGCCACATCCTAGCACAAAACCCAATATCCCCAAACCTATGCATCTTTGGCCATTAATTTTGACACTTAAAATCCAAAAAGGCTTGTGAACAAATACAAACCCATTGGTTTTAACGGAATCATAGACACATTTAAATAAAAACAATGAACCAAAAGACTTGAACTCTATCCATCTCCACCTTATAACACCAATAATCCCACCCGAACCCAGATATATAAATCGACACTGAACCAGAAAACACTCCTCACAAGCAGTCCAGTAGTTCCATCCCATGATATGCATCCTCAATCCTTGCCTGCATTGCAGCACAAAGGCACTTCTACTACACCTTATTGCAAGCAATTTCAACATAACATGGATCAACTCACTGAGATTCCTAAAAAAGGTAAGGTATTTAAAATGGGTAAAATAAAATAAAGACCAAAAACCCTCAAACATCCTTGTATCACCAGGTAAATCTACAGTGCTAACCACCAGCACAAAACAATTTTCCACCCAATATCCTATGCATGCCTTATACCAAGACAGATTAGACACAATCAGAATAAAATTCCAATGCAATGTACTTAATGACAAAACCAAACAATTAGACTTATAAACATGACAAGGTATAATATGCATGACTACCCATCTACCCCTTATATCTTCAGCCCAACCCTGCCTCCCAAAAAATATTTTAATGAATATCATGAAGCACTGTTATGAGTATTTCCATTACCATTCATCTCCATCCCATCATTAAACTTACAATTCCAAATTTCAGAAGCAGCCACAGATTGAATAGATTTTTTAATCCTCAATCCCATAAGCCTCCACCTGCTCACATTTATAATAATATCCATTAATTGCTCCTTTGACCTTGCCTTAGATTGATACAACCTTAGATTCCTTTCCTGCTAAATGAAATACACAAGAGCCCTCACCACAAGTCTTTGAATAACACTCCAAATAGACTTACTAATAGGTCTATCTTGAAGGTATTCAATGATTTCATTCCAACTAAAAGGAGCTAGTTCTAGCTTAGACATTTCCTTCAACTTTGTCCATAACCACCTTGGCCATTCACACTCAAAGAACAAATGAGAGTGACTGTCCTTCTCTCTTTTACAAAATACACATTTCACTTCAATCTGAACAGCTTCACCCATGAATCTATCCTGTGTTCTCAACTTCTGATTCATGGCAACCCAAGTTATGAATGAATGCCTAGGGATACATTGGGAAAACCAAACAAGCTTTGCCCATTTGACATCATCAAATTGAGTTACCAAGTCATTCCATACCACATTAACAGAGAAAGGAACAGTTTTACCTTTACTTGTGCACCACAACAATCTATCTCTTCTACCAGGTATTAATAAAGGTGGTGGTAAGTCAAAAAATTCTGGAAATCTAGTCTTCCACTCATCTGGAATATTCCAATCTCCATTCACAACAAGGTCTGCAACAGTTGATTTTAAACTTAACTCAGACCTATAGATATCCATACTAGTAATGACACAACCCAGGGGCCTCAATGGATGCCAATTGTCATACCATGCAGAAGTTTGCTCACCATTACCAAGCCTATACACAATAAACTTTCTTATATCCTCCTTACACTCCATGATGCATCTCCAACTCCAACATTCATTACCAGGTGATTTATAAGACCAAAAGTTCTTGCCTTTTAATCTCACAGTTTTAATCCACTTCACCCAAATAGAGTTCTTATCATTTACAAGATTCCATACATGTCTAGAAATAAGAGCAACATTCCAAACATGTAAAGATTTAATTCCCAAACCCCCTTGCCTTCTCAATTTACAAACATCAGACCATTTCACCTTAGACTGACTTCTTTTGTATTCACCTTGACTCCACAAAAAACCCCTAATTATTCTTTAAATATCATAAGATATACTTTTTGGTAGTACAAACATGGATGACCAGTAGACTTGCAAAGAAGTTAATACAGAATTAATCAATTGCAATCTACCTGCAAAAGACAAAGATTTAGTCTTCCAATTAATCACTCTCTTCTTAACCTTTTCAATCAACTCAATACAATCCTTCTGCTTTAATCTGGTAGACAAAAGTGGAACTCCTAAATATCTCACAGGTAACTGCCCAACAGCAAATGGCATAACTTGCTGTATCTGTCTTTGAACACTTTTCCCAACATTCCCAAAAAAAGTAGTACTCTTATCCAAGCTAGCCACTAACCCAGACACACTACTAAACTCATCCAATGCCTTTTTCAACACACCCACAGATTTAATATCAGCATTAAAAAAAAGAAGAAGGTCATCAGCAAAACAGAGGTGAGTAAGCTCAATAGCATCACATCTCAAGTGAAAAACAAAATCATCATCTGCATCTACTTGTCTTTTGATCATTAAAGTTAAAACTTCCATGACCAAAGTAAACAAATATGGAGACATAGGATCCCCTTGCCTAAGCCCTCTAGCACCATGAAAATAACCAAGATGATCACCATTGACATTTATAGTGAAAGAAGTAGATGTTACACAATTCATTATCCACATGACCATACAAGGATGAAAACCAAATCTAATCAGACAATCTCTCAAGAAACTCCACTCCACAGTGTCATAGGCTTTTTGAACATCTATTTTAAAAGCACACTTGGCAGGTCCTCGAACCTTTTTCCTATGATAATTCCTTAATAACTCTTGGGTTAAAAGGATATTATCACTAATCTGCCTTCCAGGAATAAAAGCACTTTGATTCATGTCAACAATATCATTCAATGCACCCTTTATCCTATTAGCTATTACCTTACTAATGCATTTAAGTATCACATTACAGCAGGCAATAGGTCTGAATTCAGTAACTCTTTGAGGATTACTTACCTTTGGTACAAGTGCAATGATAGTTGCATTGACTTCCTTCAAAAGCTTACCATTCTGAAAGTAATCCCTCACTGCTTTACACACATCATCTCCCACAATACTCCATGATGCTTTAAAAAACTTGGATGAATAACCATCTGGACCTGGAGCTTTATCATCTGCTATATCAAACAAAGCAAGTTTAATTTCCTCATTAGTTACATACCTTACCATGTGATTAGCCTCAGTAACAGAGATCTTTTTTGTGAATAACAACTCAGGATTTAAAATTTGTTGAACAGCCTTGCTACAACCCAACACATTCTTGAAATGTAGCACAAATTGATCAGCAGCCTGCTTTCCAAAGAATCTAACTCCATTACTATCTTCAATAGATTCAATCCTACTTCTATTCAACCTCTCCTTCACAGATCTATGAAAGAATTTAGAGTTCTGATCTCCTTCCTTCAACCAATCAATCTTAGACTTCTGTTTTACAATTCTTCATCAATTACAGCATTATTATAAGCCTTAATTGCATCAGCTTCCCTCTCTCTTAAACACTTATTTGTTGGATCCTTTTCCATATCCACTTGAATCCTTTCCAACACCTCTCTACACTTTTTGACATTCAAAAACACATTACCTTGACAATAATTCAATTTCCTAATTGGTTTCTTCAACTTTTTCAATTTAGAAACAAGCTGATACATTGAGAAACCAACCACTTCCTCCTTCCATATTTCACTAACTATTGGCAAGAAACCAGATTTGATAGCCAAATAATTAGGAAACTTAAACGGCTTAGGCTTAGCCTTCTGCATACCATGAATATTAAGAATGATGGGAGAATGATCAGAATGTAAAAAAGGGTGAAATTGAGCTTTTGCATTAGGAAACATGGACATAAACTGATCATTCCCCATTGCTCTATCTAACTTTTTCAAAACCCCATCACTCTTACCAGGTTTTTGATTCCAAGTGAATCTTAACCCAGACATGCACAAATCATCAATCTTAATTTCAGCAATACATTCCATAAATTCACTCATTCCTCTGGAAATAGAAGAAGCACCGGAAGAATGTTCACTTGGTTCCAATGTATCATTAAAATCACCCATAACAACCCATGGCAAATTTTTAACAGAATTATGATGACATTTTAAACTCTGCCATAAGTTTCTTCTAGGAATCCTACAATGATGTCCATACACCACAGAATAATAAAAACCTTTCTGATCATTTACAGACTCCACATAACAATGAATAGCTTGAGCATGCTGTTCTAACACCATAATTCTAACACTATTAGGGTCCCATCCAAGCATAATCCTAGTTCCACTCACACACTGTGAACTATTTGACACCCAATCCCAGTTACCAAACATTTTATTACCTATTCTATCCAAATTCTTTTTACTCACATGAGTTTCAATAAGACCACAAATACTAAACCCATTCTCATTAATAAACTTTTAAACCTAATTTTGATTAGAGACATTAGTGATGCCTCTAACATTCCAAACTAATATTTTGGCATCCATTAACACAAACCAGAAGAGTTAATACCTTCAATACCCTGCTGCACATTATTAAAATCTGGGCCCTCCACCCTCATAAAAGCAGCAGCCTCATTAGTATCAGATGCCACATCCTCCTCATCTTCAAAATTAGGACTCAACCCATATTCAGAACATTTATCAGTCCAATAATCCAATTGTGCAGTTGACCAGTCCTTTCTTACAGCTTTATCAGGGTATTTCTTCAACTCAAGATATGCTTCAACAGCCATTCTTTGAAACACATACATACCCAATTCAGTATCCCAATCAGCTTCTGAATCTGAATCATTCATATCATCATTTTCATTATCCTCACCCAAAACACTATACATATTGGAAGTGTAAACCTCACCTTGCTTTGACCCCTTCTCATTCACAGTTTCTGACTTACTCTTTTGCTTCAAAGCAACACTCTTACTTACATTTTCATTAACAGCTCTATTACTATTTTCATTTTCCTTCATCCCACTAGTAGATGCCCCATTCATGTCCACCTCTCCACTATACTTATGCCCACTAACATCAACTGGAATGGAATTAACTTTAGATTTATCACCTAAATCACTCTTTGGCCTATATTGAACATTAGTACCTTTACCTTGAAAATTATTCTGCTGTGCCACTCTAATTCTACTGAATACATTTCCCTTAACAGGTAAGTCACCTTTACTATGATATTGTTGCTTATTCTGCCCACTATACCCCTGTTGTATAAAATTTGAATTCCCTCTAACTTGAACATTCCTTGAACCCCTATTAATACTCTGCTGCCAATTAGAATTTAGCTTCTCAACAATCTTATTCTTTCTTCCCACAGTTTGAAACCCCTCATTGTCTTTCCCATCATGAGTTCCACCTAAACCTTCAGACTCCTTCACCTTTAAAGCTTCTTTTATAACCCTAGCAGCCTGCTCATCTTCAGATAAAGGTCTTTTCTTACATAAATTAAAACCATGCCCAAAAACTTTACAATGCTTACACACAGGTGGCTTCCATTGAAAAGAAACTTCTAATTTGCCCACCTTTGGAAGAAAATCATCAATTGCAGGATATTCAAATTCAATTGCACTTGGTAGTTCTTCATCTGCTACAAACTCCACTAGAACTCTAGCATACCCCAACCTTCCATTCTTATTCAGACATCTATCCATAGTTGCTTTGTCCATAACTATAGGTCTACCAACACTGCTAGCAAGCTTACCAATGCCCTTGCCATTCCACAATTCAATAGGTAGATTATGAATGCATATCCACAGAGGCACTTTATATGGCTCAATCTTTTCAAGCCACACTCCAGGTTTCCATTGATTAAGAAAAAAAGGCACACCCTCTACAAGCCATGGACCACTCTCCAGTACAGACTTCATTCCTTGTTCACTTTTAAACTTACAGAGATAGAATCCAGCAGCAGTCTTAGTAATCTCCTTTAAATCAAACATTCTCCACATTCTTCTTAGATTAGAGTTTACTACCTGATAGTCCATAGAAGTACCCACAAAATAACCATAAAGCTGCAATTTAAACTGACTACCACCTTTTTTAACTTCATCTGCTGTAAACTGAACCCTTTTCTGCCCATTAGGAAGCCTAATTGGAGGTATAAACTCCATTTTAACTTCTTCCTCTTCACTTGACTTCTTGATCAATTCAGCAAATGAAATTCTACCACTATTCCATACATTTCTCTGAGAATTAGTCTCACCAGACTTATCATGAGCAACCTTAAGTGGAATCCTATCACCATTTCCATTTTCACTCACAGCATTCTGTTTAATTTGCTCTTGATGAGTACTACCATCATTATGGCATTCCTTATCACCATTAGTTTGATCATAACACATGTCAACATCAGTCTCACTAACAACCTTACTCTGTTCATCACAAGTAATCACCATCTCCTCATTATCTAAATTAACAATAACATCTCCAAATTTCACATTACCAAATATGCCCTCCTTAAATACTTTAGTAACATATTCAGATGCAGTCTTATACATTTCAGATTGATTAGGTGCATTAAGTTCATTACTAACCCCTTGTTTATTCAAAGCACCCACTGAACCATCAGTATTATCTATCTTAGATTCAAAATAGCCAATAGTCTCTTTCACAGATTTACCTAATACATCTTGTGTTCCATCCACCATACACTCATTCATACAATCCTCATTAAGCTTATTACCAGCAGAGTTAGCAATACCAATTTGAAAAGGGGTACCTGATGTAGGCAGATTCAGCAAAGGGAATGCATCAATCTCTTGTCTATTCTTCTTAGTAGCTTTATCTGGATCCGAGTACCCTTGTTCAACAGCTCCTTTTTTAAGTTTCTGCTTACGTTTCTTAGGTCTTCCAGCTTTCTTCTTAATCTGAGAGTGAATATAACTCATCTTCACATCATCCCCTTCAGTAGCACTATGCTTTGCAGCCCTCAACATAGCTCTATTTTGAGCAGGACTCAAATTCATCCCATAATTATTATCATTCAAACGCTGTACAGGCGTATGAAATTTCTCAGAATTTTGTGAATTAGGCGGGTCTGGAGGTCGATTACACGACTCAACAGGGTTTTGTGATGAACTCATGAAACGATTTATGGATTTTAGGGAAGGTTTTAATATAATTAATTGGTCGGAATAGCAATAAATTGGTCGGAATATCAAACTGTCAGAAATCGCCTCTAGAAGCAGAGAAAACTAGGGTTTTTTTTTTTTTTTTTTTTTTTTAAATTAGGGGCAAATTTGCCACTCAAAAGTAAGAAATATTATATTTGCACTTCATTCTTTTTAAGAGTCATTATTGACACTCCAAATAAAAGATAGGGGCAAATTTGTCACTCAAAGGGTGTGTTTGGTGTAACTAGCTGGTAGCTGGAGCTGAAAGCTTGTAGTTGGAGCTTGTAGCTGGAGCTTATTTTTGGAGCTGGAAGCTGGAGCTTATATAAATTTTTAGAAGTGTTTGTTAAAGTAGCTGGAGCTGGAGCTTAATATGTGAATAGACATAAAAGGACAAAAAGTTTAAATCAAAGACATGTAGAGAGGGGTATTCATGTAATTTCACACCGAATAAGCTTGTAGCTTATTTTAAAAGCTAGTTGAAGTAGCTTATTATTCTAGAGCTTATTTTTTCAATAAGCTCCCAATAAGCTCCTACACTTTTGTATGCCAAACAAAGCTTGTTTTGGAAAAAATAAGCTCAAGCTCCAACAAGCTCCAACAAGCTAGTTTGCCGAACATAGCCAAAAAGTATGAAATCTCATATTTGTATTCATTTTTTTAAAAAGTTATTCTTGACACTCCAAATACAAATTAGGGGCAAATTTGCCACTCAAAAAGTATGAAATCTCATATTTGCACTTTATTTTTTTTAAAAGTCATTTTTGAAACTTTAAATAAAAATTAGGGACAAATTTGCCACTCAAAAAGTAAGAAATATCATATTTGCACTTCATTTTTTTTAAAAGTCTTTTTAGACACTTCAAATACAAATTAGGGTAAATTTGCAACCCAAAATGTATGAAATATCATATTTGTACTTCATTTTTCTTAAAAGTCATTTTTGAAACTCCAAATAAAATTAGAGGCAAATTTGTCACTCAAAAAGTAAGAAATCTCATATTTGCACTTCATTTTATTTAAAAGTCATTTTTGACACTCCAAATACAAATTAGGGAAAATTTGTCACTCAAAAAGTATAAAATATCATATTTGAACTTCATTTTTTTTTAAAGTCATTTTTGAAATTCCAAATACAAATTAGGGGCAAATTTGCCACTCAAAAATAAGAAAATATCATATTAGCACTTCATTTTTTTTAAAAGTCATTTTTGACACTTCAAATACAAATTAGGGAGAAATTTGTCACTTAAAAAGTAAGAAATATCATATTTGCACTTTATTCTTGTTAAAAGTCATTCTCGACACTTCAAATACAAATTATGGGCAAATTTGCAACTCAAAAAGAATTAAATATCATATTTGCACTACACTTATTTTGAAATTAATTTTTGACACTTCAAATACAAATTAGGGGTAAATTTGCCACTCAAAAAGTATGAAATATCATATTTGCACTTCATTTTTTTTAAAAGTTATTTTTGAAACTTCAAATACAAATTATGGGTAAATTGCCACTTAAAAAGTAAGAAATATCATATTTGCACTTCATTTTTTTAAAGAGTCATTCTTGATACTACAAATACAAATTAAGGGCAAAATTGCCATTCAAAAAGTAAGAAATATCATATTTACACTTCATTTTTTTAAAAAGTCATTCTTGATACTACAAATACAAATTAAGGGCAAAATTGCCACTCAAAAAGTAAGAAATATCATATTTACACTTCATTTTTTTAAAAAGTCATTCTTGACACTACAAATATAAATTAGGGGCAAATTTGTCACTTAAAAAGTATGAAATCTCATATTTTCACTTCATTTTTTTTAAAAGTCATTGTTGACAATCCAAATAAAAATTAGGGGCAAATTTGCCACTCAAAAAGTATGAAATCTCATATTTGCCCTTCATTTTTTTTAAAGTTATTTTTGACACTCCAAATACAAATTAGGGGCAAATTTGCCACTCAAAAATTATGAAATCTCATATTTACACTTCACTTATTTTGAAAGTCAATCTTGAAACTCCAAATTAAAATTAGGGGCAAATTTGCCACTAAAATAGTATGAAATCTCATATTTGCACTTCATTTTTTAAAAAGTCATTTTCTTGACACTCCAAATACAAATTAGGGGCAAATTTGCCACTCAAAAAGTATGAAATATCATATTTGCACTTCATTTTTTTTAAAAGTAATTTTTGAAACTACAAATACAAATTAGTGGCAAATTTGCCACACAGAAACTAAGAAATATCATATTTGCACTTCATTTTTTTTAAAAGTCATTTTTGACACTACAAATATAAATTAGGGGCAAATTTGCCACTAAAAAAGTATGAAATCTCATATTCGCACTTCATTTTTTTTAAAAGTCATTGTTGACACTCCAAATAAAAATTAGGGACAAATTTCCCACTCGAAATGTATGAAATCTCATATTTGCAATTCACTTATTTTAAAGTCATTCTTGACACTCCAAATTAGGGGCAAATTTGCCACTAAAATAGTATGAAATCTCATATTTGCACTTCATTTTTTTAAAAAGTCATTCTTGACACTCCAAATACAAATTAGGGGCAAATTTGCCACTCAAAAAGTATGAAATATCATATTTGCACTTCATTTTTTTTAAGAGTATTTTTTGAAACTACAAATACAAATTAGGTGAAAATTTGCCACTCAAAAAGTAAGAAATATAATATTTGCACTTCATTCTTTTTAAAAGTCATTCTTGACACTCCAAATACAAATTAGGGGCAAATTTGCACTCAAAAAGTATGAAATCTCATATTTGCATTTCATTTTTTTTTAAAGTCATTTTTGACACTCCAAATATAAATTAGGGGCAAATTTGCCACTCAAAAAGTATGAAATATCAAATTTGCACTTCATTCTTTTTGAAAGTCATTCTTGATCCTCCAAATACAAATTAGGGGCAAATTTGCTACTAGAAAAGTATGAAATCTTCATTTTTTTTAAAAGTCATTCTTTACGCTCCAAATAAAAATTAGGGGCAAATTTGCCACTCAAAATGTAAGAAATATCATATTTGCACTTCGTTCTTGTTAAAAGTCATTTTCGACAATCCAAATACAAATTAGGGGCAAATTTGCCAATCAAAAAGTATGAAATCTCATATTTTTACTTCAATTTTTAAAAGTAATTTTTGACACTCCAAATACAAATTAGAGTCAAATTTACCACTCAAAAAGTATGAAATATCATATTTGCACCTCAATTTTATAAGTCATTTTTGATACTCCAAATACAAATTAGGAGCAAATTTGCCACTGAAAAAGTATGAAATATCATATTTGCATTTCATTTTTTTTTTTAAAGTCATTTTTGACACTCCAAATATAAATTAAGGGTCATTTTTCCAACTAAAAAAGTATGAAATATCATATTTGCACTTCATTCTTTTTAAGAGTCATTCTTGATCCTATAAATACAAATGAGGGGCAAATTTGCTACTCAAAAAGTATGAAATCTCATATTTGCACTTCATTTTTTTTAAAAGTCATTCTTGACACTCAAAATAAAAATTAGGGGAAAATTTGCCACTTAAAAATTATGAAATCTCATATTTACACTTCATTTTTTTTTTTAAAGTTATTTTTGACACTCCAAATATAAATTAGGGCAAATTTACCACTCAAAAAGTATGAAATATCAAATTTGCACTTCATTCTTTTTAAGAGTCATTCTTGATCCTCTAAATACAAATTAGGGGCAAATTTGCTACTCAAAAAGTATGAAATCACATATTAGCACTTCATTTTTTTTAAAATTCATTCTTGACACTCCAAATAAAAATTAGGGGGCAAATTTGCCAATCAAAAAGTATGAAATCTCTTATTTACACTTCATTTTTTTTAAAGTTATTTTTGACAATCCAAATACAAATTAGGGGCAAATTTGCCATTTAGAAAGTATGAAATATCATATTTGGACTTCATTTTTTTTAAAAGTCATTCTTGACACTACAAATAAAAATTAGGGTCAAATTTGCCATAAAAAAGTTTGAAATCTCATATTTGTACTTCATTTTTTTTTTAAAGTCAATCTTGGCACTCCAAATACAAAATAGGGGCAAATTTGCCACTAAAAAAGTTTGAAATATCATATTTACACTTCATTTTTTTAAAAGTCATTTTTAACATTCTAAATACAAATTATGGGCAAATTTGCCACTCAAAAGGAAGAAATATCATATTTGCACTTCATTCTTCTTAAAAGTCATTCTCGACACTCTAAATACAAATTAGGGCAAATTTGCCACTCAAAAAGTATGAAATATCATATTTGCACTTCATTTTTTTTAAAGTAATTTTTGAAACTACAAATATAAATTAGGGGCAAATTTGCCACTCAAAAAGTAAGAAATATCATATTTGCACTTAATTCTTTTTAAAAGTCATTCTTGACACTCCAAATACAAATTAGAGGCAAATTTGCACTCAAAAAGTATGAAATCTCATATTTGCACTGTATTTTTTTTAAAAGTCATTTTTGACACTCCAAATACAAATTAGAGGCAAATTTTCCACTCAAAAAGTATGAAATATCAAATTTGCACTTCATTCTTTTTGAAAGTCAATTTTTATCCTCTAAATACCAATTAGGGGCAAATTTGTCACTCAAAAAGTATGAAATATCATATTTGCACTTCCTTTTTTTTAAAAGTCATTTTTGACATTCCAAATACAAATTAGGGGCAAATTTGCCATTCAAAAAGTATGAAATATCAAATTTGCACTTCTTTCTTTTTAAGAGTCATTCTTGATCCTCTAAATACAAATTAGGGGCAAATTTGCCACTCAAAAAGTATGAAATATCATATTTGCACTTCATTTTTTTTAAAGTCATTTTTAACATTCTAAATACAAATTATGGGCAAATTTGACACTCAAAAGGAAGAAATATCATATTTGCACTTCATTCTTCTTAAAAGTCATTCTCGACACTCTAAATACAAATTAGGGCAAATTTGCCACTCAAAAAGTATGAAATATCATATTTGCACTTCATTTTTTTTAAAAGTAATTTTTGAAACTACAAATACAAATTAGGGGCAAATTTGCCACTCAAAAAGTAAGAAATATCATATTTGCACTTAATTCTTTTTAAAAGTCATTCTTGACACTCCAAATACAAATTAGAGGCAAATTTGAACTCAAAAAGTATGAAATCTCATATTTGCACTTTATTTTTTTTAAAAGTCATTTTTGACACTCCAAATACAAATTAGAGGCAAATTTTCCACTCAAAAAGTATGAAATATCAAATTTGCACTTCATTCTTTTTGAAAGTCAATTTTTATCCTCTAAACACAAATTAGGGGCAAATTTGCCACTCAAAAAGTATGAAATATCATATTTGCACTTCCTTTTTTTTAAAAGTCATTTTTGACACTCCAAATACAAATTAGGGGCAAATTTGTCATTCAAAAAGTATGAAATATCAAATTTGCACTTCTTTCTTTTTAAGAGTCATTCTTGATCCTCTAAATACAAATTAGGGGCAAATTTGCCACTCAAAAAGTATGAAATATCAAATTTTCACTTAATTCTTTTTGAAAGTCATTCTTGATCCTCTAAATACAAATTAGGTGCAAATTTGCCACTCAAAAAGTATAAAATATCAAATTTGCACTTCATTCTTTTTAAAAGTCATTCGTGATCCTCTAAATACAAATTAGGGGCAAATTTGCCACTCAAAAAGTATGAAATATCATATTTGCACTTCCTTTTTTTTAAAAGTCATTTTTGACACTCCAAATACAAATTAGGGGCAAATTTACCACTCAAAAAGTATGAAATCTCATATTTGCACATCACTTATTTTGAAAGTCAATCTTGACACTCCAAATTAAAATTATGGGCAAATTTACCACTAAAATAGTATGAAATCTCAAATTTGCACTTCATTCTTTTTAAGAGTCATTCTAGATCCTCTAAATACAAATTAGGGGCAAATTTGCTACTCAAAAAGTTTGAAATCTCATATTTGCACTTCATTTTTTTTAAAGTAATTTTTGAAACTACAAATACAAATTAGTGGCAAATTTGCCACTCAAAAAGAAAGAAATATCATATTTTCACTTCATTTTTTTTAAAAGTCATTCTTCACACTACAAATATAAATTAGGGGCAAATTTGCCACTCAAAAAGTATGAAATCTCATATTTGCACTTCATTTTTTTTAAAAGTCATTGTTGACACTCTAAATAAAAATTAGGGGCAAATTTGCCACTCAAAAAGTATGAAATCTCATATTTGCACATCACTTATTTTAAAAGTCATTCTTGACAATCCAAATTAAAATTAGGGGCAAATTTGCAACTAAAATAGTAAGAAATCTCATATTTGCACTTCATTTTTTTAAAAATTAATTCTTGACACTCCAAATACAAATTAGGGGCAAATTTGCCACTCAAAAAGTTTGAAATATCATATTTGCACTTCAATTTTTTTAAGAGTAATTTTTGAAACTACAAATACAAATTAGGGGCAAATTTGCCACTCAAAAAGTAAGAAATATAATATTTGCACTTCATTCTTTTTAAAAGTCATTCTTGACACTCCAAATACAAATTAGGGGCAAATTTGCATTCAAAA
Source organism: Helichrysum umbraculigerum (assembly GCA_949592205.1). Classification (NCBI taxonomy): domain Eukaryota; kingdom Viridiplantae; phylum Streptophyta; class Magnoliopsida; order Asterales; family Asteraceae; genus Helichrysum; species Helichrysum umbraculigerum. The sequence goes on from CATIUR010000001.1 coordinate 100,754,509, forward strand.
AGTATGAAATCTCATATTTGCATTTCATTTTTTTATAAATCATTTTTGACACTCCAAATACAAATTATGGGCAAATTTGTCACTCAAAAAGTATGAAATATCAAATTTGCACTTCATTCTTTTTAAGAGTCATTCTAGATCCTCTAAATACAAATTAGGGGCAAATTTGCTACTCAAAAAGTTTGAAATCTCATATTTGCACTTCATTTTTTTTTTAAAAGTCATTCTTGACACTCCAAATAAAAATTAGGGGCAAATTTGCCACTCAAAAAGTATGAAATCTCATATTTACACTTCATTTTTTTTAAAGTTATTTTTGACACACCAAATACAAATTAAGGGCAAATTTGCCACTTAGAAAGTATGAAATATCATATTTGCACTTCTTTTTTTTTTAAAGTCATTCTTGACACTACAAATAAAAATTAGGGTCAAATTTGCCATAAAAAAGATTGAAATCTCATATTTGCACTTCATTTTTTTTTAAAAGTCAATCTTGGCACTCCAAATACAAATTAGGGGCAAATTTGTCACTAAAAAAGTATGAAAAATCATATTTGCACTTCATTTTTTTTAAATTCATTTTTAACATTCTAAATACAAATTATGGGCAAGTTTGCCACTCAAAATGAAGAAATATCATATTTGCGCTTCATTCTTTTTAAAAGTCATTCTCGACACTCTAAATACAAATTAGGGCAAATTTGCCCCTCAAAAAGTAAGAAATATCATATTTGCACTTAATTCTTTTTAAAAGTCATTCTTGACACTTCAAATACAAATTAGAGGCAAATTTGCACTCAAAAAGTATGAAATCTCATATTTGCACTTTATTTTTTTTAAAAGTCATTTTTGACACTCCAAATAACAATTAGAGGCAAATTTTCCACTCAAAAAGTATGAAATAACAAATTTGCACTTCATTCTTTTTGAAAGTCAATTTTTATCCTCTAAATACAAATTAGGGGCAAATTTGACACTCAAAAAGTATGAAATATCATATTTGCACTTCCTTTTTTTTAAAAGTCATTTTTGACACTCCAAATACAAATTAGGGGCAAATTTACCATTCAAAAAGTATGAAATATCAAATTTGCACTTCTTTCTTTTTAAGAGTCATTCTTGATCCTCTAAATAAAAATTAGGGGCAAATTTGCCACTCAAAAAGTATGAAATATCAAATTTGCACTTAATTCTTTTTGAAAGTCATTCTTGATCCTCTAAATACAAATTAGGTGCAAATTTGCCACTCAAAAAGTATAAAATATCAAATTTGCACTTCATTCTTTTTAAAAGTCATTCGTGATCCTCTAAATACAAATTAAGGGCAAATTTGCTACTCAAAAAGTATGAAATCTCAAATTTGCACTTCATTTTTTTTTTAAAGTTATTTTTGACACTCCAAATACAAATTAGGGGCAAATTTGCCACTCAAAAAGTATGAAATCTCATATTTGCACTTCACTTATTTTGAAAGTCAATCTTGACACTCAAAATTAAAATTATGGGCAAATTTACCACTAAAATAGTATGAAATCTCATATTTGCACTTCATTTTTTTTAAAAGTCATTTTCTGGACACTCCAAATACAAATTAGGGGCAAATTTGCCACTCAAAAAGTATGAAATATCATATTTGCACTTCATTTTTTTTTAAAGTAATTTTTGAAACTACAAATACAAATTAGTGGCAAATTTGCCACTCAAAAAGTAAGAAATATCATTTTTTGACTTAATTTTTTTTAAAAGTCATTCTTCACACTACAAATATAAATTAGGGGCAAATTTGCCACTCAAAAAGTATGAAATCTCATATTTGCACTTCATTTTTTTTAAAAGTAATTGTTGACACTCCAAATAAAAATTAGGGACAAATTTGCCACTCAAAAAGTATGAAATCTCATATTTACACTTCACATATTTTAAAAGTCATTCTTGACAATCCAAATTAAAATTAGGGGCAAATTTGCAAATAAAATAGTATGAAATCTCATATTTGCACTTCATTTTTTGAAAAATTCATTCTTGACACTCCAAATAAAAATTAGGGGCAAATTTGCCACTCAAAAAGTTTGAAATATCATATTTGCACTTCAATTTTTTTAAGAGTAATTTTTGAAACTACAAATACAAATTAGGGGCAAATTTACCACTCAAAAAGTAAGAAATATAATATTTGCACTTCATTTTTTTAAAAGTCATTTTTGACACTCCAAATACAAATTAGGGGCAAATTTGCATTCAAAAAGTATGAAATCTCATATTTGCACTTCATTTTTTTATAAGTCATTTTTGACACTCCAAATACAAATTATGGGCAAATTTGTCACTCAAAAAGTATGAAATATCAAATTTGCACTTCATTCTTTTTAAGAGTCATTCTAGATCCTCTAAATACAAATTAGGGGCAAATTTGCTACTCAAAAAGTTTGAAATCTCATATTTGCACTTCATTTTTTTTAAAAGTTATTTTTGACACACCAAATACAAATTAGGGGCAAATTTGCCACTTAGAAAGTATGAAATATCATATTTGCACTTCTTTTTTTTTAAAAGTCATTCTTGACACTACAAATAAAAATTAGGGTCAAATTTGCCATAAAAAAGATTGAAATCTCATATTTGCACTTCATTTTTTTTTAAAAGTCAATCTTGGCACTCCAAATACGAATTAGGGGCAAATTTGTCACTAAAAAAGTATGAAAAATCATATTTGCACTTCATTTTTTTTAAATTCATTTTTAACATTCTAAATACAAATTATGGGCAAGTTTGCCACTCAAAATGAAGAAATATCATATTTGCGCTTCATTCTTTTTAAAAGTCATTCTCGACACTGTAAATACAAATTAGGGCAAATTTGCCCCTCAAAAAGTATGAAATATCATATTTGCAATTCATTTTTTTTAAAGTATATTTTGAAACTACAAATACAAATTAGGGGCAAATTTGCCACTCAAAAAGTAAGAAATATCATATTTGCACTTCTTTCTTTTTAAAAGTCATTGTTGACACTCCAAATAAAAATTAGGGGCAAATTTGCCACTCAAAAAGTTTGAAATCTCATATTTTCACTTTATTTTTTTTAAAAGTCATTCTTGACAATCCAAATTAAAATTAGGGGAAAATTTACCACTCAAAAAGTATGAAATATCAAATTTGCACTTCATTCTTTTTGAAAGTCATTTTTGATCCTCTAAATACGAATTAGGGGCAAATTTGCCATTCAAAAAGTATGAAATATCATATTTGCACTTCCTTTTTTTCAAAAGTCATTTTTGACACTCCAAATACAAATTTTGGGCAAATTTACAATTCAAAAAGTATAAAATATCAAATTTGCACTTCTTTCTTTTTAAGAGTCATTCTTGATCCTCTAAATACAAATTAGGGGCAAATTTGCATTCAAAAAGTATGAAATCTCATATTTGCACTTAATTCTTTTTGAAAGTCATTCTTGATCCTCCAAATACAAATTATGGGCAAATTTGCCACTCAAAAAGTATGAAATATCAAATTTGCACTTCATTCTTTTTGAAAGTCATTCTTGATCCTCTAAATACAAATTAGGGGCAAATTTGCTACTAGAAAAGTATGAAATCTCATGTTTGCACTTCATTTTTCTTAAAAGTTATTATTTACGCTCCAAATTAAAATTAGGGGCAAATTTGACACTCAAAATGTAAGAAATATCATATTTGCACTTCATTCTTGTTAAAAGTCATTTTCAACACTCCAAATACAAATTAGGGGAAAATTTGCCACTCAAAAAGTATGAAATCTCATATTTTTACTTCAATTTTTAAAAGTAATTTTTGACACTCCAAATACAAATTAGGGTCAAATTTGCCACTCAAAAACTAAGAAATATCATATTTTTATAAGTCGTTTTTGATACTCCAAATACAAATTAGTAGCAAATTTGCCACCCAAAAAGTATGAAATATCATATTTGCATTTCATTTTTTTTTAAAGTCATTTTTGACACTCCAAATATAAATTAGGGGCAAGTTTGCCACTCAAAAAGTATGAAATATCAAATTTGCACTTCATTCTTTTTAAGAGTCATTCTTGATCCTCTATATACAAATTAGGGGCAAATTTGCTACTCAAAAAGTATGAAATCTCATATTTGTACTTCATTTTTTTAAAAGTCGTTTTTAATACTCCAAATACAAATTAGGGGCAAATTTGCCACTCAAAAAGTATGAAATCTCATATTTGCACTTCATTTTTTTTAAAAGTCATTGTTGACACTCAAAATAAAAATTAGGAGCAAATTTGCCACTCAAAAAGTATGAAATCTCATATTTACACTTCATTTTTTTTAAAAGTTATTTTTGACACTCCAAATATAAATTAGGGGCAAAATTGCCACTCAAAAAGTATGAAATATCAAATTTGCACTTCATTCTTTTTAAGAGTCATTCTAGATCCTCTAAATACAAATTAGGGGCAAATTTGCTACTCAAAAAGTTTGAAATCTCATATTTGCACTTCATTTTTTTTTTAAAGTCATTCTTGACACTCCAAATAAAAATTAGGGGCAAATTTGCCACTCAAAAAGTATGAAATCTCATATTTACACTTCATTTTTTTTAAAGTTATTTTTGACACACCAAATACTAATTAGGGGCAAATTTGCCACTTAGAAAGTATGAAATATCATATTTGCACTTCTTTTTTATTAAAAGTCATTCTTGACACTACAAATAAAAATTAGGGTTAAATTTTCCATAAAAAAGATTGAAATCTCATATTTGCACTTCATTTTTTTTTAAAAGTCAATCGTGGCACTCCAAATACAAATTAGGGGCAAATTTGCCACTAAAAAAGTATGAAAAATCATATTTGCACTTCATTTTTTTTAAATTCATTTTTAACATTCTAAATACAAATTATGGGCAAATTTGCCACTCAAAATGAAGAAATATCATATTTGCGCTTCATTCTTTTTAAAAGTCATTCTCGACACTCTAAATACAAATTAGGGCAAATTTACCCCTCAAAAAGTATGAAATATCATATTTGCAATTCATTTTTTTTAAAAGTAATTTTTGAAACTACAAATACAAATTAGGGGCAAATTTGCCACTCAAAAAGTAAGAAATTTCATATTTGTACTTAATCCTTTTTAAAAGTCAATCTTGACACTCCAAATACAAATTAGAGGCAAATTTGCACTCAAAAAGTATGAAATCTTATATTTGCACTTTATTTTTTTAAAAAGTCATTTTTGACACTCCAAATACAAATTAGAGGCAAATTTGCCACTCAAAAAGTATGAAACATCAAATTTGCATTTCATTCTTTTTGAAATTCATTTTTGATCCTCTAAATACGAATTAGGGGCAAATTTGCCATTCAAAAAGTATGAAATATCATATTTGCACTTCCTTTTTTTCAAAAGTCATTTTTGACACTCCAAATACAAATTAGGGGCAAATTTACAATTCAAAAAGTATGAAATATCAAATTTGCACTTCTTTCTTTTTAAGAGTCATTCTTGATCCTCTAAATAAAAATTAGGGGCAAATTTGCCACTTAAAAAGTATGAAATATCAAATTTACACTTAATTCTTTTTGAAAGTCATTCTTGATCCTCTAAATACAAATTAGGGGCAAATTTGCCACTCAAAAAGTATAAAATATCAAATTTGCACTTCATTCTTTTTAAAAGTCATTCGTGATCCTCTAAATACCAATTAGGGGAAAATTTGCAACTTAAAAAGTATGAAATCTCAAATTTGCACTTCATTTTTTTTAAAATTCATTTTTGACGTTCCAAATAAAAATTAGGGGCAAATTTGACACTCAAAATATAAGAAATATCATATTTGCACTTCATTCTTTTTAAAAGTCATTTTCGACACTCCAAATACAAATTAGGGAAAAAATTTCCACTCAAAAAGTATGAAATCTCATTTTTGCACTTCAATTTTTAAAAGTAATTTTTGACACTCTAAATACTAATTAGGGTCAAATTTGACACTCAAAAAGTATGAAATCTCATATTTGCACTTCATTTTTTTTAAAGTAATTCTTGATTCTCCAAATACTAATTAGAGGCAAATTTGCCACTCAAAAAGTATGAAATATCATATTTGTACATTTTTTTTTAAAAAGTCATTTTTTAAACTCCAAATGCAAGTTAGGGGCAAATTGCCACTCAAAAAGTAAGAAATATCATATTTGCACTTCATTTTTTTTAATAGTCATTCTTTTCACTCCAAATACAAATTACGGGCAAATTTGCCACTCAAAAAGTATGAAATCTCATATTTGCACTTCATTTTTTTACCAGTCATTTTTGACACTCCAAATAAAAATTAGGGGCAAATTTGACACTCAAAATGTAAAAAATATCATATTTGCACTTCATTCTTGTTAAAAGTCATTTTCGACACTCCAAATACAAATTAGGGGCAAATTTGCCACTTAAAAAGTATGAAATCTCATATTTTCACTTCAATTCTAAAGTAATTTTTGACACTCCAAATACAAATTAGGGTCAAATTTGCCACTCAAAAAATATAAAATATCATATTTGCACTTCATTTTTTAGTAGTCGTTTTTGATACTCCAAATACAAATTAGGAGCAAATTTGCCACTCAAAAAGTATGAAATATCATATTTGCATTTCATTTTTTTTTAAAGTCATTTTTGACACTCCAAATATAAATTAGGGGCAAATTTGCCACTCAAAAAGTATGAAATATCAAATTTGCACGTCATTCTTTTTAAGAGTCATTCTTGATCATCTAAATACAAATTAGGGGCAAATTTGCTACTCAAAAAATATGAAATCTCATATTTGCACTTCATTTTTTTTAAAAGCCATTCCTAACACTCAAAATAAAAATTAGGGGCAAATTTGCCACTCAAAAAGTATGAAATCTCATATTTACATTTCATTTTTTTTAAAAGTTATTTTTGACACTCCAAATATAAATTAGGGGCAAATTTGCCACTCAAAAAGTATGAAATATCAAATTTGCACTTCATTCTTTTTAAGAGTCATTCTTGATCCTCTAAATACAAATTATGGGCAAATTTGCTACTCAAAAAGTATGAAATCTCATATTTGCACTTCATTTTTTTTAAAAGTCATTCTTGACACTCCAAATAAAAATTAGGGGCAAATTTGCCACTCAAAAAGTATGAAATCTAATATTTACACTTCATTTTTTTTTAAAGTTATTTTTGACACTCTAAATACAAATTAGGGGCAAATTTACCACTTAGAAAGTATGAAATATCATATTTGTACTTCATTTTTTTTAGGGTAAATTGATTTTGTCGGCTATGTACCCCCCCTGTTTGTCCCAAGGTCGGCAACTTACCTTCTAAAGTTCCAATGTCTGCATTCAACTGGTAAAGTTTGTATCGATGTAGGTAAGATGGTAACTTGTGACCGGAACAACGGGTTAAATTGACGACGTGGACGATTACTAAATGTGACACGTGGTCTGACACATGGCTGCTCAGTAAGCAATTAAAAGCCCGAAACGGTAAAACTTAATTTTTAAGAGATTCTAGCACATAATATAAGGTTAGATAACGGGTGTGTTTGGTAAAACAATATGGAGATGGAGATTGAGATGGAGCTGGAGATGGAGTTGGAGATGGAAGATAGAAGCTGGAGCTGGAGCTTTTATTAAAGGTTGGAGCTGGAGATTTTATTTTCTTAGAAGTGTTTGGCAAATAAGATGGAGCTGGAGCTTATTAATGTAAATTGACTTAAATATACATGATATTATATAACTTCAAGTAAGAGATGGAGTAATAAAGGGTAATATTGTAATTTGATAAGTAGGAGATGGAGTTTCTTCCAAGAATCTACTTTTAGGAGATTGTGTTTTTGGGGATTCTTTTTTTTAGAAGCTCTAATTTTTGTGTTGTGCCAAACAAAGATTGTAGGATTGTAAGGGATGGAGATTCTTGAAATTAGAATCTCAATCTACTATAATCCCCTAGAATCCCTTACAATTGTGTTGCCAAACACACCCAACATACATTGGAACTTTAGAGGGTAAGTTGCCGACCTTGGGACAAACAGGGGGTACATAACCGACAAAATCAATTTACCCTTTTTTTTAAAAGTCATTCTTGACACTCCAAATAAAAATTAGGGTCAAATTTGCCATAAAAAAGTTTGAAATCTCATATTTGCACTTCATTTTTTTTTTAAAGTCAATCTTGACACTCCAAATACAAATTAGGGGCAAATTTGCCACTCAAAAAGTATGAAATATCATATTTGCACTTCATTTTTTTTAAAGTCATTTTTGACATTCCAAATACAAATTAAGGGCAAATTTGCCACTCAAAAGGAAGAAATATCATATTTGCACTTCATTCTTTTTAGAAGTCATTCTCGACACTCCAAATACAAATTAAGGCAAATTTGCCACTCAAAAAGTATGAAATATCATATTTGCACTTCATTTTTTTTAAAAGTAATTTTTGAAACTACAAATACAAATTAGGGGCAAATTTGCCACTCAAAAAGTAAGAAATATCATATTTGCACTTAATTCTTTTTAAAAGTCATTCTTGACACTCCATGTAAGTCCGTATGTATTAGGATCAATAACAAGGTTATCTTTAGGTATTAAGGTGCGGAATTCCTCAATACTTGGTTCACGGATTGTGAACAGATTGTTTTGCAAGATAATAGCGAATTGATTAATCAACAAGGTTTTGTATCGATTAATTAATGTTAATCGATCAATACCTAACCTTAGGAATGCTTAGAATCGTCTAAAGTTCTCTGGAAAATCGAATTGCAAAAGCTTTTTTACGATTTGACCTAGTTTAGTATCTATAGGTTACAGCCAATCTCAGCTCGCAGCTCGATGGGCTCTGCGAGTCGACTGACTTCGCAGCCCAAGTCCAAGCCCAATATCAGCTCGGTTCGTTGCCACCTTTGCGAGCCCAGATCTCAACTCGCAAAACTAAATCCTGCGACCCGAGATCTCATCTCGCAGAACAGACTTTAGTTTGTATTTACATAATCGATATTCGTCTAACACTTTATCTTACTAATATATTTAACGAATATTAATAACAAACTAATATCATATTTTTCATTACAATTCAAAATCAATTGTACACACTTGATTACAATAATCAGTAGTACTATTACAAGCTAGATCTGTTGTCAAAAATACAAGTCCCAACAGACTCCCCCTTGACAATAGCTCTAGCGTCTATGTCTTCAAGTTGTCTTTGATCTTCACTTGTAAATCTTACTTCCAGCATAAATCTTAAACTTCAAGTTGTCATTTGATAATCACGCGCTAAATCACCCCATGCTATTGTCGTCAAGATTCTATTATCATTCAACTTTATCAAATCTTTCTTCGACATGTTCATTAGGTGTCGATGGTCATAGACTCTGAAGATTTCTTTTTCACCACCTTCAACCTCATCATCAGCTTCAACCATGACAGCTTCTCCAGTCTCTGAATCCACGTGCCAACTCTTCATATTTCCCTGAATATCTTGTGGCATTGTCTTCAGTGGAATTTGCTGAACACACTTAACAGCTGGATAAACCTTCTTTCTCCTTTTTCTTCCAGTCCTTTGACTTCGTTCCTTCAATTTGATTGTCTTTCCTTTCCTTGGCTTAATCTTATCAAACTTCTTTGTTCTAACCTCAGTTCTGATTATTCTTTCAACATAATTAGCATAATCATCGCCACTCGGGTTATTCAACTCTAATCTAGCCAAGTCCATAATTTCAAATCTTGGTAACGAACTAAATACTGCAAGCTTTTTCTCAAAATATTGAACTCCTTCAAACCTTTTGATAGCGAAAAGCTTCAGTTCAGAGTCAAAGTACCATCCAATAATCCCTCTTTTAGGTTCCCGTTTCCCAGTTATATCAACTTCAGAAACTCCAACCATTTTCTTCTGTTTTGGAAGTTTCCTAAGAAAAACAGCTAGATTCTTGGTAGGAATCAAAATTTCATCATCTTCAGAATCGGTTGAGTCATGGATTTCTTCATCTACATCGACAACTGTTGGACCTTGATCATTTTCAATAATAACCTCTTTCCTAGATGGGCTCACATGGTGTTCATCAATATTTGCATCTGGATTCACACCAGTGTCTTGCACATTCTCAGGTACAGCAGTCCAATCTTCAGGTAGTAAAAATTCTCCTTCTTCAAGATCAAAATCAATTTCTTCATCGATTTCATCAAGTATATCACTTCCAGAGTCACTCAATTCTAGCATTTCCATACCTACACAAATCAAATTAATAATATAAATTCTTTCATTGATTTCCCTGAATCAATCTAAGAATCTCTTTATTTATCTCAATTGTGTGATATAACCATATTATATAACTTATAAAATTTTCATTGATTACCTGAATCAACTAAAAATTCTTAAGTCTTATTAAGATACTTAACAAATATTAATTAACTTTAAATTCTAATGCATTTTGAATAATCACCAAGCATTTAAATTTACTATTAATTATCTTATATAATTTCTAAGATTTAATTGAACTATCAATCTAACTTTTAAATTATATATCATTTGTCTAACAAAAATATTACATATTTAACTTGTCAGTTATAAAAACTCTCAAGTCTAAAATGTGTAAGTTGAAATAAATTTTGACCGCTGAAATAAATCAGAACACTCCGCACGACTACTCAATGAGTCGGAAGACTTTCGATCACTAATTTATTTAACTTTTCAAAATCAACTAACTTAAATAATTTCTAATATATTTAACTTGTAATAATAATCTCAAGCCGAATATATTACCAAAATATATTAAGTTACAATTATAATGTACAATCATAATTCAACTAAATTCTAAGTACAAATAACTACATAAGTCTAAGCTGTCTTACCAGCTTCACTTGTACCCACAGCACTTGTACCAACACCATCACCAGCAGATGTAGACTCCCCCTGAGCAGTAGCTCGCTCACCAGTCTTAGAAGGACCAGTCGGCTCACTGTCTTTCTATGTACTGGGATCATCATCTTCATCTCGTCTCTGCTTCTTTCTCAGCTCATCTTCCTTACAGGCTTCATGATATGCCAGAATCTCCCCCTAAGACGGCTTGTCCTTCGTCAACTCTAGCACTAAACGCTCAAGTCGATCAAGCTTTCTCCGGTTATCTTCGGCATCTCTAAGCAACATCTTGTGCGCTTTCAGCAGTGTAGCATAAGCCTCACCTTGAGCCGTAAATTCCTTAGCAAGGATAACATTCTGAGATTCAAGAGTTTGAACTCGAGATTCCAAGCTAGAAATTCTTTCAGAAGCTTTCACTGGCGGTGTTGTATGTTGTGAAAGTTGTGCAGAAGCAGATTGTCCCGCTTGATGGACCATCTGATTAAAAGCATCACTCAACATAGCTGTTGCAATACGAGCGGCCTTGTTTGTCGTAAACCGACCAGTCATACCAGACACCTATATACAACTGAAATTAGTAACAGTAACAGACTAAACTGTCTCAATCTCTGATTAAGATCTACTCATTAACAATACTCATATCTCTAACCTGCTATGAGGTTTCAGATAAACGTGCAGTCGGTCGTTGCATCATAGGTTTAGACCTAGCAGGTTGTCTTTCCCTAGTTACTGTTATAGAAAAGATCTATCTCAGTCTCTATGTCAAAATTCACAACCTACTATTAGTAATAAAATTAATAACCTGGCATGTTTCCAAGCGAAAGGGCAGGAGTAGATGTTCTAACACGCTTCCTACGTGTAGTCCTAAGAGGTTGAACCTCTTCCTCATCATCTTCATCTACTAACTTTCTCTTTCCTCGCTCAATCGGTTCTAAAACCCGCATCTCATCATCTAATGTGTCTTCAGAATCTGAATCAGATGCTGTGTCACCATCTTTCCTAGAAGGAACTGATGGACCAGCACCACCCTGACCTTGTGTACCCTCAGGTTGAATAACCTCTAGGTCAACAACCTCAGGGTCCTTAAACTGTTCAATTGCAACCAAAACTGGATCATGAGCGTCATCATTTTGTATCAAAACCTCATGAAGAACCTCAGCAGCTAGCTCAGGTAAAACCTGTTGTCCTTGTTGTTCAGCCTGATGTATAACATCCTCAATGAGCTCTTGTTGCTCTGCTGCTGGGTGAAGTTGTGGTTGAGCTTGCTGTTGCTGTTGCTGTTGAGCTTGAGCTTGAGGTTGAGTTCCGGCATCCATCCAACCATTATTCGGCGGAGCAACATAATTAGCATCAAGAAGATGCCCAAAAAGATCAGCTGCCTCAGGTTTGATCTCATCTTTACGATTGGATAACTGAAAACAAGCAAGCGTTGTAACCTCTCAATCCTATGGTCTCAACGTGAAAATCAGCTACATAGGCAGGTAAATTCGGAACTTGATTACGAATAAGAAGCATGCAAAATCTGGGATAAAGAATAAACTGCATCCGTGCAGCTCCTGTAATCTGTCCAATAAAAGAATTGAAGATGTAAGAAGAAAAACTGTATGGTTTATTATAAACCAGTGACAGTACTGTTGACATAAGCTCTGGAATGAGCTCATCTAATCCTGACTTCTTGTTTCCAAAAATAGAAACAATCACGGTGAATAGAAATCTCCACTGGCCAAGAACAAAGGCTTTGACGAACTGACTTTCTCTTCGTGGTCCAGAATATCCAGTACGACCTAGAGCTCCTTCTATAAAATCAGCAGAATAAGCAGAAAGACTGGTCTCTTGCTCTACATTTCCCAACTGCAAGAGCTGTCGAATATTAGTAGCTATAAATGAAATCGCATGCTGATTGACCGTCGTACGGATAGTAGGAGGATTTGTAGCAGCATCATAGACAATGTTTCTCCAAAACTCCGTAAGAAGATCTCTGTTCAGCGGCGGTGACTCGGTAATAGCAAATCGAATTCTCGATCGTGCTAAATATGTCAAAATCTGCTCAAAGCGCTCAGCACCGCGCTCGTTCAGGTCTAGGTTCACCAATATGTTGTGACCCTTCTCGAAAGATCTATTAGCCATATCCGTAATTCAAAATTACACAAATAGCAAACAGATTATGTTAACGAACATTAAATAATCTAAACTTTAACGTATTATGATCAAACAGATCATCAAACGTCTAAGTATACTATCAACTAATAACGTAATTCACTGAAACTTAATTGAACAATTAAAAATAATTAACTTTTCAATTATATTCTGTAAATTATATATAAAGTCCGTTAGTTAAAACACAATTTGAGTTATCATACCGCCGATAAATATCGGGACACGCTGCTCGACTACGCTATGAGTCGGAAGACTTTCGATATGAAATAACTGAAATTGTTAAAAGTTAACACATTTTTAACTTATAACATAAGTTCGTAAGTCTAAACGTGTAAAAACGAGTAACTTGTTAATTATTTGTAACCATACGATTCTCAAATCAAAAACAAGTTATAATTGAAAATTTTTAAAATTTACTTAATTTTACATAGTCAACTGAAGTCAACAAAGTTAATTCAGTTCTCAAAGTCAAACTAAGTCAAATAAAGATATAATTAAAATTAAATAAATCCTTCAACTCGCTTCGCAGAAACTCTGCGAGTTGAATTCGAGTCGCTCCGGTCAACCCAAGTCAAACGAAGTATCTCGACTCGGTTCGGTCAACTGAAGTCAAACGAACTGAGTTCGTTTTGCTTCAGTCAACTGAAGTCAACCAACATATCTCGGTTCGGTTCATTAAACTGAAATTAAACGAAACGAGTTCGTTTCGTTGCAGTCAACACGAATTGGAGTCGATTCGTTGGAGCGGGCTACGAAGCGAGATAGATCTCGGTTCGTAGGACCGACGGTTTAATGAGATCAACACATAAATCAACAATAGAATGTATTTCAAAGCAATTAAATGATTAAACCATGTTTAATATGCATCGAATAATCATTAGAAACAATTTTTAGGTTTTCTAAATCACTAATTTGTATAAAATCCGTGATAAACTAAACCGACACATTCGAAAATATAAATCGATTGATTACTCGTAAAATACACGGTGAAATCATTGGAAACTTACTTCAAAAGATGCGTAATCAAAAGATGAATAAGTTCCACAGATCGAAAATTCCTTCCTCGTTCGAAAAATCCGAAAATCAACCGAAAATTGGATTCGGTTCGTTTCGCCAAAGCTCGAGTCGCAGAGAGTCTGATTTCGGTTCGTAGAGTAAGTGAAAAGTGTGAGTTCGGTTCGTTAAGTTGTCCCCTTTTATACCCTAGACTCAACTCGCCTAGTTTAGTTCACTTCGCAGGTTTGACTGGTCAAACTTACAATTTTAATCTAAAATGCGAAGTAAAAACTAAATATAAATTAAAACCCAATTACTTTATACAAGTCTAAAATAAAATTATTTTTCACTTGTAATTGTAACGATTGTTCAACGATAAATAGAAACAATTATTCAGCATAATTTAATTCCAAATGGTAATATTTAAAAAGATAAAAATAAACACCTTTTTATAAAGCTAAAAATAAAATAAAATAGAATACGAAACATATAAACTAACAGTGGTATCAAGTACCATTTTATTAATCACTTCAATAAAATAAAGTACATAACTCAACTGAATAAGATTTTAACTGCTTAGGGATCATATTAGAAAGAACAAGCTATTTAAAATTTATTAAAAAGTCTAAGTAGATTGTTAGTATACATACCTTATGAAATTCAAATAAATTACCATAAAATTACAACTAAGTTTATCATTTATACATTTATATTTATAAAACTATATCTTAGGTACCTTTATCCACATAGCATAATTAATAAATGCATTACTCACTTAAAGTGAATATTTTTAATTATATACAGTTCAAGACGATTACCGATATTATGATCCACATAAACAAATTACACTCGACTTTCTAACCAAACACTTTATTGTTAGTATGAATATTATCAAGTGCTTCCTATTATATGACATACTGAAGAATTTCAAGTAATACTCATAACACCGATTTTAAGACAAGGTAGCGGTTACTTAGTATAACATACACTTGAATTTTAAGTTTAGACAAATATCAAACATACCTTTGAACATGCTATGTTATCCAAGTCTATACCTAGTACAACAGAGGATCCCTTCTAGCATAATTCAAAATACATTTGAGAATATTAATTTAATTAAAGGCTTCAGATCTGTACTCAGTACAACAAAGTCACCATTAATTAAGTTAATACCTATATTTTAATTATTTGTTAATTTATATTATACAGCAACAGCGTATGGTAGTACTATCATTCAACAATTAAGACACATGTCATACATCATAGAATAGTAACACAAGATAATAAATAAGTAATTATTTAAATTCTTAAGGCTTAGAAAATTTCATATAATTTGCCTACCAGTACATCATATGATGAAGCCATCTAAACTTTTCAATAAAAATAGACAAATTATAACTTGTGGATATAGGTGTATAATCAAATAAATATAAACACATACCTGATAGAACCGCTGTAGTTCTAAAGTATCTTTATTTGAACCTACTAACATATCATACTTAGGACTTAAGCTTATTATTGTGAAGCTTATTCTCCTAATGTACTATCATCTCCCTAGTTTTTGCAAATAAAGACTTAAACATATTCTAAAAGAACTTTACTTTTGTTCTTTTATCGAAGGCGATTCCCCTCAGGTAACAAGAAAATGAATGCCATACGCCCCCCCCCCCCCCCCCCTTTTTATTTTTATTTTTTTTAAATACTTAAAAATACTAACTATTATAAAAATACCCTTGGAAGACTAATCACTCTGGATTTCTTATTCTGTTTAGTTGAACCAACGTCTCAAATCTTGCTCTTTCGAATGCCTTTGTGTATAAGTCTGCTAAGTTATCCGCAATTGGAACCTTAACTAACCTTATCATTTTCTTCTCAGCACAATCTCTAATAAAATGATGTCGAATATCTGTGTGTTTAGTTTTACTGTGCTTCACCGGATTATTAGTGATCGACATAGTTGATTCATTATCAATCATCATAGGAGTATTGGTTATATTTTACCCGTAATTCCGCAGTTGCTGTTGAATTAAAAGTACTTCAGAGCAACAGCGGCCAGCTGCAACATACTCAGCTTCACATGTAGAAATGGCTACCGAGGTTTGCTTCTTGCACTGCCAGGATACTAATCTACCTCCTAGGAATTGACATCCTCCGGTTGTAGATTTCTTATTCTGATTGCATCCTCCATAATCCGAATCAGTATACGCTATGAGATCTAAGTCTCCATCAGTCGGATACCAAAGACCTAGCTTAGGTTTCCCTTTGAGGTAACGAAATATTCGTTTAACAGCTTGCATGTGAGACTCTTTCGGATTAGCCTGATATCTTGCACATAAACAAACAGAAAACATTATGTCAGGCCTAGAGGCTGTTAGATACATTAGTGATCCGATCATGACTCTATAAAGAGTTGGATCCACATCGCTATCACTCGATGTATCTGGACCTAGTCCATGATTGACTGGAATTGGAGTATTGTAGACCTTACTTTCATCCATCTTAAAGCGTTCTAATAGCTCATAAGTATATTTAGATTGATGAATAAAGAATCCATCCTTCTTTTGATCAACTTGTAATCCTAAGAAGAAATTCAACTCTCCCGTTGCAGACATTTTAAACCGTTTTCTCATGACTTTCTCGAATTCTTGACGCATCTTTTCATCTGACGATCCAAAGATAATGTCATCAACATATACTTGCACGAGAAGAAAGTCTATCTTTTTCCACTTTACAAACAGTGTACTATCAATCGATCCTCTTGTAAATCCATTCTCAAGTAGATACGTTGATAATGTTCCATACCATGCCCTAGGTGCTTGATGTAATCCATATAGAGCCTTATTCAAGCGATATACTCTATCTGGATACTCAGGATCAGCAAACCCTGGCGGTTGTGAAACATACACCAATTCTTCCACTTTTCCATACAAGAAGGCACTCTTAACATCCAACTGATAAACCTTTATACCATAATATGATACGAATGCTAAGAACACTTTAATTGCTTCGAGCCTATAAACTGGTGCAAACACTTCATTGTAGCCTATACCCTCTTGTTGATTAAAACCTTGAACCACTAGACGAGCTTTATTGCGAGTAATGATTCCCTTATCATCTCTCTTGCACTTAAATACCCATCTAGTTCCAATTGGATATTCTCCCTTTGGTAGGTCAACCAACTCCCATACTTGTAATTTTGTGAACTGAGATAGTTCATCTTGCATTGCTTCTACCTACGACCTTTCTTTTAAAGCCATTTGAACATTTTTAGGCTCGACTTGTGAGATAAAGCATGAATATAGACATTGATTAGGAATCCCTGTCTCTTTCAATGCAGTATACAAGCTTTGGTATTCTAAATTTTCAGGCGTACTAGCTTTTGATTGAGTCCTTGTTTGAACCGGAGTATTAATATCAGAGATGATGTTTCCAACGGGATGATTCTTACTCGTTCTAGTTGAAGCAACAGGCTCAACTGGAATCTCATCTTCTAAGTTAGTACCGATTTCCTCATAGACACTATGTTGTTCAGTAGTATCTTCCAAATCAGGTACACCATCTCTAGATAGCTGTGAGTTAACGATACCCATATATATCCTTAACTCTCTCAGTGGAGTGAGGATTTCATCCACTAATTTTTTAGTCAGCTCTTCTTCATTTAGAGGTGTATCTACTTTGGATTTTTTAGATCCACTAGTAGATGGTTGATTTGGATCAATAGGTGTTTTGATTCCAGAATTCTGAACACTCGATGTTGAAGTATGGCCAGTATCCACATCTTCAGACACTAAATGTTCAGCGATCTCTGAATCACTGACATAGTCACTAATAGGAACTTTAAATGATGCAAAGAGATCAGAATAATCAAATTGCCAATCAACTCCCTTATGCACATCAGGTGAGTAGCTCGTAACCTCAATATTATAAACTACTTCCAAACGTCCCGTGACTTTATTAAAGACTCTCTTGTTTGGCGAATTGGGCATATAACCTAGGAAAAATCCTTCGTCAGCCTTCTCACCAAATTTAGCTTGATGTCCAGTCTTTAATATTGTGCATGAAACTCCAAAGGATTCAAACCCTTTTAAGTTAGGTTTCTTATTGTTTAAAAGCTCATAACACGTCTTGTTATGTCTTTTAACCGTAAGAACTCTATTGAGAACATGACATGCTGTATTCACTGCTCTTGCCCAAAAGATGACCGGAAGCTTTGAATCAGCAAGCATTGTTCTTGCAGCTTCAATCAACGTTCTATTCTTCCTTTTTAGCAACACCATTCTGTTGAGGTTCATAAGGTGCACTGAATTGATGTAATATCCCTTTGCTTAAGCAATAGATATTCAACGTTGAATTTTTGAATTCTGTTCCGTTGTCACTACGAATACGCTTCACTCTCTTTTTATAGACATTCTCTACCAGATCAAAGAACTCAATTAGAATTCCTGGAGTTTCATCCTTAGATCCCAAAAAGAATACCCACGAGAATCTAGAATAATCATCTGTGATAACCAAACAGTACCATTTGCCACCTAGACTTCTCTTGCTTATAGGGCCAAAGAGGTCCGTATGTAGCAACTCAAATGGTGAGGAGATAGAGTTTTCAGTCTTAGATCTGTGTGGTTTCTTGTGCTGCTTTCCTTTCATGCAAGGAACACACTTATCTTCAGACTCGAAACGTTTTTGTGGTACACCCAGAACTAATCCATTCTTGGTTATGTAGTTCATTTTTCTCCAGTTCAGGTGTGCCATTCTCCTATGCCATAATAATGCATCTGCTTCTGAAGCCTTGGATAATAAACATGTAGACACCATTGAAGAGTTAGGAACACCCATGTTGATTGCATAGATGTCCTTCTTCCTTGGTGCCCTCATCAATATCCATTTCTCGGGAATTATGAAACCCCGCTTCAGGACTAAGGCCTCCTTTCATTAAAGTAAACTGGATGACCTTTATCACAGACTTGGGAAACACTCACTAGGTTATGAGTTAGTTCTTCAACATAATTCACATCCTCAAGAGTCAAAGTTCCATTTTAAACTTTTCCTTTTCCCGTAATCACTCTTCCTTTATCTCCTGCAAAATTGACTTTTTGCTTGAGACCTTCCTTGAAGTGTGTCAATAGACTTCGTTCTCCTATCATGTGTCTTGAGCATCCACTGTCTACATATCACCAGCTATCCTTGTTCACAGCATGCTCCTGCACATAACATAAAACACGATCAGTTATCAAGAGGGACCCAAGCCGTTACGGTCTTGGTTTGTCCCTTATCATCAACAAACTTAAGCTCTTTAAAATAACCATCCTTCCCATCAGGAGCTTTGGTTACTTTTAAAGATGCTTGAGCTTGTGGACGATCAACCTTAAGAGGTGAATTTGAGGAGAACCTCCTAGGCACTGAATTTTGAGCTCTATTATGATAATTATAATTAAGCCCATGTGATCGCGAAGTAGAGCCATTCTCAAAATGACTATAGCTTCTACCTTGAGTTCTAAACCTCGTCGGTGTCATATCCCTAGGCTTATTGAAAGAATTATCACTTAGAGTATATGGCCGTTTAGGCTTAGGTGGGGAGACACTATGTTTACCTTCTCTTTTAAGAATGTTAACAGGTTTATTACCTAACTTAGGTTTGGTATCTAACCTATCTACATTCATACTAGAGTCAGTTGGTGTCTTTTCATCAATCACTAACTTATGTGATGCATCCGGCTTCTTGTTTGGACAACACGAAGCAACATGTCCCTTTTGGTGACATTTGAAGCAAGACATCTGTTTTCGTGATATATTAACTTTTGCTTTCTCATCCGGAGTGTTAGGCACTAAAGGTTTAGATAATTGTTCCTTATCAACCTTATCATCAGTCTTAGTATCATTAATCACTCCACCCGACACAAACTGTATTTTGGTGAAATGTGAAACCTTACTATTATTTGGTGATAAGTTCTTAATAACATCCTTCTGTGCCTCTGACTGTTCAGGGTCATTAGTTACTAAAATCTCAGGATTAATATCTGTCATTTCAGAATCTATAGAGTTACTAGTGTAATTGGCATTAAAAGGATGAGACACATCATTGTATCCTATCCCAGTCTTGTCCTTTACACTACGTTGAGCTTCTAACATTTTATCCATTTCTAAGGTTCTGTAGGTTTCAATCTTCCGATCTTGCTCTACTAACTTCTGTTTAAGCTCAGCTAACTCTCTATCCTTATTAGCTATTGTTTGATTTAAGTCGTTAATGTTTATATAGAGTCCATCTATGATTATAGCCTTTTCTTTAATGGTATCTCGAAGTGCGGTCTTATCAGAAACATCAGACTTAATCTTATTCTTAAGATCTACCTTATCTGTACTTAACCTTAGGACATCACATTTAGCTTGTTCAAATTCAGAAATCATAGACCTATTAGAATCAGTTAAAGCACTAACTTGGGATAATAGATTTTGATTTGAAATAGATAAAACACTTAATTGAGATTGCAAATCAGTAACTAAATAACAAACATCAGCAAGAGTAAGAATATCCAAACATACCCTTTTCTTGTCAGTTTGTACATCAGTCATGTGTGCCACAAATTCATCTGGACTCATTTCAGCATTTGAATCCAAATACAGCACGTCCTCATCACTTGTCTTCACTTCAGACTCAGGCACCTCTACTCTATGTTCTACATCAGTGGGCATGTAGGACATTGATCCAGCAGTTGTCTCTTGATCTTCAATCTCAGCCATCAAAGCTTCTTCTTCCGACTGAGCTTTCCAATCATAAGATCCATCTAACTGCTTAACCACCAAAGCTTTGGAAGCAAGATTAATTCCCGAACCTTGTTTTCCACTACCAGCTTCTACCTTAGGTCTTTGGCACTCACGAGCAAAGTGTCCAATACTGTGACAGTTGAAACATTTGACCTTGGTTTTATCAAACCCTGATCGGTTGCCAACTACCTTTCTACCATTCTTCTTTAAGAAAATTTTCACTCTCCTTGATAACATAGCCAGTTGATCCTGGAGATCTATTTCTTCAAGATAATCGGAGTCAATTTGATCATAATCTTCCTAAAAAAGAATCGGATCATTGATGTTACTCTGAATGTAGTTCTCATATGAAGCAACAAAGGAGGCAAGAACAGAAAGTTGTTGTTCTGCAGATTTCACACTCATAGGCATCTTCTGATGCTCTTGAGGTGACTTCTCAGTACTTTTTCCTTTAGTTTCATCACTAGAGGAGGAAATAAAACACAGATCTTCAGATATCATTTCACCATTTTCACCAGTATCACCAACTAACAATGCAGTGGTCGAACTAGAAGACACAGTCGAAAGATTTGTTTTTCCATGATATAACCCAGGGTTCTGAACCTGATCAGAATCGGTATCTCTTGACTTTTTGGTGAAATCATAACCTCTGAGCTTGTCAATGACCTGCTCTAAGGTAATGGTAGCATATCTGGTTTCATTATCCTTGATCATAACACCATACATTTCCCACTTAGAAGGCAAACCCTCAATAAACTTGTCGGTTTTATCCACTTCTTCTACAGTGATTTCATGGTATTCTAGCTCACTTAGCAAATGGTAGAAATGAGTAACATAACCATCAAGATCTTCTCCCTTCAAAGCTTTAAACATGGTAAACTGCTTCTTGAGAAGATTCTTCTTGCCAGCTCTCACTTGTGGACTTCCCTCACCTCTTTTCTCAAGAGCTTCCCATAGCGTTCTTGCAGTATGAAAAGACTTCAGCTGATGAGAGATTTCCTTTGGAAGACACATTTTAATACAAGAATGCGCTCGATTCTCAGACTTGTATTCTTCCTTCTGTTGTTCACTCATGTTCAGATAAGTAAGGACCACAATAGCATTTTGAACAGTTTGAGTAGGTGCCGTGTATCCATTCTTGATACACATCCAGATCGACAGATCATGGAATCTACAGTAAGATTTGTTGGTGCAAAATGTCTAAAGCTTGATTTTTATTTTGTAAAATTTGTTTAAGTGTTTATGACTCTGCGACAATAGATGATCCGTGATTAGTGTGTTATGTGAATAGATAGTCTGTAAATTTGGCATTGACGGAGCAATTGGTCACTCCGACAATGGCATTGTCAGAGTTGACCAAGTCAACTCATTAAGTAGCATTGTCGCACAGTCTGTTTATATGAGTCTATAAATAGGCTTTTGTAATTCATTTTGGTTAAGTCTTTTTGTACAATCTGTCTCAGAAACTCTCTCTGTGATTTCTGTTAATACAAAAGCAATTTGATTGATACTTCTTGTTCTTATTTCTCTAATTCATATCTTGTATTATATAGCTTGTATTCCGCGCAAGTTATATTGTGTTCTAATTGCGATTCGGTGATCTACGACATTCACAAAGTGGTATCAGAGCCGTACGAATAGAAATTAGGACAGTTTGATTGAATTAGAAGTGAATTTGAGGTATTTGTTTGATAAAAAGGACTCGGAAGCTTCGGAATTGATCGTTTAGTTGCTGTTTGACATTGTTTGATTGATTTGGAATAATTTCGATATCTTTTAAGCTCAATTTGCTTCGGATTGGGACGCATTACTGCTGTAAGTGATTCTGTGATCATATTTCATCTGAATTTGATCTGAATTTGCTTCAATTTGCTTCGAAATTGCTTCGGATTGTTTACATGTTCATTGTCAAGTGTACGGATTCTTAAATTTGACGGTACAAGATCAAATTGAGTGCTTACAAGTGTCAGAAATCAAATTCCGAGTTCAGTGATATCAATTTTAGCTAAAACGAGCTAGAATTGAAGGTTTTACAACACTTTTCATTTTCTGGAAAATTCTTCCGTGATTAGTATTCCGTGATTAGTAAATAACAGTTTTCTTCCGTGATTAGTGATTCCGTGATTGTTTCTGTGTGTGTGGTCCGACAATAAGCAACTGTCGCATGAACAGTAGTTGGTTATTCACGGATTCTCATTGACGGACTTGTTATTGTCGTATAAATAGTAACTTTAGTATTCACGGATTAGTATTGACGGATTGAGTTTTGAAGGATTGAGTATTGACGGATTGGGTATTGACGGATTAAGGATTCACGGACTGTGTTAAGAACGGATTTTAATTCTCGGACAATTGATATTGACGGAGTGTATTAGTTTCTGATTCACGGATTGTTGATATTGACGGACTGTTGATATTCACGGAGTGTTAGTGTTCTCAGTGTGATATTCTCGGACTTAGTATTCTCGGATAAAGTGTGGTATTTTTCTAAGTGTTTAAAATGGCTCAAGTGAATTGGCAAGCCATGATGAAGAGTGAACAAGAGACGGGTACTACAACCAAACCACCAAAGTTTTTATGTCAGAATGATTATGATGATTGGAAGTATCGGTTTGAGTCGTTTATTGCTTTATATGATCCGGATCTAATGATTCCTATCATGGAGCAATACATTCATCCTAGAGCTGAAGGAATCTATAGGGATAATAATCCTCCTCCCAAGTCACTCAAAATGATAACTTCTGATGAACGGAAAGAACATGATCGAGACAAGAAAGCTAAATCAGTTATCTCTATGAGTCTTCCTAGTGATGTTCTTGCAGGATGGAAAGATTTGACTACTACATATGAGCTTTATAATGCAATGGCACAACGTTTTTCTGGTAACGACAAGTTGAAGAAAAGTAAACGTGACTTGTTAAAGAAGCAATGGGATGTATTCACATGCATGCCTAATGAATCTTTCAATGACTTAATTGTCTGGTATTCCCAGTTAATCAGTGAACTCAAAAGACATGGTTTAATTTTGGAACGTCTTGAAATCAATGAGAAATTGATTGAAGCCTTACCTTCAAGATGGGATATTAAGGCTAACATATTGTTAGAAGATGAATCATTGGGTGAATATGCATAAGAGGATTTGATCAACAAATTGCAAGTCTATGATGTGTCTTTACAGAAAAAGGAGACTGGCAAGATGATGCAATATTCTCAATTTGGTTCTAAGAAAGCTTCAGATACAACAGCCTTGTTCTCTGGTAATGATGCATTCAATGTTGGGAATTCTGGTGGAGTTACAAGTGGTTATTCTAGCTATGGATTTTATGGATCGGGGAGTGCTTCTTCTACCAATCATCAACAACAAAATCCTAACCAACATGTTTCAAAGATTACTGAAGATCATGCAAATGTTGTCACAGCTTTTCTTTCATCATATGAGGCGTGTATTTCTGGAAAGGTTGGGAATGTAGACTTGACAGAAGAGGATTACGATCAGTTACATCCAGATGATCTTGAAGAAATGGATCTTCAATGGAATCTTGCTATGTTAACAAGAAAGGTTAAGAAGTTTCTTCAAAGAACTGGAAAAAGCAAGTTGGGGGGTAAACCAGGATTTGATAAGTCGAAGGTTCGGTGTTATAACTGTCAGAATTTAGGACACTTTGCCCGGGAATGTGAGAAAAGCAAAGCACCTTCTTCTGGTTTCACCAAGCTTTCTACCTCCAAAACCTACTCTTCTTCATCTCAACCACAATTTTCTGGAAAAGATACATCTTCTGCTCCTACATCATCAACACTGGTTTCTACAGTTGATGAATTCTATGACTGGAGTGCACATGTGGAGGAATATTCTCAAAACCAAGCTTTCATGGCAAATGTTTCTGAGGTTGATTCTTCTCCATTTGAACAAATCTGTTCAAAATGTACTGACTTGAGTGATCAACTCAGTCTTTACCAAACTCAAAATCAACAACTTTTAACTGACATTGAATTGATTAAAAATCAGAATAAGGAGTTGGTGGAAAACAACAAGCTTTTGAATAAGCGTTTAGAGTTAAATGATGTTGAGACACATGATTTAAAAGCTAAAATTTTAAATCAGCAAACCATCATAAATAGTTATTTAACTGAGATGGATTTACTTAAATAAGAAAAATCAGAAGCTGAATCTAAAATTTTAGATCTTGAAAGACAATTGTTGAATGTTTCTACATCAGCAGTGGTTTTTGATGAGATTATTCATAAACATCATTTATATATTAAATCAAAATCTGGTCTTGGATATCAAAATGATTTTCAAGAAAAATCCAAAGCATCACAGGCAGCTTCTAAAGCTGGAATTGGATATCATTTTGTTCCACCACCAAAATCTTATTCTCAATTGGCAGTTAAAGATGAATCTGATTCTGAGTTTGTGTATGGGAAGGGAAAAGTTGATGACTCAAAACCTCAAAATGAAGTAACTCAAAAGGTTTCTTCTAATGAGAGTTCTGAATCACCACAAATGACTCAAAGTTCTGAGATGAAGAAAAATGATTGTGATGATTGCAAAAAGAATAAGAAGTGTGTTTTGAATCAAAATAATAAAGAAAAATCTAAAACTTATGATATTCCGAAACAACCTTTCAAGATTTTGAAAAGGACTTCTTCTCCAATCAGTTCACAATCATCTTCTTCATCAACAAAAGGTCAATATCATGTTTTCAAATGTGAAACTTCAACATGTGAAGCTTCTACTAGTAAAAGCTCATATTCTAAAAATGACGCTTCTACAAGTAAAGTTTCACATCATGGTTCTTATAATTGTTTTCATACTCAAAGAAAGTATGAAACACGAAGTTGTTTTTATTGTGGTATTCGTGGACATCTTTTGAATAATTGTCATAAACTTGCTAAAAAACGTTCAAGAAAAAATTTAAAGCAAGCTAAATCTTCAAATACCAAAAATGTTCATAAATCCACAATATTTGAGAACCCACGGAAGTCAAGATCAAATACCTTTGTTTCTTCAAAGAACAAATCATCATCTAATGATGCGTCAATCAATCATTCCAATGACTTCAAAAAGAATTTCAAAGAGATTGACGTTTTCATCTTAAATGAAGTCACTGGACGACCCAAAGCCTCCAAGGCTTGGGTCTCCATTAGCAACTAACCGTTTTCATCAAATGTCTTGCAGTAATCCCGAGCTATCGATAATGTGTGGTACATTGATAGTGGCTGCTCAAGACATATGACCGGAAATCTCTCCTTACTTGAAGATGTTAAAATCAAAAATGGAGGGTTTGTTGCTTTTGCGGGAGATAAAGGAGGAATGATTTCAGGCGAAGGAACTGTTACGAATGGTGAAATAAGTTTTGACAAAGTGAATTATGTTGAACAACTTCAACATAATTTACTTAGTGTATCTCAAGTATGTGATAAAAAGCTGTCAACATGGTTCAATGATGAAGAATGTTTGATTCTCAAGCAAGGATTTGTTGTACCGGAGGAATGGATTCTTATGAGGGCTCCTAGGGTTAAAGATATGTATGTTCTTGACATGCCTTCTATAACTCGTTCTATGGAGCATACTTGTTTGTTATCAAAAGCATCAGAGAAGGATTCAGTTTTATGGCACAGAAGGATGGGTCATATCAACTTTAGGAAAATGAACTTTTTAGTCAAAAATGATTTAGTGATTGGAGTTCCTAAACAGACTTTTTCACTAAATGATCATTGTATTTCCTGTAAAAAGGGAAAACAAACAAAAAAGTCTCATAAACCTAAGTTGGTAAACTCAATTAACACTCCATTGGAACTTCTCCATATGGATTTGTTTGGCCCTGTTAGTGTGAGGAGTATAGGTGGTAAATCCTATTGCTTGGTAATCACTGATGATTACTCAAGATTTTCATGGGTTTACTTTCTGAGTTCTAAAGATGAGACGGCTGAGAAAATTAAACTCCAGATGAAAGGGGAATAAGAGTATTAAGAAAAGATCTAATTTTACGATTAGAGACTTTATTTTCATTAAAAGTAAAGAGGTTACGAAGTGATAATGGAACGGAATTTAAGAATTACATCATGGAAATGTTCTGTCTTCAACATGGTATTTCTCAACAATTCAGTGCCCCTCGAACTCCACAGCAAAATGGAGTTGCTGAAAGGAAGAATAGAACATTGATTGAAGCTGCAAGGACTATGCTTTCGGATGCAAAATTACCAACAACTTTTTGGGCAGAAGCAGTTAACACAGCTTGTTTTGTGTTAAATAGAGTTCTTCTGATCAAAGACAAGAAGAAAATGAGTTATGAGTTACTGAATAATCGAAAGCCGAATATTCACTTTCTGGAACCTTTTGGATGCCCGTGTTTTATTGATGAAAACGAAAGATCGTCTTTCAAAGTTTGCTGAGAAATCTGAATCTGGATTTTTCTTAGGATATTCAGCAAATTCTCATAATAAAAGAGTTTATAACACAGCATCTCATCGAATAGAAGAATGTTATAAGGTTGAATTCTTACGACATTCTTCTCCATCCAATGGGATTGGTCCAGAATGGTTATTTGACTATGACTCGTTCTTCAATTCTCTTTCTCCTTTTCAAGAAGATGTGTCATCTTCTGTTGCAGCTTATGATGATTTTGTTATTCCGGTTCTTTCTTCTCCTGCTGAGCCGATTCTTACTTCTGTCACACCAGTGTCTACTTCTGATCTTACTCCGCCACAATCAACTGAGGATTCTGCTGTTCAAGAATCTTCTCCAACTATGGCAAATGATGCAGATGATACAACCTCAAATCCTGATGATACTGACATTTTTCAAGAATCTTCTACTGAACTAGAAAACACCAATCATGATGATTCTAGTGATGAAGTAGTGAGTAATCCTGAGGATTCACAATTAGGAACCAACTTGCATGTGGATCCTGTTCCTATGTTGCGTGTTAATTCTGAGCATCAACATCCACTCACAAATGTGATTGGAGCTGTTTCTGATGGAATTAAAACTCGTCATCAACACTAAACTTCTGCTTGTTTCTTATCACAAATTGAACCAAAGAATGTTCAGATAGCTTTGTCTGACTCTTCTTGGGTTCAAGCAATGCAAGAAGAATTGCAACAATTTGTTAAGTTGCAAGTTTGGACATTGGTGGCACCTCCCAAAGATATCCATCCAATTGGCACGCGTTGGGTTTTCAGAAATAAGAAAGATAATCGAGGAATTGTGGTTCGCAATAAAGCAAGATTAGTGGTTCAAGGATTCACTCAAATTGAAGGTTTGGATTATGATGAAGTTTTTGCTCCGGTTGCTAGACTTGAATCCATTCGGATTTTTCTAGCATATGCTTCATTCATGAAATTCAAAGTGTATCAGTTAGATGTCAAGTGTGCATTTCTGTATGGGAAAGTGCATGAAGAAGTGTTTGTCAAACAACCACCAGGTTTTGAAGATCCTAAATTCCCAAATTATGTGTTTAGATTGGATAAGGCCTTATACGGATTACATCAAGCTCCTCGAGCTTGGTATGAGACTTTATCTCAACATCTTCTTGCTAATGGGTTTTCTAGAGGTCAAATTGATAGTACACTCTTCATTCGGAAAACAAAAGCTGATTTGCTTCTCGTTCAAGTATATGTGGATGACATTATATTTGGGTCTACGAACGACAGTTTGTGCAAATAATTTGAGAGTATCATGAAGTCTAAGTTTGAGATGAGTTCAATGGGGGAGATGGCTTTCTTTCTAGGTTTGCAACTTCAGCAACTAGATAAGGGCATTTTCATACATCAAACAAAGTATGTTAATGACATCTTAAAGAAATTTAAAATGTTGGATGCCAAAACTATTTCCACTCCCATTGATCTTGTTGAGAAAATTGGACCTGCTCTTGATGATACACCAACAGATCAAAAGGAATATCGGTCAATGATTGGTTCTCTCATGTACTTAACTGCTTCAAGACCTGGTATAATGTTTGCTGTATATATTTGTTCGAGGTATCAAGCAAATCCCAAAGTCTCACATTTGAGGGCCGTACATAGAATCTTCAGATATTTGAAGGGCAAACCTGATCTTGGTATCTGGTACTCGAATGATGATGATTTTGCACTTTCAGCATACTCTGATTCTGACTATGGCGGATGTGGTATTGACTTCAAATCAACGTCAGGAGGATGTCAATTTCTGGGAAATAGACTCGTGACATGGCAATGCAAGAAACAAAACACGGTTTCTACCTCTACTGCGGAGGCAGAATATATTGCTATTGCCAGTTGTTGTTCGCAAATCCTTTGGATTCAACAACAACTTCGGGATTATGGTCTATTACTTACCAAAACTCCTTTAAATATTGACAATACTGCAGCCATAAGTATCATACGCAATCCTGTTCAACACTCAAAAACTAAACATATTGAAATTCGTTTTCATTTCATTCGGGATTGCTATGAGAAAAACTTGATCATTTTGGTTCATGTTGAAACATCGAAACAAAGAGCTGATTTGTTTACCAAAGCTTTTTCAAAATCACGTTTTGAGGAACTGATTTCGATGCTCGGCATGAAACATTTGGATCAAATTGAGTAAACTTTGGATATGTAATTTTCTATTTTTGTTTGTTGTTTGCTTGTTTTCTTTTATAAAAACAAAAATCCAAAAACATCAAAAAAACCAATAAAATCCAAAAACATTTGAAAAATAAAAAATTGGGGGAGATTTTGTGTAAAAGTTGGGAAATGATAGTACATTGGGAAATGTATTAATAAATAATACCTGAAAGAAATGATAAGTAGTGTATTTGATGTGTTAGTAGGTTTACATAGCATTTTTAAACCAAATTTTCTACTAATTAATTTTATATGTGATATATTGGTAGGCATTTTTGCATTTAAAAGTATCTAGTCTAAGAAATTTAAATCATATATGCATATTATTTTATATAATCCAAAATAATTAGTATATGACAAATCAAAGGTCTAATCAAAAGATCAAAGGTTATCAAAATGATAATAAAATGTCTTAAATTTTGGGGAATTAGTATATTATGATTCATGATTTAGGGTCTTAATATTATGATATCTGGGGAAATATATTGACTAATTGTTGTACTAAGTACAGACCTTAGTTGATATATTTTTATAAATGGACTTGCAAATATTCCAAATGTTCATATATCAAATCAAAATAAACTCTATCACTTTGTTATACTATGTATAGACCTGTGATACAGTTTATAAGTCCAACCAGGGGTATGACATATGTGACTAAGTGTCATTCCAACATATGTGTGTACTTCTAAAGATATCATCATATTCTCACCCTTTATATGAAAATATTAATATATTATGAACTCAAAAGTATATTATTATTTAGATTATATAAAGTAATATGCATGCTAATAATAAAAGAATTAAAAATATTTAAATGCAAGAGTGCTTAAGAGGACAAACATACCAATAATCACATATATAATGATTTTTAGAAAGTACGTTTTATTAATGCTAAGTAAATTTAAAGAGGACAAAAATACTAACAATCAAAATAGATTTTCATTTCTAAACAATAAAAATAACTACATTCATTTATCCCAATATGATCCCAACTCATGAGATTTACCCCAACAAAAATATTTTGCATTTGTTTTAGTTTGTAAATATTTAGTTTAAAGATTTTTTATTCTTCAAAATTTTAGTGATAAATAGTTTAGATAATATCCAAAGTATATTTGATTTGTTTAAAATGTTTCAACAAAAAGCTATTGACGGATTTTTATTATTGTCGGAAGATTGATTCACGGAATAATAAAAGAAAAGGAGTGTATATATATTTCAAATTTGGAATTTTCACACTTTACATTTTTCCATCATCCGTCAAAACCATTTTTATCCGACAATACGAAAACTCCGACAATACGCTGCCGTTTGGATTTTCTTCGATTACTTTCTGTGTATTGCATTTCACTCGATTCTGATCCGACAGAATTGTGCGCCTCATCATTCCGCATCGATCGGTATAACTTTCCCTCTTTATCTCCTTGTAAATAAGTTTTAATCAACGATTTTGTGCGACAAACACTGTTCATGAACAGTTCCCTAACCCGTTTGTCCAACAATATCATTGACGGATGAACAGTAAAATAGGGTTTTTGCGTGAATAGCTTATTCACGCATGAACAGTGTTCCGTGAGTTTGACTTAGTTGACCTTTGACTTGTTTGACCACTGCTATACGACAATACTGTATTCACGCATGAATAGTATTTATTCACGCATGAATAATACTCCGACAATGTTATTCATGGACCATTTGTGTTGAAAAATTCTTGTATTCCGTTATTAACTATTGTCGTATGAACAGTGATTATTTGCTATTGTCGCATGCCTTCTACACTTAGGAAATTTTTCAGTTTTTGAAAACTTGAAACTTTTATGAAGTATGGTTAGGTTTGTTGCTTAACATATATTTTGTGCAGCTTGTATTTATATATCATGGCAGAACCTGATCCTGTTGCTGCTGCACAACCTGATGTGCAACGAAGGGCAGTAATTTTTGAGAAACGTCATAATGCAACAGCATATCTACTTGAGGCACCGGACAAACCTGAAAATAGGAAATTCTTTCCTATGATTAGGTTTTTGTTACGATCTAGGATTTCACATGCCTTATCAGTTCCAGTAGCGAATATGTATGAAGATCATATGAATGATTTTTGGTTGACTGCTGAATATCATACTGATGTTCAACCACATTGTATTATGGCCACAGTGGATGGAAGACCACTTGTACTTACGGAGGAATTGATTAGGCATACTTTGCAGTTTGGAGATGATGTCAACACTATAAATGATATTCCTAGAAATATTATTGACGATTGTCTTCAACAAATGGGTTGTACAAAAGGACCACAAGATGTGCAGATTTTGAAAAATCATTTTTGTCCACATTGGAAGTTTCTGGCACATACATTGATTTGCTGTATCTCTCCAAGAAAGGCTGGGTTTGACGCAATGAGTTATTATTTAGCCGGATTGATGACAGCTTTGGTGCTCAATATTCCTTACAATTTTTCACGGTATATCTTTGAGAATTTGATTGAGAACATCAATGAAGATGGATTTTTTATGTATCCACGATTCCTTCAGCTGATTTTTGATCAACATATTCAAGGAATCACTTATCATGGAGATGTTATTCATTATACTCCTATTCCGAAGAGAGTGTTTGCTGACTGCAATAGTTATCGTGGTAAACCTACACCACCAACTGTTGATCTCTTTGGACATATTATTGATGAAGGATTTCTTCCTCCACAGATAGACTTTCAGATGGAGTCTGATGATGATAGTGAAGAAGCTATGTCAGAGGGGGAGTCAGAGGATGAGGAACAACCTTTTGTAGAACATGAGGAACAACCTTTGATAGAACAAGAGGATGAACTTCCTGTATATCCTGAGATTGAGGTTGATGATGATGTTCCACAAAATCTTGATGCTAGCACTGATATTGAATCATCTAGTTCTGAGGATGAAGAACCTATCCGTACTCAGACCATTACAGAGTCTTTGGAATCTCAAAGAAGGACTGAGGAATGTATAGAACAAGAACGACAATATTTGAGACGTCAACGAGAGGAGGCTCGGGATCCTGAATATGTACCTGAGCCTAGACCTACTCAACGAAGAAAATTGATTGTTACCAGAACATTTGATTTTGAGACTGGGTCTTCATCCACTTCATTACCAGTGACTTCTTCTGCAGCTACTTCTTCTATATCTTTGCCGGTATCTTTATCCATGACTTCTTCCACTACAATGTCTTCTGTTTCTGAACCTGTATTCTCTTCCGTGACTTCATCAGCAATCTTTTCTTCTATCTCTATGCCTGTTATGTCTACTGCAACTGGTATTTCTACTACTCTTCCTATTCCATCATCAATAGCTGTTTCTTCATTTTCTGCAGCTGCTGGAACTTCATCTACAACAATAGCTATTCCCACTGTGAGTATGGCAGATCTTGATGCATCTCTTCAACGAGCTGTGAATCCATTGATGAATGTAGTGGATTAGCTAAGAAATGAATTATTTCATGCCTTAGGAAGAATTGGTGCTCAGGATGTTCTTATTGCAAATCAAAATCAACAAATCCATTCTCAGACCTTACAGATTGAATCACTTGAACAAGAGATCTTTCTTTTGAAAGAAAAAATAGGTGATCAGGGGGATAATGTGCATGATGTTGATGATGCAAATGATGATGATCAGGATGATGATAATGATCAAGGAAATATGGGATTAAATGATGATCAGATTGTTGATAATGAAAATGAGAACGTGCATAATGAGGGTTCAAGTCATCATGATGATGATAATAGACAGGATGGACATACTGGTGATCAGCCAAATTTTTCTCAAGCTATGGTACTTTTTGAACATGTTGATATGGAAGAACCCATGAACGTTGAACCAATCAGTGATGTTCCTCCTTCTATGGTTTTGACTCCCGAACCAAGCTTTGAGAATGTTGACTTTGATGATCTTGGAGATGCAGACTTAGAGTCTTTGCACATTGGAGATATGTTTGATGATCTTGAAGTCGGTGAAACTTCTACTTTCGAGCTTGGAGAATCTTCGCAAAAGTTTGATAAAGAAGAGTTGTCGGATAGTGTGGAAGAGGAAGAGATTCTATGTCCTACTCCATTGAATATTATTGTTGATGACTTAATTCCATTTGTGGAATTATGCAATAATGGAGATTACGAGTTTGATGAATCTGCTTCAGAGTTTCCACCAGGGTTTGAACCAGGAGATGATTACGTGAATATTGAAGATTGGGTGGATTCCGAAGATGAGTTACATCCAGAAGGTATTTTTGAGCATCCTAATACTTTTACAGGTTATTCTGATAGCTTTTGGATAAATTCAGATGAAGAACAAGTTCCAAAAAGAACCTTTCCTTGGTGGTTTCCGAAACAACCTGATCAAACGAAGACGATCAAAGTCAGAAGATTTTTCAAGATACCTAAACGAGAATGTGTTGGAAGAATAATCAGTTGGAAATATGATAATGACAATAAAGTCTTTATTGTCAAAAGAACTAATGGACTTCAATATTTTCGTAGATCGTTCAAAGAATTGGGGAGACTTCCAAAATGTGAGATAAATCATATCGCTCAACTCAACATCGTAAATGATTCTGAAAATGAGTTAGTTGATTGGATGGCTGGAGCGTTATTTCGAGATTTCAAGAAAGAAAAGTATACGTGGGTGGAAGAGGTATTTCCAAGAAGAAGAGTGGATAATTTTGATGTAGAACTGATTTCTAATCAACCAAGAGTTATTACTACTTATCCACGGGTGAAATGTTTAAGGAAAATTCCACTTGAAAAGCTTCCAAGTAATTTTTGGAAATTCATCAGTTATTGGAGGTATAATGGAAGCACTGGAGAAGCAGAGATTGGTTGCTACGACAGAGATTACAAGGGAGATATTATGTGGAATCGTGAAACCATCGTATATGTTTTTGATCCATTAAGTCTTTTAAATCTCTCAACAAATGATTTGGAAGCTCTAGGAAATAATCACATTACTTATAACGATTCATTTGATGATGAAGAAATGGCTTTGAAATTCCAACGGGTGGTCGACGTGTGCTGTGCTCAAGGTGTTCATGCTGGATGCAATCTGCCAGGATATAAATAAAGCTCAAGTTTGAAGAAAATCAAGCATTATCCAAGGGGGAGTTTCTTCAAACTTGAGCTTTATTTATATCCTGGCAGATTGCATGAACACCTTGAGCACAGCACACGTCGACCACCCGTTGGAATTTTGAAAGCCATTTCTTCATCATCAAATGAATCGTTATAAGTAATGTGATTATTTCTTAGAGCTTCCAAATCATTTGTTGAGAGATTTATCAGACTTAATGGATCAAAAACATATACGATGGTTTCACGATTCCACATAATATCTCCCTTGTAATCTCTGTCGTAGCAACCAATCTCTGCTTCTCCAGTGCTTCCATTATACCTCCAATAACTGATGAATTTCCAAAAATTAATTGGAAGCTTTTCAAGTGGAATTTTTCTTAAACATTTCACCCGTGGATAAGTAGTAATCACTCTTGGTTGATTAGAAATCGGTTCTACATCAAAATTATCCGCTCTTCTTCTTGGAAATACCTCTTCCACCCACGTATACTTTTCTTTCTTGAAATCTCGAAATAACGCTCCAGCCATCCAATCAACTAACTCATTTTCAGAATCATTTACGATGTTGAGTTGAGCGATATGATTTATCTCACATTTTGGAAGTCTCCCCAATTCTTTGAACGATCTACGAAAATATTGAAGTCCATCAGTTCTTTTGACAATTATTTCCAACTGATTATTCTTCCAACACATTCTCGTTTAGGTATCTTGAAAAATCTTCTGACTTTGATCGTCTTCGTTTGATCAGGTTGTTTCGGAAACCACCAAGGAAAGGTTCTTTCTGGAACTTGTTCTTCATCTGAATTTATCCAAAAGCTATCAGAAGAACCTGTAAAAGTATTAGGATGCTCAAAAATACCTTCTGGATGTAACTCATCTTCGGAATCCACCCAATCTTCAATATTCACGTAATCATCTCCTGGTTCAAACCCTGGTGGAAACTCTGAAGCAGATTCATCAAACTCGTAATCTCCATTATTGCATAATTCCAAAAATGGAATTAAGTCATCAACAATAATATTCAATGGAGTAGGACATAGAATCTCTTCCTCTTCCACACTATCCGACAACTCTTCTTTATCAAACTTTTGCGAAGATTCTCCAAGCTCGAAAGTAGAAGTTTCACCGACTTCAAGATCATCAAACATATCTCCAATGTGCAAAGACTCTAAGTCTGCATCTCCAAGATCATCAAAGTCAACATTCTCAAAGCTTGGTTCGGGAGTCAAAACCATAGAAGGAGGAACATCACTGATTGGTTCAACGTTCATGGGTTCTTCCATATCAACATGTTCAAAAAGTACCATAGCTTGAGAAAAATTTGGCTGATCACCAGTATGTCCATCCTGTCTATTATCATCATCATGATGACTTGAACCCTCATTATGCACGTTCTCATTTTCATTATCAACAATCTGATCTTTAATCCCATATTTCCTTGATCATTATCATCATCCTGATCATCATCATTTGCATCATCAACATCATGCACAAGATTCAAATCTGTCCTTCCTGTTATAGTAATCTTCGATCTTCAACAACTTAGGTGGAACGTTTGATTTTCCCACCTCGTGTTCCATCTCGATCATTTTACTTAGATCAGACATCTTATTGTTTCAAAAATTAACAATCACAAAAAAATTAGAAAGTTCAGTTCGCAGAGAACTCGACTCGTAGGGCAAGAACTCAGTTCGCAGGACGAGAACTCGGTTCGCAGGATAAGAACTCGGTTCGCAGGATAGAACTCAGTTCGCAGGACAGAACTCAGTTCGCTGGATGGAACTCAGTTCGCAGGACGAGAACTCGGTTCGCAGAACAGAACTCGATTCGCAGAATCGGCTGAAAACCCCAAAAATGAAAATTTTAGGTTTTTGATTGACTAAACCCTAAGATTTCGGTCGAATATGAACCTAAACACTTCCAGAGACTGATATTGATCGTTTTTATGCACTATTGCACGTACCAACAACCCTAAATCAACCGTTATTATCCGAATAACCTCGAACCTAATCGTATTTAGCCCGAAAGCTCTGATACCAATTGTAAGTCCGTATGTATTAGGATCGATAACGAGGTTATGTTTAGGTATTAAGGCGCAGAATTCCTCAATACTTAGTTCACGGATTGTGAACGGATTATTTCTCAAGATAATAGCGAATTGATTAATCAACAAGGTTTTGTATCATTAATTAATGTTAATCGATCAATACCTAACCTTAGGAATGCTTAGAATCGTCTAAAGTTCTCTGGAAAATCGAATTGCAAAAGCTCTTTTACGATTTGACCTAGTTTAGTATTTATAGGTTACAGCCAATCTTGGCTCGCAGCTCGATGGGCTCTGCGAGTCGACTGACTTCGCAGCCCAAGTCCAAGCCCAATATCAGCTCGGTTCGTTGCCACCTTTGCGAGCCCAGATCTCAACTCGCAAAACCAAATCCTGTGACCCGAGATCTCATCTCGCAGAACAGACTTTAGTTTGTATTTACATAATCGATATTCGTCTAGCACTTTATCTTACTAATATATTTAACGAATATTAATAACAAACTAATATCATATTTTTCATTACAATTCAAAATCAATTGTACACACTTGATTACAATAATCACTGGTACTATTACAAGCTGTAAGTCCCCTAGTTTTAGGATCGATAACTTCGTTATCTGTAGTATTAAGGTGCGGAATCCCTTAATACGGTGTTATCTTACTAACAACGAATATGTTCGTATTGCGTTTAGTAAGACTTAGCTTTAAACAACGAATTGTCAAAGCCTAGCCTTTAGGTTTAATTTTCTCTGGATTTGTTGAGTTCGCAGAATCGCAAAAGTATCAAAAAGTTATGTTTTTCACAGAGTAAAAAACAATATATACGTCCAGTCGTCTCGGCTCGCATGGGCCTGCGAGTTCAGTCCAACTCGCAGCCCAAGCCCAACACAGAGCTCGGCTCGCCAGACTGATACCTCACGAGTTCAGATCTCACCTCACAGCTCGACTCGCTGCGACCTGATATCTCGACTCGCTACGCATCAAACGTCTATTATTTATTTTGTATTTAATTATTCGTCTAACTTAACAAAACAATATGTTTAACGAATATCACTAACAAAACAAATATTCTTTTACAAATCCAAACCAATATACAAACACAATAATAATTACACTAGTCCTATTTCAAGCTAGATCTGTTGTCACAATCTATGTCCCAACAGACTCCCCCTTGACAATAGCTCTAGCGTCTTTATCTTCATGCTTGTCTTTGGTCTTCATTTGTAAATCTTACTGCCTGCGTAAATCTTCATCTTGATACACGTCTTAACCATCATCTGATAATCTCGTCCCAAATCACCCCATGCATCTGTCGTCAAGATTCTATTTTCATTCAACTTAATCAAATCTTTCTTCGACATGTTCATTAGGTGTCGATGGTCATAGACTCTGAAGATTTCTCTTTCACCACCGTCAACATCATCATCAGCTTCAACCATAACAGCTTCTCCAGTTCCTGAATCTACATGCCATCTCTTCATATTACCCAGAATATCTTGTGGCATTGTCTTCAGTGGAATCTGCTGTATGCATCTAACAGCTGGATATATCTTCTTCCTTCTTCTTCTTCCTGTTCTTTGACTTCTCTCTTGTAATTTCACAGTTTTTCCCTTTCTTGGCTTAATCTGAACAAACTTATTTGTACCAACCTCATGTCTAATGATTCTTTCAACACGATCAGCATAATCATCACGACTTGGATTGTTAATCTCTAATCTAGCCAAATCACGTATTTCATAACGTGGTAGAGAACTAAAAACTGCTAGCTTTCTTTCAAAATATTGAACTCCGTCAAACCTTTTGATCGCAAAAAGATTTAGTTCTGAGTCAAAGTACCAACCAATAATCCCTTTACGTGGTACACGCTTTTTCGTAACATCAACTTCAGAAATTCCAATCTTCTTCTTCTTCTTTGGAATTTCCTAAGTACAACAGCAGGATTTTTGGTTTGAACAAAAACTTCTTCTTCTTCATCAGAGGTTGAATCATCAATATCTTCATCTATATCGACAATTGTTGGACCTTGTTCATTTTCAATAATAACTTCTGTCCTAGATGGGCTCACATGGTGTTCATCAATGTTTGCATCTAGATCTACACCCATGTCTTGCACATTCTCAGGTACAGCAGTCCAATCAGTAGGTGGTTGGAATTCTCCTTCCTCAAGATCATAATCAATGTCTTCATCTATCTCATCAAAAATATCATCTTCCGAATCAGATAGATCAAGCATCTCCAATCCTAAGAGAAAACCATAAATACAAATAAATATTAATAATTAAAATTCTCTTATCAATTTCCCTGAATCAACCTAAGAATTTCTTTATTAATTCTTTTGTATATTTTAACCTAAAATATAAACGCAATTTACATATAACTTATAAAATCTTTTATTGATTACCCTGAATCAATCCAAAATTTCTTAAGTCTACTTAACAAATATTAATTAATTTTAAATTCTAATGCATTGTGAATAATCACCAAACATTTAAATTTACTATTAATTAACTTATATAATTTCCAAGTGTTAATTGATCTAATTCATTATCAATTTAACCTTTAAATTATATATCTTTTGTCTAGTTAATACGAATACATTTTTAATTTGTTAATTACTTATATACCTTACGGTCTTAAGTCTATAATCAAATCTAAAAATCATATGTTATCATAAAATTTTGACCGCCGAAATTAATCGAAACACGCCGCTCGACTACTCAATGAGTCGGAAGTCTTTCGATCACTATTTTATCTTAACATAATTATATAAACTTAAATTACCCAACATATTTTACTTAAAATAATAATAACCCTAAGCCAAATATATTTACACAATAATTAAGTTTACATTTGTTCACTACAAACTATTACAAATATTACAGTACTATGATAATACTAAGCTATCTTACCAGCTTCAGTATCACCCAGTACAGTCTTATCTGCACTTGTATCCACTCCAGAACCACTAGCACCAGCACCAGACTCCCCCTGAATAGTAGCTTGCTCACCAGTCTTTGAAGGACCAGTCTGCTCACCACTCGGTGCATTGGGATCATCGTCCTTGTCTTGATCTCTCTTCCTCTTCAACTCATTTTCTCTGCAAGACTCCAGATATACCAATATCTCCCCCTGAGTAGACTGTCCTGAATGCGATCTCAAGACCAGACTCTCTAAAGAAGATAACTTCAGTCTCTGTACGTTGAAGTCCGCAAGCAAAGTCTCATGAGTCTTCATCAACAGATTGTACGATTCACTCTGCTTGAGAATCTGTTGTGAAAGAAGAAGATTGCTCGACACCAGCTCTGGAATCTGAGAAGTAAGCTTCTCCAAATCCTTTACCCTCGACTCTAAGGATGTAATCCTTTCAGCATCAGTCGTTGGAGTAACAGGTATCATTCTTGGTCCAGGCGGTGTGAGAGACTCAATATGCCAGTCTCTGGTAAGCGGTGTATGAGGTTGAGACAAAGCTTGTGTAAGCAAGCTTGTCGCAAATCTAGCTGTTTTGTTCGTTGGAAAATTAGCTCCACGAACTAGATCAGCAACCTCATGCTGTAAAGTTAAACACAATTAAAATCAATTATTGTTACAGATTACTCTGTCTCAAACTCTAATTAATTGCATAACACTCATAGTTATAGAACTTATATCTCATACCTGAAGCGGTAAAGATATCGATTCAGTAACCACCGGTGCATCCATCTCCACCTGTGGTGTATCCTGAGCAACTGTATACAGAATTAACTGTCTCAGTTCAACTCCTGATAAACAACAAGTTAAGATTATTTAAATTTTATAATCAATACTAACCTTCTCGAATAATAAGCGTTCTCGGACGCTTCATCAAAGGAATCTCAACTTCCTTAGTACCTTCCTCCAGAATATCTTTTCCTTTTCTCTTCCTTTCAGAAGCAGATGGAGGAGGAGAAGGTGTATTATCAGAATCTTCATCTGAAGCCGTCTCACCATCACGACCTCTAGATGATCTAACAGGATCCTCAGTTGGTACTTCAACTGATCTATCAAGCTGTATCTGCTCATCCTCAAGTAATATAACTTCGGGATTTGCAGCCTCAGCTTCAGCTTCCTGTTCATGTAATGATATTTATATTTTAAAATCAGAAATAATATCCAATTTACTAAATATCTAATATCAGAATCATTATATAATAATATTATGCATCTATGATTAATAAAACAATCTATCAACTAAGCATCTATATTATTACATAAATAAAAGATTACCGCAGATGGTGCTAAATAACTCTCAATGTCTTGAAGCAAAGGATTTGTCGCATCATCATTCTGCTCCAAAACCTCTTGCACAACCTGTGCAGCAACATCTGGATTCACTTGCTGATCCACCTGACCAACCTGAATAAGAACATCCTCAAGGAGCCCTTGTGGATCTTCAGGTTGAGCTTCCTCAGCCGCAGGTTCTGCTACAACATCAGCAATAACAGGAGCAGCAACAGCAGCAGGAGCTACGTCTAACCATCCATGATTTGGCGGTGCAACGTAGTTCGGATCAACAACATATCCAACAAGTGGTCTAACTTCCGGTTTCACCACTCCTTCCTTCCTGACTGTCTGCATGAACATGGCGTTATACCCACGATGGTCAATCGTATTAACCACTAGATGTGGTTCAGGTATAGCCAAATCCGGTAGACGTGCACGGATAATCAGCATGCAAAATCGCGGGTAAACCAAAAATCTTGATCTAACAGACCCCGATATCTGTTTCGCAATCTCACCAAAAAGATAATCACAAAAACTGTATGGTTTATTATAAACCAGTGACAGTGCAGCCGATAGAATCGCAGGACTCAACTCATCAAATCCACCTTTCTTCGCTGCGAAGTATGTGTGGGTTCGGTGGGTTGGTTTGACTCGTTTGACCCCCTTTATACTACATATCCGATTCGCGAGATTTAAGTGGACTCGCAAGTTGATGCCAACTCGCAGAAACAATTAAAAACGCGAATTTAATGCTAAGTATAAATAAAAACCCGATATTTTACAAGTCTAAATTATAATTAATTTTAACTTGTATTTGTCACGTTGTTCAACTCAAAAATATACAGTATAATTTAATTCCGAAGGGTAAACATAATTAATACAAAAATTTTAAAAAAATTAAAAATAAGATAAAACAAAATTACATAACCATTGGTATCAAGTACCATTTTATTAATCACTTTGAAACAAAGTAAATATACAATGTAAATAAGATTTTATCTGCTTAGGGATCATATTAGTAAGAATAAGCAATTAATTATATATTAAAAAGTCTAAGCAGATTGGTAGTATACATTCCTCATGAAATTCAAGTGAATCACTGTAAAATTACAACTAAATTTATCAATTATACATTTATATTTATAAAACTATATCTTAGGTACCTTTATCCACATAGCATAATTAATAAATGCATTACTCACATAAAGTGAATATTTTAATTGTAGATAGTTCAAGACGATTACCGGTATTATGATCCACATAAACAAATTAGACTCAATTTTCTAAGCAAACTCTTTATTGTTAGTATGAGTATTATCAAGTGCTTCCTATTATATGATATACTGAAGAATTCTAGTAAAACACATAACACTGCATCATTAAATTTTCAAGGTAGCGGTTACTAAATGATGTATCTTTTCGAAACATATAACATACACTTGAATTTTTTAAGGTTAGACAAATATCAAACATACTTTGAATATGCTATGTTATCTAAGTCTGTACTTAGTACAACAGAAGATCCCTTCTAGCATAATTCAAAATATATTTGAGAATATTAATTTAATTAAAGGTTTCAGTTCTGTACTTAATACAACAAAGTTACCAGTAATTAAGTTAATACCCATATTGCTACTATTTGTCAATTCAAATTAATATGTATAATAACAGTGTATGGCAATACCATCATTCAACAATTAAGACTTAATGTCATACATCATAGAATAGTAACACAAAATAATAAACAAGTAGTTGATTAACTTCTTAAGGCTTAGAAAATTTCATATAATTTGCCTACCAATACATCATATGATGAAGCCATCTAAAGATTTAATAAAAATAGACAAATTATAACTTGTGGATATAGGTGTATAATCAAATAAATATAAACACATACCTGATAGAACCGCTGTAGTTCTAAAGCAACTTTATTTGAACCTACTACCATATCATACTTAGGACTTAAGCTTATTATTGTGAAGCTTATTCTCCTAATGTACTATCATTTCCCTTAGTTTTTGCAAATAAAAACTTAAATGAAGGCGATTCCCCTTAGGTAACAAGCAAATGAATGCCATACGCCTTTTTTTTTTTTTTTTTTTTTTTTTTTTTTTTAATGAACACATAAATACTAACTATTACAAAATTACCCTTGG
Organism: Helichrysum umbraculigerum; assembly: GCA_949592205.1. Classification (NCBI taxonomy): domain Eukaryota; kingdom Viridiplantae; phylum Streptophyta; class Magnoliopsida; order Asterales; family Asteraceae; genus Helichrysum; species Helichrysum umbraculigerum. Next base: position 100,797,437 of record CATIUR010000001.1, read on the forward strand.
AAGACTAATCACTCTGGATTTCTCATTCCATTCAGTTGAACCAACGTCTCAAATCTTGCTCTGTCAAACGCCTTTGTGTATAAGTCTGCTAAGTTATCCAATGATGGTACCTTAACTAACTTTATCAATTTCTTCTCAGCACAATCTCTAATAAAATGATGCCGAATATCAATATGCTTAGTTTTACTGTGCTTCACCGGATTATTGGTGATCGACATAGTAGATTCGTTATCAATCATCATAGGAGTATTGGTTATATTTAACCCGTAATCCCGCAGTTGCTGTTGAATCCAAAGAACTTGTGAGCAACAGCTGCCAGCTGCAACATACTCAGCTTCACATGTAGAAATGGCTACCGAAGTTTGCTTCTTGCACTGCCAGGATACTAATCTACCTCCTAGGAATTGACATCCTCCGGTCGTAGATTTCCTATTCTGATTGCATCCTCCATAATCCGAATCAGTATAAGCTACGAGATCTAAGTCTCCATCAATCGGATACCAAAGACCCAGCTTAGGTTTCCCTTTGAGGTAACGAAAGATTCGTTTAACAGCTTGCATGTGTGACTCTTTCGGATTAGCTGATATCTTACGCATAAACAAACAGCAAACATTATGTCAGGCCTAGAGGCTGTAAGATACATTAGTGATCCGATCATGGCTCTATAAAGAGTTGGATCCACATCGCTATCACTCGATGTATCTGGACCTAGTCCATGATTGACTGGAATTGGAGTATTGTAGACCTTACTTTCATCCATCTTGAAGCGTTCTAATAGCTCATATGTATATTTAGATTGATGAATAAAGAATCCATCCTTCTTTTGATCAACTTGTAATCCTAAGAAGAAATTCAACTCTCCCATTGCAGACATTTCAAACCTTTTTCTCATGGCTTTCTCAAATTCTTGACACATCTTTTCATCAGATGATCCAAAGATAATGTCATCAACATAAACTTGCACGAGAAGAAAGTCTTTCTTTTTCCATTTCACAAACAGTGTACTATCAATCGATCCTCTTGTAAATCCATTCTTAAGTAGATACGTTGATAGTGTTCCATACCACATCCTTGGTGCTTGATGTAATCCATATAGAGCCTTATTCAAACGATATACTCTATCTGGATACTCAGGATCAGCAAACCCTGGCGGTTGTGAAACATACACCAATTCTTCCACTTTGCCATACAAAAAGGCACTCTTAACATCCAACTGATAGACCTTTATACCATAATATGATGCAAATGCTAAGAATACTCTAATTGCTTCTAGCCTAGCAACTGGTGCAAACACTTCATTGTAATCTATACCTTCTTGTTGATTAAAACCTTGAACTACCAGACGAGCTTTATTGCGAGTAACGATTCCTTTATCATCTCTCTTGCACTTAAATACCCATCTAGTTCCAATTGGATATTCTCCCTTTGGTAGGTCAACCAACTCCCATACTTGTAATTTAGAGAACTGAGATAGTTCTTCTTGCATTGCTTCTACCCACGAACTTTCTTTTAAAGCCATTTGAACATTTTTAGGCTCGACTTGTGAGATAAAGCATGAATATAGACATTGATTAGGAATCCCTGTCTCTTTCATTGCAGTATACAAGCTTTGGTATTCAGAATTCTCAGACGTACTAGCTCTGGATTGATGCCGAGTTTGAACCGGAGTATTAATATCACCGATGATGTTTTCAACGGGATGATTCTTACTCGTTCTAGTTGTAGTAACTGGTTCAACTGGTATCTCATCTTCCAAATTAGTACCAATCTCTTCCAATTCAGGTACATATTCCGTACGTGCTGAAGATATCCTTAAATGTTTCAAAGGAGTAAGTATATCATCAAACTTTGTAGAAAGATCATCAGGATCTTCTGTTTCTTGAGACTTATCCTCTGAAGGTTGTTGTGACTCACTTGTGGAAGCTTTATCTGAGTCAACATTAGTCTTAATTCCAGATTGCTTAACACTTGATGTTGAAGCAGAACCAATATTCTCATCTTCAAACAATAAATGTTCAGCTATCTCTGAATCACTGACATAGTCACTAATAGGAACTTTAAATGATGCAAAAAGATCAGAATAATCAAATTGTCAATCTAAGCCCTTATGAACATCAGGTGAGTAGCTCGTAATCTCAATATTATAAACTACCTCCAAACGTCCTGTGACTTTATTAAAGACTCTCTTGTTTGGCGAATTGGGCATATAACCTAGAAAAAATCCTTCGTCAGCCTTCTCACCAAATTTTGCTTGATGTCCAGTCTTTAATATGGTGCATGAAACTCCAAAGGGTTCAAACCCTTTTAAGTTAGGTTTCTTATTGTTCAAAAGCTCATAACAAGTCTTGTTATGTCTCTTAACCGTAAGAACTCTATTAAGAACATAACATGCTGTATTCACTGCTTATGCCCAAAACATGACCGGAAGCTTTGAATCAGCAAGCATTGTTCTTGCAGCTTCAATCAACGTCCTATTTTTTCCTTTCAGCAACACCATTCTGTTGAGGTTCATAAGGTGCACTGAATTGATGTAATATCCCTTTGCTTAAGCAATAGATATTCAACGTTGAATTCTTGAACTCTGTTCCATTGTCACTACGAATACGCTTAACTCTCTTTTTATAGACATTCTCTACTAGATCAAAGAACTCAATTAGAATTCCAGGAGTCTCATCCTTTGATCCCAAAAAGAATACCCATGAGAATCTAGAATAATCATCTGTGACAACCAAACAGTACCATTTGCCACCTATACTTCTCTTGCTTATAGGGCCGAAGAGATCCATATGTAGCAACTCAAATGGTGAAGAGATAGAGTTTTCAGTCTTAGGTCTGTGTGGTTTCTTGTGCTGCTTTCCTTTCATGCAAGGAACACACTTATCCTCAGACTCGAAACGTTTTTGTGGTACACCTAGAACCAAACCATTTTTGGTTATATAATTCATCTTTCTCCAGTTCAGATGTGCCATTCTCCTATGCCATAACAATGCGTCTATTTCCGAAGCCTTGGATAATAAACATGTAGACACCATTGAAGAGTTAGGAACACCCATGTTGATAGCATAGATGTCCTTCTTCCTTGGTGCCCTCATCAATATCCATTCATCAGGAATTTTAAAACCTGGCTTCAGGACTAAGGCCTCCTTTTCATTAAAATAAACTGGGTGACCTTTATCACAGACTTGGGAAACACTCACTAGGTTGTGAGTAAGTTCTTCAACATAGTTCACATCCTCAAGAGTCAAAGTTCCATTTGAAACTTTTCCTTTTCCCGAAATTATTCCTCCTTTATCTCCTGCAAAATTTACTTTTTGCTTGAGACTATCCTTGAAGTCCTTCAGTAGACTTTGTTCTCCGGTCATGTGCCTTGAGCATCCACTGTCTACATACCACCAGCTGTCCTTGTTCACAGCATGCTCCTGCACATAACACAAAATACGATCAGTTATCAAGAGGGACCCAAGCCATTACGGTCTTGGTTTGTCCCTTATCATCAACAAACTTAAGCTCTTTGAAATAACCATCCTTCCCATCAGGAGCTTTGGTTACTTTCGAAGTAGCTTGAGTTTGTGGACGATCAGCCTTAAGAGGTGAATTTGAGGAGAACCTCTTAGGCACATAATTATGATCTCTATTATGATAATTATAATTAAACTCATGTGATCGTGAAGTAGTACCACTCTCATAATGACTATGGCCTCTACTTGAAGTTCTAAACCTCGACGGTGTCACATCCCTAGACTTATGAATAACATTATCACTTTGAGTATATGGCCGTTTAGGTTTAGGTGGGGAGACACTATGCTTACCATCTCTTTTAAGAATGTTAACAGGTTTATTACCTAACTTAGGTTTGGCATCTAACCCATCTACAGTCATACTAGAGTCGGTCTGTGTCTTTTCATCCATCACAAGCTTATGTGGTGTTTCAGGCTTTTTGTTAGGACAACACGAAGCAACGTGTCCCTTTTGATGACACTTGAAACAAGACATCTGCTTGCGTGATTTACTCACTTTTGCTTTCTCATCCGGAGTCTTAGGCACTAAAGGTTTAAGCTGTTCCTTACCAACTTTATCATCAGTCTTAGCATCGTTAATCACTCCACCCGATACAAACTGTATTTTGGTGAACTGAGAAGCCTTGCTATTATCTAATGATACGTTCTTAATAACATCTTTCTGTGCCTCTGACTGTTCAGGTTTATCAGCTACTGAAATCTCATGATTAACTTCAGTCATCTCAGAATCTTCAGGAATAGAAGTGTAATTGGCATTAAAAGGCGGGGATACATCATTGTAACCTAACCCAGTCTTGTCCTTTACACTACGTTGAGCATCTAACATTTTATCCATTTGAGATGTCCTATAGTTCTCAAGTTTACGGTTTTGCTCAATTAACCTTAAGTTAAGGTTCACTATTTCCTGATCCTTACTAGCAATCGTCTCATTTAAGTCTTTGATATTCATATAGAGACCATCTATGACAACAGATTTTTCACTTATGGTATCTCTAAGTTTTGTTCTATCTGAAGCATCAGACTTAATTTTATCTTTTAAGACCTGTTTATCATCACTTAATCTACGAATATCCATAATGGCTTGATCAAGTTCAGATCTAACAGTCTTATAGGATTCTTTATCCATATTTAATTGTGATGACAAATTGCTATTTGACACAGTTAAGACACTATTCTGAGATTGTAAATCAGTAACTAAGTAACAAACATCAGCAAGATTAAGAATATCTAAACATACCTTCTTCTTGTCAGTTTGTAATTCAGCCATGCGTGCCACGAATTCCTCAGGACTCATATCTGGAGCTGAATCCATATATAGCACGTCATCATCACTTGCCTTCACTTCAGACTTAGGCACCTCTACTCTCTGTTCCATATCAGTGGGCATGTAGGAAACTGATCCAGCAGTTGTTTCTTCGATCTCGGCCATCAAGGCTTCCTCAGAATGAGCTTGCCAATCATAAGAGCCATCCAACTGCTTTACTACTAAGGCTTTGGAAGCAAGAGTACTTCCCGAACCTTGTTTTCCTAGTGCTTCTACTTTAGGTCTTTGCCATTCTCTAGCAAAATGACCAATACCCTGACAGTTAAAGCATCTGACCTTGGTTTTGTCATACCCTGATCTATTGCCCAACACCTTTCTACCAGTTCTCTTGAGGAAATTCTTCACCTTTCTAGATATCAACGCTAGTTGATCTTGAAGCTCCAATTCCTCAAGATAATCAGAATCTATCTGCTCATAATCCTCATCAAACAAAATAGGATCATTGATCTTTCCCTCTATGTAGTTCTCATATGATGCCACAAAGGAAGCAAGAACAGACAGTTGCTGTTTAGCAGATTTCACACTCATCGGCATCTTCTGATGCTCTTGAGGTGACTTCTCAGAATTCTTTCCCTTTGTCTCATCACCAGAGGAGGAAATAAAACACAGATCTTCATTAATCATTTCTCCATTTTCACTAGTATCACCAACTAACAGTGCAGTGGTCGAACTAGATGACGCAGTCGAAAGACTTGACTTTCCATGATACAACCCAGGGTTCTGAACCTGATCAGAATCACTATCTCTTGACTTCTTGGAGAAATCATAACCTTTCAGCTTGTCAATGACTTGCTCTAAGGTCATAGTAGAATACCTAGTTTCGTTATCCTTAATCATAACACCATACTTTTCCCATTTAGAAGGCAAACCCTCAAGAAACTTGTCGGTTTTAGATACTTCTTCTTCAACAATCTCATGGTATTCTAATTCACTTAGTAGATGGTAGAAACGCGTGACATAGGCATCAAGATCTTCTCCTTTTAAAGCTTTAAACATAGTAAACTGCTTTTTAAGAAGACTCCTCTTGCCAGCTCTCACCTGTGGACTTCCTTCACCTCTTTTCTCTAGAGCTTCCCAGAGCGTTCTAGCAGTATGAAAGGATTTCAGTTGATGAGCAATCTCTTTAGGAAGACACATCTTTATGCAAGAATGTGATTTATTTTCATTTCTGTAAGCTTCCTTCTCTTGATCACTCATGTTCGCATAGGTAAGAACCACAGTAGCATTTTGAACAGTTTGAGTAGGTGGGGTGTATCCACTCTTGATACACATCCAGATTGACAGGTCATGGAATCTACAGTAAGATTCAAATCTGTCCTTCCAATTGTAGTAATCCTCGATTCTTAACAACTTAGGTGGAACGTTTGACTTTCCCACCTCGTGGTCCATTTCGATCATTCTACTTAAGTCAGACATCTTAAAAATGTAAAATTAAACTGTTTCAGCGAATTCAGAAAACTCGACTCGCAAGACTCAGCTCAACTCGCAATCTCAGCTCGACTCGCAGAATTCGTCGATTCGCAAGCCTCAGTTCGGATTGCTAAAAGATGTCGATTCGCAAGTGATGTCGATTCGCGAGGGATCTCGGTTCGACTCGCAAGCCTCAGTTCGACTCGCTAGTTCAACTCGGTTCGCAGGCGACGCTGGAACCCTAATCTCGACTCGCGAAACGGCTGTTAAACCCGAAAACGAATTTTTAAGGTATTTTTACGACTGAAACTTAAAATTTCGGCTGTAAACAAACCCTAAAATGTCCAGAGAATGATTTTGATCGTTAGTATTACAAGAATGCACGTAATAACGACCCGAATCAAAAACGCAATAACACTAAAACTCACGAACACACTCGTATTTAGCCCGAAAGCTCTGATACCAGATGTAAGTCCCCTAGTTTTAGGATCGATAACTTCGTTATCTGTAGTATTAAGGTGCGGAATCCCTTAATACGGTGTTATCTTACTAACAACGAATATGTTCGTATTGCGTTTAGTAAGACTTAGCTTTAAACAACGAATTGTCAAAGCCTAGCCTTTAGGTTTAATTTTCTCTGGATTTGTTGAGTTCGCAGAATCGCAAAAGTATCAAAAAGTTATGTTTTTCACAGAGTAAAAAACAATATATACGTCCAGTCGTCTCGGCTCGCATGGGCCTGCGAGTTCAGTCCAACTCGCAGCCCAAGCCCAACACAGAGCTCGGCTCGCCAGACTGATACCTCACGAGTTCAGATCTCACCTCACCGCTCGACTCGCTGCGACCTGATATCTCGACTAGCTACGCATCAAACGTCTATTATTTATTTGGTATTTAATTATTCGTCTAACTTAACAAAACAATATGTTTAACGAATATCACTAACAAAACAAATATTCTTTTACAAATCCAAACCAATATACAAACACAATAATAATTACACTAGTCCTATTTCAAGCTAGATCTGTTGTCACAATCTATGTCCCAACACAAGCTAGATCTGTTGTCACAAATACATGTCCCAACACTCCAAATACAAATTAGGGGCAAATTTGCACTCAAAAAGTATGAAATCTCATATTTGCACTTCATTTTTTTTAAAAGTCATTTTTGACACTCCAAATACAAATTAGGGGCAAACTTGCCACTCAAAAAGTATGAAATTTCAAATTTGCACTTCATTCTTTTTGAAAGTCATTCTTGATCCTCCAAATACAAATTAGAGGCAAATTTGCCACTCAAAAAGTATGAAATATCATATTTGCACTTCATTTTTTTTAAAAGTCATTTTTGACACTCCAAATACAAATTAGGGGCAAATTTGCCACTCAAAAAGTATGAAATATCAAATTTGCACTTCATTCTTTTTAAGAATCATTCTTGATCCTCTAAATACAAATTAGGGGCAAATTTGCCACTTAAAAAGTATGAAATATCAAATTTGCACTTCATTCTTTTTGAAAGTCATTCTTGATCCTTTAAATACAATTAGGGACAAATTTGTCACTCAAAAAGTATGAAATATCATATTTGCATTTCATTTTTTTTAAAAGTCATTTTTGATACTACAAATATAAATTAGGGGAAAATTTGCCACTTAAAAAGTATGAAATATCAAATTTGCACTTCATTCTTTTTAAGAGTCATTCTTGATGTTGGTGCATTTTGTGTGTCAGTCAGTTGGTCAAACATATGTACTTGTTAAAGTCAATTAGTCTGAGTTTGTTAAGTGTTAGGTTTGTATATTCGAGTATGTAAACAAAAATTAATACGAAAATATACAAGTGTTAAAGGGCGACACTTAGCCAGTGTCGCTATAGCGACACTTAACTAGTGTCGCTAGTAGCCGGCTAGTGTCACCAATAGGGTAAATGGAAAGTATAAATAGACACTTAGGGTTCATTTGTTAGGTTAGACATTTTTGTTAGTCGTGGAGAGAGAGCAGAGAAAAAGAGGAGAGTGTTTGAGTTTCTGTAATCCTAATTGTTCATATCAATACAATACAGAAAATAATATATTCGATTCGTGTACGTTCAATACATTGATTAGTTGGATTCCGCACTTCTAATCTTGTAATCGATCCGATTAGGTCCGTATCGGGAGCCTACAAAGTGGTATCAGAGCCGTGAATCAGGGATTCAACGGTTTTGGATCGTATTTTGAGCGTTTTTCGGGTTAAAAACGAAGGTACGTGCGCGATTTACATGTTTTAGTTCGTTTTTGATCATTGGGGATAGCTTAGATCATTTCAGAAGTTATTTTCTGAGAATTTTGGTGTTTCGTTCGTCGAAAATCGTTAGGGTATCGAATTTTTACGAAAATTAGGGTTTTTGGGGTTTCCTGCCGCGATCTAGCGACACTTCCCTAGTGTAGCGATACTTCTTTGTTGCTCAGATTTTGGACATGTATAGAATAGCGACACTTCCCTAGTGTAGCGACACTTACATAGCGACACTTCCATGGCGACACTTCTTTGTTGCTCAGATTTTGGCTAAGTATAGAATAGCGACACTTCGCTAGTGTAGCGACACTTACATAGAGTAGCGACACTTCCCTAGTGTCTCTAAAAAAAATATATATATATATATTTTTTTTTTTTAAAACTCGCTTTTGGGTGTTTGTGTTTCACTAAATTTCTTGTTTAAAGATGTCATTTCTACAAAGTGTCTGTAATAAGTCTCCGATGTTCACACAAAATACTGACTACTCAAGCTGGAGAAGAAGTTTCGAGGCTTTCATCTCTTCTAACGATCCAGACATGTGGATACCATTACTTGAGAGATATGAAAGGCCCGTCATTGAAGGAACAAAAATTGAAAAACCATATATATCAATGACAATCGAAGAACGCAAAGCATTGGATGATGAACGGAAAACTCTCACAACAATTCAAAAGTCTTTATCGATGGAGATCTTAAAGTTGTTTAAGCATCACAATAATGCATATGATCTTTGGGTTGCCCTCGAAAAGCGCTGCGGTGGATATAAAAAGGAAAAAGAGACTGAAAAAGAGCATCAAAACAGTGCATTCGAGGCTCAAATACATGGGTTTGGTTCAAATTCTTTTGAATGCTTATCTTGTATGAAATTAACAGATTGTGTTAACAGATACAGGGAGGATAATGAACGCCTCAATTCATATCTTAAAAACTTGATGGAGGCAAATAAAATTTTAAAAGAAAATGAGAAAGTTTCTGATAAAAAGTTAAAGGCTGTTTTTGAAGAAACAAAAGAATATAAAGCCAAAATTTTTAGTCAGCAAGACGAAATTGATAGTTATTTGAATATAATGAAAATTATAAAAAAGGAGCTTGCTGACTCACAGGCTGAAGTAGTTGACTTAAAAAGAAAGCTTTCAAATTTTTCAACATCCTCTTTGGTGTTTGATGAAATCCTTCAATTGTAAAGGACATATCCTAAAAGTAAGGCAGGTCTTGGTTATCACCATGTACCTCCTCCTAAGGACTATCTGCCTATGCCATCAAAGGATTCCATCAAAGATTTTGTGCCTACTACTTCAACTGTAGACACAAAATATGTTAATTCATCAGTTAAGAGCAAGTTAAACAGGCCGAGCTTGTTAGGCCTACATTTGTTAAAGCTGAAAATAAACCTCCGGTTAGTGTTGAGGAGGTTGTTATGGTAGAAGATATACCAGAAGAGTCTACCATTAAGGTTGAGAAAATAAATGTCACACTTGAAAATTTCATCATTACAACTGAAAATGATGAACGTTTTAAATGCAAAGGCAAGGCTAAGGTTGACAATGAATCCTCAAATGTTAAAATTAAAAGGGATTCACATTTTAAATCTTCAAATAATTCACAGTCATATGTGAAGAATCTAAAGAAAGATAAACTAGTTGAGAAATCTGAAAATACTAAATGTTCAACATCAGCCAGCTCAACCTCAGGAACATCTACTTCAACATGTTCACCAAAGAGTGCATGTTCAACAAATGTTCCTATTAATAGACCTTCTGTGTATTGTCCTCCACCGAAATGATTTGAGGGAACTCATTGGAATCGATCGTATGAGGAGAGACGTTCTTGTTTTCATTGTGGTCAACAAGGCCATATTATTAGGGATTGTAGTTTATTATCCCTAGATAGGTTTGGTAGAGGGATGCCAAGAACTTCCTCTTTTAGGAATTCTATTTCAAAATCTTTTTCAAGGCGTCGTTCGTGTTCGCCTATATCAAGTTGTGCATCCTGTTCTCCTAAACCTATGGCTAGAGTAAACAAAGTTGTGCCTAGTAGAACTCAAGTTCAACAGCATAACATTGTTGAAAACAAATCATCCGAACTTAAGCAGGTTTGGAAACAAAAATCCACAAACAACACATCTATGAAATCAACTGAGTTTTTAAAATATCATAAACTCATGGATGTGATGATTATGGATGATAGTGGACAACCCAAGTCTATCAAGGCTTGGGTGTCCCATAAAATCTAATGTTTGGTTGTTTGTGGTGGTGTAGTCAGGTTTTTGATAGCTAATATCTTTGTGACTGCAAGGATGTGGATATTGTTGGAAGGTTGTTTTCAAGGTGGTATAATGTGGTTAAAAGGATTTGATTTGACGTGATATGTGATTTTGAAACTCTTATTTAAATTTTATCTATTTTTATTTGTTAGTAATGCAACAGCAATTTTTTATACTGTTTAGTATCAAAGATATGCAATGTTGCGAAATTTGTTAAATTAAAAATACAAAAATATTAGTTTAATGTTTAAGGGGATTGCCTTTGAAATAGAATTGTGAAAAGAATTTGATGTTCAGGGGGAGTAATTTTAAAAATTAAAAATTCTGATTATTTGGATCAGAAATGTGAACAGCAAAATTCTTAAATCTTGAAAAGACATTGGATTGTTTCCGTAAACAACTTGGGAAATGATAGTACATCAGGTAACATGCACAAAATGAAAATTTTAAGGTTTATCTTGGATGTGTCAGTAGGTTTATCTGTCATATTTAAAACAGCTTTTATAAACATTGGCTTCATCATATGATGTATTGGTAGGCATGATACACACCGGTCTCTGAGTGAGTAAGAAGTAATATTAAAACTTGTCTATTACTTTGTGAAAACTGTAATATGATGTATGACATAAGTCTTAATTGATTAATGAAGGTACTACCATATGCTGTCATAATTATTATGTAAGTGCAAAATTGGCATATAGTAATAATATGATTATTAGCTTAACTAATGGTGACTATTGTTGTACTAACGTACAGACCTGAATCCATTAGTTATGCAAATAGTCTCAAACTTGTTTTGTTCATACTAAGGGACCCTCTGTTGTACTAAGTACAGATCTGGGGCCACTAGTATCTTCATAATAGGTTTGATGTATGCCTAAATTTAAAGGTCAAGTGTATGTTACGAGATAGCCGAGATAAACTTGGTCTTGTAATCTCTACCTTGTCTGTAAAATATGCAGCGTTATGTGTTTTACTGAAGTTTATCAGTATATCATATAATAGGTTTCACAAAATTAATATTCATTCTAATAATAAAGGTTAGCTCACAGATACGGATGTAATATGTTTAAGTGGACAAACAATACCGATGATTGTCTTGAAATAATTTTTATAAAAGGTGCTTTAAATATGTCAAGTAAATTTAAAGTGGACAAATATACTGGTGATCGAAATAACACTTACTATTTCCTAATAATTGCATGTTGGCCTGATATGATCTCTAAGCAGACCTAAAACAATCCAATCCCCAATTTATTTTAATCTTTATTCTTTACTTTTCATTTATAAAGAAAATACAGAAAGATTTTATTTCTAGGTTATTTTCTACAAATATCACATATCTTGTTAAAGTCAAATATTGAAGATGTAAAGGATGTCGGTTATTCTTCAAAGACTGTGAAAAATTCTATTGGAGAAGCTGCTGATGATTGAGAAATGGTCACAGAGTTTGCAGATCTTATTGTATGATAAATGTGTGTCAATCACATGAATCTGTACATCAAGATTTTTCTGAAGACCATGCTATCTCAATGGGGGAGTTTCTGATTGTTGAAGACATGAAAGAGTTTGTTGGTTCAGACTAATTGAAGACTTATTTGACCAAGCTGCTGACATGGGGGAGTTTGTTGGTGCATTTTGTGTGTCAGTCAGTTGGTCAAACATATGTACTTGTTAAAGTCAATTAGTCTGAGTTTGTTAAGTGTTAGGTTTGTATATTCGAGTATGTAAACAAAAATTAATACGAAAATATACAAGTGTTAAAGGGCGACACTTAGCCAGTGTCGCTATAGCGACACTTAACTAGTGTCGCTAGTAGCCGGCTAGTGTCGCCAATAGGGTAAATGGAAAGTATAAATAGACACTTAGGGTTCATTTGTTAGGTTAGACATTTTTGTTAGTCGTGGAGAGAGAGCAGAGAAAAAGAGGAGAGTGTTTGAGTTTCTGTAATCCTAATTGTTCATATCAATACAATACAGAAAATTATATATTCGATTCGTGTACGTTCAATACATTGATTAGTTGGATTCCGCACTTCTAATCTTGTAATCGATCCGATTAGGTCCGTATCGGGAGCCTACACGTGATCTTCTAAATACAAATTAGGGGTAAGTTCGCTACTCAAAAAGTATGAAATCTCATATTTGCATTTTATTTTTTTAAAAAGTCATTCTTGACACTTAAAATAAAAATTATGGGCAAATTTGCCACTCAAAAAGTATGAAATATCATATTTGCACTTTATTTTTCTTAAAAGTCATTTTTGAAACTCCAAATACAAGTTAGGGGCAAATTGCCACTCAAAAAGTATGAGATATCATATTTGCACTTCATTCTTTTTAAGAGTCATTCTTGATCCTCTAAATACAAATTAGGGACAAATTTGCTACTCAAAAAGTATAAAATCTCATATTTGCACTTTATTTTTTTTACAAGTCATTCTTGACACTCCAAATAAAAATTAGGGGTAAATTTGCCACTGACAATGAAAGAAATATCATATTTGCACTTCATTCTTGTTAAAAGTCATTTTCGACACTCCAAATACAAAATAGGGGCAAATTTGCCACTCAAAAAGTATGAAATCTCATATTTTCACTTCAATTTTTAAAAGTAATTTTTGACACTCCAAATACAAATTAGTGTCAAATTTGTCACTCAAAAAGTATGAAATATCATATTTGCACTTCATTTTTTAGAAGTCGTTTTTGATACTCCAAATACAAAATAGGGGCAAATTTGCCACTCAAAAAGTATGAAATATCATATTTGCATTTCATTTTTTTTAAAAGTCATTTTTGACACTACAAATATAAATTAGGGGCAAATTTGCCACTTAAAAAGTATGAAATATCAAATTTGCACTTCATTCTTTTTAAGAGTCATTCTTGATCTTATAAATACAAATTAGGGGTAAGTTTGCTACTCAAAAAGTATAAAATCTCATATTTGCATTTCATTTTTTTTAAAGTCATTCCTGACACTTAAAATAAAAATTAGGGGCAAATTTGCCACTTAAAAAGTATGAAATCTCATATTTACACTTCCTTTTTTTGAAAAGTTATTTTTGACATTCCAAATATAAATTAGAGGTAAATTTGCCACTCAAAAAGTATGAGATATCAAATTTGCACTTCATTCTTTTTAAGAGTCATTCTTGATCCTCTAAATACAAATTAGGGAGAAATTTGCTACTCAAAAAGTATGAAATCTCATATTTGCACTTCATTTTTTTTAAAAGTCATTCTTGACACTCCAAATAAAAATTAGGGGCAAATTTGTCACTCAAAATGTATGAAATATCATATTTAAACTTCATTTTTTTTAAAAGTTATTTTTGACACTTTAAATATAAATTAGGGGCAAATTTGCCACTCAAAAAGTATGAAATATCAAATTTGCACTTCATTCTTTTTAAGAGTCGTTCTTGATTCTCTAAATACAAATTAGGGGCAAATTTGTTACTAAAAAGTATGAAATCTCACATTTGCACTTCATTTTTTTTTAAAGTCATTTTTGACACTCCAAATACAAATTAGGGCAAACTTGCCACTCAAAAAGTATGAAATATAAAATTTGCATTTCATTCTTTTTGAAAGTCATCCTTGATACCCTAAATACAAATTAGGGGCAAATTTGCCATTTAAAAAGTATGAAATATCAAATTTGCACTTCATTTTTTTTTAAAAGTCATTTTTGACATTCCAAATACAAATTACGGGCAAATTTGCCACTCAAAAAGTATGAAATATCAAATTTGCACTTCATTCTTTTTAAGAGTCATTCTTGACACTCTAAATATAAATTAGGGGCAAATTTGTCACTCAAAAAGTAAGAAATATCAAATTTGCACTTCATTCTTTTTAAGAGTCATTCTTGATTCTCTAAATACAAATTAGGGGCAAATTTGCTACTCAAAAAGTATGAAATCTCATATTTGCACTTCATTTTTTTTAAAAGTCATTTTTGACACTCCAAATACAAATTAGGGGCAAACTTGCCACTCAAAAAGTATGAAATATCAAATTTGCATTTCATTCTTTTTGAAAGTCATTCTTGATACCCTAAATACAAATTAGGGACAAATTTGCCACTTAAAAAGTATGAAATATCAAATTTGCACTTCATTTTTTTTAAAAGTCATTTTTGACACTCCAAATATAAATTATGGGCAAATTTGCCCCTCAAAAAGTATGAAATATCAAATTTGCACTTAATTCTTTTTAAGAGTCATTCTTGATTCTCTAAATACAAATTAGGGGCAAATTTGCTACTCAAAAATTATGAAATATCAAATTTGCACTTCATTCTTTTTGAAAGTCATTCTTGATCCTCTAAATACAAATTAGGGGCAAATTTGCCAACTCAAAAAGTATGAAATATCAAATTTGCAATTCATTCTTTTTAAAAGTCATTCGTGATCCTCTAAATACAAATTAGGGGCAAATTTGCTACCCAAAAAGTATGAAATCTCAAATTTGCACTTCATTTTTTTTTTTAATTCATTCTTGACGCTCCAAATAAAAAATAGGGGCAAATTTGCCTCTCAAAATGTAAGAAATATCATATTTGCACTTCATTCTTTTTAAAAGTCATTTTTGACACTCCAAATACAAATTAGGGGCAAATTTGCCACTCAAAAAGTATGAAATCTCATTTCTGCACTTCAATTTTTAAAAGTAATTTTTGACACTCTAAATACAAATTAGGGTCAAATTTGCCACTCAAAAAGTATGAAATCTCATATTTGCACTTCATTTTTTTTAAAGTAATTCTTGACACTCCAAATACAAATTAGGGGCAAATTTGCCACTCAAAAAGTATGAAATATCATATTTGCACTTCATTTTTTTTTAAAGTCATTTTTGAAACTCCAAATACAAGTTAGGGGCAAATTGCCACTCAAAAAGTAAGAAATATAATATTTGCACTTCATTCTTTTAAAAAGTCATTCTTTACACTCCAAATACAAATTAGGGGCAAATTTGCACTTCTTTTATTTTAAAAGTCATTTTTGACAATCCAAATAAAAATTAGGGGCAAATTTGCCACTCAAAAAGTATGAAATATCAAATTTGCACTTCAATCTTTTTGAAAGTCATTCTTGATCCTCTAAATACAAATTAGGGGTAAATTTGCCACTCAAAAAGTATGAAATATCATATTTGCACTTCATTTTTTTAAAAGTAATTTTTGACACTCCAAATACAAATTAGGGGCAAATTTGCAACTCCAAAAGTCTGAAATATCAAATTTGCACTTCATTCTGTTTAAAAGTCATTCTTGATCCTCTAAATACAAATTAGGGGCAAATTTGCCACTCAAAAAGTATGAAATATCAAATCTGCACTTCATTTTTTTTTTAAGTCATTCTTGATCCTCTAAATATAAATTAGGGGCAAATTTCCCACTCAAAAAGTATGAAATATCAAATTTGCACTTCATTCTTTTTAAAAGTCATTCGTGATCCTCTAAATACAAATTAATGGCAAATTTGCTACTCAAAAAGTATGAAATATCATATTTGCACTTCATTTTTTTTTTTAAATTCATTCTTGACGCTCTAAATAAAAATTAGGGGCAAATTTGCCACTCAAAATGTAAGAAATATCATATTTGCACTTCAATCTTTTTAAAAGTCATTTTCGACACTCCAAATACAAATTATGCGCAAATTTGCCATTCAAAAAGTATGAAATCTCATTTTTGCACTTCAATTTTTAAAAGTAATTTTTGACACTCTAAATACAAATTAGGGTTAAATTTGCCACTCAAAATGTATGAAATCTCATATTTGCAGTTCATTTTTTTTTTAAGTAATTCTTGACACACCAAATACAAATTAGGGGCAAATTTGCCACTCAAAAAGTATGAAATATCATATTTGCACTTCATTTTTTTTTAAAGTCATTTTTGAAACTCCAAATACAAGTTAGGGGCAAATTGCCACTCAAAAAGTAAGAAATATCATATTTGCACTTCGCTTTTTTCAATAGTCATTTTTGACATTCCAAATACAAATTAGGGGCAAATTTGCCACTCAAAAAGTATGAAATCTCATATTTGCATTTCATTTTTTTTACAAGTCATTCTTGACACTCCAAATAAAAATTAGGGGCAAATTTGTCACTCAAAATGTAAGAAATATCATATTTTCACTTCATTCTTGTTAAAAGTCATTTTCGACACTCCAAATACAAAATAGGGGCAAATTTGCCACTAAAAAAGTATGAAATCTCATATTTTCACTTCAATTTTTAAAAGTAATTATTGACACTCCAAATACAAATTAGCGTCAAATTTGCCACTCAAAAAGTATGAAATATCATATTTGCACTTCATTTTTTAGAAGTCGTTTTTGATACTCCAAATACAAAATAGGGGCAAATTTGCCACTCAAAGAGTATGAAATATCATATTTGCATTTCATTTTTTTTAAAAGTCATTTTTGACACTACAAATATAAATTAGGGGCAAATTTGCCACTCAAAAAGTATGAAATATCAAATTTGCACTTCATTCTTTATAAAAGTCATTCTTGATCCTCTAAATACAAGTTAGGGCAAATTTGCCACTCAAAAAGTATGAAATCTCATATTTGCACTTCATTTTTTTAAAAAGTCATTTTTGACTCTCCAAATACAAATTAGGGGCAAACTTGCCACTCAAAAAGTATGAAATATCAAATTTGCATTTCATTCTTTTTGAAAGTCATTCTTGATACCCTAAATACAAATTAGGGGCAAATTTACCACTTAAAAAGTATGAAATATCAAATTTGCACTTCATTTTTTTTAAAAGTCATTTTTGACACTCCAAATACAAATTATGGGCAAATTTGCCCCTCAAAAAGTATGAAATATCAAATTTGCACTTAATTCTTTTTAAGAGTCATTCTTGATTCTCTAAATACAAATTAGGGGCAAATTTGCCACTCAAAAATTATGAAATATCAAATTTGCACTTCATTCTTTTTGAAAGTCATTCTTGATCCTCTAAATACAAATTAGGGGCAAATTTGCCACTCAAAAAGTATGAAATATCAAATTTCTACTTCATTCTTTTTAAAAGTCATTCGTGATCCTCTAAATACAAATTAGGGGCAAATTTGCTACCCAAAAATTATGAAATCTCAAATTTGCACTTCATTTTTTTTTAAATTCATTCTTGACGCTCCAAATACCAATCTGTAACACCCCCAAATTTAATGATTTGCGGAAGCTCGATTTGGGTGTTACTAATCAATAACAAAGCACAAAGATAAATAGCAAACGACTCTATATGCGTCGTTTTAACAAAATATATTGATAACTGAAATGTTTACAACATTTAAAGCGTTACATAGCTCGAGTTTAAATAAAATGAGATTTCAGTACATAAGTACTTGTACAAAATATACTAATGCAAGAAAATCTCAATCGTCTGTATGCTGACTCGAGCTAAATCCTGAAGCAAAAACATCCTACTGCTGGGTACCTGCGATATATGCTAAAAGGTCAGCTATAAAGCTGGTGAGCTCACAGGTTTGAAATCAAGTAATATCGTATGAACCGCAAGATTTAAATAATGAATTGCATCCAGCAATTAAATAATGAATTGCATCCAGCAATTAAATGATAATCATCGTGTATACAGCCATGAGCACATAGTTGAGCTTAACTCGAGGGCCGGGTCCCCTATAGAGAATTCCGGGCGAGGTGCCTCCACGAATGCCTAATCAACATTCGTCTTCCCAAATATTAGTGCGTCCGTTTACCCGGTTAGTGCTTGCTAACCCGAACGAGGAGGGTCAATCCTATATGGTACCATATACTAATATTCACGCTACAACGTATTAACAACTATGCTGACGGAGGACTTTAAATGATTAGTTTCGAAAAACTCATGTAGTATATGAAAAGTTGGTACTTGCGTTCACATGTTAAAAGTTGAGCAGTATATCACACCCCTGAGTAAAACAGTAAAAAGAGGGGCTATGAGACTCACCTGAGTCTGAATGCGTTTAAATAAACGTAAGTTGATTAGCCGAATATGAAGTCCAAAGACTTGTAACCTGAGGGTGTCCACGACACGCGATGGTTATAAATATGATTGGGTATCTCAAAAGATCACCCTTGTAGTTGTTCGTCCAACTATAATGTCCAAATCTCCACTATTTGGTTGATATGTTTAAGTGTTTGAAAAAATGTACGGCCCGTTGGTGACGAGTTTGAAATAATAACTTAAGTATTATTATCAAGTTATTGATGTTTTGCACTTACAAAAGCGTCCCAAAGTGTTTTACAAGTCGTATCGTATAAGGGTTTGAGGTTGTAAAAGTTCGACACTTAGTGGAATTTTAGTTTGAAAACCTGCTGTTTTATGCGACACTTCTATGCGTCACTTATATGTTCTATGCGTCACTTGTGGAGTGTCGGTATTGGTGTTAGTGTAAAGGTATGCGTCACTAAGATAGTGTCGTGTATCATATTTATGCGTCACTTAGGAAGTGACGGGTTCCGTAACATTGCGGCACTCAAGCAGTGTCGTATAAAGTAATGATTTTCTGACATTTAGGCGTCACTTAAGAAGTGACGTGCAATATAGCGACACTAAAGAAGTGTTGGGTAAAAGAGTATGGCGGCACTAAGGGAGTGTCGTTAAGTAGTGTCGGGTAACATATAGGGCGGCACTAGAGAAGTGTCGTTAAATAGTGTATGCGTCACTCTTGAAGTGACGGTATGAGGTTCGGGTGACGTCATCAGTAGTAACCGGACGTCACTTGTTTCTACTGAAAGTGATGAGCTTCTACGGATAATAGCGACACTTACGAAGTGTCGCATGGTTTCTGCTGATAGTTATATGTTTGCGTCACTACCGAAGTGACGGTGTATGTGCTATAGCGGCACTTAAGTAGTGTCGCTATATAGGCGACAGAGAGGCATAGCGACACTATAGTGTCGCTAGCACTGTTTTTGGCATTTTAGCGACACTAACGACTGTTCGACGGATTTCGAGCAAAAATCGTGTTTTCGAGTTTCCGATCGGTTCAATATTTATACCCAACCCTTTTAGGGACATTATAAGCATAAACAAACAACTAGAAGGTGAAAACACTAGAAATTCGAGAGATGTCGGGATTTGTCGGAAACTTACAAAGTGTCGGATCAAAAATCCGAAAAGATAGAGTGGTAGATCGTGATGCGGTGAGTCTTTTATTCCAAAGGGCCGATGAAATCCGAGTGCGTTTAGTGGTAGTATTTGACGATTTTTGTGATGTGGTGGTGATGAACTTTTTAGAGAGAAAATGGAGGAGAGAAAGAAAAAGAAAGAGAAAAATGAGAAAGAGATAAGGAGGTGGGTG
Source organism: Helichrysum umbraculigerum (assembly GCA_949592205.1). Classification (NCBI taxonomy): domain Eukaryota; kingdom Viridiplantae; phylum Streptophyta; class Magnoliopsida; order Asterales; family Asteraceae; genus Helichrysum; species Helichrysum umbraculigerum. The sequence goes on from CATIUR010000001.1 coordinate 100,817,577, forward strand.
GGGTTTATCCTCCAACCTTCAGTCTCCGCTCCCCGTGCGGTGTTCGTTTGCTCCGTCGTTTAAACGTTAAATAATTATTTTACATATTAAATGATATGTTTAAAATACAAATTATTACGCGAGATTTTATTTAAATATTTTACAAATTAATTTATATTTGAGTTATAATATGTAAGTTTGTTTATTTGGTTTGCGCGTTTTAATATTTTAAATTGTGTAGGTTCAGTTTGTACGATACGAATGAATACAAAATATTATCATAATAATATTTTTGACATAAAAATGTTATTTAATAAAAATTGGTCACCAACTTCCGTATTAAATTGAATCGAAATACATTCGATTTAGATTGCGTACGATTTAATCAAATCGCATTATCGTATATATTCAACAATATATATAATTCGATACATTAATTAGCATAACTAGGAACTAATTACATGTATTAACATATGATTAGGCACTAATTACTAGTCCTAATTTGGCGGGTGTTACATTCTCCCCCTGTTAGAAGAATTTCATCCCGAAATTTAGTTCGAAGCCGTGTTTGAGGTAGAATCAGTGAAAAGTTGAGGATATTTGAGTCGCATTTGGTCTTCCCGTTCCCAGGTGAATTCCGGACCACGCCGCGAATTCCATCTGACCTTGACGATGGGAATACGACTTTGTTTCAGTTGTTTGACCTCACGGTCCATAATTTCAGCGGGTTCCTCAACGAAATGGAGTTTATCGTCAACACGAATTTCATCTAGTGGAATAATAAGTGTCTCATCAAACAGACACTTCTTCAAGTTTGAAATATGAAAAGTAGGGTGCACGCTGCTGAGTTCGGATGGCAGCTGCAATCGATAAGCTACGGGGCCAATCCGTTCGAGGATCTCAAAAGGCCCGATGTATCTGGGATTCAACTTCCCGCGTTTGCCAAAACGGATGACGCCTTTCCAAGGCGATACTTTCAAGAGTACTCGATCCCCAACTTGGAACTCGAGTGGTTTGCGTCTCACGTCAGCATAACTTTTCTGACGATCACGTGCGGCTTTGAGTCGGTTCTGGATTTCCACAATTTTCTCAGTGGTGGCGTGAATGAGTTCAGGACCAGTGAGTTGACTATCTCCCACTTCAGTCCAACAGATCGGTGATCGGCACTTACGACCGTACAGTGCCTCAAAAGGTGCAGCCTTAATGCTGGCGTGATAACTGTTATTGTACGAAAATTCGCACAACGGTAAATGTCTTTCCCAGTTTGTACCGAAATCAACTACGCAGGCTCGTAGCATGTCTTCCAGTGTTTGAATGGTTCGTTCACTTTGGCCATCGGTTTGAGGATGGTACGCGGTACTCATATCGAGACGGGTACCCATAGCTTTCTGAAGTGATTGCCAAAAGTGAGAAGTGAAACGGGCATCTCTGTCAGAGATGATTGAGATTGGAACACCGTGATGAGAAACGATCTCTTTAATATAGATTTGTGCAAGGCGCTCCATTTTATCGTTTTCCTTGGTTGCCAGGAAATGAGCAGATTTGGTGAGACGATCGACGATCACCCAAATGGTATCGCAACCGCTCGACGACTTGGGTAGTTTGGTTATGAAATCCATGGCAATTTGTTCCCATTTCCACTCAGGGATTTCAGGTTGTTGGAGTAAACCAGGAGGTTTCTGATGTTCGGTTTTTACTTTCGAGCAAGTAAGACACTTGCTGACATAAGTGGCGATTTTGGCTTTCATGTTTGGCCACCAATAAAATTCCTTGATGCCGTGGTACATCTTATCGGATCCCGGATGGATAGAATATTTAGACTTGTGGGCCTCGTCCATCACCAAGTCTCTTAGGTTCCCGAAACTGGGCAACCAGATTCGGTTTGAGAAATACCTAATCCCGTTAGGTCTGATTTCGAATTGTTTGTCAATGCCCCGCAAGGCTTCATTTTTGATGTTTTCAGATTTCAGGGCTTCGATCTGAGCGGTATGAATTTGAATGGTAAGATCGTTATGAATGGTCATACTAAGGGCTCGGACTCGAAGTGGTTTTGGTCGTTCCTTTCGACTGAGGGCATCGGCTACAACATTAGCCTTCCCTGGATGGTACTTGATCTCGCAATCGTAATCGGTAAGCAACTCGACCCAACGACGTTGCCTCATATTGAGATCCTTCTGATCGAAGATGTGTTGGAGACTTTTGTGATCGGTAAAGATGGTGCACTTAGTGCCGTAGAGATAATGTCTCCAGATCTTGAGAGCAAAAACGACAGCTCCAAGTTCGAGATCATGAGTGGTGTAGTTCTTTTCGTGAATTTTTAGCTGTCGTGAGGCATAAGCAATGACCTTGTCTCGTTGCATCAGCACGCAACCAAGACCTTGATGAGAAGCATCGCAGTATACCACGAAGTCATCGGTGCCTTCGGGTAAGGATAGAATTGGAGCACTGCAAAGCTTTTGTTTCAAAAGTTGGAACGCTGACTCTTGTTTTTCGGTCCAATCGAACCTTTTGTCCTTCCGAGTCAGTACCGTAAGTGGTTGAGCTATTTTAGAGAAATTTTCGATAAACCGCCGATAGTACCCAGCAAGACCCAAGAATTGACGTACTTCAATTGCAGAGGTTGGTGCTTGCCAGTCTTTGATAGCCTCGATTTTTGATGGGTCAACGTGAATTCCCTGACTGTCGATCACGTGACCAAGAAATTGAACGGTTTGAATCCAGAACTCACACTTAGAGAATTTAGCGTAAAGCTCCTCGTGTCTAAGTAGTTCAAGGATGGTCTTGAGGTGTTGCGCATGTTCTTGCTCGTTGCGCGAGTAAATGAGTATGTCATCGATAAAGACAATGACAAACTTGTCGAGGTAAGGTTTGTACACCCAGTTCATGAGGTCCATGAATACAGCCGGTGCGTTGGTTAGACCAAAGGGCATCACTTGGAATTCGTAGTGCCCGTAACGAGTTCTGAAAGCAGTTTTTGGAATATCGGCGTCGCGAACTCGTAACTGATGATAACCTGATCTCATGTCGATTTTTGAATAGAAACTTGAACCCTGAAGTTGGTCGAATAGATCATCAATGCGAGGAAGTGGATAACGGTTCTTGACGGTCAACTTGTTCAATTCTCGGTAGTCGATGCACATTCGGAAAGAACCATCCTTCTTCTTAACAAATAAGACCGGAGCTCCCCAAGGTGAAGAACTCGGTCTAATGAATCCTCGATCCAGAAGTTCCTGTAACTGAGAGGACAACTCCTGAAGTTCGGATGGGGCTAAACGGTATGGTGCGCGGGCCACCGGTGCGGCACCCGGCACGAGATCGATTGAGAACTCAACCTGTCTAGGCGGAGGTAGACCTAGTAGTTCTTCCGGAAAGACTTCGGGAAAGTCTCTAACAATCGGCACATCCTCAAGTCGCTTCTCCTCCGACTTCTTCTCGGTGATGTGTGCGAGTATTGCAGGGTAACCCTTTCTCAGAAATTTTCGGGTTTTTAAGCAGGAGATTATATTGAGTCCCGTCCCACCGGTCTCCCCCTGTATGATCAAGGTTCCACCAACGGCGAGTGGGATACGGACAATTTTATCGTGACAAACGATTTCAGCTCGATGTTTGGACAACCAGTCCATTCCAATAATGACGTCGAAACTTCCGATTTCAATGGGTATAAGGTCGATCGAAAAGGTTTCGTCAGCTAGGTTTAAAGTGCAATTAGGTATCACACTTGTGGTTTCTACAAGTTTTCCATTTGCTAACTCTACAGTGTACTTAACATCTAAGGCAACAGGAGTGATGTCAAGTAATGGGCAAAAATCATCGGAGATAAAGCTTCAATCAGCACCAGTATCAAATAGAACAGAAGCATTTAAGTTGTTGAGGAGGAACATACCCGAGACCACATTCGGGTCTTGGCGGGCGTCCCCAGATTTGATGACGAAAGCTCTGCTTCGGGTGTTGTTGTTGTTGTTGCTGTTGTTGCGGTTGTTGTTGTTGTTCTTCAGCTTTGGGCACGTGTCCCTGAAGTGCCCGGGTTTCCCACACTCAAAGCATACTTTGGGTGGTCTGGTGTTGTTGTTAGAATAGTTGTTGGCAGGAGAGTGGCAATCTTTGGTGAGATGGCCGTACCTCTTGCAATTGTTGCAAAAGGGACCACAGGAGCCTTCATGGTGGCGACTGCACTTGGAACAATAGGGTTTGCTCCCAGTGTAGCCCCGGACGATGTCAGTGATGGTGTTGTAAGCTTTGATGGTGTCGGGTTTCTTGTTTTGTTGGTTGGAGGGGTTGTTGTGGTAGTCAGACCACTTGCGTTTGTTGTTATGGGAGGATGAAGTGGGTGGTTCAGAATCTTGGCTCATGGACATCAGGTCTTGGGCCAATAGGATCGCACCATCAATGGTGGTTGGTTTTGAAGAGATGATGTGTCCCCGAACAGGATCAGGGAGACCAAGGATGTACTTCCTGATTTTATCAGGTTCAGTGCTCACCATAGCTGGGCGGAGGGCAGCTAGTTGTTGAAACCTGGTGGTATAACCATCGATATCACCACCCTGAACCTTTAAGTTCCAGAACTCCTCATCCAGCTTTTGGAGTTTGGCGATAGAGCAGTATTTGGCAGTGAGTTTTGCTTTCAATTCCTCCCAAGTGAGTTGGTAGGCAATGTCAGCACCCACTGATTGGGTATATGAATTCCACCAAGAGTGGGCATCATCTTCAAGAGAGCAGGTGGCGAAGTTTACTTTGTCGTTCTTCGCGCATTTACTGACACGGAAAACAGTTTCCATTTTCTCGAACCATCTGATCAGTCCGATGGCTCCTTCAGAACCCTTGAAGCTCGAGGGTTTGCAGCTTTGAAAGTCCTTGTAAGAACAAGGTTTAGCAGCAGGGGTTTCAGCGGCATCGCTGTTTCTCGTGGAGTTTTGAGGAGTATTCCGAGCCAAGGCTTCAGTAACAGCCTGGGTTATAAGTTACGTAATCTGAGCATCGGTGTAAGGTCGTGTCTTTGGCGGCATGATTCTTCAATAAAAGAAATGAAGATACATGAGATTTTGTAAGAAAGTTGTATTTATTTCAGATGTACATGTATAAAGGTGGTAATACATAACATCAATATGAAAAAGAATTATGGCAATTAATATGAGTCGAAAACAGCAAGGAATATTTGATAGATGATACGAGTTCAAAGGTTACATCCTACAGATGTATTACAAAAGATGCCGGGAATTGTTACATCCGACCGGATTATAGAGTAGTGCTTAGATAGTTACTAGATTACAGGATAGATTACAATACATAGACTACACTAGTCTTAACGTAGGTTAATTTGCTCCATCATTTCGATGAGACGATCCACAGTGTTGGCAAGTCTGCTGGCCTGTCGGGCATTGTCTTCAGCCAAGGCCAGTCGTTGAACCAAACTGCCAATGTATTCATCTGATACCCGTGTGCGTTGTTCACATTCATCTAGCCTGTGTTTCAAAAAGGGCGGTTTCCACGCTTATCTCCACCACTTTGTTGAAAAGAACGTCCACATTATTAACGGTGGTTTCGTGATCCTCTGTAACTTGTTCAATGCGTTCAAGAAATGTAATTCGCCAGTTTTCGTTGGTTTCTTGCAACAAGACATCCATGGTGCGAAGTCGTTGCTCGTGTTGGTTCACCCTAGCGGCTAAGGCCGGTAAGGTGGAGTGAGTGAGGTACGGGCCAGCTCGAGGCAACCTGTTGTTCCTCCTTGCTACCCTTGGGTTCTGCGACCCGGATTGAGAACGAGATGAATTTGATGGGATGTTTGCCATTTCTGAGACAAAGCGTTAGTAAGATTGAGGCCTATATTCATATAGCTCCTATATAATATAGCCTATTGAGTGTCTAGCATAAACATGTTTAAGTCTCGGTTCTCTCGAGGTCAGAGTCTTCTATTGTACCCTGTTCAGCCATAACTACTTTCAGGTCTTACATCATCTTTGCTTAATTGTACATAGTTGATCAGGCTATGTTAAATTAAACTCGTATGATGTAATCACTGAACCAGTTATACCTAATAAGGAATACTGCCTAATGGTCATAGTCTAGGCTCACTAAATGCAACCTAGTTCACTATAACCTTAGGCTCTTATACCAATCTGTAACACCCCCAAATTTAATGATTTGCGGAAGCTCGATTTGGGTGTTACTAATCAATAACAAAGCACAAAGATAAATAGCAAACGACTCTATATGCGTCGTTTTAACAAAATATATTGATAACTGAAATGTTTACAACATTTAAAGCGTTACATAGCTCGAGTTTAAATAAAATGAGATTTCAATACATAAGTACTTGTACAAAATATACTAATGCAAGAAAATCTCAATCGTCTGTATGCTGACTCGAGCTAAATCCTGAAGCAGAAACATCCTACTGCTGGGTACCTGCGATATATGCTAAAAGGTCAGCTATAAAGCTGGTGAGCTCACAGGTTTGAAATCAAGTAATATCGTATGAACCGCAAGATTTAAATAATGAATTGCATCCAGCAATTAAATAATGAATTGCATCCAGCAATTAAATGATAATCATCGTGTATACAGCCATGAGCACATAGTTGAGCTTAACTCGAGGGCCGGGTCCCCTATAGAGAATTCCGGGCGAGGTGCCTCCACGAATGCCTAATCAACATTCGTCTTCCCAAATATTAGTACGTCCGTTTACCCGGTTAGTGCTTGCTAACCCGAACGAGGAGGGTCAATCCTATATGGTACCATATACTAATATTCACGCTACAACGTATTAACAACTATGCTGACGGAGGACTTTAAATGATTAGTTTCGAAAAACTCATGTAGTATATGAAAAGTTGGTACTTGCGTTCACATGTTAAAAGTTGAGCAGTATATTACACCCCTGAGTAAAACAGTAAAAAGAGGGGCTATGAGACTCACCTGAGTCTGAATGCGTTTAAACAAACGTAAGTTGATTAGCCGAATATGAAGTCCAAAGACTTGTAACCTGAGGGTGTCCACGACACGCGATGGTTATAAATATGATTGGGTATCTCAAAAGATCACCCTTGTAGTTGTTCGTCCAACTATAATGTCCAAATCTCCACTATTTGGTTGATATGTTTAAGTGTTTGAAAAAATGTACGGCCCATTGGTGACGAGTTTGAAATAATAACTTAAGTATTATTATCAAGTTATTGATGTTTTGCACTTACAAAAGCGTCCCAAAGTGTTTTACAAGTCGTATCGTATAAGGGTTTGAGGTTGTAAAAGTTCGACACTTAGTGGAATTTTAGTTTGAAAACCTGCTGTTTTATGCGACACTTCTATGCGTCACTTATATGTTCTATGCGTCACTTGTGGAGTGTCGGTATTGGTGTTAGTGTAAAGGTATGCGTCACTAAGATAGTGTCGTGTATCATATTTATGCGTCACTTAGGAAGTGACGGGTTCCGTAACATTGCGGCACTCAAGCAGTGTCGTATAAAGTAATGATTTTCTGACATTTAGGCGTCACTTAAGAAGTGACGTGCAATATAGCGACACTAAAGAAGTGTTGGGTAAAAGAGTATGGCGGCACTAAGGGAGTGTCGTTAAGTAGTGTCGGGTAACATATAGGGCGGCACTAGAGAAGTGTCGTTAAATAGTGTATGCGTCACTCTTGAAGTGACGGTATGAGGTTCGGGTGACGTCATCAGTAGTAACCGGACGTCACTTGTTTCTACTGAAAGTGATGAGCTTCTACGGATAATAGCGACACTTACGAAGTGTCGCATGGTTTCTGCTGATAGTTATATGTTTGCGTCACTACCGAAGTGACGGTGTATGTGCTATAGCGGCACTTAAGTAGTGTCGCTATATAGGCGACAGAGAGGCATAGCGACACTATAGTGTCGCTAGCACTGTTTTTGGCATTTTAGCGACACTAACGACTGTTCGACGGATTTCGAGCAAAAATCGTGTTTTCGAGTTTCCGATCGGTTCAATATTTATACCCAACCCTTTTAGGGACATTATAAGCATAAACAAACAACTAGAAGGTGAAAACACTAGAAATTCGAGAGATGTCGGGATTTGTCGGAAACTTACAAAGTGTCGGATCAAAAATCCGAAAAGATAGAGTGGTAGATCGTGATGCGGTGAGTCTTTTATTCCAAAGGGCCGATGAAATCCGAGTGCGTTTAGTGGTAGTATTTGACGATTTTTGTGATGTGGTGGTGATGAACTTTTTAGAGAGAAAATGGAGGAGAGAAAGAAAAAGAAAGAGAAAAATGAGAAAGAGATAAGGAGGTGGGTGGGGTTTATCCTCCAACCTTCAGTCTCCGCTCCCCGTGCGGTGTTCGTTTGCTCCGTCGTTTAAACGTTAAATAATTATTTTACATATTAAATGATATGTTTAAAATACAAATTATTACGCGAGATTTTATTTAAATATTTTACAAATTAATTTATATTTGAGTTATAATATGTAAGTTTGTTTATTTGGTTTGCGCGTTTTAATATTTTAAATTGTGTAGGTTCAGTTTGTACGATACGAATGAATACAAAATATTATCATAATAATATTTTTGACATAAAAATGTTATTTAATAAAAATTGGTCACCAACTTCCGTATTAAATTGAATCGAAATACATTCGATTTAGATTGCGTACGATTTAATCAAATCGCATTATCGTATATATTCAACAATATATATAATTCGATACATTAATTAGCCTAACTAGGAACTAATTACATGTATTAACATATGATTAGGCACTAATTACTATTCCTAATTTGGCGGGTGTTACAAAAATAGGGGCAAATTTGCCTATCAAAATGAAAGAAATATCAGATTTGCACTTCATTCTTTTTAAAAGTCATTTTGGACACTCCAAATACAAATTAGGGGCAAATTTGCCACTCAAAAAGTATGAAATCTCATTTTTGCACTTCAATTTTTAAAAGTAATTTTTGACACTCTAAATACAAATTATGGTCAAATTTGCCACTCAAAAAGTATGAAATCTCATATTTGCACTTCATTTTTTTTAAAGTAATTCTTGACACTCCAAATACAAATTAGGGGCAAATTTGCCACTCAAAAAGTATGAAATATCATATTTGCACTTCATTTTTTTTAAAAGTCATTTTTGAAACTCCAAATACAAGTTAGAGGCAAATTACCACTCAAAAAGTAAGAAACATAATATTTGCACTTCATTCTTTTAAAAATTCATTTTTTACACTCCAAATACAAATTAGGGGCAAATTTGCACTTCATTTTTTTTAAAAGTCATTTTTTACAATCCAAATACAAATTAGGGGCAAATTTGCCACTCAGAAAACATGAAATATCAAATTTGCACTTCAGTCTTTTTGAAAGTCATTCTTGATCCTCTAAATACAAATTAGAGGCAAATTTGCCACTCAAAAAGTATGAAATATCATATTTGCACTTCATTTTTTTTAAAAGTCATTTTTGATACTCCAAATACAAATTAGGGGCAAATTTGCCACTCAAAAAGTCTGAAATATCAAATTTGCCTTCATTCTTTTTAAAAGTCATTCTTGATCCTCTAAATACAAATTGGGGGCAAATTTGCCACTCAAAAAATATAAAATATCAAATTTGCACTTCATTCTTTTTAAAAGTCATTCGTGATCCTCTAAATACAAATTAATGGCAAATTTGCTACCCAAAAAGTATGAAATATCATATTTGCACTTCATTTTTTTTTTAAATTCATTCTTGACGCTCTAAATAAAAATTAGGGGCAAATTTGCCACTCAAAATGTAAGAAATATCATATTTGCACTTCATTATTTTTAAAAGTCATTTTCGACACTCCAAATACAAATTATGGGCAAATTTGCTACTCAAAAAGTATGAAATCTCTTTTTTGCACTTCAATTTTTAAAAGTAATTTTTGACACTCTAAATACAAATTAGGGTTAAATTTGTCACTCAAAAAGTATGAAATCACATATTTGCACTTCATTTTTTTTAAGTAATTCTTGACACACCAAATACAAATTAGGGACAAATTTGCCACTCAAAAAGTATGAAATATCATATTTGCACTTTATTTTTTTTAAAAGTCATTTTTGAAACTCCAAATACAAGTTAGGGGCAAATTGACACTGAAAAAGTAAGAAATATCATATTTGCACTTCGCTTTTTTTAATAGTCATTTTTGACACTCCAAATACAAATTAGGGGCAAATTTGCCACTCAAAAAGTATGAAATCTCATATTTGCACTTCATTTTTTTTACAAGTCATTCTTGACACTCCAAATAAAAATTAGGGGCAAATTTGCTACTCAAAATGTAAGAAATATCATATTTGCACTTCATTCTTGTTAAAAGTCATTTTCGACACTCCAAATACAAAATAGGGGCAAAATTGCCACTCAAAAATTATGAAATCTCATATTTTCACTTCAATTTTTAAAAGTAATTTTTGACACTCCAAATACAAATTAGCGTCAAATTTGCCACTTAAAAAGTATGAAATATCATATTTGCACTTCATTTTTTAGAAATCGTTTTTGATACTCCAAATATAAATTAGGGGCAAATTTGCCACTCAAAAAGTAAGAAATATCAAATTTGCACTTCATTCTTTTTAAGAGTCATTCTTGATCCTCTAAATACAAATTAGGGGCAAATTTGCTACTCAAAAAGTATGAAATCTCATATTTGCACTTCATTTTTTTTTAAAGACAATCCTGACACTTAAAATAAAAATTAGGGTCAAATTTGCCACTCAAAAAGTATGAAATCTCATATTTACACTTCTTTTTTTTTGAAAAGTTATTTTTGACATTCCAAATATAAATTAGGGGCAAATTTGCCACTCAAAAAGTATGAGATATCAAATTTGCACTTCATTCTTTTTAAGAGTCATTCTTGATACTTTAAATACAAATTAGGGGCAAATTTGCTACTCAAAAAGTATGAAATCTCATATTTGCACTTCATTTTTTTTAAAAGTCATTCCTGACACTCCAAATAAAAATTAGGGGCAAATTTGCCACTCAAAAAGTATGAAATCTCATATTTACACATCATTTTATTTAAAAGTTATTTTTAACACTCCAAATACAAATTAGGGACAAATTTGCCACTTAGAAATTATGAAATCTCATATTTGCACTTCATTTTTTTTAAAAGTCATTGTTGACACTCCAAATAAAAATTATGGTCAAATTAGCCATAAAAAAGTTTGAAATCTCATATTTGCACTTCATTTTTTTAAAAGTCAATCTTGACACTCCAAATACAAATTAGGGGCAAATTTGTCACTCAAAAAGTATAAAATATCATATTTGCACTTCATTTTTTTTTAAAGTCTTTTTTAACATTCCAAATACAAATTAGGGGCAAATTTGCCCCTCAAAAGGAAAAATATCATATTTGCACTTCATTCTTTTTAAAAGTCATTCTCGAGACTCCAAATACAAATTAGGGCAAATTTGTCACTCAAAAAGTATGAAATATCATATTTGCACTTCATTTTTTTTAAAAGTCATTTTTGAAACTACAAATTCAAATTAGGGGCAAATTTGCCACTCAAAAAGTAAGAATTATCATGTAACACCCCCAAATTTAGTGATTTGCGGAAGCATACTTGGGTGTTACTAATCAATATACAAAGCACAAGATATACAGCAAACGACCTCTAAATGAGACGTTTTGTAAAATAATTACATTTCATAACTAAATCGTTTGAAAACATATAGTTTTCTTTACCAAAAATATGTAAGCCTAGAGTCCGCGTATGTGGCGGGAGATTCTATTACATAACCATAGTTACAAAAGATAATGCCAAAGAATCTCCGTTAAATGCAGTTTGGAAATCATGCGACTCTAGCTAGTAATCCTGGAGTGATCCTACTCCGTAAGTGTACCTGAGAATACATGCTAAAAAGGGTCAACCAAAAGGTTGGTGAATCTCACAGGTTTATCAGTAAATAATCAGTTTGAACACAAGATTTCATCAGTAGTGCCCGTAGGCGTATATCAAGTATTTGCAAATCTCGCAAAAGTAAAGTAATCAAGTTATACCGTTGCCATGAGGCTCATAATCGAAGCTTAACCCGTAAATAATCAGTTGCTCCCGTGACATGCTCGAAATTGAGCAAGCATAAGTAACGAAATAATAGTCGCCCGTTTATACATAACGGTTCGTGGTAGCGCTACTACCCCGGGCGGGGAGGGTCATTTCCCTAATGGATCCATTAACTACTGTTCGCGCTTAAGTACATAACTAACGATATATGATGGAGAGACTTCAGTAAATAGTAAGTAACTCATGCAATTCCGTTTGGTATAGTAAACAGTTTAGTACTTGAGTTCAAGAAAAATAAGTAGCATGTATCTCCCCCAATAGGATAAAACAGTAAAAGTGGGGCCGTAAGACTCACCTGAGTCTTTGCAAGTGCGTTTATATCAATAAACGAGTAAGTAGTATCAACAGTTGGTTCTCCGAACCCGTAACCTCCAAATGCCTAAACACGTAATGTCAAGTAAGTAGATGTCTCGCAAGATCATCTAGGCTAGTTGTTCATACAACCCAATGTGTCCGAATGTTGGTTTGCTATCGTTTGTATAAAAATGTACGACCCGTTGGTGACGAGTTTGGAATAATAAACTTTAAGTATTATTATCAAATTATTGATGTTTTGCACTTACAAAAGTGTCCCAAAGCGTTTTATAAATCGTATCGTATAAGGATTTGAGGTTGTAAAAGTTCGACACTTAGTGAAAATGTGAGTTTTCAAGGCTCTGGTTTGTGCGACGTAGCATGCGACGTAGCATGCGACGTTGCAAGCGACGTAAGGTGCGACGTAGGCAGGTACGTCGCATGATGCGACCTCCGCAAATCAATGCGACGTAGGGGGCGACGTCGCTAATGCGACGTTGGCTCGGTTTGCGACGTTGGAGTCTACGTCGCCATGTATGACACCCGCAATTTAATGCGACGTAAAGGGCTGCGTCGCTAGTGCGACGTTGAGGTTTTTGTGCGACGTAGGCCGCGACGTCGCAGAGGCCCCTGGCCAGGTGCGACGTAGCGGTCTGATGGCCGGAATCTTTGTCGAAAACGAGTTTTTCGGTTTCCGTTCGGTCCAAAACTTTTACCCAACCCATATATGGACATTTTAAGTGTATATAAACTATAAAAACGTAAAAATGAGTAAAAACGGAGAGTTTCGGGTTTTGTCGGAAACTTACGAAATGCCGAAATGAAAATCCGGAAAGATAGGAATGTAGATCGTGATGTCGCGGTCACTTTCCTCCAAACGAGTGGTACGATTCGGCGAGGTTTGATGGTGTTATTTGATGATTTTTGTGATGAAGGTGGTTTGATGATTGAAAGTAAAAGAAAGAAAGAGAGAGAGAGAAAATGAAATAATGAAAGAAAAGGAGGTGGGATTGGGAGGTTAAGCTCCCAATTTCGCCCTGCGTTTCCGCTCCGTGCGGTGTTCGTTTATTCCGTAGTTTAAACGTTAAATAATTATTTTTCCTATTAATTGGTACATTTTAAAATACAGTTTATTACGCGATATTTTATTTAAATATTTTACAGTTTAATTTATATTTGAGTTATAAAGTGTATGTTATTTTATTTAGTCGCGCGTTTTAACATTTTAAATTGTGTAACTTTCTGATTGTACAATACGAATGAATACGAAATATTATTATAATAATATTTTTGACATAACAATGTTATTTAATAAAATTGGTCACCAACGTCCGTATTAAATTGAATCGAAATACATTCGATTTAGATTGCGTACGATTTCACCAAATCGCGTATTCGTATATACTCATCAATATATATTTTGTTACATCAATTAGCCTAACACGGAACTAATTACACGTATTAACAAAGAATTAGGCACTAATTCTAGTCCTAATTTGCCGGTTGTTACATTCTCCCCCTGTTAAAGGAATTTAGTCCCGAAATTTAAGTCGAAGTCGCGTTAGGGGCAGAATCGTTGAATAAGTATGGATACTTGAGTCGTATTTGGTCTTCCCGTTCCCAAGTGAGTTCTGGACCGCGTCTAGAATTCCACCTGACTTTGACGATGGGAATACGACTCTGTTTCAGTTGTTTGACCTCACGGTCCATAAATTCGACTGGTTCCTCAACGAAATGTAGTTTGTCATCGATGCGGATCTCGTCAAGGGGTATAATGAGTGTCTCGTCAGACAGGCATTTCTTTAAGTTAGAAATGTGAAAAGTAGGGTGCACGCTGCTGAGTTCAGAGGGCAGCTGCAGTCGATATGCCACTAGACCTATCTTCTCGAGAATCTCAAAAGGCCCAATGTACCTGGGGTTTAATTTTCCGCGTTTGCCGAATCGGATTACGCCTTTCCAAGGCGATACTTTTAAGAGTACTCGATCCCCAACTTGGAACTCGAGTGGCTTGTGTCTCACGTCAGCATAGCTTTTCTGACGATCACGTGCGGCTTTTAGTCGGTTTTGGATTTCAACGATTTTCTCTGTGGTTTCATGTATGAGTTCAGGACCAGTGAGTTGACTATCTCCCACTTCAGTCCAACAGATCGGTGATCGGCACTTACGACCGTACAGTGCCTCAAAAGGTGCAGCCTTTATGCTGGCGTGATAGCTGTTGTTATACGAGAATTCGCACAACGGTAGATGTCTTTCCCAATTGGTACCGGAATCAACTACGCAGGCTCGTAGCATGTCTTCCAGTGTCTGAATAGTTCGTTCGCTCTGGCCATCGGTCTGAGGATGGTACGCGGTACTCATATCGAGACGGGTACCCAGTGATTTTTGGAGTGATTGCCAGAAGCGAGATGTGAAACGGGCATCCCTGTCAGAGATAATCTAGAGAGGGACACCATGTTGGCAAACGATTTCTTTGATGTAAATTTGTGTAAGGCGTTCCATTTTGTCGGTTTCTCTGATTGCCAAGAAATGAGCCGATTTGGTGAGACGATCGACGATCACCCAAATGGTATCGCAACCGCTCGCCGATTTAGGTAGTTTGGTTATGAAATCCATGGTAATTTGCTCCCATTTCCATTGAGGAATTTCAGGTTGTTGGAGCAATCCAGAAGGTCTTTGGTGCTCGGCCTTGACCTTGGAACAAGTTAAGCATTTACTGACGTACAAAGCAATGTCAGCTTTCATATTCGGCCACCAGTAAAACTCCTTGATGCCGTGATACATTTTGTCGGATCCCGGGTGGATAGAATATTTGGACTTGTGAGCTTCATCCATCACCAAGTCCCGAAGGTTCCCGAAATTAGGCAACCAGATTCGGTTAGAGAAACACTTAACTCCGTTGGGTCTGATCTCGAATTGTTTATCCATGCCTCGCAAGGCCTCGTTCTTGAAGTTATCGGGTTTCAGGGCTTCGAGTTGGGCAAGATGTATTTGGGTGGTGAGATTGTTATGAATGGTAATACTGAGTGCCCGGACTCGGAGTGGTTTTGTTCGTTCCTTACGGCTGAGAGCATCAGCAACCACGTTTGCTTTGCCCGGATGATATTTGATCTCACAGTCGTAATCAGTGAGTAATTCAACCCATCTACGTTGCCTCATGTTAAGATCCTTCTGGTTGAAAATGTGTTGGAGACTTTTGTGGTCGGTGAATACAGTGCTGCGGGTACCATAAAGATAATGTCTCCAGATTTTTAAGGCGAATACCACGGCCCCTAGCTCGAGGTCGTGAGTTATGTAGTTTTTCTCGTGAACTTTAAGTTGTCTGGAGGCGTAAGCAATGACCTTGTCTCGTTGCATCAGCACGCAACCGAGACCTTGGTGAGAAGCATCGCAGTATACCACGAAGTCATCGGTGCCTTCGGGTAGAGATAGAATGGGTGCACTGCAAAGCTTGAGCTTCAACAGCTGAAATGCTTACTCTTGTTTATCGGTCCAGTCGAACTTTTTATCCTTTTGAGTCAGTGTCGTGAGTGGTATGGCTATTTTCGAGAAGTTTTCAATGAACCGACGGTAATAACCGGCCAATCCCAAGAATTGGCGTACCTCGGTTGGGGTGGTTGGCGCTTGCCAGTTCTTAATGGCCTCGATCTTTGATGGATCCACATGAATTCCCTGACTATCAATCACGTGTCCAAGGAATTGAACGGTTTTTATCCAGAACTCACACTTAGAGAATTTGGCGTAAAGCTCCTCGTGTCTAAGTAGTTCTAGGATGGTTCTGAGGTGTTGTGCGTGCTCTTGTTCGTTTCGCGAATAGATAAGAATGTCATCGATAAAAACAATGACAAACTTGTTGAGGTACGGTTTGCACACCCGATTCATAAGGTCCATGAATACAGCCGGTGCGTTGGTTAAGCCAAAGGGCATCACTTGGAATTCGTAGTGCCCGTAACGGGTTCTGAATGCGGTTTTTGGGATGTCAGCATCGCGAACACGCAACTGATGATAACCTGATCGAAGATCAATCTTTGAATAACAGCTTGATCCTTGGAGTTGATTGAACAGATCATCGATTCGAGGAAGTGGGTATCGGTTCTTGACGGTTAGTTTGTTCAACTCTCGGTAGTCAATACACATTCGAAATGAACCGTCTTTCTTTTTAACAAACAAGACTGGAGCTCCCCAAGGTGAAGAACTCGGTCTGATGAATCCTCTATCCAGGAGTTCCTGTAACTGCGTGGACAACTCCTGAAGTTCAGATGGAGCTAGGCGATACGGTGCTCGGGCCACCGGTGCGGCACCCGGCATGAGATCAATCGAGAACTCAACCTGTCTAAGTGGAGGTAAACCAGGTAGTTCTTCTGGAAAGACTTCGGGAAAGTCTCTAACGATTGGCACATCTTCAAGTCGCTTCTCCTCCGACTTTTTCTCCGTGATGTGTGCGAGGATTGCGGGGTAACCCTTTCTCAGAAATTTTCGGGTTTTTAAACAGGAGATTAAGTTTAGTCTCGACCCACCGGTCTCCCCCTGTATGATCAAGGTACTACCGGCGGCGAGAGGAATTCGGACGATTTTATCATGGCAAACAATTTCGGCCCGGTGCTTGGACAACCAGTCCATACCCACGATGACATCAAAACTTCCTAGTTCAACAGGCATTAAATCGATTGAGAAGGTTTCGTTTGCGAGGTTTAAAGTGCAATTAGGTATCACACTACTGGTTTCTATGAGTTTACCATTTGCGAGCTCTACAGTGTACTTAACATCTAAGGCCGAAGGGGTGATATTAAGTAGTGGGCAAAACTCATCAGATATGAAACTTTTATCAGCACCGGTATCAAATAATACTGAAGCAGTAAGATCGTTGAGAAGAAACGTACCCGTTACAACATTCGGGTCTTCTCTAGCTTCCCCAGCTTTGATGACAAATGCTCTGCTACGAGCAGGGTTGTTGTTCCGTTTGTTGCTGTTGTTGTTGTTGTTGTTGTTTCTCTGCTTAGGGCAATTATTCTGAAAATGCCCAGGACTTCCGCACCCATAACAAGTCTTCGGGGCACTGGTGTTTCGACAATCCTTGGCCAGATGCCCAAAGCGTTTGCAGTTTGTGCAAGGGCAGGAACCGTCGTGGTGACGATTGCATTTGGGACAGTAGGGCCTGCTTCCGACGTACCCTTTCCTTTCTGAAGTGCCAGATGAATAAGCCCTAAGGGGCTCAGGCTTTCGGTTGGTGATTTGGTTGGATGAGTTGGGGTTTCCTTCCCATTTTCGTTTGTTGTTTGCAGGTGGGGCTGAAGTTGTGTTACGGCGGACAGCGTTTGCCGTGAGTTCATGGGCCATACGGATGGCGTTCTGGATAGTACCTGGTTTGGATGAAGTCACCAGGTCCTGGAGTTTCTCGGGCAGTCCATCAATGTATTTCTCGATCCTCTTGTACTCAGGATCGACCATGGTTGGGCACAGAAGTGCCAGTTGGTGGAAACGGTTGGTGTAACCGGTGATATCATTACCTTGCATCTTATGGTTCCAGAATTCCAGCTCCAGTTGTTTCAGTTCATCCCTGGGGCAATACTCACCCCTTAACATCTCCTTCAACTCCTCCCACGGGAGTTTGTAAGCATCGGCAATGCCCACAGTTTGGGCATAGGTGTTCCACCACGTGAGTGCGGTGTCAGTAAAAGTACTAACAGAGAACTTGACTTTGTCCCCCTCCGCACAGTTGCAGATAAGAAATACCGATTCAACTTTCTCTATCCATCGTATCAGACCGATTACTCCCTCGGTACCTGCAAAGTTTAGAGGTTTGCAGTTCTGGAAGTCCTTGTAAGAACAAGGTTTAGCAGCAGTGGTTTCAGCGGCATCGCTGTTTCTCGAGGAATTTGGTGGAGTATTCCGAGCCAAGGCTTCAGTAACAGCATGGGTTATAAGGGAGGTAATCTGGGCATCGGTGTACGGTCGTGTCTTTGGCGGCATGATTCTTCAATAAAAGAAATGAAGATACATGAGATTTTGTATGAGCTGGTAATTGTCACAGATGTACATGTATAAAAGCAGTAATACATAACATCAACATGGAAAATGACAATTAATGTGAGTTGAGATAACAAAGGATATCTGATAGATAAAGTGAGTTCAAAAGTTACATCTTACAGAGATATTACAAAAGGTGTCGGGAATGGTTACATCCGACTAGTTTATAGAGTAGTGCTAGATAGTCCCTAGATTACGAGATAGATTACAAGACAAAAACTACACTAATCTTAATGTAGATTAATTGGTTCCATTAGCGTGACAAGGCGGTCCACAGTTTCTGCTAGTCGGTTGGTTCATTCTTAGTTAGGGTTCCTGGCCTTCGGATTCGTCTTCCAGCTCCAGGTTCAGGTCGTGTGGGTGGTAGCGTGCCTCAAGCATGTCCCTGTATCTTTGAGTCGTGGAGCGGTACCTAGTCTCCTCCGTTGACTTCCTGCCCAAACGTTTGATCCATGTTTTGGTCCTACGGGTTAGGTTGGTGGCCACTTTCTTCCAGTAACGGATCTTATCTTTGATTCGTGTAGGGACAGATCGGTTTGAGATTCTCAATCTTTGTTCATAGTCTATGCACTTACGCTTAAGTGCCCAATTTCGGCCGTCTAGTCCCATGGCCTGATCTCGCACTCTTTCATATTCTTCAATGTCGATGCCAGTCATTCCGAAATTCTGATTTTCGTTTCCCTCCAGCATGATTTCTTCTTCTGGTACGATGTCCTCATCGAGATATGTGTACTGGATTTGTTCCTCGTGGACTTGGTCACTATCAGACATGTAGTCGTCCATTTGGGAATTCGCGTCTTTGAGTTCTATAGAAATGACAGAGAGAGGATTTTAGTCCTTGGAAGTACGTTGCTTCCGGGTGTTAGATGTGATTTTCATAAAATCATTAGAGTGCGCCACAAGGTGGTGTGACGGTAATCAAGTCTGTCATGGTCGGTGCAAACCGCTGAGAGAAATTCGTAAGTGTCACCAGAGAAACATCGGCTATCTCTATAGCGAGTGTGTTCACGTGCGAGGCCTATTCATATATATTCAATATATAATAGCCTAGTAGTATAGTCAGTGAGTGAGGCCTATGTATGTATATACTCGTATATCACATAATAGCCTAGTATATGTCTAGCACATAACAAGTAAGAGTCTCGGTTCCCTCGTGGTCAGAGTCAACTAACGCATTCCTGTTCGACATAACCATTTCAGACCTCACATCATCTTTCCTTAATTGTACATAGTTGATCAGGCTATGTTAAATTAAAGTCGTATGATGTAATTCCTGAACCAATCATGCCTAATAAGGAAATACTGCCTAATGGTCATAGTCTAGGCCCACTAAATGCAACCTAGTTCACTTTAACCTTAGGCTCTGATACCAATCTGTAACACCCCCAAATTTAGTGATTTGCGGAAGCATACTTGGGTGTTACTAATCAATATACAAAGCACAAGATATACAGCAAACGACCTCTAAATGAGACGTTTTGTAAAATAATTACATTTCATAACTAAATCGTTTGAAAACATATAGTTTTCTTTACCAAAAATATGTAAGCCTAGAGTCCGCGTATGTGGCGGGAGATTCTATTACATAACCATAGTTACAAAAGATAATGCCAAAGAATCTCCGTTAAATGCAGTTTGGAAATCATGCGACTCTAGCTAGTAATCCTGGAGTGATCCTACTCCGTAAGTGTACCTGAGAATAAATGCTAAAAATGGTCAACCAAAAGGTTGGTGAATCTCACAGGTTTATCAGTAAATAATCAGTTTGAACACAAGATTTCATCAGTAGTGCCCGTAGGCGTATATCAAGTATTTGCAAATCTCGCAAAAGTAAAGTAATCAAGTTATACCGTTGCCATGAGGCTCATAATCGAAGCTTAACCCGTAAATAATCAGTTGCTCCCGTGACATGCTCGAAATTGAGCAAGCATAAGTAACGAAATAATAGTCGCCCGTTTATACATAACGGTTCGTGGTAGCGCTACTACCCCGGGCGGGGAGGGTCATTTCCCTAATGGATCCATTAACTACTGTTCGCGCTTAAGTACATAACTAACGATATATGATGGAGAGACTTCAGTAAATAGTAAGTAACTCATGCAATTCCGTTTGGTATAGTAAACAGTTTAGTACTTGAGTTCAAGAAAAATAAGTAGCATGTATCTCCCCCAATAGGATAAAACAGTAAAAGTGGGGCCGTAAGACTCACCTGAGTCTTTGCAAGTGCGTTTATATCAATAAAAGAGTAAGTAGTATCAACAGTTGGTTCTCCGAACCCGTAACCTCCAAATGCCTAAACACGTAATGTCAAGTAAGTAGATGTCTCGCAAGATCATCTAGGCTAGTTGTTCATACAACCCAATGTGTCCGAATGTTGGTTTGCTATCGTTTGTATAAAAATGTACGACCCGTTGGTGACGAGTTTGGAATAATAAACTTTAAGTATTATTATCAAATTATTGATGTTTTGCACTTACAAAAGTGTCCCAAAGCGTTTTATAAATCGTATCGTATAAGGATTTGAGGTTGTAAAAGTTCGACACTTAGTGAAAATGTGAGTTTTCAAGGCTCTGGTTTGTGCGACGTAGCATGCGACGTAGCATGCGACGTTGCAAGCGACGTAAGGTGCGACGTAGGCAGGTACGTCGCATGATGCGACCTCCGCAAATCAATGCGACGTAGGGGGCGACGTCGCTAATGCGACGTTGGCTCGGTTTGCGACGTTGGAGTCTACGTCGCCATGTATGACACCCGCAATTTAATGCGACGTAAAGGGCTGCGTCGCTAGTGCGACGTTGAGGTTTTTGTGCGACGTAGGCCGCGACGTCGCAGAGGCCCCTGGCCAGGTGCGACGTAGCGGTCTGATGGCCGGAATCTTTGTCGAAAACGAGTTTTTCGGTTTCCGTTCGGTCCAAAACTTTTACCCAACCCATATATGGACATTTTAAGTGTATATAAACTATAAAAACGTAAAAATGAGTAAAAACGGAGAGTTTCGGGTTTTGTCGGAAACTTACGAAATGCCGAAATGAAAATCCGGAAAGATAGGAATGTAGATCGTGATGTCGCGGTCACTTTCCTCCAAACGAGTGGTACGATTCGGCGAGGTTTGATGGTGTTATTTGATGATTTTTGTGATGAAGGTGGTTTGATGATTGAAAGTAAAAGAAAGAAAGAGAGAGAGAGAAAATGAAATAATGAAAGAAAAGGAGGTGGGATTGGGAGGTTAAGCTCCCAATTTCGCCATGCGTTTCCGCTCCGTGCGGTGTTCGTTTATTCCGTAGTTTAAACGTTAAATAATTATTTTTCCTATTAATTGGTACATTTTAAAATACAGTTTATTACGCGATATTTTATTTAAATATTTTACAGTTTAATTTATATTTGAGTTATAAAGTGTATGTTATTTTATTTAGTCGCGCGTTTTAACATTTTAAATTGTGTAACTTTCTGATTGTACAATACGAATGAATACGAAATATTATTATAATAATATTTTTGACATAACAATGTTATTTAATAAAATTGGTCACCAACGTCCGTATTAAATTGAATCGAAATACATTCGATTTAGATTGCGTACGATTTCACCAAATCGCGTATTCGTATATACTCATCAATATATATTTTGTTACATCAATTAGCCTAACACGGAACTAATTACACGTATTAACAAAGAATTAGGCACTAATTCTAGTCCTAATTTGCCGGTTGTTACATATCATATTTGCACTTAATTCTTTTTAAAAGTCATTCTTGACACTCCAAATAAAAATTAGGGGCAAATTTGCACTCAAAAAGTATGAAATCTCATATTTGCACTTCATTTTTTTTAAAAGTCATTTTTGACACTCCAAATACAAATTAGGGGCAAATTTGCAACTCAAAAAGTATGAAATATCAAATTTGCATATCATTCTTTTTTAAAGTCATTCTTGATCCTCTAAATACAAATTATGGGCAAATTTGCCACTCAAAAAGTATGAAATATCATATTTGCACTTCATTTTTTTTAAAAGTCATTTTTGACACTCCAAATACAAATTAGGAGAAAACTTGTCACTTAAAAAGTATGAAATATCAAATTTGCACTTCATTCGTTTTAAGAGTCATTCTTGATCTTCTAAATACAAATTAGGGGCAAATTTGCTACTCAAAAAGTATGAAATCTCATATTTGCACATCATTTTTTTTATAAGTCATTCCTGACACTCAAAATAAAAATTAGGGGCAAATTTGTCACTCAAAAAGATGAAATCTCATATTTACACTTCATTTTTTTTAAAAGTTATTTTTGACACTCCAAATATAAATTAGGGGCAAATTTGGCACTCAAAAAGTATGAAATATCAAATTTTCACTTCATTCTTTTTAAGAGTCGTTCTTGATTCTCTAAATACAAATTAGAGGCAAATTTGCTACTCTAAAAGTATGAAATATCACATTTGCACTTCATTTTTTTTTAAAGTCATTTTTGACACTCCAAATACAAATTAGGGGCAAATTTGCCACTCAAAAAATGTGAATATCGTATTTGCAATTTATTTTCCTTAAGAGTCATATTTCACATTCAAATACAACAAATTAGGGGCTAATTTGCCACTCAAAAAGTGCGAATATCGTATTTGCAAATTATTTTCCTTAAGAGTCATATTTCACATCCAAATACAAATTAGGGGCGAATTTGCTACTCAAAAAGTGTGAATATCGTATTTGCAATTTATTTTTCTTAAGAGTCATATTTCACATCCAAATACAAATTAGGGGCGAATTTGCCACTCAAAAAGTGTGAATATCGTATTTGCAATTTATTTTTCTTAAGAGTCATATTTCACATCCAAATACAAATTAGGGGCGAATTTGCCACTCAAAAAGTGTGAATATCGAATTTGCAACTTATTTTGATTAAGAGTCATATTTCACTTCGCAATACAAATTAGGGGCAAATTTACCACTCAAAAAGTGTGAATATCGTATTTGTAATTTATTTTCCTTAAGAGTAATATTTCACATCCAAATACAAATTAGGGGCAAATTTGCCACTCCAAAAGTGTGAATATCGTATTTGCAATTTATTTTTCTTATGAGTCATATTTCACATCCAAATACAAATTAGGGGCGAATTTGCCACTCAAAAAATGTGAATATCGTATTTGCAATTTATTCTCTTTAAGAGTCATATTTCACATCCAAATACAAATTAGGGGCGAATTTGCAACTCAAAAAATGTGAATATCGTATTTGCAACTTATTTTCATCAAGAATCATATTTCACTTCGCAATACAAATTATGGGCAAATTTACCACTCAAAAAGTGTGAATATCGTATTTGCAATTTATTTTCCTTAAGAGTCATATTTTACTTCGAAATACAAATTTGGGGCAAATTTGCCACTCAAAAAATGTGAATATCGTATTTGCAATTTATTTTTCTTAAGAATCATATTTCACATCCAAATACAAATTAGGGGCGAATTTGCCACTCAAAAAGTGTGAATATCGTATTTGCAACTTATTTTCATTAAGAGTCATATTTCACCTAGCAATACAAATTAGGGGCAAATTTGCCACTCAAAAAGTGTGAATATCGTATTTGCAATTTATTTTCTTCAAGAATCATATTTCACATACAAATACAAATTAGGGGCAAATTTGCCACTCAAAAAGTATGAATATCGTATTTGCAATATATTTTCCTTAAGAGTCATATTTCACATCCAAATACAAATTAGGGGCGAATTTGCCACTCAAAAAGTGTAAATATCGTATTTGCAATTTATTTTCTTTAAGAGTCATATTTCACCTCCAAATACAAATTAGGGGCAAATTTTCCACTCAAAAAGTGTGAATATCGTATTTGCAATTTATTTTCCTTAAGAGTCATATTTCACATCCAAATACAAATTAGGGCGAATTTGCCACTCAAAAAGTGTGAATATCGTATTTGCAACTTATTTTCCTTAAGAGTCATATTTCACTTCGAAATACAAATTAGGGGCGAATTTGCCACTCAAAAAGTGTGAAAATGGTATTTGCAAATTATTTTCATTAATAGTCATATTTCACTTCGCAATACGAATTAGGGGCAAATTTGCCACTCAAAAAGAGTGAATATCGTATTTGAAATTTATTTTTCTTAAGAGTCATATTTCACATCCAAATAAAAATTAGGGCGAATTTGCCACTCTAAGTGTGAATATCGGATTTGCAACTTATTTTCATTAAGAGTCATATTTCATTTCGCAATACAAATTAGGGGCAAATTTGCTACTCAAAAAGTGTGAATATCGTATTTGCAATTTATTTTCTTTAAGAGTTATATTTCACATCCAAATACAAATTAGGGGCAAATTTTCCTCTGAAAAAGTGTGAATATCGTATTTGCAATTTATTTTTCTTAAGAGTCATATTTCACATCCAAATACAAATTAGGGGCGAATTTGCCACGAAAAAAGTGTGAATATCGTATTTGCAACTTATTTTCATTAAGAGTCATATTTCACTTCGCAATACAAATTACGGGCAAATTTACCACTCAAAAAGTGTGAATATCGTATTTTCAATTTATTTTCCTTAAGAGTCATATTTCACTTCGAAATAAAAATTAGGGGCAAATTTGGCACTCAAAAAATGTGAATATCGTATTTGCAATATATTTTCTTTAAGAGTCATATTTCACATCCAAATACAACAAATTAGGGGCAAATTTTCCACTCAAAAAGTGTGAATATCGTATTTGCAATTTATTTTCCTTAAGAGTCATATTTCATATCCAAATACAAATTAGGGGCAAATTTGCCACTCAAAAAGTGTGAATATCGTATTTGCAACTTATTTTCATTAAGAATCATATTTCACTTCGCAATAGAAATTACGGGCAAATTTACCACTCAAAAAGTGTGAATATCGTATTTGCAATTTATTTTCCTTAAGATTCATATTTCACTCCGAAATACAAATTAGAGGCAAATTTGCCACACAAAAAATGTGAATATCGTATTTGCAAATTATTTTCCTTAAGAGTCATATTTCACATCCAAATACAAATTAGGGGCGAATTTGATACTCAAAAAGTGTGAATATCGTATTTGCAATTTATTTTTTTAAGAGTAATATTTCACATCAAAATACAAATTAGGGGCGAATTTGCCACTCAAAAAGTGTGAATATCGTATTTGCAACTTATTTTCATTAAGAGTCATATTTCACTTCGCATTACAAATTAGGGGCAAATTTACCACTCAAAAAGTGTGAATATCGTATTTGCAATTTATTTTCCTTAAGAGTCATATTTCACATCCAAATACAACAAATTAGGGGCAAATTTTCCACTCAAAAAGTGTGAATATCGTATTTGCAATTTATTTTCCTTAAGAGTCATATTTCACATCCAAATACAAATTAGGGGCGAATTTTCCACTCAAAAAGTGTGAATATCGTATTAGCAATTTATTTTCCTTAAGGGTCATATTTCATTTCGAAATACAAATTATGGGCAAATTTGCCACTCAAAATATGTGAATATCGTATTTACAATTTATTTTCCTTAAGATTCATATTTCACATCCAAATACAAATTAGGTGCGAATTTGCTACTCAAAAAGTGTGAATATCGTATTTGCAAATTATTTTCCTTAAGAGTCATATTTCACTTCGAAATACAAATTAGGGGCAAATTTGCCACTCAAAAAGTGTGAATATCGTATTTGCAATTTATTTTTCTTAAGAGTCATATTTCACATCCAAATACAAATTAGGGGCGAATTTGCCACTCAAAAAGTGTGAATATCGTATTTGCAACTTATTTTGATTAAGAGTCATATTTCACTTCGCAATACAAATTTGGGGCAAATTTACCACTCAAAAAGTGTGAATATCGTATTTGCAATTTATTTTCCTTAAGAGTAATATTTCACATCCAAATACAAATTAGGGGCGAATTTGCCACTCAAAAAGTGTGAATATCGAATTTGCAACTTATTTTGATTAAGAGTCATATTTCACTTCGCAATACAAATTAGGGGCGAATTTGCCACTCAAAAAATGTGAATATCGTATTTGCAATTTATTCTCTTTAAGAGTCATATTTCACATCCAAATACAAATTAGGGGCGAATTTGCAACTCAAAAAGTGTGAATATCGTATTTGCAACTTATTTTCATCAAGAATCATATTTCACTTCGCAATACAAATTACGGGCAAATTTACCACTCAAAAAGTGTGAATATCATATTTTCAATTTATTTTCCTTAAGAGTCATATTTCACTTCGAAATACAAATTAGGGGCAAATTTGCCACTCAAAAAATGTGAATATCGTATTTGCAATATATTTTCTTTAAGAGTCATATTTCACATCCAAATACATCAAATTAGGGGCAAATTTTCCACTCAAAAAGTGTGAATATCGTATTTGCAATTTATTTTCCTTAAGAGTCATATTTCATATCCAAATACAAATTAGGGGCGAATTTGCCACTCAAAAAGTGTGAATATCGTATTTGCAATTTATTCTCCTTAAGAGTCATATTTCACATCCAAATACAAATTAGGGGCAAATTTGCCACTCAAAAAGTGCGAATATCGTATTTGCAACTTATTTTCATTAAGAATCATATTTCACTTCGCAATAGAAATTACGGGCAAATTTACCACTCAAAAAGTGTGAATATCGTATTTGCAATTTATTTTTTTAAGAGTAATATTTCACATCAAAATACAAATTAGGGGCGAATTTGCCACTCAAAAAGTGTGAATATCGTATTTACAACTTATTTTCGTTAAGAGTCATATTTCACTTCGCAATACAAATTAGGGGCAAATTTACCACTCAAAAAGTGTGAATATCGTATTTGCAATTTATTTTCCTTAAGAGTCATATTTCACATCCAAATACAACAAATTAGGGGCAAATTTTCCACTCAAAAAGTGTGAATATCGTATTTGCAATTTATTTTCCTTAAGAGTCATATTTCACATCCAAATACAAATTAGGGGCGAATTTTCCACTCAAAAAGTGTGAATATCGTATTTGCAACTTATTTTAATTAAGAGTCATATTTCACTTCGCAATACAAATTAGGGGCAAATTTACCACTCAAAAAGTGTGAATATCGTATTTGCAATTTATTTTCCTTAAGAGTCATATTTCACATCCAAATACAAATTAGGGGCGAATTTTCCACTCAAAAAATGTGAATATCGTATTTGCAATTTATTTTTCTTAAGAATCATATTTCACATCCAAATACAAATTAGGGGCGAATTTGCCACTCAAAAAGTGTGAATATCGTATTTGCAACTTATTTTCATTAAGAGTCATATTTCACCTAGCAATATAAATTAGGGGCAAATTTGCCACTCAAAAAGTGTGAATATCGTATTTGCAATTTATTTTCTTCAAGAATCATATTTCACATACAAATACAAATTAGGGGCAAATTTGCCACTCAAAAAGTATGAATATCGTATTTGCAATATATTTTCCTTAAGAGTCATATTTCACATCCAAATACAAATTAGGGGCGAATTTGCCACTCAAAAAGTGTAAATATCGTATTTGCAATTTATTTTCTTTAAGAGTCATATTTCACCTCCAAATACAAATTAGGGGCAAATTTTCCACTCAAAAAGTGTGAATATCGTATTTGCAATTTATTTTCCTTAAGAGTCATATTTCACATCCAAATACAAATTAGGGCGAATTTGCCACTCAATAAGTGTGAATTTCGAAATTGCAATTTATTTTCCTTAAGAGTCATATTTCACATCCAAACACAAATTAGGGGCGAATTTGCCACTCAAAAAGTGTGAATATCGTATTTGCAATTTATTCTCTTTAAGAGTCATATTTCACATCCAAATATAAATTAGGGGCAAATTTGCCACTCAAAAAGTGTGAATATGGTATTTGCAACTTATTTTCATTAAGAATCATATTTCACTTCGCAATACAAATTAGGTGCAAATTTACCACTCAAAAAGTGTGAATATCGTATTAGCAATTTATTTTCCTTAAGAGTCATATTTCATTTCGAAATACAAATTAGGGGCAAATTTGCCACTCAAAAGATGTGAATATCGTATTCGCAATTTATTTTCCTTAAGATTCATATTTCACATCCAAATACAAATTAGGGGCGAATTTGCTACTCAAAAAGTGTGAATATCGTATTTGCAAATTATTTTCCTTAAGAGTCATATTTCACTTCGAAATACAAATTAGGGGCAAATTTGCCACTCAAAAAGTGTGAATATCGTATTTGCAATTTATTTTCCTTAAGAGTCATATTTCACATCCAAATACAAATTAGGGGCGAATTTGCCACTCAAAAAGTGTGAATATCGAATTTGCAACTTATTTTGATTAAGAGTCATATTTCACTTCGCAATACAAATTAGGGGCAAATTTACCACTCAAAAAGTGTGAATATCGTATTTGCAATTTATTTTCCTTAAGAGTAATATTTCACATCCAAATACAAATTAGGGGCAAATTTGCCACTCCAAAAGTGTGAATATCATATTTGCAATTTATTTTTCTTATGAGTCATATTTCACATCCAAATACAAATTAGGGGCGAATTTGCCACTCAAAAAATGTGAATATCGTATTTGCAATTTATTCTCATTAAGAGTCATATTTCACATCCAAATACAAATTAGGGGCGAATTTGCAACTCAAAAAGTGTGAATATCGTATTTGCAACTTATTTTCATCAAGAATCATATTTCACTTCTCAATACAAATTATGGGCAAATTTACCACTCAAAAAGTGTGAATATCGTATTTGCAATTTATTTTCCTTAAGAGTCATATTTTACTTCGAAATACAAATTTGGGGCAAATTTGCCACTCAAAAAATGTGAATATCGTATTTGCAATTTATTTTTCTTAAGAATCATATTTCACATCCAAATACAAATTAGGGGCGAATTTGCCACTCAAAAAGTGTGAATATCGTATTTGCAACTTATTTTCATTAAGAGTCATATTTCACCTAGCAATACAAATTAGGGGCAAATTTGCCACTCAAAAAGTGTGAATATCGTATTTGCAATTTATTTTCTTCAAGAATCATATTTCACATACAAATACAAATTAGGGGCAAATTTGCCACTCAAAAAGTATGAATATCGTATTTGCAATATATTTTCCTTAATAGTCATATTTCACATCCAAATACAAATTAGGGGCGAATTTGCCACTCAAAAAGTGTAAATATCGTATTTGCAATTTATTCTCTTTAAGAGTCATATTTCACATCCAAATACAAATTAGGGGCGAATTTGCAACTCAAAAAGTGTGAATATCGTATTTGCAACTTATTTTCATCAAGAATCATATTTCACTTCGCAATACAAATTATGGGCAAATTTACCACTCAAAAAGTGTGAATATCGTATTTGCAATTTATTTTCCTTAAGAGTCATATTTTACTTCGAAATACAAATTTGGGGCAAATTTGCCACTCAAAAAATGTGAATATCGTATTTGCAATTTATTTTTCTTAAGAATCATATTTCACATCCAAATACAAATTAGGGGCGAATTTGCCACTCAAAAAGTGTGAATATCGTATTTGCAACTTATTTTCATTAAGAGTCATATTTCACCTAGCAATACAAATTAGGGGCAAATTTGCCACTCAAAAAGTGTGAATATCGTATTTGCAATTTATTTTCTTCAAGAATCATATTTCACATACAAATACAAATTAGGGGCAAATTTGCCACTCAAAAAGTATGAATATCGTATTTGCAATATATTTTCCTTAAGAGTCATATTTCACATCCAAATACAAATTAGGGGCGAATTTGCCACTCAAAAAGTGTAAATATCGTATTTGCAATTTATTTTCTTTAAGAGTCATATTTCACCTCCAAATACAAATTAGGGGCAAATTTTCCACTCAAAAAGTGTGAATATCGTATTTGCAATTTATTTTCCTTAAGAGTCATATTTCACATCCAAATACAAATTAGGGCGAATTTGCCACTCAAAAAGTGTGAATATCGTATTTGCAACTTATTTTCCTTAAGAGTCATATTTCACTTCGAAATACAAATTAGGGGCGAATTTGCCACTCAAAAAGTGTGAATATCGTATTTGCAATTTATTTACCTTAAGAGTCATATTTTACTTCGAAATACAAATTTGGGGCAAATTTGCCACTCAAAAAATGTGAATATCGTATTTGCAATTTATTTTTCTTAAGAATCATATTTCACATCCAAATACAAATTAGGGGCGAATTTGCCACTCAAAAAGTGTGAATATCGTATTTGCAACTTATTTTCATTAAGAGTCATATTTCACCTAGCAATACAAATTAGGGGCAAATTTGCCACTCAAAAAGTGTGAATATCGTATTTGCAATTTATTTTCTTCAAGAATCATATTACACATACAAATAAAAATTAGGGGCAAATTTGCCACTCAAAAAGTATGAATATCGTATTTGCAATATATTTTCCTTAAGAGTCATATTTCACATCCAAATACAAATTAGGGGCGAATTTGCCACTCAAAAAGTGTAAATATTGTATTTGCAATTTATTTTCTTTAAGAGTCATATTTCACCTCCAAATACAAATTAGGGGCAAATTTTCCACTCAAAAAGTGTGAATATCGTATTTGCAATTTATTTTCCTTAAGAGTCATATTTCACATCCAAATACAAATTAGGGCGAATTTGCCACTCAAAAGGTGTGAATATCGTATTTGCAACTTATTTTCCTTAAGAGTCATATTTCACTTCGAAATACAAATTAGGGGCGAATTTGCCACTCAAAAAGTGTGAAAATGGTATTTGCAAATTATTTTCATTAATAGTCATATTTCACTTCGCAATACGAATTAGGGGCAAATTTGCCACTCAAAAAGAGTGAATATCGTATTTGAAATTTATTTTTCTTAAGAGTCATATTTCACATCCAAATAAAAATTAGGGCGAAGTTGCCACTCTAAGTGTGAATATCGGATTTGCAACTTATTTTCATTAAGAGTCATATTTCATTTCGCAATACAAATTAGGGGCAAATTTGCTACTCAAAAAGTGTGAATATCGTATTTGCAATTTATTTTCTTTAAGAGTCATATTTCACTTCTCAATACAAATTATGGGCAAATTTACCACTCAAAAAGTGTGAATATCGTATTTGCAATTTATTTTCCTTAAGAGTCATATTTTACTTCGAAATACAAATTTGGGGCAAATTTGCCACTCAAAAAATGTGAATATCGTATTTGCAATTTATTTTTCTTAAGAATCATATTTCACATCCAAATACAAATTAGGGGCGAATTTGCCACTCAAAAAGTGTGAATATCGTATTTGCAACTTATTTTCATTAAGAGTCATATTTCACCTAGCAATACAAATTAGGGGCAAATTTGCCACTCAAAAAGTGTGAATATCGTATTTGCAATTTATTTTCTTCAAGAATCATATTTCACATACAAATACAAATTATGGGCAAATTTACCACTCAAAAAGTGTGAATATCGTATTTGCAATTTATTTTCCTTAAGAGTCATATTTTACTTCGAAATACAAATTTGGGGCAAATTTGCCACTCAAAAAATGTGAATATCGTATTTGCAATTTATTTTTCTTAAGAATCATATTTCACATCCAAATACAAATTAGGGGCGAATTTGCCACTCAAAAAGTGTGAATATCGTATTTGCAACTTATTTTCATTAAGAGTCATATTTCACCTAGCAATACAAATTAGGGGCAAATTTGCCACTCAAAAAGTGTGAATATCGTATTTGCAATTTATTTTCTTCAAGAATCATATTTCACATACAAATACAAATTAGGGGCAAATTTGCCACTCAAAAAGTATGAATATCGTATTTGCAATATATTTTCCTTAATAGTCATATTTCACATCCAAATACAAATTAGGGGCGAATTTGCCACTCAAAAAGTGTAAATATCGTATTTGCAATTTATTCTCTTTAAGAGTCATATTTCACATCCAAATACAAATTAGGGGCGAATTTGCAACTCAAAAAGTGTGAATATCGTATTTGCAACTTATTTTCATCAAGAATCATATTTCACTTCGCAATACAAATTATGGGCAAATTTACCACTCAAAAAGTGTGAATATCGTATTTGCAATTTATTTTCCTTAAGAGTCATATTTTACTTCGAAATACAAATTTGGGGCAAATTTGCCACTCAAAAAATGTGAATATCGTATTTGCAATTTATTTTTCTTAAGAATCATATTTCACATCCAAATACAAATTAGGGGCGAATTTGCCACTCAAAAAGTGTGAATATCGTATTTGCAACTTATTTTCATTAAGAGTCATATTTCACCTAGCAATACAAATTAGGGGCAAATTTGCCACTCAAAAAGTGTGAATATCGTATTTGCAATTTATTTTCTTCAAGAATCATATTTCACATACAAATACAAATTAGGGGCAAATTTGCCACTCAAAAAGTATGAATATCGTATTTGCAATATATTTTCCTTAAGAGTCATATTTCACATCCAAATACAAATTAGGGGCGAATTTGCCACTCAAAAAGTGTAAATATCGTATTTGCAATTTATTTTCTTTAAGAGTCATATTTCACCTCCAAATACAAATTAGGGGCAAATTTTCCACTCAAAAAGTGTGAATATCGTATTTGCAATTTATTTTCCTTAAGAGTCATATTTCACATCCAAATACAAATTAGGGCGAATTTGCCACTCAAAAAGTGTGAATATCGTATTTGCAACTTATTTTCCTTAAGAGTCATATTTCACTTCGAAATACAAATTAGGGGCGAATTTGCCACTCAAAAAGTGTGAATATCGTATTTGCAATTTATTTACCTTAAGAGTCATATTTTACTTCGAAATACAAATTTGGGGCAAATTTGCCACTCAAAAAATGTGAATATCGTATTTGCAATTTATTTTTCTTAAGAATCATATTTCACATCCAAATACAAATTAGGGGCGAATTTGCCACTCAAAAAGTGTGAATATCGTATTTGCAACTTATTTTCATTAAGAGTCATATTTCACCTAGCAATACAAATTAGGGGCAAATTTGCCACTCAAAAAGTGTGAATATCGTATTTGCAATTTATTTTCTTCAAGAATCATATTACACATACAAATAAAAATTAGGGGCAAATTTGCCACTCAAAAAGTATGAATATCGTATTTGCAATATATTTTCCTTAAGAGTCATATTTCACATCCAAATACAAATTAGGGGCGAATTTGCCACTCAAAAAGTGTAAATATTGTATTTGCAATTTATTTTCTTTAAGAGTCATATTTCACCTCCAAATACAAATTAGGGGCAAATTTTCCACTCAAAAAGTGTGAATATCGTATTTGCAATTTATTTTCCTTAAGAGTCATATTTCACATCCAAATACAAATTAGGGCGAATTTGCCACTCAAAAGGTGTGAATATCGTATTTGCAACTTATTTTCCTTAAGAGTCATATTTCACTTCGAAATACAAATTAGGGGCGAATTTGCCACTCAAAAAGTGTGAAAATGGTATTTGCAAATTATTTTCATTAATAGTCATATTTCACTTCGCAATACGAATTAGGGGCAAATTTGCCACTCAAAAAGAGTGAATATCGTATTTGAAATTTATTTTTCTTAAGAGTCATATTTCACATCCAAATAAAAATTAGGGCGAAGTTGCCACTCTAAGTGTGAATATCGGATTTGCAACTTATTTTCATTAAGAGTCATATTTCATTTCGCAATACAAATTAGGGGCAAATTTGCCACTCAAAAAGTGTAAATATCGTATTTGCAATTTATTTTCTTTAAGAGTCATATTTCACCTCCAAATACAAATTAGGGGCAAATTTTCCACTCAAAAAGTGTGAATATCGTATTTGTAAATTTATTTTCCTTAAGAGTCATATTTCACATCCAAATACAAATTAGGGCGAATTTGCCACTCAAAAAGTGTGAATATCGTATTTGCAACTTATTTTCCTTAAGAGTCATATTTCACTTCGAAATACAAATTAGGGGCGAATTTGCCACTCAAAAAGTGTGAAAATGGTATTTGCAAATTATTTTCATTAATAGTCATATTTCACTTCGCAATACGAATTAGGGGCAAATTTGCCACTCAAAAAGAGTGAATATCGTATTTGAAATTTATTTTTCTTAAGAGTCATATTTCACATCCAAATATAAATTAGGGGCGAATTTGCCACTCAAAAAGTGTGAATATCGAATTTGCAACTTATTTTGATTAAGAGTCATATTTCACTTCGCAATACAAATTAGGGGCAAATTTACCACTCAAAAAGTGTGAATATCGTATTTGCAATTTATTTTCCTTAAGAGTAATATTTCACATCCAAATACAAATTAGGGGCAAATTTGCCACTCCAAAAGTGTGAATATCGTATTTGCAATTTATTTTTCTTATGAGTCATATTTCACATCCAAATACAAATTAGGGGCGAATTTGCCACTCAAAAAATGTGAATATCGTATTTGCAATTTATTCTCTTTAAGAGTCATATTTCACATCCAAATACAAATTAGGGGCGAATTTGCAACTCAAAAAGTGTGAATATCGTATTTGCA
Organism: Helichrysum umbraculigerum; assembly: GCA_949592205.1. Lineage (NCBI taxonomy): Eukaryota > Viridiplantae > Streptophyta > Magnoliopsida > Asterales > Asteraceae > Helichrysum > Helichrysum umbraculigerum. Next base: position 100,852,556 of record CATIUR010000001.1, read on the forward strand.
ACTTATTTTCATCAAGAATCATATTTCACTTCGCAATACAAATTATGGGCAAATTTACCACTCAAAAAGTGTGAATATCGTATTTGCAATTTATTTTCCTTTAGAGTCATATTTTACTTCGAAATACAAATTTGGGGCAAATTTGCCACTCAAAAAATGTGAATATCGTATTTGCAATTTATTTTTCTTAAGAATCATATTTCACATCCAAATACAAATTAGGGGCGAATTTGGCACTCAAAAAGTGTGAATATCGTATTTGCAACTTATTTTCATTAAGAGTCATATTTCACCTAGCAATACAAATTAGGGGCAAATTTGCCACTCAAAAAGTGTGAATATCGTATTTGCAATTTATTTTCTTCAAGAATCATATTTCACATCCAAATACAAATTAGGGGCAAATTTGCCACTCAAAAGTATGAATATCGTATTTGCAATTTATTTTCCTTAAGAGTCATATTTCACATCCAAATACAAATTAGGGGCGAATTTGCCACTCAAAAAATGTGAATATCGTATTTGCAATTTATTCTCTTTAAGAGTCATATTTCACATCCAAATACAAATTAGGGGCGAATTTGCAACTCAAAAAGTGTGAATATCGTATTTGCAACTTATTTTCATCAAGAATCATATTTCACTTCGCAATACAAATTATGGGCAAATTTACCACTCAAAAAGTGTGAATATCGTATTTGCAATTTATTTTCCTTAAGAGTCATATTTTACTTCGAAATACAAATTTGGGGCAAATTTGCCACTCAAAAAATGTGAATATCGTATTTGCAATTTATTTTTCTTAAGAATCATATTTCACATCCAAATACAAATTAGGGGCGAATTTGCCACTCAAAAAGTGTGAATATCGTATTTGCAACTTATTTTCATTAAGAGTCATATTTCACCTAGCAATACAAATTAGGGGCAAATTTGCCACTCAAAAAGTGTGAATATCGTATTTGCAATTTATTTTCTTCAAGAATCATATTTCACATACAAATACAAATTAGGGGCAAATTTGCCACTCAAAAAGTATGAATATCGTATTTGCAATATATTTTCCTTAAGAGTCATATTTCACATCCAAATACAAATTAGGGGCGAATTTGCCACTCAAAAAGTGTAAATATCGTATTTGCAATTTATTTTCTTTAAGAGTCATATTTCACCTCCAAATACAAATTAGGGGCAAATTTTCCACTCAAAAAGTGTGAATATCGTATTTGCAATTTATTTTCCTTAAGAGTCATATTTCACATCCAAATACAAATTAGGGCGAATTTGCCACTCAAAAAGTGTGAATATCGTATTTGCAACTTATTTTCCTTAAGAGTCATATTTCACTTCGAAATACAAATTAGGGGCGAATTTGCCACTCAAAAAGTGTGAATATCGTATTTGCAATTTATTTACCTTAAGAGTCATATTTTACTTCGAAATACAAATTTGGGGCAAATTTGCCACTCAAAAAATGTGAATATCGTATTTGCAATTTATTTTTCTTAAGAATCATATTTCACATCCAAATACAAATTAGGGGCGAATTTGCCACTCAAAAAGTGTGAATATCGTATTTGCAACTTATTTTCATTAAGAGTCATATTTCACCTAGCAATACAAATTAGGGGCAAATTTGCCACTCAAAAAGTGTGAATATCGTATTTGCAATTTATTTTCTTCAAGAATCATATTACACATACAAATAAAAATTAGGGGCAAATTTGCCACTCAAAAAGTATGAATATCGTATTTGCAATATATTTTCCTTAAGAGTCATATTTCACATCCAAATACAAATTAGGGGCGAATTTGCCACTCAAAAAGTGTAAATATTGTATTTGCAATTTATTTTCTTTAAGAGTCATATTTCACCTCCAAATACAAATTAGGGGCAAATTTTCCACTCAAAAAGTGTGAATATCGTATTTGCAATTTATTTTCCTTAAGAGTCATATTTCACATCCAAATACAAATTAGGGCGAATTTGCCACTCAAAAGGTGTGAATATCGTATTTGCAACTTATTTTCCTTAAGAGTCATATTTCACTTCGAAATACAAATTAGGGGCGAATTTGCCACTCAAAAAGTGTGAAAATGGTATTTGCAAATTATTTTCATTAATAGTCATATTTCACTTCGCAATACGAATTAGGGGCAAATTTGCCACTCAAAAAGAGTGAATATCGTATTTGAAATTTATTTTTCTTAAGAGTCATATTTCACATCCAAATAAAAATTAGGGCGAAGTTGCCACTCTAAGTGTGAATATCGGATTTGCAACTTATTTTCATTAAGAGTCATATTTCATTTCGCAATACAAATTAGGGGCAAATTTGCTACTCAAAAAGTGTGAATATCGTATTTGCAATTTATTTTCTTTAAGAGTTATATTTCACATCCAAATACAAATTAGGGGCAAATTTTCCTCTCAAAAAGTGTGAATATCGTATTTGCAATTTATTTTTCTTAAGAGTCATATTTCACATCCAAATATAAATTAGGGGCGAATTTGCCACTCAAAAAGTGTGAATATCATATTTGCAACTTATTTTCATTAAGAGTCATATTTCACCTCGCAATACAAATTAGGGGCAAATTTGCCACTCAAAAAGTGTGAATATCGTATTTGCAATTTATTTTCTTCAAAATCATATTTCACATACAAATACAAATTAGGGGCAAATTTGCCACTCCAAAAGTGTGAATATCGTATTTGCAATTTATTTTTCTTATGAGTCATATTTCACATCCAAATACAAATTAGGGGCGAATTTGCCACTCAAAAAATGTGAATATCGTATTTGCAATTTATTCTCTTTAAGAGTCATATTTCACATCCAAATACAAATTAGGGGCGAATTTGCAACTCAAAAAGTGTGAATATCGTATTTGCAACTTATTTTCATCAAGAATCATATTTCACTTCGCAATACAAATTATGGGCAAATTTACCACTCAAAAAGTGTGAATATCGTATTTGCAATTTATTTTCCTTAAGAGTCATATTTTACTTCGAAATACAAATTTGGGGCAAATTTGCCACTCAAAAAATGTGAATATCGTATTTGCAATTTATTTTTCTTAAGAATCATATTTCACATCCAAATACAAATTAGGGGCGAATTTGCCACTCAAAAAGTGTGAATATCGTATTTGCAACTTATTTTCATTAAGAGTCATATTTCACCTAGCAATACAAATTAGGGGCAAATTTGCTACTCAAAAAGTGTGAATATCGTATTTGCAATTTATTTTCTTCAAGAATCATATTTCACATACAAATACAAATTAGGGGCAAATTTGCCACTCAAAAAGTATGAATATCGTATTTGCAATATATTTTCCTTAAGAGTCATATTTCACATCCAAATACAAATTAGGGGCGAATTTGCCACTCAAAAAGTGTAAATATCGTATTTGCAATTTATTTTCTTTAAGAGTCATATTTCACCTCCAAATACAAATTAGGGGCAAATTTTCCACTCAAAAAGTGTGAATATCGTATTTGCAATTTATTTTCCTTAAGAGTCATATTTCACATCCAAATACAAATTAGGGCGAATTTGCCACTCAAAAAGTGTGAATATCGTATTTGCAACTTATTTTCCTTAAGAGTCATATTTCACTTCGAAATACAAATTAGGGGCGAATTTGCCACTCAAAAAGTGTGAAAATGGTATTTGCAAATTATTTTCATTAATAGTCATATTTCACTTCGCAATACGAATTAGGGGCAAATTTGCCACTCAAAAAGAGTGAATATCGTATTTGAAATTTATTTTTCTTAAGAGTCATATTTCACATCCAAATAAAAATTAGGGCGAATTTGCCACTCTAAGTGTGAATATCGGATTTGCAACTTATTTTCATTAAGAGTCATATTTCATTTCGCAATACAAATTAGGGGCAAATTTGCTACTCAAAAAGTGTGAATATCGTATTTGCAATTTATTTTCTTTAAGAGTTATATTTCACATCCAAATACAAATTAGGGGCAAATTTTCCTCTCAAAAAGTGTGAATATCGTATTTGCAATTTATTTTTCTTAAGAGTCATATTTCACATCCAAATACAAATTAGGGGCGAATTTGCCACGAAAAAAGTGTGAATATCGTATTTGCAACTTATTTTCATTAAGAGTCATATTTCACTTCGCAATACAAATTACGGGCAAATTTACCACTCAAAAAGTGTGAATATCGTATTTTCAATTTATTTTCCTTAAGAGTCATATTTCACTTCGAAATAAAAATTAGGGGCAAATTTGGCACTCAAAAAATGTGAATATCGTATTTGCAATATATTTTCTTTAAGAGTCATATTTCACATCCAAATACAACAAATTAGGGGCAAATTTTCCACTCAAAAAGTGTGAATATCGTATTTGCAATTTATTTTCCTTAAGAGTCATATTTCATATCCAAATACAAATTAGGGGCAAATTTGCCACTCAAAAAGTGTGAATATCGTATTTGCAACTTATTTTCATTAAGAATCATATTTCACTTCGCAATAGAAATTACGGGCAAATTTACCGCTCAAAAAGTGTGAATATCGTATTTGCAATTTATTTTCCTTAAGATTCATATTTCACTCCGAAATACAAATTAGAGGCAAATTTGCCACACAAAAAATGTGAATATCGTATTTGCAAATTATTTTCCTTAAGAGTCATATTTCACATCCAAATACAAATTAGGGGCGAATTTGATACTCAAAAAGTGTGAATATCGTATTTGCAATTTATTTTTTTAAGAGTAATATTTCACATCAAAATACAAATTAGGGGCGAATTTGCCACTCAAAAAGTGTGAATATCGTATTTGCAACTTATTTTCATTAAGAGTCATATTTCACTTCGCATTACAAATTAGGGGCAAATTTACCACTCAAAAAGTGTGAATATCGTATTTGCAATTTATTTTCCTTAAGAGTCATATTTCACATCCAAATACAACAAATTAGGGGCAAATTTTCCACTCAAAAAGTGTGAATATCGTATTTGCAATTTATTTTCCTTAAGAGTCATATTTCACATCCAAATACAAATTAGGGGCGAATTTTCCACTCAAAAAGTGTGAATATCGTATTAGCAATTTATTTTCCTTAAGGGTCATATTTCATTTCGAAATACAAATTATGGGCAAATTTGCCACTCAAAATATGTGAATATCGTATTTGCAATTTATTTTCCTTAAGATTCATATTTCACATCCAAATACAAATTAGGTGCGAATTTGCTACTCAAAAAGTGTGAATATCGTATTTGCAAATTATTTTCCTTAAGAGTCATATTTCACTTCGAAATACAAATTAGGGGCAAATTTGCCACTCAAAAAGTGTGAATATCGTATTTGCAATTTATTTTTCTTAAGAGTCATATTTCACATCCAAATACAAATTAGGGGTGAATTTGCCACTCAAAAAGTGTGAATATCGTATTTGCAACTTATTTTGATTAAGAGTCATATTTCACTTCGCAATACAAATTGGGGGCAAATTTACCACTCAAAAAGTGTGAATATCGTATTTGCAATTTATTTTCCTTAAGTGTAATATTTCACATCCAAATACAAATTAGGGGCAAATTTGTCACTCAAAAAGTGTGAATATCGTATTTGCAATTTATTTTCCTTATGAGTCATATTTCACATCCAAATACAAATTAGGGGCGAATTTGCCACTAAAAAAATGTGAATATCGTATTTGCAATTTATTCTCTTTAAGAGTCATATTTCACATCCAAATACAAATTAGGGGCGAATTTGCAACTCAAAAAGTGTGAATATCGTATTTGCAACTTATTTTCATCAAGAATCATATTTCACTTCGCAATACAAATTACGGGCAAATTTACCACTCAAAAATTGTGAATATCATATTTTCAATTTATTTTCCTTAAGAGTCATATTTCACTTCGAAATACAAATTAGGGGCAAATTTGCCACTCAAAAAATGTGAATATCGTATTTGCAATATATTTTCTTTAAGAGTCATATTTCACATCCAAATACAACAAATTAGGGGCAAATTTTCCACTCAAAAAGTGTGAATATCGTATTTTCAATTTATTTTCCTTAAGAGTCATATTTCATATCCAAATACAAATTAGGGGCGAATTTGCCACTCAAAAAGTGTGAATATCGTATTTGCAATTTATTCTCCTTAAGAGTCATATTTCACATCCAAATACAAATTAGGGGCAAATTTGCCACTCAAAAAGTACGAATATCGTATTTGCAACTTATTTTCATTAAGAATCATATTTCACTTCGCAATAGAAATTACGGGCAAATTTACCACTCAAAAAGTGTGAATATCGTATTTGCAATTTATTTTTTTAAGAGTAATATTTCACATCAAAATACAAATTAGGGGCGAATTTGCCACTCAAAAAGTGTGAATATCGTATTTACAACTTATTTTCGTTAAGAGTCATATTTCACTTCGCAATACAAATTAGGGGCAAATTTACCACTCAAAAAGTGTGAATATCGTATTTGCAATTTATTTTCCTTAAGAGTCATATTTCACATCCAAATACAACAAATTAGGGGCAAATTTTCCACTCAAAAAGTGTGAATATCGTATTTGCAATTTATTTTCCTTAAGAGTCATATTTCACATCCAAATACAAATTAGGGGCGAATTTTCCACTAAAAAAGTGTGAATATCGTATTTGCAACTTATTTTCATTAAGAGTCATATTTCACTTCGCAATACAAATTAGGGGCAAATTTACCACTCAAAAAGTGTGAAAATATCGTATTTGCAATTTATTTTCCTTAAGAGTCATATTTCACATCCAAATACAAATTAGGGGCGAATTTTCCACTCAAAAAATGTGAATATCGTATTTGCAATTTATTTTTCTTAAGAATCATATTTCACATCCAAATACAAATTAGGGGCGAATTTGCCACTCAAAAAGTGTGAATATCGTATTTGCAACTTATTTTCATTAAGAGTCATATTTCACCTAGCAATACAAATTAGGGGCAAATTTGCCACTCAAAAAGTGTGAATATCGTATTTGCAATTTATTTTCTTCAAGAATCATATTTCACATACAAATACAAATTAGGGGCAAATTTGCCACTCAAAAAGTATGAATATCGTATTTGCAATATATTTTCCTTAAGAGTCATATTTCACATCCAAATACAAATTAGGGGCGAATTTGCCACTCAAAAAGTGTAAATATCGTATTTGCAATTTATTTTCTTTAAGAGTCATATTTCACCTCCAAATACAAATTAGGGGCAAATTTTCCACTCAAAAAGTGTGAATATCGTGTTTGCAATTTATTTTCCTTAAGAGTCATATTTCACATCCAAATACAAATTAGGGCGAATTTGCCACTCAAAAAGTGTGAATATCGTATTTGCAACTTATTTTCCTTAAGAGTCATATTTCACTTCGAAATACAAATTAGGGGCGAATTTGCCACTCAAAAAGTGTGAAAATGGTATTTGCAAATTATTTTCATTAATAGTCATATTTCACTTCGCAATACGAATTAGGGGCAAATTTGCCACTCAAAAAGAGTGAATATCGTATTTGAAATTTATTTTTCTTAAGAGTCATATTTCACATCCAAATAAAAATTAGGGCGAATTTGCCACTCTAAGTGTGAATATCGGATTTGCAACTTATTTTCATTAAGAGTCATATTTCATTTCGCAATACAAATTAGGGGCAAATTTGCTACTCAAAAAGTGTGAATATCGTATTTGCAATTTATTTTCTTTAAGAGTTATATTTCACATCCAAATACAAATTAGGGGCAAATTTTCCTCTCAAAAAGTGTGAATATCGTATTTGCAATTTATTTTTCTTAAGAGTCATATTTCACATCCAAATATAAACTAGGGGCGAATTTGCCACTCAAAAAGTGTGAATATCATATTTGCAACTTATTTTCATTAAGAGTCATATTTCACCTCGCAATACAAATTAGGGGCAAATTTGCCACTCAAAAAGTGTGAATATCGTATTTGCAATTTATTTTCTTCAAAATCATATTTCACATACAAATACAAATTAGGGGCAAATTTGCCACTCAAAAAGTATGAATATCGTATTTGCAATTTATTTTCCTTAAGAATCATATTTCACATCTAAATACAAATTAGGGGCGAATTTGCCACTCAAAAAGTGTAAATATCGTATTTGCAATTTATTTTCTTTAAGAGTCATATTTCACCTCCAAATACAAATTAGGGGCAAATTTGCCACTCAAAAAGTGTGAATATCGTATTTGCAATTTATTTTTCTTAAGAGTCATATTTCACATCCAAATACAAATTAGGGGCGAATTTGCCACTCAAAAAGTGTGAATATCGTATTTGCAACTTATTTTCATTAAGAGTCATATTTCAGTTCGCAATACAAATTAGGGGCAAATTTACCACTCAAAAAGTGTGAATATCGTATTTGCAATTTATTTTCCTTAAGAGTCATATTTAACATCCAAATACAACAAATTAGGGGCAAATTTGCCACTCAATAAGTGTGAATTTCGAAATTGCAATTTATTTTCCTTAAGAGTCATATTTCACATCCAAACACAAATTAGGGGCGAATTTGCCACTCAAAAAGTGTGAATATCGTATTTGCAATTTATTCTCTTTAAGAGTCATATTTCACATCCAAATACAAATTAGGGGCAAATTTGCCACTCAAAAAGTGTGAATATGGTATTTGCAACTTATTTTCATTAAGAATCATATTTCACTTCGCAATACAAATTAGGGGCAAATTTACCACTCAAAAAGTGTGAATATCATATTAGCAATTTATTTTCCTTAAGAGTCATATTTCATTTCGAAATACAAATTAGGGGCAAATTTGCCACTCAAAAGATGTGAATATCGTATTCGCAATTTATTTTCCTTAAGATTCATATTTCACATCCAAATACAAATTAGGGGCGAATTTGCTACTCAAAAAGTGTGAATATCGTATTTGCAAATTATTTTCCTTAAGAGTCATATTTCACTTCGAAATACAAATTAGGGGCAAATTTGCGACTCAAAAAGTGTGAATATCGTATTTGCAATTTATTTTTCTTAAGAGTCATATTTCACATCCAAATACAAATTAGGGGCGAATTTGCCACTCAAAAAGTGTGAATATCGTATTTGCAACTTATTTTGATTAAGAGTCATATTTCACTTCGCAATACAAATTAGGGGCAAATTTACCACTCAAAAAGTGTGAAAATATCGTATTTGCAATTTATTTTCCTTAAGAGTCATATTTCACATCGAAATACAAATTAGGGGCGAATTTTCCTCTCAAAAAATGTGAATATCGTATTTGCAATTTATTTTTCTTAAGAATCATATTTCACATCCAAATACAAATTAGGGGCGAATTTGCCACTCAAAAAGTGTGAATATCGTATTTGCAACTTATTTTCATTAAGAGTCATATTTCACCTAGCAATACAAATTAGGGGCAAATTTGCCACTCAAAAAGTGTGAATATCGTATTTGCAATTTATTTTCTTCAAGAATCATATTTCACATACATATACAAATTAGGGGCAAATTTGCCACTCAAAAAGTATGAATATCGTATTTGCAATATATTTTCCTTAAGAGTCATATTTCACATCCAAATACAAATTAGGGGCGAATTTGCCACTCAAAAAGTGTAAATATCGTATTTGCAATTTATTTTCTTTAAGAGTCATATTTCACCTCCAAATACAAATTAGGGGCAAATTTTCCACTCAAAAAGTGTGAATATCGTGTTTGCAATTTATTTTCCTTAAGAGTCATATTTCACATCCAAATACAAATTAGGGCGAATTTGCCACTCAAAAAGTGTGAATATCGTATTTGCAACTTATTTTCCTTAAGAGTCATATTTCACTTCGAAATACAAATTAGGGGCGAATTTGCCACTCAAAAAGTGTGAAAATGGTATTTGCAAATTATTTTCATTAATAGTCATATTTCACTTCGCAATACGAATTAGGGGCAAATTTGCCACTCAAAAAGAGTGAATATCGTATTTGAAATTTATTTTTCTTAAGAGTCATATTTCACATCCAAATAAAAATTAGGGCGAATTTGCCACTCTAAGTGTGAATATCGGATTTGCAACTTATTTTCATTAAGAGTCATATTTCATTTCGCAATACAAATTAGGGGCAAATTTGCTACTCAAAAAGTGTGAATATCGTATTTGCAATTTATTTTCTTTAAGAGTTATATTTCACATCCAAATACAAATTAGGGGCAAATTTTCCTCTCAAAAAGTGTGAATATCGTATTTGCAATTTATTTTTCTTAAGAGTCATATTTCACATCCAAATATAAACTAGGGGCGAATTTGCCACTCAAAAAGTGTGAATATCATATTTGCAACTTATTTTCATTAAGAGTCATATTTCACCTCGCAATACAAATTAGGGGCAAATTTGCCACTCAAAAAGTGTGAATATCGTATTTGCAATTTATTTTCTTCAAAATCATATTTCACATACAAATACAAATTAGGGGCAAATTTGCCACTCAAAAAGTATGAATATCGTATTTGCAATTTATTTTCCTTAAGAATCATATTTCACATCTAAATACAAATTAGGGGCGAATTTGCCACTCAAAAAGTGTAAATATCGTATTTGCAATTTATTTTCTTTAAGAGTCATATTTCACCTCCAAATACAAATTAGGGGCAAATTTGCCACTCAAAAAGTGTGAATATCGTATTTGCAATTTATTTTTCTTAAGAGTCATATTTCACATCCAAATACAAATTAGGGGCGAATTTGCCACTCAAAAAGTGTGAATATCGTATTTGCAACTTATTTTCATTAAGAGTCATATTTCAGTTCGCAATACAAATTAGGGGCAAATTTACCACTCAAAAAGTGTGAATATCGTATTTGCAATTTATTTTCCTTAAGAGTCATATTTAACATCCAAATACAACAAATTAGGGGCAAATTTGCCACTCAATAAGTGTGAATTTCGAAATTGCAATTTATTTTCCTTAAGAGTCATATTTCACATCCAAACACAAATTAGGGGCGAATTTGCCACTCAAAAAGTGTGAATATCGTATTTGCAATTTATTCTCTTTAAGAGTCATATTTCACATCAAAATACAAATTAGGGGCAAATTTGCCACTCAAAAAGTGTGAATATGGTATTTGCAACTTATTTTCATTAAGAATCATATTTCACTTCGCAATACAAATTAGGGGCAAATTTACCACTCAAAAAGTGTGAATATCATATTAGCAATTTATTTTCCTTAAGAGTCATATTTCATTTCGAAATACAAATTAGGGGCAAATTTGCCACTCAAAAGATGTGAATATCGTATTCGCAATTTATTTTCCTTAAGATTCATATTTCACATCCAAATACAAATTAGGGGCGAATTTGCTACTCAAAAAGTGTGAATATCGTATTTGCAAATTATTTTCCTTAAGAGTCATATTTCACTTCGAAATACAAATTAGGGGCAAATTTGCGACTCAAAAAGTGTGAATATCGTATTTGCAATTTATTTTTCTTAAGAGTCATATTTCACATCCAAATACAAATTAGAGGCGAATTTGCCACTCAAAAAGTGTGAATATCGTATTTGCAACTTATTTTGATTAAGAGTCATATTTCACTTCGCAATACAAATTAGGGGCAAATTTACCACTCAAAAAGTGTGAAAATATCGTATTTGCAATTTATTTTCCTTAAGAGTCATATTTCACATCGAAATACAAATTAGGGGCGAATTTTCCTCTCAAAAAATGTGAATATCGTATTTGCAATTTATTTTTCTTAAGAATCATATTTCACATCCAAATACAAATTAGGGGCGAATTTGCCACTCAAAAAGTGTGAATATCGTATTTGCAACTTATTTTCATTAAGAGTCATATTTCACCTAGCAATACAAATTAGGGGCAAATTTGCCACTCAAAAAGTGTGAATATCGTATTTGCAATTTAATTTCTTCAAAAATCATATTTCACATACAAATACAAATTAGGGGCAAATTTGCCACTCAAAAAGTATGAATATCGTATTTGCAATATATTTTCCTTAAGAGTCATATTTCACATCCAAATACAAATTAGGGGCGAATTTGCCACTCAAAAAGTGTAAATATCGTATTTGCAATTTATTTTCTTTAAGAGTCATATTTCACCTCCAAATACAAATTAGGGGCAAATTTTCCACTCAAAAAGTGTGAATATCGTATTTGCAATTTATTATCCTTAAGAGTCATATTTCACATCCAAATACAAATTAGGGCGAATTTGCCACTCAAAAAGTGTGAATATCGTATTTGCAACTTATTTTCCTTAAGAGTCATATTTCACTTCGAAATACAAATTAGGGGCGAATTTGCCACTCAAAAAGTGTGAAAATGGTATTTGCAAATTATTTTCATTAATAGTCATATTTCACTTCGCAATACGAATTAGGGGCAAATTTGCCACTCAAAAAGAGTGAATATCGTATTTGAAATTTATTTTTCTTAAGAGTCATATTTCACATCCAAATAAAAATTAGGCGAATTTGCCACTCTAAGTGTGAATATCGGATTTGCAACTTATTTTCATTAAGAGTCATATTTCATTTCGCAATACAAATTAGGGGCAAATTTGCTACTCAAAAAGTGTGAATATCGTATTTGCAATTTATTTTCTTTAAGAGTTATATTTCACATCCAAATACAAATTAGGGGCAAATTTTCCTCTCAAAAAGTGTGAATATCGTATTTGCAATTTATTTTTCTTAAGAGTCATATTTCACATCCAAATATAAATTAGGGGCGAATTTGCCACTCAAAAAGTGTGAATATCATATTTGCAACTTATTTTCATTAAGAGTCATATTTCACCTCGCAATACAAATTAGGGGCAAATTTGCCACTCAAAAAGTGTGAATATCGTATTTGCAATTTATTTTCTTCAAAATCATATTTCACATACAAATACAAATTAGGGGCAAATTTGCCACTCAAAAAGTATGAATATCGTATTTGCAATTTATTTTCCTTAAGAATCATATTTCACATCTAAATACAAATTAGGGGCGAATTTGCCACTCAAAAAGTGTAAATATCGTATTTGCAATTTATTTTCTTTAAGAGTCATATTTCACCTCCAAATACAAATTAGGGGCAAATTTGCCACTCAAAAAGTGTGAATATCGTATTTGCAATTTATTTTTCTTAAGAGTCATATTTCACATCCAAATACAAATTAGGGGCGAATTTGCCACTCAAAAAGTGTGAATATCGTATTTGCAACTTATTTTCATTAAGAGTCATATTTCAGTTCGCAATACAAATTAGGGGCAAATTTACCACTCAAAAAGTGTGAATATCGTATTTGCAATTTATTTTCCTTAAGAGTCATATTTAACATCCATATACAACAAATTAGGGGCAAATTTGCCACTCAATAAGTGTGAATTTCGAAATTGCAATTTATTTTCCTTAAGAGTCATATTTCACATCCAAACACAAATTAGGGGCGAATTTGCCACTCAAAAAGTGTGAATATCGTATTTGCAATTTATTCTCTTTAAGAGTCATATTTCACATCCAAATACAAATTAGGGGCAAATTTGCCACTCAAAAAGTGTGAATATGGTATTTGCAACTTATTTTCATTAAGAATCATATTTCACTTCGCAATACAAATTAGGGGCAAATTTACCACTCAAAAATTGTGAATATCATATTAGCAATTTATTTTCCTTAAGAGTCATATTTCATTTCGAAATACAAATTAGGGGCAAATTTGCCACTCAAAAGATGTGAATATCGTATTCGCAATTTATTTTCCTTAAGATTCATATTTCACATCCAAATACAAATTAGGGGCGAATTTGCTACTCAAAAAGTGTGAATATCGTATTTGCAAATTATTTTCCTTATGAGTCATATTTCACTTCGAAATACAAATTAGGGGCAAATTTGCCACTCAAAAAGTGTGAATATCGTATTTGCAATTTATTTTTCTTAAGAGTCATATTTCACATCCAAATACAAATTAGGGGCGAATTTGCCACTCAAAAAGTGTGAATATCGTATTTGCAACTTATTTTGATTAAGAGTCATATTTCACTTCGCAATACAAATTAGGGGCAAATTTACCACTCAAAAAGTGTGAAAATATCGTATTTGCAATTTATTTTCCTTAAGAGTCATATTTCACATCGAAATACAAATTAGGGGCGAATTTTCCTCTCAAAAAATGTGAATATCGTATTTGCAATTTATTTTTCTTAAGAATCATATTTCACATCCAAATACAAATTAGGGGCGAATTTGCCACTCAAAAAGTGTGAATATCGTATTTGCAACTTATTTTAATTAAGAGTCATATTTCACCTAGCAATACAAATTAGGGGCAAATTTGCCACTCAAAAAGTGTGAATATCGTATTTGCAATTTAATTTCTTCAAAAATCATATTTCACATACAAATACAAATTAGGGGCAAATTTGCCACTCAAAAAGTATGAATATCGTATTTGCAATATATTTTCCTTAAGAGTCATATTTCACATCCAAATACAAATTAGGGGCGAATTTGCCACTCAAAAAGTGTAAATATCGTATTTGCAATTTATTTTCTTTAAGAGTCATATTTCACCTCCAAATACAAATTAGGGGCAAATTTTCCACTCAAAAAGTGTGAATATCGTATTTGCAATTTATTTTTCTTAAGAGTCATATTTCACATCCAAATACAAATTAGGGCGAATTTGCCACTCAAAAAGTGTGAATATCGTATTTGCAACTTATTTTCCTTAAGAGTCATATTTCACTTCGAAATACAAATTAGGGGCGAATTTGCCACTCAAAAAGTGTGAAAATGGTATTTTCAAATTATTTTCATTAATTGTCATATTTCACTTCGCAATACGAATTAGGGGCAAATTTGCCACTCAAAAAGAGTGAATATCGTATTTGAAATTTATTTTTCTTAAGAGTCATATTTCACATCCAAATAAAAATTAGGCGAATTTGCCACTCTAAGTGTGAATATCGGATTTGCAACTTATTTTCATTAAGAGTCATATTTCATTTCGCAATACAAATTAGGGGCAAATTTGCTACTCAAAAAGTGTGAATATCGTATTTGCAATTTATTTTCTTTAAGAGTTATATTTCACATCCAAATACAAATTAGGGGCAAATTTTCCTCTCAAAAAGTGTGAATATCGTATTTGCAATTTATTTTTCTTAAGAGTCATATTTCACATCCAAATATAAATTAGGGGCGAATTTGCCACTCAAAAAGTGTGAATATCATATTTGCAACTTATTTTCATTAAGAGTCATATTTCACCTCGCAATACAAATTAGGGGCAAATTTGCCACTCAAAAAGTGTGAATATCGTATTTGCAATTTATTTTCTTCAAAATCATATTTCACATACAAATACAAATTAGGGGCAAATTTGCCACTCAAAAAGTATGAATATCGTATTTGCAATTTATTTTCCTTAAGAATCATATTTCACATCTAAATACAAATTAGGGGCGAATTTGCCACTCAAAAAGTGTAAATATCGTATTTGCAATTTATTTTCTTTAAGAGTCATATTTCACCTCCAAATACAAATTAGGGGCAAATTTGCCACTCAAAAAGTGTGAATATCGTATTTGCAATTTATTTTTCTTAAGAGTCATATTTCACATCCAAATACAAATTAGGGGCGAATTTGCCACTCAAAAAGTGTGAATATCGAATTTGCAACTTATTTTGATTAAGAGTCATATTTCACTTCGCAATACAAATTAGGGGCAAATTTACCACTCAAAAAGTGTGAATATCGTATTTGCAATTTATTTTCCTTAAGAGTAATATTTCACATCCAAATACAAATTAGGGGCAAATTTGCCACTCCAAAAGTGTGAATATCGTATTTGCAATTTATTTTTCTTATGAGTCATATTTCACATCCAAATACAAATTAGGGGCGAATTTGCCACTCAAAAAATGTGAATATCGTATTTGCAATTTATTCTCTTTAAGAGTCATATTTCACATCCAAATACAAATTAGGGGCGAATTTGCAACTCAAAAAGTGTGAATATCGTATTTGCAACTTATTTTCATCAAGAATCATATTTCACTTCGCAATACAAATTATGGGCAAATTTACCACTCAAAAAGTGTGAATATCGTATTTGCAATTTATTTTCCTTAAGAGTCATATTTTACTTCGAAATACAAATTTTGGGCAAATTTGCCACTCAAAAAATGTGAATATCGTATTTGCAATTTATTTTTCTTAAGAATCATATTTCACATCCAAATACAAATTAGGGGCGAATTTGCCACTCAAAAAGTGTGAATATCGTATTTGCAACTTATTTTCATTAAGAGTCATATTTCACCTAGCAATACAAATTAGGGGCAAATTTGCCACTCAAAAAGTGTGAATATCGTATTTGCAATTTATTTTCTTCAAAAATCATATTTCACATACAAATACAAATTAGGGGCAAATTTGCCACTCAAAAAGTATGAATATCGTATTTGCAATATATTTTCCTTAAGAGTCATATTTCACATCCAAATACAAATTAGGGGCGAATTTGCCACTCAAAAAGTGTAAATATCGTATTTGCAATTTATTTTCTTTAAGAGTCATATTTCACCTCCAAATACAAATTAGGGGCAAATTTTCCACTCAAAAAGTGTGAATATCGTATTTGCAATTTATTTTCCTTAAGAGTCATATTTCACATCCAAATACAAATTAGGGCGAATTTGCCACTCAAAAGGTGTGAATATCGTATTTGCAACTTATTTTCCTTAAGAGTCATATTTCACTTCGAAATACAAATTAGGGGCGAATTTGCCACTCAAAAAGTGTGAAAATGGTATTTGCAAATTATTTTCATTAATAGTCATATTTCACTTCGCAATACGAATTAGGGGCAAATTTGCCACTAAAAAAGAGTGAATATCGTATTTGAAATTTATTTTTCTTAAGAGTCATATTTCACATCCAAATAAAAATTAGGGCGAAGTTGCCACTCTAAGTGTGAATATCGGATTTGCAACTTATTTTCATTAAGAGTCATATTTCATTTCGCAATACAAATTAGGGGCAAATTTGCTACTCAAAAAGTGTGAATATCGTATTTGCAATTTATTTTCTTTAAGAGTTATATTTCACATCCAAATACAAATTAGGGGCAAATTTTCCTCTCAAAAAGTGTGAATATCGTATTTGCAATTTATTTTTCTTAAGAGTCATATTTCACATCCAAATATAAATTAGGGGCGAATTTGCCACTCAAAAAGTGTGAATATCATATTTGCAACTTATTTTCATTAAGAGTCATATTTCACCTCGCAATACAAATTAGGGGCAAATTTGCCACTCAAAAAGTGTGAATATCGTATTTGCAATTTATTTTCTTCAAAATCATATTTCACATACAAATACAAATTAGGGGCAAATTTGCCACTCCAAAAGTGTGAATATCGTATTTGCAATTTATTTTTCTTATGAGTCATATTTCACATCCAAATACAAATTAGGGGCGAATTTGCCACTCAAAAAATGTGAATATCGTATTTGCAATTTATTCTCTTTAAGAGTCATATTTCACATCCAAATACAAATTAGGGGCGAATTTGCAACTCAAAAATTGTGAATATCGTATTTGCAACTTATTTTCATCAAGAATCATATTTCACTTCGCAATACAAATTATGGGCAACTTTACCACTCAAAAAGTGTGAATATCGTATTTGCAATTTATTTTCCTTAAGAGTCATATTTTACTTCGAAATACAAATTTGGGGCAAATTTGCCACTCAAAAAATGTGAATATCGTATTTGCAATTTATTTTTCTTAAGAATCATATTTCACATCCAAATACAAATTAGGGGCGAATTTGCCACTCAAAAAGTGTGAATATCGTATTTGCAACTTATTTTCATTAAGAGTCATATTTCACCTAGCAATACAAATTAGGGGCAAATTTGCCACTCAAAAAGTGTGAATATCGTATTTGCAATTTATTTTCTTCAAGAATCATATTTCACATACAAATACAAATTAGGGGCAAATTTGCCACTCAAAAAGTATGAATATCGTATTTGCAATATATTTTCCTTAAGAGTCATATTTCACATCCAAATACAAATTAGGGGCGAATTTGCCACTCAAAAAGTGTAAATATCGTATTTGCAATTTATTTTCTTTAAGAGTCATATTTCACCTCCAAATACAAATTAGGGGCAAATTTTCCACTCAAAAAGTGTGAATATCGTATTTGCAATTTATTTTCCTTAAGAGTCATATTTCACATCCAAATACAAATTAGGGCGAATTTGCCACTCAAAAAGTGTGAATATCGTATTTGCAACTTATTTTCCTTAAGAGTCATATTTCACTTCGAAATACAAATTAGGGGCGAATTTGCCACTCAAAAAGTGTGAAAATGGTATTTGCAAATTATTTTCATTAATAGTCATATTTCACTTCGCAATACGAATTAGGGGCAAATTTGCCACTCAAAAAGAGTGAATATCGTATTTGAAATTTATTTTTCTTAAGAGTCATATTTCACATCCAAATAAAAATTAGGGCGAATTTGCCACTCTAAGTGTGAATATCGGATTTGCAACTTATTTTCATTAAGAGTCATATTTCATTTCGCAATACAAATTAGGGGCAAATTTGCTACTCAAAAAGTGTGAATATCGTATTTGCAATTTATTTTCTTTAAGAGTTATATTTCACATCCAAATACAAATTATGGGCAAATTTTCCTCTCAAAAAGTGTGAATATCGTATTTGCAATTTATTTTTCTTAAGAGTCATATTTCACATCCAAATACAAATTAGGGGCGAATTTGCCACGAAAAAAGTGTGAATATCGTATTTGCAACTTATTTTCATTAAGAGTCATATTTCACTTCGCAATACAAATTACGGGCAAATTTACCACTCAAAAAGTGTGAATATCGTATTTTCAATTTATTTTCCTTAAGAGTCATATTTCACTTCGAAATAAAAATTAGGGGCAAATTTGGCACTCAAAAAATGTGAATATCGTATTTGCAATATATTTTCTTTAAGAGTCATATTTCACATCCAAATACAACAAATTAGGGGCAAATTTTCCACTCAAAAAGTGTGAATATCGTATTTGCAATTTATTTTCCTTAAGAGTCATATTTCATATCCAAATACAAATTAGGGGAAAATTTGCCACTCAAAAAGTGTGAATATCGTATTTGCAACTTATTTTCATTAAGAATCATATTTCACTTCGCAATAGAAATTACGGGCAAATTTACCACTCAAAAAGTGTGAATATCGTATTTGCAATTTATTTTCCTTAAGATTCATATTTCACTCCGAAATACAAATTAGAGGCAAATTTGCCACACAAAAAATGTGAATATCGTATTTGCAAATTATTTTCCTTAAGAGTCATATTTCACATCCAAATACAAATTAGGGGCGAATTTGATACTCAAAAAGTGTGAATATCGTATTTGCAATTTATTTTTTTAAGAGTAATATTTCACATCAAAATACAAATTAGGGGCGAATTTGCCACTCAAAAAGTGTGAATATCGTATTTGCAACTTATTTTCATTAAGAGTCATATTTCACTTCGCATTACAAATTAGGGGCAAATTTACCACTCAAAAAGTGTGAATATCGTATTTGCAATTTATTTTCCTTAAGAGTCATATTTCACATCCAAATACAACAAATTAGGGGCAAATTTTCCACTCAAAAAGTGTGAATATCGTATTTGCAATTTATTTTCCTTAAGAGTCATATTTCACATCCAAATACAAATTAGGGGCGAATTTTCCACTCAAAAAGTGTGAATATCGTATTAGCAATTTATTTTCCTTAAGGGTCATATTTCATTTCGAAATACAAATTATGGGCAAATTTGCCACTCAAAATATGTGAATATCGTATTTGCAATTTATTTTCCTTAAGATTCATATTTCACATCCAAATACAAATTAGGTGCGAATTTGCTACTCAAAAAGTGTGAATATCGTATTTGCAAATTATTTTCCTTAAGAGTCATATTTCACTTCGAAATACAAATTAGGGGCAAATTTGCCACTCAAAAAGTATGAATATCGTATTTGCAATTTATTTTTCTTAAGAGTCATATTTCACATCCAAATACAAATTAGGGGCGAATTTGCCACTCAAAAAGTGTGAATATCGTATTTGCAACTTATTTTGATTAAGAGTCATATTCACTTCGCAATACAAATTTGGGGCAAATTTACCACTCAAAAAGTGTGAATATCGTATTTGCAATTTATTTTCCTTAAGAGTAATATTTCACATCCAAATACAAATTAGGGGCAAATTTGCCACTCAAAAAGTGTGAATATCGTATTTGCAATTTATTTTCCTTATGAGTCATATTTTACATCCAAATACAAATTAGGGGCGAATTTGCCACTCAAAAAATGTGAATATCGTATTTGCAATTTATTCTCTTTAAGAGTCATATTTCACATCCAAATACAAATTAGGGGCGAATTTGCAACTCAAAAAGTGTGAATATCGTATTTGCAACTTATTTTCATCAAGAATCATATTTCACTTCGCAATACAAATTATGGGCAAATTTACCACTCAAAAAGTGTGAATATCATATTTTCAATTTATTTTCCTTAAGAGTCATATTTCACTTCGAAATACAAATTAGGGGCAAATTTGCCACTCAAAAAATGTGAATATCGTATTTGCAATATATTTTCTTTAAGAGTCATATTTCACATCCAAATACAACAAATTAGGGGCAAATTTTCCACTCAAAAAGTGTGAATATCATATTTGCAATTTATTTTCCTTAAGAGTCATATTTCATATCCAAATACAAATTAGGGGCGAATTTGCCACTCAAAAAGTGTGAATATCGTATTTGCAATTTATTCTCCTTAAGAGTCATATTTCACATCCAAATACAAATTAGGGGCAAATTTGCCACTCAAAAAGTACGAATATCGTATTTGCAACTTATTTTCATTAAGAATCATATTTCACTTCGCAATAGAAATTACGGGCAAATTTACCACTCAAAAAGTGTGAATATCGTATTTGCAATTTATTTTTTTAAGAGTAATATTTCACATCAAAATACAAATTAGGGGCGAATTTGCCACTCAAAAAGTGTGAATATCGTATTTACAACTTATTTTCGTTAAGAGTCATATTTCACTTCGCAATACAAATTAGGGGCAAATTTACCACTCAAAAAGTGTGAATATCGTATTTGCAATTTATTTTCCTTAAGAGTCATATTTCACATCCAAATACAACAAATTAGGGGCAAATTTTCCACTCAAAAAGTGTGAATATCGTATTTGCAATTTATTTTCCTTAAGAGTCATATTTCACATCCAAATACAAATTAGGGGCGAATTTGCCACTCAAAAAGTGTGAATATCGTATTTGCAACTTATTTTGATTAAGAGTCATATTTCACTTCGCAATACAAATTAGGGGCAAATTTACCACTCAAAAAGTGTGAAAATATCGTATTTGCAATTTATTTTCCTTAAGAGTCATATTTCACATCGAAATACAAATTAGGGGCGAATTTTCCTCTCAAAAAATGTGAATATCGTATTTGCAATTTATTTTTCTTAAGAATCATATTTCACATCCAAATACAAATTAGGGGCGAATTTGCCACTCAAAAAGTGTGAATATCGTATTTGCAACTTATTTTCATTAAGAGTCATATTTCACCTAGCAATACAAATTAGGGCAAATTTGCCACTCAAAAAGTGTGAATATCGTATTTGCAATTTATTTTCTTCAAAAATCATATTTCACATACAAATACAAATTAGGGGCAAATTTGCCACTCAAAAAGTATGAATATCGTATTTGCAATATATTTTCCTTAAGAGTCATATTTCACATCCAAATACAACAAATTAGGGGCAAATTTTCCACTCAAAAAGTGTGAATATCGTATTTGCAATTTATTTTCCTTAAGAGTCATATTTCACATCCAAATACAAATTAGGGGCGAATTTGCCACTCAAAAAGTGTGAATATCGTATTTGCAACTTATTTTCATTAAGAGTCATATTTCACTTCGCATTACAAATTAGGGGCAAATTTACCACTCAAAAAGTGTGAATATCGTATTTGCAATTTATTTTCTTCAAAAATCATATTTCACATACAAATACAAATTAGGGGCAAATTTACCACTCAAAAAGTATGAATATCGTATTTGCAATTTATTTTCCTTAAGAGTCATATTTCACATCCAAATACAACAAATTAGGGGCAAATTTTCCACTCAAAAAGTGTGAATATCGTATTTGCAATTTATTTTCCTTAAGAGTCATATTTCACATCCAAATACAAATTAGGGGCGAATTTGCCACTCAAAAAGTGTGAATATCGTATTTGCAACTTATTTTGATTAAGAGTCATATTTCACTTCGCAATACAAATTAGGGGCAAATTTACCACTCAAAAAGTGTGAAAATATCGTATTTGCAATTTATTTTCCTTAAGAGTCATATTTCACATCGAAATACAAATTAGGGGCGAATTTTCCTCTCAAAAAATGTGAATATCGTATTTGCAATTTATTTTTCTTAAGAATCATATTTCACATCCAAATACAAATTAGGGGCGAATTTGCCACTCAAAAAGTGTGAATATCGTATTTGCAACTTATTTTCATTAAGAGTCATATTTCACCTAGCAATACAAATTAGGGGCAAATTTGCCACTCAAAAAGTGTGAATATCGTATTTGCAATTTATTTTCTTCAAAAATCATATTTCACATACAAATACAAATTAGGGGCAAATTTGCCACTCAAAAAGTATGAATATCGTATTTGCAATATATTTTCCTTAAGAGTCATATTTCACATCCAAATACAAATTAGGGGCGAATTTGCCACTCAAAAAGTGTAAATATCGTATTTGCAATTTATTTTCTTTAAGAGTCATATTTCACCTCCAAATACAAATTAGGGGCAAATTTTCCACTCAAAAAGTGTGAATATCGTATTTGCAATTTATTATCCTTAAGAGTCATATTTCACATCCAAATACAAATTAGGGCGAATTTGCCACTCAAAAAGTGTGAATATCGTATTTGCAACTTATTTTCCTTAAGAGTCATATTTCACTTCGAAATACAAATTAGGGGCGAATTTGCCACTCAAAAAGTGTGAAAATGGTATTTGCAAATTATTTTCATTAATAGTCATATTTCACTTCGCAATACGAATTAGGGGCAAATTTGCCACTCAAAAAGAGTGAATATCGTATTTGAAATTTATTTTTCTTAAGAGTCATATTTCACATCCAAATAAAAATTAGGCGAATTTGCCACTCTAAGTGTGAATATCGGATTTGCAACTTATTTTCATTAAGAGTCATATTTCATTTCGCAATACAAATTAGGGGCAAATTTGCTACTCAAAAAGTGTGAATATCGTATTTGCAATTTATTTTCTTTAAGAGTTATATTTCACATCCAAATACAAATTAGGGGCAAATTTTCCTCTCAAAAAGTGTGAATATCGTATTTGCAATTTATTTTTCTTAAGAGTCATATTTCACATCCAAATATAAATTAGGGGCGAATTTGCCACTCAAAAAGTGTGAATATCATATTTGCAACTTATTTTCATTAAGAGTCATATTTCACCTCGCAATACAAATTAGGGGCAAATTTGCCACTCAAAAAGTGTGAATATCGTATTTGCAATTTATTTTCTTCAAAATCATATTTCACATACAAATACAAATTAGTGGCAAATTTGCCACTCAAAAAGTATGAATATCGTATTTGCAATTTATTTTCCTTAAGAATCATATTTCACATCTAAATACAAATTAGGGGCGAATTTGCCACTCAAAAAGTGTAAATATCGTATTTGCAATTTATTTTCTTTAAGAGTCATATTTCACCTCCAAATACAAATTAGGGGCAAATTTGCCACTCAAAAAGTGTGAATATCGTATTTGCAATTTATTTTTCTTAAGAGTCATATTTCACATCCAAATACAAATTAGGGGCGAATTTGCCACTCAAAAAGTGTGAATATCGTATTTGCAACTTATTTTCATTAAGAGTCATATTTCAGTTCGCAATACAAATTAGGGGCAAATTTACCACTCAAAAAGTGTGAATATCGTATTTGCAATTTATTTTCCTTTAGAGTCATATTTAACATCCAAATACAACAAATTAGGGGCAAATTTGCCACTCAATAAGTGTGAATTTCGAAATTGCAATTTATTTTCCTTAAGAGTCATATTTCACATCCAAACACAAATTAGGGGCGAATTTGCCACTCAAAAAGTGTGAATATCGTATTTGCAATTTATTCTCTTTAAGAGTCATATTTCACATCCAAATGCAAATTAGGGGCAAATTTGCCACTCAAAAAGTGTGAATATGGTATTTGCAACTTATTTTCATTAAGAATCATATTTCACTTCGCAATACAAATTAGGGGCAAATTTACCACTCAAAAAGTGTGAATATCGTATTAGCAATTTATTTTCCTTAAGAGTCATATTTCATTTCGAAATACAAATTAGGGGCAAATTTGCCACTCAAAAGATGTGAATATCGTATTCGCAATTTATTTTCCTTAAGATTCATATTTCACATCCAAATACAAATTAGGGGCGAATTTGCTACTCAAAAAGTGTGAATATCGTATTTGCAAATTATTTTCCTTAAGAGTCATATTTCACTTCGAAATACAAATTAGGGGCAAATTTGCCACTCAAAAAGTGTGAATATCGTATTTGCAATTTATTTTTCTTAAGAGTCATATTTCACATCCAAATACAAATTAGGGGCGAATTTGCCACTCAAAAAGTGTGAATATCAAATTTGCAACTTATTTTGATTAAGAGTCATATTTCACTTCGCAATACAAATTAGGGGCAAATTTACCACTCAAAAAGTGTGAATATCGTATTTGCAATTTATTTTCCTTAAGAGTAATATTTCACATCCAAATACAAATTAGGGGCAAATTTGCCACTCCAAAAGTGTGAATATCGTATTTGCAATTTATTTTTCTTATGAGTCATATTTCACATCCAAATACAAATTAGGGGCGAATTTGCCGCTCAAAAAATGTGAATATCGTATTTGCAATTTATTCTCTTTAAGAGACATATTTCACATCCAAATACAAATTAGGGGCGAATTTGCAACTCAAAAAGTGTGAATATCGTATTTGCAACTTATTTTCATCAAGAATCATATTTCACTTCGCAATACAAATTATGGGCAAATTTACCACTCAAAAAGTGTGAATATCGTATTTGCAATTTATTTTCCTTAAGAGTCATATTTTACTTCGAAATACAAATTTGGGGCAAATTTGCCACTCAAAAAACGTGAATATCGTATTTGCAATTTATTTTTCTTAAGAATCATATTTCACATCCAAATACAAATTAGGGGCGAATTTGCCACTCAAAAAGTGTGAATATCGTATTTGCAACTTATTTTCATTAAGAGTCATATTTCACCTAGCAATACAAATTAGGGGCAAATTTGCCACTCAAAAAGTGTGAATATCGTATTTGCAATTTATTTTCTTCAAGAATCATATTTCACATACAAATACAAATTAGGGGCAAATTTGCCACTCAAAAAGTATGAATATCGTATTTGCAATATATTTTCCTTAAGAGTCATATTTCACATCCAAATACAAATTAGGGGCGAATTTGCCACTCAAAAAGTGTAAATATCGTATTTGCAATTTATTTTCTTTAAGAGTCATATTTCACCTCCAAATACAAATTAGGGGCAAATTTTCCACTCAAAAAGTGTGAATATCGTATTTGCAATTTATTTTCCTTAAGAGTCATATTTCACATCCAAATACAAATTAGGGCGAATTTGCCACTCAAAAAGTGTGAATATCGTATTTGCAACTTATTTTCTTTAAGAGTCATATTTCACTTCGAAATACAAATTAGGGGCGAATTTGCCACTCAAAAAGTGTGAAAATGGTATTTGCAAATTATTTTCATTAATAGTCATATTTCACTTCGCAATACGAATTAGGGGCAAATTTGCCACTCAAAAAGAGTGAATATCGTATTTGAAATTTATTTTTCTTAAGAGTCATATTTCACATCCAAATAAAAATTAGGGCGAATTTGCCACTCTAAGTGTGAATATCGGATTTGCAACTTATTTTCATTAAGAGTCATATTTCATTTCGCAATACAAATTAGGGGCAAATTTGCTACTCAAAAAGTGTGAATATCGTATTTGCAATTTATTTTCTTTAAGAGTTATATTTCACATCCAAATACAAATTAGGGGCAAATTTTCCTCTCAAAAAGTGTGAATATCGTATTTGCAATTTATTTTTCTTAAGAGTCATATTTCACATCCAAATACAAATTAGGGGCGAATTTGCCACGAAAAAAGTGTGAATATCGTATTTCCAACTTATTTTCATTAAGAGTCATATTTCACTTCGCAATACAAATTACGGGCAAATTTACCACTCAAAAAGTGTGAATATCGTATTTTCAATTTATTTTCCTTAAGAGTCATATTTCACTTCGAAATAAAAATTAGGGGCAAATTTGGCACTCAAAAAATGTGAATATCGTATTTGCAATATATTTTCTTTAAGAGTCATATTTCACATCCAAATACAACAAATTAGGGGCAAATTTTCCACTCAAAAAGTGTGAATATCGTATTTGTAATTTATTTTCCTTAAGAGTCATATTTCATATCCAAATACAAATTAGGGGCAAATTTGCCACTCAAAAAGTGTGAATATCGTATTTGCAACTTATTTTCATTAAGAATCATATTTCACTTCGCAATAGAAATTACGGGCAAATTTACCACTCAAAAAGTGTGAATATCGTATTTGCAATTTATTTTCCTTAAGATTCATATTTCACTCCGAAATACAAATTAGAGGCAAATTTGCCACACAAAAAATGTGAATATCGTATTTGCAAATTATTTTCCTTAAGTGTCATATTTCACATCCAAATACAAATTAGGGGCGAATTTGATACTCAAAAAGTGTGAATATCGTATTTGCAATTTATTTTTTTAAGAGTAATATTTCACATCAAAATACAAATTAGGGGCGAATTTGCCACTCAAAAAGTGTGAATATCGTATTTGCAACTTATTTTCATTAAGAGTCATATTTCACTTCGCATTACAAATTAGGGGCAAATTTACCACTCAAAAAGTGTGAATATCGTATTTGCAATTTATTTTCCTTAAGAGTCATATTTCACATCCAAATACAACAAATTAGGGGCAAATTTGCCACTCAAAATATGTGAATATCGTATTTGCAATTTATTTTCCTTAAGATTCATATTTCACATCCAAATACAAATTAGGTGCGAATTTGCTACTCAAAAAGTGTGAATATCGTATTTGCAAATTATTTTCCTTAAGAGTCATATTTCACTTCGAAATACAAATTAGGGGCAAATTTGCCACTCAAAAAATGTGAATATCGTATTTGCAATTTATTTTTCTTAAGAGTCATATTTCACATCCAAATACAAATTAGGGGCGAATTTGCCACTCAAAAAGTGTGAATATCGTATTTGCAACTTATTTTGATTAAGAGTCATATTTCACTTCGCAATACAAATTTGGGGCAAATTTACCACTCAAAAAGTGTGAATATCGTATTTGCAATTTATTTTCCTTAAGAGTAATATTTCACATCCAAATACAAATTAGGGGCAAATTTGCCACTCAAAAAGTGTGAATATCGTATTTGCAATTTATTTTCCTTATGAGTCATATTACACATCCAAATACAAATTAGGGGCGAATTTGCCACTCAAAAAATGTGAATATCGTATTTGCAATTTATTCTCTTTAAGAGTCATATTTCACATCCAAATACAAATTAGGGGCGAATTTGCAACTCAAAAAGTGTGAATATCGTATTTGCAACTTATTTTCATCAAGAATCATATTTCACTTCGCAATACAAATTACAGGCAAATTTACCACTCAAAAAGTGTGAATATCATATTTTCAATTTATTTTCCTTAAGAGTCATATTTCACTTCGAAATACAAATTAGGGGCAAATTTGCCACTCAAAAAATGTGAATATCGTATTTGCAATATATTTTCTTTAAGAGTCATATTTCACATCCAAATACAACAAATTAGGGGCAAATTTTCCACTCAAAAAGTGTGAATATCGTATTTGCAATTTATTTTCCTTAAGAGTCATATTTCATATCCAAATACAAATTAGGGGCGAATTTGCCACTCAAAAAGTGTGAATATCGTATTTGCAATTTATTCTCCTTAAGAGTCATATTTCACATCCAAATACAAATTAGGGGCAAATTTGCCACTCAAAAAGTGCGAATATCGTATTTGCAACTTATTTTCATTAAGAATCATATTTCACTTCGCAATAGAAATTACGGGCAAATTTACCACTCAAAAAGTGTGAATATCGTATTTGCAATTTATTTTTTTAAGAGTAATATTTCACATCAAAATACAAATTAGGGGCGAATTTGCCACTCAAAAAGTGTGAATATCGTATTTGCAATTTATTTTCTTCAAGAATCATATTACACATACAAATACAAATTAGGGGCGAATTTGCCACGAAAAAAGTGTGAATATCGTATTTGCAACTTATTTTCATTAAGAGTCATATTTCACTTCGCAA
Organism: Helichrysum umbraculigerum; assembly: GCA_949592205.1. Taxonomy (NCBI): domain Eukaryota; kingdom Viridiplantae; phylum Streptophyta; class Magnoliopsida; order Asterales; family Asteraceae; genus Helichrysum; species Helichrysum umbraculigerum. Next base: position 100,881,283 of record CATIUR010000001.1, read on the forward strand.
TACAAATTACGGGCAAATTTACCACTCAAAAAGTGTGAATATCGTATTTTCAATTTATTTTCCTTAAGAGTCATATTTCACTTCGAAATAAAAATTAGGGGCAAATTTGGCACTCAAAAAATGTGAATATCGTATTTGCAATATATTTTCTTTAAGAGTCATATTTCACATCCAAATACAACAAATTAGGGGCAAATTTTCCACTCAAAAAGTGTGAATATCGTATTTGTAATTTATTTTCCTTAAGAGTCATATTTCATATCCAAATACAAATTAGGGGCAAATTTGCCACTCAAAAAGTGTGAATATCGTATTTGCAACTTATTTTCATTAAGAATCATATTTCACTTCGCAATAGAAATTACGGGCAAATTTACCACTCAAAAAGTGTGAATATCGTATTTGCAATTTATTTTCCTTAAGATTCATATTTCACATCCAAATACAAATTAGGGGCGAATTTGCCACGAAAAAAGTGTGAATATCGTATTTGCAATTTATTTTTCTTAAGAGTCATATTTCACATCCAAATACAAATTAGGGGCGAATTTGCCACGAAAAAAGTGTGAATATCGTATTTGCAACTTATTTTCATTAAGAGTCATATTTCACTTCGCAATACAAATTACGGGCAAATTTACCACTCAAAAAGTGTGAATATCGTATTTTCAATTTATTTTCCTTAAGAGTCATATTTCACTTCGAAATAAAAATTAGGGGCAAATTTGGCACTCAAAAAATGTGAATATCGTATTTGCAATATATTTTCTTTAAGAGTCATATTTCACATCCAAATACAACAAATTTGGGGCAAATTTTCCACTCAAAAAGTGTGAATATCGTATTTGTAATTTATTTTCCTTAAGAGTCATATTTCATATCCAAATACAAATTAGGGGCAAATTTGCCACTCAAAAAGTGTGAATATCGTATTTGCAACTTATTTTCATTAAGAATCATATTTCACTTCGCAATAGAAATTACGGGCAAATTTACCACTCAAAAAGTGTGAATATCGTATTTGCAATTTATTTTCCTTAAGATTCATATTTCACTCCGAAATACAAATTAGAGGCAAATTTGCCACACAAAAAATGTGAATATCGTATTTGCAAATTATTTTCCTTAAGTGTCATATTTCACATCCAAATACAAATTAGGGGCGAATTTGATACTCAAAAAGTGTGAATATCGTATTTGCAATTTATTTTTTTAAGAGTAATATTTCACATCAAAATACAAATTAGGGGCGAATTTGCCACTCAAAAAGTGTGAATATCGTATTTGCAACTTATTTTCATTAAGAGTCATATTTCACTTCGCATTACAAATTAGGGGCAAATTTACCACTCAAAAAGTGTGAATATCGTATTTGCAATTTATTTTCCTTAAGAGTCATATTTCACATCCAAATACAACAAATTAGGGGCAAATTTGCCACTCAAAATATGTGAATATCGTATTTGCAATTTATTTTCCTTAAGATTCATATTTCACATCCAAATACAAATTAGGTGCGAATTTGCTACTCAAAAAGTGTGAATATCGTATTTGCAAATTATTTTCCTTAAGAGTCATATTTCACTTCGAAATACAAATTAGGGGCAAATTTGCCACTCAAAAAATGTGAATATCGTATTTGCAATTTATTTTTCTTAAGAGTCATATTTCACATCCAAATACAAATTAGGGGCGAATTTGCCACTCAAAAAGTGTGAATATCGTATTTGCAACTTATTTTGATTAAGAGTCATATTTCACTTCGCAATACAAATTTGGGGCAAATTTACCACTCAAAAAGTGTGAATATCGTATTTGCAATTTATTTTCCTTAAGAGTAATATTTCACATCCAAATACAAATTAGGGGCAAATTTGCCACTCAAAAAGTGTGAATATCGTATTTGCAATTTATTTTCCTTATGAGTCATATTACACATCCAAATACAAATTAGGGGCGAATTTGCCACTCAAAAAATGTGAATATCGTATTTGCAATTTATTCTCTTTAAGAGTCATATTTCACATCCAAATACAAATTAGGGGCGAATTTGCAACTCAAAAAGTGTGAATATCGTATTTGCAACTTATTTTCATCAAGAATCATATTTCACTTCGCAATACAAATTACGGGCAAATTTACCACTCAAAAAGTGTGAATATCATATTTTCAATTTATTTTCCTTAAGAGTCATATTTCACTTCGAAATACAAATTAGGGGCAAATTTGCCACTCAAAAAATGTGAATATCGTATTTGCAATATATTTTCTTTAAGAGTCATATTTCACATCCAAATACAACAAATTAGGGGCAAATTTTCCACTCAAAAAGTGTGAATATCGTATTTGCAATTTATTTTCCTTAAGAGTCATATTTCATATCCAAATACAAATTAGGGGCGAATTTGCCACTCAAAAAGTGTGAATATCGTATTTGCAATTTATTCTCCTTAAGAGTCATATTTCACATCCAAATACAAATTAGGGGCAAATTTGCCACTCAAAAAGTGCGAATATCGTATTTGCAACTTATTTTCATTAAGAATCATATTTCACTTCGCAATAGAAATTACGGGCAAATTTACCACTCAAAAAGTGTGAATATCGTATTTGCAATTTATTTTTTTAAGAGTAATATTTCACATCAAAATACAAATTAGGGGCGAATTTGCCACTCAAAAAGTGTGAATATCGAATTTGCAACTTATTTTGATTAAGAGTCATATTTCACTTCGCAATACAAATTAGGGGCAAATTTACCACTCAAAAAGTGTGAATATCGTATTTGCAATTTATTTTCCTTAAGAGTCATATTTCACATCCAAATACAACAAATTAGGGGCAAATTTTCCACTCAAAAAGTGTGAATATCATATTTGCAATTTATTTTCCTTAAGAGTCATATTTCACATCCAAATACAAATTAGGGACGAATTTTCCACTCAAAAAGTGTGAATATCGTATTTGCAACTTATTTTCATTAATAGTCATATTTCACTTCGCAATACAAATTAGGGGCAAATTTACCACTCAAAAAGTGTGAATATCGTATTTGCAATTTATTTTCCTTAAGAGTCATATTTCACATCCAAATACAACAAATTAGGGGCAAATTTTCCACTTAAAAAGTGTGAATATCGTATTTGCAATTTATTCTCTTTAAGAAAATATTTCACATCCAAATACAAATTAGGGGCAAATTTGCCACTCAAAAAGTGTTAATATCGTATTTGCAACTTATTTTCATTAAGAATCATATTTCACTTCGCAATACAAATTAGGGGCAAATTTACCACTCAAAAAGTGTGAATATCCTATTTGCAATTTATTTTCCTTAAGAGTCATATTTCACTTCGAAATACAAATTAGGGCAAATTTGCCACTCAGAAAATGTGAATATCGTATTTGCAATTTATTTTCGTTAAGAGTCATATTTCACATCTAAATACAAATTAGGGGCGAATTTGCCACTCAAAAAGTGTGAATATCGTATTTGCTATTTATTCTTTTTAAGAATCATATTTCACATTCAAATACAAATTAGGGGCAAATTTGCCATTCAAAAAGTGTGAATATCGTATTTGCAACTTATTTTCATTAAGAATCATATTTCACTTCGCAATACAAATTAGGGGCAAATTTACCACTCAAAAAGTGTGAATATCGTATTTGCAATTTATTTTCCTTAAGAGTCATATTTCACTTCGAAATACAAATTAGGGGCAAATTTCCACTCAAAAAGTGGGAATATCGTATTTGCAATTTATTTTCGTTAAGAGTCATATTTCACATCCAAATACAAAATAGGGATAAATTTGCCACTCAAAAAGTGTGAATATCGTATTTGCAATTTATTTTCCTTAAGAGTCATATTTCACTTCGAAATACAAATTAGGGGCAAATTTGCCACTAAAAAAGTGTGAATATCATATTTGCAATTTATTTTCCTTAAGAGTCATATTTCACATCCAAATACAAATTACGGGCGAATTTGCCACTCAAATAGTGTGAATATCGTATTTGCAATTTATTCTCTTTAAGAGTCATATTTCACATCCAAATACAAATTAGGGGCAAATTTGCCACTCAAAAAGTGTTAATATCGTATTTGCAACTTATTTTCATTAAGAATCATATTTCACTTCGCAATAAAAATTAAGGGCAAATTTACCACTCAAAAAGTGTGAATATCGTATTTGCAATTTATTTCCTTAAGAGTCATATTTCACTTCGAAATACAAATTCGGGGCAAATTTGCCACTCAAAATATGTGAATATCGGATTTGCAATTTATTTTCATGAAGAGTCATATTTCACATCCAAATACAAATTCGGGGCAAATTTACCACTCAAAAAGTGTGAATATCGTATTTGCAATTTATTTTCCTTAAGAGTCATATTTCACTTCGAAATACAAATTAGGGGCAAATTTGCCACTAAAAAAATGTGAATATCGTATTTGCAATTTATTTTCTTTAAGAGTCATATTTCACATCTAAATATAAATTAGGGGAGAATTTGCCACTCAAAAAGTGCGAATATCGTATTTGCAACTTATTTTCCTTAAGAGTCATATTTCACTTCGAAATACAAATTAGGGGCAAATTTGCCACTCAAAAAGTGTGAAAATGGTATTTGCAATTTATTTTCTTAAGAGTCATATTTCACATCCAAATACAAATTATAGGCGAATTTGCCATTCAAAAAGTGTGAATATCGTATTTGCAATTTATTCTTTTTAAGAATCATATTTCACATCCAAATACAAATTAGGGGCAAATTTGCCATTCAAAAAGTGTGAATATCGTATTTGCAACTTATTTTCATTAAGAATCATATTTCACTTCGCGATACAAATTAGGGGCAAATTTACCACTCAAAAAGTGTGAATATCGTATTTGCAATTTATTTTCCTTAAGAGTCATATTTCACTTCGAAATACAAATTAGGGCAAATTTGCTACTCAAAAAATGTGAATATCGTATTTGCAATTTATTTTCCTTAAGAGTCATATTTCACTCCGAAATACAAATTAGGGGCAAATTTAGCACTCAAAAAGTGAGAATATCGTATTTGCAATTTATTTTCCTTAAGAGTCATATTTCACTTCGAAATACAAATTAGGGGCAAATTTGCCACTCAAAAAATGTGAATATCGTATTTGCAATTTATTTTTCTTAAGAGTCATATTTCACATCCAAATACAAATTAGGGGCGAATTTGCCACTCAAAAAGTGTGAATATCGTATTTGCAACTTATTTTCCTTAAGAGTCATATTTCACTTCGAAATACAAATTAGGGCAAATTTGCCACTCAAAAAGTGTGAAAATGGTATTTGCAATTTATTTTCCTTAAGAGTCATATTTCACATCCAAATACAAATTAGGTGCGAATTTGCCACTCAGAAAGTGTGAATATCGTATTTGCAATTTATTTTCTTTAAGAGTCATATTTCACCTCCAAATACAAATTAGGGGCAAATTTGACACTCAAAAAGTGTGAATATCGTATTTGCAATTTATTTTTCTTAAGAATCATATTTCACATCCAAATACAAATTAGGGGCGAATTTGCCACTCAAAAAGTGTGAATATCGTATTTGCAACTTATTTTCCTTAAGAGTCATATTTCACTTCCAAATACAAATTAGGGGCAAATTTGCCACTCAAAAAGTGTGAAAATGGTATTTGCAATTTATTTTCCTTAAGAGTCATATTTCACATCCAAATACAAATTAGGGGCGAATTTGCCACTCAAAAAGTGTGAATATCGTATTTGCAATTTATTTTCTTTAAGAGTTATATTTCACCTCCAAATACAAATTAGGGGCAAATTTGCCACTCAAAAAGTGTGAATATCGTATTTGCAATTTATTTTTCTTAAGAATCATATTTCACATCCAAATACAAATTAGGGGCGAATTTGCCACTCAAAAAGTGTGAATATCGTATTTGCAATTTATTTTCCTTAAGAGTCATATTTCACTTCGAAATACAAATTAGGGCAAATTTGCTACTCAAAAAATGTGAATATCGTATTTGCAATTTATTTTCCTTAAGAGTCATATTTCACTCCGAAATACAAATTAGGGGCAAATTTAGCACTCAAAAAGTGAGAATATCGTATTTGCAATTTATTTTCCTTAAGAGTCATATTTCACTTCGAAATACAAATTAGGGGCAAATTTGCCACTCAAAAAATGTGAATATCGTATTTGCAATTTATTTTTCTTAAGAGTCATATTTCACATCCAAATACAAATTAGGGGCGAATTTGCCACTCAAAAAGTGTGAATATCGTATTTGCAACTTATTTTCCTTAAGAGTCATATTTCACTTCGAAATACAAATTAGGGCAAATTTGCCACTCAAAAAGTGTGAAAATGGTATTTGCAATTTATTTTCCTTAAGAGTCATATTTCACATCCAAATACAAATTAGGTGCGAATTTGCCACTCAGAAAGTGTGAATATCGTATTTGCAATTTATTTTCTTTAAGAGTCATATTTCACCTCCAAATACAAATTAGGGGCAAATTTGACACTCAAAAAGTGTGAATATCGTATTTGCAATTTATTTTTCTTAAGAATCATATTTCACATCCAAATACAAATTAGGGGCGAATTTGCCACTCAAAAAGTGTGAATATCGTATTTGCAACTTATTTTCCTTAAGAGTCATATTTCACTTCCAAATACAAATTAGGGGCAAATTTGCCACTCAAAAAGTGTGAAAATGGTATTTGCAATTTATTTTTTCCTTAAGAGTCATATTTCAAATCCAAATACAAATTAGGGGCGAATTTGCCACTCAAAAAGTGTGAATATCGTATTTGCAATTTATTTTCTTTAAGAGTTATATTTCACCTCCAAATACAAATTAGGGGCAAATTTGCCACTCAAAAAGTGTGAATATCGTATTTGCAATTTATTTTTCTTAAGAATCATATTTCACATCCAAATACAAATTAGGGGCGAATTTGCCACTCAAAAAGTGTGAATATCGTATTTGCAATTTATTTCCTTATGAGTTATATTTCACATCCAAATACAAATTAGGGGCAAATTTGACACTAAAAAAATGTGAATATCGTATTTGCAATTTATTTTCCTTAAGAGTCATATTTACATCCAAATATAAATTAGGGGGCGAATTTGCCACTCAAAAAGTGTGAATATCATATTTGCAACTTATTTTCCTTAAGAGTCATATTTCACTTCGAAATACAAATTAGGGGCAAATTTGCCACTTAAAAAGTGTGAAAATGGTATTTGCAATTTATTTTCTTTAAGTGTCATATTTCACATCTAAATACAAATTAGGGGCGAATTTGCCACTCAAAAAGTGTGAATATCGTATTTGCAATTTTTTCTTTTTAAGAATCATATTTCACATCCAAATACAAATTAGGGGCAAATTTGCCATTCAAAAAGTGTGAATATCGTATTTGCAACTTATTTTCATTAAGAATCATATTTCACTTCGCAATACAAATTAGGGGCAAATTTACCTCTCAAAAAGTGTGAATATCGTATTTGCAATTTATTTTCCTTAAGAGTCATATTTCACTTCGAAATACAAATTAGGGCAAATTTGCCACTCAAAAAGTGTGAATATCGTATTTGCAATTTATTCTCTTTAAGAGTCATATTTCACATCCAAATACAAATTAGGGGCAAATTTACCACTCAAAAAGTGTGAATATCGTATTTGCAATTTATTTTCCTTAAGAGTCATATTTCACTTCGAAATACAAATTAGGGGCAAATTTGCCACTAAAAAAATGTGAATATCGTATTTGCAATTTATTTTTCTTAAGAGTCATATTTCACATCCAAATACAAATTAGGGGCGAATTTGCCACTCAAAAAGTGTGAATATCGTATTTGCAACTTATTTTCCTTAAGAGTCATTTTCACTTCGAAATACAAATTAGGGGCAAATTTGCCACTCAAAAAGTGTGAAAATGGTATTTGCAATTTATTTTCCTTAAGAGTCATATTTCACATCCAAATACAAATTATGGGCGAATTTGCCACTCAGAAAGTGTGAATATCGTATTTGCAATTTATTTTCTTTAAGAGTCATATTTCACCTCCAAATACAAATTAGGGGCAAATTTGCCACTCAAAAAGTGTGAATATCGTATTTGCAATGTATTTTTCTTAAGAATCATATTTCACATCCAAATACAAATTAGAGGCGAATTTGCCACTCAAAAAGTGTGAATATCGTATTTGCAACTTATTTTCATTAAGAGTCATATTTCACCTCGCAATACAAATTAGGGGCAAATTTGCCACTCAAAAAGTGTGAATATCGTATTTGCAATTTATTTTCTTCAAGAATCATATTTCACATACAAATACAAATTAGGGGCAAATTTGCCACTCAAAAAGTATGAATATCGTATTTGCAATTTATTTTCCTTAAGAGTCATATTTCACATCCAAATACAAATTAGGGGCGAATTTGCCACTCAGAAAGTGTAAATATCGTATTTGCAATTTTTTTTCTTTAAGAGTCATATTTTACCTCCAAATACAAATTAGGGGCAAATTTGCCACTCCAAAAGTGTGAATATCGTATTTGCAATTTATTTTTCTTAACAGTCATATTTCACATCCAAATACAAATTAGGGGCGAATTTGCTACTCAAAAAGTGTGAATATCGTATTTGCAACTTATTTTCATTAAGAGTCATATTTCACTTCGCAATACAAATTAGGGGCAAATTTACCACTCAAAAAGTGTGAATATCGTATTTGCAACTTATTTTCCTTAAGAGTCATATTTCACTTCGAAATACAAATTAAGGCAAATTTGCCACTCAAAAAGTGTGAAAATGGTATTTGCAATTTATTTTCCATAAGAGTCATATTTCACATCCAAACACAAATTAGGGGCGAATTTGCCACTCAAAAAGTGTGAATATCGTATTTGCAATTTATTCTCTTTAAGAGTCATATTTCACATCCAAATACAAATTAGGGGCAAATTTGCCACTCAAAAAGTGTGAATATCGTATTTGCAACTTATTTTCCTTAAGAGTCATATTTCACTTCGAAATACAAATTAGGGGCAAATTTGCCACTCAAAAAGTGTGAAAATGGTATTTGCAATTTATTTTCTTTAAGAGTCATATTTCACATCCAAATACAACAAATTTGGGGCGAATTTGCCACTCAGAAAGTGTTAATATCGTATTTGCAATTTATTTTCTTTAAGAGACATATTTCACCTCCAAAAATCAAATTAGGGGCAAATTTGCCACTCAAAAAAAGTGAATATCGTATTTGCTATTTATTTTTCTTAAGAGTCATATTTCACATCCAAATACAAATTAGAGGGGCGAATTTGCCACTCAGAAAGTGTTAATATCGTATTTGCAATTTATTTTCTTTAAGAGACATATTTCACCTCCAAAAATCCAAATTAGGGGCGAATTTGCCACTCAGAAAGTGTGAATATCGTATTTGCAACTTATTTTCATTAAGAGTCATATTTCACTTCGCAATACAAATTAGGGGCAAATTTACCACTCAAAAAGTGCGAATATCGTATTTGCAATTTATTTTCCTAAAGAGTCATATTTCACATCCAAATACAACAAATTTGGGGCAAATTTGCCACTCAAAAAGTGTGAATATCGTAATTGCAATTTATTTTCCTTAAGAGTCATATTTCACTTCGAAATACAAATTAGGGGCAAATTTGCCACTCAAAAAAAGTGAATATCGTATTTGCTATTTATTTTTCTTAAGAGTCATATTTCACATCCAAATACAAATTAGAGGGGCGAATTTGCCACTCAAAAAGTGTGAATATCGTATTTGCAACTTATTTTCCTTAAGAGTCATATTTCACTTCGAAATACAAATTAGGGGCAAATTTGCCACTCAAAAAGTGTGAAAATGGTATTTGCAATTTATTTTCCTTAAGAGTCATATTTCACATCCAAATACAAATTAGTGGCGAATTTGCCACTCAGAAAGTGTGAATATCGTATTTGCAATTTATTTTCTTTAAGAGTCATATTTCACCTCCAAATACAAATTAGGGGCAAATTTGCTACTCAAAAAATGTGAATATCGTATTTGCTATTTATTTTTCTTAAGAGTCATATTTCACATCCAAATACAAATTAGAGGGGCGAATTTGCCACTTAAAAAGTGTGAATATCGTATTTACAACTTATTTTCCTTAAGAATCATATTTCACTTCGAAATACAAATTAGGGGCAAATTTGCCACTCAAAAAGTGTGAAAATGGTATTTGCAATTTATTTTCCTTAAGAGTCATATTTCACATCCAAATACAAATTAGTGGCGAATTTGCCACTCAGAAAGTGTGAATATCGTATTTGCAATTTATTTTCTTTAAGAGTCATATTTCACCTCCAAATACAAATTAGGGGCAAATTTGACACTCAAAAAGTGTGAATATCGTATTTGCAATTTATTTTTCTTAAGAATCATATTTCACATCCAAATACAAATTAGGGGCGAATTTGCCACTCAAAAAGTGTGAATATCGTATTTGCAATTTATTTTCTTTAAGAGTTATATTTCACCTCCAAATACAAATTAGGGGCAAATTTGCCACTCAAAAAGTGTGAATATCGTATTTGCAATTTATTTTTCTTAAGAATCATATTTCACATCCAAATACAAATTAGGGGCGAATTTGCCACTCAAAAAGTGTGAATATCGTATTTGCAACTTATTTTCATTAAGAGTCATATTTCACCTCGCAATATACAAATTAGGGGCAAATTTGCCACTCAAAAAGTGTGAATATCATATTTGCAATTTATTTTCTTCAAGAATCATATTTCACATACAAATACAAATTAGGGGCAAATTTGCCACTCAAAAATTATGAATATCGTATTTGCAATTTATTTTCCTTAAGAGTCATATTTCACATCCAAATACAAATTACGAGCGAATTTGCCACTCAAAAAGTGTAAATATCGTATTTGCAATTTATTTTCTTTAAGAGTCATATTTCACCTCCAAATACAAATTAGGGGCAAATTTGCCACTCAAAAAGTGTGAATATCGTATTTGCAATTTATTTTTCTTAAGAGTCATATTTCACATCCAAATACAAATTAGGGGCGAATTTGCCACTCAAAAAGTGTGAATATCGTATTTGCAACTTATTTTCATTAAGAGCCATATTTCACTTCGCAATACAAATTACGGGCAAATTTACCACTCAAAAAGTGTGAATATCGTATTTGCAATTTATTTTCCATAAGAGTCATATTTCACATCCAAATACAACAAATTAGGGGCAAATTTGCCACTCAAAAAGTGTGAATATCGTAATTGCAATTTATTTTCCTAAAGAGTCATATTTCACATCCAAACACAAATTAGAGGCGAATTTGCCACTCAAAAAGTGTGAATATCGTATTTGCAATTTATTTTTCTTAAGAGTCATATTTCATTTCGCAATACAAATTAGGGGCAAATTTGCTACTCAAAAAGTGTGAATATCGTATTTGCAATTTATTTTCTTTAAGAGTTATATTTCACATCCAAATACAAATTAGGGGCAAATTTTCCTCTCAAAAAGTGTGAATATCGTATTTGCAATTTATTTTTCTTAAGATTCATATTTCACATCCAAATACAAATTAGGGGCGAATTTGCCACTCAAAAAGTGTGAATATCGTATTTGCAACTTATTTTCATTAAGAGTCATATTTCACTTCGCAATACAAATTACGGGAAAATTTACCACTCAAAAAGTGTGAATATCGTATTTTCAATTTATTTTCCTTAAGAGTCATATTTCACTTCGAAATACAAATTAGGGGCAAATTTGCCACTCAAAAAATGTAAATATCGTATTTGCAATTTATTTTCCTTAAGAGTCATATTTCACATCCAAATACAACAAATTAGGGGCAAATTTGCCACTCAAAAAGTGTGAATATCGTATTTGCAATTTATTTTCCTTAAGAGTCATATTTCACATCCAAATACAAATTAGGGGCGAATTTGCCACTCAAAAAGTGAGAATATCGTATTTGCAATTTATTCTCCTTAAGAGTCATATTTCACATCCAAATACAAATTCGGGGCAAATTTGCCACTCAAAAAGTGTGAATATCGTATTTGCAACTTATTTTCATTAAGAATCATATTTCACTTCGCAATAGAAATTAGGGGTAAATTTACCACTCAAAAAGTGTGAATATCGTATTTGCAATTTATTTTCCTTAAGAGTCATATTTCACTCCGAAATACAAATTAGGGGCAAATTTGCCACTCAAAAAATGTGAATATCGTATTTGCAAATTATTTTCCTTAAGAGTCATATTTCACATCCAAATACAAATTATGGGCGAATTTGCTACTCAAAAAGTGTGAATATCGTATTTGCAATTTACTTTTCTTAAGAGTAATATTTCACATCCAAATACAAATTAGGGGCGAAATTGCCACTCAAAAAGTGTGAATATCGTATTTGCAACTTATTTTCATTAAGAGTCATATTTCACTACGCAATACAAATTAGTGGCAAATTTACCACTCAAAAAGTGTGAATATCGTATTTGCAATTTATTTTCCTTAAGAGTCATATTTCACTTCGAAATACAAATTATGGGCAAATTTGCCACTCAAAAAATGTGAATATCGTATTTGCAATTTATTTTCCTGAAGAGTCATATTTCACATCCAAATACAAATTCGGGGCAAATTTACCACTCAAAAAGTGTGAATATCGTATTTGCAATTTATTTCCTTATGAGTCATATTTCACATCCAAATACAAATTAGGGGCAAATTTGCCACTAAAAAAATGTGAATATCGTATTTGGAATTTATTTTCCTTAAGAGTCATATTTCACATCCAAATATAAATTAGGGGTGAATTTGCCACTCAAAAAGTGTGAATATCGTATTTGCAACTTATTTTCCTTAAGAGTCATATTTCACTTCGAAATACAAATGAGGGGCAAATTTGCCACTCAAAAAGTGTGAAAATGGTATTTGCAATTTATTTTCCTTAAGAGTCATATTTCACATCCATATACAAATTAGGGGCGAATTTGCCACTCAAAAAGTGTGAATATCGTATTTGCAATTTATTCTTTTTAAGAATCATATTTTACATCCAAATACAAATTAGGGGCAAATTTGCCATTCAAAAAGTGTAAATATCGTATTTGCAACTTATTTTCATTAAGAATCATATTTCACTTCGCAATACAAATTAAGGGCAAATTTACCACTCAAAAAGTTTGAATATCGTATTTGTAATTTATTTTCCTTAAGAGTCATATTTCATTTCGAAATACAAATTAGGGCAAATTTGCCACTCAAAAAATGTGAATATCGTATTTGCAATTAATTTTCCTTAAGAGTCATATTTCACATCCAAATACAAATTAGGGGCAAATTTACCACTCAAAAAGTGTGAATATCGTATTTGCAATTTATTTTCCTTAAGAGTCATATTTCACTTCGAAATACAAATTAGGGGCAAATTTGCCACTCAAAAAATGTGAATATCGTATTTGCAATTTATTTTTCTTAAGAGTCATATTTCACATCCAAAAACAAATTAGGGGCGAAATTGCCACTCAAAAAGTGTGAATATCGTATTTGCAACTTATTTTCCTTAAGAGTCATATTTCACTTCGAAATACAAATTAGGGGCAAATTTGACACTCAAAAAGTGTGAAAATGGTATTTGCAATTTATTTTCCTTAAGAGTCATATTTCACATCCAAATTCAAATTAGGGGTGAATTTGCCACTCAGAAAGTGTGAATATCGTATTTGCAATTTATTTTCTTTAAGAGTCATATTTCACCTCCAAATACAAATTAGGAGCAAATTTGCCACTCAAAAAGTGTGAATATCGTATTTGCAATTTATTTTTCTTAAAAATCATATTTCACATCCAAATACAAATTAGGGGCGAATTTTGCCACTCAAAAAGTGTGAATATCGTATTTGCAACTTATTTTCATTAAGAGTCATATTTCACCTCGCAATACAAATTAGGGGCAAATTTGCTACTCAAAAAGTGTGAATATCGTATTTGCAATTTATTTTCTTCAAGAATCATATTTCACATACAAATACAAATTAAGGGCAAATTTGCCATTCAAAAAGTATGAATATCGTATTTGCAATTTATTTTCCTTAAGAGTCATATTTCACATCCAAATACAAATTAGGGGCGAATTTGCCACTCAAAAAGTGTAAATATCGTATTTGAAATTTATTTTCTTTAAGATTCATATTTCACCTCCAAATACAAATTAGGGGAAAATTTTTTACTCAAAAAGTGTGAATATCGTATTTGCAATTTATTTTTCTTAAGAGTCATATTTCACATCCAAATACAAATTAGGGGGGAATTTGCCACTCAAAAAGTGTGAATATCGTATTTGCAACTTATTTTCATTAAGAGTCATATTTCACTTCGCAATACAAATTAGGGGCAAATTTACCACTTAAAAAGTGTGAATATCGTATTTTCAATTTCTTTTTCTTAAGAGTCATATTTCACATTCAAATACAAATTAGGGGCGAATTTGCCACTCAAAAAGTGTGAATATCGTATTTGCAACTTATTTTCCTTATGAGTCATATTTCACTTCGAAATACAAATTAGGGGCAAATTTGCCACTCAAAAATTGTGAAAATGGTATTTGCAATTTATTTTCCTTAAGATTCATATTTCACATCCAAAAATAAATTAGGGGCGAATTTGCCACTCAGAAAGTGTGAATATCATATTTGCGATTTATTTTCTTTAAGAGTCATATTTCACCTCCAAATACAAATTAAGTGCAAATTTGCCCCTCAAAAAGTTTGAATATCGTATTTGTAATTTATTTTTCTTTAGAATCATATTTCACATCCAAATACAAATTAGGGGCAAAATTGCCACTCAAAAAGTGTGAATATCGTATTTGCAACTTATTTTCATTAAGAGTCATATTTCACCTCGCAATACAAATTAGGGGCAAATTTGCCACTCAAAAAGTGTGAATATCGTATTTGCAATTTATTTTCTTCAAGAATCATATTTCACATACAAATACAAATTAAGGGCAAATTTGCCACTCAAAAAGTATGAATATCGTATTTGCAATTTATTTTCCTTAAGAGTCATATTTCACATCTAAATACAAATTAGGGGCGAATTTGCCACTCAAAAAGTGTAAATATCGTATTTGAAATTTATTTTCTTTAAGATTCATATTTCACCGTCAAATACAAATTAGGGGCAAATTTGCCACTCAAAAAGTGTGAATATCGTATTTGCAATTTATTTTTCTTAAGAGTCATATTTCACATCCAAATACAAATTAGGGGGGAATTTGCCACTCAAAAAGTGTGAATATCGTATTTGCAACTTATTTTCATTAAGAGTCATATTTCACTTCGCAATACAAATTAGGGGCAAATTTACCACTCAAAAAGTGTGAATATCATATTTGCAATTTATTTTCCTTAAGAGTCATATTTCACATCCAAATACAACAAATTAGGGGCAAATTTGCCACTCAAAAAGTGTGAATATCGTAATTGCAATTTATTTTTCTTAAGAGTCATATTTCACATCCAAACACAAATTAGGGGCGAATTTGCCACTCAAAAAGTGTGAATATCGTATTTGCAATTTATTCTCTTTAAGAGTCATATTTCACATCCAAATACAAATTAGGGGCAAATTTGCCGCTCAAAAAGTGTGAATATCGTATTTGCAACTTATTTTCATTAAGAATCATATTTCACTTCGCAATACAAATTAGAGGCAAATTTACCACTCAAAAAGTGTGAATATCGTATTAGCATTTTATTTTTCTTAAGAGTCATATTTCATTTCGAAATACAAATTAGGGGCAAATTTGCCACTCAAAAGATGTGAATATCGTATTTGCAATTTATTTTCCTTAAGATTCTTATTTCACCTCGCAATACAAATTAGGGGCCAATTTGCTACTCAAAAAGTGTGAATATCGTATTTGCAATTTATTTTCTTTAAGAGTTATATTTCACATCCAAATACAAATTAGGGGTAAATTTTCCTCTCAAAAAGTGTGAATATCGTATTTGCAATTTATTTTTCTTAAGAGTCATATTTCACATCCAAATACAAATTAGGGGCGAATTTGCCACTCAAAAAGTGTGAATATCGTATTTGCAACTTATTTTCATTAAGAGTCATATTTCACTTCGCAATACAAATTACGGGAAAATTTACCACTCAAAAAGTGTGAATATCGTATTTTCAATTTATTTTCCTTAAGAGTCATATTTCACTTCGAAATACAAATTAGGGGCAAATTTGCCACTCAGAAAATGTAAATATCGTATTTGCAATTTATTTTCTTTAAGAGTCATATTTCACATCCAAATACAACAAATTAGGGGAAAATTTGTCACTCAAAAAGTGTGAATATCGTATTTGCAATTTATTTTCCTTAAGAGTCATATTTCACATCCAAATACAAATTCGGGGCAAATTTGCCACTCAAAAAGTGAGAATATCGTATTTGCAATTTATTCTCCTTAAGAGTCATATTTCACATCCAAATACAAATTCGGGGCAAATTTGCCACTCAAAAAGTGTGAATATCGTATTTGCAACTTATTTTCATTAAGAATCATATTTCACTTCGCAATAGAAATTAAGGGTAAATTTACCACTCAAAAAGTGTGAATATCGTATTTGCAATTTATTTTCCTTAAGAGTCATATTTCACTCCGAAATACAAATTAGGGGCAAATTTGCCACTCAAAAAATGTGAATATCGTATTTGCAAATTATTTTCCTTAAGAGTCATATTTCACATCCAAATACAAATTAGGGGCGAATTTGCTACTCAAAAAGTGTGAATATCGTATTTGCAATTTATTTTTCTTAAGAGTAATATTTCACATCCAAATACAAATTAGGGGCGAAATTGCCACTCAAAAAGTGTGAATATCGTATTTGCAACTTATTTTCATTAAGAGTCATATTTCACTACGCAATACAAATTAGGGGCAAATTTACCACTCAAAAAGTGTGAATATCGTATTTGCAATTTATTTTCCTTAAGAGTCATATTTCACTTCGAAATACAAATTATGGGCAAATTTGCCACTCAAAAAATGTGAATATCGTATTTGCAATTTATTTTACTGAAGAGTCATATTTCACATCCAAATACAAATTCGGGGCAAATTTACCACTCAAAATGTGTGAATATCGTATTTGCAATTTATTTCCTTATGAGTCATATTTCACATCCAAATACAAATTAGGGGCAAATTTGCCACTAAAAAAATGTGAATATCGTATTTGCAATTTATTTTCCTTAAGAGTCATATTTCACATCCAAATATAAATTAGGGGCGAATTTGCCACTCAAAAAGTGTGAATATCGTATTTGCAACTTATTTTCCTTAAGAGTCATATTTCAACTCCAAATACAAATTAGGAGCAAATTTGCCACTCAAAAAGTGTGAAAATGGTATTTGCAATTTATTTTCCTTAAGAGTCATATTTCACATCCATATACAAATTAGGGGCGAATTTGCCACTCAAAAAGTGTGAATATCGTATTTGCAATTTATTCTTTTTAAGAATCATATTTTACATCCAAATACAAATTAGGGGCAAATTTGCCATTCAAAAAGTGTAAATATCGTATTTGCAACTTATTTTCATTAAGAATCATATTTCACTTCGCAATACAAATTAAGGGCAAATTTACCACTCAAAAAGTTTGAATATCGTATTTGTAATTTATTTTCCTTAAGAGTCATATTTCATTTCGAAATACAAATTAGGGCAAATTTGCCACTCAAAAAATGTGAATATCGTATTTGCAATTAATTTTCCTTAAAAGTCATATTTCACATCCAAATACAAATTATGGGCAAATTTACCACTCAAAAAGTGTGAATATCGTATTTGCAATTTATTTTCCTTAAGAGTCATATTTCACTTCGAAATACAAATTAGGGGCAAATTTGCCACTCAAAAAATGTGAATATCGTATTTACAATTTATTTTTCTTAAGAGTCATATTTCACATCCAAATACAAATTAGGGGCGAATTTGCTACTCAAAAAGTGTGAATATCGTATTTGCAACTTATTTCCCTTAAGAGTCATATTTCACTTCGAAATACAAATTAGGGGCAAATTTGACACTCAAAAAGTGTGAAAATGGTATTTGCAATTTATTTTCCTTAAGAGTCATATTTCACATCCAAATTCAAATTAGGGGCGAATTTGCCACTCAGAAAGTGTGAATATCGTATTTGCAATTTATTTTCTTTAAGAGTCATATTTCACCTCCAAATACAAATTAGGAGCAAATTTGCCACTCAAAAAGTGTGAATATCGTATTTGCAATTTATTTTCTTCAAGAATCATATTTCACATACAAATACAAATTAAGGGCAAATTTGCCACTCAAAAAGTATGAATATCGTATTTGCAATTTATTTTCTTTAAGAGTCATATTTCACATCCAAATACAAATTAGGGGCGAATTTGCCACTCAAAAAGTGTAAATATCGTATTTGAAATTTATTTTCTTTAAGATTCATATTTCACCTCCAAATACAAATTAGGGGCAAATTTGCCACTCAAAAAGTGTGAATATCGTATTTGCAATTTATTTTTCTTAAGAGTCATATTTCACATCCAAATACAAATTAGGGGGGAATTTGCCACTCAAAAAGTGTGAATATCGTATTTGCAACTTATTTTCATTAAGAGTCATATTTCACTTCGCAATACAAATTAGGGGCAAATTTACCACTCAAAAAGTGTGAATATCGTATTTGCAATTTATTTTCCTTAAGAGTCATATTTCACATCCAAATACAACAAATTAGGGGCAAATTTGCCACTCAAAAAGTGTGAATATCGTAATTGCAATTTATTTTCCTTAAGAGTCATATTTCACATCCAAACATAAATTAGGGGCGAATTTGCCACTCAAAAAGTGTGAATATCGTATTTGCAATTTATTCTCTTTAAGAGTCATATTTCACATCCAAATACAAATTAGGGGCAAATTTGCCACTCAAAAAGTGTGAATATCGTATTTGCAACTTATTTTCATTAAGAATCATGTTTCACTTCGCAATACAAATTAGAGGCAAATTTACCACTCAAAAAGTGTGAATATCGTATTAGCAATTTATTTTCCTTAAGAGTCATATTTCATTTCGAAATACAAATTAGGGGCAAATTTGCCACTCAAAAGATGTGAATATCGTATTTGCAATTTATTTTCCTTAAGATTCATATTTCAACTCGCGATACAAATTAGGGGCAAATTTGCCACTCAAAAAGTGTGAATATCGTATTTGCAATTTATTTTCTTTAAGAATCATATTTCACATACAAATACAAATTAGGGGCAAATTTGCCACTCAAAAAGTATGAATATCGTATTTGCAATTTATTTTCCTTAAGAGTCATATTTCACATCCAAATACAAATTAGGGGCGAATTTGCCACTCAAAAAGTGTAAATATCGTATTTGAAATTTATTTTCTTTAAGATTCATATTTCACCTCCAAATACAAATTAGGGGCAAATTTGCCACTCAAAAAGTGTGAATATCGTATTTGCAATTTATTTTCCTTAAGAGTCATATTTCACATCCAAATACAAATTAGGGGCAAATTTGCCACTCAAAAAGTGTGAATATCGTATTTGCAATTTATTTTTCTTACGAGTCATATTTCACATCCAAATACAAATTAGGGGCGAATTTGCCACTCAAAAAGTGTAAATATCGTATTTGAAATTTATTTTCTTTAAGATTCATATTTCACCTCCAAATACAAATTAGGGGCAAATTTGCCACTCAAAAAGTGTAAATATCGTATTTGCAATTTATTTTTCTTAAGAGTCATATTTCACATCCAAATACAAATTAGGGGCAAATTTGCCACTCAAAAAGTGTGAATATCGTATTTGCAATTTATTTTTCTTACGAGTCATATTTCACATCCAAATACAAATTAGGGGCGAATTTGCCACACAAAAAGTGTGAATATCGTATTTGCAATTTATTCTCTTTAAGAGTCATATTTCACATCCAAATACAAATTAGGGGCGAATTTGAAACTCAAAAAGTGTGAATATCGTATTTGCAACTTATTTTCATCAAGAATCATATTTCACTTCGCAATACAAATTATGGGCAAATTTACCACTCAAAAAGTGTGAATATCGTAGTTGCAATTTATTTTCCTTAAGAGTCATATTTTACTTCGAAATACAAATTTGGGGCAAATTTGCCACTAAAAAAATGTGAATATCGTATTTGCAATTTATTTTTCTTAAGAATCATATTTCACATACAAATACAAATTAGGGGCGAATTTGCCACTCAAAAAGTGTGAATATCGTATTTGCAACTTATTTTCATTAAGAGTCATATTTCACCTCGCAATACAAATTAGGGGCAAATTTGCCACTCAAAAAGTGTGAATATCGTATTTGCAATTTATTTTCTTCAAGAATCATATTTCACATACAAATACAAATTAGGGGCAAAATTGCCACTCAAAAAGTATGAATATCGTATTTGCAATTTATTTTCCTTAAGAGTTATGTTTCACATCCAAATACAAATTAGGGGCGAATTTGCCACTCAAAAAGTGTAAATATCGTATTTGCAATTGATTTTCTTTAAGAGTCATATTTCACCTCCAAATACAAATTAGGGGCAAATTTACCACTCAAAAAGTGTGAATATCGTATTTGCAATTTATTTTTCTTAAGAGTCATATTTCACATCCAAATACAAATTAGGGGCGAATTTGCCACTCAAAAAGTGTGAATATCGTATTTGCAACTTATTTTCATTAAGAGTCATATTTCACTTCGCAATACAAATTACAGGAAAATTTACCACTCAAAAAGTGTGAATATCGTATTTTCAATTTATTTTCCTTAAGAGTCATATTTCACTTCGAAATACAAATTAGGGGCAAATTTGCCACTCAAAAAATGTGAATATCGTATTTGCAATTTATTTTCCTTAAGAGTCATATTTCACATCCAAATACAACAAATTAGGTGCAAATTTGCCACTCAAAAAGTGTGAATATCGTATTTGCAGTTTATTTTCCTTAAGAGTCATATTTCACATCCAAATACAAATTAGGGGCGAATTTGCCACACAAAAAGTGAGAATATCGTATTTGCAATTTATTCTCCTTAAGAGTCATATTTCACATCCAAATACAAATTAGGGCAAATTTGCCACTCAAAAAGTGTGAATATCGTATTTGCAACTTATTTTCTTTAAGAATCATATTTCACTTCGCAATAGAAATTAGGGGTAAATTTACCACTCAAAAAGTGTGAATATCGTATTTGCAATTTATTTTTCTTAAGAGTCATATTTCACATCCAAATAAAAATTAGGGCGAATTTGCCACTCAAAAAGTGTGAATATCGTATTTGCAACTTATTTTCATTAAGAGTCATATTTCATTTCGCAATACAAATTAGGGGCAAATTTTCTACTCAAAAAGTGTGAATATCGTATTTGCAATTTATTTTCTTTAAGAGTTATATTTCACATCCAAATACAAATTAGGGGCAAATTTTCCTCTCAAAAATTGTGAATATCGTATTTGCAATTTATTTTTCTTAAGAGTCATATTTCACATCCAAATACAAATTAGGGGCGAATTTACCACTCAAAAAGTGTGAATATCGTATTTGCAACTTATTTTCATTAAGAGTCATATTTCACTTCGCAATACAAATTACGGGAAAATTTACCACTCAAAAAGTGTGAATATCGTATTTTCAATTTATTTTCCTTAAGAGTCATATTTCACTTCGAAATACAAATTAGGGGCAAATTTGCCACTCAAAAAATGTGAATATCGTATTTGCAATTTATTTTCCTTAAGAGTCATATTTCACATCCAAATACAACAAATTAGGGGCAAATTTGCCACTCAAAAAGTGTGAATATCGTATTTGCAATTTATTTTCCTTAAGAGTCATATTTCACATCCAAATACAAATTAGGGGTGAATTTGCCACTCAAAAAGTGAGAATATCGTATTTGCAATTTATTCTCCTTAAGAGTCATATTTCACATCCAAATACAAATTAGGGGCAAATTTGCCACTCAAAAAGTGTGAATATCGTATTTGCAACTTATTTTCATTAAGAATCATATTTCACTTCGCAATAGAAATTAGGGGTAAATTTACCACTCAAAAAGTGTGAATATCGTATTTGCAACTTATTTTCCTTAAGAGTCATATTTCACTTCGAAATACAAATTAGGGGCAAATTTGCCACTCAAAAAGTGTGAAAATGGTATTTGCAATTTATTTTCCTTAAGAGTCATATTTCACATCCAAATACAAATTAGGGGCGAATTTGCCACTCAGAAAGTGTGAATATCGTATTTGCCACTTATTTTCTTTAAGAGTCATATTTCACCTCCAAATACAAATTAGGAGCAAATTTGCCACTCAAAAAGTGTGAATATCGTATTTGCAATTTATTTTTCTTAAGAATCATATTTCATATCCAAATACAAATTAGGGGCGAATTTGCCACTCAAAAAGTGTGAATATCCTATTTGTAACTTATTTTCATTAAGAGTCATATTTCACCTCGCAATACAAATTAGGGGCAAATTTGCCGCTCAAAAAGTGTGAATATAGTATTTGCAATTTATTTTCTTCAAGAATCAGATTTGACATACAAATACAAATTAGGGGCAAATTTGTCACTCAAAAAGTATGAATATCGTATTTGCAATTTATTTTCCTTAAGAGTCATATTTCACATCCAAATACAAATTAGGGGCGAATTTGCCACTCAAAAAGTGTAAATATCGTATTTGAAATTTATTTCCTTTAAGATTCGTATTTCACCTCCAAATACAAATTAGGGGCAAATTTGCCACTCAAAAAGTGTGAATATCGTTTTTGCAATTTATTTTTCTTAAGAGTCATATTTCACATCCAAATACAAATTAGGGGGGAATTTGCCACTCAAAAAGTGTGAATATCGTATTTGCAATTTATTTTTCTTACGAGTCATATTTCACATCCAAATACAAATTAGGGGCGAATTTGCCACTCAAAAAGTGTGAATATCGTATTTGCAATTTATTTTCTTTAAGAGTCATATTTCACATCCAAATACAAATTAGGGGCGAATTTGCCACTCAAAAAGTGTGAATATCGTATTTGCAATTTATTCTCTTTAAGAGTCATATTTCACATCCAAATAAAAATTAGGGGCGAATTTGCCACTCAAAAAGTGTGAATATCGTATTTGCAATTTATTCTCTTTAAGAGTCATATTTCACATCCAAATACAAATTAGGGGCGAATTTGCAACTCAAAAAGTGTGAATATCGTATTTGCAACTTATTTTCATCAAGAATCATATTTCACATCCAAATACAAATTAGGGGGGAATTTGCCACTCAAAAAGTGTGAATATCGTATTTGCAACTTATTTTCATTAAGAATCATATTTCACTTCGCAATACAAATTAGGGGCAAATTTACCACTCAAAAAGTGTGAATATCGTATTAGCAATTTATTTTCCTTAAGAGTCATATTTCATTTCGAAATACAAATTAGGGGCAAATTTGCCACTCAAAAGATGTGAATATCGTATTTGCAATTTATTTTCCTTAAGATTCATATTTCACATCCAAATACAAATTAGGGGCGAATTTGCTACTCAAAAAGTGTGAATATCGTATTTGCAAATTATTTTCCTTAAGAGTCATATTTCACTTCGAAATATAAATTAGGGGCAAATTTGCCACTCAAAAAGTGTGAATATCGTATTTGCAATTTATTTTTCTTAAGAGTCATATTTCACATACAAATACAAATTAGGGGCGAATTTGCCACTCAAAAAGTGTGAATATCGTATTTGCAACTTATTTTGATTAAGAGTCATATTTAACTTCGCAATACAAATTAGGGGCAAATTTACCACTCAAAAAGTGTGAATATCGTATTTGAAATTTATTTTCCTTAAGAGTCATATTTCACATCCAAATACAAATTAGGGGCAAATTTGCCACTCAAAAAGTGTGAATATCGTATTTGCAATTTATTTTTCTTACGAGTCATATTTCACATCCAAATACAAATTAGGGGCGAATTTGCCACTCAAAAAGTGTGAATATCGTATTTGCAACTTATTTTCATCAAGAATCATATTTCACTTCGCAATACAAATTATGGGCAAATTTACCACTCAAAAAGTGTGAATATCGTAGTTGCAATTTATTTTCCTTAAGAGTCATATTTTACTTCGAAATACAAATTTGGGGCAAATTTGCCACTAAAAAAATGTGAATATCGTATTTGCAATTTATTTTTCTTAAGAATCATATTTCACATACAAATACAAATTAGGGGCGAATTTGCCACTCAAAAAGTGTGAATATCGTATTTGCAACTTATTTTCATTAAGAGTCATATTTCACCTCGCAATACAAATTAGGGGCAAATTTGCCACTCAAAAAGTGTGAATATCGTATTTGCAATTTATTTTCTTCAAGAATCATATTTCACATACAAATACAAATTAGGGGCAAAATTGCCACTCAAAAAGTATGAATATCGTATTTGCAATTTATTTTCCTTAAGAGTTATATTTCACATCCAAATAGAAATTAGGGGCGAATTTGCCACTCAAAAAGTGTAAATATCGTATTTGCGATTGATTTTCTTTAAGAGTCATATTTCACCTCCAAATACAAATTAGGGGCAAATTTACCACTCAAAAAGTGTGAATATCGTTTTTTCAATTTATTTTTCTTAAGAGTCATATTTCACATCCAAATACAAATTAGGGGCGAATTTGCCACTCAAAAAGTGTGAATATCGTATTTGCAACTTATTTTCATTAAGAGTCATATTTCACTTCGCAATACAAATTACGGGAAAATTTACCACTCAAAAAGTGTGAATATCGTATTTTCAATTTATTTTCCTTAAGAGTCATATTTCACTTCGAAATACAAATTAGGGGCAAATTTGCCACTCAGAAAATGTGAATATCGTATTTGCAATTTATTTTCCTTAAGAGTCATATTTCACATCCAAATACAACAAATTAGGGGCAAATTTGCCACTCAAAAAGTGTGAATATCGTATTTACAATTTATTTTCCTTAAAAGTCATATTTCACATACAAATACAAATTAGGGGCGAATTTGCCACTCAAAAAGTGAGAATATCGTATTTGCAATTTATTATCCTTAAGAGTCATATTTCACATCCAAATACAAATTAGGGCAAATTTGCCACTCAAAAAGTGTGAATATCGTATTTGCAACTTATTTTCATTAAGAATCATATTTCACTTCGCAATAGAAATTAGGGGCAAATTTGCCACTCAAAAAGTGTGAATATCGTATTTGCAATTTATTTTCCTTAAGAGTCATATTTCACATCCAAATACAAATTAGGGGCAAATTTGCCACTCAAAAAGTGTGAATATCGTATTTGCAGTTTATTTTTCTTACGAGTCATATTTCACATCCAAATACAAATTAGGGGCGAATTTGCCACTCAAAAAGTGTGAATATCGTATTTGCAATTTATTTTCTTTAAGAGTTATATTTCACATCCAAATACAAATTAGGGGCAAATTTTCCACTCAAAAAGTGTGAATATCGTATTTGCAATTTATTTTTCTTAAGAGTCATATTTCACATCCAAATACAAATTAGGGGCGAATTTGCCACTCAAAAAGTGTGAATATCGTATTTGCAACTTATTTTCATTAAGAGTCATATTTCACTTCGCAATACAAATTACGGGAAAATTTACCACTCAAAAAGTGTGAATATCGTATTTTCAATTTATTTTCCTTAAGAGTCACATTTCACTTCGAAATACAAATTAGGGGCAAATTTGCCACTCAAAAAATGTGAATATCGTATTTGCAATTTATTTTCCTTAAGAGTCATATTTCACATCCAAATACAACAAATTAGGGGCAAATTTGCCACTCAAAAAGTGTGAATATCGTATTTGCAATTTATTTTCCTTAAGAGTCATATTTCACATCCAAATACAAATTAGGGGCGAATTTGCCACTCAAAAAGTGAGAATATCGTATTTGCAATTTATTCTCCTTAAGAGTCATATTTCACATCCAAATACAAATTAGGGGCAAATTTGCCACTCAAAAAGTGTGAATATCGTATTTGAAACTTATTTTCATTAAGAATCATATTTCACTTCGCAATAGAAATTAGGGGTAAATTTACCACTCAAAAAGTGTGAATATCGTATTTGCAATTTATTTTCCTTAAGAGTCATATTTCACTCCGAAATACAAATTAGGGGCAAATTTGCCACTCAAAAAATGTGAATATCGTATTTGCAAATTATTTTCCTTAAGAGTCATATTTCACATCCAAATACAAATTAGGGGCGAATTTGCCACTCAAAAAGTGTGAATATCGTATTTGCAACTTATTTTCATTAAGAGTCATATTTCAATTCGCAATACAAATTAGGGGCAAATTTACCACTCAAAAAGTGTGAATATCGTATTTGCAATTTATTTTCCTTAAGAGTCTTATTTCACTTCGAAATACAAATTATGGGCAAATTTGCCACTCAAAAAATGTGAATATCGTATTTGCAATTTATTTTCCTGAAGAGTCATATTTCACATCCAAATACAAATTCGGGGCAAATTTACCACTCAAAAAGTGTGAATATCGTATTTGCAATTTATTTCCTTAAGAGTCATATTTCACTTCGAAATACAAATTATGGGCAAATTTGCCACTCAAAAAATGTGAATATCGTATTTGCAATTTATTTTCCTGAAGAGTCATATTTCACATCCAAATACAAATTCGGAGCAAATTTACCACACAAAAAGTGTGAATATCGTATTTGCAATTTATTTCCTTATGAGTCATATTTCACATCCAAATACAAATTAGGGGCAAATTTGCCACTAAAAAATGTGAATATCGTATTTGCAATTTATTTTCCTTAAGTGTCATATTTCACATCCAAATATAAATTAGGGGCGAATTTGCCACTCAAAAAGTGTGAATATCGTATTTGCAACTTATTTTCCTTAATAGTCATATTTCACTTCGAAATACAAATGAGGGGCAAATTTGCCACTCAAAAAGTGTGAAAATGGTATTTGCAATTTATTTTCCTTAAGAGTCATATTTCACATCCATATACAAATTAGGGGCGAATTTGCCACTCAAAAAGTGTGAATATCGTATTTGCAATTTATTCTTTTTAAGAATCATATTTTACATCCAAATACAAATTAGGGGCAAATTTGCCATTCAAAAAGTGTGAATATCGTATTTGCAACTTATTTTCATTAAGAATCATATTTCACTTCGCAATACAAATTAGGGGCAAATTTACCACTCAAAAAGTTTGAATATCGTATTTGTAATTTATTTTCCTTAAGAGTCATATTTCATTTCGAAATACAAATTAGGGCAAATTTGCCACTCAAAAAATGTGAATATCGTATTTGCAATTTATTTTCCTTAAGAGTCATATTTCATATGCAAATACAAATTAGGGGCAAATTTACCACTCAAAAAGTGTGAATATCGTATTTGCAATTTATTTTCCTTTAGAGTCATATTTCACTTCGAAATACAAATTAGGGGCAAATTTGCCACTCAAAAAATGTGAATATCGTATTTGCAATTTATTTTTCTTAAGAGTCATATTTCACATCCAAATACAAATTAGGGGCGAATTTGCCACTCAAAAAGTGTGAATATCGTATTTGCAACTTATTTTCCTTAAGAGTCATATTTCACTTCGAAATACAAATTAAGGGCAAATTTGCCACTCAAAAAGTGTGAAAATGGTATTTGCAATTTATTTTCCTTAAGAGTCATATTTCACATCCAAATACAAATTAGGGGCGAATTTGCCACTCAGAAAGTGTGAATATCGTATTTGCAATTTATTTTCTTTAAGAGTCATATTTCAACTCCAAATACAAATTAGGAGCAAATTTGCCACTTAAAAAGTGTGAATATCGTATTTGCAATTTATTTTTCTTAAGAATCATATTTCACATCCAAATACAAATTAGGGGCGAATTTGCCACTCAAAAAGTGTGAATATCGTATTTGCACTTTATTTTCATTAAGAGTCATATTTCACCTCGCAATACAAATTAGGGGCAAATTTGCCACTCAAAAAGTGTGAATATCGTATTTGCAATTTATTTTCTTCAAGAATCATATTTCACATACAAATACAAATTAGGGGCAAATTTGCCACTCAAAAAGTGTGAATATCGTATTTGCAATTTATTTTCCTTAAGAGTCATATTTCACATCCAAATACAAATTAGGGGCGAATTTGCCACTCAAAAAATTTGAATATCGTATTTGAAATTTATTTTCTTTAAGATTCATATTTCACCTCCAAATACAAATTAGGGGCAAATTTGCCACTCAAAAAGTGTGAATATCGTATTTGCAATTTATTTTTCTTAAGAGTCATATTTCACATCCAAATACAAATTAGGGGCGAATTTGCCACTCAAAAAGTGTGAATATCGTATTTGCAACTTATTTTCGTTAAGAGTCATATTTCACTTCGCAATACAAATTAGGGGCAAATTTACCACTCAAAAAGTGTGAATATCGTATTTGCAATTTATTTTCCTTAAGAGTCATATTTCACATCCAAATACAACAAATTAGGGGCAAATTTGCCACTCAAAAAGTGTGAATATCGTAATTGCAATTTATTTTCCTTAAGAGTCATATTTCACATCCAAACACAAATTAGGGGCGAATTTGCCACTCAAAAAGTGTGAATATCGTATTTGCAATTTATTTTCTTTAAGAGTCATATTTCACATCCAAATACAAATTAGGGGCAAATTTGCCACTCAAAAAGTGTGAATATCGTATTTGCAACTTATTTTCATTAATAATCATATTTCACTTCGCAATACAAATTAGGGGCAAATTTACCACTCAAAAAGTGTGAATATCGTATTAGCAATTTATTTTCCTTAAGAGTCATATTTCATTTCGAAATACAAATTAGGGGCAAATTTGCCACTCAAAAGATTTGAATATCGTATTTGCAATTTATTTTCCTTAAGATTCATATTTCACATCCAAATACAAATTAGGGGCGAATTAGCTACTCAAAAAGTGTGAATATTGTATTTGCAAATTATTTTCCTTAAGGGTCATATTTCACTTCGAAATACAAATTAGGGGCAAATTTGCCACTCAAAAAGTGCGAATATCGTATTTGCAATTTATTTTTCTTAAGAGTCATATTTCACATCCAAATACAAATTAGGTGCGAATTTGCCACTCAAAAAGTGTGAATATCGTATTTGCAACTTATTTTGATTAAGAGTCATATTTCACTTCGCAATACAAATTAGGGGCGAATTTACCACTCAAAAAGTGTGAATATCGTATTTGCAATTTATTTTCCTTAAGAGTCATATTTCACATCCAAATACAAATTAGGGGCGAATTTGCCACTCAAAAAGTGTGAATATCGTATTTGCAGTTTATTTTTCTTACGAGTCATATTTCACATCCAAATACAAATTAGGGGCGAATTTGCCACTCAAAAAGTGTGAATATCGTATTTGCAATTTATTTTCTTTAAGAGTTATATTTCACATCCAAATACAAATTAGGGGCGAATTTTCCACTCAAAAAGTGTGAATATCGTATTTGCAATTTATTTTTCTTAAGAGTCATATTTCACCTCCAAATACAAATTAGGGGCGAATTTGCCATTCAAAAAGTGTGAATATCGTATTTGCAACTTATTTTCATTAAGAGTCATATTTCACTTCGCAATACAAATTACGGGAAAATTTACCACTCAAAAAGTGTGAATATCGTATTTTCAATTTATTTTCCTTAAGAGTCATATTTCACTTCGAAATACAAATTAGGGGCAAATTTGCCACTCAAAAAATGTAAATATCGTATTTGCAATTTATTTTCCTTAAGAGTCATATTTCACCTCCAAATACAACAAATTAGGGGCAAATTTGCCACTCAAAAAGTGTGAATATCGTATTTGCAATTTATTTTCCTTAAGAGTCATATTTCACATCCAAATACAAATTAGGGGCGAATTTGCCACTCAAAAAGTGAGAATATCGTATTTGCAACTTATTTTCATTAAGAGTCATATTTCACCTCGCAATACAAATTAGGGGCAAATTTGCCACTCAAAAAGTGTGAATATCGTATTTGCAATTTATTTTCTTCAAGAATCATATTTCACATACAAATACAAATTAGGGGCAAATTTGCCGCTCAAAAAGTATGAATATCGTATTTGCAATTTATTTTCCTTAAGATTCATATTTCACCTCCAAATACAAATTAGGGGCAAATTTGCCACTCAAAAAGTGTGAATATCGTATTTGCAATTTATTTTTCTTAAGAGTCATATTTCACATCCAAATACAAATTAGGGGCGAAT
Organism: Helichrysum umbraculigerum; assembly: GCA_949592205.1. NCBI lineage: Eukaryota > Viridiplantae > Streptophyta > Magnoliopsida > Asterales > Asteraceae > Helichrysum > Helichrysum umbraculigerum. Next base: position 100,911,794 of record CATIUR010000001.1, read on the forward strand.
TTGCCACTCATAAAGTGTGAATATCGTATTTGCAACTTATTTTCGTTAAGAGTCATATTTCACTTCGCAATACAAATTAGGGGCAAATTTACCACTCAAAAAGTGTGAATATCGTATTTGCAATTTATTTTCCTTAAGAGTCATATTTCACATCCAAATACAACAAATTAGGGGCAAATTTGCCACTCAAAAAGTGTGAATATCGTAATTGCAATTTATTTTCCTTAAGAGTCATATTTCACATCCAAACACAAATTAGGGGCGAATTTGCCACTCAAAAAGTGAGAATATCGTATTTGAAATTTATTCTCCTTAAGAGTCATATTTCACATCCAAATACAAATTATGGGCAAATTTGCCACTCAAAAAGTGTGAATATCGTATTTGCAACTTATTTTCATTAAGAATCATATTTCACTTCGCAATAGAAATTAGGGGTAAATTTACCGCTCAAAAAGTGTGAATATCGTATTTACAATTTATTTTCCTTAAGAGTCATATTTCACTCCGAAATACAAATTAGGGGCAAATTTGCCACTCAAAAAATGTGAATATCGTATTTGCAAATTATTTTCCTTAAGAGTCATATTTCACATCCAAATACAAATTAGGGGCGAATTTCTTAGTCAAAAAGTGTGAATATCGTATTTGCAATTTATTTTTCTTAAGAGTAATATTTCACATCCAAATACAAATTAGGGGCGAAATTGCCACTCAAAAAATGTGAATATCGTATTTGCAACTTATTTTCATTAAGAGTCATATTTCACATCCAAATACAAATTCGGGGCAAATTTACCACTCAAAAAGTGTGAATATCGTATTTGCAATTTATTTCCTTATGAGTCATATTTCACATCCAAATACAAATTAGGGGTAAATTTGCCACTAAAAAAATGTGAATATCGTATTTGCAATTTATTTTCCTTAAGAGTCATATTTCACATCCAAATATAAATTAGGGGCGAATTTGCCACTCAAAAAGTGTGAATATCGTATTTGCAACTTATTTTCCTTAAGAGTCATATTTCACTTCGAAATACAAATGAGGGGCAAATTTGCCCCTCAAAAAGTGTGAAAATGGTATTTGCAATTTATTTTCCTTAAGAGTCATATTTCACATCCATATACAAATTAGGGGCGAATTTGCCACTCAAAAAGTGTGAATATCGTATTTGCAATTTATTCTTTTTAAGAATCATATTTTACATCCAAATACAAATTAGGGGCAAATTTGCCATTCAAAAAGTGTGAATATCGTATTTGCAACTTATTTTCATTAAGAATCATATTTCACTTCGCAATACAAATTAGGGACAAATTTACCACTCAAAAAGTTTGAATATCGTATTTGTAATTTATTTTCCTTAAGAGTCATATTTCATTTCGAAATACAAATTAGGGCAAATTTGCCACTCAAAAAATGTGAATATCGTATTTGCAATTTATTTTCCTTAAGAGTCATATTTCACATGCAAATACAAATTAGGGGCAAATTTACCACTCAAAAAGTGTGAATATCGTATTTGCAATTTATTTTCCTTTAGAGTCATATTTCACTTCGAAATACAAATTAGGGGCAAATTTGCCACTCAAAAAATGTGAATATCGTATTTGCAATTTATTTTCCTTTAGAGTCATATTTCACATCCAAATACAAATTAGGGGCGAATTTGCCACTCAAAAAGTGTGAATATCGTATTTGCAACTTATTTTCCTTAAGAGTCATATTTCACTTCGAAATACAAATTAGGGGCAAATTTGCCACTCAAAAAGTGTGAAAATGGTATTTGCAATTTATTTTCCTTATGAGTCATATTTCACATCCAAATACAAATTAGGGGCGAATTTGCCACTCAGAAAGTGTGAATATCGTATTTGCAATTTATTTTCTTTAAGAGTCATATTTCACCTCCAAATACAAATTAGGAGCAAATTTGCCACTCAAAAAGTGTGAATATCGTATTTGCAATTTATTTTTCTTAAGAATCATATTTCACATCCAAATACAAATTAGGGCGAATTTGCCACTCAAAAAGTGTGAATATCGTATTTGCAACTTATTTTCATTAAGAGTCATATTTCACCTCGCAATACAAATTAGGGGCAAATTTGCCATTCAAAAATTGTGAATATCGTATTTGCAATTTATTTTCTTCAAGAATCATATTTCACATACAAATACAAATTAGGGGCAAATTTGCCACTCAAAAAGTGTGAATATCGTATTTGCAATTTATTTTCCTTAAGAGTCATATTTCACATCCAAATACAACAAATTAGGGGCAAATTTGCCACTCAAAAAGTGTGAATATCGTAATTGCAATTTATTTTCCTTAAGAGTCATATTTCACATCCAAACACAAATTAGGGGCGAATTTGCCACTCAAAAAGTGTGAATATCGTATTTGCAATTTATTCTCTTTAAGAGTCATATTTCACATCCAAATACAAATTAGGGGCAAATTTGCCACTCAAAAAGTGTGAATATCGTATTTGCAACTTATTTTCATTAAGAATCATATTTCACTTCGCAATACAAATTAGGGGCAAATTTACCACTCAAAAAGTGTGAATATCGTATTAGCAATTTATTTTCCTTAAGAGTCATATTTCATTTCGAAATACAAATTAGGGGCAAATTTGCCACTCAAAAGATGTGAATATCGTATTTGCAATTTATTTTCCTTAAGATTCATATTTCACATCCAAATACAAATTAGGGGAGAATTTGCTACTCAAAAAGTGTGAATATCGTATTTGCAAATTATTTTCCTTAAGAGTCATATTTCACTTCGAAATACAAATTAGGGGCAAATTTGCCACTCAAAAAGTGCGAATATCGTATTTGCAATTTATTTTTCTTAAGAGTCATATTTCACATCCAAATACAAATTAGGGGCGAATTTTCCACTCAAAAAGTGTGAATATCGTATTTGCAACTTATTTTGATTAAGAGTCATATTTCACTTCGCAATACAAATTAGGGGCAAATTTACCACTCAAAAAGTGTGAATATCGTATTTGCAATTTATTTTCCTTAAGAGTCATATTTCACATCCAAATACAAATTAGGGGCAAATTTGCCACTCAAAAAGTGTGAATATCGTATTTGCAGTTTATTTTTCTTACGAATCATATTTCACATCCAAATACAAATTAGGGGCGAATTTGCCACTCAAAAAGTGTGAATATCGTATTTGCAATTTATTTTCTTTAAGAGTAATATTTCACATCCAAATACAAATTAGGGGCAAATTTTCCACTCAAAAAGTGTGAATATCGTATTTGCAATTTATTTTTCTTAAGAGTCATATTTCACATCCAAATACAAATTAGGGGCTAATTTGCCACTCAAAAAGTGTGAATATCGTATTTGCAACTTATTTTCCTTAAGAGTCATATTTCACTTCGAAATACAAATTAGGGGCAAATTTGCCACTCAAAAAGTGTGAAAATGGTATTTGCAATTTATTTTCCTTAAGAGTCATATTTCACATCCACATACAAATTAGGGGCGAATTTGCCACTCAGAAAGTGTGAATATCGTATTTGCAATTTATTTTCTTTAAGAGTCATATTTCACCTCCAAATACAAATTAGGAGCGAATTTCGCACTCAGAAAGTGTGAATATCGTATTTGCAACTTATTTTCGTTAAGAATCATATTTCACATCCAAATACAAATTAGGGGCGAATTTGCCACTCAAAAAGTGTGAATATCGTATTTGCAATTTATTTTCTTCAAGAATCATATTTCACATACAAATACAAATTAGGGGCAAATTTGCCACTCAAAAAGTGTGAATATCGTATTTGCAATTTATTTTCCTTAAGAGTCATATTTCACATCCAAATACAAATTAGGGGCGAATTTGCCACTCAAAAAGTGTGAATATCGTATTTGAAATTTATTTTCTTTAAGATTCATATTTCACCTCCAAATACAAATTAGGGGCAAATTTGCCACTCAAAAAGTGTGAATATCGTATTTGCAATTTATTTTTCTTAAGAGTCATATTTCACATCCAAATACAAATTAGGGGCGAATTTGCCACTCAAAAAGTGTGAATATCGTATTTGCAACTTATTTTCGTTAAGAGTCATATTTCACTTCGCAATACAAATTAGGGGCAAATTTACCACTCAAAAAGTGTGAATATCGTATTTGCAATTTATTTTCCTTAAGAGTCATATTTCACATCCGAAATACAAATTAGGGGCAAATTTGCCACTCAAAAAGTGTCAATATCGTAATTGCAATTTATTTTCCTTAAGAGTCATATTTCACATCCAAACACAAATTAGGGGCGAATTTGCCACTCAAAAAGTGTGAATATCGTATTTGCAATTTATTCTCTTTGAGAGTCATATTTCACATCCAAATACAAATTAGGGGCAAATTTGCCACTCAAAAAGTGTGAATATCGTATTTGCAACTTATTTTCATTAAGAATCATATTTCACTTCGCAATACAAATTAGGGGCAAATTTACCACTCAAAAAGTGTGAATATCGTATTAGCAATTTATTTTCCTTAAGAGTCATATTTCATTTCGAAATACAAATTAGGGCAAATTTGCCACTCAAAAAATGTGAATATCGTATTTGCAATTTATTTTCCTTAAGAGTCATATTTCACATGCAAATACAAATTAGGGGCAAATTTACCACTCAAAAAGTGTGAATATCGTATTTGCAATTTATTTTCCTTTAGAGTCATATTTCACTTCGAAATACAAATTAGGGGCAAATTTGCCACTCAAAAAATGTGAATATCGTATTTGCAATTTATTTTCCTTTAGAGTCATATTTCACATCCAAATACAAATTAGGGGCGAATTTGCCACTCAAAAAGTGTGAATATCGTATTTGCAACTTATTTTCCTTAATTGTCATATTTCACTTCGAAATACAAATTAGGGGCAAATTTGCCACTCAAAAAGTGTGAAAATGGTATTTGCAATTTATTTTCCTTAAGAGTCATATTTCACATCCAAATACAAATTAGGGGCGAATTTGCCACTCAGAAAGTGTGAATATCGTATTTGCAATTTATTTTCTTTAAGAGTCATATTTCACCTCCAAATACAAATTAGGAGCAAATTTGCCACTCAAAAAGTGTGAATATCGTATTTGCAATTTATTTTTCTTAAGAATCATATTTCACATCCAAATACAAATTAGGGCGAATTTGCCACTCAAAAAGTGTGAATATCGTATTTGCAACTTATTTTCATTAAGAGTCATATTTCACCTCGCAATACAAATTAGGGGCAAATTTGCCATTCAAAAATTGTGAATATCGTATTTGCAATTTATTTTCTTCAAGAATCATATTTCACATACAAATACAAATTAGGGGCAAATTTGCCACTCAAAAAGTGTGAATATCGTATTTGCAATTTATTTTCCTTAAGAGTCATATTTCACATCCAAATACAACAAATTAGGGGCAAATTTGCCACTCAAAAAGTGTGAATATCGTAATTGCAATTTATTTTCCTTAAGAGTCATATTTCACATCCAAACACAAATTAGGGGCGAATTTGCCACTCAAAAAGTGTGAATATCGTATTTGCAATTTATTCTCTTTAAGAGTCATATTTCACATCCAAATACAAATTAGGGGCAAATTTGCCACTCAAAAAGTGTGAATATCGTATTTGCAACTTATTTTCATTAAGAATCATATTTCACTTCGCAATACAAATTAGGGGCAAATTTACCACTCAAAAAGTGTGAATATCGTATTAGCAATTTATTTTCCTTAAGAGTCATATTTCATTTCGAAATACAAATTAGGGGCAAATTTGCCACTCAAAAGATGTGAATATCGTATTTGCAATTTATTTTCCTTAAGATTCATATTTCACATCCAAATACAAATTAGGGGAGAATTTGCTACTCAAAAAGTGTGAATATCGTATTTGCAAATTATTTTCCTTAAGAGTCATATTTCACTTCGAAATACAAATTAGGGGCAAATTTGCCACTCAAAAAGTGCGAATATCGTATTTGCAATTTATTTTTCTTAAGTGTCATATTTCACATCCAAATACAAATTAGGGGCGAATTTTCCACTCAAAAAGTGTGAATATCGTATTTGCAACTTATTTTGATTAAGAGTCATATTTCACTTCGCAATACAAATTAGGGGCAAATTTACCACTCAAAAAGTGTGAATATCGTATTTGCAATTTATTTTCCTTAAGAGTCATATTTCACATCCAAATACAAATTAGGGGCAAATTTGCCACTCAAAAAGTGTGAATATCGTATTTGCAGTTTATTTTTCTTACGAATCATATTTCACATCCAAATACAAATTAGGGGCGAATTTGCCACTCAAAAAGTGTGAATATCGTATTTGCAATTTATTTTCTTTAAGAGTAATATTTCACATCCAAATACAAATTAGGGGCAAATTTTCCACTCAAAAAGTGTGAATATCGTATTTGCAATTTATTTTTCTTAAGAGTCATATTTCACATCCAAATACAAATTAGGGGCTAATTTGCCACTCAAAAAGTGTGAATATCGTATTTGCAACTTATTTTCCTTAAGAGTCATATTTCACTTCGAAATACAAATTAGGGGCAAATTTGCCACTCAAAAAGTGTGAAAATGGTATTTGCAATTTATTTTCCTTAAGAGTCATATTTCACATCCAAATACAAATTAGGGGCGAATTTGCCACTCAGAAAGTGTGAATATCGTATTTGCAATTTATTTTCTTTAAGAGTCATATTTCACCTCCAAATACAAATTAGGAGCGAATTTCGCACTCAGAAAGTGTGAATATCGTATTTGCAACTTATTTTCGTTAAGAATCATATTTCACATCCAAATACAAATTAGGGGCGAATTTGCCACTCAAAAAGTGTGAATATCGTATTTGCAATTTATTTTCTTCAAGAATCATATTTCACATACAAATACAAATTAGGGGCAAATTTGCCACTCAAAAAGTGTGAATATCGTATTTGCAATTTATTTTCCTTAAGAGTCATATTTCACATCCAAATACAAATTAGGGGCGAATTTGCCACTCAAAAAGTGTGAATATCGTATTTGAAATTTATTTTCTTTAAGATTCATATTTCACCTCCAAATACAAATTAGGGGCAAATTTGCCACTCAAAAAGTGTGAATATCGTATTTGCAATTTATTTTTCTTAAGAGTCATATTTCACATCCAAATACAAATTAGGGGCGAATTTGCCACTCAAAAAGTGTGAATATCGTATTTGCAACTTATTTTCGTTAAGAGTCATATTTCACTTCGCAATACAAATTAGGGGCAAATTTACCACTCAAAAAGTGTGAATATCGTATTTGCAATTTATTTTCCTTAAGAGTCATATTTCACATCCGAAATACAAATTAGGGGCAAATTTGCCACTCAAAAAGTGTCAATATCGTAATTGCAATTTATTTTCCTTAAGAGTCATATTTCACATCCAAACACAAATTAGGGGCGAATTTGCCACTCAAAAAGTGTGAATATCGTATTTGCAATTTATTCTCTTTGAGAGTCATATTTCACATCCAAATACAAATTAGGGGCAAATTTGCCACTCAAAAAGTGTGAATATCGTATTTGCAACTTATTTTCATTAAGAATCATATTTCACTTCGCAATACAAATTAGGGGCAAATTTACCACTCAAAAAGTGTGAATATCGTATTAGCAATTTATTTTCCTTAAGAGTCATATTTCATTTCGAAATACAAATTAGGGGCAAATTTGCCACTCAAAAGATGTGAATATCGTATTTGCAATTTATTTTCCTTAAAATTCATATTTCACATCCAAATACAAATTAGGGGCGAATTTGCTACTCAAAAAGTGTGAATATCGTATTTGCAAATTATTTTCCTTAAGAGTCATATTTCACTTCGAAATACAAATTAGGGGCAAATTTGCCACTCAAAAAGTGCGAATATCGTATTTGCAATTTATTTTTCTTAAGAGTCATATTTCACATCCAAATACAAATTAAGGGCGAATTTGCCACTCAAAAAGTGTGAATATCGTATTTGCAACTTATTTTGATTAAGAGTCATATTTCACTTCGTAATACAAATTAGGGGCAAATTTACCACTCAAAAAGTGTGAATATCGTATTTGCAATTTATTTTCCTTAAGAGTCATATTTCACATCCAAATACAAATTAGGGGCAAATTTGCCACTCAAAAAGTGTGAATATCGTATTTGCAGTTTATTTTTCTTACGAGTCATATTTCACATCCAAATACAAATTAGGGGCGAATTTGCCACTCAAAAAGTGTGAATATCGTATTTGCAATTTATTTTCTTTAAGAGTAATATTTCACATCCAAATACAAATTAGGGGCAAATTTTCCACTCAAAAAGTGTGAATATCGTATTTGCAATTTATTTTTCTTAAGAGTCATATTTCACATCCAAATACAAATTAGGGGCAAATTTGCCACTCAAAAAATGTAAATATCGTATTTGCAATTTATTTTCCTTAAGAGTCATATTTCACATCCAAATACAACAAATTAGGGGCAAATTTGCCACTCAAAAAGTGTGAATATCGGATTTGCAATTTATTTTCCTTAAGAGTCATATTTCACATCCAAATACAAATTAGGGGCGAATTTGCCACTCAAAAAGTGAGAATATCGTATTTGCAATTTATTCTCCTTAAGAGTCATATTTCACATCCAAATACAAATTAGGGGCAAATTTGCCAATCAAAAAGTGTGAATATCGTATTTGCAACTTATTTTCATTAAGAATCATATTTCACTTCGCAATAGAAATTAGGGGTAAATTTACCACTCAAAAAGTGTGAATATCGTATTTACAATTTATTTTCCTTAAGAGTCATATTTCACTCCGAAATACAAATTAGGGGCAAATTTGCCACTCAAAAAATGTGAATATCGTATTTGCAAATTATTTTCCTTAAGAGTCATATTTCACATCCAAATACAAATTAGGGGCGAATTTCCTACCCAAAAAGTGTGAATATCGTATTTGCAATTTATTTTTCTTAAGAGTAATATTTCACATCCAAATACAAATTAGGGGCGAAATTGCCACTCAAAAAGTGTGAATATCGTATTTGCAACTTATTTTCATTAAGAGTCATATTTCACTTCGCAATACAAATTAGGGGCAAATTTACCACTCAAAAAGTGTGAATATCGTATTTGCAATTTATTTTCCTTAAGAGTCATATTTCACTTCGAAATACAAATTATGGGCAAATTTGCCACTCAAAAATTGTGAATATCGTATTTGCAATTTATTTTCCTGAAGAGTCATATTTCACATCCAAATACAAATTCGGGGCAAATTTACCACTCAAAAAGTGTGAATATAGTATTTGCAATTTATTTTCCTTAAGAGTCATATTTCACATCCAAATACAACAAATTAGGGGCAAATTTGCCACTCAAAAAGTGTGAATATCGTATTTGCAATTTATTTTCCTTAAGAGTCATATTTCACATCCAAATACAAATTAGGGGCAAATTTGCCACTCAAAAAGTGTGAATATCGTATTTGCAGTTTATTTTTCTTACGAGTCATATTTCACATCCAAATACAAATTAGGGGCGAATTTGCCACTCAAAAAGTGTGAATATCGTATTTGCAATTTATTTTCTTTAAGAGTTATATTTCACATCCAAATACAAATTAGGGGCAAATTTTCCACTCAAAAAGTGTGAATATCGTATTTGCAATTTATTTTTCTTAAGAGTCATATTTCACATCCAAATACAAATTAGGGGCGAATTTGCCACTCAAAAAGTGTGAATATCGTATTTGCAACTTATTTTCATTAAGAGTCATATTTCACTTCGCAATACAAATTACGGGAAAATTTACCACTCAAAAAGTGTGAATATCGTATTTTCCATTTATTTTCCTTAAGAGTCATATTTCACTTCGAAATACAAATTAGGGGCAAATTTGCCACTCAAAAAATGTAAATATCGTATTTGCAATTTTTTTTTCCCTTAAGAGTCATATTTCACATCCAAATACAAATTAGGGGCGAATTTGACACTAAAAAAGTGTGAATATCGTATTTGAAATTTATTTTCTTTAAGATTCATATTTCACCTCCAAATACAAATTAGGGGCAAATTTGCCACTCAAAAAGTGTGAATATCGTATTTGCAATTTATTTTTCTTAAGAGTCATATTTCACATCCAAATACAAATTAGGGGCGAATTTGCCACTCAAAAAGTGTGAATATCGTATTTGCAACTTATTTTCGTTAAGAGTCATATTTCACTTCGCAATTCAAATTAGGGGCAAATTTACCACTCAAAAAGTGTGAATATCGTATTTGCAATTTATTTTCCTTAAGAGTCATATTTCACATCCAAATACAAATTAGGGGCGAATTTGCCACTCAAAAAGTGTGAATATCGTATTTGCAACTTATTTTCGTTAAGAGTCATATTTCACTTCGCAATACAAATTAGGGGCAAATTTACCACTCAAAAAGTGTGAATATCGTATTTGCAATTTATTTTCCTTAAGAGTCATATTTCACATCCAAATACAACAAATTAGGGGCAAATTTGCCACTCAAAAAGTGTGAATATCGTAATTGCAATTTATTTTCCTTAAGAGTCATATTTCACATCCAAACACAAATTAGGGGCGAATTTGCCACTCAAAAAGTGTGAATATCGTATTTGCAATTTATTCTCTTTAAGAGTCATATTTCACATCCAAATACAAATTAGGGGCAAATTTGCCACTCAAAAAGTGTGAATATCGTATTTGCAACTTATTTTCATTAAGAATCATATTTCGCTTCGCAATACAAATTAGGGGCAAATTTACCACTCAAAAAGTGTGAATATCGTATTAGCAATTTATTTTCCTTAAGAGTCATATTTCATTTCGAAATACAAATTAGGGGCAAATTTGCCACTCAAAAGATGTGAATATCGTATTTGCAATTTATTTTCCTTAAGATTCATATTTCACATCCAAATACAAATTAGGGGCGAATTTGCTACTCAAAAAGTGTGAATATCGTATTTGCTAATTATTTTCCTTAAGAGTCATATTTCACTTCGAAATACAAATTAGGGCCAAATTTGCCACTCAAAAAGTGCGAATATCGTATTTGCAATTTATTTTTCTTAAGAGTCATATTTCACATCCAAATACAAATTAGGGGCGAATTTGCCACTCAAAAAGTGTGAATATCGTATTTGCAACTTATTTTGATTAAGAGTCATATTTCATTTCGTAATACAAATTAGGGGCAAATTTACCACTCAAAAAGTGTGAATATCGTATTTGCAATTTATTTTCCTTAAGAGTCATATTTCACATCCAAATACAAATTAGGGGCAAATTTGCCACTCAAAAAGTGTGAATATCGTATTTGCAATTTATTTTCTTTAAGAGTAATATTTCACATCCAAATACAAATTAGGGGCAAATTTTCCACTCAAAAAGTGTGAATATCGTATTTGCAATTTATTTTTCTTAAGAGTCATATTTCACATCCAAATACAAATTAGGGGCAAATTTGCCACTCAAAAAATGTAAATATCGTATTTGCAATTTATTTTCCTTAAGAGTCATATTTCACATCCAAATACAACAAATTAGGGGCAAATTTGCCACTCAAAAAGTGTGAATATCGGATTTGCAATTTATTTTCCTTAAGAGTCATATTTCACATCCAAATACAAATTAGGGGCGAATTTGCCACTCAAAAAGTGAGAATATCGTATTTGCAATTTATTCTCCTTAAGAGTCATATTTCACATCCAAATACAAATTAGGGGCAAATTTGCCACTCAAAAAGTGTGAATATCGTATTTGCAACTTATTTTCATTAAGAATCATATTTCACTTCGCAATAGAAATTAGGGGTAAATTTACCACTCAAAAAGTGTGAATATCGTATTTACAATTTATTTTCCTTAAGAGTCATATTTCACTCCGAAATACAAATTAGGGGCAAATTTGCCACTCAAAAAATGTGAATATCGTATTTGCAAATTATTTTCCTTAAGAGTCATATTTCACATCCAAATACAAATTAGGGGCGAATTTCCTACCCAAAAAGTGTGAATATCGTATTTGCAATTTATTTTTCTTAAGAGTAATATTTCACATCCAAATACAAATTAGGGGCGAAATTGCCACTCAAAAAGTGTGAATATCGTATTTGCAACTTATTTTCATTAAGAGTCATATTTCACTTCGCAATACAAATTAGGGGCAAATTTACCACTCAAAAAGTGTGAATATCGTATTTGCAATTTATTTTCCTTAAGAGTCATATTTCACTTCGAAATACAAATTATGGGCAAATTTGCCACTCAAAAATTGTGAATATCGTATTTGCAATTTATTTTCCTGAAGAGTCATATTTCACATCCAAATACAAATTCGGGGCAAATTTACCACTCAAAAAGTGTGAATATAGTATTTGCAATTTATATTCCTTAAGAGTCATATTTCACATCCAAATACAACAAATTAGGGGCAAATTTGCCACTCAAAAAGTGTGAATATCGTATTTGCAATTTATTTTCCTTAAGAGTCATATTTCACATCCAAATACAAATTAGGGGCAAATTTGCCACTCAAAATGTGTGAATATCGTATTTGCAGTTTATTTTTCTTACGAGTCATATTTCACATCCAAATACAAATTAGGGGCGAATTTGCCACTCAAAAAGTGTGAATATCGTATTTGCAATTTATTTTCTTTAAGAGTTATATTTCACATCCAAATACAAATTAGGGGCAAATTTTCCACTCAAAAAGTGTGAATATCGTATTTGCAATTTATTTTTCTTAAGAGTCATATTTCACATCCAAATACAAATTAGGGGCGAATTTGCCACTCAAAAAGTGTGAATATCGTATTTGCAACTTATTTTCATTAAGAGTCATATTTCACTTCGCAATACAAATTACGGGAAAATTTACCACTCAAAAAGTGTGAATATCGTATTTTCCATTTATTTTCCTTAAGAGTCATATTTCACTTCGAAATACAAATTAGGGGCAAATTTGCCACTCAAAAAATGTAAATATCGTATTTGCAATTTTTTTTTTCCTTAAGAGTCATATTTCACATCCAAATACAAATTAGGGGCGAATTTGACACTCAAAAAGTGTGAATATCGTATTTGAAATTTATTTTCTTTAAGATTCATATTTCACCTCCAAATACAAATTAGGGGCAAATTTGCCACTCAAAAAGTGTGAATATCGTATTTGCAATTTATTTTTCTTAAGAGTCATATTTCACATCCAAATACAAATTAGGGGCGAATTTGCCACTCAAAAAGTGTGAATATCGTATTTGCAACTTATTTTCGTTAAGAGTCATATTTCACTTCGCAATTCAAATTAGGGGCAAATTTACCACTCAAAAAGTGTGAATATCGTATTTGCAATTTATTTTCCTTAAGAGTCATATTTCACATCCAAATACAACAAATTAGGGGCAAATTTGCCACTCAAAAAGTGTGAATATCGTAATTGCAATTTATTTTCCTTAAGAGTCATATTTCACATCCAAACACAAATTAGGGGCGAATTTGCCACTCAAAAAGTGTGAATATCGTATTTGCAATTTATTCTCTTTAAGAGTCATATTTCACATCCAAATACAAATTAGGGGCAAATTTGCCACTCAAAAAGTGTGAATATCGTATTTGCAACTTATTTTCATTAAGAATCATATTTCGCTTCGCAATACAAATTAGGGGCAAATTTACCACTCAAAAAGTGTGAATATCGTATTAGCAATTTATTTTCCTTAAGAGTCATATTTCATTTCGAAATACAAATTAGGGGCAAATTTGCCACTCAAAAGATGTGAATATCGTATTTGCAATTTATTTTCCTTAAGATTCATATTTCACATCCAAATACAAATTAGGGGCGAATTTGCTACTCAAAAAGTGTGAATATCGTATTTGCTAATTATTTTCCTTAAGAGTCATATTTCACTTCGAAATACAAATTAGGGCCAAATTTGCCACTCAAAAAGTGCGAATATCGTATTTGCAATTTATTTTTCTTAAGAGTCATATTTCACATCCAAATACAAATTAGGGGCGAATTTGCCACTCAAAAAGTGTGAATATCGTATTTGCAACTTATTTTGATTAAGAGTCATATTTCATTTCGTAATACAAATTAGGGGCAAATTTACCACTCAAAAAGTGTGAATATCGTATTTGCAATTTATTTTCCTTAAGAGTCATATTTCACATCCAAATACAAATTAGGGGCAAATTTGCCACTCAAAAAGTGTGAATATCGTATTTGCAGTTTATTTTTCTTACGAGTCATATTTCACATCCAAATACAAATTAGGGGCGAATTTGCCACTCAAAAAGTGTGAATATCGTATTTGCAATTTATTTTCTTTAAGAGTTATATTTCACATCCAAATACAAATTAGGGGCAAATTTTCCACTCAAAAAGTGTGAATATCGTATTTGCAATTTATTTTTCTTAAGAGTCATATTTCACATCCAAATACAAATTAGGGGCGAATTTGCCACTCAAAAAGTGTGAATATCGTATTTGCAACTTATTTTCATTAAGAGTCATATTTCACTTCGCAATACAAATTACGGGAAAATTTACCACTCAAAAAGTGTGAATATCGTATTTTCAATTTATTTTCCTTAAGAGTCATATTTCACTTCGAAATACAAATTAGGGGCAAATTTGCCACTCAAAAAATATAAATATCGTATTTGCAATTTATTTTCCTTAAGAGTCATATTTCACATCCAAATACAACAAATTAGGGGCAAATTTGCCACTCAAAAAGTGTGAATATCGTATTTGCAATTTATTTTCCTTAAGAGTCATATTTCACATCCAAATACAAATTAGAGGCGAATTTGCCACTCAAAAAGTGAGAATATCGTATTTGCAATTTATTCTCCTTAAGAGTCATATTTCACATCCAAATACAAATTAGGGGCAAATTTGCCACTCAAAAAGTGTGAATATCGTATTTGCAACTTATTTTCATTAAGAATCATATTTCACTTCGCAATAGAAATTAGGGGTAAATTTACCACTCAAAAAGTGTGATTATCGTATTTACAATTTATTTTCCTTAAGAGTCATATTTCACTCCGAAATACAAATTAGGGGCAAATTTGCCACTCAAAAAATGTGAATATCGTATTTGCAAATTATTTTCCTTAAGAGTCATATTTCACATCCAAATACAAATTAGGGGCGAATTTCCTACCCAAAAAGTGTGAATATCGTATTTGCAATTTATTTTTCTTAAGAGTAATATTTCACATCCAAATACAAATTAGGGGCGAAATTGCCACTCAAAAAGTGTGAATATCGTATTTGCAACTTATTTTCATTAAGAGTCATATTTCACTTCGCAATACAAATTAGGGGCAAATTTACCACTCAAAAAGTGTGAATATCGTATTTGCAATTTATTTTCCTTAAGAGTCATATTTCACATCCAAATACAACAAATTAGGGGCAAATTTGCCACTCAAAAAGTGTGAATATCGTAATTGCAATTTATTTTCCTTAAGAGTCATATTTCACATCCAAACACAAATTAGGGGCGAATTTGCCACTCAAAAAGTGTGAATATCGTATTTGCAACTTATTTTGATTAAGAGTCATATTTCACATCCAAATACAACAAATTAGGGGCAAATTTGCCACTCAAAAAGTGTGAATATCGTATTTGCAATTTATTTTCCTTAAGAGTCATATTTCACATCCAAATACAAATTAGGGGCAAATTTGCCACTCAAAAAGTGTGAATATCGTATTTGCAGTTTATTTTTCTTACGAGTCATATTTCACATCCAAATACAAATTAGGGGCGAATTTGCCACTCAAAAAGTGTGAATATCGTATTTGCAATTTATTTTCTTTAAGAGTTATATTTCACATCCAAATACAAATTAGGGGCAAATTTTCCACTCAAAAAGTGTGAATATCGTATTTGCAATTTATTTTTCTTAAGAGTCATATTTCACATCCAAATACAAATTAGGGGCGAATTTGCCACTCAAAAAGTGTGAATATCGTATTTGCAACTTATTTTCATTAAGAGTCATATTTCACTTCGCAATACAAATTACGGGAAAATTTACCACTCAAAAAGTGTGAATATCGTATTTTCAATTTATTTTCCTTAAGAGTCATATTTCACTTCGAAATACAAATTAGGGGCAAATTTGCCACTCAAAAAATATAAATATCGTATTTGCAATTTATTTTCCTTAAGAGTCATATTTCACATCCAAATACAACAAATTAGGGGCAAATTTGCCACTCAAAAAGTGTGAATATCGTATTTACAATTTATTTTCCTTAAGAGTCATATTTCACATCCAAATACAAATTAGAGGCGAATTTGCCACTCAAAAAGTGAGAATATCGTATTTGCAATTTATTCTCCTTAAGAGTCATATTTCACATCCAAATACAAATTAGGAGCAAATTTGCCACTCAAAAAGTGTGAATATCGTATTTGCAACTTATTTTCATTAAGAATCATATTTCACTTCGCAATAGAAATTAGGGGTAAATTTACCACTCAAAAAGTGTGATTATCGTATTTACAATTTATTTTCCTTAAGAGTCATATTTCACTCCGAAATACAAATTAGGGGCAAATTTGCCACTCAAAAAATGTGAATATCGTATTTGCAAATTATTTTCCTTAAGAGTCATATTTCACATCCAAATACAAATTAGGGGCGAATTTCCTACCCAAAAAGTGTGAATATCGTATTTGCAATTTATTTTTCTTAAGAGTAATATTTCACATCCAAATACAAATTAGGGGCGAAATTGCCACTCAAAAAGTGTGAATATCGTATTTGCAACTTATTTTCATTAAGAGTCATATTTCACTTCGCAATACAAATTAGGGGCAAATTTACCACTCAAAAAGTGTGAATATCGTATTTGCAATTTATTTTCCTTAAGAGTCATATTTCACATCCAAATACAACAAATTAGGGGCAAATTTGCCACTCAAAAAGTGTGAATATCGTAATTGCAATTTATTTTCCTTAAGAGTCATATTTCACATCCAAACACAAATTAGGGGCGAATTTGCCACTCAAAAAGTGTGAATATCGTATTTGCAACTTATTTTGATTAAGAGTCATATTTCACATCCAAATACAACAAATTAGGGGCAAATTTGCCACTCAAAAAGTGTGAATATCGTATTTGCAATTTATTTTCCTTAAGAGTCATATTTCACATCCAAATACAAATTAGGGGCAAATTTGCCACTCAAAAAGTGTGAATATCGTATTTGCAGTTTATTTTTCTTACGAGTCATATTTCACATCCAAATACAAATTAGGGGCGAATTTGCCACTCAAAAAGTGTGAATATCGTATTTGCAATTTATTTTCTTTAAGAGTTATATTTCACATTCAAATACAAATTAGGGGCAAATTTTCCACTCAAAAAGTGTGAATATCGTATTTGCAATTTATTTTTCTTAAGAGTCATATTTCACATCCAAATACAAATTAGGGGCGAATTTGCCACTCAAAAAGTGTGAATATCGTATTTGCAACTTATTTTCATTAAGAGTCATATTTCACTTCGCAATACAAATTACGGGAAAATTTACCACTCAAAAAGTGTGAATATCGTATTTTCCATTTATTTTCCTTAAGAGTCATATTTCACTTCGAAATACAAATTAGGGGCAAATTTGCCACTCAAAAAATGTAAATATCGTATTTGCAATTTTTTTTTTCCTTAAGAGTCATATTTCACATCCAAATACAAATTAGGGGCGAATTTGCCACTCAAAAAGTGTGAATATCGTATTTGAAATTTATTTTCTTTAAGATTCATATTTCACCTCCAAATACAAACTAGGGGCAAATTTGCCACTCAAAAAGTGTGAATATCGTATTTGCAATTTATTTTTCATAAGAGTCATATTTCACATCCAAATACAAATTAGGGGCGAATTTGCCACTCAAAAAGTGTGAATATCGTATTTGCAACTTATTTTCGTTAAGAGTCATATTTCACTTCGCAATACAAATTAGGGGCAAATTTACCACTCAAAAAGTGTGAATATCGTATTTGCAACTTATTTTCATTAAGAATCATATTTCGCTTCGCAATACAAATTAGGGGCAAATTTACCACTCAAAAAGTGTGAATATCGTATTAGCAATTTATTTTCCTTAAGAGTCATATTTCATTTCGAAATACAAATTAGGGGCAAATTTGCCACTCAAAAGATGTGAATATCGTATTTGCAATTTATTTTCCTTAAGATTCATATTTCACATCCAAATACAAATTAGGGGCGAATTTGCTACTCAAAAAGTGTGAATATCGTATTTGCTAATTATTTTCCTTAAGAGTCATATTTCACATCCAAATACAAATTAGGGGCGAATTTGCCACTCAAAAAGTGTGAATATCGTATTTGCAACTTATTTTGATTAAGAGTCATATTTCATTTCGTAATACAAATTAGGGGCAAATTTACCACTCAAAAAGTGTGAATATCGTATTTGCAATTTATTTTCCTTAAGAGTCATATTTCACATCCAAATACAAATTAGGGGCAAATTTGCCACTCAAAAAGTGTGAATATCGTATTTGCAGTTTATTTTTCTTACGAGTCATATTTCACATCCAAATACAAATTAGGGGCGAATTTGCCACTCAAAAAGTGTGAATATCGTATTTGCAATTTATTTTCTTTAAGAGTTATATTTCACATCCAAATACAAATTAGGGGCAAATTTTCCACTCAAAAAGTGTGAATATCGTATTTGCAATTTATTTTTCTTAAGAGTCATATTTCACATCCAAATACAAATTAGGGGCGAATTTGCCACTCAAAAAGTGTGAATATCGTATTTGCAACTTATTTTCATTAAGAGTCATATTTCACTTCGCAATACAAATTACGGGAAAATTTACCACTCAAAAAGTGTGAATATCGTATTTTTCAATTTATTTTCCTTAAGAGTCATATTTCACTTCGAAATACAAATTAGGGGCAAATTTGCCACTCAAAAAATATAAATATCGTATTTGCAATTTATTTTCCTTAAGAGTCATATTTCACATCCAAATACAACAAATTAGGGGCAAATTTGCCACTCAAAAAGTGTGAATATCGTATTTGCAATTTATTTTCCTTAAGAGTCATATTTCACATCCAAATACAAATTAGAGGCGAATTTGCCACTCAAAAAGTGAGAATATCGTATTTGCAATTTATTCTCCTTAAGAGTCATATTTCACATCCAAATACAAATTAGGGGCAAATTTGCCACTCAAAAAGTGTGAATATCGTATTTGCAACTTATTTTCATTAAGAATCATATTTCACTTCGCAATAGAAATTAGGGGTAAATTTACCACTCAAAAAGTGTGATTATCGTATTTACAATTTATTTTCCTTAAGAGTCATATTTCACTCCGAAATACAAATTAGGGGCAAATTTGCCACTCAAAAAATGTGAATATCGTATTTGCAAATTATTTTCCTTAAGAGTCATATTTCACATCCAAATACAAATTAGGGGCGAATTTCCTACCCAAAAAGTGTGAATATCGTATTTGCAATTTATTTTTCTTAAGAGTAATATTTCACATCCAAATACAAATTAGGGGCGAAATTGCCACTCAAAAAGTGTGAATATCGTATTTGCAACTTATTTTCATTAAGAGTCATATTTCACTTCGCAATACAAATTAGGGGCAAATTTACCACTCAAAAAGTGTGAATATCGTATTTGCAATTTATTTTCCTTAAGAGTCATATTTCACATCCAAATACAACAAATTAGGGGCAAATTTGCCACTCAAAAAGTGTGAATATCGTAATTGCAATTTATTTTCCTTAAGAGTCATATTTCACATCCAAACACAAATTAGGGGCGAATTTGCCACTCAAAAAGTGTGAATATCGTATTTGCTATTTATTCTCTTTAAGAGTCATATTTCACATCCAAATACAGCAAATTAGGGGCAAATTTGCCACTCAAAAAGTGTGAATATCGTATTTGCAATTTATTTTCCTTAAGAGTCATATTTCACATCCAAATACAAATTAGGGGCAAATTTGCCACTCAAAAAGTGTGAATATCGTATTTGCAGTTTATTTTTCTTACGAGTCATATTTCACATCCAAATACAAATTAGGGGCGAATTTGCCACTCAAAAAGTGTGAATATCGTATTTGCAATTTATTTTCTTTAAGAGTTATATTTCACATCCAAATACAAATTAGGGGCAAATTTTCCACTCAAAAAGTGTGAATATCGTATTTGCAATTTATTTTTCTTAAGAGTCATATTTCACATCCAAATACAAATTAGGGGCGAATTTGCCACTCAAAAAGTGTGAATATCGTATTTGCAACTTATTTTCATTAAGAGTCATATTTCACTTCGCAATACAAATTACGGGAAAATTTACCACTCAAAAAGTGTGAATATCGTATTTTCCATTTATTTTCCTTAAGAGTCATATTTCACTTCGAAATACAAATTAGGGGCAAATTTGCCACTCAAAAAATGTAAATATCGTATTTGCAATTTTTTTTTTCCTTAAGAGTCATATTTCACATCCAAATACAAATTAGGGGCGAATTTGCCACTCAAAAAGTGTGAATATCGTATTTGAAATTTATTTTCTTTAAGATTCATATTTCACATCCAAATACAAATTAGGGGCGAATTTGCCACTCAAAAAGTGTGAATATCGTATTTGCAACTTATTTTCGTTAAGAGTCATATTTCACTTCGCAATACAAATTAGGGGCAAATTTACCACTCAAAAAGTGTGAATATCGTATTTGCAATTTATTTTCCTTAAGAGTCATATTTCACATCCAAATACAACAAATTAGGGGCAAATTTGCCACTCAAAAAGTGTGAATATCGTAATTGCAATTTATTTTCCTTAAGAGTCATATTTCACATCCAAACACAAATTAGGGGCGAATTTGCCACTCAAAAAGTGTGAATATCGTATTTGCAATTTATTCTCTTTAAGAGTCATATTTCACATCCAAATACAAATTAGGGGCAAATTTGCCACTCAAAAAGTGTGAATATCGTATTTGCAACTTATTTTCATTAAGAATCATATTTCGCTTCGCAATACAAATTAGGGGCAAATTTACCACTCAAAAAGTGTGAATATCGTATTAGCAATTTATTTTCCTTAAGAGTCATATTTCATTTCGAAATACAAATTAGGGGCAAATTTGCCACTCAAAAGATGTGAATATCGTATTTGCAATTTATTTTCCTTAAGATTCATATTTCACATCCAAATACAAATTAGGGGGGAATTTGCTACTCAAAAAGTGTGAATATCGTATTTGCTAATTATTTTCCTTAAGAGTCATATTTCACTTCGAAATACAAATTAGGGGCAAATTTGCCACTCAAAAAGTGCGAATATCGTATTTGCAATTTATTTTTCTTAAGAGTCATATTTCACATCCAAATACAAATTAGGGGCGAATTTGCCACTCAAAAAGTGTGAATATCGTATTTGCAACTTATTTTGATTAAGAGTCATATTTCATTTCGTAATACAAATTAGGGGCAAATTTACCACTCAAAAAGTGTGAATATCGTATTTGCAATTTATTTTCCTTAAGAGTCATATTTCACATCCAAATACAACAAATTAGGGGCAAATTTGCCACTCAAAAAGTGTGAATATCGTAATTGCAATTTATTTTCCTTAAGAGTCATATTTCACATCCAAACACAAATTAGGGGCGAATTTGCCACTCAAAAAGTGAGAATATCGTATTTGCAATTTATTCTCTTTAAGAGTCATATTTCACATCCAAATACGAATTAGGGGCAAATTTGCCACTCAAAAAGTGTGAATATCGTATTTGCAACTTATTTTCATTAAGAATCATATTTCGCTTCGCAATACAAATTAGGGGCAAATTTACCACTCAAAAAGTGTGAATATCGTATTAGCAATTTATTTTCCTTAAGAGTCATATTTCATTTCGAAATACAAATTAGGGGCAAATTTGCCACTCAAAAGATGTGAATATCGTATTTTCAATTTATTTTCCTTAATATTCATATTTCACATCCAAATACAAATTAGGGGCGAATTTGCCACTCAAAAAGTGTGAATATCGTATTTGCAATTTATTTTCCTTAAGAGTCATATTTCACTCCGAAATACAAATTAGGGGCAAATTTGCCACTCAAAAAGTGTGAATATCGTATTTGCAATTTATTTTCCTTAAGAGTCATATTTCACATCCAAATACAAATTAGATGCGAATTTGCCACTCAAAAAGTGAGACTATCGTATTTGCAATTTATTCTCCTTAAGAGTCATATTTCACATCCAAATACAAATTAGGGGCAAATTTGCCACTCAAAAAGTGTGAATATCGTATTTGCAACTTATTTTCATTAAGAATCATATTTCACTTCGCAATAGAAATTAGGGGTAAATTTACCACTCAAAAAGTGTGAATATCGTATTTACAATTTATTTTCCTTAAGAGTCATATTTCACTCCGAAATACAAATTAGGGGCAAATTTGCCACTCAAAAAATGTGAATATCGTATTTGCAAATTATTTTCCTTAAGAGTCATATTTCACATCCAAATACAAATTAGAGGGGAATTTCCTACCCAAAAAGTGTGAATATCGTATTTGCAATTTATTTTTCTTAAGAGTAATATTTCACATCCAAATACAAATTAGGGGCGAAATTGCCACTCAAAAAGTGTGAATATCGTATTTGCAACTTATTTTCATTAAGAGTCATATTTCACTTCGCAATACAAATTAGGGGCAAATTTACCACTCAAAAAGTGTGAATATCGTATTTGCAATTTATTTTTCTTAAGAGTCATATTTCACTTCGAAATACAAATTATGGGCAAATTTGCCACTCAAAAATTGTGAATATCGTATTTGCAATTTATTTTCCTGAAGAGTCATATTTCACATCCAAATACAAATTCGGGGCAAATTTACCACTCAAAAAGTGTGAATATAGTATTTGCAATTTATTTTCCTTAAGAGTCATATTTCACATCCAAATACAACAAATTAGGGGCAAATTTGCCACTCAAAAAGTGTGAATATCGTATTTGCAATTTATTTTCCTTAAGAGTCATATTTCACATCCAAATACAAATTAGGGGCAAATTTGCCACTCAAAAAGTGTGAATATCGTATTTGCAGTTTATTTTTCTTACGAGTCATATTTCACATCCAAATACAAATTAGGGGCGAATTTGCCACTCAAAAAGTGTGAATATCGTATTTGCAATTTATTTTCTTTAAAAGTTATATTTCACATCCAAATACAAATTAGGGGCAAATTTTCCACTCAAAAAGTGTGAATATCGTATTTGCAATTTATTTTTCTTAAGAGTCATATTTCACATCCAAATACAAATTAGGGGCGAATTTGCCACTCAAAAAGTGTGAATATCGTATTTGCAACTTATTTTCATTAAGAGTCATATTTCACTTCGCAATACAAATTACGGGAAAATTTACCACTCAAAAAGTGTGAATATCGTATTTTCCATTTATTTTCCTTAAGAGTCATATTTCACTTCGAAATACAAATTAGGGGCAAATTTGCCACTCAAAAAATGTAAATATCGTATTTGCAATTTTTTTTTCCTTAAGAGTCATATTTCACATCCAAATACAAATTAGGGGCGAATTTGCCACTCAAAAAGTGTGAATATCGTATTTGCAGTTTATTTTTCTTACGAGTCATATTTCACATCCAAATACAAATTAGGGGCGAATTTGCCACTCAAAAAGTGTGAATATCGTATTTGAAATTTATTTTCTTTAAGATTCATATTTCACCTCCAAATACAAATTAGGGGCAAATTTGCCACTCAAAAAGTGTGAATATCGTATTTGCAATTTATTTTTCTTAAGAGTCATATTTCACATCCAAATACAAATTAGGGGCGAATTTGCCACTCAAAAAGTGTGAATATCGTATTTGCAACTTATTTTCGTTAAGAGTCATATTTCACTTCGCAATACAAATTAGGGGCAAATTTACCACTCAAAAAGTGTGAATATCGTATTTGCAATTTATTTTCCTTAAGAGTCATATTTCACATCCAAATACAACAAATTAGGGGCAAATTTGCCACTCAAAAAGTGTGAATATCGTAATTGCAATTTATTTTCCTTAAGAGTCATATTTCACATCCAAACACAAATTAGGGGCGAATTTGCCACTCAAAAAGTGTGAATATCGTATTTGCAATTTATTCTCTTTAAGAGTCATATTTCACATCCAAATACAAATTAGGGGCAAATTTGCCACTCAAAAAGTGTGAATATCATATTTGCAACTTATTTTCATTAAGAATCATATTTCGCTTCGCAATACAAATTAGGGGCAAATTTACCACTCAAAAAGTGTGAATATCGTATTAGCAATTTATTTTCCTTAAGAGTCATATTTCATTTCGAAATACAAATTAGGGGCAAATTTGCCACTCAAAAGATGTGAATATCGTATTTGCAATTTATTTTCCTTAAGATTCATATTTCACATCCAAATACAAATTAGGGGCGAATTTGCTACTCAAAAAGTGTGAATATCGTATTTGCAAATTATTTTCCTTAAGAGTCATATTTCACTTCGAAATACAAATTAGGGGCAAATTTGCCACTCAAAAAGTGCGAATATCGTATTTGCAATTTATTTTTCTTAAGAGTCATATTTCACATCCAAATACAAATTAGGGGCGAATTTGCCACTCAAAAAGTGTGAATATCGTATTTGCAACTTATTTTGATTAAGAGTCATATTTCACTTCGCAATACAAATTAGGGGCAAATTTACCACTCAAAAAGTGTGAATATCGTATTTGCAATTTATTTTTCTTAAGAGTCATATTTCACATCCAAATACAAATTAGGGGCAAATTTGCCACTCAAAAACTGTGAATATCGTATTTGCAATTTATTTTTCTTAAGAGTCATATTTCACATCCAAATACAAATTAGGGGCAAATTTGCCACTCAAAAAATGTAAATATCGTATTTGCAATTTATTTTCCTTAAGAGTCATATTTCACATCCAAATACAACAAATTAGGGGCAAATTTGCCACTCAAAAAGTGTGAATATCGTATTTGCAATTTATTTTCCTTAAGAGTCATATTTCACATCCAAATACAAATTAGGGGCGAATTTGCCACTCAAAAAGTGAGAATATCGTATTTGCAATTTATTCTCCTTAAGAGTCATATTTCACATCCAAATACAAATTAGGGGCAAATTTGCCACTCAAAAAGTGTGAATATCGTATTTGCAACTTATTTTCATTAAGAATCATATTTCACTTCGCAATAGAAATTAGGGGTAAATTTACCACTCAAAAAGTGTGAATATCGTATTTAAAATTTATTTTCCTTAAGAGTCATATTTCACTCCGAAATACAAATTAGGGGCAAATTTGCCACTCAAAAAATGTGAATATCGTATTTGCAAATTATTTTCCTTAAGAGTCATATTTCACATCCAAATACAAATTAGGGGCGAATTTCCTACCCAAAAAGTGTGAATATCGTATTTGCAATTTATTTTTCTTAAGAGTAATATTTCACATCCAAATACAAATTAGGGGCGAAATTGCCACTCAAAAAGTGTGAATATCGTATTTGCAACTTATTTTCATTAAGAGTCATATTTCACTTCGCAATACAAATTAGGGGCAAATTTACCACTCAAAAAGTGTGAATATCGTATTTGCAATTTATTTTCCTTAAGAGTCATATTTCACTTCGAAATACAAATTATGGGCAAATTTGCCACTCAAAAATTGTGAATATCGTATTTGCAATTTATTTTCCTGAAGAGTCATATTTCACATCCAAATACAAATTCGGGGCAAATTTACCACTCAAAAAGTGTGAATATAGTATTTGCAATTTATTTTCCTTAAGAGTCATATTTCACATCCAAATACAACAAATTAGGGGCAAATTTGCCACTCAAAAAGTGTGAATATCGTATTTGCAGTTTATTTTTCTTACGAGTCATATTTCACATCCAAATACAAATTAGGGGCAAATTTGCCACTCAAAAAATGTGAATATCGTATTTGCAGTTTATTTTTCTTACGAGTCATATTTCACATCCAAATACAAATTAGGGGCGAATTTGCCACTCAAAAAGTGTGAATATCGTATTTGCAATTTATTTTCTTTAAGAGTTATATTTCACATCCAAATACAAATTAGGGGCAAATTTTCCACTCAAAAAGTGTGAATATCGTATTTGCAATTTATTTTCCTTTAGAGTAATATTTCACATCCAAATACAAATTAGGGGCGAATTTGCCACCCAAAAAGTGTGAATATCGTATTTGCAATTTATTTTTCTTAAGAGTAATATTTCACATCCAAATACAAATTAGGGGCGAAATTGCCACTCAAAAAGTGTGAATATCGTATTTGCAACTTATTTTCATTAAGAGTCATATTTCACTTCGCAATACAAATTAGGGGCAAATTTGTCACTCAAAAAATGTAAATATCGTATTTGCAATTTTTTTTTTTCCTTAAGAGTCATATTTCACATCCAAATACAAATTAGGGGCGAATTTGCCACTCAAAAAGTGTGAATATCGTATTTGAAATTTATTTTCTTTAAGATTCATATTTCACCTCCAAATACAAATTAGGGGCAAATTTGCCACTCAAAAAGTGTGAATATCGTATTTGCAATTTATTTTTCTTAAGAGTCATATTTCACATCCAAATACAAATTAGGGGCGAATTTGCCACTCAAAAAGTGTGAATATCGTATTTGCAACTTATTTTCGTTAAGAGTCATATTTCACTTCGCAATACAAATTAGGGGCAAATTTACCACTCAAAAAGTGTGAATATCGTATTTGCAATTTATTTTCCTTAAGAGTCATATTTCACATCCAAATACAACAAATTAGGGGCAAATTTGCCACTCAAAAAGTGTGAATATCGTAATTGCAATTTATTTTCCTTAAGAGTCATATTTCACATCCAAACACAAATTAGGGGCGAATTTGCCACTCAAAAAGTGTGAATATCGTATTTGCAATTTATTCTCTTTAAGAGTCATATTTCACATCCAAATACAAATTAGGGGCAAATTTGCCACTCAAAAAGTGTAAATATCGTATTTGCAACTTATTTTCATTAAGAATCATATTTCGCTTCGCAATACAAATTAGGGGCAAATTTACCACTCAAAAAGTGTGAATATCGTATTAGCAATTTATTTTCCTTAAGAGTCATATTTCATTTCGAAATACAAATTAGGGGCAAATTTGCCACTCAAAAGATGTGAATATCGAATTTGCAATTTATTTTCCTTAAGATTCATATTTCACATCCAAATACAAATTAGGGGCGAATTTGCTACTTAAAAAGTGTGAATATCGTATTTGCAAATTATTTTCCTTAAGAGTCATATTTCACTTCGAAATACAAATTAGGGGCAAATTTGCCACTCAAAAAGTGCGAATATCGTATTTGCAATTTATTTTTCTTAAGAGTCATATTTCACATCCAAATACAAATTTGGGGCGAATTTGCCACTCAAAAAGTGTGAATATCGTATTTGCAACTTATTTTGATTAAGAGTCATATTTCACTTCGCAATACAAATTAGGGGCAAATTTACCACTCAAAAAGTGTGAATATCGTATTTGCAATTTATTTTCCTTAAGAGTCATATTTCACATCCAAATACAAATTAGGGGCAAATTTGCCACTCAAAAAGTGTGAATATCGTATTTGCAGTTTATTTTTCTTACGAGTCATATTTCACATCCAAATACAAATTAGGGGCGAATTTGCCACTCAAAAAGTGTGAATATCGTATTTGCAATTTATTTTCTTTAAGAGTAATATTTCACATCCAAATACAAATTAGGGGCAAATTTTCCACTCAAAAAATGTGAATATCGTATTTGCAATTTATTTTTCTTAAGAGTCATATTTCACATCCAAATACAAATTAGGGGCAAATTTGCCACTCAAAAAATGTAAATATCGTATTTGCAATTTATTTTCCTTAAGAGTCATATTTCACATCCAAATATAACAAATTAGGGGCAAATTTGCCACTCAAAAAGTGTGAATATCGTATTTGCAATTTATTTTCCTTAAGAGTCATATTTCACATCCAAATACAAATTAGGGGCGAATTTGCCACTCAAAAAGTGAGAATATCGTATTTGCAATTTATTCTCCTTAAGAGTCATATTTCACATCCAAATACAAATTAGGGGCAAATTTGCCACTCAAAAAGTGGGAATATCGTATTTGCAACTTATTTTCATTAAGAATCATATTTCACTTCGCAATAGAAATTAGGGGTAAATTTACCACTCAAAAAGTGTGAATATCGTATTTACAATTTATTTTCCTTAAGAGTCATATTTCACTCCGAAATACAAATTAGGGGCAAATTTGCCACTCAAAAAATGTGATTATCGTATTTGCAAATTATTTTCCTTAAGAGTCATATTTCACATCCAAATAAAAATTAGGGGCGAATTTCCTACCCAAAAAGTGTGAATATCGTATTTGCAATTTATTTTTCTTAAGAGTAATATTTCACATCCAAATACAAATTAGGGGCGAAATTGCCACTCAAAAAGTGTGAATATCGTATTTGCAACTTATTTTCATTAAGAGTCATATTTCACTTCGCAATACAAATTAGGGGCAAATTTACCACTCAAAAAGTGTGAATATCGTATTTGCAATTTATTTTCCTTAAGAGTCATATTTCACTTCGAAATACAAATTATGGGCAAATTTGCCACTCAAAAATTGTGAATATCGTATTTGCAATTTATTTTCCTGAAGAGTCATATTTCACATCCAAATACAAATTCGGGGCAAATTTACCACTCAAAAAGTGTGAATATAGTATTTGCAATTTATTTTCCTTAAGAGTCATATTTCACATCCAAATACAACAAATTAGGGGCAAATTTGCCACTCAAAAAGTGTGAATATCGTATTTGCAATTTATTTTCCTTAAGAGTCATATTTCACATCCAAATACAAATTAGGGGCAAATTTGCCACTCAAAAAGTGTGAATATCGTATTTGCAGTTTATTTTTCTTACGAGTCATATTTCACATCCAAATACAAATTAGGGGCGAATTTGCCACTCAAAAAGTGTGAATATCGTATTTGCAATTTATTTTCTTTAAGAGTTATATTTCACATCCAAATACAAATTAGGGGCAAATTTTCCACTCAAAAAGTATGAATATCGTATTTGCAATTTATTTTCCTTAAGAGTCATATTTCACATCCAAATACAAATTAGGGGCGAATTTGCCACCCAAAAAGTGTGAATATCGTATTTGCAATTTATTTTTCTTAAGAGTAATATTTCACATCCAAATACAAATTAGGGGCGAAATTGCCACTCAAAAAGTGTGAATATCGTATTTGCAACTTATTTTCATTATGAGTCATATTTCACTTCGCAATACAAATTAGGGGCAAATTTGCCACTCAAAAAATGTAAATATCGTATTTGCAATTTTTTTTTTCCTTAAGAGTCATATTTCACATCCAAATACAAATTAGGGGCGAATTTGCCACTCAAAAAGTGTGAATATCGTATTTGAAATTTATTTTCTTTAAGATTCATATTTCACCTCCAAATACAAATTAGGGGCAAATTTGCCACTCAAAAAGTGTGAATATCGTATTTGCAATTTATTTTCTTCAAGAATCATATTTCACATACAAATACAAATTAGGGGCAAATTTGCCGCTCAAAAAGTATGAATATCGTATTTGCAATTTATTTTCCTTAAGAGTCATATTTCACATCCAAACACAAATTAGGGGCGAATTTGCCACTCAAAAAGTATAAATATCGTATTTGAAATTTATTTTCTTTAAGATTCATATTTCACCTCCAAATACAAATTAGGGGCAAATTTGCCACTCAAAAAGTGTGAATATCGTATTTGCAATTTATTTTTCTTAAGAGTCATATTTCACATCCAAATACAAATTAGGGGCGAATTTGCCACTCATAAAGTGTGAATATCGTATTTGCAACTTATTTTCGTTAAGAGTCATATTTCACTTCGCAATACAAATTAGGGGCAAATTTACCACTCAAAAAGTGTGAATATCGTATTTGCAATTTATTTTCTTTAAGAGTCATATTTCACATCCAAATACAACAAATTAGGGGCAAATTTGCCACTCAAAAAGTGTGAATATCGTAATTGCAATTTATTTTCCTTAAGAGTCATATTTCACATCCAAACACAAATTAGGGGCGAATTTGCCTCTCAAAAAGTGTGAATATCGTATTTGCAATTTATTCTCTTTAAGAGTCATATTTCACATCCAAATACAAATTAGGGGCAAATTTGCCACTCAAAAAGTGTGAATATCGTATTTGCAACTTATTTTCATTAAGAATCATATTTCACTTCGCAATACAAATTAGGGGCAAATTTACCACTCAAAAAGTGTGAATATCGTATTAGCAATTTATTTTCCTTAAGAGTCATATTTCACATCCAAATACAAATTAGGGGCGAATTTGCTACACAAAAAGTGTGAATATCGTATTTGCTAATTATTTTCCTTAAGAGTCATATTTCACTTCGAAATACAAATTAGGGGCAAATTTGCCACTCAAAAAGTGTGAATATCGTATTTGCAATTTATTTTTCTTAAGAGTCATATTTCACATCCAAATACAAATTAGGGGCGAATTTGCCACTCAAAAAGTATGAATATCGTATTTGCAACTTATTTTGATTAAAAGTCATATTTCACTTCGCAATACAAATTAGGGGCAAATTTACCACTCAAAAAGTGTGAATATCGTATTTGCAATTTATTTTCCTTAAGAGTCATATTTCACATCCAAATACAAATTAGGGGCAAATTTGCCACTCAAAAAGTGTGAATATCGTATTTGCAGTTTATTTTTCTTACGAGTCATATTTCACATCCAAATACAAATTAGGGGCGAATTTGTCACTCAAAAAGTGTGAATATCGTATTTGCAATTTATTTTCTTTAAGAGTTATATTTCACATCCAAATACAAATTAGGGGCAAATTTTCCACTCAAAAAGTGTGAATATCGTATTTGCCATTTATTTTTCTTAAGAGTCATATTTCACATCCAAATACAAATTAGGGGCGAATTTGTCAATCAAAAAGTGTGAATATCGTATTTGCAACTTATTTTCATTAAGAGTCATATTTCACTTCGCAATACAAATTACGGGAAAATTTACCACTCAAAAAGTGTGAATATCGTATTTTCAATTTATTTTCCTTAAGAGTCATATTTCACTTCGAAATACAAATTAGGGGCAAATTTGCCACTCAAAAAATGTAAATATCGTATTTGCAATTTATTTTCCTTAAGAGTCATATTTCACATCCAAATACAACAAATTAGGGGCAAATTTGCCACTCAAAAAGTGTGAATATCGTATTTGCAATTTATTTTCCTTAAGAGTCATATTTCACATCCAAATACAAATTAGGGACGAATTTGCCACTCAAAAAGTGAGAATATCGTATTTGAAATTTATTCTCCTTAAGAGTCATATTTCACATCCAAACACAAATTAGGGGCGAATTTGCCACTCAAAAAGTGTGAATATCGTATTTGCAATTTATTCTCTTTAAGAGTCATATTTCACATCCAAATACAAATTAGGGGCAAATTTGCCACTCAAAAAGTGTGAATATCGTATTTGCAACTTATTTTCATTAAGAATCATATTTCGCTTCGCAATACAAATTAGGGGCAAATTTACCACTCAAAAAGTGTGAATATCGTATTAGCAATTTATTTTCCTTAAGAGTCATATTTCATTTCGAAATACAAATTAGGGGCAAATTTGCCACTCAAAAGATGTGAATATTGTATTTGCAATTTATTTTCCTTAAGATTCATATTTCACATCCAAATACAAATTAGGGGCGAATTTGCTACTCAAAAAGTGTGAATATCGTATTTGCAAATTATTTTCCTTAAGAGTCATATTTCACTTCGAAATACAAATTAGGGGCAAATTTGCCACTCAAAAAGTGCGAATATCGTATTTGCAATTTATTTTTCTTAAGAGTCATATTTCACATCCAAATACAAATTATGGGCGAATTTGCCACTCAAAAAGTGTGAATATCGTATTTGCAACTTATTTTGATTAAGAGTCATATTTCACTTCGCAATACAAATTAGGGGCAAATTTACCACTCAAAAAGTGTAAATATCGTATTTGCAATTTATTTTCCTTAAGAGTCATATTTCACATCCAAATACAAATTAGGGGCAAATTTGCCACTCAAAAAGTGTGAATATCGTATTTGCAGTTTATTTTTCTTACGAGTCATATTTCACATCCAAATACAAATTAGGGGCGAATTTGCCACTCAAAAAGTGTGAATATCGTATTTGCAATTTATTTTCTTTAAGAGTAATATTTCACATCCAAATACAAATTAGGGGCAAATTTTCCACTCAAAAAGTGTGAATATCGTATTTGCAATTTATTTTTCTTAAGAGTCATATTTCACATCCAAATACAAATTAGGGGCAAATTTGCCACTCAAAAAATGTAAATATCGTATTTGCAATTTATTTTCCTTAAGAGTCATATTTCACATCCAAATACAACAAATTAGGGGCAAATTTGCCACTCAAAAAGTGTGAATATCGTATTTGCAATTTATTTTCCTTAAGAGTCATATTTCACATCCAAATACAAATTAGGGGCGAATTTGCCACTCAAAAAGTGAGAATATCGTATTTGCAATTTATTCTCCTTAAGAGTCATATTTCACATCCAAATACAAATTAGGGGCAAATTTGCCACTCAAAAAGTGTGAATATCGTATTTGCAACTTATTTTCATTAAGAATCATATTTCACTTCGCAATAGAAATTAGGGGTAAATTTACCACTCAAAAAGTGTGAATATCGTATTTACAATTTATTTTCCTTAAGAGTCATATTTCACTCCGAAATACAAATTAGGGGCAAATTTGCCACTCAAAAAATGTGAATATCGTATTTGCAAATTATTTTCCTTAAGAGTCATATTTCACATCCAAATACAAATTAGGGGCGAATTTCCTACCCAAAAAGTGTGAATATCGTATTTGCAATTTATTTTTCTTAAGAGTAATATTTCACATCCAAATACAAATTAGGGGCGAAATTGCCACTCAAAAAGTGTGAATATCGTATTTGCAACTTATTTTCATTAAGAGTCATATTTCACTTCGCAATACAAATTAGGGGCAAATTTACCACTCAAAAAGTGTGAATATCGTATTTGCAATTTATTTTCCTTAAGAGTCATATTTCACTTCGAAATACAAATTATGGGCAAATTTGCCACTCAAAAATTGTGAATATCGTATTTGCAATTTATTTTCCTGAAGAGTCATATTTCACATCCAAATACAAATTCGGGGCAAATTTACCACTCAAAAAGTGTGAATATAGTATTTGCAATTTATTTTCCTTAAGAGTCATATTTCACATCCAAATACAACAAATTAGGGGCAAATTTGCCACTCAAAAAGTGTGAATATCGTATTTGCAATTTATTTTCCTTAAGAGTCATATTTCACATCCAAATACAAATTAGGGGCAAATTTGCCACTCAAAAAGTGTGAATATCGTATTTGCAGTTTATTTTTCTTACGAGTCATATTTCACATCCAAATACAAATTAGGGGCGAATTTGTCACTCAAAAAGTGTGAATATCGTATTTGCAATTTATTTTCTTTAAGAGTTATATTTCACATCCAAATACAAATTAGGGGCAAATTTTCCACTCAAAAAGTGTGAATATCGTATTTGCAATTTATTTTCCTTAAGAGTCATATTTCACATCCAAATACAAATTAGGGGCGAATTTGCCACCCAAAAAGTGTGAATATCGTATTTGCAATTTATTTTTCTTAAGAGTAATATTTCACATCCAAATACAAATTAGGGGCGAAATTGCCACTCAAAAAGTGTGAATATCGTATTTGCAACTTATTTTCATTAAGAGTCATATTTCACTTCGCAATACAAATTAGGGGCAAATTTGCCACTCAAAAAATGTAAATATCGTATTTGCAATTTTTTTTTTCTTTAAGAGTCATATTTCACATCCAAATACAAATTAGGGGCGAATTTGCCACTCAAAAAGTGTGAATATCGTATTTGAAATTTATTTTCTTTAAGATTCATATTTCACCTCCAAATACAAATTAGGGGCAAATTTGCCACTCAAAAAGTGTGAATATCGTATTTGCAATTTATTTTTCTTAAGAGTCATATTTCACATCCAAATACAAATTAGGGGCGAATTTGCCACTCAAAAAGTGTGAATATCGTATTTGCAACTTATTTTCGTTAAGAGTCATATTTCACTTCGCAATACAAATTAGGGGCAAATTTACCACTCAAAAAGTGTGAATATCGTATTTGCAATTTATTTTCCTTAAGAGTCATATTTCACATCCAAATACAACAAATTAGGGGCAAATTTGCCACTCAAAAAGTGTGAATATCGTAATTGCAATTTATTTTCCTTAAGAGTCATATTTCACATTCAAACACAAATTAGGGGCGAATTTGCCACTCAAAAAGTGTGAATATCGTATTTGCAATTTATTCTCTTTAAGAGTCATATTTCACATCCAAATACAAATTAGGGGCAAATTTGCCACTCAAAAAGTGTGAATATCGTATTTGCAACTTATTTTCATTAAGAATCATATTTCGCTTCGCAATACAAATTAGGGGCAAATTTACCACTCAAAAAGTGTGAATATCGTATTAGCAATTTATTTTCCTTAAGAGTCATATTTCATTTCGAAATACAAATTAGGGGCAAATTTGCCACTCAAAAGATGTGAATATCGTATTTGCAATTTATTTTCCTTAAGATTCATATTTTACATCCAAATACAAATTAGGGGCGAATTTGCTACTCAAAAAGTGTGAATATCGTATTTGCAAATTATTTTCCTTAAGAGTCATATTTCACTTCGAAATACAAATTAGGGGCAAATTTGCCACTCAAAAAGTGCGAATATCGTATTTGCAATTTATTTTTCTTAAGAGTCATATTTCACATCCAAATACAAATTAGGGGCGAATTTGCCACTCAAAAAGTGTGAATATCGTATTTGCAACTTATTTTGATTAAGAGTCATATTTCACTTCGCAATACAAATTAGGGGCAAATTTACCACTCAAAAAGTGTGAATATCGTATTTGCAATTTATTTTCCTTAAGAGTCATATTTCACATCCAAATACAAATTAGGGGCAAATTTGCCACTCAAAAAGTGTGAATATCGTATTTGCAGTTTATTTTTCTTACGAGTCATATTTCACATCCAAATACAAATTAGGGGCGAATTTGCCACTCAAAAAGTGTGAATATCGTATTTGCAATTTATTTTCTTTAAGAGTAATATTTCACATCCAAATACAAATTAGGGGCAAATTTTCCACTCAAAAAGTGTGAATATCGTATTTACAATTTATTTTTCTTAAGAGTCATATTTCACATCCAAATACAAATTAGGGGCAAATTTGCCACTCAAAAAATGTAAATATCGTATTTGCAATTTATTTTCCTTAAGAGTCATATTTCACATCCAAATACAACAAATTAGGGGCAAATTTGCCACTCAAAAAGTGTGAATATCGTATTTGCAATTTATTTTCCTTAAGAGTCATATTTCACATCCAAATACAAATTAGGGGCGAATTTGCCACTCAAAAAGTGAGAATATCGTATTTGCAATTTATTCTCCTTAAGAGTCATATTTCACATCCAAATACAAATTAGAGGGAAATTTGCCACTCAAAAAGTGTGAATATCGTATTTGCAACTTATTTTCATTAAGAATCATATTTCACTTCGCAATAGAAATTAGGGGTAAATTTACCACTCAAAAAGTGTGAATATTGTATTTACAATTTATTTTCCTTAAGAGTCATATTTCACTCCGAAATACAAATTAGGGGCAAATTTGCCACTCAAAAAGTGTGAATATCGTATTTGCAATTTATTTTCCTTAAGAGTCATATTTCACATCCAAATACAAATTAGGGGCAAATTTGTCACTCAAAAAGTGTGAATATCGTATTTGCAGTTTATTTTTCTTACGAGTCATATTTCACATCCAAATACAAATTAGGGGCGAATTTGCCACTCAAAAAGTGTGAATATCGTATTTGCAATTTATTTTCTTTAAGAGTTATATTTCACATCCAAATACAAATTAGGGGCAAATTTTCCACTCAAAAAGTGTGAATATCGTATTTGCAATTTATTTTCCTTAAGAGTCATATTTCACATCCAAATACAAATTAGGGGCGAATTTGCCACCCAAAAAGTGTGAATATCGTATTTGCAATTTATTTTTCTTAAGAGTAATATTTCACATCCAAATACAAATTAGGGGTGAAATTGCCACTCAAAAAGTGTGAATATCGTATTTGCAACTTATTTTCATTAAGAGTCATATTTCACTTCGCAATACAAATTAGGGGCAAATTTGCCACTCAAAAAATGTAAATATCGTATTTGCAATTTTTTTTTTCCTTAAGAGTCATATTTCACATCCAAATACAAATTAGGGGCGAATTTGCCACTCAAAAAGTGTGAATATCGTATTTGAAATTTATTTTCTTTAAGATTCATATTTCACCTCCAAATACAAATTAGGGTAAATTTGCCACTCAAAAAGTGTGAATATCGTATTTGCAATTTATTTTCTTCAAGAATCATATTTCACATACAAATACAAATTAGGGGCAAATTTGCCGCTCAAAAAGTATGAATATCGTATTTGCAATTTATTTTCCTTAAGAGTCATATTTCACATCCAAATACAAATTAGGGGCGAATTTGCCACTCAAAAAGTATAAATATCGTATTTGAAATTTATTTTCTTTAAGATTCATATTTCACCTCCAAATACAAATTAGGGGCAAATTTGCCACTCAAAAAGTGTGAATATCGTATTTGCAATTTATTTTTCTTAAGAGTCATATTTCACATCCAAATACAAATTAGGGGCGAATTTGCCACTCATAAAGTGTGAATATCGTATTTGCAACTTATTTTCGTTAAGAGTCATATTTCACTTCGCAATACAAATTAGGGGCAAATTTACCACTCAAAAAGTGTGAATATCGTATTTGCAATTTATTTTCTTTAAGAGTCATATTTCACATCCAAATACAACAAATTAGGGGCAAATTTGCCACTCAAAAAGTGTGAATATCGTAATTGCAATTTATTTTCCTTAAGAGTCATATTTCACATCCAAACACAAATTAGGGGCGAATTTGCCACTCAAAAAGTGTGAATATCGTATTTGCAATTTATTCTCTTTAAGAGTCATATTTCACATCCAAATACAAATTAGGGGCAAATTTGCCACTCAAAAAGTGTGAATATCGTATTTGCAACTTATTTTCATTAAGAATCATATTTCACTTCGCAATACAAATTAGGGGCAAATTTACCACTCAAAAAGTGTGAATATCGTATTAGCAATTTATTTTCCTTAAGAGTCATATTTCACATCCAAATACAAATTAGGGGCGAATTTGCTACACAAAAAGTGTGAATATCGTATTTGCTAATTATTTTCCTTAAGAGTCATATTTCACTTCGAAATACAAATTAGGGGCAAATTTGCCACTCAAAAAGTGTGAATATCGTATTTGCAATTTATTTTTCTTAAGAGTCATATTTCACATCCAAATACAAATTAGGGGCGAATTTGCCACTCAAAAAGTATGAATATCGTATTTGCAACTTATTTTGATTAAGAGTCATATTTCACTTCGCAATACAAATTAGCGGCAAATTTACCACTCAAAAAGTGTGAATATCGTATTTGCAATTTATTTTCCTTAAGAGTCATATTTCACATCCAAATACAAATTAGGGGCAAATTTGCCACTCAAAAAGTGTGAATATCGTATTTTCAGTTTATTTTTCTTACGAGTCATATTTCACATCCAAATACAAATTAGGGGCGAATTTGCCACTCAAAAAGTGTGAATATCGTATTTGCAATTTATTTTCTTTAAGAGTTATATTTCACATCCAAATACAAATTAGGGGCAAATTTTCCACTCAAAAAGTGTGAATATCGTATTTGCCATTTATTTTTCTTAAGAGTCATATTTCACATCCAAATACAAATTAGGGGCGAATTTGTCACTCAAAAAGTGTGAATATCGTATTTGCAACTTATTTTCATTAAGAGTCATATTTCACTTCGCAATACAAATTACGGGAAAATTTACCACTCAAAAAGTGTGAATATCGTATTTTCAATTTATTTTCCTTAAGAGTCATATTTCACTTCGAAATACAAATTAGGGGCAAATTTGCCACTCAAAAAATGAAAATATCGTATTTGCAATTTATTTTCCTTAAGAGTCATATTTCACATCCAAATACAACAAATTAGGGGCAAATTTGCCACTCAAAAAGTGTGAATATCGTATTTGCAATTTATTTTCCTTAAGAGTCATATTTCACATCCAAATACAAATTAGGGGCGAATTTGCCACTCAAAAAGTGAGAATATCGTATTTGAAATTTATTCTCCTTAAGAGTCATATTTCACATCCAAATACAAATTAGGGGCAAATTTGCCACTCAAAAAGTGTGAATATCGTATTTGCAACTTATTTTCATCAAGAATCATATTTCACTTCGCAATACAAATTATGGGCAAATTTACCACTCAAAAAGTGTGAATATCGTAGTTGCAATTTATTTTCCTTAAGAGTCATATTTTACTTCGAAATACAAATTTGGGGCAAATTTGCCACTCAAAAAATGTGAATATCGTATTTGCAATTTATTTTTCTTAAGAATCATATTTCACATTCAAATACAAATTAGGGGCGAATTTGCAACTCAAAAAGTGTGAATATCGTATTTGCAACTTATTTTCATCAAGAATCATATTTCACTTCGCAATACAAATTATGGGCAAATTTACCACTCAAAAAGTGTGAATATCGTAGTTGCAATTTATTTTCCTTAAGAGTCATATTTTACTTCGAAATACAAATTTGGGGCAAATTTGCCACTCAAAAAATGTGAATATCGTA
The DNA here is from genome assembly GCA_949592205.1 of Helichrysum umbraculigerum. Classification (NCBI taxonomy): domain Eukaryota; kingdom Viridiplantae; phylum Streptophyta; class Magnoliopsida; order Asterales; family Asteraceae; genus Helichrysum; species Helichrysum umbraculigerum. The sequence goes on from CATIUR010000001.1 coordinate 100,951,014, forward strand.
TTTGCAATTTATTTTTCTTAAGAATCATATTTCACATCCAAATACAAATTAGGGGCGAATTTGCAACTCAAAAAGTGTGAATATCGTATTTGCAACTTATTTTCATTAAGAGTCATATTTCACCTCGCAATACAAATTAGAGGCAAATTTGCCACTCAAAAAGTGTGAATATCGTATTTGCAATTTATTTTCTTCAAGAATCATATTTCACATACAAATACAAATTAGGGGCAAATTTGCCACTCAAAAAGTATGAATATCGAATTTGCAATTTATTTTCCTTAAGAGTTATATTTCACATCCAAATACAAATTAGGGGCGAATTTGCCACTCAAAAAGTGTAAATATCGTATTTGCAATTGATTTTCTTTAAGAGTCATATTTCACCTCCAAATACAAATTAGGGGCAAATTTACCACTCAAAAAGTGTGAATATCGTATTTGCAATTTATTTTTCTTAAGAGTCATATTTCACATCCAAATACAAATTAGGGGCGAATTTGCCACTCAAAAAGTGTGAATATCGTATTTGCAACTTATTTTCATTAAGAGTCATATTTCACTTCGCAATACAAATTACGGGAAAATTTACCACTCAAAAAGTGTGAATATCGTATTTTCAATTTATTTTCCTTAAGAGTCATATTTCACTTCGAAATACAAATTAGGGGCAAATTTGCCACTAAAAAAATGTGAATATCGTATTTGCAATTTATTTTCCTTAAGAGTCATATTTCATATCCAAATACAACAAATTAGGGGCAAATTTGCCACTCAAAAAGTGTGAATATCGTATTTGCAATTTATTTTCCTTAAGAGTCATATTTCACATCCAAATACAAATTAGGAGCGAATTTGCCACTCAAAAAGTGAGAATATCGTATTTGCAATTTATTCTCCTTAAGAGTCATATTTCACATCCAAATACAAATTAGGGGCAAATTTGCCACTCAAAAAGTGTGAATATCGTATTTGCAACTTATTTTCATTAAGAATCATATTTCACTTCGCAATAGAAATTAGGGGTAAATTTACTACTCAAAAAGTGTGAATATCGTATTTGCAATTTATTTTCCTTAAGAGTTATATTTCACATCCAAATAAAAATTAGGGCGAATTTGCCACTAAAAAGTGTGAATATCGTATTTGCAACTTATTTTCATTAAGAGTCATATTTCATTTCGCAATACAAATTAGGGGCAAATTTGCTACTCAAAAAGTGTGAATATCGTATTTACAATTTATTTTCTTTAAGATTTATATTTCACATCCAAATACAAATTAGGGGCAAATTTGCCACTCAAAAAGTGTGAATATCGTATTTGCAATTTATTTTTCTTAAGAGTTATATTTCACATCCAAATACAAATTAGGGGCGAATTTGCCACTCAAAAAGTGTGAATATCGTATTTGCAACTTATTTTGATTAAGAGTCATATTTCACTTCGCAATACAAATTAGGGGCAAATTTACCACTCAAAAAGTGTGAATATCGTATTTGCAATTTATTTTCCTTAAGAGTCATATTTCACATCTAAATACAAATTATGGGCAAATTTGCCAATCAAAAAGTGTGAATATCTTATTTGCAATTTATTTTTCTTACGAGTCATATTTCACATCCAAATACAAATTAGGGGCGAATTTTCCACTCAAAAAGTGTGAATATCGTATTTGCAATTTATTCTGTTTAAGAGTCATATTTCACATCCAAATACAAATTAGGGGCGAATTTGCAACTCAAAAAGTGTGAATATCGTATTTGCAACTTATTTTCATCAAGAATCATATTTCACTTCGCAATACAAATTATGGGCAAATTTACCACTCAAAAAGTGTGAATATCGTAGTTGCAATTTATTTTCCTTAAGAGTTATATTTTACTTCGAAATACAAATTTGGGGCAAATTTGCCACTCAAAAAATGTGAATATCGTATTTGCAATTTATTTTTCTTAAGAATCATATTTCACATCCAAATACAAATTAGGGGCGAATTTGCCACTCAAAAAGTGTGAATATCGTATTTGCAACTTATTTTCATTAAGAGTCATATTTCACCTCGCAATACAAATTAGGGGCAAATTTGCCACTCAAAAAGTGTGAATATCGTATTTGCAATTTATTTTCTTCAAGAATCATATTTCACATACAAATACAAATTAGGGGCAAATTTGCCACTCAAAAAGTATGAATATCGTATTTGCAATTTATTTTCCTTATGAATTATATTTCACATCCAAATACAAATTAGGGGCGAATTTGCCATTCAAAAAGTGTAAATATCGTATTTGCAATTGATTTTCTTTAAGAGTCATATTTCACCTCCAAATACAAATTAGGGGCAAATTTACCACTCAAAAAGTGTGAATATCGTATTTGCAATTTATTTTTCTTAAGAGTCATATTTCACATCCAAATACAAATTAGGGGCGAATTTGCCACTCAAAAAGTGTGAATATCGTATTTGCAACTTATTTTCATTAAGAGTCATATTTCACTTCGCAATACAAATTACGGGAAAATTTACCACTCAAAAAGTGTGAATATCGTATTTTCAATTTATTTTCCTTAAGAGTCATATTTCACTTCGAAATACAAATTAGGGGCAAATTTGCCACTAAAAAAATGTGAATATCGTATTTGCAATTTATTTTCCTTAAGAGTCATATTTCATATCCAAATACAACAAATTAGGGGCAAATTTGCCACTCAAAAAGTGTGAATATCGTATTTGCAATTTATTTTCCTTAAGAGTCATATTTCACATCCAAATACAAATTAGGGGCGAATTTGCCACTCAAAAAGTGATAATATCGTATTTGCAATTTATTCTCCTTAAGAGTCATATTTCACATCCAAATACAAATTAGGGGCAAATTTGCCACTCAAAAAGTGTGAATATCGTATTTGCAACTTATTTTCATTAAGAATCATATTTCACTTCGCAATAGAAATTAGGGGTAAATTTACTACTCAAAAAGTGTGAATATCGTATTTGCAATTTATTTTCCTTAAGAGTCATATTTCACATCCAAATAAAAATTAGGGCGAATTTGCCACTAAAAAGTGTGAATATCGTATTTGCAACTTATTTTTATTAAGAGTCATATTTCATTTCGCAATACAAATTAGGGGCAAATTTGCTACTCAAAAAGTGTGAATATCGTATTTACAATTTATTTTCTTTAAGATTTATATTTCACATCCAAATACAAATTAGGGGCAAATTTTCCTCTCAAAAAGTGTGAATATCGTATTTGCAATTTATTTTTCTTAAGAGTCATATTTCACATCCAAATACAAATTAGGGGCGAATTTGCCACTCAAAAAGTGTGAATATCGTATTTGCAACTTATTTTCATTAAGAGTCATATTTCACTTCGCAATACAAATTACGGGAAAATTTACCACTCAAAAAGTGTGAATATCGTATTTTCAATTTATTTTCCTTAAGAGTCATATTTCACTTCGAAATACAAATTAGGGGCAAATTTGCCACTAAAAAAATGTGAATATCGTATTTGCAATTTATTTTCCTTAAGAGTCATATTTCACATCCAAATACAACAAATTAGGGGCAAATTTGCCACTCAAAAAGTGAGAATATCGTATTTGCAATTTATTCTCCTTAAGAGTCATATTTCACATCCAAATACAAATTAGGGGCAAATTTGCCACTCAAAAAGTGTGAATATCGTATTTGCAACTTATTTTCATTAAGAATCATATTTCACTTCGCAATAGAAATTAGGGGTAAATTTACCACTCAAAAAGTGTGAATATCGTATTTGCAATTTATTTTCCTTAAGAGTCATATTTCACTCCGAAATACAAATTAGGGGCAAATTTGCCACTCAAAAAATGTGAATATCGTATTTGCAAATTATTTTCCTTAAGAGTCATATTTCACATCCAAATACAAATTAGGGGCGAATTTGCTACTCAAGAAGTGTGAATATCGTATTTGCAATTTATTTTTCTTAAGAGTAATATTTCACATCCAAATACAAATTAGGGGCGAAATTGTCACTCAAAAAGTGTGAATATCGTATTTGCAACTTATTTTCATTAAGAGTCATATTTCACTTCGCAAAACAAATTAGGGGCAAATTTACCACTCAAAAAATGTGAATATCGTATTTGCAATTTATTTTCCTTAAGAGTCATATTTCACTTCGAAATACAAATTATGGGCAAATTTGCCACTCAAAAAATGTGAATATCGTATTTGCAATTTATTTTCCTGAAGAGTCATATTTCACATCCAAATACAAATTCGGGGCAAATTTACCACTCAAAAAGTGTGAATATCGTATTTGCAATTTATTTCCTTATGAGTCATATTTCACATCCAAATACAAATTAGGGGCAAATTTGCCACTAAAAAAATGTGAATATCGTATTTGCAATTTATTTTCCTTAAGAGTCATATTTCACATCCCAATATAAATTAGGGGCGAATTTGCCACTCAAAAAGTGTGAATATCGTATTTGCAACTTATTTTCCTTAAGAGTCATATTTCACATCGAAATACAAATGAGGGGCAAATTTGCCACTCAAAAAGTGTGAAAATGGTATTTTCAATTTATTTTCCTTAAGAGTCATATTTCACATCCATATACAAATTTGGGGCGAATTTGCAACTCAAAAATTGTGAATATAGTATTTGCAATTTATTCTTTTTAAGAATCATATTTTACATTCAAATACAAATTAGGGGCAAATTTGCCATTCAAAAAGTGTGAATATCGTATTTGCAACTTATTTTCATTAAGAATCATATTTCACTTCGCAATACAAATTAGGGGCAAATTTACCACTCAAAAAGTTTGAATATCGTATTTGTAATTTATTTTCCTTAAGAGTCATATTTCATTTCGAAATACAAATTAGGGCAAATTTGCCACTCAAAAAATGTGAATATCGTATTTGCAATTTATTTTCCTTAAGAGTCATATTTCACATCCAAATACAAATTAGGGGCAAATTTACCACTCAAAAAGTGTGAATATCGTATTTGCAATTTATTTTCCTTAAGAGTCATATTTCACTTCGAAATACAAATTAGGGGCAAATTTGCCACTCAAAAAATGTGAATATCGTATTTGCAATTTATTTTTCTTAAGAGTCATATTTCACATACAAAAACAAATTAGGGGCGAATTTGCCACTCAAAAAGTGTGAATATCGTATTTGCAACTTATTTTCCTTAAGAGTCATATTTCACTTCGAAATACAAATTAGGGGCAAATTTGCCACTCAAAAAGTGTGAAAATGGTATTTGCAATTTATTTTCCTTAAGAGTCATATTTCACATCCAAATACAAATTAGGAGCGAATTTGCCACTCAGAAAGTGTGAATATCGTATTTGCAATTTATTTTCTTTAAGAGTCATATTTCACCTCCAAGTACAAATTAGGAGCAAATTTGCCACTCAAAAAGTGTGAATATCGTATTTGCAATTTATTTTTCTTAAGAATCATATTTCACATCCAAATACAAATTATGGGCGAATTTGCCACTCAAAAAGTGTGAATATCGTATTTGCAACTTATTTTCATTAAGAGTCATATTTCACCTCGCAATACAAATTAGGGGCAAATTTGCCACTCAAAAAGTGTGAATATCGTATTTGCAATTTATTTTCTTCAAGAATCATATTTCACATACAAATACAAATTAGGGGCAAATTTGCCACTCAAAAAGTATGAACATCGTATTTGCAATTTATTTTCCTTAAGAGTCATATTTCACATCCAAATACAAATTAGGGGCGAATTTGCTACTCAAAAAGTGTAAATATCGTATTTGAAATTTATTTTCTTTAAGATTCATATTTCACCTCCAAATACAAATTAGGGGCAAATTTGCCACTCAAAAAGTGTGAATATCGTATTTGCAATTTATTTTTCTTAAGAGTCATATTTCACATCCAAATACAAATTAGGGGCGAATTTGCCACTCAAAAAGTTTGAATATCGTATTTGCAACTTATTTTCATTAAGAGTCATATTTCACTTCGCAATACAAATTAGGGGCAAATTTACCACTCAAAAAGTGTGAATATCGTATTTGCAATTTATTTTTCTTAAGAGTCATATTTCATTTCGGAATACAAATTAGGGGCAAATTTGCCACTCAAAAGATGTGAATATCGTATTTGCAATTTATTTTCCTTAAGATTCATATTTCACATCCAAATACAAATTAGGGGCGAATTTGCTACTCAAAAAGTGTGAATATCGTATTTGCAAATTATTTTTCTTAAGAGTCATATTTCACTTCATAATACAAATTAGGGGCAAATTTGCCGCTCAAAAAGTGTGAATATCGTATTTGCAATTTATTTTTCTTAAGAGTCATATTTCACATCCAAATACAAATTATGGGCGAATTTGCCACTCAAAAAGTGTGAATATTGTATTTGCAACTTATTTTGATTAAGAGTCATATTTCACTTCGCAATACAAATTAGGGGCAAATTTACCAGTCAAAAAGTGTGAATATCGTATTTGCAATTTATTTTCCTTAAGAGTCATATTTCACATCCAAATACAAATTAGGGGCAAATTTGCCACTAAAAAAGTGTGAATATCGTATTTGCAATTTATTTTTCTTACGAGTCATATTTCACATCCAAATACAAATTAGGTGCGAATTTGCCACTCAAAAAGTGTGAATATCGTATTTGCAATTTATTCTCTTTAAGAGTCATATTTCACATCCAAATATAAATTAGGGGCGAATTTGCAACTCAAAAAGTGTGAATATCGTATTTGCAACTTATTTTCATCAAGAATCATATTTCACTTCGCAATACAAATTATGGGCAAATTTACCACTCAAAAAGTGTGAATATCGTAGTTGCAATTTATTTTCCTTAAGAGTCAGATTTTACTTCGAAATACAAATTTGGGGCAAATTAGCCACTCAAAAAATGTGAATATCGTATTTGCAATTTATTTTTCTTAAGAATCATATTTCACTTCCAAATACAAATTAGGGGCGAATTTGCCACTCAAAAAGTGTGAATATCGTATTTGCAACTTATTTTCATTAAGAGTCATATTTCACCTCGCAATACAAATTAGGGGCAAATTTGCCACTCAAAAAGTGTGAATATCGTATTTGCAATTTATTTTCTTCAAGAATCATATTTCACATACAAATACAAATTAGGGGCAAATTTGCCACTCAAAAAGTATGAATATCGTATTTGCAATTTATTTTCCTTAAGAGTTATATTTCACATCCAAATACAAATTAGGGGCGAATTTGCCACTCAAAAAGTGTAAATATCGTATTTGCAATTGATTTTCTTTAAGAGTCATATTTCACCTCCAAATACAAATTAGGGCAAATTTACCACTCAAAAAGTGTGAATATCGTATTTGCAATTTATTTTTCTAAAGATTCATATTTCACATCCAAATACAAATTACGGGCGAATTTGCCACTCAAAAAGTGTGAATATCGTATTTGCAACTTATTTTCATTAAGAGTCATATTTCACTTCGCAATACAAATTAGGGGCAAATTTACCACTCAAAAAGTGTGAATATCGTATTTGCAATTTATTTTCCTTAAGAGTCATATTTCAAATCCAAATACAACAAATTAGGGGCAAATTTGCCACTTAAAAATTGTGAATATCGTAACTGCAATTTATTTTCCTTAAGAGTCATATTTCACATCCAAACACAAATTAGGGTCGAATTTGCCACTCAAAAAGTGTGAATATCATATTTGCAATTTATTCTCTTTAAGAGTCATATTTCACATCCAAATATAAATTAGGGTCAAATTTGCCACTCAAAAAGTGTGAATATCGTATTTGCAACTTATTTTCATTAAGAATCATATTTCAATTCGCAATACAAATTAGGGGCAAATTTACCACTCAAAAAGTGTGAATATCGTATTAACAATTTATTTTCCTTAAGAGTCATATTTCATTTCGAAATACAAATTAGGGGTAAATTTGCCACTCAAAAGAAGTGAATATCATATTTGCAATTTATTTTCCTTAAGAGTCATATTTCACATCCAAATACAACAAATTAGGGGCAAATTTGCTACTCAAAAATTGTGAATATCGTAACTGCAATTTATTTTCCTTAAGAGTCATATTTCACATCCAAATACAAATTAGGGTTGAATTTACTCAAAAAGTGTGAATATCATATTTGCAATTTATTCTCTTTAAGAGTCATATTTCACATCAAAATACAAATTAGGGTCAAATTTGCCACTCAAAAAGTGTGAATATCGTATTTGCAACTTATTTTGATTAAGAGTCATATTTCACTTCGCAATACAAATTAGGGCCAAATTTACCACTCAAAAAGTGTGAATATCGTATTTGCAATTTATTTTCCTTAAGAGTCATATTTCACATCCAAATACAACAAATTTGGGGCAAATTTGCCACTCAAAAAGTGTGAATATCGTATTTGCAATTTATTTTCTTTAAGAGTCATATTTCACATACAAATACAAATTAGAGGCAAATTTGCAACTCAAAAACTGTGAATATCGTAATTGCATTTTATTTTCCTTAAGAGTCATATTTCACATCCAAACACAAATTAGGGGCGAATTTGCCATTCAAAAAGTGTGAATATCGTATTTGCAACTTATTTTCCCTAACAGTCATATTTAACTTCGAAATACAAATTAGGGGCGAATTTGCCACTCAAAAAGTGTGAATATCGTATTTGCAACTTATTTTCCTTAAGAGTCATATTTCACTTCGAAATACAAATTAGGGGCAAATTTGCCACTCAAAAAGTGTGAAAATGGTATTTGCAATTTATTTTCCTTAAGAGTCATATTTCACATCCAAATACAAATTAGGAGCGAATTTGCCACTCATAAAGTGTGAATATCGTATTTGCAATTTATTTTCTTTAAGAGTCATATTTCACCTCCAAATACAAATTAGGAGCAAATTTGCCACTCAAAAAGTGTGAATATCGTATTTGCAATTTATTTTTCTTAAGAATCATATTTCACATCCAAATACAAATTATGGGCGAATTTGCCACTCAAAAATTGAGAATATCGTATTTGCAACTTATTTTCATTAAGAGTCATATTTCACCTCGCAATACAAATTAGGGGCAAATTTGCCACTCAAAAAGTGTGAATATCGTATTTGCAATTTATTTTCTTCAAGAATCATATTTCACATACAAATACAAATTAGGGCAAATTTGCCACTCAAAAAGTATGAATATCGTATTTGCAATTTATTTTCCTTAAGAGTCATATTTCAAATCCAAATACAAATTAGGGGCGAATTTGCTACTCAAAAAGTGTAAATATCGTATTTGAAATTTATTTTCTTTAAGATTCATATTTCACCTCCAAATACAAATTAGGGGTAAATTTGCCACTCAAAAAGTGTGAATATCGTATTTGCAATTTATTTTCATTAAGAGTCATATTTCACTTCGCAATACAAATTAGGGGCAAATTTGCCACTCAAAAAGTGTGAATATCGTATTTGCAATTTATTTTCTTCAAGAATCATATTTCACATACAAATACAACAAATTAGGGGCAAATTTGCCACTCAAAAAGTATGAATATCGTATTTGCAATTTATTTTCCTTATGAATTATATTTCACATCCAAATACAAATTAGTGGCGAATTTGCCACTCAAAAAGTGTAAATATCGTATTTGCAATTGATTTTCTTTAAGAGTCATATTTCACCTCCAAATACAAATTAGGGGCAAATTTACCACTCAAAAAGTGTGAATATCGTATTTGCAATTTATTTTTCTTAAGAGTCATATTTCACATCCAAATACAAATTAGGGGCGAATTTGCCACTCAAAAAGTGTGAATATCGTATTTGCAACTTATTTTCATTAAGAGTCATATTTCACTTCGCAATACAAATTACGGGAAAATTTACCACTCAAAAAGTGTGAATATCGTATTTTCAATTTATTTTCCTTAAGAGTCATATTTCACTTCGAAATACAAATTAGGGGCGAATTTGCCACTAAAAAAATGTGAATATCGTATTCGCAATTTATTTTCCTTAAGAGTCATATTTCACTTCATAATACAAATTAGAGGCAAATTTGACACTCAAAAAGTGTGAATATCGTATTTGCAATTTATTTTTCTTAAGAGTCATATTTCACATCCAAATACAAATTAGGGGCGAATTTGCCACTCAAAAAGTGTGAATATCGTATTTGCAACTTATTTTGATTAAGAGTCATATTTCACTTCGCAATACAAATTAGGGGCAAATTTACCAGTCAAAAAGTGTGAATATCGTATTTGCAATTTATTTTCCTTAAGAGTCATATTTCACATCCAAATACAAATTAGGGGCAAATTTGCCACTAAAAAAGTGTGAATATCGTTTTTGCAATTTATTTTTCTTACGAGTCATATTTCACATCCAAATACAAATTAGGGGCGAATTTGCCACTCAAAAAGTGTGAATATCGTATTTGCAATTTATTCTCTTTAAGAGTCATATTTCACATCCAAATATAAATTAGGGGCGAATTTGCAACTCAAAAAGTGTGAATATCGTATTTGCAACTTATTTTCATCAAGAATCATATTTCACTTCGCAATACAAATTATGGGCAAATTTACCACTCAAAAAGTGTGAATATCGTAGTTGCAATTTATTTTCCTTAAGAGTCATATTTTACTTCGAAATACAAATTCGGGGCAAATTTGCCACTAAAAAAATGTGAATATCGTATTTGCAATTTATTTTTCTTAAGAATCATATTTCACATCCAAATACAAATTAGGGGCGAATTTGCCACTCAAAAAGTGTGAATATCGTATTTGCAACTTATTTTCATTAAGAGTCATATTTCACCTCGCAATACAAATTAGGGGCAAATTTGCCACTCAAAAAGTGTGAATATCGTATTTGCAATTTATTTTCTTCAAGAATCATATTTCACATACAAATACAAATTAGGGGCAAATTTGCCACTCAAAAAGTATGAATATCGTATTTGCAATTTATTTTCCTTATGAGTTATATTTCACATCCGAATACAAATTAGGGGCGAATTTGCCAATCAAAAAGTGTAAATATCGTATTTGCAATTGATTTTCTTTAAGAGTCATATTTCACCTCCAAATACAAATTAGGGGCAAATTTACCACTCAAAAAGTGTGAATATCGTATTTGCAATTTATTTTTCTTAAGAGTCATATTTCACATCCAAATACAAATTAGGGGCGAATTTGCCACTCAAAAAGTGTGAATATCGTATTTGCAACTTATTTTCATTAAGAGTCATATTTCACTTCGCAATACAAATTAGGGGCAAATTTACCACTCAAAAAGTGTGAATATCGTATTTGCAATTTATTTTCCTTAAGAGTCATATTTCACATCCAAATACAACAAATTAGGGGCAAATTTGCCACTTAAAATTATGAATATCGTAACTGCAATTTATTTTCCTTAAGAGTCATATTTCACATCCAAACACAAATTAGGGTCGAATTTGCCACTCAAAAAGTGTGAACATCATATTTGCAATTTATTCTCTTTAAGAGTCATATTTCACATCCAAATACAAATTAGGGTCAAATTTGCCACTCAAAAAGTGTGAATATCGTATTTGCAACTTATTTTCATTAAGAATCATATTTCAATTCGCAATACAAATTGGGGGCAAATTTACCACTCAAAAAGTGTGAATATCGTATTTGCAATTTATTTTCCTTAAGAGTCATATTTCACATCCAAATACAACAAATTTGAGGCAAATTTGCCACTCAAAAAGTGTGAATATCGTATTAACAATTTATTTTCCTTAAGAGTCATATTTCATTTCGAAATACAAATTAGGGGCAAATTTGCCACTCAAAAGATGTGAATATCGTATTTGCAATTTATTTTCCTTAAGAGTCATATTTCACATCCAAATACAACAAATTAGGGGCAAATTTGCCACTCAAAAATTGTGAATATCGTAACTGCAATTTATTTTCCTTAAGAGTCATATTTCACATCCAAACACAAATTAGGGTCGAATTTGCCACTCAAAAAGTGTGAATATCATATTTGCAATTTATTCTCTTTAAGAGTCATATTTCACATCAAAATACAAATTAGGGTCAAATTTGCCACTCAAAAAGTGTGAATATCATATTTGCAACTTATTTTGATTAAGAGTCATATTTCACTTCGCAATACAAATTAGTGGCAAATTTACCACTCAAAAAGTGTGAATATCGTATTTGCAATTTATTCTCTTTAAGAGTCATATTTCACATCCAAATATAAATTAGGGGCGAATTTGCAACTCAAAAAGTGTGAATATCGTATTTGCAACTTATTTTCATCAAGAATCATATTTCACTTCGCAATACAAATTATGGGCAAATTTACCACTCAAAAAGTGTGAATATCGTAGTTGTAATTTATTTTCCTTAAGAGTCATATTTTACTTCGAAATACAAATTTGGGGCAAATTTGCCACTAAAAAAATGTGAATATCGTATTTGCAATTTATTTTTCTTAAGAATCATATTTCACATCCAAATACAAATTAGGGGCGAATTTGCCACTCAAAAAGTGTGAATATCGTATTTGCAACTTATTTTCATTAAGAGTCATATTTCACCTCGCAATACAAATTAGGGGCAAATTTGCCACTCAAAAAGTGTGAATATCGTATTTGCAATTTATTTTCTTCAAGAATCATATTTCACATACAAATACAAATTAGGGGCAAATTTGCCACTCAAAAAGTATGAATATCGTATTTGCAATTTATTTTCCTTATGAGTTATATTTCACATCCAAATACAAATTAGGGGCGAATTTGCCATTCAAAAAGTGTAAATATCGTATTTGCAATTGATTTTCTTTAAGAGTCATATTTCACCTCCAAATACAAATTAGGGGCAAATTTACCACTCAAAAAGTGTGAATATCGTATTTGCAATTTATTTTTCTTAAGAGTCATATTTCACATCCAAATACAAATTAGGGGCGAATTTGCCACTCAAAAAGTGTGAATATCGTATTTGCAACTTATTTTCATTAAGAGTCATATTTCACTTCGCAATACAAATTAGGGGCAAATTTACCACTCAAAAAGTGTGAATATAGTATTTGCAATTTATTTTCCTTAAGAGTCATATTTCACATCCAAATACAACAAATTAGGGGCAAATTTGCCACTTAAAAATTGTGAATATCGTAACTGCAATTTATTTTCCTTAAGAGTCATATTTCACATCCAAACACAAATTAGGGTCGAATTTGCCACTCAAAAAGTGTGAATATCATATTTGCAATTTATTCTCTTTAAGAGTCATATTTCACATCCAAATACAAATTAGGGTCAAATTTGCCACTCAAAAAGTGTGAATATCGTATTTGCAACTTATTTTCATTAAGAATCATATTTCAATTCGCAATACAAATTAGGGGCAAATTTACCACTCAAAAAGTGTGAATATCGTATTTGCAATTTATTTTCCTTAAGAGTCATATTTCACATCCAAATACAACAAATTTGAGGCAAATTTGCCACTCAAAAAGTGTGAATATCGTATTAACAATTTATTTTCCTTAAGAGTCATATTTCATTTCGAAATACAAATTAGGGGCAAATTTGCCACTCAAAAGATGTGAATATCGTATTTGCAATTTATTTTCCTTAAGAGTCATATTTCACATCCAAATACAACAAATTAGGGGCAAATTTGCCACTCAAAAATTGTGAATATCGTAACTGCAATTTATTTTCCTTAAGAGTCATATTTCACATCCAAACACAAATTAGGGTCGAATTTGCCACTCAAAAAGTGTGAATATCATATTTGCAATTTATTCTCTTTAAGAGTCATATTTCACATCAAAATACAAATTAGGGTCAAATTTGCCACTCAAAAAGTGTGAATATCGTATTTGCAACTTATTTTGATTAAGAGTCATATTTCACTTCGCAATACAAATTAGGGGCAAATTTACCACTCAAAAAGTGTGAATATCGTATTTGCAATTTATTTTCCTTAAGAGTGATATTTCACATCCAAATACAACAAATTTGGGGCAAATTTGCAACTCAAAAGTGTGAATATCGTATTTGCAATTTATTTTCTTTAAGAGTCATATTTCACATACAAATACAAATTAGAGGCAAATTTGCAACTCAAAAACTGTGAATATCGTAATTGCATTTTATTTTCCTTAAGAGTCATATTTCACATCCAAACACAAATTAGGGGCGAATTTGCCATTCAAAAAGTGTGAATATCGTATTTGCAACTTATTTTCCTTAAGAGTCAAATTTAACTTCGAAATACAAATTAGGGGCGAATTTGCCACTCAAAAAGTGTGAATATCGTATTTGCAACTTATTTTCCTTAAGAGTCATATTTCACTTCGAAATACAAATTAGGTGCAAATTTGCCACTCAAAAATTGTGAAAATGGTATTTGCAATTTATTTTCCTTAAGAGTCATATTTCACATCCAAATACAAATTAGGAGCGAATTTGCCACTCAGAAAGTGTGAATATCGTATTTGCAATTTATTTTCTTTAAGAGTCATATTTCACCTCCAAATACAAATTAGGAGCAAATTTGCCACTCAAAAAGTGTGAATATCGTATTTGCAATTTATTTTTCTTAAGAATCATATTTCACATCCAAATACAAATTATGGGCGAATTTGCCACTCAAAAAGTGAGAATATCGTATTTGCAACTTATTTTCATTAAGAGTCATATTTCACCTCGCAATACAAATTAGGGGCAAATTTGCCACTCAAAAAGTGTGAATATCGTATTTGCAATTTATTTTCTTCAAGAATCATATTTCACATACAAATACAAATTAGGGGCAAATTTGCCACTCAAAAAGTATGAATATCGTATTTGCAATTTATTTTCCTTAAGAGTCATATTTCACATCCAAATACAAATTAGGGGCGAATTTACTACTCAAAAAGTGTAAATATCGTATTTGAAATTTATTTTCTTTAAGATTCATATTTCACCTCCAAATACAAATTAGGGGCAAATTTGCCACTCAAAAAGTGTGAATATCGTATTTGCAATTTATTTTTCTTAAGAGTCATATTTCACATCCAAATAGAAATTAGGGGCGAATTTGCCACTCAAAAAGTTTGAATATCGTATTTGCAACTTATTTTCATTAAGAGTCATATTTCACTTCGCAATACAAATTAGGGGCAAATTTACCATTCAAAAAGTGTGAATATCGTATTTGCAATTTATTTTTCTTAAGAGTCATATTTCACATCCAAATACAACAAATTAGGGGCAAATTTGCCACTCAAAAAGTGTGAATATCGTAATTGCAATTTATTTTCCTTAAGAGTCATATTTCACATCCAAACACAAATTATGGGCGAATTTGCCACTCAAAAAGTCTGAATATCGTATTTGCAATTTATTCTCTTTAAGAATCATATTTCACATCCAAATACAAATTAGGGGCAAATTTGCCACTCAAAAAGTGTGAATATCGTATTTCCAACTTATTTTCGTTAAGAATCATATTTCACTTCGCAATACAAATTAGGGGCAAATTTACCACTCAAAAAGTGTGAATATCGTATTAGCAATTTATTTTCCTTAAGAGTCATATTTCATTTCGGAATACAAATTAGGGGCAAATTTTCCACTCAAAAGATGTGAATATCGTATTTGCAATTTATTTTCCTTAAGATTCATATTTCACATCCAAATACAAATTAGGGGCGAATTTGCTACTCAAAAAGTGTGAATATCGTATTTGCAAATTATTTTCCTTAAGAGTCATATTTCACTTCATAATACAAATTAGGGGCAAATTTGCCACTCAAAAAGTGTGAATATCGTATTTGCAATTTATTTTTCTTAAGAGTCATATTTCACATCCAAATACAAATTAGGGGCGAATTTGCCACTCAAAAAGTGTGAATATCGTATTTGCAACTTATTTTGATTAAGAGTCATATTTCACTTCGCAATACAAATTAGGGGCAAATTTACCAGTCAAAAAGTGTGAATATCGTATTTGCAATTTATTTTCCTTAAGAGTCATATTTCACATCCAAATACAAATTAGGGGCAAATTTGCCACTAAAAAAGTGTGAATATCGTATTTGCAATTTATTTTTCTTACGAGTCATATTTCACATCCAAATACAAATTAGGGGCGAATTTGCCACTCAAAAAGTGTGAATATCGTATTTGCAATTTATTCTCTTTAAGAGTCATATTTCACATCCAAATACAAATTAGGGGCGAATTTGCCACTCAAAAAGTGTGAATATCGTATTTGCAACTTATTTTCATTAAGAGTCATATTTCACTTCGCAATACAAATTAGGGGCAAATTTGCCACTCAAAAAGTGTGAATATCGTATTTCCAACTTATTTTCATTAAGAATCATATTTCATTTCGCAATACAAATTAGGGGCAAATTTACCACTCAAAAAGTGTGAATATCGTATTAGCAATTTATTTTCCTTAAGAGTCATATTTCATTTCGAAATACAAATTAGGAGCAAATTTGCCACTCAAAAGATGTGAATATCGTATTTGCAATTTATTTTCCTTAAGATTCATATTTCACATCCAAATACAAATTAGGGGCGAATTTGCTACTCAAAAAGTGTGAATATCGTATTTGCAAATTATTTTCCTTAAGAGTCATATTTCACTTCATAATACAAATTAGGGGCAAATTTGCCACTCAAAAAGTGTGAATATCGTATTTGCAATTTATTTTTCTTAAGAGTCATATTTCACATCCAAATACAAATTAGGGGCGAATTTGCCACTCAAAAAGTGTGAATATCGTATTTGCAACTTATTTTGATTAAGAGTCATATTTCACTTCGCAATACAAATTAGGGGCAAATTTACCAGTCAAAAAGTGTGAATATCGTATTTGCAATTTATTTTCCTTAAGAGTCATATTTCACATCCAAATACAAATTAGGGGCAAATTTGCCACTAAAAAAGTGTGAATATCGTTTTTGCAATTTATTTTTCTTACGAGTCATATTTCACATCCAAATACAAATTAGGGGCGAATTTGCCACTCAAAAAGTGTGAATATCGTATTTGCAATTTATTCTCTTTAAGAGTCATATTTCACATCCAAATATAAATTAGGGGCGAATTTGCAACTCAAAAAGTGTGAAAATATCGTATTTGCAACTTATTTTCATCAAGAATCATATTTCATTTCGCAATACAAATTATGGGCAAATTTACCACTCAAAAAGTGTGAATAACGTAGTTGCAATTTATTTTCCTTAAGAGTCATATTTTACTTCGAAATACAAATTTGGGGCAAATTTGCCACTAAAAAAATGTGAATTTCGTATTTGCAATTTATTTTTCTTAAGAATCATATTTCACATCCAAATACAAATTAGGGGCGAATTTGCCACTCAAAAAGTGTGAATATCGTATTTGCAACTTATTTTCATTAAGAGTCATATTTCACCTCGCAATACAAATTAGGGGCAAATTTGCCACTCAAAAAGTGTGAATATCGTATTTGCAATTTATTTTCTTCAAGAATCATATTTCACATACAAATACAAATTAGGGGCAAATTTGCCACTCAAAAAGTATGAATATCGTATTTGCAATTTATTTTCCTTATGAGTTATATTTCACATCCAAATACAAATTAGGGGCGAATTTGCCATTCAAAAAGTGTAAATATCGTATTTGCAATTGATTTTCTTTAAGAGTCATATTTCACCTCCAAATACAAATTAGGGGCAAATTTACCACTCAAAAAGTGTGAATATCGTATTTGCAATTTATTTTTCTTAAGAGTCATATTTCACATCCAAATACAAATTAGGGGCGAATTTGCCACTCAAAAAGTGTGAATATCGTATTTGCAACTTATTTTCATTAAGAGTCATATTTCACTTCGCAATACAAAATAGGGGCAAATTTACCACTCAAAAAGTGTGAATATCGTATTTGCAATTTATTTTCCTTAAGAGTCATATTTCACATCCAAATACAACAAATTAGGGGCAAATTTGCCACTTAAAAATTGTGAATATCGTAACTGCAATTTATTTTCCTTAAGAGTCATATTTCACATCCAAACACAAATTAGGGTCGAATTTGCCACTCAAAAAGTGTGAATATCATATTTGCAATTTTTCTCTTTAAGAGTCATATTTCACATCCAAATACAAATTAGGGTCAAATTTGCCACTCAAAAAGTGTGAATATCGTATTTGCAACTTATTTTCATTAAGAATCATATTTCAATTCGCAATACAAATTAGGGGCAAATTTACCACTCAAAAAGTGTGAATATCGTATTTGCAATTTATTTTCCTTAAGAGTCATATTTCACATCCAAATACAACAAATTTGAGGCAAATTTGCCACTCAAAAAGTGTGAATATCGTATTAACAATTTATTTTCCTTACGAGTCATATTTCATTTCGAAATACAAATTAGGGGCAAATTTGCCACTCAAAAGATGTGAATATCGTATTTGCAATTTATTTTCCTTAAGAGTCATATTTCACATCCAAATACAACAAATTAGAGGCAAATTTGCCACTCAAAAATTGTGAATATCGTAACTGCAATTTATTTTCCTTAAGAGTCATATTTCACATCCAAACATAAATTAGGGTCGAATTTGCCACTCAAAAAGTGTGAATATCATATTTGCAATTTATTCTCTTTAAGAGTCATATTTCACATCAAAATACAAATTAGGGTCAAATTTGCCACTCAAAAAGTGTGAATATCGTATTTGCAACTTATTTTGATTAAGAGTCATATTTCACTTCGCAATACAAATTAGGGGCAAATTTACCACTCAAAAAGTGTGAATATCGTATTTGCAATTTATTCTCTTTAAGAGTCATATTTCACATCCAAATATAAATTAGGGGCGAATTTGCAACTCAAAAAGTGTGAATATCGTATTTGCAACTTATTTTCATCAAGAATCATATTTCACTTCGCAATACAAATTATGGGCAAATTTACCACTCAAAAAGTGTGAATATCGTAGTTGCAATTTATTTTCCTTAAGAGTCATATTTTACTTCGAAATACAAATTTGGGGCAAATTTGCCACTAAAAAAATGTGAATATCGTATTTGCAATTTATTTTTCTTAAGAATCATATTTCACATCCAAATACAAATTAGGGGCGAATTTGCCACTCAAAAAGTGTGAATATCGTATTTGCAACTTATTTTCATTAAGAGTCATATTTCACCTCGCAATACAAATTAGGGGCAAATTTGCCACTCAAAAAGTGTGAATATCGTATTTGCAATTTATTTTCTTCAAGAATCATATTTCACATACAAATACAAATTAGGGGCAAATTTGCCACTCAAAAAGTATGAATATCGTATTTGCAATTTATTTTCCTTATGAGTTATATTTCACATCCAAATACAAATTAGGGGCGAATTTGCCATTCAAAAAGTGTAAATATCGTATTTGCAATTGATTTTCTTTAAGAGTCATATTTCACCTCCAAATACAAATTAGGGGCAAATTTACCACTCAAAAAGTGTGAATATCGTATTTGCAATTTATTTTTCTTAAGAGTCATATTTCACATCCAAATACAAATTAGGGGCGAATTTGCCACTCAAAAAGTGTGAATATCGTATTTGCAACTTATTTTCATTAAGAGTCATATTTCACTTCGCAATACAAATTAGGGGCAAATTTACCACTCAAAAAGTGTGAATATCGTATTTGCAATTTATTTTCCTTAAGAGTCATATTTCACATCCAAACACAACAAATTAGGGGCAAATTTGCCACTTAAAAATTGTGAATATCGTAACTGCAATTTATTTTCCTTAAGAGTCATATTTCACATCCAAACACAAATTAGGGTCGAATTTGCCACTCAAAAAGTGTGAATATCATATTTGCAATTTATTCTCTTTAAGAGTCATATTTCACATCCAAATACAAATTATGGTCAAATTTGCCACTCAAAAAGTGTGAATATCGTATTTGCAACTTATTTTCATTAAGAATCATATTTCAATTCGCAATACAAATTAGGGGCAAATTTACCACTCAAAAAGTGTGAATATCGTATTTGCAATTTATTTTCCTTAAGAGTCATATTTCACATCCAAATATAACAAATTTGAGGCAAATTTGCCACTCAAAAAGTGTGAATATCGTATTAACAATTTATTTTCCTTAAGTGTCATATTTCATTTCGAAATACAAATTAGGGGCAAATTTGCCACTCAAAAGATGTGAATATCGTTTTTGCAATTTATTTTCCTTAAGAGTCATATTTCACATCCAAATACAACAAATTAGGGGCAAATTTGCCACTCAAAAATTGTGAATATCATAACTGCAATTTATTTTCCTTAAGAGTCATATTTCACATCCAAACACAAATTAGGGTCGAATTTGCCACTCAAAAAGTGTGAATATCATATTTGCAATTTATTCTCTTTAAGAGTCATATTTCACATCAAAATACAAATTAGGGTCAAATTTGCCACTCAAAAAGTGTGAATATCGTATTTGCAACTTATTTTGATTAAGAGTCATATTTCACTTCGCAATACAAATTAGGGGCAAATTTACCACTCAAAAAGTGTGAATATCGTATTTGCAATTTATTTTCCTTAAGAGTGATATTTCACATCCAAATACAACAAATTTGGGGCAAATTTGCAACTCAAAAGTGTGAATATCGTATTTGCAATTTATTTTCTTTAAGAGTCATATTTCACATACAAATACAAATTAGAGGCAAATTTGCAACTCAAAAACTGTGAATATCGTAATTGCATTTTATTTTCCTTAAGAGTCATATTTCACATCCAAACACAAATTAGGGGCGAATTTGCCATTCAAAAAGTGTGAATATCGTATTTGCAACTTATTTTCCTTAAGAGTCAAATTTAACTTCGAAATACAAATTAGGGGCGAATTTGCCACTCAAAAAGTGTGAATATCGTATTTGCAACTTATTTTCCTTAAGAGTCATATTTCACTTCGAAATACAAATTAGGGGCAAATTTGCCACTCAAAAAGTGTGAAAATGGTATTTGCAATTTATTTTCCTTAAGAGTCATATTTCACATCTAAATACAAATTAGGAGCGAATTTGCCACTCAGAAAGTGTGAATATCGTATTTGCAATTTATTTTCTTTAAGAGTCATATTTCACCTCAAAATACAAATTAGGAGCAAATTTGCCACTCAAAAAGTGTGAATATCGTATTTGCAATTTATTTTTCTTAAGAATCATATTTCACATCCAAATACAAATTATGGGCGAATTTGCCACTCAAAAAGTGAGAATATCGTATTTGCAACTTATTTTCATTAAGAGTCATATTTCACCTCGCAATACAAATTAGGGGCAAATTTGCCACTCAAAAAGTGTGAATATTGTATTTGCAATTTATTTTCTTCAAGAATCATATTTCACATACAAATACAAATTAGGGGCAAATTTGCCACTCAAAAAGTATGAATATCGTATTTGCAATTTATTTTCCTTAAGAGTCATATTTCACATCCAAATACAAATTAGGGGCGAATTTGCTACTCAAAAAGTGTAAATATCGTATTTGAAATTTATTTTCTTTAAGATTCATATTTCACCTCCAAATACAAATTAGGGGCAAATTTGCCACTCAAAAAGTGTGAATATCGTATTTGCAATTTATTTTTCTTAAGTGTCATATTTCACATCCAAATACAAATTAGGGGCGAATTTGCCACTCAAAAAGTTTGAATATCGTATTTGCAACTTATTTTCATTAAGAGTCATATTTCACTTCGCAATACAAATTAGGGGCAAATTTACCACTCAAAAAGTGTGAATATCGTATTTGCAATTTATTTTTCTTAAGAGTCATATTTCACATCCAAATACAACAAATTAGGGGCAAATTTGCCACTGAAAAAGTGTGAATATCGTAATTGCAATTTATTTTCCTTAAGAGTCATATTTCACATCCAAACACAAATTAGGGGCGAATTTGCCACTCAAAAAGTCTGAATATCGTATTTGCAATTTATTCTCTTTAAGAATCATATTTCACATCCAAATACAAATTAGGGGCAAATTTGCCACTCAAAAAGTGTGAATATCGTATTTCCAACTTATTTTCGTTAAGAATCATATTTCACTTCGCAATACAAATTAGGGGCAAATTTACCACTCAAAAAGTGTGAATATCGTATTAGCAATTTATTTTCCTTAAGAGTCATATTTCATTTCGGAATACAAATTAGGGGCAAATTTTCCACTCAAAAGATGTGAATATCGTATTTGCAATTTATTTTCCTTAAGATTCATATTTCACATCCAAATACAAATTAGGGGCGAATTTGCTACTCAAAAAGTGTGAATATCGTATTGGCAAATTATTTTCCTTAAGAGTCATATTTCACTTCATAATACAAATTAGGGGCAAATTTGCCACTCAAAAAGTGTGAATATCGTATTTGCAATTTATTTTTCTTAAGAGTCATATTTCACATCCAAATACAAATTAGGGGCGAATTTGCCACTCAAAAAGTGTGAATATCGTATTTGCAACTTATTTTGATTAAGAGTCATATTTCACTTCGCAATACAAATTAGGGGCAAATTTACCAGTCAAAAAGTGTGAATATCGTATTTGCAATTTATTTTCCTTAAGAGTCATATTTCACATCCAAATACAAATTAGGGGCAAATTTGCCACTAAAAAAGTGTGAATATCGTATTTGCAATTTATTTTTCTTACGAGTCATATTTCACATCCAAATAAAAATTAGGGGCGAATTTGCCACTCAAAAAGTGTGAATATCGTATTTGCAATTTATTCTCTTTAAGAGTCATATTTCACATCCAAATACAAATTAGGGGCGAATTTGCCACTCAAAAAGTGTGAATATCGTATTTGCAACTTATTTTCATTAAGAGTCATATTTCACTTCGCAATACAAATTAGGGGCAAATTTGCCACTCAAAAAGTGTGAATATCGTATTTGCAATTTATTTTCTTCAAGAATCATATTTCACATACAAATACAAATTAGGGGCAAATTTGCCACTCAAAAAGTATGAATATCGTATTTGCAATTTATTTTCCTTAAGAGTTATATTTCACATCCAAATACAAATTAGGGGCGAATTTGCCACTCAAAAAGTGTAAATATCGTATTTGCAATTGATTTTCTTTAAGAGTCATATTTCACCTCCAAATACAAATTAGGGCAAATTTACCACTCAAAAAGTGTGAATATCGTATTTGCAATTTATTTTTCTTAAGAGTAATATTTCACATCCAAATACAAATTAGGGGCGAATTTGCCACTCAAAAAGTGTGAATATCGTATTTGCAACTTATTTTCATTAAGAGTCATATTTCACTTCGCAATACAAATTAGGGGCAAATTTACCACTCAAAAAGTGTGAATATCGTATTTGCAATTTATTTTCCTTAAGAGTCATATTTCACATCCAAATACAACAAATTAGGGGCAAATTTGCCACTTAAAAATTGTGAATATCGTAACTGCAATTTATTTTCCTTAAGAGTCATATTTCACATCCAAACACAAATTAGGGTCGAATTTGCCACTCAAAAAGTATGAATATCATATTTGCAATTTATTCTCTTTAAGAGTCATATTTCACATCCAAATACAAATTAGGGTCAAATTTGCCACTCAAAAAGTGTGAATATCGTATTTGCAACTTATTTTCATTAAGAATCATATTTCAATTCGCAATACAAATTAGGGGCAAATTTACCACTCAAAAAGTGTGAATATCGTATTAACAATTTATTTTCCTTAAGAGTCATATTTCATTTTGAAATACAAATTAGGGGCAAATTTGCCACTCAAAAGATGTGAATATCGTATTTGCAATTTATTTTCCTTAAGAGTCATATTTCACATCTAAATACAACAAATTAGGGGCAAATTTGCCACTAAAAAATTGTGAATATCGTAACTGCAATTTATTTTCCTTAAGAGTCATATTTCACATCCAAACACAAATTAGGGTCGAATTTACTCAAAAAGTGTGAATATCATATTTGCAATTTATTCTCTTTAAGAGTCATATTTCACATCAAAATACAAATTAGGGTCAAATTTGCCACTCAAAAAGTGTGAATATCGTATTTGCAACTTATTTTGATTAAGAGTCATATTTCACTTCGCAATACAAATTAGGGGCAAATTTACCACTCAAAAAGTGTGAATATCGTATTTGCAACTTATTTTCCTTAAGAGTCATATTTCACATCCAAATACAACAAATTTGTGGCAAATTTGCCACTCAAAAAGTGTGAATATCGTATTTGCAATTTATTTTCTTTAAGAGTCATATTTCACATACAAATACAAATTAGAGGCAAATTTGCAACTCAAAAACTGTGAATATCGTAATTTGCATTTTATTTTCCTTAAGAGTCATATTTCACATCCAAACACAAATTAGGGGCGAATTTGCCATTCAAAAAGTGTGAATATCGTATTTGCAACTTATTTTCCTTAAGAGTCATATTTAACTTCGAAATACAAATTAGGGGCGAATTTGCCACTCAAAAAGTGTGAATATCGTATTTGCAACTTATTTTCCTTAAGAGTCATATTTCACTTCGAAATACAAATTAGCGGCAAATTTGCCACTCAAAAAGTGTGAAAATGGTATTTGCAATTTATTTTCCTTAAGAGTCATATTTCACATCCAAATACAAATTTGGAGCGAATTTGCCACTCAGAAAATGTGAATATCGTATTTGCAATTTATTTTCTTTAAGCGTCATATTTCACCTCCAAATACAAATTAGGAGCAAATTTGCCACTCAAAAAGTGTGAATATCGTATTTGCAATTTATTTTTCTTAAGAATCATATTTCACATCCAAATACAAATTATGGGCGAATTTGCCACTCAAAAAGTGAGAATATCGTATTTGCAACTTATTTTCATTAAGAGTCATATTTCACCTCGCAATACAAATTAGGGGCAAATTTGCCACTCAAAAAGTGTGAATATCGTATTTGCAATTTATTTTCTTCAAGAATCATATTTCACATACAAATACAAATTAGGGGCAAATTTGCCACTCAAAAAGTATGAATATCGTATTTGCAATTTATTTTTCTTTAAGAGTTATATTTCACATCCAAATACAAATTAGGGGCGAATTTGCCACTCAAAAAGTGTAAATATCGTATTTGCAATTGATTTTCTTTAATAGTCATATTTCACCTCCAAATACAAATTAGGGCAAATTTACCACTCAAAAAGTGTGAATATCGTATTTGCAATTTATTTTTCTTAAGAGTCATATTTCACATCCAAATACAAATTAGGGGCGAATTTGCCACTCAAAAAGTGTGAATATCGTATTTGCAACTTATTTTCATTAAGAGTCATATTTCACTTCGCAATACAAATTAGGGGCAAATTTACCACTCAAAAAGTGTGAATATCGTATTTACAATTTATTTTCCTTAAGAGTCATATTTCACATCCAAATACAACAAATTAGGGGCAAATTTGCCACTTAAAAATTGTGAATACCGTAACTGCAATTTATTTTCCTTAAGAGTCATATTTCACATCCAAACACAAATTAGGGTCGAATTTGCCACTCAAAAAGTATGAATATCATATTTGCAATTTATTCTCTTTAAGAGTCATATTTCACATCCAAATACAAATTAGGGTCAAATTTGCCACTTAAAAAGTGTGAATATCGTATTTGCAACTTATTTTCATTAAGAATCATATTTCAATTCGCAATACAAATTAGGGGCAAATTTACCACTCAAAAAGTGTGAATATCGTATTAACAATTTATTTTCCTTAAGAGTCATATTTCATTTCGAAATACAAATTAGGGGCAAATTTGCCACTCAAAAGATGTGAATATCGTATTTGCAATTTATTTTCCTTAAGAGTCATATTTCACATCTAAATACAACAAATTAGGGGCAAATTTGCCACTCAAAAATTGTGAATATCGTAACTGCAATTTATTTTCCTTAAGAGTCATATTTCACATCCAAACACAAATTAGGGTCGAATTTACTCAAAAAGTGTGAATATCATATTTGCAATTTATTCTCTTTAAGAGTCATATTTCACATCAAAATACAAATTAGGGTCAAATTTGCCACTCAAAAAGTGTGAATATCGTATTTGCAACTTATTTTGATTAAGAGTCATATTTCACTTCGCAATACAAATTAGGGGCAAATTTACCACTCAAAAAAGGTGAATATCGTATTTGCAATTTATTTTCCTTAAGAGTCATATTTCACATCCAAATACAACAAATTTGGGGCAAATTTGCCACTCAAAAAGTGTGAATATCGTATTTGCAATTTATTTTCTTTAAGAGTCATATTTCACATACAAATACAAATTAGAGGCAAATTTGCAACTCAAAAACTGTGAATATCGTAATTTGCATTTTAGTTTCCTTAAGAGTCATATGTCACATCCAAACACAAATTAGGGGCGAATTTGCCATTCAAAAAGTGTGAATATCGTATTTGCAACTTATTTTCCTTAAGAGTCATATTTAACTTCGAAATACAAATTAGGGGCGAATTTGCCACTCAAAAAGTGTGAATATCGTATTTGCAACTTATTTTCCTTAAGAGTCATATTTCACTTCGAAATACAAATTAAGGGCAAATTTGCCACTCAAAAAGTGTGAAAATGGTATTTGCAATTTATTTTCCTTAAGAGTCATATTTCACATCCAAATACAAATTAGGAGCGAATTTGCCACTAAGAAAGTGTGAATATCGTATTTGCAATTTATTTTCTTTAAGAGTCATATTTCACCTCCAAATACAAATTAGGAGCAAATTTGCCACTCAAAAAGTGTGAATATCGTATTTGCAATTTATTTTTCTTAAGAATCATATTTCACATCCAAATACAAATTATGGGCGAATTTGCCACTCAAAAAGTGAGAATATCGTATTTGCAACTTATTTTCATTAAGAGTCATATTTCACCTCGCAATACAAATTAGGGGCAAATTTGCCACTCAAAAAGTGTGAATATCGTATTTGCAATTTATTTTCTTCAAGAATCATATTTCACATACAAATACAAATTAGGGGCAAATTTGCCACTCAAAAAGTATGAATATCGTATTTGCAATTTATTTTCCTTAAGAGTTATATTTCACATCCAAATACAAATTAGGGGCGAATTTGCCACTCAAAAAGTGTAAATATCGTATTTGCAATTGATTTTCTTTAAGAGTCATATTTCACCTCCAAATACAAATTAGGGCAAATTTACTACTCAAAAAGTGTGAATATCGTATTTGCAATTTATTTTTCTTAAGAGTCATATTTCACATCCAAATACAAATTAGGGGCGAATTTGCCACTCAAAAAGTGTGAATATCGTATTTGCAACTTATTTTCATTAAGAGTCATATTTCACTTCGCAATACAAATTAGGGGCAAATTTACCACTCAAAAAGTGTGAATATCGTATTTGCAATTTATTTTCCTTAAGAGTCATATTTCACATCCAAACACAACAAATTAGGGGCAAATTTGCCACTTAAAAATTGTGAATATCGTAACTGCAATTTATTTTCCTTAAGAGTCATATTTCACATCCAAACACAAATTAGGGTCGAATTTGCCACTCAAAAAGTATGAATATCATATTTGCAATTTATTCTCTTTAAGAGTCATATTTCACATCCAAATACAAATTAGGGTCAAATTTGCCACTCAAAAAGTGTGAATATCGTATTTGCAACTTATTTTCATTAAGAATCATATTTCAATTCGCAATACAAATTAGGGGCAAATTTACCACTCAAAAAGTGTGAATATCGTATTAACAATTTATTTTCCTTAAGAGTCATATTTCATTTCGAAATACAAATTAGGGGCAAATTTGCCACTCAAAAGATGTGAATATCGTATTTGCAATTTATTTTCCTTAAGAGTCATATTTCACATCCAAATACAACAAATTAGGGGCAAATTTGCCACTCAAAAATTGTGAATATCGTAACTGCAATTTATTTTCCTTAAGAGTCATATTTCACATCCAAACACAAATTAGGGTCGAATTTACTCAAAAAGTGTGAATATCATATTTGCAATTTATTCTCTTTAAGAGTCATATTTCACATCAAAATACAAATTAGGGTCAAATTTGCCACTCAAAAAGTGTGAATATCGTATTTGCAACTTATTTTGATTAAGAGTCATATTTCACTTCGCAATACAAATTAGGGGCAAATTTACCACTCAAAAAGTGTGAATATCGTATTTGCAATTTATTTTCCTTAAGAGTCATATTTCACATCCAAATACAACAAATTTGGGGCAAATTTGCCACTCAAAAAGTGTGAATATCGTATTTGCAATTTATTTTCTTTAAGAGTCATATTTCACATACAAATACAAATTAGAGGCAAATTTGCAACTCAAAAACTGTGAATATCGTAATTGCATTTTATTTTCCTTAAGAGTCATATTTCACATCCAAACACAAATTAGGGGCGAATTTGCCATTCAAAAAGTGTGAATATCGTATTTGCAACTTATTTTCCTTAAGAGTCATATTTAACTTCGAAATACAAATTAGGGGCGAATTTGCCACTCAAAAAGTGTGAATATCGTATTTGCAACTTATTTTCCTTAAGAGTCATATTTCACTTCGAAATACAAATTAGGGGCAAATTTGCCACTCAAAAAGTGTGAAAATGGTATTTGCAATTTATTTTCCTTAAGAGTCATATTTCACATCCAAATACAAATTAGGAGCGAATTTGCCACTCAGAAAGTGTGAATATCGTATTTGCAATTTATTTTCTTTAAGAGTCATATTTCACCTCCAAATACAAATTAGGAGCAAATTTGCCACTCAAAAAGTGTGAATATCGTATTTGCAATTTATTTTTCTTAAGAATCATATTTCACATCCAAATACAAATTATGGGCGAATTTGCCACTCAAAAAGTGAGAATATCGTATTTGCAACTTATTTTCATTAAGAGTCATATTTCACCTCGCAATACAAATTAGGGGCAAATTTGCCACTCAAAAAGTGTGAATATCGTATTTGCAATTTATTTTCTTCAAGAATCATATTTCACATACAAATACAAATTAGGGGCAAATTTGCCACTCAAAAAGTATGAATATCGTATTTGCAATTTATTTTCCTTAAGAGTCATATTTCACATCCAAATACAAATTAGGGGCGAATTTGCTACTCAAAAAGTGTAAATATCGTATTTGAAATTTATTTTCTTTAAGATTCATATTTCACCTCCAAATACAAATTAGGGGCAAATTTGCCACTCAAAAAGTGTGAATATCGTATTTGCAATTTATTTTTCTTAAGAGTCATATTTCACATCCAAATACAAATTAGGGGCGAATTTGCCACTCAAAAAGTTTGAATATCGTATTTGCAACTTATTTTCATTAAGAGTCATATTTCACTTCGCAATACAAATTAGGGGCAAATTTACCATTCAAAAAGTGTGAATATCGTATTTGCAATTTATTTTTCTTAAGAGTCATATTTCACATCCAAATACAACAAATTAGGGGCAAATTTGCCACTCAAAAAGTGTGAATATTGTAATTGCAATTTATTTTCCTTAAGAGTCATATTTCACATCCAAACACAAATTAGGGGCGAATTTGCCACTCAAAAAGTCTGAATATTGTATTTGCAATTTATTCTCTTTAAGAATCATATTTCACATCCAAATACAAATTAGGGGCAAATTTGCCACTCAAAAAGTGTGAATATCGTATTTCCAACTTATTTTCGTTAAGAATCATATTTCACTTCGCAATACAAATTAGGGGCAAATTTACCACTCAAAAAGTGTGAATATCATATTAGCAATTTATTTTCCTTAAGAGTCATATTTCTTTTCGGAATACAAATTAGGGGCAAATTTGCCACTCAAAAGATGTGAATATCGTATTTGCAATTTATTTTCCTTAAGATTCATATTTCACATCCAAATACAAATTAGGGGCGAATTTGCTACTCAAAAAGTGTGAATATCGTATTTGCAAATTATTTTCCTTAAGAGTCATATTTCACTTCATAATACAAATTAGGGGCAAATTTGCCACTCAAAAAGTGTAAATATCGTATTTGCAATTTATTTTTCTTAAGAGTCATATTTCACATCCAAATACAAATTAGGGGCGAATTTGCCACTCAAAAAGTGTGAATATCGTATTTGCAACTTATTTTGATTAAGAGTCATATTTCACTTCGCAATACAAATTGGGGGCAAATTTTCCAGTCAAAAAGTGTGAATATCGTATTTGCAATTTATTTTCCTTAAGAGTCATATTTCACATCCAAATACAAATTAGGGGCAAATTTGCCACTAAAAAAGTGTGAATATCGTATTTGCAATTTATTTTTCTTACGAGTCATATTTCACATCCAAATACAAATTAGGGGCGAATTTGCCACTCAAAAAGTGTGAATATCGTATTTGCAATTTATTCTTTTTAAGAGTCATATTTCACATCCAAATATAAATTAGGGGCGAATTTGCAACTCAAAAAGTGTGAATATCGTATTTGCAACTTATTTTCATCAAAAATCATATTTCACTTCGCAATACAAATTATGGGCAAATTTACCACTCAAAAAGTGTGAATATCGTAGTTGCAATTTATTTTCCTTAAGAGTCATATTTTACTTCGAAATACAAATTTGGGGCAAATTAGCCACTCAAAAAATGTGAATATCGTATTTGCAATTTATTTTTCTGAAGAATCATATTTCATATCCAAATACAAATTAGGGGCGAATTTGCCACTCAAAAAGTGTGAATATCGTATTTGCAACTTATTTTCATTAAGAGTCATATTTCACCTCGCAATACAAATTAGGGGCAAAATTGCCACTCAAAAAGTGTGAATATCGTATTTGCAATTTATTTTCTTCAAGAATCATATTTCACATACAAATACAAATTAGGGGCAAATTTGCCACTCAAAAAGTATGAATATCGTATTTGCAATTTATTTTCCTTAAGAGTTATATTTCACATCCAAATACAAATTAGGGGCGAATTTGCCACTCAAAAAGTGTAAATATCGTATTTGCAATTGATTTTCTTTAAGAGTCATATTTCACCTCCAAATACAAATTAGGGCAAATTTATCACTCAAAAAGTGTGAATATCGTATTTGCAATTTATTTTTCTTAAGAGTCATATTTCACATCCAAATACAAATTAGGGGCGAATTTGCCACTCAAAAAGTGTGAATATCGTATTTGCAACTTATTTTCATTAAGAGTCATATTTCACTTCGCAATACAAATTAGGGGCAAATTTACCACTCAAAAAGTGTGAATATCGTATTTGCAATTTATTTTCCTTAAGAGTCATATTTCACATCCAAATACAACAAATTAGGGGCAAATTTGCCACTTAAAAATTGTGAATATCGTAACTGCAATTTATTTTCCTTAAGAGTCATATTTCACATCCAAACACAAATTAGGGTCGAATTTGCCACTCAAAAAGTATGAATATCATATTTGCAATTTATTCTCTTTAAGAGTCATATTTCACATCCAAATACAAATTAGGGTCAAATTTGCCACTCAAAAAGTGTGAATATCGTATTTGCAACTTATTTTCATTAAGAATCATATTTCAATTCGCAATACAAATTAGGGGCAAATTTACCACCAAAAAAGTGTGAATATCGTATTAACAATTTATTTTCCTTAAGAGTCATATTTCATTTCGAAATACAAATTAGGGGCGAATTTGCCACTCAAAAAGTGTGAATATCGTATTTGCAACTTATTTTCATTAAGAGTCATATTTCACCTCGCAATACAAATTAGGGGCAAATTTGCCACTCAAAAAGTGTGAATATCGTATTTGCAATTTATTTTCTTCAAGAATCATATTTCACATACAAATACAAATTAGGGGCAAATTTGCCACTCAAAAAGTATGAATATCGTATTTGCAATTTATTTTCCTTAAGAGTTATATTTCACATCCAAATACAAATTAGGGGCAAATTTGCCACTCAAAAATTGTGAATATCGTAACTGCAATTTATTTTCCTTAAGAGTCATATTTCACATCCAAACACAAATTAGGGTCGAATTTACTCAAAAAGTGTGAATATCATATTTGCAATTTATTCTCTTTAAGAGTCATATTTTACATCAAAATACAAATTAGGGGCGAATTTGCCACTCAAAAAGTGTGAATATCGTATTTGCAACTTATTTTCATTAAAAGTCATATTTCACTTCGCAATACAAATTAGGGGCAAATTTACCACTCAAAAAGTGTGAATATCGTATTTGCAATTTATTTTCCTTAAGAGTCATATTTCACATCCAAACACAACAAATTAGGGGCAAATTTGCCACTTAAAAATTGTGAATATCGTAACTGCAATTTATTTTCCTTAAGAGTCATATTTCACATCCAAACACAAATTAGGGTCGAATTTGCCACTCAAAAAGTATGAATATCATATTTGCAATTTATTCTCTTTAAGAGTCATATTTCACATCCAAATACAAATTAGGGTCAAATT
Organism: Helichrysum umbraculigerum; assembly: GCA_949592205.1. Classification (NCBI taxonomy): domain Eukaryota; kingdom Viridiplantae; phylum Streptophyta; class Magnoliopsida; order Asterales; family Asteraceae; genus Helichrysum; species Helichrysum umbraculigerum. Next base: position 100,983,626 of record CATIUR010000001.1, read on the forward strand.
TGCCACTCAAAAAGTGTGAATATCGTATTTGCAACTTATTTTCATTAAGAATCATATTTCAATTCGCAATACAAATTAGGGGCAAATTTACCACTCAAAAAGTGTGAATATCGTATTAACAATTTATTTTCCTTAAGAGTCATATTTCATTTCGAAATACAAATTAGGGGCAAATTTGCCACTCAAAAGATGTGAATATCGTATTTGCAATTTATTTTCCTTAAGAGTCATATTTCACATCCAAATACAACAAATTAGGGGCAAATTTGCCACTCAAAAATTGTGAATATCGTAACTGCAATTTATTTTCCTTAAGAGTCATATTTCACATCCAAACACAAATTAGGGTCGAATTTACTCAAAAAGTGTGAATATCATATTTGCAATTTATTCTCTTTAAGAGTCATATTTCACATCAAAATACAAATTAGGGTCAAATTTGCCACTCAAAAAGTGTGAATATCGTATTTGCAACTTATTTTGATTAAGAGTCATATTTCACTTCGCAATACAAATTAGGGGCAAATTTACCACTCAAAAAGTGTGAATATCGTATTTGCAATTTATTTTCCTTAAGAGTCATATTTCACATCCAAATACAACAAATTTGGGGCAAATTTGCCACTCAAAAAGTGTGAATATCGTATTTGCAATTTATTTTCTTTAAGAGTCATATTTCACATACAAATACAAATTAGAGGCAAATTTGCAACTCAAAAACTGTGAATATCGTAATTGCATTTTATTTTCCTTAAGAGTCATATTTCACATCCAAACACAAATTAGGGGCGAATTTGCCATTCAAAAAGTGTGAATATCGTATTTGCAACTTATTTTCCTTAAGAGTCATATTTAACTTCGAAATACAAATTAGGGGCGAATTTGCCACTCAAAAAGTGTGAATATCGTATTTGCAACTTATTTTCCTTAAGAGTCATATTTCACTTCGAAATACAAATTAGGTGCAAATTTGCCACTCAAAAAGTGTGAAAATGGTATTTGCAATTTATTTTCCTTAAGAGTCATATTTCACATCCAAATACAAATTAGGAGCGAATTTGCCACTCAGAAAGTGTGAATATCGTATTTGCAATTTATTTTCTTTAAGAGTCATATTTCACCTCCAAATACAAATTAGGAGCAAATTTGCCACTCAAAAAGTGTGAATATCGTATTTGCAATTTATTTTTCTTAAGAATCATATTTCACATCCAAATACAAATTATGGGCGAATTTGCCACTCAAAAAGTGAGAATATCGTATTTGCAACTTATTTTCATTAAGAGTCATATTTCACCTCGCAATACAAATTAGGGGCAAATTTGCCACTCAAAAAGTGTGAATATCGTATTTGCAATTTATTTTCTTCAAGAATCATATTTCACATACAAATACAAATTAGGGGCAAATTTGCCACTCAAAAAGTATGAATATCGTATTTGCAATTTATTTTCATTAAGAGTCATATTTCACATCCAAATACAAATTAGGGGCGAATTTGCTACTCAAAAAGTGTAAATATCGTATTTGAAATTTATTTTCTTTAAGATTCATATTTCACCTCCAAATACAAATTAGGGGCAAATTTGCCACTCAAAAAGTGTGAATATCGTATTTGCAATTTATTTTTCTTAAGAGTCATATTTCACATCCAAATACAAATTAGGGGCGAATTTGCCACTCAAAAAGTTTGAATATCGTATTTGCAACTTATTTTCATTAAGAGTCATATTTCACTTCGCAATACAAATTAGGGGCAAATTTACCACTCAAAAAGTGTGAATATCGTATTTGCAATTTATTTTTCTTAAGAGTCATATTTCACATCCAAATACAACAAATTAGGGGCAAATTTGCCACTCAAAAAGTGTAAATATTGTAATTGCAATTTATTTTCCTTAAGAGTCATATTTCACATCCAAACACAAATTAGGGGCGAATTTGCCACTCAAAAAGTCTGAATATTGTATTTGCAATTTATTCTCTTTAAGAATCATATTTCACATCCAAATACAAATTAGGGGCAAATTTGCCACTCAAAAAGTGTGAATATCGTATTTCCAACTTATTTTCGTTAAGAATCATATTTCACTTCGCAATACAAATTAGGGGCAAATTTACCACTCAAAAAGTGTGAATATCGTATTAGCAATTTATTTTCCTTAAGAGTCATATTTCATTTCGGAATACAAATTAGGGGCAAATTTGCCACTCAAAAGATGTGAATATCGTATTTGCAATTTATTTTCCTTAAGATTCATATTTCACATCCAAATACAAACTAGGGGCGAATTTGCTACTCAAAAAGTGTGAATATCGTATTTGCAAATTATTTTCCTTAAGAGTCATATTTCACTTCATAATACAAATTAGGGGCAAATTTGCCACTCAAAAAGTGTGAATATCGTATTTGCAATTTATTTTTCTTAAGAGTCATATTTCACATCCAAATACAAATTAGGGGCGAATTTGCCACTCAAAAAGTGTGAATATCGTATTTGCAACTTATTTTGATTAAGAGTCATATTTCACTTCGCAATACAAATTGGGGGCAAATTTTCCAGTCAAAAATTGTGAATATCGTATTTGCAATTTATTTTCCTTAAGAGTCATATTTCACATCCAAATACAAATTAGGGGCAAATTTGCCACTAAAAAAGTGTGAATATCGTATTTGCAATTTATTTTTCTTACGAGTCATATTTCACATCCAAATACAAATTAGGGGCGAATTTGCCACTCAAAAAGTGTGAATATCGTATTTGCAATTTATTCTCTTTAAGAGTCATATTTCACATCCAAATATAAATTAGGGGCGAATTTGCAACTCAAAAAGTGTGAATATCGTATTTGCAACTTATTTTCATCAAGAATCATATTTCACTTCGCAATACAAATTATGGGCAAATTTACCACTCAAAAAGTGTGAATATCGTAGTTGCAATTTATTTTCCTTAAGAGTCATATTTTACTTCGAAATACAAATTTGGGGCAAATTAGCCACTCAAAAAATGTGAATATCGTATTTGCAATTTATTTTTCTTAAGAATCATATTTCATATCCAAATACAAATTAGGGGCGAATTTGCCACTCAAAAAGTGTGAATATCGTATTTGCAACTTATTTTCATTAAGAGTCATATTTCACCTCGCAATACAAATTAGGGGCAAATTTGCCACTCAAAAAGTGTGAATATCGTATTTGCAATTTATTTTCTTCAAGAATCATATTTCACATACAAATACAAATTAGGGGCAAATTTGCCACTCAAAAAGTATGAATATCGTATTTGCAATTTATTTTCCTTAAGAGTTATATTTCACATCCAAATACAAATTAGGGGCGAATTTGCCACTCAAAAAGTGTAAATATCGTATTTGCAATTGATTTTCTTTAAGAGTCATATTTCACCTCCAAATACAAATTAGGGCAAATTTATCACTCAAAAAGTGTGAATATCGTATTTGCAATTTATTTTTCTTAAGAGTCATATTTCACATCCAAATACAAATTAGGGGCGAATTTGCCACTCAAAAAGTGTGAATATCGTATTTGCAACTTATTTTCATTAAGAGTCATATTTCACTTCGCAATACAAATTAGGGGCAAATTTACCACTCAAAAAGTGTGAATATCGTATTTGCAATTTATTTTCCTTAAGAGTCATATTTCACATCCAAATACAACAAATTAGGGGCAAATTTGCCACTTAAAAATTGTGAATATCGTAACTGCAATTTATTTTCCTTAAGAGTCATATTTCACATCCAAACACAAATTAGGGTCGAATTTGCCACTCAAAAAGTATGAATATCATATTTGCAATTTATTCTCTTTAAGAGTCATATTTCACATCCAAATACAAATTAGGGTCAAATTTGCCACTCAAAAAGTGTGAATATCGTATTTGCAACTTATTTTCATTAAGAATCATATTTCAATTCGCAATACAAATTAGGGGCAAATTTACCACCAAAAAAGTGTGAATATCGTATTAACAATTTATTTTCCTTAAGAGTCATATTTCATTTCGAAATACAAATTAGGGGCAAATTTGCCACTCAAAAGATGTGAATATCGTATTTGCAATTTATTTTCCTTAAGAGTCATATTTCACATCTAAATACAACAAATTAGGGGCAAATTTGCCACTCAAAAATTGTGAATATCGTAACTGCAATTTATTTTCCTTAAGAGTCATATTTCACATCCAAACACAAATTAGGGTCGAATTTACTCAAAAAGTGTGAATATCATATTTGCAATTTATTCTCTTTAAGAGTCATATTTCACATCAAAATACAAATTAGGGTCAAATTTGCCACTCAAAAAGTGTGAATATCGTATTTGCAACTTATTTTGATTAAGAGTCATATTTCACTTCGCAATACAAATTAGGGGCAAATTTACCACTCAAAAAGTGTGAATATCGTATTTGCAATTTATTTTCCTTAAGAGTCATATTTCACATCCAAATACAACAAATTTGGGGCAAATTTGCCACTCAAAAAGTGTGAATATCGTATTTGCAATTTATTTTCTTTAAGAGTCATATTTCACATACAAATACAAATTAGAGGCAAATTTGCAACTCAAAAACTGTGAATATCGTAATTTGCATTTTATTTTCCTTAAGAGTCATATTTCACATCCAAACACAAATTAGGGGCGAATTTGCCATTCAAAAAGTGTGAATATCGTATTTGCAACTTATTTTCCTTAAGAGTCATATTTAACTTCGAAATACAAATTAGGGGCGAATTTGCCACTCAAAAAGTGTGAATATCGTATTTGCAACTTATTTTCCTTAAGAGTCATATTTCACTTCGAAATACAAATTAGGGGCAAATTTGCCACTCAAAAAGTGTGAAAATGGTATTTGCAATTTATTTTCCTTAAGAGTCATATTTCACATCCAAATACAAATTAGGAGCGAATTTGCCACTCAGAAAGTGTGAATATCGTATTTGCAATTTATTTTCTTTAAGCGTCATATTTCACCTCCAAATACAAATTAGGGGCAAATTTGCCACTCAAAAAGTGTGAATATCGTATTTGCAATTTATTTTTCTTAAGAATCATATTTCACATCCAAATACAAATTATGGGCGAATTTGCCACTCAAAAAGTGAGAATATCGTATTTGCAACTTATTTTCATTAAGAGTCATATTTCACCTCGCAATACAAATTAGGGGCAAATTTGCCACTCAAAAAGTGTGAATATCGTATTTGCAATTTATTTTCTTCAAGAATCATATTTCACATACAAATACAAATTAGGGGCAAATTTGCCACTCAAAAAGTATGAATATCGTATTTGCAATTTATTTTCCTTAAGAGTTATATTTCACATCCAAATACAAATTAGGGGCGAATTTGCCACTCAAAAAGTGTAAATATCGTATTTGCAATTGATTTTCTTTAATAGTCATATTTCACCTCCAAATACAAATTAGGGCAAATTTACCACTCAAAAAGTGTGAATATCGTATTTGCAATTTATTTTTCTTAAGAGTCATATTTCACATCCAAATACAAATTAGGGGCGAATTTGCCACTCAAAAAGTGTGAATATCGTATTTGCAACTTATTTTCATTAAGAGTCATATTTCACTTCGCAATACAAATTAGGGGCAAATTTACCACTCAAAAAGTGTGAATATCGTATTTGCAATTTATTTTCCTTAAGAGTCATATTTCACATCCAAATACAACAAATTAGGGGCAAATTTGCCACTTAAAAATTGTGAATATCGTAACTGCAATTTATTTTCCTTAAGAGTCACATTTCACATCCAAACACAAATTAGGGTCGAATTTGCCACTCAAAAAGTATGAATATCATATTTGCAATTTATTCTCTTAAAGAGTCATATTTCACATCCAAATACAAATTAGGGTCAAATTTGCCACTCAAAAAGTGTGAATATCGTATTTGCAACTTATTTTCATTAAGAATCATATTTCAATTCGCAATACAAATTAGGGGCAAATTTACCACTCAAAAAGTGTGAATATCGTATTAACAATTTATTTTCCTTAAGAGTCATATTTCATTTCGAAATACAAATTAGGGGCAAATTTGCCACTCAAAAGATGTGAATATCGTATTTGCAATTTATTTTCCTTAAGAGTCATATTTCACATCCAAATACAACAAATTAGGGGCAAATTTGCCACTCAAAAATTGTGAATATCGTAACTGCAATTTATTTTCCTTAAGAGTCATATTTCACATCCAAACACAAATTAGGGTCGAATTTACTCAAAAAGTGTGAATATCATATTTGCAATTTATTCTCTTTAAGAGTCATATTTCACATCAAAATACAAATTAGGGTCAAATTTGCCACTCAAAAAGTGTGAATATCGTATTTGCAACTTATTTTGATTAAGAGTCATATTTCACTTCGCAATACAAATTAGGGGCAAATTTACCACTCAAAAAGTGTGAATATCGTATTTGCAATTTATTTTCTTTAAGAGTCATATTTCACATACAAATACAAATTAGAGGCAAATTTGCAACTCAAAAACTGTGAATATCGTAATTGCATTTTATTTTCCTTAAGAGTCATATTTCACATCCAAACACAAATTAGGGGCGAATTTGCCATTCAAAAAGTGTGAATATCGTATTTGCAACTTATTTTCCTTAAGAGTCATATTTAACTTCGAAATACAAATTAGGGGCGAATTTGCCACTCAAAAAGTGTGAATATCGTATTTGCAACTTATTTTCCTTAAGAGTCATATTTCACTTCGAAATACAAATTAGGGGCAAATTTGCCATTCAAAAAGTGTGAAAATGGTATTTGCAATTTATTTTCCTTAAGAGTCATATTTCACATCCAAATACAAATTAGGAGCGAATTTGCCACTCAGAAAGTGTGAATATCGTATTTGCAATTTATTTTCTTTAAGAGTCATATTTCACCTCCAAATACAAATTAGGAGCAAATTTGCCACTCAAAAAGTGTGAATATCGTATTTGCAATTTATTTTTCTTAAGAATCATATTTCACATCCAAATACAAATTATGGGCGAATTTGCCACTCAAAAAGTGAGAATATCGTATTTGTAACTTATTTTCATTAAGAGTCATATTTCACCTCGCAATACAAATTAGGGGCAAATTTGCCACTCAAAAAGTGTGAATATCGTATTTGCAATTTATTTTCTTCAAGAATCATATTTCACATACAAATACAAATTAGGGGCAAATTTGCCACTCAAAAAGTATGAATATCGTATTTGCAATTTATTTTCCTTAAGAGTCATATTTCACATCCAAATACAAATTAGGGGCGAATTTGCTACTCAAAAAGTGTAAATATCGTATTTGAAATTTATTTTCTTTAAGATTCATATTTCACCTCCAAATACAAATTAGGGGCAAATTTGCCACTCAAAAAGTGTGAATATCGTATTTGCAATTTATTTTTCTTAAGAGTCATATTTCACATCCAAATACAAATTAGGGGCGAATTTGCCACTCAAAAAGTTTGAATATCGTATTTGCAACTTATTTTCATTAAGAGTCATATTTCACTTCGCAATACAAATTAGGGGCAAATTTACCACTCAAAAAGTGTGAATATCGTATTTGCAATTTATTTTTCTTAAGTGTCATATTTCACATCCAAATACAACAAATTAGGGGCAAATTTGCCACTCAAAAAGTGTGAATATCGTAATTGCAATTTATTTTCCTTAAGAGTCATATTTCACATCCAAACACAAATTAGGGGCGAATTTGCCACTCAAAAAGTCTGAATATCGTATTTGCAATTTATTCTCTTTAAGAATCATATTTCACATCCAAATACAAATTAGGGGCAAATTTGCCACTCAAAAAGTGTGAATATCGTATTTCCAACTTATTTTCATTAAGAATCATATTTCATTTCGCAATACAAATTAGGGGTAAATTTACCACTCAAAAAGTGTGAATATCGTATTAGCAATTTATTTTCTTTAAGAGTCATATTTCATTTCGAAATACAAATTAGGGGCAAATTTGCCACTCAAAAGATGTGAATATCGTATTTGCAATTTATTTTCCTTAAGATTCATATTTCACATCCAAATACAAATTAGGGGCGAATTTGCTACTCAAAAAGTGTGAATATCGTATTTGCAAATTATTTTCCTTAAGAGTCATATTTCACTTCATAATACAAATTAGGGGCAAATTTGCCACTCAAAAAGTGTGAATATCGTATTTGCAATTTATTTTTCTTAAGAGTCATATTTCACATCCAAATACAAATTAGGGGCGAATTTGCCACTCAAAAAGTGTGAATATCGTATTTGCAACTTATTTTGATTAAGAGTCATATTTCACTTCGCAATACAAATTAGGGGCAAATTTACCAGTCAAAAAGTGTGAATATCGTATTTGCAATTTATTTTTCTTAAGAGTCATATTTCACATCCAAATACAAATTAGGGGCGAATTTGCCACTCAAAAAGTTTGAATATCGTATTTGCAACTTATTTTCATTAAGAGTCATATTTCACTTCGCAATACAAATTAGGGGCAAATTTACCACTCAAAAAGTGTGAATATCGTATTTGCAATTTATTTTTCTTAAGTGTCATATTTCACATCCAAATACAACAAATTAGGGGCAAATTTGCCACTCAAAAAGTGTGAATATCGTAATTGCAATTTATTTTCCTTAAGAGTCATATTTCACATCCAAACACAAATTAGGGGCGAATTTGCCACTCAAAAAGTCTGAATATCGTATTTGCAATTTATTCTCTTTAAGAATCATATTTCACATCCAAATACAAATTAGGGGCAAATTTGCCACTCAAAAAGTGTGAATATCGTATTTCCAACTTATTTTCATTAAGAATCATATTTCATTTCGCAATACAAATTAGGGGTAAATTTACCACTCAAAAAGTGTGAATATCGTATTAGCAATTTATTTTCTTTAAGAGTCATATTTCATTTCGAAATACAAATTAGGGGCAAATTTGCCACTCAAAAGATGTGAATATCGTATTTGCAATTTATTTTCCTTAAGATTCATATTTCACATCCAAATACAAATTAGGGGCGAATTTGCTACTCAAAAAGTGTGAATATCGTATTTGCAAATTATTTTCCTTAAGAGTCATATTTCACTTCATAATACAAATTAGGGGAAAATTTGCCACTCAAAAAGTGTGAATATCGTATTTGCAATTTATTTTTCTTAAGAGTCATATTTCACATCCAAATACAAATTAGGGGCGAATTTGCCACTCAAAAGTGTGAATATCGTATTTGCAACTTATTTTGATTAAGAGTCATATTTCACTTCGCAATACAAATTAGGGGCAAATTTACCAGTCAAAAAGTGTGAATATCGTATTTGCAATTTATTTTCCTTAAGAGTCATATTTCACATCCAAATACAAATTAGGGGCAAATTTGCCACTAAAAAAGTGTGAATATCGTATTTGCAATTTATTTTTCTTACGAGTCATATTTCACATCCAAATACAAATTAGGGGCGAATTTGCCACTCAAAAAGTGTGAATATCGTATTTGCAATTTATTCTCTTTAAGAGTCATATTTCACATCCAAATATAAATTAGGGGCGAATTTGCAACTCAAAAAGTGTGAATATCGTATTTGCAACTTATTTTCATCAAGAATCATATTTCACTTCGCAATACAAATTATGGGCAAATTTACCACTCAAAAAGTGTGAATATCGTAGTTGCAATTTATTTTCCTTAAGAGTCATATTTTACTTCGAAATACAAATTTGGGGCAAATTTGCCACTCAAAAAATGTGAATATCGTATTTGCAATTTATCTTTCTTAAGAATCATATTTCACATCCAAATACAAATTAGGGGCGAATTTGCCACTCAAAAAGTGTGAATATCATATTTGCAACTTATTTTCATTAAGAGTCATATTTCACCTCGCAATACAAATTAGGGGCAAATTTGCCACTCAAAAAGTGTGAATATCGTATTTGCAATTTATTTTCTTCAAGAATCATATTTCACATACAAATACAAATTAGGGGCAAATTTGCCACTCAAAAAGTATGAATATCGTATTTGCAATTTATTTTCCTTAAGAGTTATATTTCACATCCAAATACAAATTAGGGGCGAATTTGCCACTCAAAAAGTGTAAATATCGTATTTGCAATTGATTTTCTTTAAGAGTCATATTTCACCTCCAAATACAAATTAGGGGCAAATTTACCACTCAAAAAGTGTGAATATCGTATTTGCAATTTATTTTTCTTAAGAGTCATATTTCACATCCAAATACAAATTAGGGGCGAATTTGCCACTCAAAAAGTGTGAATATCGTATTTGCAACTTATTTTCATTAAGAGTCATATTTCACTTCGCAATACAAATTAGGGGCAAATTTACCACTCAAAAAGTGTGAATATCGTATTTGCAATTTATTTTCCTTAAGAGTCATATTTCACATCCAAATACAACAAATTAGGGCCAAATTTGCCACTTAAAAATTGTGAATATCGTAACTGCAATTTATTTTCCTTAAGAGTCATATTTCACATCCAAACACAAATTAGGGTCGAATTTGCCACTCAAAAAGTGTGAATATCATATTTGCAATTTATTCTCTTTAAGAGTCATATTTCACATCAAAATACAAATTAGGGTCAAATTTGCCACTCAAAAAGTGTGAATATCGTATTTGCAACTTATTTTGATTAAGAGTCATATTTCACTTCGCAATACAAATTAGGGGCAAATTTACCACTCAAAAAGTGTGAATATCGTATTTGCAATTTATTTTCCTTAAGAGTCATATTTCACATCCAAATACAAATTAGGGGCGAATTTGCCACTCAAAAAGTGTGAATATCGTATTTGCAATTTATTCTCTTTAAGAGTCATATTTCACATCCAAATATAAATTAGGGGCGAATTTGCAACTCAAAAAGTGTGAATATCGTATTTGCAACTTATTTTCATCAAGAATCATATTTCACTTCGCAATACAAATTATGGGCAAATTTACCACTCAAAAAGTGTGAATATCGTAGTTGCAATTTATTTTCCTTAAGAGTCATATTTTACTTCGAAATACAAATTTGGGGCAAATTTGCCACTCAAAAAATGTGAATATCGTATTTGCAATTTATCTTTCTTAAGAATCATATTTCACATCCAAATACAAATTAGGGGCGAATTTGCCACTCAAAAAGTGTGAATATCATATTTGCAACTTATTTTCATTAAGAGTCATATTTCACCTCGCAATACAAATTAGGGGCAAATTTGCCACTCAAAAAGTGTGAATATCGTATTTGCAATTTATTTTCTTCAAGAATCATATTTCACATACAAATACAAATTAGGGGCAAATTTGCCACTCAAAAAGTATGAATATCGTATTTGCAATTTATTTTCCTTAAGAGTTATATTTCACATCCAAATACAAATTAGGGGCGAATTTGCCACTCAAAAAGTGTAAATATCGTATTTGCAATTGATTTTCTTTAAGAGTCATATTTCACCTCCAAATACAAATTAGGGGCAAATTTACCACTCAAAAAGTGTGAATATCGTATTTGCAATTTATTTTTCTTAAGAGTCATATTTCACATCCAAATACAAATTAGGGGCGAATTTGCCACTCAAAAAGTGTGAATATCGTATTTGCAACTTATTTTCATTAAGAGTCATATTTCACTTCGCAATACAAATTAGGGGCAAATTTACCACTCAAAAAGTGTGAATATCGTATTTGCAATTTATTTTCCTTAAGAGTCATATTTCACATCCAAATACAACAAATTAGGGCCAAATTTGCCACTTAAAAATTGTGAATATCGTAACTGCAATTTATTTTCCTTAAGAGTCATATTTCACATCCAAACACAAATTAGGGTCGAATTTGCCACTCAAAAAGTGTGAATATCATATTTGCAATTTATTCTCTTTAAGAGTCATATTTCACATCAAAATACAAATTAGGGTCAAATTTGCCACTCAAAAAGTGTGAATATCGTATTTGCAACTTATTTTGATTAAGAGTCATATTTCACTTCGCAATACAAATTAGGGGCAAATTTACCACTCAAAAAGTGTGAATATCGTATTTGCAATTTATTTTCCTTAAGAGTCATATTTCACATCCAAATACAACAAATTTGGGGCAAATTTGCCACTCAAAAAGTGTGAATATCGTATTTGCAACTTATTTTCCTTAAGAGTCATATTTTACTTCGAAATACAAATTAGGGGCGAATTTGCCACTCAAAAAGTGTGAAAATGGTATTCACAACTTATTTTCATTAAGAGTCATATTTCACTTCGCAATACGAATTATTGGCAAATTTGCCACTCAAAAATTGTGAATATCGTATTTGCAATTTATTTTTCTTAAGAGTCATATTTCAATCCAAATAAAAATTAGGGCGAATTTGCCACTCAAAAAGTGTGAATATCGTATTTGCAACTTATTTTCATTAAGAGTCATGTTTCATTTCGCAATACAAATTAGGGGCAAATTTGCTACTCAAAAAGTGTGAATATCGTATTTGCAATTTATTTTCTTTAAGAGTTATATTTCACATCCAAATACAAATTAGGGGCAAAGTTTCCTCTCAAAATGTGTGAATATCGTATTTGCAATTTATTTTTCTTAAGAGTCATATTTCACATCCAAATACAAATTAGGGGCGAATTTGCCACTCAAAAAGTGTGAATATCGTATTTGCAACTTATTTTCATTAAGAGTCACATTTCACTTCGCAATACAAATTACGGGCAAATTTACCACTCAAAAAGTGTGAATATCGTATTTTCAATTTATTTTCCTTTAGATTCATATTTCACTTCGAAATACAAATTAGGGGCAAATTTGCCACTCAAAAAACGTGAATATCGTATTTGCAATTTATTTTCCTTAAGAGTCATATTTCACATCCAAATACAACAAATTAGGGGTAAATTTGCCACTCAAAAAGTGTGAATATCGTATTTGCAATTTATTTTCCTTAAAAGTCATATTTCACATCCAAATACAAATTAGGGGCGAATTTGCCACTCAAAAAGTGAGAATATCGTATTTGCAATTTATTCTCCTTAAGAGTCATATTTCACATCCAAATACAAATTAGGGGCAAATTTGCTACTCAAAAAGTGTGAATATCGTATTTGAAACTTATTTTCATTAAGAATCATATTTCACTTCGCAATAAAAATTAGGGGTAAATTTACCACTCAAAAAGTGTGAATATCGTATTTGCAATTTATTTTCCTTAAGAGTCATATTTAACTTCGAAATACAAATTATGGGCAAATTTGCCACTCAAAAAATGTGAATATCGTATTTGCAATCTATTTTCCTGAAGAGTCATATTTCACATCCAAATACAAATTAGGGGCAAATTTGCCACTCAAAAAGTGTAAATATCGTATTTGCAATTTATTTTCCTTAAGAGTCATATTTCACATCCAAATACAAATTAGGGGCGAATTTGCCACTCAAAAAATGAGAATATCGTATTTGCAATTTATTCTCCTTAAGAGTCATATTTCACATCCAAATACAAATTAGGGGCAAATTTGCCACTCAAAAAGTGTGAATATCGTATTTCCAACTTATTTTCATTAAGAATCATATTTCACTTCGCAATAGAAATTAGGGGCAAATTTACCACTCAAAAAGTGTGAATATCGTATTAGCAATTTATTTTCCTTAAGAGTCATATTTCATTTCGAAATACAAATTAGGGGCAAATTTGCCACTCAAAAGATGTGAATATCGTATTTGCAATTTATTTTCCTTAAGATTCATATTTCACATCCAAATACAAATTAGGGGCGAATTTGCTACTCAAAAAGTGTGAATATCGTATTTGCAAATTATTTTCCTTAAGAGTCATATTTCACTTCATAATACAAATTAGGGGCGAATTTGCCACTCAAAAAGTGAGAATATCGTATTTGCAATTTATTCTCCTTAAGAGTCATATTTCACATCCAAATACAAATTAGGGGCAAATTTGCTACTCAAAAAGTGTGAATATCGTATTTGCAACTTATTTTCATTAAGAATCATATTTCACTTCGCAATAAAAATTAGGAGTAAATTTACCACTCAAAAAGTGTGAATATCGTATTTGCAATTTATTTTCCTTAAGAGTCATATTTCACTTCGAAATACAAATTATGGGCAAATTTGCCACTCAAAAAATGTGAATATCGTATTTGCAATTTATTTTCCTGAAGAGTCATATTTCACATCCAAATACAACAAATTAGGGGCAAATTTGCCACTCAAAAAGTGTGAATATCGTATTTGCAATTTATTTTCCTTAAGAGTCATATTTCACATCCAAATACAAATTAGGGGCGAATTTGCCAATCAAAAAGTGAGAACATCGTATTTGCAATTTATTCTCCTTAAGAGTCATATTTCACATCCAAATACAAATTAGGGGCAAATTTGCCACTCAAAAAGTGTGAATATCGTATTTGCAACTTATTTTCATTAAGAATCATATTTCACTTCGCAATAGAAATTAGGGGTAAATTTACCACTCAAAAAGTGTGAATATCGTATTTGCAATTTATTTTCCTTAAGAGTCATATTTCACATCCAAATAAAAATTAGGGCGAATTTGCCACTCAAAAAGTGTGAATATCGTATTTGCAACTTATTTTCATTAAGAGTCATATTTCATTTCGCAATACAAATTAGGGGCAAATTTGCTACTCAAAAAGTGTGAATATCGTATTTGCAATTTATTTTCTTAAAGAGTTATATTTCACATCCAAATACAAATTAGGGGTAAATTTTCCTCTCAAAAAGTGTGAATATCGTATTTGCAATTTATTTTTCTTAAGAGTCATATTTCACATCCAAATACAAATTAGGGGCGAATTTGCCACTCAAAAAGTGTGAATATCGTATTTGCAACTTATTTTCATTAAGAGTCATATTTCACTCCGAAATACAAATTAGGGGCAAATTTGCCACTCAAAAAATGTGAATATCGTATTTGCAAATTATTTTCCTTAAGAGTCCTATTTCACATCCAAATACAAATTAGGGGCGAATTTGCTACTCAAAAAGTGTGAATATCGTATTTGCAATTTATTTTTCTTAAGAGTAATATTTCACATCCAAATACAAATTAGGGGCGAAATTGTCACTCAAAAAGTGTGAATATCGTATTTACAACTTATTTTCATTAAGAGTCATATTTCACTTCGCAATACAAATTAGGGGCAAATTTACCACTCAAAAAATGTGAATATCGTATTTGCAATTTATTTTCCTTAAGAGTCATATTTCACTTCGAAATACAAATTATGGGCAAATTTGCCACTCAAAAAATGTGAATATCGTATTTGCAATTTATTTTCCTGAAGAGTCATATTTCACATCCAAATACAAATTCGGGGCAAATTTACCACTCAAAAAGTGTGAATATCGTATTTGCAATTTATTTCCTTATGAGTCATATTTCACATCCAAATACAAATTAGGGGCAAATTTGCCACTAAAAAAATGTGAATATCGTATTTGCAATTTATTTTCCTTAAGAGTCATATTTCACATCCCAAAATAAATTAGGGGCGAATTTGCCACTCAAAAAGTGTGAATATCGTATTTGCAACTTATTTTCCTTAAGAGTCATATTTCACTTCGAAATACAAATGAGGGGCAAATTTGCCACTCAAAAAGTGTGAAAACGGTATTTGCAATTTATTTTCCTTAAGAGTCATATTTCACATCCATATACAAATTAGGGGTAAATTTTCCTCTCAAAAAGTGTGAATATCGTATTTGCAATTTATTTTTCTTAAGAGTCATATTTCACATCCAAATACAAATTAGGGGCGAATTTGCCACTCAAAAAGTGTGAATATCGTATTTGCAACTTATTTTCATTAAGAGTCATATTTCACTCCGAAATACAAATTAGGGGCAAATTTGCCACTCAAAAAATGTGAATATCGTATTTGCAAATTATTTTCCTTAAGAGTCATATTTCACATCCAATTACAAATTAGGGGCGAATTTGCTACTCAAAAATTGTGAATATCGTATTTGCAATTTATTTTTCTTAAGAGTAATATTTCACATCCAAATACAAATTAGGGGCGAAATTGTCACTCAAAAAGTGTGAATATCGTATTTACAACTTATTTTCATTAAGAGTCATATTTCACTTCGCAATACAAATTAGGGGCAAATTTACCACTCAAAAAATGTGAATATCGTATTTGCAATTTATTTTCCTTAAGAGTCATATTTCACTTCGAAATACAAATTATGGGCAAATTTGCCACTCAAAAAATGTGAATATCGTATTTGCAATTTATTTTCCTGAAGAGTCATATTTCACATCCAAATACAAATTCGGGGCAAATTTACCACTCAAAAAGTGTGAATATCGTATTTGCAATTTATTTCCTTATGAGTCATATTTCACATCCAAATACAAATTAGGGGCAAATTTGCCACTCAAAAAGTGTGAATATCGTATTTGCAATTTATTTTCCTTAAGAGTCATATTTCACATCCAAATACAAATTAGGGGCGAATTTGCCAATCAAAAAGTGAGAATATCGTATTTGCAATTTATTCTCCTTAAGAGTCATATTTCACATCCAAATACAAATTAGGGGCAAATTTGCCACTCAAAAAGTGTGAATATCGTATTTGCAACTTATTTTCATTAAGAATCATATTTCACTTCGCAATAGAAATTAGGGGTAAATTTACCACTCAAAAAGTGTGAATATCGTATTTGCAATTTATTTTCCTTAAGAGTCATATTTCACATCCAAATAAAAATTAGGGCGAATTTGCCACTCAAAAAGTGTGAATATCGTATTTGCAACTTATTTTCATTAAGAGTCATATTTCATTTCGCAATACAAATTAGGGGCAAATTTGCTACTCAAAAAGTGTGAATATCGTATTTGCAATTTATTTTCTTAAAGAGTTATATTTCACATCCAAATACAAATTAGGGGTAAATTTTCCTCTCAAAAAGTGTGAATATCGTATTTGCAATTTATTTTTCTTAAGAGTCATATTTCACATCCAAATACAAATTAGGGGCGAATTTGCCACTCAAAAAGTGTGAATATCGTATTTGCAACTTATTTTCATTAAGAGTCATATTTCACTCCGAAATACAAATTAGGGGCAAATTTGCCACTCAAAAAATGTGAATATCGTATTTGCAAATTATTTTCCTTAAGAGTCATATTTCACATCCAAATACAAATTAGGGGCGAATTTGCTACTCAAAAAGTGTGAATATCGTATTTGCAATTTATTTTTCTTAAGAGTAATATTTCACATCCAAATACAAATTAGGGGCGAAATTGTCACTCAAAAAGTGTGAATATCGTATTTACAACTTATTTTCATTAAGAGTCATATTTCACTTCGCAATACAAATTAGGGGCAAATTTACCACTCAAAAAATGTGAATATCGTATTTGCAATTTATTTTCCTTAAGAGTCATATTTCACTTCGAAATACAAATTATGGGCAAATTTGCCACTCAAAAAATGTGAATATCGTATTTGCAATTTATTTTCCTGAAGAGTCATATTTCACATCCAAATACAAATTCGGGGCAAATTTACCACTCAAAAAGTGTGAATATCGTATTTGCAATTTATTTCCTTATGAGTCATATTTCACATCCAAATACAAATTAGGGGCAAATTTGCCACTAAAAAAATGTGAATATCGTATTTGCAATTTATTTTCCTTAAGAGTCATATTTCACATCCCAATATAAATTAGGGGCGAATTTGCCACTCAAAAAGTGTGAATATCGTATTTGCAACTTATTTTCCTTAAGAGTCATATTTCACTTCGAAATACAAATGAGGGGCAAATTTGCCACTCAAAAAGTGTGAAAATGGTATTTGCAATTTATTTTCCTTAAGAGTCATATTTCACATCCATATACAAATTAGGGGCGAATTTGCAACTCAAAAAGTGTGAATATCGTATTTGCAATTTATTCTTTTTAAGAATCATATTTTACATCCAAATACAAATTAGGGGCAAATTTGCCATTCAAAAAGTGTGAATATCGTATTTGCAACTTATTTTCATTAAGAATCATATTTCACTTCGCAATACAAATTAGGGGCAAATTTACCACTCAAAAAGTTTGAATATTGTATTTGTAATTTATTTTCCTTAAGAGTCATATTTCATTTCGAAATACTAATTAGGGCAAATTTGCCACTCAAAAAATGTGAATATCGTATTTGCAATTTATTTTCCTTAAGAGTCATATTTCACATCCAAATACAAATTAGGGCAAATTTACCACTCAAAAAGTGTGAATATCGTATTTGCAATTTATTTTCCTTAAGAGTCATATTTCACTTCGAAATACAAATTAGGGGCAAATTTGCCACTCAAAAAATGTGAATATCGTATTTGCAATTTATTTTTCTTAAGAGTCATATTTCACATCCAAAAACAAATTAGGGGCGAATTTGCCACTCAAAAAGTGTGAATATCGTATTTGCAACTTATTTTCCTTAAGAGTCATATTTCACTTCGAAATACAAATTAGGGCAAATTTGCCACTCAAAAAGTGTGAAAATGGTATTTGCAATTTATTTTCCTTAAGAGTCATATTTCACATCCAAATACAAATTAGGGGCGAATTTGCCACTCAGAAAGTGTGAATATCGTATTTGCAATTTATTTTTTTTAAGAGTCATATTTCACCTCCAAATACAAATTAGGAGCAAATTTGCCACTCAAAAAGTGTGAATATCGTATTTGCAATTTATTTTTCTTAAAAATCATATTTCACATCCAAATACAAATTAGGGAGAATTTGCCACTCAAAAAGTGTGAATATCGTATTTGCAACTTATTTTCATTAAGAGTCATATTTCACCTCGCAATACAAATTAGGGGCAAATTTGCCACTCAAAAAGTGTGAATATCGTATTTGCAATTTATTTTCTTCAAGAATCATATTTCACATACAAATACAAATTAGGGGCAAATTTGCCACTCAAAAAGTATGAATATCGTATTTGCAATTTATTTTCCTTAAGAGTCATATTTCACATCCAAATACAAATTAGGGGCGAATTTGCCACTCAAAAAGTGTAAATATCGTATTTGAAATTTATTTTCTTTAAGATTCATATTTCACCTCCAAATACAAATTAGGGGCAAATTTGCCACTCAAAAAGTGTGAATATCGTATTTGCAATTTATTTTTCTTAAGAGTCATATTTCACATCCAAATACAAATTAGGGGCGAATTTGCCACTCAAAAAGTTTGAATATCGTATTTGCAACTTATTTTCATTAAGAGTCATATTTCACTTCGCAATACAAATTAGGGGCAAATTTACCACTCAAAAAGTGTGAATATCGTATTTGCAATTTATTTTTCTTAAGAGTCATATTTCACATCCAAATACAACAAATTAGGGGCAAATTTGCCACTCAAAAAGTGTGAATATCGTAATTGCAATTTATTTTCCTTAAGAGTCATATTTCACATCCAAACACAAATTAGGGGCGAATTTGCCACTTAAAAAGTGTGAATATCGTATTTGCAATTTATTCTCTTTAAGAATCATATTTCACATCCAAATACAAATTAGGGGCAAATTTGCCACTCAAAAAGTGTGAATATCGTATTTCCAACTTATTTTCATTAAGAATCATATTTCACTTCGCAATACAAATTAGGGGCAAATTTACCACTCAAAAAGTGTGAATATCGTATTAGCAATTTATTTTCCTTAAGAGTCATATTTCATTTCGAAATACAAATTAGGGGCAAATTTGCCACTCAAAAGATGTGAATATCGTATTTGCAATTTATTTTCCTTAAGATTCATATTTCACATCCAAATACAAATTAGGGGCGAATTTGCTACTCAAAAAGTGTGAATATCGTATTTGCAAATTATTTTCCTTAAGAGTCATATTTCACTTCATAATACAAATTAGGGGCAAATTTGCCACTCAAAAAGTGTGAATATCGTATTTGCAATTTATTTTTTTAAGAGTCATATTTCACATCCAAATACAAATTAGGGGCGAATTTGCCCCTCAAAAAGTGTGAATATCGTATTTGCAACTTATTTTGATTAAGAGTCATATTTCACTTCGCAATACAAATTAGGGGCAAATTTACCAGTCAAAAAGTGTGAATATCGTATTTGCAATTTATTTTCCTTAAGAGTCATATTTCACATCCAAATACAAATTAGGGGCAAATTTGCCACTAAAAAAGTGTGAATATCGTATTCGCAATTTATTTTTCTTACGAGTCATATTTCACATCCAAATACAAATTAGGGGCGAATTTGCCACTCAAAAAGTGTGAATATCGTATTTGCAATTTATTCTCTTTAAGAGTCATATTTCACATCCAAATATAAATTAGGGGCGAATTTGAAACTCAAAAAGTGTGAATATCGTATTTGCAACTTATTTTCATCAAGAATCATATTTCACTTCGCAATACACACTAGAACAAAATTGAGATTTCGTTACACCAAAAAAGTGTGACGATATGCATATAGTCACACTTTGTTTTTTAACGTAGGTGTGACGAAAGGTCGAGCGACCATAGGGTACATACGGTGACATTAGCGAGTTAGCTGCCGTATCCATTAAAAATCAGTAACCAAAACCATAAAATGTGTGACTAATTATGTACAAGTTTATTTTGGTTGAATCAGTTTTCGTGACCGTAAACACTTTATAGTTACACGAGCGATTTTTGAGAGTAGCTATTGTTATTCCTTTAGCTACATGAATATATAATACATGTGGCATTTGTGATTATTTAGTCACACAACGAATGTATTTTTAGGGAATTAGTCACATACAATTAAGCTAAAAGTGACCAAAAATGTTAATGAGTGTGACCATATGATTGGTAAAATCAAGTAAGCGTGTATTTTGTCTGACTATTGTCCGTCCTTTAACCACATGAATATTTAATATATGTGGCCTTTGCGATGATTTAGTCACACAACAATTGTTTTTTTTTTGGTGATTTAGTCACATACAATTAATCATAAAGTGGCAAAAAGTTTTAATAAGTGTGACCATATACTTTTAAAGACAAGTAAATGTGTTTATTGTGTGACTATTGTTCATCCAATGGTCACATGAATTTTATGTTTCTGTGGCGTTTTGTAATATTTAGTCACACAATGGATTTTTTTTTTTGGGAATTTGTCACATACAATTAAGCAAAAAGTGGTCAAAAGTGTTAATCAATGTGGCGATATGCTTTTTAAAGTAAAATAAATGTGTATTTTGTGTGACAATTGTTCATTCAATGGCCACATGAATTTTATATTTGGGTAGCGTTTTGTAATATTTAGTCACACAAGGCATGTTTTTTATAGGGATCTAGTCACATACAATTAAGCAATAAGTAGCCAAAAGTTTTAATAAGTGTGACAATATGCTTTTTAAAGACAAGTAAATGTGTTTTGTATGACTATTGTGCATCAAATGGCTATATGAATTTTTTGTTTGTGTGACGTTTTGTAATATTTAGTCACACCACAAATTAAGCAAACAGTGACCAAAAGTGTTAATAGTGTGACCATATTATGTAAGTAAATCTTTTAGCCACATTTAAGAAATATAAATTTGTGTCACAATATGAATTATATATATATATATATATATATATATATATATATATATATATATATATAGTTGCAATATATAACAAAGCATAAGAAAATACACAAAACAAATTCAAATAAAACAAAATTGGAATGTCATAACTGAACCAAATATACAATTGAATGTGGTACATAAAAAAAAAGCTAAAATAACTATGATCTATACATTTAAAAATCACAAATTTAAAGACTTTTGACTCTTCAAGTTGGGTCTCGCTTGCTTTTGCACGGTATCACGAGAGACAAATTTACTTTTTTGGCATTTAGGTGCAGCTTTGTTCTCACCAACCTTTGGTATGGAAGCTGGTGGTGTTACCTGTACGAAACAAAAGCCGAATGTATCAAACATTGACCAAACAGTTTCCATTTCTTTTTCTGAAGTTGCAACTCGATGTTTAATTACTTACCATTGTTTCCATTTCTTTTTCTGAAGTTGCAACTCCAGTAGACTTCTGAATGCTCGCATCCTTCTCACATTCAACAACACTTAACGATGATCCACCCACTTGATCAGTACTGCTATGTTTAGGATTAATGTCCACTGGAGACACATGCAATATAAATTAAGAAATGCATTTGTTAGCAATAGCAAATAAAAATGCTGACAAAATTACAATTAGTAATGGCAAAATCTGCCTTTGTTAGAATCGCAAGCTGATCATGTATACTTTTAAATTCTGCTTCCCTCTTCTCATCACGCTCTTCACACTAGGCCACTTTTCTCTTTTGCTCCTCAAGTTCATCTTTCAATTTTTTTACCTACATATTCAAAGTTATATCTCCACATAATTATGTAACACATTTACACAACATTGGACTCAGATAATTGGTGATATGCATCAGCTGTTCTTTAATCACCCCTTAAAGCATGTACAAATCAGCCCTTAAACATTTATAAAGCAGCCCTTATACATGTATAATATCAGCCCTTAAACCACCCATTTAACATGTACAAATCAGCCATAATATGTATAAACCCAGCCCTCAAACTTGCCCTTAAAGAATCTCTTAAGACAGTCCTTAAACTAGCCTTTAAACATACACAAATCAACCATTTAATGTATAAACCCAACCCTAAAATCATCTCTGTATTCAGCCATTAAAAATGTATATATAAGCTCTTAAACCCAGCCCTAAACATGTACCAATCAACCATAAAATGCATAAACGGCCCTTAAAATACAAATAACTTTCTTATTTAAGCATACATATACAAACATAAAATCAGCCATTAAAATGTATAAAAATAGTCCTTGGGTAACTAATTGTACCTAGTAATTCAGCCATTAACAGAAACTTACTATGATACCTCAGAAATTCTTTGTAAGTAGTTATGGCCTGAAGTACCTGCTATGGACTCCTGCAAATTTTCCATCAACACTAAAATCACAAATTACTTTAAACTATGGCCTGAAGTACCTGCTGAAACAGATAACAAGAAGACAAGTGTAAGTCAACCACATCACTAAAGAGCCTACACTATTGGTTTTGTTAAGATTAAATTCTACAGTAGATGGATAACCTCTTCTGCCCCGTAACAACAAACTAACCAACCAGAATTTTATGACTAGTCTCACACTACTCTCCATGGATTCACTTCATACTTTCTTATTACTACTTTCTAAATGTCACAACAGGTCCACCTTCTCCTCATCTATATGAGCCAAACACAGTTTTCCCTAAGATTTCGACATATCCTTTGTCACTGCAACTAAAATTCAACAATTATAAATAAAAATAGGCAAGTCAGGTGGGTTGAGTAGTGGAAAGCCTAGATGTGTAACATATATTAAATATAAACCATTATAAATAACAAAAAAGTCCAAACCGGTTGAACTGGACCTGGCACTTAGACCGAGTCAACTCGAAAAACGGGTAATTAAAAAAGTACATATCTCACCCTTAACTGGACAAGAAACAAGTAATCTGAAGTGATAATATCATACCTGGTGAATTAGAATGCCAAGTTTTTTCATCAGAATCATTTAAGAAGGATGGCACCTTCATCATCACTACCACCATCAAGAAGCATATTTCAAAAAGTCCTAGCTGCAGTCGGTATGAAACACATTCTTATTAGTAAACAAAGAATTCACCATTTAGGATAATATCTAAATTTATATTTTGGTATTCTACTATTCTGCTAACTTCTAATATGCAGGTCCCGTTCCATTTTAACTCATATGCAAAAAACTTCATATATATCAAAACAAGTATTCAAAGTTGTTTCTAGATCAAAAATATAATATAGAAGATTTATTACATATGAGATTTCAATTGCTAATAGTATCTTACTAGTATGCTAAAATAATTTATGCCGTTAAAAAAGTATATACTTAGCTTACCTGTGATGTTTTTCTTTCACCAACAAAAAAAAAGGCTCCAAATTTGAAGTCAAGATGGCAGAGTCGCATACACAGAAAATGAACAAATATTCAAGCAGATTACTCTTTTCCTCTCAAACTCAATAATAGCAACGGAAGAATCATAGATTTTTGTGTTTTGGGTCTCATTTAGTATAAACATACAATTAAAGTCAGTACATCCTCATATCATTAGTAGACCAGTGGATTAGAATATGAAAGAAAAATGACCTTTGACAAATAATTCGAATTAAATTACCTTTCAGTTTGCAGCGAAAATATACCCAAAAAAAATCAAGTTCTCCATAAGACCCTAGATCTTCAACCGGACCAAAATCTTGAGGTATTGCGGGGGTTACATAATGACAGCGAAGGGAGATGAAGGATCGAGATGTCGGTAGTTTAACCAGAGCACATGGAGGGAGAAGTTGTACATACAGATTTTGTATTTGGGGAAATTTACAAGCGGGAGATTGAAAATTTTCAGGGGGAAACTTTTCGAGGGTTTAAAACTTGGAAAAATTTAAAGGAATTAATATTAATGGTTTTAGTTCAACTTTATTAATTAAATTAAAAAAAATCAAATTAAGAAATCAAAAAAGCAAAAAACATCAATTACGTTTAATAATTTATTTGAACTTATACGATAGTATTGTACTTATTACCGAGTATTATGTATTTATGTTTATTTACATACAAATACTAATAATATTTTCTTCAATAATAATACAAAATTAATCTTAATAATGTTATCGTTATATTTTTTGTTATTAAATTACACAATTTATATTTATGCTAGTAAGTTTAGTTCATGTACACACATATTGAAAAAATAATAATAATAAAAACACTCTATTGTTAGCAAATCTTAATTTAGCTAACAATTTCTAGCGATTTCTAAGACCACTCATATTTGTGACTGAATTTGACTGAAATCGAGTAGGTCACGTCGGTGTCACATCAACTTTTTCCGAAACTTAATGAAACTGACACACACACATACAAAAGATACGACGTCGAATATCCGACGGACGCTAATATTGGTGTCGGTTCCGTAGGTTGAAACCGACGAAAAAACATTGTATCCATCGGAAGCCGTCTAGCCGTCTAAGATACATTTTCTATTATGAATTCAACATTTTAAATTGAGTGTCATATATGCCCAAATGATGAATTAATTTTATCCTAAGTTTAATAGTGACATATGTGATATTGGTAATATATCACATTATTAAACTTATGATAATGTCATATATTCCAAATGAGGAATTAATCTTATCCTGAGTTTAATAGTGGAATATGTGGTATCGGTAATGTCATATATTATGTAATCCATTATTAAATTTATGATAATGTCATATATCATATATTCAATTATTAAACTTAAGATAATATCATATATTCCAGTCGGCTAGAGAGCGGGGCTATTCTTCTTCCGAGAGTCATATATCATATATTCCATTATTAAACTTAGGATAATGTCATATATTCTAAAATGCTGAATTAATTTTATCATAAGTTTAACAGTGGCATATGTGATATTGGTAATGTCATATATCATATATTCCATTATTAAACTTAGGATATATATATATTTTAAAATGATGAATTAATTTTATCCTAAGTTTAACAGTGGCATATGTAATATTGGTAATATATCCCATTATTAAACTTAGGATAATGTCATATATTTCAAATGATGAATTAATCTTATCCTAAGTTTAATAATGGCATATGTGATATTGGTAATGTCATATATCATATATTCAATTATTAAACTTAGGATAATGTCATATATTTCAAAAAGATGAATTAAATTTATCCTAAGTTTAATAGTGGTATATGTGATATTGGTAATATATCTCATTATTAAACTTAAGATAATGTCATATATTCCAAAATGATGAATTAATTTTATCCTAAGTTTAATAGTGGCATATGTGATATTGATAATGTCATATATCATATAACTAACCAATTACTTATTTCTTTTTCGGATTGTAATTGCTCCGTTACAAAGGATATGAAGGAAATCACAATGATCAATCACCGGTCAATATTCTATCCATTCACCGCCTATTATGAGCTATAAAACTTAACATTTTGTCTCCTACACTCGATTTTTCTTATAATTTATATAATGAGTACTCCTTTATATTAATTAGAAAGACTTTACGAGAGTTTTATTTTTTCCCCAGAAAATGTATTTTTGGTTTAGGAAAATGATAATAACAGCCATAAGGGCTGTCATTATGCGTCAAGACATGTATAATTATATATACTGAGACAATTGTCGATTATATGCATGTTTGAACACTTTAATGAAAACGGTAAGGTTGTCAATTAATTATCTTATTTATTTATCATTTTTTTGTGAGATGACATATATAGAAGGTCTCTTTTTTAGTCTAATGTAATGAGTTTGATTCACTAATAGAACATGAAATTTTAAGCATGTATCGAACATTTCATAGACAAACTTTAATTCTATGTATCAACAAAAGTTAATTATTATTATATGTATGTATATATTTAATATTTGATGATTAAATAATGACTTTTAGTAACTAAGTATCTTGTATTGCGAATTCTATTTAATCTCCCGCAAGTGTATAGTTTCAAAAACTCAAATACCAGCCTGAGTCTCAAAAATTTTAGTTTTCCCCAAAACAAATTTTGATCTCCCGCTCCCTAATTTGAGTACACTTCAAATCAAAATATAGGGCTTCAAACCAAATTAATTTTCGTTTTTTATTGCTCTGGTAATCATGGCCCCAGCCCTCTAATCTACAGTCTACGCCATATCACCGCCACACCACAACCATCATCAATAACTGAGGTTCGTAATTAGATTTCGAACGTATGGAATTTTCTTCCTGTTATTTTTGTTGGCGACTTATTAGCATTCAAAGGATTACAAGCACGATTATTTTATCATCTCCTCTTGGTTTTGGTCTCCTCTCTAATCATTCTGGATGTTGGCACTTAATTGTGAGAACTTTAAGTAACAGTTTGATTCAATCCTATTTTGTTCTATATATTTTAAATTGTATATGAGGTTTGTTGATTCAATTGCTTTATCTTTATTGTTTTATAATATTCAATTGATTTGATGGTATGAAGCAGAGGTAGTTATTATGGGTGTCATCGGAGAAGTTGGCATCTGCCCGCTACCGAATGTAACATAGAACTACATCAAGCGTTTTCAATATCATGTTCATGATTCCTCCTTTTGTTAGTTGGCATCTCCATTTTATCTGCATACAATGAAATTTCTTATAATTGAAGATTAGTTAATTAAGTTTGTCCGTCTTCATCAGGTATTTCACACTGATCAAACAAACATGACCCATCAATGACAACCATATAACATATGCGTATGTTTTACCTCCTGTTTGTTAGTTGTCTTTCTATTATCAAAACGATCAAAATTGTCACACATATATTTTTTTAAAAATTCATGGTCACGGACATTCTTTGGAGATATAAAATTGAGCATATTCACAAACACCATAATCACATTGTGTACTTACTATAATCTTTTTCTATATTAAATCACCATGTTATTGTCTTATTGAGCATATTCCATTTTTAATTGTTACTTTATCAAAATCTGACCATTATAATGAACAGTTATATGTCTGGAACGAATTGAAGAACATCAAACCATTATTTACATCATTATCTCTGTCAAAAGAAAGTCCAAGAAATAGAGACCGGTACTTTTGTTGATTCTTTTGGAAAATGTACATGTGAAGCAAATTTATCTGTTTTTTTTTCTTCAAATGTTACTCTTTTGCAATGTAATGTATGATATTACATGAGTACCCATAGAGCTAGGTTCCCCATATTTCATTAGTATTTTTTACTGATCTATATTGTTAGGTTATAATGGAAGATATAGAGAGCTTTTGGTGCTACGTTGCTTACGATTTCAGGGTATTCGTTAGTCGGCATTGGCCTAATGTTTGTTATAGGTTTGAAAGATTGGCTACATTGTTATGTTTCTTGATTATTCGGTAGAAAGAATGCATCTTTCGTGGATGTGAATCACTTTTCGATATGGGTACAGCTGCATTGTTTGTTATCGTATGGAGTTTTTTCCTTAGTTTGACATCAATGTCAATCTTGTTGTACCTTTTCATCTTTATGGTAAGTTTACGAATCTTTTAATCAATGTGGTGAATGTTGTATGCTAAACCGATAGTTACAGATTTATCGACGCAATGAGAAGAACTTCCTTGAACTCTTTCTTCTTACTTGGAAAAATTATGTAACTTTATATTTCATAAGTTCCATCGACTTTTCTCAGGGAACTGCTGTGTGCGCTGTCCACTATTTGGGTTACACTCCTGGTTTGTTGATAGTAGGGCTCTTTACCATCTTGGTTTTACGGATGTATGCTTACTTTTCGGTTGCTGGCCCACTGTTAATTGTTGGAGGTAGGCCCTACCTTTTGCCTGAATCTTACAGTTTGTAGATTTGTTTGCATTTGTCATTCTAGTGGCTCTTGTTGACTTTGACAATCAATACTAGAAATGGCAAGATGAAAGGGTTTTATATGTTGGGTAATGGATCAAAATGGGTAATTATGGTACCAATCACAGTGTGCTGGGTTCAGTTGGTTTGGGTTGAGTTGAACCAAGACTCTTTTTGTCCTAAATTAAGGAGCACACTATGACTAAACAGATTATATTTGTATATTGAACCTTGATCACATTCCTTTGCACATCACTAATGAATAATTTTATATTATGTAGGATGCATGATGAAGTTGGCCGAGGTTTCTGGATCATAGTAGTGGCATCAACGTTGCTTAGCTTTCTCATCAAATTTGAAATTTGTCGTTGGCTTAGTAGTTTAGAAACAAGTAATTTCGAATATGTTGAACTTGCTAGAATAGCTTTGTTGGATCAAAGTTGGTATTTTGACTTCTATTCATGAATGAGTTATATTTAAATGCGTGCTATCTTTTAGGTTTGTTGGATTTATGTTTGGCTTGTTATTCAAATTTAGAATCACATATTTGATACAACTAGCTACGCTAAATGTATTTGGCACGACATAACTTGTGCTGTATAAGTATTTGGAACTAAAACTAGTGCCAATGTAAACAAAATGGTGCCAAATGTTTTTGAAAAATGTAAAAGCGTGCTCAATATTTTACTTTTGGCAAGCATGCAAAACTGTTCCAAATACATTTTGGCAAGGGATGCAAAACTGTGCCAAATGTACATTTGGTACGGCTTTTTATGACCGGTGCCAAATACTAAATAATTAGCACAAAAATGCAAAATTGTCCAAATCACGTGCCAAATAGTATTTGGCACCTTTTGTCTCGGTCCCAAATATATTTGGCACCCTCGTATTTAGGACAGACTCAAAACTGTGCTAAAATTGTGCCAAATAGTATTTGGCACGTTTTTTTGTGTATTTGACACGGGTTTTTGAGTATTTGACATGGTTTTCCCTCGTCCTAAATACCTATTTTTCTTGTAGTGTGCATAATAAGTTATGTGACCATTTGTACCGGATTTTGGCTACATTGAAATCATGTGTGACAAACTCGACTCTATGATTTAGTCAGATAAACAATTACTCCATTTGACATATAAAGTTTCATGATTTAGACACACAAACTAACACTCAATGTGACTAATATCAAATTTGATGATAATCGTTTTTGCCCATTTTTGCTCTAAATAATAGCCACATGAATATTTCACAACGTGACTGTTGTGAATATATTGGTCACATATAATCACCTAAAATGTGGTCATAAACATCATTTAGATACACATTTGTGATACGGTGTGGCTATTATAAAGCCATATAGTTACATGATGGTGCTCGAAATTAATGTGACTATACACATTAGCTTTTTGCATTCTAACACACTAAACTTTAGACACACATAATAAATTATGTGACCATATGTACCGGATTTTGGCTACACTAAAATCGTGTGTGACAAACTCGACTATATGATTTAGTCACATAAACAATTACTTTATGTGACCATATAAAGTCTCATGATTTAGACACACAAACTAACATTCATTGTGACTAATATCAAAAATAATGATAATCATTTTTACCCATTTTTGCTCTAAATAATAGCCACATGAGTATTTAATAACATGACTATTGTGAATATATTGGTCACATATAATCACCTAAAATGTGGCCATAAACATCATTTAGATACACATTTGTGATATGGTGTGGCTATTATAAAGCCATATAGTCACATGATCGTGCTAAAAATTAATGTGACTACACACATTAGATAGTGGCATTCTAACACACACTAAACTTTAGACACATATAATAAGTTATGTGTGACCATATGTACCAAATTTTGGCTACACTGAAATCATGTGTGACAAACTTGACTATATGATTTAGTCACATAAAAAATTACTTCATGTGACCATATAAAGTCTCATGATTTAGACACACAAACTAACACTCAGTGTGACTAATATCAAATTTAATGATAATCGTTTTTGCCCATTTTTGCTCTAAATAATAGCCACATGAATATTTCACAACGTGACTGTTGTGAATATATTAGTCACATATAATCACCTAAAATGTGGTCATAAACATCATTTAGATACACATTTGTGATATGGTGTGGCTATTATAAAGCCATATAGTCACATGATCGTGCTAGAAATTAATATGACTATACACATTAGCTTTTGGCATTCTAACACACATTAAACTTTAGACACACATAATAAGTTATGTGACCATATGTACCGGATTTTTGGCTACATTGAAATCATGTGTGACAAACTCGACTATATGATTTAGTCACATAAACAATTACTTCATGTGACCATATAGTGGCATTTGGTCACAGTGTTCAAGTGTGTGACAAAGATTTGTCACGTTTTATGTGTATAACGTGACTAATGCTTTAAGCCAAAAAATAGCAGTGCCCTTTAGCCACATAAATGTTCGAGGGTGTGGCAATACATTTCAGAATGGTCATACGATTGGAGTTCAGATGTGGCTAACTAATGGCATTAATTTTATTTTTATACCTTTAGTCACATAAATATTCTAATGTGTGACGATTTGATTTCGACCAAGTGTGACCAATGCGCAAATTTGTACTAGTGACAAATTATGGGCAAATTTACCACTCAAAAAGTGTGAATATCGTAGTTGCAATTTATTTTCCTTAAGAGTCATATTTTACTTCGAAATACAAATTTGGGGCAAATTTGCCACTCAAAAAATGTGAATATCGTATTTTCAATTTATTTTTCTTAAGAATCATATTTCACATCCAAATACAAATTAGGGGCGAATTTGCCACTCAAAAAGTGTGAATATCGTATTTGCAACTTATTTTCATTAAGAGTCATATTTCACCTCGCAATACAAATTAGGGGCAAATTTGCCACTCAAAAAGTGTGAATATCGTATTTGCAATTTATTTTCTTCAAGAATCATATTTCACATACAAATACAAATTAGGGGCAAATTTGCCACTCAAAAAGTATGAATATCGTATTTGCAATTTATTTTCCTTAAGAGTTATATTTCACATCCAAATACAAATTAGGGGCGAATTTGCCACTCAAAAAGTGTAAATATCGTATTTGCAATTGATTTTCTTTAAGAGTCATATTTCACCTCCAAATACAAATTAGGGGCAAATTTACCACTCAAAAAGTGTGAATATCGTATTAGCAATTTATTTTCCTTAAGAGTCATATTTCATTTCGAAATACAAATTAGGGGCAAATTTGCCACTCAAAAGATGTGAATATCGTATTTGCAATTTATTTTCCTTAAGATTCATATTTCACATCCAAATACAAATTAGGGGCGAATTTGCTACTCAAAAAGTGTGAATATCGTATTTGCAAATTATTTTCCTTAAGAGTCATATTTCACTTCATAATACAAATTAGGGGCAAATTTGCCACTCAAAAAGTGTGAATATCGTATTTGCAATTTATTTTTTTAAGAGTCATATTTCACATCCAAATACAAATTAGGGGCGAATTTGCCACTCAAAAAGTGTGAATATCGTATTTGCAACTTATTTTGATTAAGAGTCATATTTCACTTCGCAATACAAATTAGGGGCAAATTAACAGTCAAAAAGTGTGAATATCGTATTTGCAATTTATTTTCCTTAAGAGTCATATTTCACATCCAAATACAAATTAGGGGCAAATTTGCCACTAAAAAAGTGTGAATATCGTATTCGCAATTTATTTTTCTTACGAGTCATATTTCACATCCAAATACAAATTAGGGACAAATTTGCCACTCAAAAAGTGTGAATATCGTATTTGCAATTTATTCTCTTTAAGAGTCATATTTCACATCCAAATATAAATTAGGGGCGAATTTGAAACTCAAAAAGTGTGAATATCGTATTTGCAACTTATTTTCATCAAGAATCATATTTCACTTCGCAATACAAATTATGGGCAAATTTACCACTCAAAAAGTGTGAATATCGTAGTTGCAATTTATTTTCCTTAAGAGTCATATTTTACTTCGAAATACAAATTTGGGGCAAATTTGCCACTCAAAAAATGTGAATATCGTATTTGCAATTTATTTTTCTTAAGAATCATATTTCACATCCAAATACAAATTAGGGGCGAATTTGCCACTCAAAAAGTGTGAATATCGTATTTGCAACTTATTTTCATTAAGAGTCATATTTCACCTCGCAATACAAATTAGGGGCAAATTTGCCACTCAAAAAGTGTGAATATCGTATTTGCAATTTATTTTCTTCAAGAATCATATTTCACATACAAATACAAATTAGGGGCAAATTTGCCACTCAAAAAGTATGAATATCGTATTTGCAATTTATTTTCCTTAAGAGTTATATTTCACATCCAAATACAAATTAGGGGCGAATTTGCCACTCAAAAAGTGTAAATATCGTATTTGCAATTGATTTTCTTTAAGAGTCATATTTCACCTCCAAATACAAATTAGGGGCAAATTTACCACTCAAAAAGTGTGAATATCGTATTAGCAATTTATTTTCCTTAAGAGTCATATTTCATTTCGAAATACAAATTAGGGTAAAATTTGCCACTCAAAAGATGTGAATATCGTATTTGCAATTTATTTTCCTTAAGATTCATATTTTACATCCAAATACAAATTAGGGGCGAATTTGCTACTCAAAAAGTGTGAATATCGTATTTGCAAATTATTTTCCTTAAGAGTCATATTTCACTTCATAATACAAATTAGGGGCAAATTTGCCACTCAAAAAGTGTGAATATCGTATTTGCAATTTATTTTTTTAAGAGTCATATTTCACATCCAAATACAAATTAGGGGCGAATTTGCCACTCAAAAAGTGTGAATATCGTATTTGCAACTTATTTTGATTAAGAGTCATATTTCACTTCGCAATACAAATTAGGGGCAAATTAATAGTCAAAAAGTGTGAATATCGTATTTGCAATTTATTTTCCTTAAGAGTCATATTTCACATCCAAATACAAATTAGGGGCAAATTTACCACTAAAAAAGTGTGAATATCGTATTCGCAATTTATTTTTCTTACGAGTCATATTTCACATCCAAATACAAATTAGGGACAAATTTGCCACTCAAAAAGTGTGAATATCGTATTTGCAATTTATTCTCTTTAAGAGTCATATTTCACATCCAAATATAAATTAGGGGCGAATTTGAAACTCAAAAAGTGTGAATATCGTATTTGCAACTTATTTTCATCAAGAATCATATTTCACTTCGCAATACAAATTATGGGCAAATTTACCACTCAAAAAGTGTGAATATCGTAGTTGCAATTTATTTTCCTTAAGAGTCATATTTTACTTCGAAATACAAATTTGGGGCAAATTTGCCACTCAAAAAATGCGAATATCGTATTTGCAATTTATTTTTCTTAAGAATCATATTTCACATCCAAATACAACAAATTTGGGGCAAATTTGCCACTCAAAAAGTGTGAATATCGTATTTGCAACTTATTTTCATTAAGAGTCATATTTCACCTCGCAATACAAATTAGGGGCAAATTTGCCACTCAAAAAGTGTTAATATCGTATTTGCAATTTATTTTCTTCAAGAATCATATTTCACATACAAATACAAATTAGGGGCAAATTTGCCACTCAAAAAGTATGAATATCGTATTTGCAATTTATTTTCCTTAAGAGTTATATTTCACATCCAAATACAAATTAGGGGCGAATTTGCCACTCAAAAAGTGTAAATATCGTATTTGCAATTGATTTTCTTTAAGAGTCATATTTCACCTCCAAACACAAATTAGGGGCGAATTTGCCAATCAAAAAGTGTGAATATCGTATTTGCAATTTATTTTCCTTAAGAGTCATATTTCACATCCAAATACAACAAATTAGGGGCAAATTTGCCACTCAAAAATTGTGAATATCGTAACTGCAATTTATTTTCCTTAAGGGTCATATTTCACATCCAAACACAAATTAGGGTCGAATTTGCCACTCAAAAAGTGTGAATATCATATTTGCAATTTATTCTCTTTAAGAGTCATATTTCACATCAAAATACAAATTAGGGTCAAATTTGCCACTCGAAAAGTGTGAATATCGTATTTGCAACTTATTTTGATTAAGAGTCATATTTCACTTCGCAATACAAATTAGGGGCAAATTTACCACTCAAAAAGTGTGAATATCGTATTTGCAATTTATTTTCCTTAAGAGTCATATTTCACATCCAAATACAACAAATTTGGGGCAAATTTGCCACTCAAAAAGTGTGAATATCGTATTTGCAATTTATATTCTTTAAGAGTCATATTTCACATACAAATACAAATTAGAGGCAAATTTGCAACTCAAAAACTGTGAATATCGTAATTGCATTTTATTTTCCTTAAGAGTCATATTTCACATCCAAACACAAATTAGGGGAGAATTTGCCATTCAAAAAGTGTGAATATCGTATTCGCAACTTATTTTCCTTAAGAGTCATATTTAACTTCGAAATACAAATTAGGGGCGAATTTGCCACTCAAAAAGTGTGAAAATGGTATTCGCAACTTATTTTCATTAAGAGTCATATTTCATTTCGCAATACGAATTATTGGCAAATTTGCCACTCAAAAATTGTGAATATCGTATTTGCAATTTATTTTTCTTAAGAGTCATATTTCACATCCAAATAAAAATTAGGGCGAATTTGCCACTCAAAAAGTGTGAATATCGTATTTGCAACTTATTTTCATTAAGAGTCATATTTCATTTCGCAATACAAATTAGGGGCAAATTTGCTACTCAAAAAGTGTGAATATCGTATTTGTAATTTATTTTCTTTAAGAGTTATATTTCACATCCAAATACAAATTAGGGGCAAATTTTCCTCTCAAAATGTGTGAATATCGTATTTGCAATTTATTTTTCTTAAGAGTCATATTTCACATCCAAATACAAATTAGGGGCGAATTTGCCACTCAAAAAGTGTGAATATCGTATTTGCAACTTATTTTCATTAAGAGTCATATTTCACTTCGCAATACAAATTACGGGCAAATTTACCACTCAAAAAGTGTGAATATCGTATTTTCAATTTATTTTCCTTTAGAGTCATATTTCACTTCGAAATACAAATTAGGAGCAAATTTGCCACTCAAAAAACGTGAATATCGTATTTGCAATTTATTTTCCTTAAGAGTCATATTTCACATCCAAATACAACAAATTAGGGGTAAATTTGCCACTCAAAAAGTGTGAATATCGTATTTGCAATTTATTTTCCTTAAAAGTCATATTTCACATCCAAATACAAATTAGGGGCGAATTTGCCACTCAAAAAGTGAGAATATCGTATTTGCAATTTATTCTCCTTAAGAGTCATATTTCACATCCAAACACAAATTAGGGTCGAATTTGCCACTCAAAAAGTGTGAATATCATATTTGCAATTTATTCTCTTTAAGAGTCATATTTCACATCAAAATACAAATTAGGGTCAAATTTGCCACTCGAAAAGTGTGAATATCGTATTTGCAACTTATTTTGATTAAGAGTCATATTTCACTTCGCAATACAAATTAGGGGCAAATTTACCACTCAAAAAGTGTGAATATCGTATTTGCAATTTATTTTCCTTAAGAGTCATATTTCACATCCAAATACAACAAATTTGGGGCAAATTTGCCACTCAAAAAGTGTGAATATCGTATTTGCAATTTATTTTCTTTAAGAGTCATATTTCACATACAAATACAAATTAGAGGCAAATTTGCAACTCAAAAACTGTGAATATCGTAATTGCATTTTATTTTCCTTAAGAGTCATATTTCACATCCAAACACAAATTAGGGGAGAATTTGCAATTCAAAAAGTGTGAATATCGTATTCGCAACTTATTTTCCTTAAGAGTCATATTTAACTTCGAAATACAAATTAGGGGCGAATTTGCCACTCAAAAAGTGTGAAAATGGTATTCGCAACTTATTTTCATTAAGAGTCATATTTCACTTCGCAATACGAATTATTGGCAAATTTGCCACTCAAAAATTGTGAATATCGTATTTGCAATTTATTTTTCTTAAAAGTCATATTTCACATCCAAATAAAAATTAGGGCGAATTTGCCACTCAAAAAGTGTGAATATCGTATTTGCAACTTATTTTCATTAAGAGTCATATTTCATTTCGCAATACAAATTAGGGGCAAATTTGCTACTCAAAAAGTGTGAATATCGTATTTGCAATTTATTTTCTTTAAGAGTTATATTTCACATCCAAATACAAATTAGGGGCAAATTTTCCTCTCAAAATGTGTGAATATCGTATTTGCAATTTATTTTTCTTAAGAGTCATATTTCACATCCAAATACAAATTAGGGGCGAATTTGCCACTCAAAAAGTGTGAATATCGTATTTGCAACTTATTTTCATTAAGAGTCATATTTCACTTCGCAATACAAATTACGGGCAAATTTACCACTCAAAAAGTGTGAATATCGTATTTTCAATTTATTTTCCTTTAGAGTCATATTTCACTTCGAAATACAAATTAGGGGCAAATTTGCCACTCAAAAAACGTGAATATCGTATTTGCAATTTATTTTCCTTAAGAGTCATATTTCACATCCAAATACAACAAATTAGGGGTAAATTTGCCACTCAAAAAATGTGAATATCGTATTTGCAATTTATTTTCCTTAAAAGTCATATTTCACATCCAAATACAAATTAGGGGCGAATTTGCCACTCAAAAAGTGAGAATATCGTATTTGCAATTTATTCTCCTTAAGAGTCATATTTCACATCCAAATACAAATTAGGGGCAAATTTGCTACTCAAAAAGTGTGAATATCGTATTTGCAACTTATTTTCATTAAGAATCATATTTCACTTCGCAATAAAAATTAGGGGTAAATTTACCACTCAAAAAGTGTGAATATCGTATTTGCAATTTATTTTCCTTAAGAGTCATATTTCACTTCGAAATACAAATTATGGGCAAATTTGCCACTCAAAAAATGTGAATATCGTATTTGCAATTTATTTTCCTGAAGAGTCATATTTCACATCCAAATACAAATTAGGGGCAAATTTGCCACTTAAAAAGTGTGAATATCGTATTTGCAATTTATTTTCCTTAAGAGTCATATTTCACATCCAAATACAAATTAGGGCGAATTTGCCACTCAAAAAGTGAGAATATCGTATTTGCAATTTATTCTCCTTAAGAGTCATATTTCACATCCAAATACAAATTAGGGGCAAATTTGCCACTCAAAAAGTGTGAATATCGTATTTGCAACTTATTTTCATTAAGAATCATATTTCACTTCGCAATAGAAATTAGGGGTAAATTTACCACTCAAAAAGTGTGAATATCGTATTTGCAATTTATTTTCCTTAAGAGTCATATTTCACATCCAAATAAAAATTAGGGCGAATTTGCCACTCACAAAGTGTGAATATCGTATTTGCAACTTATTTTCATTAAGAGTCATATTTCATTTCGCAATACAAATTAGGGGCAAATTTGCTACTCAAAAAGTGTGAATATCGTATTTGCAATTTATTTTCTTTAAGAGTTATATTTCACATCCAAATACAAATTAGGGGCAAATTTTCTTCTCAAAAAGTGTGAATATCGTATTTGCAATTTATTTTTCTTAAGAGTCATATTTCACATCCAAATACAAATTAGGGGCGAATTTGCCACTCAAAAAGTGTGAATATCGTATTTGCAACTTATTTTCATTAAGAGTCATATTTCACTCCGAAATACAATTTAAGGGAAAATTTGCCACTCAAAAAATGTGAATATCGTATTTGCAAATTATTTTCCTTAAGAGTCATATTTCACATCCAAATACAAATTAGGGGCGAATTTGCTACTCAAAAAGTGTGAATATCGTATTTGCAATTTATTTTTCTTAAGAGTAATATTTCACATCCAAATACAAATTAGGGGCGAAATTGTCACTCAAAAAGTGTGAATATCGTATTTGCAACTTATTTTCATTAAGAGTCATATTTCACTTCGCAATACAAATTAGGGGCAAATTTACCACTCAAAAAATGTGAATATCGTATTTGCAATTTATTTTCCTTAAGAGTCATATTTCACTTCGAAATACAAATTATGGGCAAATTTGCCACTCAAAAAATGTGAATATCGTATTTGCAATTTATTTTCCTGAAGAGTCATATTTCACATCCAAATACAAATTCGGGGCAAATTTACCACTCAAAAAGTGTGAATATCGTATTTGCAATTAATTTCCTTATGAGTCATATTTCACATCCAAATACAAATTAGGGGCAAATTTGCCACTAAAAAAATGTGAATATCGTATTTGCAATTTATTTTCCTTAAGAGTCATATTTCACATCCCAATATAAATTAGGGGCGAATTTGCCACTCAAAAAGTGTGAATATCGTATTTGCAACTTATTTTCCTTAAGAGTCATATTTCACTTCGAAATACAAATGAGGGGCAAATTTGCCACTCAAAAAGTGTGAAAATGGTATTTGCAATTTATTTTCCTTAAGAGTCATATTTCACATCCATATACAAATTAGGGGCGAATTTGCAACTCAAAAAGTGTGAATATCGTATTTGCAATTTATTCTTTTTAAGAATCATATTTTACATCCAAATACAAATTAGGGGCAAATTTGCCATTCAAAAAGTGTGAATATCGTATTTGCAACTTATTTTCATTAAGAATCATATTTCACTTCGCAATACAAATTAGGGGCAAATTTACCACTCAAAAAGTTTGAATATCGTATTTGTAATTTATTTTCCTTAAGAGTCATATTTCATTTCGAAATACTAATTAGGGCAAATTTGCCACTCAAAAAATGTGAATATCGTATTTGCAATTTATTTTCCTTAAGAGTCATATTTCACATCCAAATACAAATTAGGGGCAAATTTACCACTCAAAAAGTGTGAATATCGTATTTGCAATTTATTTTCCTTAAGAGTCATATTTCACTTCGAAATACAAATTAGGGGCAAATTTGCGACTCAAAAAATGTGAATATCGTATTTGCAATTTATTTTTCTTAAGAGTCATATTTCTAATCCAAAAACAAATTAGGGGCGAATTTGCCACTCAAAAAGTGTGAATATCGTATTTGCAACTTATTTTCCTTAAGAGTCATATTTCACTTCGAAATACAAATTAGGGGCAAATTTGCCACTCAAAAAGTGTGAAAATGGTATTTGCAATTTATTTTCCTTAAGAGTCATATTTCACATCCAAATACAAATTAGGGGCGAATTTGCCACTCAGAAAGTGTGAATATCGTATTTGCAATTTATTTTCTTTAAGAGTCATATTTCACCTCCAAATACAAATTAGGAGCAAATTTGCCACTCAAAAAGTGTGAATATCGTATTTGCAATTTATTTTTCTTAAGAATCATATTTCACATCCAAATACAAATTAGGGGCGAATTTGCCACTCAAAAAGTGTGAATATCGTATTTGCAACTTATTTTCATTAAGAGTCATATTTCACCTCGCAATACAAATTAGGGGCAAATTTGCCACTCAAAAAGTGTGAATATCATATTTGCAATCTATTTTCTTCAAGAATCATATTTCACATACAAATACAAATTAGGGGCAAATTTGCCACTCAAAAAGTATGAATATCGTATTTGCAATTTATTTTCCTTAAGAGTTATATTTCACATCCAAATACAAATTAGGGGCGAATTTGCCACTCAAAAAGTGTAAATATCGTATTTGAAATTTATTTTCTTTAAGATTCATATTTCACCTCCAAATACAAATTGGGGGCAAATTTGCCACTCAAAAAGTGTGAATATCGTATTTGCAATTTATTTTTCTTAAGAGTCATATTTCACATCCAAATACAAATTAGGGGCGAATTTGCCACTCAAAAAGTTTGAATATCGTATTTGCAACTTATTTTCATTAAGAGTCATATTTCACTTCGCAATACAAATTAGGGGCAAATTTACCACTCAAAAAGTGTGAATATCGTATTTACAATTTATTTTTCTTAAGAGTCATATTTCACATCCAAATACAACAAATTAGGGGCAAATTTGCCACTCAAAAAGTGTGAATATCGTAATTGCAATTTATTTTCCTTAAGAGTCATATTTCATATCCAAACACAAATTAGGGGCGAATTTGCCACTCAAAAAGTGTGAATATCGTATTTGCAATTTATTCTCTTTAAGAATCATATTTCACATCCAAATACAAATTAGGGGCAAATTTGCCACTCAAAAAGTGTGAATATCGTATTTCCAACTTATTTTCATTAAGAATCATATTTCACTTCGCAATACAAATTAGGGGCAAATTTACCACTCAAAAAGTGTGAATATCGTATTAGCAATTTATTTTCCTTAAGAGTCATATTTCATTTCGAAATACAAATTAGGGGTAAATTTGCCACTCAAAAGATGTGAATATCGTATTTGCAATTTATTTTCCTTAAGATTCATATTTCACATCCAAATACAAATTAGGGGCGAATTTGCTACTCAAAAAGTGTGAATATCGTATTTGCAAATTATTTTCCTTAAGAGTCATATTTCACTTCATAATACAAATTAGGGGCAAATTTGCCACTCAAAAAGTGTGAATATCGTATTTGCAATTTATTTTTTTAAGAGTCATATTTCACATCCAAATACAAATTAGGGGCGAATTTGCCACTCAAAAAATGTGAATATCGTATTTGCAACTTATTTTCATTAAGAGTCATATTTCACCTCGCAATACAAATTAGGGGCAAATTTGCCACTCAAAAAGTGTGAATATCGTATTTGCAATTTATTTTCTTCAAGAATCATATTTCACATACAAATACAAATTAGGGGCAAATTTGCCACTCAAAAAGTATGAATATCGTATTTGCAATTTATTTTCCTTAAGAGTTATATTTCACATCCAAATACAAATTAGGGGCGAATTTGCCACTCAAAAAGTGTAAATATCGTATTTGAAATTTATTTTCTTTAAGATTCATATTTCACCTCCAAATACAAATTGGGGGCAAATTTACCACTCAAAAAGTGTGAATATCGTATTTGCAATTTATTTTTCTTAAGAGTCATATTTCACATCCAAATACAAATTAGGGGCGAATTTGCCACTCAAAAAGTTTGAATATCGTATTTGCAACTTATTTTCATTAAGAGTCATATTTCACTTCGCAATACAAATTAGGGGCAAATTTACCACTCAAAAAGTGTGAATATCGTATTTGCAATTTATTTTTCTTAAGAGTCATATTTCACATCCAAATACAACAAATTAGGGGCGAATTTGCCACTCAAAAAGTGTGAATATCGTATTTCCAACTTATTTTCATTAAGAATCATATTTCACTTCGCAATACAAATTAGGGGCAAATTTACCACTCAAAAAGTGTGAATATCGTATTAGCAATTTATTTTCCTTAAGAGTCATATTTCATTTCGAAATACAAATTAGGGGTAAATTTGCCACTCAAAAGATGTGAATATCGTATTTGCAATTTATTTTCCTTAAGATTCATATTTCACATCCAAATACAAATTAGGGGCGAATTTGCTACTCAAAAAGTGTGAATATCGTATTTGCAAATTATTTTCATTAAGAGTCATATTTCACTTCGCAATACAAATTAGGGCCAAATTTACCACTCAAAAAGTGTGAATATCGTATTTGCAATTTATTTTCCTTAAGAGTCATATTTCACATCCAAATACAAATTAGGGGCAAATTTGCCACTAAAAAAGTGTGAATATCGTATTCGCAATTTATTTTTCTTACGAGTCATATTTCACATCCAAATACAAATTAGGGGCGAATTTGCCACTCAAAAAGTGTGAATATCGTATTTGCAATTTATTCTCTTTAAGAGTCATATTTCACATCAAAATATAAATTAGGGTCGAATTTGAAACTCAAAAAGTGTGAATATCGTATTTGCAACTTATTTTCATCAAGAATCATATTTCACTTCGCAATACAAATTATGGGCAAATTTACCACTCAAAAAGTCTGAATATCGTAGTTGCAATTTATTTTCCTTAAGAGTCATATTTTACTTCGAAATACAAATTTGGGGCAAATTTGCCACTCAAAAAATGTGAATATCGTATTTGCAATTTATTTTTCTTAAGAATCATATTTCACATCCAAATACAAATTAGGGGCGAATTTGCCACTCAAAAAGTGTGAATATCGTATTTGCAACTTATTTTCATTAAGAGTCATATTTCACCTCGCAATACAAATTAGGGGCAAATTTGCCACTCAAAAAGTGTGAATATCGTATTTGCAATTTATTTTCTTCAAGAATCATATTTCACATACAAATACAAATTAGGGGCAAATTTGCCACTCAAAAAGTATGAATATCGTATTTGCAATTTATTTTCCTTAAAAGTTATATTTCACATCCAAATACAAATTAGGGGCGAATTTGCCACTCAAAAAGTGTAAATATCTTATTTGCAATTGATTTTCTTTAAGAGTCATATTTCACCTCCAAATACAAATTAGGGGCAAATTTACCACTCAAAAAGTGTGAATATCGTATTTGCAATTTATTTTTCTTAAGAGTCATATTTCACATCCAAATACAAATTAGGGGCGAATTTGCCACTCAAAAAGTGTGAATATCGTATTTGCAACTTATTTTCATTAAGAGTCATATTTCACTTCGCAATACAAATTAGGGGCAAATTTACCACTCAAAAAGTGTGAATATCGTATTTGCAATTTATTTTCCTTAAGAGTCATATTTCACATCCAAATACAACAAATAAGGGGCAAATTTGCCACTTAAAAATTGTGAATATCGTAACTGCAATTTATTTTCCTTAAGAGTCATATTTCACATCCAAACACAAATTAGGGTCGAATTTGCCACTCAAAAAGTGTGAATATCATATTTGCAATTTATTCTCTTTAAGAGTCATATTTCACATCCAAATACAAATTAGGGTCAAATTTGCCACTCAAAAAGTGTGAATATCGTATTTGCAACTTATTTTCATTAAGAATCATATTTCAATTCGCAATACAAATTAGGGGCAAATTTACCACTCAAAAAGTGTGAATATCGTATTAACAATTTATTTTCCTTAAGAGTCATATTTCATTTCGAAATACAAATTAGGGGCAAATTTGCCACTCAAAAGATGTGAATATCGTATTTGCAATTTATTTTCCTTAAGAGTCATATTTCACATCCAAATACAACAAATTAGGGGCAAATTTGCCACTCAAAAATTGTGAATATCGTAACTGCAATTTATTTTCCTTAAGAGTCATATTTCACATCCAAACACAAATTAGGGTCGAATTTGCCACTCAAAAATTGTGAATATCATATTTGAAATTTATTCTCTTTAAGAGTCATATTTCACATCAAAATACAAATTAGGGTCAAATTTGCCACTCAAAAAGTGTGAATATCGTATTTGCAACTTATTTTGATTAAGAGTTATATTTCACTTCGCAATACAAATTAGGGGCAAATTTACCACTCAAAAAGTGTGAATATCGTATTTGCAATTTGATTTCCTTAAGAGTCATATTTCACATCCAAATACAACAAATTTGGGGCAAATTTGCCACTCAAAAAGTGTGAATATCGTATTTTCAATTTATTTTCTTTAAGAGTCATATTTCACATACAAATACAAATTAGAGGCAAATTTGCAACTCAAAAACTGTGAATATCATAATTGCATTTTATTTTCCTTAAGAGTCATATTTCACATCCAAACACAAATTAGGGGCGAATTTGCCATTCAAAAAGTGTGAATATCGTATTTGCAACTTATTTTCCTTAAGAGTCATATTTAACTTCGAAATACAAATTAGGGGCGAATTTGCCACTCAAAAAGTGTGAAAATGGTATTTGCAACTTATTTTCATTAAGAGTCATATTTCACTTCGCAATACGAATTAGGGGCAAATTTGCCATTCAAAAATTGTGAATATCGTATTTGTAATTTATTTTTCTTAAGAGTCAT
Source organism: Helichrysum umbraculigerum (assembly GCA_949592205.1). Classification (NCBI taxonomy): domain Eukaryota; kingdom Viridiplantae; phylum Streptophyta; class Magnoliopsida; order Asterales; family Asteraceae; genus Helichrysum; species Helichrysum umbraculigerum. The sequence goes on from CATIUR010000001.1 coordinate 101,028,201, forward strand.
ATTTCACATCCAAATAAAAATTAGGGCGAATTTGCCACTCAAAAAGTGTGAATATCATATTTGCAACTTATTTTCATTAAGAGTCATATTTCATTTCGCAATACAAATTAGGGGCAAATTTGCTACTCAAAAAGTGTGAATATCGTATTTGCAATTTATTTTCTTTAAGAGTTATATTTCACATCCAAATACAAATTAGGGGCAAATTTTCCTCTCAAAATGTGTGAATATCGTATTTGCAATTTATTTTTCTTAAGAGTCATATTTCACATCCAAATACAAATTAGGGGCGAATTTACCACTCAAAAAGTGTGAATATCGTATTTGCAACTTATTTTCATTAAGAGTCATATTTCACTTCGCAATACAAATTACGCGCAAATTTACCTCTCAAAAAGTGTGAATATCGTATTTTCAATTTATTTTCCTTTAGAGTCATATTTCACTTCGAAATACAAATTAGGGGCAAATTTGCCACTCAAAAAACGTGAATATCGTATTTGCAATTTATTTTCCTTAAGAGTCATATTTCACGTCCAAATACAACAAATTAGGGGTAAATTTGCCACTCAAAAAGTGTGAATATCGTATTTGCAATTTATTTTCCTTAAAAGTCATATTTCACATCCAAATACAAATTAGGGGCGAATTTGCCACTCAAAAAGTGAGAATATCGTATTTGCAATTTATTCTCCTTAAGAGTCATATTTCACATCCAAATACAAATTAGGGGCAAATTTGCTACTCAAAAAGTGTGAATATCGTATTTGCAACTTATTTTCATTAAGAATCATATTTCACTTCGCAATAAAAATTAGGGGTAAATTTACCACTAAAAAAGTGTGAATATCGTATTTGCAATTTATTTTCCTTAAGAGTCATATTTCACTTCGAAATACAAATTAGGGGCAAATTTGCCACTCAAAAAATGTGAATATCGTATTTGCAAAATATTTTCCTTAAGAGTCATATTTCACATCCAAATACAAATTAGGGGCGAATTTGCAACTCAAAAAGTGTGAATATCGTATTTGCAATTTATTTTTCTTAAGAGTAATATTTCACATCCATATACAAATTAGGGGCGAATTTGCCACTCAAAAAGTGTGAATATCGTATTTGCAACTTATTTTCATTAAGAGTCATATTTCACTTCGCAATACAAATTAGGAGCAAATTTACCACTCAAAAAGTGGGAATATCGTATTTGCAATTTATTTTCCTTAAGAGTCATATTTCACATCCAAATACAACAAATTAGGGGCAAATTTGCCACTCAAAAAGTGTGAATATCGTATTTGCAATTTATTTTCCTTAAGAGTCATATTTAACATCCAAACACAAATTAGGGGCGAATTTGCCACTCAAAAAGTGTGAATATCGTATTTGCAACTTATTTTCATTAAGAGTCATATTTCACCTCGCAATACAAATTAGGGGCAAATTTGCCACTCAAAAAGTGTGAATATCGTATTTGCAATTTATTTTCTTCAAGAATCATATTTCACATACAAATACAAATTAGGGGCAAATTTGCCACTCAAAAAGTATGAATATCGTATTTGCATTTTATTTTCCTTAAGAGTCATATTTCACATCCAAATACAAATTAGGGGCGAATTTGTCACTCAAAAAGTGTAAATATCGTATTTGAAATTTATTTTCTTTAAGATTCATATTTCACCTCCAAATACAAATTAGGGGCAAATTTGCCACTCAAAAAGTGTGAATATCGTATTTGCAATTTATTTTTCTTAAAAGTCATATTTCACATCCAAATACAAATTAGGGGCGAATTTGCCACTCAAAAAGTGTGAATATCGTATTTGCAACTTATTTTCATTAAGAGTCATATTTCAATTCGCAATACAAATTTGGGGCAAATTTACCACTCAAAAAGTGTGAATATCGTATTTGCAATTTATTTTCCTTAAGAGTCATATTTCACATCCAAATACAACAAATTAGGGGTAAATTTCCCCCTCAAAAAGTGTGAAAATGGTATTTGCAATTTATTTTCCTTAAGAGTCATATTTCACATCCAAACACAAATTAGGGGCGAATTTGCCACTCAAAAAGTGTGAATATCGTATTTGCAATTTATTCTTTTTAAAAATCATATTTTACATCCAAATACAAATTAGGGGAAAATTTGCCATTCAAAAAGTGTGAATATCGTATTTGCAACTTATTTTCATTAAGAATCATATTTCACTTCGCAATACAAATTAGGGGCAAATTTACCACTCAAAAAGTGTGAATATCGTATATGCAATTTATTTTCCTTAAGAGTCATATTTCACTTTGAAATACAAATTAGGGCAAATTTGCCACTCAAAAAATGTGAATATCGTATTTGCAATTTATTTTCCTTAAGAGTCATATTTCACATCCAAATACAAATTATGGGCAAATTTACCACTCAAAAAGTGTGAATATCGTATTTGCAATTTATTTTACTTAATAGTCATATTTCACTTCGAAATACAAATTAGGGGCAAATTTGCCACTCAAAAAATGTGAATATCGTATTTGCAATTTATTTTTCTTAAGAGTCATATTTTACATCCAAATACAAATTAGGGACGAATTTGCCACTCAAAAAGTGTGAATATCGTATTTGCAACTTATTTTTGATTAAGAGTCATATTTCACTTCGCAATACAAATTAGGGGCAAATTTACCACTCAAAAAGTGTGAATATCGTATTTGCAATTTATTTTCCTTAAGAGTCATATTTCACATCCAAATACAACAAATTTGGGGCAAATTTGCCACTCAAAAGTGTGAATATCGTATTTGCAATTTATTTTCTTTAAGAGTCATATTTCACATACAAATATAAATTAGAGGCAAATTTGCCACTCAAAAACTGTGAATATCGTAATTGTAATTTATTTTCCTTAAGAGTCATATTTCACATCCAAACACAAATTAGGGGCGAATTTGCCATTCAAAAAGTGTGAATATCGTATTTGCAACTTATTTTCCTTAAGAGTCATATTTCACTTCGAAATACAAATTAGGGGCGAATTTGCCACTCAAAAAGTGTGAAAATGGTATTCGCAACTTATTTTCATTAAGAGTCATATTTCACTTCGCAAAACGAATTAGGGGCAAATTTGCCACTCAAAAATTGTGAATATCGTATTTGCAATTTATTTTTCTTAAGAGTCATATTTCACATCCTAATAAAAATTAGGGCGAATTTGCCACTCAAAAAGTGTGAATATCGTATTTTCAACTTATTTTCATTAAGAGTCATATTTCATTTCTCAATACAAATTAGGGCAAATTTGTTACTCAAAAAGTGTGAATATCGTATTTGCAATTTATTTTCTTTAAGAGTTATATTTCACATCCAAATACAAATTAGGGGCAAATTTTCCTCTCAAAAAGTGTGAATATCGTATTTGCAATTTATTTTTCTTAAGAGTCATATTTCACATCCAAATACAAATTAGGGGCGAATTTGCCACTCAAAAAGTGTGAATATCGTATTTGCAACTTATTTTCATTAAGAGTCATATTTCACTTCGCAATACAAATTACGGGCAAATTTACCACTCAAAAAGTGTGAATATCGTATTTTCAATTTATTTTCCTTTAGAGTCATATTTCACTTCGAAATACAAATTAGGGGCAAATTTGCCACTCAAAAAACGTGAATATCGTATTTGCAATTTATTTTCCTTAAGAGTCATATTTCACATCCAAATACAACAAATTAGGGGCAAATTTGCCACTCAAAAAGTGTGAATATCGTATTTGCAATTTATTTTTCCTTAAGAGTCATATTTCACATCCAAAAACAAATTAGGGGCGAATTTGCCACTCAAAAAGTGAGAATATCGTTTTTGCAATTTATTCTCCTTAAGAGTCATATTTCACATCCAAATACAAATTAGGGGCAAATTTGCCACTCAAAAAGTGTGAATATCGTATTTGCAACTTATTTTCATTAAGAATCATATTTCACTTCGCAATAGAAATTAGGGGTAAATTTACCACTCAAAAAGTGTGAATATCGTATTTGCAATTTATTTTCCTTAAGAGTCATATTTCACTTCGAAATACAAATTAAGGGCAAATTTGCCACTCAAAAAATGTGAATATCGTATTTGCAAATTATTTTCCTTAAGAGTCATATTTCACATCCAAATACAAATTAGGGGCGAATTTGTTACTCAAAAAGTGTGAATATCGTATTTGCAATTTATTTTCCTTAAGAGTCATATTTCACATCCAAACACAAATTAGGGGCGAATTTGCCACTCAAAAAGTGTGAATATCGTATTTGCAATTTATTCTTTTTAAAAATCATATTTTACATCCAAATACAAATTAGGGGAAAATTTGCCATTCAAAAAGTGTGAATATCGTATTTGCAACTTATTTTCATTAAGAATCATATTTCACTTCGCAATACATATTAGGGGCAAATTTACCACTCAAAAAGTGTGAATATCGTATTTGCAATTTATTTTCCATAAGAGTCATATTTCACTTCGAAAAAAAATTAGGGCAAATTTGCCACTCAAAAAATGTGAATATCGTATTTGCAATTTATTTTCCTTAAGAGTCATATTTCACATCCAAATCTCAAAAAGTGTGAATATCGTATTTGCAATTTATTTTCCTTAAGAGTCATATTTCACTTCGAAATACAAATTAGGTGCAAATTTTCCACTCAAAAAATGTGAATATCGTATTTGCAATTTATTTTTCTTAGAAGTCATATTTTACATCCAAATACAAATTAGGGGCGAATTTGCCACTCAAAAAGTGTGAATATCGTATTTGCAACTTATTTTTGATTAAGAGTCATATTTCACTTCGCAATACAAATTAGGGGCAAATTTGCCACTCAAAAAGTGTGAATATCGTATTTGCAATTTATTTTCCTTAAGAGTCATATTTCACATCCAAATACAACAAATTTGGGGCAAATTTGCCACTCAAAAGTGTGAATATCGTATTTGTAATTTATTTTCTTTAAGAGTCATATTTCACATACAAATACAAATTAGAGGCAAATTTGCCACTCAAAAACTGTGAATATCGTAATTGTAATTTATTTTCCTTAAGAGTCATATTTCACATCCAAACACAAATTAGGGGCGAATTTGCCATTCAAAAAGTGTGAATATCGTATTTGCAACTTATTTTCCTTAAGAGTCATATTTCACATCAAAATACAAATTAGGGGCGAATTTGCCACTCAAAAAGTGTGAATATCGTATTTGCAACTTATTTTCATTAAGAGTCATATTTCACTTCGCAATACAAATTACGGGCAAATTTACCACTCAAAAAGTGTGAATATCGTATTTTCAATTTATTTTCCTTTAGAGTCATATTTCACTTCGAAATACAAATTAGGGGCAAATTTGCCACTCAAAAAACGTGTATATCGTATTTGCAATTTATTTTCCTTAAGAGTCATATTTCACATCCAAATACAACAAATTAGGGGCAAATTTGCCACTCAAAAAGTGTGAATATCGTATTTGCAATTTATTTTTCCTTAAGAGTCATATTTCACATCCAAAAACAAATTAGGGGCGAATTTGCCACTCAAAAAGTGAGAATATCGTTTTTGCAATTTATTCTCCTTAAGAGTCATATTTCACATCCAAATACAAATTAGGGGCAAATTTGCCACTCAAAAAGTGTGAATATCGTATTTGCAACTTATTTTCATTAAGAATCATATTTCACTTCGCAATAGAAATTAGGGGTAAATTTACCACTCAAAAAGTGTGAATATCGTATTTGCAATTTATTTTCCTTAAGAGTCATATTTCACTTCGAAATACAAATTAAGGGCAAATTTGCCACTCAAAAAATGTGAATATCGTATTTGCAAATTATTTTCCTTAAGAGTCATATTTCACATCCAAATACAAATTAGGGGCGAATTTGTTACTCAAAAAGTGTGAATATCGTATTTGCAATTTATTTTCCTTAAGAGTCATATTTCACATCCAAACAAAAATTAGGGGCGAATTTGCCACTCAAAAAGTGTGAATATCGTATTTGCAATTTATTCTTTTTAAAAATCATATTTTACATCCAAATACAAATTAGGGTAAAATTTGTCATTCAAAAAGTGTGAATATCGTATTTGCAACTTATTTTCATTAAGAATCATATTTCACTTCGCAATAGAAATTAGGGGCAAATTTACCACTCAAAAAGTGTGAATATCGTATTTGCAATTTATTTTCCTTAAGAGTCATATTTCACTTCGAAATACAAATTAGGGCAAATTTGCCACTCAAAAAATGTGAATATCGTATTTGCAATTTATTTTCCTTAAGAGTCATATTTCACATCCAAATACAAATTAGGGGCAAATTTACCACTCAAAAAGTGTGAATATCGTATTTGCAATTTATTTTCCTTAAGAGTCATATTTCACTTCGAAATACAAATTAGGTGCAAATTTGCCACTCAAAAAATGTGAATATCGTATTTGCAATTTATTTTTCTTAAAAGTCATATTTTACATCCAAATACAAATTAGGGGCGAATTTGCCACTCAAAAAGTGTGAATATCGTATTTGCAACTTATTTTTGATTAAGAGTCATATTTCACTTCGCAATACAAATTAGGGGCAAATTTACCACTCAAAAAGTGTGAATATCGTATTTGCAATTTATTTTCCTTAAGAGTCATATTTCACATCCAAATACAACAAATTTGGGGCAAATTTGCCACTCAAAAGTGTGAATATCGTATTTGCAATTTATTTTCTTTAAGAGTCATATTTCACATACAAATACAAATTAGAGGCAAATTTGCCACTCAAAAACTGTGAATATCGTAATTGTAATTTATTTTCCTTAAGAGTCATATTTCACATCCAAACACAAATTAGGGGCGAATTTGCCATTCAAAAAGTGTGAATATCGTATTTGCAACTTATTTTCCTTAAGAGTCATATTTCACTTCGAAATACAAATTAGGGGCGAATTTGCCACTCAAAAAGTGTGAAAATGGTATTTGCAACTTATTTTCATTAAGAGTCATATTTCACTTCGCAAAACGAATTAGGGGCAAATTTGCCACTCAAAAATTGTGAATATTGTATTTGCAATTTATTTTTCTTAAGAGTCATATTTCACATCCTAATAAAAATTAGGGCGAATTTGCCACTCAAAAAGTGTGAATATCGTATTTGCAACTTATTTTCATTAAGAGTCATATTTCATTTCTCAATACAAATTAGGGGCAAATTTGTTACTCAAAAAGTGTGAATATCGTATTTGCAATTTATTTTCTTTAAGAGTTATATTTCACATCCAAATACAAATTAGGGGCAAATTTTCCTCTCAAAAAGTGTGAATATCGTATTTGCAATTTATTTTTCTTAAGAATCATATTTCACATCCAAAAAAACAAATTAGGGGCGAATTTGCCACTCAAAAAGTGTGAATATCGTATTTGCAACTTATTTTCATTAAGAGTCATATTTCACTTCGCAATACAAATTACGGGCAAATTTACCACTCAAAAAGTGTGAATATCGTATTTTCAATTTATTTTCCTTTAGAGTCATATTTCACTTCGAAATACAAATTAGGGGCAAATTTGCCACTCAAAAAACGTGAATATCGTATTTGCAATTTATTTTCCTTAAGAGTCATATTTCACATCCAAATACAACAAATTAGGGGCAAATTTGCCACTCAAAAAGTGTGAATATCGTATTTGCAATTTATTTTTCCTTAAGAGTCATATTTCACATCCAAAAACAAATTAGGGGAGAATTTGCCACTCAAAAAGGGAGAATATCGTATTTGCAGTTTATTCTCTTTAAGAGTCATATTTCATATCCAAATACAAATTAGGGGCAAATTTGCCACTCAAAAAGTGTGAATATCGTATTTGCAACTTATTTTCATTAAGAATCATATTTCACTTCGCAATAGAAATTAGGGGTAAATTTACCACTCAAAAAATGTGAATATCGTATTTGCAAATTATTTTTCTTAAGAATCATATTTCACATCCAAATACAAATTAGGGGCGAATTTGTTACTCAAAAAGTGTGAATATCGTATTTGCAATTTATTTTTCTTAAGAGTAATATTTCACATCCAAATACAAATTAGGGGCGAATTTGCCACGCAAAAAGTGTGAATATCGTATTTGCAACTTATTTTCATTAAGAGTCATATTTCACTTCGCAATACAAATTAGGGGCAAATTTACCACTCAAAAAGTGGGAATATCGTATTTGCAATTTATTTTCCTTAAGAGTCATATTTCACATCCAAATACAACAAATTAGGGGAAAATTTGCCACTCAAAAAGTGTGAATATCGTATTTGCAATTTATTTTTCTTAAGAGTCATATTTAACATCCAAACACAAATTAGGGGCGAATTTGCCACTCAAAAAGTGTGAATATCGTATTTGCAATTTATTCTATTTAAGAGTCATATTTCACATCCAAATACAAATTAGGGGCAAATTTGCCACTCAAAAAGTGTTAATATCGTATTTGCAATTTATTTTCCTTAAGAGTCATATTTCACTTCGAAATGCAAATTAGGGGCAAATTTGCCACTCAAAAAATGTGAATATCGTATTTGCAATTTATTTTCCTGAAGAGTCATATTTCACATCCAAATACAAATTCGGGGCAAATTTACCACCCAAAAAGTGTGAATGTCGTATTTGCAATTTATTTTCTTATGAGTCATATTTCACATCCAAATACAAATTAGGGGCAAATTTGCCACTAAAAAAATGTGAATATCGTATTTGCAATTTATTTTCCTTAAGAGTCATATTTCACATCCAAACACAAATTATGGGCGAATTTGCCACTCAAAAGTGTGAATATCGTATTTGCAACTTATTTTCCTTAAGAATCATATTTCACTTCGAAATACAAATGAGGGGCAAATTTGCCACTCAAAAAGTGTGAAAATGGTATTTGCAATTTATTTTCCTTAAGAGTCATATTTCACATCCAAATACAAATTAGGGGCGAATTTGCCACTCAAAAAGTGTGAATATCGTATTTGCAATTTATTCTTTTTAAAAATCATATATTACATCCAAATACAAATTAGGGGCAAATTTGCCATTCAAAAAGTGTGAATATCGTATTTGCAACTTATTTTCATTAAGAATCATATTTCACTTCGCAATACAAATTAGGGGCAAATTTACCACTCAAAAAGTGTGAATATTGTATTTGCAATTTATTTTCCTTAAGAGTCATATTTCACTTCGAAATGCAAATTAGGGGCAAATTTGCCACTCAAAAAATGTGAATATCGTATTTGCAATTTATTTTCCTGAAGAGTCATATTTCACATCCAAATACAAATTCGGGGCAAATTTACCACCCAAAAAGTGTGAATGTCGTATTTGCAATTTATTTTCTTATGAGTCATATTTCACATCCAAATACAAATTAGGGGCAAATTTGCCACTAAAAAAATGTGAATATCGTATTTGCAATTTATTTTCCTTAAGAGTCATATTTCACATCCAAACACAAATTATGGGCGAATTTGCCACTCAAAAAGTGTGAATATCGTATTTGCAACTTATTTTCCTTAAGAATCATATTTCACTTCGAAATACAAATGAGGGGCAAATTTGCCACTCAAAAAGTGTGAAAATGGTATTTGCAATTTATTTTCCTTAAGAGTCATATTTCACATCCAAATACAAATTAGGGGCGAAATTGACACTCAAAAAGTGTGAATATCGTATTTGCAATTTATTCTTTTTAAAAATCATATATTACATCCAAATACAAATTAGGGGCAAATTTGCCATTCAAAAAGTGTGAATATCGTATTTGCAACTTATTTTCATTAAGAATCATATTTCACTTCGCAATACAAATTAGGGGCAAATTTACCACTCAAAAAGTGTGAATATTGTATTTGCAATTTATTTTCCTTAAGAGTCATATTTCACTTCGAAATGCAAATTAGGGGCAAATTTGCCACTCAAAAAATGTGAATATCGTATTTGCAATTTATTTTCCTGAAGAGTCATATTTCACATCCAAATACAAATTCGGGGCAAATTTACCACCCAAAAAGTGTGAATGTCGTATTTGCAATTTATTTCCTTATGAGTCATATTTCACATCCAAATACAAATTAGGGGCAAATTTGCCACTAAAAAAATGTGAATATCGTATTTGCAATTTATTTTCCTTAAGAGTCATATTTCACATCCAAACACAAATTATGGGCGAATTTGCCACTCAAAAAGTGTGAATATCGTATTTGCAACTTATTTTCCTTAAGAATCATATTTCACTTCGAAATACAAATGAGGGGCAAATTTGCCACTCAAAAAGTGTGAAAATGGTATTTGCATTTTATTTTCCTTAAGAGTCATATTTCACATCCAAATACAAATTAGGGGCGAATTTGCCACTCAAAAAGTGTGAATATCGTATTTGCAATTTATTCTTTTTAAAAATCATATATTACATCCAAATACAAATTAGGGGCAAATTTGCCATTCAAAAAGTGTGAATATCGTATTTGCAACTTATTTTCATTAAGAATCATATTTCACTTCGCAATACAAATTAGGGGCAAATTTACCACTCAAAAAGTGTGAATATCGTATTTGCAATTTATTTTCCTTAAGAATCATATTTCACTTCGAAATACAAATTAGGGCAAATTTGCCACTCAAAAAATGTGAATATCGTATTTGCAATTTATTTTCCTTAAGAGTCATATTTCACATCCAAATACAAATTAGGGGCAAATTTACCACTCAAAAAGTGTGAATATCGTATTTACAATTTATTTTCCTTAAGAGTCATATTTCACTTCGAAATACAAATTAGGGGCAAATTTGACACTCAAAAAATGTGAATATCGTATTTGCAATTTATTTTTCTTAAGAGTCATATTTCACATCCAAATACAAATTAGGGTCGAATTTGCCACTCAAAAAGTGTGAATATCGTATTTGCAACTTATTTTCCTTAAGAGTCATATTTCACTTCGAAATACAAATTAGGTACGAATTTGCCACTCAAAAAGTGTGAATATCGTATTTGCAACTTATTTTCATTAAGAGTCATATTTCACTTCCAAATACAAATTAGGGGCGAATTTGCCACTCAAAAAATGTGAATATCGTATTTGCAATTTATTCTCTTTAAGAGTCATATTTCACATCCAAATACAAATTAGGGGCAAATTTGCAACTCAAAAAGTGTGAATATCGTATTTGCAACTTATTTTCATTAAGAATCATATTTCACTTCGCAATACAAATTAGGGGCAAATTTACCACTCAAAAAGTGTGAATATCGTATTTGCAATTTATTTTCCTTAAGAGTCATATTTTACTTCGAAATACAAATCAGGGGCAAATTTACCACTCAAAAAATGTGAATATCGTATTTACAATTTATTTTCCTTAAGTGTCATATTTCACATCCAAATACAAATTATGGGCGAATTTGCTACTCAAAAAGTGTGAATATCGTATTTGTAAATTATTTTTCTTAAGAGTCATATTTCACTTCGAAATACAAATTAGGGGCGAATTTGCCACTCAAAAAGTGTGAAAATGGTATTTGCAATTTATTTTCCTTAAGAGTCATATTTCACATCCAAATACAAATTAGGGGCGAATTTACCACTCAAAAAGTGTAAATATCGTATTTGCAATTTATTTTCTTTAAGAGTCATATTTCACATCCAAATACCACAAATTAGGGGCAAATTTGCCACTCAAAAAGTGTGAATATCGTATTTGCAATTTATTTTCATTAAGAGTCATATTTCACATCCAAATACAAATTAGGGGCAAATTTACCACTCAAAAAGTGTAAATATCGTATTTGCAATTTATTTTTCTTAAGAGTCATATTTAACATCCTAATACAAATTAGGGGCGAATTTGCCACTCAAAAAGTGTGAATATCGTATTTGCAATTTATTTTCCTTAAGAGTCATATTTCACATCCATATACAAATTAAGGGCGAATTTGCCACTCAAAGAGTGTGAATATCGTATTTGCAATTTATTCTCTTTAAGAGTCATATTTCACATCCAAATACAAATTAGGGGCAAATTTGCAACTCAAAAAGTGTGAATATCGTATTTGTAACTTATTTTCATTAAGAATCATATTTCACTTCGCAATACAAATTAGGGGCAAATTTCCCACTTAAAAAGTGTGAATATCGTATTTGCAATTTATTTTCCTTAAGAGTCATATTTTACTTCGAAATACAAATCAGGGGCAAATTTGCCACTCAAAAAATGTGAATATCGTATTTACAATTTATTTTCCTTAAGTGACATATTTCACATCCAAATACAAATTAGGGGCGAATTTGCCACTCAAAAAGTGTGAATATCGTATTTGCAATTTATTCTCTTTAAGAGTCATATTTCACATCCAAATACAAATTAGGGGCAAATTTGCAACTAAAAAAGTGTGAATATCGTATTTGCAACTTATTTTAATTAAGAATCATATTTCACTTCGCAATACAAATTAGGGGCAAATTTACCACTCAAAAAGTGTGAATACCGTATTTGTAATTTATTTTTCCTTAAGAGTCATATTTTACATCGAAATACAAATCAGGGGCAAATTTGCCACTCAAAAAATGTGAATATCGTATTTACAATTTATTTTCTTAAGTGTCATATTTCACATCCAAATACAAATTAAGGGCGAATTTGCCACTCAAAAAGTGTGAGTATCGTATTTGCAACTTATTTTCATTAAAAATCATATTTCCTTTCGCAATACAAATTAGGGGCAAATTTACCACTCAAAAAGTGTGCATACCGTATTTTCAATTTATTTTCCTGAAGAGTCATATTTCACTTCGAAATACAAATTAAGGGCAAATTTGCGACTCAAAAAATGTGAATATCGTATTTGCAATTTATTTTCCTTAAAAGTCATATTTCACATCCAAATACAAATTAGGGGCGAATTTGCAATTCAAAAAGTGTGAATATCGTATTTGCAACTTATTTTCCTTAAGAGTCATATTTCACTTCGAAATACAAATTAGGGGCAAATTTGCCACTCAAAAAGTGTGAAAATGGTATTTGCAATTTATTTTCCTTAAGAGTCATATTTCACATCCAAAAATAAAGTAGGGGCGAATTTGCCACTCAAAAAATTTGAATATCGTATTTGCAACTTATTTTCCTTAAGAGTTATATTTCACTTCGAAATACAAATTAGGGGCTAAATTTGCCACTCAAAAAGTGTGAAAATGGTATTTGCAATTTATTTTCCTTTAGAGTCATATTTCACATCCAAAAATAAATTAGGGGCGAATTTGCCACTCAGAAAGTGTGAATATCGTATTTGCAATTTATTTTCTTTAAGAGTCATATTTCACATCCAAATACAAATTAGGGGCGAATTTGCTACTCAAAAAGTGTGAATATCGTATTTGCAACTTATTTTCCTTAAGAGTCATATTTCACTTCGAAATACAAATTAGGGGCAAATTTGCCACTCAAAAAGTGTGAATATCGTATTTGCAACTTATTTTCATTAAAAGTCATATTTCACCTTGCAATACAAATTAGGGGCAAATTTGCCACTCAAAAAGTGTGAATATCGTATTTGCAATTTATTTTCCTCAAAAATCATATTTCACATACAAATACAAATTAGGGGCAAATTTGCCACTCAAAAACTGTGAATATCGTATTTGCAATTTATTTTCCTTACGAGTCATATTTCACATCCAAATACAAATTAGTGGCGAAATTGTCACTCAAAAAGTGTAAATATCGTATTTGCAATTTATTTTCTTTAAGAGTCATATTTCACATCAAAATACAAATTTGGGGCTAATTTGCCACTCAAAAAGTGTGAATATCGTATTTGCAACTTTTTTTCATTAAAAGTCATATTTCACTTCGCAATACAAATTAGGGGCAAATTTACCACTCAAAAAGTGTGAATATCGTATTTGCAATTTATTTTCCTTAAGACTCATATTTCACATCCAAATACAACAAATTAGGGGCAAATTTGCCACTCAAAAAGTGTGAGTATCGTATTTGCAATTTATTTTCCTTAAGAGTCATATTTCACATCCAAACACAAATTAGGGGCGAATTTGCCACTCAAAAAGTGAGAATATCGTATTTCCAATTTATTCTCTTTAAGAGTCATATTTCACATCCAAATACAAATTAGGGGCAAATTTACCACTCAAAAGGTGTGAATATCGTATTTGCAACTTATTTTATTTAAGAATCATATTTCACTTCGCAATACAAATTAGGGGCAAATTTACCACTCAAAAAGTGTGAATATCGTATTTGCAATTTATTTTCCTTAAGAGTCATATTTCACTTCGAAATACAAATTAGGGGCAAATTTGCCACTCAAAAAATGTGAATATCGTATTTGCAATTTATTTTCCTTAAGAGTCATATTTCACATCCAAATACAAATTAAGGGCGAATTTGCCACTCAAAAAGTGTGAATATCGTATTTGCAATTTCTTTTTCTTAAGAGTCATATTTCACATTCAAATACAAATTAGGGGCGAATTTGCCACTCAAAAAGTGTGAATATCGTATTTGCAACTTATTTTCGTTTCACATCCAAATACTAATTAGAGGCAAATTTGCCACTCAAAAAGTGTAAATACCGTATTTGCAATTTATTTTCCTTAAGAGTCATATTTCACATCCAGATATAAATTAGGGGCGAATTTGCCACTCAAAAAGTGTGAATATCATATTTGCAATTTATTTTCATTAAGGGTCATATTTCACATCCAAATACAAATTAGGGGCAAATTTGCAACTCAAAAAGTGTGAATATCGTATTTGCAATTTATTTTCATTAAGAGTCATATTTCAAATCCAAATACAAATTAGGGGAACATTTGCAACTCCAAAAGTGTGAATATCGTATTTGCAATTTCTTTTTCTTAAGAGTCATATTTCACATTCAAATACAAATTAGGGGCGAATTTGCCACTCAAAAAGTGTGAATATCGTATTTGCAATTTATTCTCTTTAAGAGTCATATTTCACATCCAAATACAAATTAGGGGCAAATTTGCAACTAAAAAAGTGTGAATATCGTATTTGCAACTTATTTTAATTAAGAATCATATTTCACTTCGCAATACAAATTAGGGGCAAATTTACCACTCAAAAAGTGTGAATACCGTATTTGTAATTTATTTTTCCTTAAGAGTCATATTTTACATCGAAATACAAATCAGGGGCAAATTTGCCACTCAAAAAATGTGAATATCGTATTTACAATTTATTTTCTTAAGTGTCATATTTCACATCCAAATACAAATTAAGGGCGAATTTGCCACTCAAAAAGTGTGAGTATCGTATTTGCAACTTATTTTCATTAAGAATCATATTTCCTTTCGCAATACAAATTAGGGGCAAATTTACCACTCAAAAAGTGTGCATACCGTATTTTCAATTTATTTTCCTGAAGAGTCATATTTCACTTCGAAATACAAATTAAGGGCAAATTTGCGACTCAAAAAATGTGAATATCGTATTTGCAATTTATTTTCCTTAAAAGTCATATTTCACATCCAAATACAAATTAGGGGCGAATTTGCAATTCAAAAAGTGTGAATATCGTATTTGCAACTTATTTTCCTTAAGAGTCATATTTCACTTCGAAATACAAATTAGGGGCAAATTTGCCACTCAAAAAGTGTGAAAATGGTATTTGCAATTTATTTTCCTTAAGAGTCATATTTCACATCCAAAAATAAAGTAGGGGCGAATTTGCCACTCAAAAAATTTGAATATCGTATTTGCAACTTATTTTCCTTAAGAGTTATATTTCACTTCGAAATACAAATTAGGGGCTAAATTTGCCACTCAAAAAGTGTGAAAATGGTATTTGCAATTTATTTTCCTTTAGAGTCATATTTCACATCCAAAAATAAATTAGGGGCGAATTTGCCACTCAGAAAGTGTGAATATCGTATTTGCAATTTATTTTCTTTAAGAGTCATATTTCACATCCAAATACAAATTAGGGGCGAATTTGCTACTCAAAAAGTGTGAATATCGTATTTGCAACTTATTTTCCTTAAGAGTCATATTTCACTTCGAAATACAAATTAGGGGCAAATTTGCCACTCAAAAAGTGTGAATATCGTATTTGCAACTTATTTTCATTAAAAGTCATATTTCACCTTGCAATACAAATTAGGGGCAAATTTGCCACTCAAAAAGTGTGAATATCGTATTTGCAATTTATTTTCCTCAAAAATCATATTTCACATACAAATACAAATTAGGGGCAAATTTGACACTCAAAAACTGTGAATATCGTATTTGCAATTTATTTTCCTTACGAGTCATATTTCACATCCAAATACAAATTAGTGGCGAAATTGTCACTCAAAAAGTGTAAATATCGTATTTGCAATTTATTTTCTTTAAGAGTCATATTTCACATCAAAATACAAATTTGGGGCTAATTTGCCACTCAAAAAGTGTGAATATCGTATTTGCAACTTTTTTTCATTAAAAGTCATATTTCACTTCGCAATACAAATTAGGGGCAAATTTACCACTCAAAAAGTGTGAATATCGTATTTGCAATTTATTTTCCTTAAGACTCATATTTCACATCCAAATACAACAAATTAGGGGCAAATTTGCCACTCAAAAAGTGTGAGTATCGTATTTGCAATTTATTTTCCTTAAGAGTCATATTTCACATCCAAACACAAATTAGGGGCGAATTTGCCACTCAAAAAGTGAGAATATCGTATTTCCAATTTATTCTCTTTAAGAGTCATATTTCACATCCAAATACAAATTAGGGGCAAATTTACCACTCAAAAGGTGTGAATATCGTATTTGCAACTTATTTTATTTAAGAATCATATTTCACTTCGCAATACAAATTAGGGGCAAATTTACCACTCAAAAAGTGTGAATATCGTATTTGCAATTTATTTTCCTTAAGAGTCATATTTCACTTCGAAATACAAATTAGGGGCAAATTTGCCACTCAAAAAATGTGAATATCGTATTTGCAATTTATTTTCCTTAAGAGTCATATTTCACATCCAAATACAAATTAAGGGCGAATTTGCCACTCAAAAAGTGTGAATATCGTATTTGCAATTTCTTTTTCTTAAGAGTCATATTTCACATTCAAATACAAATTAGGGGCGAATTTGCCACTCAAAAAGTGTGAATATCGTATTTGCAACTTATTTTCGTTTCACATCCAAATACTAATTAGAGGCAAATTTGCCACTCAAAAAGTGTAAATACCGTATTTGCAATTTATTTTCCTTAAGAGTCATATTTCACATCCAGATATAAATTAGGGGCGAATTTGCCACTCAAAAAGTGTGAATATCATATTTGCAATTTATTTTCATTAAGGGTCATATTTCACATCCAAATACAAATTAGGGGCAAATTTGCAACTCAAAAAGTGTGAATATCGTATTTGCAATTTATTTTCATTAAGAGTCATATTTCAAATCCAAATACAAATTAGGGGAACATTTGCAACTCCAAAAGTGTGAATATCGTATTTGCAATTTCTTTTTCTTAAGAGTCATATTTCACATTCAAATACAAATTAGGGGCGAATTTTCCACTCAAAAAATGTGAATATCGTATTTGCAACTTATTTTCCTTAAGAGTCATATTTCACTTCGAAATACAAATTAGGGGCAAATTTGCCACTCAAAAAGTGTGAAAATGGTATTTGCAATTTATTTTCCTTAAGAGTCATATTTCACATCCAAAAATAAATTAGGGCCGAATTTGCCACTCAGAAAGTGTGAATATCGTATTTGCAATTTATTTTCTTTAAGAGTCATATTTCACCTCCAAATACAAATTAAGTGCAAATTTGCCACTCTAAAAGTGTGAATATCGTATTTGTAATTTATTTTTCTTAAGAATCATATTTCACATCCAAATACAAATTAGGGGCAAATTTGCCACTCAAAAAGTGTGAATATCGTATTTGCAACTTATTTTCATTAAGAGTCATATTTCACCTCGCAATACAAATTAGGGGCAAATTTGCCACTCAAAAAGTGTGAATATCGTATTTGCAATTTATTTTCCTCAAGAATCATATTTCACATACAAATACAAATTAGGGGCAAATTTGCCACTCAAAAAGTGTGAATATCGTATTTGCAATTTATTTTCCTTAAGAGTCATATTTCACATCCAAATAAAAATTAGGGGCGAATTTGCCACTCAAAAATTGTGAATATCGTATTTCCAATTTATTCTCTTTAAGAGTCATATTTCACATCCAAAAACAAATTAGGGGCAAATTTGCAACTCAAAAAGTGTGAATATCGTATTTGCAACTTATTTTCATTAAGAATCATATTTACTTCGCAATACAAATTAGGGGCAAATTTACCACTCAAAAAGTGTGAATATCGTATTTGCAATTTATTTTCCTTAAGAGTCATATTTCACATCCAAATACAAATTAGGGTCAAATTTGCCATTACAAAAGTGTGAATATCGTATTTGCAATTTATTTTCTTTAAGAGTCAAATTTCACATCCAAATACAAATTATGGGCGAATTTGCCACTCAAAAAGTGTGAATATCGTATTTGCAACTTATTTTCCTTAAGAGTCATATTTCACTTCGAAATACAAATTAGGGGTGAATTTGCCACTTAAAAAGTGTGAAAATGGTATTTGCAATTTATTTTCCTTATGAGTCATATTTCACATCCAAATACCAATTATGGGCGAATTTACCACTCAAAAAGTGTAAATATTGTATTTGCAAATTATTTTCTTTAAGAGTCATATTTTACCTCCAAATACAAATTAGGGGCAAATTTGCCACTCAAAAATTGTGAATATCGTATTTGCAATTTCTTTTTCTTAAGAGTCATATTTCACATCCAAAAACAAATTAGGGGCAAATTTGCCACTCAAAAAGTGTGAATGTCGTATTTGCAACTTATTTTCATTAATAATCATATTTCACTTCGCAATACAAATTAGGGGCAAATTTACCATTCAAAAAGTGTGAATATCGTATTTGCAATTTATTTTCCTTAAGAGTCATATTTCACTTCGAAATACAAATTAGGGGCAAATTTGCCACTCAAAAAATATGAATATCCTTAAGAGTCATATTTCACATCCAAATACAAATTAGAGGCGAATTTGCTACTCAAAAAGTGTGAATATCATATTTGCAACATATTTTCCTTAAGAGTCATATTTCACTTCGAAATACAAATTAGGGGCGAATTTGCCACTCAAAAAGTGTGAAAATGGTATTTGCAATTTATTTTCCTTATGAGTCATATTTCACATCCAAATACAAATTAGGGGCGAATTTGCCACTCAAAAAGTGTGAATATCGTATTTGCAATTTATTTTCTTTAAGAGTCATATTTCACCTCCAAATACAAATTAGGGGCAAATTTTCCACTCAAAAAGTGTGAATATCGTATTTGCAATTTCTTTTTCTTAAGAGTCATATTTCACATTCAAATAGAAATTAGGGGCGAATTTTGCCATTCAAAAAGTGTGAATATCGTATTTGCAACTTATTTTCATTTCACATCCAAATACAAATTAGGGGCGAATTTGCCAGTCAAAAAGTGTGAATATCGTATTTGCAATTTACTCTCTTTAAGAGTCATATTTCACATCCAAATACAAATAAGGGGCAAATTTGCAACTCAAAAAGTGTGAATATCGTATTTGCAACTTATTTTCATTAAGAATAATATTTCACTTCGCAATACAAATTAGGTGCAAATTTACCACTCAAAAAGTATGAATATCGTATTTGCAATTTATTTTCCTTAAGAGTCATATTTTACTTCGAAATACAAATTAGGGGCAAATTTGCCACTCAAAAAATGTGAATATCGTATTTGCAATTTATTTTCCTTAAGTGTCATATTTCACATCCAAATACAAATTTGGGGCGAATTTGCTACTCAAAAAGTGTGAATATCGTATTTGCAAATTATTTTCCTTAAGAGTCATATTTCACTTCGAAATACAAATTAGGGGCAAATTTGCCACTTAAAAAGTGTGAAAATGGTATTTGCAATTTATTTTCCTTATGGGTCATATTTTTCACATCCAAATACAAATTAGGGGCGAATTTGCCACTCAAAAAGTGTGAATATCGTATTTGCAATTTATTTTCTTTAAGAGTCATATTTCACCTCCAAATACAAATTAGGGGCGAATTTGCCACTCAAAAAGTGTGAATATCGTATTTGCAATTTATTTTCTTTAAGAGTCATATTTCACCTCCAAATACAAATTAGGGGCAAATTTTCCACTCAAAAAGTGTGAATATCGTATTTGCAATTTCTTTTTCTTAAGAGTCATATTTCACATTCAAATACAAATTAGGGGCGAATTTTGCCATTCAAAAAGTGTGAATATCGTATTTGCAACTTATTTTCATTTCACATCCAAATACAAATTAGGGGCGAATTTGCCAGTCAAAAAGTGTGAATATCGTATTTGCAATTTATTCTCTTTAAGAGTCATATTTCACATCCAAATACAAATAAGGGGCAAATTTGCAACTCAAAAAGTGTGAATATCGTATTTGCAACTTATTTTCATTAAGAATAATATTTCACTTCGCAATACAAATTAGGTGCAAATTTACCACTCAAAAAGTATGAATATCGTATTTGCAATTTATTTTCCTTAAGAGTCATATTTTACTTCGAAATACAAATTAGGGGCAAATTTGCCACTCAAAAAATGTGAATATCGTATTTGCAATTTATTTTCCTTAAGTGTCATATTTCACATCCAAATACAAATTTGGGGCGAATTTGCTACTCAAAAAGTGTGAATATCGTATTTGCAAATTATTTTCCTTAAGAGTCATATTTCACTTCGAAATACAAATTAGGGGCAAATTTGCCACTTAAAAAGTGTGAAAATGGTATTTGCAATTTATTTTCCTTATGGGTCATATTTTTCACATCCAAATACAAATTAGGGGCGAATTTGCCACTCAAAAAGTGTGAATATCGTATTTGCAATTTATTTTCTTTAAGAGTCATATTTCACCTCCAAATACAAATTAGGGGCAAATTTGCCACTCAAAAAGTGTGAATATCGTATTTGCAATTTCTTTTTCTTAAGAGTCATATTTCACATTCAAATACAAATTAGGGGCGAATTTGCCACTCAAAAAGTGTGAATATCGTATTTGGAACTTATTTTCATTAAGAGTCATATTTCACTTCGCAATACAAATTAGGGGCAAATTTACCACTCAAAAAGTGTGAATATCGTATTCGCAATTTATTTTCCTTAAGAGTCATATTTCACATCCAAATACAAATTAGGGTCAAATTTGCCATTCCAAAAGTGTGAATATCGTATTTGCAATTTATTTTATTTAAGAGTCAAATTTCACATCCAAATACAAATTATGGGCGAATTTGCCACTCAAAAATGTGAATATCGTATTTGCAACTTATTTTCCTTAAGAGTCATATTTCACTTCGAAATACAAATTAGGGGCAAATTTGCCACTCAAAAAGTGTGAAAATGGTATTTTCAATTTATTTTTCTTAAGAGTCATATTTCACATCCAAATACAAATTAGGGGCGAATTTGCCACTCAGAAACTGTGAATATCATATTTGCAACTTTTTTCCTTAAGAGTCATATTTCACTTCGAAATACAAATTATGGGCAAATTTGCCACTCAAAAAGTGTGAAAATGGTATTTGCAATTTATTTTCCTTAAGAGTCATATTTCACATCCAAAAATAAATTAGGGCCGAATTTGCCACTCAGAAAGTGTGAATATCGTATTTGCAATTTATTTTCTTTAAGAGTCATATTTCACTTCGCAATACAAATTAGGGGCAAATTTGCCACTCAAAAAGTGTGAATGTCATATTCGCAATTTATTTTTCTTAAGAATCATATTTCACATCCAAATACAACAAATTAGGGGCAAATTTGCCACTCAAAAAGTGTGAATATCATATTTGCAATTTATTTTCCTTAAGAGTCATATTTCACATCCAAATACAAATTATGGGCGAATTTGCCACTCAAAAAGTGTGAATATCGTATTTGCAATTTATTCTCTTTAAGAGTCATATTTCACATCCAAATACAAATTAGGGGCGAATTTGCCACTCAAAAAGTGTAAATATCGTATTTGCAATTTATTTTCTTTAAGAGTCATATTTCACCTCCAAATACAAATTAGGGGCAAATTTGCCACTCAAAAAGTGTGAATATCATATTTGCAATTTATTTTCCATAAGAGTCATATTTGACATCCAAATACAACAAATTAGGGGCAAATTTGCAACTCAAAAAGTGTGAATATCGTATTTGCAATTTATTTTCTTTAAGAGTCATATTTCACATCCAAATACAAATTAGAGGCAAATTTGCCACTCAAAAAGTGTGAATATCGTATTTGCAATTTATTTTCCTTAAGAGTCATATTTCACATTCAAATACAAATTAGGGGCGAATTTGCCACTCAAAAAGTGTGAATATCGTATTTACAATTTATTCTCTTTAAGAGTCATATTTCACATCCAAATACAAATTTGGTGTAAATTTGCAACTCAAAAAGTGTGAATATCGTATTTGCAACTTATTTTCATTAAGAATCATATTTCACTTCGCAATACAAATTAGGGGCAAATTTACCACTCAAAAAGTGTGAATATCTTATTTGCAACTTATTTTCCTTAAGAGTCATATTTTACTTCGAAATACAATTCAGGGGCAAATTTGCAACTCAAAAAATGTGAATATCGTATTTACAATTTATTTTGCTTAAGTGTCATATTTCACTTCCAAATACAAATTATGGGCGAACTTGCTACTCAAAAAGTGTGAATATCGTATTTGCAATTTATTTTCCTTAAGAGTCATATTTCACATCCAAATAAAAATTAGGGGCGAATTTGCCACTCAAAAAGTGTTAATATCGTATTTCCAATTTATTCTCTTTAAGAGTCATATTTCACATCCAAAAATAAATTAGGGCAAATTTGCCACTCAAAAAGTGTGAATATCGTATTTGCAACTTATTTTCATTAAGAATCGTATTTCACTTCGCAATACAAATTAGGGGCAAATTTACCACTCAAAAAGTGTGAATATCGTATTTGCAATTTATTTTCCTTAAGTGTCATATTTTACTTCGAAATACAAATCAGGGGAAAATTGACACTCAAAAAATGTGAATATCGTATTTACAATTTATTTTCCTTAAGTGACATATTTCACATCCAAATACAAATTAGGGGCGAATTTGCCACTCAAAAAGTGTGAATATCGTATTTGCAATTTATTCTCTTTAAGAGTAATATTTCACATCCAAATACAAATTAGGGGCAAATTTGCAACTAAAAAAGTGTGAATATCGTATTTGCAACTTATTTTCATTAAGAATCATATTTCACTTCGCAATACAAATTAGGGGCAAATTTACCACTCAAAAAGTGTGCATACCGTATTTGCAATTTATTTTCCTGAAGAGTCATATTTCACTTCGAAATACAAATTACGGGCAAATTTGCCACTCAAAAAATGTGAATATCGTATTTGCAATTTATTTTCCTTAAGAGTCATATTTCACATCCAAATATAAATTAGGGGCGAATTTGCTACTCAAAAAGTGTGAATATCGTATTTTCAACTTATTTTCCTTAAGAGTCATATTTCACTTCGAAATACAAATTAGGGGCAAATTTGCCACTCAAAAAGTGTGAAAAATGTATTTGCAATTTATTTTCCTTAAGAGTCATTTTCACATCCAAAAATAAATTAGGGGCGAATTTGCCACTCAAAAAGTGTGAATATCGTATTTGCAACTTATTTTCCTTAAGAGTCATATTTCACTTCGAAATACAAATTAGGGGCAAAATTTGCCACTCAAAAAGTGTGAAAATGGTATTTGCAATTTATTTTCCTTAAGAGTCATATTTCACATCCAAATACAAATTATGGGCGAATTTGCCACTCAAAAAGTGTGAATATCGTATTTGCAATTTATTCTCTTTAAGAGTCATATTTCACATCCAAATACAAATTAGGGGCGAATTTGCCACTCAAAAAGTGTAAATATCGTATTTGCAATTTATTTTCTTTAAGGTCATATTTCACCTCCAAATACAAATTAGGGGCAAATTTGCCGCTCAAAAAGTGTGAATATCATATTTGCAATTTATTTTCCTTAAGAGTCATATTTCACATCCAAATACAACAAATTAGGGGCAAATTTGCAACTCAAAAAGTGTGAATATCGTATTTGCAATTTATTTTCTTTAAGAGTCATATTTCACATCCAAATACAAATTAGGGGCAAATTTGCCACTCAAAAAGTGTGAATATCGTATTTGCAATTTATTTTCCTTAAGAGTCATATTTCACATTCAAATACAAATTAGGGGCGAATTTGCCACTCAAAAAGTGTAAATATCGTATTTGCAATTTATTTTTCTTAAGAGTCATATTTAACATCCAAATACAAATTAGGGGCGAATTTGACACTCAAAAAGTGTGAATATCGTATTTGCAATTTATTTTCCTTAAGAGTCATATTTCACATCCATATACAAATTAAGGGCGAATTTGCCACTCAAAAAGTGTGAATATCGTATTTGCAATTTATTCTCTTTAAGAGTCATATTTCACATCCAAATACAAATTAGGGGCAAATTTGCAACTCAAAAAGTGTGAATATCGTATTTGCAACTTATTTTCATTAAGAATCATATTTCACTTCGCAATACAAATTAGGGGCAAATTTACCACTCAAAAAGTGTGAATATCGTATTTGCAATTTATTTTCCTTAGGAGTTATATTTTACTTCGAAATACAAATCAGAGGCAAATTTGCCACTCAAAAAATGTGAATATCGTATTTACAATTTATTTTCCTTAAGTGACATATTTCACATCCAAATACAAATTAGCGGCGAATTTGCCACTCAAAAAGTGTGAATATCGTATTTGCAATTTATTCTCTTTAAGAGTCATATTTCACATCCAAATACAAATTAGGGGCAAATTTGCAACTAAAAAAGTGTGAATATCGTATTTGCAACTTATTTTCATTAAGAATCATATTTCACTTCGCAATACAAATTAGGGGCAAATTTACCACTCAAAAAGTGTGCATACCGTATTTGCAATTTATTTTCCTGAAGAGTCATATTTCACTTCGAAATACAAATTACGGGCAAATTTGCCACTCAAAAAATGTGAATATCGTATTTGCAATTTATTTTCCTTAAGAGTCATATTTCACATCCAAATACAAATTAGGGGCGAATTTGCTACTCAAAAAGTGTGAATATCGTATTTTCAACTTATTTTCCTTAAGAGTCATATTTCACTTCGAAATACAAATTAGGGGCAAATTTACCACTCAAAAAGTGTGAAAAATGTATTTGCAATTTATTTTCCTTAAGAGTCATTTTCACATCCAAAAATAAATTAGGGGCGAATTTGCCACTCAAAAAGTGTGAATATCGTATTTGCAACTTATTTTCCTTAAGAGTCATATTTCACTTCGAAATACAAATTAGGGGCAAAATTTGCCACTCAAAAAGTGTGAAAATGGTATTTGCAATTTATTTTCCTTAAGAGTCATATTTCACATCCAAATACAAATTATGGGCGAATTTACCACTCAAAAAGTGTGAATTTCGTATTTGCAATTTATTCTCTTTAAGAGTCATATTTCACATCCAAATACAAATTAGGGGCGAATTTGCCACTCAAAAAGTGTAAATATCGTATTTGCAATTTATTTTCTTTAAGAGTCATATTTCACCTCCAAATACAAATTAGGGGCAAATTTGCCACTCAAAAAGTGTGAATATCATATTTGCAATTTATTTTCCTTAAGAGTCATATTTCACATCCAAATACAACAAATTAGGGGCAAATTTGCAACTCAAAAAGTGTGAATATCGTATTTGCAATTTATTTTCTTTAAGAGTCATATTTCACATCCAAATACAAATTAGAGGCAAATTTGCCACTCAAAAAGTGTGAATATCGTATTTGCAATTTATTTTCCTTAAGAGTCATATTTCACATTCAAATACAAATTAGGGGCGAATTTGCCACTCAAAAAGTGTGAATATCGTATTTACAATTTATTCTCTTTAAGAGTCATATTTCACATCCAAATACAAATTTGGGGTAAATTTGCAACTCAAAAAGTGTGAATATCGTATTTGCAACTTATTTTCATTAAGAATCATATTTCACTTCGCAATACAAATTAGGGGCAAATTTACCACTCAAAAAGTGTGAATATCGTATTTGCAACTTATTTTCCTTAAGAGTCATATATTACTTCGAAATACAAATCAGGGGCAAATTTGCCACTCAAAAAATGTGAATATCGTATTTACAATTTATTTTCCTTAAGTGTCATATTTCACATCCAAATACAAATTATGGGCGAATTTGCTACTCAAAAAGTGTGAATATCGTATTTGTAAATTATTTTTATTAAGAGTCATTTTCACTTCGAAATACAAATTAGGGGCGAATTTGCCATTCAAAAAGTGTGAAAATGGTATTTGCAATTTATTTTCCTTAAGAGTCATTTTTCACATCCAAATACAAATTAGGGGCGAATTTACCACTCAAAAAGTGTAAATATCGGTTTTGCAATTTATTTTCTTTAAGAGTCATATTTCACATCCAAATACCACAAATTAGGGGCAAATTTGCCACTCAAAAAGTGCGAATATCTTATTTACAATTTATTTTCTTTAAGAGTCATATTTCACATCCAAATAAAAATTAGGGGCAAATTTACCACTCAAAAAGTGTAAATATCGTATTTGCAATTTATTTTTCTTAAGAGTCATATTTAACATCCAAATACAAATTAGGGGCGAATTTGACACTCAAAAAGTGTGAATATCGTATTTGCAATTTATTTTCCTTAGGAGTCATATTTCACATCCATATACAAATTAAGGGCGAATTTGCCACTCAAAAAGTGTGAATATCGTATTTGCAATTTATTCTCTTTAAAAGTCATATTTCACATCCAAATACAAATTAGGGGCAAATTTGCAACTCAAAAAGTGTGAATATCGTATTTGCAACTTATTTTCATTAAGAATCATATTTCACTTCGCAATACAAATTAGGGGCAAATTAACCACTCAAAAAGTGTGAATATCGTATTTGCAATTTATTTTCCTTAAGAGTCATATTTTACTTCGAAATACAAATAAGAGGCAAATTTGCCACTCAAAAAATGTGAATATCGTATTTACAATTTATTTTCCTTAAGTGACATATTTCACATCCAAATACAAATTAGGGGCGAATTTGCCACTCAAAAAGTGTGAATATCCTATTTGCAATTTATTCTCTTTAAGAGTCATATTTCACATCCAAATACAAATTAGGGGCAAATTTGCAACTAAAAAAGTGTGAATATCGTATTTGCAACTTATTTTCATTAAGAATCATATTTCATTTCGCAACACAAATTAGGGGCAAATTTACCACTCAAAAAGTGTGCATACCGTATTTGCAATTTATTTTCCTGAAGAGTCATATTTCACTTCGAAATACAAATTACGGGCAAATTTGCCACTCAAAAAATGTGAATATCGTATTTGCAATTTATTTTCCTTAAGAGTCATATTTCACATCCAAATACAAATTAGGGGCGAATTTGCTACTCAAAAAGTGTGAATATCGTATTTTCAACTTATTTTCCTTAAGAGTCATATTTCACTACGAAATACAAATTAGGGGCAAATTTGCCACTCAAAAAGTGTGAAAAATGTATTTGCAATTTATTTTCCTTAAGAGTCATTTTCACATCCAAAAATAAATTAGGGGCGAATTTGCCACTCAAAAAGTGTGAATATCGTATTTGCAACTTATTTTCCTTAAGAGTCATATTTCACTTCGAAATACAAATTAGGGGCAAAATTTGCCACTCAAAAAGTATGAAATGGTATTTGCAATTTATTTTCCTTAAGAGTCATATTTCACATCCAAATACAAATTATGGGCGAAATTGCCACTCAAAAAGTGTGAATATCGTATTTGCAATTTATTCTCTTTAAGAGTCATATTTCACATCCAAATACAAATTAGGGGCGAATTTGCCACTCAAAAAGTGTAAATATCGTATTTGCAATTTATTTTCTTTAAGAGTCATATTTCACCTCCAAATACAAATTAGGGGCAAATTTGCCACTCAAAAAGTGTGAATATCATATTTGCAATTTATTTTCCTTAAGAGTCATATTTCACATCCAAATACAACAAATTAGGGGCAAATTTGTAACTCAAAAAGTGTGAATATCGTATTTGCAATTTATTTTCTTTAAGAGTCATATTTCACATCCAAATACAAATTAGAGGCAAATTTGCCACTCAAAAAGTGTGAATATCGTATTTGCAATTTATTTTCCTTAAGAGTCATATTTCACATTCAAATACAAATTAGGGGCGAATTTGCCACTCAAAAAGTGTGAATATCGTATTTACAATTTATTCTCTTTAAGAGTCATATTTCACATCCAAATACAAATTTGGGGTAAATTTGCAACTCAAAAAGTGTGAATATCGTATTTGCAACTTATTTTCATTAAGAATCATATTTCACTTCGCAATACAAATTAGGGGCAAATTTACCACTCAAAAAGTGTGAATATCGTATTTGCAACTTATTTTCCTTAAGAGTCATATATTACTTCGAAATACAAATCAGGGGCAAATTTGCCACTCAAAAAATGTGAATATCGTATTTACAATTTATTTTCCTTAAGTGTCATATTTCACATCCAAATACAAATTATGGGCGAATTTGCTACTCAAAAAGTGTGAATATCGTATTTGTAAATTATTTTTATTAAGAGTCATTTTCACTTCGAAATACAAATTAGGGGCGAATTTGCTATTCAAAAAGTGTGAAAATGGTATTTGCAATTTATTTTCCTTAAGAGTCATATTTCACATCCAAATACAAATTAGGGGCGAATTTACCACTCAAAAAGTGTAAATATCGTATTTGCAATTTATTTTCTTTAAGAGTCATATTTCACATCCAAATACCACAAATTAGGGGCAAATTTGCCACTCAAAAAGTGTGAATATCTTATTTACAATTTATTTTCTTTAAGAGTCATATTTCACATCCAAATAAAAATTAGGGGCAAATTTACCACTCAAAAAGTGTAAATATCGTATTTGCAATTTATTTTTCTTAAGAGTCATATTTAACATCCAAATACAAATTAGGGGCGAATTTGACACTCAACAAGTGTGAATATTGTATTTGCAATTTATTTTCCTTAAGAGTCATATTTCACATCCATATACAAATTAAGGGCGAATTTGCCACTCAAAAAGTGTGAATATCGTATTTGCAATTTATTCTCTTTAAGAGTCATATTTCACATCCAAATACAAATTAGGGGCAAATTTGCAACTCAAAAAGTGTGAATATCGTATTTGCAACTTATTTTCATTAAGAATCATATTTCACTTCGCAATACAAATTAGGGGCAAATTTACCACTCAAAAAGTATGAATATCGTATTTGCAATTTATTTTCCTTAAGAGTCATATTTTACTTCGAAATACAAATCAGAGGCAAATTTGCCACTCAAAAAATGTGAATATCGTATTTACAATTTATTTACCTTAAGTGACATATTTCACATCCAAATACAAATTAGGGGCGAATTTGCCACTCAAAAAGTGTGAATATCGTATTTGCAATTTATTCTCTTTAAGAGTCATATTTCACATCCAAATACAAATTTGGGGTAAATTTGCAACTCAAAAAGTGTGAATATCGTATTTGCAACTTATTTTCATTAAGAATCATATTTCACTTCGCAATACAAATTAGGGGCAAATTTACCACTCAAAAAGTGTGAATATCGTATTTGCAACTTATTTTCCTTAAGAGTCATATATTACTTCGAAATACAAATCAGGGGCAAATTTGCCACTCAAAAAATGTGAATATCGTATTTACAATTTATTTTCCTTAAGTGTCATATTTCACATCCAAATACAAATTATGGGCGAATTTGCTACTCAAAAAGTGTGAATATCGTATTTGTAAATTATTTTTATTAAGAGTCATTTTCACTTCGAAATACAAATTAGGGGCGAATTTGCCATTCAAAAAGTGTGAAAATGGTATTTGCAATTTATTTTCCTTAAGAGTCATTTTTCACATCCAAATACAAATTAGGGGCGAATTTACCACTCAAAAAGTGTAAATATCGGTTTTGCAATTTATTTTCTTTAAGAGTCATATTTCACATCCAAATACCACAAATTAGGGGCAAATTTGCCACTCAAAAAGTTCGAATATCTTATTTACAATTTATTTTCTTTAAGAGTCATATTTCACATCCAAATAAAAATTAGGGGCAAATTTACCACTCAAAAAGTGTAAATATCGTATTTGCAATTTATTTTTCTTAAGAGTCATATTTAACATCCAAATACAAATTAGGGGCGAATTTGACACTCAAAAAGTGTGAATATCGTATTTGCAATTTATTTTCCTTAGGAGTCATATTTCACATCCATATACAAATTAAGGGCGAATTTGCCACTCAAAAAGTGTGAATATCGTATTTGCAATTTATTCTCTTTAAAAGTCATATTTCACATCCAAATACAAATTAGGGGCAAATTTGCAACTCAAAAAGTGTGAATATCGTATTTGCAACTTATTTTCATTAAGAATCATATTTCACTTCGCAATACAAATTAGGGGCAAATTAACCACTCAAAAAGTGTGAATATCGTATTTGCAATTTATTTTCCTTAAGAGTCATATTTTACTTCGAAATACAAATAAGAGGCAAATTTGCCACTCAAAAAATGTGAATATCGTATTTACAATTTATTTTCCTTAAGTGACATATTTCACATCCAAATACAAATTAGGGGCGAATTTGCCACTCAAAAAGTGTGAATATCCTATTTGCAATTTATTCTCTTTAAGAGTCATATTTCACATCCAAATACAAATTAGGGGCAAATTTGCAACTAAAAAAGTGTGAATATCGTATTTGCAACTTATTTTCATTAAGAATCATATTTCATTTCGCAACACAAATTAGGGGCAAATTTACCACTCAAAAAGTGTGCATACCGTATTTGCAATTTATTTTCCTGAAGAGTCATATTTCACTTCGAAATACAAATTACGGGCAAATTTGCCACTCAAAAAATGTGAATATCGTATTTGCAATTTATTTTCCTTAAGAGTCATATTTCACATCCAAATACAAATTAGGGGCGAATTTGCTACTCAAAAAGTGTGAATATCGTATTTTCAACTTATTTTCCTTAAGAGTCATATTTCACTACGAAATACAAATTAGGGGCAAATTTGCCACTCAAAAAGTGTGAAAAATGTATTTGCAATTTATTTTCCTTAAGAGTCATTTTCACATCCAAAAATAAATTAGGGGCGAATTTGCCACTCAAAAAGTGTGAATATCGTATTTGCAACTTATTTTCCTTAAGAGTCATATTTCACTTCGAAATACAAATTAGGGGCAAAATTTGCCACTCAAAAAGTATGAAATGGTATTTGCAATTTATTTTCCTTAAGAGTCATATTTCACATCCAAATACAAATTATGGGCGAAATTGCCACTCAAAAAGTGTGAATATCGTATTTGCAATTTATTCTCTTTAAGAGTCATATTTCACATCCAAATACAAATTAGGGGCGAATTTGCCACTCAAAAAGTGTAAATATCGTATTTGCAATTTATTTTCTTTAAGAGTCATATTTCACCTCCAAATACAAATTAGGGGCAAATTTGCCACTCAAAAAGTGTGAATATCATATTTGCAATTTATTTTCCTTAAGAGTCATATTTCACATCCAAATACAACAAATTAGGGGCAAATTTGTAACTCAAAAAGTGTGAATATCGTATTTGCAATTTATTTTCTTTAAGAGTCATATTTCACATCCAAATACAAATTAGAGGCAAATTTGCCACTCAAAAAGTGTGAATATCGTATTTGCAATTTATTTTCCTTAAGAGTCATATTTCACATTCAAATACAAATTAGGGGCGAATTTGCCACTCAAAAAGTGTGAATATCGTATTTACAATTTATTCTCTTTAAGAGTCATATTTCACATCCAAATACAAATTTGGGGTAAATTTGCAACTCAAAAAGTGTGAATATCGTATTTGCAACTTATTTTCATTAAGAATCATATTTCACTTCGCAATACAAATTAGGGGCAAATTTACCACTCAAAAAGTGTGAATATCGTATTTGCAACTTATTTTCCTTAAGAGTCATATATTACTTCGAAATACAAATCAGGGGCAAATTTGCCACTCAAAAAATGTGAATATCGTATTTACAATTTATTTTCCTTAAGTGTCATATTTCACATCCAAATACAAATTATGGGCGAATTTGCTACTCAAAAAGTGTGAATATCGTATTTGTAAATTATTTTTATTAAGAGTCATTTTCACTTCGAAATACAAATTAGGGGCGAATTTGCTATTCAAAAAGTGTGAAAATGGTATTTGCAATTTATTTTCCTTAAGAGTCATATTTCACATCCAAATACAAATTAGGGGCGAATTTACCACTCAAAAAGTGTAAATATCGTATTTGCAATTTATTTTCTTTAAGAGTCATATTTCACATCCAAATACCACAAATTAGGGGCAAATTTGCCACTCAAAAAGTGTGAATATCTTATTTACAATTTATTTTCTTTAAGAGTCATATTTCACATCCAAATAAAAATTAGGGGCAAATTTACCACTCAAAAAGTGTAAATATCGTATTTGCAATTTATTTTTCTTAAGAGTCATATTTAACATCCAAATACAAATTAGGGGCGAATTTGACACTCAACAAGTGTGAATATTGTATTTGCAATTTATTTTCCTTAAGAGTCATATTTCACATCCATATACAAATTAAGGGCGAATTTGCCACTCAAAAAGTGTGAATATCGTATTTGCAATTTATTCTCTTTAAGAGTCATATTTCACATCCAAATACAAATTAGGGGCAAATTTGCAACTCAAAAAGTGTGAATATCGTATTTGCAACTTATTTTCATTAAGAATCATATTTCACTTCGCAATACAAATTAGGGGCAAATTTACCACTCAAAAAGTATGAATATCGTATTTGCAATTTATTTTCCTTAAGAGTCATATTTTACTTCGAAATACAAATCAGAGGCAAATTTGCCACTCAAAAAATGTGAATATCGTATTTACAATTTATTTACCTTAAGTGACATATTTCACATCCAAATACAAATTAGGGGCGAATTTGCCACTCAAAAAGTGTGAATATCGTATTTGCAATTTATTCTCTTTAAGAGTCATATTTCACATCCAAATACAAATTAGGGGCAAATTTGCAACTAAAAAAGTGTGAATATCGTATTTGCAACTTATTTTCATTAAGAATCATATTTCACTTCACAATACAAATTAGGGGCAAATTTACCACTCAAAAAGTGTGCATACCGTATTTGCAATTTATTTTCCTGAAGAGTCATATTTCACTTCGAAATACAAATTACGGGCAAATTTGCCACTCAAAAAATGTGAATATCGTATTTAAAATTTATTTTCCTTAAGAGTCATATTTCACATCCAAATACAAATTAGGGGCGAATTTGCTACTCAAAAAGTGTGAATATCGTATTTGCAACTTATTTTCCTTAAGAGTCATATTTCACTTCGAAATACAAATTAGGGGCAAATTTGCCACTCAAAAAGTGTGAAAAATGTATTTGCAATTTATTTTCCTTAAGAGTCATATTTAACATCCAAAAATAAATTAGGGGCGAATTTGCCACTCAAAAAGTGTGAATATCGTATTTGCAACTTATTTTCCTTAAGAGTCATATTTTACTTCGAAATACAAATTAGGGGCAAAATTTGCCACTCAAAAAGTGTGAAAATGGTATTTGCAATTTATTTTCCTTAAGAGTCATATTTCACATCCAAAAATAAATTAGGGGCGAATTTGCCACTCAGAAAGTGTGAATATCGTATTTGCAATTTATTTTCTTTAAGAGTCATATTTCACATCCAAATACAAATTAGGGGCGAATTTGCTACTCAAAAAGTGTGAACATCGTATTTGCAACTTATTTTCCTTAAGAGTCATATTTCACTTCGAAATACAAATTAGGGGCAAATTTGCCACTCAAAAGTGTGAATATCGTATTTGCAACTTATTTTCATTAAGAGTCATATTTCACCTCGCAATACAAATTAGGGGCAAATTTGCCACTCAAAAAGTGTGAATATCGTATTTGCAATTTATTTTCCTCAAGAATCATATTTCACATACAAATACAAATTAGGGGCAAATTTGTAACTCAAAAAGTGTGAATATCGTATTTGCAATTTATTTTCTTTAAGAGTCATATTTCACATCCAAATACAAATTAGAGGCAAATTTGCCACTCAAAAAGTGTGAATATCGTATTTGCAATTTATTTTCCTTAAGAGTCATATTTCACATTCAAATACAAATTAGGGGCGAATTTGCCACTCAAAAAGTGTGAATATCGTATTTACAATTTATTCTCTTTAAGAGTCATATTTCACATCCAAATACAAATTTGGGGTAAATTTGCAACTCAAAAAGTGTGAATATCGTATTTGCAACTTATTTTCATTAAGAATCATATTTCACTTCGCAATACAAATTAGGGGCAAATTTACCACTCAAAAAGTGTGAATATCGTATTTGCAACTTATTTTCCTTAAGAGTCATATATTACTTCGAAATACAAATCAGGGGCAAATTTGCCACTCAAAAAATGTGAATATCGTATTTACAATTTGTTTTCCTTAAGTGTCATATTTCACATCCAAATACAAATTATGGGCGAATTTGCTACTCAAAAAGTGTGAATATCGTATTTGTAAATTATTTTTATTAAGAGTCATTTTCACTTCGAAATACAAATTAGGGGCGAATTTGCTATTCAAAAAGTGTGAAAATGGTATTTGCAATTTATTTTCCTTAAGAATCATATTTCACATCCAAATACAAATTAGGGGCGAATTTACCACTCAAAAAGTGTAAATATCGTATTTGCAATTTATTTTCTTTAAGAGTCATATTTCACATCCAAATACCACAAATTAGGGGCAAATTTGCCACTCAAAAAGTGTGAATATCTTATTTACAATTTATTTTCTTTAAGAGTCATATTTCACATCCAAATAAAAATTAGGGGCAAATTTACCACTCAAAAAGTGTAAATATCGTATTTGCAATTTATTTTTCTTAAGAGTCATATTTAACATCCAAATACAAATTAGGGGCAAATTTGACACTCAACAAGTGTGAATATCGTATTTGCAATTTATTTTCCTTAAGAGTCATATTTCACATCCATATACAAATTAAGGGCGAATTTGCCACTCAAAAAGTGTGAATATCGTATTTGCAATTTATTCTCTTTAAGAGTCATATTTCACATCCAAATACAAATTAGGGGCAAATTTGCAACTCAAAAAGTGTGAATATCGTATTTGCAACTTATTTTCATTAAGAATCATATTTCACTTCGCAATACAAATTAGGGGCAAATTTACCACTCAAAAAGTATGAATATCGTATTTGCAATTTATTTTCCTTAAGAGTCATATTTTACTTCGAAATACAAATCAGAGGCAAATTTGCCACTCAAAAAATGTGAATATCGTATTTACAATTTATTTACCTTAAGTGACATATTTCACATCCAAATACAAATTAGGGGCGAATTTGCCACTCAAAAAGTGTGAATATCGTATTTGCAATTTATTCTCTTTAAGAGTCATATTTCACATCCAAATACAAATTAGGGGCAAATTTGCAACTAAAAAAGTGTGAATATCGTATTTGCAACTTATTTTCATTAAGAATCATATTTCACTTCACAATACAAATTAGGGGCAAATTTACCACTCAAAAAGTGTGCATACCGTATTTGCAATTTATTTTCCTGAAGAGTCATATTTCACTTCGAAATACAAATTACGGGCAAATTTGCCACTCAAAAAATGTGAATATCGTATTTGCAATTTATTTTCCTTAAGAGTCATATTTCACATCCAAATACAAATTAGGGGCGAATTTGCTACTCAAAAAGTGTGAATATCGTATTTGCAACTTATTTTCCTTAAGAGTCATATTTCACTTCGAAATACAAATTAGGGGCAAATTTGCCACTCAAAAAGTGTGAAAAATGTATTTGCAATTTATTTTCCTTAAGAGTCATATTTAACATCCAAAAATAAATTAGGGGCGAATTTGCCACTCAAAAAGTGTGAATATCGTATTTGCAACTTATTTTCCTTAAGAGTCATATTTTACTTCGAAATACAAATTAGGGGCAAAATTTGCCACTCAAAAAGTGTGAAAATGGTATTTGCAATTTATTTTCCTTAAGAGTCATATTTCACATCCAAAAATAAATTAGGGGCGAATTTGCCACTCAGAAAGTGTGAATATCGTATTTGCAATATATTTTCTTTAAGAGTCATATTTCACATCCAAATACAAATTAGGGGCGAATTTGCTACTCAAAAAGTGTGAACATCGTATTTGCAACTTATTTTCCTTAAGAGTCATAATTTAACTTCGAAATACAAATTAGGGGCAAATTTGCCACTCAAAAGTGTGAATATCGTATTTGCAACTTATTTTCATTAAGAGTCATATTTCACATCCAAATACAAATTAGAGGCAAATTTGCCACTCAAAAAGTGTGAATATCGTATTTGCAATTTATTTTCCTCAAGAATCATATTTCACATACAAATACAAATTAGGGGCAAATTTGCCACTCAAAAAGTGTGAATATCGAATTTGCAATTTATTTTCCTTAAGAGTCATATTTCACATCCAAATACAAATTAGGGGCGAAATTGCCACTCAAAAAGTGTAAATATCGTATTTGCAATTTATTTTCTTTAAGAGTCATATTTTACATCAAAATACAAATTAGGGGCGAATTTGCCACTCAAAAAGTGTGAATATCGTATTTGCAACTTATTTTCATTAAAAGTCATATTTCACTTCGCAATACAAATTAGGGGCAAATTTACCACTCAAAAAGTGTGAATATCGTATTTGCAATTTATTTTCCTTAAGAGTCATATTTCACATCCAAATACAACAAATTAGGGGCAAATTTGCCACTCAAAAAGTGTGAGTATCGTATTTGCAATTTATTTTCCTTAAGAGTCATATTTCACATCAAAACACAAATTAGGGGCGAATTTGCCACTCAAAAAGTGTGAATATCGTATTTCCAATTTATTCTCTTTAAGAGTCATATTTCACATCCAAATACAAATTAGGGCAAATTTACCACTCAAAAAGTGTAAATATCGTATTTGCAACTTATTTTCATTAAGAATCATATTTCACTTCGCAATACAAATTAGGGGCAAATTTACCACTCAAAAAGTGTGAATATCGTATTTGCAATTTATTTTCCTTAAGAGTCATATTTAACATCCACATACAAATTAGGGGCGAATTTGACACTCAAAAAGTGTGAATATCGTATTTGCAATTTATTTTCCTTAAGAGTCATATTTCACATCCATATACAAATTAAGGGCGAATTTGCCACTCAAAAAGTGTGAATATCGTATTTGCAATTTATTCTCTTTAAGAGTCATATTTCACATCCAAATACAAATTAGGGGCAAATTTGCAACTCAAAAAGTATGAATATCGTATTTGCAACTTATTTTCATTAAGAATCATATTTCACTTCGCAATACAAATTAGGGGCAAATTTACCACTCAAAAAGTGTGAATATCGTATTTGCAATTTATTTTCCTTAAGAGTCATATTTTACTTCGAAATACAAATCAGAGGCAAATTTGCCACTCAAAAAATGTGAATATCGTATTTACAATTTATTTACCTTAAGTGACATATTTCACATCCAAATACAAATTAGGGGCGAATTTGCCACTCAAAAAGTGTGAATATCGTATTTGCAATTTATTCTCTTTAAGAGTCATATTTCACATCCAAATACAAATCAGGGGCAAATTTGCAACTAAAAAAGTGTGAATATCGTATTTGCAACTTATTTTCATTAAGAATCATATTTCACTTCACAATACAAATTAGGGGCAAATTTATCACTCAAAAAGTGTGCATACCGTATTTGCAATTTATTTTCCTGAAGAGTCATATTTCACTTCGAAATACAAATTACGGGCAAATTTGCCACTCAAAAAATGTGAATATCGTATTTGCAATTTATTTTCCTTAAGAGTCATATTTCACATCCAAATACAAATTAGGGGCGAATTTGCTACTCAAAAAGTGTGAATATCGTATTTGCAACTTATTTTCCTTAAGAGTCATATTTCACTTCGAAATACAAATTAGGGGCAAATTTGCCACTCAAAAAGTGTGAAAAATGTATTTGCAATTTATTTTCCTTAAGTGTCATATTTCACATCCAAAAATAAATTAGGGGCGAATTTGCCACTCAAAAAGTGTGAATATCGTATTTGCAACTTATTTTCCTTAAGAGTCATATTTTACTTCGAAATACAAATTAGGGGCAAAATTTGCCACTCAAAAAGTGTGAAAATGGTATTTGCAATTTATTTTCCTTAAGAGTCATATTTCAAATCCAAAAATAAATTAGGGGCGAATTTGCCACTCAGAAAGTGTGAATATCGTATTTGCAATTTATTTTCTTTAAGAGTCATATTTCACATCCAAATACAAATTAGGGGCGAATTTGCTACTCAAAAAGTGTGAACATCGTATTTGCAACTTATTTTCCTTAAGAGTCATATTTCACTTCGAAATACAAATTAGGGGCAAATTTGCCACTCAAAAGTGTGAATATCGTATTTGCAACTTATTTTCATTAAGAGTCATATTTCACCTCGCAATACAAATTAGGGGCAAATTTGCCACTCAAAAAGTGTGAATATCGTATTTGCAATTTATTTTCCTCAAGAATCATATTTCACATACAAATACAAATTAGGGGCAAATTTGCCACTCAAAAAGTGTGAATATCGAATTTGCAATTTATTTTACTTAAGAGTCATATTTCTCATCCAAATACAAATTAGGGGCGAAATTGCCACTCAAAAAGTGTAAATATCGTATTTGCAATTTAATTTCTTTAAGAGTCATATTTCACATCAAAATACAAATTAGGGGCGAATTTGCCACTCAAAAAGTGTGAATATCGTATTTGCAACTTATTTTCATTAAAAGTCATATTTCACTTCGCAATACAAATTAGGGGCAAATTTACCACTCAAAAAGTGTGAATATCGTATTTGCAATTTATTTTCCTTAAGAGTCATATTTCACATCCAAATACAACAAATTAGGGGCAAATTTGCCACTCAAAAAGTGTGAGTATCGTATTTGCAATTTAGTTTCCTTAAGAGTCATATTTCACATCAAAACACAAATTAGGGGCGAATTTGCCACTCAAAAAGTGTG
The DNA here is from genome assembly GCA_949592205.1 of Helichrysum umbraculigerum. NCBI lineage: Eukaryota > Viridiplantae > Streptophyta > Magnoliopsida > Asterales > Asteraceae > Helichrysum > Helichrysum umbraculigerum. The sequence continues at coordinate 101,067,739 of CATIUR010000001.1, forward strand.
AATATCGTATTTCCAATTTATTCTCTTTAAGAGTCATATTTCACATCCAAATACAAATTAGGGGCAAATTTACCACTCAAAAAGTGTAAATATCGTATTTGTAACTTATTTTCATTAAGAATCATATTTCACTTCGCAATACAAATTAGGGGCAAATTTACCACTCAAAAAGTGTGAATATCGTATTTGCAATTTATTTTCGTTAAGAGTCATATTTAACATCCAAATACAAATTAGGGGCGAATTTGACACTCAAAAAGTGTGAATATCGTATTTGCAATTTATTTTCCTTAAGAGTCATATTTCACATCCATATACAAATTAAGGGCGAATTTGCCACTCAAAAAGTGTGAATATCGTATTTGCAATTTATTCTCTTTAAGAGTCATATTTCACATCCAAATACAAATTAGGGGCAAATTTGCAACTCAAAAAGTGTGAATATCGTATTTGCAACTTATTTTCATTAAGAATCATATTTCACTTCGCAATACAAATTAGGGGCAAATTTACCACTCAAAAAGTGTGAATATCGTATTTGCAAATTATTTTCCTTAAGAGTCATATTTTACTTCGAAATACAAATCAGAGGCAAATTTTCCACTCAAAAAATGTGAATATCGTATTTACAATTTATTTACCTTAAGTGACATATTTCACATCCAAATACAAATTAGGGGCGAATTTGCCACTCAAAAAGTGTGAATATCGTATTTGCAATTTATTCTCTTTAAGAGTCATATTTCACATCCAAATACAAATTAGGGGCAAATTTGCAACTAAAAAAGTGTGAATATCGTATTTGCAACTTATTTTCATTAAGAATCATATTTCACTTCACAATACAAATTAGGGGCAAATTTACCACTCAAAAAGTGTGCATACCGTATTTGCAATTTATTTTCCTGAAGAGTCATATTTCACTTCGAAATACAAATTACGGGCAAATTTGCCACTCAAAAAATGTGAATATCGTATTTGCAATTTATTTTCCTTAAGAGTCATATTTCACATCCAAATACAAATTAGGGGCGAATTTGCTACTCAAAAAGTGTGAATATCGTATTTGCAACTTATTTTCGTTAAGAGTCATATTTCACTTCGAAATACAAATTAGGGGCAAATTTGCCACTCAAAAAGTGTGAAAATGGTATTTGCAATTTATTTTCCTTAAGTGTCATATTTCACATCCAAAAATAAATTAGGGGCGAATTTGCCACTCAAAAAGTGTGAATATCGTATTTGCAACTTATTTTCCTTAAGAGTCATATTTCACTTCGAAATACAAATTAGGGGCAAAATTTGCCACTCAAAAAGTGTGAAAATGGTATTTGCAATTTATTTTCCTTAAGAGTCATATTTCACATCCAAAAATAAATTAGGGGCGAATTTGCCACTCAGAAAGTGTGAATATCGTATTTGCAATTTATTTTCTTTAAGAGTCATATTTCACATCCAAATACAAATTAGGGGCGAATTTGCTACTCAAAAAGTGTGAACATCGTATTTGCAACTTATTTTCCTTAAGAGTCATATTTCATTCGAAATACAAATTAGGGGCAAATTTGCCACTCAAAAGTGTGAATATCGTATTTGCAACTTATTTTCATTAAGAGTCATATTTCACCTCGCAATACAAATTAGGGGCAAATTTGCCACTAAAAAAGTGTGAATATCGTATTTGCAATTTATTTTCCTCAAGAATCATATTTCACATACAAATACAAATTAGGGGCAAATTTGCCACTCAAAAAGTGTGAATATCGCATTTGCAATTTATTTTCCTTAAGAGTCATATTTCACATCCAAATACAAATTAGGGGCGAAATTGCCACTCAAAAAGTGTAAATATCGTATTTGCAATTTATTTTCTTTAAGAGTCATATTTCACATCAAAATACAAATTAGGGGCGAATTTGCCACTCAAAAAGTGTGAATATCGTATTTGCAACTTATTTTCATTAAAAGTCATATTTCACTTCGCAATACAAATTAGGGGCAAATTTACCACTCAAAAAGTGTGAATATCGTATTTGCAATTTATTTTCCTTAAGAGTCATATTTCACATCCAAATACAACAAATTAGGGGCAAATTTGCCACTCAAAAAGTGTGAGTATCGTATTTGCAATTTATTTTACTTAAGAGTCATATTTCACATCAAAACACAAATTAGGGGCGAATTTGCCACTCAAAAAGTGTGAATATCGTATTTCCAATTTATGCTCTTTAAGAGTCATATTTCACATCCAAATACAAATTAGGGGCAAATTTACCACTCAAAAAGTGTAAATATCGTATTTGCAACTTATTTTTCTTAAGAGTCATATTTAACATCCAAATACAAATTAGGGGCGAATTTGACACTCAAAAAGTGTGAATATCGTATTTGCAATTTATTTTCCTTAAGAGTCATATTTCACATCCATATACAAATTAAGGGCGAATTTGCCACTCAAAAAGTGTGAATATCGTATTTGCAATTTATTCTCTTTAAGAGTCATATTTCACATCCAAATACAAATTAGGGGCAAATTTGCAACTCAAAAAGTGTGAATATCGTATTTTCAACTTATTTTCATTAAGAATCATATTTCACTTCGCAATACAAATTAGGGGCAAATTTGCCACTCAAAAAATGTGAATATCGTATTTGCAATTTATTTTCTTTAAGAGTGATATTTTACTTCGAAATACAAATCAGAGGCAAATTTGCCACTCAAAAAATGTGAATATCGTATTTACAATTTATTTACCTTAAGTGACATATTTCACATCCAAATACAAATTAGGGGCGAATTTGCCACTCAAAAAGTGTGAATATCGTATTTGCAATTTATTCTCTTTAAGAGTCATATTTCACATCCAAATACAAATTAGGGGCAAATTTGCAACTAAAAAAGTGTGAATATCGTATTTGCAACTTATTTTCATTAAGAATCATATTTCACTTCACAATACAAATTAGGGGCAAATTTACCACTCAAAAAGTGTGCATACCGTATTTGCAATTTATTTTCCTGAAGAGTCATATTTCACTTCGAAATACAAATTACGGGCAAATTTGCCACTCAAAAAATGTGAATATCGTATTTGCAATTTATTTTCCTTAAGAGTCATATTTCACATCCAAATACAAATTAGGGGCGAATTTGCTACTCAAAAAGTGTGAATATCGTATTTGCAACTTATTTTCCTTAAGAGTCATATTTCACTTCGAAATACAAATTAGGGGCAAATTTGCCACTCAAAAAGTGTGAAAAATGTATTTGCAATTTATTTTCCTTAAGAGTCATATTTCACATCCAAAAATAAATTAGGGGCGAATTTGCCACTCAAAAAGTGTGAATATCGTATTTGCAACTTATTTTCCTTAAGAGTCATATTTCACTTCGAAATACAAATTAGGGGCAAGATTTGCCACTCAAAAAGTGTGAAAATGGTATTTGCAATTTATTTTCCTTAAGAGTCATATTTCACATCCAAAAATAAATTAGGGGCGAATTTGCCACTCAGAAAGTGTGAATATCGTATTTGCAATTTATTTTCTTTAAGAGTCATATTTCACATCCAAATACAAATTAGGGGCGAATTTGCTACTCAAAAAGTGTGAACATCGTATTTGCAACTTATTTTCCTTAAGAGTCATATTTCACTTCGAAATACAAAATATGGGCAAATTTGCCACTCAAAAGTGTGAATATCGTATTTGCAACTTATTTTCATTAAGAGTCATATTTCACCTCGCAATACAAATTAGGGGCAAATTTGCCACTCAAAAAGTGTGAATATCGTATTTGCAATTTATTTTCCTCAAGAATCATATTTCACATACAAATACAAATTAGGGGCAAATTTGCCACTCAAAAAGTGTGAATATCGTATTTGCAATTTATTTTCCTTAAGAGTCATATTTCACATCCAAATACAAATTAGGGGCGAAATTGCCACTCAAAAAGTGTAAATATCGTATTTGCAATTTATTTTCTTTAAGAGTCATATTTCACATCAAAATACAAATTAGGGGCGAATTTGCCACTCAAAAAGTGTGAATATCGTATTTGCAACTTATTTTCATTAAAAGTCATATTTCACTTCGCAATACAAATTAGGGGCAAATTTACCACTCAAAAAGTGTGAATATCGTATTTGCAATTTATTTTCCTTAAGAGTCATATTTCACATCCAAATACAACAAATTAGGGGCAAATTTGACACTCAAAAAGTGTGAGTATCGTATTTGCAATTTATTTTACTTAAGAGTCATATTTCACATCAAAACACAAATTAGGGGCGAATTTGCCACTCAAAAAGTGTGAATATCGTATTTCCAATTTATTCTCTTTAAGAGTCATATTTCACATCCAAATACAAATTAGGGGCAAATTTACCACTCAAAAAGTGTAAATATCGTATTTGCAACTTATTTTTCTTAAGAGTCATATTTAACATCCAAATACAAATTAGGGGCGAATTTGACACTCAAAAAGTGTAAATATCGTATTTGCAATTTATTTTCCTTAAGAGTCATATTTCACATCCATATACAAATTAAGGGCGAATTTGCCACTCAAAAAGTGTGAATATCGTATTTGCAATTTATTCTCTTTAAGAGTCATATTTCACATCCAAATACAAATTAGGGGCAAATTTGCAACTCAAAAAGTGTGAATATCGTATTTGCAACTTATTTTCATTAAGAATCATATTTCACTTCGCAATACAAATTAGGGGCAAATTTGCCACTCAAAAAATGTGAATATCGTATTTGCAATTTATTTTCCTTAAGAGTCATATTTTACTTCGAAATACAAATCAGAGGCAAATTTGCCACTCAAAAAATGTGAATATCGTATTTACAATTTATTTACCTTAAGTGACATATTTCACATCCAAATACAAATTAGGGGCGAATTTGCCACTCAAAAAGTGTGAATATCGTATTTGCAATTTATTCTCTTTAAGAGTCATATTTCACATCCAAATACAAATTAGGGGCAAATTTGCAACTAAAAAAGTGTGAATATCGTATTTGCAACTTATTTTCATTAAGAATCATATTTCACTTCACAATACAAATTAGGGGCAAATTTACCACTCAAAAAGTGTGAAAAATGTATTTGCAATTTATTTTCCTGAAGAGTCATATTTCACATCCAAAAATAAATTATGGGCGAATTTGCCACTCAAAAAGTGTGAATATCGTATTTGCAACTTATTTTCCTTAAGAGTCATATTTCATTTCGAAATACAAATTAGGGGCAAAATTTGCCACTCAAAAAGTGTGAAAATGGTATTTGCAATTTATTTTCCTTAAGAGTCATATTTCACATCCAAAAATAAATTAGGGGCGAATTTGCCACTCAGAAAGTGTGAATATCGTATTTGCAATTTATTTTCTTTAAGAGTCATATTTCACATCCAAATACAAATTAGGGGCGAATTTGCTACTCAAAAAGTGTGAACATCGTATTTGCAACTTATTTTCCTTAAGAGTCATATTTCACTTCGAAATACAAATTAGGGGCAAATTTGCCACTCAAAAGTGTGAATATCGTATTTGCAACTTATTTTCATTAAGAGTCATATTTCACCTCGCAATACAAATTAGGGGCAAATTTGCCACTCAAAAAGTGTGAATATCGTATTTGCAATTTATTTTCCTCAAGAATCATATTTCACATACAAATACAAATTAGGGGCAAATTTACCACTCAAAAAGTGTGAATATCATATTTGCAATTTATTTTCCTTTAGAGTCATATTTCACATCCAAATAGAAATTAGGGGCGAAATTGACACTCAAAAAGTGTAAATATAGTATTTGCAATTTATTTTCTTTAAGAGTCATATTTCACATCAAAATACAACAAATTAGGGGCAAATTTACCACTCAAAAAGTGTGAATATCGTATTTGCAATTTATTTTCCTTAAGAGTCATATTTCACATCCAAATACAACAAATTAGGGGCAAATTTACCACTCAAAAAGTGTGAATATCGTATTTGCAATTTATTTTCCTTAAGAGTCATATTTCACATCCAAATACAACAAATTAGGGTCAAATTTGCCACTCAAAAAGTGTGAGTATCGTATTTGCAATTTATTTTCCTTAAGAGTCATATTTCACATCAAAACACAAATTAGGGGCGAATTTGCCACTCAAAAAGTGTGAATATCGTATTTCCAATTTATTCTCTTTAAGAGTCATATTTCACATCCAAATACAAATTAGGGGCAAATTTACCACTCAAAAAGTGTAAATATCGTATTTGAAACTTATTTTCATTAAGAATCATATTTCACTTCGCAATACAAATTAGGGGCAAATTTACCACTCAAAAAGTGTGAATATCGTATTTGCAATTTATTTTCCTTAAGAGTCATATTTCACTTCGAAATACAAATTAGGGGCAAATTTGCCACTCAAAAAATGTGAATATCGTATTTGCAATTTATTTTCCTTAAGAGTCATATTTCACATCCAAATACAAATTAGGGGCGAATTTGCTACTCAAAAAGTGTGAATATCGTATTTGAAAAATATTTTCCTTAAGAGTCATATTTCACTTCGAAATACAAATTAGGGGCGAATTGACACTCAAAAAGTGTGAAAATGGTATTTGCAATTTATTTTTCTTAAGAGTCATATTTCACATCCATATACAAATTAGGTGCGAATTTGCCCACTCAAAAAGTGTGAATATCGTATTTGCAATTTCTTTTTCTTAAGAGTCATATTTCACATTCAAATACAAATTAGGGGCGAATTTGCCACTCAAAAATTGTGAATATCGTATTTGCAACTTATTTTCGTCTCACATCCAAATACTAATTAGAGGCAAATTTGCCACTCAAAAAGTGTAAATACCGTATTTGCAATTTATTTTCCTTAAGAGTCATATTTCACATCCAGATACAAATTATGGGCGAATTTGCCACTCAAAAAGTGTGAATATCGTATTTGCAATTTATTTTCATTAAGAGTCATATTTCACATCCAAATACAAATTAGGGGCAAATTTGCAACTCAAAAAGTGTGAATATCGTATTTGCAATTTATTTTCATTAAGAGTCATATTTCAAATCCAAATACAAATTAGGGGCACATTTGCAACTCCAAAAGTGTGAATATCGTATTTGCAACTTATTTTCATTAAGAGTCATATTTCACTTCGAAATACAAATTAGGGGCAAATTTACCACTCAAAAAGTGTGAATATCGTATTTGCAATTTATTTTCCTTAAAAGTTATATTTCACATCCAAATACCACAAATTAGGGGCAAATTTGCCACTCAAAAAGTGGGAATATCGTATTTGCAATTTATTTTCCTTAAGAGTCATATTTCACATTCAAATACAAATTAGGGGCGAATTTACCACTCAAAAAGTGTGAATATCGTATTTGCAATTTATTCTCTTTAAGAGTCATATTTCACATCCAAATACAAATTAGGGGCAAATTTGCAACTCAAAAAGTGTGAATATCGTTTTTGCAACTTATTTTCATTAAGAATCATATTTCACTTCGCAATACAAATTAGGGGCAAATTTACCACTCAAAAAGTGTGAATATCGTATTTGCAATTTATTTTCCTTAAGAGTCATATTTTACTTCGAAATACAAATCCGGGGCAAATTTGCCACTCAAAAAATGTGAATATCGTATTTACAATTTATTTTCCTTAAGTGTCATATTTCACATCCAAATACAAATTATGGGCGAATTTGCTACTCAAAAAGTGTTAATATCGTATTTGTAAATTATTTTTCTTAAGAGTCATATTTCACTTCGAAATACAAATTAGGGGCGAATTTGCCACTCAAAAAGTGTGAAAATGGTATTTGTAATTTATTTTCCTTAAGAGTCATATTTCACATCCATATACAAATTAGGTGCGAATTTACCACTCAAAAAGTGTAAATATCGTATTTGCATTTTATTTTCTTTAAGAGTCAAATTTCACATCCACATACCACAAATTAGGGTCAAATTTGCCACTCAAAAAGTGTGAATATCGTATTTGAAATTTATTTTCTTTAAGAGTCATATGTCACATCCAAATACAAATTAGGGGCAAATTTACCACTCAAAAACTGTAAATATCGTATTTGCAATTTATTTTTCTTAAGAGTCATATTTCACATTCAAATACAAATTAGGGGCGAATTTGCCACTCAAAAAGTGTGAATATCGTATTTGCAACTTATTTTCCTTAAGTGTCATATTTAACATCCAAATACAAATTAGGGCGAATTTGCCACTCAAAAAGTGTGAATATCGTATTTGCAATTTATTTTCCTTAAGAGTCATATTTCACATCCATATACAAATTAAGGGCGAATTTGCCACTCAAAAAGTGTGAATATCGTATTTGCAATTTATTCTCTTTAAGAGTCATATTTCACATCCAAATACAAATTAGGGGCAAATTTGCAACTCAAAAAGTGTGAATATCGTATTTTCAACTTATTTTCATTAAGAATCATATTTCACTTCGCAATACAATTTAGGGGCAAATTTACCACTCAAAAAGTGTGAATATCGTATTTGCAATTTATTTTCCTTAAGAGTCATATTTTACTTCGAAATACAAATCAGGGGCAAATTTGCCACTCAAAAAATGTGAATATCGTATTTACAATTTATTTTCCTTAAGTGACATATTTCACAACCAAATACAAATTAGGGGCGAATTTGCCACTCAAAAAGTGTGAATAACGTATTTGCAATTTATTCTCTTTAAGAGTCAAATTTCACATCCAAATACAAATTAGGCGCAAATTTGCAACTAAAAAAGTGTGAATGTCGTATTTGCAACTTATTTTCATTAAGAATCATATTTCACTTCGCAATACAAATTAGGGGCAAATTTATCACTCAAAAAGTGTGAATACCGTATTTGTAATTTATTTTTCCTTAAGAGTCATATTTTACTTCGAAATACAAATCAGGGGCAAATTTGTCACTCAAAAAATGTGAATATCGTATTTACAATTTATTTTCCTTAAGTGTCATATTTCACATCCAAATACAAATTAAGGGCGAATTTGCCACTCAAAAAGTGTGAATATCGTATTTGCAATTTATTCTCTTTAAGAGCCATATTTCATATCCAAATACAAATTAGGGGCGAATTTGCAACTCAAAAAGTGTGAATATCGTATTTGCAACTTATTTCATTAAGAATCATATTTCACTTCGCAATACAAATTAGGGGCAAATTTACCACTCAAAAAGTGTGCATACCGTATTTGCAATTTATTTTCCTGAAGAGTCATATTTCACTTCAAAATACAAATTACGGGCAAATTTGCCACTCAAAAAATGTGAATATCGTATTTGCAATTTATTTTCTTTAAGAGTCATATTTCACATCCAAATACAAATTAGGGGCGAATTTGCTACTCAAAAAGTGTGAATATCGTATTTGCAACTTATTTTCCTTAAGAGTCATATTTCACTTCGAAATACAAATTAGGGGCAAATTTGCCACTCAAAAAGTGTGAAAATGGTATTTGCAATTTATTTTCCTTAAGAGTCATATTTCACATACAAAAATAAATTAGGGGCGAATTTGCCACTCAAAAAGTGTGAATATCGTATTTGCAACTTATTTTCCTTAAGAGTCATATTTCACTTCGAAATACAAATTAGGGGCAAAATTTGCCACTCAAAAAGTGTGAAAATGGTATTTGCAATTTATTTTCCTTAAGAGTCATATTTCACATCCAAAAATAAATTAGGGGCGAATTTGCCACTCAGAAAGTGTGAATATCGTATTTGCAATTTATTTTCTTTAAGAGTCATATTTCACATCCAAATACAAATTAGGGGCGAATTTGCTACTCAAAAAGTGTGAACATCGTATTTGCAACTTATTTTTCTTAAAAGTCATATTTCACTTCGAAATACAAATTAGGGGCAAATTTGCCACTGAAAAAGTGTGAATATCGTATTTGCAACTTATTTTCATTAAGAGTCATATTTCACCTCGCAATACAAATTAAGGGCAAATTTGCCACTCAAAAAGTGTGAATATCGTATTTGCAATTTATTTTCCTCAAGAATCATATTTCACATACAAATACAAATTAGGGGCAAATTTGCCACTCAAAAAGTGTGAATATCGTATTTGCAATTTATTTTCCTTAAGAGTCATATTTCACATCCAAATACAAATTAGGGGCGAAACTGCCACTCAAAAAGTGTAAATATCGTATTTGCAATTTATTTTCTTTAAGAGTCATATTTCACATCAAAATACAAATTAGGGGCGAATTTGCCACTCAAAAAGTGTGAATATCGTATTTGCAACTTATTTTCATTAAAAGTCATATTTCACTTCGCAATACAAATTATGGGCAAATTTACAACTCAAAAAGTGTGAATATCGTATTTGCAATTTATTTTCCTTAAGAGTCATATTTCACATCCAAATACAACAAATTAGGGGCAAATTTGCCACTCAAAAAGTGTGAGTATCGTATTTGCAATTTATTTTCCTTAAGAATCATATTTCACATCCAAACACAAATTAGGGGCGAATTTGCCACTCAAAAAGTGTGAATATCGTATTTGCAATTTATTTTCCTTAAAAGTTATATTTCACATCCAAATACCACAAATTAGGGGCAAATTTGTCACTCAAAAAGTGGGAATATCGTATTTGCAATTTATTTTCCTTAAGAGTCATATTTCACATTCAAATACAAATTAGGGGCGAATTTACCACTCAAAAAGTGTGAATATCGTATTTGCAATTTATTCTCTTTAAGAGTCATATTTCACATCCAAATACAAATTAGGGGCAAATTTGCAACTCAAAAAATGTGAATATCGTTTTTGCAACTTATTTTCATTAAGAATCATATTTCACTTCGCAATACAAATTAGGGGCAAATTTACCACTCAAAAAGTGTGAATATCGTATTTGCAATTTATTTTCCTTAAGAGTCATATTTTACTTCGAAATACAAATCCGGGGCAAATTTGCCACTCAAAAAATGTGAATATCGTATTTACAATTTATTTTCCTTAAGTGTCATATTTCACATCCAAATACAAATTATGGGCGAATTTGCTACTCAAAAAGTGTTAATATCGTATTTGTAAATTATTTTTCTTAAGAGTCATATTTCACTTCGAAATACAAATTAGGGGCGAATTTGCCACTCAAAAAGTGTGAAAATGGTATTTGTAATTTATTTTCCTTAAGAGTCATATTTCACATCCATATACAAATTAGGTGCGAATTTACCACTCAAAAAGTGTAAATATCGTATTTGCAATTTATTTTCTTTAAGAGTCAAATTTCACATCCACATACCACAAATTAGGGTCAAATTTGCCACTCAAAAAGTGTGAATATCGTATTTGAAATTTATTTTCTTTAAGAGTCATATGTCACATCCAAATACAAATTAGGGGCAAATTTACCACTCAAAAACTGTAAATATCGTATTTGCAATTTATTTTTCTTAAGAGTCATATTTCACATTCAAATACAAATTAGGGGCGAATTTGCCACTCAAAAAGTGTGAATATCGTATTTGCAACTTATTTTCCTTAAGTGTCATATTTAACATCCAAATACAAATTAGGGCGAATTTGCCACTCAAAAAGTGTGAATATCGTATTTGCAATTTATTTTCCTTAAGAGTCATATTTCACATCCATATACAAATTAAGGGCGAATTTGCCACTCAAAAAGTGTGAATATCGTATTTGCAATTTATTCTCTTTAAGAGTCATATTTCACATCCAAATACAAATTAGGGGCAAATTTGCAACTCAAAAAGTGTGAATATCGTATTTTCAACTTATTTTCATTAAGAATCATATTTCACTTCGCAATACAATTTAGGGGCAAATTTACCACTCAAAAAGTGTGAATATCGTATTTGCAATTTATTTTCCTTAAGTGACATATTTCACATCCAAATACAAATTAGGGGCGAATTTGCCACTCAAAAAGTGTGAATATCGTATTTGCAATTTATTCTCTTTAAGAGTCATATTTCACATCCAAATACAAATTAGGCGCAAATTTGCCACTCAAAAAGTGTGAATATCGTATTTGCAATTTATTCTCTTTAAGAGTCATATTTCACATCCAAATACAAATTAGGCGCAAATTTGCAACTAAAAAAGTGTGAATGTCGTATTTGCAACTTATTTTCATTAAGAATCATATTTCACTTCGCAATACAAATTAGGGGCAAATTTATCACTCAAAAAGTGTGAATACCGTATTTGTAATTTATTTTTCCTTAAGAGTCATATTTTACTTCGAAATACAAATCAGGGGCAAATTTGTCACTCAAAAAATGTGAATATCGTATTTACAATTTATTTTCCTTAAGTGTCATATTTCACATCCAAATACAAATTAAGGGCGAATTTGCCACTCAAAAAGTGTGAATATCGTATTTGCAATTTATTCTCTTTAAGAGTCATATTTCATATCCAAATACAAATTAGGGGCGAATTTGCAACTCAAAAAGTGTGAATATCGTATTTGCAACTTATTTCATTAAGAATCATATTTCACTTCGCAATACAAATTAGGGGCAAATTTACCACTCAAAAAGTGTGCATACCGTATTTGCAATTTATTTTCCTGAAGAGTCATATTTCACTTCGAAATACAAATTACGGGCAAATTTGCCACTCAAAAAATGTGAATATCGTATTTGCAATTTATTTTCTTTAAGAGTCATATTTCACATCCAAATACAAATTAGGGGCGAATTTGCTACTCAAAAAGTGTGAATATCGTATTTGCAACTTATTTTCCTTAAGAGTCATATTTCACTTCGAAATACAAATTAGGGGCAAATTTGCCACTCAAAAAGTGTGAAAATGGTATTTGCAATTTATTTTCCTTAAGAGTCATATTTCACATACAAAAATAAATTAGGGGCGAATTTGCCACTCAAAAAGTGTGAATATCGTATTTGCAACTTATTTTCCTTAAGAGTCATATTTCACTTCGAAATACAAATTAGGGGCAAAATTTGCCACTCAAAAAGTGTGAAAATGGTATTTGCAATTTATTTTCCTTAAGAGTCATATTTCACATCCAAAAATAAATTAGGGGCGAATTTGCCACTCAGAAAGTGTGAATATCGTATTTGCAATTTATTTTCTTTAAGAGTCATATTTCACATCCAAATACAAATTAGGGGCGAATTTGCTACTCAAAAAGTGTGAACATCTTATTTGCAACTTATTTTCCTTAAAAGTCATATTTCACTTCGAAATACAAATTAGGGGCAAATTTGCCACTGAAAAAGTGTGAATATCGTATTTGCAACTTATTTTCATTAAGAGTCATATTTCACCTCGCAATACAAATTAGGGGCAAATTTGCCACTCAAAAAGTGTGAATATCGTATTTGCAATTTATTTTCCTCAAGAATCATATTTCACATACAAATACAAATTAGGGGCAAATTTGCCACTCAAAAAGTGTGAATATCGTATTTGCAATTTATTTTCCTTATGAGTCATATTTCACATCCAAATACAAATTAGGGGCGAATTTGCCACTCAAAAAGTGTGAATATCGTATTTGCAATTTCTTTTTCTTAAGAGTCATATTTCACATTCAAATTCAAATTAGGGGCGAATTTCCACTCAAAAAGTGTGAATATCGTATTTGCAACTTATTTTCGTTTCACATCCAAATACTAATTAGAGGCAAATTTGCCACTCAAAAAGTGTAAATACCGTATTTGCAATTTATTTTCCTTAAGAGTCATATTTCACATCCAGATACAAATTAGGGGCGAATTTGCCACTCAAAAAGTGTGAATATCGTATTTGCAATTTATTTTCATTAAGAGTCATATTTCACATCCAAATAGAAATTAGGGGCAAATTTGCAACTCAAAAAGTGTGAATATCGTATTTGCAATTTATTTTCATTAAGAGTCATATTTCAAATCCAAATACAAATTAGGGATACATTTGCAACTCCAAAAGTGTGAATATCGTATTTGCAACTTATTTTCATTAAGAGTCATATTTCACTTCGAAATACAAATTAGGGGCAAATTTGCCACTCAAAAAGTGTGAATATCGTATTTGCAATTTCTTTTTCTTAAGAGTCATATTTCACATTCAAATACAAATTAGGGGCGAATTTGCCACTCAAAAAGTGTGAATATCGTATTTGCAACTTATTTTACTTAAGAGTCATATTTCATTTCGAAATACAAATTAGGGGCAAATTTGCCACTCAAAAAGTGTGAAAATGGTATTTGCAATTTATTTTCCTTAAGAGTCATATTTCACATCCAAAAATAAATTAGGGGCGAATTTGCCACTCAGAAAGTGTGAATATCGTATTTGCGATTTATTTTCTGTAAGAGTCATATTTCACCTCCAAATACAAATTAAGTGCAAATTTGCCCCTCAAAAAGTGTGAATATCGTATTTGCAATTTATTTTTCTTAAGAATCATATTTCACATCCAAATACAAATTAGGGGCAAATTTGCCACTCAAAAAGTGTGAATATCGTATTTGCAACTTATTTTCATTAAGAGTCATATTTCACCTCGCAATACAAATTAGGGGCAAATTTGCCACTCAAAAAGTGTGAAAATGGTATTTGCAATTTATTTTCCTTATGAGTCATATTTCACATCCAAATACAAATTAGGGGCGAATTTGCCACTCAAAAAGTGTGAAAATGGTATTTGCAATTTATTTTCCTTATGAGTCATATTTCACATCCAAATACAAATTAGGGGCAAATTTGCCACTCAAAAAGTGTAAATATCGTATTTGCAATTTATTTTCTTTAAGAGTCATATTTCACCTCCAAATACAAATTAGGGGCAAATTTGACACTCAAAAAGTGTGAATATCGTATTTGCAATTTATTTTTCTTAAGAGTCATAATTCACATCCAAATACAAATTAGGGGCGAATTTGCCACTCAAAAAGTGTGAATATCGTATTTGCAACTTATTTTCATTAAAAATCATATTTCACTTCGCAATACAAATTAGGGGCAAATTTACCACTCAAAAAGTGTGAATATCGTATTTGCAATTTATTTTCCTTAAGAGTCATATTTCACATCTAAATACAACAAATTAGGGGCAAATTTGCCACTCAAAAAGTGTGAATATCGTATTTGCAATTTATTTTCCTTAAGAGTCATATTTCACATCCAAACACAAATTAGGGGCAAATTTGCCACTCAAAAAGTGTGAATTTCGTATTTGCAATTTATTTTCCTTAAGAGTCATATTTCACATCCAAATACAAATTAGGGGCGAAACTGCCACTCAAAAAGTTTAAATATCGTATTTGCAATTTATTTTCTTTAAGAGTCATATTTCACATCAAAATACAAATTAGGGGCGAATTTGCCACTCAAAAAGTGTGAATATCGTATTTGCAACTTATTTTCATTAAAAGTCATATTTCACTTCGCAATACAAATTATGGGCAAATTTACCACTAAAAAAGTGTGAATATCGTATTTGCAATTTATTTTCCTTAAGAGTCATATTTCACATCCAAATACAACAAATTAGGGGCAAATTTGCCAATCAAAAAGTGTGAGTATCGTATTTGCAATTTATTTTCTTTAAGAGTCATATTTCACATCCAAACACAAATTAGGGGCGAATTTGACACTCAAAAAGTGTGAATATCGTATTTCCAATTTATTCTCTTTAAGAGTCATATTTCACATCCAAATACAAATTAGGGGCAAATTTACCACTCAAAAAGTGTGAATATCGTATTTGCAAGTTATTTTCATTAAGAATCATATTTCACTTCGCAATACAAATTAGGGGCAAATTTACCACACAAAAAGTGTGAATATCGTATTTGCAATTTATTTTCCTTAAGAGTCATATTTCACTTCGAAATACAAATTAGGGGCAAATTTGCCACTCAAAAAATGTGAATATCGTATTTGCAATTTATTTTCCTTAAGAGTCATATTTCACATCCAAATACAAATTATGGGCGAATTTGCTACTCAAAAAGTGTGAATATCGTATTTGAAAAATATTTTCCTTAAGAGTCATATTTCACTTCGAAATACAAATTAGGGGCGAATTTGCCACTCAAAAAGTGTGAAAATGGTATTTGCAATTTATTTTCCTTATGAGTCATATTTCACATCCAAATACAAATTAGGGGCGAATTTGCCACTCAAAAAGTGTGAATATCGTATTTGCAATTTATTTTTTCCTTAAGAGTCATATTTCACATTCAAATACAAATTAAGGGCGAATTTGCCACTCAAAAAGTGTGAATATCGTATTTGCAATTTATTCTCTTTAAGAGTCATATTTTAACATCAAAATACAAATTAGGGGCAAATTTGCAACTCAAAAAGTGTGAATATCGTATTTGCAACTTATTTTCATTAAGAATCATATTTCACTTCGCAATACAAATTAGGGGCAAATTTACCACTCAAAAAGTGTGAATATCGTATTTGCAATTTATTTTCCTTAAGAGTCATATTTTACTTCGAAATACAAATCAGGGGCAAATTTGCTACTCAAAAAATGTGAATATCGTATTTACAATTTATTTTCCTTAAGTGTCATATTTCACATCCAAATATAAATTATGGGCGAATTTGCTACTCAAAAAGTGTGAATATCGTATTTGTAAATTATTTTTCTTAAGAGTCATATTTCACTTCGAAATACAAATTAGGGGCGAATTTGCCACTCAAAAAGCGTGAAAATGGTATTTGCAATTTATTTTCCTTAAGAGTCATATTTCACATCCATATACAAATTAGGGGCGAATTTACCACTCAAAAAGTGTAAATATCGTATTTGCAATTTATTTTTTCCTTAAGAGTCATATTTCACATTCAAATACAAATTAAGGGCGAATTTGCCACTCAAAAAGTGTGAATATCGTATTTGCAATTTATTCTCTTTAAGAGTCATATTTCACATCCAAATACAAATTAGGGGCGAATTTGCCACTCAAAAAGTGTGAATATCGTATTTGCAATTTATTTTTTCCTTAAGAGTCATATTTCACATTCAAATACAAATTAAGGGCGAATTTGCCACTCAAAAAGTGTGAATATCGTATTTGCAATTTATTCTCTTTAAGAGTCATATTTCACATCCAAATACAAATTAGGGGCAAATTGGCAACTCAAAAAGTGTGAATATCGTATTTGCAACTTATTTTCATTAAGAATCATATTTCACTTCGCAATACAAATTAGGGGCAAATTTACCACTCAAAAAGTGTGAATATCGTATTTGCAATTTATTTTCCTTAGGAGTCATATTTTACTTCGAAATACAAATCAGGGGCAAATTTGCCACTCAAAAAATGTGAATATCGTATTTACAATTTATTTTCCTTAAGTGTCATATTTCACATCCAAATACAAATTATGGGCGAATTTGCTATTCAAAAAGTGTGAATATCGTATTTGTAAATTATTTTTCTTAAGAGTCATATTTCACTTCGAAATACAAATTAGGGGCGAATTTGCCACTCAAAAAGTGTGAAAATGGTATTTGCAATTTATTTTCCTTAAGAGTCATATTTCACATCCATATACAAATTAGGGGCAAATTTACCACTCAAAAAGTGTAAATATCGTATTTGCAATTTATTTTTCCCTTAAGAGTCATATTTCACATTCAAATACAAATTAAGGGCGAATTTGCCACTCAAAAAGTGTGAATATCGTATTTGCAATTTATTCTCTTTAAGAGTCATATTTCACATCCAAATACAAATTATGGGCGAATTTGCTACTCAAAAAGTGTGAATATCGTATTTGAAAAATATTTTCCTTAAGAGTCATATTTCACATCCAAATACCACAAATTAGGGGCGATTTTGCCACTCAAAAAGTGTGAATATCGTATTTGCAATTTATTTTTTCCTTAAGAGTCATATTTCACATTCAAATACAAATTAAGGGCGAATTTGCCACTCAAAAAGTGTGAATATCGTATTTGCAATTAATTCTCTTTAAGAGTCATATTTCACATCCAAATACAAATTAGGGGCAAATTTGCAACTCAAAAAGTGTGAATATCGTATTTGCAACTTATTTTCATTAAGAATCATATTTCACTTCGCAATACAAATTAGGGGCAAATTTACCACTCAAAAAGTGTGAATATCGTATTTGCAATTTATTTTCCTTAAGAGTCATATTTTACTTCGAAATACAAATCATGGGCAAATTTGCCACTCAAAAAATGTGAATATCGTATTTACAATTTATTTTCCTTAAGTGTAATATTTCACATCCAAATACAAATTATGGGCGAATTTGCTACTCAAAAAGTGTGAATATCGTATTTGTAAATTATTTTTCTTAAGAGTCATATTTCACTTCGAAATACAAATTAGGGGCGAATTTGCCACTCAAAAAGTGTGAAAATGGTATTTGCAATTTATTTTCCTTAAGAGTCATATTTCACATCCATATACAAATTAGGGCGAATTTACCACTCAAAAAGTGTAAATATCGTATTTGCAATTTATTTTCTTTAAGAGTCAAATTTCACATTCAAATACCACAAATTAGGGCAAATTTGCTACTCAAAAAGTGTGAATATCGTATTTGCAATTTATTTTCTTTAAGAGTCATATTTCACATCCAAATACAAATTAGGGGCAAATTTACCACTCAAAAAGTGTAAATATCGTATTTGCAATTTATTTTTCTTAAGAGTCATATTTAACATCCAAATACAAATTAGGGGCGAATTTGCCACTCAAAAAGTGTGAATATCATATTTGTAATTTATTTTCCTTAAGAGTCATATTTCACATCCATATACAAATTAAGGGCGAATTTGCCACTCAAAAAGTGTGAATATCGTATTTGCAATTTATTCTCTTTAAGAGTCATATTTCACATCCAAATACAAATTAGGGGCAAATTTGCAACTCAAAAATTGTGAATATCGTATTTGCAACTTATTTTCATTAAGAATCATATTTCACTTCACAATACAAATTAGGGGCAAATTTACCACTCAAAAAGTGTGAATATCGTATTTGCAATTTATTTTCCTTAAGAGTCATATTTTACTTCGAAATACAAATCAGGGGCAAATTTGCCACTCAAAAATGTGAATATCGTATTTACAATTTATTTTCCTTAAGTGACATATTTCACATCCAAATACAAATTAGGGGCGAATTTGCCACTCAAAAAGTGTGAATATCGTATTTGCAATTTATTCTCTTTAAGAGTCATATTTCACATCCAAATACAAATTAGGGGCAAATTTGCAACTAAAAAAGTGTGAATATCGTATTTGCAACTTATTTTCATTAAGGATCATATTTCAATTCGCAATACAAATTAGGGGCAAATTAACACTCAAAAAGTGTGAATACCGTATTTGTAATTTATTTTTCCTTAAAAGTCATATTTTACTTCGAAATACAAATCAGGGGAAAATTTGCCACTCAAAAAATGTGAATATCGTATTTACAATTTATTTTCCTTAAGTGTCATATTTCATATCCAAATACAAATTAGGGGCGAATTTGCAACTCAAAAAGTGTGAGTATCGTATTTGCAACTTATTTTCATTAAGAATCATATTTCACTTCGCAATACAAATTAGGGGCAAATTTACCACTCAAAAAGTGTGCATACCGTATTTACAGTTTTTTTTCCTGAAGAGTCATATTTCACTTCGAAATACAAATTACGGGCAAATTTGCCACTCAAAAAATGTGAATATCGTATTTGCAATTTATTTTCCTTAAGAGTCATATTTCACATCCAAATACAAATTAGGGGCGAATTTGCTACTCAAAAAGTGTGAATATCGTATTTGCAACTTATTTTCCTTAAGAGTCATATTTCACTTCGAAATACAAATTATGGGCAAATTTGCCACTCACAAAGTGTGAAAATGGTATTTGCAATTTATTTTCCTTAAGAGTCATATTTCACATCCAAAAATAAATTAGGGGCGAATTTGCCACTCAAAAAGTGTGAATATTGTATTTGCAACTTATTTTCCTTAAGAGTCATATTTCACTTCGAAATACAAATTAGGGGCAAAATTTGCCACTCAAAAAGTGTGAAAATGGTATTTGCAATTTATTTTCCTTAAGAGTCATATTTCACATCCAAAAATAAATTAGGGGCGAATTTGCCACTCAGAAAGTGTGAATATCGTATTTGCAATTTATTTTCTTAAAGAGTCATATTTCACATCCAAATACAAATTAGGGGCGAATTTGCTACTCAAAAAGTGTGAACATCGTATTTGCAACTTATTTTCCTTAAGAGTCCTATTTCACTTCGAAATACAAATTAGGGGCAAATTTGCCACTCAAAAAGTGTGAATATCGTATTGGCAACTTATTTTCATTAAGAGTCAAATTTCACCTCGCAATACAAATTAGGGGCAAATTTGCCACTCAAAAAGTGTGAATATCGTATTTGCAATTTATTTTCCTCAAAAATCATATTTCACATACAAATACAAATTAGGGGCAAATTTGCCACTCAAAAAGTGTGAATATCGTATTTGCAATTTATTTTCCTTAAGAGTCATATTTCACATCCAAATACAAATTAGGGGCGAAATTGCCACTCAAAAAGTGTAAATATCGTATTTGCAATTTATTTTCTTTAAGAGTCATATTTCACATCAAAATACAAATTAGGGGTGAATTTGCCACTCAAAAAGTGTGAATATCGTATTTGCAACTTATTTTCATTAAAAGTCATATTTCACTTCGCAATACAAATTAGGGGCAAATTTACCACTCAAAAAGTGTGAATATCGTATTTACAATTTATTTTCCTTAAGAGTCATATTTCACATCCAAATACAACAAATTAGGGGCAAATTTGCCACTCAAAAAGTGTGAGTATCGTATTTGCAATTTATTTTCCTTAAGAGTCATATTTCACATCCAAACACAAATTAGGGGCGAATTTGACACTCAAAAAAATGTGAATATCGTATTTCCAATTTATTCTCTTTAAGAGTCATATTTCACATCCAAATACAAATTAGGGGCAAATTTACCACTCAAAAAGTGTGAATATCGTATTTGCAACTTATTTTCATTAAGAATCATATTTCACTTCGCAATACAAATTAGGGGCAAATTTACCACTCAAAAAGTGTGAATATCGTATTTGCAATTTATTTTCCTTAAGAGTCATATTTCACTTCGAAATACAAATTAGGGGCAAATTTGCCACTCAAAAAATGTGAATATCGTATTTGCAATTTATTTTCCTTAAGAGTCATATTTCACATCCAAATATAAATTAGGGGCGAATTTGCTACTCAAAAAGTGTGAATATCGTATTTGAAAAATATTTTCCTTAAGAGTCATATTTAACTTCGGAATACAAATTAGGGGCGAATTTGCCACTCAAAAAGTGTGAAGATGGTATTTGCAATTTATTTTCCTTATGAGTCATATTTCAAATCCAAATACAAATTATGGGCGAATTTGCCACTCAAAAAGTGTGAATATCGTATTTGCAATTTCTTTTTCTTAAGAGTCATATTTCACATTCAAATACAAATTAGGGGCGAATTTGCCACTCAAAAAGTGTGAATATCATATTTGCAACTTATTTTCGTTTCACATCCAAATACTAATTAGAGGCAAATTTGCCACTCAAAAAGTGTAAATACCGTATTTGCAATTTATTTTCCTTAAGAGTCATATTTCACATCCAGATACAAATTAGGGGCGAATTTGCCACTCAAAAAGTGTGAATGTCGTTTTTGCAATTTATTTTCATTAAGAGTCATATTTCACATCCAAATACAAATTAGGGGCAAATTTGCAACTCAAAAAGTGTGAATATCGTATTTGCAATTTATTTTCATTAAGAGTCATATTTCAAATCCAAATACAAATTAGGGGCACATTTGCAACTCCAAAAGTGTGAATATCGTATTTGCAACTTATTTTCATTAAGAGTCATATTTCACTTCGAAATACAAATTAGGGGCAAATTTGCCACTCAAAAAGTGTGAATATCGTATTTGCAATTTCTTTTTCTTAAGAGTCATATTTCACATTCAAATACAAATTAGGGGCGAATTTGCCACTCAAAAAGTGTGAATATCGTATTTGCAACTTATTTTCCTTAAGAGTCATATTTCACTTCGAAATACAAATTAGGGGCAAATTTGCCACTCAAAAAGTGTGAAAATGGTATTTGCAATTTATTTTCCTTAAGAGTCATATTTCACATCCAAAAATAAATTAGGGGCGAATTTGCCACTCAGAAAGTGTGAATATCGTATTTGCGATTTATTTTCTTTAAGAGTCATATTTCACCTCCAAATACAAATTAAGTGCAAATTTGCCCCTCAAAAAGTGTGAATATCGTATTTGTAATTTATTTTTCTTAAGAATCATATTTCACATCCAAATACAAATTAGGGGCAAATTTGCCACTCAAAAAGTGTGAATATCGTATTTGCAACTTATTTTCATTAAGAGTCATATTTCACCTCGCAATACAAATTAGGGGCAAATTTGCCACTCAAAAAGTGTGAATATCGTATTTGCAATTTATTTTCCTCAAGAATCATATTTCACATACAAATACAAATTAGGGGCAAATTTGCCACTCAAAAAGTGTGAATATCGTATTTGCAATTTATTTTCCTTAAGAGTCATATTTCACATCCAAATACAAATTAGGGGCGAATTTGCCACTCAAAAAGTGTAAATATCGTATTTGCAATTTATTTTCTTTAAGAGTCATATTTCACCTCCAAATACAAATTAGGGGCAAATTTGACACTCAAAAAGTGTGAATATCGTATTTGCAATTTATTTTTCTTAAGAGTCATAATTCACATCCAAATACAAATTAGGGGCGAATTTGCCACTCAAAAATAGTGTGAATATCGTATTTGCAACTTATTTTCATTAAAAATCATATTTCACTTCGCAATACAAATTAGGGGCAAATTTACCACTCAAAAAGTGTGAATATCGTATTTGCAATTTATTTTCCTTAAGAGTCATATTTCACATCCAAATACAACAAATTAGGGGCAAATTTGCCACTCAAAAAGTGTGAATATCGTATTTGCAATTTATTTTCCTTAAGAGTCATATTTCACATCTAATCACAAATTAGGGGCGAATTTGCCACTCAAAAAGTGTGAATATCGTATTTCCAATTTATTCTCTTTAAGAGTCATATTTCACATCCAAAAACAAATTAGGGGCAAATTTGCCACTCAAAAAGTGTGAATATCCTGTTTTCAACTTATTTTCATTAAGAATCATATTTCACTTCGCAATACAAATTAGGGGCAAATTTACCACTCAAAAAGTGTGAATATCGTATTTGCAATTTATTTTCCTTAAGAGTCATATTTCACTTCGAAATACAAATTAGGGGCAAATTTGCCACTCAAAAAATGTGAATATCGTATTTGCAATTTATTTTCCTTAACACTGTATTCTCGAGTTTGGTTATAGTGGAAAAGAATGGGATGGAAAAGAAATGAGGAAAAAAAAACAGAAAAGAATGTAATATAAAATAGTTAATATGTATTCTTGAGTTCATAGAAAAGAAAGGAAATTAATTAGTAATTTTTTCCCAATTACATATCTTCCTCCTTCCCAACCCAGTTAATATATATTCTTGTCAATAGCTGTATATAAACCAATCTAATCACATCTACAAGACTACAACTCATAAATAAATGTGTAGATTTAATTGCTTCATCCATATTACCGTCACTAACACTAAGTATGCAATTAAAAACATGTACAACAGCTTCGTGATGTATATAGAAAATATTTATTCCAAATGATGATTTCATACAAAAGATATACACAACACAAATTAAAACGCTGTTGGGACATAGATTGTGACAACAGATCTAGCTTGAAATAGGACTAGTGTAATTATTATTGTGTTTGTATATTGGTTTGGATTTGTAAAAGAATATTTGTTTTGTTAGTGATATTCGTTAAACATATTGTTTTGTTAAGTTAGACGAATAATTAAATACAAAATAAATAATAGACGTTTGATGCGTAGCGAGTCGAGATATCAGGTCGCAGCGAGTCGAGCTGTGAGGTGAGATCTGAACTCGTGAGGTATCAGTCTGGCGAGCCGAGCTCTGTGTTGGGCTTGGGCTGCGAGTTGGACTGAACTCGCAGGCCCATGCGAGCCGAGACGACTGGACGTATATATTGTTTTTTACTCTGTGAAAAACATAACTTTTTGATACTTTTGCGATTCTGCGAACTCAACAAATCCAGAGAAAATTAAACCTAAAGGCTAGGCTTTGACAATTCGTTGTTTAAAGCTAAGTCTTACTAAACGCAATACGAACATATTCGTTGTTAGTAAGATAACACCGTATTAAGGGATTCCGCACCTTAATACTACAGATAACGAAGTTATCGATCCTAAAACTAGGGGACTTACATCTGGTATCAGAGCTTTCGGGCTAAATACGAGTGTGTTCGTGAGTTTTAGTGTTATTGCGTTTTTGATTCGGGTCGTTATTACGTGCATTCTTGTAATACTAACGATCAAAATCATTCTCTGGACATTTTAGGGTTTGTTTACAGCCGAAATTTTAAGTTTCAGTCGTAAAAATACCTTAAAAATTCGTTTTCGGGTTTAACAGCCGTTTTGCGAGTCGAGATTAGGGTTCCAGCGTCGCCTGCGAACCGAGTTGAACTAGCGAGTCGAACTGAGGCTTGCGAGTCGAACCGAGATCCCTCGCGAATCGACATCACTTGCGAATCGACATCTTTTAGCAATCCGAACTGAGGCTTGCGAATCGACGAATACTGCGAGTCGAGCTGAGATTGCGAGTTGAGCTGAGTCTTGCGAGTCGAGTTTTCTGAATTCGCTGAAACAGTTTAATTTTACATTTTTAAGATGTCTGACTTAAGTAGAATGATCGAAATGGACCACGAGGTGGGAAAGTCAAACGTTCCACCTATGTTGTTAAGAATCGAGGATTACTACAATTGGAAGGACAGATTTGAATCTTACTGTAGATTCCATGACCTGTCAATCTGGATGTGTATCAAGAGTGGATACACCCCACCTACTCAAACTGTTCAAAATGCTACTGTGGTTCTTACCTATGCGAACATGAGTGATCAAGAGAAGGAAGCTTACAGAAATGAAAATAAATCACATTCTTGCATAAAGATGTGTCTTCCTAAAGAGATTGCTCATCAACTGAAATCCTTTCATACTGCTAGAACGCTCTGGGAAGCTCTAGAGAAAAGAGGTGAAGGAAGTCCACGGGTGAGAACTGGCAAGAGGAGTCTTCTTAAAAAGCAGTTTACTATGTTTAAAGCTTTAAATGGAGAAGATCTTGATGCCTATGTCACGCGTTTCTACCATCTACTAAGTGAATTAGAATACCATGAGATTGTTGAAGAAGAAGTATCTAAAACCGACAAGTTTCTTGAGGGTTTGCCTTCTAAATGGGAAATGTATGGTGTTATGATTAAGGATAACGAAACTAGGTATTCTACTATGACCTTAGAGCAAGTCATTGACAAGCTGAAAGGTTATGATTTCTCCAAGAAGTCAAGAGATAGTGATTCTGATCAGGTTCAGAACCCTGGGTTGTATCATGGAAAGTCAAGTCTTTCGACTGCGTCATCTAGTTCGACCACTGCACTGTTAGTTGGTGATACTAGTGAAAATGGAGAAATGATTACTGAAGATCTGTGTTTTATTTCCTCCTCTGGTGATGAGACAAAGGGAAAGAATTCTGAGAAGTCACCTCAAGAGCATCAGAAGATGCCGATGAGTGTGAAATCTGCTGAACAGCAACTGTCTGTTCTTGCTTCCTTTGTGGCATCATATGAGAACTACATAGAGGGAAAGATCAATGATCCTATTCTATTTGATGAGGATTATGAGCAGATAGATTCTGATTATCTTGAGGAATTGGAGCTTCAAGATCAACTAGCGTTGATATCTAGAAAGGTGAAGAATTTCCTCAAGAGAACTGGTAGAAAGGTGTTGGGCAATAGATCAGGGTTTGACAAAACCAAGGTCAGATGCTTTAACTGTCAGGGTATTGGTCATTTTGCTAGAGAATGCCAAAGACCTAAAGTAGAAGCACTAGGAAAACAAGGTTCGGGAAGTACTCTTGCTTCCAAAGCCTTAGTAGTAAAGATGTTGGATGGCTCTTATGATTGGCAAGCTCATTCTGAGGAAGCCTTGATGGCCGAGATCGAAGAAACAACTGCTGGATCAGTTTCCTACATGCCCACTGATATGGAACAGAGAGTAGAGGTGCCTAAGTCTGAAGTGAAGGCAAGTGATGATGACGTGCTATATATGGATTCAGCTCCAGATATGAGTCCTGAGGAATTCGTGGCACGCATGGCTGAATTACAAACTGACAAGAAGAAGGTATGTTTAGATATTCTTAATCTTGCTGATGTTTGTTACTTAGTTACTGATTTACAATCTCAGAATAGTGTCTTAACTGTGTCAAATAGCAATTTGTCATCACAATTAAATATGGATAAGGAATCCTATAAGACTGTTAGATCTGAACTTGATCAAGCCATTATGGATATTCGTAGATTAAGTGATGATAAACAGGTCTTAAAAGATAAAATTAAGTCTGATGCTTCGGATAGAACAAAACTTAGAGATACCATAAGTGAAAAATCTGTTGTCATAGATGGTCTCTATATGAATATCAAAGACTTAAATGAGACGATTGCTAGTAAGGATCAGGAAATAGTGAACCTTAACTTAAGGTTAATTGAGCAAAACCGTAAACTTGAGAACTATAGGACATCTCAAATGGATAAAATGTTAGATGCTCAACGTAGTGTAAAGGACAAGACTGGGTTAGGTTACAATGATGTATCCCCGCCTTTTAATGCCAATTACACTTCTATTCCTGAAGATTCTGAGATGACTGAAGTTAATCCTGAGATTTCAGTAGCTGATAAACCTGAACAGTCAGAGGCACAGAAAGATGTTATTAAGAACGTATCATTAGATAATAGCAAGGCTTCTCAGTTCACCAAAATACAGTTTGTATCGGGTGGAGTGATTAACGATGCTAAGACTGATGATAAAGTTGATAAGGAACAACTTAAACCTTTAGTGCCTAAGACTCCGGATGAGAAAGCAAAAGTGAGTAAATCACGCAAGCAGATGTCTTGTTTCAAGTGTCATCAAAAGGGACACGTGGCTTCGTGTTGTCCTAACAAAAAGCCTGAAACACCACATAAGCTTGTGATGGATGAAAAGACACAGACCGACTCTAGTATGACTGTAGATAGGTTAGATGCCAAACCTAAGTTAGGTAATAAACCTGTTAACATTCTTAAAAGAGATGGTAAGCATAGTGTCTCCCCACCTAAACCTAAACGGCCATATACTCAAAGTGATAATGTTATTCATAAGTCTAGGGATGTGACACCGTCGAGGTTTAGAACTTCAAGTAGAGGCCATAGTCATTATGAGAGTGGTACTACTTCACGATCACATGAGTTTAATTATAATTATCATAATAGAGCTCATAATTATGTGCCTAAGAGGTTCTCCTCAAATTCACCTCTTAAGGCTGATCGTCCACAAACTCAAGCTACTTCGAAAGTAACCAAAGCTCCTGATAGGAAGGATGGTTATTTTAAAGAGCTTAAGTTTGTTGATGATAAGGGACAAACCAAGACCGTAATGGCTTGGGTCCCTCTTGATAACTGATCGTATTTTGTGTTATGTGCAGGAGCATGCTGTGAACAAGGACAGCTGGTGGTATGTAGACAGTGGATGCTCAAGGCACATGACTGGAGAACGAAGTCTACTGAAGGACTTCAAGGATAGTCTCAAGCAAAAAGTAAATTTTGCAGGAGATAAATGAGGAATAATTTCGGGAAAAGGAAAAGTTTCAAATGGAACTTTGACTCTTGAGGATGTGAACTATGTTGAAGAACTTACTCACAACCTAGTAAGTGTTTCCCAAGTCTGTGATAAAGGTCACCCAGTTTATTTTAATGAAAAGGAGGCCTTAGTCCTGAAGCCAGGTTTTAAAATTCCTGATGAATGGATATTGATGAGGGCACCAAGGAAGAAGGACATCTATGCTATCAACATGGGTGTTCCTAACTCTTCAATGGTGTCTACATGTTTATTATCCAAGGCTTCGGAAACAGACGCATTGTTATGGCATAGGAGAATGGCACATCTGAACTGGAGAAAGATGAATTATATAACCAAAAATGGTTTGGTTCTAGGTGTACCACAAAAACGTTTCGAGTCTGAGGATAAGTGTGTTCCTTGCATGAAAGGAAAGCAGCACAAGAAACCACACAGACCTAAGACTGAAAACTCTATCTCTTCGCCATTTGAGTTGCTACATATGGATCTCTTCGGCCCTATAAGCAAGAGAAGTATAGGTGGCAAATGGTACTGTTTGGTTGTCACAGATGATTATTCTAGATTCTCATGGGTATTCTTTTTGGGATCAAAGGATGAGACTCCTGGAATTCTAATTGAGTTCTTTGATCTAGTAGAGAATGTCTATAAAAAGAGAGTTAAGCGTATTCGTAGTGACAATGGAACAGAGTTCAAGAATTCAACGTTCAATATCTATTGCTTAAGCAAAGGGATATTACATCAATTCAGTGCACCTTATGAACCTCAACAGAATGGTGTTGCTGAAAGGAAAAATAGGTAGTTGATTGAAGCTGCAAGAACAATGCTTGCTGATTCAAAGCTTCCGGTCATCTTTTGGGCAGAAGCAGTGAATACAGCATGTTATGTTCTTAATAGAGTTCTTACGGTAAAGAGACATAACAAGACTTGTTATGAGCTTTTGAACAATAAGAAACCTAACTTAAAAGGGTTTGAACCCTTTGGAGTTTCATGCACCATATTAAAGACTGGACATCAAGCAAAATTTGGTGAGAAGGCTGACGAAGGATTTTTTCTAGGTTATATGCCCAATTCGCCAAACAAGAGAGTCTTTAATAAAGTCACAGGACGTTTGGAGGTAGTTTATAATATTGAGATTACGAGCTACTCACCTGATGTTCATAAGGGTTTAGATTGGCAATTTGATTATTCTGATCTTTTTGCATCATTTAAAGTTCCTATTAGTGACTATGTCAGTGATTCAGAGATAGCTGAACATTTATTGTTTGAAGATGAGAATATTGGTTCTGCTTCAACATCAAGTGTTAAGCAATCTGGAATTAAGACTAATGTTGACTCAGATAAAGCTTCCACAAGTGAGTCACAACAACCTTCAGAGGATAAGTCTCAAGAAACAGAAGATCCTGATGATCTTTCTACAAAGTTTGATGATATACTTACTCCTTTGAAACATTTAAGGATATCTTCAGCACGTACGGAATATGTACCTGAATTGGAAGAGATTGGTACTAATTTGGAAGATGAGATACCAGTTGAACCAGTTACTACAACTAGAACGAGTAAGAATCATCCCGTTGAAAACATCATCGGTGATATTAATACTCCGGTTCAAACTAGGCATCAATCCAGAGCTAGTACGTCTGAGAATTCTGAATACCAAAGCTTGTATACTGCAATGAAAGAGACAGGGATTCCTAATCAATGTCTATATTCATGCTTTATCTCACAAGTCGAGCCTAAAAATGTTCAAATGGCTTTAAAAGAAAGTTCGTGGGTAGAAGCAATGCAAGAAGAACTATCTCAGTTCTCTAAATTACAAGTATGGGAGTTGGTTGACCTACCAAAGGGAGAATATCCAATTGGAACTAGATGGGTATTTAAGTGCAAGAGAGATGATAAAGGAATCGTTACTCGCAATAAAGCTCGTCTGGTAGTTCAAGGTTTTAATCAACAAGAAGGTATAGATTACAATGAAGTGTTTGCACCAGTTGCTAGGCTAGAAGCAATTAGAGTATTCTTAGCATTCGCATCATATTATGGTATAAAGGTCTATCAGTTGGATGTTAAGAGTGCCTTTTTGTATGGCAAAGTGGAAGAATTGGTGTATGTTTCACAACCGCCAGGGTTTGCTGATCCTGAGTATCCAGATAGAGTATATCGTTTGAATAAGGCTCTATATGGATTACATCAAGCACCAAGGATGTGGTATGGAACACTATCAACGTATCTACTTGAGAATGGATTTACAAGAGGATCGATTGATAGTACACTGTTTGTGAAATGGAAAAAGAAAGACTTTCTTCTCGTGCAAGTTTATGTTGATGACATTATCTTTGGATCATCTGATGAAAAGATGTGTCAAGAATTTGAGAAAGTCATGAGAAAAAGGTTTGAAATGTCTACAATGGGAGAGTTGAATTTCTTCTTAGGATTACAAGTTGATCAAAAGAAGGATGGATTCTTTATTCATCAATCTAAATATATATATGAGCTATTAGAACGCTTCAAGATGGATGAAAGTAAGGTCTACAATACTCCAATTCCAGTCAATCATGGACTAGGTCCAGATACATCGAGTGATAGCGATGTGGATCCAACTCTTTATAGAGCCATGATCGGATCACTAATGTATCTTACAGCCTCTAGGCCTGACATAATGTTTGCTGTTTGTTTATGCGCAAGATATCAGGCTAATCCGAAAGAGTCACACATGCAAGCTGTTAAACGAATCTTTCGTTACCTCAAAGGGAAACCTAAGCTGGGTCTTTGGTATCCGATTGATGGAGACTTAGATCTCGTAGCTTATACTGATTCGGATTATGGAGGATGCAATCAGAATAGGAAATCTACGACCGGAGGATGTCAATTCCTAGGAGGTAGATTAGTATCCTGGTAGTGCAAGAAGCAAACCTCGGTAGCCATTTCTACATGTGAAGCTGAGTATGTTGCAGCTGGCAGCTGTTGCTCACAAGTTCTTTGGATTCAACAGCAACTGCGGGATTACGGGTTAAATATAACCAATACTCCTATGATGATTGATAACGAATCTACTATGTCGATCACCAATAATCCGGTGAAGCACAGTAAAACTAAGCATATTGATATTCGACATCATTTTATTAGACATTGTGCTGAGAAGAAATTGATAAAGTTAGTTAAGGTACCATCATTGGATAACTTAGCAGACTTATACACAAAGGCGTTCGACAGAGCAAGATTTGAGATGTTGGTTCAACTGAATGGAATGAGAAATCCAGAGTGATTAGTCTTCCAAGGGTAATTTTGTAATAGTTAGTATTTATGTGTTCATTAAAAAAAAAAAAAAAAAAAAAAAAAAAGCGTATGGCATTCATTTGCTTGTTACCTAAGGGGAATCGCCTTCATTTAAGTTTTTATTTGCAAAAACTAAGAGAAATGATAGTACATTAGGAGAATAAGCTTCACAATAATAAGCTTAAGTCCTAAGTATGATATGGTAGTAGGTTCAAATAAAGTTGCTTTAGAACTACAGCGGTTCTATCAGGTATGTGTTTATATTTATTTGATTATACACCTATATCCACAAGTTATAATTTGTCTATTTTTATTAAATCTTTAGATGGCTTCATCATATGATGTACTGGTAGGCAAATTATATGAAATTTTCTAAGCCTTAAGAAGTTAATCAACTACTTGTTTATTATTTTGTGTTACTATTCTATGATGTATGACATTAAGTCTTAATTGTTGAATGATGGTATTGCCATACACTGTTATTATACATATTAATTTGAATTGACAAATAGTAGCAATATGGGTATTAACTTAATTACTGGTAACTTTGTTGTACTAAGTACAGAACTGAAACCTTTAATTAAATTAATATTCTCAAATATATTTTGAATTATGCTAGAAGGGATCTTCTGTTGTACTAAGTACAGACTTAGATAACATAGCATATTCAAAGTATGTTTGATATTTGTCTAACCTTAAAAAATTCAAGTGTATGTTATATGTTTCGAAAAGATACATCATTTAGTAACCGCTACCTTGAAAATTTAATGATGCAGTGTTATGTGTTTTACTTGAATTCTTCAGTATATCATATAATAGGAAGCACTTGATAATACTCATACTAACAATAAAGAGTTTGCTTAGAAAATTGAGTCTAATTTGTTTATGTGGATCATAATACCGGTAATCGTCTTGAACTATCTACAATTAAAATATTCACTTTATGTGAGTAATACATTTATTAATTATGCTATGTGGATAAAGGTACCTAAGATATAGTTTTATAAATATAAATGTATAAATGATAAATTTAGTTGTAATTTTACAATGATTCACTTGAATTTCATGAGGAATGTATACTACCAATCTGCTTAGACTTTTTAATATATAATTAATTGCTTATTCTTACTAATATGATCCCTAAGCAGATAAAATCTTATTTACATTGTATATTTACTTTGTTTCAAAGTGATTAATAAAATGGTACTTGATACCAATGGTTATGTAATTTTGTTTTATCTTATTTTTAATTTTTTAAAAATTTTTGTATTAATTATGTTTACCCTTCGGAATTAAATTATACTGTATATTTTTGAGTTGAACAACGTGACAAATACAAGTTAAAATTAATTATAATTTAGACTTGTAAAATATCGGGTTTTTATTTATACTTAGCATTAAATTCGCATTTTTAATTGTTTCTGCGAGTTGGCATCAACTTGCGAGTCCACTTAAATCTCGCGAATCGGATATGTAGTATAAAGGGGGTCAAACGAGTCAAACCAACCCACCGAACCCACACATACTTCGCGAGTTCAGTAAAGCTTGCGAATCCGTCAAAAAGGCGAAACGAGGCGATTTTCTTTTTTCGTTTGATTTTGAATTTTAGAGTACGGGAACGAGTTATTCAATCCGTAGACCTTATACACCTTCATATTACGAACATTTTGAGGTATAAACCAACGGATTTCACCGTTTAAATTACTCGAAATCGAAGTTTTAATAAGCTTAGGGTTTCGGTTTATAATTCGAACGATTCACGTATATTAAAGGACTATGAGAACACGAATCCTTGTGGTTTATGTTAAATGGATGTTAATAAACGTAAATCAATCGATAGATCATGTTAAAATCAACAGATGAATCGATTTTAATTGGAAATTCGCGACGGCAGTTCATCGAACGAGTTGACAATGTGAATCAACTCGCAGCGAGTTGACTAGCGAATCCATGAGATTAGCGAGTTCACTTCAATAGCTGCTTGATAAGTTTAGCGAGTTGATAACTTTAGCGAGTTGATCAATGTAGCGAGTTGTTGAGTATAGCGAGTTGATAAGCAAAACGAGTTGACCTCACCTCGTTAGGCCAGTTTATGCGAGTCCGGAATTTACAAACATTTTATTTTTTTTGTAATAACTTTTATCTAATTAATTTAAATTAGACTTAAGACTTTTAGTTATAAGTTAAATTTTTATATACGACTTGAGACTATTTTTGTAACAAGTTATATATAATTTCAATTTTAAATTAAGATGTTTGATGAATCTCGATTCATAATACGTAATAGTTTAAATATTTTTAATCGTGCATTAAGTTATATATGTTGTTTGTGTTTATTTTACAGATATGGCTAGAGCATTTGATAAGGGTCACAATATTTTGCTTGATCTGAATCTTGAAGCCAAGCGGGCTGACAGGGTTGCTGATATTTTACGTTTTCTAGCACGATCAAGGATTAGATACGCCATTACGGCCAATCCTCCGATTTCTCAGGCTATTCTGAACGACTTTGGGACAGATATAGTATACGATGAATCTGTCACCCCACCTGAGATTCGAGCTACGGTTAGTGGACGACCTGTTACCTTTTCAGCTGGTAATCTTCGTGAGATTTTGCAGCTAGGTACCGTAGAACAGGAGAACGGGGATACTGAGTATCCTATGGATTTTATTGAGGGCGCGATAGGGCGTATGGGATATACAGGAGACAGACGTGGACGTCAGTTCCAGAAGCCTCTGGTTATTGGTCAGTGGAGTGTTGGTGCATTTTGTGTGTCAGTCAGTTGGTCAAACTATTGTAATTGTCAAAGTCAATTAGTCTATGAATGTATAGTGTTTAGAGTGTGTATTCGAGTCTGTAAATGAAATATATATAGAATGGTGACATTGTAATTGGGCCTGCGACGTCGGGTCAGACGTCGCAAGGATCTGGGCCTGCGACGTTGGGCCTAACGTCGCAGGGTCCAATAGGTTTCGTATAAATAGCGAGTTTGAAGTCAGTTTAGGGTTGGACGTCGTGAAGAGTGTGAGAGCCGAATTAGAGAGAGGAGAGGCAGAAAAACGTTTTTGTGTGTTTGTGTTTGTAAAGCTTTATTCATCAATTGTTAATATATACAAAAGATTATAGAGAATCGTTTGTGTGTTTGTGAATCATTATCGTTTGTTATTCATTGTTTATACGATCCGATCAGATCTCACGTGTGCGGGACTATCAACTGGTATCAGAGCCGAAGAATCAAGGATTCGTCGGTTTCGGATCGTTATTTTGGGTGTTCTCGATTGATTCGCGAAGGTATTAATTGTTATTAATCGTTTCTAAGTTGATTTGCTTGATTAAGATCGATTTCTGGAGGTGTTTTTGGGTTAGATCGACGTTTGGTTTTCGAAATTTCGTTAGGGTTTCGAAAATTTTCGATTTTTTGGGGTTTTGGCCGCTGCAGCCCGATTGTGCGACGTCACCTGCGACGTCACCTGCGACGTCGCTAAGTTTTGCGACGTTACCTGCGACGTCAGCTGCGACGTCGCGTGCGACGTAGTAATTTGGACTTTAATTAGTCTGTGCGACGTACTCTGCGACGTCATCTGCGACGTACCTCTCAACGTCGCATAGTGTGATTCTGCGACGTCCTCTGCGACGTAACTCTCAACGTCGCATTTTCGATTCTTAATTGAGTCATCGGACTTCTGCGACGTACCGCTGCGACGTTGCTATTTTTTCTGCGACATTAACCTCGTTCTAGTTTCGTAAAAAAAAATAAATAAAAAAAAAAAATAAAAAAAAAAAAAAAAAAAAAAAAAGTGTTCAATTTTTTGCGTTTTCAAATTTTTTCCATAGTCTTAAAAGTGTTCAATTTTAGGCTAGAAAAAGTTTCATTTTACCCGGCCAATTTTTGACGTTTTCGGACGAAATTTTGGCGGGAAATACGCGAAAATTTTGTAATTTCAACTTTTGTTTTTAGGCTTAGAATAGCTTCATTTTAGTGTCAGAAAAGTTTCGCTACACTCTGTCGGTTTTCGAAATTTTCGAATTCAATTTTGGAGGGAACATTCGTAAAAGGCTTTTGGTAACAAAGTGTCTCCTTCTACATCCTTGTTCTATAGTGATTTTGCTAGTTGGAAGATTAAGTTATGCAATTTCATTGAATACAAAGATCCAAATCTGTGGAATTGGTTTAACACCATTGATCTATATGAGCAACCAAGACTCGATGGGGTGCTTAAATCAAGAGCACAAATGTCCGTCAAGGAACGAGCAGAGTTTGATAAAGACAATAGAGCATATGAGATGATTACCAAGTGTTTGCCAGAAGTTGTGATTAATGAATTTAAAAATCAAGCAACTTCTATAAGTTTATGGGATGCTCTTATAGTGGCTTACGATCAAAAGGAAAAGAAGTCAGAGGCTAATATTCAAGTTCCTAGTCTAAATGATACTTCCAGATCTACTTCCAACTCAGCAGCATCTACTTCTACTAGCACTTCATATGCTTCCTATACTTCTCATACAGATCATACAGCTCCTTCAAAGGCTACTGAGGATCATGCTACAATCTTTGCAGCTTTCCTCAACTCTTATGAGACTTTCCTTTCAAAGAAGGCTAGTACTCTACAGCTTACTGAGGAAGACTTTGAACAGATCGATTCTGATGATCTCGAGCAAATGGACATCAAATGGAGCATGGCCATGATAACCCAAAGAACCAAGAAGTTTCTTCAGAGAACGGGTAGAAAAGACCTGGATGATGATGGTGATACAGGTCTTGGTTTTAATAAAAGCAAAGTGAAATGAAAGAACTGTCAGATTCATGGGCACTTTGCTAAGGAGTGTGAGAAAGTAAAATATCCTTCATCTGGATTCACTACTCCTACAGCTCCAACGACTCCAGAGAAGAATACAACATCACAGGCTATGACGGTGTATTCTCAGGGAGTGTTTGATTTTAGTGCACTTCAAGGAGAGGTTCAACACAGTGCGCTTTTGGCAAAGATACATGCGGTACATGATGAACTTAAGGTACCCATAAACTGTGTTTCTTGTTTAACATTGACTGAATCTCTTAAGAATTATCAATATGACAATTTAGAGTTGCGAGAAAAAGTTGTTAAACTCACCGAGTCAAACAAGTTTTTGAAAGCTAATGAATTTCTTTATGAAAAACAAATTGAGGCTTATAAGTTAGACACTGAAAAATACAAGTCTAAAGTTTTTAGCCAACATGATGCTATTAATAGCTATCTTAAAGAAATGGAACTTTTGAATAAAGAACTTTCTGAGCTAAAGTCTGAGTCTGACAATTTTAAAAAGGGAATCACGAATTTCTCAAATTCTCATAAACTCTTCGATGAAATGGTTGACAAGATGAGGACAGATAAAAGTAAAGCGGGACTTGGGTATCCACCTCCCACTAACTATTATCCTAAGCCTGTTAAGGAAGGCACCGAAGAACTTGTGGCTGACTACTCATCATGGTCAGCTACAAAGTCTAAAGAAGCTACATCCAATCCCAAAAGGCAGGCAAAGGAGAAAACTAAACGGACAGAGTATCCCTTGCCTACTTTTGTTAAGTCTGATAATACACCTCCAGTTAGTGTAGAGGAGGGTGTTGAGATAGAGGATCTACCGGAAGAGGCTGAAATCAAAGTTGAAAAAGTTAATGTAAAGCCAGAAAATCATATACTTACCAATGAAACTGTAAAGGTTTCAAATACAAAGGGTAAAAACAAGGTTGAAAATGAATCCAAAAGGGTTCAATATCAAATGAAGGATTCAAATGTAAAATCTAAAAGTGAACAACCTTCAACATCAACTTGTTCAACTTCTGAGGCTTCTACATCAACGTGTACACATAAGTGTTCACGTCCTGTAAATGCCTCATCTTCTAAGCCTCCAACAGTTCATTCTCCACCTCAACCTTTTGTGGGTAATCATTGGAATAGGTCGTACATTGAACGACGTTCTTGTTTCCATTGTGGACAACAAGGACATATAATTAGGGATTGTCGGTTATTATCCCTAGATAGGTTTGGTAGAGGGATGCCAAGAACTTCCTCCTTTAGGAATTCTTATTCAAATTCGTTTTCTAGGCGTGCTTCATATTCGCCTATATCAAGATATGCATCCTCTTCTCCAAAACCCGTGGCTAGAGTAAACAAAGTTGTGTCTAGTAAACCTCAAGTTCAACAGCACAACATTGTTGAAAACAACTCATCTGAATCTACAAAGGTTTGGAAACCAAAATCCACAAACAACACATCAATGAAATCTTCTGAGTTTTTAAAATATCATAAACTCATTGATGTGATGGTTATGGATGATCATGGACAACCCAAGTCTATCAAGGCTTGGGTGTCCCATAAGTACTAACGTTTAATTGTTTGTGGTGATGCAGTCAGGTTGTTATTAGCTAATATTTTTGTGACTGCAAGGATGTGGATATTTGTTGGAAGATTGTTTTCAAGGTGGTTGTGTGTGATTATTTATGATTGTGATTGGATGAGATTTTCGATGTTACGAGGTGGTAAAAGTGATAACAGGCATTTGATTTGACTTGATATGTGATTTTGATAATTATCTATTTTTATTTGTTACTTAATGCAACAGCCATTCTTTATACTTTTTAGTATTAAAGAAATGCAATGTTGCAAAATTTATTCAATTAAAAAAAATACAAAAATATGTTTAATGTTTAAGGGGAGTATTTTTTGGATTGGATATAAGAATTTGCTGTTCAGGGGGAGTAATTCTGAATATTAAAAATTCTGATTATTTAATTCAGAAATGTGAATAGCAAGATTCTTAAGTCTTGAAAAGATGTTGGATTGTGTGTCTGTAAAACAACTTGGGATATGATAGTACATCGGGTGACATGCATAAAAATGGAAATTTTAAGGTTTATGTTTGATGTGTCAGTAGGTTTATCTGGTATATTTAACACATCTTTTATAAACATTAGCTTCATCATATGATGTATTGGTAGGCATGATACACACCGGTTTGTGAGTGAGTAAGAAGTAATAATAAAACTTGTTTATTACTTTGAGAAAAATGTTATATGATGTATGACATAAGTCTTAATTGATAAATGGAAGTACTATCATACACTGTCATAATTATGTAAATGTAAAATGGGCATATAGTGATAATATGATTATTCGCCTAACTAATGGTGACTATTGTTGTACTCACGTACAGACCTGAATCCATTAGTTATGCAAATAGTCTCAAACTTGTTATGTTCATACTAAGGGACCCTCTGTTGTACTAAGTACAGATCTGGGGCCACTAGTATCTTCATAGTCGGTTTGATGTATGCCTAAATATAAATATCAAGTGTATGTTACGAGAAAACCGAGATAAACTTGGTCTTGTAATCTCTACCTTGTGTGAATATGCAGTGTTTGTTTTACTGAAGTTTATCAGTATATCATATAATAGGTTTCTCAAAATTAATATTCATACTAACAATAAAGGTTAGCTCACAGATACGGATGTAACATGTTTAAGTGGACAAACAATACCGATGATCGTCTTGAACTAATTTTTATAAAAGGTGCTTTAAATATGTCAAGTAAATTTAAAGTGGACAAATATACTGATGATCGAAATAACACTTACTATTTGCTAATAATTGCATGTTGGCCTGATATGATCCCTAAGCAGACTTAAAACAATCCGATCCCCAAATTTATTTTAATCTTTGTTATTTACTTTTCCTTTAAAAAGAAAATACAAAACGATTTTATTTCTATGTTATTTTCTTCAAACATCACATATCTTGTTAAAGTCAAATATTGAAGATGTAAAGGATGTCGGTTATTCTCCAAAGATTGTGAAGATAATTCTATCGGAGAAGCTGCTGATGATTGAGAGATGGTCACAGAATTTGAAGATTTTATTGTATGATAAATTTGTGTCAGTCACATGAATTTGGACATCAAGATTTCTTGGAAGACCATGCTATCTCAAAGGGGGAGTTTATGATTGTCAAAGACATGAAAGAGTTTGTTGATGAAGACTAATTGAAGACTTATTTGACCAAGCTGATGACAAGGGGGAGTTTGTTGGTGCATTTTGTGTGTCAGTCAGTTGGTCAAACTATTGTAATTGTCAAAGTCAATTAGTCTACAAATGTATAGTGTTTAGAGTGTGTATTCGAGTCTGTAAATGAAATATATATAGAATGGTGACATTGTAATTGGGCCTGCGATGTCGGGTCAGACGTCGCAAGGATCTGGGCCTGCGACGTTGGGCCTAACGTCGCAGGGTCCAATAGGTTTTGTATAAATAGCAAGTTTGAAGTCAGTTTAGGGTTGGACGTCGTGAAGAGTGTGAGAGCCGAATTAGAGAGAGGAGAGGCAGAAAAACGTTTTTGTGTGTTTGTGTTTGTAAAGCTTTATTCATCAATTGTTAATATATACAAAAGATTATAGAGAATCGTTTGTGTGTTCGTGAATCATTATCGTTTGTTATTCATTGTTTATACGATCCGATCAGATCTCACGTGTGCGGGACTATCATGGAGGTTTCTTTGGCATGTGATGAATATAGTCTTCGCAGCGAAGAAAGGTGGATTTGATGAGTTGAGTCATGCGATTCTATCAGCTGCACTGTCACTGGTTTATAATAAACCATACAGTTTTTGTGATTATCTTTTTGGTGAGATTGCGAAACAGATATCGGGGTCTGTTAGATCAAGATTTTTGGTTTACCCGCGATTTTGCATGCTGATTATCCGTGCACGTCTACCGGATTTGGCTATACCTGAACCACATCTAGTGGTTAATACGATTGACCATCGTGGGTATAACGCCATGTTCATGCAGACAGTCAGGAAGGAAGGAGTGGTGAAACCGGAAGTTAGACCACTTTTTGGATATGTTGTTGATCCGAACTACGTTGCACCGCCAAATCAAGGATGGTTAGACGTAGCTCCTGATGCTGTTGCTGCTCCTGCTATTGCTGATGTTGTACCCGAACCTGCGGCTGAGGAAGCTCAACCTGAAGATCCACAAGGGCTCCTTGAGGATGTTCTTATTCAGGTTGGTCAGGTGGATCAGCAAGTGAATCCAGATGTTGCTGCACAGGTTGTGCAAGAGGTTTTGGAGCAGAATGATGATGCGACAAATCCTTTGCTTCAAGACATTGAGAGTTATTTAGCACCATCTGCGGTAATCTTTTATTTATGTAATAATATAGATGCTTAGTTGATAGATTGTTTTATTAATCATAGATGCATAATATTATTATATAATGATTCTGATATTAGATATTTAGTAAATTGGATATTATTTCTGATTTTAAAATATAAATATCATTACATGAACAGGAAGCTGAAGCTGAGGCTGCAAATCCCGAAGTTATATTACTTGAGGATGAGCAGATACAGCTTGATAGATCAGTTGAAGTACCAACTGAGGATCCTGTTAGATCATCTAGAGGTCGTGATGGTGAGACGGCTTCAGATGAAGATTCTGATAATACACCTTCTCCTCCTCCATCTGCTTCTGAAAGGAAGAGAAAAGGAAAAGATATTCTGGAGGAAGGTACTGAGGAAGTTGAGATTCCTTTGATGAAGCGTCCGAGAACGCTTATTTTTCAAGAAGGTTAGTATTGATTATAAAAGTTAAATAATCTTAACTTGTTGTTTATCAAGAGTTGAACTGAGACAGTTAATTCTGTATACAGTTGCTCAGGATACACCACAGGTGGAGATGGATGCACCGGTGGTTACTGAATCGATATCTTTACCGCTTCAGGTATGAGATATAAGTTCTATAACTATGAGTGTTATGCAATTAATTAGAGTTTGAGACAGAGTAATCTGTAACAATAACTGATTTTAATTGTGTTTAACTTTACAGCATGAGGTTGCTGATCTAGTTCGTGGAGCTAATTTTCCAACGAACAAAACAGCTAGATTTGCGACAAGCTTGCTTACACAAGCTTTGTCTCAACCTCATACACCGCTTACCAGAGACTGGCATATTGAGTCTCTCACACCGCCTGGACCAAGAACGATACCTGTTACTCCAACGACTGATGCAGAAAGGATTACATCCTTAGAGTCGAGGGTAAAGGATTTGGAGAAGCTTACTTCTCAGATTCCAGAGCTGGTGTCGAGCAATCTTCTTCTTTCACAACAGATTCTCAAGCAGAGTGAATCGTACAATCTGTTGATGAAGACTCATGAGACTTTGCTTGCGGACTTCAACGTACAGAGACTGAAGTTATCTTCTTTAGAGAGTCTGGTCTTGAGATCGCATTCAGGACAGTCTACTCAGGGGGAGATATTGGTATATCTGGAGTCTTGCAGAGAAAATGAGTTGAAGAGGAAGAGAGATCAAGACAAGGACGATGATCCCAATGCACCGAGTGGTGAGCAGACTGGTCCTTCAAAGACTGGTGAGCAAGCTACTATTCAGGGGGAGTCTGGTGCTGGTGCTAGTGGTTCTGGAGTGGATACAAGTGCAGATAAGACTGTACCGGGTGATACTGAAGTTGGTAAGATAGCTTAGTATTATCATAGTACTGTAATATTTGTAATAGTTTGTAGTGAACAAATGTAAACTTAATTATTGTGTAAATATATTTGGCTTAGGGTTATTATTATTTTAAATAAAATATGTTGGGTAATTTAAGTTTATATAATTATGTTAAGATAAAATAGTGATCGAAAGACTTCCGACTCATTGAGTAGTCGAGCGGCGTGTTCCGATTAATTTCGGCGGTCAAGATTTTATGATAACATATGCTTTTTAGATTTGATTATAGACTTAAGACTGTAAGGTATATAAGTAATTAACAAATTAAAAATGTATTCGTATTAACTAGACAAAAGATATATAATTTAAAGGTTAAATTGATAATGAATTAGATCAATTAACACTTGGAAATTATATAAGTTAATTAATAGTAAATTTAAATGTTTGGTGATTATTCACAATCTATTAGAATTTAAAATTAATTAATATTTGTTAAGTAGACTTAAGAAATTTTGGATTGATTCAGGGTAATCAATAAAATATTTTATAAGTTATATGTAAATTGCGTTTATATTTTAGGTTAAAATATACAAAAGAATTAATAAAGAAATTCTTAGGTTGATTCAGGGAAATTGATAAGAGAATTTTAATTATTAATATTTATTTGTATTTATGGTTTTCTCTTAGGATTGGAGATGCTTGATCTATCTGATTCGGAAGATGATATTTTTGATGAGATAGATGAAGACATTGATTATGATCTTGAGGAAGGAGAATTCCAACCACCTACTGATTGGACTGCTGTACCTGAGAATGTGCAAGACATGGGTGTAGATCTAGATGCAAACATTGATGAACACCATGTGAGCCCATCTAGGACAGAAGTTGTTATTGAAAATGAACAAGGTCCAACAATTGTCGATATAGATGAAGATATTGATGATTCAACCTCTGATGAAGAAGAAGAAGTTTTTGTTCAAACCAAAAATCCTGCTGTTGTACTTAGGAAACTTCCAAAGAAGAAGAAGAAGATTGGAATTTCTGAAGTTGATGTTACGAAAAAGCGTGTA
Organism: Helichrysum umbraculigerum; assembly: GCA_949592205.1. Classification (NCBI taxonomy): domain Eukaryota; kingdom Viridiplantae; phylum Streptophyta; class Magnoliopsida; order Asterales; family Asteraceae; genus Helichrysum; species Helichrysum umbraculigerum. The sequence continues at coordinate 101,110,461 of CATIUR010000001.1, forward strand.
CCACGTAAAGGGATTATTGGTTGGTACTTTGACTCAGAACTAAAGCTTTTTGCGATCAAAAGGTTTGACGGAGTTCAATATTTTGAAAGAAAGCTAGCAGTTTTTAGTTCTCTACCACGTTATGAAATACGTGATTTGGCTAGATTAGAGATTAACAATCCAAGTCGTGATGATTATGCTGATCGTGTTGAAAGAATCATTAGACATGAGGTTGGTACAAATAAGTTTGTTCAGATTAAGCCAAGAAAGGGAAAAACTGTGAAATTACAAGAGAGAAGTCAAAGAATAGGAAGAAGAAGAAGGAAGAAGATATATCCAGCTGTTAGATGCATACAGCAGATTCCACTGAAGAAAATGCCACAAGATATTCTGGGTAATATGAAGAGATGGCATGTAGATTCAGGAACTGGAGAAGCTGTTATGGTTGAAGCTGATGATGAGGTTGACGGTGGTGAAAGAGAAATCTTCAGAGTCTATGACCATCGACACCTAATGAACATGTCGAAGAAAGATTTGATTAAGTTGAATGAAAATAGAATCTTGACGACAGATGCATGGGGTGATTTGGGACGAGATTATCAGATGATGGTTAAGACGTGTATCAAGATGAAGATTTACGCAGGCAGTAAGATTTACAAATAAAGACCAAAGACAAGCGTGAAGATAAAGACGCTAGAGCTATTGTCAAGGGGGAGTCTGTTGGGACATAGATTGTGACAACAGATCTAGCTTGAAATAGGACTAGTGTAATTATTATTGTGTTTGTATATTGGTTTGGATTTGTAAAAGAATATTTGTTTTGTTAGTGATATTCGTTAAACATATTGTTTTGTTAAGTTAGACGAATAATTAAATACAAAATAAATAATAGACGTTTGATGCGTAGCGAGTCGAGATATCAGGTCGCAGCGAGTCGAGCTGTGAGGTGAGATCTGAACTCGTGAGGTATCAGTCTGGCGAGCCGAGCTCTGTGTTGGGCTTGGGCTGCGAGTTGGACTGAACTCGCAGGCCCATGCGAGCCGAGACGACTGGACGTATATATTGTTTTTTACTTTGTGAAAAACATAACTTTTTGATACTTTTGCGATTCTGCGAACTCAACAAATCCAGAGAAAATTAAACCTAAAGGCTAGGCTTTGACAATTCGTTGTTTAAAGCTAAGTCTTACTAAACGCAATACGAACATATTCGTTGTTAGTAAGATAACACCGTATTAAGGGATTCCGCACCTTAATACTACAGATAACGAAGTTATCGATCCTAAAACTAGGGGACTTACAAACGCATTTGACGTAAGGTAATTAATCGATGCTTAGACCCCACTTGAGATCTCAAACAGTAAAATCCTTTTCTAAACTTTTATGTTCAAATGCATCACAATTTAACCGACAATTATATATATAAAATCCAGAGTTTATTAACACAATGACTCACCCTATATAAATAGATAAACTTAACCATTGACATGAGTTGATGGCGAAGAGTAAAAGGAGAAATCTAGGAAAACGCAACATTTTTTCTTGTGTCGTATGTAGAAGTTATAAGTTACTCCGTATAAGTTAGTTATTATAAGAGGGTTATTAGGGATAGAGTTGTGATTTTGTAAATGGATAGATTGTTTTATGTTCCAATCACCTCAAAATTGGACGGAAAAGATTTATACTAAAAAGCCCATCCAAATACATTCCTCTCCATTCCTTTCTTTCCTTTAAAAAAACTCGAGAATGACTTTTTGTTATTTTTTCCATTGAAATCCTTTCCTTTCCACCAAAAAAAAACTCGAGAATGCAGTGTAAGAGTCATATTTCACATCCAAATACAAATTAGGGGCGAATTTGCTACTCAAAAAGTGTGAATATCATATTTGCAACATATTTTCCTTAAGAGTTATATTTCACTTCGAAATACAAATTAGGGGCGAATTTGCCACTCAAAAAGTGTGAAAATGGTATTTGCAATTTATTTTCTTTATGAGTCATATTTCACATCCAAATACAAATTAGGGGCGAATTTGCCACTCAAAAAGTGTGAATATCGTATTTGCAATTTATTTTCTTTAAGAGTCATATTTCACCTCCAAATACAAATTAGGGGCAAATTTGCCACTCAAAAAGTGTGAATATCGTATTTGCAATTTCTTTTTCTTAAGAGTCATATTTCACATTCAAATACAAATTAGGGGCAAATTTGCCATTCAAAAAGTGTGAATATCGTATTTGCAACTTATTTTCATTTCACATCCAAATACAAATTAGGGGCAAATTTGCAACTCAAAAAGTGTGAATATCGTATTTGCAACTTATTTTCATTAAGAATCATATTTCACTTCGCAATACAAATTAGGTGCAAATTTACCACTCAAAAAGTATGAATATCGTATTTGCAATTTATTTTCCTTAAGAGTCATATTTTACTTCGAAATACAAATTAGGGGCAAATTTGCCACTCAAAAAATGTGAATATCGTATTTGCAATTTATTTTCCTTAAGTGTCATATTTCACATCCAAATACAAATTAGGGGCGAATTTGCTACTCAAAAAGTGTGAATATCGTATTTGCAAATTATTTTCCTTAAGTAATATTTCACTTCGAAATACAAATTAGGGGCAAATTTGCCACTCAAAAAGTGTGAAAATGGTATTTGCAATTCATTTACCTTATGAGTCATATTTTTCACATCCAAATACAAATTAGGGGCGAATTTGCCACTCAAAAGGTGTGAATATCGTATTTGCAATTTCTTTTCTTTAAGAGTCATATTTCACCTCCAAATACAAATTAGGGGCAAATTTGCCACTCAAAAAGTGTGAATATCGTATTTGCAATTTCTTTTTCTTAAGAGTCATATTTCACATTCAAATACAAATTAGGGGCGAATTTGCCACTCAAAAAGTGTGAATATCGTATTTGGAACTTATTTTCATTAAGAGTCATATTTCACTTCGCAATACAAATTAGGGGCAAATTTACCACTCAAAAAGTGTGAATATCGTATTTGCAATTTATTTTCCATTAGAGTCATATTTCACATCCAAATACAAATTAGGGTCAAATTTGCCATTCCAAAAGTGTGAATATCGTATTTGAAATTTATTTTCTTTAAGAGTCAAATTTCACATCCAAATACAAATTATGGGCGAATTTGACACTCAAAAAATGTGAATATCGTATTTGCAACTTATTTTCCTTAAGAGTCATATTTCACTTCGAAATACAAATTATGGGCAAATTTGCCACTCAAAAAGTGTGAAAATGGTATTTGCAATTTATTTTCCTTAAGAGTCATATTTCACATCCAAATACAAATTAGGGGCTAATTTGCCACTCAAAAAGTGTGAATATCGTATTTGCAATTTATTTTCTTTAAGAGTCATATTTCACCTCCAAATACAAATTAGGGGCAAATTTGCCACTCAAAAAGTGTGAATATCGTATTTGGAATTTATTTTTCTAAAGAATCATATTTCACATCCAAATACAAATTAGGGGCGAATTTGCCACTCAAAAAGTGTGAATATCGTATTTGCAACTTATTTTCATTAAGTGTCATATTTCACCTCGTAATACAAATTAGGGGCAAATTTACCACTCAAAAAGTGTGAATATCGTATTTGAAATTTATTTTCCTTAAGAATCATATTTCACATCCAAATACAAATTAGGGGCAAATTTACCAATAAAAAAGTGTAAATATCGTATTTGCAATTTATTTTCTTTAAGAGTCATTTTTCACATCCAAATACAAATTAGGGGCAAATTTGCCACTCAAAAAATATGAATATCGTATTTGCAATTTATTTTCCTTAAGAGTCATATTTCACATCCAAATACAAATTAGGGGCGAATTTACTAGTCAAAAAGTGTGAATATCGTATTTGCAAAATATTTTCCTTAAGAGTCATATTTCGCTTCGAAATACAAATTAGGGGCAAATTTGCCACACAAAAAGTGTGAATATCGTATTTGCAATTTATTTTCCTTAAGTGTCATATTTCACATCCAAATACAAATTAGGGGCGAATTTGCCACTCAAAAAGTGTGAATATCATATTTGCAACTTATTTTCATTTCACATCCAAATACAAATTAGAGGCAAATTTGCCACTCAAAAAATTTATATATCGTATTTGAAATTTATTTTCCTTAAGAGTCATATTTCTCCTCCAAATACAAATTAGGGGCGAATTTGCCACTCAAAAAGTGTGAATATCGTATTTGCAATTTATTCTCTTTAAGAGTCATATTTCACATCCAAATACAAATTAGGGGCAAATTTACCAATAAAAAAGTGTAAATATCGTATTTGCAATTTATTTTCTTTAAGAGTCATTTTTCACATCCAAATACAAATTAGGGGCAAATTTGCCACTCAAAAAATATGAATATCGTATTTGCAATTTATTTTCCTTAAGAGTCATATTTCACATCCAAATACAAATTAGGGGCGAATTTACTAGTCAAAAAGTGTGAATATCGTATTTGCAAAATATTTTCCTTAAGAGTCATATTTCGCTTCGAAATACAAATTAGGGGCAAATTTGCCACACAAAAAGTGTGAATATCGTATTTGCAATTTATTTTCCTTAAGTGTCATATTTCACATCCAAATACAAATTAGGGGCGAATTTGCCACTCAAAAAGTGTGAATATCGTATTTGCAACTTATTTTCATTTCACATCCAAATACAAATTAGCGGCAAATTTGCCAGTCAAAAAATTTATATATCGTATTTGCAATTTATTTTCCTTAAGAGTCATATTTCTCCTCCAAATACAAATTAGGGGCGAATTTGCCACTCAAAAAGTGTGAATATCGTATTTGCAATTTATTCTCTTTAAGAGTCATATTTCACATCCAAATACAAATTATGGGCAAATTTGCAACTCAAAAAGTGTGAATATCGTATTTGCAACTTATTATCATTAAGAATCATATTTCACTTCGCAATACAAATTAGGTGCAAATTTACCACTCAAAAAGTGTGAATATCGTATTTGCAATTTATTTTCCTTAAGAGTCATATTTTACTTCGAAATACAAATTAGGGGCAAATTTGTCACTCAAAAAATGTGAATATCGTATTTGCAATTTATTTTCCTTAAATGTCATATTTCACATCCAAATACAAATTAGGGCGAATTTGCTACTTAAAAAGTGTGAATATCGTATTTGCAAATTATTTTCCTTAAGAGTCATATTACACTTCGAAATACAAATTAGGGGCAAATTTGCCCTCAAAAAGTGTGAAAATGGTATTTGCAATTTATTTTTCTTAAGAACCATATTTCACATCCAAAAACAAATTAGAGGCGAATTTGCCTCTCAAAAAGTGTGAATATCGTATTTGCAATTTATTTTCTTTAAGAGTCATATTTCACCTCCAAATACAAATTAGGGGCAAATTTGCCACTCAAAAAGTGTGAATATCGTATTTGCAATTTCTTTTTCTTAAGATTCATATTTCACATCCAAATACAAATTATGGGAGAATTTGCCACTCAAAATGTGTGAATATCATATTTGCAACTTATTATAATTAAGAGTCATATTTCACTTCGCAATACAAATTAGGGGCAAATTTACCACTCAAAAAGTGTGAATATCGTATTTGCATTATTTTCTTTAAGAGTCATATTTCACTTCGAAATACAAATTAGAGGCAAATTTGCCACTCAAAAAATGTGAATACCGTATTTGCAATTTATTTTCCTTAAGAGTCATATTTCACATCCAAATACAAATTAGGGGCGAATTTGCCACTCAAAAAGTGTAAATATCGTATTTGCAACTTATTTTCCTTAAGAGTCATATTTCACCTCGCAATACAAATTAGGGGCAAGTTTACCACTCAAAAAGTGTGAATATCGTATTTGCATTATTTTCCTTAAGAGTCATATTTCACTTCGAAATACAAATTAGAGGCAAATTTGCAACTCAAAAAATGTGAATATCGTATTTGCAATTTATTTTACTTAAGGGTCATATTTCACATTCAAAAATAAATTAGGGGCGAATTTGCCACTCAAAAAGTGTGAATATCGTATTTGCAACTTATTTTCCTTAAGAGTCATATTTCACTTCGAAATACAAATTAGGGACAAATTTGCCACTCAAAAAGTGTGAAAATGTTATTTGCAATTTATTTTCCTTAAGAGTCATATTTCACTTCCAAAAATAAATTAGGGGCGAATTTGCCACTCAGAAAGTGTGAATATCGTATTTGCAATTTATTTTCTTTAAGAGTCATATTTCACATCCAAATACAAATTAGGGGCGAATTTGCTACTCAAAAAGTGTGAATATCGTATTTGCAACTTATTTTCCTTTAGAGTCATATTTCACTTCGAAATACAAATTAGGGGCAAATTTGCCAATCAAAAAGTGTGAATATCGTATTTGCAACTTATTTTCATTAAGAGTCATATTTCACCTCGCAATACAAATTAGGGGCAAATTTGCCACTCAAAAAGTGTGAATATCGTATTTGCAACTTATTTTCATTAAAAGTCATATTTCACTCCGCAATACAAATTAGGGGCAAATTTACCACTCAAAAAGTGTGAATATCGTATTTTCAATTTATTTTTCTTAAGAGTCATATTTCACATCCAAATACAACTAATTAGGGGCAAATTTGCCACTCAAAAAGTGTGAATATCGTATTTGCAATTTATTTTCCTTAAGAGTCATATTTCACATCCAAACACAAATTATGGGCGAATTTGCCACTCAAAAAGTGTGAATATCGTATTTCCAATTTATTCTCTTTAAGAGTCATATTTCACATTCAAATACAAATTAGGGGCAAATTTGCCACTCAAAAAGTGTGAATATCGTATTTGCAACTTATTTTCATTAAGAATCATATTTCACTTCGCAATACAAATTAGGGGCAAATTTACCACTCAAAAAGTGTGAATATCGTATTTGCAATTTATTTTCCTTAAGAGTCATATTTCACATCCAAATACAAATTAGGGGCGAATTTGCCACTCAAAAAGTGTGAATATCGTATTTGCAACTTATTTTCAATAAAAGTCATATTTCACTTCGCAATACAAATTAGGGGCAAATTTACCACTCAAAAAGTGTGAATATCGTATTTGCAATTTATTTTCCTTAAGAGTCATATTTCACATCCAAATACAACAAATTAGGGGCAAATTTGCACTCAAAAAGTGTGAATATCGTATTTGCAATTTATTTTCCTTAAGAGTCATATTTCACATCCAAACACAAATTAGGGGCGAATTTGCCACTCAAAAAGTGTGAATATCTTATTTCCAATTTATTCTCTTTAAGAGTCATATTTCACATCCAAATATAAATTAGGGGCAAATTTGCCACTCAAAAAGTGTGAATATCGTATTTGCAACTTATTTTCATTAAGAATCATATTTCACTTCGTAATACAAATTAGGGGCGAATTTGCTACTCAAAAAGTGTGAATATCGTATTTGCAAAATATTTTCCTTAAGAGTCATATTTCACTTCGAAATACAAATTAGGGGCGAATTTGCCACACAAAAAGTGTGAAAATGGTATTTGCAATTTATTTTCCTTATGAGTCATGTTACACATCCAAATACAAATTAGGGGCGAATTTGTCACTCAAAACGTGTGAATATCGTATTTGCAATTTATTTTTCTTAAGAATCATATTTCACATCCAAATACAAATTAGGGGCGAATTTGTCACTCAAAAAGTGTGAATATCGTATTTGCAACTTATTTTCATTAAGTGACATATTTCACCTCGCAATACAAATTAGGGGCAAATTTACCACTCAAAAAGTTTGAATATCGTATTTGCAATTTATTTTACTTAAGAGTCATATTTCAAATCCAAATACAAATTAGGGGCAAATTTACCACTCAAAAATTGTGAATATCGTATTTGCAAATTATTTTCCTTAAATGTCATATTTCACATCCAAATACAAATTAGTGGCGAATTTGCTACTCAAAAAGTGTGAATATCGTATTTGCAAATTATTTTCCTTAAGAGTCATATTTCACATCCAAATACAAATTATGGGCGAATTTGCCACTCAAAAAGTGTGAATATCGTATTTGCAACTTATTTTCCTTAAGAGTCATATTTCACTTCGAAATACAAATTAGAGGCAAATTTGCCACTCAAAAAGTGTGAAAATGGTATTTTCAATTTATTTTCCTTAAGAGTCATATTTCACATCCAAATTCAAATTAGGGGCGAATTTGCCAATCAGAAAGTGTGAATATCTTATTTGCAAATTATTTTCTTTTAGAATCATATTTCACCTCCAAATACAAATTAGGGGCAAATTTGCCACTCAAAAAGTGTGAATATCGTATTTGCAATTTATTTTTCTTAAGAATCATATTTCACATCTAAATACAAATTAGGGGCGAATTTGTCACTCAAAAAGTGTGAATATCGTATTTGCAACTTATTTTCATTAAGTGACATATTTCACCTCGCAATACAAATTAGGGGCAAATTTACCACTCAAAAAGTTTGAATATCGTATTTGCAATTTATTTTATTTAAGAGTCATATTTCACATCTAAATACAAATTAGGGGCAAATTTACCACTCAAAAAGTGTAAATATCCTATTTGCAATTTATTTTCTTTAAGAGTCATATTTCACATCCAAATAAAAATTAGGCGCAAATTTGCCACTCAAAAAGTGTGAATATCGTATTTTCAAATTATTTTCTTTAAGAGTCATATTTCACCTCCAAATACAAATTAGGGGCAAATTTGCCACTCAAAAAGTGTGAATATCGTATTTGCAATTTCTTTTTCTTAAGAGTCACATTTCACATTCAAATACAAATTAGGGGCGAATTTGCCACTCAAAAAGTGTGAATATCGTATTTGCAATTTCTTTTTCTTAAGAGTCATATTTCACATTCAAATACAAATTAGGGGCGAATTTGCCACTCAAAAAGTGTGAATATCGTATTTGCAACTTATTTTCATTAAGAGTCATATTTCACTTCGCAATACAAATTAGGGGCAAATTTACCACTCAAAAAGTGTGAATATCGTATTTGCAATTTATTTTCCTTAAGAGTCATATTTCACATCCAAATACTAATTAGGGTCAAATTTGCCATTCCAAAAGTGTGAATATCGTATTTGCAATTTATTTTCTTTAAGAGTCATATTTCACATCCAAATACAAATTATGGGCGAATTTGCCACTCAAAAAGTGTGAATATCGTATTTGCAACTTATTTTCCTTAAGAGTCATATTTCACTTCGAAATACAAATTAGGGGCAAATTTGCCACTCAAAAAGTGTGAAAATGGTATTTGCAATTTATTTTCCTTAAGAGTCATATTTCACATCCAAATACAAATTAGGGGCGAATTTGCCACTCAGAAAGTGTGAATATCGTATTTGCAATTTATTCTTTTTAAGAGTCATATTTCACCTACAAATACAAATTAGGGGCGAATTTGCCACTCAAAAAGTGTGAATATCGTATTTGCAACTTATTTTCATTAAATGTCATATTTCACCTCGCAATACAAATTAGGGGCAAATTTACCACTCAAAAAGTGTGAATATCGTATTTACAATTTATTTTCCTTAAGAGTCATATTTCACATCCAAATACAAATTAGGGGCAAATTTACCACTCAAAAAGTGTAAATATTGTATTTGCTATTTATTTTCTTTAAGAGTCATTTTTCACATCCAAATACAAATTAGGGGCAAATTTGCCACTCAAAAAATGTGAATATCGTATTTGCAATTTATTTTCCTTAAGAGTCATATTTCACATCCAAATACAAATTAGGGGTGAATTTGCTACTCAAAAAGTGTGAATATCGTATTTGCAAAATATTTTACTTAAGAGTCATATTTCACTTCGAAATACAAATTAGGGGCAAATTTGCCACTCAAAAAGTGTGAATATCGTATTTGCAATTTATTTTCCTAAAGAGTCATATTTCACATCCAAATACAAATTAGCGGCGAATTTGCCACTCAAAAAGTGTGAATATCGTATTTGCAACTTATTTTCATTTCACATCCAAATACAAATTAGAGGCAAATTTGCCGCTCAAAAAGTTTATATATCGTATTTGCAATTTATTTTCCTTAAGAGTCATATTTCACCTCCAAATACAAATTAGGGGCGAATTTGACACTCAAAAAATGTGAATATCGTATTTGCAATTTATTCTCTTTAAGAGTCATATTTCACCTCCAAATACAAATTAGGGGCAAATTTGCAACTCAAAAAGTGTGAATATCGTATTTGCAAATTATTTTCCTTAAGAGTCATATTACACTTCGAAATACAAATTAGGGGCGAATTTGCCCCACAAAAAGTGTGAATATCGTATTTGCAACTTATTCTCTTTAAGAGTCATATTTCACCTCCAAATACAAATTAGGGGCAAATTTGCCACTCAAAAAGTGTGAAAATGGTATTTGCAATCTATTTTCCTTAAGAGTCATATTTCACTTCGAAATACAAATTAGGGGCGAATTTGCCACTCAAAAAGTGTGAAAATAGTATTTGCAATTTATTTTCCTTATAAGTCATATTTCACATCCAAATACAAATTAGGGGCGAATTTGTCACTCAAAAAGTGTGAATATCGTATTTGCAATATATTTTTCTTAAGAATCATATTTCACATCCAAATACAAATTAGGGGCGAATTTGTCACTCAAAAAGTGTGAATATCGTATTTGCAACTTATTTTCCTTAAGAGTCATATTTTACTTCGAAATACAAATTAGAGGCAAATTTGCCACTCAAAAAATGTGAATATCGTATTTGCAATTTATTTTCCTTAAGAGTCATATTTCACATCCAAATACAAATTAGGGGCGAATTTGCCACTCAAAAAGTGTGAATATCGTATTTCCAACTTATTTTCCTTAAGAGTCATATTTCACTTCGAAATACAAATTAGGGGCAAATTTGCCACTCAAAAAGTGTGAAAATGGTATTTGCAATTTATTTTTCTTAAGAGTCATATTTCACATCCAAATTCAAATTAGGGGCGAATTTGCCACTCAGAAAGTGTGAATATCGTATTTGCAATTCCTTTTTCTTAAGAGTCATATTTCACATCCAAATATAAATTAGGGGCGAATTTGCCACTCAAAAAGTGTGAATATCGTATTTGCAACTTATTTTCTTTCACATCCAAATACAAATTAGAGGCAAATTTGCCGCTCAAAAAGTTTATATATCGTATTTGCAATTTATTTTCCTTAAGAGTCATATTTCACCTCCAAATACAAATTAGGGGCGAATTTGACACTCAAAAATTGTGAATATCGTATTTGCAATTTATTCTCTTTAAGAGTCATATTTCATCTCCAAATACAAATTAGGGGCAAATTTGCAACTCAAAAAGTGTGAATATCGTATTTGCAACTTATTTTCATTAAGAAACATATTTCACTTCGCAATACAAATTAGGTGCAAATTTACCACTCAAAAAGTGTGAATATCTTATTTCCAATTTATTCTCTTTAAGAGTCATATTTCACATCCAAATATAAATTAGGGGCAAATTTGCCACTCAAAAAGTGTGAATATCGTATTTGCAACTTATTTTCATTAAGAATCATATTTCACTTCGTAATACAAATTAGGGGCGAATTTGCTACTCAAAAAGTGTGAATATCGTATTTGCAAAATATTTTCCTTAAGAGTCATATTTCACTTCGAAATACAAATTAGGGGCGAATTTGCCACACAAAAAGTGTGAAAATGGTATTTGCAATTTATTTTCCTTATGAGTCATGTTACACATCCAAATACAAATTAGGGGCGAATTTGTCACTCAAAACGTGTGAATATCGTATTTGCAATTTATTTTTCTTAAGAATCATATTTCACATCCAAATACAAATTAGGGGCGAATTTGTCACTCAAAAAGTGTGAATATCGTATTTGCAACTTATTTTCATTAAGTGACATATTTCACCTCGCAATACAAATTAGGGGCAAATTTACCACTCAAAAAGTTTGAATATCGTATTTGCAATTTATTTTACTTAAGAGTCATATTTCACATCCAAATACAAATTAGGGGCAAATTTACCACTCAAAAATTGTGAATATCGTATTTGCAAATTATTTTCCTTAAATGTCATATTTCACATCCAAATACAAATTAGTGGCGAATTTGCTACTCAAAAAGTGTGAATATCGTATTTGCAAATTATTTTCCTTAAGAGTCATATTTCACATCCAAATACAAATTATGGGCGAATTTGCCACTCAAAAAGTGTGAATATCGTATTTGCAACTTATTTTCCTTAAGAGTCATATTTCACTTCGAAATACAAATTAGAGGCAAATTTGCCACTCAAAAAGTGTGAAAATGGTATTTTCAATTTATTTTCCTTAAGAGTCATATTTCACATCAAATTCAAATTAGGGGCGAATTTGCCAATCAGAAAGTGTGAATATCTTATTTGCAAATTATTTTCTTTTAGAATCATATTTCACCTCCAAATACAAATTAGGGGCAAATTTGCCACTCAAAAAGTGTGAATATCGTATTTGCAATTTATTTTTCTTAAGAATCATATTTCACATCTAAATACAAATTAGGGGCGAATTTGTCACTCAAAAAGTGTGAATATCGTATTTGCAACTTATTTTCATTAAGTGACATATTTCACCTCGCAATACAAATTAGGGGCAAATTTACCACTCAAAAAGTTTGAATATCGTATTTGCAATTTATTTTATTTAAGAGTCATATTTCACATCTAAATACAAATTAGGGGCAAATTTACCACTCAAAAAGTGTAAATATCCTATTTGCAATTTATTTTCTTTAAGAGTCATATTTCACATCCAAATAAAAATTAGGCGCAAATTTGCCACTCAAAAAGTGTGAATATCGTATTTTCAAATTATTTTCTTTAAGAGTCATATTTCACCTCCAAATACAAATTAGGGGCAAATTTGCCACTCAAAAAGTGTGAATATCGTATTTGCAATTTCTTTTTCTTAAGAGTCACATTTCACATTCAAATACAAATTAGGGGCGAATTTGCCACTCAAAAAGTGTGAATATCGTATTTGCAATTTCTTTTTCTTAAGAGTCATATTTCACATTCAAATACAAATTAGGGGCGAATTTGCCACTCAAAAAGTGTGAATATCGTATTTGCAACTTATTTTCATTAAGAGTCATATTTCACTTCGCAATACAAATTAGGGGCAAATTTACCACTCAAAAAGTGTGAATATCGTATTTGCAATTTATTTTCCTTAAGAGTCATATTTCACATCCAAATACTAATTAGGGTCAAATTTGCCATTCCAAAAGTGTGAATATCGTATTTGCAATTTATTTTCTTTAAGAGTCATATTTCACATCCAAATACAAATTATGGGCGAATTTGCCACTCAAAAAGTGTGAATATCGTATTTGCAACTTATTTTCCTTAAGAGTCATATTTCACTTCGAAATACAAATTAGGGGCAAATTTGCCACTCAAAAAGTGTGAAAATGGTATTTGCAATTTATTTTCCTTAAGAGTCATATTTCACATCCAAATACAAATTAGGGGCGAATTTGCCACTCAGAAAGTGTGAATATCGTATTTGCAATTTATTCTTTTTAAGAGTCATATTTCACCTACAAATACAAATTAGGGGCGAATTTGCCACTCAAAAAGTGTGAATATCGTATTTGCAACTTATTTTCATTAAATGTCATATTTCACCTCGCAATACAAATTAGGGGCAAATTTACCACTCAAAAAGTGTGAATATCGTATTTACAATTTATTTTCCTTAAGAGTCATATTTCACATCCAAATACAAATTAGGGGCAAATTTACCACTCAAAAAGTGTAAATATCGTATTTGCAATTTATTTTCTTTAAGAGTCATTTTTCACATCCAAATACAAATTAGGGGCAAATTTGCCACTCAAAAAATGTGAATATCGTATTTGCAATTTATTTTCCTTAAGAGTCATATTTCACATCCAAATACAAATTAGGGGTGAATTTGCTACTCAAAAAGTGTGAATATCGTATTTGCAAAATATTTTACTTAAGAGTCATATTTCACTTCGAAATACAAATTAGGGGCAAATTTGCCACTCAAAAAGTGTGAATATCGTATTTGCAATTTATTTTCCTAAAGAGTCATATTTCACATCCAAATACAAATTAGCGGCGAATTTGCCACTCAAAAAGTGTGAATATCGTATTTGCAACTTATTTTCATTTCACATCCAAATACAAATTAGAGGCAAATTTGCCGCTCAAAAAGTTTATATATCGTATTTGCAATTTATTTTCCTTAAGAGTCATATTTCACCTCCAAATACAAATTAGGGGCGAATTTGACACTCAAAAAATGTGAATATCGTATTTGCAATTTATTCTCTTTAAGAGTCATATTTCACCTCCAAATACAAATTAGGGGCAAATTTGCAACTCAAAAAGTGTGAATATCGTATTTGCAAATTATTTTCCTTAAGAGTCATATTACACTTCGAAATACAAATTAGGGGCGAATTTGCCCCACAAAAAGTGTGAATATCGTATTTGCAACTTATTCTCTTTAAGAGTCATATTTCACCTCCGAATACAAATTAGGGGCAAATTTGCCACTCAAAAAGTGTGAAAATGGTATTTGCAATCTATTTTCCTTAAGAGTCATATTTCACTTCGAAATACAAATTAGGGGCGAATTTGCCACTCAAAAAGTGTGAAAATAGTATTTGCAATTTATTTTCCTTATAAGTCATATTTCACATCCAAATACAAATTAGGGGCGAATTTGTCACTCAAAAAGTGTGAATATCGTATTTGCAATATATTTTTCTTAAGAATCATATTTCACATCCAAATACAAATTAGGGGCGAATTTGTCACTCAAAAAGTGTGAATATCGTATTTGCAACTTATTTTCCTTAAGAGTCATATTTTACTTCGAAATACAAATTAGAGGCAAATTTGCCACTCAAAAAATGTGAATATCGTATTTGTAATTTATTTTCCTTAAGAGTCATATTTCACATCCAAATACAAATTAGGGGCGAATTTGCCACTCAAAAAGTGTGAATATCGTATTTCCAACTTATTTTCCTTAAGAGTCATATTTCACTTCGAAATACAAATTAGGGGCAAATTTGCCACTCAAAAAGTGTGAAAATGGTATTTGCAATTTATTTTTCTTAAGAGTCATATTTCACATCCAAATTCAAATTAGGGGCGAATTTGCCACTCAGAAAGTGTGAATATCGTATTTGCAATTCCTTTTTCTTAAGAGTCATATTTCACATCCAAATACAAATTAGGGGCGAATTTGCCACTCAAAAAGTGTGAATATCGTATTTGCAACTTATTTTCTTTCACATCCAAATACAAATTAGAGGCAAATTTGCCGCTCAAAAAGTTTATATATCGTATTTGCAATTTATTTTCCTTAAGAGTCATATTTCACCTCCAAATACAAATTAGGGGCGAATTTGACACTCAAAAATTGTGAATATCGTATTTGCAATTTATTCTCTTTAAGAGTCATATTTCATCTCCAAATACAAATTAGGGGCAAATTTGCAACTCAAAAAGTGTGAATATCGTATTTGCAACTTATTTTCATTAAGAAACATATTTCACTTCGCAATACAAATTAGGTGCAAATTTACCACTCAAAAAGTGTGAATATCGTATTTGCAATTTATTTTCCTTAAGAGTCATATTTTACTTCGAAATATAAATTAGGGGCAAATTTGCCACTCAAAAAATGTGAATATCGTATTTGCAATTTATTTTCCTTAAATGTCATATTTCACATCCAAATACAAATTAGGGGCGAATTTGCTACTCAAAAAGTGTGAATATCGTATTTGCAAATTATTTTCCTTAAGAGTCATATTACACTTCGAAATACAAATTAGGGGCAAATTTGCCCTCAAAAAGTGTGAAAATGGTATTTGCAATTTATTTTCCTTAAGAGTCATATTTACATCCAAATACAAATTAGGGGCGAATTTGCCACTCAAAAAGTGTGAATATCGTATTTGCAATTTATTTTCTTTAAGAGTCGTATTTCACCTCCAAATACAAATTAGGGGCAAATTTGCCACTCAAAAAGTGTGAATATCGTATTTGCAATTTCTTTTTCTTAAGAGTCATATTTCACATCCAAATACAAATTAGGGGCGAATTTGCCACTCAAAAAGTGTGAATATCGTATTTGCAACTTATTGTCATTAAGAGTCATATTTCACTTCATAATACAAATTAGGGGCAAATTTACCACTCAAAAAGTGTGAATATCATATTTGCAATTTATTTTCCTTAAGAGTCATATTTTACTTCGGAATACAAATTAGAGGCAAATTTGCCACTCAAAAAATGTGAATATCGTATTTGCAATTTATTTTCCTTAAGAGTCATATTTCACATCTAAATACAAATTAGGGGCGAATTTGCCACTCAAAAAGTGTGAATATCGTATTTGGAACTTATTTTCCTTAAGAGTCATATTTCACTTCGAAATACAAATTAGGGGCAAATTTGCCACTCAAAAAGTGTGAAAATGGTATTTGCAATTTATTTTCCCTAAGAGTCATATTTCACATCCAAATTCAAATTAGGGGCAAATTTGCAACTCAGAAAGTGTGAATATCGTATTTGCAATTTATTTTCTTTAAGAGTCATATTTCACCTCCAAATACAAATTAGGGGCAAATTTGCCACTCAAAAAGTGTGAATATCGTATTTGCAATTTCTTTTTCTTAAGAGTCATATTTCACATCCAAATACAAATTAGGGGCGAATTTGCCACTCAAAAAGTGTGAATATCGTATTTGCAAATTATTTTCATTAAGAGTCATATTTCACTTCATAATACAAATTAGGGGCAAATTTATCACTCAAAAAGTGTGAATATCGTATTTGCAATTTATTTTCCTTAAGAGTCATATTTTACTTCGAAATACAAATTAGAGTCAAATTTGCCACTCAAAAAATGTGAATATCGTATTTGCAATTTATTTTCCTTAAGAGTCATATTTCACATCCAAATACAAATTAGGGGCGAATTTGCCACTCAGAAAGTGTGAATATCGTATTTGCAACTTATTTTCATTAAAAGTCATATTTCACTTCGCAATACAAATTAGGGGCAAATTTGCTACTCAAAAAGTGTGAATATCGTATTTGCAATTTATTTTCCTTAAGAGTCATATTTCACATCCAAATACAAATTAGGGGCGAATTTGCCACTCAAAAAGTGTGAATATCGTATTTGCAACTTATTTTCCTTAAGAGTCATATTTCACTTCGAAATACAAATTAGGGCAAATTTGCCACTCAAAAAGTGTGAAAATGGTATTTGCAGTTTATTTTCCTTAAAAGTCATATTTCACATCCAAATTCAAATTAGGGGCGAATTTGCCACTCAGAAAGTGTGAATATCGTATTTGCAATTTATTTTCTTTAAGAGTCATATTTCACCTCCAAATACAAATTAGGGGCAAATTTGCCACTCAAAAAGTGTGAATATCGTATTTGCAATTTATTTTTCTTAAGAATCATATTTCACATCCAAATACAAATTAGGGGCGAATTTGTCACTCAAAAAGTGTGAATATCGTATTTGCAACTTATTTTCATTAAGTGACATATTTCACCTCGCAATACATATTAGGGGCAAATTTACCACTCAAAAAGTTTGAATATCGTATTTGCAATTTATTTTACTTAAGAGTCATATTTCACATCCAAATACAAATTAGGGGCAAATTTACCCCTCAAAAAGTGTGAATATCGTATTTGCAATTTATTTTTTTTAAGAGTCATATTTCACATCCAAATAAAAATTAGGGGCAAATTTGCCACTCAAAAAGTGTGAATATCGTATTTTCAATTTATTTTCCTTACGAGTCATATTTCACTTCGAAATACAAATTAGGGGCAAATTTGCCATTAAAAAAATGTGAATATCGTATTTGCAATTTATTTTCCTTAAGAGTCATATTTCACATCCAAATACAAATTAGGGGCGAATTTGCCATTCAAAAAGTGTGAATATCGTATTTGCAACTTATTTTCCTTAAGAGTCATATTTCACATCCAAATACAAATTAGGGGCAAATTTGCCACTCAAAAAGTGTGAAAATGGTATTTGCAATTTATTTTCCTTAAGAGTCATATTTCAAATCCAAAAATAAATTAGGGGCAAATTTGACACTCAAAAAGTGTAAATATCGTATTTGAAATTTATTTTCTTTAAGAGTCATATTTCACATCCAAATAAAAATTATGGGTAAATTTGCCACTCAAAAAGTGTGAATATCTTATTTTCAATTTATTTTCCTTACGAGTCATATTTCACTTCGAAATACAAATTAGGGGCAAATTTGTCACTCAAAAAATGTGAATATCGTATTTGTAATTTATTTTCCTGAAGAGTCATATTTCACATCTAAATACAAATTAGGTGCGAATTTGCCACTCAAAAAGTGTGAATATCGTATTTGGAACTTATTTTCCTTAAGAGTCATATTTCACTTCGAAATACAAATTAGGGGCAAATTTGCCACTCAAAAAGTGTGACAATGGTATTTGCAATTTATTTTCCTTAAGATTCATATTTCACATCCAAATTTAAATTAGGGGCGAATTTGCCACTCAGAAAGTGTGAATATCGTATTTGCAATTTATTTTCTTTAAGAGTCATATTTCACCTCCAAATACAAATTAGGGGCAAATTTGCCACTCAAAAAGTGTGAATATCGTATTTGCAATTTCTTTTTCTTAAGAGTCATATTTCACATCCAAATACAAATTAGGGGCGAATTTGCCACTCAAAAAGTGTGAATATCGTATTTGAAAATTATTTTCATTAAGAGTCATATTTCACTTCATAATACAAATTAGGAGCAAATTTATCACTCAAAAAGTGTGAATATCGTATTTGCAATTTATTTTTCTTAAGAGTCATATTTTACTTCGAAATACAAATTAGAGTCAAATTTGCCACTCAAAAAATGTGAATATCGTATTTGCAATTTATTTTCCTTAAGAGTCATATTTCACATCCAAATACAAATTAGGGGCGAATTTGCCACTCAGAAAGTGTGAATATCGTATTTGCAACTTATTTTCATTAAAAGTCATATTTCACTTCGCAATACAAATTAGGGGCAAATTTGCTACTCAAAAAGTGTGAATATCGTATTTGCAATTTATTTTCCTTAAGAGTCATATTTCACATCCAAATACAAATTAGGGGCGAATTTGCCACTCAAAAAGTGTGAATATCGTATTTGCAACTTATTTTCCTTAAGAGTCATATTTCACTTCGAAATACAAATTAGGGCAAATTTGCCACTCAAAAAGTGTGAAAATGGTATTTGCAATTTATTTTCCTTAAGAGTCATATTTCACATCCAAATTCAAATTAGGGGTGAATTTGCCACTCAGAAAGTGTGAATATCGTATTTGCAATTTATTTTCTTTAAGAGTCATATTTCACCTCCAAATACAAATTAGGGGCAAAATTGCCACTCAAAAAGTGTGAATATCGTATTTGCAATTTCTTTTTCTTAAGAATCATATTTCACATCCAAATACAAATTAGGGGCGAATTTGTCACTCAAAAAGTGTGAATATCATATTTGCAACTTATTTTCATTCGCAATACATATTAGGGGCAAATTTACCACTCAAAAAGTTTGAATATCGTATTTGCAATTTATTTTACTTAAGAGTCATATTTCACATCCAAATACAAATTAGGGGCAAATTTACCCCTCAAAAAGTGTAAATATCGTATTTGCAATTTATTTTCTTTAAGAGTCATATTTCACATCCAAATAAAAATTAGGGGCAAATTTGCCACTCAAAAAGTGTGAATATCGTATTTTCAATTTATTTTCCTTACGAGTCATATTTCACTTCGAAATACAAATTAGGGGCAAATTTGCCATTAAAAAAATGTGAATATCGTATTTGCAATTTATTTTCCTTAAGAGTAATATTTCACATCCAAATACAAATTAGGGGCGAATTTGCCATTCAAAAAGTGTGAATATCGTATTTGCAACTTATTTTCCTTAAGAGTCATATTTCACATCCAAATACAAATTAGGGGCAAATTTGCCACTCAAAAAGTGTGAAAATGGTATTTGCAATTTATTTTCCTTAAGAGTCATATTTCAAATCCAAAAATAAATTAAGGGCAAATTTGATACTCAAAAAGTGTAAATATCGTATTTGCAATTTATTTTCTTTAAGAGTCATATTTCACATAAAAATAAAAATTATGGGTAAATTTGCCACTCAAAAAGTGTGAATATCTTATTTTCAATTTATTTTCCTTACGAGTCATATTTCACTTCGAAATACAAATTAGGGGCAAATTTGTCACTCAAAAAATGTGAATATCGTATTTGTAATTTATTTTCCTTAAGAGTCATATTTCACATCTAAATACAAATTAGGGGCGAATTTGCCACTCAAAAAGTGTGAATATCGTATTTGGAACTTATTTTCCTTAAGAGTCATATTTCACTTCGAAATACAAATTAGGGGCAAATTTGCCACTCAAAAAGTGTGAAAATGGTATTTGCAATTTATTTTACTTAAGAGTCATATTTCACATCCAAATTCAAATTAGGGGCGAATTTGCCACACAGAAAGTGTGAATATCGTATTTGCAATTTATTTTCTTTAAGAGTCATATTTCACCTCCAAATACAAATTAGGGGCAAATTTGCCACTCAAAAAGTGTGAATATCGTATTTGCAATTTCTTTTTCTTAAGAGTCATATTTCACATCCAAATACAAATTAGGGGCGAATTTGCCACTCAAAAAGTGTGAATATCGTATTTGCAACTTATTTTCCTTAAGAGTCATATTTCACATCCAAATACAAATTAGGGGCAAATTTGCCACTCAAAAAGTGTGAAAATGGTATTTGCAATTTATTTTCCTTAAGAGTCATATTTCAAATCCAAAAATAAATTAAGGGCAAATTTGACACTCAAAAAGTGTAAATATCGTATTTGCAATTTATTTTCTTTAAGAGTCATATTTCACATAAAAATAAAAATTATGGGTAAATTTGCCACTCAAAAAGTGTGAATATCTTATTTTCAATTTATTTTCCTTACGAGTCATATTTCACTTCGAAATACAAATTAGGGGCAAATTTGTCACTCAAAAAATGTGAATATCGTATTTGTAATTTATTTTCCTTAAGAGTCATATTTCACATCTAAATACAAATTAGGGGCGAATTTGCCACTCAAAAAGTGTGAATATCGTATTTGGAACTTATTTTCCTTAAGAGTCATATTTCACTTCGAAATACAAATTAGGGGCAAATTTGCCACTCAAAAAGTGTGAAAATGGTATTTGCAATTTATTTTACTTAAGAGTCATATTTCACATCCAAATTCAAATTAGGGGCGAATTTGCCACACAGAAAGTGTGAATATCGTATTTGCAATTTATTTTCTTTAAGAGTCATATTTCACCTCCAAATACAAATTAGGGGCAAATTTGCCACTCAAAAAGTGTGAATATCGTATTTGCAATTTCTTTTTCTTAAGAGTCATATTTCACATCCAAATACAAAATAGGGGCGAATTTGCCACTCAAAAAGTGTGAATATCGTATTTGCAATTTATTTTCTTTAAGAGTCATATTTCACATCCAAATAAAAATTAGGGGCAAATTTGCCACTCAAAAAGTGTGAATATCGTATTTTCAATTTATTTTCCTTACGAGTCATATTTCACTTCGAAATACAAATTAGGGGCAAATTTGCCATTAAAAAAATGTGAATATCGTATTTGCAATTTATTTTCCTTAAGAGTCATATTTCACATCCAAATACAAATTAGGGGCGAATTTGCCATTCAAAAAGTGTGAATATCGTATTTGCAACTTATTTTCCTTAAGAGTCATATTTCACATCCAAATACAAATTAGGGGCAAATTTGCCACTCAAAAAGTGTGAAAATGTTATTTGCAATTTATTTTCCTTAAGAGTCATATTTCAAATCCAAAAATAAATTAGGGGCAAATTTGACACTCAAAAAGTGTAAATATCGTATTTGCAATTTATTTTCTTTAAGAGTCATATTTCACATCCAAATAAAAATTATGGGTAAATTTGCCACTCAAAAAGTGTGAATATCTTATTTTCAATTTATTTTCCTTACGAGTCATATTTCACTTCGAAATACAAATTAGGGGCAAATTTGTCACTCAAAAAATGTGAATATCGTATTTGTAATTTATTTTCCTTAAGAGTCATATTTCACATCTAAATACAAATTAGGGGCAAATTTACCACTCAAAAAGTGTGAATATCGTATTTGCAATTTATTTTCCTCAAGAATCATATTTCACATACAAATACAAATAAGGGGCAAATTTGCCACTCAAAAAGTGTGAATATCGTATTTGAAATTTTTTTTCCTTAAGAGTCATATTTCACATACAAATACAAATAAGGGGCAAATTTGCCACTCAAAAAGTGTAAATATCGTATTTGCAATTTATTTTCTTTAAGAGTCATATTTCACCTCCAAATACAAATTAGGGGCAAATTTGCCACTCAAAAAGTGTGAATATCGTATTTGCAATTTCTTTTTCTTAAGAGTCATATTTCACATCCAAATACAAATTAGGGGCGAATTTGCCACTTAAAAAGTGTGAATATCGTATTTGAAAATTATTTTCATTAAGAGTCATATTTCACTTCATAATACAAATTAGGGGCAAATTTATCACTCAAAAAGTGTGAATATCGTATTTGCAATTTATTTTCCTTAAGAGTCATATTTTACTTCGAAATACAAATTAGAGTCAAATTTGCCACTCAAAAAATGTGAATATCGTATTTGCAATTTATTTTCCTTAAGAGTCATATTTCACATCCAAATACAAATTAGGGGCGAATTTGCCACTCAGAAAGTGTGAATATCGTATTTGCAACTTATTTTCATTAAAAGTCATATTTCACTTCGCAATACAAATTAGGGGCAAATTTGCTACTCAAAAAGTGTGAATATCGTATTTGCAATTTATTTTCCTTAAGAGTCATATTTCACATCCAAATACAAATTAGGGGCGAATTTGCCACTCAAAAAGTGTGAATATCGTATTTGCAACTTATTTTCCTTAAGAGTCATATTTCACTTCGAAATACAAATTAGGGCAAATTTGCCACTCAAAAAGTGTGGAAATGGTATTTGCAATTTATTTTCCTTTAGAGTCATATTTCACATCCAAATTCAAATTAGGGGTGAATTTGCCACTCAGAAAGTGTGAATATCGTATTTGCAATTTATTTTCTTTAAGAGTCATATTTCACCTCCAAATACAAATTAGGGGCAAATTTGCCATTCAAAAAGTGTGAATATCGTATTTACAATTTCTTTTTCTTAAGAATCATATTTCACATCCAAATACAAATTAGGGGCGAATTTGTCACTCAAAAAGTGTGAATATCGTATTTGCAACTTATTTTCATTAAGTGACATATTTCACCTCGCAATACATATTAGGGGCAAATTTACCACTCAAAAAGTTTGAATATCGTATTTGCAATTTATTTTACTTAAGAGTCATATTTCACATCCAAATACAAATTAGGGGCAAATTTACCCCTCAAAAAGTGTAAATATCGTATTTGCAATTTATTTTCTTTAAGAGTCATATTTCACATCCAAATAAAAATTAGGGGCAAATTTGCCACTCAAAAAGTGTGAATATCGTATTTTCAATTTATTTTCCTTACGAGTCATATTTCACTTCGAAATACAAATTAGGGGCAAATTTGCCATTAAAAAAATGTGAATATCGTATTTGCAATTTATTTTCCTTAAGAGTCATATTTCACATCCAAATACAAATTAGGGGCGAATTTGCCATTCAAAAAGTGTGAATATCGTATTTGCAACTTATTTTCCTTAAGAGTCATATTTCACATCCAAATACAAATTAGGGGCAAATTTGCCACTCAAAAAGTGTGAAAATGGTATTTGCAATTTATTTTCCTTAAGAGTAATATTTCAAATCCAAAAATAAATTAGGGGCAAATTTGACACTAAAAAAGTGTAAATATCGTATTTGCAATTTATTTTCTTTAAGAGTCATATTTCACATCCAAATAAAAATTATGGGTAAATTTGCCACTCAAAAAGTGTGAATATCTTATTTTCAATTTATTTTCCTTACGAGTCATATTTCACTTCGAAATACAGATTAGGGGCAAATTTGTCACTCAAAAAATGTGAATATCGTATTTGTAATTTATTTTCCTTAAGAGTCATATTTCACATCTAAATACAAATTAGGGGCGAATTTGCCACTCAAAAAGTGTGAATATCGTATTTGCAACTTATTTTCCTTAAGAGTCATATTTCACATCCAAATACAAATTAGGGGCAAATTTGCCACTCAAAAAGTGTGAAAATGGTATTTGCAATTTATTTTCCTTAAGAGTCATATTTCACATCCAAAAATAAATTAGGGGCAAATTTGACACTCAAAAAGTGTGAATATCGTATTTGCAATTTATTTTCTTTAAGAGTCATATTTCACCTCCAAATACAAATTAGGGGCAAATTTGCCACTCAAAAAGTGTGAATATCGTATTTGCAATTTATTTTCCTTAAGAGTCATATTTCACATCCAAATACAAATTAGGGGCGAATTTGCCACTCAAAAAGTGTGAATATCGTATTTGCAATTTATTTTCCTTAAGTGTCATATTTCACATCCAAATACAAATTAGGTGCGAATTTGCCACTCAAAAAGTGTAAATATCGTATTTGCAATTTATTTTCTTTAAGAGTCATATTTCACCTCCAAATACAAATTAGGGGCAAATTTGACACTCAAAAAGTGTGAATATCGTATTTGCAATTTATTTTTCTTAAGAGTCATATTTCACATCCAAATACAAATTAGGGGCGAATTTCCCACTCAAAAAGTGTGAATATCGTATTTGCAACTTATATTCATTAAAAGTCATATTTCATTTCGCAATACAAATTACGGGCGAATTTGCTACTCAAAAAGTGTGAATATCGTATTTGCAAATTATTTTCCTTAAGAGTCATATTACACTTCGAAATACAAATTAGGGGCAAATTTGCCCTCAAAAAATGTGAAAATGGTATTTGCAATTTATTTTCCTTAAGAGTCATATTTCACATCCAAATACAAATTAGGGGTGAATTTGCCACTCAAAAAGTGTGAATATCGTAATTGCAATTTATTTTCTTTAAGAGTCATATTTCAACTCCAAATACAAATTAGGGGCAAATTTGACACTCAAAAAGTGTGAATATCGTATTTGCAATTTCTTTTTCTTAAGAGTCATATTTCACATCCAAAATACAAATTAGGGGCGAATTTGCCACTCAAAAAGTGTGAATATCGTATTTGCAACTTATTTTCATTAAGAGTCATATTTCACTTCATAATACAAATTAGGGGCAAATTTACCACTCAAAAAGTGTGAATATCGTATTTGAAATTTATTTTCCTTAAGAGTCATATTTTACTTCGAAATACAAATTAGAGGCAAATTTGCCACTCAAAAAATGTGAATATCGTATTTGCAATTTATTTTCCTTAAGAGTCATATTTCACCTCCAAATACAAATTATGGGCAAATTTGCCACTCAAAAAGTGTGAATATCGTATTTGCAATTTCTTTTTCTTAAGAGTCATATTTCACATCTAAATACAAATTAGGGCAAATTTGCCACTCAAAAAGTGTGAAAATGGTATTTGCAATTTATTTTCCTTAAGAGTCATATTTCACATCCAAATTCAAATTAGGGGCGAATTTGCCACTCAGAAAGTGTGAATATCGTATTTGCAATTTATTTTCTTTAAGAGTCATATTTCACCTCCAAATACAAATTAGGGGCAAATTTGCCACTCAAAAAGTGTGAATATCGTATTTGCAATTTATTTTTTTAAGAGTCATATTTCACATCCAAATACAAATTAGGGGCGAATTTGTCACTCAAAAAGTGTGAATATCGTATTTGCAACTTATTTTCATTAAGTGACATATTTCACCTCGCAATACATATTAGGGGCAAATTTACCACTCAAAAAGTGTGAATATCGTATTTGCAATTTATTTTCCTCAAGAATCATATTTCACATACAAATACAAATAAGGGGCAAATTTGCCACTCAAAAAGTGTGAATATCGTATTTGCAATTTTTTTTCCTTAAGAGTCATATTTCACATACAAATACAAATAAGGGGCAAATTTGCCACTCAAAAAGTGTAAATATCGTATTTGCAATTTATTTTCTTTAAGAGTCATATTTCACGTCCAAATACAAATTAGGGGCAAATTTGACACTCAAAAAGTGTGAATATCGTATTTGCAATTTATTTTTCTTAAGAGTCATATTTCACATCCAAATACAAATTAGGGGCGAATTTGCTACTCAAAAAGTGTGAATATCGTATTTGCAACTTATTTTCATTAAAAGTCATATTTCACTTCGCAATACAAATTAGGGGCGAATTTGCTACTCAAAAAGTGTGAAAATGGTATTTGCAATTTATTTTCCTTAAGAGTCATATTTCACATCCAAATACAAATTATGGGCGAATTTGCCACTCAAAAAGTGTGAATATCGTAATTGCAATTTATTTTCTTTAAGAGTCATATTTCACCTCCAAATACAAATTAGGGGCAAATTTGCCACTCAAAAAGTGTGAATATCGTATTTGCAATTTCTTTTTCTTAAGAGTCATATTTCACATCCAAATACAAATTAGGGGCGAATTTGCCACTCAAAAAGTGAGAAAATGGTATTTGCAATTTATTTGGATGTGGAGTCATATTTCACATCCAAATACAAATTAGGTGCGAATTTGCCACTCAAAAAGTGTGAATATCGTATATGCAATTTATTTTCCTTAAGAGTCATATTTCACTTCGAAATAAAAATTAGGGGTAATTTTGCCACTCAAAAAGTGTGAATATCGTATATGCAATTTATTTTCCTTAAGAGTCATATTTCACTTCAAAATACAAATTAGGGGCAAATTTACCACTCGAAAAGTGTGAATATCGTATTTGCAATTTATTTTCTTTAAGAGTCATTTTTCACATCCAAATACAAATTAGGGGCAAATTTGCCACTCAAAAAATGTGAATATCGTATTTGCAATTTATTTTCTTTAAGTGTCATATTTCACATCCAAATACAAATTAGGGGCGAATTTGCTACTCAAAAAGTGTGAATATCGTATTTGCAAAATATTTTCCTTAAGAGTCATATTTCACTTCGAAATACAAATTAGGGGCAAATTTGCCCTCAAAAAGTGTGAAAATGGTATTTGCAATTTATTTTCCTTAAGAGTCATATTTCACATCCAAATACAAATTAGGGGCGAATTTGCCACTCAAAAAGTGTGAATATCGTATTTGCAATTTATTTTCTTTAAGAGTCATATTTCACCTCCAAATACAAATTAGGGGCAAATTTGCCATTCAAAAAGTGTGAATATCGTATTTGTAATTTCTTTTTCTTAAGAGTCATATTTCACATCCAAATACAAATTAGGGGCGAATTTGCCACTCAAAAAGTGTGAATATCGTATTTGCAACTTATTTTCATTAAGAGTCATATTTCACTTCATAATACAAATTAGGGGCAAATTTACCACTCAAAAAGTGTGAATATCGTATTTGCAATTTATTTTCCTTAAGAGTCATATTTTACTTCGAAATACAGATTAGAGGCAAATTTGCCACTCAAAAAATGTGAATATCGTATTTGCAATTTATTTTCCTTAAGAGTCATATTTCACATCCAAATACAAATTAGGGCCGAATTTGCCACTCAAAAAGTGTGAATATCGTATTTGCAACTTATTTTCATTTCACATCTAAATACAAATTAGAGGCAAATTTGCCGCTCAAAAAGTTTATATATCGTATTTGCAATTTATTTTCCTTAAGAGTCATATTTCACCTCCAAATACAAATTAGGGGCGAATTTGATACTCAAAAATTGTGAATATCGTATTTGCAATTTATTCTTTTTAAGAGTCATATTTCACCTCCAAATACAAATTAGGGGCAAATTTGCAACTCAAAAAGTGTGAATATCGTATTTGCAACTTATTTTCATTAAGAAACAAATTTCACTTCGCAATACAAATTAGGTGCAAATTTACCACTCAAAAAGTGTGAATATCGTATTTGCAATTTATTTTCCTTAAGAGTCATATTATACTTCGAAATACAAATTAGGGGCAAATTTGCCACTCAAAAAATGTGAATATCGTATTTGCAATTTATTTTTCTTAAATGTCATATTTCACATCCAAATACAAATTAGGGGCGAATTTGCTACTCAAAAAGTGTGAATATCGTATTTGCAAATTATTTTCCTTAAGAGTCATATTACACTTCGAAATACAAATTAGGGGCAAATTTGCCCTCAAAAAGTTTGAAAATGGTATTTGCAATTTATTTTCCTTAAGACTCATATTTCACATCCAAATACAAATTAGGGGTGAATTTGCCACTCAAAAAGTGTGAATATCGTATTTGCAATTTATTTTCTTTAAGAGTCATATTTCACCTCCAAATACAAATTAGGGGCAAATTTGCCACTCAAAAAGTGTGAATATCGTATTTGCAATTTCTTTTTCTTAAGAGTCATATTTCACATCCAAATAAGAATTAGGGGCGAATTTGCCACTCAAAAAGTGTGAATATCGTATTTGCAACTTATTTTCATTAAGAAACATATTTCACTTCGCAATACAAATTAGGTGCAAATTTACAACTCAAAAAGTGTGAATATCGTATTTGCAATTTATTTTCCTTAAGAGTCATATTATACTTCGAAATACAAATTAGGGGCAAATTTGCCACTCAAAAAATGTGAATATCGTATTTGCAATTTATTTTCCTTAAGAGTCATATTTTACTTCGAAATACAAATTAGAGGCAAATTTACCACTCAAAAAGTGTGAATATCGTATTTGCAATTTATTTTCCTTAAGAGTCATATTTTACTTCGAAATACAAATTAGAGGCAAATTTACCACTCAAAAAGTGTGAATATCGTATTTGCAATTTATTTTCCTTAAGAGTCATATTTTACTTCGAAATACAAATTAGAGGCAAATTTGCCACTCAAAAAATGTGAATATCGTATTTTCAATTTATTTTCCTTAAGAGTCATATTTCACCTCCAAATACAAATTAGGGGCAAATTTGCCACTCAAAAAGTGTGAATATCGTATTTGCAAATTATTTTCATTAAGTGTCATATTTCACTTCATAATACAAATTAGGGGCAAATTTACCACTCAAAAAGTGTGAATATCGTATTTGCAATTTATTTTCCTTAAGAGTCATATTTTACTTCGAAATACAAATTAGAGTCAAATTTGCCACTAAAAAAATATGAATATCGTATTTGCAATTTATTTTCCTTAAGAGTCATATTTCACATCCAAATACAAATTAGGGGCGAATTTGCCACTCAAAAAGTGTGAATATCGTATTTGCAACTTATTTTCCTTAAGAGTCATATTTCACTTCGAAATACAAATTATGGCAAATTTGCCACTCAAAAAGTGTGAAAATGGTATTTGCAATTTATTTTCCTTAAGAGTCATATTTCACATCCAAATTCAAATTAGGGGCGAATTTGCCACTCAGAAAGTGTGAATATCGTATTTGCAATTTATTTTCTTTAAGAGTCATATTTCACCTCCAAATACAAATTAGGGGCAAATTTGCCACTCAAAAAGTGTGAATATCGTATTTCCAATTTATTTTTCTTAAGAATCATATTTCACATCCAAATACAAATTAGGGGCGAATTTGTCACTCAAAAAGTGTGAATATCGTATTTGCAACTTATTTTCATTAAGTGACATATTTCACCTCGCAATACATATTAGGGGCAAATTTACTACTCAAAAAGTGTGAATATCGTATTTGCAATTTATTTTCCTCAAGAATCATATTTCACATACAAATACAAATAAGGGGCAAATTTGCCACTCAAAAAGTGTGAATATCGTATTTGAAATTTTTTTTCCTTAAGAGTCATATTTCACATACAAATACAAATAAGGGGCAAATTTGCCACTCAAAAAGTGTAAATATCGTATTTGCAATTTATTTTCTTTAAGAGTCATATTTCACGTCCAAATACAAATTAGGGGCAAATTTGACACTCAAAAAGTGTGAATATCGTATTTGCAATTTATTTTTCTTAAGAGTCATATTTCACATCCAAATACAAATTAGGGGCGAATTTGCTACTCAAAAAGTGTGAATATCGTATTTGCAACTTATTTTCATTAAAAGTCATATTTCACATCGCAATACAAATTAGGGGCGAATTTGCTACTCAAAAAGTGTGAATATCGTATTTGCAAATTATTTTCCTTAAGAGTCATATTACACTTCGAAATACAAATTAGGGGCAAATTTGCCCTCAAAAAGTGTGAAAATGGTATTTGCAATTTATTTTCCTCAAGAGTCATATTTCACATCCAAATACAAATTATGGGCGAATTTGCCACTCAAAAAGTGTGAATATCGTAATTGCAATTTATTTTCTTTAAGAGTCATATTTCACCTCCAAATACAAATTAGGGGCAAATTTGCCACTCAAAAAGTGTGAATATCGTATTTGCAATTTCTTTTTCTTAAGAGTCATATTTCACATCCAAATACAAATTAGGGGCGAATTTGCCACTCAAAAAGTGAGAAAATGGTATTTGCAATTTATTTTCCTTAAGAGTCATATTTCACATCCAAATACAAATTAGGTGCGAATTTGCCACTCAAAAAGTGTGAATATCGTATATGCAATTTATTTTCCTTAAGAGTCATATTTCACTTCGAAATAAAAATTAGGGGTAATTTTGCCACTCAAAAAGTGTGAATATCGTATATGCAATTTATTTTCCTTAGGAGTCATATTTCACTTCAAAATATAAATTAGGGGTAAATTTACCACTCAAAAAGTGTGAATATCGTATTTGCAATTTATTTTCTTTAAGAGTCATTTTTCACATCCAAATACAAAATTAGGGGCAAATTTGCCACTCAAAAAATGTGAATATCGTATTTGCAATTTATTTTCTTTAATATTCATATTTCACATCCAAATACAAATTAGGGGCGAATTTGCTACTCAAAAAGTGTGAATATCGTATTTGCAAAATATTTTCCTTAAGAGTCATATTTCACTTCGAAATACAAATTAGGGGCAAATTTGCCCTCAAAAAGTGTGAAAATGGTATTTGCAATTTATTTTCCTTAAGAGTCATATTTCACATCCAAATACAAATTAGGGGCGAATTTGCCACTCAAAAAGTGTGAATATCGTATTTGCAATTTATTTTCTTTAAGAGTCATATTTCACCTCCAAATACAAATTAGGGGCAAATTTGCCATTCAAAAAGTGTGAATATCGTATTTGTAATTTCTTTTTCTTAAGAGTCATATTTCACATCCAAATACAAATTAGGGGCGAATTTGCCACTCAAAAAGTGTGAATATCGTATTTGCAACTTATTTTCATTAAGAGTCATATTTCACTTCATAATACAAATTAGGGGCAAATTTACCACTCAAAAAGTGTGAATATCGTATTTGCAATTTATTTTCCTTAAGAGTCATATTTTACTTCGAAATACAGATTAGAGGCAAATTTGCCACTCAAAAAATGTGAATATCGTTAAACGAATCTTTCGTTACCTCAAAGGGAAACCTAAGCTGGGTCTTTGGTATCCGATTGATGGAGACTTAGATCTCGTAGCTTATACTGATTCGGATTATGGAGGATGCAATCAGAATAGGAAATCTACGACCGGAGGATGTCAATTCCTAGGAGGTAGATTAGTATCCTGGTAGTGCAAGAAGCAAACCTCGGTAGCCATTTCTACATGTGAAGCTGAGTATGTTGCAGCTGGCAGCTGTTGCTCACAAGTTCTTTGGATTCAACAGCAACTGCGGGATTACGGGTTAAATATAACCAATACTCCTATGATGATTGATAACGAATCTACTATGTCGATCACCAATAATCCGGTGAAGCACAGTAAAACTAAGCATATTGATATTCGACATCATTTTATTAGACATTGTGCTGAGAAGAAATTGATAAAGTTAGTTAAGGTACCATCATTGGATAACTTAGCAGACTTATACACAAAGGCGTTCGACAGAGCAAGATTTGAGACGTTGGTTCAACTGAATGGAATGAGAAATCCAGAGTGATTAGTCTTCCAAGGGTAATTTTGTAATAGTTAGTATTTATGTGTTCATTAAAAAAAAAAAAAAAAAAAAAAAAAAAAAAAAAAAGCGTATGGCATTCATTTGCTTGTTACCTAAGGGGAATCGCCTTCATTTAAGTTTTTATTTGCAAAAACTAAGAGAAATGATAGTACATTAGGAGAATAAGCTTCACAATAATAAGCTTAAGTCCTAAGTATGATATGGTAGTAGGTTCAAATAAAGTTGCTTTAGAACTACAGCGGTTCTATCAGGTATGTGTTTATATTTATTTGATTATACACCTATATCCACAAGTTATAATTTGTCTATTTTTATTAAATCTTTAGATGGCTTCATCATATGATGTACTGGTAGGCAAATTATATGAAATTTTCTAAGCCTTAAGAAGTTAATCAACTACTTGTTTATTATTTTGTGTTACTATTCTATGATGTATGACATTAAGTCTTAATTGTTGAATGATGGTATTGCCATACACTGTTATTATACATATTAATTTGAATTGACAAATAGTAGCAATATGGGTATTAACTTAATTACTGGTAACTTTGTTGTACTAAGTACAGAACTGAAACCTTTAATTAAATTAATATTCTCAAATATATTTTGAATTATGCTAGAAGGGATCTTCTGTTGTACTAAGTACAGACTTAGATAACATAGCATATTCAAAGTATGTTTGATATTTGTCTAACCTTAAAAAATTCAAGTGTATGTTATATGTTTCGAAAAGATACATCATTTAGTAACCGCTACCTTGAAAATTTAATGATGCAGTGTTATGTGTTTTACTTGAATTCTTCAGTATATCATATAATAGGAAGCACTTGATAATACTCATACTAACAATAAAGAGTTTGCTTAGAAAATTGAGTCTAATTTGTTTATGTGGATCATAATACCGGTAATCGTCTTGAACTATCTACAATTAAAATATTCACTTTATGTGAGTAATACATTTATTAATTATGCTATGTGGATAAAGGTACCTAAGATATAGTTTTATAAATATAAATGTATAAATGATAAATTTAGTTGTAATTTTACAATGATTCACTTGAATTTCATGAGGAATGTATACTACCAATCTGCTTAGACTTTTTAATATATAATTAATTGCTTATTCTTACTAATATGATCCCTAAGCAGATAAAATCTTATTTACATTGTATATTTACTTTGTTTCAAAGTGATTAATAAAATGGTACTTGATACCAATGGTTATGTAATTTTGTTTTATCTTATTTTTAATTTTTTTAAAATTTTTGTATTAATTATGTTTACCCTTCGGAATTAAATTATACTGTATATTTTTGAGTTGAACAACGTGACAAATACAAGTTAAAATTAATTATAATTTAGACTTGTAAAATATCGGGTTTTTATTTATACTTAGCATTAAATTCGTATTTTTAATTGTTTCTGCGAGTTGGCATCAACTTGCGAGTCCACTTAAATCTCGCGAATCGGATATGTAGTATAAAGGGGGTCAAACGAGTCAAACCAACCCACCGAACCCACACATACTTCGCGAGTTCAGTAAAGCTTGCGAATCCGTCAAAAAGGCGAAACGAGGCGATTTTCTTTTTTCGTTTGATTTTGAATTTTAGAGTACGGGAACGAGTTATTCAATCCGTAGACCTTATACACCTTCATATTACGAACATTTTGAGGTATAAACCAACGGATTTCACCGTTTAAATTACTCGAAATCGAAGTTTTAATAAGCTTAGGGTTTCGGTTTATAATTCGAACGATTCACGTATATTAAAGGACTATGAGAACACGAATCCTTGTGGTTTATGTTAAATGGATGTTAATAAACGTAAATCAATCGATAGATCATGTTAAAATCAACAGATGAATCGATTTTAATTGGAAATTCGCGACGGCAGTTCATCGAACGAGTTGACAATGTGAATCAACTCGCAGCGAGTTGACTAGCGAATCCATGAGATTAGCGAGTTCACTTCAATAGCTGCTTGATAAGTTTAGCGAGTTGATAACTTTAGCGAGTTGATCAATGTAGCGAGTTGTTGAGTATAGCGAGTTGATAAGCAAAACGAGTTGACCTCACCTCGTTAGGCCAGTTTATGCGAGTCCGGAATTTACAAACATTTTATTTTTTTTGTAATAACTTTTATCTAATTAATTTAAATTAGACTTAAGACTTTTAGTTATAAGTTAAATTTTTATATACGACTTGAGACTATTTTTGTAACAAGTTATATATAATTTCAATTTTAAATTAAGATGTTTGATGAATCTCGATTCATAATACGTAATAGTTTAAATATTTTTAATCGTGCATTAAGTTATATATGTTGTTTGTGTTTATTTTACAGATATGGCTAGAGCATTTGATAAGGGTCACAATATTTTGCTTGATCTGAATCTTGAAGCCAAGCGGGCTGACAGGGTTGCTGATATTTTACGTTTTCTAGCACGATCAAGGATTAGATACGCCATTACGGCCAATCCTCCGATTTCTCAGGCTATTCTGAACGAC
The DNA here is from genome assembly GCA_949592205.1 of Helichrysum umbraculigerum. NCBI lineage: Eukaryota > Viridiplantae > Streptophyta > Magnoliopsida > Asterales > Asteraceae > Helichrysum > Helichrysum umbraculigerum. Next base: position 101,145,270 of record CATIUR010000001.1, read on the forward strand.
TTTTGGACAGATATAGTATACGATGAATCTGTCACCCCACCTGAGATTCGAGCTACGGTTAGTGGACGACCTGTTACCTTTTCAGCTGGTAATCTTCGTGAGATTTTGCAGCTAGGTACCGTAGAACAGGAGAACGGGGATACTGAGTATCCTATGGATTTTATTGAGGGCGCGATAGGGCGTATGGGATATACAGGAGACAGACGTGGACGTCAGTTCCAGAAGCCTCTGGTTATTGGTCAGTGGAGTGTTGGTGCATTTTGTGTGTCAGTCAGTTGGTCAAACTATTGTAATTGTCAAAGTCAATTAGTCTACGAATGTATAGTGTTTAGAGTGTGTATTCGAGTCTGTAAATGAAATATATATAGAATGGTGACATTGTAATTGGGCCTGCGACGTCGGGTCAGACGTCGCAAGGATCTGGGCCTGCGACGTTGGGCCTAACGTCGCAGGGTCCAATAGGTTTCGTATAAATAGCGAGTTTGAAGTCAGTTTAGGGTTGGACGTCGTGAAGAGTGTGAGAGCCGAATTAGAGAGAGGAGAGGCAGAAAAACGTTTTTGTGTGTTTGTGTTTGTAAAGCTTTATTCATCAATTGTTAATATATACAAAAGATTATAGAGAATCGTTTGTGTGTTCGTGAATCATTATCGTTTGTTATTCATTGTTTATACGATCCGATCAGATCTCACGTGTGCGGGACTATCAACTGGTATCAGAGCCGAAGAATCAAGGATTCGTCGGTTTCGGATCGTTATTTTGGGTGTTCTCGATTGATTCGCGAAGGTATTATTTGTTATTAATCGTTTCTAAGTTGATTTGCTTGATTAAGATCGATTTCTGGAGGTGTTTTTGGGTTAGATCGACGTTTGGTTTTCGAAATTTCGTTAGGGTTTCGAAAATTTTCGATTTTTTGGGGTTTTGGCCGCTGCAGCCCGATTGTGCGACGTCACCTGCGACGTCGCTAAGTTTTGCGACGTTACCTGCGACGTCAGCTGCGACGTCGCGTGCGACGTAGTAATTTGGACTTTAATTAGTCTGTGCGACGTACTCTGCGACGTCATCTGCGACGTACCTCTCAACGTCGCATAGTGTGATTTTGCGACGTCCTCTGCGACGTAACTCTCAACGTCGCATTTTCGATTCTTAATTGAGTCATCGGACTTCTGCGACGTACCGCTGCGACGTTGCTATTTTTTCAGCGACATTAACCTCGTTCTAGTTTCGTAAAAAAAAATAAAAAAAAAAAAAAAAAAGTGTTCAATTTTTTGCGTTTTCAAATTTTTTCCATAGTCTTAAAAGTGTTCAATTTTAGGCTAGAAAAAGTTTCATTTTACCCGGCCAATTTTTGACGTTTTCGGACGAAATTTTGGCGGGAAATACGCGAAAATTTTGTAATTTCAACTTTTGTTTTTAGGCTTAGAATAGCTTCATTTTAGTGTCAGAAAAGTTTCGCTACACTCTGTCGGTTTTCGAAATTTTCGAATTCAATTTTGTAGGGAACATTCGTAAATGGCTTTTGGTAACAAAGTGTCTCCTTCTACATCCTTGTTCTATAGTGATTTTGCTAGTTGGAAGATTAAGTTATGCAATTTCATTGAATACAAAGATCCAAATCTGTGGAATTGGTTTAACACCATTGATCTATATGAGCAACCAAGACTCGATGGGGTGCTTAAATCAAGAGCACAAATGTCCGTCAAGGAACGAGCAGAGTTTGATAAAGACAATAGAGCATATGAGATGATTACCAAGTGTTTGCCAGAAGTTGTGATTAATGAATTTAAAAATCAAGCAACTTCTATAAGTTTATGGGATGCTCTTATAGTGGCTTACGATCAAAAGGAAAAGAAGTCAGAGGCTAATATTCAAGTTCCTAGTCTAAATGATACTTCCAGATCTACTTCCAACTCAGCAGCATCTACTTCTACTAGCACTTCATATGCTTCCTATACTTCTCATACAGATCATACAGCTCCTTCAAAGGCTACTGAGGATCATGCTACAATCTTTGCAGCTTTCCTCAACTCTTATGAGACTTTCCTTTCAAAGAAGGCTAGTACTCTACAGCTTACTGAGGAAGACTTTGAACAGATCGATTCTGATGATCTCGAGCAAATGGACATCAAATGGAGCATGGCCATGATAACCCAAAGAACCAAGAAGTTTCTTCAGAGAACGGGTAGAAAAGACCTGGATGATGATGGTGATACAGGTCTTGGTTTTAATAAAAGCAAAGTGAAATGCAAGAACTGTCAGATTCATGGGCACTTTGCTAAGGAGTGTGAGAAAGTAAAATATCCTTCATCTGGATTCACTACTCCTACAGCTCCAACGACTCCAGAGAAGAATACAACATCACAGGCTATGACGGTGTATTCTCAGGGAGTGTTTGATTTTAGTGCACTTCAAGGAGAGGTTCAACACAGTGCGCTTTTGGCAAAGATACATGCGGTACATGATGAACTTAAGGTACCCATAAACTGTGTTTCTTGTTTAACATTGACTGAATCTCTTAAGAATTATCAATATGACAATTTAGAGTTGCGAGAAAAAGTTGTTAAACTCACCGAGTCAAACAAGTTTTTGAAAGCTAATGAATTTCTTTATGAAAAACAAATTGAGGCTTATAAGTTAGACACTGAAAAATACAAGTCTAAAGTTTTTAGCCAACATGATGCTATTAATAGCTATCTTAAAGAAATGGAACTTTTGAATAAAGAACTTTCTGAGCTAAAGTCTGAGTCTGACAATTTTAAAAAGGGAATCACGAATTTCTCAAATTCTCATAAACTCTTCGATGAAATGGTTGACAAGATGAGGACAGATAAAAGTAAAGCGGGACTTGGGTATCCACCTCCCACTAACTATTATCCTAAGCCTGTTAAGGAAGGCACCGAAGAACTTGTGGCTGACTACTCATCATGGTCAGCTACAAAGTCTAAAGAAGCTACATCCAATCCCAAAAGGCAGGCAAAGGAGAAAACTAAACGGACAGAGTATCCCTTGCCTACTTTTGTTAAGTCTGATAATACACCTCCAGTTAGTGTAGAGGAGGGTGTTGAGATAGAGGATCTACCGGAAGAGGCTGAAATCAAAGTTGAAAAAGTTAATGTAAAGCCAGAAAATCATATACTTACCAATGAAACTGTAAAGGTTTCAAATACAAAGGGTAAAAACAAGGTTGAAAATGAATCCAAAAGGGTTCAATATCAAATGAAGGATTCAAATGTAAAATCTAAAAGTGAACAACCTTCAACATCAACTTGTTCAACTTCTGAGGCTTCTACATCAACGTGTACACATAAGTGTTCACGTCCTGTAAATGCCTCATCTTCTAAGCCTCCAACAGTTCATTCTCCACCTCAACCTTTTGTGGGTAATCATTGGAATAGGTCGTACATTGAACGACGTTCTTGTTTCCATTGTGGACAACAAGGACATATAATTAGGGATTGTCGGTTATTATCCCTAGATAGGTTTGGTAGAGGGATGCCAAGAACTTCCTCCTTTAGGAATTCTTATTCAAATTCGTTTTCTAGGCGTGCTTCATATTCGCCTATATCAAGATATGCATCCTCTTCTCCAAAACCCGTGGCTAGAGTAAACAAAGTTGTGTCTAGTAAACCTCAAGTTCAACAGCACAACATTGTTGAAAACAACTCATCTGAATCTACAAAGGTTTGGAAACCAAAATCCACAAACAACACATCAATGAAATCTTCCGAGTTTTTAAAATATCATAAACTCATTGATGTGATGGTTATGGATGATCATGGACAACCCAAGTCTATCAAGGCTTGGGTGTCCCATAAGTACTAACGTTTAATTGTTTGTGGTGGTGCAGTCAGGTTGTTATTAGCTAATATTTTTGTGACTGCAAGGATGTGGATATTTGTTGGAAGATTGTTTTCAAGGTGGTTGTGTGTGATTATTTATGATTGTGATTGGATGAGATTTTCGATGTTACGAGGTGGTAAAAGTGATAACAGGCATTTGATTTGACTTGATATGTGATTTTGATAATTATCTATTTTTATTTGTTACTTAATGCAACAGTCATTCTTTATACTTTTTAGTATTAAAGAAATGCAATGTTGCAAAATTTATTCAATTAAAAAAAATACAAAAATATGTTTAATGTTTAAGGGGAGTATTTTTTGGATTGGATATAAGAATTTGCTGTTCAGGGGGAGTAATTCTGAATATTAAAAATTCTGATTATTTAATTCAGAAATGTGAATAGCAAGATTCTTAAGTCTTGAAAAGATGTTGGATTGTGTGTCTGTAAAACAACTTGGGATATGATAGTACATCGGGTGACATGCATAAAAATGGAAATTTTAAGGTTTATGTTTGATGTGTCAGTAGGTTTATCTGGTATATTTAACACATCTTTTATAAACATTAGCTTCATCATATGATGTATTGGTAGGCATGATACACACCGGTTTGTGAGTGAGTAAGAAGTAATAATAAAACTTGTTTATTACTTTGAGAAAAATGTTATATGATGTATGACATAAGTCTTAATTGATAAATGGAAGTACTATCATACACTGTCATAATTATGTAAATGTAAAATGGGCATATAGTGATAATATGATTATTCGCCTAACTAATGGTGACTATTGTTGTACTCACGTACAGACCTGAATCCATTAGTTATGCAAATAGTCTCAAACTTGTTATGTTCATACTAAGGGACCCTCTGTTGTACTAAGTACAGATCTGGGGCCACTAGTATCTTCATAGTCGGTTTGATGTATGCCTAAATATAAATATCAAGTGTATGTTACGAGAAAACCGAGATAAACTTGGTCTTGTAATCTCTACCTTGTGTGAATATGCAGTGTTTGTTTTACTGAAGTTTATCAGTATATCATATAATAGGTTTCTCAAAATTAATATTCATACTAACAATAAAGGTTAGCTCACAGATACGGATGTAACATGTTTAAGTGGACAAACAATACCGATGATCGTCTTGAACTAATTTTTATAAAAGGTGCTTTAAATATGTCAAGTAAATTTAAAGTGGACAAATATACTGATGATCGAAATAACACTTACTATTTGCTAATAATTGCATGTTGGCCTGATATGATCCCTAAGCAGACTTAAAACAATCCGATCCCCAAATTTATTTTAATCTTTGTTATTTACTTTTCCTTTAAAAAGAAAATACAAAAAGATTTTATTTCTATGTTATTTTCTTCAAACATCACATATCTTGTTAAAGTCAAATATTGAAGATGTAAAGGATGTCGGTTATTCTCCAAAGATTGTGAAGATAATTCTATCGGAGAAGCTGCTGATGATTGAGAGATGGTCACAGAATTTGAAGATTTTATTGTATGATAAATTTGTGTCAGTCACATGAATTTGGACATCAAGATTTCTTGGAAGACCATGCTATCTCAAAGGGGGAGTTTATGATTGTCAAAGACATGAAAGAGTTTGTTGATGAAGACTAATTGAAGACTTATTTGACCAAGCTGATGACAAGGGGGAGTTTGTTGGTGCATTTTGTGTGTCAGTCAGTTGGTCAAACTATTGTAATTGTCAAAGTCAATTAGTCTACAAATGTATAGTGTTTAGAGTGTGTATTCGAGTCTGTAAATGAAATATATATAGAATGGTGACATTGTAATTGGGCCTGCGACGTCGGGTCAGACGTCGCAAGGATCTGGGCCTACGACGTTGGGCCTAACGTCGCAGGGTCCAATAGGTTTTGTATAAATAGCAAGTTTGAAGTCAGTTTAGGGTTGGACGTCGTGAAGAGTGTGAGAGCCGAATTAGAGAGAGGAGAGGCAGAAAAACGTTTTTGTGTGTTTGTGTTTGTAAAGCTTTATTCATCAATTGTTAATATATACAAAAGATTATAGAGAATCGTTTGTGTGTTCGTGAATCATTATCGTTTGTTATTCATTGTTTATACGATCCGATCAGATCTCACGTGTGCGGGACTATCATGGAGGTTTCTTTGGCATGTGATGAATATAGTCTTCGCAGCGAAGAAAGGTGGATTTGATGAGTTGAGTAATGCGATTCTATCAGCTGCACTGTCACTGGTTTATAATAAACCATACAGTTTTTGTGATTATCTTTTTGGTGAGATTGCGAAACAGATATCGGGGTCTGTTAGATCAAGATTTTTGGTTTACCCGCGATTTTGCATGCTGATTATCCGTGCACGTCTACCGGATTTGGCTATACCTGAACCACATCTAGTGGTTAATACGATTGACCATCGTGGGTATAACGCCATGTTCATGCAGACAGTCAGGAAGGAAGGAGTGGTGAAACCGGAAGTTAGACCACTTTTTGGATATGTTGTTGATCCGAACTACGTTGCACCGCCAAATCAAGGATGGTTAGACGTAGCTCCTGATGCTGTTGCTGCTCCTGCTATTGCTGATGTTGTACCCGAACCTGCAGCTGAGGAAGCTCAACCTGAAGATCCACAAGGGCTCCTTGAGGATGTTCTTATTCAGGTTGGTCAGGTGGATCAGCAAGTGAATCCAGATGTTGCTGCACAGGTTGTGCAAGAGGTTTTGGAGCAGAATGATGATGCGACAAATCCTTTGCTTCAAGACATTGAGAGTTATTTAGCACCATCTGCGGTAATCTTTTATTTATGTAATAATATAGATGCTTAGTTGATAGATTGTTTTATTAATCATAGATGCATAATATTATTATATAATGATTCTGATATTAGATATTTAGTAAATTGGATATTATTTCTGATTTTAAAATATAAATATCATTACATGAACAGGAAGCTGAAGCTGAGGCTGCAAATCCCGAAGTTATATTACTTGAGGATGAGCAGATACAGCTTGATAGATCAGTTGAAGTACCAACTGAGGATCCTGTTAGATCATCTAGAGGTCGTGATGGTGAGACGGCTTCAGATGAAGATTCTGATAATACACCTTCTCCTCCTCCATCTGCTTCTGAAAGGAAGAGAAAAGGAAAAGATATTCTGGAGGAAGGTACTGAGGAAGTTGAGATTCCTTTGATGAAGCGTCCGAGAACGCTTATTTTTCAAGAAGGTTAGTATTGATTATAAAAGTTAAATAATCTTAACTTGTTGTTTATCAGGAGTTGAACTGAGACAGTTAATTCTGTATACAGTTGCTCAGGATACACCACAGGTGGAGATGGATGCACCGGTGGTTACTGAATCGATATCTTTACCGCTTCAGGTATGAGATATAAGTTCTATAACTATGAGTGTTATGCAATTAATTAGAGTTTGAGACAGAGTAATCTGTAACAATAACTGATTTTAATTGTGTTTAACTTTACAGCATGAGGTTGCTGATCTAGTTCGTGGAGCTAATTTTCCAACGAACAAAACAGCTAGATTTGCGACAAGCTTGCTTACACAAGCTTTGTCTCAACCTCATACACCGCTTACCAGAGACTGGCATATTGAGTCTCTCACACCGCCTGGACCAAGAACGATACCTGTTACTCCAACGACTGATGCAGAAAGGATTACATCCTTAGAGTCGAGGGTAAAGGATTTGGAGAAGCTTACTTCTCAGATTCCAGAGCTGGTGTCGAGCAATCTTCTTCTTTCACAACAGATTCTCAAGCAGAGTGAATCGTACAATCTGTTGATGAAGACTCATGAGACTTTGCTTGCGGACTTCAACGTACAGAGACTGAAGTTATCTTCTTTAGAGAGTCTGGTCTTGAGATCGCATTCAGGACAGTCTACTCAGGGGGAGATATTGGTATATCTGGAGTCTTGCAGAGAAAATGAGTTGAAGAGGAAGAGAGATCAAGACAAGGACGATGATCCCAATGCACCGAGTGGTGAGCAGACTGGTCCTTCAAAGACTGGTGAGCAAGCTACTATTCAGGGGGAGTCTGGTGCTGGTGCTAGTGGTTCTGGAGTGGATACAAGTGCAGATAAGACTGTACCGGGTGATACTGAAGTTGGTAAGATAGCTTAGTATTATCATAGTACTGTAATATTTGTAATAGTTTGTAGTGAACAAATGTAAACTTAATTATTGTGTAAATATATTTGGCTTAGGGTTATTATTATTTTAAATAAAATATGTTGGGTAATTTAAGTTTATATAATTATGTTAAGATAAAATAGTGATCGAAAGACTTCCGACTCATTGAGTAGTCGAGCGGCGTGTTCCGATTAATTTCGGCGGTCAAGATTTTATGATAACATATGCTTTTTAGATTTGATTATAGACTTAAGACTGTAAGGTATATAAGTAATTAACAAATTAAAAATGTATTCGTATTAACTAGACAAAAGATATATAATTTAAAGGTTAAATTGATAATGAATTAGATCAATTAACACTTGGAAATTATATAAGTTAATTAATAGTAAATTTAAATGTTTGGTGATTATTCACAATCTATTAGAATTTAAAATTAATTAATATTTGTTAAGTAGACTTAAGAAATTTTGGATTGATTCAGGGTAATCAATAAAATATTTTATAAGTTATATGTAAATTGCGTTTATATTTTAGGTTAAAATATACAAAAGAATTAATAAAGAAATTCTTAGGTTGATTCAGGGAAATTGATAAGAGAATTTTAATTATTAATATTTATTTGTATTTATGGTTTTCTCTTCGGATTGGAGATGCTTGATCTATCTGATTCGGAAGATGATATTTTTGATGAGATAGATGAAGACATTGATTATGATCTTGAGGAAGGAGAATTCCAACCACCTACTGATTGGACTGCTGTACCTGAGAATGTGCAAGACATGGGTGTAGATCTAGATGCAAACATTGATGAACACCATGTGAGCCCATCTAGGACAGAAGTTGTTATTGAAAATGAACAAGGTCCAACAATTGTCGATATAGATGAAGATATTGATGATTCAACCTCTGATGAAGAAGAAGAAGTTTTTGTTCAAACCAAAAATCCTGCTGTTGTACTTAGGAAACTTCCAAAGAAGAAGAAGAAGATTGGAATTTCTGAAGTTGATGTTACGAAAAAGCGTGTACCACGTAAAGGGATTATTGGTTGGTACTTTGACTCAGAACTAAAGCTTTTTGCGATCAAAAGGTTTGACGGAGTTCAATATTTTGAAAGAAAGCTAGCAGTTTTTAGTTCTCTACCACGTTATGAAATACGTGATTTGGCTAGATTAGAGATTAACAATCCAAGTCGTGATGATTATGCTGATCGTGTTGAAAGAATCATTAGACATGAGGTTGGTACAAATAAGTTTGTTCAGATTAAGCCAAGAAAGGGAAAAACTGTGAAATTACAAGAGAGAAGTCAAAGAACAGGAAGAAGAAGAAGGAAGAAGATATATCCAGCTGTTAGATGCATACAGCAGATTCCACTGAAGAAAATGCCACAAGATATTCTGGGTAATATGAAGAGATGGCATGTAGATTCAGGAACTGGAGAAGCTGTTATGGTTGAAGCTGATGATGAGGTTGACGGTGGTGAAAGAGAAATCTTCAGAGTCTATGACCATCGACACCTAATGAACATGTCGAAGAAAGATTTGATTAAGTTGAATGAAAATAGAATCTTGACGACAGATGCATGGGGTGATTTGGGACGAGATTATCAGATGATGGTTAAGACGTGTATCAAGATGAAGATTTACGCAGGCAGTAAGATTTACAAATAAAGACCAAAGACAAGCGTGAAGATAAAGACGCTAGAGCTATTGTCAAGGGGGAGTCTGTTGGGACATAGATTGTGACAACAGATCTAGCTTGAAATAGGACTAGTGTAATTATTATTGTGTTTGTATATTGGTTTGGATTTGTAAAAGAATATTTGTTTTGTTAGTGATATTCGTTAAACATATTGTTTTGTTAAGTTAGACGAATAATTAAATACAAAATAAATAATAGACGTTTGATGCGTAGCGAGTCGAGATATCAGGTCGCAGCGAGTCGAGCTGTGAGGTGAGATCTGAACTCGTGAGGTATCAGTCTGGCGAGCCGAGCTCTGTGTTGGGCTTGGGCTGCGAGTTGGACTGAACTCGCAGGCCCATGCGAGCCGAGACGACTGGACGTATATATTGTTTTTTACTTTGTGAAAAACATAACTTTTTGATACTTTTGCGATTCTGCGAACTCAACAAATCCAGAGAAAATTAAACCTAAAGGCTAGGCTTTGACAATTCGTTGTTTAAAGCTAAGTCTTACTAAACGCAATACGAACATATTCGTTGTTAGTAAGATAACACCGTATTAAGGGATTCCGCACCTTAATACTACAGATAACGAAGTTATCGATCCTAAAACTAGGGGACTTACAAACGCATTTGACGTAAGGTAATTAATCGATGCTTAGACCCCACTTGAGATCTCAAACAGTAAAATCCTTTTCTAAACTTTTATGTTCAAATGCATCACAATTTAACCGACAATTATATATATAAAATCCAGAGTTTATTAACACAATGACTCACCCTATATAAATAGGTAAACTTAACCATTGACATGAGTTGATGGCGAAGAGTAAAAGGAGAAATCTAGGAAAACGCAACATTTTTTCTTGTGTCGTATGTAGAAGTTATAAGTTACTCCGTATAAGTTAGTTATTATAAGAGGGTTATTAGGGATAGAGTTGTGATTTTGTAAATGGATAGATTGTTTTATGTTCCAATCACCTCAAAATTGGACGGAAAAGATTTATACTAAAAAGCCCATCCAAATACATTCCTCTCCATTCCTTTCTTTCCTATAAAAAAACTCGAGAATGACTTTTTGTTATTTTTTCCATTGAAATCCTTTCCTTTCCACCAAAAAAAAACTCGAGAATGCAGTGTAAGAGTCATATTTCACATCCAAATACAAATTAGGGGCGAATTTGCTACTCAAAAAGTGTGAATATCATATTTGCAACATATTTTCCTTAAGAGTTATATTTCACTTCGAAATACAAATTAGGGGCGAATTTGCCACTCAAAAAGTGTGAAAATGGTATTTGCAATTTATTTTCTTTATGAGTCATATTTTACATCCAAATACAAATTAGGGGCGAATTTGCCACTCAAAAAGTGTGAATATCGTATTTGCAATTTATTTTCTTTAAGAGTCATATTTCACCTCCAAATACAAATTAGGGGCAAATTTGCCACTCAAAAAGTGTGAATATCGTATTTGCAATTTCTTTTTCTTAAGAGTCATATTTCACATTCAAATACAAATTAGGGGCGAATTTGCCATTCAAAAAGTGTGAATATCATATTTGCAACTTATTTTCATTTCACATCCAAATACAAATTAGAGGCAAATTTGCAACTCAAAAAGTGTAAATATCGTATTTGCAATTTATTTTCCTTAAGAGTCATATTTCACATCCAAATACAAATTATGGGCGAATTTGCCAGTCAAAAAGTGTGAATATCGTATTTGCAATTTATTCTCTTTAAGAGTCATATTTCACATCCAAATACAAATTAGGGGCAAATTTGCAACTCAAAAATTGTGAATATCGTATTTGCAACTTATTTTCATTAAGAATCATATTTCACTTCGCAATACAAATTAGGTGCAAATTTACCACTCAAAAAGTATGAATATCGTATTTGCAATTTATTTTCCTTAAGAGTCATATTTTACTTCGAAATACAAATTAGGGGCAAATTTGCCACTCAAAAAATGTGAATATCGTATTTGCAATTTATTTTCCTTAAGTGTCATATTTCACATCCAAATACAAATTAGGGGCGAATTTGCTACTCAAAAAGTGTGAATATCGTATTTGCAAATTATTTTCCTTAAGTAATATTTCACTTCGAAATACAAATTAGGGGCAAATTTGCCACTCAAAAAGTGTGAAAATGGTATTTGCAATTCATTTACCTTATGAGTCATATTTTTCACATCCAAATACAAATTAGGGGCGAATTTGCCACTCAAAAGGTGTGAATATCGTATTTGCAATTTCTTTTCTTTAAGAGTCATATTTCACCTCCAAATACAAATTAGGAGCAAATTTGCCACTCAAAAAGTGTGAATATCGTATTTGCAATTTCTTTTTCTTAAGAGTCATATTTCACATTCAAATACAAATTAGGGGCGAATTTGCCACTCAAAAAGTGTGAATATCGTATTTGGAACTTATTTTCATTAAGAGTCATATTTCACTTCGCAATACAAATTAGGGGCAAATTTACCACTCAAAAAGTGTGAATATCGTATTTGCAATTTATTTTCCATAAGAGTCATATTTCACATCCAAATACAAATTAGGGTCAAATTTGCCATTCCAAAAGTGTGAATATCGTATTTGAAATTTATTTTCTTTAAGAGTCAAATTTCACATCCAAATACAAATTATGGGCGAATTTGACACTCAAAAAATGTGAATATCGTATTTGCAACTTATTTTCCTTAAGAGTCATATTTCACTTCGAAATACAAATTATGGGCAAATTTGCCACTCAAAAAGTGTGAAAATGGTATTTGCAATTTATTTTCCTTAAGAGTCATATTTCACATCCAAATACAAATTAGGGGCTAATTTGCCACTCAAAAAGTGTGAATATCGTATTTGCAATTTATTTTCTTTAAAAGTCATATTTCACCACCAAATACAAATTAGGGGCAAATTTGCCACTCAAAAAGTGTGAATATCGTATTTGGAATTTATTTTTCTTAAGAATCATATTTCACATCCAAATACAAATTAGGGGCGAATTTGCCACTCAAAAAGTGTGAATATCGTATTTGCAACTTATTTTCATTAATTGTCATATTTCACCTCGCAATACAAATTAGGGGCAAATTTACCACTCAAAAAGTGTGAATATCGTATTTGAAATTTATTTTCCTTAAGAATCATATTTCACATCCAAATACAAATTAGGGGCAAATTTACCAATAAAAAAGTGTAAATATCGTATTTGCAATTTATTTTCTTTAAGAGTCATTTTTCACATCCAAATACAAATTAGGGGCAAATTTGCCACTCAAAAAATATGAATATCGTATTTGCAATTTATTTTCCTTAAGAGTCATATTTCACATCCAAATACAAATTAGGGGCGAATTTACTAGTCAAAAAGTGTGAATATCGTATTTGCAAAATATTTTCCTTAAGAGTCATATTTCGCTTCGAAATACAAATTAGGGGCAAATTTGCCACACAAAAAGTGTGAATATCGTATTTGCAATTTATTTTCCTTAAGTGTCATATTTCACATCCAAATACAAATTAGGGGCGAATTTGCCACTCAAAAAGTGTGAATATCGTATTTGCAACTTATTTTCATTTCACATCCAAATACAAATTAGAGGCAAATTTGCCACTCAAAAAATTTATATATAGTATTTGCATTTTATTTTCCTTAAGAGTCATATTTCTCCTCCAAATACAAATTAGGGGCGAATTTGCCACTCAAAAAGTGTGAATATCGTATTTGCAATTTATTCTCTTTAAGAGTCATATTTCACATCCAAATACAAATTATGGGCAAATTTGCAACTCAAAAAATGTGAATATCGTATTTGCAACTTATTATCATTAAGAATCATATTTCACTTCGCAATACAAATTAGGTGCAAATTTACCACTCAAAAAGTGTGAATATCGTATTTGCAATTTATTTTCCTTAAGAGTCATATTTTACTTCGAAATACAAATTATGGGCAAATTTGTCACTCAAAAAATGTGAATATCGTATTTGCAATTTATTTTCCTTAAATGTCATATTTCACATCCAAATACAAATTAGGGCGAATTTGCTACTCAAAAAGTGTGAATATCGTATTTGCAAATTATTTTCCTTAAGAGTCATATTACACTTCGAAATACAAATTAGGGGCAAATTTGCCCTCAAAAAGTGTGAAAATGGTATTTGCAATTTATTTTTCTTAAGAACCATATTTCACATCCAAAAACAAATTAGAGGCGAATTTGCCACTCAAAAAGTGTGAATATCGTATTTGCAATTTATTTTCTTTAAGAGTCATATTTCACCTCCAAATACAAATTAGGGGCAAATTTGCCACTCAAAAAGTGTGAATTTCGTATTTGCAATTTCTTTTTCTTAAGATTCATATTTCACATCCAAATACAAATTATGGGAGAATTTGCCACTCAAAATGTGTGAATATCATATTTGCAACTTATTATAATTAAGAGTCATATTTCACTTCGCAATACAAATTAGGGGCAAATTTACCACTCAAAAAGTGTGAATATCGTATTTGCATTATTTTCTTTAAGAGTCATATTTCACTTCGAAATACAAATTAGAGGCAAATTTGCCACTCAAAAAATGTGAATACCGTATTTGCAATTTATTTTCCTTAAGAGTCATATTTCACATCCAAATACAAATTAGGGGCGAATTTGCCACTCAAAAAGTGTAAATATCGTATTTGCAACTTATTTTCCTTAAGAGTCATATTTCACCTCGCAATACAAATTAGGGGCAAGTTTACCACTCAAAAAGTGTGAATATCGTATTTGCATTATTTTCCTTAAGAGTCATATTTCACTTCGAAATACAAATTAGAGGCAAATTTGCAACTCAAAAAATGTGAATATCGTATTTGCAATTTATTTTACTTAAGGGTCATATTTCACATTCAAAAATAAATTAGGGGCGAATTTGCCACTCAAAAAGTGTGAATATCGTATTTGCAACTTATTTTCCTTAAGAGTCATATTTCACTTCGAAATACAAATTAGGGACAAATTTGCCACTCAAAAAGTGTGAAAATGTTATTTGCAATTTATTTTCCTTAAGAGTCATATTTCACTTCCAAAAATAAATTAGGGGCGAAATTGCCACTCAGAAAGTGTGAATATCGTATTTGCAATTTATTTTCTTTAAGAGTCATATTTCACATTCAAATACAAATTAGGGGCGAATTTGCTACTCAAAAAGTGTGAATATCGTATTTGCAACTTATTTTCCTTTAGAGTCATATTTCACTTCGAAATACAAATTAGGGGCAAATTTGCCAATCAAAAAGTGTGAATATCGTATTTGCAACTTATTTTCATTAAGAGTCATATTTCACCTCGCAATACAAATTAGGGGCAAATTTGCCACTCAAAAAGTGTGAATATCGTATTTGCAACTTATTTTCATTAAAAGTCATATTTCACTCCGCAATACAAATTAGGGGCAAATTTACCACTCAAAAAGTGTGAATATCGTATTTTCAATTTATTTTTCTTAAGAGTCATATTTCACATCCAAATACAACAAATTAGGGGCAAATTTGCCACTCAAAAAGTGTGAATATCGTATTTGCAATTTATTTTCCTTAAGAGTCATATTTCACATCCAAACACAAATTAGGGGCGAATTTGCCACTCAAAAAGTGTGAATATCGTATTTCCAATTTATTCTCTTTAAGAGTCATATTTCACATTCAAATACAAATTAGGGGCAAATTTGCCACTCAAAAAGTGTGAATATCGTATTTGCAACTTATTTTCATTAAGAATCATATTTCACTTCGCAATACAAATTAGGGGCAAATTTACCACTCAAAAAGTGTGAATATCGTATTTGCAATTTATTTTCCTTAAGAGTCATATTTCACATCCAAATACAAATTAGGGGCGAATTTGCCACTCAAAAAGTGTGAATATCGTATTTGCAACTTATTTTCAATAAAAGTCATATTTCACTTCGCAATACAAATTAGGGGCAAATTTACCACTCAAAAAGTGTGAATATCGTATTTGCAATTTATTTTCCTTAAGAGTCATATTTCACATCCAAATACAACTAATTAGGGGCAAATTTGCACTCAAAAAGTGTGAATATCGTATTTGCAATTTATTTTCCTTAAGAGTCATATTTCACATCCAAACACAAATTAGGGGCGAATTTGCCACTCAAAAAGTGTGAATATCTTATTTCCAATTTATTCTCTTTAAGAGTCATATTTCACATCCAAATATAAATTAGGGGCAAATTTGCCACTCAAAAAGTGTGAATATCATATTTGCAACTTATTTTCATTAAGAATCATATTTCACTTCGTAATACAAATTAGGGGCGAATTTGCTACTCAAAAAGTGTGAATTTCGTATTTGCAAAATATTTTCCTTAAGAGTCATATTTCACTTCGAAATACAAATTAGGGGCGAATTTGCCACACAAAAAGTGTGAAAATGGTATTTGCAATTTATTTTCCTTATGAGTCATGTTACACATCCAAATACAAATTAGGGGCGAATTTGTCACTCAAAAAGTGTGAATATCGTATTTGCAATTTATTTTTCTTAAGAATCATATTTCACATCCAAATACAAATTAGGGGCGAATTTGTCACTCAAAAAGTGTGAATATCGTATTTGCAACTTATTTTCATTAAGTGACATATTTCACCTCGCAATACAAATTAGGGGCAAATTTACCACTCAAAAAGTTTGAATATCGTATTTGCAATTTATTTTACTTAAGAGTCATATTTCACATCCAAATACAAATTAGGGGCAAATTTACCACTCAAAAATTGTGAATATCGTATTTGCAAATTATTTTCCTTAAATGTCATATTTCACATCCAAATACAAATTAGTGGCGAATTTGCTACTCAAAAAGTGTGAATATCGTATTTGCAAATTATTTTCCTTAAGAGTCATATTTCACATCCAAATACAAATTATGGGCGAATTTGCCACTCAAAAAGTGTGAATATCGTATTTGCAACTTATTTTCCTTAAGAGTCATATTTCACTTCGAAATACAAATTAGAGGCAAATTTGCCACTCAAAAAGTGTGAAAATGGTATTTTCAATTTATTTTCCTTAAGAGTCATATTTCACATCCAAATTCAAATTAGGGGCGAATTTGCCAATCAGAAAGTGTGAATATCGTATTTGCAAATTATTTTCTTTTAGAATCATATTTCACCTCCAAATACAAATTAGGGGCGAATTTGCCACTCAAAAAGTGTGAATATCGTATTTGCAACTTATTTTCATTAAGTGACATATTTCACCTCGCAATACAAATTAGGGGCAAATTTACCACTCAAAAAGTTTGAATATCGTATTTGCAATTTATTTTATTTAAGAGTCATATTTCACATCTAAATACAAATTAGGGGCAAATTTACCACTCAAAAAGTGTAAATATCCTATTTGCAATTTATTTTCTTTAAGAGTCATATTTCACATCCAAATAAAAATTAGGCGCAAATTTGCCACTCAAAAAGTGTGAATATCGTATTTTCAAATTATTTTCTTTAAGAGTCATATTTCACCTCCAAATACAAATTAGGGGCAAATTTGCCACTCAAAAAGTGTGAATATCGTATTTGCAATTTCTTTTTCTTAAGAGTCACATTTCACATTCAAATACAAATTAGGGGCGAATTTGCCACTCAAAAAGTGTGAATATCGTATTTGCAATTTCTTTTTCTTAAGAGTCATATTTCACATTCAAATACAAATTAGGGGCGAATTTGCCACTCAAAAAGTGTGAATATCGTATTTGCAACTTATTTTCATTAAGAGTCATATTTCACTTCGCAATACAAATTAGGGGCAAATTTACCACTCAAAAAGTGTGAATATCGTATTTGCAATTTATTTTCCTTAAGAGTCATATTTCACATCCAAATACAAATTAGGGTCAAATTTGCCATTCCAAAAGTGTGAATATCGTATTTGCAATTTATTTTCTTTAAGAGTCATATTTCACATCCAAATACAAATTATGGGCGAATTTGCCACTCAAAAAGTGTGAATATCGTATTTGCAACTTATTTTCCTTAAGAGTCATATTTCACTTCGAAATACAAATTAGGGGCAAATTTGCCACTCAAAAAGTGTGAAAATGGTATTTGCAATTTATTTTCCTTAAGAGTCATATTTCACATCCAAATACAAATTAGGGGCGAATTTGCCACTCAGAAAGTGTGAATATCGTATTTGCAATTTATTTTTTTTAAGAGTCATATTTCACCTACAAATACAAATTAGGGGCGAATTTGCCACTCAAAAAGTGTGAATATCGTATTTGCAACTTATTTTCATTAAGTGTCATATTTCACCTCGCAATACAAATTAGGGGCAAATTTACCACTCAAAAAGTGTGAATATCGTATTTACAATTTATTTTCCTTAAGAGTCATATTTCACATCCAAATACAAATTAGGGGCAAATTTACCACTCAAAAAGTGTAAATATCGTATTTGCAATTTATTTTCTTTAAGAGTCATTTTTCACATCCAAATACAAATTAGGGGCAAATTTGCCACTCAAAAAATGTGAATATCGTATTTGCAATTTATTTTCCTTAAGAGTCATATTTCACATCCAAATACAAATTAGGGGCGAATTTGCTACTCAAAAAGTGTGAATATCGTATTTGCAAAATATTTTACTTAAGAGTCATATTTCACTTCGAAATACAAATTAGGGGCAAATTTGCCACTCAAAAAGTGTGAATATCGTATTTGCAATTTATTTTCCTAAAGAGTCATATTTCACATCCAAATACAAATTAGCGGCGAATTTGCCACTCAAAAAGTGTGAATATCGTATTTGCAACTTATTTTCATTTCACATCCAAATACAAATTAGAGGCAAATTTGCCGCTCAAAAAGTTTATATATCGTATTTGCAATTTATTTTACTTAAGAGTCATATTTCACCTCCAAATACAAATTAGGGGCGAATTTGACACTCAAAAAATGTGAATATCGTATTTGCAATTTATTCTCTTTAAGAGTCATATTTCACCTCCAAATACAAATTAGGGGCAAATTTGCAACTCAAAAAGTGTGAATATCGTATTTGCAAATTATTTTCCTTAAGAGTCATATTACACTTCGAAATACAAATTAGGGGCGAATTTGCCACTCAAAAAGTGTGAATATCGTATTTGCAACTTATTCTCTTTAAGAGTCATATTTCACCTCCAAATACAAATTAGGGGCAAATTTGCCACTCAAAAAGTGTGAAAATGGTATTTGCAATTTATTTTCCTTAAGAGTTATATTTCACTTCGAAATACAAATTAGGGGCGAATTTGCCACTCAAAAAGTGTGAAAATAGTATTTGCAATTTATTTTCCTTATAAGTCATATTTCACATCCAAATACAAATTAGGGGCGAATTTGTCACTCAAAAAATGTGAATATCGTATTTGCAATTTATTTTTCTTAAAAATCATATTTCACATCCAAATACAAATTAGGGGCGAATTTGTCACTCAAAAAGTGTGAATATCGTATTTGCAACTTATTTTCCTTAAGAGTCATATTTTACTTCGAAATACAAATTAGAGGCAAATTTGCCACTCAAAAAATGTGAATATCGTATTTGCAATTTATTTTCCTTAAGAGTCATATTTCACATCCAAATACAAATTAGGGGCGAATTTGCCACTCAAAAAGTGTGAATATCGTATTTCCAACTTATTTTCCTTAAGAGTCATATTTCACTTCGAAATACAAATTAGGGGCAAATTTGCCACTCAAAAAGTGTGAAAATGGTATTTGCAATTTATTTTTCTTAAGAGTCATATTTCACATCCAAATTCAAATTAGGGGCGAATTTGCCACTCAGAAAGTGTGAATATCGTATTTGCAATTCCTTTTTCTTAAGAGTCATATTTCACATCCAAATACAAATTAGGGGCGAATTTGCCACTCAAAAAGTGTGAATATCGTATTTGCAACTTGTTTTCTTTCACATCCAAATACAAATTAGAGGCAAATTTGCCGCTCAAAAAGTTTATATATCGTATTTGCAATTTATTTTCCTTAAGAGTCATATTTCACCTCCAAATACAAATTAGGGGCGAATTTGACACTCAAAAATTGTGAATATCGTATTTGCAATTTATTCTCTTTAAGAGTCATATTTCATCTCCAAATACAAATTAGGGGCAAATTTGCAACTCAAAAAGTGTGAATATCGTATTTGCAACTTATTTTCATTAAGAAACATATTTCACTTCGCAATACAAATTAGGTGCAAATTTACCACTCAAAAAGTGTGAATATCGTATTTGCAATTTATTTTCCTTAAGAGTCATATTTTACTTCGAAATATAAATTAGGGGCAAATTTGCCACTCAAAAAATGTGAATATCGTATTTGCAATTTATTTTCCTTAAATGTCATATTTCACATCCAAATACAAATTAGGGGCGAATTTGCTACTCAAAAAGTGTGAATATCGTATTGGCAAATTATTTTCCTTAAGAGTCATATTACACTTCGAAATACAAATTAGGGGCAAATTTGCCCTCAAAAAGTGTGAAAATGGTATTTGCAATTTATTTTCCTTAAGAGTCATATTTACATCCAAATACAAATTAGGGGCGAATTTGCCACTCAAAAAGTGTGAATATCGTATTTGCAATTTATTTTCTTTAAGAGTCATATTTCACCTCCAAATACAAATTAGGGGCAAATTTGCCACTCAAAAAGTGTGAATATCGTATTTGCAATTTATTTTCCTTAAGAGTCATATTTCACATCCAAATACAAATTAGGGGCGAATTTGCCACTCAAAAAGTGTGAATATCGTATTTGCAACTTATTTTCCTTAAGAGTCATATTTCACTTCGAAATACAAATTAGGGCAAATTTGCCACTCAAAAAGTGTGAAAATGGTATTTGCAGTTTATTTTCCTTAAGAGTCATATTTTACTTCGGAATACAAATTAGAGGCAAATTTGCCACTCAAAAAGTGTGAATATCGTATTTGGAACTTATTTTCCTTAAGAGTCATATTTCACTTCGAAATACAAATTAGGGGCAAATTTGCCACTCAAAAAGTGTGAAAATGGTATTTGCAATTTATTTTCCCTAAGAGTCATATTTCACATCCAAATTCAAATTAGAGGCGAATTTGCCACTCAGAAAGTGTGAATATCGTATTTGCAATTTATTTTCTTTAAGAGTCATATTTCACCTCCAAATACAAATTAGGGGCAAATTTGCCACTCAAAAAGTGTGAATATCGTATTTGCAATTTCTTTTTCTTAAGAGTCATATTTCACATCCAAATACAAATTAGGGGCGAATTTGCCACTCAAAAAGTGTGAATATCGTATTTACAAATTATTTTCATTAAGAGTCATATTTCACTTCATAATACAAATTAGGGGCAAATTTATCACTCAAAAAGTGTGAATATCGTATTTGCAATTTATTTTCCTTAAGAGTCATATTTTACTTCGAAATACAAATTAGAGTCAAATTTGCCACTCAAAAAATGTGAATATCGTATTTGCAATTTATTTTCTTAAGAGTCATATTTCACATCCAAATACAAATTAGGGGCGAATTTGCCACTCAGAAAGTGTGAATATCGTATTTGCAACTTATTTTCATTAAAAGTCATATTTCACTTCGCAATACAAATTAGGGGCAAATTTGCTACTCAAAAAGTGTGAATATCGTATTTGCAATTTATTTTCCTTAAGAGTCATATTTCACATCCAAATACAAATTAGGGGCGAATTTGCCACTCAAAAAGTGTGAATATCGTATTTGCAACTTATTTTCCTTAAGAGTCATATTTCACTTCGAAATACAAATTAGGGCAAATTTGCCACTCAAAAAGTGTGAAAATGGTATTTGCAGTTTATTTTCCTTAAGAGTCATATTTCACATCCAAATTCAAATTAGGGGCGAATTTGCCACTCAGAAAGTGTGAATATCGTATTTGCAATTTATTTTCTTTAAGAGTCATATTTCACCTCCAAATACAAATTAGGGGCAAATTTGCCACTCAAAAAGTGTGAATATCGTATTTGCAATTTATTTTTCTTAAGAATCATATTTCACATCCAAATACAAATTAGGGGCGAATTTGTCACTCAAAAAGTGTGAATATCGTATTTGCAACTTATTTTCATTAAGTGACATATTTCACCTCGCAATACATATTAGGGGCAAATTTACCACTCAAAAAGTTTGAATATCGTATTTGCAATTTATTTTCCTTAAGAGTCATATTTTACTTCGAAATACAAATTAGAGTCAAATTTGCCACTCAAAAAATGTGAATATCGTATTTGCAATTTATTTTCTTAAGAGTCATATTTCACATCCAAATACAAATTAGGGGCGAATTTGCCACTCAGAAAGTGTGAATATCGTATTTTCAATTTATTTTCCTTACGAGTCATATTTCACTTCGAAATACAAATTAGGGGCAAATTTGCCATTAAAAAAATGTGAATATCGTATTTGCAATTTATTTTCCTTAAGAGTCATATTTCACATCCAAATACAAATTAGGGGCGAATTTGCCATTCAAAAAGTGTGAATATCGTATTTGCAACTTATTTTCCTTAAGAGTCATATTTCACATCCAAATACAAATTAGGGGCAATTTTGCCACTCAAAAAGTGTGAAAATGGTATTTGCAATTTATTTTCCTTAAGAGTCATATTTCAAATCCAAAAATAAATTAGGGGCAAATTTGACACTCAAAAAGTGTAAATATCGTATTTGCAATTTATTTTCTTTAAGAGTCATATTTCACATCCAAATAAAAATTATGGGTAAATTTGCCACTCAAAAAGTGTGAATATCTTATTTTCAATTTATTTTCCTTACGAGTCATATTTCACTTCGAAATACAAATTAGGGGCAAATTTGTCACTCAAAAAATGTGAATATCGTATTTGTAATTTATTTTCCTTAAGAGTCATATTTCACATCTAAATACAAATTAGGTGCGAATTTGCCACTCAAAAAGTGTGAATATCGTATTTGGAACTTATTTTCCTTAAGAGTCATATTTCACTTCGAAATACAAATTAGGGGCAAATTTGCCACTCAAAAAGTGTGACAATGGTATTTGCAATTTATTTTCCTTAAGAGTCATATTTCACATCCAAATTTAAATTAGGGGCGAATTTGCCACTCAGAAAGTGTGAATATCGTATTTGCAATTTATTTTCTTTAAGAGTCATATTTCACCTCCAAATACAAATTAGGGGCAAATTTGCCACTCAAAAAGTGTGAATATCGTATTTGCAATTTCTTTTTCTTAAGAGTCATATTTCACATCCAAATACAAATTAGGGGCGAATTTGCCACTCAAAAAGTGTGAATATCGTATTTGAAAATTATTTTCATTAAGAGTCATATTTCACTTCATAATACAAATTAGGGGCAAATTTATCACTCAAAAAGTGTGAATATCGTATTTGCAATTTATTTTTCTTAAGAGTCATATTTTACTTCGAAATACAAATTAGAGTCAAATTTGCCACTCAAAAAATGTGAATATCGTATTTGCAATTTATTTTCCTTAAGAGTCATATTTCACATCCAAATACAAATTAGGGGCGAATTTGCCACTCAGAAAGTGTGAATATCGTATTTGCAACTTATTTTCATTAAAAGTCATATTTCACTTCGCAATACAAATTAGGGGCAAATTTGCTACTCAAAAAGTGTGAATATCGTATTTGCAATTTATTTTCCTTAAGAGTCATATTTCACATCCAAATACAAATTAGGGGCGAATTTGCCACTCAAAAAGTGTGAATATCGTATTTGCAACTTATTTTCCTTAAGAGTCATATTTCACTTCGAAATACAAATTAGGGCAAATTTGCCACTCAAAAAGTGTGAAAATGGTATTTGCAATTTATTTTCCTTAAGAGTCATATTTCACATCCAAATTCAAATTAGGGGTGAATTTGCCACTCAGAAAGTGTGAATATCGTATTTGCAATTTATTTTCTTTAAGAGTCATATTTCACCTCCAAATACAAATTAGGGGCAAATTTGCCACTCAAAAAGTGTGAATATCGTATTTGCAATTTCTTTTTCTTAAGAATCATATTTCACATCCAAATACAAATTAGGGGCGAATTTGTCACTCAAAAAGTGTGAATATCGTATTTGCAACTTATTTTCATTCGCAATACATATTAGGGGCAAATTTACCACTCAAAAAGTTTGAATATCGTATTTGCAATTTATTTTACTTAAGAGTCATATTTCACATCCAAATACAAATTAGGGGCAAATTTACCCCTCAAAAAGTGTAAATATCGTATTTGCAATTTATTTTCTTTAAGAGTCATATTTCACATCCAAATAAAAATTAGGGGCAAATTTGCCACTCAAAAAATGTGAATATCGTATTTGCAATTTATTTTCCTTAAGAGTCATATTTCACATCCAAATACAAATTAGGGGCGAATTTGCCACTCAGAAAGTGTGAATATCGTATTTGCAACTTATTTTCATTAAAAGTCATATTTCACTTCGCAATACAAATTAGGGGCAAATTTGCTACTCAAAAAGTGTGAATATCGTATTTGCAATTTATTTTCCTTAAGAGTCATATTTCACATCCAAATACAAATTAGGGGCGAATTTGCCACTCAAAAAGTGTGAATATCGTATTTGCAACTTATTTTCCTTAAGAGTCATATTTCACTTCGAAATACAAATTAGGGCAAATTTGCCACTCAAAAAGTGTGAAAATGGTATTTGCAATTTATTTTCCTTAAGAGTCATATTTCACATCCAAATTCAAATTAGGGGTGAATTTGCCACTCAGAAAGTGTGAATATCGTATTTGCAATTTATTTTCTTTAAGAGTCATATTTCACCTCCAAATACAAATTAGGGGCAAAATTGCCACTCAAAAAGTGTGAATATCGTATTTGCAATTTCTTTTTCTTAAGAATTATATTTCACATCCAAATACAAATTAGGGGCAAATTTGTCACTCAAAAAGTGTGAATATCGTATTTGCAACTTATTTTCATTCGCAATACATATTAGGGGCAAATTTACCACTCAAAAAGTTTGAATATCGTATTTGCAATTTATTTTACTTAAGAGTCATATTTCACATCCAAATACAAATTAGGGGCAAATTTACCCCTCAAAAAGTGTAAATATCGTATTTGCAATTTATTTTCTTTAAGAGTCATATTTCACATCCAAATAAAAATTAGGGGCAAATTTGCCACTCAAAAAGTGTGAATATCGTATTTTCAATTTATTTTCCTTACGAGTCATATTTCACTTCGAAATACAAATTAGGGGCAAATTTGCCATTTAAAAAATGTGAATATCGTATTTGCAATTTATTTTGCTTAAGAGTAATATTTCACATCCAAATACAAATTAGGGGCGAATTTGCCATTCAAAAAGTGTGAATATCGTATTTGCAACTTATTTTCCTTAAGAGTCATATTTCACATCCAAATACAAATTAGGGGCAAATTTGCCACTCAAAAAGTGTGAAAATGGTATTTGCAATTTATTTTCCTTAAGAGTCATATTTCAAATCCAAAAATAAATTAGGGGCAAATTTGACACTCAAAAAGTGTAAATATCGTATTTGCAATTTATTTTCTTTAAGAGTCATATTTCACATAAAAATAAAAATTATGGGTAAAATTGCCACTCAAAAAGTGTGAATATCTTATTTTCAATTTATTTTCCTTACGAGTCATATTTCACTTCGAAATACAAATTAGGGGCAAATTTGTCACTCAAAAAATGTGAATATCGTATTTGTAATTTATTTTCCTTAAGAGTCATATTTCACATCTAAATACAAATTAGGGGCGAATTTGCCACTCAAAAAGTGTGAATATCGTATTTGGAACTTATTTTCCTTAAGAGTCATATTTCACATCCAAATACAAATTAGGGGCAAATTTGCCACTCAAAAAGTGTGAAAATGGTATTTGCAATTTATTTTCCTTAAGAGTCATATTTCACATCCAAATTCAAAATAGGGGCGAATTTGCCACACAGAAAGTGTGAATATCGTATTTGCAATTTATTTTCTTTAAGAGTCATATTTCACATCCAAATAAAAATTAGGGGCAAATTTTGCCACTCAAAAAGTGTGAATATCGTATTTTCAATTTATTTTCCTTACGAGTCATATTTCACTTCGAAATACAAATTAGGGGCAAATTTGCCATTAAAAAAATGTGAATATCGTATTTGCAATTTATTTTCCTTAAGAGTCATATTTCACATCCAAATACAAATTAGGGGCGAATTTGCCATTCAAAAAGTGTGAATATCGTATTTGCAACTTATTTTCCTTAAGAGTCATATTTCACATCCAAATACAAATTAGGGGCAAATTTGCCACTCAAAAAGTGTGAAAATGGTATTTGCAATTTATTTTCCTTAAGAGTCATATTTCAAATCCAAAAATAAATTAGGGGCAAATTTGACACTCAAAAAGTGTAAATATCGTATTTGCAATTTATTTTCTTTAAGAGTCATATTTCACATCCAAATAAAAATTATGGGTAAATTTGCCACTCAAAAAGTGTGAATATCTTATTTTCAATTTATTTTCCTTACGAGTCATATTTCACTTCGAAATACAAATTAGGGGCAATTTTGTCACTCAAAAAATGTGAATATCGTATTTGTAATTTATTTTCCTTAAGAGTCATATTTCACATCTAAATACAAATTAGGGGCGAATTTGCCACTCAAAAAGTGTGAATATCGTATTTGGAACTTATTTTCCTTAAGAGTCATATTTCACTTCGAAATACAAATTAGGGGCAAATTTGCCACTCAAAAAGTGTGAAAATGGTATTTGCAATTTATTTTCCTTAAGAGTCATATTTCACATCCAAATTCAAATTAGGGGCGAATTTGCCACTCAGAAAGTGTGAATATCGTATTTGCAATTTATTTTCTTTAAGAGTCATATTTCACCTCCAAATACAAATTAGGGGCAAATTTTCCACTCAAAAGTGTGAATATCGTATTTGCAATTTCTTTTTCTTAAGAGTCATATTTCACATCCAAATACAAATTAGGGGCGAATTTGCCACTAAAAAAGTGTGAATATCGTATTTGAAAATTATTTTCATTAAGAGTCATATTTCACTTCATAATACAAATTAGGGGCAAATTTATCACTCAAAAAGTGTGAATATCGTATTTGCAATTTATTTTCCTTAAGAGTCATATTTTACTTCGAAATACAAATTAGAGTCAAATTTGCCACTCAAAAAATGTGAATATCGTATTTGCAATTTATTTTCCTTAAGAGTCATATTTCACATCCAAATACAAATTAGGGGCGAATTTGCCACTCAGAAAGTGTGAATATCGTATTTACAACTTATTTTCATTAAAAGTCATATTTCACTTCGCAATACAAATTAGGGGCAAATTTGCTACTCAAAAAGTGTGAATATCGTATTTGCAATTTATTTTCCTTAAGAGTCATATTTCACATCCAAATACAAATTAGGGGCGAATTTGCCACTCAAAAAGTGTGAATATCGTATTTGCAACTTATTTTCCTTAAGAGTCATATTTCACTTCGAAATACAAATTAGGGCAAATTTGCCACTCAAAAAGTGTGGAAATGGTATTTGCAATTTATTTTCCTTAAGAGTCATATTTCACATCCAAATTCAAATTAAGGGTGAATTTGCCACTCAGAAAGTGTGAATATCGTATTTGCAATTTATTTTCTTTAAGAGTCATATTTCACCTCCAAATACAAATTAGGGGCAAATTTGCCACTCAAAAAGTGTGAAAATCGTATTTGCAATTTATTTTCCTTAAGAGTCACATTTCACTTCCAAATACAAATTAGGGGTGAATTTGCCACTCAAAAAGTGTGAATATTGTATTTTCAACTTATTTTAATTAAGAGTCATATTTCACTTCGCAATACAAAATAAGGGCAAATTTACCATTCAAAAAGTGCGAATATCGTATTTGCAATTTATTTTCCTTAAGAGTCATATTTCACTTCGAAATACAAATTATGGGCAAATTTTGCACTCAAAAAGTGTGAAAATGGTATTTGTAATTTATTTTCCTTAAGAGTCATATTTCACATTCATAAAGTGTGAATATCGTATTTGCAACTTATTTTCCTTAAGAGTCATATTTCACATCCAAATATAAATTACAAGCAAATTTGCCACTCAAAAAGTGTGAATATCATATTTGCAATTTATTCTATTTAAGAGTCATATTTCACATCCAAATACAAATTAGGGGTGGATTTACCACTCAAAAAGTGTGAATATCGTATTTACAATTTATTTTTCTTTAAGAGTCATATTTCTCCTCCAAATACAAATTAGGGGCAAATTTGCCACTCAAAAATTGTGAATATCGTATTTGCAATTTCTTTTTCTTAAGAATCATATTTCACATCCAAATACAAATTAGGGGCGAATTTGTCACTCAAAAAGTGTGAATATCGTATTTGCAACTTATTTTCATTAAGTGACATATTTCACCTCGCAATACATATTAGGGGCAAATTTACCACTCAAAAAGTTTGAATATCGTATTTGCAATTTATTTTACTTAAGAGTCATATTTCACATCCAAATACAAATTAGGGGCAAATTTACCCCTCAAAAAGTGTAAATATCGTATTTGCAATTTATTTTCTTTAAGAGTCATATTTCACATCCAAATAAAAATTAGGGGCAAATTTGCCACACAAAATGTGTGAATATCGTATTTTCAATTTATTTTCCTTACGAGTCATATTTCACTTCGAAATACAAATTAGGGGCAAATTTGCCATTAAAAAAATGTGAATATCGTATTTGCAATTTATTTTCCTTAAGAGTCATATTTCACATCCAAATACAAATTAGGGGCGAATTTGCCATTCAAAAAGTGTGAATATCGTATTTGCAACTTATTTTCCTTAAGAGTCATATTTCACATCCAAATACAAATTAGGGGCAAATTTGCCACTCAAAAAGTGTGAAAATGGTATTTGCAATTTATTTTCCTTAAGAGTCATATTTCAAATCCAAAAATAAATTAGGGGCAAATTTGACACTCAAAAAGTGTAAATATCGTATTTGCAATTTATTTTATTTAAAAGTCATATTTCACATCCAAATAAAAATTATGGGTAAATTTGCCACTCAAAAAGTGTGAATATCTTATTTTCAATTTATTTTCCTTACGAGTCATATTTCACTTCGAAATACAAATTAGGGGCAAATTTGTCACTCAAAAAATGTGAATATCGTATTTGTAATTTATTTTCCTTAAGAGTCATATTTCACATCTAAATACAAATTAGGGGCGAATTTGCCACTCAAAAAGTGTGAATATCGTATTTGCAACTTATTTTCCTTAAGAGTCATATTTCACATCCAAATACAAATTAGGGGCAAATTTGCCACTCAAAAAGTGTGAAAATGGTATTTGCAATTTTTTTTCCTTAAGAGTCATATTTCACATCCAAAAATAAATTAGGGGCAAATTTGCCACTCAAAAAATGTGAATATCGTATTTGCAATTTATTTTCTTTAAGAGTCATATTTCACCTCCAAATACAAATTAGGGGCAAATTTGCCACTTAAAAAGTGTGAATATCGTATTTGCAATTTATTTTCCTTAAGAGTCATATTTCACATCCAAATACAAATTAGGGGCGAATTTGCCACTCAAAAAGTGTGAATATCGTATTTGCAATTTATTTTCCTTAAGTGTCATATTTCACATCCAAATACAAATTAGGTGCGAATTTGCCACTCAAAAAGTGTAAATATCGTATTTGCAATTTATTTTCTTTAAGAGTCATATTTCACCTCCAAATACAAATTAGGGGCAAATTTGACACTCAAAAAGTGTGAATATCGTATTTGCAATTTATTTTTCTTAAGAGTCATATTTCACATCCAAATACAAATTAGGGGCGAATTTCCCACTCAAAAAGTGTGAATATCGTATTTGCAACTTATATTCATTAAAAGTCATATTTCATTTCGCAATACAAATTAGGGGCGAATTTGCTACTCAAAAAGTGTGAATATCGTATTTGCAAATTATTTTCCTTAAGAGTCATATTACACTTCGAAATACAAATTAGGGGCAAATTTGCCCTCAAAAAATGTGAAAATGGTATTTGCAATTTATTTTCCTTAAGAGTCATATTTCACATCCAAATACAAATTAGGGGTGAATTTGCCACTCAAAAAGTGTGAATATCGTAATTGCAATTTATTTTCTTTAAAAGTCATATTTCAACTCCAAATACAAATTAGGGGCAAATTTGACACTCAAAAAGTGTGAATATCGTATTTGCAATTTCTTTTTCTTAAGAGTCATATTTCACATCCAAAATACAAATTAGGGGCGAATTTGCCACTCAAAAAGTGTGAATATCGTATTTGCAACTTATTTTCATTAAGAGTCATATTTCACTTCATAATACAAATTAGGGGCAAATTTACCACTCAAAAAGTGTGAATATCGTATTTGCAATTTATTTTCCTTAAGAGTCATATTTTACTTCGAAATACAAATTAGAGGCAAATTTGACACTCAAAAAATGTGAATATCGTATTTGCAATTTATTTTCCTTAAGAGTCATATTTCACCTCCAAATACAAATTAGGGGCAAATTTGCCACTCAAAAAGTGTGAATATCGTATTTGCAATTTCTTTTTCTTAAGAGTCATATTTCACATCTAAATACAAATTAGGGCAAATTTGCCACTCAAAAAGTGTGAAAATGGTATTTGCAATTTATTTTCCTTAAGAGTCATATTTCACATCCAAATTCAAATTAGGGGCGAATTTGCCACTCAGAAAGTGTGAATATCGTATTTGCAATTTATTTTCTTTAAGAGTCATATTTCACCTCCAAATACAAATTAGGGGCAAATTTGCCACTCAAAAAGTGTGAATATCGTATTTGCAATTTATTTTTCTTAAGAGTCATATTTCACATCCAAATACAAATTAGGGGCGAATTTGTCACTCAAAAAGTGTGAATATCGTATTTGCAACTTATTTTCATTAAGTGACATATTTAACCTCGCAATACATATTAGGGGCAAATTTACCACTCAAAAAGTGAGAAAATGGTATTTGCAATTTATTTTCCTCAAGAGTCATATTTCACATCCAAATACAAATTAGGTGCGAATTTGCCACTCAAAAAGTGTGAATATCGTATATGCAATTTATTTTCCTTAAGAGTCATATTTCACATACAAATACAAATAAGGGGCAAATTTGCCACTCAAAAAGTGTAAATATCGTATTTGCAATTTATTTTCTTTAAGAGTCATATTTCACGTCCAAATACAAATTAGGGGCAAATTTGACACTCAAAAAGTGTGAATATCGTATTTGCAATTTATTTTTCTTAAGAGTCATATTTCACATCCAAATACAAATTAGGGGCGAATTTGCTACTCAAAAAGTGTGAATATCGTATTTGCAACTTATTTTCATTAAAAGTCATATTTCACTTCGCAATACAAATTAGGGGCGAATTTGCTACTCAAAAAGTGTGAATATCGTATTTGCAAATTATTTTCCTTAAGAGTCATATTACACTTCGAAATACAAATTAGGGGCAAATTTGCCCTCAAAAAGTGTGAAAATGGTATTTGCAATTTATTTTCCTTAAGAGTCATATTTCACATCCAAATACAAATTATGGGCGAATTTGCCACTCAAAAATTGTGAATATCGTAATTGCAATTTATTTTCTTTAAGAGTCATATTTCACCTCCAAATACAAATTAGGGGCAAATTTGCCACTCAAAAAGTGTGAATATCGTATTTGCAATTTCTTTTTCTTAAGAGTCATATCTCACATCCAAATACAAATTAGGGGCGAATTTGCCACTCAAAAAGTGAGAAAATGGTATTTGCAATTTATTTTCCTTAAGAGTCATATTTACATCCAAATACAAATTAGGTGCGAATTTGCCACTTAAAAAGTGTGAATATCGTATATGCAATTTATTTTCCTTAAGAGTCATATTTCACTTCGAAATAAAAATTAGGGGTAATTTTGCCACTCAAAAAGTGTGAATATCGTATATGCAATTTATTTTCCTTAAGAGTCATATTTCACTTCAAAATACAAATTAGGGGCAAATTTACCACTCGAAAAGTGTGAATATCGTATTTGCAATTTATTTTCTTTAAGAGTCATTTTTCACATCCAAATACAAATTAGGGGCAAATTTGCCACTCAAAAAATGTGAATATCGTATTTGCAATTTATTTTCTTTAAGTGTCATATTTCACATCCAAATACAAATTAGGGGCGAATTTGCTACTCAAAAAGTGTGAATATCGTATTTGCAAAATATTTTCCTTAAGAGTCATATTTCACTTCGAAATACAAATTAGGGGCAAATTTGCCCTCAAAAAGTGTGAAAATGGTATTTGCAATTTATTTTCCTTAAGAGTCATATTTCACATCCAAATACAAATTAGGGGCGAATTTGCCACTCAAAATGTGTGAATATCGTATTTGCAATTTATTTTCTTTAAGAGTCATATTTCACCTCCAAATACAAATTAGGGGCAAATTTGCCATTCAAAAAGTGTGAATATCGTATTTGTAATTTCTTTTTCTTAAGAGTCATATTTCACATCCAAATACAAATTAGGGGCGAATTTGCCACTCAAAAAGTGTGAATATCGTATTTGCAACTTATTTTCATTAAGAGTCATATTTCACTTCATAATAAAAATTAGGGGCAAATTTACCACTCAAAAAGTGTGAATATCGTATTTGCAATTTATTTTCCTTAAGAGTCATATTTTACTTCGAAATACAGATTAGAGGCAAATTTGCCACTCAAAAAATGTGAATATCGTATTTGCATTTTATTTTCCTTAAGAGTCATATTTCACATCCAAATACAAATTAGGGCCGAATTTGCCACTCAAAAAGTGTGAATATCGTATTTGCAACTTATTTTCATTTCACATCTAAATACAAATTAGAGGCAAATTTGCCGCTCAAAAAGTTTATATATCGTATTTGCAATTTATTTTCCTTAAGAGTCATATTTCACCTCCAAATACAAATTAGGGGCGAATTTGACACTCAAAAATTGTGAATATCGTATTTGCAATTTATTCTTTTTAAGAGTCATATTTCACCTCCAAATACAAATTAGGGGCAAATTTGCAACTCAAAAAGTGTGAATATCGTATTTGCAACTTATTTTCATTAAGAAACATATTTCACTTCGCAATACAAATTAGGTGCAAATTTACCACTTAAAAAGTGTGAATATCGTATTTGCAATTTATTTTCCTTAAGAGTCATATTATACTTCGAAATACAAATTAGGGGCAAATTTGCCACTCAAAAAATGTGAATATCGTATTTGCAATTTATTTTCCTTAAATGTCATATTTCACATCCAAATACAAATTAGGGGCGAATTTGCTACTCAAAAAGTGTGAATATCGTATTTGTAAATTATTTTCCTTAAGAGTCATATTACACTTCGAAATACAAATTAGGGGCAAATTTGCCCTCAAAAAGTGTGAAAATGGTATTTGCAATTTATTTTCCTTAAGACTCATATTTCACATCCAAATACAAATTAGGGGTGAATTTGCCACTCAAAAAGTGTGAATATCGTATTTGCAATTTATTTTCTTTAAGAGTCATATTTCACCTCCAAATACAAATTAGGGGCAAATTTGCCACTCAAAAAGTGTGAATATCGTATTTGCAATTTCTTTTTCTTAAGAGTCATATTTCACATCCAAATACAAATTAGGGGCGAATTTGCCACTCAAAAAGTGTGAATATCGTATTTGCAACTTATTTTCATTAAGAAACATATTTCACTTCGCAATACAAATTAGGTGCAAATTTACAACTCAAAAAGTGTGAATATCGTATTTGCAATTTATTTTCCTTAAGAGTCATATTATACTTCGAAATACAAATTAGGGGCAAATTTGCCACTCAAAAAATGTGAATATCGTATTTGCAATTTATTTTCCTTAAGAGTCATATTTTACTTCGAAATACAGATTAGAGGCAAATTTGCCACTCAAAAAATGTGAATATCGTATTTGCAATTTCTTTTTCTTAAGAGTCATATTTTACTTCGAAATACAAATTAGAGGCAAATTTACCACTCAAAAAGTGTGAATATCGTATTTGCAATTTATTTTCCTTAAGAGTCATATTTTACTTCGAAATACAAATTAGAGGCAAATTTGCCACTCAAAAAATGTGAATATCGTATTTGCAATTTATTTTCCTTAAGAGTCATATTTCACCTCCAAATACAAATTAGGGGCAAATTTGCCACTCAAAAAGTGTGAATATCGTATTTGCAAATTATTTTCATTAAGTGTCATATTTCACTTCATAATACAAATTAGGGGCAAATTTACCACTCAAAAAGTGTGAATATCGTATTTGCAATTTATTTTCCTTAAGAGTCATATTTTACTTCGAAATACAAATTAGAGTCAAATTTGCCACTAAAAAAATATGAATATCGTATTTGCAATTTATTTTCCTTAAGAGTCATATTTCACATCCAAATACAAATTAGGGGCGAATTTGCCACTCAAAAAGTGTGAATATCGTATTTGCAACTTATTTTCCTTAAGAGTCATATTTCACTTCGAAATACAAATTATGGCAAATTTGCCACTCAAAAAGTGTGAAAATGGTATTTGCAATTTATTTTCCTTAAGAGTCATATTTCACATCCAAATTCAAATTAGGGGCGAATTTGCCACTCAGAAAGTGTGAATATCGTATTTGCAATTTATTTTCTTTAAGAGTCATATTTCACCTCCAAATACAAATTAGGGGCAAATTTGCCACTCAAAAAGTGTGAATATCGTATTTCCAATTTATTTTTCTTAAGAATCATATTTCACATCCAAATACAAATTAGGGGCGAATTTGTCACTCAAAAAGTGTGAATATCGTATTTGCAACTTATTTTCATTAAGTGACATATTTCACCTCGCAATACATATTAGGGGCAAATTTACCACTCAAAAAGTGTGAATATCGTATTTGCAATTTATTTTCCTCAAGAATCATATTTCACATACAAATACAAATAAGGGGCAAATTTGCCACTCAAAAAGTGTGAATATTTTATTTGAAATTTTTTTTCCTTAAGAGTCATATTTCACATACAAATACAAATAAGGGGCAAATTTGCCACTCAAAAAGTGTAAATATCGTATTTGCAATTTATTTTCTTTAAGAGTCATATTTCACGTCCAAATACAAATTAGGGGCAAATTTGACACTCAAAAAGTGTGAATATCGTATTTGCAATTTATTTTTCTTAAGAGTCATATTTCACATCCAAATACAAATTAGGGGCGAATTTGCTACTCAAAAAGTGTGAATATCGTATTTGCAACTTATTTTCATTAAAAGTCATATTTCACTTCGCAATACAAATTAGGGGCGAATTTGCTACTCAAAAAGTGTGAATATCATATTTGCAAATTATTTTCCTTAAGAGTCATATTACACTTCGAAATACAAATTAGGGGCAAATTTGCCCTCAAAAAGTGTGAAAATGGTATTTGCAATTTATTTTCCTTAAGAGTCATATTTCACATCCAAATACAAATTATGGGCGAATTTGCCACTCAAAAAGGGTGAATATCGTAATTGCAATTTATTTTCTTTAAGAGTCATATTTCACCTCCAAATACAAATTAGGGGCAAATTTGCCACTCAAAAAGTGTGAATATCGTATTTGCAATTTCTTTTTCTTAAGAGTCATATTTCACATCCAAATACAAATTAGGGGCGAATTTGCCACTCAAAAAGTGAGAAAATGGTATTTGCAATTTATTTTCCTTAAGAGTCATATTTCACATCCAAATACAAATTAGGTGCGAATTTGCCACTCAAAAAGTGTGAATATCGTATATGCAATTTATTTTCCTTAAGAGTCATATTTCACTTCGAAATAAAAATTAGGGGTAATTTTGCCACTCAAAAAGTGTGAATATCGTATATGCAATTTATTTTCCTTAAGAGTCATATTTCACTTCAAAATACAAATTAGGGGTAAATTTACCACTCAAAAAGTGTGAATATCGTATTTGCAATTTATTTTCTTTAAGAGTCATTTTTCACATCCAAATTCAAATTAGGGGCAAATTTGCCACTCAAAAAATGTGAATATCGTATTTGCAATTTATTTTCTTTAAGAGTCATATTTCACATCCAAATACAAATTAGGGGCGAATTTGCTACTCAAAAAGTGTGAATATCGTATTTGCAAAATATTTTCCTTAAGAGTCATATTTCACTTCGAAATACAAATTAGGGGCAAATTTGCCCTCAAAAAGTGTGAAAATGGTATTTGCAATTTATTTTCCTTAAGAGTCATATTTCACATCCAAATACAAATTAGGGGCGAATTTGCCACTCAAAAAGTGTGAATATCGTATTTGCAATTTATTTTCTTTAAGAGTCATATTTCACCTCCAAATACAAATTAGGGGAAAATTTGCCATTCAAAAAGTGTGAATATCGTATTTGTAATTTCTTTTTCTTAAGAGTCATATTTCACATCCAAATACAAATTAGGGGCGAATTTGCCACTCAAAAAGTGTGAATATCGTATTTGCAACTTATTTTCATTAAGAGTCATATTTCACTTCATAATACAAATTAGGGGCAAATTTACCACTCAAAAAGTGTGAATATCGTATTTGCAATTTATTTTCCTTAAGAGTCATATTTTACTTCGAAATACAGATTAGAGGCAAATTTGCCACTCAAAAAATGTGAATATCATATTTGCAATTTATTTTCCTTAAGAGTCATATTTCACATCCAAATACAAATTAGGGGCGAATTTGCCACTCAAAAAGTGTGAATATCGAATTTGCAATTTATTTTCCTTAAGAGTCATATTTCACATCCAAATACAAATTAGGGGCGAAATTGCCACTCAAAAAGTGTAAATATCGTATTTGCAATTTATTTTCTTTAAGAGTCATATTTTACATCAAAATACAAATTAGGGGCGAATTTGCTACTCAAAAAGTGTGAATATCGTATTTGCAAAATATTTTCCTTAAGAGTCATATTTCACTTCGAAATACAAATTAGGGGCAAATTTGCCCTCAAAAAGTGTGAAAATGGTATTTGCAATTTATTTTCCTTAAGAGTCATATTTCACATCCAAATACAAATTATGGGCGAATTTGCCACTCAAAAAGGGTGAATATCGTAATTGCAATTTATTTTCTTTAAGAGTCATATTTCACCTCCAAATACAAATTAGGGGCAAATTTGCCACTCAAAAAGTGTGAATATCGTATTTGCAATTTCTTTTTCTTAAGAGTCATATTTCACATCCAAATACAAATTAGGGGCGAATTTGCCACTCAAAAAGTGAGAAAATGGTATTTGCAATTTATTTTCCTTAAGAGTCATATTTCACATCCAAATACAAATTAGGTTTGAATTTGCCACTCAAAAAGTGTGAATATCGTATATGCAATTTATTTTCCTTAAGAGTCATATTTCACTTCGAAATAAAAATTAGGGGTAATTTTGCCACTCAAAAAGTGTGAATATCGTATATGCAATTTATTTTCCTTAAGAGTCATATTTCACTTCAAAATACAAATTAGGGGTAAATTTACCACTCAAAAAGTGTGAATATCGTATTTGCAATTTATTTTCTTTAAGAGTCATTTTTCACATCCAAATTCAAATTAGGGGCAAATTTGCCACTCAAAAAATGTGAATATCGTATTTGCAATTTATTTTCTTTAAGAGTCATATTTCACATCCAAATACAAATTAGGGGCGAATTTGCTACTCAAAAAGTGTGAATATCGTATTTGCAAAATATTTTCCTTAAGAGTCATATTTCACTTCGAAATACAAATTAGGGGCAAATTTGCCCTCAAAAAGTGTGAAAATGGTATTTGCAATTTATTTTCCTTAAGAGTCATATTTCACATCCAAATACAAATTAGGGGCGAATTTGCCACTCAAAAAGTGTGAATATCGTATTTGCAATTTATTTTCTTTAAGAGTCATATTTCACCTCCAAATACAAATTAGGGGAAAATTTGCCATTCAAAAAGTGTGAATATCGTATTTGTAATTTCTTTTTCTTAAGAGTCATATTTCACATCCAAATACAAATTAGGGGCGAATTTGCCACTCAAAAAGTGTGAATATCGTATTTGCAACTTATTTTCATTAAGAGTCATGTTAGGTCAAAACTGTTTCAGGTCTGAGTTGAAGTTCTGATGAGAAGACAGAGTACAAGTGATTAAAACTGTTTGCTTTAAAGGTTAAAACTGTCTTTACGAAGTTACAACTGATAGAAGAAAACTGAAGAGAAGACAAGTGTTACAACTGTTTGAAGATAGATTACAACTGATAGTTATGTGTCTGTAAGTAGTTAAAACTGCTTATGTATTAGTAACTGTTAGTTATGTATGAAACAGTTAACACTGATTATGTATTTGTACTTAGTCGCATATTACAATTGAAGCAGTTACCACTGAATGTGTAATAGTTACAACTGTTTACATCAGAATGGTAGTTAAAACTGTTTATGATTTTGTGATAAGTATGAGTCGGTTATGGAAGTTATTTTATTCCATATTTGTAGGAGATTGTATAGGACTCTATATGTTATAAATAGAGATCCTTTAGACCTAGATAGGTTAATGATTTTTGCGCAGCTTCAAGGTTTTCTGTAACCCTAATACATCAAGTGTATTCGTCTTATATCATTAATAAGATTGAAGCTTTCGATATATTATTGTGTTCATTAATTTAATTAATATTCATTGATCTTCTTAATATTATTGAGTGTGATTCCGCAACTTCTCAATAATATATTCAAGGCTTATTAAGTAAGATTGTTTATTAAGTTAAACAGGGACTAACAAAGTGGTATCAGAGCTTGTGAAGCTTTGAAGACAGGAAGATCTGGGATTATTAGTATTAGTATTTGAGTTTAGTTCAGATATTAAGTTTTGATTTCAATGGCGTCTGAAGGCAATGAAGGGATTCAAGCAACGAAGATACCAATGCTTAAACCAGATGAGTTTGACCTATGGAAGGTCAGAATCAGGCAATATATGCTTCTCACGGATTATCAGATGTGGGAAGTTGTTGTTAATGGTATACCAGTAACGCTTGATGGTGATGGAGTAAAGCAACCAAGAGCACCACCAACATCTGAAGCAGAGAGGAAAATCAGATCTACTGAGTACAAAGCACTTAGTACTCTTTTGCTATCCATTCCGAATGAGCATCAGAGCAGATTTGATAATTGTGAAGATCCCAAGTTATTAATGGAGGCAATTGAGAAGAGGTTTGGTGGTAATGATAACACCAAAAAGAATAAAAGATCTCTGTTAAAACAACAATTTGAAAATTTTAGCCATGTGAAATCTGAAACTCTAACTCAAACCTTTGATAGGTTTACTAAATTAGTTGGAGAATTGGAAAATCACAAGGTTAAGATTGACAAAGAAGATCTTAACAGAAAGTTCTTGAGATCATTAGGTGATGAATGGACAATTTATACTGTTGGATTGAGGCAGAGTTCAGACATTGAAGTTAAGGAACTAGAAGATATATACAATGATCTGAGGAACTTTGAGTCTGAGGTTGAAAGTAAGAAGCAAGCTACTGGATACAGTCATAATGCTGCTTTTATGTCTATGGCTGGAACAAAAGCAGAATCAAGTCAAATGGGTTCTACACATGTTTCAGGGGGAGCAGGATCATCATCAAATAGTTCTAATGATCAAATATTAGAATCTTTCTTTGCAAGTAATGTGAATTCTTCACTTACTAATGAAGATCTGGAACAATTCGATGGTGATGATCTAGAGGAGATGGACATCAAGTGGCAAATTGCATTGATTACTCAAAGAGCAAAAAGGTTTATGCAGAGGACTGGTAGAAATAATTTTGCATACAAGAGGAATGATGCAAATTGGTTTGATAAGAGCAAGATTGAGTGTTTCAACTGTCACAAGATGGGACACTTTGCCAGAGAATGCAGAAACCCTAGGCAAGAGCAGAATGGTAATGGTCAGAGATCTGGAAGCAATGGGACACAGACAAGAAACATTCCAATTCAGGGGGCTTCAGCAAATGCTTTGGTGTCTATGGATGGCTGTGGATGGGATTGGAGTGATCAAGAAGAGCATGTTGTGAAGAATCAATGTCTCATGGCCATTGCAGAATCTGACAAAAAGTCAGAAGTTCCTACTGAGGTACAAAATAAATTATGTTCTGCTGTTTGTAAACAAACTGTTAAACACTACAGAGATCATAATATAAAAGTGTGTGAGGAACTAAAACAATGGGAAATCAAAAGTAAACACACTATAGCTGTCATTGAAAATCTGGAAAATCAAATTAAGGCATATGAAGTCAATGCAACACAGTTTAAGTATGATATTGAATATGCTAGGTGGGAGAGAGACTCTTTTAAAGATAAAGTTGATGTGTTATCTAAGAAACTTACTGAGGTCACATGTGAAAGAGATAGTATAAGGCTTGATGTAAGTAAATTAGAACATGCTTCAAAGAGTGTAAATAAACTTATTAATTCACAGATTCATGATAAACTTAAGACTGGATTAGGATACAATAATGTACCTCCACCTTATAATCACACCTACTTTCCTCCCAAAAGTGAAATTGATATCAATTCACTTAAAAGAGAAATGGTAGATGAGGTTAAAAAGGCTGATCCAATTAAAAGTTTGTTTGATGATGATCTGTTTATAGAAGGTGAAGTAAGTGACTGGACTGAAGAAGATGATCAGAGTGATAGAACATCTGATAGTGAGAAGAGTGTGAAATCTGAATCATATAAGTCTGAGTCAACATGTGAGGATGTGAAGAGAGTAATTACTGATCTAGTTGTTAATCTTAAAACTGATAAACTAGAAGAGGGTAAGAAAATGTTCAAGGAGAAGGTTAAACTGGACTTAGAGAAGGTGAGTTTGAATACTAACAAATCTAAACATGGGTTAGGATATGTTAGTAATACAGTTAACTCAGTTACTAAACCTGTTGTTGAATCTGTTGTGAATAACTGTGTGAATTGTAAATGTAAAGCAAGTGCTTCTTCTTCACAGAGTTTTCAAAATCAAAAACCCAGAGGTAATCAAAGAAATTGGAATCAAATGATTTCACAAAAACTGGGTAATAATGTTACTGTGATTAAAGAAAAGTCTTGCTTTATATGTGGAAAAATGGGTCATCTTAAATATGACTGCTATCATAATCCTGAGAATGTTCAAAGGATTAGAAAACAGTCATGGACAAAAGCAAATATGATTAACAAACAAAATTTTCAATCAAAAGTTGATCATACTGCCAGAGTTCAGAAGATAAACTCAAAGGCTACGATGTTAAACACTGTTACAGGTAAATCTACTGCAGCAGTAATAACAAGATTAGCCAAAAGCTCAAAGACTAAAACAGTGGTAACTGATTTCAAAAACAGTGTTAACAAAATTAACACTGTATCTTCAATTGGTAAAACAGTTAAAACTGTTAAGCCAAAGAACACTGTTAAGTCTAAAATTAGTTGGATTTGGACACCTATTAAGACTGATAAATTAACAGATCCAAATACCAACAGTGCTTCACAATCAATAATCTTTAAGAAAGTTGATTATGTGAATGCACATGGGAAACCCAAAGCCAAATTAGTTTGGGTTCCCAAGAGAAATTAATTCTCTTTTTGACTATTTGTGCAGGGCAAGCCTAAGAGCTTATGGCATATTGATAGTGGATGCTCACGGCACATGACTGGAGACAAAGAAAAGCTGCAGGACTTTAAATCTTTTGATGGAGGATATGTAGCTTTTGGAAGCAATCCAAAAGGAGGAAGGATCACAGGGAAAGGAACAGTTCAGAGTGAAAAGCTAAGTTTTGATAATGTTTATTTTGTGGAGCAACTGAGGTATAATTTACTAAGTGTGAGTCAAATCACAGATAAAAAGAACCCAGTTCTTTTTACTGACACTGAATGCCTTATCTTGTCCAAAGAATTCAAAATACCAGAAAACATGATTTTGATGAGAATTCCAAGACAAGATAATGTATATAAGTGTGACTTAGTAAATATGACACCTCAACCTGATTTAAACTGTCTTATTTCTAAAGCAAGTGTGAATGAATCTGAACTGTGGCATAGGAGGATGTGTCACATGAATTTCAAAACCATTAATAAACTTGTCAAAAACAAGCTTGTTAGAGGTTTGCCTGAAAAGGTCTATTCATGTGATGACCATTGTGTTTCTTGTCAAAAGGGAAAGCAACACAAATCCTCATTTAAGTCCAAATCTGTGAACACAAATATCACACCTTTACACTTATTGCATATGGACTTATTTGGACCAACCAGTATAAGTAGTATGGGGAAAAAGTCTTACTGTCTTGTGATTATTGATGATTATTCTAGATTTACATGGGTTTTCTTTCTTAGGACAAAAGATGAGACAGGTGAAATACTTAGATCATTTATAACTAAGATGGAGAATCAATTGGATAAAAGAGTAAAGATCATCAGAAGTGATAATGGAACAGAATTTAAAAATCATGAGATGGATAAATTCTGTGAAGTTAAAGGTATTAAGAGAGAATTTAGTGCACCTAGAACTCCTCAACAAAATGGAGTAGCTGAAAGGAGGAATAGGACACTGATTGAGGCTGCTAGAACCATGCTATCTGATGCAAAGCTACCTATGTCTTTTTGGGCAGAGGCAGTTAGCACAGCTTGTTATGTTCAGAATAGAGTATTAGTTGTTAAGCCTCATAACAAGACACCATATGAACTGTTGTTTAAGAGAAAGCCTTTGGTTAGTTTCTTAAAATCTTTTGGGTGTCCTTGTACAATCTTAAATACCAAAGATCACTTAGGTAAGTTTCAGAGTAAGGCTGATGAGGGGATATTTGTTGGTTATTCTATTCAAAGTAAATCTTATAGGGTATTCAATCAAAGGACCAGAATCATAGAAGAAACAGTGCACATTACTTTTAATGAAAACACTGTTAATCCTGAGGGAAAAGGTCCTGAATCACTGTTTGATATTGATGCACTTAATAATGCTTTTAGATATACAAATGTGGATACTAGTGCAGGTACAAGTGCAGGTACAAATGCAGGAACAGGTGATGAAGAAGGTAGAGCAAAATCAGGAAAATCAGTTGGAAAGAAGAATGATTCATTGGAATATATATTATTTCCAATTTGGTCTCCTGATCCTCCAGAAGTGTTTGATACTGATCAACCAACGACATCACAGGATGTGGAAACAGGAAAATCAGATGAAACATCATTTTCTCATGTTGATGATTCTGATAGACCTGTTATTGAAGACAGTACAGAAGACAGTGATATGAGTCCAGTACAGAAGTCTACAAAGGCAGGTGTGAATGTTGATCAGACACCTACAAAGCATCTTGACACAGAGCAGGAACAATTGAATTATCTACATTTGATGAGTTCTACTCCTTTGTCAAAGAGAATTGCAAGAGAAGTGTCAAGTAGTGAGTCTGGTCAAGAAGGAAATTTTACCAACTTAGAGGAGAGTATTCAAGAAACAGCAGTATCTAAATACATTACTCATAAAGATCATCCACTTGAGAATGTAATAGGAGATATTGAATCAGCTGTTAAAACAAGAAATCAAAGTCAGGTGTTTGAAGCTTCAGCAAATGAGGAAGAAGTAAATCTTGATACAGAAGCTGTAAATACTTCTTTGTTTGCCTGTTTTCTGTCTCAAACAGAACCAAAGAAGGTTACTAAAGCTTTGAGAGATCCTAGTTGGATTGAAGCTATGCAAGAGGAGTTGCTTCAGTTTAAGATTCAAGAAGTTTGGACATTGGTTGATTTGCCTAAAGAGAAGAGAGCAATTGGTACTAAATGGATTTTCAAGAACAAGAAGGATGAAAGAGGTATAGTGATCAAAAACAAGGCTAGATTGGTTGCACAGGGGTATTCACAAGCAGAGGGGATTGATTATGATGAGGTTTTTGCACCTGTTGCAAGGATAGAGGCAATTAGATTGTTTTTGGCTTATGCTTCATTCAAGGGATTCATTGTGTATCAGATGGATGTTAAGAGTGCTTTTCTGTATGGCACTATACAGGAAGAGGTATATGTATGTCAACCACCAGGGTTTGAAGATTCTAAATTTCCTGATAAAGTTTTCAAACTGGATAAAGCTCTTTATGGTTTACATCAAGCACCTAGAGCCTGGTATGATACTTTTTCAGATTATCTGTTGCAGAATGGATTCAAAAGGGGTGCAATAGATAAAACTTTGTTTACTAAAAGAATTAAGAATGATATACTACTGGTTCAAGTTTATGTAGATGATATCATTTTTGGTTCAACAAAGGATAGTCTTTGCAAGGAGTTTGAATCATTGATGCATGAAAAGTTCAAGATGAGCTCCATGGGGGAATTAACATTTTTCTTGGGGCTACAAGTAAAGCAACAGAAAGAAGGAATCTTTATTCATCAAAGTAAGTATGTGAATGATATACTGGATCGGTTTGGGTACAAAGATGCTAAAGTTGCAAGCACACCAGTTGAAACAAACAAGAAATTACATGCAGATCTTGAGGGGGAGAGTGTGGATGAACATCTTTACAGATCTATGATTGGGTCACTTATGTATCTTACTTCATCAAGGCCTGACATCATGTTTGCAGTGTGTTTATGTGCAAGATTTCAAGCTAATCCAAAGCTATCACATCTTCTAGCAGTCAAAAGAATTTTTAGATATTTGAAGGGTCAATCAAAATTGGGCCTTTGGTATCCAAAGTTTAATTCTTTTGATCTGATAGCTTACACAGATAGTGATTATGGAGGAGCTAACTTGGACAGGAAATCTACATCAGGAGGTTGTCAATTTT
The DNA here is from genome assembly GCA_949592205.1 of Helichrysum umbraculigerum. Lineage (NCBI taxonomy): Eukaryota > Viridiplantae > Streptophyta > Magnoliopsida > Asterales > Asteraceae > Helichrysum > Helichrysum umbraculigerum. Next base: position 101,189,915 of record CATIUR010000001.1, read on the forward strand.
TGGGAGAAAGATTGGTTTCATGGCAATGCAAGAAACAAACCACTGTATCTACATCTACAGCAGAGGCAGAATATGTAGCAGCTGCAAGTTGCTGTGCTCAAGTGCTATGGATTCAGAATCAGATGCTAGATTATGGTTTTACCTTTCTTAATACTCCTATTTTTATTGATAATAGCTCTGCAATCAGTATTATTAATAACCCAGTTAAACATTCTAAAACAAAGCATATTGAAATCAGATATCATTTCATTAGAGATTGTAATGAGAAAAGACTTATTCAAATTTTGAAAGTTCATACTGATAATCAGTTTGCTGATCTGTTTACAAAAGCTTTTGATGTAGGCAGATTCACATTCTTGGTTACTAGTATTGGAATGATCAATTTGTCATAAGTTATTTCTCTTGTTACTGCTTTCTGTGAATAATATCCACTGTGATTTCAATTTGGGTTAATACTGATTTGTTAATTAAACACTGATTGTGTGTAATGTGTATCGTTATCACTGTTTCTTACTTTTATTATAAACAGTGGTAATAATCATTTCACCACTGTTGGTGTATAGTTAACACTGTATACTTGTATTATTGTTTGAAATTACCACTGCAGGTTATATTGCTATGTCTTGGAGTCTAACTTATGCAGGTGTTTTTTTGACGTTTTTACTGCTTATGGAGTTTGCTTTCGGTAAAAAAAAAAAAAAAAAAAAAAAAAAAAAAAATTCAACCACTGCTTTGTTTATGTGATTTTGCTGCTTTGTTTATGTGATTTTGCTAGAACTGAAGTACTACTTGTATTAAGTTAGCACTGCCTTGGTCGGTTGGTACTGCTTGTACAAGTTAGCACTGCTAGCTTAATTATGTAAATGATGCATTTGAGAAACCAAGTGTTGATTACCACTGATGGTTATTTTCACAGTTATCACTGAACGTGTGATTTTGTTTAATTAACACTGTTTTAGTGATAATTGGGGATCTGATCAAATTAGGGCTTACAACTGATTTAATTTCAGTACTTAACTCTCAACACTTAGGGTTTCTCATTACGCTTTCAAAATTTCACATACAAACAACTGCGATAAGTCTCTTTGATTTTCGATTCTGTCAAATCATCTTCGATTCTTCTCGATTACTTGATTTCTTATCATGGCATCGACTTCGTCTACTGTTCAACTACCGATTGGAAAAGATCACAATATGATTGCATTCTTAATGAAACCTGCGGAGGCAAACGAGTATGTGGAAATCATTGATTTTCTTCGTGCTTCACATATTCGTCATGCTCTCACTGTAGCACCCAGAATATCTCACGATCATATCAACAATTTCTGGGTGAATGCATCAATAGAAGAGGAACAGGGGATTAAAAGAATTGTTTCAGAAGTTATGGATACACGTGTTGTAATCACAGAAGCTACTGTTAGAGCTTCATTACAACTAGATGATGAGGCAGGTATATCTTTTTTAGAGGATACTGTTATGTATGATACTTTACGATTGATGGGTTATGAGGGTTCTTTTGAAATTTTTACTTTTCAGAAAACCTTATTTTCTCATCAGTGGAGATTTTTAATACATACAATTTTACACTGCTTATCATCTAAGAGATCATCTTTTGAGCAGTTTGGAAGCAACATTGCTTATGCAATTGCTTGTCTTGCAACTGGTCAAAGGTTTAATTTTTCAAATCTGATATTTTCTGGTATGCTTAGAAACATTGAGCAGCCAAAGATTAAGTTTTTGATGTATCCACGTTTTGTGCAGTTGTTCTTAAATGAACAAATTCCTAATATCACTGCACTTGAAAAGATTATTGGTATTGTCTCTTTTAAACCAAAGGTTTTTGTAAATATGAAGAGAGATACTAAATTTTCTGGGAAGGTTACAGCATTATTTTCTACAATGCTTCCTGCACCTTCCACCACAGCATCAGTACTACCAACTGAAGCTGAACCAACTACTGAGAGAATGGTTCCACCCACCACTTCTCAACCCACAGTAGTTGGGGGTACTAAGAGAAAACAAGGGACCAAAACAGCCAAATCTTCTAGAGCCAAAAAGGCTAGAACACAGATGTCTGAGGATCATGTTGCTCAGTCATCTCAGTCAATGGACAGTGGTTCAGAACAACATGTGGTCCATAAGGAGAGGGGTGACCATTCTGAGAGGGCTGCTTCTACTGCTTCTAGCCCACTGGCAGAGCAGGACAGAAGTAACATTGATAAGACCCAATCAGAGGCAACACATGGACATGATTCTACACCTGTAGATGATCCTAGTGGTCCCAGTACCAAGAACCAAGGGAACTTTGATGATCATGCTAGGCATGAGTCAGAGTTTAATGATGTCAATGATTCACCAAAGGATTCACATTCTGAAGGTGTTGAGGCTAGAACTAACTTGGAATTGACGAAAATGATTGATTATGTATGGGCTGAGTTTGTACAAGAGAGGAAGAAGAATAAGGCTAAGGATGAAGTTATAACTCAGTTGCAGAGGAAAGTGAAGCAGTTAGAAAAGGTTGTTATTAAGTGTTTGAAGAAAGGAAGGAGATATGTGGTTCATGATACTTCAGAACCTGAGGAGCATTATAATTTTAAACAAAATGCTTTCAAAAAGGGGGAGAAGGTATGGACAAATATGGGTGATAAGAGGAATGAGAATGAGAAGGTTGTGTCTGATGATGAAAAAGTTGATGAAGACATTGAAATGGAACAACCAGTGGAAGATGAATTTGTGCATACACCTTCAACACCACCTACAGAGCCAGAGGTTAATGAGTCAGTATTTGAGACAGTGGAAACAGAAATGAAGGAATCAGTGGCAGATGAAGATAAGTCTGATAATACTGAGGTTGTTGGGTCTGATCATACTGAGGTTATTGGGTCAGTGGAGCAGACTACAGAGGTGATTATGGATGATAAGACTGAGGAGTTAAAGATTGATGAGGATGATGGTGAAGAGGTGAGCAAACCTGAGATAGCAGTTGAAAAGGAAGAAGTGAAGACTGAAGTTAAAACTGATGCTCAGCAAGTTGAAAAAACTAGAAAGAAGAGCATTCCAGTTAAAACTGCTAAGATGACTGGAACAGGAAAGAAGGTTGAAACTCCAAAGAAGAAATCTTCACAACAACCATCTTTGCCTGGATTTCAAATTAGAGAACCTGCTGCTGCTCCTGTTCAACAGAAAGAATTGCCAAAGATAGATCCAAAAGCTAAGGGCAAGGAAAAACTGGTAGAAGAACCAAAGAAGAAGAAGCAAAAACCAGTGCCACCAGAAGTAACTGCTCATGATACTGAATATGCAGAAAGATTACAGGCTGAGCTAAATGCAGAGGGCTTGATTGATGTTGAGATTGAGGAAGGAAAGTTTGTAAAAATGACAAAAGAGCAAGTGGCAGAATGGGATGAGTATTTGTTGAAAGAGCAGAGACAGGATGATATTGAATATTTAGTTGATCAGCTTAAGAAGAAGAAAGCAGAAGAAGCAAGAAAGAAGAAAGCTGCAAAACCACCAACAAAAGCTCAAATGAAGAAGAATTTAATTGCAAAGCTAAAATGTGGAATTATTCCTTTGAATGCATTGAAACAAATGAGTTTAGAGAGATTGCAGGAGTTATGGGATAAAGATGAGTTGAATCCTGATGTAATTGAAAAGAAAGAAACAGAAAAGAAAGAAGCTGAGAAGAAAAAGCAGGAAGTTGAAAAGGAAAGGAAAAAGGCTGAAAAAGAAAGAAAATTGAAGGAAAAGGAAGAAAAAGAAAAAAGAGAAAAGATAGAAGCTGAAAAGAGGAGGAAAGATGAGCTTGAGCAAAAGAAGAGAGAGTTAGATGAAATTCCTGATAGAGAAAGGAATATTGATGAATTGAAGGAGTTTATTTTGTTACAGCCTATGGAATCTGAGGTAATTAATGTTGAATTACCTGGTATTATTGATTGGTCTATAGAGCAATTTGTCAATCCTGTTAAGATTCACAAGATTAAAGTTGAAAGAGCAGATGGAAATATATCTTGGTGGAGATCTTTTAGGGATTTGATAAAGAGGATTAGTAGAATTGATTTGGTGAGGATGTATGAGATTGGAATGGAAAAGAAGTTAGATTTAAAAAGATTTGATAATTTGGTTGAAAAGGTTACATGGCATTGGATTAAAGCTATGTTTGAGCCAGAAGAGTTTCCATTTCAGTTTGCTACTTTTAGCAAGGTCAGAAATTGGATTTATCATGCTAAACCTGGAGTACATCAGATTGTTATGGAGGATGCAGTGTTTATGTGGTTATTGACAGATAGATTTTATGATATCAATCTGAGATTTTTGATGAGCTTGAGAAATGCAAGGTTGCAAGCTGCAGTGTTAGATGATGTAGCTCTAGAACTGGTATATATGGTGTTAAATCAGATTTATAAGAAGGAAGAGATTGATAGGAGGAAGAGAAGAAAAGACTAACAGTTTTGAAAGAATTTTGTGAAGCTTATAATGGAGGATTAAAAGAAACTTAATGCTGTGAAGTACAGATTAAGTTTAGGGGGAGATTGTTAGGTCAAAACTGTTTCAGGTCTGAGTTGAAGTTCTGATGAGAAGACAGAGTACAAGTGATTAAAACTGTTTGCTTTAAAGGTTAAAACTGTCTTTACGAAGTTACAACTGATAGAAGAAAACTGAAGAGAAGACAAGTGTTACAACTGTTTGAAGATAGATTACAACTGATAGTTATGTGTCTGTAAGTAGTTAAAACTGCTTATGTATTAGTAACTGTTAGTTATGTATGAAACAGTTAACACTGATTATGTATTTGTACTTAGTCGCATATTACAATTGAAGCAGTTACCACTGAATGTGTAATAGTTACAACTGTTTACATCAGAATGGTAGTTAAAACTGTTTATGATTTTGTGATAAGTATGAGTCGGTTATGGAAGTTATTTTATTCCATATTTGTAGGAGATTGTATAGGACTCTATATGTTATAAATAGAGATCCTTTAGACCTAGATAGGTTAATGATTTTTGCGCAGCTTCAAGGTTTTCTGTAACCCTAATACATCAAGTGTATTCGTCTTATATCATTAATAAGATTGAAGCTTTCGGTATATTATTGTGTTCATTAATTTAATTAATATTCATTGATCTTCTTAATATTATTGAGTGTGATTCCGCAACTTCTCAATAATATATTCAAGGCTTATTAAGTAAGATTGTTTATTAAGTTAAACAGGGACTAACAAGTCATATTTCACTTCATAATACAAATTAGGGGCAAATTTACCACTCAAAAAGTGTGAATATCGTATTTGCAATTTATTTTCCTTAAGAGTCATATTTTACTTCGAAATACAGATTAGAGGCAAATTTGCCACTCAAAAAATGTGAATATCGTATTTGCAATTTATTTTCCTTAAGAGTCATATTTCACATCCAAATACAAATTAGGGGCGAATTTGCCACTCAAAAAGTGTGAATATCGTATTTGCAACTTATTTTCATTAAGAAACATATTTCACTTCGCAATACAAATTAGGTGCAAATTTACCACTCAAAAAGTGTGAATATCGTATTTGCAACTTATTTTCATTTCACATCCAAATACAAATTAGAGGCAAATTTGCCGCTCAAAAAGTTTATATATCGTATTTGCAATTTATTTTCCTTAAGAGTCATATTTCACCTCCAAATACAAATTAGGGGCGAATTTGACACTCAAAAATTGTGAATATCGTATTTGCAATTTATTCTTTTTAAGAGTCATATTTCACCTCCAAATACAAATTAGGGGCGAATTTGCCACTCAAAAAGTGTGAATATCGTATTTGCAACTTATTTTCATTAAGAAACATATTTCACTTCGCAATACAAATTAGGTGCAAATTTACAACTCAAAAAGTGTGAATATCGTATTTGCAATTTATTTTCCTTAAGAGTCATATTATACTTCGAAATACAAATTAGGGGCAAATTTGCCACTCAAAAAATGTGAATATCGTATTTGCAATTTATTTTCCTTAAGAGTCATATTTTACTTCGAAATACAGATTAGAGGCAAATTTGCCACTCAAAAAATGTGAATATCGTATTTGCAATTTATTTTCCTTAAGAGTCATATTTCACATCCAAATACAAATTAGGGGCGAATTTGCCACTCAAAAAGTGTGAATATCGTATTTGCAACTTATTTTCATTTCACATCTAAATACAAATTAGAGGCAAATTTGCCGCTCAAAAAGTTTATATATCGTATTTGCAATTTATTTTCCTTAAGAGTCATATTTCACCTCCAAATACAAATTAGAGGCGAATTTGACACTCAAAAATTGTGAATATCGTATTTGCAATTTATTCTTTTTAAGAGTCATATTTCACCTCCAAATACAAATTAGGGGCAAATTTGCAACTCAAAAAGTGTGAATATCGTATTTGCAACTTATTTTCATTAAGAAACATATTTCACTTCGCAATACAAATTAGGTGCAAATTTACCACTCAAAAAGTGTGAATATCGTATTTGCAATTTATTTTCCTTAAGAGTCATATTATACTTCGAAATACAAATTAGGGGCAAATTTGCCACTCAAAAAATGTGAATATCGTATTTGCAATTTATTTTCCTTAAATGTCATATTTCACATCCAAATACAAATTAGGGGCGAATTTGCTACTCAAAAAGTGTGAATATCGTATTTGCAAATTATTTTCCTTAAGAGTCATATTACACTTCGAAATACAAATTAGGGGCAAATTTGCCCTCAAAAAGTGCGAAAATGGTATTTGCAATTTATTTTCCTTAAGACTCATATTTCACATCCAAATACAAATTAGGGGCGAATTTGCCACTCAAAAAGTGTGAATATCGTATTTGCAATTTATTTTCTTTAAGAGTCATATTTCACCTCCAAATACAAATTAGGGGCAAATTTGCAACTCAAAAAGTGTGAATATCGTATTTGCAATTTCTTTTTCTTAAGAGTCATATTTCACATCCAAATACAAATTAGGGGCGAATTTGCCACTCAAAAAGTGTGAATATCGTATTTGCAACTTATTTTCATTAAGAAACATATTTCACTTCGCAATACAAATTAGATGCAAATTTACCACTCAAAAAGTGTGAATATCGTATTTGCAATTTATTTTCCTTAAGAGTCATATTATACTTCGAAATACAAATTAGGGGCAAATTTGCTACTCAAAAAATGTGAATATCGTATTTGCAATTTATTTTCCTTAAATGTCATATTTCACATCCAAATACCAATTAGGGGCGAATTTGCTACTCAAAAATTGTGAATATCGTATTTGCAAATTATTTTCCTTAAGAGTCATATTACACTTCGAAATACAAATTAGGGGCAAATTTGCCCTCAAAAAGTGTGAAAATGGTATTTGCAATTTATTTTCCTTAAGAGTCATATTTCACATCCAAATACAAATTAGGGGCGAATTTGCCACTCAAAAAGTGTGAATATTGTATTTGCAATTTATTTTCTTTAAGAGTCATATTTCACCTCAAAATACAAATTAGGGGCAAATTTGCCATTCAAAAAGTGTGAATATCGTATTTGCAATTTATTTTCCTTAAGAGTCATATTTCACATCCAAATACAAATTAGGGGCGAATTTGCCACTCAAAAAGTGTGAATATCGTATTTGCAACTTATTTTCATTTCACATCCAAATACAAATTAGAGGCAAATTTGCCGCTCAAAAAGTTTATATATCGTATTTGCAATTTATTTTCCTTAAGAGTCATATTTCACCTCCAAATACAAATTAGGGGCGAATTTGACACTCAAAAATTGTGAATATCGTATTTGCAATTTATTCTTTTTAAGAGTCATATTTCACCTCCAAATACAAATTAGGGGCAAATTTGCAACTAAAAAAGTGTGAATATCGTATTTGCAATTTATTTTCTTTAAGAGTCATATTTCACCTCCAAATACAAATTAGGGGCAAATTTGCCATTCAAAAAGTGTGAATATCGTATTTGCAATTTATTTTCCTTAAGAGTCATATTTCACATCCAAATACAAATTAGGGGCGAATTTGCCACTCAAAAAGTGTGAATATCGTATTTGCAACTTATTTTCATTTCACATCCAAATACAAATTAGAGGCAAATTTGCCGCTCAAAAAGTTTATATATCGTATTTGCAATTTATTTTCCTTAAGTGTCATATTTCACCTCCAAATACAAATTAGGGGCGAATTTGACACTCAAAAATTGTGAATATCGTATTTGCAATTTATTCTTTTTAAGAGTCATATTTCACCTCCAAATACAAATTAGGGGCAAATTTGCAACTAAAAAAGTGTGAATATCGTATTTGCAACTTATTTTCATTAAGAAACATATTTCACTTCGCAATACAAATTAGGTGCAAATTTACCACTCAAAAAGTGTGAATATCGTATTTGCAACTTATTTTCATTTCACATCCAAATACAAATTAGAGGCAAATTTGCCGCTCAAAAAGTTTATATATCGTATTTGCAATTTATTTTCCTTAAGAGTCATATTTCATCTCCAAATACAAATTAGGGGCGAATTTGACACTCAAAAATTGTGAATATCGTATTTGCAATTTATTCTTTTTAAGAGTCATATTTCACCTCCAAATACAAATTAGGGGCGAATTTGCCACTCAAAAAGTGTGAATATCGTATTTGCAACTTATTTTCATTAAGAAACATATTTCACTTCGCAATACAAATTAGGTGCAAATTTACAACTCAAAAAGTGTGAATATCGTATTTGCAATTTATTTTCCTTAAGAGTCATATTATACTTCGAAATACAAATTAGGGGCAAATTTGCCACTCAAAAAATGTGAATATCGTATTTGCAATTTATTTTCCTTAAGAGTCATATTTTACTTCGAAATACAGATTAGAGGCAAATTTGCCACTCAAAAAATGTGAATATCGTATTTGCAATTTATTTTCCTTAAGAGTCATATTTCACATCCAAATACAAATTAGGGGCGAATTTGCCACTCAAAAAGTGTGAATATCGTATTTGCAACTTATTTTCATTTCACATCTAAATACAAATTAGAGGCAAATTTGCCGCTCAAAAAGTTTATATATCGTATTTGCAATTTATTTTCCTTAAGAGTCATATTTCACCTCCAAATACAAATTAGGGGCGAATTTGACACTCAAAAATTGTGAATATCGTATTTGCAATTTATTCTTTTTAAGAGTTATATTTCACCTCCAAATACAAATTAGGGGCAAATTTGCAACTCAAAAAGTGTGAATATCGTATTTGCAACTTATTTTCATTAAGAAACATATTTCACTTCGCAATACAAATTAGGTGCAAATTTACCACTCAAAAAGTGTTAATATCGTATTTGCAATTTATTTTCCTTAAGAGTCATATTATACTTCGAAATACAAATTAGGGGCAAATTTGCCACTCAAAAAATGTGAATATCGTATTTGCAATTTATTTTCCTTAAATGTCATATTTCACATCCAAATACAAATTAGGGGCGAATTTGCTACTCAAAAAGTGTGAATATCGTATTTGCAAATTATTTTCCTTAAGAGTCATATTACACTTCGAAATACAAATTAGGGGCAAATTTGCCCTCAAAAAGTGTGAAAATGGTATTTGCAATTTATTTTCCTTAAGACTCATATTTCACATCCAAATACAAATTAGGGGCGAATTTGCCACTCAAAAAGTGTGAATATCGTATTTGCAATTTATTTTCTTTAAGAGTCATATTTCACCTCCAAATACAAATTAGGGGCAAATTTGCCACTCAAAAAGTGTGAATATCGTATTTGCAATTTCTTTTTCTTAAGAGTCATATTTCACATCCAAATACAAATTAGGGGCGAATTTGCCACTCAAAAAGTGTGAATATCGTATTTGCAACTTATTTTCATTAAGAAACATATTTCACTTCGCAATACAAATTAGATGCAAATTTACCACTCAAAAAGTGTGAATATCGTATTTGCAATTTATTTTCCTTAAGAGTCATATTATACTTCGAAATACAAATTAGGGGCAAATTTGCTACTCAAAAAATGTGAATATCGTATTTGCAATTTATTTTCCTTAAATGTCATATTTCACATCCAAATACAAATTAGGGGCGAATTTGCTACTCAAAAAGTGTGAATATCGTATTTGCAAATTATTTTCCTTAAGAGTCATATTACACTTCGAAATACAAATTAGGGGCAAATTTGCCCTCAAAAAGTGTGAAAATGGTATTTGCAATTTATTTTCCTTAAGAGTCATATTTCACATCCAAATACAAATTAGGGGCGAATTTGCCACTCAAAAAGTGTGAATATCGTATTTGCAATTTATTTTCTTTAAGAGTCATATTTCACCTCCAAATACAAATTAGGGGCAAATTTGCCATTCAAAAAGTGTGAATATCGTATTTGCAATTTATTTTCCTTAAGAGTCATATTTCACATCCAAATACAAATTAGGGGCGAATTTGCCACTCAAAAAGTGTGAATATCGTATTTGCAACTTATTTTCATTTCACATCCAAATACAAATTAGAGGCAAATTTGCCGCTCAAAAAGTTTAAATATCGTATTTGCAATTTATTTTCCTTAAGAGTCATATTTCACCTCCAAATACAAATTAGGGGCGAATTTGACACTTAAAAATTGTGAATATCGTATTTGCAATTTATTCTTTTTAAGAGTCATATTTCACCTCCAAATATAAATTAGGGGCAAATTTGCAACTCAAAAAGTGTGAATATCGTATTTGCAATTTATTTTCTTTAAGAGTCATATTTCACCTCCAAATACAAATTAGGGGCAAATTTGCCATTCAAAAAGTGTGAATATCGTATTTGCAATTTATTTTCCCTAAGAGTCATATTTCACATCCAAATACAAATTAGGGGCGAATTTGCCACTCAAAAAGTGTGAATATCGTATTTGCAACTTATTTTCATTTCACATCCAAATACAAATTAGAGGCAAATTTGCCGCTCAAAAAGTTTATATATCGTATTTGCAATTTATTTTCCTTAAGTGTCATATTTCACCTCCAAATACAAATTAGGGGCGAATTTGACACTCAAAAATTGTGAATATCGTATTTGCAATTTATTCTTTTTAAGAGTCATATTTCACCTCCAAATACAAATTATGGGCAAATTTGCAACTCAAAAAGTGTGAATATCGTATTTGCAACTTATTTTCATTAAGAAACATATTTCACTTCGCAATACAAATTAGGTGCAAATTTACCACTCAAAAAGTGTGAATATCGTATTTGCAATTTATTCTTTTTAAGAGTCATATTTCACCTCCAAATACAAATTAGGGGCAAATTTGCAACTCAAAAAGTGTGAATATCGTATTTGCAATTTATTTTCTTTAAGAGTCATATTTCACCTCCAAATACAAATTAGGGGCAAATTTGCCATTCAAAAAGTGTGAATATCGTATTTGCAATTTATTTTCCTTAAGAGTCATATTTCACATCCAAATACAAATTAGGGGCGAATTTGCCACTCAAAAAGTGTGAATATCGTATTTGCAACTTATTTTCATTTCACATCCAAATACAAATTAGAGGCAAATTTGCCGCTCAAAAAGTTTATATATCGTATTTGCAATTTATTTTCCTTAAGAGTCATATTTCACCTCCAAATACAAATTAGGGGCGAATTTGACACCCAAAAATTGTGAATATCGTATTTGCAATTTATTCTTTTTAAGAGTCATATTTCACCTCCAAATACAAATTAGGGGCAAATTTGCAACTAAAAAAGTGTGAATATCGTATTTGCAACTTATTTTCATTAAGAAACATATTTCACTTCGCAATACAAATTAGGTGCAAATTTACCACTCAAAAAGTGTGAATATCGTATTTGCAACTTATTTTCATTTCACATCCAAATACAAATTAGAGGCAAATTTGCCGCTGAAAAAGTTTATATATCGTATTTGCAATTTATTTTCCTTAAGAGTCATATTTCACCTCCAAATACAAATTAGGGGCGAATTTGACACTCAAAAATTGTGAATATCGTATTTGCAATTTATTCTTTTTAAGAGTCATATTTCACCTCCAAATACAAATTAGGGGCGAATTTGACACTCAAAAATTGTGAATATCGTATTTGCAATTTATTCTTTTTAAGAGTCATATTTCACCTCCAAATACAAATTAGGGGCAAATTTGCAACTCAAAAAGTGTGAATATCGTATTTGCAACTTATTTTCATTAAGAAACATATTTCACTTCGCAATACAAATTAGGTGCAAATTTACCACTCAAAAAGTGTGAATATCGTATTTGCAATTTATTTTCCTTAAGAGTCATATTATACTTCGAAATACAAATTAGGGGCAAATTTGCCACTCAAAAAATGTGAATATCGTATTTGCAATTTATTTTCCTAAAATGTCATATTTCACATCCAAATACAAATTAGGGGCGAATTTGCTACTCAAAAAGTGTGAATATCGTATTTGCAAATTATTTTCCTTAAGAGTCATATTACACTTCGAAATACAAATTAGGGGCAAATTTGCCCTCAAAAAGTGTGAAAATGGTATTTGCAATTTATTTTCCTTAAGACTCATATTTCACATCCAAATACAAATTAGGGGCGAATTTGCCACTCAAAAAGTGTGAATATCGTATTTGCAATTTATTTTCTTTAAGAGTCATATTTCACCTCCAAATACAAATTAGGGGCAAATTTGCCACTCAAAAAGTGTGAATATCGTATTTGCAATTTCTTTTTCTTAAGAGTCATATTTCACATCCAAATACAAATTAGGGGCGAATTTGCCACTTAAAAAGTGTGAATATCGTATTTGCAACTTATTTTCATTAAGAAACATATTTCACTTCGCAATACAAATTAGATGCAAATTTACCACTCAAAAAGTGTGAATATCGTATTTGCAATTTATTTTCCTTAAGAGTCATATTATACTTCGAAATACAAATTAGGGGCAAATTTGCTACTCAAAAAATGTGAATATCGTATTTGCAATTTATTTTCCTTAAATGTCATATTTCACATCCAAATACAAATTAGGGGCGAATTTGCTACTCAAAAAGTGTGAATATCGTATTTGCAAATTATTTTCCTTAAGAGTCATATTACACTTCGAAATACAAATTAGGGGCAAATTTGCCCTCAAAAAGTGTGAAAATGGTATTTGCAATTTATTTTCCTTAAGAGTCATATTTCACATCCAAATACAAATTAGGGGCGAATTTGCCACTCAAAAAGTGTGAATATCGTATTTGCAATTTATTTTCTTTAAGAGTCATATTTCACCTCCAAATACAAATTAGGGGCAAATTTGCCATTCAAAAAGTGTGAATATCGTATTTGCAATTTATTTTCCTTAAGAGTCATATTTCACATCCAAATACAAATTAGGGGCGAATTTGCCACTCAAAAAGTGTGAATATCGTATTTGCAACTTATTTTCATTTCACATCCAAATACAAATTAGAGGCAAATTTGCCGCTCAAAAAGTTTATATATCGTATTTGCAATTTATTTTCCTTAAGTGTCATATTTCACCTCCAAATACAAATTAGGGGCGAATTTGACACTCAAAAATTGTGAATATCGTATTTGCAATTTATTCTTTTTAAGAGTCATATTTCACCTCCAAATACAAATTAGGGGCAAATTTGCAACTCAAAAAGTGTGAATATCGTATTTGCAACTTATTTTCATTAAGAAACATATTTCACTTCGCAATACAAATTAGGTGCAAATTTACCACTCAAAAAGTGTGAATATCGTATTTGCAATTTATTCTTTTTAAGAGTCATATTTCACCTCCAAATACAAATTAGGGGCAAATTTGCAACTCAAAAAGTGTGAATATCGTATTTGCTATTTATTTTCTTTAAGAGTCATATTTCACCTCCAAATACAAATTAGGGGCAAATTTGCCATTCAAAAAGTGTGAATATCGTATTTGCAATTTATTTTCCTTAAGAGTCATATTTCACATCCAAATACAAATTAGGGGCGAATTTGCCACTCAAAAAGTGTGAATATCGTATTTGCAACTTATTTTCATTTCACATCCAAATACAAATTAGAGGCAAATTTGCCGCTCAAAAAGTTTATATATCGTATTTGCAATTTATTTTCCTTAAGAGTCATATTTCACCTCCAAATACAAATTAGGGGCGAATTTGACACTCAAAAATTGTGAATATCGTATTTGCAATTTATTCTTTTTAAGAGTCATATTTCACCTCCAAATACAAATTAGGGGCAAATTTGCAACTCAAAAAGTGTGAATATCGTATTTGCAATTTATTTTCCTTAAGACTCATATTTCACATCCAAATACAAATTAGGGGCGAATTTGCCACTCAAAAAGTGTGAATATCGTATTTGCAATTTATTTTCTTTAAGAGTCATATTTCACCTCCAAATACAAATTAGGGGCAAATTTGCCACTCAAAAAGTGTGAATATCGTATTTGCAATTTCTTTTTCTTAAGAGTCATATTTCACATCCAAATACAAATTAGGGGCGAATTTGCCACTCAAAAAGTGTGAATATCGTATTTGCAACTTATTTTCATTAAGAAACATATTTCACTTCGCAATACAAATTAGATGCAAATTTACCACTCAAAAAGTGTGAATATCGTATTTGCAATTTATTTTCCTTAAGAGTCATATTATACTTCGAAATACAAATTAGGGGCAAATTTGCTACTAAAAAAATGTGAATATCGTATTTGCAATTTATTTTCCTTAAATGTCATATTTCACATCCAAATACAAATTAGGGGCGAATTTGCTACTCAAAAAGTGTGAATATCGTATTTGCAAATTATTTTCCTTAAGAGTCATATTAAACTTCGAAATACAAATTAGGGGCAAATTTGCCCTCAAAAAGTGTGAAAATGGTATTTGCAATTTATTTTCCTTAAGAGTCATATTTCACATCCAAATACAAATTAGGGGCGAATTTGCCACTCAAAAAGTGTGAATATCGTATTTGAAATTTATTTTCTTTAAGAGTCATATTTCACCTCCAAATACAAATTAGGGGCAAATTTGCCATTCAAAAAGTGTGAATATCGTATTTGCAATTTCTTTTTCTTAAGAGTCATATTTCACATCCAAATACAAATTAGGGGCGAATTTGCCACTCAAAAAGTGTGAATATCGTATTTGCAATTTATTTTCTTTAAGAGTCATATTTCACCTCCAAATACAAATTAGGGGCAAATTTGCCATTCAAAAAGTGTGAATATCGTATTTGCAATTTATTTTCCTTAAGAGTCATATTTCACATCCAAATACAAATTAGGGGCGAATTTGCCACTCAAAAAGTGTGAATATCGTATTTGCAACTTATTTTCATTTCACATCCAAATACAAATTAGAGGCAAATTTGCCGCTCAAAAAGTTTATATATCGTATTTGCAATTTATTTTCCTTAAGATTCATATTTCACCTCCAAATACAAATTAGGGGCGAATTTGACACTCAAAAATTGTGAATATCGTATTTGCAATTTATTCTTTTTAAGAGTCATATTTCACCTCCAAATACAAATTAGGGGCAAATTTGCAACTCAAAAAGTGTGAATATCGTATTTGCAATTTATTTTCTTTAAGAGTCATATTTCACCTCCAAATATAAATTAGGGGCAAATTTGCCATTCAAAAAGTGTGAATATCGTATTTGCAATTTATTTTCCCTAAGAGTCATATTTCACATCCAAATACAAATTAGGGGCGAATTTGCCACTCAAAAAGTGTGAATATCGTATTTGCAACTTATTTTCATTTCACATCCAAATACAAATTAGAGGCAAATTTGCCGCTCAAAAAGTTTATATATCGTATTTGCAATTTATTTTCCTTAAGTGTCATATTTCACCTCCAAATACAAATTAGGGGCGAATTTGACACTCAAAAATTGTGAATATCGTATTTGCAATTTATTCTTTTTAAGAGTCATATTTCACCTCCAAATACAAATTAGGGGCAAATTTGCAACTCAAAAAGTGTGAATATCGTATTTGCAACTTATTTTCATTAAGAAACATATTTCACTTCGCAATACAAATTAGGTGCAAATTTACCACTCAAAAAGTGTGAATATCGTATTTGCAACTTATTTTCATTTCACATCCAAATACAAATTAGAGGCAAATTTGCCGCTCAAAAAGTTTATATATCGTATTTGCAATTTATTTTCCTTAAGAGTCATATTTCACCTCCAAATACAAATTAGGGGCGAATTTGACACTCAAAAATTGTGAATATCATATTTGCAATTTATTCTTTTTAAGAGTCATATTTCACCTCCAAATACAAATTAGGGGCAAATTTGCAACTCAAAAAGTGTGAATATCGTATTTGCAACTTATTTTCATTAAGAAACATATTTCACTTCGCAATACAAATTAGGTGCAAATTTACCACTCAAAAAGTGTGAATATCGTATTTGCAATTTATTTTCCTTAAGAGTCATATTATACTTCGAAATACAAATTAGGGACAAATTTGCCACTCAAAAAATGTGAATATCGTATTTGCAATTTATTTTCCTTAAATGTCATATTTCACATCCAAATACAAATTAGGGGCGAATTTGCTACTCAAAAAGTGTGAATATCGAATTTGCAAATTATTTTCCTTAAGAGTCATATTACACTTCGAAATACAAATTAGGGGCAAATTTGCCCTCAAAAAGTGTGAAAATGGTATTTGCAATTTATTTTCCTTAAGACTCATATTTCACATCCAAATACAAATTAGGGGCGAATTTGCCACTCAAAAAGTGTGAATATCGTATTTGTAATTTATTTTCTTTAAGAGTCATATTTCACCTCCAAATACAAATTAGGGGCAAATTTGCCACTCAAAAAGTGTGAATATCGTATTTGCAATTTCTTTTTCTTAAGAGTCATATTTCACATCCAAATACAAATTAGGGGCGAATTTGCCACTCAAAAAGTGTGAATATCGTATTTGCAACTTATTTTCATTAAGAAACATATTTCACTTCGCAATACAAATTAGATGCAAATTTACCACTCAAAAAGTGTGAATATCGTATTTGCAATTTATTTTCCTTAAGAGTCATATTATACTTCGAAATACAAATTAGGGGCAAATTTGCTACTCAAAAAATGTGAATATCGTATTTGCAATTTATTTTCCTTAAATGTCATATTTCACATCCAAATACAAATTAGGGGCGAATTTGCTACTCAAAAAGTGTGAATATCGTATTTGCAAATTATTTTCCTTAAGAGTCATATTACACTTCGAAATACAAATTAGGGGCAAATTTGCCCTCAAAAAGTGTGAAAATGGTATTTGCAATTTATTTTCCTTAAGAGTCATATTTCACATCCAAATACAAATTAGGGGCGAATTTGCCACTCAAAAAGTGTGAATATCGTATTTGCAATTTATTTTCTTTAAGAGTCATATTTCACCTCCAAATACAAATTAGGGGCAAATTTGCCACTCAAAAAGTGTGAATATCGTATTTGCAATTTCTTTTTCTTAAGAGTCATATTTCACATCCAAATACAAATTAGGGGCGAATTTGCCACTCAAAAAGTGTGAATATCGTATTTGCAACTTATTTTCATTAAGAAACATATTTCACTTCGCAATACAAATTAGATGCAAATTTACCACTCAAAAAGTGTGAATATCGTATTTGCAATTTATTTTCCTTAAGAGTCATATTATACTTCGAAATACAAATTAGGGGCAAATTTGCTACTCAAAAAATGTGAATATCGTATTTGCAATTTATTTTCCTTAAATGTCATATTTCACATCCAAATACAAATTAGGGGCGAATTTGCTACTCAAAAAGTGTGAATATCGTATTTGCAAATTATTTTCCTTAAGAGTCATATTACACTTCGAAATACAAATTAGGGGCAAATTTGCCCTCAAAAAGTGTGAAAATGGTATTTGCAATTTATTTTCCTTAAGACTCATATTTCACATCCAAATACAAATTAGGGGCGAATTTGCCACTCAAAAAGTGTGAATATCGTATTTGCAATTTATTTTCTTTAAGAGTCATATTTCACCTCCAAATACAAATTAGGGGCAAATTTGCCACTCAAAAAGTGTGAATATCGTATTTGCAATTTCTTTTTCTTAAGAGTCATATTTCACATCCAAATACAAATTAGGGGCGAATTTGCCACTCAAAAAGTGTGAATATCGTATTTGCAACTTATTTTCATTAAGAAACATATTTCACTTCGCAATACAAATTAGATGCAAATTTACCACTCAAAAAGTGTGAATATCGTATTTGCAATTTATTTTCCTTAAGAGTCATATTATACTTCGAAATACAAATTAGGGGCAAATTTGCTACTCAAAAAATGTGAATATCGTATTTGCAATTTATTTTCCTTAAATGTCATATTTCACATCCAAATACAAATTAGGGGCGAATTTGCTACTCAAAAAGTGTGAATATCGTATTTGCAAATTATTTTCCTTAAGAGTCATATTACACTTCGAAATACAAATTAGGGGCAAATTTGCCCTCAAAAAGTGTGAAAATGGTATTTGCAATTTATTTTCCTTAAGACTCATATTTCACATCCAAATACAAATTAGGGGCGAATTTGCCACTCAAAAAGTGTGAATATCGTATTTGCAATTTATTTTCTTTAAGAGTCATATTTCACCTCCAAATACAAATTAGGGGCAAATTTGCCACTCAAAAAGTGTGAATATCGTATTTGCAATTTCTTTTTCTTAAGAGTCATATTTCACATCCAAATACAAATTAGGGGCGAATTTGCCACTCAAAAAGTGTGAATATCGTATTTGCAACTTATTTTCATTAAGAAACATATTTCACTTCGCAATACAAATTAGATGCAAATTTACCACTCAAAAAGTGTGAATATCGTATTTGCAATTTATTTTCCTTAAGAGTCATATTATACTTCGAAATACAAATTAGGGGCAAATTTGCTACTAAAAAAATGTGAATATCGTATTTGCAATTTATTTTCCTTAAATGTCATATTTCACATCCAAATACAAATTAGGGGCGAAT
This sequence comes from Helichrysum umbraculigerum, assembly GCA_949592205.1. Taxonomy (NCBI): domain Eukaryota; kingdom Viridiplantae; phylum Streptophyta; class Magnoliopsida; order Asterales; family Asteraceae; genus Helichrysum; species Helichrysum umbraculigerum. The sequence goes on from CATIUR010000001.1 coordinate 101,208,974, forward strand.
TTGCTACTCAAAAAGTGTGAATATCGTATTTGCAAATTATTTTCCTTAAGAGTCATATTAAACTTCGAAATACAAATTAGGGGCAAATTTGCCCTCAAAAAGTGTGAAAATGGTATTTGCAATTTATTTTCCTTAAGAGTCATATTTCACATCCAAATACAAATTAGGGGCGAATTTGCCACTCAAAAAGTGTGAATATCGTATTTGAAATTTATTTTCTTTAAGAGTCATATTTCACCTCCAAATACAAATTAGGGGCAAATTTGCCATTCAAAAAGTGTGAATATCGTATTTGCAATTTCTTTTTCTTAAGAGTCATATTTCACATCCAAATACAAATTAGGGGCGAATTTGCCACTCAAAAAGTGTGAATATCGTATTTGCAATTTATTTTCTTTAAGAGTCATATTTCACCTCCAAATACAAATTAGGGGCAAATTTGCCATTCAAAAAGTGTGAATATCGTATTTGCAATTTATTTTCCTTAAGAGTCATATTTCACATCCAAATACAAATTAGGGGCGAATTTGCCACTCAAAAAGTGTGAATATCGTATTTGCAACTTATTTTCATTTCACATCCAAATACAAATTAGAGGCAAATTTGCCGCTCAAAAAGTTTATATATCGTATTTGCAATTTATTTTCCTTAAGATTCATATTTCACCTCCAAATACAAATTAGGGGCGAATTTGACACTCAAAAATTGTGAATATCGTATTTGCAATTTATTCTTTTTAAGAGTCATATTTCACCTCCAAATACAAATTAGGGGCAAATTTGCAACTCAAAAAGTGTGAATATCGTATTTGCAATTTATTTTCTTTAAGAGTCATATTTCACCTCCAAATATAAATTAGGGGCAAATTTGCCATTCAAAAAGTGTGAATATCGTATTTGCAATTTATTTTCCCTAAGAGTCATATTTCACATCCAAATACAAATTAGGGGCGAATTTGCCACTCAAAAAGTGTGAATATCGTATTTGCAACTTATTTTCATTTCACATCCAAATACAAATTAGAGGCAAATTTGCCGCTCAAAAAGTTTATATATCGTATTTGCAATTTATTTTCCTTAAGTGTCATATTTCACCTCCAAATACAAATTAGGGGCGAATTTGACACTCAAAAATTGTGAATATCGTATTTGCAATTTATTCTTTTTAAGAGTCATATTTCACCTCCAAATACAAATTAGGGGCAAATTTGCAACTCAAAAAGTGTGAATATCGTATTTGCAACTTATTTTCATTAAGAAACATATTTCACTTCGCAATACAAATTAGGTGCAAATTTACCACTCAAAAAGTGTGAATATCGTATTTGCAACTTATTTTCATTTCACATCCAAATACAAATTAGAGGCAAATTTGCCGCTCAAAAAGTTTATATATCGTATTTGCAATTTATTTTCCTTAAGAGTCATATTTCACCTCCAAATACAAATTAGGGGCGAATTTGACACTCAAAAATTGTGAATATCATATTTGCAATTTATTCTTTTTAAGAGTCATATTTCACCTCCAAATACAAATTAGGGGCAAATTTGCAACTCAAAAAGTGTGAATATCGTATTTGCAACTTATTTTCATTAAGAAACATATTTCACTTCGCAATACAAATTAGGTGCAAATTTACCACTCAAAAAGTGTGAATATCGTATTTGCAATTTATTTTCCTTAAGAGTCATATTATACTTCGAAATACAAATTAGGGACAAATTTGCCACTCAAAAAATGTGAATATCGTATTTGCAATTTATTTTCCTTAAATGTCATATTTCACATCCAAATACAAATTAGGGGCGAATTTGCTACTCAAAAAGTGTGAATATCGAATTTGCAAATTATTTTCCTTAAGAGTCATATTACACTTCGAAATACAAATTAGGGGCAAATTTGCCCTCAAAAAGTGTGAAAATGGTATTTGCAATTTATTTTCCTTAAGACTCATATTTCACATCCAAATACAAATTAGGGGCGAATTTGCCACTCAAAAAGTGTGAATATCGTATTTGTAATTTATTTTCTTTAAGAGTCATATTTCACCTCCAAATACAAATTAGGGGCAAATTTGCCACTCAAAAAGTGTGAATATCGTATTTGCAATTTCTTTTTCTTAAGAGTCATATTTCACATCCAAATACAAATTAGGGGCGAATTTGCCACTCAAAAAGTGTGAATATCGTATTTGCAACTTATTTTCATTAAGAAACATATTTCACTTCGCAATACAAATTAGATGCAAATTTACCACTCAAAAAGTGTGAATATCGTATTTGCAATTTATTTTCCTTAAGAGTCATATTATACTTCGAAATACAAATTAGGGGCAAATTTGCTACTCAAAAAATGTGAATATCGTATTTGCAATTTATTTTCCTTAAATGTCATATTTCACATCCAAATACAAATTAGGGGCGAATTTGCTACTCAAAAAGTGTGAATATCGTATTTGCAAATTATTTTCCTTAAGAGTCATATTACACTTCGAAATACAAATTAGGGGCAAATTTGCCCTCAAAAAGTGTGAAAATGGTATTTGCAATTTATTTTCCTTAAGACTCATATTTCACATCCAAATACAAATTAGGGGCGAATTTGCCACTCAAAAAGTGTGAATATCGTATTTGCAATTTATTTTCTTTAAGAGTCATATTTCACCTCCAAATACAAATTAGGGGCAAATTTGCCACTCAAAAAGTGTGAATATCGTATTTGCAATTTCTTTTTCTTAAGAGTCATATTTCACATCCAAATACAAATTAGGGGCGAATTTGCCACTCAAAAAGTGTGAATATCGTATTTGCAACTTATTTTCATTAAGAAACATATTTCACTTCGCAATACAAATTAGATGCAAATTTACCACTCAAAAAGTGTGAATATCGTATTTGCAATTTATTTTCCTTAAGAGTCATATTATACTTCGAAATACAAATTAGGGGCAAATTTGCTACTCAAAAAATGTGAATATCGTATTTGCAATTTATTTTCCTTAAATGTCATATTTCACATCCAAATACAAATTAGGGGCGAATTTGCTACTCAAAAAGTGTGAATATCGTATTTGCAAATTATTTTCCTTAAGAGTCATATTAAACTTCGAAATACAAATTAGGGGCAAATTTGCCCTCAAAAAGTGTGAAAATGGTATTTGCAATTTATTTTCCTTAAGAGTCATATTTCACATCCAAATACAAATTAGGGGCGAATTTGCCACTCAAAAAGTGTGAATATCGTATTTGAAATTTATTTTCTTTAAGAGTCATATTTCACCTCCAAATACAAATTAGGGGCAAATTTGCCATTCAAAAAGTGTGAATATCGTATTTGCAATTTCTTTTTCTTAAGAGTCATATTTCACATCCAAATACAAATTAGGGGCGAATTTGCCACTCAAAAAGTGTGAATATCGTATTTGCAATTTATTTTCTTTAAGAGTCATATTTCACCTCCAAATACAAATTAGGGGCAAATTTGCCATTCAAAAAGTGTGAATATCGTATTTGCAATTTCTTTTTCTTAAGAGTCATATTTCACATCCAAATACAAATTAGGGGCGAATTTTCCACTCAAAAAGTGTGAATATCATATTTGCAACTTATTTTCATTAAGAGTCATATTTCACTTCATAATACAAATTAGGGGCAAATTTACCACTCAAAAAGTGTGAATATCGTATTTGCAATTTATTTTCCTTAAGAGTCATATTTTACTTCGAAATACAAATTAGAGGCAAATTTGCCACTCAAAAAATGTGAATATCGTATTTGCAATTTATTTTCCTTAAGAGTCATATTTCACATCCAAATATAAATTAGGGGCGAATTTGCCACTCAAAAAGTGTGAATATCGTATTTGCTACTTATTTTCATTTCACATCCAAATACAAATTAGAGGCAAATTTGCCGCTCAAAAAGTTTATATATCGTATTTGCAATTTATTTTACTTAAGAGTCATATTTCACCTTCAAATACAAATTAGGGGCGAATTTGACACTCAAAAATAGTGAATATCGTATTTGCAATTTATTCTTTTTAAGATTCATATTTCACCTCCAAATACAAATTAGGGGCAAATTTGCAACTCAAAAAGTGTGAATATCGTATTTGCAACTTATTTTCATTAAGAAACATATTTCACTTCGCAATACAAATTAGGTGCAAATTTACCATTCAAAAAGTGTGAATATCGTATTTGCAATTTATTTTCCTTAAGAGTCATATTATACTTCGAAATACAAATTAGGGGCAAATTTGCCACTCAAAAAATGTGAATATCATATTTGCAATTTATTTTCCTTAAATGTCATATTTCACATCCAAATACAAATTAGGGGCGAATTTGCTACTCAAAAAGTGTGAATATCGTATTTGCAAATTATTTTCCTTAAGAGTCATATTACACTTCGAAATACAAATTAGGGGCAAATTTGCCCTCAAAAAGTGTGAAAATGGTATTTGCAATTTATTTTCCTTAAGACTCATATTTCACATCCAAATACAAATTAGGGGCGAATTTGCCACTCAAAAAGTGTGAATATCGTATTTGCAATTTATTTTCTTTAAGAGTCATATTTCACCTCCAAATACAAATTAGGGGCAAATTTGCCACTCAAAAAGTGTGAATATCGTATTTGCAATTTCTTTTTCTTAAAAGTCATATTTCACATCCAAATACAAATTAGGGGCGAATTTGCCACTCAAAAAGTGTGAATATCGTATTTGCAACTTATTTTCATTATGAAACATATTTCACTTCGCAATACAAATTAGGTGCAAATTTACCACTCAAAAAGTGTGAATATCGTATTTGCAATTTATTTTCCTTAAGAGTCATATTATACTTCGAAATACAAATTAGGGGCAAATTTGCCACTCAAAAAATGTGAATATCGTATTTGCAATTTATTTTCCTTAAATATCATATTTCACATCCAAATACAAATTAGGGGCGAATTTGCTACTCAAAAAGTGTGAATATCGTATTTGCAAATTATTTTCCTTAAGAGTCATATTAAACTTCGAAATACAAATTAGGGGCAAATTTAACCTCAAAAAGTGTGAAAATGGTATTTGCAATTTATTTTCCTTAAGAGTCATATTTCATATCCAAATACAAATTAGGGGCGAATTTGCCACTCAAAAAGTGTGAATATCGTATTTGCAATTTATTTTCTTTAAGAGTCATATTTCACCTCCAAATACAAATTAGGGGCAAATTTGCCATTCAAAAAGTGTGAATATCGTATTTGCAATTTCTTTTTCTTAAGAGTCATATTTCACATCCAAATACAAATTAGGGGCGAATTTGCCACTCAAAAAGTGTGAATATCGTATTTGCAACTTATTTTAATTAAGAGTCATATTTCACTTCATAATACAAATTAGGGGCGAATTTGCCACTCAAAAAGTGTGAATATCGTATTTGCAACTTATTTTCCTTAAGAGTCATATTTTACTTCATAATACAAATTAGGGGCGAATTTGCCACTCAAAAAGTGTGAATATCGTATTTGCAATTTATTTTCCTTAAGAGTCATATTACACTTCGAAATACAAATTAGGGGCAAATTTGCCCTCTAAAAGTGTGAAAATGGTATTTGCAATTTATTTTCCTTAAGAGTCATATTTCACATCCAAATACAAATTAGGGGCGAATTTGCCACTCAAAAAGTGTGAATATCGTATTTGCAATTTATTTTCTTTAAGAGTCATATTTCACCTCCAAATACAAATTAGGGGCAAAATTGCCATTCAAAAAGTGTGAATATCGTATTTGCAATTTCTTTTTCTTAAGAGTCATATTTCACATCCAAATACAAATTAGGGGCGAATTTGCCCCTCAAAAAGTGTGAATATCGTATTTGCAACTTATTTTCATTAAGAGTCATATTTCACTTCATAATACAAATTAGGGGCAAATTTACCACTCAAAAAGTGTGAATATCGTATTTGCAATTTCTTTTCCTTAAGAGTCATATTTTACTTCGAAATACAAATTAGAGGCAAATTTGCCACTCAAAAAATGTGAATATCGTATTTGCAATTTATTTTCCTTAAGAGTCATATTTCACATCCAAATACAAATTAGGGGCGAATTTGACACTCAAAAATTGTGAATATCGTATTTGCAATTTATTCTTTTTAAGATTCATATTTCACCTCCAAATACAAATTAGGGGCAAATTTGCAACTCAAAAAGTGTGAATATCGTATTTGCAACTTATTTTCATTAAGAAACATATTTCACTTCGCAATACAAATTAGGTGCAAATTTACCATTCAAAAAGTGTGAATATCGTATTTGCAATTTATTTTCCTTAAGAGTCATATTATACTTCGAAATACAAATTAGGGGCAAATTTGCTACTCAAAAAATGTGAATATCGTATTTGCAATTTATTTTCCTTAAATGTCATATTTCACATCCAAATACAAATTAGGGGCGAATTTGCTACTCAAAAAGTGTGAATATCGTATTTGCAAATTATTTTCCTTAAGAGTCATATTAAACTTCGAAATACAAATTAGGGGCAAATTTGCCCTCAAAAAGTGTGAAAATGGTATTTGCAATTTATTTTCCTTAAGAGTCATATTTCACATCCAAATACAAATTAGGGGCGAATTTGCCACTCAAAAAGTGTGAATATCGTATTTGCAATTTATTTTCTTTAAGAGTCATATTTCACCTCCAAATACAAATTAGGGGCAAATTTGCCATTCAAAAAGTGTGAATATCGTATTTGCAATTTCTTTTTCTTAAGAGTCATATTTCACATCCAAATACAAATTAGGGGCGAATTTGCCACTCAAAAAGTGTGAATATCGTATTTGCAATTTATTTTCTTTAAGAGTCATATTTCACCTCCAAATACAAATTAGGGGCAAATTTGCCATTCAAAAAGTGTGAATATCGTATTTGCAATTTCTTTTTCTTAAGAGTCATATTTCACATCCAAATACAAATTAGGGGCGAATTTTCCACTCAAAAAGTGTGAATATCGTATTTGCAACTTATTTTCATTAAGAGTCATATTTCACTTCATAATACAAATTAGGGGCAAATTTACCACTCAAAAAGTGTGAATATCGTATTTGCAATTTATTTTCCTTAAGAGTCATATTTTACTTCGAAATACAAATTAGAGGCAAATTTGCCACTCAAAAAATGTGAATATCGTATTTGCTATTTATTTTCCTTAAGAGTCATATTTCACATCCAAATATAAATTAGGGGCGAATTTGCCACTCAAAAAGTGTGAATATCGTATTTGCTACTTATTTTCATTTCACATCCAAATACAAATTAGAGGCAAATTTGCCGCTCAAAAAGTTTATATATCGTATTTGCAATTTATTTTACTTAAGAGTCATATTTCACCTTCAAATACAAATTAGGGGCGAATTTGACACTCAAAAATAGTGAATATCGTATTTGCAATTTATTCTTTTTAAGATTCATATTTCACCTCCAAATACAAATTAGGGGCAAATTTGCAACTCAAAAAGTGTGAATATCGTATTTGCAACTTATTTTCATTAAGAAACATATTTCACTTCGCAATACAAATTAGGTGCAAATTTACCATTCAAAAAGTGTGAATATCGTATTTGCAATTTATTTTCCTTAAGAGTCATATTATACTTCGAAATACAAATTAGGGGCGAATTTGCTACTCAAAAAGTGTGAATATCGTATTTGCAAATTATTTTCCTTAAGAGTCATATTACACTTCGAAATACAAATTAGGGGCAAATTTGCCCTCAAAAAGTGTGAAAATGGTATTTGCAATTTATTTTCCTTAAGACTCATATTTCACATCCAAATACAAATTAGGGGCGAATTTGCCACTCAAAAAGTGTGAATATCGTATTTGCAATTTATTTTCTTTAAGAGTCATATTTCACCTCCAAATACAAATTAGGGGCAAATTTGCCACTCAAAAAGTGTGAATATCGTATTTGCAATTTCTTTTTCTTAAAAGTCATATTTCACATCCAAATACAAATTAGGGGCGAATTTGCCACTCAAAAAGTGTGAATATCGTATTTGCAACTTATTTTCATTAAGAAACATATTTCACTTCGCAATACAAATTAGGTGCAAATTTACCACTCAAAAAGTGTGAATATCGTATTTGCAATTTATTTTCCTTAAGAGTCATATTATACTTCGAAATACAAATTAGGGGCAAATTTGCCACTCAAAAAATGTGAATATCGTATTTGCAATTTATTTTCCTTAAATATCATATTTCACATCCAAATACAAATTAGGGGCGAATTTGCTACTCAAAAAGTGTGAATATCGTATTTGCAAATTATTTTCCTTAAGAGTCATATTAAACTTCGAAATACAAATTAGGGGCAAATTTGCCCTCAAAAAGTGTGAAAATGGTATTTGCAATTTATTTTCCTTAAGAGTCATATTTCATATCCAAATACAAATTAGGGGCGAATTTGCCACTCAAAAAGTGTGAATATCGTATTTGCAATTTATTTTCTTTAAGAGTCATATTTCACCTCCAAATACAAATTAGGGGCAAATTTGCCATTCAAAAAGTGTGAATATCGTATTTGCAATTTCTTTTTCTTAAGAGTCATATTTCACATCCAAATACAAATTAGGGGCGAATTTGCCACTCAAAAAGTGTGAATATCGTATTTGCAACTTATTTTAATTAAGAGTCATATTTCACTTCATAATACAAATTAGGGGCGAATTTGCCACTCAAAAAGTGTGAATATCGTATTTGCAACTTATTTTCCTTAAGAGTCATATTTTACTTCATAATACAAATTAGGGGCGAATTTGCCACTCAAAAAGTGTGAATATCGTATTTGCAATTTATTTTCCTTAAGAGTCATATTACACTTCGAAATACAAATTAGGGGCAAATTTGCCCTCTAAAAGTGTGAAAATGGTATTTGCAATTTATTTTCCTTAAGAGTCATATTTCACATCCAAATACAAATTAGGGGCGAATTTGCCACTCAAAAAGTGTGAATATCGTATTTGCAATTTATTTTCTTTAAGAGTCATATTTCACCTCCAAATACAAATTAGGGGCAAAATTGCCATTCAAAAAGTGTGAATATCGTATTTGCAATTTCTTTTTCTTAAGAGTCATATTTCACATCCAAATACAAATTAGGGGCGAATTTGCCCCTCAAAAAGTGTGAATATCGTATTTGCAACTTATTTTCATTAAGAGTCATATTTCACTTCATAATACAAATTAGGGGCAAATTTACCACTCAAAAAGTGTGAATATCGTATTTGCAATTTCTTTTCCTTAAGAGTCATATTTTACTTCGAAATACAAATTAGAGGCAAATTTGCCACTCAAAAAATGTGAATATCGTATTTGCAATTTATTTTCCTTAAGAGTCATATTTCACATCCAAATACAAATTAGGGGCGAATTTGACACTCAAAAATTGTGAATATCGTATTTGCAATTTATTCTTTTTAAGATTCATATTTCACCTCCAAATACAAATTAGGGGCAAATTTGCAACTCAAAAAGTGTGAATATCGTATTTGCAACTTATTTTCATTAAGAAACATATTTCACTTCGCAATACAAATTAGGTGCAAATTTACCATTCAAAAAGTGTGAATATCGTATTTGCAATTTATTTTCCTTAAGAGTCATATTATACTTCGAAATACAAATTAGGGGCAAATTTGCCACTCAAAAAATGTGAATATCATATTTGCAATTTATTTTCCTTAAATGTCATATTTCACATCCAAATACAAATTCGGGGCGAATTTGCTACTCAAAAAGTGTGAATATCGTATTTGCAAATTATTTTCCTTAAGAGTCATATTACACTTCGAAATACAAATTAGGGGCAAATTTGCCCTCAAAAAGTGTGAAAATGGTATTTGCAATTTATTTTCCTTAAGACTCATATTTCACATCCAAATACAAATTAGGGGCGAATTTGCCACTCAAAAAGTGTGAATATCGTATTTGCAATTTATTTTCTTTAAGAGTCATATTTCACCTCCAAATACAAATTAGGGGCAAATTTGCCACTCAAAAAGTGTGAATATCGTATTTGCAATTTCTTTTTCTTAAAAGTCATATTTCACATCCAAATACAAATTAGGGGCGAATTTGCCACTCAAAAAGTGTGAATATCGTATTTGCAACTTATTTTCATTAAGAAACATATTTCACTTCGCAATACAAATTAGGTGCAAATTTACCACTCAAAAAGTGTGAATATCGTATTTGCAATTTATTTTCCTTAAGAGTCATATTATACTTCGAAATACAAATTAGGGGCAAATTTGCCACTCAAAAAATGTGAATATCGTATTTGCAATTTATTTTCCTTAAATATCATATTTCACATCCAAATACAAATTAGGGGCGAATTTGCTACTCAAAAAGTGTGAATATCGTATTTGCAAATTATTTTCCTTAAGAGTCATATTAAACTTCGAAATACAAATTAGGGGCAAATTTGCCCTCAAAAAGTGTGAAAATGGTATTTGCAATTTATTTTCCTTAAGAGTCATATTTCACATCCAAATACAAATTAGGGGCGAATTTGCCACTCAAAAAGTGTGAATATCGTATTTGCAATTTATTTTCTTTAAGAGTCATATTTCACCTCCAAATACAAATTAGGGGCAAATTTGCCATTCAAAAAGTGTGAATATCGTATTTGCAATTTCTTTTTCTTAAGAGTCATATTTCACATCCAAATACAAATTAGGGGCGAATTTGCCACTCAAAAAGTGTGAATATCGTATTTGCAACTTATTTTAATTAAGAGTCATATTTCACTTCATAATACAAATTAGGGGCGAATTTGCCACTCAAAAAGTGTGAATATCGTATTTGCAACTTATTTTCCTTAAGAGTCATATTTTACTTCATAATACAAATTAGGGGCGAATTTGCCACTCAAAAAGTGTGAATATCGTATTTGCAATTTATTTTCCTTAAGAGTCATATTACACTTCGAAATACAAATTAGGGGCAAATTTGCCCTCTAAAAGTGTGAAAATGGTATTTGCAATTTATTTTCCTTAAGAGTCATATTTCACATCCAAATACAAATTAGGGGCGAATTTGCCACTCAAAAAGTGTGAATATCGTATTTGCAATTTATTTTCTTTAAGAGTCATATTTCACCTCCAAATACAAATTAGGGGCAAAATTGCCATTCAAAAAGTGTGAATATCGTATTTGCAATTTCTTTTTCTTAAGAGTCATATTTCACATCCAAATACAAATTAGGGGCGAATTTGCCACTCAAAAAGTGTGAATATCGTATTTGCAACTTATTTTCATTAAGAGTCATATTTCACTTCATAATACAAATTAGGGGCAAATTTACCACTCAAAAAGTGTGAATATCGTATTTGCAATTTCTTTTCCTTAAGAGTCATATTTTACTTCGAAATACAAATTAGAGGCAAATTTGCCACTCAAAAAATGTGAATATCGTATTTGCAATTTATTTTCCTTAAGAGTCATATTTCTCATCCAAATACAAATTAGGGGCGAATTTGCCACTCAAAAAGTGTGAATATCGTATTTGCAACTTATTTTCATTTCACATCCAAATACAAATTAGAGGCAAATTTGCCGCTCAAAAAATTTATATATCGTATTTGCAATTTATTTTCCTTAAGAGTCATATTTCACCTCCAAATACAAATTAGGGGTGAATTTGACACTCCAAAATTGTGAATATCGTATTTGCAATTTATTCTTTTTAAGAGTCATATTTCACCTCCAAATACAAATTAGGGGCAAATTTGCAACTCAAAAAGTGTGAATATCGTATTTGCAACTTATTTTCATTAAGAAACATATTTCACTTCGCAATACAAATTAGGTGCAAATTTACCACTCAAAAAGTGTGAATATCGTATTTGCAATTTATTTTCCTTAAGAGTCATATTATACTTCGAAATACAAATTAGGGGCAAATTTGCCACTCAAAAAATGTGAATATCGTATTTGCAATTTATTTTCCTTAAATGTCATATTTCACATCCAAATACAAATTAGGGGCGAATTTGCTACTCAAAAAGTGTTAATATCGTATTTGCAAATTATTTTCCTTAAGAGTCATATTACACTTCGAAATACAAATTAGGGGCAAATTTGCCCTCAAAAAGTGTGAAAATGGTATTTGCAATTTATTTTCCTTAAGACTCATATTTCACATCCAAATACAAATTAGGGGCGAATTTGCCACTCAAAAAGTGTGAATATCGTATTTGCAATTTATTTTCTTTAAGAGTCATATTTCACCTCCAAATACAAATTAGGGGCAAATTTGCCATTCAAAAAGTGTGAATATCGTATTTGCAATTTCTTTTTCTTAAGAGTCATATTTCACATCCAAATACAAATTAGGGGCGAATTTGCCACTCAAAAAGTGTGAATATCGTATTTGCAACTTATTTTCATTAAGAGTCATATTTCACTTCATAATAAAAATTAGGGGCAAATTTACCACTCAAAAAGTGTGAATATCGTATTTGCAATTTATTTTCCTTAAGAGTCATATTTTACTTCGAAATACATATTAGAGGCAAATTTGCCACTCAAAAAATGTGAATATCGTATTTGCAATTTATTTTCCTTAAGAGTCATATTTCACATCCAAATACAAATTAGGGGCGAATTTGCCACTCAAAAAGTGTGAATATCGTATTTGCAACTTATTTTCATTTCACATCCAAATACAAATTAGAGGCAAATTTGCCGCTCAAAAAATTTATATATCGTATTTGCAATTTATTTTCCTTAAGAGTCATATTACACTTCGAAATACAAATTAGGGGCAAATTTGCCCTCTAAAAGTGTGAAAATGGTATTTGCAATTTATTTTCCTTAAGAGTCATAATTCACATCCAAATACAAATTAGGGGCGAATTTGCCACTCAAAAAGTGTGAATATCGTATTTGCAATTTATTTTCTTTAAGAGTATTTCACCTCCAAATACAAATTAGGGGCAAATTTGCCATTCAAAAAGTGTGAATATCGTATTTGCAATTTCTTTTTCTTAAGAGTCATATTTCACATCCAAATACAAATTAGGGGCGAATTTGCCACTCAAAAAGTGTGAATATCGTATTTGCAACTTATTTTAATTAAGAGTCATATTTTACTTCATAATACAAATTAGGGGCGAATTTGCCACTCAAAAAGTGTGAATATCGTATTTGCAATTTATTTTCCTTAAGAGTCATATTTTACTTCATAATACAAATTAGGGGCGAATTGCCACTCAAAAAGTGTGAATATCGTATTTGCAATTTATTTTCCTTAAGAGTCATATTTTACTTCATAATACAAATTAGGGGCGAATTTGCCACTCAAAAAGTGTGAATATCGCATTTGCAATTTATTTTCCTTAAGAGTCATATTACACTTCGAAATACAAATTAGGGGCAAATTTGCCCTCTAAAAGTGTGAAAATGGTATTTGCAATTTATTTTCCTTAAGAGTCATAATTCACATCCAAATACAAATTAGGGGCGAATTTGCCACTCAAAAAGTGTGAATATCGTATTTGCAATTTATTTTCTTTAAGAGTCATATTTCACCTCCAAATACAAATTAGGGGCAAATTTGCCATTCAAAAAGTGTGAATATCGTATTTGCAATTTCTTTTTCTTAAGAGTCATATTTCACATCCAAATACAAATTAGGGGCGAATTTGCCACTCAAAAAGTGTGAATATCGTATTTGCAACCTATTTTAATTAAGAGTCATATTTCACTTCATAATACAAATTAGGGGCGAATTTGCCACTCAAAAAGTGTGAATATCGTATTTGCAACTTATTTTCCTTAAGAGTCATATTTTACTTCATAATACAAATTAGGGGCGAATTTGCCACTCAAAAAGTGTGAATATCGTATTTGCAATTTATTTTCCTTAAGAGTCATATTACACTTCGAAATACAAATTAGGGGCAAATTTGCCCTCAAAAAGTGTGAAAATGGTATTTGCAATTTATTTTCCTTAAGAGTCATATTTCACATCCAAATACAAATTAGGGCGAATTTGCCACTCAAAAAGTGTGAATATCGTATTTGCAATTTATTTTCTTTAAGAGTCATATTTCACCTCCAAATACAAATTAGGGGCAAAATTGCCATTCAAAAAGTGTGAACATCGTATTTGCAATTTCTTTTTCTTAAGAGTCATATTTCACATCCAAATACAAATTAGGGGCGAATTTGCCACTCAAAAAATGTGAATATCGTATTTGCAATTTATTTTCCTTAAGAGTCATATTTCACATCCAAATACAAATTAGGGGCGAATTTGCCACTCAAAAAGTGTGAATATCGTATTTGCAACTTATTTTCATTTCACATCCAAATACAAATTAGAGGCAAATTTGCCGCTCAAAAAATTTATATATCGTATTTGCAATTTATTTTCCTTAAGAGTCATATTTCACCTCCAAATACAAATTAGGGGCGAATTTGCAACTCAAAAAGTGTGAATATCGTATTTGCAACTTATTTTCATTAAGAAACATATTTCACTTCGCAATACAAATTAGGTGCAAATTTACCACTCAAAAAGTGTGAATATCGTATTTGCAATTTATTTTCCTTAAGAGTCATATTATACTTCGAAATACAAATTAGGGGCAAATTTGCCACTCAAAAAATGTGAATATCGTATTTGCAATTTATTTTCCTTAAATGTCATATTTCACATCCAAATAAAAATTAGGGGCGAATTTGCTACTCAAAAAGTGTGAATATCGTATTTGCAAATTATTTTCCTTAAGAGTCATATTACACTTCGAAATACAAATTAGGGGCAAATTTGCCCTCAAAAAGTGTGAAAATGGTATTTGCAATTTATTTTCCTTAAGACTCATATTTCACATCCAAATACAAATTAGGGGCGAATTTGCCACTCAAAAAGTGTGAATATCGTATTTGCAATTTATTTTCTTTAAGAGTCATATTTCACCTCCAAATACAAATTACGGGCAAATTTGCCACTCAAAAAGTGTGAATATCGTATTTGCAATTTCTTTTTCTTAAGAGTCATATTTCACATCCAAATACAAATTAGGGGCGAATTTGCCACTCAAAAAGTGTGAATATCGTATTTGCAACTTATTTTCATTAAGAAACATATTTCACTTCGCAATACAAATTAGGTGCAAATTTACCACTCAAAAAGTGTGAATATCGTATTTGCAATTTATTTTCCTTAAGAGTCATATTATACTTCGAAATACAAATTAGGGGCAAATTTGCCACTCAAAAAATGTGAATATCGTATTTGCAATTTATTTTCCTTAAATGTCATATTTCACATCCAAATACAAATTAGGGGCGAATTTGCTACTCAAAAAGTGTGAATATCGTATTTGCAAATTATTTTCCTTAAGAGTCATATTACACTTCGAAATACAAATTAGGGGCAAATTTGCCCTCAAAAAGTGTGAAAATGGTATTTGCAATTTATTTTCCTTAAGAGTCATATTTCACATCCAAATACAAATTAGGGGCGAATTTGCCACTCAAAAAGTGTGAATATCGTATTTGCAATTTATTTTCTTTAAGAGTCATATTTCACCTCCAAATACCAATTAGGGGCAAATTTGCCATTCAAAAAGTGTGAATATCGTATTTGCAATTTCTTTTTCTTAAGAGTCATATTTCACATCCAAATACAAATTAGGGGCGAATTTGCCACTCAAAAAGTGTGAATATCGTATTTGCAACTTATTTTCATTAAGAGTCATATTTCACTTCATAATACAAATTAGGGGCAAATTTACCACTCAAAAAGTGTGAATATCGTATTTGCAATTTATTTTCCTTAAGAGTCATATTTTACTTCATAATACAAATTAGGGGCGAATTTGCCACTCAAAAAGTGTGAATATCGTATTTGCAATTTATTTTCCTTAAGAGTCATATTACACTTCGAAATACAAATTAGGGGCAAATTTGCCCTCTAAAAGTGTGAAAATGGTATTTGCAATTTATTTTCCTTAAGAGTCATAATTCACATCCAAATACAAATTAGGGGCGAATTTTCCACTCAAAAAGTGTGAATATCGTATTTGCAATTTATTTTCTTTAAGAGTCATATTTCACCTCCAAATACAAATTAGGGGCAAATTTGCCATTCAAAAAGTGTGAATATCGTATTTGCAATTTCTTTTTCTTAAGAGTCATATTTCACATCCAAATACAAATTAGGGGCGAATTTGCCACTCAAAAAGTGTGAATATCGTATTTGCAACTTATTTTCATTAAGAGTCATATTTCACTTCATAATAAAAATTAGGGGCAAATTTACCACTCAAAAAGTGTGAATATCGTATTTGCAATTTATTTTCCTTAAGAGTCATATTTTACTTCGAAATACATATTAGAGGCAAATTTGCCACTCAAAAAATGTGAATATCGTATTTGCAATTTATTTTCCTTTAGAGTCATATTTCACATCCAAATACAAATTAGGGGCGAATTTGCCACTCAAAAAGTGTGAATATCGTATTTGCAACTTATTTTCATTTCACATCCAAATACAAATTAAAGGCAAATTTGCCGCTCAAAAAGTTTATATATCGTATTTGCAATTTATTTTCCTTAAGAGTCATATTTCACCTCCAAATACAAATTAGGGGTGAATTTGACACTCGAAAATTGTGAATATCGTATTTGCAATTTATTCTTTTTAAGAGTCATATTTCACCTCCAAATACAAATTAGGGGCAAATTTGCAACTCAAAAAGTGTGAATATCGTATTTGCAACTTATTTTCATTACGAAACATATTTCACTTCGCAATACAAATTAGGTGCAAATTTACCACTCAAAATGTGTGAATATCGTATTTGCAATTTATTTTCCTTAAGAGTCATATTATACTTCGAAATACAAATTAGGGGCAAATTTGCCACTCAAAAAATGTGAATATCGTATTTGCAATTTATTTTCCTTAAATGTCATATTTCACATCCAAATACAAATTAGGAGCGAATTTGCTACTCAAAAAGTGTGAATATCGTATTTGCAAATTATTTTCCTTAAGAGTCATATTACACTTCGAAATACAAATTAGGCGCAAATTTGCCCTCAAAAAGTGTGAAAATGGTATTTACAATTTATTTTCCTTAAGACTCATATTTCACATCCAAATACAAATTAGAGCGAATTTGCCACTCAAAAAGTGTGAATATTGTATTTGCAATTTATTTTCTTTAAGAGTCATATTTCACCTCCAAATACAAATTAGGGGCAAATTTGCCACTCAAAAAGTGTGAATATCGTATTTGCAATTTCTTTTTCTTAAGAGTCATATTTCACATCCAAATACAAATTAAGGGCGAATTTGCCACTCAAAAAGTGTGAATATCGTATTTGCAACTTATTTTCATCAAGAAACATATTTCACTTCGCAATACAAATTAGGTGCAAATTTACCGCTCAAAAAGTGTGAATATCGTATTTGCAATTTATTTTCCTTAAGAGTCATATATATACTTCGAAATACAAATTAGGGGCAAATTTGCCACTCAAAAAATGTGAATATCGTATTTGCAATTTATTTTCCTTAAATGTCATATTTCACATCCAAATACAAATTAGGGGCGAATTTGCTACTCAAAAAGTGTGAATATCTTATTTGCAAATTATTTTCCTTAAGAGTCATATTACACTTCGAAATACAAATTAGGGGCAAATTTGCCCTCAAAAAGTGTGAAAATGGTATTTGCAATTTATTTTCCTTAAGAGTCATATTTCACATCCAAATACAAATTAGGGGCGAATTTGCCACTCAAAAAGTGTGAATATCGTATTTGCAATTTATTTTCTTTAAGAGTCATATTTCACCTCCAAATAAAAATTAGGGGCAAATTTGCCATTCAAAAAGTGTGAATATCGTATTTGCAATTTCTTTATCTTAAGAGTCATATTTCACATCCAAATACAAATTAGGGGCGAATTTGCCACTCAAAAAGTGTGAATATCGTATTTGCAACTTATTTTCATTAAGAGTCATATTTCACTTCATAATACAAATTATGGGCAAATTTACCACTCAAAAAGTGTGAATATCGTATTTGCAATTTATTTTCCTTAAGAGACATATTTTACTTCATAATACAAATTAGGGGCGAATTTGCCACTCAAAAAGTGTGAATATCGTATTTGCAATTTATTTTCCTTAAGAGTCATATTACACTTCGAAATACAAATTAGGGGCAAATTTGCCCTCAAAAAGTGTGAAAATGGTATTTGCAATTTATTTTCCTTAAGAGTCATATTTCACATCCAAATACAAATTAGGGGCGAATTTGCCACTCAAAAAGTGTGAATATCGTATTTGCATTTTATTTTCTTTAAGAGTCATATTTCACCTCCAAATACAAATTAGGGGCAAATTTGCCACTCAAAAAGTGTGAATATCGTATTTGCAATTTCTTTTTCTTAAGAGTCATATTTCACATCCAAATACAAATTATGGGCGAATTTGCCACTCAAAAAGTGTGAATATCGTATTTGCAACTTATTTTCATTAAGAGTCATATTTCACTTTATAATACAAATTAGGTGCAAATTTACCGCTCAAAAAGTGTGAATATCGTATTTGCAATTTATTTTCCTTAAGAGTAATATTTTACTTCGAAATACAAATTAGAGGCAAATTTGCCACTCAAAAAATGTGAATATCGTATTTGCAATTTATTTTCCTTAAGAGTCATATTTCACATCCAAATACAAATTATGGGCGAATTTGCCACTCAAAAAGTGTGAATATCGTATTTGCAACTTATTTTCCTTAAGAGTCATATTTCACTTCGAAATACAAATTAGGGGCAAATTTGCCACTCAAAAAGTGTGAAAATGGTATTTGCAATTTATTTTCCTTAAGAGTCATATTTCACATCCAAATTCAAATTAGGGGCGAATTTGCCACTCAGAAAGTGTGAATATCGTATTTGTAATTTATATTCTTTAAGAGTCATATTTCACCTCCAAATACAAATTAGGGGCGAATTTGCCACTCAAAAAGTGTGAATATCGTATTTGCAATTTCATTTTCTTAAGAGTCATATTTCACATCCAAATATAAATTAGGGGCGAATTTGCCACTCAAAAAGTGTGAATATCGTATTTGCAACTTATTTTCATTTCACATCCAAATACAAATTAGAGGCAAATTTGCCGCTCAAAAAGTTTATATATCGTATTTGCAATTTATTTTCCTTAAGAGTCATATTTCACCTCCAAATACAAATTAGGGGCGAATTTGACACTCAAAAATTGTGAATATCGTATTTGCAATTTATTCTCTTTAAGAGTCATATTTCACCTCCAAATACAAATTAGGGGCAAATTTGCAACTCAAAAAGTGTGAATATCGTATTTGCAACTTATTTTCATTAAGAAACATATTTCACTTCGCAATACAAATTAGGTGCAAATTTACCACTCAAAAAGTGTGAATATCATATTTGCAATTTATTTTCCTTAAGAGTCATATTTTACTTCGAAATACAAATTAGGGGCAAATTTGCCACTCAAAAAAATGTGAATATCGTATTTGCAATTTATTTTCCTTAAATGTCATATTTCACATCCAAATACAAATTAGGGGCGAATTTGCTACTCAAAAAGTGTGAATATCGTATTTGCAAATTATTTTCCTTAAGAGTCATATTACACTTCGAAATACAAATTAGGGGCAAATTTGCCCTCAAAAAGTGTGAAAATGGTATTTGCAATTTATTTTCCTTAAGAGTCATATTTCACATCCAAATACAAATTAGGGGCGAATTTGCCACTCAAAAAGTGTGAATATCGTATTTGCAATTTATTTTCTTTAAGAGTCATATTTCACCTCCAAATACAAATTAGGGGCAAATTTGCCATTCAAAAAGTGTGAATATCGTATTTGCAATTTCTTTTTCTTAAAAGTCATAATTCACATCCAAATACAAATTAGGGGCGAATTTGCCACTCAAAAAGTGTGAATATCGTATTTGCAACTTATTTTCATTAAGAGTCATATTTCACTTCATAATACAAATTAGGGGCAAATTTACCACTCAAAAAGTGTGAATATCGTATTTGCCATTTATTTTCCTTAAGAGTCATATTTTACTTCGAAATACAAATTAGAGGCAAATTTGCCACTCAAAAAATGTGAATATCGTATTTGCAATTTATTTTCCTTAAGTGTCATATTTCACATCCAAATACAAATTAGGGGCGAATTTGCCATTCAAAAAGTGTGAATATCGTATTTGCAATTTCTTTTTCTTAAGAGTCATATTTCACATCCAAATACAAATTAGGGGCGAATTTGCCACTCAAAAAGTGTGAATATCGTATTTGCAACTTATTTTCATTTCACATCCAAATACAAATTAGAGGCAAATTTGCCGCTCAAAAAGTTCATATATCGTATTTGCAATTTATTTTCCTTAAGAGTCATATTTCACCTCCAAATACAAATTAGGGGGAATTTGACCCTCAAAAATTGTGAATATCGTATTTGCAATTTATTCTCTTTAAGAGTCATATTTCAACTCCAAATACAAATTAGGGCAAATTTGCAACTCAAAAAGTGTGAATATCGTATTTGCAATTTATTTTACTTAAGAGTCATATTTCACATCCAAATACAAATTAGGGGCTAATTTACCACTCAAAAAGTGTAAATATCGTATTTGAAATTTATTTTCTTTAAGAGTCATATTTCACATCCAAATAAAAATTAGGGGCAAATTTGCCACTCACAAAGTGTGAATGTCGTATTTTCAATTTAATTTCCTTACGAGTCATATTTCACTTCGAAATACAAATTAGGGGCGAATTTGCCACTCAAAAAGTGTGAATATCGTATTTGCAACTTATTTTCCTTAAGAGATATAGTTCACATCCAAATACAAATTAGGGCAAATTTGCCACTCAAAAAGTGTGAAAATGGTATTTGCAATTTATTTTCCTTAAGAGTCATATTTCACATCCAAAAAGAAATTAGGGGCAAATTTGACACTCAAAAAGTGTAAATATCGTATTTGCAATTTATTTTCTTTAAGAGTCATATTTCAAATCCAAATAAAAATTATGGGCAAATTTGCCACTCAAAAAGTGTGAATATCGTATTTTCAATTTATTTTCCTTACGAGTCATATTTCACTTCGAAATACCAATTAGGGGCAAATTTGTCACTCAAAAAATGTGAATATCGTATTTGTAATTTATTTTCCTTAAGAGTCATATTTCACATCCAAATACAAATTAAGGGCGAATTTGCCACTCAAAAAGTGTAAATATCGTATTTACAATTTATTTTCTTTAAGAGTTATATTTCACATCCAAATAAAAATTATGGGCAAATTTGCCACTCAAAAAGTGTGAATATCGTATTTTCAATTTATTTTCCTTACGAGTCGTATTTCACTTCGAAATACAAATTAGGGGCAAATTTGTCACTCAAAAAATGTGAATATCGTATTTGTAATTTATTTTCCTTAAGAGTCATATTTCACATCCAAATACAAATTAGGGGCGAATTTGTCACTCAAAAAGTGTGAATATCGTATTTGCAACTTATTTTCCTTAAGAGTCATATTTCACATCCAAATACAAATTAGGGGCAAATTTGCCACTCAAAAAGTGTGAAAATGGTATTTGCAATTTATTTTCCGTAAGAGTCATATTTCACATCCAAATACAAATTAGGGTCAAATTTGCCATTCCAAAAGTGTGAATATCGTATTTGCAATTTATTTTCTTTAAGAGTCATATTTCACATCCAAATACAAATTATGGGCGAATTTGCCACTTAAAAAGTGTGAATATCGTATTTGAAACTTATTTTCCTTAAGAGTCATATTTCACTTCGAAATACAAATTAGGGGCAAATTTGCCACTCAAAAAGTGTGAAAATGGTATTTGCAATTTATTTTCCTTAAGAGTCATATTTCACATCCAAATACAAATTAGGGGCGAATTTGCCACTCAGAAAATGTGAATATCGTATTTGCAATTTAATTTATTTAAGAGTCATATTTCACCTACAAATACAAATTAAGGGCGAATTTGCCACTCAAAAAGTGTGAATATCGTATTTGAAACTTATTTTCATTAAGTGTCATATTTCACCTCGCAATACAAATTAGGGGCAAATTTACCACTCAAAAAGTGTGAATATCGTATTTGCAATTTATTTCCCTTAAGAGTCATATTTCACATCCAAATACAAATTAGGGGCAAATTTACCACTCAAAAAGTGTAAATATCGTATTTGCAATTTATTTTCTTTAAGAGTCATTTTTCACATCCAAATACAAATTAGGGGTAAATTTGCCACTCAAAAAATGTGAATATCATATTTGCAATTTATTTTCCTTAAGAGTCATATTTCACATCCAAATACAAATTAGGGGCGAATTTGCTACTCAAAAAGTGTGAATATCGTATTTGCAAAATATTTTCCTTAAGAGTCATATTTCACTTCGAAATACAAATTAGGGGCAAATTTGCCACTCAAAAAGTGTGAATATCGTATTTGCAATTTATTTTTCTTAAGAGTCATATTTCACATCCAAATATAAATTAGGGTCGAATTTGCCACTCAAAAAGTGTGAATATCGTATTTGCAACTTATTTTCATTAAAAGTCATATTTCACTTCGCAATACAAATTAGAGGCGAATTTGCTACTCAAAAAGTGAGAATATCGTATTTGCAAATTATTTTCCTTAAGAGTCATATTACACTTCGAAATACAAATTAGGGGCAAATTTGCCCTCAAAAAGTGTGAAAATGGTATTTGCAATTTATTTTCCTTAAGAGTCATATTTCACATCCAAATACAAATTAGGGGCGAATTTGCCACTCAAAAAGTGTGAATATCGTAATTGCAATTTATTTTCTTTAAGAGTCATATTTCACCTCCAAATACAAATTTGGGGCAAATTTGCCACTCAAAAAGTGTGAATATCGTATTTGCAATTTCTTTTTCTTAAGAGTCATATTTCACATCCAAATACAAATTAGGGGCGAATTTGCCACTCAAAAAGTGTGAATATCGTATTTGCAACTTATTTTCATTAAGAGTCATATTTCACTTCATAATACAAATTAGGGGCAAATTTACCACTCAAAAAGTGTGAATATCGTATTTGCAATTTATTTTCCTTAAGAGTCATATTTTACTTCGAAATACAAATTAGAGGCAAATTTGCCACTCAAAAAATGTGAATATCGTATTTGCAATTTATTTTCCTTAAGAGTAATATTTCACATCCAAATACAAATTAGGGGCGAATTTGCCACTCAAAAAGTGTGAATATCGTATTTGCAACTTATTTTCCTTAAGAGTCATATTTCACTTCGAAATACAAATTAGGGGCAAATTTGCCACTCAAAAAGTGTGAAAATGGTATTTGCAATTTATTTTCCTTAAAAGTCATATTTCACATCCAAATTCAAATTAGGGGCGAATTTGCCACTCAGAAAGTGTGAATATCGTATTTGCAATTTATTTTCTTTAAGAGTCATATTTCACCTCCAAATACAAATTAGGGGCAAATTTGCCACTCAAAAAGTGTGAATATCGTATTTGCAATTTCTTTTTCTTAAGAGTCATATTTCACATCCAAATACAAATTAGGGGCGAAATTGCCACTCAAAAAGTGTGAATATCGTATTTGCAAATTATTTTCATTAACAGTCATATTTCACTTCATAATACAAATTAGGGGCAAATTTACCACTCAAAAAGTGTGAATATCGTATTTGCAATTTATTTTCCTTAAGAGTCATATTTTACTTCGAAATACAAATTAGAGTCAAATTTGCCGCTCAAAAAATGTGAATATCGTATTTGCAATTTATTTTCCTTAAGAGTCATATTTCACATCCAAATACAAATTAGGGGCGAATTTGCCACTCAAAAAGTGTGAATATAGTATTTGCAACTTATTTTCCTTAAGAGTCATATTTCACTTCGAAATACAAATTAGGGCAAATTTGCCACTCAAAAAGTGTGAAAATGGTATTTGCAATTTATTTTCTTTAAGAGTCATATTTCACATCCAAATTCAAATTAGGGGCGAATTTGCCACTCAGAAAGTGTGAATATCGTATTTGCAACTTATTTTCCTTAAGAGTCATATTTCACCTCCAAATACAAATTAGGGGCAAATTTGACCCTCAAAAAATGTGAATATCGTATTTGCAATTTATTTTCCTTAAGAGTAATATTTCACATCCAAATACAAATTAGGGGCGAATTTGCCACTCAAAAAGTGTGAATATCGTATTTGCAACTTATTTTCCTTAAGAGTCATATTTCACTTCGAAATACAAATTAGGGGCAAATTTGCCACTCAAAAAGTGTGAAAATGGTATTTGCAATTTATTTTCCTTAAAAGTCATATTTCACATCCAAATTCAAATTAGGGGCGAATTAGCCACTCAGAAAGTGTGAATATCGTATTTGCAATTTATTTTCTTTAAGAGTCATATTTCACCTCCAAATACAAATTAGGGGCAAATTTGCCACTCAAAAAGTGTGAATATCGTATTTGCAATTTCTTTTTCTTAAGAGTCATATTTCACATCCAAATACAAATTAGGGGCGAAATTGCCACTCAAAAAGTGTGAATATCGTATTTGCAAATTATTTTCATTAACAGTCATATTTCACTAATAATACAAAATAGGGGCAAATTTACCACTCAAAAAGTGTGAATATCGTATTTGCAATTTATTTTCCTTAAGAGTCATATTTTACTTCGAAATACAAATTAGAGTCAAATTTGCCACTCAAAAAATGTGAATATCGTATTTGCAATTTATTTTCCTTAAGAGTCATATTTCACATCCAAATACAAATTAGGGGCGAATTTGCCACTCAAAAAGTGTGAATATAGTATTTGCAACTTATTTTCCTTAAGAGTCATATTTCACTTCGAAATACAAATTAGGGCAAATTTGCCACTCAAAAAGTGTGAAAATGGTATTTGCAATTTATTTTCCTTAAGAGTCATATTTCACATCCAAATTCAAATTAGGGGCGAATTTGCCACTCAGAAAGTGTGAATATCGTATTTGCAACTTATTTTCCTTAAGAGTCATATTTCACCTCCAAATACAAATTAGGGGCAAATTTGACACTCAAAAAGTGTGAATATCGTATTTGCAATTTATTTTTCTTAAGAATCATATTTCACATCCAAATACAAATTAGGGGCGAATTTGTCAATCAAAAAGTGTAAATATCGTATTTGCAACTTATTTTCATTAAGTGACATATTTCACCTCGCAATACATATTAGGGGCAAATTTACCACTCAAAAAGTTTGAATATCGTATTTGCAATTTATTTTACTTAAGAGTCATATTTCACATCCAAATACAAATTAGGGGCAAATTTACCACTCAAAAAGTGTAAATATCGTATTTGCAATTTATTTTCTTTAAGAGTCATATTTCACATCCAAATAAAAATTATGGGCAAATTTGCCACTCAAAAAGTGTGAATATCGTATTTTCAATTTATTTTCCTTACGAGTCATATTTCACTTCGAAATACAAATTAGGGGCGAATTTGCCACTCAAAAAGTGTGAATATCGTATTTGCAACTTATTTTCCTTAAGAGTCATTTTTCACATCCAAATACAAATTAGGGCAAATTTGCCACTCAAAAAGTGTGAAAATGGTATTTGCAATTTATTTTCTTTAAGAGTCATATTTCACATCTAAAAATAAATTAGGGGCAAATTTGACACTGAAAAAGTGTAAATATTGTATTTGCAATTTATTTTCTTTAAGAGTCATATTTCACATCCAAATAAAAATTATGGGCAAATTTGCCACTCAAAAAGTGTGAATATCGTATTTTCAATTTATTTTCCTTACGAGTCATATTTCACTTCGAAATACAAATTAGGGGCAAATTTGTCACTCAAAAAATGTGAATATCGTATTTGTAATTTATTTTCCTTAAGAGTCATATTTCACATCCAAATACAAATTAGGGGCGAATTTGCCACTCAAAAAGTGTGAATATAGTATTTGCAACTTATTTTCCTTAAGAGTCATATTTCACATCCAAAAACAAATTAGGGGCAAATTTGCCACTCAAAAAGTGTGAAAATGGTATTTGCAATTTATTTTCCTTAAGAGTCATATTTCACATCCAAATACAAATTAAGGTCAAATTTGCCATTCCAAAAGTGTGAATATCGTATTTGCAATTTATTTTCTTTAAGAGTCATATTTCACCTCCAAATACAAATTATGGGCGAATTTGCCACTCAAAAAGTGTGAATATCGTATTTGCAACTTATTTTCCTTAAGAGTCATATTTCACTTCGAAATACAAATTATGGGCAAATTTGCCACTCAAAAAGTGTGAAAATGGTATTTGCATTTTATTTTCCTTAAGAGTCATATTTCACATCCAAATACAACTTAGGGGCGAATTTGCCACTCAGAAAGTGTGAATATCGTATTTGCAATTTATTTTCTTTAAGAGTCATATTTCACCTACAAATACAAATTAGGGGCGAATTTGCCACTCAAAAAGTGTGAATATCGTATTTGCAACTTATTTTCATTAAGTGTCATATTTCACCTCGCAATACAAATTAGGGGCAAATTTACCACTCAAAAAGTGTGAATATCGTATTTGCAATTTATTTTCCTTAAGAGTCATATTTCACATCCAAATACAAATTAGGGGCGAATTTGCTACTCAAAAAGTGTGAATATCGTATTTGCAAAATCTTTTCCTTAAGAGTCATATTTCACTTCGAAATACAAATTAGGGGCAAATTTGCCACTCAAAAAGTGTGAATATCGTATTTGCAACTTATTTTCATTTCACATCCAAATACAAATTAGAGGCAAATTTGCCGCTCAAAAAGTTTATATATCGTATTTGCAATTTATTTTCCTAAAGAGTCATATTTCACCTCCAAATACAAATTAGGGGCTAATTTGACACTCAAAAATTGTGAATATCGTATTTGCAATTTATTCTCTTTAAAAGTCATATTTCACCTCCAAATACAAATTAGGGGCAAATTTGCAACTTAAAAAGTGTGAATATCGTATTTGCAAATTATTTCCTTAAGAGTCATATTACACTTCGAAATATAAATTAGGGGCAATTTTGCCACTCAAAAAGTGTGAATATCGTATTTGCAACTTATTTTCCTTAAGAGTCATATTTCACTTCGAAATACAAATTAGGGGCAAATTTGCCACTCAAAAAGTGTGAAAATGGTATTTGCAATTTATTTTCCTTAAGAGTCATATTTCACATCCAAATTCAAATTAGGGGCGAATTTGCCAATCAGAAAGTGTGAATATCGTATTTGCAATTTATTTTCTTTAAGAATCATATTTCACATCCAAATACAAATTAGGGGCAAATTTACCACTCAAAAAGTGTGAATATCGTATTTGCAAATTATTTTCCTTAAATGTCATATTTCACATTCAAATACAAATTAGGGGCGAATTTGCTACTCAAAAAGTGAGAATATCGTATTTGCAAATTATTTTCCTTAAGAGTCATATTACACTTCGAAATACAAATTAGGGGCAAATTTGCCCTCAAAAAGTGTGAAAATGGTATTTCCAATTTATTTTCCTTAAGAGTCATATTTCACATCCAAATACAAATTAGGGGCGAATTTGCCACTCAAAAAGTGTGAATATCGTAATTGCAATTTATTTTCTTTAAGAGTCATATTTCACCTCCAAATACAAATTTGGGGCAAATTTGCCACTCAAAAAGTGTGAATATCGTATTTGCAATTTCTTTTTCTTAAGAGTCACATTTCACATCCAAATACAAATTAGGGGCGAATTTTCCACTCAAAAAGTGTGAATATCGTATTTGCAACTTATTTTCATTAAGAGTCATATTTCACTTCATAATACAAATTAGGGGCAAATTTACCACTCAAAAAGTGTGAATATCGTATTTGCAATTTATTTTCCTTAAGAGTCATATTTTACTTCGAAATACAAATTAGAGGCAAATTTGCCACTCAAAAAATGTGAATATCGTATTTGCAATTTATTTTCCTTAAGAGTAATATTTCACATCCAAATACAAATTAGGGGCGAATTTGCCACTCAAAAAGTGTGAATATCGTATTTGCAACTTATTTTCCTTAAGAGTCATATTTCACTTCGAAATACAAATTAGGGGCAAATTTGCCACTCAAAAAGTGTGAAAATGGTATTTGCAATTTATTTTCCTTAAAAGTCATATTTCACATCCAAATTCAAATTAGGGGCGAATTTGCCACTCAGAAAGTGTGAATATCGTATTTGCAATTTATTTTCTTTAAGAGTCATATTTCACCTCCAAATACAAATTAGGGGCAAATTTGCCACTCAAAAAGTGTGAATATCGTATTTGTAATTTCTTTTTCTTAAGAGTCATATTTCACATCCAAATACAAATTAGGGGCGAAATTGCCACTCAAAAAGTGTGAATATCGTATTTGCAAATTATTTTCATTAACAGTCATATTTCACTTCATAATACAAATTAGGGGCAAATTTACCACTCAAAAAGTGTGAATATCGTATTTGCAATTTATTTTCCTTAAGAGTCATATTTTACTTCGAAATACAAATTAGAGTCAAATTTGCCACTCAAAAAATGTGAATATCGTATTTGCAATTTATTTTCCTTAAGAGTCATATTTCACATCCAAATACAAATTAGGGGCGAATTTGCCACTCAAAAAGTGTGAATATAGTATTTGCAACTTATTTTCCTTAAGAGTCATATTTCACTTCGAAATACAAATTAGGGCAAATTTGCCACTCAAAAAGTGTGAAAATGGTATTTGCAATTTATTTTCCTTAAGAGTCATATTTCACATCCAAATTCAAATTAGGGGCGAATTTGCCACTCAGAAAGTGTGAATATCGTATTTGCAACTTATTTTCCTTAAGAGTCATATTTCACCTCCAAATACAAATTAGGGGCAAATTTGACACTCAAAAAATGTGAATATCGTATTTGCAATTTATTTTCCTTAAGAGTAATATTTCACATCCAAATACAAATTAGGGGCGAATTTGCCACTCAAAAAGTGTGAATATCGTATTTGCAACTTATTTTCCTTAAGAGTCATAATTCACTTCGAAATACAAATTAGGGGCAAATTTGCCACTCAAAAAGTGTGAAAATGGTATTTGCAATTTATTTTCCTTAAAAGTCATATTTCACATCCAAATTCAAATTAGGGGCGAATTTGCCACTCAGAAAGTGTGAATATCGTATTTGCAATTTATTTTCTTTAAGAGTCATATTTCACCTCCAAATACAAATTAGGGGCAAATTTGCCACTCAAAAAGTGTGAATATCGTATTTGCAATTTCTTTTTCTTAAGAGTCATATTTCACATCCAAATACAAATTAGGGGCGAAATTGCCACTCAAAAAGTGTGAATATCGTATTTGCAAATTATTTTCATTAACAGTCATATTTCACTAATAATACAAATTAGGGGCAAATTTACCACTCAAAAAGTGTGAATATCGTATTTGCAATTTATTTTCCTTAAGAGTCATATTTTACTTCGAAATACAAATTAGAGTCAAATTTGCCACTAAAAAAATGTGAATATCGTATTTGCAATTTATTTTCCTTAAGAGTCATATTTCACATCCAAATACAAATTAGGGGCGAATTTGCCACTCAAAAAGTGTGAATATAGTATTTGCAACTTATTTTCCTTAAGAGTCATATTTCACTTCGAAATACAAATTAGGGCAAATTTGCCACTCAAAAAGTGTGAAAATGGTATTTGCAATTTATTTTCCTTAAGAGTCATATTTCACATCCAAATTCAAATTAGGGGCGAATTTGCCACTCAGAAAGTGTGAATATCGTATTTGCAACTTATTTTTCTTAAGAGTCATATTTCACCTCCAAATACAAATTAGGGGCAAATTTGACACTCAAAAAGTGTGAATATCGTATTTGCAATTTATTTTTCTTAAGAATCATATTTCACATCCAAATACAAATTAGGGGCGAATTTGTCAATCAAAAAGTGTAAATATCGTATTTGCAACTTATTTTCATTAAGTGACATATTTCACCTCGCAATACATATTAGGGGCAAATTTACCACTCAAAAAGTTTGAATATCGTATTTGCAATTTATTTTACTTAAGAGTCATATTTCACATCCAAATACAAATTAGGGGCAAATTTACCACTCAAAAAGTGTAAATATCGTATTTGCAATTTATTTTCTTTAAGAGTCATATTTCACATCCAAATAAAAATTATGGGCAAATTTGCCACTCAAAAAGTGTGAATATCGTATTTTCAATTTATTTTCCTTACGAGTCATATTTCACTTCGAAATACAAATTAGGGGCGAATTTGCCACTCAAAAAGTGTGAATATCGTATTTGCAACTTATTTTCCTTAAGAGTCATATTTCACATCCAAATACAAATTAGGGCAAATTTGCCACTCAAAAAGTGTGAAAATGGTATTTGCAATTTATTTTCCTTAAGAGTCATATTTCACATCTAAAAATAAATTAGGGGCAAATTTGACACTCAAAAAGTGTAAATATCGTATTTGCAATTTATTTTCTTTAAGAGTCATATTTCACATCCAAATAAAAATTATGGGCAAATTTGCCACTCAAAAAGTGTGAATATCGTATTTTCAATTTATTTTCCTTACGAGTCATATTTCACTTCGAAATACAAATTAGGGGCAAATTTGTCACTCAAAAAATGTGAATATCGTATTTGTAATTTATTTTCCTTAAGAGTCATATTTCACATCCAAATACAAATTAGGGGCGAATTTGCCACTCAAAAAGTGTGAATATAGTATTTGCAACTTATTTTCCTTAAGAGTCATATTTCACATCCAAAAACAAATTAGGGGCAAATTTGCCACTCAAAAAGTGTGAAAATGGTATTTGCAATTTATTTTCCTTAAGAGTCATATTTCACATCCAAATACAAATTAAGGTCAAATTTGCCATTCCAAAAGTGTGAATATCGTATTTGCAATTTATTTTCTTTAAGAGTCATATTTCACCTCCAAATACAAATTATGGGCGAATTTGCCACTCAAAAAGTGTGAAAATGGTATTTGCATTTTATTTTCCTTAAGAGTCATATTTCACATCCAAATACAACTTAGGGGCGAATTTGCCACTCAGAAAGTGTGAATATCGTATTTGCAATTTATTTTCTTTAAGAGTCATATTTCACCTACAAATACAAATTAGGGGCGAATTTGCAACTCAAAAAGTGTGAATATCGTATTTGCAACTTATTTTCATTAAGTGTCATATTTCACCTCGTAATACAAATTAGGGGCAAATTTACCACTCAAAAAGTGTGAAGATAGTATTTGCAATTTATTTTCCTTAAGAGTCATATTTCACATCCAAATACCAATTAGGGGCAAATTTACCACTCAAAAAGTGTAAATATCGTATTTGCAATTTATTTTCTTTAAGAGTCATTTTTCACATCCAAATACAAATTAGGGGTAAATTTGCCACTCAAAAAATGTGAATATCATATTTGCAATTTATTTTCCTTAAGAGTCATATTTCACATCCAAATACAAATTAGAGGCGAATTTGCTACTCAAAAAGTGTGAATATCGTATTTGCAAAATATTTTCCTTAAGAGTCATATTTCACTTCGAAATACAAATTAGGGGCAAATTTGCCACTCAAAAAGTGTGAATATCGTATTTGCAATTTATTTTCCTTAAGAGTCATATTTCACATCCAAATATACAAATTAGGGGCGAATTTGCCACTCAAAAAGCGTGAATATCGTATTTGCAACTTATTTTCATTTCACATCCAAATACAAATTAGAGGCAAATTTGCCGCTCAAAAAGTTTATATATCGTATTTGCAATTTATTTTCCTAAAGAGTCATATTTCACCTCCAAATACAAATTAGGGGCTAATTTGACACTCAAAAATTGTGAATATCGTATTTGCAATTTATTCTCTTTAAAAGTCATATTTCACCTCCAAATACAAATTAGGGGCAAATTTGCAACTTAAAAAGTGTGAATATCGTATTTGCAAATTATTTCCTTAAGAGTCATATTACACTTCGAAATATAAATTAGGGGCAATTTTGCCACTTAAAAAGTGTGAATATCGTATTTGCATCTTATTTTCCTTAAGAGTCATATTTCACTTCGAAATACAAATTAGGGGCAAATTTGCCACTCAAAAAGTGTGAAAATGGTATTTGCAATTTATTTTCCTTAAGAGTCATATTTCACATCCAAATTCAAATTAGGGGCGAATTTGCCAATCAGAAAGTGTGAATATCGTATTTGCAATTTATTTTCTTTAAGAATCATATTTCACCTCCAAATACAAATTAGGGGCAAATTTGCCACTCAAAAAGTGTGAATATCGTATTTGCAATTTATTTTTCTTAAGAATCATATTTCACATCCAAATACAAATTAGGGGCGAATTTGTCACTCAAAAAGTGTGAATATCGTATTTGCAACTTATTTTCATTAAGTGACATATTTCACCTCGCAATACAAATTAGGGGCAAATTTACCACTCAAAAAGTTTGAATATCGTATTTGCAATTTATTTTACTTAAGAGTCATATTTCACATCCAAATACAAATTAGGGGCAAATTTACCACTCAAAAAGTGTGAATATCGTATTTGCAAATTATTTTCCTTAAATGTCATATTTCACATTCAAATACAAATTAGGGGCGAATTTGCTACTCAAAAAGTGAGAATATCGTATTTGCAAATTATTTTCCTTAAGAGTCATATTACACTTCGAAATACAAATTAGGGGCAAATTTGCCCTCAAAAAGTGTGAAAATGGTATTTGCAATTTATTTTCCTTAAGAGTCATATTTCACATCCAAATACAAATTAGGGGCGAATTTGCCACTCAAAAAGTGTGAATATCGTAATTGCAATTTATTTTCTTTAAGAGTCATATTTCACCTCCAAATACAAATTTGGGGCAAATTTGCCACTCAAAAAGTGTGAATATCGTATTTGCAATTTCTTTTTCTTAAGAGTCATATTTCACATCCAAATACAAATTAGGGGCGAATTTGCCACTCAAAAAGTGTGAATATCGTATTTGCAACTTATTTTCATTAAGAGTCATATTTCACTTCATAATACAAATTAGGGGCAAATTTACCATTCAAAAAGTGTGAATATCGTATTTGCAATTTATTTTCCTTAAGAGTCATATTTTACTTCGAAATACAAATTAGAGGCAAATTTGCCACTCAAAAAATGTGAATATCGTATTTGCAATTTATTTTCCTTAAGAGTAATATTTCACATCCAAATACAAATTAGGGGCGAATTTGCCACTCAAAAAGTGTGAATATCGTATTTGCAACTTATTTTCCTTAAGAGTCATATTTCACTTCGAAATACAAATTAGGGGCAAATTTGCCACTCAAAAAGTGTGAAAATGGTATTTGCAATTTATTTTCCTTAAAAGTCATATTTCACATCCAAATTCAAATTAGGGGCGAATTTGACACTCAGAAAGTGTGAATATCGTATTTGCAATTTATTTTCTTTAAGAGTCATATTTCACCTCCAAATACAAATTAGGGGCAAATTTGCCACTCAAAAAGTGTGAAAATGGTATTTGCAATTTATTTTCCTTAAAAGTCATATTTCACATCCAAATTCAAATTAGGGGCGAATTTGCCAATCAGAAAGTGTGAATATCGTATTTGCAATTTATTTTCTTTAAGAATCATATTTCACATCCAAATACAAATTAGGGGCAAATTTACCACTCAAAAAGTGTGAATATCGTATTTGCAAATTATTTTCCTTAAATGTCATATTTCACATTCAAATACAAATTAGGGGCGAATTTGCTACTCAAAAAGTGAGAATATCGTATTTGCAAATTATTTTCCTTAAGAGTCATATTACACTTCGAAATACAAATTAGGGGCAAATTTGCCCTCAAAAAGTGTGAAAATGGTATTTGCAATTTATTTTCCTTAAGAGTCATATTTCACATCCAAATACAAATTAGGGGCGAATTTGCCACTCAAAAAGTGTGAATATCGTAATTGCAATTTATTTTCTTTAAGAGTCATATTTCACCTCCAAATACAAATTTGGGGCAAATTTGCCACTCAAAAAGTGTGAATATCGTATTTGCAATTTCTTTTTCTTAAGAGTCATATTTCACATCCAAATACAAATTAGGGGCGAATTTTCCACTCAAAAAGTGTGAATATCGTATTTGCAACTTATTTTCATTAAGAGTCATATTTCACTTCATAATACAAATTAGGGGCAAATTTACCACTCAAAAAGTGTGAATATCGTATTTGCAATTTATTTTCCTTAAGAGTCATATTTTACTTCGAAATACAAATTAGAGGCAAATTTGCCACTCAAAAAATGTGAATATCGTATTTGCAATTTATTTTCCTTAAGAGTAATATTTCACATCCAAATACAAATTAGGGGCGAATTTGCCACTCAAAAAGTGTGAATATCGTATTTGCAACTTATTTTCCTTAAGAGTCATATTTCACTTCGAAATACAAATTAGGGGCAAATTTGCCACTCAAAAAGTGTGAAAATGGTATTTGCAATTTATTTTCCTTAAAAGTCATATTTCACATCCAAATTCAAATTAGGGGCGAATTTGCCACTCAGAAAGTGTGAATATCGTATTTGCAATTTATTTTCTTTAAGAGTCATATTTCACCTCCAAATACAAATTAGGGGCAAATTTGCCACTCAAAAAGTGTGAATATCGTATTTGTAATTTCTTTTTCTTAAGAGTCATATTTCACATCCAAATACAAATTAGGGGCGAAATTGCCACTCAAAAAGTGTGAATATCGTATTTGCAAATTATTTTCATTAACAGTCATATTTCACTTCATAATACAAATTAGGGGCAAATTTACCACTCAAAAAGTGTGAATATCGTATTTGCAATTTATTTTCCTTAAGAGTCATATTTTACTTCGAAATACAAATTAGAGTCAAATTTGCCACTCAAAAAATGTGAATATCGTATTTGCAATTTATTTTCCTTAAGAGTCATATTTCACATCCAAATACAAATTAGGGGCGAATTTGCCACTCAAAAAGTGTGAATATAGTATTTGCAACTTATTTTCCTTAAGAGTCATATTTCACTTCGAAATACAAATTAGGGCAAATTTGCCACTCAAAAAGTGTGAAAATGGTATTTGCAATTTATTTTCCTTAAGAGTCATATTTCACATCCAAATTCAAATTAGGGGCGAATTTGCCACTCAGAAAGTGTGAATATCGTATTTGCAACTTATTTTCCTTAAGAGTCATATTTCACCTCCAAATACAAATTAGGGGCAAATTTGACACTCAAAAAATGTGAATATCGTATTTGCAATTTATTTTCCTTAAGAGTAATATTTCACATCCAAATACAAATTAGGGGCGAATTTGCCACTCAAAAAGTGTGAATATCGTATTTGCAACTTATTTTCCTTAAGAGTCATAATTCACTTCGAAATACAAATTAGGGGCAAATTTGCCACTCAAAAAGTGTGAAAATGGTATTTGCAATTTATTTTCCTTAAAAGTCATATTTCACATCCAAATTCAAATTAGGGGCGAATTTGCCACTCAGAAAGTGTGAATATCGTATTTGCAATTTATTTTCTTTAAGAGTCATATTTCACCTCCAAATACAAATTAGGGGCAAATTTGCCACTCAAAAAGTGTGAATATCGTATTTGCAATTTCTTTTTCTTAAGAGTCATATTTCACATCCAAATACAAATTAGGGGCGAAATTGCCACTCAAAAAGTGTGAATATCGTATTTGCAAATTATTTTCATTAACAGTCATATTTCACTAATAATACAAATTAGGGGCAAATTTACCACTCAAAAAGTGTGAATATCGTATTTGCAATTTATTTTTCTTAAGAGTCATATTTTACTTCGAAATACAAATTAGAGTCAAATTTGCCACTAAAAAAATGTGAATATCGTATTTGCAATTTATTTTCCTTAAGAGTCATATTTCACATCCAAATACAAATTAGGGGCGAATTTGCCACTCAAAAAGTGTGAATATAGTATTTGCAACTTATTTTCCTTAAGAGTCATATTTCACTTCGAAATACAAATTAGGGCAAATTTGCCACTCAAAAAGTGTGAAAATGGTATTTGCAATTTATTTTCCTTAAGAGTCATATTTCACATCCAAATTCAAATTAGGGGCGAATTTGCCACTCAGAAAGTGTGAATATCGTATTTGCAACTTATTTTTCTTAAGAGTCATATTTCACCTCCAAATACAAATTAGGGGCAAATTTGACACTCAAAAAGTGTGAATATCGTATTTGCAATTTATTTTTCTTAAGAATCATATTTCACATCCAAATACAAATTAGGGGCGAATTTGTCAATCAAAAAGTGTAAATATCGTATTTGCAACTTATTTTCATTAAGTGACATATTTCACCTCGCAATACATATTAGGGGCAAATTTACCACTCAAAAAGTTTGAATATCGTATTTGCAATTTATTTTACTTAAGAGTCATATTTCACATCCAAATACAAATTAGGGGCAAATTTACCACTCAAAAAGTGTAAATATCGTATTTGCAATTTATTTTCTTTAAGAGTCATATTTCACATCCAAATAAAAATTATGGGCAAATTTGCCACTCAAAAAGTGTGAATATCGTATTTTCAATTTATTTTCCTTACGAGTCATATTTCACTTCGAAATACAAATTAGGGGCGAATTTGCCACTCAAAAAGTGTGAATATCGTATTTGCAACTTATTTTCCTTAAGAGTCATATTTCACATCCAAATACAAATTAGGGCAAATTTGCCACTCAAAAAGTGTGAAAATGGTATTTGCAATTTATTTTCCTTAAGAGTCATATTTCACATCTAAAAATAAATTAGGGGCAAATTTGACACTCAAAAAGTGTAAATATCGTATTTGCAATTTATTTTCTTTAAGAGTCATATTTCACATCCAAATAAAAATTATGGGCAAATTTGCCACTCAAAAAGTGTGAATATCGTATTTTCAATTTATTTTCCTTACGAGTCATATTTCACTTCGAAATACAAATTAGGGGCAAATTTGTCACTCAAAAAATGTGAATATCGTATTTGTAATTTATTTTCCTTAAGAGTCATATTTCACATCCAAATACAAATTAGGGGCGAATTTGCCACTCAAAAAGTGTGAATATAGTATTTGCAACTTATTTTCCTTAAGAGTCATATTTCACATCCAAAAACAAATTAGGGCAAATTTGCCACTCAAAAAGTGTGAAAATGGTATTTGCAATTTATTTTCCTTAAGAGTCATATTTCACATCCAAATACAAATTAAGGTCAAATTTGCCATTCCAAAAGTGTGAATATCGTATTTGCAATTTATTTTCTTTAAGAGTCATATTTCACCTCCAAATACAAATTATGGGCGAATTTGCCACTCAAAAAGTGTGAAAATGGTATTTGCATTTTATTTTCCTTAAGAGTCATATTTCACATCCAAATACAACTTAGGGGCGAATTTGCCACTCAGAAAGTGTGAATATCGTATTTGCAATTTATTTTCTTTAAGAGTCATATTTCACCTACAAATACAAATTAGGGGCGAATTTGCAACTCAAAAAGTGTGAATATCGTATTTGCAACTTATTTTCATTAAGTGTCATATTTCACCTCGTAATACAAATTAGGGGCAAATTTACCACTCAAAAAGTGTGAAGATCGTATTTGCAATTTATTTTCCTTAAGAGTCATATTTCACATCCAAATACCAATTAGGGGCAAATTTACCACTCAAAAAGTGTAAATATCGTATTTGCAATTTATTTTCTTTAAGAGTCATTTTTCACATCCAAATACAAATTAGGGGTAAATTTGCCACTCAAAAAATGTGAATATCATATTTGCAATTTATTTTCCTTAAGAGTCATATTTCACATCCAAATACAAATTAGAGGCGAATTTGCTACTCAAAAAGTGTGAATATCGTATTTGCAAAATATTTTCCTTAAGAGTCATATTTCACTTCGAAATACAAATTAGGGGCAAATTTGCCACTCAAAAAGTGTGAATATCGTATTTGCAATTTATTTTCCTTAAGAGTCATATTTCACATCCAAATATACAAATTAGGGGCGAATTTGCCACTCAAAAAGCGTGAATATCGTATTTGCAACTTATTTTCATTTCACATCCAAATACAAATTAGAGGCAAATTTGCCGCTCAAAAAGTTTATATATCGTATTTGCAATTTATTTTCCTAAAGAGTCATATTTCACCTCCAAATACAAATTAGGGGCTAATTTGACACTCAAAAATTGTGAATATCGTATTTGCAATTTATTCTCTTTAAAAGTCATATTTCACCTCCAAATACAAATTAGGGGCAAATTTGCAACTTAAAAAGTGTGAATATCGTATTTGCAAATTATTTCCTTAAGAGTCATATTACACTTCGAAATATAAATTAGGGGCAATTTTGCCACTTAAAAAGTGTGAATATCGTATTTGCATCTTATTTTCCTTAAGAGTCATATTTCACTTCGAAATACAAATTAGGGGCAAATTTGCCACTCAAAAAGTGTGAAAATGGTATTTGCAATTTATTTTCCTTAAGAGTCATATTTCACATCCAAATTCAAATTTGGGGCGAATTTGCCAATCAGAAAGTGTGAATATCGTATTTGCAATTTATTTTCTTTAAGAATCATATTTCACCTCCAAATACAAATTAGGGGCAAATTTGCCACTCAAAAAGTGTGAATATCGTATTTGCAATTTATTTTTCTTAAGAATCATATTTCACATCCAAATACAAATTAGGGGCGAATTTGTCACTCAAAAAGTGTGAATATCGTATTTGCAACTTATTTTCATTAAGTGACATATTTCACCTCGCAATACAAATTAGGGGCAAATTTACCACTCAAAAAGTTTGAATATCGTATTTGCAATTTATTTTACTTAAGAGTCATATTTCACATCCAAATACAAATTAGGGGCAAATTTACCACTCAAAAAGTGTGAATATCGTATTTGCAAATTATTTTCCTTAAATGTCATATTTCACATTCAAATACAAATTAGGGGCGAATTTGCTACTCAAAAAGTGAGAATATCGTATTTGCAAATTATTTTCCTTAAGAGTCATATTACACTTCGAAATACAAATTAGGGGCAAATTTGCCCTCAAAAAGTGTGAAAATGGTATTTGCAATTTATTTTCCTTAAGAGTCATATTTCACATCCAAATACAAATTAGGGGCGAATTTGCCACTCAAAAAGTGTGAATATCGTAATTGCAATTTATTTTCTTTAAGAGTCATATTTCACCTCCAAATACAAATTTGGGGCAAATTTGCCACTCAAAAAGTGTGAATATCGTATTTGCAATTTCTTTTTCTTAAGAGTCATATTTCACATCCAAATACAAATTAGGGGCGAATTTGCCACTCAAAAAGTGTGAATATCGTATTTGCAACTTATTTTCATTAAGAGTCATATTTCACTTCATAATACAAATTAGGGGCAAATTTACCACTCAAAAAGTGTGAATATCGTATTTGCAATTTATTTTCCTTAAGAGTCATATTTTACTTCGAAATACAAATTAGAGGCAAATTTGCCACTCAAAAAATGTGAATATCGTATTTGCAATTTATTTTCCTTAAGAGTAATATTTCACATCCAAATACAAATTAGGGGCGAATTTGCCACTCAAAAAGTGTGAATATCGTATTTGCAACTTATTTTCCTTAAGAGTCATATTTCACTTCGAAATACAAATTAGGGGCAAATTTGCCACTCAAAAAGTGTGAAAATGGTATTTGCAATTTATTTTCCTTAAAAGTCATATTTCACATCCAAATTCAAATTAGGGGCGAATTTGACACTCAGAAAGTGTGAATATCGTATTTGCAATTTATTTTCTTTAAGAGTCATATTTCACCTCCAAATACAAATTAGGGGCAAATTTGCCACTCAAAAAGTGTGAATATCGTATTTGCAATTTCTTTTTCTTAAGAGTCATATTTCAGATCCAAATACAAATTAGGGGCGAAATTGCCACTCAAAAAGTGTGAATATCGTATTTGCAAATTATTTTCATTAACAGTCATATTTCACTTCATAATACAAATTAGGGGCAAATTTACCACTCAAAAAGTGTGAATATCGTATTTGCAATTTATTTTCCTTAAGAGTCATATTTCACATCCAAATACAAATTAGGGGCGAATTTGCCACTCAGAAAGTGTGAATATCGTATTTGCAATTTATTTTTTTTAAGAGTCATATTTCACCTACAAATACAAATTAGGGGCGAATTTGCCACTCAAAAAGTGTGAATATCGTATTTGCAACTTATTTTCATTAAGTGTCA
This sequence comes from Helichrysum umbraculigerum, assembly GCA_949592205.1. Taxonomy (NCBI): domain Eukaryota; kingdom Viridiplantae; phylum Streptophyta; class Magnoliopsida; order Asterales; family Asteraceae; genus Helichrysum; species Helichrysum umbraculigerum. Next base: position 101,249,468 of record CATIUR010000001.1, read on the forward strand.
TATTTCACCTCGCAATACAAATTAGGGGCAAATTTACCACTCAAAAAGTGTGAATATCGTATTTACAATTTATTTTCCTTAAGAGTCATATTTCACTTCATAATACAAATTAGGGGCAAATTTACCACTCAAAAAGTGTGAATATCGTATTTGCAATTTATTTTCCTTAAGAGTCATATTTTACTTCGAAATACAAATTAGGGGCAAATTTGCCACTCAAAAAATGTGAATATCGTATTTGCAATTTATTTTCCTTAAGAGTAATATTTCACATCCAAATACAAATTAGGGGCGAAATTGCCACTCAAAAAGTGTGAATATCGTATTTGCAAATTATTTTCATTAACAGTCATATTTCACTTCATAATACAAATTAGGGGCAAATTTACCACTCAAAAAGTGTGAATATCGTATTTGCAATTTATTTTCCTTAAGAGTCATATTTTACTTCGAAATACAAATTAGAGTCAAATTTGCCACTCAAAAAATGTGAATATCGTATTTGCAATTTATTTTCCTTAAGAGTCATATTTCACATCCAAATACAAATTAGGGGCGAATTTGCCACTCAAAAAGTGTGAATATAGTATTTGCAACTTATTTTCCTTAAGAGTCATATTTCACTTCGAAATACAAATTAGGGCAAATTTGCCACTCAAAAAGTGTGAAAATGGTATTTGCAATTTATTTTCCTTAAGAGTCATATTTCACATCCAAATTCAAATTAGGGGCGAATTTGCCACTCAGAAAGTGTGAATATCGTATTTGCAACTTATTTTCCTTAAGAGTCATATTTCACCTCCAAATACAAATTAGGGGCAAATTTGACACTCAAAAAATGTGAATATCGTATTTGCAATTTATTTTCCTTAAGAGTAATATTTCACATCCAAATACAAATTAGGGGCGAATTTGCCACTCAAAAAGTGTGAATATCGTATTTGCAACTTATTTTCCTTAAGAGTCATATTTCACTTCGAAATACAAATTAGGGGCAAATTTGCCACTCAAAAAGTGTGAAAATGGTATTTGCAATTTATTTTCCTTAAAAGTCATATTTCACATCCAAATTCAAATTAGGGGCGAATTTGCCACTCAGAAAGTGTGAATATCGTATTTGCAATTTATTTTCTTTAAGAGTCATATTTCACCTCCAAATACAAATTAGGGGCAAATTTGCCACTCAAAAAGTGTGAATATCGTATTTGCAATTTCTTTTTCTTAAGAGTCATATTTCACATCCAAATACAAATTAGGGGCGAAATTGCCACTCAAAAAGTGTGAATATCGTATTTGCAAATTATTTTCATTAACAGTCATATTTCACTAATAATACAAATTAGGGGCAAATTTACCACTCAAAAAGTGTGAATATCGTATTTGCAATTTATTTTCCTTAAGAGTCATATTTTACTTCGAAATACAAATTAGAGTCAAATTTGCCACTCAAAAAATGTGAATATCGTATTTGCAATTTATTTTCCTTAAGAGTCATATTTCACATCCAAATACAAATTAGGGGCGAATTTGCCACTCAAAAAGTGTGAATATAGTATTTGCAACTTATTTTCCTTAAGAGTCATATTTCACTTCGAAATACAAATTAGGGCAAATTTGCCACTCAAAAAGTGTGAAAATGGTATTTGCAATTTATTTTCCTTAAGAGTCATATTTCACATCCAAATTCAAATTAGGGGCGAATTTGCCACTCAGAAAGTGTGAATATCGTATTTGCAACTTATTTTCCTTAAGAGTCATATTTCACCTCCAAATACAAATTAGGGGCAAATTTGACACTCAAAAAGTGTGAATATCGTATTTGCAATTTATTTTTCTTAAGAATCATATTTCACATCCAAATACAAATTAGGGGCGAATTTGTCAATCAAAAAGTGTAAATATCGTATTTGCAACTTATTTTCATTAAGTGACATATTTCACCTCGCAATACATATTAGGGGCAAATTTACCACTCAAAAAGTTTGAATATCGTATTTGCAATTTATTTTACTTAAGAGTCATATTTCACATCCAAATACAAATTAGGGGCAAATTTACCACTCAAAAAGTGTAAATATCGTATTTGCAATTTATTTTCTTTAAGAGTCATATTTCACATCCAAATAAAAATTATGGGCAAATTTGCCACTCAAAAAGTGTGAATATCGTATTTTCAATTTATTTTCCTTACGAGTCATATTTCACTTCGAAATACAAATTAGGGGCGAATTTGCCACTCAAAAAGTGTGAATATCGTATTTGCAACTTATTTTCCTTAAGAGTCATATTTCACATCCAAATACAAATTAGGGCAAATTTGCCACTCAAAAAGTGTGAAAATGGTATTTGCAATTTATTTTCCTTAAGAGTCATATTTCACATCTAAAAATAAATTAGGGGCAAATTTGACACTCAAAAAGTGTAAATATCGTATTTGCAATTTATTTTCTTTAAGAGACATATTTCACATCCAAATAAAAATTATGGGCAAATTTGCCACTCAAAAAGTGTGAATATCGTATTTTCAATTTATTTTCCTTACGAGTCATATTTCACTTCGAAATACAAATTAGGGGCAAATTTGTCACTCAAAAAATGTGAATATCGTATTTGTAATTTATTTTCCTTAAGAGTCATATTTCACATCCAAATACAAATTAGGGGCGAATTTGCCACTCAAAAAGTGTGAATATAGTATTTGCAACTTATTTTCCTTAAGAGTCATAATTCACATCCAAAAACAAATTAGGGGCAAATTTGCCACTCAAAAAGTGTGAAAATGGTATTTGCAATTTATTTTCCTTAAGAGTCATATTTCACATCCAAATACAAATTAAGGTCAAATTTGCCATTCCAAAAGTGTGAATATCGTATTTGCAATTTATTTTCTTTAAGAGTCATATTTCACCTCCAAATACAAATTATGGGCGAATTTGCCACTCAAAAAGTGTGAATATCGTATTTGCAACTTATTTTCCTTAAGAGTCATATTTAACTTCGAAATACAAATTAGGGGCAAATTTGCCACTCAAAAAGTGTGAAAATGGTATTTGCATTTTATTTTCCTTAAGAGTCATATTTCACATCCAAATACAACTTAGGGGCGAATTTGCCACTCAGAAAGTGTGAATATCGTATTTGCAATTTATTTTCTTTAAGAGTCATATTTCACCTACAAATACAAATTAGGGGCAAATTTGCCACTCAAAAAGTGTGAATATCGTATTTGCAACTTATTTTCATTAAGTGTCATATTTCACCTCGCAATACAAATTAGGGGCAAATTTACCACTCAAAAAGTGTGAATATCGTATTTGCAATTTATTTTCCTTAAGAGTCATATTTCACATCCAAATACAAATTAGGGGCGAATTTGCCACTCAAAAAGTGTGAATATCGTATTTGCAACTTATTTTCCTTAAGAGTCATATTTCACTTCGAAATACAAATTAGGGGCAAATTTGCCACTCAAAAAGTGTGAAAATGATATTTGCAATTTATTTTCCTTAAAAGTCATATTTCACATCCAAATACAAATTAGGGGCGAATTTGCTACTCAAAAAGTGTGAATATCGTATTTGCAAAATATTTTCCTTAAGAGTCATATTTCACTTCGAAATACAAATTAGGGGCAAATTTGCCACTCAAAAAGTGTGAATATCGTATTTGCAATTTATTTTCCTTAAGAGTCATATTTCACATCCAAATACAAATTAGGGGCGAATTTGCCACTCAAAAAGCGTGAATATCGTATTTGCAACTTATTTTCATTTCACATCCAAATACAAATTAGAGGCAAATTTGCCGCTCAAAAAGTTTATATATCGTATTTGCAATTTATTTTCCTAAAGAGTCATATTTCACCTCCAAATACAAATTAGGGGCTAATTTGACACTCAAAAATTGTGAATATCGTATTTGCAATTTATTCTCTTTAAAAGTCATATTTCACCTCCAAATACAAATTAGGGGCAAATTTGCAACTTAAAAAGTGTGAATATCGTATTTACAAATTATTTCCTTAAGAGTCATATTACACTTCGAAATATAAATTAGGGGCAATTTTGCCACTCAAAAAGTGTGAATATCGTATTTGCAACTTATTTTCCTTAAGAGTCATATTTCACTTCGAAATACAAATTAGGGGCAAATTTGCCACTCAAAAAGTGTGAAAATGGTATTTGCAATTTATTTTCCTTAAGAGTCATATTTCACATCCAAGTTCAAATTAGGGGCGAATTTGCCAATCAGAAAGTGTGAATATCGTATTTGCAATTTATTTTCTTTAAGAATCATATTTCACCTCCAAATACAAATTAGGGGCAAATTTGCCACTCAAAAAGTGTGAATATCGTATTTGCAATTTATTTTTCTTAAGAATCATATTTCACATCCAAATACAAATTAGGGGCGAATTTGTCACTCAAAAAGTGTGAATATCGTATTTGCAACTTATTTTCATTAAGTGACATATTTCACCTCGCAATACAAATTAGGGGCAAATTTACCACTCAAAAAGTTTGAATATCGTATTTGCAATTTATTTTACTTAAGAGTCATATTTCACATCCAAATACAAATTAGGGGCAAATTTACCACTCAAAAAGTGTGAATATCGTATTTGCAAATTATTTTCCTAAAATGTCATATTTCACATTCAAATACAAATTAGGGGCGAATTTGCTACTCAAAAAGTGAGAATATCGTATTTGCAAATTATTTTCCTTAAGAGTCATATTACACTTCGAAATACAAATTAGGGGCAAATTTGCCCTCAAAAAGTGTGAAAATGGTATTTGCAATTTATTTTCCTTAAGAGTCATATTTCACATCCAAATACAAATTAGGGGCGAATTTGCCACTCAAAAAGTGTGAATATCGTAATTGCAATTTATTTTCTTTAAGAGTCATATTTCACCTCCAAATACAAATTTGGGGCAAATTTGCCACTCAAAAAGTGTGAATATCGTATTTGCAATTTCTTTTTCTTAAGAGTCATATTTCACATCCAAATACAAATTAGGGGCGAATTTGCCACTCAAAAAGTGTGAATATCGTATTTGCAACTTATTTTCATTAAGAGTCATATTTCACTTCATAATACAAATTAGGGGCAAATTTACCACTCAAAAAGTGTGAATATCGTATTTGCAATTTATTTTCCTTAAGAGTCATATTTTATTTCGAAATACAAATTAGAGGCAAATTTGCCACTCAAAAAATGTGAATATCGTATTTGCAATTTATTTTCCTTAAGAGTAATATTTCACATCCAAATACAAATTAGGGGCGAATTTGCCACTCAAAAAGTGTGAATATCGTATTTGCAACTTATTTTCCTTAAGAGTCATATTTCACTTCGAAATACAAATTAGGGGCAAATTTGCCACTCAAAAAGTGTGAAAATGGTATTTGCAATTTATTTTCCTTAAAAGTCATATTTCACATCCAAATTCAAATTAGGGGCGAATTTGCCACTCAGAAAGTGTGAATATCGTATTTGCAATTTATTTTCTTTAAGAGTCATATTTCACCTCCAAATACAAATTAGGGGCAAATTTGCCACTCAAAAAGTGTGAATATCGTATTTGCAATTTCTTTTTCTTAAGAGTCATATTTCACATCCAAATACAAATTAGGGGCGAAATTGCCACTCAAAAAGTGTGAATATCGTATTTGCAAATTATTTTCATTAACAGTCATATTTCACTTCATAATACAAATTAGGGGCAAATTTACCACTCAAAAAGTGTGAATATCGTATTTGCAATTTATTTTCCTTAAGAGTCATATTTTACTTCGAAATACAAATTAGAGTCAAATTTGCCACTCAAAAAATGTGAATATCGTATTTGCAATTTATTTTCCTTAAGAGTCATATTTCACATCCAAATACAAATTAGGGGCGAATTTGCCACTCAAAAAGTGTGAATATAGTATTTGCAACTTATTTTCCTTAAGAGTCATATTTCACTTCGAAATACAAATTAGGGCAAATTTGCCACTCAAAAAGTGTGAAAATGGTATTTGCAATTTATTTTCCTTAAGAGTCATATTTCACATCCAAATTCAAATTAGGGGCGAATTTGCCACTCAGAAAGTGTGAATATCGTATTTGCAACTTATTTTCCTTAATAGTCATATTTCACCTCCAAATACAAATTAGGGGCAAATTTGACACTCAAAAAATGTGAATATCGTATTTGCAATTTATTTTCCTTAAGAGTAATATTTCACATCCAAATACAAATTAGGGGCGAATTTGCCACTCAAAAAGTGTGAATATCGTATTTGCAACTTATTTTCCTTAAGAGTCATATTTCACTTCGAAATACAAATTAGGGGCAAATTTGCCACTCAAAAAGTGTGAAAATGGTATTTGCAATTTATTTTCCTTAAAAGTCATATTTCACATCCAAATTCAAATTAGGGGCGAATTTGCCACTCAGAAAGTGTGAATATCGTATTTGCAATTTATTTTCTTTAAGAGTCATATTTCACCTCCAAATACAAATTAGGGGCAAATTTGCCACTCAAAAAGTGTGAATATCGTATTTGCAATTTCTTTTTCTTAAGAGTCATATTTCACATCCAAATACAAATTAGGGGCGAAATTGCCACTCAAAAAGTGTGAATATCGTATTTGCAAATTATTTTCATTAACAGTCATATTTCACTAATAATACAAATTAGGGGCAAATTTACCACTCAAAAAGTGTGAATATCGTATTTGCAATTTATTTTCCTTAAGAGTCATATTTTACTTCGAAATACAAATTAGAGTCAAATTTGCCACTCAAAAAATGTGAATATCGTATTTGCAATTTATTTTCCTTAAGAGTCATATTTCACATCCAAATACAAATTAGGGGCGAATTTGCCACTCAAAAAGTGTGAATATAGTATTTGCAACTTATTTTCCTTAAGAGTCATATTTCACTTCGAAATACAAATTAGGGCAAATTTGCCACTCAAAATGTGTGAAAATGGTATTTGCAATTTATTTTCCTTAAGAGTCATATTTCACATCCAAATTCAAATTAGGGGCGAATTTGCCACTCAGAAAGTGTGAATATCGTATTTGCAACTTATTTTCCTTAAGAGTCATATTTCACCTCCAAATACAAATTAGGGGCAAATTTGACACTCAAAAAGTGTGAATATCGTATTTGCAATTTATTTTTCTTAAGAATCATATTTCACAACCAAATACAAATTAGGGGCGAATTTGTCAATCAAAAAGTGTAAATATCGTATTTGCAACTTATTTTCATTAAGTGACATATTTCACCTCGCAATACATATTAGGGGCAAATTTACCACTCAAAAAGTTTGAATATCGTATTTGCAATTTATTTTACTTAAGAGTCATATTTCACATCCAAATACAAATTAGGGGCAAATTTACCACTCAAAAAGTGTAAATATCGTATTTGCAATTTATTTTCTTTAAGAGTCATATTTCACATCCAAATAAAAATTATGGGCAAATTTGCCACTCAAAAAGTGTGAATATCGTATTTTCAATTTATTTTCCTTACGAGTCATATTTCACTTCGAAATACAAATTAGGGGCGAATTTGCCACTCAAAAAGTGTGAATATCGTATTTGCAACTTATTTTCCTTAAGAGTCATATTTCACATCAAAATACAAATTAGGGCAAATTTGCCACTCAAAAAGTGTGAAAATGGTATTTGCAATTTATTTTCCTTAAGAGTCATATTTCACATCTAAAAATAAATTAGGGGCAAATTTGACACTCAAAAAGTGTAAATATCGTATTTGCAATTTATTTTCTTTAAGAGTCATATTTCACATCCAAATAAAAATTATGGGCAAATTTGCCACTCAAAAAGTGTGAATATCGTATTTTCAATTTATTTTCCTTACGAGTCATATTTCACTTCGAAATACAAATTAGGGGCAAATTTGTCACTCAAAAAATGTGAATATCGTATTTGTAATTTATTTTCCTTAAGAGTCATATTTCACATCCAAATACAAATTAGGGGCGAATTTGCCACTCAAAAAGTGTGAATATAGTATTTGCAACTTATTTTCCTTAAGAGTCATATTTCACATCCAAAAACAAATTAGGGGCAAATTTGCCACTCAAAAAGTGTGAAAATGGTATATGCAATTTATTTTCCTTAAGAGTCATATTTCACATCCAAATACAAATTAAGGTCAAATTTGCCATTCCAAAAGTGTGAATATCGTATTTGCAATTTATTTTCTTTAAGTGTCATATTTCACCTCCAAATACAAATTATGGGCGAATTTGCCACTCAAAAAGTGTGAATATCGTATTTGCAACTTATTTTCCTTAAGAGTCATATTTCACTTCGAAATACAAATTAGGGGCAAATTTGCCACTCAAAAAGTGTGAAAATGGTATTTGCATTTTATTTTCCTTAAGAGTCATATTTCACATCCAAATACAACTTAGGGGCGAATTTGCCACTCAGAAAGTGTGAATATCGTATTTGCAATTTATTTTCTTTAAGAGTCATATTTCACCTACAAATACAAATTAGGGGCGAATTTGCCACTCAAAAAGTGTGAATATCGTATTTGCAACTTATTTTCATTAAGTGTCATATTTCACCTCGCAATACAAATTAGGGGCAAATTTACCACTCAAAAAGTGTGAATATCGTATTTGCAATTTATTTTCCTTAAGAGTCATATTTCACTTCCAAATACAAATTAGGGGCAAATTTACCACTCAAAAAGTGTAAATATCGTATTTGCAATTTATTTTCTTTAAGAGTCATTTTTCACATCCAAATACAAATTAGGGGTAAATTTGCCACTCAAAAAATGTGAATATCATATTTGCAATTTATTTTCCTTAAGAGTCATATTTCACATCCAAATACAAATTAGGGGCGAAATTGCTTCTCAAAAAGTGTGAATATCGTATTTGCAAAATATTTTCCTTAAGAGTCATATTTCACTTCGAAATACAAATTAGGGGCAAATTTGCCACTCAAAAAGTGTGAATATCGTATTTGCAATTTATTTTCCTTAAGAGTCATATTTCACATCCAAATACAAATTAGGGGCGAATTTGCCACTCAAAAAGCGTGAATATCGTATTTGCAACTTATTTTCATTTCACATCCAAATACAAATTAGAGGCAAATTTGCCGCTCAAAAAGTTTATATATCGTATTTGCAATTTATTTTCCTAAAGAGTCATATTTCACCTCCAAATACAAATTAGGGGCTAATTTGACACTCAAAAATTGTGAATATCGTATTTGCAATTTATTCTCTTTAAAAGTCATATTTCACCTCCAAATACAAATTAGGGGCAAATTTGCAACTTAAAAAGTGTGAATATCGTATTTGCAAATTATTTCCTTAAGAGTCATATTACACTTCGAAATATAAATTAGGGGCAATTTTGCCACTCAAAAAGTGTGAATATCGTATTTGCAACTTATTTTCCTTAAGAGTCATATTTCACTTCGAAATACAAATTAGGGGCAAATTTGCCACTCAAAAAGTGTGAAAATGGTATTTGCAATTTATTTTCCCTAAGAGTCATATTTCACATCCAAATTCAAATTAGGGGCGAATTTGCCAATCAGAAAGTGTGAATATCGTATTTGCAATTTATTTTCTTTAAGAATCATATTTCACCTCCAAATACAAATTAGTGGCAAATTTGCCACTCAAAATGTGTGAATATCGTATTTGCAATTTATTTTTCTTAAGAATCATATTTCACATCCAAATACAAATTAGGGGCGAATTTGTCACTCAAAAAGTGTGAATATCGTATTTGCAACTTATTTTCATTAAGTGACATATTTCACCTCGCAATACAAATTAGGGGCAAATTTACCACTCAAAAAGTTTGAATATCGTATTTGCAATTTATTTTACTTAAGAGTCATATTTCACATCCAAATACAAATTGGGCAAATTTACCACTCAAAAAGTGTGAATATCGTATTTGCAAATTATTTTCCTTAAATGTCATATTTCACATTCAAATACAAATTAGGGGCGAATTTGCTACTCAAAAAGTGAGAATATCGTATTTGCAAATTATTTTCCTTAAGAGTCATATTACACTTCGAAATACAAATTAGGGGCAAATTTGCCCTCAAAAAGTGTGAAAATGGTATTTGCAATTTATTTTCCTTAAGATTCATATTTCACATCCAAATACAAATTAGGGGCGAATTTGCCACTCAAAAAGTGTGAATATCGTAATTGCAATTTATTTTCCTTAAGAGTCATATTTCACCTCCAAATACAAATTAGGGGCGAATTTGCCACTCAAAAAGTGTGAATATCGTATTTGCAACTTATTTTCATTTCACATCCAAATACAAATTAGAGGCAAATTTGCCGCTCAAAAAGTTTATATATCGTATTTGCAATTTATTTTCCTTAAGGGTCATATTTAACCTCCAAATACAAATTAGGGGCGAATTTGACACTCAAAAATTGTGAATATCGTATTTGCAATTTATTCTTTTTAAGAGTCATATTTCACCTCCAAATACAAATTAGGGGCAAATTTGCAACTCAAAAAGTGTGAATATTGTATTTGCAACTTATTTTCATTAAGAAACATATTTCACTTCGCAATACAAATTAGGTGCAAATTTACCACTCAAAAAGTGTGAATATCGTATTTGCAATTTATTTTCCTTAAGAGTCATATTATACTTCGATATACAAATTAGGGACAAATTTGCCACTCAAAAAATGTGAATATCGTATTTGCAATTTATTTTCCTTAAATGTCATATTTCACATCCAAATACAAATTAGGGGCGAATTTGCTACTCAAAAAGTGTGAATATCGTATTTGCAAATTATTTTCCTTAAGAGTCATATTACACTTCGAAATACAAATTAGGGGCAAATTTGCCCTCAAAAAGTGTGAAAATGGTATTTGCAATTTATTTTCCTTAAGACTCATATTTCACATCCAAATACAAATTAGGGGCGAATTTGCCACTCAAAAAGTGTGAATATCGTATTTGCAATTTATTTTCTTTAAGAGTCATATTTCACCTCCAAATACAAATTAGGGGCAAATTTGCCACTCAAAAAGTGTGAATATCGTATTTGCAATTTCTTTTTCTTAAGAGTCATATTTCACATCCAAATACAAATTAGGGGCGAATTTGCCACTCAAAAAGTGTGAATATCGTATTTGCAACTTATTTTCATTAAGAGTCATATTTCACTTCATAATACAAATTAGGGGCAAATTTAACGCTCAAAAAGTGTGAATATCGTATTTGCAATTTATTTTCCTTAAGAGTCATATTTTACTTCGAAATACAAATTAGAGGCAAATTTGCCACTCAAAAAATGTGAATATCGTATTTGCAATTTATTTTCCTTAAGAGTCATATTTCACATCCAAATACAAATTAGGGGCGAATTTGCCACTCAAAAAGTGTGAATATCGTATTTGTAACTTATTTTCCTTAAGAGTCATATTTCACTTCGAAATACAAATTAGGGGCAAATTTGCGACTCAAAAAGTGTGAAAATGGTATTTGCAATTTATTTTCCTTAAGAGTCATATTTCACATCCAAATTCAAATTAGGGGCGAATTTGCCACTCAGAAAGTGTGAATATCGTATTTGCAATTTATTTTCTTTAAGAGTCATATTTCACCTCCAAATACAAATTAGCGGCGAATTTGACACTCAAAAAGTGTGAATATCGTATTTGCAATTTCTTTTTCTTAAGAGTCATATTTCACATCCAAATACAAATTAGGGGCGAATTTGCCACTCAAAAAGTGTGAATATCGTATTTGCAACTTATTTTCATTTCACATCCAAATACAAATTAGAGGCAAATTTGCCGCTCAAAAAGTTTATATATCGTATTTGCAATTTATTTTCCTTAAGAGTCATATTTCACCTCCAAATACAAATTAGGGGCGAATTTGACACTCAAAAATTGTGAATATCGTATTTTCAATTTATTCTCTTTAAGAGTCATATTTCACCTCCAAATACAAATTAGGGGCAAATTTGCAACTCAAAAAGTGTGAATATCGTATTTGCAACTTATTTTCATTAAGAAACATATTTCACTTCGCAATACAAATTAGGTGCAAATTTACCACTCAAAAAGTGTGAATATCGTATTTGCAATTTATTTTCCTTAAGAGTCATATTTTACTTCGAAATACAAATTAGGGGCAAATTTGCCACTCAAAAAATGTGAATATCGTATTTGCAATTTATTTTCCTTAAATTTCATATTTCACATCCAAATACAAATTAGGGGCGAATTTGCTACTCAAAAAGTGTGAATATCGTATTTGCAAATTATTTTCCTTAAGAGTCATATTACACTTCGAAATACAAATTAGGGGCAAATTTGCCCTCAAAAAGTGTGAAAATGGTATTTGCAATTTATTTTCCTTAAGAGTCATATTTCACATCCAAATACAAATTAGGGGCGAATTTGCCACTCAGAAAGTGTGAATATCGTATTTGCAACTTATTTTCCTTAAGAGTCATATTTCACCTCCAAATACAAATTAGGGGCAAATTTGACACTCAAAAAGTGTGAATATCGTATTTGCAATTTATTTTTCTTAAGAATCATATTTCACATCCAAATACAAATTATGGGCGAATTTGTCAATCAAAAAGTGTAAATATCGTATTTGCAACTTATTTTCATTAAGTGACATATTTCACCTCGCAATACATATTAGGGGCAAATTTACCACTCAAAAAGTTTGAATATCGTATTTGCAATTTATTTTACTTAAGAGTCATATTTCACATCCAAATACAAATTAGGGGCAAATTTACCACTCAAAAAGTGTAAATATCGTATTTGCAATTTATTTTCTTTAAGAGTCATATTTCACATCCAAATAAAAATTATGGGCAAATTTGCCACTCAAAAAGTGTGAATATCGTTTTTTCAATTTATTTTCCTTACGAGTCATATTTCACTTCGAAATACAAATTAGGGGTGAATTTGCCACTCAAAAAGTGTGAATATCGTATTTGCAACTTATTTTCCTTAAGAGTCATATTTCACATCCAAATACAAATTAGGGAAAATTTGCCACTCAAAAAGTGTGAAAATGGTATTTGCAATTTATTTTCCTTAAAAGTCATATTTCACATCTAAAAATAAATTAGGGGCAAATTTGACACTCAAAAAGTGTAAATATCGTATTTGCAATTTATTTTCTTTAAGAGTCATATTTCACATCCAAATAAAAATTATGGGCAAATTTGCCACTCAAAAAGTGTGAATATCGTATTTTCAATTTATTTTCCTTACGAGTCATATTTCACTTCGAAATACAAATTAGGGGCAAATTTGTCACTCAAAAAATGTGAATATCGTATTTGTAATTTATTTTCCTTAAGAGTCATATTTCACATCCAAATACAAATTATGGGCGAATTTGCCACTCAAAAAGTGTGAATATAGTATTTGCAACTTATTTTCCTTAAGAGTCATATTTCACATCCAAAAACAAATTAGGGGCAAATTTGCCACTCAAAAAGTGTGAAAATGGTATTTGCAATTTATTTTCCTTAAGAGTCATATTTCACATCCAAATACAAATTAGGGTCAAATTTGCCATTCCAAAAGTGTGAATATCGTATTTGCAATTTATTTTCTTTAAGAGTCATATTTCACCTCCAAATACAAATTATGGGCGAATTTGCCACTCAAAAAGTGTGAATATCATATTTGCAACTTATTTTCCTTAAGAGTCATATTTCACTTCGAAATACAAATTAGGGGCAAATTTGCCACTCAAAAAGTGTGAAAATGGTATTTGCATTTTATTTTCCTTAAGAGTCATATTTCACATCCAAATACAACTTAGGGGCGAATTTGCCACTCAGAAAGTGTGAATATCGTATTTGCAATTTATTTTCTTTAAGAGTCATATTTCACCTACAAATACAAATTAGGGGCGAATTTGCCACTCAAAAAGTGTGAATATCGTATTTGCAACTTATTTTCATTAAGTGTCATATTTCACCTCGCAATACAAATTAGGGGCAAATTTACCACTCAAAAAGTGTGAATATCGTATTTGCAATTTATTTTCCTTAAGAGTCATATTTCACATCCAAATACAAATTAGGGGCAAATTTACCACTCAAAAAGTGTAAATATCGTATTTGCAATTTATTTTCTTTAAGAGTCATTTTTCACATCCAAATACAAATTAGGGGTAAATTTGCCACTCAAAAAATGTGAATATCATATTTGCAATTTATTTTCCTTAAGAGTAATATTTCACATCCAAATACAAATTAGGGGCGAATTTGCTACTCAAAAAGTGTGAATATCGTATTTGCAAAATATTTTCCTTAAGAGTCATATTTCACTTCGAAATACAAATTAGGGGCAAATTTGCCACTCAAAAAGTGTGAATATCGTATTTGCAACTTATTTTCCTTAAGAGTCATATTTCACTTCGAAATACAAATTAGGGGCAAATTTGCCACTCAAAAAGTGTGAAAATGGTATTTGCAATTTATTTTCCTTAAGAGTCATATTTCACATCCAAATTCAAATTAGGGGCGAATTTGCCAATCAGAAAGTGTGAATATCGTATTTGCAATTTATTTTCTTTAAGAATCATATTTCACCTCCAAATACAAATTAGGGGCAAATTTGCCACTCAAAAAGTGTGAATATCGTATTTGCAATTTATTTTTCTTAAGAATCATATTTCACATCCAAATACATTAGGGGCGAATTTGTCACTCAAAAAGTGTGAATATCGTATTTGCAACTTATTTTCATTAAGTGACATATTTCACCTCGCAATACAAATTAGGGGCAAATTTACCACTCAAAAAGTTTGAATATCGTATTTGCAATTTATTTTACTTAAGAGTCATATTTCACATCCAAATACAAATTAGGGGCAAATTTACCACTCAAAAAGTGTGAATATCGTATTTGCAAATTATTTTCCTTAAATGTCATATTTCACATTCAAATACAAATTAGGGGCGAATAAGCTACTCAAAAAGTGTGAATATCGTATTTGCAAATTATTTTCCTTAAGAGTCATATTTCACATCCAAATACAAATTAGGGGCGAATTTGCCACTCAAAAAGTGTGAATATCGTATTTGCAACTTATTTTCCTTAAGAGTCATATTTCACTTCGAAATACAAATTAGGGGCAAATTTGCCACTCAAAAAGTGTGAAAATGGTATTTGCAATTTATTTTCCTTAAGAGTCATATTTCACATCCAAATTCAAATTAGGGGCGAATTTGATAATCAGAAAGTGTGAATATCGTATTTGCAATTTATTTTCTTTAAGAATCATATTTCACCTCCAAATACAAATTAGGGCAAATTTGCCACTCAAAAAGTGTGAATATCGTATTTGCAATTTATTTTTCTTAAGAATCATATTTCACATCCAAATACAAATTAGGGGCAAATTTGTCACTCAAAAAGTGTGAATATCGTATTTACAATTTATTTTCTTTAAGAGTCATATTTCACATCCAAATAAAAATTAGGGGCAAATTTGCCACTCAAAAAGTGTGAATATCGTATTTTCAAATTATTTTCTTTAAGAGTCATATTTCACCTCCAAATACAAATTAGGGGCAAATTTGCCACTCAAAAAGTGTGAATATCGTATTTGCAATTTCTTTTTCTTAAGAGTCACATTTCACATTCAAATACAAATTAGGGGCGAATTTGCCACTCAAAAAGTGTGAATATCGTATTTGCAATTTCTTTTTCTTAAGAGTCATATTTCACATTCAAATACAAATTAGGTGCGAATTTGCCACTCAAAAAGTGTGAATATCGTATTTGCAACTAATTTTCATTAAGAGTCATATTTCACTTCGCAATACAAATTAGGGGCAAATTTACCACTCAAAAAGTGTGAATATCGTATTTGCAATTTATTTTCCTTAAGAGTAATATTTCACATCCAAATACAAATTAGGGACAAATTTGCCATTCCAAAAGTGTGAATATCGTATTTGCAATTTATTTTCTTTAAGAGTCATATTTCACATCCAAATACAAATTAGGGGCGAATTTGCCACTCAAAAAGTGTGAATATCGTATTTGCAACTTATTTTCATTTCACATCCAAATACAAATTAGAGGCAAATTTGCCGCTCAAAAAGTTTATATATCGTATTTGCAATTTATTTTCCTTAAGAGTCATATTTCACCTCCAAATACAAATTAGGGGCGAATTTGACACTCAAAAATTGTGAATATCGTATTTTCAATTTATTCTCTTTAAGAGTCATATTTCACCTCCAAATACAAATTAGGGGCAAATTTGCAACTCAAAAAGTGTGAATATCGTATTTGCAACTTATTTTCATTAAGAAACATATTTCACTTCGCAATACAAATTAGGTGCAAATTTACCACTCAAAAAGTGTGAATATCGTATTTGCAATTTATTTTCCTTAAGAGTCATATTTTACTTCGAAATACAAATTAGGGGCAAATTTGCCACTCAAAAAATGTGAATATCGTATTTGCAATTTATTTTCCTTAAATTTCATATTTCACATCCAAATACAAATTAGGGGCGAATTTGCTACTCAAAAAGTGTGAATATCGTATTTGCAAATTATTTTCCTTAAGAGTCATATTACACTTCGAAATACAAATTAGGGGCAAATTTGCCCTCAAAAAGTGTGAAAATGGTATTTGCAATTTATTTTCCTTAAGAGTCATATTTCACATCCAAATACAAATTAGGGGCGAATTTGCCACTCAGAAAGTGTGAATATCGTATTTGCAACTTATTTTCCTTAAGAGTCATATTTCACCTCCAAATACAAATTAGGGGCAAATTTGACACTCAAAAAGTGTGAATATCGTATTTGCAATTTATTTTTCTTAAGAATCATATTTCACATCCAAATACAAATTATGGGCGAATTTGTCAATCAAAAAGTGTAAATATCGTATTTGCAACTTATTTTCATTAAGTGACATATTTCACCTCGCAATACATATTAGGGGCAAATTTACCACTCAAAAAGTTTGAATATCGTATTTGCAATTTATTTTACTTAAGAGTCATATTTCACATCCAAATACAAATTAGGGGCAAATTTACCACTCAAAAAGTGTAAATATCGTATTTGCAATTTATTTTCTTTAAGAGTCATATTTCACATCCAAATAAAAATTATGGGCAAATTTGCCACTCAAAAAGTGTGAATATCGTTTTTTCAATTTATTTTCCTTACGAGTCATATTTCACTTCGAAATACAAATTAGGGGTGAATTTGCCACTCAAAAAGTGTGAATATCGTATTTGCAACTTATTTTCCTTAAGAGTCATATTTCACATCCAAATACAAATTAGGGAAAATTTGCCACTCAAAAAGTGTGAAAATGGTATTTGCAATTTATTTTCCTTAAAAGTCATATTTCACATCTAAAAATAAATTAGGGGCAAATTTGACACTCAAAAAGTGTAAATATCGTATTTGCAATTTATTTTCTTTAAGAGTCATATTTCACATCCAAATAAAAATTATGGGCAAATTTGCCACTCAAAAAGTGTGAATATCGTATTTTCAATTTATTTTCCTTACGAGTCATATTTCACTTCGAAATACAAATTAGGGGCAAATTTGTCACTCAAAAAATGTGAATATCGTATTTGTAATTTATTTTCCTTAAGAGTCATATTTCACATCCAAATACAAATTATGGGCGAATTTGCCACTCAAAAAGTGTGAATATAGTATTTGCAACTTATTTTCCTTAAGAGTCATATTTCACATCCAAAAACAAATTAGGGGCAAATTTGCCACTCAAAAAGTGTGAAAATGGTATTTGCAATTTATTTTCCTTAAGAGTCATATTTCACATCCAAATACAAATTAGGGTCAAATTTGCCATTCCAAAAGTGTGAATATCGTATTTGCAATTTATTTTCTTTAAGAGTCATATTTCACCTCCAAATACAAATTATGGGCGAATTTGCCACTCAAAAAGTGTGAATATCATATTTGCAACTTATTTTCCTTAAGAGTCATATTTCACTTCGAAATACAAATTAGGGGCAAATTTGCCACTCAAAAAGTGTGAAAATGGTATTTGCATTTTATTTTCCTTAAGAGTCATATTTCACATCCAAATACAACTTAGGGGCGAATTTGCCACTCAGAAAGTGTGAATATCGTATTTGCAATTTATTTTCTTTAAGAGTCATATTTCACCTACAAATACAAATTAGGGGCGAATTTGCCACTCAAAAAGTGTGAATATCGTATTTGCAACTTATTTTCATTAAGTGTCATATTTCACCTCGCAATACAAATTAGGGGCAAATTTACCACTCAAAAAGTGTGAATATCGTATTTGCAATTTATTTTCCTTAAGAGTCATATTTCACATCCAAATACAAATTAGGGGCAAATTTACCACTCAAAAAGTGTAAATATCGTATTTGCAATTTATTTTCTTTAAGAGTCATTTTTCACATCCAAATACAAATTAGGGGTAAATTTGCCACTCAAAAAATGTGAATATCATATTTGCAATTTATTTTCCTTAAGAGTAATATTTCACATCCAAATACAAATTAGGGGCGAATTTGCTACTCAAAAAGTGTGAATATCGTATTTGCAAAATATTTTCCTTAAGAGTCATATTTCACTTCGAAATACAAATTAGGGGCAAATTTGCCACTCAAAAAGTGTGAATATCGTATTTGCAACTTATTTTCCTTAAGAGTCATATTTCACTTCGAAATACAAATTAGGGGCAAATTTGCCACTCAAAAAGTGTGAAAATGGTATTTGCAATTTATTTTCCTTAAGAGTCATATTTCACATCCAAATTCAAATTAGGGGCGAATTTGCCAATCAGAAAGTGTGAATATCGTATTTGCAATTTATTTTCTTTAAGAATCATATTTCACCTCCAAATACAAATTAGGGGCAAATTTGCCACTCAAAAAGTGTGAATATCGTATTTGCAATTTATTTTTCTTAAGAATCATATTTCACATCCAAATACATTAGGGGCGAATTTGTCACTCAAAAAGTGTGAATATCGTATTTGCAACTTATTTTCATTAAGTGACATATTTCACCTCGCAATACAAATTAGGGGCAAATTTACCACTCAAAAAGTTTGAATATCGTATTTGCAATTTATTTTACTTAAGAGTCATATTTCACATCCAAATACAAATTAGGGGCAAATTTACCACTCAAAAAGTGTGAATATCGTATTTGCAAATTATTTTCCTTAAATGTCATATTTCACATTCAAATACAAATTAGGGGCGAATAAGCTACTCAAAAAGTGTGAATATCGTATTTGCAAATTATTTTCCTTAAGAGTCATATTTCACATCCAAATACAAATTAGGGGCGAATTTGCCACTCAAAAAGTGTGAATATCGTATTTGCAACTTATTTTCCTTAAGAGTCATATTTCACTTCGAAATACAAATTAGGGGCAAATTTGCCACTCAAAAAGTGTGAAAATGGTATTTGCAATTTATTTTCCTTAAGAGTCATATTTCACATCCAAATTCAAATTAGGGGCGAATTTGATAATCAGAAAGTGTGAATATCGTATTTGCAATTTATTTTCTTTAAGAATCATAT
This sequence comes from Helichrysum umbraculigerum, assembly GCA_949592205.1. Taxonomy (NCBI): domain Eukaryota; kingdom Viridiplantae; phylum Streptophyta; class Magnoliopsida; order Asterales; family Asteraceae; genus Helichrysum; species Helichrysum umbraculigerum. The sequence goes on from CATIUR010000001.1 coordinate 101,269,099, forward strand.
TTCACCTCCAAATACAAATTAGGGCAAATTTGCCACTCAAAAAGTGTGAATATCGTATTTGCAATTTATTTTTCTTAAGAATCATATTTCACATCCAAATACAAATTAGGGGCAAATTTGTCACTCAAAAAGTGTGAATATCGTATTTACAATTTATTTTCTTTAAGAGTCATATTTCACATCCAAATAAAAATTAGGGGCAAATTTGCCACTCAAAAAGTGTGAATATCGTATTTTCAAATTATTTTCTTTAAGAGTCATATTTCACCTCCAAATACAAATTAGGGGCAAATTTGCCACTCAAAAAGTGTGAATATCGTATTTGCAATTTCTTTTTCTTAAGAGTCACATTTCACATTCAAATACAAATTAGGGGCGAATTTGCCACTCAAAAAGTGTGAATATCGTATTTGCAATTTCTTTTTCTTAAGAGTCATATTTCACATTCAAATACAAATTAGGTGCGAATTTGCCACTCAAAAAGTGTGAATATCGTATTTGCAACTAATTTTCATTAAGAGTCATATTTCACTTCGCAATACAAATTAGGGGCAAATTTACCACTCAAAAAGTGTGAATATCGTATTTGCAATTTATTTTCCTTAAGAGTAATATTTCACATCCAAATACAAATTAGGGACAAATTTGCCATTCCAAAAGTGTGAATATCGTATTTGCAATTTATTTTCTTTAAGAGTCATATTTCACATCCAAATACAAATTATGGGCGAATTTGCCACTCAAAAATTGTGAATATCGTATTTGCAACTTATTTTCCTTTAGAGTCATATTTCACTTCGAAATACAAATTAGGGGCAAATTTGCCACTCAAAAAGTGTGAAAATGGTATTTGCAATTTATTTTCCTTAAGAGTCATATTTCACATCCAAATACAAATTAGTGGCGAATTTGCCACTCAGAAAGTGTGAATATCGTATTTGCAATTTATTTTCTTTAAGAGTCATATTTCACCTACAAATACAAATTAGGGGCGAATTTGCCACTCAAAAAGTGTGAATATCGTATTTGCAACTTATTTTCATTAAGTGTCATATTTCACCTCGCAATACAAATTAGGGGCAAATTTACCACTCAAAAAGTGTGAATATCGTATTTGCAATTTATTTTCCTTAAGAGTCATATTTCACATCCAAATACAAATTAGGGGCAAATTTACCACTCAAAAAGTGTAAATATCGTATTTGCAATTTATTTTCTTTAAGAGTCATTTTTCACATCCAAATACAAATAAGGGGCAAATTTGCCACTTAAAAAATGTGAATATCGTATTTGCAATTTATTTTCCTTAAGAGTCATATTTCACATCCAAATACAAATTAGGGGCGAATTTGCTACTCAAAAAGTGTGAATATCGTATTTGCAAAATATTTTCCTTAATAGTCATATTTCACTTCGAAATTCAAATTAGGGGCAAATTTGCCACTCAAAAAGTGTGAATATCGTATTTGCAATTTATTTTCCTTAAGAGTCATATTTCACATCCAAATACAAATTAGGGGCGAATTTGCCACTCAAAAAGTGTGAATATCGTATTTGCAACTTATTTTCATTTCACACCCAAATACAAATTAGAGGCAAATTTGCCGCTCAAAAAGTTTATATATCGTATTTGCAATTTATTTTCCTTAAGAGTCATATTTCACCTCCAAATACAAATTAGGGGCGAATTTGACACTAAAAAATTGTGAATATCGTATTTGCAATTTATTCTTTTTAAGAGTCATATTTCACCTCCAAATACAAATTAGGGGCAAATTTGCAACTCAAAAAGTGTGAATATCGTATTTGCAACTTATTTTCATTAAGAAACATATTTCACTTCGCAATACAAATTAGGTGCAAATTTACCACTCAAAAAGTGTGAATATCGTATTTGCAATTTATTTTCCTTAAGAGTCATATTATACTTCGAAATACAAATTAGGGACAAATTTGCCACTCAAAAAATGTGAATATCGTATTTGAAATTTATTTTCCTTAAATGTCATATTTCACATCCAAATACAAATTAGGGGCGAATTTGCTACTCAAAAAGTGTGAATATCGTATTTGCAAATTATTTTCCTTAAGAGTCATATTACACTTCGAAATACAAATTAGGGGCAAATTTGCCACTCAAAAAGTGTGAAAATCGTATTTGCAATTTATTTTCCTTAAGAGTCATATTTCACATCCAAATACAACAAATTAGGGGCAAATTTGCCACTCAAAAAGTGTGAATATCGTATTTGCAATTTATTTTCCTTAAGAGTCATATTTCACATCCAAACACAAATTAGGGGCGAATTTGCCACTCAAAAAGTGTGAATATCGTATTTGCAATTTCTTTTTCTTAAGAGTCATATTTCACATCCAAATACAAATTAGGGGCGAATTTGCCACTCAAAAAGTGTGAATATCGTATTTGCAACTTATTTTCATTAAGAGTCATATTTCACTTCATAATACAAATTAGGGGCAAATTTACCGCTCAAAAAGTGTGAATATCGTATTTGCAATTTATTTTCCTTAAGAGTCATATTTTACTTCGAAATACAAATTAGAGGCAAATTTGCCACTCAAAAAATGTGAATATCGTATTTGCAATTTATTTTCCTTAAGAGTCATATTTCACATCCAAATACAAATTAGGGGCGAATTTGCCACTCAAAAAGTGTGAATATCGTATTTGTAACTTGTTTTCCTTAAGAGTCATATTTCACTTCGAAATACAAATTAGGGGCAAATTTGCCACTCAAAAAGAGTGAAAATGGTATTTGCAATTTATTTTCCTTAAGAGTCATATTTCACATCCAAATTCAAATTAGGGGCGAATTTGCTACTCAGAAAGTGTGAATATCGTATTTGCAATTTATTTTCTTTAAGAGTCATATTTCACCTCCAAATACAAATTAGCGGCGAATTTGACACTCAAAAAGTGTGAATATCGTATTTGCAATTTCTTTTTCTTAAGAGTCATATTTCACATCCAAATACAAATTAGGGGCGAATTTGCCACTCAAAAAGTGTGAATATCGTATTTGCAACTTATTTTCATTTCACATCCAAATACAAATTAGAGGCAAATTTGCCGCTCAAAAAGTTTATATATCGTATTTGCAATTTATTTTCCTTAAGAGTCATATTTCACCTCCAAATACAAATTAGGGGCGAATTTGACACTCAAAAATTGTGAATATCGTATTTGCAATTTATTCTCTTTAAGAGTCATATTTCACCTCCAAATACAAATTAGGGGCAAATTTGCAACTCAAAAAGTGTGAATATCGTATTTGCAAATTATTTTCCTTAAATGTCATATTTCACATTCAAATACAAATTAGGGGCGAATAAGCTACTCAAAAAGTGTGAATATCGTATTTGCAAATTATTTTCCTTAAGTGTCATATTTCACATCCAAATACAAATTAGGGGCGAATTTGCCACTCAAAAAGTGTGAATATCGTATTTGCAACTTATTTTCCTTAAGAGTCATATTTCACTTCGAAATACAAATTAGGGGCAAATTTGCCACTCAAAAAGTGTGAAAATGGTATTTGCAATTTATTTTCCTTAAGAGTCATATTTCACATCCAAATTCAAATTAGGGGCGAATTTGCCAATCAGAAAGTGTGAATATCGTATTTGCAATTTATTTTCTTTAAGAATCATATTTCACCTCCAAATACAAATTAGGGGCAAATTTGCCACTCAAAAAGTGTGAATATCGTATTTGCAATTTATTTTTCTTAAGAGTCATATTTCACTTCGAAATACAAATTAGGGGCAAATTTGCCACTCAAAAAGTGTGAATATCGTATTTGCAATTTATTTTCCTTAAGAGTCATATTTCACATCCAAATAAAAATTAGGGGCAAATTTGCCACTCAAAAAGTGTGAACATCGTATTTTCAAATTATTTTCTTTAAGAGTCATATTTCACCTCCAAATACAAATTAGGGGCAAATTTGCCACTCAAAAAGTGTGAATATCGTATTTGCAATTTCTTTTTCTTAAGAGTCACATTTCACATTCAAATACAAATTAGGGGCGAATTTGCCACTCAAAAAGTGTGAATATCGTATTTGCAATTTCTTTTTCTTAAGAGTCATATTTCACATTCAAATACAAATTAGGTGCGAATTTGCCACTCAAAAAGTGTGAATATCGTATTTGCAACTAATTTTCATTAAGAGTCATATTTCACTTCGCAATACAAATTAGGGGCAAATTTACCACTCAAAAAGTGTGAATATCGTATTTGCAATTTATTTTCCTTAAGAGTCATATTTCACATCCAAATACAAATTAGGGTCAAATTTGCCATTCCAAAAGTGTGAATATCGTATTTGCAATTTATTTTCTTTAAGAGTCATATTTCACATCCAAATACAAATTATGGGCGAATTTGCCACTCAAAAATTGTGAATATCGTATTTGCAACTTATTTTCCTTTAGAGTCATATTTCACTTCGAAATACAAATTAGGGGCAAATTTGCCACTCAAAAAGTGTGAAAATGGTATTTGCAATTTATTTTCTTTAAGAGTCATATTTCACATCCAAATACAAATTAGTGGCGAATTTGCCACTCAGAAAGTGTGAATATCGTATTTGCAATTTATTTTCTTTAAGAGTCATATTTCACCTACAAATACAAATTAGGGGCGAATTTGCCACTCAAAAAGTGTGAATATCGTATTTGCAACTTATTTTCATTAAGTGTCATATTTCACCTCGCAATACAAATTAGGGGCAAATTTACCACTCAAAAAGTGTGAATATCGTATTTGCAATTTATTTTCCTTAAGAGTCATATTTCACATCCAAATACAAATTAGGGGCAAATTTACCACTCAAAAAGTATAAATATCGTATTTGCAATTTATTTTCTTTAAGAGTCATTTTTCACATCCAAATACAAATAAGGGGCAAATTTGCCACTTAAAAAATGTGAATATCGTATTTGCAATTTATTTTCCTTAAGAGTCATATTTCACATCCAAATACAAATTAGGGGCGAATTTGCTACTCAAAAAGTGTGAATATCGTATTTGCAAAATATTTTCCTTAATAGTCATATTTCACTTCGAAATACAAATTAGGGGCAAATTTGCCACTCAAAAAGTGTAAATATCGTATTTGCAATTTATTTTCCTTAAGAGTCATATTTCACATCCAAATACAAATTAGGGGCGAATTTGCCACTCAAAAAGTGTGAATATCGTATTTGCAACTTATTTTCATTTCACATCCAAATACAAATTAGAGGCAAATTTGCCGCTCAAAAAGTTTATATATCGTATTTGCAATTTATTTTCCTTAAGAGTCATATTTCACCTCCAAACACAAATTAGGGGCGAATTTGCCACTCAAAAAGTGTGAATATCGTATTTGCAATTTATTCTCTTTAAGAGTCATATTTCACATCCAAATACAAATTAGGGGCAAATTTGCAACTCAAAAAGTGTGAATATCGTATTTGCAACTTATTTTCATTAAGAAACATATTTCACTTCGCAATACAAATTAGGTGCAAATTTACCACTCAAAAAGTGTGAATATCGTATTTGCAATTTATTTTCCTTAAGAGTCATATTATACTTCGAAATACAAATTAGGGACAAATTTGCCACTCAAAAAATGTGAATATCGTATTTTCAATTTATTTTCCTTAAATGTCATATTTCACATCCAAATACAAATTAGGGGCGAATTTGCTACTCAAAAAGTGTGAATATCGTATTTGCAATTTATTTTCCTTAAATGTCATATTACACTTCGAAATACAAATTAGGGGCAAATTTGCCATCAAAAAGTGTGAAAATGGTATTTGCAATTTATTTTCCTTAAGACTCATATTTCACATCCAAATACAAATTAGGGGCGAATTTGCCACTCAAAAAGTGTGAATATCGTATTTGCAATTTATTTTCTTTAAGAGTCATATTTCACCTCCAAATACAAATTAGGGGCAAATTTGCCACTCAAAAAGTGTGAATATCGTATTTGCAACTTATTTTCATTAAGAAACATATTTCACTTCGCAATACAAATTAGGTGCAAATTTACCACTCAAAAAGTGTGAATATCGTATTTGCAATTTATTTTCTTTAAGAGTCATATTTCACCTCCAAATACAAATTTGGGGCAAATTTGCAACTCAAAAAGTGTGAATATCGTATTTGCAACTTATTTTCATTAAGAAACATATTTCACTTCGCAATACAAATTAGGTGCAAATTTACCACTCAAAAAGTGTGAATATCGTATTTGCAATTTATTTTCCTTAAGAGTCATATTATACTTCGAAATACAAATTAGGGACAAATTTGCCACTCAAAAAAGTGTGAATATCGTATTTGCAATTTATTTTCCTTAAATGTCATATTTCACATCCAAATACAAATTAGGGGCAAATTTGCCACTCAAAAAGTGTGAAAATGGTATTTGCAATTTATTTTCTTTAAGAGTCATATTTCACATCCAAATACAAATTAGGGGCGAATTTGCAACTCAAAAAGTGTGAATATCGTATTTGCAATTTATTTTCTTTAATAGTCATATTTCACCTCCAAATACAAATTAGGGGCAAATTTGCCACTCAAAAAGTGTGAATATCGTATTTGCAATTTCTTTTTCTTAAGAGTCATATTTCACATTCAAATACAAATTAGGGGCGAATTTGCCACTCAAAAAGTGTGAATATCGTATTTGCAACTTATTTTCATTAAGAGTCATATTTCACTTCGCAATACAAATTAGGGGGAAATTTACCACTCAAAAAGTGTGAATATCGTATTTGCAATTTATTTTCCTTAAGAGTCATATTTCACATCCAAATACAAATTAGGGTCAAATTTGCCATTCCATAAGTGTGAATATCGTATTTGCAATTTATTTTCTTTAAGAGTCATATTTCACATCCAAATACAAATTAAGGGCGAATTTGCCACTCAAAAAGTGTGAACATCGTATTTCCAATTTATTCTCTTTAAGAGTCATATTTCACATCCAAATACAAATTAGGGGCGAATTTGCCACTCAAAAAGTGTGAATATCGTATTTGCAACTTATTTTCATTAAGAGTCATATTTCACTTCGCAATACAAATTAGGGGGAAATTTACCACTCAAAAAGTGTGAATATCGTATTTGCAATTTATTTTCCTTAAGAGTCATATTTCACTTCGAAATACAAATTAGGGGCAAATTTGCCATTCAAAAAATGTGAATATCGTATTTACAATTTATTTTCCTTAAGAGTCATATTTCACATCCAAATACAAATTAGGGGTGAATTTGCTACTAAAAAAATGTGAATATCGTATTTGCAAAATATTTTCCTTAAAAGTCATATTTCACTTCGAAATACAAATTAGGGGCGAATTTGCCACTCAAAAAGTGTGAAAATGGTATTTGCAAAATATTTTCCTTATGAGTCATATTTCACATCCAAATACAAATTAGGGGCGAATTTGCCACTCAAAAAGTGTGAATATCGTATTTGCAATTTATTTTCTTTAAGAGTCATATTTCATCTCCAAATACAAATTAGGGGCAAATTTGCCACTCAAAAAGTGTAAATATCGTATTTGCAATTTATTTTCCTTAAGAGTCATTTTTCACATTCAAATACAAATTAGGGGCGAATTTGCCACTCAAAAAGTGTGAATATTGTATTTGCAACTTATTTTCATTTCACATCCAAATACAAATTAGAGGCAAATTTGCCACTCAAAAAGTGTAAATATCGTATTTGCAATTTACTTTCCTTAAGAGTCATATTTCACATTCAAATACAAATTAGGGGCGAATTTGCCACTCAAAAAGTGTGAATATCGTATTTGCAATTTATTTTCCTTAAGAGTCATATTTTACATCCAAATACAAATTAGGGGTGAATTTGCCACTCAAAAAGTGTGAATATCGTATTTGCAACTTATTTTCCTTAAAAGTCATATTTCACATCCAAATACAAATTAGGGGCAAATTTGCCACTCAAAAAGTGTGAAAATGGTATTTGCAATTTATTTTCCTTAAGAGTCATATTTCACCTCCAAAAATAAATTAGGGGCAAATTTGACACTCAAAAATTGTGAATATCGTATTTGCAATTTATTTTCCTTAAGAGTCATATTTCACACCCGAATACAAATTAGGGGCGAATTTGCCACTCAAAAAGTGTGAATATCGTATTTGTAATTTATTTTTCTTAAGAGTCATATTCCACTTCGAAATACAAATTAGGGGCAAATTTGCCACTCAAAAAGTGTGAAAATGGTATTTGCAATTTATTTTCCTTATGAGTCATATTTCACATACAAATACAAATTAGGGGCGAATTTGCCACTCAAAAAGTGTGAATATCGTATTTGCAACTTATTTTCATTAAAAGTCATATTTCACTTCGCAATACAAATTAGGGGCAAATTTACCACTCAAAAAGTGTGAATATCGTATTTGCAATTTATTTTCCTTAAAAGTCATATTTCACATCCAAATACAACAAATTAGGGGCAAATTTGCCACTCAAAAAGTGTGAATATCGTATTTGCAATTTATTTTCCTTAAGAGTCATATTTCACATCCAAACACAAATTAGGGGCGAATTTGCCACTCAAAAAGTGAGAATATCGTATTTTCCAATTTATTCTCTTTAAGAGTCATATTTCACATCCAAATACAAATTAGGGGCAAATTTGCCACTTAAAAAGTGTGAATATCGTATTTGCAACTTATTTTCATTAAGAATCATATTTCACTTCGCAATACAAATTAGGGCAAATTTACCACTCAAAAAGTGTAAATATCGTATTTGCAATTTATTTTCCTTAAGAGTCATATTTCACTTCGAAATACAAATTAGGGGCAAATTTGCCACTCAAAAAATGTGAATATCGTATTTGCAATTTATTTTCCTTAAGAGTCATATTTCACATCCAAATAAAAATTAGGGGTGAATTTGCTACTCAAAAAATGTGAATATCGTATTTGCAAAATATTTTCCTTAAAAGTCATATTTCACTTCGAAATACAAATTAGGGGCGAATTTGCCACTCAAAAAGTGTGAAAATGGTATTTGCAAAATATTTTCCTTATGAGTCATATTTCACATCCAAATACAAATTAGGGGCGAATTTGCCACTCAAAAAGTGTGAATATCATATTTGCAATTTATTTTCTTTAAGAGTCATATTTCACCTCCAAATACAAACTAGGGGCAAATTTCCTACTCAAAAAGTGTGAATATCGTATTTGCAATTTCTTTTTCTTAAGAGTCATATTTCACATTCAAATACAAATTAGGGGCGAATTTGCCACTCAAAAAGTGTGAATATCGTATTTGCAACTTATTTTCATTTCACATCCAAATACAAATTAGAGGCAAATTTGCCACTCAAAAAGTGTAAATATCGTATTTGCAATTTATTTTCCTTAAGAGTCATATTTCACATCCAAATACAAATTAGGGTCGAATTTGCCACTCAAAAAGTGTGAATATCGTATTTGCACTTTATTCTCTTTAAGAGTCATATTTCACATCCAAATACAAATTAGAGGCAAATTTGCAACTCAAAAAGTGTGAATATCGTATTTGCAACTTATTTTCATTAAGAATCATATTTCACTTCGCAATACAAATTAGGTGCAAATTTACCACTCAAAAAGTGTGAATATCGTATTTGCAATTTATTTTCCTTAAGAGTCATATTTTACTTCGAAATACAAATTAGGGGCAAATTTGCCACTCAAAAAATGTGAATATCGTATTTGCAATTTATTTTCCTTAAGTGTCATATTTCACATCCAAATACAAATTAGGGCGAATTTGCTACTCAAAAAGTGTGAATATCGTATTTGCAAATTATTTTCCTTAAGAGTCATATTCCACTTCGAAATACAAATTAGGGGCAAATTTGCCACTCAAAAAGTGTGAAAATGGTATTTGCAATTTATTTTCTTTATGAGTCATATTTCACATCCAAATACAAATTAGGGGCGAATTTGCAACTCAAAAAGTGTGAATATTGTATTTGCAATTTATTTTCTTTAATAGTCATATTTCACCTCCAAATACAAATTAGGGGCAAATTTGCCACTCAAAAAGTGTGAATATCGTATTTGCAATTTCTTTTTCTTAAGAGTCATATTTCACATTCAAATACAAATTAGGGGCGAATTTGCCACTCAAAAAGTGTGAATATCGTATTTGCAACTTATTTTCATTAAGAGTCATATTTCACTTCGCAATACAAATTAGGGGGAAATTTACCACTCAAAAAGTGTGAATATCGTATTTGCAATTTATTTTCCTTAAGAGTCATATTTCACATCCAAATACAAATTAGGGTCAAATTTGCCATTCCATAAGTGTGAATATCGTATTTGCAATTTATTTTCTTTAAGAGTCATATTTCACATCCAAATACAAATTAAGGGCGAATTTGCCACTCAAAAAGTGTGAATATCGTATTTCCAATTTATTCTCTTTAAGAGTCATATTTCACATCCAAATACAAATTAGGGGCAAATTTGCCACTCAAAAAGTATGAATATCGTATTTGCAACTTATTTTCATTAAGAATCATATTTCACTTCGCAATACAAATTAGGGGCAAATTTGCCACTCAAAAAGTGTGAATATCGTATTTGCAATTTATTTTCCTTAAGAGTCATATTTCACTTCGAAATACAAATTAGGGGCAAATTTGCCACTCAAAAAATGTGAATATCGTATTTGCAATTTATTTTCCTTAAGAGTCATATTTCACATCCAAATACAAATTAGGGGTGAATTTGCTACTAAAAAAATGTGAATATCGTATTTGCAAAATATTTTCCTTAAAAGTCATATTTCACTTCGAAATACAAATTAGGGGCGAATTTGCCACTCAAAAAGTGTGAAAATGGTATTTGCAAAATATTTTCCTTATGAGTCATATTTCACATCCAAATACAAATTAGGGGCGAATTTGCCACTCAAAAAGTGTGAATATCGTATTTGCAATTTATTTTCTTTAAGAGTCATATTTCACCTCCAAATACAAATTAGGGGCAAATTTGCCACTCAAAAAGTGTGAATATCGTATTTGCAATTTATTTTCCTTAAGAGTCATTTTTCACATTCAAATACAAATTAGGGGCGAATTTGCCACTCAAAAAGTGTGAATATCGTATTTGCAACTTATTTTCATTTTACATCCAAATACAAATTAGAGGCAAATTTGCCACTCAAAAAGTGTAAATATCGTATTCGCAATTTACTTTCCTTAAGAGTCATATTTCACATTCAAATACAAATTAGGGGCGAATTTGCCACTCAAAAAGTGTGAATATCGTATTTGCAATTTATTCTCTTTAAAAGTCATATTTCACATCCAAATACAAATTAGGGGCAAATTTGCAACTCAAAAAGTGTGAATATCGTATTTGCAACTTATTTTCATTAAGAATCATATTTCACTTCGCAATACAAATTAGGTGCAAATTTACCACTCAAAAAGTGTGAAAATCGTATTTGCAATTTATTTTCCTTAAGAGTCATATTTTACTTCGAAATACAAATTAGGGGCAAATTTGCCACTCAAAAAATGTGAATATCGTATTTGCAATTTATTTTCCTTAAGTGTCATATTTCACATCCAAATACAAATTAGGGCGAATTTGCTACTCAAAAAGTGTGAATATCGTATTTGCAAATTATTTTCCTTAAGAGTCATATTCCACTTCGAAATACAAATTAGGGGCAAATTTGCCACTCAAAAAGTGTGAAAATGGTATTTGCAATTTATTTTCTTTATGAGTCATATTTCACATCCAAATACAAATTAGGGGCGAATTTGCAACTCAAAAAGTGTGAATATCGTATTTGCAATTTATTTTCTTTAATAGTCATATTTCACCTCCAAATACAAATTAGGGGCAAATTTGCCACTCAAAAAGTGTGAATATCGTATTTGCAATTTCTTTTTCTTAAGAGTCATATTTCACATTCAAATACAAATTAGGGGCGAATTTGCCACTCAAAAAGTGTGAATATCGTATTTGCAACTTATTTTCATTAAGAGTCATATTTCACTTCGCAATACAAATTAGGGGGAAATTTACCACTCAAAAAGTGTGAATATCGTATTTGCAATTTATTTTCCTTAAGAGTCATATTTCACATCCAAATACAAATTAGGGTCAAATTTGCCATTCCATAAGTGTGAATATCGTATTTGCAATTTATTTTCTTTAAGAGTCATATTTCACATCCAAATACAAATTAAGGGCGAATTTGCCACTCAAAAAGTGTGAATATCGTATTTCCAATTTATTCTCTTTAAGAGTCATATTTCACATCCAAATACAAATTAGGGGCAAATTTGCCACTCAAAAAGTGTGAATATCGTATTTGCAACTTATTTTCATTAAGAATCATATTTAACTTCGCAATACAAATTAGGGGCAAATTTACCACTCAAAAAGTGTGAATATCGTATTTGCAACTTATTTCCATTTCACATCCAAATACAAATTAGAGGCAAATTTGCCACTCAAAAAGTGTAAATATCGTATTTGCAATTTATTTTCCTTAAGAGTCATATTTCACATCCAAATACAAATTAGGGTCGAATTTTCCACTCAAAAAGTGTGAATATCGTATTTGCACTTTATTCTCTTTAAGAGTCATATTTCACATCCAAATACAAATTAGGGGCAAATTTGCAACTCAAAAAGTGTGAATATCGTATTTGCAACTTATTTTCATTAAGAATCATATTTCACTTCGCAATACAAATTAGGTGAAAATTTACCACTCAAAAAGTGTGAATATCGTATTTGCAATTTATTTTCCTTAAGAGTCATATTTTACTTCGAAATACAAATTAGGGGCAAATTTGCCACTCAAAAAATGTGAATATCGTATTTGCAATATTTTTTCCTTAAGTGTCATATTTCACATCCAAATACAAATTAGGGCGAATTTGCTACTCAAAAAGTGTGAATATCGTATTTGCAAATTATTTTCCTTAAGAGTCATATTCCACTTCGAAATACAAATTAGGGGCAAATTTGCCACTCAAAAAGTGTGAAAATGGTATTTGCAATTTATTTTCTTTATGTGTCATATTTCACATCCAAATACAAATTAGGGGCGAATTTGCAACTCAAAAAGTGTGAATATCGTATTTGCAATTTATTTTCTTTAATAGTCATATTTCACCTCCAAATACAAATTAGGGGCAAATTTGCCACTCAAAAAGTGTGAATATCGTATTTGCAATTTCTTTTTCTTAAGAGTCATATTTCACATTCAAATACAAATTAGGGGCGAATTTGCCACTCAAAAAGTGTGAATATCGTATTTGCAACTTATTTTCATTAAGAGTCATATTTCAATTCGCAATACAAATTAGGGGGAAATTTACCACTCAAAAAGTGTGAATATCGTATTTGCAATTTATTTTCCTTAAGAGTCATATTTCACATCCAAATACAAATTAGGGTCAAATTTGCCATTCCATAAGTGTGAATATCGTATTTGCAATTTATTCTCTTTAAGAGTCATATTTCACATCCAAATACAAATTAGGGGCGAATTTGCCACTCAAAAAGTGTGAATATCGTATTTGCAACTTATTTTCATTAAGAATCATATTTCACTTCGCAATACAAATTAGGTGAAAATTTACCACTCAAAAAGTGTGAATATCGTATTTGCAATTTATTTTCCTTAAGAGTCATATTTCACTTCGAAATACAAATTAGGGGCAAATTTGCCACTCAAAAAATGTGAATATCGTATTTGCAATTTATTTTCCTTAAGAGTCATATTTCACATCCAAATACAAATTAGGGGTGAATTTGCTACTCAAAAAATGTGAATATCGTATTTGCAAAATATTTTCCTTAAAAGTCATATTTCACTTCGAAATACAAATTAGGGGCGAATTTGCCACTCAAAAAGTGTGAAAATGGTATTTGCAATAAATTTTCCTTATGAGTCATATTTCACATCCAAATACAAATTAGGGGCGAATTTGCCACTCAAAAAGTGTGAATATCGTATTTGCAATTTATTTTCTTTAAGAGTCATATTTCACCTCCAAATACAAATTAGGGGCAAATTTGCCACTCAAAAAGTTCGAATATCGTATTTGCAATTTATTTTCCTTAAGAGTCATATTTCACATCCAAACACAAATTAGGGGCAAATTTGCCACTCAAAAAGTGTGAATATCGTATTTCCAATTTATTCTCTTTAAGAGTCATATTTCACATCCAAATACAAATTAGGGGCAAATTTGCCACTTAAAAAGTGTGAATATCGTATTTGCAACTTATTTTCATTAAGAATCATGTGAATATTTCACTTCGAAATACAAATTAGGGGCAAATTTGCCACTCAAAAAGTGTGAATATCGTATTTGCAATTTATTTTCCTTAAGAGTCATATTTCACATCCAAATACAAATTAGGGGCGAATTTGCCACTCAAAAAGTGTGAATATCGTATTTCCAATTTATTCTCTTTAAGAGTCATATTTCACATCCAAATACAAATTAGGGGCAAATTTGCCACTTAAAAAGTGTGAATATCGTATTTGCAACTTATTTTCATTTAGAATCATATTTCACTTCGCAATACAAATTAGGGGCAAATTTACCACTCAAAAAGTGTGAATATCGTATTTGCAATTTATTTTCCTTAAGAATCATATTTCACTTCGAAATACAAATTAGGGGCAAATTTGTCATTCAAAAATTGTGAATATCGTATTTGCAATTTATTTTCCTTAAGAGTCATATTTCACATCCAAATACAAATTAGGGGTGAATTTGCTACTCAAAAAATGTGAATATCGTATTTGCAAAATATTTTCCTTAAAAGTCATATTTCACTTCGAAATACAAATTAGGGGCGAATTTGCCACTCAAAAAGTGTGAAAATGGTATTTGCAATAAATTTTCCTTATGAGTCATATTTCACATCCAAATACAAATTAGGGGCGAATTTGCCACTCAAAAAGTGTGAATATCGTATTTGCAATTTATTTTCTTTAAGAGTCATATTTCACCTCCAAATACAAATGAGGGGCAAATTTGCCACTCAAAAAGTGTGAATATCGTATTTGCAATTTCTTTTTCTTAAGAGTCATATTTCACATTCAAATACAAATTAGGGGCGAATTTGCCACTCAAAAAGTGTGAATATCGTATTTGCAACTTATTTTCATTTCACATCCAAATACAAATTAGAGGCAAATTTGCCACTCAAAAAGTGTAAATATCGTTTTTGCAATTTACTTTCCTTAAGAGTCATATTTCACATCCAAATACAAATTAGGGGCGAATTTGCCACTCAAAAAGTGTGAATATCGTATTTGCAATTTATTCTCTTTAAGAGTCATATTTCACATCCAAATACAAATTAGGGGCAAATTTGCAACTCAAAAAGTGTGAATATCGTATTTGCAACTTATTTTCATTAAGAATCATATTTCACCTCGCAATACAAATTAGGAGCAAATTTACCACTCAAAAAGTGTGAATATCGTATTTGAAATTTATTTTCCTTAACAGTCATATTTTACTTCGAAATACAAATTAGGGGCAAATTTGCCACTCAAAAAATGTGAATATCGTATTTGCAATTTATTTTCCTTAAGTGTCATATTTCACATCCAAATACAAATTAGGGACGAATTTGCTACTCAAAAAGTGTGAATATCGTATTTTCAAATTATTTTCCATAAGAGTCATATTCCAATTCGAAATACAAATTAGGGGCAAATTTGCCACTCAAAAAATGTGAATATCGTATTTGCGATTTCTTTTTCTTAAGAGTCATATTTCACATTCAAATACAAATTAGGGGCGAATTTGCCACTCAAAAAGTGTGAATATCGTATTTGCAACTTATTTTCATTAAGAGTCATATTTCACTTCGCAATACAAATTAGGGACAAAATTACCACTCAAAAAGTGTGAATATCGTATTTGCAATTTATTTTCCTTAAGAGTCATATTTCACATTCAAATACAAATTAGGGGCGAATTTGCCACTAAAAAGTGTGAATATCGTATTTGCAACTTATTTTCATTAAGAGTCATATTTCACTTCGCAATACAAATTAGGGGGAAATTTACCACTAAAAAAGTGTGAATATCGTATTTGCAATTTATTTTCCTTAAGAGTCATATTTCACATCCAAATACAAATTAGGGTCAAATTTGCCATTCCATAAGTGTGAATATCGTATTTGCAATTTATTTTCTTTAAGAGTCATATTTCACATCCAAATACAAATTAAGGGCGAATTTGCCACTCAAAAAGTGTGAATATCGTATTTCCAATTTATTCTCTTTAAGAGTCATATTTCACATCCAAATACAAATTAGGGGCGAATTTGCCACTCAAAAAGTGTGAATATCGTATTTGCAATGTATTCTCTTTAAGAGTCATATTTCACATCCAAATACAAATTAGGGGCAAATTTGCAACTCAAAAAGTGTGAATATCGTATTTGCAACTTATTTTCATTAAGAATCATATTTCACCTCCCAATACAAATTAGGAGCAAATTTACCACTCAAAAAGTGTGAATATCGTATTTGAAATTTATTTTCCTTAACAGTCATATTTTACTTCGAAATACAAATTAGGGGCAAATTTGCCACTCAAAAAATGTGAATATCGTATTTGCAATTTATTTTCCTTAAGTGTCATATTTCACAACAAAATACAAATTAGGGGCGAATTTGCTACTCAAAAAGTGTGAATATCGTATTTGCAAACTATTTTCCATAAGAGTCATATTCCAATTCGAAATACAAATTAGGGGCAAATTTGCCACTCAAAAAATGTGAATATCGTATTTGCGATTTCTTTTTCTTAAGAGTCATATTTCACATTCAAATACAAATTAGGGGCGAATTTGCCACTCAAAAAGTGTGAATATCGTATTTGCAACTTATTTTCATTAAGAGTCATATTTCACTTCGCAATACAAATTAGGGACAAAATTACCACTCAAAAAGTGTGAATATCGTATTTGCAATTTCTTTTCCTTAAGAGTCATATTTCACATTCAAATACAAATTAGGGGCGAATTTGCCACTCAAAAAGTGTGAATATCGTATTTGCAACTTATTTTCATTAAGAGTCATATTTCACTTCGCAATACAAATTAGGGGGAAATTTACCAATAAAAAGTGTGAATATCGTATTTGCAATTTATTTTCCTTAAGAGTCATATTTCACATCCAAATACAAATTAGGGTCAAATTTGCCATTCCATAAGTGTGAATATCGTATTTGCAATTTATTTTCTTTAAGAGTCATATTTCACATCCAAATACAAATTAAGGGCGAATTTGCCACTCAAAAAGTGTGAATATCGTATTTCCAATTTATTCTCTTTAAGAGTCATATTTCACATCCAAATACAAATTAGGGGCAAATTTGCCACTCAAAAAGTGTGAATATCGTATTTGCAACTTATTTTCATTAAGAATCATATTTCACTTCGCAATACAAATTAGGGGCAAATTTACCACTCAAAAAGTGTGAATATCGTATTTGCAACTTATTTTCATTTCACATCCAAATACAAATTAGAGGCAAATTTGCCACTCAAAAAGTGTAAATATCGTATTTGCAATTTATTTTCCTTAAGAGTCATATTTCACATCCAAATACAAATTAGGGTCGAATTTGCCACTCAAAAAGTGTGAATATCGTATTTGCACTTTATTCTCTTTAAGAGTCATATTTCACATCCAAATACAAATTAGGGGCAAATTTGCAACTCAAAAAGTGTGAATATCGTATTTGCAACTTATTTTCATTAAGAATCATATTTCACTTCGCAATACAAATTAGGTAAAAATTTACCACTCAAAAAGTGTGAATATCGTATTTGCAATTTATTTTCCTTAAGAGTCATATTTTACTTCGAAATACAAATTAGGGGCAAATTTGCCACTCAAAAAATGTGAATATCGTATTTGCAATATTTTTCCTTAAGTGTCATATTTCACATCAAAATACAAATTAGGGCAAATTTGCTACTCAAAAAGTGTGAATATCGTATTTGCAAATTATTTTCCTTAAGAGTCATATTCCACTTCGAAATACAAATTAGGGGCAAATTTGCCACTCAAAAAGTGTGAAAATGGTATTTGCAATTTATTTTCTTTGTGAGTCATATTTCACATCCAAATACAAATTAGGGGCGAATTTGCAACTCAAAAAGTGTGAATATCGTATTTGCAATTTATTTTCTTTAATAGTCATATTTCACCTCCAAATACAAATTAGGGGCAAATTTGCCACTCAAAAAGTGTGAATATCGTATTTGCAATTTCTTTTTCTTAAGAGTCATATTTCACATTCAAATACAAATTAGGGGCGAATTTGCCACTCAAAAAGTGTGAATATCGTATTTGCAACTTATTTTCATTAAGAGTCATATTTCACTTCGCAATACAAATTTGGGGGAAATTTACCACTCAAAAAGTGTGAATATCGTATTTGCAATTTATTTTCCTTAAGAGTCATATTTCACATCCAAATACAAATTAGGGTCAAATTTGCCATTCCTTAAGTGTGAATATCGTATTTGCAATTTATTTTCTTTAAGAGTCATATTTCACATCCAAATACAAATTAAGGGCGAATTTGGCACTTAAAAAGTGTGAATATCGTATTTCCAATTTATTCTCTTTAAGAGTCATATTTCACATCCAAATACAAATTAGGGGCAAATTTGCCACTCAAAAAGTGTGAATATCGTATTTGCAACTTATTTTCATTAAGAATCATATTTCACTTCGCAATACAAATTAGGGGCAAATTTACCACTCAAAAAGTGTGAATATCGTATTTGCAATTTATTTTCCTTAAGAGTCATATTTCACTTCGAAATACAAATTAGGGGCAAATTTGCCACTCAAAAAATGTGAATATCGTATTTGCAATTTATTTTCCTTAAGAGTCATATTTCACATCCAAATACAAATTAGGGGTGAATTTGCTACTCAAAAAATGTGAATATCGTATTTGCAAAATATTTTCCTTAAAAGTCATATTTCACTTCGAAATACAAATTAGGGGCGAATTTGCCACTCAAAAAGTGTGAAAATGGTATTTGCAATAAATTTTCCTTATGAGTCATATTTCACATCCAAATACAAATTAGGGGCGAATTTGCCACTAAAAAAGTGTGAATATCGTATTTGCAATTTATTTTCTTTAAGAGTCATATTTCACCTCCAAATACAAATTAGGGGCAAATTTGCCACTCAAAAAGTGTGAATATCGTATTTGCAATTTATTTTCCTTAAGAGTCATATTTCACATCCAAACACAAATTAGGGGCAAATTTGCCACTCAAAAAGTGTGAATATCGTATTTCCAATTTATTCTCTTTAAGAGTCATATTTCACATCCAAATACAAATTAGGGGCAAATTTGCCACTTAAAAAGTGTGAATATCGTATTTGCAACTTATTTTCATTAAGAATCATATTTCACTTCGCAATACAAATTAGGGGCAAATTTACCAATCAAAAAGTGTGAATATCGTATTTGCAATTTATTTTCCTTAAGAGTCATATTTCACTTCGAAATACAAATTAGGGGCAAATTTGCCACTCAAAAAATGTGAATATCGTATTTGCAATTTATTTTCCTTAAGAGTCATATTTCACATCCAAATACAAATTAGGGGCGAATTTGCCACTCAAAAAGTGTGAATATCGTATTTCCAATTTATTCTCTTTAAGAGTCATATTTCACATCCAAATACAAATTAGGGGCAAATTTGCCACTTAAAAAGTGTGAATATCGTATTTGCAACTTATTTTCATTAAGAATCATATTTCACTTCGCAATACAAATTAGGGGCAAATTTACCACTCAAAAAGTGTGAATATCGTATTTGCAATTTATTTTCCTTAAGAATCATATTTCACTTCGAAATACAAATTAGGGGCAAATTTGCCACTCAAAAAATGTGAATATCGTATTTGCAATTTATTTTCCTTAAGAGTCATATTTCACATCCAAATACAAATTAGGGGTGAATTTGCTACTCAAAAACTGTGAATATCGTATTTGCAAAATATTTTCCTTAAAAGTCATATTTCACTTCGAAATACAAATTAGGGGCGAATTTGCCACTCAAAAAGTGTGAAAATGGTATTTGCAATAAATTTTCCTTATGAGTCATATTTCACATCCAAATACAAATTAGGGGCGAATTTGCCACTCAAAAAGTGTGAATATCGTATTTGCAATTTATTTTCTTTAAGAGTCATATTTCACCTCCAAATACAAATTAGGGGCAAATTTGCCACTAAAAAAGTGTGAATATCGTATTTGCAATTTCTTTTTCTTAAGAGTCATATTTCACATTCAAATACAAATTAGGAGCGAATTTGCCACTCAAAAAGTGTGAATATCGTATTTGCAACTTATTTTCATTTCACATCCAAATACAAATTAGAGGCAAATTTGCCACTCAAAAAGTGTAAATATCGTATTTGCAATTTACTTTCCTTAAGAGTCATATTTCACATCCAAATACAAATTAGGGGCGAATTTGCCACTCAAAAAGTGTGAATATCGTATTTGCAATTTATTCTCTTTAAGAGTCATATTTCACATCCAAATACAAATTAGGGGCAAATTTGCAACTCAAAAGGTGTGAATATCGTATTTGCAACTTATTTTCATTAAGAATCATATTTCACCTCGCAATACAAATTAGGAGCAAATTTACCACTCAAAAAGTGTGAATATCGTATTAGAAATTTATTTTCCTTAACAGTCATATTTTACTTCGAAATACAAATTAGGGGCAAATTTGCCACTCAAAAAATGTGAATATCGTATTTGCAATTTATTTTCCTTAAGTGTCATATTTCACATCCAAATACAAATTAGGGGCGAATTTGCTACTCAAAAAGTGTGAATATCGTATTTGCAAATTATTTTCCATAAGAGTCAGATTCCAATTCGAAATACAAATTAGGGGCAAATTTGCCACTCAAAAAATGTGAATATCGTATTTGCGATTTCTTTTTCTTAAGAGTCATATTTCACATTCAAATACAAATTAGGGGCGAATTTGCCACTCAAAAAGTGTGAATATCGTATTTGCAACTTATTTTCATTAAGAGTCATATTTCACTTCGCAATACAAATTAGCGACAAAATTACCACTCAAAAAGTGTGAATATCGTATTTGCAATTTATTTTCCTTAAGAGTCATATTTCACATCCAAATACAAATTAGGGTCAAATTTGCCATTCCAAAAGTGTGAATATCGTATTTGCAATTTATTTTCTTTAAGAGTCATATTTCACATCCAAATACAAATTATGGGCGAATTTGCCACTCAAAAAGTGTGAATATCGTATTTGCAACTTATTTTCCTTAAGAGTCATATTTCACTTCGAAATACAAATTAGGGGCAAATTTGCCACTCAAAAAGTGTGAAAATGGTATTTGCAATTTATTTTCCTTAAGAGTCATATTTCACATCCAAATACAAATTAGGGGCGAATTTGCCACTCAGAAAGTGTGAATATCGTATTTGCAATTTATTTTTTTTAAGAGTCATATTTCACCTCCAAATACAAATTAAGGGCGAATTTGCCACTCAAAAAGTGTGAATATCGTATTTGCAACTTATTTTAATTAAGTGTCATATTTCACCTCGCAATACAAATTAGGGGCAAATTTACCACTCAAAAAGTGTGAATATCGTATTTGCAATTTATTTTCTTAAGAGTCATATTTCACATCCAAATACAAATTAGGGGCAAATTTGCCACTCAAAAAATGTGAATATCGTATTTGCAACTTATTTTTCTTAAGAGTCATATTTCACTTCGAAATAAAAATTAGGGGCAAATTTTCCACTCAAAAAGTGTGAATATCGTATTTGCAATTTATTTTCCTTAAGAGTCATATTTCACATACAAATACAAATTAGGGGTGAATTTGCCACTCAAAAAGTGTGAAAATGGTATTTGCAATTTATTTTCCTTAAGAGTCATATTTCACCTCCAAAAATAAATTAGGGGCAAATTTGACACTCAAAAAGTGTGAATATCGTATTTGCAATTTATTTTCCTTAAGAGTCATATTTCACTTCGCAATACAAATTAGGGGCAAATTTACCACTCAAAAAGTGTGAATATCGTATTTCCAATTTATTCTCTTTAAGAGTCATATTTCACATCCAAATACAAATTAGGGGCAAATTTGCCACTCAAAAAGTGTGAATATCGTATTTGCAACTTATTTTCATTAAGAATCATATTTCACTTCGCAATACAAATTAGGGGCAAATTTACCACTCAAAAAGTGTGAATATCGTATTTGCAATTTATTTTCCTTAAGAGTCATATTTCACTTCGAAATACAAATTAGGGGCAAATTTGCCACTCAAAAAATGTGAATATCGTATTTGCAATTTATTTTCCTTAAGAGTCATATTTCACATCCAAATACAAATTAGGGGTGAATTTGCTACTCAAAAAATATAAATATCGTATTTGCAAAATATTTTCCTTAAAAGTCATATTTCACTTCGAAATACAAATTAGGGGCGAATTTGCCACTCAAAAAGTGTGAAAATGGTATTTGCAATAAATTTTCCTTATGAGTCATATTTCACATCCAAATACAAATTAGGGGCGAATTTGCCACTCAAAAAGTGTGAATATCGTATTTGCAATTTATTTTCTTTAAGAGTCATATTTCACCTCCAAATACAAATTAGGGGCAAATTTGCCACTCAAAAAGTGTGAATATTGTATTTGCAATTTATTTTCCTTAAGAGTCATATTTCACATCCAAACACAAATTAGGGGCAAATTTGCCACTCAAAAAGTGTGAATATCGTATTTCCAATTTATTCTCTTTAAGAGTCATATTTCACATCCAAATACAAATTAGGGGCAAATTTGCCACTTAAAAAGTGTGAATATCGTATTTGCAACTTATTTTCATTAAGAATCATATTTCACTTCGCAATACAAATTAGGGGCAAATTTACCACTCAAAAAGTGTGAATATCGTATTTGCAATTTATTTTCCTTAAGAGTCATATTTCACTTCGAAATACAAATTAGGGGCAAATTTGCCACTCAAAAAATGTGAATATCGTATTTGCAATTTATTTTCCTTAAGAGTCATATTTCACTTCGAAATACAAATTAGGGGCAAATTTGCCACTCAAAAAATGTGAATATCGTATTTGCAATTTATTTTCCTTAAGAGTCATATTTCACATCCAAATACAAATTAGGGGTGAATTTGCTACTCAAAAACTGTGAATATTGTATTTGCAAAATATTTTCCTTAAAAGTCATATTTCACTTCGAAATACAAATTAGGGGCGAATTTGCCACTCAAAAAGTGTGAAAATGGTATTTGCAATAAATTTTCCTTATGAGTCATATTTCACATCCAAATACAAATTAGGGGCGAATTTGCCACTCAAAAAGTGTGAATATCGTATTTGCAATTTATTTTCTTTAAGAGTCATATTTCACCTCCAAATACAAATTAGGGGCAAATTTGCCACTAAAAAAGTGTGAATATCGTATTTGCAATTTCTTTTTCTTAAGAGTCATATTTCACATTCAAATACAAATTAAGGGCGAAATTGCCACTCAAAAAGTGTGAATATCGTATTTGCAACTTATTTTCATTTCACATCCAAATACAAATTAGAGGCAAATTTGCCACTCAAAAAGTGTAAATATCGTATTTGCAATTTACTTTCCTTAAGAGTCATATTTCACATCCAAATACAAATTAGGGGCGAATTTGCCACTCAAAAAGTGTGAATATCGTATTTGCAATTTATTCTCTTTAAGAGTCATATTTCACATCCAAATACAAATTAGGGGCAAATTTGCAACTCAAAAAGTGTGAATATCGTATTTGCAACTTATTTTCATTAAGAATCATATTTCACCTCCCAATACAAATTAGGAGCAAATTTACCACTCAAAAGGTCTGAATATCGTATTAGAAATTTATTTTCCTTAACAGTCATATTTTACTTCGAAATACAAATTAGGGGCAAATTTGCCACTCAAAAAATGTGAATATCGTATTTGCAATTTATTTTCCTTAAGTGTCATATTTCACATCCAAATACAAATTAGGGGCGAATTTGCTACTCAAAAAGTGTGAATATCGTATTTGCAAATTATTTTCCATAAGAGTCATATTCCAATTCGAAATACAAATTAGGGGCAAATTTGCCACTCAAAAA
Source organism: Helichrysum umbraculigerum (assembly GCA_949592205.1). Lineage (NCBI taxonomy): Eukaryota > Viridiplantae > Streptophyta > Magnoliopsida > Asterales > Asteraceae > Helichrysum > Helichrysum umbraculigerum. Next base: position 101,293,390 of record CATIUR010000001.1, read on the forward strand.
ATGTGAATATCGTATTTGCGATTTCTTTTTCTTAAGAGTCATATTTCACATTCAAATACAAATTAGGGGCGAATTTGCCACTCAAAAAGTGTGAATATCGTATTTGCAACTTATTTTCATTAAAAGTCATATTTCACTTCGCAATACAAATTAGGGACAAAATTACCACTCAAAAAGTTTGAATATCGTATTTGCAATTTATTTTCCTTAAGAGTCATATTTCACATCCAAATACAAATTAGGGTCAAATTTTCCATTCCAAAAGTGTGAATATCGTATTTGCAATTTATTTTCTTTAAGAGTCATATTTCACATCCAAATACAAATTATGGGCGAATTTGCCACTCAAAAAGTGTGAATATCGTATTTGCAACTTATTTTCCTTAAGAGTCATATTTCACTTCGAAATACAAATTAGGGGCAAATTTGCCACTCAAAAAGTGTGAAAATGGTATTTGCAATTTATTTTCCTTAAGAGTCATATTTCACATCCAAATACAAATTAGGGGCGAATTTGCCACTCAGAAAGTGTGAATATCGTATTTGCAATTTATTTTTTTTAAGAGTCATATTTCACCTCCAAATACAAATTAAGGGCGAATTTGCCACTCAAAAAGTGTGAATATCGTATTTGCAACTTATTTTAATTAAGTGTCATATTTCACCTCGCAATACAAATTAGGGGCAAATTTACCACTCAAAAAGTGTGAATATCGTATTTGCAATTTATTTTCTTAAGAGTCATATTTCACATCCAAATACAAATTAGGGGCAAATTTGCCACTCAAAAAATGTGAATATCGTATTTGCAACTTATTTTCCTTAAGAGTCATATTTCACTTCGAAATACAAATTAGGGGCGAATTTGCCACTCAAAAAGTGTGAAAATGGTATTTGCAATAAATTTTCCTTATGAGTCATATTTCACATCCAAATACAAATTAGGGGCGAATTTGCCACTCAAAAAGTGTGAATATCGTATTTGCAATTTATTTTCTTTAAGAGTCATATTTCACCTCCAAATACAAATTAGGGGCAAATTTGCCACTCAAAAAGTGTGAATATCGTATTTGCAATTTATTTTCCTTAAGAGTCATATTTCACATCCAAACACAAATTAGGGGCAAATTTGCCACTCAAAAAGTGTGAATATCGTATTTCCAATTTATTCTCTTTAAGAGTCATATTTCACATCCAAATACAAATTAGGGGCAAATTTGCCACTTAAAAAGTGTGAATATCGTATTTGCAACTTATTTTCATTAAGAATCATATTTCACTTCGCAATACAAATTAGGGGCAAATTTACCAATCAAAAAGTGTGAATATCGTATTTGCAATTTATTTTCCTTAAGAGTCATATTTCACTTCGAAATACAAATTAGGGGCAAATTTGCCACTCAAAAAATGTGAATATCGTATTTGCAATTTATTTTCCTTAAGAGTCATATTTCACATCCAAATACAAATTAGGGGCGAATTTGCCACTCAAAAAGTGTGAATATCGTATTTCCAATTTATTCTCTTTAAGAGTCATATTTCACATCCAAATACAAATTAGGGGCAAATTTGCCACTTAAAAAGTGTGAATATCGTATTTGCAACTTATTTTCATTAAGAATCATATTTCACTTCGCAATACAAATTAGGGGCAAATTTACCACTCAAAAAGTGTGAATATCGTATTTGCAATTTATTTTCCTTAAGAATCATATTTCACTTCGAAATACAAATTAGGGGCAAATTTGCCACTCAAAAAATGTGAATATCGTATTTGCAATTTATTTTCCTTAAGAGTCATATTTCACATCCAAATACAAATTAGGGGTGAATTTGCTACTCAAAAACTGTGAATATCGTATTTGCAAAATATTTTCCTTAAAAGTCATATTTCACTTCGAAATACAAATTAGGGGCGAATTTGCCACTCAAAAAGTGTGAAAATGGTATTTGCAATAAATTTTCCTTATGAGTCATATTTCACATCCAAATACAAATTAGGGGCGAATTTGCCACTCAAAAAGTGTGAATATCGTATTTGCAATTTATTTTCTTTAAGAGTCATATTTCACCTCCAAATACAAATTAGGGGCAAATTTGCCACTAAAAAAGTGTGAATATCGTATTTGCAATTTCTTTTTCTTAAGAGTCATATTTCACATTCAAATACAAATTAGGAGCGAATTTGCCACTCAAAAAGTGTGAATATCGTATTTGCAACTTATTTTCATTTCACATCCAAATACAAATTAGAGGCAAATTTGCCACTCAAAAAGTGTAAATATCGTATTTGCAATTTACTTTCCTTAAGAGTCATATTTCACATCCAAATACAAATTAGGGGCGAATTTGCCACTCAAAAAGTGTGAATATCGTATTTGCAATTTATTCTCTTTAAGAGTCATATTTCACATCCAAATACAAATTAGGGGCAAATTTGCAACTCAAAAGGTGTGAATATCGTATTTGCAACTTATTTTCATTAAGAATCATATTTCACCTCGCAATACAAATTAGGAGCAAATTTACCACTCAAAAAGTGTGAATATCGTATTAGAAATTTATTTTCCTTAACAGTCATATTTTACTTCGAAATACAAATTAGGGGCAAATTTGCCACTCAAAAAATGTGAATATCGTATTTGCAATTTATTTTCCTTAAGTGTCATATTTCACATCCAAATACAAATTAGGGGCGAATTTGCTACTCAAAAAGTGTGAATATCGTATTTGCAAATTATTTTCCATAAGAGTCAGATTCCAATTCGAAATACAAATTAGGGGCAAATTTGCCACTCAAAAAATGTGAATATCGTATTTGCGATTTCTTTTTCTTAAGAGTCATATTTCACATTCAAATACAAATTAGGGGCGAATTTGCCACTCAAAAAGTGTGAATATCGTATTTGCAACTTATTTTCATTAAGAGTCATATTTCACTTCGCAATACAAATTAGCGACAAAATTACCACTCAAAAAGTGTGAATATCGTATTTGCAATTTATTTTCCTTAAGAGTCATATTTCACATCCAAATACAAATTAGGGTCAAATTTGCCATTCCAAAAGTGTGAATATCGTATTTGCAATTTAAGAGTCATATTTCACATCCAAATACAAATTATGGGCGAATTTGCCACTCAAAAAGTGTGAATATCGTATTTGCAACTTATTTTCCTTAAGAGTCATATTTCACTTCGAAATACAAATTAGGGGCAAATTTGCCACTCAAAAAGTGTGAAAATGGTATTTGCAATTTATTTTCCTTAAGAGTCATATTTCACATCCAAATACAAATTAGGGGCGAATTTGCCACTCAGAAAGTGTGAATATCGTATTTGCAATTTATTTTTTTTAAGAGTCATATTTCACCTCCAAATACAAATTAAGGGCGAATTTGCCACTCAAAAAGTGTGAATATCGTATTTGCAACTTATTTTAATTAAGTGTCATATTTCACCTCGCAATACAAATTAGGGGCAAATTTACCACTCAAAAAGTGTGAATATCGTATTTGCAATTTATTTTCTTAAGAGTCATATTTCACATCCAAATACAAATTAGGGGCAAATTTGCCACTCAAAAAATGTGAATATCGTATTTGCAACTTATTTTTCTTAAGAGTCATATTTCACTTCGAAATAAAAATTAGGGGCAAATTTGCCACTCAAAAAGTGTGAATATCGTATTTGCAATTTATTTTCCTTAAGAGTCATATTTCACATACAAATACAAATTAGGGGTGAATTTGCCACTCAAAAAGTGTGAAAATGGTATTTGCAATTTATTTTCCTTAAGAGTCATATTTCACCTCCAAAAATAAATTAGGGGCAAATTTGACACTCAAAAAGTGTGAATATCGTATTTGCAATTTATTTTCCTTAAGAGTCATATTTCACTTCGCAATACAAATTAGGGGCAAATTTACCACTCAAAAAGTGTGAATATCGTATTTCCAATTTATTCTCTTTAAGAGTCATATTTCACATCCAAATACAAATTAGGGGCAAATTTGCCACTCAAAAAGTGTGAATATCGTATTTGCAACTTATTTTCATTAAGAATCATATTTCACTTCGCAATACAAATTAGGGGCAAATTTACCACTCAAAAAGTGTGAATATCGTATTTGCAATTTATTTTCCTTAAGAGTCATATTTCACTTCGAAATACAAATTAGGGGCAAATTTGCCACTCAAAAAATGTGAATATCGTATTTGCAATTTATTTTCCTTAAGAGTCATATTTCACATCCAAATACAAATTAGGGGTGAATTTGCTACTCAAAAAATGTAAATATCGTATTTGCAAAATATTTTCCTTAAAAGTCATATTTCACTTCGAAATACAAATTAGGGGCGAATTTGCCACTCAAAAAGTGTGAAAATGGTATTTGCAATAAATTTTCCTTATGAGTCATATTTCACATCCAAATACAAATTAGGGGCGAATTTGCCACTCAAAAAGTGTGAATATCGTATTTGCAATTTATTTTCTTTAAGAGTCATATTTCACCTCCAAATACAAATTAGGGGCAAATTTGCCACTCAAAAAGTGTGAATATTGTATTTGCAATTTATTTTCCTTAAGAGTCATATTTCACATCCAAACACAAATTAGGGGCAAATTTGCCACTCAAAAAGTGTGAATATCGTATTTCCAATTTATTCTCTTTAAGAGTCATATTTCACATCCAAATACAAATTAGGGGCAAATTTGCCACTTAAAAAGTGTGAATATCGTATTTGCAACTTATTTTCATTAAGAATCATATTTCACTTCGCAATACAAATTAGGGGCAAATTTACCACTCAAAAAGTGTGAATATCGTATTTGCAATTTATTTTCCTTAAGAGTCATATTTCACTTCGAAATACAAATTAGGGGCAAATTTGCCACTCAAAAAATGTGAATATCGTATTTGCAATTTATTTTCCTTAAGAGTCATATTTCACTTCGAAATACAAATTAGGGGCAAATTTGCCACTCAAAAAATGTGAATATCGTATTTGCAATTTATTTTCCTTAAGAGTCATATTTCACATCCAAATACAAATTAGGGGTGAATTTGCTACTCAAAAACTGTGAATATTGTATTTGCAAAATATTTTCCTTAAAAGTCATATTTCACTTCGAAATACAAATTAGGGGCGAATTTGCCACTCAAAAAGTGTGAAAATGGTATTTGCAATAAATTTTCCTTATGAGTCATATTTCACATCCAAATACAAATTAGGGGCGAATTTGCCACTCAAAAAGTGTGAATATCGTATTTGCAATTTATTTTCTTTAAGAGTCATATTTCACCTCCAAATACAAATTAGGGGCAAATTTGCCACTAAAAAAGTGTGAATATCGTATTTGCAATTTCTTTTTCTTAAGAGTCATATTTCACATTCAAATACAAATTAAGGGCGAAATTGCCACTCAAAAAGTGTGAATATCGTATTTGCAACTTATTTTCATTTCACATCCAAATACAAATTAGAGGCAAATTTGCCACTCAAAAAGTGTAAATATCGTATTTGCAATTTACTTTCCTTAAGAGTCATATTTCACATCCAAATACAAATTAGGGGCGAATTTGCCACTCAAAAAGTGTGAATATCGTATTTGCAATTTATTCTCTTTAAGAGTCATATTTCACATCCAAATACAAATTAGGGGCAAATTTGCAACTCAAAAAGTGTGAATATCGTATTTGCAACTTATTTTCATTAAGAATCATATTTCACCTCCCAATACAAATTAGGAGCAAATTTACCACTCAAAAGGTCTGAATATCGTATTAGAAATTTATTTTCCTTAACAGTCATATTTTACTTCGAAATACAAATTAGGGGCAAATTTGCCACTCAAAAAATGTGAATATCGTATTTGCAATTTATTTTCCTTAAGTGTCATATTTCACATCCAAATACAAATTAGGGGCGAATTTGCTACTCAAAAAGTGTGAATATCGTATTTGCAAATTATTTTCCATAAGAGTCATATTCCAATTCGAAATACAAATTAGGGGCAAATTTGCCACTCAAAAAATGTGAATATCGTATTTGCGATTTCTTTTTCTTAAGAGTCATATTTCACATTCAAATACAAATTAGGGGCGAATTTGCCACTCAAAAAGTGTGAATATCGTATTTGCAACTTATTTTCATTAAGAGTCATATTTCACTTCGCAATACAAATTAGGGACAAAATTACCACTCAAAAAGTTTGAATATCGTATTTGCAATTTATTTTCCTTAAGAGTCATATTTCACATCCAAATACAAATTAGGGTCAAATTTTCCATTCCAAAAGTGTGAATATCGTATTTGCAATTTATTTTCTTTAAGAGTCATATTTCACATCCAAATACAAATTATGGGCGAATTTGCCACTCAAAAAGTGTGAATATCGTATTTGCAACTTATTTTCCTTAAGAGTCATATTTCACTTCGAAATACAAATTAGGGGCAAATTTGCCACTCAAAAAGTGTGAAAATGGTATTTGCAATTTATTTTCCTTAAGAGTCATATTTCACATCCAAATACAAATTAGGGGCGAATTTGCCACTCAGAAAGTGTGAATATCGTATTTGCAATTTATTTTTTTTAAGAGTCATATTTCACCTCCAAATACAAATTAAGGGCGAATTTGCCACTCAAAAAGTGTGAATATCGTATTTGCAACTTATTTTAATTAAGTGTCATATTTCACCTCGCAATACAAATTAGGGGCAAATTTACAACTCAAAAAGTGTGAATATCGTATTTGCAATTTATTTTCTTAAGAGTCATATTTCACATCCAAATACAAATTAGGGGCAAATTTGCCACTCAAAAAATGTGAATATCGTATTTGCAACTTATTTTCCTTAAGAGTCATATTTCACTTCGAAATAAAAATTAGGGGCAAATTTGCCACTCAAAAAGTGTGAATATCGTATTTGCAATTTATTTTCCTTAAGAGTCATATTTCACATACAAATACAAATTAGGGGTGAATTTGCCACTCAAAAAGTGTGAAAATGGTATTTGCAATTTATTTTCCTTAAGAGTCATATTTCACCTCCAAAAATAAATTAGGGGCAAATTTGACACTCAAAAAGTGTGAATATTGTATTTGCAATTTATTTTCCTTAAGAGTCATATTTCACTTCGCAATACAAATTAGGGGCAAATTTACCACTCAAAAAGTGTGAATATCGTATTTCCAATTTATTCTCTTTAAGAGTCATATTTCACATCCAAATACAAATTAGGGGCAAATTTGCCACTCAAAAAGTGTGAATATCGTATTTGCAACTTATTTTCATTAAGAATCATATTTCACTTCGCAATACAAATTAGGGGCAAATTTACCACTCAAAAAGTGTGAATATCGTATTTGCAATTTATTTTCCTTAAGAGTCATATTTCACTTCGAAATACAAATTAGGGGCAAATTTGCCACTCAAAAAATGTGAATATCGTATTTGCAATTTATTTTCCTTAAGAGTCATATTTCACATCCAAATACAAATTAGGGGTGAATTTGCTACTCAAAAAATGTAAATATCGTATTTGCAAAATATTTTCCTTAAAAGTCATATTTCACTTCGAAATACAAATTAGGGGCGAATTTGCCACTCAAAAAGTGTGAAAATGGTATTTGCAATAAATTTTCCTTATGAGTCATATTTCACATCCAAATACAAATTAGGGGCGAATTTGCCACTCAAAAAGTGTGAATATCGTATTTGCAATTTATTTTCTTTAAGAGTCATATTTCACCTCCAAATACAAATTAGGGGCAAATTTGCCACTCAAAAAGTGTGAATATTGTATTTGCAATTTATTTTCCTTAAGAGTCATATTTCACATCCAAACACAAATTAGGGGCAAATTTGCCACTCAAAAAGTGTGAATATCGTATTTCCAATTTATTCTCTTTAAGAGTCATATTTCACATCCAAATACAAATTAGGGGCAAATTTGCCACTTAAAAAGTGTGAATATCGTATTTGCAACTTATTTTCATTAAGAATCATATTTCACTTCGCAATACAAATTAGGGGCAAATTTACCACTCAAAAAGTGTGAATATCGTATTTGCAATTTATTTTCCTTAAGAGTCATATTTCACTTCGAAATACAAATTAGGGGCAAATTTGCCACTCAAAAAATGTGAATATCGTATTTGCAATTTATTTTCCTTAAGAGTCATATTTCACTTCGAAATACAAATTAGGGGCAAATTTGCCACTCAAAAAATGTGAATATCGTATTTGCAATTTATTTTCCTTAAGAGTCATATTTCACATCCAAATACAAATTAGGGGTGAATTTGCTACTCAAAAACTGTGAATATTGTATTTGCAAAATATTTTCCTTAAAAGTCATATTTCACTTCGAAATACAAATTAGGGGCGAATTTGCCACTCAAAAAGTGTGAAAATGGTATTTGCAATAAATTTTCCTTATGAGTCATATTTCACATCCAAATACAAATTAGGGGCGAATTTGCCACTCAAAAAGTGTGAATATCGTATTTGCAATTTATTTTCTTTAAGAGTCATATTTCACCTCCAAATACAAATTAGGGGCAAATTTGCCACTAAAAAAGTGTGAATATCGTATTTGCAATTTCTTTTTCTTAAGAGTCATATTTCACATTCAAATACAAATTAAGGGCGAAATTGCCACTCAAAAAGTGTGAATATCGTATTTGCAACTTATTTTCATTTCACATCCAAATACAAATTAGAGGCAAATTTGCCACTCAAAAAGTGTAAATATCGTATTTGCAATTTACTTTCCTTAAGAGTCATATTTCACATCCAAATACAAATTAGGGGCGAATTTGCCACTCAAAAAGTGTGAATATCGTATTTGCAATTTATTCTCTTTAAGAGTCATATTTCACATCCAAATACAAATTAGGGGCAAATTTGCAACTCAAAAAGTGTGAATATCGTATTTGCAACTTATTTTCATTAAGAATCATATTTCACCTCCCAATACAAATTAGGAGCAAATTTACCACTCAAAAGGTCTGAATATCGTATTAGAAATTTATTTTCCTTAACAGTCATATTTTACTTCGAAATACAAATTAGGGGCAAATTTGCCACTCAAAAAATGTGAATATCGTATTTGCAATTTATTTTCCTTAAGTGTCATATTTCACATCCAAATACAAATTAGGGGCGAATTTGCTACTCAAAAAGTGTGAATATCGTATTTGCAAATTATTTTCCATAAGAGTCATATTCCAATTCGAAATACAAATTAGGGGCAAATTTGCCACTCAAAAAATGTGAATATCGTATTTGCGATTTCTTTTTCTTAAGAGTCATATTTCACATTCAAATACAAATTAGGGGCGAATTTGCCACTCAAAAAGTGTGAATATCGTATTTGCAACTTATTTTCATTAAGAGTCATATTTCACTTCGCAATACAAATTAGGGACAAAATTACCACTCAAAAAGTTTGAATATCGTATTTGCAATTTATTTTCCTTAAGAGTCATATTTCACATCCAAATACAAATTAGGGTCAAATTTTCCATTCCAAAAGTGTGAATATCGTATTTGCAATTTATTTTCTTTAAGAGTCATATTTCACATCCAAATACAAATTATGGGCGAATTTGCCACTCAAAAAGTGTGAATATCGTATTTGCAACTTATTTTCCTTAAGAGTCATATTTCACTTCGAAATACAAATTAGGGGCAAATTTGCCACTCAAAAAGTGTGAAAATGGTATTTGCAATTTATTTTCCTTAAGAGTCATATTTCACATCCAAATACAAATTAGGGGCGAATTTGCCACTCAGAAAGTGTGAATATCGTATTTGCAATTTATTTTTTTTAAGAGTCATATTTCACCTCCAAATACAAATTAAGGGCGAATTTGCCACTCAAAAAGTGTGAATATCGTATTTGCAACTTATTTTAATTAAGTGTCATATTTCACCTCGCAATACAAATTAGGGGCAAATTTACCACTCAAAAAGTGTGAATATCGTATTTGCAATTTATTTTCTTAAGAGTCATATTTCACATCCAAATACAAATTAGGGGCAAATTTGCCACTCAAAAAATGTGAATATCGTATTTGCAACTTATTTTCCTTAAGAGTCATATTTAACTTCGAAATACAAATTAGGGGCAAATTTGCCACTCAAAAAGTGTGAATATCGTATTTGCAATTTATTTTCCTTAAGAGTCATATTTCACATACAAATACAAATTAGGGGTGAATTTGCCACTCAAAAAGTGTGAAAATGGTATTTGCAATTTATTTTCCTTAAGAGTCATATTTCACCTCCAAAAATAAATTAGGGGCAAATTTGACACTCAAAAAGTGTGAATATCGTATTTGCAATTTATTTTCCTTAAGAGTCATATTTCACACCCAAATACAAATTAGGGGCGAATTTGCCACTCAAAAAGTGTGAATATCGTATTTGTAATTTATTTTTCTTAAGAATCATATTTCACATCCAAATACAAATTAGGGGCAAATTTGCCACACAAAAAGTGTGAATATCGTATTTTCAACTTATTTTCATTAAGAGTGATATTTCACCTCGCAATACAAATTAGGGGCAAATTTGCCACTCAAAAAGTGTGAGTATCGTATTTGCAATTTATTTTCCTCAAGAATCATATTTCACATACAAATACAAATTAGGGGCAAATTTGCAACACAAAAAGTGTGAATATCGTATTTGCAATTTATTTTCCTTAAGAGTCATATTTCACATCCAAATACAAATTAGGTGCGAATTTGCCACTCAAAAAGTGTAAATGTCGTATTTGCAATTTATTTTCTTTAAGAGTCATATTTCACCTCCAAATACAAATTAGGGGCAAATTTGACACTCAAAAAGTGTGAATATCGTATTTGCAATTTATTTTTCTTAAGAGTTATATTTCACATCCAAATACAAATTAGGGGCGAATTTGCCACTCAAAAAGTGTGAATATCGTATTTGCAACTTATTTTTATTAAAAGTCATATTTCACTTCGCAATACAAATTAGGGACAAATTTACCACTCAAAAAGTGTGAATATCATATTTGCAATTTATTTTCCTTAAGGGTCATATTTCACATCCAAATACAACAAATTAGGGGCAAATTTGCCACTCAAAAAGTGTGAATATCGTATTTGCAATTTATTTTCCTTAAGAGTCATATTTCACATCCAAACACAAATTAGGGGCGAATTTGCCACTCAAAAAGTGTGAATATCGTATTTCCAATTTATTCTCTTTAAGAGTCATATTTCACATCCAAATACAAATTAGGGGCAAATTTGCCACTTAAAAAGTGTGAATATCGTATTTGCAACTTATTTTCATTAAGAATCATATTTCACTTCGCAATACAAATTAGGGGCAAATTTACCACTCAAAAAGTGTGAATATCGTATTTGCAATTTATTTTCCTTAAGAGTCATATTTCACATCCAAATACAAATTAGGGGTGAATTTGCTACTCAAAAAATGTGAATATCGTATTTGCAAAATATTTTCCTTAAAAGTCATATTTCACTTCGAAATACAAATTAGGGCGAATTTGACACTCAAAAAGTGTGAAAATGGTATTTGCAATAAATTTTCCTTATGAGTCATATTTCACATCCAAATACAAATTAGGGGCGAATTTGCCACTCAAAAAGTGTGAATATCGTATTTGCAATTTATTTTCTTTAAGAGTCATATTTCACCTCCAAATACAAATTAGGGGCAAATTTGCCACTCAAAAAGTGTGAATATCGTATTTGCAATTTCTTTTTCTTAAGAGTCATATTTCAATTCAGATACAAATTAGGGGCGAATTTGCCACTCAAAAAGTGTGAATATCGTATATGCAACTTATTTTAATTTCGCATCCAAATACAAATTAGAGGCAAATTTGCCATTCAAAAAGTGTAAATATCGTATTTGCTATTTATTTTCCTTAAGAGTCATATTTCACATCCAAATACAAATTAGGGGCGAATTTGCCACTCAAAAAGTGTGAATATCGTATTTGCAATTTATTCTCTTTAAGAGTCATATTTCACATCCAAATACAAATTAGGGGCAAATTTGCAACTCAAAAAGTGTGAATATCGTATTTGCAACTTATTTTCATTACGAATCATATTTCACCTCGCAATACAAATTAGGAGCAAATTTACCACTCAAAAAGTGTGAATATCGTATTTGTAATTTATTTTCCTTAAGAGTCATATTTTACTTCGAAATATAAATTAGGGGCAAATTTGCCAGTCAAAAAATGTGAATATTGTATTTGCAATTTATTTTCCTTAAGTGTCATATTTCACATCCAAATACAAATTAGGGGCGAATTTGCTACTCAAAAAGTGTGAATATCGTATTTGCAAATTATTTTCCTTAAGAGTCATATTCCAATTCGAAATACAAATTAGGGGCAAATTTGCCACTCAAAAAGTGTGAAAATGGTATTTGCAATTTATTTTCCTTATGAGTCATATTTCACATCCAAATATAAATTAGGGGCGAATTTGCCACTCAAAAAGTGTGAATATCGTATTTGCAATTTATTTTCTTTAAGAATCATATTTCACCTCCAAATACAAATTAGGAGCAAATTTGCCACTCAAAAAGTGTGAATATCGTATTTGCAATTTCTTTTTCTTAAGAGTCATATTTCACATTCAAATACAAATTAGGGGCGAATTTGCCACTCCAAAAGTGTGAATATCGTATTTGCAATTTATTTTCTTTAAGAGTCATATTTCACATCCAAATACAAATTATGGGCGAATTTGCCACTCAAAAAGTGTGAATATCGTATTTGCAACTTATTTTCCTTAAGAGACATATTTCACTTCGAAATACAAATTAGGGGCAAATTTGCCACTCAAAAAGTGTGAAAATGGTATTTGCAATTTATTTTCCTTAAGAGTCATATTTCACATCCAAATACAAATTAGGGGCAAATTTGACACTCAAAAAGTGTGAATATCGTATTTGCAATTTATTTTTCTTAAGAATCATATTTCACCTCCAAATACAAATTAGGGGCAAATTTGACACTCAAAAAGTGTGAATATCGTATTTGCAATTTATTTTTCTTAAGAGTCATATTTCACATCCAAATACAAATTAGGGGCGAATTTGCCACTCAAAAAGTGTGAATATCGTATTTGCAATTTATTTTCTTTAAGAGTTATATTTCACATCCAAATACAAATTATGGGCAAATTTACGACTCAAAAAGTGTGAATATCGTATTTGCAATTTATTTTCCTTAAGAGTCATATTTCACATCCAAATACAACAAATTAGGGGCAAATTTGCCACTCAAAAAGTGTGAATATCGTATTTGCAATTTATTTTCCTTAAGAGTCATATTTCACATTCAAACACAAATTAGGGGCGAATTTGCCACTCAAAAAGTGTGAATATCGAATTTCCAATTTATTCTCTTTAAGAGTCATATTTCACATCCAAATACAAATTAGGGGCAAATTTGCCACTTAAAAAGTGTGAATATCGTATTTGCAACTTATTTTCATTAAGAATCATATTTCACTTCGCAATACAAATTAGGGGCAAATTTACCACTCAAAAAGTGTGAATATCGTATTTGCAATTTATTTTCCTTAAGAGTCATATTTCACTTCGAAATACAAATTAGGGGCAAATTTGCCACTCAAAAAATGTGAATATCGTATTTGCAATTTATTTTCCTTAAGAGTCATATTTCACATCCAAATACAAATTAGGGGTGAATTTGCTACTCAAAAAATGTGAATATCGTATTTGCAAAATATTTTCCTTAAAAGTCATATTTCACTTCGAAATACAAATTAGGGGCGAATTTGACACTCAAAAAGTGTGAAAATGGTATTTGCAATAAATTTTCCTTATGAGTCATATTTCACATCCAAATACAAATTATGGGCGAATTTGCCACTCAAAAAGTGTGAATATCGTATTTGCAATTTATTTTCTTTAAGAGTCATATTTCACCTCCAAAAATAAATTAGGGGCAAATTTGACACTCAAAAAGTGTGAATATCGTATTTGCAATTTATTTTCCTTAAGAGTCATATTTCACACCCAAATACAAATTAGGGGCGAATTTGCCACTCAAAAAGTGTGAATATCGTATTTGTAATTTATTTTTCTTAAGAATCATATTTCACATCCAAATACAAATTAGGGGCAAATTTGCCACACAAAAAGTGTGAATATCGTATTTTCAACTTATTTTCATTAAGAGTCATATTTCACCTCGCAATACAAATTAGGGGCAAATTTGCCACTCAAAAAGTGTGAGTATCGTATTTGCAATTTATTTTCCTCAAGAATCATATTTCACATACAAATACAAATTAGGGGCAAATTTGCCACACAAAAAGTGTGAATATCGTATTTGCAATTTATTTTCCTTAAGAGTCATATTTCACATCCAAATACAAATTAGGTGCGAATTTGCCACTCAAAAAGTGTAAATGTCGTATTTGCAATTTATTTTCTTTAAGAGTCATATTTCACCTCCAAATACAAATTAGGGGCAAATTTGACACTCAAAAAGTGTGAATATCGTATTTGCAATTTATTTTTCTTAAGAGTCATATTTCACATCCAAATACAAATTAGGGGCGAATTTGCCACTCAAAAAGTGTGAATATCGTATTTGCAACTTATTTTTATTAAAAGTCATATTTCACTTCGCAATACAAATTAGGGGAAAATTACCACTCAAAAAGTGTGAATATCATATTTGCAATTTATTTTCCTTAAGGGTCATATTTCACATCCAAATACAACAAATTAGGGGCAAATTTGCCACTCAAAAAGTGTGAATATCGTATTTGCAATTTATTTTCCTTAAGAGTCATATTTCACATCCAAACACAAATTAGGGGCGAATTTGCCACTCAAAAAGTGTGAATATCGTATTTCCAATTTATTCTCTTTAAGAGTCATATTTCACATCCAAATACAAATTAGGGGCAAATTTGCCACTTAAAAAGTGTGAATATCGTATTTGCAACTTATTTTCATTAAGAATCATATTTCACTTCGCAATACAAATTAGGGGCAAATTTACCACTCAAAAAGTGTGAATATCGTATTTGCAATTTATTATCCTTAATAGTCATATTTCACTTCGAAATACAAATTAGGGGCAAATTTGCCACTCAAAAAATGTGAATATCGTATTTGCAATTTATTTTCCTTAAGAGTCATATTTCACATCCAAATACAAATTAGGGGTGAATTTGCTACTCAAAAAATGTGAATATCGTATTTGCAAAATATTTTCCTTAAAAGTCATATTTCACTTCGAAATACAAATTAGGGGCGAATTTGACACTCAAAAAGTGTGAAAATGGTATTTGCAATAAATTTTCCTTATGAGTCATATTTCACATCCAAATACAAATTATGGGCGAATTTGCCACTCAAAAAGTGTGAATATCGTATTTGCAATTTATTTTCTTTAAGAGTCATATTTCACCTCCAAAAATAAATTAGGGGCAAATTTGACACTCAAAAAGTGTGAATATCGTATTTGCAATTTATTTTCCTTAAGAGTCATATTTCACACCCAAATACAAATTAGGGGCGAATTTGCCACTCAAAAAGTGTGAATATCGTATTTGTAATTTATTTTTCTTAAGAATCATATTTCACATCCAAATACAAATTAGGGGCAAATTTGCCACACAAAAAGTGTGAATATCGTATTTTCAACTTATTTTCATTAAGAGTCATATTTCACCTCGCAATACAAATTAGGGGCAAATTTGCCACTCAAAAAGTGTGAGTATCGTATTTGCAATTTATTTTCCTCAAGAATCATATTTCACATACAAATACAAATTAGGGGCAAATTTGCCACACAAAAAGTGTGAATATCGTATTTGCAATTTATTTTCCTTAAGAGTCATATTTCACATCCAAATACAAATTAGGTGCGAATTTGCCACTCAAAAAGTGTAAATGTCGTATTTGCAATTTATTTTCTTTAAGAGTCATATTTCACCTCCAAATACAAATTAGGGGCAAATTTGACACTCAAAAAGTGTGAATATCGTATTTGCAATTTATTTTTCTTAAGAGTCATATTTCACATCCAAATACAAATTAGGGGCGAATTTGCCACTCAAAAAGTGTGAATATCGTATTTGCAACTTATTTTTATTAAAAGTCATATTTCACTTCGCAATACAAATTAGGGGAAAATTACCACTCAAAAAGTGTGAATATCATATTTGCAATTTATTTTCCTTAAGGGTCATATTTCACATCCAAATACAACAAATTAGGGGCAAATTTGCCACTCAAAAAGTGTGAATATCGTATTTGCAATTTATTTTCCTTAAGAGTCATATTTCACATCCAAACACAAATTAGGGGCGAATTTGCCACTCAAAAAGTGTGAATATCGTATTTCCAATTTATTCTCTTTAAGAGTCATATTTCACATCCAAATACAAATTAGGGGCAAATTTGCCACTTAAAAAGTGTGAATATCGTATTTGCAACTTATTTTCATTAAGAATCATATTTCACTTCGCAATACAAATTAGGGGCAAATTTACCACTCAAAAAGTGTGAATATCGTATTTGCAATTTATTTTCCTTAAGAGTCATATTTCACTTCGAAATACAAATTAGGGGCAAATTTGCCACTCAAAAAATGTGAATATCGTATTTGCAATTTATTTTCCTTAAGAGTCATATTTCACATCCAAATACAAATTAGGGGTGAATTTGCTACTCAAAAAATGTGAATATCGTATTTGCAAAATATTTTCCTTAAAAGTCATATTTCACTTCGAAATACAAATTAGGGGCGAATTTGACACTCAAAAAGTGTGAAAATGGTATTTGCAATAAATTTTCCTTATGAGTCATATTTCACATCCAAATACAAATTATGGGCGAATTTGCCACTCAAAAAGTGTGAATATCGTATTTGCAATTTATTTTCTTTAAGAGTCATATTTCACCTCCAAAAATAAATTAGGGGCAAATTTGACACTCAAAAAGTGTGAATATCGTATTTGCAATTTATTTTCCTTAAGAGTCATATTTCACACCCAAATACAAATTAGGGGCGAATTTGCCACTCAAAAAGTGTGAATATCGTATTTGTAATTTATTTTTCTTAAGAATCATATTTCACATCCAAATACAAATTAGGGGCAAATTTGCCACACAAAAAGTGTGAATATCGTATTTTCAACTTATTTTCATTAAGAGTCATATTTCACCTCGCAATACAAATTAGGGGCAAATTTGCCACTCAAAAAGTGTGAGTATCGTATTTGCAATTTATTTTCCTCAAGAATCATATTTCACATACAAATACAAATTAGGGGCAAATTTGCCACACAAAAAGTGTGAATATCGTATTTGCAATTTATTTTCCTTAAGAGTCATATTTCACATCCAAATACAAATTAGGTGCGAATTTGCCACTCAAAAAGTGTAAATGTCGTATTTGCAATTTATTTTCTTTAAGAGTCATATTTCACCTCCAAATACAAATTAGGGGCAAATTTGACACTCAAAAAGTGTGAATATCGTATTTGCAATTTATTTTTCTTAAGAGTCATATTTCACATCCAAATACAAATTAGGGGCGAATTTGCCACTCAAAAAGTGTGAATATCGTATTTGCAACTTATTTTTATTAAAAGTCATATTTCACTTCGCAATACAAATTAGGGGAAAATTACCACTCAAAAAGTGTGAATATCATATTTGCAATTTATTTTCCTTAAGGGTCATATTTCACATCCAAATACAACAAATTAGGGGCAAATTTGCCACTCAAAAAGTGTGAATATCGTATTTGCAATTTATTTTCCTTAAGAGTCATATTTCACATCCAAACACAAATTAGGGGCGAATTTGCCACTCAAAAAGTGTGAATATCGTATTTCCAATTTATTCTCTTTAAGAGTCATATTTCACATCCAAATACAAATTAGGGGCAAATTTGCCACTTAAAAAGTGTGAATATCGTATTTGCAACTTATTTTCATTAAGAATCATATTTCACTTCGCAATACAAATTAGGGGCAAATTTACCACTCAAAAAGTGTGAATATCGTATTTGCAATTTATTTTCCTTAAGAGTCATATTTCACTTCGAAATACAAATTAGGGGCAAATTTGCCACTCAAAAAATGTGAATATCGTATTTGCAATTTATTTTCCTTAAGAGTCATATTTCACATCCAAATACAAATTAGGGGTGAATTTGCTACTCAAAAAATGTGAATATCGTATTTGCAAAATATTTTCCTTAAAAGTCATATTTCACTTCGAAATACAAATTAGGGCGAATTTGACACTCAAAAAGTGTGAAAATGGTATTTGCAATAAATTTTCCTTATGAGTCATATTTCACATCCAAATACAAATTAGGGGCGAATTTGCCACTCAAAAAGTGTGAATATCGTATTTGCAATTTATTTTCTTTAAGAGTCATATTTCACCTCCAAATACAAATTAGGGGCAAATTTGCCACTCAAAAAGTGTGAATATCGTATTTGCAATTTCTTTTTCTTAAGAGTCATATTTCAATTCAGATACAAATTAGGGGCGAATTTGCCACTCAAAAAGTGTGAATATCGTATATGCAACTTATCTTAATTTCGCATCCAAATACAAATTAGAGGCAAATTTGCCATTCAAAAAGTGTAAATATCGTATTTGCTATTTATTTTCCTTAAGAGTCATATTTCACATCCAAATACAAATTAGGGGCGAATTTGCCACTCAAAAAGTGTGAATATCGTATTTGCAATTTATTATCTTTAAGAGTCATATTTCACATCCAAATACAAATTAGGGGCAAATTTGCAACTCAAAAAGTGTGAATATCGTATTTGCAACTTATTTTCATTACGAATCATATTTCACCTCGCAATACAAATTAGGAGCAAATTTACCACTCAAAAAGTGTGAATATCGTATTTGTAATTTATTTTCCTTAAGAGTCATATTTTACTTCGAAATATAAATTAGGGGCAAATTTGCCAGTCAAAAAATGTGAATATTGTATTTGCAATTTATTTTCCTTAAGTGTCATATTTCACATCCAAATACAAATTAGGGGCGAATTTGCTACTCAAAAAGTGTGAATATCGTATTTGCAAATTATTTTCCTTAAGAGTCATATTCAATTCGAAATACAAATTAGGGGCAAATTTGCCATTCAAAAAGTGTGAAAATGGTATTTGCAATTTCTTTTCCTTATGAGTCATATTTCACATCCAAATACAAATTAGGGGCGAATTTGCCACTCAAAAAGTGTGAATATCGTATTTGCAATTTATTTTCCTTAAGAATCATATTTCACCTCCAAATACAAATTAGGAGCAAATTTGCCACTCAAAAAGTGTGAATATCGTATTTGCAATTTCTTTTTCTTAAGAGTCATATTTCACATTCAAATACAAATTAGGGGCGAATTTGCCACTCCAAAAGTGTGAATATCGTATTTGCAATTTATTTTCTTTAAGAGTCATATTTCACATCCAAATACAAATTATGGGCGAATTTGCCACTCAAAAAGTGTGAATATCGTATTTGCAACTTATTTTCCTTAAGAGACATATTTCACTTCGAAATACAAATTAGGGGCAAATTTGCCACTCAAAAAGTGTGAAAATGGTATTTGCAATTTATTTTCCTAAAAGTCATATTTCACATCCAAATACAAATTAGGGGCGAATTTGCCACTCAGAAAGTGTGAATATCGTATTTGCAATTTATTTTCTTTAAGAGTCATATTTCACCTCCAAATACAAATTAGGGGCAAATTTGACACTCAAAATGTGTGAATATCGTATTTGCAATTTATTTTTCTTAAGAGTCATATTTCACATCCAAATACAAATTAGGGGCGAATTTGCCACTCAAAAAGTGTGAATATCGTATTTGCAATTTATTTTCTTTAAGAGTTATATTTCACATCCAAATACAAATTAGGGGCAAATTTACCACTCAAAAAGTGTGAATATCGTATTTGCAATTTATTTTCCTTAAGAGTCATATTTCACATCCAAATACAACAAATTAGGGGCAAATTTGCCACTCAAAAAGTGTGAATATCGTATTTGCAATTTATTTTCCTTAAGAGTCATATTTCACATCCAAACACAAATTAGGGGCGAATTTGCCACTCAAAAAGTGTGAATATCGTATTTCCAATTTATTCTCTTTAAGAGTCATATTTCACATCCAAATACAAATTAGGGGCAAATTTGCCACTTAAAAAGTGTGAATATCGTATTTGCAACTTATTTTCATTAAGAATCATATTTCACTTCGCAATACAAATTAGGGGCAAATTTACCACTCAAAAAGTGTGAATATCGTATTTGCAATTTATTTTCCTTAAGAGTCATATTTCACTTCGAAATACAAATTAGGGGCAAATTTGCCACTCAAAAAATGTGAATATCGTATTTGCAATTTATTTTCCTTAAGAGTCATATTTCACATCCAAATACAAATTAGGGGTGAATTTGCTACTAAAAAAATGTGAATATCGTATTTGCAAAATATTTTCCTTAAAAGTCATATTTCACTTCGAAATACAAATTAGGGGCGAATTTGACACTCAAAAAGTGTGAAAATGGTATTTGCAATAAATTTTCCTTATGAGTCATATTTCACATCCAAATACAAATTAGGGGCGAATTTGCCACTCAAAAAGTGTGAATATCGTATTTGCAATTTATTTTCTTTAAGAGTCATATTTCACCTCCAAATACAAATTAGGGGCAAATTTGCCACTCAAAAAGTGTGAATATCGTATTTGCAATTTCTTTTTCTTAAGAGTCATATTTCACATTCAAATACAAATTAGGGGCGAATTTGCCACTCAAAAAGTGTGAATATCGTATTTGCAACTTATTTTCATTAAGAATCATATTTAACCTCGCAATACAAATTAGGAGCAAATTTACCACTCAAAAAGTGTGAATATCGTATTTGAAATTTATTTTCCTTAACAGTCATATTTTACTTCGAAATACAAATTAGGGGCAAATTTGCCACTCAAAAAATGTGAATATCGTATTTGCAATTTATTTTCCTTAAGTGTCATATTTCACATCCAAATACAAATTAGGGGCGAATTTGCTACTCAAAAAGTGTGAATATCGTATTTGCAAATTATTTTCCTTAAGAGTCATATTCCAATTCGAAATACAAATTAGGGGCAAATTTGCCACTCAAAAAATGTGAATATCGTATTTGCGATTTCTTTTCTTAAGAGTCATATTTCACATTCAAATACAAATTAGGGGCGAATTTGCCACTCAAAAAGTGTGAATATCGTATTTGCAACTTATTTTCATTAAGAGTCATATTTCACTTCGCAATACAAATTAGGGACAAAATTACCACTCAAAAAGTGTGAATATCGTATTTGCAATTTATTTTCCTTAAGAGTCATATTTCACATCCAAATACAAATTAGGGTCAAATTTGCCATTCCAAAAGTGTGAATATCGTATTTGCAATTTATTTTCTTTAACAGTCATATTTCACATCCAAATACAAATTATGGGCGAATTTGCCACTCAAAAAGTGTGAATATCGTATTTGCAACTTATTTTCCTTAAGAGTCATATTTCACTTCGAAATACAAATTAGGGGCAAATTTGCCACTCAAAAAGTGTGAAAATGGTATTTGCAATTTATTTTCCTTAAGAGTCATATTTCACATCCAAATACAAATTAGGGGCGAATTTGCCACTCAGAAAGTGTGAATATCGTATTTGCAATTTATTTTTTTTAAGAGTCATATTTCACCTCCAAATACAAATTAGGGGCGAATTTGCCACTCAAAAAGTGTGAATATCGTATTTGCAACTTATTTTAATTAAGTGTCATATTTCACCTCGCAATACAAATTAGGGGCAAATTTACCACTCAAAAATTGTGAATATCGTATTTGCAATTTATTTTCTTAAGAGTCATATTTCACATCCAAATACAAATTAGGGGCAAATTTGCCACTCAAAAAATGTGAATATCGTATTTGCAACTTATTTTCCTTAAGAGTCATATTTCACTTCGAAATACAAATTAGGGGCAAATTTGCCACTCAAAAAATGTGAATATCGTATTTGCAATTTATTTTCCTTAAGAGTCATATTTCACATACAAATACAAATTAGGGGTGAATTTGCCACTCAAAAAGTGTGAATATCGTATTTGCAACTTATTTTCCTTAAAAGACATATTTCACATCCAAATACAAATTAGGGGCAAAATTGCCACTCAAAAAGTGTGAAAATGGTATTTGCAATTTATTTTCCTTAAGAGTCATATTTCACCTCCAAAAATAAATTAGGGGCAAATTTGACACTCAAAAAGTGTGAATATCGTATTTGCTATTTATTTTCCTTAAGAGTCATATTTCACTTCGAAATACAAATTAGGGGCGAATTTGCCACTCAAAAAGTGTGAATATCGTATTTGTAATTTATTTTTCTTAAGAATCATATTTCACATCCAAATACAAATTAGGGGCAAATTTGCCACACAAAAAGTGTGAATATCGTATTTTCAACTTATTTTCATTAAGAGTCATATTTCACCTCGCAATACAAATTAGGGGCAAATTTGCCACTCAAAAAGTGTGAGTATCGTATTTGCAATTTATTTTCCTCAAGAATCATATTTCACATACAAATACAAATTAGGGGCAAATTTGCCACACAAAAAGTGTGAATATCGTATTTGCAATTTATTTTCCTTAAGAGTCATATTTCACATCCAAATACAAATTAGGTGCGAATTTGCCACTCAAAAAGTGTAAATGTCGTATTTGCAATTTATTTTCTTTAAGAGTCATATTTCACCTCCAAATACAAATTAGGGGCAAATTTGACACTCAAAAAGTGTGAATATCGTATTTGCAATTTATTTTTCTTAAGAGTCATATTTCACATCCAAATACAAATTAGGGGCGAATTTGTCACTCAAAAAGTGTGAATATCGTATTTGCAACTTATTTTCATTAAAAGTCATATTTCACTTCGCAATACAAATTAGGGGCAAATTTACCACTCAAAAAGTGTGAATATCATATTTGCAATTTATTTTCCTTAAGAGTCATATTTCACATCCAAATACAACAAATTAGGGGCAAATTTGCCACTCAAAAAGTGTGAATATCGTATTTGCAATTTATTTTCCTTAAGAGTCATATTTCACATCCAAACACAAATTAGGGACGAATTTGCCACTCAAAAAGTGTGAATATCGTATTTCCAATTTATTCTCTTTAAGAGTCATATTTCACATCCAAATAAAACTTAGGGGCAAATTTGCCACTTAAAAAGTGTGAATATCGTATTTGCAACTTATTTTCATTAAGAATCATATTTCACTTCGCAATACAAATTAGGGGCAAATTTACCATTCAAAAAGTGCGAATATCGTATTTGCAATTTATTTTCCTTAAGAGTCATATTTCACTTCGAAATACAAATTAGGGGCAAATTTGCCACTCAAAAAATGTGAATATCGTATTTGCAATTTATTTTCCTTAAGAGTCATATTTCACATCCAAATACAAATTATGGGTGAATTTGCTACTCAAAAAATGTGAATATCGTATTTGCAAAATATTTTCCTTAAAAGTCATATTTCACATCCAAATACAAATTAGGGGCGAATTTGCCACTCAAAAAGTGTGAATATCGTATTTGCAATTTATTTTCTTTAAGAGTCATATTTCACCTCCAAATACAAATTAGGGGCAAATTTGCCACTCAAAAAGTGTGAATATCGTATTTGCAATTTGTTTTTCTTAAGAGTCATATTTCAATTCAAATACAAATTAGGGGCGAATTTGCCACTCAAAAAGTGCGAATATCGTATTTGCAACTTATTTTCATTTCGCATCCAAATACAAATTAGGGGCAAATTTGCCACTCAAAAAGTGTGAATATCGTATTTGCAATTTATTTTCCTTAAGAGTCATATTTCACATCCAAACACAAATTAGGGGCGAATTTGCCACTCAAAAAGTGTGAATATCGTATTTGCAATTTATTCTCTTTAAGAGTCATATTTCACATCCAAATACAAATTAGGGGCAAATTTGCAACTCAAAAAGTGTGAATATCGTATTTGCAACTTATTTTCATTACGAATCATATTTCACCTCGCAATACAAATTAGGAGCAAATTTACCACTCAAAAAGATTGAATATCGTATTTGTAATTTATTTTCCTTAAGAGTCATATTTTACTTCGAAATATAAATTAGGGGCAAATTTGCCACTCAAAAAATGTGAATATTGTATTTGCAATTTATTTTCCTTAAGTGTCATATTTCACATCCAAATACAAATTAGAGGCGAATTTGCTACTCAAAAAGTGTGAATATCGTATTT
This sequence comes from Helichrysum umbraculigerum, assembly GCA_949592205.1. Taxonomy (NCBI): domain Eukaryota; kingdom Viridiplantae; phylum Streptophyta; class Magnoliopsida; order Asterales; family Asteraceae; genus Helichrysum; species Helichrysum umbraculigerum. The sequence goes on from CATIUR010000001.1 coordinate 101,317,795, forward strand.
GCAAATTATTTTCCTTAAGAGTCATATTCCAATTCGAAATACAAATTAGGGGCAAATTTGCCACTCAAAAAGTGTGAATATCGTATTTGCAATTTATTTTCTTTAAGAATCATATTTCACCTCCAAATACAAATTAGGAGCAAATTTGCCACTCAAAAAGTGTGAATATCGTATTTGCAATTTCTTTTTCTTAAGAGTCATATTTCACATTCAAATACAAATTAGGGGCGAATTTGCCACTCCAAAAGTGTGAATATCGTATTTGCAATTTATTTTCTTTAAGAGTCATATTTCACATCCAAATACAAATTATGGGCGAATTTGCCGCTCAAAAAGTGTGAATATCGTATTTGCAACTTATTTTCCTTAAGAAACATATTTCACTTCGAAATACAAATTAGGGGCAAATTTGCCACTCAAAAAGTGTGAAAATGGTATTTGCAATTTATTTTCCTAAAAGTCATATTTCACATCCAAATACAAATTAGGGGCGAATTTGCCACTCAGAAAGTGTGAATATCGTATTTGCAATTTATTTTCTTTAAGAGTCATATTTCACCTCCAAATACAAATTAGGGGCAAATTTGACACTCAAAAAGTGTGAATATCGTATTTGCAATTTATTTTTCTTAAGAGTCATATTTCACATCCAAATACAAATTAGGGGCGAATTTGCCACTCAAAAAGTGTGAATATCGTATTTGCAATTTATTTTCTTTAAGAGTTATATTTCACATCCAAATACAAATTAGGGGCAAATTTACCACTCAAAAAGTGTGAATATCGTATTTGCAATTTATTTTCATTAAGAGTCATATTTCACATCCAAATACAACAAATTAGGGGCAAATTTGCAACTCAAAAAGTGTAAATATCGTATTTTCAATTTATTTTCCTTAAGAGTCATATTTCACATCCAAACACAAATTAGGGGCGAATTTGCCACTCAAAAAGTGTGAATATCGTATTTGCAATTTATTCTCTTTAAGAGTCATATTTCACATCCAAATACAAATTAGGGGCAAATTTGCCACTTAAAAAGTGTGAATATCGTATTTGCAACTTATTTTCATTAAGAATCATATTTCACTTCGCAATACAAATTAGGGGCAAATTTACCACTCAAAAAGTGTGAATATCGTATTTGCAATTTATTTTCCTTAAGAGTCATATTTCACTTCGAAATACAAATTAGGGGCAAATTTGCCACTCAAAAAATGTGAATATCGTATTTGCAATTTATTTTCCTTAAGAGTCATATTTCACATCCAAATACAAATTAGGGGTGAATTTGCTACTCAAAAAATGTGAATATCGTATTTGCAAAATATTTTCCTTAAAAGTCATATTTCACTTCGAAATACAAATTAGGGGCGAATTTGACACTCAAAAAGTGTGAAAATGGTATTTGCAATAAATTTTCCTTATGAGTCATATTTCACATCCAAATACAAATTAGGGGCGAATTTGCCACTCAAAAAGTGTGAATATCGTATTTGCAATTTATTTTCTTTAAGAGTCATATTTCACCTCCAAATACAAATTAGGGGCAAATTTGCCACTCAAAAAGTGTGAATATCGTATTTGCAATTTCTTTTTCTTAAGAGTCATATTTCACATTCAAATACAAATTAGGGGCGAATTTGCCACTCAAAAAGTGTGAATATCGTATTTGCAACTTATTTTCATTTCACATCCAAATACAAATTAGAGGCAAATTTGCCACTCAAAAAGTGTAAATATCGTATTTGCAATTTACTTTCCTTAAGAGTCATATTTCACTTCCAAATACAAATTAGGGGCGAATTTGCCACTCAAAAAGTGTGAATATCGTATTTGCAATTTATTCTCTTTAAGAGTCATATTTCACATCCAAATACAAATTAGGGGCAAATTTGCAACTCAAAAAGTGTGAATATCGTATTTGCAACTTATTTTCATTAAGAATCATATTTCACCTCGCAATACAAATTAGGAGCAAATTTACCACTCAAAAAGTGTGAATATCGTATTTGAAATTTATTTTCCTTAACAGTCATATTTTACTTCGAAATACAAATTAGGGGCAAATTTGCCATCAAAAAATGTGAATATCGTATTTGCAATTTATTTTCCTTAAGTGTCATATTTCACATCCAAATACAAATTAGGGGCGAATTTGCTACTCAAAAAGTGTGAATATCATATTTGCAAATTATTTTCCTTAAGAGTCATATTCCAATTCGAAATACAAATTAGGGGCAAATTTGCCACTCAAAAAATGTGAATATCGTATTTGCGATTTCTTTTCTTAAGAGTCATATTTCACATTCAAATACAAATTAGGGGCGAATTTGCCACTCAAAAAGTGTGAATATCGTATTTGCAACTTATTTTCATTAAGAGTCATATTTCACTTCGCAATACAAATTAGGGACAAAATTACCACTCAAAAAGTGTGAATATCGTATTTGCAATTTATTTTCCTTAAGAGTCATATTTCACATCCAAATACAAATTAGGGTCAAATTTGCCATTCCAAAAGTGTGAATATCGTATTTGCAATTTATTTTCTTTAACAGTCATATTTCACATCCAAATACAAATTATGGGCGAATTTGCCACTCAAAAAGTGTGAATATCGTATTTGCAACTTATTTTCCTTAAGAGTCATATTTCACTTCGAAATACAAATTAGGGGCAAATTTGCCACTCAAAAAGTGTGAAAATGGTATTTGCAATTTATTTTCCTTAAGAGTCATATTTCACATCCAAATACAAATTAGGGGCGAATTTGCCACTCAGAAAGTGTGAATATCGTATTTGCAATTTATTTTTTTTAAGAGTCATATTTCACCTCCAAATACAAATTAGGGGCGAATTTGCCACTCAAAAAGTGTGAATATCGTATTTGCAACTTATTTTAATTAAGTGTCATATTTCACCTCGCAATACAAATTAGGGGCAAATTTACCACTCAAAAAGTGTGAATATCGTATTTGCAATTTATTTTCTTAAGAGTCATATTTCACATCCAAATACAAATTAGGGGCAAATTTGCCACTCAAAAAATGTGAATATCGTATTTGCAACTTATTTTCCTTAAGAGTCATATTTCACTTCGAAATACAAATTAGGGGCAAATTTGCCAATCAAAAAATGTGAATATCGTATTTGCAATTTATTTTCCTTAAGAGTCATATTTCACATACAAATACAAATTAGGGGTGAATTTGCCACTCAAAAAGTGTGAATATCGTATTTGCAACTTATTTTCCTTAAAAGTCATATTTCACATCCAAATACAAATTAGGGGCAAATTTGCCACTCAAAAAGTGTGAAAATTGTATTTGCAATTTATTTTCCTTAAGAGTCATATTTCACCTCCAAAAATAAATTAGGGGCAAATTTGACACTCAAAAAGTGTGAATATCGTATTTGCAATTTATTTTCCTTAAGAGTCATATTTCACACCCAAATACAAATTAGGGGCGAATTTGCCACTCAAAAAGTGTGAATATCGTATTTGTAATTTATTTTTCTTAAGAATCATATTTCACATCCAAATACAAATTAGGGGCAAATTTGCCACACAAAAAGTGTGAATATCGTATTTTCAACGTATTTTCATTAAGAGTCATATTTCACCTCGCAATACAAATTAGGGGCAAATTTGCCACTCAAAAAATGTGAATATCGTATTTGCGATTTCTTTTCTTAAGAGTCATATTTCACATTCAAATACAAATTAGGGGCGAATTTGCCACTCAAAAAGTGTGAATATCGTATTTGCAACTTATTTTTCATTAAGAGTCATATTTCACTTCGCAATACAAATTAGGGACAAAATTACCACTCAAAAAGTGTGAATATCGTATTTGCAATTTATTTTCCTTAAGAGTCATATTTCACATCCAAATACAAATTAGGGTCAAATTTGCCATTCCAAAAGTGTGAATATCGTATTTGCAATTTATTTTCTTTAACAGTCATATTTCACATCCAAATACAAATTATGGGCGAATTTGCCACTCAAAAAGTGTGAATATCGTATTTGCAACTTATTTTCCTTAAGAGTCATATTTCACTTCGAAATACAAATTAGGGGCAAATTTGCCACTCAAAAAGTGTGAAAATGGTATTTGCAATTTATTTTCCTTAAGAGTCATATTTCACATCCAAATACAAATTAGGGGCGAATTTGCCACTCAGAAAGTGTGAATATCGTATTTGCAATTTATTTTTTTTAAGAGTCATATTTCACCTCCAAATACAAATTAGGGGCGAATTTGCCACTCAAAAAGTGTGAATATCGTATTTGCAACTTATTTTAATTAAGTGTCATATTTCACCTCGCAATACAAATTAGGGGCAAATTTACCACTCAAAAAGTGTGAATATCGTATTTGCAATTTATTTTCTTAAGAGTCATATTTCACATCCAAATACAACTTAGGGGCAAATTTGCCACTCAAAAAATGTGAATATCGTATTTGCAACTTATTTTCCTTAAGAGTCATATTTCACTTCGAAATACAAATTAGGGGCAAATTTGCCAATCAAAAAATGTGAATATCGTATTTGCAATTTATTTTCCTTAAGAGTCATATTTCACATACAAATACAAATTAGGGGTGAATTTGCCACTCAAAAAGTGTGAATATCGTATTTGCAACTTATTTTCCTTAAAAGTCATATTTCACATCCAAATACAAATTAGGGGCAAATTTGCCACTCAAAAAGTGTGAAAATTGTATTTGCAATTTATTTTCCTTAAGAGTCATATTTCACCTCCAAAAATAAATTAGGGGCAAATTTGACACTCAAAAAGTGTGAATATCGTATTTGCAATTTATTTTCCTTAAGAGTCATATTTCACACCCAAATACAAATTAGGGGCGAATTTGCCACTCAAAAAGTGTGAATATCGTATTTGTAATTTATTTTTCTTAAGAATCATATTTCACATCCAAATACAAATTAGGGGCAAATTTGCCACACAAAAAGTGTGAATATCGTATTTTCAACTTATTTTCATTAAGAGTCATATTTCACCTCGCAATACAAATTAGGGGCAAATTTGCCACTCAAAAAGTGTGAGTATCGTATTTGCAATTTATTTTCCTCAAGAATCATATTTCACATACAAATACAAATTAGGGGCAAATTTGCCACATAAAAAGTGTGAATATCGTATTTGCAATTTATTTTCCTTAAGAGTCATATTTCACATCCAAATACAAATTAGGTGCGAATTTGCCACTCAAAAAGTGTAAATGTCGTATTTGCAATTTATTTTCTTTAAGAGTCATATTTCACCTCCAAATACAAATTAGGGGCAAATTTGACACTCAAAAAGTGTGAATATCGTATTTGCAATTTATTTTTCTTAAGAGTCATATTTCACATCCAAATACAAATTAGGGGCGAATTTGCCACTCAAAAAGTGTGAATATCGTATTTGAAACTTATTTTCATTAAAAGTCATATTTCACTTCGCAATACAAATTAGGGGCAAATTTACCACTCAAAAAGTGTGAATATCATATTTGCAATTTATTTTCCTTAAGAGTCATATTTCACATCCAAATACAACAAATTAGGGGCAAATTTGCCACTCAAAAAGTGTGAATATCGTATTTGCAATTTATTTTCCTTAAGAGTCATATTTCACATCCAAACACAAATTAGGGGCGAATTTGCCACTCAAAAAGTGTGAATATCGTATTTGCAAAATATTTTCCTTAAAAGTCATATTTCACTTCGAAATACAAATTAGGGCGAATTTGACACTCAAAAAGTGTGAAAATGGTGTTTGCAATAAATTTTCCTTATGAGTCATATTTCACATCCAAATACAAATTAGGGGCGAATTTGCCACTCAAAAAGTGTGAATATCGTATTTGCAATTTATTTTCTTTAAGAGTCATATTTCACCTCCAAATACAAATTAGGGGCAAATTTGCCACTCAAAAAGTGTGAATATCGTATTTGCAATTTCTTTTTCTTAAGAGTCATATTTCAATTCAGATACAAATTAGGGGCGAATTTGCCACTCAAAAAGTGTGAATATCGTATATGCAACTTATTTTAATTTCGCATCCAAATACAAATTAGAGGCAAATTTGCCATTCAAAAAGTGTAAATATCGTATTTGCTATTTATTTTCCTTAAGAGTCATATTTCACATCCAAATACAAATTAGGGGCGAATTTGCCACTTAAAAAGTGTGAATATCGTATTTGCAATTTATTCTCTTTAAGAGTCATATTTCACATCCAAATACAAATTAGGGGCAAATTTGCAACTCAAAAAGTGTGAATATCGTATTTGCAACTTATTTTCATTACGAATCATATTTCACCTCGCAATACAAATTAGGAGCAAATTTACCACTCAAAAAGTGTGAATATCGTATTTGTAATTTATTTTCCTTAAGAGTCTTATTTTACTTCGAAATATAAATTAGGGGCAAATTTGCCAGTCAAAAAATGTGAATATTGTATTTGCAATTTATTTTCCTTAAGTGTCATATTTCACATCCAAATACAAATTAGGGGCGAATTTGCTACTCAAAAAGTGTGAATATCGTATTTGCAAATTATTTTCCTTAAGAGTCATATTCCAATTCGAAATACAAAGGGGCAAATTTGCCACTCAAAAAGTGTGAAAATGGTATTTGCAATTTATTTTCCTTATGAGTCATATTTCACATCCAAATACAAATTAGGGGCGAATTTGCCACTCAAAAAGTGTGAATATCGTATTTGCAATTTATTTTCCTTAAGAATCATATTTCACCTCCAAATACAAATTAGGAGTAAATTTGCCACTCAAAAAGTGTGAATATCGTATTTGCAATTTCTTTTTCTTAAGAGTCATATTTCACATTCAAATACAAATTAGGGGCGAATTTGCCACTCCAAAAGTGTGAATATCGTATTTGCAATTTATTTTCTTTAAGAGTCATATTTCACATCCAAATACAAATTATGGGCGAATTTGCCACTCAAAAAGTGTGAATATCGTATTTGCAACTTATTTTCCTTAAGAGACATATTTCACTTCGAAATACAAATTAGGGGCAAATTTGCCACTCAAAAAGTGTGAAAATGGTATTTGCAATTTATTTTCCTAAAAGTCATATTTCACATCCAAATACAAATTAGGGGCGAATTTGCCACTCAGAAAGTGTGAATATCGTATTTGCAATTTATTTTCCTAAAAGTCATATTTCACATCCAAATACAAATTAGGGGCGAATTTGCCACTCAAAAAGTGTGAATATCGTATTTGCAATTTCTTTTTCTTTAAGAGTCATATTTCAATTCAGATACAAATTAGGGGCGAATTTGCCACTCAAAAAGTGTGAATATCGTATATGCAACTTATTTTAATTTCGCATCCAAATACAAATTAGAGGCAAATTTGCCATTCAAAAAGTGTAAATAACGTATTTGCTATTTATTTTCCTTAAGAGTCATATTTCACATCCAAATACAAATTAGGGGCGAATTTGCCACTTAAAAAGTGTGAATATCGTATTTGCAATTTATTCTCTTTAAGAGTCATATTTCACATCCAAATACAAATTAGGGGCAAATTTGCAACTCAAAAAGTGTGAATATCGTATTTGCAACTTATTTTCATTACGAATCATATTTCACCTCGCAATACAAATTAGGAGCAAATTTACCACTCAAAAAGTGTGAATATCGTATTTGTAATTTATTTTCCTTAAGAGTCTTATTTTACTTCGAAATATAAATTAGGGGCAAATTTGCCAGTCAAAAAATGTGAATATTGTATTTGCAATTTATTTTCCTTAAGTGTCATATTTCACATCCAAATACAAATTAGGGGCGAATTTGCTACTCAAAAAGTGTGAATATCGTATTTGCAAATTATTTTCCTTAAGAGTCATATTCCAATTCGAAATACAAAGGGGCAAATTTGCCACTCAAAAAGTGTGAAAATGGTATTTGCAATTTATTTTCCTTATGAGTCATATTTCACATCCAAATACAAATTAGGGGCGAATTTGCCACTCAAAAAGTGTGAATATCGTATTTGCAATTTATTTTCCTTAAGAATCATATTTCACCTCCAAATACAAATTAGGAGTAAATTTGCCACTCAAAAAGTGTGAATATCGTATTTGCAATTTCTTTTTCTTAAGAGTCATATTTCACATTCAAATACAAATTAGGGGCGAATTTGCCACTCCAAAAGTGTGAATATCGTATTTGCAATTTATTTTCTTTAAGAGTCATATTTCACATCCAAATACAAATTATGGGCGAATTTGCCACTCAAAAAGTGTGAATATCGTATTTGCAACTTATTTTCCTTAAGAGACATATTTCACTTCGAAATACAAATTAGGGGCAAATTTGCCACTCAAAAAGTGTGAAAATGGTATTTGCAATTTATTTTCCTAAAAGTCATATTTCACATCCAAATACAAATTAGGGGCGAATTTGCCACTCAGAAAGTGTGAATATCGTATTTGCAATTTATTTTCCTAAAAGTCATATTTCACATCCAAATACAAATTAGGGGCGAATTTGCCACTCAGAAAGTGTGAATATCGTATTTGCAATTTATTTTCTTTAAGAGTCATATTTCACATCCAAATACAAATTAGGGGCGAATTTGCCACTCAAAAAGTGTGAATATCGTATTTGCAATTTATTTTTCTTAAGAGTCATATTTCACATCCAAACACAAATTAGGGGCGAATTTGCCACTCAAAAAGTGTGAATATCGTATTTGCAATTTATTCTCTTTAAGAGTCATATTTCAAATCCAAATACAAATTAGGGGCAAATTTGCAACTCAAAAAGTGTGAATATCGTATTTGCAACTTATTTTCATTACGAATCATATTTCACCTCGCAATACAAATTAGGAGCAAATTTACCACTCAAAAAGATTGAATATCGTATTTGTAATTTATTTTCCTTAAGAGTCATATTTTACTTCGAAATATAAATTAGGGGCAAATTTGCCACTCAAAAAATGTGAATATTGTATTTGCAATTTATTTTCCTTAAGTGTCATATTTCACATCCAAATACAAATTAGGGGCGAATTTGCTACTCAAAAAGTGTGAATATCGTATTTGCAAATTATTTTCCTTAAGAGTCATATTCCAATTCGAAATACAAATTAGGGGCAAATTTGCCACTCAAAAAGTGTGAAAATGGTATTTGCAATTTATTTTCCTTATGAGTCATATTTCACATCCAAATACAAATTAGGGGCGAATTTGCCACTCAAAAAGTGTGAATATCGTATTTGCAATTTATTTTCTTTAAGAATCATATTTCACCTCCAAATACAAATTAGGAGCAAATTTGCCACTCAAAAAGTGTGAATATCGTATTTGCAATTTCTTTTTCTTAAGAGTCATATTTCACATTCAAATACAAATTAGGGGCGAATTTGCCACTCCAAAAGTGTGAATATCGTATTTGCAATTTATTTTCTTTAAGAGTCATATTTCACATCCAAATACAAATTATGGGCGAATTTGCCGCTCAAAAAGTGTGAATATCGTATTTGCAACTTATTTTCCTTAAGAAACATATTTCACTTCGAAATACAAATTAGGGGCAAATTTGCCACTCAAAAAGTGTGAAAATGGTATTTGCAATTTATTTTCCTAAAAGTCATAATTCACATCCAAATACAAATTAGGGGCGAATTTGCCACTCAGAAAGTGTGAATATCGTATTTGCAATTTATTTTCTTTAAGAGTCATATTTCACCTCCAAATACAAATTAGGGGCAAATTTGACACTCAAAAAGTGTGAATATCGTATTTGCAATTTATTTTTCTTAAGAGTCATATTTCACATCCAAATACAAATTAGGGGCGAATTTGCCACTCAAAAAGTGTGAATATCGTATTTGCAATTTATTTTCTTTAAGAGTTATATTTCACATCCAAATACAAATTAGGGGCAAATTTACCACTCAAAAAGTGTGAATATCGTATTTGCAATTTATTTTCCTTAAGAGTCATATTTGACATCCAAATACAACAAATTAGGGGCAAATTTGCCACTCAAAAAGTGTGAATATCGTATTTGCAATTTATTTTCCTTAAGAGTCATATTTCACATCCAAACACAAATTAGGGGCGAATTTGCCACTCAAAAAGTGTGAATATCGTATTTCCAATTTATTCTCTTTAAGAGTCATATTTCACATCCAAATACAAATTAGGGGCAAATTTGCCACTTAAAAAGTGTGAATATCGTATTTGCAACTTATTTTCATTAAGAATCATATTTCACTTCGCAATACAAATTAGGGGCAAATTTACCACTCAAAAAGTGTGAATATCGTATTTGCAATTTATTTTCCTTAAGAGTCATATTTCACTTCGAAATACAAATTAGGGGCAAATTTGCCACTCAAAAAATGTGAATATCGTATTTGCAATTTATTTTCCTTAAGAGTCATATTTCACATCCAAATACAAATTAGGGGTGAATTTGCTACTCAAAAAATGTGAATATCGTATTTGAAAAATATTTTCCTTAAAAGTCATATTTCACTTCGAAATACAAATTAGGGGCGAATTTGACACTCAAAAAGTGTGAAAATGGTATTTGCAATAAATTTTCCTTATGAGTCATATTTCACATCCAAATACAAATTAGGGGCGAATTTGCCACTCAAAAAGTGTGAATATCGTATTTGCAATTTATTTTCTTTAAGAGTCATATTTCACCTCCAAATACAAATTAGGGGCAAATTTGCCACTCAAAAAGTGTGAATATCGTATTTGCAATTTCTTTTTCTTAAGAGTCATATTTCACATTCAAATACAAATTAGGGGCGAATTTGCCACTCAAAAAGTGTGAATATCGTATTTGCAACTTATTTTCATTTCACATCCAAATACAAATTAGAGGCAAATTTGCCACTCAAAAAGTGTAAATATCGTATTTGCAATTTACTTTCCTTAAGAGTCATATTTCACTTCCAAATACAAATTAGCGGCGAATTTGCCACTCAAAAAGTGTGAATATCGTATTTGCAATTTATTCTCTTTAAGAGTCATATTTCACATCCAAATACAAATTAGGGGCAAATTTGCAACTCAAAAAGTGTGAATATCGTATTTGCAACTTATTTTCATTAAGAATCATATTTCACCTCGCAATACAAATTAGGAGCAAATTTACCACTCAAAAAGTGTGAATATCGTATTTGAAATTTATTTTCCTTAACAGTCATATTTTACTTCGAAATACAAATTAGGGGCAAATTTGCCACTCAAAAAATGTGAATATCGTATTTGCAATTTATTTTCCTTAAGTGTCATATTTCACATCCAAATACAAATTAGGGGCGAATTTGCTACTCAAAAAGTGTGAATATCGTATTTGCAAATTATTTTCCTTAAGAGTCATATTCCAATTCGAAATACAAATTAGGGGCAAATTTGCCACTAATAAAATGTGAATATCGTATTTGCGATTTCTTTTCTTAAGAGTCATATTTCACATTCAAATACAAATTAGGGGCGAATTTGCCACTCAAAAAGTGTGAATATCGTATTTGCAACTTATTTTCATTAAGAGTCATATTTCACTTCGCAATACAAATTAGGGACAAAATTACCACTCAAAAAGTGTGAATATCGTATTTGCAATTTATTTTCCTTAAGAGTCATATTTCACATCCAAATACAAATTAGGGTCAAATTTGCCATTCCAAAAGTGTGAATATCGTATTTGCAATTTATTTTCTTTAACAGTCATATTTCACATCCAAATACAAATTATGGGCGAATTTGCCACTCAAAAAGTGTGAATATCGTATTTGCAACTTATTTTCCTTAAGAGTCATATTTCACTTCGAAATACAAATTAGGGGCAAATTTGCCACTCAAAAAGTGTGAAAATGGTATTTGCAATTTATTTTCCTTAAGAGTCATATTTCACATCCAAATACAAATTAGGGGCGAATTTGCCACTCAGAAAGTGTGAATATCGTATTTGCAATTTATTTTTTTTAAGAGTCATATTTCACCTCCAAATACAAATTAGAGGCGAATTTGCCACTCAAAAAGTGTGAATATCGTATTTGCAACTTATTTTAATTAAGTGTCATATTTCACTTCGAAATACAAATTAGGGGCAAATTTGCCACTCAAAAAATGTGAATATCGTATTTGCAATTTATTTTTCTTAAGAGTCATATTTCACATCCAAATACAAATTAGGGGTGAATTTGCCACTCAAAAAGTGTGAATATCGTATTTGCAACTTATTTTCCTTAAGAGTCATATTTCACTTCGAAATACAAATTAGGGGCAAATTTGCCACTCAAAAAGTGTGAATATCGTATTTGCAATTTATTTTCCTTAAGAGTCATATTTCACATACAAATACAAATTAGGGGTGAATTTGCCACTCAAAAAGTGTGAATATCGTATTTGCAACTTATTTTCCTTAAGAGTCATATTTCACATCCAAATACAAATTAGGGGCGAATTTGCCACTCAAAAAGTGTGAATATCGTATTTGCAACTTATTTTAATTAAGAGTCATATTTCACCTCGCAATACAAATTAGGGGCAAATTTACCACTCAAAAAGTGTGAATATCGTATTTGCAATTTATTTTCCTTAAGAGTCATATTTCACACCCAAATACAAATTAGGGGCGAATTTGCCACTCAAAAAGTGTGAATATCGTATTTGCAATTTATTTTTCTTAAGAATCATATTTCACATCCAAATACAAATTAGGGGCAAATTTGCCACACAAAAAGTGTGAATATCGTATTTTCAACTTATTTTCATTAAGAGTCATATTTCACCTCGCAATACAAATTAGGGGCAAATTTGCCACTCAAAAAGTGTGAGTATCGTATTTGCAATTTATTTTCCTCAAGAATCATATTTCACATACAAATACAAATTAGGGGCAAATTTGCCACACAAAAAGTGTGAATATCGTATTTGCAATTTATTTTCCTTAAGAGTCATATTTCACATCCAAATACAAATTAGGTGCGAATTTGCCACTCAAAAAGTGTAAATGTCGTATTTGCAATTTATTTTCTTTAAGAGTCATATTTCACCTCCAAATACAAATTAGGGGCGAATTTGCCACTAAAAATGTGTGAATATCGTATTTGCAACTTATTTTCATTAAAAGTCATATTTCACTTCGCAATACAAATTAGGGGCAAATTTACCACTCAAAAAGTGTGAATATCATATTTGCAATTTATTTTCCTTAAGAGTCATATTTCACATCCAAATACAACAAATTAGGGGCAAATTTGCCACTCAAAAAGTGTGAATATCGTATTTGCAATTTATTTTCCTTAAGAGTCATATTTCACATCCAAACACAAATTAGGGGCGAATTTGCCACTCAAAAAGTGTGAATATCGTATTTCCAATTTATTCTCTTTAAGAGTCATATTTCACATCCAAATACAACTTAGGGGCAAATTTGCCACTTAAAAAGTGTGAATATCGTATTTGCAACTTATTTTCATTAAGAATCATATTTCACTTCGCAATACAAATTAGGGGCAAATTTACCACTCAAAAAGTGTGAATATCGTATTTGCAATTTATTTTCCTTAAGAGTCATATTTCACTTCGAAATACAAATTAGGGGCAAATTTGCCACTCAAAAAATGTGAATATCGTATTTGCAATTTATTTTCCTTAAGAGTCATATTTCACATCCAAATACAAATTATGGGTGAATTTGCTACTCAAAAAATGTGAATATCGTATTTGCAAAATATTTTCCTTAAAAGTCATATTTCACATCCAAATACAAATTAGGGGCGAATTTACCACTCAAAAAGTGTGAATATCGTATTTGCAATTTATTTTCTTTAAGAGTCATATTTCACCTCCAAATACAAATTAGGGGCAAATTTGCCACTCAAAAAGTGTGAATATCGTATTTGCAATTTCTTTTTCTTAAGAGTCATATTTCAATTCAAATACAAATTAGGGGCGAATTTGCCACTCAAAAAGTGCGAATATCGTATTTGCAACTTATTTTCATTTCGCATCCAAATACAAATTAGGGGCAAATTTACCACTCAAAAAGTGTGAAAATGGTATTTGCAATTTATTTTCCTAAAAGTCATATTTCACATCCAAATACAAATTAGGGGCGAATTTGCCACTCAAAAAGTGTGAATATCGTATTTGCAATTTATTCTCTTTAAGAGTCATATTTCACATCCAAATACAAATTAGGGGCAAATTTGCAACTCAAAAAGTGTGAATATCGTATTTGCAACTTATTTTCCTTAAGAGTCATATTTCACATCCAAATACAAATTAGGTGCGAATTTGCCACTCAAAAAGATTGAATATCGTATTTGTAATTTATTTTCCTTAAGAGTCATATTTTACTTCGAAATATAAATTAGGGGCAAATTTGCCACTCAAAAAATGTGAATATTGTATTTGCAATTTATTTTTCTTAAGTGTCATATTTCACATCCAAATACAAATTAGGGGCGAATTTGCTACTCAAAAAGTGTGAATATCGTATTTGCAAATTATTTTCCTTAAGAGTCATATTCCAATTCGAAATACAAATTAGGGGCAAATTTGCCACTCAAAAAGTGTGAAAATGGTATTTGCAATTTATTTTCCTTATGAGTCATATTTCACATCCAAATACAAATTAGGGGCGAATTTGCCACTCAAAAAGTGTGAATATCGTATTTGCAATTTATTTTCTTTAAGAATCATATTTCACCTCCAAATACAAATTAGGAGCAAATTTGCCACTCAAAAAGTGTGAATATCGTATTTGCAATTTCTTTTTCTTAAGAGTCATATTTCACATTCAAATACAAATTAGGGGCGAATTTGCCACTCCAAAAGTGTGAATATCGTATTTGCAATTTATTTTCTTTAAGAGTCATATTTCACATCCAAATACAAATTATGGGCGAATTTGCCGCTCAAAAAGTTTGAATATCGTATTTGCAACTTATTTTCCTTAAGAAACATATTTCACTTCGAAATACAAATTAGGGGCAAATTTGCCACTCAAAAAGTGTGAAAATGGTATTTGCAATTTATTTTCCTAAAAGTCATATTTCACATCCAAATACAAATTATGGGCGAATTTGCCACTCAGAAAGTGTGAATATCGTATTTGCAATTTATTTTCTTTAAGAGTCATATTTCACCTCCAAATACAAATTAGGGGCAAATTTGACACTCAAAAAGTGTGAATATCGTATTTGCAATTTATTTTTCTTAAGAGTCATATTTCACATCCAAATACAAATTAGGGGCGAATTTGCCACTCAAAAAGTGTGAATATCGTATTTGCAATTTATTTTCTTTAAGAGTCATATTTCACATCCAAATACAACAAATTAGGGGCAAATTTGCCACTCAAAAAGTGTGAATATCGTATTTGCAATTTATTTTCCTTAAGAGTCATATTTCACCTCTAAATACAAATTAGGGGCAAATTTGCCACTCAAAAAGTGTGAATATCGTATTTGCAATTTCTTTTTCTTAAGAGTCATATTTCACATTCAAATACAAATTAGGGGCGAATTTGCCACTCAAAAAGTGTGAATATCGTATTTGCAACTTATTTTCATTTCACATCCAAATACAAATTAGAGGCAAATTTCCACTCAAAAAGTGTAAATATCGTATTTGCAATTTATTTTTCTTAAGAGTTATATTTCACATCCAAATACAAATTAGGGGCAAATTTACCACTCAAAAAGTGTGAATATCGTATTTGCAATTTATTTTCCTTAAGAGTCATATTTCACATCCAAATACAACAAATTAGGGGCAAATTTGCCACTCAAAAAGTGTGAATATCGTATTTGCAATTTATTTTCCTTAAGAGTCATATTTCACCTCTAAATACAAATTAGGGGCAAATTTGCCACTCAAAAAGTGTGAATATCGTATTTGCAATTTCTTTTTCTTAAGAGTCATATTTCACATTCAAATACAAATTAGGGGCGAATTTGCCACTCAAAAAGTGTGAATATCGTATTTGCAACTTATTTTCATTTCACATCCAAATACAAATTAGAGGCAAATTTGCCACTCAAAAAGTGTAAATATCGTATTTGCAATTTATTTTTCTTAAGAGTTATATTTCACATCCAAATACAAATTAGGGCCAAATTTACCACTCAAAAAGTGTGAAAATGGTATTTGCAATTTATTTTCCTAAAAGTCATATTTCACATCCAAATACAAATTAGGGGCGAATTTGCCACTCAGAAAGTGTGAATATCGTATTTGCAATTTATTTTCTTTAAGTGTCATATTTCACCTCCAAATACAAAATAGGGGCAAATTTGACACTCAAAAAGTGTGAATATCGTATTTGCAATTTATTTTCTTTAAGAGTCATATTTCACATCCAAATACAAATTAGGGGCGAATTTGCCACTTAGAAAGTGTGAATATCGTATTTGCAATTTATTTTCTTTAAGAGTCATATTTCACCTCCAAATACAAATTAGGGGCAAATTTGACACTCAAAAAGTGTGAATATCGTATTTGCAATTTATTTTTCTTAAGAGTCATATTTCACATCCAAATACAAATTAGGGGCGAATTTGCCACTCAAAAAGTGTGAATATCGTATTTGCAATTTCTTTTTCTTAAGAGTCATATTTCAATTCAAATACAAATTAGGGGCGAATTTGCCACTCAAAAAGTGCGAATATCGTATTTGCAACTTATTTTCATTTCGCATCCAAATACAAATTAGAGGCAAATTTGCCACTCAAAAAGTGTTAATATCGTATTTGCTATTTATTTTCCTTAAGAGTCATATTTCACATCCAAACACAAATTAGGGGCGAATTTGCCACTCAAAAAGTGTGAATATCGTATTTCCAATTTATTCTCTTTAAGAGTCATATTTCACATCCAAATACAAATTAGGGGCAAATTTGCCACTTAAAAAGTGTGAATATCGTATTTGCAACTTATTTTCATTAAGAATCATATTTCACTTCGCAATACAAATTAGGGGCAAATTTACCACTCAAAAAGTGTGAATATCGTATTTGCAATTTATTTTCCTTAAGAGTCATATTTCACTTCGAAATACAAATTAGGGGCAAATTTGCCACTCAAAAAATGTGAATATCGTATTTGCAATTTATTTTCCTTAAGAGTCATATTTCACATCCAAATACAAATTAGGGGTGAATTTGCTACTCAAAAAATGTGAATATCGTATTTGCAAAATATTTTCCTTAAAAGTCATATTTCACTTCGAAATACAAATTAGGGGCGAATTTGACACTCAAAAAGTTTGAAAATGGTATTTGCAATAAATTTTCCTTATGAGTCATATTTCACATCCAAATACAAATTAGGGTCGAATTTGCCACTCAAAAAGTGTGAATATCGTATTTGCAATTTATTTTCTTTAAGAGTCATATTTCACCTCCAAATACAAATTAGGGGCAAATTTGCTACTCAAAAAGTGTGAATATCGTATTTGCAATTTCTTTTTCTTAAGAGTCATATTTCACATTCAAATACAAATTAGGGGCGAATTTGCCACTCAAAAAGTGTGAATATCGTATTTGCAACTTATTTTCATTTCACATCCAAATACAAATTAGAGGCAAATTTGCCACTCAAAAAGTGTAAATATCGTATTTGCAATTTACTTTCCTTAAGAGTCATATTTCACTTCCAAATACAAATTAGGGGCGAATTTGCCACTCAAAAAGTGTGAATATCGTATTTGCAATTTATTCTCTTTAAGAGTCATATTTCACATCCAAATACAAATTAGGGGCAAATTTGCAACTCAAAAAGTGTGAATATCGTATTTGCAACTTATTTTCATTAAGAATCATATTTCACCTCGCAATACAAATTAGGAGCAAATTTACCACTCAAAAAGTGTGAATATCGTATTTGAAATTTATTTTCCTTAACAGTCATATTTTACTTCGAAATACAAATTAGGGGCAAATTTGCCACTCAAAAAATGTGAATATCGTATTTGCAATTTATTTTCCTTAAGTGTCATATTTCACATCCAAATACAAATTAGGGGCGAATTTGCTACTCAAAAAGTGTGAATATCGTATTTGCAAATTATTTTCCTTAAGAGTCATATTCCAATTCGAAATACAAATTAGGGGCAAATTTGCCACTAATAAAATGTGAATATCGTATTTGCGATTTCTTTTCTTAAGAGTCATATTTCACATTCAAATACAAATTAGGGGCGAATTTGCCACTCAAAAAGTGTGAATATCGTATTTGCAACTTATTTTCATTAAGAGTCATATTTCACTTCGCAATACAAATTAGGGACAAAATTACCACTCAAAAAGTGTGAATATCGTATTTGCAATTTATTTTCCTTAAGAGTCATATTTCACATCCAAATACAAATTAGGGTCAAATTTGCCATTCCAAAAGTGTGAATATCGTATTTGCAATTTATTTTCTTTAACAGTCATATTTCACATCCAAATACAAATTATGGGCGAATTTGCCACTCAAAAAGTGTGAATATCGTATTTGCAACTTATTTTCCTTAAGAGTCATATTTCACTTCGAAATACAAATTAGGGGCAAATTTGCCACTCAAAAAGTGTGAAAATGGTATTTGCAATTTATTTTCCTTAAGAGTCATATTTCACATCCAAATACAAATTAGGGGCGAATTTGCCACTCAGAAAGTGTGAATATCGTATTTGCAATTTATTTTTTTTAAGAGTCATATTTCACCTCCAAATACAAATTAGAGGCGAATTTGCCACTCAAAAAGTGTGAATATCGTATTTGCAACTTATTTTAATTAAGTGTCATATTTCACCTCGCAATACAAATTAGGGGCAAATTTACCACTCAAAAAGTGTGAATATCGTATTTGCAATTTATTTTCTTAAGAGTCATATTTCACATCCAAATACAAATTAGGGGCAAATTTGCCACTCAAAAAATGTGAATATCGTATTTGCAACTTATTTTCCTTAAGAGTCATATTTCACTTCGAAATACAAATTAGGGGCAAATTTGCCACTCAAAAAGTGTGAATATCGTATTTGCAATTTATTTTCCTTAAGAGTCATATTTCACACCCAAATACAAATTAGGGGCGAATTTGCCACTCAAAAAGTGTGAATATCGTATTTGTAATTTATTTTTCTTAAGAGTCATATTTCACATCCAAATACTGTAGGTTCCATATACGGACCAAATCGAGTAGTTTTACTTGCGTATTCAAAGCGGAAATCAAACACACAAATATATGCTAGATTAACACAACCAATGACCAAAACACAAGTGTATAACTTTGTATATAAAGAGATGGTAACAATACATACACTTTGACAAACACACAATAATCAAAATAACACACACTAGTATTTTTCTCTCTGAGTTTGGAGGTGTTATGTGTGTGTTTTGTGTTGAGGCTTATTAAACAGAAACTGGCGAGCCTCTATTTATAGCCTGGACCAAACTGTATGCGACACAAGCTTTGTGTCGCATGAAGGCTTATGCGACATAAGCATTGTGTCGCATGAGATGATTCTGCGACACAATCCTTGTGTCGCATATAGTGCTTCTGCGACACAGTGCTTGTGTCGCATGATGACAGAAACTGTAAATAAACTAGAACTTAAACAATTCAATACGTAATTACAATTTCGACACGATTACAGACTGAGACCAACTGACAGACACACATTGATGTACCAACAAACTCCCCCGTGTCTTCAGCTTGGTCTTCGAAAAATTCTTCAATTTTCTTCAGTCTTCAAACCCATCCTGGTGGAAAGTTTCCACCAGCGTGTATGCCGTAGGTGAAGCATATATCAACAATTTTCTGAAATCGTTTCGCTAAAACAGAGTTGAACTCGTTTCCTGGATTGTAGCGAATCCGATTGTCGAATAGCTTCTTCATGTCATCTCTTGACAGATTAATCAAGCTCATTGGGTCAAATATTCTGAAGTTAGCTTTTCGTAGACCCCACAAAGATCCTGTCTGAGGCTCTGAATCTGGTACAAAAACTAAGACGGCTTCGCCAGTGTGAGCATCCAGTTCCCAGTAATGAAAACGTTTCAGTAGATTGAATGGAACTGTTTCCAGAGCTATTTCAGTCAGACATTTAGCAGGCGGATAGTGAACTTTTACAATTGGCTGCTTGGTCTTTGGATCGAGCTTCTTCTTGAACGTGTACCTTGTACCCAGTACTGGTTTGACATAATGGTA
This sequence comes from Helichrysum umbraculigerum, assembly GCA_949592205.1. Classification (NCBI taxonomy): domain Eukaryota; kingdom Viridiplantae; phylum Streptophyta; class Magnoliopsida; order Asterales; family Asteraceae; genus Helichrysum; species Helichrysum umbraculigerum. The sequence continues at coordinate 101,338,032 of CATIUR010000001.1, forward strand.
TTTCTTTCGTTTAATTTCCTCACGCATGACCTTTTGAATAACATCTGCAACTCCATCATCGTGAGGATTTATCAACTGAAGCTGAGTAAGACGAACGATGTCATGCTTTGGCAATGTACTCAATATCCTCAGTGATCGACGAAAGTACTGGATACCATCAAGTCTTTTAATCATCAACCTTCCTTTGCTCACCTTCCAGCTTTTTATCAGGCCTGTATAATTACCACCAACCTGATATTTCTTGCATGTAACTGGAGCAGGTTCTGGATTTTTTCCTTTTGGAAACCAGTTGTCCCTTTCTCTAATGGGCATTTCTTTGTCAAAAGATACACATTCAGATGTGTCAAGAGGGAAAATGTCATTGTAATTTGTCGTTTCTCGAACAGGGACAGGTTGTGCTTGTGAAGAACTGGAGGGTGCAGAAGATTCTTGAGCAGGACCAGGTTGAGAAGTAGATCCTGGAACGTAATTGAATGCTGGCCCTGACTCATCGTCTGAAGAATCAGATAATACAACACCCTCTTGAGGATAGTCTGGACAATCAGAATATTCTTCATCAGGATTAAGCTCTTCTCGTTCAACATCAACATCATCGTCATTATCAGCTGAGTTGAAGTCAAAATGTTCTTCAGGCGCACGATCGTCATCGTCAACCGCAGATTGAAAGTAAGTCAGATTACAATACGTGTAATCTACAGCTAACGGTTTTGGTTGCCCTGGTTGCTCAATAATATACTCAAGAATAAGAGTTGTTTCATTAAATTCAGAAGCATTTACATTTTCAGGATTTACATTTTCTTCGCCTTCGGCGGAAACCCTAGGAATTGATTCTAAGGCCGGTTGGGCTGTCTCCCCCGAAGCAATAGCTTGGGTTTCCAGCTGCAGAACCTTTGTCTTCAATTCTTCATTCTCTTTCTCCAAGCGAGAGATCCTAGCATCCTGAGCTTCAGAAACTGATGCTTGAGCTTCCATAGTCTGCTGCATCTTTTCAATCTTTGACAGGAGCTCCTGAATGACAGCTGGATGAGGAGTGATTGGAGTTTCAGTCCTTAGGGGCTCAGAAGATGTGGAAGTGGAAGTGCGGGAACGTCTGACCAGAGGATTCAAATCAGCAATGTCAGAAACATCTCGAGGCCTTTTTCCTCTGGTAGAAGATTCAGGGAGTGGAGAAGAAGGCTGATAATTATCGATCTCAAGATCAAGATCTACCAACTCTGGATCAGCTACAACAGGCTGAACTGGCGGTTGTTGAGCTGGAGGTTGTTGAACCGGAGGCTGCTGAACGGGAGGCTGTTGAACGGGTGGCTGCTGAACCGGAGGCTGTTGTACTGGGGGCCTCGGGATTTGAGGTTGCTGAGCAGGTGGATCATTAAATTGTTCGCCTGGAGGAGGTACATAATCAGGATCCACAATGTGACCGAACAACGCAACCTCACGTTCCGGTGCTTCGCCTGACTTCGCAAACTTTGTACAAGCAGTATAAATTCTGGTATTCATTGGCATTTGCGCGTAGGTAAAAGAGTTGATCACTGGAAGATCCGAGTGCAAATGGTTGAGTAACAGCTGAGTGAATCGGGGATACAACGCCCATTTGTCTTTATTATCCAAAGCGTTGTTCACAAAACCACTGAAGATATATCCTGAGAAGTTGAAGGGCTTGTTGTATATGAGGGCAAGAATAGCAGAGGCAGTCGCAAATTTCATCCCTTCGAGACCTGCCTTGCGACTGGATAAGCACACAATGACGATGTGAGCCAGATACCTCCAAACCTTTGTCATATAGGTTTTCTTGTACTGATCAACTGGAATGTCTTGATAACCAATCGATCGCATGCCCTGAGCAATAGCAGCTGAAGAAAACTGGGTGATCATGTCAGAATTATCACCGAATTCGAAGAAATCTCGAATAAGCTGCTCAGAGAAGATGACTTGGCGGCCGCGGACAGTAGAAATGATCCTAGTATCAGCTTCATCATAGTTTACCACCGCATTATCCCAAAACTCGGTAATGTGATTTGTCAGGATCCGAGTATCTGCAGTGATAGCTTTGTAAATACGCGAGCGTTGAAGAAATGAGATCATTGGGCGATACGGGCGGGAAGTCTCGACCGTTGTATTCATGAACGCCACAATGTTGTGACGTGGCTCCCAGAAGTATTTAGAGATATCGATCTCGGGGAGTGCTGGAGCAGCTGGAGCAGCTTGAGCAGCTTGAGCAGGTTGTTCAGCCATTTCTACAAAAATAACAGTAATACAGCCAAAACTCGAAATGCGTTAGCGTTAGTACAAAAAAAAATAATTCGCGTTTTATTTTTACAAAAGTTCTGCGACACAACAGTTGTGTCGCATGAGGTTCATACGACATAAGGACTGTGTCGTATAAGAATAATACGACATAAGGCTTGTGTCGTATGACACGTGTCACGCGGACAGCATTTCCCCTGCATTTAGCAATAATTGAGAAATTAATCTCGAATGCGACATAGTCGCTGTGTCGTATGGTGTGTCGTATAAAGTGGGTACGACATAACGTTTGTGTCGTATAAAGATACGACATAAGAACCGGTTATCAATACGACATAAAAACCAAGTATCTATGCGACATAACGACTATGTCGTATGTTATGTCGCAAAGATGAACAGCAAAGCAAACCCAGATTCGATCGATGAAACATTTTGGGGTTTTCAAAATCCAGACATACCCTAGGGTTCGTACACAATAGGGGATCAAAAATATGTATTTATCTAACCCTAATAACCCCTAAACCCTAAATAATTTAACGAAAAACCGAAACCCTAAAAACGTAATACGGGTCGATCGAATTCAGGACATAATACGCGATAAAAACACGAAAGAATTATACCTAAGGATGCGTAAACTGATGATGAACAAGAATCGAGCAACAAAACGCGAAGAAAAGCCTTCGAAATCACGAATCCGATCGAAAAACGCTTGTGTCGCAAAATCGCCTTTATGTCGTATAGTTTGTGTCGTGAAAGATTTGAAAACGTAAATGATTATGTCGTATGTTGTGAATAGTTATCCCTGACCCGCATACGACATAGTATACGACACAAACAAAACTGACAAATACGACACAGGCGTTGTGTCGTATAACAGTAGTACGACACAGTGGTTGTGTCGCACGGGACACAAAGCAGAATTTGAAGATTTTAAAAAATTTTAATTTCGATGCCGATTCGGATTTTGATTTTAGAATTTTCGCAAAGAAGATGATTTGTGACTAAAAAAAAATTAAAAAGAAAAAAATACAATTTAAAGAATATTAAAGAGATAAAACTAAATATAAACATAAAATAAAAGAAACAAATACAACTAAAAGCGAGAAATTTATAAAATCGTTTTGGTGACGGAGTTGAGATACTGGTTAGGGATCATACCGAAATAACATGCAATTATTAGGAATAGAAAGAGTTATTTCGATTATCAGTATATTTGTCCACTTTAAATTTACGTGGCACATTTAAAACACGTTTTATAAAAATTATTTCAAGACGATTATCGATATTGTTTATCCACTTAAGCATGTTACAACCGAGTTTGTGGAGTTAACCTTTTATTGTTAGAATGTATAAGTCTCTGTGGCACCCACCATTGATATACCCCTATACTCTAGACAATAACATAGTTTCCATATTTAGAAAGAATAAAGAAAGATCATTTTTAAGAATCAGGCTAGAGTTGACAGGTCAGTACAGAAGTACAGCAAAGCAACCTAACATGATTCAAGTATAATCACAACCAATCGCAGTCAAACTGAAGTTGGAGTTTCCCAAACAGCGACCTTGGTTAGTATGATTTAGGATTAAGCAAAACCGATCGCAGTCAAACTGGATTTGGAGTTTCCCAAACAGCGACCTTGTTCAGTATCATTAAGAATTTTCAAGTGCATTGACCTGTAATTGCTTAACCCCAAGTTTATAGTAACTGTTACCAGTTCTGTACTTTCGTACAACAGAAGCAACAACCAGCATAAACTCCCAAATGATTTCAGATAAAAGTTCCAAAGATAGAAATATGTTAAGCTACGTTAAGGAATTAAGACATTGAGTCGTACATCATACGGAGTTTACCACAAGATAATAGACACATATTTAAATGATTTCTTAATAACCCAGAGACAGGTGTGTATCATGCCTACCGGTACATCGCATGATGAAGACAATTTTCATAAAAACAGTTTTAAGTGTGTCAGATAAACCTACTGACACATCAAAGATAAAACTTAAAATTCCATTTTGTGCATGTCACTCGATGTACTATCATATCCCAAGTTGTTTACAGACTCAACTCAACGTCTATTTTAAAAATGTAGCAACCATTGCATTTCCTTGATACTAACGAGTATAAAGAGTGGCGGTTGCCCCTTTTTTTTTTTTTTTTTTTTTTTTACCAAAGAAAAGCAGATAAACTGTACAGAAAATAAGTCACAAATCATTTCTTGAGATCAAGGGAAATCATCCCTATCATATCCACAAGTTCGTTGAAACGAGCACGCGAAAAAGCTTTAGTGAATAAGTCGGCCTTTTGCTTAAGGGTATCTATGTGAATGAGGTCAATTAAATGTTTCTCATAGCAATCTCGTATGAAGTGAAACCTGATCTCTATGTGCTTGGTCTTAGAGTGTTGAACGGGATTGCGAATAATAGATATAGCAGCAGTATTATCAATATGAATAGGAGTCAAAGTAAGAAGTAACCCATAGTCACGCAATTGATGTTGAATCCACAAAATCTGTGAACAACAGCTTGCAGCAGCAATGTATTCAGCTTCCGCTGTTGAGGTGGAAACTGTGGTCTGCTTCTTACACTGCCAAGACACCAGTCGAGAACCGAGGTATTGGCATCCTCCTGTAGTTGACTTTTTATCCGAATTGCAGCCGCCATAATCAGAATCAGAATAGGCAGTGAGAGCGAAATTTTTCTCATTTGAGTACCATAGACCAAGTGATGGTCTATATTTGAGGTAACCAAAAATTCGCTTCACAGCCTTCATGTGAGAAACTTTGGGCTTTGATTGATATCTGGAACAGATAGACACAGCAAACACAATATCTGGTCTGGATGCAGTGAGATACATCAATGATCCTATCATAGAACGATAGTCCCGCTCCTTGCAATCTTCTTCGTGTTCAGCGGGTCCGAGTTTGTGATCAGTTTCAATGGGAGTACCATATGGCTTACAGTCATGGAGTTCATACCGAGTCAACATGTCATTGACATATTTGGACTGATGAATGTAGAAACCCTTGTCAGACTGCTCAACCTGTACACCTAGAAAGAACTTAAGTTCTCCCATGGCACTCATCTCAAACTCGGACTTCATAATCTTCTCGAAGTCTCTGCACAAAGAATCATTTGTTGAACCAAATATGATGTCGTCCACGTAAACCTGCACAAGTAACAAATCTTTTCCAACCCTTTTTATGAAGAGAGTGCTATCAATTTGGCCTCGTGAGAAGCCATTTCTCGTGAGATGATTTGCCAACCTCGCATACCAAGCTCTTGGAGCTTGATGAAGACCATATAATGCCTTGCCTAACTTGCACACATAATCAGGATGGTTTGGATCTTCAAAACCAGGAGGTTGCAAGACATACACATCCTTCAAAACCTCTCCATACAGAAATGCGCTCTTGACATCGAGTTGATAAACCCGAATACTTTTAAATGTCGCATAGGCCAGAAAAATGCGAATGGACTCCAATCTTGCAACTGGAGCAAACACATCATCATAGTCCAAACCCTCAATCTGAGTAAAACCTTGAACAACCAGCCGAGCCTTATTCCGAATAACTACGCCTCTGTCATCTTTCTTCACACGATAAACCCAGCGAGTTCCAATTGGATCTACATCCATTGGTAAAGGAACCAACTCCCAGACATCAAGCTTTTTGAATTGATTCAATTCTTCCTGCATAGCCTCAACCCAGTATGGATCTTTCAAAGCTTCAGCAATTTTCTTTGGTTCATGCTGAGACAAGAAGCATTCTTCCAATTCTTCTTCAACACAGGCAAAATTGGCAGATGAAGATTCTTCACGGACTTCATTAGCAGCAGATTGATGCCTAGTTAAGACACCTTGTTGAAGATCACCAATGATGTTTTCAGAGGGGTGAGTAGAATGAATTCTAAGCTGAGGAATCGGATCAGGCACAATGATTGAATCCAAATTTGACAGATCACCTCCAGGATTTTCAATTTCAACTGAGCTATTAGTGGCAGTATCCTCATTGTCAATTGGTGTGACAATATCGGTTTCAGTTTGAGGATTAGATTCAGAAGCCACTTGATCAACATCGGAGGGATTGTCATCATTGACAACATTCTCAGGAGGTACTACTCTAGAATTGGAGATTGAGTCGTCAGAGGTAAGATCCAATCCATGAAGTAGAGACGCCACCTGTTCTTCTTCACTAAATTTGGGAAGATTGAAAGAGTCCACCAACTTATCATACTCAAACAAGGAATCAGGTCCCTTGCCTTTTGGAGAATCAGTATATTTCATAAACCTTACTTCAAAATGTTCTTCTATTCTCCCAGTAGACTTGTTGAAAACTCTTTTATTTGGAGAGTTCACAGAATATCCCAAAAATAACCCATCGACTGATTTTTCATCAAATTTGCCTACCGAGTCCTTAGTAATTAAAATTGAGCAAGGACACCCGAAAGGCTCAAGAAACTTCAAATTTGGTTTGCGATTATTCAGCAATTCGTAACATGTTTTCTTTCGCTTTTTAACAAACGAAACCCTATTTAACACATAGCAGGCAGTGTTAACAGCCTCTGCCCAAAAAGTGGTTGGCAGATGCGCATCAGACAACATAGTTCTTGCTGCCTCAATGATTGTCCTATTCTTTCTTTCAGCTACTCCATTTTGCTGAGGAGTACGAGCAGCACTAAACTGATGAAAGATTCCTTTTCGAAGACAATACATTTCCAAAGTTCTGTTCTTGAATTCTGTTCCATTATCACTGCGCAGTTTCTTGATTTTCAGATTACACAGATTTTCCAGTCTGTCGAATAAGTAAGTTAAAGTATCAGCTGTTTCATCCTTTCCAGCCAAGAAATATACCCAAGAAAACCTTGAGTAATCATCAGTGACAACCAGACAGTATGATTTTCCTCCAATACTTTTCTTATTCACAGGACCGAACAGATCCATGTGAAGCAACTCCAATGGAGATTCAATAGAGTTCACCTGCTTAGACTTATGGAACTTCTTGTGTTGTTTCCCTTTGAGACAGGAAACGCATTCATCATCTGTTACGAATGACTTTTTAGGCACACCTAACACAAGATCATTATTAACAAGATAATTCATTCTGCGAAAATGAATATGTCCCATTCGTCTGTGCCAAAGCAGTGAATCTTTAGAAGATGCTTTTGATAGCAAACAAGTATGCTCCTTGGTAATCACAGTTTGCATATCCAAAATGTACGAGTTGCGTACACGGGGTGCTCTCAGTAACACCCATTCCTCGGGAATAACAAATCCCGGTTTCAAAATCAAACATTCAACATCTGTAAATGCGGTAGTGAACTTCTTGTCGCAGACTTGAGAAACACTGATCAGATTGTGTTGCAGTTCCTCGACATAGTTCACTTTATCAAAACTTACTTGCCCATTAGAAAGAGTACCCTGGCCCGTGATATTACCACCTGTATCTCCCGCAAAAGCAACATGTCCTCCTCGATATGGTTTCACATCAGACAGAAGGGACATGTCACCAGTCATGTGCCGTGAGCAGCCACTATCCACATACCATTTACTTCTTTGTATATGATCTGACTGCTACAGCACAACATAGAGAGAAAGTTAGTTAGAAATGGAGACCCAGGCCTTTACAGACTTGGGTACTCCAGAGACCTCATCAATAATAACTACATCAGTTAAAACTTTGTTTTTCAATAAATCAGGTGCAATTCCTGATGCAGTATTACTTGATGATGAGTCATTTAACGACTCTTTTGGTCTCCAAATTTTCACAGGAACAACAGTGGGTTGCTTGTTAACATTGTCAGGCTGTTTAACCGGAGGTTTACTAGGCCTAGCAGCATTAACTTTTGGGATAGAAGTATGAGAGAGTGAACCCTTCTTTGAAAAAGATTTAACAGATGAATTTTTGTAAACAGAATTTCTGGGAACACCTTTTGAAAACTTCTTTCTCAAAAGCAACGGGCATTGACTAATCAAGTGACCTTGTTTCTTACAGTAGAAACATGATCGTCTTTCCCTAAAGGTTCGGTCATTACTGCCTAAATATTGAGGTGAGACAGGTAACTTTTGTGAGCACGTTGAGGTGGATGCCCCAGAATGTGAAACAGAAAGTTTAACAGAGTTCTTAAGTGATTTGACATTAATATTCTGTATCTCTTTCCTTTTATGTTCAGCCTTAACCTTAGTATTCATTGGAAAAGTTTCATCATCTGATTCAGTAGTGAGAATGTGATGTTCAGGCTTAATGTTTTTCTTTTCACATTGAGGCACAAACTTACAGGGAACATCCTCAACTTCGACCTTTTCTTCAATAGTTTTTAAGGGAGCAGGCGAAAAACTACCAAAGGGGGTAAACTTGACGGTTCCTGAGGGGGTAAACCTAACAGGTTCAAAAGGCTTCACAGGTTCAGTCTTAATTGTCTTAGGTTTCTTCTTATCATGGTTAACTTCTATGTTGGCTTTATAGAATTCAGGCAACTTAAACGGAGTCAAACTAACAGGTTCACATACAGGCATAGCTACTTTCTTAACAACAGGTTCATTAACTGATATTTCAATGGGCTTTGCATCTACTAAAGCAGTAGGCACAAAATCTTTAATTTCATCCTTAGACGGTCTACACAAATTCACATCTAAAGACGGAGGTGGTTGATTATGATAACCATAACCGGACTTATCTTTAGAACTAGTTCTACCCGTCTGCAGGATATCAGTAAAGACCATGGCTGAAGTGTTGATATTCTTGAGTTTTCGTTGCAAATCAACAGCTTTGGCTTGAGAGTCAGCCAATTCCTTTTTCAAATGAGCAATCATTTTTAAGTAACTGTCAATTTCATCTTGATTACTGAAAATTAGAGCTTTCAGCTCCTTTTTATCTTCAATAAGTTGATTAATGTTACTTTCAAAGTGTTTCTCATTAATTTTTAAAACTTTGTTTGCTTCCATCAAATTCAAGATATCTGACTTCAAGTTGTCATTATGTTCCATAAGCCCATTTACTTTACCAGTTAAACTAATACATGAATCACAGGTAAATTTAGCAAATGGTACCTCATTGTTGATAGCCATGAAACATTGTTCTTGAGTTTCATGAGCAGAAAAATCATAAGCATCTCCATCCTCAATCAACAATGCAGCCTTAGCAGTAGTATGCTCAATCTGTTTTGGAACAACAGATGGTTTAGTGAAACCCGAAGCAGGTTGTCTTCCTTTCTCACATTCACGGGCAAAGTGTCCAAGATTCTGACACTTATAACACTTGATTTTGCTTTTATCGAATCCCGTTGGTGTTCGGTCAGCTGCATCTTCAAGAGATCTCTTTCCAGTTCGTCTTAGATAGTTTTTGGCTCTACGAGTGAGCATAGCCATATTCCATCTAATGTCGATCCTTTCTAACTCATCGGGATCAACCTGATTGAAGTCTTCATCAGTCAGTTCCAATGTACTGACTCTTTTAGAAAGAAAGTCTTCATATGATGACAAGAAAGCAGTAAACATGGCTGCATGTTCATCAGTGGTTGCAGAAGTAGGAACAGATGGTGATGAACATGTACTGCTTGAAGAAGCATTATAAGCTGGTAGGGCTGAAAATGTTCCTACAGTAGGATTACTGTAAGAGGAGAATCTCTGAGAATTTGTCTCAGCTGAGATGAAAGCTGTTCCACCATGACTTGATTCTGATGCACGAGCAGTAGATCTTGTTTCCTTCTTTTCAATATCCAATGCCCCAGCTTCAAGTTTTCCAATAAGATCATCCAGAGACAATTGCTTTGTTTTTGGATCGCTTTCTAATAACAAAACTCGTGTTTCCCAACTTGATGGCAGAGCAGCTAAAGCCTTTTTGTTAATCTCAGAATTTTTGAGATTATATCCGCCAGCTTGCAGTTCATTTACTGTGCGAGTAAATCTGCAAAGCATGTCTCTGACAGTTTCATTCTTCTGGATATAGAAATAATCAAACTGAGTTTTGACTAATTCCAATTTGCTTTCGATGTACTCAGTGTTGCCACAAAATCTCTTTTCAATTGCAGTCCAAAGATCATAAGCAATAGTTTGTGGAAACATATCCAAAACGTCTGTTGGAAGCGACATAGTAATAGCAGAATGAGTCTTCCGTTCAATTTCCCATGCTTTACGTTCTTCGGTAGTGTATGAACGAACGGGCTTGGGAGGAGGAACACCCATGTGTTCTCCAAGAGCAACAGGTGGAACATAGCGTTCAAGAAGGGCCAACTCCATATCAGGATCGGTGAATAAAACAAACGATATGAACCTTTGTTTCCATGCTCGAAATGGCAAACCCGGTGCAAAATAAGGAGGTTTATTTGCACTACCAATCGTAGCATTATGTTGTAAAACTGCATCAACGCTTTGAAGAGACATGATGAAAATCTGCAAAACAAATTAGAAAAATACACACAAAACAAACTGATTTTTGTCTAAGTCAGGAATTATGCGACACAGTGTTATGTCGCAGAGTACCAATACGACACAATATTTGTGTCGCAGAGTACAGATACGACACAGAAGTAGTGTCGCAGAACTTAATCTGACAGAAGACAAAAATGCGACACAACAGTTATGTCGTATGTTATGTCGCAACTTGTGTCGCAGACCAGTCAAGGTCAAAAAGTGTTATGTCGCAAAGATATGTCGCACGTTATGTCGTAGACAATTTAATGTCGTATTGTTGTGTCGTATGAACAGTTATACGACACAAGCCTTGTGTCGCAAAAGTGCACGTGCAGACAGTTTTTAATCCTACAAAAAGTTTCAATTTTCAAAACAAATCATTACACACCAACTACACCATGCTTCATCAGACTGATTTCTCAAACTTTTAAGCAAAATGATTACTAGCTTTTCACCAACCAAATCAACAACAAAAATCTTTGAAGATTAACAACCAAATATGATCAAAATAACCCTTTTTGAACCAAGAACATCAAGAACACCAAGAACATTTAAAAACATAAATTATGAAAATAATGTTTTTGGACCAAAATCTAGCACCAAACTAACTCGAAACCACAACTCAAGAGTATGTGGCTCTGATACCAATTGTAGGTTCCATATACGGACCAAATCGAGTAGTTTTACTTGCGTATTCAAAGCGGAAATCAAACACACAAATATATGCTAGATTAACACAACCAATGACCAAAACACAAGTGTATAACTTTGTATATAAAGAGATGGTAACAATACATACACTTTGACAAACACACAATAATCAAAATAACACACACTAGTATTTTTCTCTCTGAGTTTGGAGGTGTTATGTGTGTGTTTTGTGTTGAGGCTTATTAAACAGAAACTGGCGAGCCTCTATTTATAGCCTGGACCAAACTGTATGCGACACAAGCTTTGTGTCGCATGAAGGCTTATGCGACATAAGCATTGTGTCGCATGAGATGATTCTGCGACACAATCCTTGTGTCGCATATAGTGCTTCTGCGACACAGTGCTTGTGTCGCATGATGACAGAAACTGTAAATAAACTAGAACTTAAACAATTCAATACGTAATTACAATTTCGACACGATTACAGACTGAGACCAACTGACAGACACACATTGATGTACCAACAAATACAAATTAGGGGCAAATTTGCCACACAAAAAGTGTGAATATCGTATTTTCAACTTATTTTCATTAAGAGTGATATTTCACCTCGCAATACAAATTAGGGGCAAATTTGCCACTCAAAAAGTGTGAGTATCGTATTTGCAATTTATTTTCCTCAAGAATCATATTTCACATACAAATACAAATTAGGGGCAAATTTGCCACACAAAAAGTGTGAATATCGTATTTGCAATTTATTTTCCTTAAGAGTCATATTTCACATCCAAATACAAATTAGGTGCGAATTTGCCACTCAAAAAGTGTAAATGTCGTATTTGCAATTTATTTTCTTTAAGAGTCATATTTCACCTCCAAATACAAATTAGGGGCAAATTTGACACTCAAAAAGTGTGAATATCGTATTTGCAATTTATTTTTCTTAAGAGTCATATTTCACATCCAAATACAAATTAGGGGCGAATTTGCCACTCAAAAAGTGTGAATATCGTATTTGCAACTTATTTTCATTAAAAGTCATATTTCACTTCGCAATACAAATTAGGGGCAAATTTACCACTCAAAAAGTGTGAATATCATATTTGCAATTTATTTTTCTTAAGAGTCATATTTCACATCCAAATACAACAAATTAGGGGCAAATTTGCCACTCAAAAAGTGTGAATATCGTATTTGCAATTTATTTTCCTTAAGAGTCATATTTCACATCCAAACACAAATTAGGGGCGAATTTGCCACTCAAAAAGTGTGAATATCGTATTTCCAATTTATTCTCTTTAAGAGTCATATTTCACATCCAAATACAACTTAGGGGCAAATTTGCCACTTAAAAAGTTTGAATATCGTATTTGCAACTTATTTTCATTAAGAATCATATTTCACTTCGCAATACAAATTAGGGGCAAATTTACCACTCAAAAAGGGTGAATATCGTATTTGCAATTTATTTTCCTTAAGAGTCATATTTCACTTCGAAATACAAATTAGGGGCAAATTTGCCACTCAAAAAATGTGAATATCGTATTTGCAATTTATTTTCCTTAAGAGTCATATTTCACATCCAAATACAAATTATGGGTGAATTTGCTACTCAAAAAATGTGAATATCGTATTTGCAAAAAGGGTGAATATCGTATTTGCAAAATATTTTCCTTAAAAGTCATATTTCACATCCAAATACAAATTAGGGGCGAATTTGCCACTCAAAAAGTGTGAATATCGTATTTGCAATTTATTTTCTTTAAGAGTCATATTTCACCTCCAAATACAAATTAGGGGCAAATTTGCCACTCAAAAAGTGTGAATATCGTATTTGCAATTTCTTTTTCTTAAGAGTCATATTTCAATTCAAATACAAATTAGGGGCGAATTTGCCACTCAAAAAGTGTGAATATCGTATTTGCAACTTATTTTCATTTCGCATCCAAATACAAATTAGAGGCAAATTTGCCACTCAAAAAGTGTTAATATCGTATTTGCTATTTATTTTCCTTAAGAGTCATATTTCACATCCAAATACAAATTAGGGGCGAATTTGCCACTCAAAAAGTGTGAATATCGTATTTGCAATTTATTCTCTTTAAGAGTGATATTTCACATCCAAATACAAATTAGGGGTAAATTTGCAACTCAAAAAGTGTGAATATCGTATTTGCAACTTATTTTCATTACGAATCATATTTCACCTCGCAATACAAATTAGGAGAAAATTTACCACTCAAAAATATTGAATATCGTATTTGTAATTTATTTTCCTTAAGAGTCATATTTTACTTCGAAATATAAATTAGGGGCAAATTTGCCACTCAAAAAATGTGAATATTGTATTTGCAATTTATTTTCCTTAAGTGTCATATTTCACATCCAAATACAAATTAGGGGCGAATTTGCTACTCAAAAAGTGTGAATATCGTATTTGCAAATTATTTTCCTTAAGAGTCATATTCCAATTCGAAATACAAATTAGGGGCAAATTTGCCACTCAAAAAGTGTGAAAATGGTATTTGCAATTTATTTTCCTTATGAGTCATATTTCACATCCAAATACAAATTAGGGGGGAATTTGCCACTCAAAAAGTGTGAATATCGTATTTGCAATTTATTTTCTTTAAGAGTCATATTTCACCTCCAAATACAAATTAGGGGCAAATTTGCCACTCAAAAAGTGTGAATATTGTATTTGCAATTTCTTTTTCTTAAGAGTCATATTTCACATTCAAATACAAATTAGGGGCGAATTTGCCACTCCAAAAGTGTGAATATCGTATTTGCTATTTATTTTCTTTAAGAGTCATATTTCACATCCAAATACAAATTATGGGCGAATTTGCCACTCAAAAAGTGTGAATATCGTATTTGCAACTTATTTTCCTTAAGAGTCATATTTCACTTCGAAATACAAATTAGGGGCAAATTTGCCACTCAAAAAGTGTGAAAATGGTATTTGCAATTTATTTTCCTTAAGAGTCATATTTCACATCCAAATACAAATTAGGGGCGAATTTGCCACTCAGAAAGTGTGAATATCGTATTTGCAATTTATTTTTTTTAAGAGTCATATTTCACCTCCAAATACAAATTAGGGGCGAATTTGCCACTCAAAAAGTGTGAATATCGTATTTGCAACTTATTTTAATTAAGTGTCATATTTCACCTCGCAATACAAATTAGGGGCAAATTTACCACTCAAAAAGTGTGAATATCGTATTTGCAATTTATTTTCTTAAGAGTCATATTTCACATCCAAATACAAATTAGGGGCAAATTTGCCACTCAAAAAATGTGAATATCGTATTTGCAACTTATTTTCCTTAAGAGTCATATTTCACTTCGAAATACAAATTAGGGGCAAATTTGCCACTCAAAAAATGTGAATATCGTATTTGCAATTTATATTCCTTAAGAGTCATATTTCACATACAAATACAAATTAGGGGTGAATTTGCCACTCAAAAAGTGTGAATATCGTATTTGCAACTTATTTTCCTTAAAAGTCATATTTCACATCCAAATACAAATTAGGGGCAAATTTGCCACTCAAAAAGTGTGAAAATGGTATTTGCAATTTATTTTCCTTAAGAGTCATATTTCACCTCCAAAAATAAATTAGGGGCAAATTTGACACTCAAAAAGTGTGAATATCGTATTTGCAATTTATTTTTCTTAAGAGTCATATTTCACACCCAAATACAAATTAGGGGCGAATTTGCCACTCAAAAAGTGTGAATATCGTATTTGTAATTTATTTTTCTTAAGAATCATATTTCACATCCAAATACAAATTAGGGGCAAATTTGCCACACAAAAAGTGTGAATATCGTATTTTCAACTTATTTTCATTAAGAGTCATATTTCACCTCGCAATACAAATTAGGGGCAAATTTGCCACTCAAAAAGTGTGAGTATCGTATTTGCAATTTATTTTGCTCAAGAATCATATTTCACATACAAATACAAATTAGGGGAAATTTGCCACACAAAAAGTGTGAATATCGTATTTGCAATTTATTTTCCTTAAGAGTCATATTTCACATCCAAATACAAATTAGGTGCGAATTTGCCACTCAGAAAGTGTGAATATCGTATTTGCAATTTATTTTTTTTAAGAGTCATATTTCACCTCCAAATACAAATTAGGGGCGAATTTGCCACTCAAAAAGTGTGAATATCGTATTTGCAACTTATTTTAATTAAGTGTCATATTTCACCTCGCAATACAAATTAGGGGCAAATTTACCACTCAAAAAGTGTGAATATCGTATTTGCAATTTATTTTCTTAAGAGTCATATTTCACATCCAAATACAAATTAGGGGCAAATTTGCCACTCAAAAAATGTGAATATCGTATTTGCAACTTATTTTCCTTAAGAGTCATATTTCACTTCGAAATACAAATTAGGGGCAAATTTGCCACTCAAAAAATGTGAATATCGTATTTGCAATTTATTTTCCTTAAGAGTCATATTTCACATACAAATACAAATTAGGGGTGAATTTGCCACTCAAAAAGTGTGAATATCGTATTTGCAACTTATTTTCCTTAAAAGTCATATTTCACATCCAAATACAAATTAGGGGCAAATTTGCCACTCAAAAAGTGTGAAAATGGTATTTGCAATTTATTTTCCTTAAGAGTCATATTTCACCTCCAAAAATAAATTAGGGGCAAATTTGACACTCAAAAAGTGTGAATATCGTATTTGCAATTTATTTTTCTTAAGAGTCATATTTCACACCCAAATACAAATTAGGGGCGAATTTGCCACTCAAAAAGTGTGAATATCGTATTTGTAATTTATTTTTCTTAAGAATCATATTTCACATCCAAATACAAATTAGGGGCAAATTTGCCACACAAAAAGTGTGAATATCGTATTTTCAACTTATTTTCATTAAGAGTCATATTTCACCTCGCAATACAAATTAGGGGCAAATTTGCCACTCAAAAAGTGTGAGTATCGTATTTGCAATTTATTTTGCTCAAGAATCATATTTCACATACAAATACAAATTAGGGGAAATTTGCCACACAAAAAGTGTGAATATCGTATTTGCAATTTATTTTCCTTAAGAGTCATATTTCACATCCAAATACAAATTAGGTGCGAATTTGCCACTCAAAAAGTGTAAATGTCGTATTTGCAATTTATTTTCTTTAAGAGTCATATTTCACCTCCAAATACAAATTAGGGGCAAATTTGACACTCAAAAAGTGTGAATATCGTATTTGAAATTTATTTTTCTTAAGAGTCATATTTCACATCCAAATACAAATTAGGGGCGAATTTGCCACTCAAAAAGTGTGAATATCGTATTTGCAACTTATTTTCATTAAAAGTCATATTTCACTTCGCAATACAAATTAGGGGCAAATTTACCACTCAAAAAGTCTGAATATCATATTTGCAATTTATTTTCCTTAAGAGTCATATTTCACATCCAAATACAACAAATTAGGGGCAAATTTGCCACTCAAAAAGTGTGAATATCGTATTTGCAATTTATTTTCCTTAAGAGTCATATTTCACATCCAAACACAAATTAGGGGCGAATTTGCCACTCAAAAAATGTGAATATCGTATTTCCAATTTATTCTCTTTAAGAGTCATATTTCACATCCAAATACAACTTAGGGGCAAATTTGCCACTTAAAAAGTGTGAATATCGTATTTGCAACTTATTTTCATTAAGAATCATATTTCACTTCGCAATACAAATTAGGGGCAAATTTACCACTCAAAAAGTGTGAATATCGTATTTGCAATTTATTTTCCTTAAGAGTCATATTTCACTTCGAAATAGAAATTAGGGGCTAATTTGCCACTCAAAAAATGTGAATATCGTATTTGCAATTTATTTTCCTTAAGAGTCATATTTCACATCCAAATACAAATTATGGGTGAATTTGCTACTCAAAAAATGTGAATATCGTATTTGCAAAATATTTTCCTTAAAAGTCATATTTCACATCCAAATACAAATTAGGGGCGAATTTGCCACTCAAAAAGTGTGAATATCGTATTTGCAATTTATTTTCTTTAAGAGTCATATTTCACCTCCAAATACAAATTAGGGGCAAATTTGCCACTCAAAAAGTGTGAATATCGTATTTGCAATTTCTTTTTCTTAAGAGTCATATTTCAATTCAAATACAAATTAGGGGCGAATTTGCCACTCAAAAAGTGCGAATATCGTATTTGCAACTTATTTTCATTTCGCATCCAAATACAAATTAGAGGCAAATTTGCCACTCAAAAAGTGTTAATATCGTATTTGCTATTTATTTTCCTTAAGAGTCATATTTCACATCCAAATACAAATTTGGGCGAATTTGCCACTCAAAAAGTGTGAATATCGTATTTGCAATTTATTCTCTTTAAGAGTCATATTTCACATCCAAATACAAATTAGGGGCAAATTTGCAACTCAAAAAGTGTGAATATCGTATTTGCAACTTATTTTCATTACGAATCATATTTCACCTCGCAATACAAATTAGGAGAAAATTTACCACTCAAAAAGATTGAATATCGTATTTGTAATTTATTTTCCTTAAGAGTCATATTTTACTTCGAAATATAAATTAGGGGCAAATTTGCCACTCAAAAAATGTGAATATTGTATTTGCAATTTATTTTCCTTAAGTGTCATATTTCACATCCAAATACAAATTAGGGGCGAATTTGCTACTCAAAAAGTGTGAATATCGTATTTGCAAATTATTTTCCTTAAGAGTCATATTCCAATTCGAAATACAAATTAGGGGCAAATTTGCCACTCAAAAAGTGTGAAAATGGTATTTGCAATTTATTTTCCTTATGAGTCATATTTCACATCCAAATACAAATTAGGGGCGAATTTGCCACTCAAAAAGTGTGAATATCGTATTTGCAATTTATTTTCTTTAAGAGTCATATTTCACCTCCAAATACAAATTAGGGGCAAATTTGCCACTCAAAAAGTGTGAATATCGTATTTGCAATTTCTTTTTCTTAAGAGTCATATTTCACATTCAAATACAAATTAGGGGCGAATTTGCCACTCCAAAAGTGTGAATATCGTATTTGCAATTTATTTTCTTTAAGAGTCATATTTTACATCCAAATACAAATTATGGGCGAATTTGCCACTCAAAAAGTGTGAATATCGTATTTGCAACTTATTTTCCTTAAGAGTCATATTTCACTTCGAAATACAAATTAGGGGCAAATTTGCCACTCAAAAAGTGTGAAAATGGTATTTGCAATTTATTTTCCTTAAGAGTCATATTTCACATCCAAATACAAATTAGGGGCGAATTTGCCACTCAGAAAGTGTGAATATCGTATTTGCAATTTATTTTTTTTAAGAGTCATATTTCACCTCCAAATACAAATTAGGGGCGAATTTGCCACTCAAAAAGTGTGAATATCGTATTTGCAACTTATTTTAATTAAGTGTCATATTTCACCTCGCAATACAAATTAGGGGCAAATTTATCACTCAAAAAGTGTGAATATCGTATTTGCAATTTATTTTCTTAAGAGTCATATTTCACATCAAAATACAAATTAGGGGCAAATTTGCCACTCAAAAAATGTGAATATCGTATTTGCAACTTATTTTCCTTAAGAGTCATATTTCACTTCGAAATACAAATTAGGGGCAAATTTGCCACTCAAAAAATGTGAATATCGTATTTGCAATTTATTTTCCTTAAGAGTCATATTTCACATACAAATACAAATTAGGGGTGAATTTGCCACTCAAAAAGTGTGAATATCGTATTTGCAACTTATTTTCCTTAAAAGTCATATTTCACATCCTAATACAAATTAGAGGCAAATTTGCCACTCAAAAAGTGTGAAAATGGTATTTGCAATTTATTTTCCTTAAGAGTCATATTTCACCTCCAAAAATAAATTAGGGGCAAATTTGACACTCAAAAAGTGTGAATATCGTATTTGCAATTTATTTTCCTTAAGAGTCATATTTCACACCCAAATACAAATTAGGGGCGAATTTGCCACTCAAAAAGTGTGAATATCGTATTTGTAATTTATTTTTCTTAAGAATCATATTTCACATCCAAATACAAATTAGGGGCAAATTTGCCACACAAAAAGTGTGAATATCGTATTTTCAACTTATTTTCATTAAGAGTCATATTTCACCTCGCAATACAAATTAGGGGCAAATTTGCCACTCAAAAAGTGTGAGTATCGTATTTGCAATTTATTTTCCTCAAGAATCATATTTCACATACAAATACAAATTAGGGGAAATTTGCCACACAAAAAGTGTGAATATCGTATTTGCAATTTATTTTCCTTAAGAGTTATATTTCACATCCAAATACAAATTAGGTGCGAATTTGCCACTCAAAAAGTGTAAATGTCGTATTTGCAATTTATTTTCTTTAAGAGTCATATTTCACCTCCAAATACAAATTAGGGGCAAATTTGACACTCAAAAAGTGTGAATATCGTATTTGCAATTTATTTTTCTTAAGAGTCATATTTCACATCCAAATACAAATTAGGGGCGAATTTGCCACTCAAAAAGTGTGAATATCGTATTTGCAACTTATTTTCATTAAAAGTCATATTTCACTTCGCAATACAAATTAGGGGCAAATTTACCACTCAAAAAGTGTGAATATCATATTTGCAATTTATTTTCCTTAAGAGTCATATTTCACATCCAAATACAACAAATTAGGGGCAAATTTGCCACTCAAAAAGTGTGAATATCGTATTTGCAATTTATTTTCCTTAAGAGTCATATTTCACATCCAAACACAAATTAGGGGCGAATTTGCCACTCAACAAGTGTGAATATCGTATTTCCAATTTATTCTCTTTAAGAGTCATATTTCACATCCAAATACAACTTAGGGGCAAATTTGCCACTCAAAAAGTGTGAATATCGTATTTGCAATTTCTTTTTCTTAAGAGTCATATTTCAATTCAAATACAAATTAGGGGCGAATTTGCCACTCAAAAAGTGCGAATATTGTATTTGCAACTTATTTTCATTTCGCATCCAAATACAAATTAGAGGCAAATTTGCCACTCAAAAAGTGTTAATATCGTATTTGCTATTTATTTTCCTTAAGTGTCATATTTCATATCCAAATACAAATTAGGGGCGAATTTGCCACTCAAAAAGTGTGAATATCGTATTTGCAATTTATTCTCTTTAAGAGTCATATTTCACATCCAAATACAAATTAGGGGCAAATTTGCAACTCAAAAAGTGTGAATATCGTATTTGCAACTTATTTTCATTACGAATCATATTTCACCTCGCAATACAAATTAGGAGCAAATTTACCACTCAAAAAGATTGAATATCGTATTTGTAATTTATTTTCCTTAAGAGTCATATTTTACTTCGAAATATAAATTAGGGGCAAATTTGCCACTCAAAAAATGTGAATATTGTATTTGCAATTTATTTTCCTTAAGTGTCATATTTCACATCCAAATACAAATTAGGGGCGAATTTGCTACTCAAAAAGTGTGAATATCGTATTTGCAAATTATTTTCCTTAAGAGTCATATTCCAATTCAAAATACAAATTAGGGGCAAATTTGCCACTCAAAAAGTGTGAAAATGGTATTTGCAATTTATTTTCCTTAAGAGTCATATTTCACATCCAAATACAAATTAGGGGCGAATTTGCCACTCAGAAAGTGTGAATATCGTATTTGCAATTTATTTTTTTTAAGAGTTATATTTCACCTCCAAATACAAATTAGGGGCGAATTTGCCACTCAAAAAGTGTGAATATCGTATTTGCAACTTATTTTAATTAAGTGTCATATTTCACCTCGCAATACAAATTAGGGGCAAATTTATCACTCAAAAAGTGTGAATATCGTATTTGCAATTTATTTTCTTAAGAGTCATATTTCACATCCAAATACAAATTAGGGGCAAATTTGCCACTCAAAAAATGTGAATATCGTATTTGCAACTTATTTTCCTTAAGAGTCATATTTCACTTCGAAATACAAATTAGGGGCAAATTTGCCACTCAAAAAATGTGAATATCGTATTTGCAATTTATTTTCCTTAAGAGTCATATTTCACATACAAATACAAATTAGGGGTGAATTTGCCACTCAAAAAGTGTGAATATCGTATTTGCAACTTATTTTCCTTAAAAGTCATATTTCACATCCTAATACAAATTAGAGGCAAATTTGCCACTCAAAAAGTGTGAAAATGGTATTTGCAATTTATTTTCCTTAAGAGTCATATTTCACCTCCAAAAATAAATTAGGGGCAAATTTGACACTCAAAAAGTGTGAATATCGTATTTGCAATTTATTTTCCTTAAGAGTCATATTTCACACCCAAATACAAATTAGGGGCGAATTTGCCACTCAAAAAGTGTGAATATCGTATTTGTAATTTATTTTTCTTAAGAATCATATTTCACATCCAAATACAAATTAGGGGCAAATTTGCCACACAAAAAGTGTGAATATCGTATTTTCAACTTATTTTCATTAAGAGTCATATTTCACCTCGCAATACAAATTAGGGGCAAATTTGCCACTCAAAAAGTGTGAGTATCGTATTTGCAATTTATTTTCCTCAAGAATCATATTTCACATACAAATACAAATTAGGGGAAATTTGCCACACAAAAAGTGTGAATATCGTATTTGCAATTTATTTTCCTTAAGAGTTATATTTCACATCCAAATACAAATTAGGTGCGAATTTGCCACTCAAAAAGTGTAAATGTCGTATTTGCAATTTATTTTCTTTAAGAGTCATATTTCACCTCCAAATACAAATTAGGGGCAAATTTGACACTCAAAAAGTGTGAATATCGTATTTGCAATTTATTTTTCTTAAGAGTCATATTTCACATCCAAATACAAATTAGGGGCGAATTTGCCACTCAAAAAGTGTGAATATCGTATTTGCAACTTATTTTCATTAAAAGTCATATTTCACTTCGCAATACAAATTAGGGGCAAATTTACCACTCAAAAAGTGTGAATATCATATTTGCAATTTATTTTCCTTAAGAGTCATATTTCACATCCAAATACAACAAATTAGGGGCAAATTTGCCACTCAAAAAGTGTGAATATCGTATTTGCAATTTATTTTCCTTAAGAGTCATATTTCACATCCAAACACAAATTAGGGGCGAATTTGCCACTCAACAAGTGTGAATATCGTATTTCCAATTTATTCTCTTTAAGAGTCATATTTCACATCCAAATACAACTTAGGGGCAAATTTGCCACTCAAAAAGTGTGAATATCGTATTTGCAATTTCTTTTTCTTAAGAGTCATATTTCAATTCAAATACAAATTAGGGGCGAATTTGCCACTCAAAAAGTGCGAATATTGTATTTGCAACTTATTTTCATTTCGCATCCAAATACAAATTAGAGGCAAATTTGCCACTCAAAAAGTGTTAATATCGTATTTGCTATTTATTTTCCTTAAGTGTCATATTTCATATCCAAATACAAATTAGGGGCGAATTTGCCACTCAAAAAGTGTGAATATCGTATTTGCAATTTATTCTCTTTAAGAGTCATATTTCACATCCAAATACAAATTAGGGGCAAATTTGCAACTCAAAAAGTGTGAATATCGTATTTGCAACTTATTTTCATTACGAATCATATTTCACCTCGCAATACAAATTAGGAGCAAATTTACCACTCAAAAAGATTGAATATCGTATTTGTAATTTATTTTCCTTAAGAGTCATATTTTACTTCGAAATATAAATTAGGGGCAAATTTGCCACTCAAAAAATGTGAATATTGTATTTGCAATTTATTTTCCTTAAGTGTCATATTTCACATCCAAATACAAATTAGGGGCGAATTTGCTACTCAAAAAGTGTGAATATCGTATTTGCAAATTATTTTCCTTAAGAGTCATATTCCAATTCAAAATACAAATTAGGGGCAAATTTGCCACTCAAAAAGTGTGAAAATGGTATTTGCAATTTATTTTCCTTATGAGTCATATTTCACATCCAAATACAAATTAGGGGCGAATTTGCCACTCAAAAAGTGTGAATATCGTATTTGCAATTTATTTTCTTTAAGAGTCATATTTCACCTCCAAATACAAATTAGGAGCAAATTTGCCACTCAAAAAGTGTGAATATCGTATTTGCAATTTATTTTCCTTAAGAGTCATATTTCACCTCCAAATACAAATTAGGGCGAATTTGCCACTCAAAAAGTGTGAATATCGTATTTGCAACTTATTTTCATTAAGAATCATATTTCACTTCGCAATACAAATTAGGGGCAAATTTACCACTCAAAAAGTGTGAATATCGTATTTGCAATTTATTTTCCTTAAGAGTCATATTTCACTTCGAAATAGAAATTAGGGGCAAATTTGCCACTCAAAAAATGTGAATATCGTATTTGCAATTTATTTTCCTTAAGAGTCATATTTCACATCCAAATAAAAATTATGGGTGAATTTGCTACTCAAAAAATGTGAATATCGTATTTGCAAAATATTTTCGTTAAAAGTCATATTTCACATCCAAATACAAATTAGGGGCGAATTTGCCACTCAAAAAGTGTGAATATCGTATTTGCAATTTATTTTCTTTAAGAGTCATATTTCACCTCCAAATACAAATTAGGGGCAAATTTGCCACTCAAAAAGTGTGAATATCGTATTTGCAATTTCTTTTTCTTAAGAGTCATATTTCAATTCAAATACAAATTAGGGGCGAATTTGCCACTCAAAAAGTGCGAATATCGTATTTGCAACTTATTTTCATTTCGCATCCAAATACAAATTAGAGGCAAATTTGCCACTCAAAAAGTGTTAATATCGTATTTGCTATTTATTTTCCTTAAGTGTCATATTTCACATCCAAATACAAATTAGGGGCGAATTTGCCACTCAAAAAGTGTGAATATCGTATTTGCAATTTATTCTCTTTAAGAGTCATATTTCACATCCAAATACAAATTAGGGGCAAATTTGCAACTCAAAAAGTGTGAATATCGTATTTGCAACTTATTTTCATTACGAATCATATTTCACCTCGCAATACAAATTAGGAGCAAATTTACCACTCAAAAAGATTGAATATCGTATTTGTAATTTATTTTCCTTAAGAGTCATATTTTACTTCGAAATATAAATTAGGGGCAAATTTGCCACTCAAAAAATGTGAATATTGTATTTGCAATTTATTTTCCTTAAGTGTCATATTTCACATCCAAATACAAATTAGGGGCGAATTTGCTACTCAAAAAGTGTGAATATCGTATTTGCAAATTATTTTCCTTAAGAGTCATATTCCAATTCGAAATACAAATTAGGGGCAAATTTGCCACTCAAAAAGTGTGAAAATGGTATTTGCAATTTATTTTCCTTATGAGTCATATTTCACATCCAAATACAAATTAGGGGCGAATTTGCCACTCAAAAAGTGTGAATATCGTATTTGCAATTTATTTTCTTTAAGAGTCATATTTCACCTCCAAATACAAATTAGGAGCAAATTTGCCACTCAAAAAGTGTGAATATCGTATTTGCAATTTCTTTTTCTTAAGAGTTATATTTCACATTCAAATACAAATTAGGGGCGTATTTGCCACTCCAAAAGTGTGAATATCGTATTTGCAATTTATTTTCTTTAAGAGTCATATTTCACATCCAAATACAAATTATGGGCGAATTTGCCACTCAAAAAGTGTGAATATCGTATTTGCAACTTATTTTCCTTAAGAGTGATATTTCACTTCGAAATACAAATTAGGGGCAAATTTGCCACTCAAAAAGTGTGAAAATGGTATTTGCAATTTATTTTCCTAAAAGTCATATTTCACATCCAAATACAAATTAGGGGCGAATTTGCCACTCAGAAAGTGTGAATATCGTATTTGCAATTTATTTTCTTTAAGAGTCATATTTCACCTCCAAATACAAATTAGGGGCAAATTTGCCACTCAAAAAGTGTGAATATCGTATTTGCAATTTCTTTTTCTTAAGAGTCATATTTCAATTCAAATACAAATTAGGGGCGAATTTGCCACTCAAAAAGTGCGAATATCGTATTTGCAACTTATTTTCATTTCGCATCCAAATACAAATTAGAGGCAAATTTGCCACTCAAAAAGTGTTAATATCGTATTTGCTATTTATTTTCCTTAAGTGTCATATTTCACATCCAAATACAAATTAGGGGCGAATTTGCCACTCAAAAAGTGTGAATATCGTATTTGCAATTTATTCTCTTTAAGAGTCATATTTCACATCCAAATACAAATTAGGGGCAAATTTGCAACTCAAAAAGTGTGAATATCGTATTTGCAACTTATTTTCATTACGAATCATATTTCACCTCGCAATACAAATTAGGAGCAAATTTACCACTCAAAAAGATTGAATATCGTATTTGTAATTTATTTTCCTTAAGAGTCATATTTTACTTCGAAATATAAATTAGGGGCAAATTTGCCACTCAAAAAATGTGAATATTGTATTTGCAATTTATTTTCCTTAAGTGTCATATTTCACATCCAAATACAAATTAGGGGCGAATTTGCTACTCAAAAAGTGTGAATATCGTATTTGCAAATTATTTTCCTTAAGAGTCATATTCCAATTCGAAATACAAATTAGGGGCAAATTTGCCACTCAAAAAGTGTGAAAATGGTATTTGCAATTTATTTTCCTTATGAGTCATATTTCACATCCAAATACAAATTAGGGGCGAATTTGCCACTCAAAAAGTGTGAATATCGTATTTGCAATTTATTTTCTTTAAGAGTCATATTTCACCTCCAAATACAAATTAGGAGCAAATTTGCCACTCAAAAAGTGTGAATATCGTATTTGCAATTTCTTTTTCTTAAGAGTTATATTTCACATTCAAATACAAATTAGGGGCGTATTTGCCACTCCAAAAGTGTGAATATCGTATTTGCAATTTATTTTATTTAAGAGTCATATTTCACATCCAAATACAAATTATGGGCGAATTTGCCACTCAAAAAGTGTGAATATCGTATTTGCAACTTATTTTCCTTAAGAGTGATATTTCACTTCGAAATACAAATTAGGGGCAAATTTGCCACTCAAAAAGTGTGAAAATGGTATTTGCAATTTATTTTCCTAAAAGTCATATTTCACATCCAAATACAAATTAGGGGCGAATTTGCCACTCAGAAAGTGTGAATATCGTATTTGCAATTTATTTTCCTTAAGAGTCATATTTCACCTCCAAATACAAATTAGGGCGAATTTGCCACTCAAAAAGTGTGAATATCGTATTTGCAACTTATTTTCATTAAGTGTCATATTTCACCTCGCAATACAAATTAGGGGCAAATTTACCACTCAAAAAGTGTGAATATCGTATTTGCAATTTATTTTCCTTAAGAGTCATATTTCACATCCAAATACAAATTAGTGGCAAATTTACCACTCAAAAAGTGTAAATATCGTATTTGCAATTTATTTTCTTTAAGAGTCATTTTTCACATCCAAATACAAATTAGGGGCAAATTTGCCACTCAAAAAATGTGAATATCGTATTTGCAATTTATTTTCCTTAAGAGTCATATTTCACATCCAAATACAAATTAGGGGCGAATTTGCCACTCAAAAAGTGTGAATATAGTATTTGCAACTTATTTTCCCTAAGAGTCATATTTCAATTCAAATACAAATTAGGGGCGAATTTGCCACTCAAAAAGTGCGAATATCGTATTTGCAACTTATTTTCATTTCGCATCCAAATACAAATTAGAGGCAAATTTGCCACTCAAAAAGTGTTAATATCGTATTTGCTATTTATTTTCCTTAAGTGTCATATTTCACATCCAAATACAAATTAGGGGCGAATTTGCCACTCAAAAAGTGTGAATATCGTATTTGCAATTTATTCTCTTTAAGAGTCATATTTCACCTCCAAATACAAATTAGGGCGAATTTGCCACTCAAAAAGTGTGAATATCGTATTTGCAACTTATTTTCATTACGAATCATATTTCACCTCGCAATACAAATTAGGAGAAAATTTACCACTCAAAAAGATTGAATATCGTATTTGTAATTTATTTTCCTTAAGAGTCATATTTTACTTCGAAATATAAATTAGGGGCAAATTTGCCACTCAAAAAATGTGAATATTGTATTTGCAATTTATTTTCCTTAAGTGTCATATTTCACATCCAAATACAAATTAGGGGCGAATTTGCTACTCAAAAAGTGTGAATATCGTATTTGCAAATTATTTTCCTTAAGAGTCATATTCCAATTCGAAATACAAATTAGGGGCAAATTTGCCACTCAAAAAGTGTGAAAATGGTATTTGCAATTTATTTTCCTTATGAGTCATATTTCACATCCAAATACAAATTAGGGGCGAATTTGCCACTCAAAAAGTGTGAATATCGTATTTGCAATTTATTTTCTTTAAGAGTCATATTTCACCTCCAAATACAAATTAGGGGCAAATTTGCCACTCAAAAAGTGTGAATATCGTATTTGCAATTTCTTTTTCTTAAGAGTCATATTTCACATTCAAATACAAATTAGGGGCGAATTTGCCACTCCAAAAGTGTGAATATCGTATTTGCTATTTATTTTCTTTAAGAGTCATATTTCACATCCAAATACAAATTATGGGCGAATTTGCCACTCAAAAAGTGTGAATATCGTATTTGCAACTTATTTTCCTTAAGAGTCATATTTCACTTCGAAATACAAATTAGGGGCAAATTTGCCACTCAAAAAGTGTGAAAATGGTATTTGCAATTTATTTTCCTTAAGAGTCATATTTCACATCCAAATACAAATTAGGGGCGAATTTGCCACTCAGAAAGTGTGAATATCGTATTTGCAATTTATTTTTTTTAAGAGTCATATTTCACCTCCAAATACAAATTAGGGGCGAATTTGCCACTCAAAAAGTGTGAATATCGTATTTGCAACTTATTTTAATTAAGTGTCATATTTCACCTCGCAATACAAATTAGGGGCAAATTTACCACTCAAAAAGTGTGAATATCGTATTTGCAATTTATTTTCTTAAGAGTCATATTTCACATCCAAATACAAATTAGGGGCAAATTTGCCACTCAAAAAATGTGAATATCGTATTTGCAACTTATTTTCGTTAAGAGTCATATTTCACTTCGAAATACAAATTAGGGGCAAATTTGCCACTCAAAAAATGTGAATATCGTATTTGCAATTTATTTTCCTTAAGAGTCATATTTCACATACAAATACAAATTAGGGGTGAATTTGCCACTCAAAAAGTGTGAATATCGTATTTGCAACTTATTTTCCTTAAAAGTCATATTTCACATCCAAATACAAATTAGGGGCAAATTTGCCACTCAAAAAGTGTGAAAATGGTATTTGCAATTTATTTTCCTTAAGAGTCATATTTCACCTCCAAAAATAAATTAGGGGCAAATTTGACACTCAAAAAGTGTGAATATGGTATTTGCAATTTATTTTTCTTAAAAGTCATATTTCACACCCAAATACAAATTAGGGGCGAATTTGCCACTCAAAAAGTGTGAATATCGTATTTGTAATTTATTTTTCTTAAGAATCATATTTCACATCCAAATACAAATTAGGGGCAAATTTGCCACACAAAAAGTGTGAATATCGTATTTTCAACTTATTTTCATTAAGAGTCATATTTCACCTCGCAATACAAATTAGGGGCAAATTTGCCACTCAAAAAGTGTGAGTATCGTATTTGCAATTTATTTTCCTCAAGAATCATATTTCACATACAAATACAAATTAGGGGAAATTTGCCACACAAAAAGTGTGAATATCGTATTTGCAATTTATTTTCCTTAAGAGTCATATTTCACATCCAAATACAAATTAGGTGCGAATTTGCCACTCAAAAAGTGTAAATGTCGTATTTGCAATTTATTTTCTTTAAGAGTCATATTTCACCTCCAAATACAAATTAGGGGCAAATTTGACACTCAAAAAGTGTGAATATCGTATTTGAAATTTATTTTTCTTAAGAGTCATATTTCACATCCAAATACAAATTAGGGGCGAATTTGCCACTCAAAAAGTGTGAATATCGTATTTGCAACTTATTTTCATTAAAAGTCATATTTCACTTCGCAATACAAATTAGGGGCAAATTTACCACTCAAAAAGTGTGAATATCATATTTGCAATTTATTTTCCTTAAGAGTCATATTTCACATCCAAATACAACAAATTAGGGGCAAATTTGCCACTCAAAAAGTGTGAATATCGTATTTGCAATTTATTTTCCTTAAGAGTCATATTTCACATCCAAACAATTATTAGGGGCGAATTTGCCACTCAAAAAATGTGAATATCGTATTTCCAATTTATTCTCTTTAAGAGTCATATTTCACATCCAAATACAACTTAGGGGCAAATTTGCCACTTAAAAAGTGTGAATATCGTATTTGCAACTTATTTTCATTAAGAATCATATTTCACTTCGCAATACAAATTAGGGGCAAATTTACCACTCAAAAAGTGTGAATATCGTATTTGCAATTTATTTTCCTTAAGAGTCATATTTCACTTCGAAATAGAAATTAGGGGCTAATTTGCCACTCAAAAAATGTGAATATCGTATTTGCAATTTATTTTCCTTAAGAGTCATATTTCACATCCAAATACAAATTATGGGTGAATTTGCTACTCAAAAAATGTGAATATCGTATTTGCAAAATATTTTCCTTAAAAGTCATATTTCACATCCAAATACAAATTAGGGGCGAATTTGCCACTCAAAAAGTGTGAATATCGTATTTGCAATTTATTTTCTTTAAGAGTCATATTTCACCTCCAAATACAAATTAGGGGCAAATTTGTCACTCAAAAAGTGTGAATATCGTATTTGCAATTTCTTTTTCTTAAGAGTCATATTTCAATTCAAATACAAATTAGGGGCGAATTTGCCACTCAAAAAGTGCGAATATCGTATTTGCAACTTATTTTCATTTCGCACCCAAATACAAATTAGAGGCAAATTTGCCACTCAAAAAGTGTTAATATCATATTTGCTATTTATTTTCCTTAAGAGTCATATTTCACATCCAAATACAAATTTGGGGCGAATTTGCCACTCAAAAAGTGTGAATATCGTATTTGCAATTTATTCTCTTTAAGAGTCATATTTCACATCCAAATACAAATTAGGGGCAAATTTGCAACTCAAAAAGTGTGAATATCGTATTTGCAACTTATTTTCATTACGAATCATATTTCACCTCGCAATACAAATTAGGAGAAAATTTACCACTCAAAAAGATTGAATATCGTATTTGTAATTTATTTTCCTTAAGAGTCATATTTTACTTCGAAATATAAATTAGGGGCAAATTTGCCACTCAAAAAATGTGAATATTGTATTTGCAATTTATTTTCCTTAAGTGTCATATTTCACATCCAAATACAAATTAGGGGCGAATTTGCTACTCAAAAAGTGTGAATATCGTATTTGCAAATTATTTTCCTTAAGAGTCATATTCCAATTCGAAATACAAATTAGGGGCAAATTTGCCACTCAAAAAGTGTGAAAATGGTATTTGCAATTTATTTTCCTTATGAGTCATATTTCACATCCAAATACAAATTAGGGGCGAATTTGCCACTCAAAAAGTGTGAATATCGTATTTGCAATTTATTTTCTTTAAGAGTCATATTTCACCTCCAAATACAAATTAGGGGCAAATTTGCCACTCAAAAAGTGTGAATATCGTATTTGCAATTTCTTTTTCTTAAGAGTCATATTTCACATTCAAATACAAATTAGGGGCGAATTTGCCACTCTAAAAGTGTGAATATCGTATTTGCAATTTATTTTCTTTAAGAGTCATATTTCACATCCAAATACAAATTATGGGCGAATTTGCCACTCAAAAAGTGTGAATATCGTATTTGCAACTTATTTTCCTTAAGAGTCATATTTCACTTCGAAATACAAATTAGGGGCAAATTTGCCACTCAAAAAGTGTGAAAATGGTATTTGCAATTTATTTTCCTTAAGAGTCATATTTCACATCCAAATACAAATTAGGGGCGAATTTGCCACTCAGAAAGTGTGAATATCGTATTTGCAATTTATTTTTTTTAAGAGTCATATTTCACCTCCAAATACAAATTAGGGGCGAATTTGCCACTCAAAAAGTGTGAATATCGTATTTGCAACTTATTTTAATTAAGTGTCATATTTCACCTCGCAATACAAATTAGGGGCAAATTTATCACTCAAAAAGTGTGAATATCGTATTTGCAATTTATTTTCTTAAGAGTCATATTTCACATCCAAATACAAATTAGGGGCAAAATTGCCACTCAAAAAATGTGAATATCGTATTTGCAACTTATTTTCCTTAAGAGTCATATTTCACTTCGAAATACAAATTAGGGGCAAATTTGCCACTCAAAAAATGTGAATATCGTATTTGCAATTTATTTTCCTTAAGAGTCATATTTCACATACAAATACAAATTAGGGGTGAAATTGCCACTCAAAAAGTGTGAATATCGTATTTGCAACTTATTTTCCTTAAAAGTCATATTTCACATCCAAATACAAATTAGGGGCAAATTTGCCACTCAAAAAGTGTGAAAATGGTATTTGCAATTTATTTTCCTTAAGAGTCATATTTCACCTCCAAAAATAAATTAGGGGCAAATTTGACACTCAAAAAGTGTGAATATCGTATTTGCAATTTATTTTCCTTAAGAGTCATATTTCACACCCAAATACAAATTAGGGGCGAATTTGCCACTCAAAAAGTGTGAATATCGTATTTGCAATTTCTTTTTCTTAAGAGTCATATTTCAATTCAAATAAAAATTAGGGGCGAATTTGCCACTCAAAAAGTGCGAATATCGTATTTGCAACTTATTTTCATTTCGCATCCAAATACAAATTAGAGGCAAATTTGCCACTCAAAAAGTGTTAATATCGTATTTGCTATTTATTTTCCTTAAGAGTCATATTTCACATCCAAATACAAATTAGGGGCGAATTTGCCACTCAAAAAGTGTGAATATCGTATTTGCAATTTATTCTTCTTTAAGAGTCATATTTCACATCCAAATACAAATTAGGGGCAAATTTGCAACTCAAAAAGTGTGAATATCGTATTTGCAACTTATTTTCATTACGAATCATATTTCACCTCGCAATACAAATTAGGAGCAAATTTACCACTCAAAAAGATTGAATATCGTATTTGTAATTTATTTTCCTTAAGAGTCATATTTTACTTCGAAATATAAATTAGGGGCAAATTTGCCACTCAAAAAATGTGAATATTGTATTTGCAATTTATTTTCCTTAAGTGTCATATTTCACATCCAAATACAAATTAGGGGCGAATTTGCTACTCAAAAAGTGTGAATATCGTATTTGCAAATTATTTTCCTTAAGAGTCATATTCCAATTCGAAATACAAATTAGGGGCAAATTTGCCACTCAAAAAGTGTGAAAATGGTATTTGCAATTTATTTTTCTTATGAGTCATATTTCACATCCAAATACAAATTAGGGGCGAATTTGCCACTCAAAAAGTGTGAATATCGTATTTGCAATTTATTTTCTTTAAGAATCATATTTCACCTCCAAATACAAATTAGGAGCAAATTTGCCACTCAAAAAGTGTGAATATCGTATTTGCAATTTCTTTTTCTTAAGAGTCATATTTCACATTCAAATACAAATTAGGGGCGAATTTGCCACTCCAAAAGTGTGAATATCGTATTTGCAATTTATTTTCTTTAAGAGTCATATTTCACATCCAAATACAAATTATGGGCGAATTTGCCACTCAAAAAGTGTGAATATCGTATTTGCAACTTATTTTCCTTAAGAAACATATTTCACTTCGAAATACAAATTAGGGGCAAATTTGCCACTCAAAAAGTGTGAAAATGGTATTTGCAATTTATTTTCCTAAAAGTCATATTTCACATCCAAATACAAATTAGGGGCGAATTTGCCACTCAGAAAGTGTGAATATCGTATTTGCAATTTATTTTCTTTAAGAGTCATATTTCACCTCCAAATACAAATTAGGGGCAAATTTGACACTCAAAAAGTGTGAATATCGTATTTGCAATTTATTTTTCTTAAGAGTCATATTTCACATCCAAATACAAATTAGGGGCGAATTTGCCACTCAAAAAGTGTGAATATCGTATTTGCAATTTATTTTCTTTAAGAGTTATATTTCACATCCAAATACAAATTAGGGGCAAATTTACCACTCAAAAATTGTGAATATCGTATTTGCAATTTATTTTCCTTAAGAGTCATATTTCACATCCAAATACAACAAATTAGGGGCAAATTTGCCACTCAAAAAGTGTGAATATCGTATTTGCAATTTATTTTCCTTAAGAGTCATATTTCACATCCAAACACAAATTAGGGGCGAATTTGCCACTCAAAAAGTGTGAATATCGTATTTCCAATTTATTCTCTTTAAGAGTCATATTTCACATCCAAATACAAATTAGGGGCAAATTTGCCACTTAAAAAGTGTGAATATCGTATTTGCAACTTATTTTCATTAAGAATCATATTTCACTTCGCAATACAAATTAGGGGCAAATTTACCACTCAAAAAGTGTGAATATCGTATTTGCAATTTATTTTCCTTAAGAGTCATATTTCACTTCGAAATACAAATTAGGGGCAAATTTGCCACTCAAAAAATGTGAATATCGTATTTGCAATTTATTTTCCTTAAGAGTCATATTTCACATCCAAATACAAATTAGGGGTGAATTTGCTACTCAAAAAATGTGAATATCGTATTTGCAAAATATTTTCCTTAAAAGTCATATTTCACTTCGAAATACAAATTAGGGGCGAATTTGACACTCAAAAAGTTTGAAAATGGTATTTGCAATAAATTTTCCTTATGAGTCATATTTCACATCCAAATACAAATTAGGGTCGAATTTGCCACTCAAAAAGTGTGAATATCGTATTTGCAATTTATTTTCTTTAAGAGTCATATTTCACCTCCAAATACAAATTAGGGGCAAATTTGCTACTCAAAAAGTGTGAATATCGTATTTGCAATTTCTTTTTCTTAAGAGTCATATTTCACATTCAAATACAAATTAGGGGCGAATTTGCCACTCAAAAAGTGTGAATATCGTATTTGCAACTTATTTTCATTTCACATCCAAATACAAATTAGAGGCATATTTGCCACTCAAAAAGTGTAAATATCGTATTTGCAATTTACTTTCCTTAAGAGTCATATTTCACTTCCAAATACAAATTAGGGGCGAATTTGCCACTCAAAAAGTGTGAATATCGTATTTGCAATTTATTCTCTTTAAGAGTCATATTTCACATCCAAATACAAATTAGGGGCAAATTTGCAACTCAAAAAGTGTGAATATCGTATTTGCAACTTATTTTCATTAAGAATCATATTTCACCTCGCAATACAAATTAGGAGCAAATTTACCACTCAAAAAGTGTGAATATCGTATTTGAAATTTATTTTCCTTAACAGTTATATTTTACTTCGAAATACAAATTAGGGGCAAATTTGCCACTCAAAAAATGTGAATATCGTATTTGCAATTTATTTTCCTTAAGTGTCATATTTCACATCCAAATACAAATTAGGGGCGAATTTGCTACTCAAAAAGTGTGAATATCGTATTTGCAAATTATTTTCCTTAAGAGTCATATTCCAATTCGAAATACAAATTAGGGGCAAATTTACCACTAAAAAAATGTGAATATCGTATTTGCGATTTCTTTTCTTAAGAGTCATATTTCACATTCAAATACAAATTAGGGGCGAATTTGCCACTCAAAAAGTATGAATATCGTATTTGCAACTTATTTTCATTAAGAGTCATATTTCACTTCGCAATACAAATTAGGGACAAAATTACCACTCAAAAAGTGTGAATATCGTATTTGCAATTTATTTTCCTTAAGAGTCATATTTCACATCCAAATACAAATTAGGGTCAAATTTGCCATTCCAAAAGTGTGAATATCGTATTTGCAATTTATTTTCTTTAACAGTCATATTTCACATCCAAATACAAATTATGGGCGAATTTGCCACTCAAAAAGTGTGAATATCGTATTTGCAACTTATTTTCCTTAAGAGTCATATTTCACTTCGAAATACAAATTAGGGGCAAATTTGCCACTCAAAAAGTGTGAAAATGGTATTTGCAATTTATTTTCCTTAAGAGTCATATTTCACATCCAAATACAAATTAGGGGCGAATTTGCCACCCAGAAAGTGTGAATATCGTATTTGCAATTTATTTTTTTTTAAGAGTCATATTTCACCTCCAAATACAAATTAGGGGCGAATTTGCCACTCAAAAAGTGTGAATATCGTATTTGCAACTTATTTTAATTAAGTGTCATATTTCACCTCGCAATACAAATTAGGGGCAAATTTACCACTCAAAAAGTGTGAATATCGTATTTGCAATTTATTTTCTTAAGAGTCATATTTCACATCCAAATACAAATTAGGGGCAAATTTGCCACTCAAAAAATGTGAATATCGTATTTGCAACTTATTTTCCTTAAGAGTCATATTTCACTTCGAAATACAAATTAGGGGCAAATTTGCCACTCAAAAAGTGTGAATATCGTATTTGCAATTTATTTTCCTTAAGAGTCATATTTCACACCCAAATACAAATTAGGGGCGAATTTGCCACTCAAAAAGTGTGAATATCGTATTTGTAATTTATTTTTCTTAAGAGTCATATTTCACATCCAAATACTGTAGGTTCCATATACGGACCAAATCGAGTAGTTTTACTTGCGTATTCAAAGCGGAAATCAAACACACAAATATATGCTAGATTAACACAACCAATGACCAAAACACAAGTGTATAACTTTGTATATAAAGAGATGGTAACAATACATACACTTTGACAAACACACAATAATCAAAATAACACACACTAGTATTTTTCTCTCTGAGTTTGGAGGTGTTATGTGTGTGTTTTGTGTTGAGGCTTATTAAACAGAAACTGGCGAGCCTCTATTTATAGCCTGGACCAAACTGTATGCGACACAAGCTTTGTGTCGCATGAAGGCTTATGCGACATAAGCATTGTGTCGCATGAGATGATTCTGCGACACAATCCTTGTGTCGCATATAGTGCTTCTGCGACACAGTGCTTGTGTCGCATGATGACAGAAACTGTAAATAAACTAGAACTTAAACAATTCAATACGTAATTACAATTTCGACACGATTACAGACTGAGACCAACTGACAGACACACATTGATGTACCAACAAACTCCCCCGTGTCTTCAGCTTGGTCTTCGAAAAATTCTTCAATTTTCTTCAGTCTTCAAACCCATCCTGGTGGAAAGTTTCCACCAGCGTGTATGCCGTAGGTGAAGCATATATCAACAATTTTCTGAAATCGTTTCGCTAAAACAGAGTTGAACTCGTTTCCTGGATTGTAGCGAATCCGATTGTCGAATAGCTTCTTCATGTCATCTCTTGACAGATTAATCAAGCTCATTGGGTCAAATATTCTGAAGTTAGCTTTTCGTAGACCCCACAAAGATCCTGTCTGAGGCTCTGAATCTGGTACAAAAACTAAGACGGCTTCGCCAGTGTGAGCATCCAGTTCCCAGTAATGAAAACGTTTCAGTAGATTGAATGGAACTGTTTCCAGAGCTATTTCAGTCAGACATTTAGCAGGCGGATAGTGAACTTTTACAATTGGCTGCTTGGTCTTTGGATCGAGCTTCTTCTTGAACGTGTACCTTGTACCCAGTACTGGTTTGACATAATGGTATTTCTTTCGTTTAATTTCCTCACACATGACCTTTTGAATAACATCTGCAACTCCATCATCGTGAGGATTTATCAACTGAAGCTGAGTAAGACGAACGATGTCATGCTTTGGCAATGTACTCAATATCCTCAGTGATCGACGAAAGTACTGGATACCATCAAGTCTTTTAATCATCAACCTTCCTTTGCTCACCTTCCAGCTTTTTATCAGGCCTGTATAATTACCACCAACCTGATATTTCTTGCATGTAACTGGAGCAGGTTCTGGATTTTTTCCTTTTGGAAACCAGTTGTCCCTTTCTCTAATGGGCATTTCTTTGTCAAAAGATACACATTCAGATGTGTCAAGAGGGAAAATGTAATTGTAATTTGTCGTTTCTCGAACAGGGACAGGTTGTGCTTGTGAAGAACTGGAGGGTGCAGAAGATTCTTGAGCAGGACCAGGTTGAGAAGTAGATCCTGGAACGTAATTGAATGCTGGCCCTGACTCATCGTCTGAAGAATCAGATAATACAACACCCTCTTGAGGATAGTCTGGACAATCAGAATATTCTTCATCAGGATTAAGCTCTTCTCGTTCAACATCAACATCATCGTCATTATCAGCTGAGTTGAAGTCAAAATGTTCTTCAGGCGCACGATCGTCATCGTCAACCGCAGATTGAAAGTAAGTCAGATTACAATACGTGTAATCTACAGCTAACGGTTTTGGTTGCCCTGGTTGCTCAATAATATACTCAAGAATAAGAGTTGTTTCATTAAATTCAGAAGCATTTACATTTTCAGGATTTACATTTTCTTCGCCTTCGGCGGAAACCCTAGGAATTGATTCTAAGGCCGGTTGGGCTGTCTCCCCCGAAGCAATAGCTTGGGTTTCCAGCTGCAGAACCTTTGTCTTCAATTCTTCATTCTCTTTCTCCAAGCGAGAGATCCTAGCATCCTGAGCTTCAGAAACTGATGCTTGAGCTTCCATAGTCTGCTGCATCTTTTCAATCTTTGACAGGAGCTCCTGAATGACAGCTGGATGAGGAGTGATTGGAGTTTCAGTCCTTAGGGGCTCAGAAGATGTGGAAGTGGAAGTGCGGGAACGTCTGACCAGAGGATTCAAATCAGCAATGTCAGAAACATCTCGAGGCCTTTTTCCTCTGGTAGAAGATTCAGGGAGTGGAGAAGAAGGCTGATAATTATCGATCTCAAGATCAAGATCTACCAACTCTGGATCAGCTACAACAGGCTGAACTGGCGGTTGTTGAGCTGGAGGTTGTTGAACCGGAGGCTGCTGAACGGGAGGCTGTTGAACGGGTGGCTGCTGAACCGGAGGCTGTTGTACTGGGGGCCTCGGGATTTGAGGTTGCTGAGCAGGTGGATCATTAAATTGTTCGCCTGGAGGAGGTACATAATCAGGATCCACAATGTGACCGAACAACGCAACCTCACGTTCCGGTGCTTCGCCTGACTTCGCAAACTTTGTACAAGCAGTATAAATTCTGGTATTCATTGGCGTTTGCGCGTAGGTAAAAGAGTTGATCACTGGAAGATCCGAGTGCAAATGGTTGAGTAACAGCTGAGTGAATCGGGGATACAACGCCCATTTGTCTTTATTATCCAAAGCGTTGTTCACAAAACCACTGAAGATATATCCTGAGAAGTTGAAGGGCTTGTTGTATATGAGGGCAAGAATAGCAGAGGCAGTCGCAAATTTCATCCCTTCGAGACCTGCCTTGCGACTGGATAAGCACACAATGACGATGTGAGCCAGATACCTCCAAACCTTTGTCATATAGGTTTTCTTGTACTGATCAACTGGAATGTCTTGATAACCAATCGATCGCATGCCCTGAGCAATAGCAGCTGAAGAAAACTGGGTGATCATGTCAGAATTATCACCGAATTCGAAGAAATCTCGAATAAGCTGCTCAGAGAAGATGACTTGGCGGCCGCGGACAGTAGAAATGATCCTAGTATCAGCTTCATCATAGTTTACCACCGCATTATCCCAAAACTCGGTAATGTGATTTGTCAGGATCCGAGTATCTGCAGTGATAGCTTTGTAAATACGCGAGCGTTGAAGAAATGAGATCATTGGGCGATACGGGCGGGAAGTCTCGACCGTTGTATTCATGAACGCCACAATGTTGTGACGTGGCTCCCAGAAGTATTTAGAGATATCGATCTCGGGGAGTGCTGGAGCAGCTGGAGCAGCTTGAGCAGCTTGAGCAGGTTGTTCAGCCATTTCTACAAAAATAACAGTAATACAGCCAAAACTCGAAATGCGTTAGCGTTAGTACAAAAAAAAATAATTCGCGTTTTATTTTTACAAAAGTTCTGCGACACAACAGTTGTGTCGCATGAGGTTCATACGACATAAGGACTGTGTCGTATAAGAATAATACGACATAAGGCTTGTGTCGTATGACACGTGTCACGCGGACAGCATTTCCCCTGCATTTAGCAATAATTGAGAAATTAATCTCGAATGCGACATAGTCGCTGTGTCGTATGGTGTGTCGTATAAAGTGGGTACGACATAACGTTTGTGTCGTATAAAGATACGACATAAGAACCGGTTATCAATACGACATAAAAACCAAGTATCTATGCGACATAACGACTATGTCGTATGTTATGTCGCAAAGATGAACAGCAAAGCAAACCCAGATTCGATCGATGAAACATTTTGGGGTTTTCAAAATCCAGACATACCCTAGGGTTCGTACACAATAGGGGATCAAAAATATGTATTTATCTAACCCTAATAACCCCTAAACCCTAAATAATTTAACGAAAAACCGAAACCCTAAAAACGTAATACGGGTCGATCGAATTCAGGACATAATACGCGATAAAAACACGAAAGAATTATACCTAAGGATGCGTAAACTGATGATGAACAAGAATCGAGCAACAAAACGCGAAGAAAAGCCTTCGAAATCACGAATCCGATCGAAAAACGCTTGTGTCGCAAAATCGCCTTTATGTCGTATAGTTTGTGTCGTGAAAGATTTGAAAACGTAAATGATTATGTCGTATGTTGTGAATAGTTATCCCTGACCCGCATACGACATAGTATACGACACAAACAAAACTGACAAATACGACACAGGCGTTGTGTCGTATAACAGTAGTACGACACAGTGGTTGTGTCGCACGGGACACAAAGCAGAATTTGAAGATTTTAAAAAATTTTAATTTCGATGCCGATTCGGATTTTGATTTTAGAATTTTCACAAAGAAGATGATTTGTGACTAAAAAAAAATTAAAAAGAAAAAAATACAATTTAAAGAATATTAAAGAGATAAAACTAAATATAAACATAAAATAAAAGAAACAAATACAACTAAAAGCGAGAAATTTATAAAATCGTTTTGGTGACGGAGTTGAGATACTGGTTAGGGATCATACCGAAATAACATGCAATTATTAGGAATAGAAAGAGTTATTTCGATTATCAGTATATTTGTCCACTTTAAATTTACGTGGCACATTTAAAACATGTTTTATAAAAATTATTTCAAGACGATTATCGATATTGTTTATCCACTTAAGCATGTTACAACCGAGTTTGTGGAGTTAACCTTTTATTGTTAGAATGTATAAGTCTCTGTGGCACCCACCATTGATATACCCCTATACTCTAGACAATAACATAATTTCCATATTTAGAAAGAATAAAGAAAGATCATTTTTAAGAATCAGGCTAGAGTTGACAGGTCAGTACAGAAGTACAGCAAAGCAACCTAACATGATTCAAGTATAATCACAACCAATCGCAGTCAAACTGAAGTTGGAGTTTCCCAAACAGCGACCTTGGTTAGTATGATTTAGGATTAAGCAAAACCGATCGCAGTCAAACTGGATTTGGAGTTTCCCAAACAGCGACCTTGTTCAGTATCATTAAGAATTTTCAAGTGCATTGACCTGTAATTGCTTAACCCCAAGTTTATAGTAACTGTTACCAGTTCTGTACTTTCGTACAACAGAAGCAACAACCAGCATAAACTCCCAAATGATTTCAGATAAAAGTTCCAAAGATAGAAATATGTTAAGCTACGTTAAGGAATTAAGACATTGAGTCGTACATCATACGGAGTTTACCACAAGATAATAGACACATATTTAAATGATTTCTTAATAACCCAGAGACAGGTGTGTATCATGCCTACCGGTACATCGCATGATGAAGACAATTTTCATAAAAACAGTTTTAAGTGTGTCAGATAAACCTACTGACACATCAAAGATAAAACTTAAAATTCCATTTTGTGCATGTCACTCGATGTACTATCATATCCCAAGTTGTTTACAGACTCAACTCAACGTCTATTTTAAAAATGTAGCAACCATTGCATTTCCTTGATACTAACGAGTATAAAGAGTGGCGGTTGCCCCTTTTTTTTTTTTTTTACCAAAGAAAAGCAGATAAACTGTACAGAAAATAAGTCACAAATCATTTCTTGAGATCAAGGGAAATCATCCCTATCATATCCACAAGTTCGTTGAAACGAGCACGCGAAAAAGCTTTAGTGAATAAGTCGGCCTTTTGCTTAAGGGTATCTATGTGAATGAGGTCAATTAAATGTTTCTCATAGCAATCTCGTATGAAGTGAAACCTGATCTCTATGTGCTTGGTCTTAGAGTGTTGAACGGGATTGCGAATAATAGATATAGCAGCAGTATTATCAATATGAATAGGAGTCAAAGTAAGAAGTAACCCATAGTCACGCAATTGATGTTGAATCCACAAAATCTGTGAACAACAGCTTGCAGCAGCAATGTATTCAGCTTCCGCTGTTGAGGTGGAAACTGTGGTCTGCTTCTTACACTGCCAAGACACCAGTCGAGAACCGAGGTATTGGCATCCTCCTGTAGTTGACTTTTTATCCGAATTGCAGCCGCCATAATCAGAATCAGAATAGGCAGTGAGAGCGAAATTTTTCTCATTTGAGTACCATAGACCAAGTGATGGTCTATATTTGAGGTAACCAAAAATTCGCTTCACAGCCTTCATGTGAGAAACTTTGGGCTTTGATTGATATCTGGAACAGATAGACACAGCAAACACAATATCTGGTCTGGATGCAGTGAGATACATCAATGATCCTATCATAGAACGATAGTCCCGCTCCTTGCAATCTTCTTCGTGTTCAGCGGGTCCGAGTTTGTGATCAGTTTCAATGGGATACCATATGGCTTACAGTCATGGAGTTCATACCGAGTCAACATGTCATTGACATATTTGGACTGATGAATGTAGAAACCCTTGTCAGACTGCTCAACCTGTACACCTAGAAAGAACTTAAGTTCTCCCATGGCACTCATCTCAAACTCGGACTTCATAATCTTCTCGAAGTCTCTGCACAAAGAATCATTTGTTGAACCAAATATGATGTCGTCCACGTAAACCTGCACAAGTAACAAATCTTTTCCAACCCTTTTTATGAAGAGAGTGCTATCAATTTGGCCTCGTGAGA
Source organism: Helichrysum umbraculigerum (assembly GCA_949592205.1). Taxonomy (NCBI): domain Eukaryota; kingdom Viridiplantae; phylum Streptophyta; class Magnoliopsida; order Asterales; family Asteraceae; genus Helichrysum; species Helichrysum umbraculigerum. Next base: position 101,380,650 of record CATIUR010000001.1, read on the forward strand.
AGCCATTTCTCGTGAGATGATTTGCCAACCTCGCATACCAAGCTCTTGGAGCTTGATGAAGACCATATAATGCCTTGCCTAACTTGCACACATAATCAGGATGGTTTGGATCTTCAAAACCAGGAGGTTGCAAGACATACACATCCTTCAAAACCTCTCCATACAGAAATGCGCTCTTGACATCGAGTTGATAAACCCGAATACTTTTAAATGTCGCATAGGCCAGAAAAATGCGAATGGACTCCAATCTTGCAACTGGAGCAAACACATCATCATAGTCCAAACCCTCAATCTGAGTAAAACCTTGAACAACCAGCCGAGCCTTATTCCGAATAACTACGCCTCTGTCATCTTTCTTCACACGATAAACCCAGCGAGTTCCAATTGGATCTACATCCATTGGTAAAGGAACCAACTCCCAGACATCAAGCTTTTTGAATTGATTCAATTCTTCCTGCATAGCCTCAACCCAGTATGGATCTTTCAAAGCTTCAGCAATTTTCTTTGGTTCATGCTGAGACAAGAAGCATTCTTCCAATTCTTCTTCAACACAGGCAAAATTGGCAGATGAAGATTCTTCACGGACTTCATTAGCAGCAGATTGATGCCTAGTTAAGACACCTTGTTGAAGATCACCAATGATGTTTTCAGAGGGGTGAGTAGAATGAATTCTAAGCTGAGGAATCGGATCAGGCACAATGATTGAATCCAAATTTGACAGATCACCTCCAGGATTTTCAATTTCAACTGAGCTATTAGTGGCAGTATCCTCATTGTCAATTGGTGTGACAATATCGGTTTCAGTTTGAGGATTAGATTCAGAAGCCACTTGATCAACATCGGAGGGATTGTCATCATTGACAACATTCTCAGGAGGTACTACTCTAGAATTGGAGATTGAGTCGTCAGAGGTAAGATCCAATCCATGAAGTAGAGACGCCACCTGTTCTTCTTCACTAAATTTGGGAAGATTGAAAGAGTCCACCAACTTATCATACTCAAACAAGGAATCAGGTCCCTTGCCTTTTGGAGAATCAGTATATTTCATAAACCTTACTTCAAAATGTTCTTCTATTCTCCCAGTAGACTTGTTGAAAACTCTTTTATTTGGAGAGTTCACAGAATATCCCAAAAATAACCCATCGACTGATTTTTCATCAAATTTGCCTACCGAGTCCTTAGTAATTAAAATTGAGCAAGGACACCCGAAAGGCTCAAGAAACTTCAAATTTGGTTTGCGATTATTCAGCAATTCGTAACATGTTTTCTTTCGCTTTTTAACAATCGAAACCCTATTTAACACATAGCAGGCAGTGTTAACAGCCTCTGCCCAAAAAGTGGTTGGCAGATGCGCATCAGACAACATAGTTCTTGCTGCCTCAATGATTGTCCTATTCTTTCTTTCAGCTACTCCATTTTGCTGAGGAGTACGAGCAGCACTAAACTGATGAAAGATTCCTTTTCGAAGACAATACATTTCCAAAGTTCTGTTCTTGAATTCTGTTCCATTATCACTGCGCAGTTTCTTGATTTTCAGATTACACAGATTTTCCAGTCTGTCGAATAAGTAAGTTAAAGTATCAGCTGTTTCATCCTTTCCAGCCAAGAAATATACCCAAGAAAACCTTGAGTAATCATCAGTGACAACCAGACAGTATGATTTTCCTCCAATACTTTTCTTATTCACAGGACCGAACAGATCCATGTGAAGCAACTCCAATGGAGATTCAATAGAGTTCACCTGCTTAGACTTATGGAACTTCTTGTGTTGTTTCCCTTTGAGACAGGAAACGCATTCATCATCTGTTACGAATGACTTTTTAGGCACACCTAACACAAGATCATTATTAACAAGATAATTCATTCTGCGAAAATGAATATGTCCCATTCGTCTGTGCCAAAGCAGTGAATCTTTAGAAGATGCTTTTGATAGCAAACAAGTATGCTCCTTGGTAATCACAGTTTGCATATCCAAAATGTACGAGTTGCGTACACGGGGTGCTCTCAGTAACACCCATTCCTCGGGAATAACAAATCCCGGTTTCAAAATCAAACATTCAACATCTGTAAATGCGGTAGTGAACTTCTTGTCGCAGACTTGAGAAACACTGATCAGATTGTGTTGCAGTTCCTCGACATAGTTCACTTTATCAAAACTTACTTGCCCATTAGAAAGAGTACCCTGGCCCGTGATATTACCACCTGTATCTCCCGCAAAAGCAACATGTCCTCCTCGATATGGTTTCACATCAGACAGAAGGGACATGTCACCAGTCATGTGCCGTGAGCAGCCACTATCCACATACCATTTACTTCTTTGTATATGATCTGACTGCTACAGCACAACATAGAGAGAAAGTTAGTTAGAAATGGAGACCCAGGCCTTTACAGACTTGGGTACTCCAGAGACCTCATCAATAATAACTACATCAGTTAAAACTTTGTTTTTCAATAAATCAGGTGCAATTCCTGATGCAGTATTACTTGATGATGAGTCATTTAACGACTCTTTTGGTCTCCAAATTTTCACAGGAACAACAGTGGGTTGCTTGTTAACATTGTCAGGCTGTTTAACCGGAGGTTTACTAGGCCTAGCAGCATTAACTTTTGGGATAGAAGTATGAGAGAGTGAACCCTTCTTTGAAAAAGATTTAACAGATGAATTTTTGTAAACAGAATTTCTGGGAACACCTTTTGAAAACTTCTTTCTCAAAAGCAACGGGCATTGACTAATCAAGTGACCTTGTTTCTTACAGTAGAAACATGATCGTCTTTCCCTAAAGGTTCGGTCGTTACTGCCTAAATATTGAGGTGAGACAGGTAACTTTTGTGAGCACGTTGAGGTGGATGCCCCAGAATGTGAAACAGAAAGTTTAACAGAGTTCTTAAGTGATTTGACATTAATATTCTGTATCTCTTTCCTTTTATGTTCAGCCTTAACCTTAGTATTCATTGGAAAAGTTTCATCATCTGATTCAGTAGTGAGAATGTGATGTTCAGGCTTAATGTTTTTCTTTTCACATTGAGGCACAAACTTACAGGGAACATCCTCAACTTCGACCTTTTCTTCAATAGTTTTTAAGGGAGCAGGCGAAAAACTACCAAAGGGGGTAAACTTGACGGTTCCTGAGGGGGTAAACCTAACAGGTTCAAAAGGCTTCACAGGTTCAGTCTTAATTGTCTTAGGTTTCTTCTTATCATGGTTAACTTCTATGTTGGCTTTATAGAATTCAGGCAACTTAAACGGAGTCAAACTAACAGGTTCACATACAGGCATAGCTACTTTCTTAACAACAGGTTCATTAACTGATATTTCAATGGGCTTTGCATCTACTAAAGCAGTAGGCACAAAATCTTTAATTTCATCCTTAGACGGTCTACACAAATTCACATCTAAAGACGGAGGTGGTTGATTATGATAACCATAACCGGACTTATCTTTAGAACTAGTTCTACCCGTCTGCAGGATATCAGTAAAGACCATGGCTGAAGTGTTGATATTCTTGAGTTTTCGTTGCAAATCAACAGCTTTGGCTTGAGAGTCAGCCAATTCCTTTTTCAAATGAGCAATCATTTTTAAGTAACTGTCAATTTCATCTTGATTACTGAAAATTAGAGCTTTCAGCTCCTTTTTATCTTCAATAAGTTGATTAATGTTACTTTCAAAGTGTTTCTCATTAATTTTTAAAACTTTGTTTGCTTCCATCAAATTCAAGATATCTGACTTCAAGTTGTCATTATGTTCCATAAGCCCATTTACTTTACCAGTTAAACTAATACATGAATCACAGGTAAATTTAGCAAATGGTACCTCATTGTTGATAGCCATGAAACATTGTTCTTGAGTTTCATGAGCAGAAAAATCATAAGCATCTCCATCCTCAATCAACAATGCAGCCTTAGCAGTAGTATGCTCAATCTGTTTTGGAACAACAGATGGTTTAGTGAAACCCGAAGCAGGTTGTCTTCCTTTCTCACATTCACGGGCAAAGTGTCCAAGATTCTGACACTTATAACACTTGATTTTGCTTTTATCGAATCCCGTTGGTGTTCGGTCAGCTGCATCTTCAAGAGATCTCTTTCCAGTTCGTCTTAGATAGTTTTTGGCTCTACGAGTGAGCATAGCCATATTCCATCTAATGTCGATCCTTTCTAACTCATCGGGATCAACCTGATTGAAGTCTTCATCAGTCAGTTCCAATGTACTGACTCTTTTAGAAAGAAAGTCTTCATATGATGACAAGAAAGCAGTAAACATGGCTGCATGTTCATCAGTGGTTGCAGAAGTAGGAACAGATGGTGATGAACATGTACTGCTTGAAGAAGCATTATAAGCTGGTAGGGCTGAAAATGTTCCTACAGTAGGATTACTGTAAGAGGAGAATCTCTGAGAATTTGTCTCAGCTGAGATGAAAGCTGTTCCACCATGACTTGATTCTGATGCACGAGCAGTAGATCTTGTTTCCTTCTTTTCAATATCCAATGCCCCAGCTTCAAGTTTTCCAATAAGATCATCCAGAGACAATTGCTTTGTTTTTGGATAGCTTTCTAATAACAAAACTCGTGTTTCCCAACTTGATGGCAGAGCAGCTAAAGCCTTTTTGTTAATCTCAGAATTTTTGAGATTATATCCGCCAGCTTGCAGTTCATTTACTGTGCGAGTAAATCTGCAAAGCATGTCTCTGACAGTTTCATTCTTCTGGATATAGAAATAATCAAACTGAGTTTTGACTAATTCCAATTTGCTTTCGATGTACTCAGTGTTGCCACAAAATCTCTTTTCAATTGCAGTCCAAAGATCATAAGCAATAGTTTGTGGAAACATATCCAAAACGTCTGTTGGAAGCGACATAGTAATAGCAGAATGAGTCTTCCGTTCAATTTCCCATGCTTTACGTTCTTCGGTAGTGTATGAACGAACGGGCTTGGGAGGAGGAACACCCATGTGTTCTCCAAGAGCAACAGGTGGAACATAGCGTTCAAGAAGGGCCAACTCCATATCAGGATCGGTGAATAAAACAAACGATATGAACCTTTGTTTCCATGCTCGAAATGGCAAACCCGGTGCAAAATAAGGAGGTTTATTTGCACTACCAATCGTAGCATTATGTTGTAAAACTGCATCAACGCTTTGAAGAGACATGATGAAAATCTGCAAAACAAATTAGAAAAATACACACAAAACAAACTGATTTTTGTCTAAGTCAGGAATTATGCGACACAGTGTTATGTCGCAGAGTACCAATACGACACAATATTTGTGTCGCAGAGTACAGATACGACACAGAAGTAGTGTCGCAGAACTTAATCTGACAGAAGACAAAAATGCGACACAACAGTTATGTCGTATGTTATGTCGCAACTTGTGTCGCAGACCAGTCAAGGTCAAAAAGTGTTATGTCGCAAAGATATGTCGCACGTTATGTCGTAGACAATTTAATGTCGTATTGTTGTGTCGTATGAACAGTTATACGACACAAGCCTTGTGTCGCAAAAGTGCACGTGCAGACAGTTTTTAATCCTACAAAAAGTTTCAATTTTCAAAACAAATCATTACACACCAACTACACCATGCTTCATCAGACTGATTTCTCAAACTTTTAAGCAAAATGATTACTAGCTTTTCACCAACCAAATCAACAACAAAAATCTTTGAAGATTAACAACCAAATATGATCAAAATAACCCTTTTTGAACCAAGAACATCAAGAACACCAAGAACATTTAAAAACATAAATTATGAAAATAATGTTTTTGGACCAAAATCTAGCACCAAACTAACTCGAAACCACAACTCAAGAGTATGTGGCTCTGATACCAATTGTAGGTTCCATATACGGACCAAATCGAGTAGTTTTACTTGCGTATTCAAAGCGGAAATCAAACACACAAATATATGCTAGATTAACACAACCAATGACCAAAACACAAGTGTATAACTTTGTATATAAAGAGATGGTAACAATACATACACTTTGACAAACACACAATAATCAAAATAACACACACTAGTATTTTTCTCTCTGAGTTTGGAGGTGTTATGTGTGTGTTTTGTGTTGAGGCTTATTAAACAGAAACTGGCGAGCCTCTATTTATAGCCTGGACCAAACTGTATGCGACACAAGCTTTGTGTCGCATGAAGGCTTATGCGACATAAGCATTGTGTCGCATGAGATGATTCTGCGACACAATCCTTGTGTCGCATATAGTGCTTCTGCGACACAGTGCTTGTGTCGCATGATGACAGAAACTGTAAATAAACTAGAACTTAAACAATTCAATACGTAATTACAATTTCGACACGATTACAGACTGAGACCAACTGACAGACACACATTGATGTACCAACAAATACAAATTAGGGGCAAATTTGCCACACAAAAAGTGTGAATATCGTATTTTCAACTTATTTTCATTAAGAGTGATATTTCACCTCGCAATACAAATTAGGGGCAAATTTGCCACTCAAAAAGTGTGAGTATCGTATTTGCAATTTATTTTCCTCAAGAATCATATTTCACATACAAATACAAATTAGGGGCAAATTTGCCACACAAAAAGTGTGAATATCGTATTTGCAATTTATTTTCCTTAAGAGTCATATTTCACATCCAAATACAAATTAGGTGCGAATTTGCCACTCAAAAAGTGTAAATGTCGTATTTGCAATTTATTTTCTTTAAGAGTCATATTTCACCTCCAAATACAAATTAGGGGCAAATTTGACACTCAAAAAGTGTGAATATCGTATTTGCAATTTATTTTTCTTAAGAGTCATATTTCACATCCAAATACAAATTAGGGGCGAATTTTCCACTCAAAAAGTGTGAATATCGTATTTCCAACTTATTTTCATTAAAAGTCATATTTCACTTCGCAATACAAATTAGGGGCAAATTTACCACTCAAAAAGTGTGAATATCATATTTGCAATTTATTTTTCTTAAGAGTCATATTTCACATCCAAATACAACAAATTAGGGGCAAATTTGCCACTCAAAAAGTGTGAATATCGTATTTGCAATTTATTTTCCTTAAGAGTCATATTTCACATCCAAACACAAATTAGGGGCGAATTTGCCACTCAAAAAGTGTGAATATCGTATTTCCAATTTATTCTCTTTAAGAGTCATATTTCACATCCAAATACAACTTAGGGGCAAATTTGCCACTTAAAAAGTTTGAATATCGTATTTGCAACTTATTTTCATTAAGAATCATATTTCACTTCGCAATACAAATTAGGGGCAAATTTACCACTCAAAAAGGGTGAATATCGTATTTGCAATTTATTTTCCTTAAGAGTCATATTTCACTTCGAAATACAAATTAGGGGCAAATTTGCCACTCAAAAAATGTGAATATCGTATTTGCAATTTATTTTCCTTAAGAGTCATATTTCACATCCAAATACAAATTATGGGTGAATTTGCTACTCAAAAAATGTGAATATCGTATTTGCAAAAAGGGTGAATATCGTATTTGCAAAATATTTTCCTTAAAAGTCATATTTCACATCCAAATACAAATTAGGGGCGAATTTGCCACTCAAAAAGTGTGAATATCGTATTTGCAATTTATTTTCTTTAAGAGTCATATTTCACCTCCAAATACAAATTAGGGGCAAATTTGCCACTCAAAAAGTGTGAATATCGTATTTGCAATTTCTTTTTCTTAAGAGTCATATTTCAATTCAAATACAAATTAGGGGCGAATTTGCCACTCAAAAAGTGCGAATATCGTATTTGCAACTTATTTTCATTTCGCATCCAAATACAAATTAGAGGCAAATTTGCCACTCAAAAAGTGTTAATATTGTATTTGCTATTTATTTTCCTTAAGAGTCATATTTCACATCCAAATACAAATTAGGGGCGAATTTGCCACTCAAAAAGTGTGAATATCGTATTTGCAATTTATTCTCTTTAAGAGTGATATTTCACATCCAAATACAAATTAGGGGTAAATTTGCAACTCAAAAAGTGTGAATATCGTATTTGCAACTTATTTTCATTACGAATCATATTTCACCTCGCAATACAAATTAGGAGAAAATTTACCACTCAAAAAGATTGAATATCGTATTTGTAATTTATTTTCCTTAAGAGTCATATTTTACTTCGAAATATAAATTAGGGGCAAATTTGCCACTCAAAAAATGTGAATATTGTATTTGCAATTTATTTTCCTTAATTGTCATATTTCACATCCAAATACAAATTAGGGGCGAATTTGCTACTCAAAAAGTGTGAATATCGTATTTGCAAATTATTTTCCTTAAGAGTCATATTCCAATTCGAAATACAAATTAGGGGCAAATTTGCCACTCAAAAAGTGTGAAAATGGTATTTGCAATTTATTTTCCTTATGAGTCATATTTCACATCCAAATACAAATTAGGGGGGAATTTGCCACTCAAAAAGTGTGAATAAGTATTTGCAATTTATTTTCTTTAAGAGTCATATTTCACCTCCAAATACAAATTAGGGGCAAATTTGCCACTCAAAAAGTGTGAATATTGTATTTGCAATTTCTTTTTCTTAAGAGTCATATTTCACATTCAAATACAAATTAGGGGCGAATTTGCCACTCAAAAAGTGTGAATATCGTATTTGCAACTTATTTTCCTTAAGAGTCATATTTCACTTCGAAATACAAATTAGGGGCAAATTTGCCACTCAAAAAGTGTGAAAATGGTATTTGCAATTTATTTTCCTTAAGAGTCATATTTCACATCCAAATACAAATTAGGGGCGAATTTGCCACTCAGAAAGTGTGAATATCGTATTTGCAATTTATTTTTTTTAAGAGTCATATTTCACCTCCAAATACAAATTAGGGGCGAATTTGCCACTCAAAAAGTGTGAATATCGTATTTGCAACTTATTTTAATTAAGTGTCATATTTCACCTCGCAATACAAATTAGGGGCAAATTTACCACTCAAAAAGTGTGAATATCGTATTTGCAATTTATTTTCTTAAGAGTCATATTTCACATCCAAATACAAATTAGGGGCAAATTTGCCACTCAAAAAATGTGAATATCGTATTTGCAACTTATTTTCCTTAAGAGTCATATTTCACTTCGAAATACAAATTAGGGGCAAATTTGCCACTCAAAAAATGTGAATATCGTATTTGCAATTTATTTTCCTTAAGAGTCATATTTCACATACAAATACAAATTAGGGGTGAATTTGCCACTCAAAAAGTGTGAATATCGTATTTGCAACTTATTTTCCTTAAAAGTCATATTTCACATCCAAATACAAATTAGGGGCAAATTTGCCACTCAAAAAGTGTGAAAATGGTATTTGCAATTTATTTTCCTTAAGAGTCATATTTCACCTCCAAAAATAAATTAGGGGCAAATTTGACACTCAAAAAGTGTGAATATCGTATTTGCAATTTATTTTTCTTAAGAGTCATATTTCACACCCAAATACAAATTAGGGGCGAATTTGCCACTCAAAAAGTGTGAATATCGTATTTGTAATTTATTTTTCTTAAGAATCATATTTCACATCCAAATACAAATTAGGGGCAAATTTGCCACACAAAAAGTGTGAATATCGTATTTTCAACTTATTTTCATTAAGAGTCATATTTCACCTCGCAATACAAATTAGGGGCAAATTTGCCACTCAAAAAGTGTGAGTATCGTATTTGCAATTTATTTTGCTCAAGAATCATATTTCACATACAAATACAAATTAGGGGAAATTTGCCACACAAAAAGTGTGAATATCGTATTTGCAATTTATTTTCCTTAAGAGTCATATTTCACATCCAAATACAAATTAGGTGCGAATTTGCCACTCAAAAAGTGTAAATGTCGTATTTGCAATTTATTTTCTTTAAGAGTCATATTTCACCTCCAAATACAAATTAGGGGCAAATTTGACACTCAAAAAGTGTGAATATCGTATTTGAAATTTATTTTTCTTAAGAGTCATATTTCACATCCAAATACAAATTAGGGGCGAATTTGCCACTCAAAAAGTGTGAATATCGTATTTGCAACTTATTTTCATTAAAAGTCATATTTCACTTCGCAATACAAATTAGGGGCAAATTTACCACTCAAAAAGTGTGAATATCATATTTGCAATTTATTTTCCTTAAGAGTCATATTTCACATCCAAATACAACAAATTAGGGGCAAATTTGCCACTCAAAAAGTGTGAATATCGTATTTGCAATTTATTTTCCTTAAGAGTCATATTTCACATCCAAACACAAATTAGGGGCGAATTTGCCACTCAAAAAATGTGAATATCGTATTTCCAATTTATTCTCTTTAAGAGTCATATTTCACATCCAAATACAACTTAGGGGCAAATTTGCCACTTAAAAAGTGTGAATATCGTATTTGCAACTTATTTTCATTAAGAATCATATTTCACTTCGCAATACAAATTAGGGGCAAATTTACCACTCAAAAAGTGTGAATATCGTATTTGCAATTTATTTTCCTTAAGAGTCATATTTCACTTCGAAATAGAAATTAGGGGCTAATTTGCCACTCAAAAAATGTGAATATCGTATTTGCAATTTATTTTCCTTAAGAGTCATATTTCACATCCAAATACAAATTATGGGTGAATTTGCTACTCAAAAAATGTGAATATCGTATTTGCAAAATATTTTCCTTAAAAGTCATATTTCACATCCAAATACAAATTAGGGGCGAATTTGCCACTCAAAAAGTGTGAATATCGTATTTGCAATTTATTTTCTTTAAGAGTCATATTTCACCTCCAAATACAAATTAGGGGCAAATTTGCCACTCAAAAAGTGTGAATATCGTATTTGCAATTTCTTTTTCTTAAGAGTCATATTTCAATTCAAATACAAATTAGGGGCGAATTTGCCACTCAAAAAGTGCGAATATCGTATTTGCAACTTATTTTCATTTCGCATCCAAATACAAATTAGAGGCAAATTTGCCACTCAAAAAGTGTTAATATCGTATTTGCTATTTATTTTCCTTAAGAGTCATATTTCACATCCAAATACAAATTTGGGGTGAATTTGCCACTCAAAAAGTGTGAATATCGTATTTGCAATTTATTCTCTTTAAGAGTCATATTTCACATCCAAATACAAATTAGGGGCAAATTTGCAACTCAAAAAGTGTGAATATCGTATTTGCAACTTATTTTCATTACGAATCATATTTCACCTCGCAATACAAATTAGGAGAAAATTTACCACTCAAAAAGATTGAATATCGTATTTGTAATTTATTTTCCTTAAGAGTCATATTCCAATTCGAAATACAAATTAGGGGCAAATTTGCCACTCAAAAAGTGTGAAAATGGTATTTGCAATTTATTTTCCTTATGAGTCATATTTCACATCCAAATACAAATTAGGGGGGAATTTGCCACTCAAAAAGTGTGAATATCGTATTTGCAATTTATTTTCTTTAAGAGTCATATTTCACCTCCAAATACAAATTAGGGGCAAATTTGCCACTCAAAAAGTGTGAATATTGTATTTGCAATTTCTTTTTCTTAAGAGTCATATTTCACATTCAAATACAAATTAGGGGCGAATTTGCCACTCCAAAAGTGTGAATATCGTATTTGTTATTTATTTTCTTTAAGAGTCATATTTCACATCCAAATACAAATTATGGGCGAATTTGCCACTCAAAAAGTGTGAATATCGTATTTGCAACTTATTTTCCTTAAGAGTCATATTTCACTTCGAAATACAAATTAGGGGCAAATTTGCCACTCAAAAAGTGTGAAAATGGTATTTGCAATTTATTTTCCTTAAGAGTCATATTTCACATCCAAATACAAATTAGGGGCGAATTTGCCACTCAGAAAGTGTGAATATCGTATTTGCAATTTATTTTTTTTAAGAGTCATATTTCACCTCCAAATACAAATTAGGGGCGAATTTGCCACTCAAAAAGTGTGAATATCGTATTTGCAACTTATTTTAATTAAGTGTCATATTTCACCTCGCAATACAAATTAGGGGCAAATTTACCACTCAAAAAGTGTGAATATCGTATTTGCAATTTATTTTCTTAAGAGTCATATTTCACATCCAAATACAAATTAGGGGCAAATTTGCCACTCAAAAAATGTGAATATCGTATTTGCAACTTATTTTCCTTAAGAGTCATATTTCACTTCGAAATACAAATTAGGGGCAAATTTGCCACTCAAAAAATGTGAATATCGTATTTGCAATTTATTTTCCTTAAGAGTCATATTTCACATACAAATACAAATTAGGGGTGAATTTGCCACTCAAAAAGTGTGAATATCGTATTTGCAACTTATTTTCCTTAAAAGTCATATTTCACATCCAAATACAAATTAGGGGCAAATTTGCCACTCAAAAAGTGTGAAAATGGTATTTGCAATTTATTTTCCTTAAGAGTCATATTTCACCTCCAAAAATAAATTAGGGGCAAATTTGACACTCAAAAAGTGTGAATATCGTATTTGCAATTTATTTTTCTTAAGAGTCATATTTCACACCCAAATACAAATTAGGGGCGAATTTGCCACTCAAAAAGTGTGAATATCGTATTTGTAATTTATTCTCTTTAAGAGTCATATTTCACATCCAAATACAAATTAGGGGCAAATTTGCAACTCAAAAAGTGTGAATATCGTATTTGCAACTTATTTTCATTACGAATCATATTTCACCTCGCAATACAAATTAGGAGAAAATTTACCACTCAAAAAGATTGAATATCGTATTTGTAATTTATTTTCCTTAAGAGTCATATTCCAATTCGAAATACAAATTAGGGGCAAATTTGCCACTCAAAAAGTGTGAAAATGGTATTTGCAATTTATTTTCCTTATGAGTCATATTTCACATCCAAATACAAATTAGGGGGGAATTTGCCACTCAAAAAGTGTGAATATCGTATTTGCAATTTATTTTCTTTAAGAGTCATATTTCACCTCCAAATACAAATTAGGGGCAAATTTGCCACTCAAAAAGTGTGAATATTGTATTTGCAATTTCTTTTTCTTAAGAGTCATATTTCACATTCAAATACAAATTAGGGGCGAATTTGCCACTCCAAAAGTGTGAATATCGTATTTGCTATTTATTTTCTTTAAGAGTCATATTTCACATCCAAATACAAATTATGGGCGAATTTGCCACTCAAAAAGTGTGAATATCGTATTTGCAACTTATTTTCCATAAGAGTCATATTTCACTTCGAAATACAAATTAGGGGCAAATTTGCCACTCAAAAAGTGTGAAAATGGTATTTGCAATTTATTTTCCTTAAGAGTCATATTTCACATCCAAATACAAATTAGGGGCGAATTTGCCACTCAGAAAGTGTGAATATCGTATTTGCAATTTATTTTTTTTAAGAGTCATATTTCACCTCCAAATACAAATTAGGGGCGAATTTGCCACTCAAAAAGTGTGAATATCGTATTTGCAACTTATTTTAATTAAGTGTCATATTTCACCTCGCAATACAAATTAGGGGCAAATTTACCACTCAAAAAGTGTGAATATCGTATTTGCAATTTATTTTCTTAAGAGTCATATTTCACATCCAAATACAAATTAGGGGCAAATTTGCCACTCAAAAAATGTGAATATCGTATTTGCAACTTATTTTCCTTAAGAGTCATATTTCACTTCGAAATACAAATTAGGGGCAAATTTGCCACTCAAAAAATGTGAATATCGTATTTGCAATTTATTTTCCTTAAGAGTCATATTTCACATACAAATACAAATTAGGGGTGAATTTGCCACTCAAAAAGTGTGAATATCGTATTTGCAACTTATTTTCCTTAAAAGTCATATTTCACATCCAAATACAAATTAGGGGCAAATTTGCCACTCAAAAAGTGTGAAAATGGTATTTGCAATTTATTTTCCTTAAGAGTCATATTTCACCTCCAAAAATAAATTAGGGGCAAATTTGACACTCAAAAAGTGTGAATATCGTATTTGCAATTTATTTTTCTTAAGAGTCATATTTCACACCCAAATACAAATTAGGGGCGAATTTGCCACTCAAAAAGTGTGAATATCGTATTTGTAATTTATTTTTCTTAAGAGTCATATTTCACATCCAAATACAAATTAGGGGCAAATTTGCCACACAAAAAGTGTGAATATCGTATTTTCAACTTATTTTCATTAAGAGTCATATTTCACCTCGCAATACAAATTAGGGGCAAATTTGCCACTCAAAAAGTGTGAGTATCGTATTTGCAATTTATTTTGCTCAAGAATCATATTTCACATACAAATACAAATTAGGGGAAATTTGCCACACAAAAAGTGTGAATATCGTATTTGCAATTTATTTTCCTTAAGAGTCATATTTCACATCCAAATACAAATTAGGTGCGAATTTGCCACTCAAAAAGTGTAAATGTCGTATTTGCAATTTATTTTCTTTAAGAGTCATATTTCACCTCCAAATACAAATTAGGGGCAAATTTGACACTCAAAAAGTGTGAATATCGTATTTGAAATTTATTTTTCTTAAGAGTCATATTTCACATCCAAATACAAATTAGGGGCGAATTTGCCACTCAAAAAGTGTGAATATCGTATTTGCAACTTATTTTCATTAAAAGTCATATTTCACTTCGCAATACAAATTAGGGGCAAATTTACCACTCAAAAAGTGTGAATATCATATTTGCAATTTATTTTCCTTAAGAGTCATATTTCACATCCAAATACAACAAATTAAGGGCAAATTTGCCACTCAAAAAGTGTGAATATCGTATTTGCAATTTATTTTCCTTAAGAGTCATATTTCACATCCAAACACAAATTAGGGGCGAATTTGCCACTCAAAAAATGTGAATATCGTATTTCCAATTTATTCTCTTTAAGAGTCATATTTCACATCCAAATACAACTTAGTGGCAAATTTGCCACTTAAAAAGTGTGAATATCGTATTTGCAACTTATTTTCATTAAGAATCATATTTCACTTCGCAATACAAATTAGGGGCAAATTTACCACTCAAAAAGTGTGAATATCGTATTTGCAATTTATTTTCCTTAAGAGTCATATTTCACTTCGAAATAGAAATTAGGGGCTAATTTGCCACTCAAAAAATGTGAATATCGTATTTGCAATTTATTTTCCTTAAGAGTCATATTTCACATCCAAATACAAATTATGGGTGAATTTGCTACTCAAAAAATGTGAATATCGTATTTGCAAAATATTTTCCTTAAAAGTCATATTTGACATCCAAATACAAATTAGGGGCGAATTTGCCACTCAAAAAGTGTGAATATCGTATTTGCAATTTATTTTCTTTAAGAGTCATATTTCACCTCCAAATACAAATTAGGGGCAAATTTGCCACTCAAAAAGTGTGAATATCGTATTTGCAATTTCTTTTTCTTAAGAGTCATATTTCAATTCAAATACAAATTAGGGGCGAATTTGCCACTCAAAAAGTGCGAATATCGTATTTGCAACTTATTTTCATTTCGCATCCAAATACAAATTAGAGGCAAATTTGCCACTCAAAAAGTGTTAATATCGTATTTGCTATTTATTTTCCTTAAGAGTCATATTTCACATCCAAATACAAATTTGGGGCGAATTTGCCACTCAAAAAGTGTGAATATCGTATTTGCAATTTATTCTCTTTAAGAGTCATATTTCACATCCAAATACAAATTAGGGGCAAATTTGCAACTCAAAAAGTGTGAATATCGTATTTGCAACTTATTTTCATTACGAATCATATTTCACCTCGCAATACAAATTAGGAGAAAATTTACCACTCAAAAAGATTGAATATCGTATTTGTAATTTATTTTCCTTAAGAGTCATATTTTACTTCGAAATATAAATTAGGGGCAAATTTGCCACTCAAAAAATGTGAATATTGTATTTGCAATTTATTTTCCTTAAGTGTCATATTTCACATCCAAATACAAATTAGGGGCGAATTTGCTACTCAAAAAGTGTGAATATCGTATTTGCAAATTATTTTCCTTAAGAGTCATATTCCAATTCGAAATACAAATTAGGGGCAAATTTGCCACTCAAAAAGTGTGAAAATGGTATTTGCAATTTATTTTCCTTATGAGTCATATTTCACATCCAAATACAAATTAGGGGCGAATTTGCCACTCAAAAAGTGTGAATATCGTATTTGCAATTTATTTTCTTTAAGAGTCATATTTCACCTCCAAATACAAATTAGGGGCAAATTTGCCACTCAAAAAGTGTGAATATCGTATTTGCAATTTCTTTTTCTTAAGAGTCATATTTCACATTCAAATACAAATTAGGGGCGAATTTGCCACTCCAAAAGTGTGAATATCGTATTTGCAATTTATTTTCTTTAAGAGTCATATTTCACATCCAAATACAAATTATGGGCGAATTTGCCACTCAAAAAGTGTGAATATCGTATTTGCAACTTATTTTCCTTAAGAGTCATATTTCACTTCGAAATACAAATTAGGGGCAAATTTGCCACTCAAAAAGTGTGAAAATGGTATTTGCAATTTATTTTCCTTAAGAGTCATATTTCACATCCAAATACAAATTAGGGGCGAATTTGCCACTCAGAAAGTGTGAATATCGTATTTGCAATTTATTTTTTTTAAGAGTCATATTTCACCTCCAAATACAAATTAGGGGCGAATTTGCCACTCAAAAAGTGTGAATATCGTATTTGCAACTTATTTTAATTAAGGTTCATATTTCACCTCGCAATACAAATTAGGGGCAAATTTATCACTCAAAAAGTGTGAATATCGTATTTGTAATTTATTTTCTTAAGAGTCATATTTCACATCCAAATACAAATTAGGGGCAAATTTGCCACTCAAAAAATGTGAATATCGTATTTGCAACTTATTTTCCTTAAGAGTCATATTTCACTTCGAAATACAAATTAGGGGCAAATTTGCCACTCAAAAAATGTGAATATCGTATTTGCAATTTATTTTCCTTAAGAGTAATATTTCACATACAAATACAAATTAGGGGTGAATTTGCCACTCAAAAAGTGTGAATATCGTATTTGCAACTTATTTTCCTTAAAAGTCATATTTCACATCCAAATACAAATTAGGGGCAAATTTGCCACTCAAAAAGTGTGAAAATGGTATTTGCAATTTATTTTCCTTAAGAGTCATATTTCACCTCCAAAAATAAATTAGGGGCAAATTTGCCACTCAAAAAGTGTGAATATCGTATTTGCAATTTATTTTCCTTAAGAGTCATATTTCACACCCAAATACAAATTAGGGGCGAATTTGCCACTCAAAAAGTGTGAATATCGTATTTGTAATTTATTTTTCTTAAGAATCATATTTCACATCCAAATACAAATTAGGGGCAAATTTGCCACACAAAAAGTGTGAATATCGTATTTTCAACTTATTTTCATTAAGAGTCATATTTCACCTCGCAATACAAATTAGGGGCAAATTTGCCACTCAAAAAGTGTGAGTATCGTATTTGCAATTTATTTTCCTCAAGAATCATATTTCACATACAAATACAAATTAGGGGAAATTTGCCACACAAAAAGTGTGAATATCGTATTTGCAATTTATTTTCCTTAAGAGTTATATTTCACATCCAAATACAAATTAGGTGCGAATTTGCCACTCAAAAAGTGTAAATGTCGTATTTGCAATTTATTTTCTTTAAGAGTCATATTTCACCTCCAAATACAAATTAGGGGCAAATTTGACACTCAAAAAGTGTGAATATCGTATTTGCAATTTATTTTTCTTAAGAGTCATATTTCACATCCAAATACAAATTAGGGGCGAATTTGCCACTCAAAAAGTGTGAATATCGTATTTGCAACTTATTTTCATTAAAAGTCATATTTCACTTCGCAATACAAATTAGGGGCAAATTTACCACTCAAAAAGTGTGAATATCATATTTGCAATTTATTTTCCTTAAGAGTCATATTTCACATCCAAATACAACAAATTAGGGGCAAATTTGCCACTCAAAAAGTGTGAATATCGTATTTGCAATTTATTTTCCTTAAGAGTCATATTTCACATCCAAACACAAATTAGGGGCGAATTTGCCACTCAACAAGTGTGAATATCGTATTTCCAATTTATTCTCTTTAAGAGTCATATTTCACATCCAAATACAACTTAGGGGCAAATTTGCCACTCAAAAAGTGTGAATATCGTATTTGCAATTTCTTTTTCTTAAGAGTCATATTTCAATTCAAATACAAATTAGGGGCGAATTTGCCACTCAAAAAGTGCGAATATCGTATTTGCAACTTATTTTCATTTCGCATCCAAATACAAATTAGAGGCAAATTTGCCACTCAAAAAGTGTTAATATCGTATTTGCTATTTATTTTCCTTAAGTGTCATATTTCATATCCAAATACAAATTAGGGGCGAATTTGCCACTCAAAAAGTGTGAATATCGTATTTGCAACTTATTTTCATTACGAATCATATTTCACCTCGCAATACAAATTAGGAGCAAATTTACCACTCAAAAAGATTGAATATCGTATTTGTAATTTATTTTCCTTAAGAGTCATATTTTACTTCGAAATATAAATTAGGGGCAAATTTGCCACTCAAAAAATGTGAATATTGTATTTGCAATTTATTTTCCTTAAGTGTCACATTTCACATCCAAATACAAATTAGGGGCGAATTTGCTACTCAAAAAGTGTGAATATCGTATTTGCAAATTATTTTCCTTAAGAGTCA
This sequence comes from Helichrysum umbraculigerum, assembly GCA_949592205.1. NCBI lineage: Eukaryota > Viridiplantae > Streptophyta > Magnoliopsida > Asterales > Asteraceae > Helichrysum > Helichrysum umbraculigerum. The sequence goes on from CATIUR010000001.1 coordinate 101,399,371, forward strand.
TATTCCAATTCAAAATACAAATTAGGGGCAAATTTGCCACTCAAAAAGTGTGAAAATGGTATTTGCAATTTATTTTCCTTATGAGTCATATTTCACATCCAAATACAAATTAGGGGCGAATTTGCCACTCAAAAAGTGTGAATATCGTATTTGCAATTTATTTTCTTTAAGAGTCATATTTCACCTCCAAATACAAATTAGGAGCAAATTTGCCACTCAAAAAGTGTGAATATCGTATTTGCAATTTATTTTCCTTAAGAGTCATATTTCACCTCCAAATACAAATTAGGGCGAATTTGCCACTCAAAAAGTGTGAATATCGTATTTGCAACTTATTTTCATTAAGAATCATATTTCACTTCGCAATACAAATTAGGGGCAAATTTACCACTCAAAAAGTGTGAATATCGTATTTGCAATTTATTTTCCTTAAGAGTCATATTTCACTTCGAAATAGAAATTAGGGGCAAATTTGCCACTCAAAAAATGTGAATATCGTATTTGCAATTTATTTTCCTTAAGAGTCATATTTCACATCCAAATACAAATTATGGGTGAATTTGCTACTCAAAAAATGTGAATATCGTATTTGCAAAATATTTTCCTTAAAAGTCATATTTCACATCCAAATACAAATTAGGGGCGAATTTGCCACTCAAAAAGTGTGAATATCGTATTTGCAATTTATTTTCTTTAAGAGTCATATTTCACCTCCAAATATAAATTAGGGGCAAATTTGCCACTCAAAAAGTGTGAATATCGTATTTGCAATTTCTTTTTCTTAAGAGTCATATTTCAATTCAAATACAAATTAGGGGCGAATTTGCCACTCAAAAAGTGCGAATATCGTATTTGCAACTTATTTTCATTTCGCATCCAAATACAAATTAGAGGCAAATTTGCCACTCAAAAAGTGTTAATATCGTATTTGCTATTTATTTTCCTTAAGTGTCATATTTCACATCCAAATACAAATTAGGGGCGAATTTGCCACTCAAAAAGTGTGAATATCGTATTTGCAATTTATTCTCTTTAAGAGTCATATTTCACATCCAAATACAAATTAGGGGCAAATTTGCAACTCAAAAAGTGTGAATATCGTATTTGCAACTTATTTTCATTACGAATCATATTTCACCTCGCAATACAAATTAGGAGCAAATTTACCACTCAAAAAGATTGAATATCGTATTTGTAATTTATTTTCCTTAAGAGTCATATTTTACTTCGAAATATAAATTAGGGGCAAATTTGCCACTCAAAAAATGTGAATATTGTATTTGCAATTTATTTTCCTTAAGTGTCATATTTCACATCCAAATACAAATTAGGGGCGAATTTGCTACTCAAAAAGTGTGAATATCGTATTTGCAAATTATTTTCCTTAAGAGTCATATTCCAATTCGAAATACAAATTAGGGGCAAATTTGCCACTCAAAAAGTGTGAAAATGGTATTTGCAATTTATTTTCCTTATGAGTCATATTTCACATCCAAATACAAATTAGGGGCGAATTTGCCACTCAAAAAGTGTGAATATCGTATTTGCAATTTATTTTCTTTAAGAGTCATATTTCACCTCCAAATACAAATTAGGAGCAAATTTGCCACTCACAAAGTGTGAATATCGTATTTGCAATTTCTTTTTCTTAAGAGTCATATTTCACATTCAAATACAAATTAGGGGCGTATTTGCCACTCCAAAAGTGTGAATATCGTATTTGCAATTTATTTTCTTTAAGAGTCATATTTCACATCCAAATACAAATTATGGGCGAATTTGCCACTCAAAAAGTGTGAATATCGTATTTGCAACTTATTTTCCTTAAGAGTCATATTTCACTTCGAAATACAAATTAGGGGCAAATTTGCCACTCAAAAAGTGTGAAAATGGTATTTGCAATTTATTTTCCTAAAAGTCATATTTCACATCCAAATACAAATTAGGGGCGAATTTGCCACTCAGAAAGTGTGAATATCGTATTTGCAATTTATTTTCCTTAAGAGTCATATTTCACCTCCAAATACAAATTAGGGCGAATTTACCACTCAAAAAGTGTGAATATCGTATTTGCAATTTATTTTCCTTAAGAGTCATATTTCACATCCAAATACAAATTAGTGGCAAATTTACCACTAAAAAAGTGTTAATATCGTATTTGCAATTTATTTTCTTTAAGAGTCATTTTTCACATCCAAATACAAATTAGGGGCAAATTTGCCACTCAAAAAATGTGAATATCGTATTTGCAATTTATTTTCCTTAAGAGTCATATTTCACATCCAAATACAAATTAGGGGCGAATTTGCCACTCAAAAAGTGTGAATATAGTATTTGCAACTTATTTTCCTTAAGAGTCATATTTCAATTCAAATACAAATTAGGGGCGAATTTGCCACTCAAAAAGTGCGAATATCGTATTTGCAACTTATTTTCATTTCGCATCCAAATACAAATTAGAGGCAAATTTGCCACTCAAAAAGTGTTAATATCGTATTTGCTATTTATTTTCCTTAAGTGTCATATTTCACATCCAAATACAAATTAGGGGCGAATTTGCCACTCAAAAAGTGTGAATATCGTATTTGCAATTTATTCTCTTTAAGAGTCATATTTCACCTCCAAATACAAATTAGGGCGAATTTGCCACTCAAAAAGTGTGAATATCGTATTTGCAACTTATTTTCATTACGAATCATATTTCACCTCGCAATACAAATTAGGAGAAAATTTACTACTCAAAAAGATTGAATATCGTATTTGTAATTTATTTTCCTTAAGAGTCATATTTTACTTCGAAATATAAATTAGGGGCAAATTTGCCACTCAAAAAATGTGAATATTGTATTTGCAATTTATTTTCCTTAAGTGTCATATTTCACATCCAAATACAAATTAGGGGCGAATTTGCTACTCAAAAAGTGTGAATATCGTATTTGCAAATTATTTTCCTTAAGAGTCATATTCCAATTCGAAATACAAATTATGGGCAAATTTGCCACTCAAAAAGTGTGAAAATGGTATTTGCAATTTATTTTCCTTATGAGTCATATTTCACATCCAAATACAAATTAGGGGCGAATTTGCCACTCAAAAAGTGTGAATATCGTATTTGCAATTTATTTTCTTTAAGAGTCATATTTCACCTCCAAATACAAATTAGGGGCAAATTTGCCACTCAAAAAGTGTGAATATCGTATTTGCAATTTCTTTTTCTTAAGAGTCATATTTCACATTCAAATACAAATTAGGGGCGAATTTGCCACTCCAAAAGTGTGAATATCGTATTTGCTATTTATTTTCTTTAAGAGTCATATTTCACATCCAAATACAAATTATGGGCGAATTTGCCACTCAAAAAGTGTGAATATCGTATTTGCAACTTATTTTCCTTAAGAGTCATATTTCACTTCGAAATACAAATTAGGGGCAAATTTGCCACTCAAAAAGTGTGAAAATGGTATTTGTAATTTATTTTCCTTAAGAGTCATATTTCACATCCAAATACAAATTAGGGGCGAATTTGCCACTCAGAAAGTGTGAATATCGTATTTGCAATTTATTTTTTTTAAGAGTCATATTTCACCTCCAAATACTAATTAGGGGCGAATTTGCCACTCAAAAAGTGTGAATATCGTATTTGCAACTTATTTTAATTAAGTGTCATATTTCACCTCGCAATACAAATTAGGGGCAAATTTACCACTCAAAAAGTGTGAATATCGTATTTGCAATTTATTTTCTTAAGAGTCATATTTCACATCCAAATACAAATTAGGGGCAAATTTGCCACTCAAAAAATGTGAATATCGTATTTGCAACTTATTTTCCTTAAGAGTCATATTTCACTTCGAAATACAAATTAGGGGCAAATTTGCCACTCAAAAAATGTGAATATCGTATTTGCAATTTATTTTCCTTAAGAGTCATATTTCACATACAAATACAAATTAGGGGTGAATTTGCCACTCAAAAAGTGTGAATATCGTATTTGCAACTTATTTTCCTTAAAAGTCATATTTCACATCCAAATACAAATTAGGGGCAAATTTGCCACTCAAAAAGTGTGAAAACGGTATTTGCAATTTATTTTCCTTAAGAGTCATATTTCACCTCCAAAAATAAATTAGGGGCAAATTTGACACTCAAAAAGTGTGAATATCGTATTTGCAATTTATTTTTCTTAAGAGTCATATTTCACACCCAAATACAAATTAGGGGCGAATTTGCCACTCAAAAAGTGTGAATATCGTATTTGTAATTTATTTTTCTTAAGAATCATATTTCACATCCAAATACAAATTAGGGGCAAATTTGCCACACAAAAAGTGTGAATATCGTATTTTCAACTTATTTTCATTAAGAGTCATATTTCACCTCGCAATACAAATTAGGGGCAAATTTGCCACTCAAAAAGTGTGAGTATCGTATTTGCAATTTATTTTCCTCAAGAATCATATTTCACATACAAATACAAATTAGGGGAAATTTGCCACACAAAAAGTGTGAATATCGTATTTGCAATTTATTTTCCTTAGGAGTCATATTTCACATCCAAATACAAATTAGGTGCGAATTTGCCACTCAAAAAGTGTAAATGTCGTATTTGCAATTTATTTTCTTTAAGAGTCATATTTCACCTCCAAATACAAATTAGGGGCAAATTTGACACTCAAAAAGTGTGAATATCGTATTTGAAATTTATTTTTCTTAAGAGTCATATTTCACATCCAAATACAAATTAGGGGCGAATTTGCCACTCAAAAAGTGTGAATATCGTATTTGCAACTTATTTTCATTAAAAGTCATATTTCACTTCGCAATACAAATTAGGGGCAAATTTACCACTCAAAAAGTGTGAATATCATATTTGCAATTTATTTTCCTTAAGAGTCATATTTCACATCCAAATACAACAAATTAGGGGCAAATTTGCCACTCAAAAAGTGTGAATATCGTATTTGCAATTTATTTTCCTTAAGAGTTATATTTCACATCCAAACACAAATTAGGGGCGAATTTGCCACTCAAAAAATGTGAATATCGTATTTACAATTTATTCTCTTTAAGAGTCATATTTCACATCCAAATACAACTTAGGGGCAAATTTGCCACTTAAAAAGTGTGAATATCGTATTTGCAACTTATTTTCATTAAGAATCATATTTCACTTCGCAATACAAATTAGGGGCAAATTTACCACTCAAAAAGTGTGAATATCGTATTTGCAATTTATTTTCCTTAAGAGTCATATTTCACTTCGAAATAGAAATTAGGGGCTAATTTGCCACTCAAAAAATGTGAATATCGTATTTGCAATTTATTTTCCTTAAGAGTCATATTTCACATCCAAATACAAATTATGGGTGAATTTGCTACTCAAAAAATGTGAATATCGTATTTGCAAAATATTTTCCTTAAAAGTCATATTTCACATCCAAATACAAATTAGGGGCGAATTTGCCACTCAAAAAGTGTGAATATCGTATTTGCAATTTATTTTCTTTAAGAGTCATATTTCACCTCCAAATACAAATTAGGGGCAAATTTGCCACTCAAAAAGTGTGAATATCGTATTTGCAATTTCTTTTTCTTAAGAGTCATATTTCAATTCAAATACAAATTAGGGGCGAATTTGCCACTCAAAAAGTGCGAATATCGTATTTGCAACTTATTTTCATTTCGCATCCAAATACAAATTAGAGGCAAATTTGCCACTCAAAAAGTGTTAATATCATATTTGCTATTTATTTTCCTTAAGAGTCATATTTCACATCCAAATACAAATTTGGGGCGAATTTGCCACTCTAAAAGTGTGAATATCGTATTTGCAATTTATTCTCTTTAAGAGTCATATTTCACATCCAAATACAAATTAGGGGCAAATTTGCAACTCAAAAAGTGTGAATATCGTATTTGCAACTTATTTTCATTACGAATCATATTTCACCTCGCAATACAAATTAGGAGAAAATTTACCACTCAAAAAGATTGAATATCGTATTTGTAATTTATTTTCCTTAAGAGTCATATTTTACTTCGAAATATAAATTAGGGGCAAATTTGCCACTCAAAAAATGTGAATATTGTATTTGCAATTTATTTTCCTTAAGTGTCATATTTCACATCCAAATACAAATTAGGGGCGAATTTGCTACTCAAAAAGTGTGAATATCGTATTTGCAAATTATTTTCCTTAAGAGTCATATTCCAATTCGAAATACAAATTAGGGGCAAATTTGCCACTCAAAAAGTGTGAAAATGGTATTTGCAATTTATTTTCCTTATGAGTCATATTTCACATCCAAATACAAATTAGGGGCGAATTTGCCACTCAAAAAGTGTGAATATCGTATTTGCAATTTATTTTCTTTAAGAGTCATATTTCACCTCCAAATACAAATTAGGGCAAATTTGCCACTCAAAAAGTGTGAATATCGTATTTGCAATTTCTTTTTCTTAAGAGTCATATTTCACATTCAAATACAAATTAGGGGCGAATTTGCCACTCCAAAAGTGTGAATATCGTATTTGCAATTTATTTTCTTTAAGAGTCATATTTCACATCCAAATACAAATTATGGGCGAATTTGCCACTCAAAAAGTGTGAATATCGTATTTGCAACTTATTTTCCTTAAGAGTCATATTTCACTTCGAAATACAAATTAGGGGCAAATTTGCCACTCAAAAAGTGTGAAAATGGTATTTGCAATTTATTTTCCTTAAGAGTCATATTTCACATCCAAATACAAATTAGGGGCGAATTTGCCACTCAGAAAGTGTGAATATCGTATTTGCAATTTATTTTTTTTAAGAGTCATATTTCACCTCCAAATACAAATTAGGGGCGAATTTGCCACTCAAAAAGTGTGAATATCGTATTTGCAACTTATTTTAATTAAGTGTCATATTTCACCTCGCAATACAAATTAGGGGCAAATTTATCACTCAAAAAGTGTGAATATCGTATTTGCAATTTATTTTCTTAAGAGTCATATTTCACATCCAAATACAAATTAGGGGCAAAATTGCCACTTAAAAAATGTGAATATCGTATTTGCAACTTATTTTCCTTAAGAGTCATATTTCACTTCGAAATACAAATTAGGGGCAAATTTTCCACTCAAAAAATGTGAATATCGTATTTGCAATTTATTTTCCTTAAGAGTCATATTTCACATACAAATACAAATTAGGGGTGAATTTGCCACTCAAAAAGTGTGAATATCGTATTTGCAACTTATTTTCCTTAAAAGTCATATTTCACATCCAAATACAAATTAGGGGCAAATTTGCCACTCAAAAAGTGTGAAAATGGTATTTGCAATTTATTTTCCTTAAGAGTCATATTTCACCTCCAAAAATAAATTAGGGGCAAATTTGACACTCAAAAAGTGTGAATATCGTATTTGCAATTTATTTTCCTTAAGAGTCATATTTCACACCCAAATACAAATTAGGGGCGAATTTGCCACTCAAAAAGTGTGAATATCGTATTTGTAATTTATTTTTCTTAAGAATCATATTTCACATCCAAATACAAATTAGGGGCAAATTTGCCACACAAAAAGTGTGAATATCGTATTTTCAACTTATTTTCATTAAGAGTCATATTTCACCTCGCAATACAAATTAGGGGCAAATTTGCCACTCAAAAAGTGTGAGTATCGTATTTGCAATTTATTTTCCTCAAGAATCATATTTCACATACAAATACAAATTAGGGGAAATTTGCCACACAAAAAGTGTGAATATCGTATTTGCAATTTATTTTCCTTAAGAGTTATATTTCACATCCAAATACAAATTAGGTGCGAATTTGCCACTCAAAAAGTGTAAATGTCGTATTTGCAATTTATTTTCTTTAAGAGTCATATTTCACCTCCAAATACAAATTAGGGGCAAATTTGACACTCAAAAAGTGTGAATATCGTATTTGCAATTTATTTTTCTTAAGAGTCATATTTCACATCCAAATACAAATTAGGGGCGAATTTGCCACTCAAAAAGTGTGAATATCGTATTTGCAACTTATTTTCATTAAAAGTCATATTTCACTTCGCAATACAAATTAGGGGCAAATTTACCACTCAAAAAGTGTGAATATCATATTTGCAATTCATTTTCCTTAAGAGTCATATTTCACATCCAAATACAACAAATTAGGGGCAAATTTGCCACTCAAAAAGTGTGAATATCGTATTTGCAATTTATTTTCCTTAAGAGTCATATTTCACATCCAAACACAAATTAGGGGCGAATTTGCCACTCAAAAAGTGTGAATATCGTATTTCCAATTTATTCTCTTTAAGAGTCATATTTCACATCCAAATACAACTTAGGGGCAAATTTGCCACTCAAAAAGTGTGAATATCGTATTTGCAATTTCTTTTTCTTAAGAGTCATATTTCAATTAAAATACAAATTAGGGGCGAATTTGCCACTCAAAAAGTGCGAATATCGTATTTGCAACTTATTTTCATTTCGCATCCAAATACAAATTAGAGGCAAATTTGCCACTCAAAAAGTGTTAATATCGTATTTGCTATTTATTTTCCTTAAGTGTCATATTTCACATCCAAATACAAATTAGGGGCGAATTTGCCACTCAAAAAGTGTGAATATCGTATTTGCAATTTATTCTCTTTAAGAGTCATATTTCACATCCAAATACAAATTAGGGGCAAATTTGCAACTCAAAAAGTGTGAATATCGTATTTGCAACTTATTTTCATTACGAATCATATTTCACCTCGCAATACAAATTAGGAGCAAATTTACCACTCAAAAAGATTGAATATCGTATTTGTAATTTATTTTCCTTAAGAGTCATATTTTACTTCGAAATATAAATTAGGGGCAAATTTGCCACTCAAAAAATGTGAATATTGTATTTGCAATTTATTTTCCTTAAGTGTCATATTTCACATCCAAATACAAATTAGGGGCGAATTTGCTACTCAAAAAGTGTGAATATCGTATTTGCAAATTATTTTCCTTAAGAGTCATATTCCAATTCAAAATACAAATTAGGGGCAAATTTGCCACTCAAAAAGTGTGAAAATGGTATTTGCAATTTATTTTCCTTATGAGTCATATTTCACATCCAAATACAAATTAGGGGCGAATTTGCCACTCAAAAAGTGTGAATATCGTATTTGCAATTTATTTTCTTTAAGAGTCATATTTCACCTCCAAATACAAATTAGGAGCAAATTTGCCACTCAAAAAGTGTGAATATCGTATTTGCAATTTATTTTCCTTAAGAGTCATATTTCACCTCCAAATACAAATTAGGGCGAATTTGCCACTCAAAAAGTGTGAATATCGTATTTGCAACTTATTTTCATTAAGAATCATATTTCACTTCGCATTACAAATTAGGGGCAAATTTACCACTCAAAAAGTGTGAATATCGTATTTGCAATTTATTTTCCTTAAGAGTCATATTTCACTTCGAAATAGAAATTAGGGGCAAATTTGCCACTCAAAAAATGTGAATATCGTATTTGCAATTTATTTTCCTTAAGAGTCATATTTCACATCCAAATACAAATTATGGGTGAATTTGCTACTCAAAAAATGTGAATATCGTATTTGCAAAATATTTTCCTTAAAAGTCATATTTCACATCCAAATACAAATTAGGGGCGAATTTGCCACTCAAAAAGTGTGAATATCGTATTTGCAATTTATTTTCTTTAAGAGTCATATTTCACCTCCAAATACAAATTAGGGGCAAATTTGCCACTCAAAAAGTGTGAATATCGTATTTGCAATTTCTTTTTCTTAAGAGTCATATTTCAATTCAAATACAAATTAGGGGCGAATTTGCCACTCAAAAAGTGCGAATATCGTATTTGCAACTTATTTTCATTTCGCATCCAAATACAAATTAGAGGCAAATTTGCCACTCAAAAAGTGTTAATATCGTATTTGCTATTTATTTTCCTTAAGTGTCATATTTCACATCCAAATACAAATTAGGGGCGAATTTGCCACTCAAAAAGTGTGAATATCGTATTTGCAATTTATTCTCTTTAAGAGTCATATTTCACATCCAAATACAAATTAGGGGCAAATTTGCAACTCAAAAAGTGTGAATATCGTATTTGCAACTTATTTTCATTACGAATCATATTTCACCTCGCAATACAAATTAGGAGCAAATTTACCACTCAAAAAGATTGAATATCGTATTTGTAATTTATTTTCCTTAAGAGTCATATTTTACTTCGAAATATAAATTAGGGGCAAATTTGCCACTCAAAAAATGTGAATATTGTATTTGCAATTTATTTTCCTTAAGTGTCATATTTCACATCCAAATACAAATTAGGGGCGAATTTGCTACTCAAAAAGTGTGAATATCGTATTTGCAAATTATTTTCCTTAAGAGTCATATTCCAATTCGAAATACAAATTAGGGGCAAATTTGCCACTCAAAAAGTGTGAAAATGGTATTTGCAATTTATTTTCCTTATGAGTCATATTTCACATCCAAATACAAATTAGGGGCGAATTTGCCACTCAAAAAGTGTGAATATCGTATTTGCAATTTATTTTCTTTAAGAGTCATATTTCACCTCCAAATACAAATTAGGAGCAAATTTGCCACTCAAAAAGTGTGAATATCGTATTTGCAATTTCTTTTTCTTAAGAGTCATATTTCACATTCAAATACAAATTAGGGGCGTATTTGCCACTCCAAAAGTGTGAATATCGTATTTGCAATTTATTTTCTTTAAGAGTCATATTTCACATCCAAATACAAATTATGGGCGAATTTGCCACTCAAAAAGTGTGAATATCGTATTTGCAACTTATTTTCCTTAAGAGTCATATTTCACTTCGAAATACAAATTAGGGGCAAATTTGCCACTCAAAAAGTGTGAAAATGGTATTTGCAATTTATTTTCCTAAAAGTCATATTTCACATCCAAATACAAATTAGGGGCGAATTTGCCACTCAGAAAGTGTGAATATCGTATTTGCAATTTATTTTCCTTAAGAGTCATATTTCACCTCCAAATACAAATTAGGGCGAATTTGCCACTCAAAAAGTGTGAATATCGTATTTGCAACTTATTTTCATTAAGTGTCATATTTCACCTCGCAATACAAATTAGGGGCAAATTTACCACTCAAAAAGTGTGAATATCGTATTTGCAATTTATTTTCCTTAAGAGTCATATTTCACATCCAAATACAAATTAGTGGCAAATTTACCACTCAAAAAGTGTAAATATCGTATTTGCAATTTATTTTCTTTAAGAGTCATTTTTCACATCCAAATACAAATTAGGGGCAAATTTGCCACTCAAAAAATGTGAATATCGTATTTGCAATTTATTTTCCTTAAGAGTCATATTTCACATCCAAATACAAATTAGGGGCGAATTTGCCACTCAAAAAGTGTAAATATCGTAATTGCAATTTACTTTTCTTAAGAGTCATATTTCACATCCAAATACAAATTAGGGGCGAATTTGCCACTCAAAAAGTGTGAATATCGTATTTGCAATTTATTCTCTTTAAGAGTCATATTTCACATCCAAATACAAATTAGGGGCAAATTTGCAACTCAAAAAGTATGAATATCGTATTTGCAACTTATTTTCATTAAGAATCATATTTCACCTCGCAATACAAATTAGGGGCAAATTTACCACTCAAAAAGTGTGAATATCGTATTTGCAATTTATTTTCCTTAAGAGTCATATTTCACTTCGAAATACAAATTAGGGGCAAATTTGCCACTCAAAAAATGTGAATATCGTATTTGCAATTTATTTTCCTTAAGAGTCATATTTCACATCCAAATACAAATTAGGGGCGAATTTGCTACTAAAAAAGTGTGAATATCGTATTTGCAAAATATTTTCCTTAAAAGTCATATTTCACTTCGAAATACAAATTAGGGGCGAATTTGCCACTCAAAAATTGTGAAAATGGTATTTGCAATAAATTTTCTTTAAGAGTCATTTTTCACATCCAAATACAAATTAGGGGCAAATTTGACACTCAAAAAGTGTGAATATCGTATTTGCAATTTATTTTCTTTAAGAGTCATATTTCACCTCCAAATACAAATTAGGGGCAAATTTGCCACTCAAAAAGTGTGAATATCGTATTTGCAATTTCTTTTTCTTAAGAGTCATATTTCACCTCCAAATACAAATTAGGGGCAAATTTGCCACTCAAAAAGTGTGAATATCGTATTTGCAATTTCTTTTTCTTAAGAGTCATATTTCACATTCAAATACAAATTAGGGGCGAATTTGCCACTCAAAAAGTGTGAATATCGTATTTGCAACTTATTTTCATTTCACATCCAAATACAAATTAGAGGCAAATTTGCCACTCAAAAAGTGTAAATATCGTATTTGCAATTTATTTTCCTTAAGAGTCATATTTCACATCCAAATACAAATTAGGGGCGAATTTGCCACTCAAAAAGTGTGAATATCGTATTTGCAATTTATTCTCTTTAAGAGTCATATTTCACATCCAAATACAAATTAGGGGCAAATTTGCAACTCCAAAAGTGTGAATATTGTATTTGCAATTTATTTTCATTAAGAGTCATATTTCAAATCCAAATACAAATTAGGGGCACATTTGCAACTCCAAAAGTGTGAATATCGTATTTGCAACTTATTTTCATTAAGCGTCATATTTCACTTCGAAATACAAATTAGGGGCAAATTTGCCACTCAAAAAGTGTGAATATCGTATTTGCAATTTCTTTTTCTTAAGAGTCATATTTCACATTCAAATACAAATTAGGGGCGAATTTGCCACTCAAAAAGTGTGAATATCGTATTTGCAACTTATTTTCCTTAAGAGTCATATTTCACTTCGAAATACAAATTAGGGGCAAATTTGACACTCAAAAAGTGTGAAAATGGTATTTGCAATTTATTTTCCTTAAGAGTCATATTTCACATCCAAAAATAAATTAGGGGCGAATTTGCCACTCAGAAAGTGTGAATATCGTATTTGCGATTTATTTTCTTTAAGAGTCATATTTCACCTCCAAATACAAATTAAGTGCAAATTTGCCCCTCAAAAAGTGTGAATATCGTATTTGTAATTTATTTTTCTTAAGAATCATATTTCACATCCAAATACAAATTAGGGGCAAATTTGCCACTCAAAAAGTGTGAATATCGTATTTGCAACTTATTTTCATTAAGAGTCATATTTCCCCTCGCAATACAAATTAGGGGCAAATTTGCTACTCAAAAATGTGAATATCGTATTTGCAATTTATTTTCCTCAAGAATCATATTTCACATACAAATACAAATTAGGGGCAAATTTGCCACTCAAAAAGTGTGAATACCGTATTTGCAATTTATTTTCCTTAAGAGTCATATTTCACATCCAGATACAAATTAGGGGCGAATTTGCCACTCAAAAAGTGTGAATATCGTATTTCCAATTTATTTTCTTTAAGAGTCATATTTCACATCCAAATACAAATTAGGGGCAAATTTACCACTCAAAAAGTGTGATTATCGTATTTGCAACTTATTTTCATTAAGAATCATATTTCACCTCGCAATACAAATTAGGAGCAAATTTACCACTCAAAAAGCGTGAATATCGTATTTGCAATTTCTTTTTCTTAAGAGTCATATTTCACATTCAAATACAAATTAGGGGCGAATTTGCCACTCAAAAAGTGTGAATATCGTATTTGCAACTTATTTTCATTTCAAATCCAAATACAAATTAGAGGCAAATTTGCCACTGAAAAAGTGTAAATATCGTATTTGCAATTTATTTTCCTTAAGAGTCATATTTCACATCCAAATACAAATTAGGGGCGAAATTGCCACTCAAAAAGTGTGAATATCGTATTTGCAATTTATTCTCTTTAAGAGTCATATTTCATATCCAAATACAAATTAGGGGCGAATTTGCAACTCAAAAAGTGTGAGTATCGTATTTGCAACTTATTTTCATTAAGGATCATATTTCACTTCGCAATACAAATTAGGGGCAAATTTACCACTCAAAAAGTGTGCATACCGTATTTGCAATTTATTTTCCTGAAGAGTCATATTTCACTTCGAAATACAAATTACGTGCAAATTTGCCACTCAAAAAATGTGAATATCGTATTTGCAATTTATTTTCCTTAAGAGTCATATTTCACATCCAAATACAAATTAGGGGCGAATTTGCTACTCAAAAAGTGTGAATATCGTATTTGCAACTTATTTTCCTTAAGAGTCATATTTCACTTCGAAATACAAATTACGGGCAAATTTGCCACTCAAAAAGTGTGAAAATGGTATTTGCAATTTATTTTCCTTAAGAGTCATATTTCACATCCAAAAATAAATTAGGGGCGAATTTGCCACTCAAAAAGTGTGAATATCGTATTTGCAACTTATTTTTCTTAAGAGTCATATTTCACTTCGAAATACAAATTAGGGGCAAAATTTGCCACTCAAAAAGTGTGAAAATGGTATTTGCAATTTATTTTCCTTAAGAGTAATATTTCACATCCAAAAATAAATTAGGGGCGAATTTGCCACTCAGAAAGTGTGAATATCGTATTTGCAATTTATTTTCTTTAAGAGTCATATTTCACATCCAAATACAAATTAGGGGCGAATTTGCTACTCAAAAAGTGTGAACATCGTATTTGCAACTTATTTTCCTTAAGAGTCATATTTCACTTCGAAATACAAATTAGGGGCAAATTTGCCACTCAAAAAGTGTGAATATCGTATTTGCAACTTATTTTCATTAAGAGTCATATTTCACCTCGCAATACAAATTAGGGGCAAATTTGCCACTCAAAAAGTGTGAATATCGTATTTGCAATTTATTTTCCTCAAGAATCATATTTCACATACAAATACAAATTAGGGGCAAATTTGCCACTCAAAAAGTGTGAATATCGTATTTGCAATTTATTTTCCTTAAGAGTCATATTTCACATCCAAATACAAATTAGGGGCGAAACTGCCACTCAAAAAGTGTAAATATCGTATTTGCAACTTATTTTCATTAAAAGTCATATTTCACTTCGCAATACAAATTATGGGCAAATTTACAACTCAAAAAGTGTGAATATCGTATTTGCAATTTATTTTCCTTAAGAGTCATATTTCACATCCAAATACAACAAATTAGGGGCAAATTTGCCACTCAAAAAGTGTGAATATCGTATTTGCAATTTCTTTTTCTTAAGAGTCATATTTCACATCCAAACACATATTTAGGGGCGAATTTGCCACTCAAAAAGTGTGAATATCGTATTTCCAATTTATTCTCTTTAAGAGTCATATTTCACATCCAAATACAAATTAGGGGCAAATTTACCACTAAAAAAGTGTGATTATCGTATTTGCAACTTATTTTCATTAAGAATCATATTTCACCTCGCAATACAAATTAGGAGCAAATTTACCACTCAAAAAGTGTGAATATCGTATTTGCAATTTATTTTCCTTAAGAGTCATATTTTACTTTGAAATACAAATTAGGGGCAAATTTGCCACTCAAAAAATGTGAATATCGTATTTGCAATTTATTTTCCTTAAGTGTCATATTTCACATCCAAATACAAATTAGGGGCGAATTTGCTACTCAAAAAGTGTGAATATCTTATTTGCAAATTATTTTCCTTAAGAGTCATATTCCAATTCGAAATACAAATTATGGGCAAATTTGCCACTCAAAAAGTGTGAAAATGGTATTTGCAATTTATTTTCCTTATGAGTCATATTTCACATCCAAATACAAATTAGGGGCGAATTTGCCACTCAAAAAGTGTGAATATCGTATTTGCAATTTATTTTCTTTAAGAGTCATATTTCACCTCCAAATACAAATTAGGAGCAAATTTGCCACTCAAAAAGTGTGAATATCGTATTTGCAATTTCTTTTTCTTAAGAGTCATATTTCACATTCAAATAAAAATTAGGGACGAATTTGCCACTCAAAAAGTGTGAATATCGTATTTGCAACTTATTTTCATTAAGAGTCATGTTTCACTTCGCAATACAAATTAGGGACAAATTTACCACTCAAAAAGTGTGAATATCGTATTTGCAATTTATTTTCCTTAAGAGTCATATTTCACATCCAAATACAAATTAGAGGCAAATTTGCCACTCAAAAAATGTGATTATCGTATTTTCAATTTATTTTCCTTAAGAGTCATATTTCACATCCAAATACAAATTAGGGGCGAATTTGCCACTCAAAAAGTGTGAATATCGTATTTGCAACTTATTTTCCTTAAGAGTCATATTTCACTTCGAAATACAAATTAGGGGCAAATTTGCCACTCAAAAAGTGTGAAAATGGTATTTACAATTTATTTTCCTTAAGAGTCATATTTCACATCCAAATTCAAATTAGGGGCGAATTTGCCACTCAGAAAGTGTGAATATCGTATTTGCAATTTATTTTCTTTAAGAGTCATATTTCACCTCCAAATACAAATTAGGGGCAAATTTGCCACTCAAAAAGTGTGAATATCGTATTTGCAACTTATTTTCATTAAGAGTCATATTTCACTTCGAAATACAAATTAGGGGCAAATTTGCCACTTAAAAAGTGTGAATATCGTATTTGCAATTTATTTTCCTTAAGAGTCATATTTCACATCCAAATACAAATTAGTGGCAAATTTACCACTCAAAAAGTGTGAATATCGTATTTGCAATTTATTTTCCTTAAGAGTCATATTTCACATCCAAATACAAATTAGGGGCAAATTTGCCACTCAAAAAGTGTGAAAATGGTATTTGCAATTTATTTTCCTTAAGAGTCATATTTCACATCCAAAAATAAATTATGGGCAAATTTGACACTCAAAAAGTGTGAATATCGTATTTGCAATACATTTTCTTTAAGAGTCATTTTTCACACCTAAATACAAATTAGGGGCAAATTTGCCAATCAAAAAGTGTGAATATAGTATTTGTAATTTATTTTTCTTAAGAATCATATTTCACATCTAAATACAAATTAGGGGCAAAATTTGCCACACAAAAAGTGTGAATATCGTATTTGCAACTTATTTTCATTAAGAGTCATATTTCACCTCGCAATACAAATTAGGGGCAAATTTGCCACTCAAAAAGTGTGAATATCGTATTTGCAATTTATTTTCCTCAAGAATCATATTTCACATACAAATACAAATTAGGGGCAAATTTGCCACACAAAAAGTGTGAATATCGTATTTGCAATTTATTTTCCTTAAGAGTCATATTTCACATCCAAATACAAATTAGGTGCGAATTTGCCACTCAAAAAGTGTAAATGTCGTATTTGCAATTTATTTTCTTTAAGAGTCATATTTCACCTACAAATACAAATTAGGGGCAAATTTGACACTCAAAAAGTGTGAATATCGTATTTTCAATTTATTTTTCTTAAGAGTCATATTTCACATCCAAATACAAATTAGGGGCGAATTTGCCACTCAAAAAGTGTGAATATCGTATTTGCAACTTATTTTCATTAAAAGTCATATTTCACTTCGCAATACAAATTAGGGGCAAATTTACCACTCAAAAAGTGTGAATATCGTATTTGCAATTTATTTTCCTTAAGAGTCATATTTTACTTTGAAATACAAATTAGGGGCAAATTTGCCACTCAAAAAATGTGAATATCGTATTTGCAATTTATTTTCCTTAAGTGTCATATTTCACATCCAAATACAAATTAGGGGCGAATTTGCTACTCAAAAAGTGTGAATATCTTATTTGCAAATTATTTTCCTTAAGAGTCATATTTCAATTCGAAATACAAATTATGGGCAAATTTGCCACTCAAAAAGTGTGAAAATGGTATTTGCAATTTATTTTCCTTATGAGTCATATTTCACA
Organism: Helichrysum umbraculigerum; assembly: GCA_949592205.1. Classification (NCBI taxonomy): domain Eukaryota; kingdom Viridiplantae; phylum Streptophyta; class Magnoliopsida; order Asterales; family Asteraceae; genus Helichrysum; species Helichrysum umbraculigerum. The sequence continues at coordinate 101,417,242 of CATIUR010000001.1, forward strand.
TCCAAATACAAATTAGGGGCGAATTTGCCACTCAAAAAATGTGAATATCGTATTTGCAATTTATTTTCCTTAAGTGTCATATTTAACATCCAAATACAAATTAGGGGCGAATTTGATACTCAAAAAGTGTGAATATCGTATTTGCAAATTATTTTCCTTAAGTGTCATATTTCACTTCGAAATACAAATTAGGGGCAAATTTGCCACTCAAAAAGTGTGAAAATGGTATTTACAATTTATTTTCCTTAAAAGTCATATTTTACATCCAAATACAAATTAGGGGCGAATTTGTCACTCAAAAAGTGTGAATATCGTATTTGCAATTTATTTTTTTAAGAGTCATATTTCACCTCCAAATACAAATTAAGGGCAAATTTGCCACTCAAAAAGTGTGAATATCATATTTGCAACTTATTTTCATTAAGAATCATATTTCACTTCGCAATACAAATTAGGTGCAAATTTACCACTCAAAAAGTGTGAATATCGTATTTGCAATTTATTTTCCTTAAGAGTCATATTTTACTTCGAAATACAAATTAAGGGCAAATTTGCCACTAAAAAAATGTGAATATCGTATTTGCAATTTATTTTCCTTAAATGTCTTATTTCACATCCAAAAACAAATTAGGGGCGAATTTACTATTCAAAAAGTGTGAATATCGTATTTGCAAATTATTTTCCTTAAGAGTCATATTTCACTTCGAAATACAAATTAGGGGCAAATTTGCCCTCAAAAATTGTGAAAATGGTATTTGCAATTTATTTTCCTTAAGAGTCATATTTCGCATCCAAATACAAATTTGGGGCGAATTTGCCACTCAAAAAGTGTGAATATTGTATTTGCAATTTATTTTCTTTAAGAGTCATATTTCACATCCAAATACAAATTAGGGGCGAATTTGCCACTCAAAAAGTGTGAATATCGTATTTGCAACTTATTTTCATTAAGAATCATATTTCATTTCGCAATACAAATTAGGGGCAAATTTACCACTCAAAAAGTGTGAATATCGTATTTGCAATTTATTTTCCTTAAGAGTCATATTTCACTACGAAATACAAATTAGAGGCAAATTTGCCACTCAAAAAATGTGAATATCGTATTTGCAATTTATTTTCATTAAGAGTCATATTTCACATCCAAATACAAATTAGGGGCGAATTTGCCACTCAAAAAGTGTGAATATCGTATTTGCAACTTATTTCCTTAAGAGTCATATTTCACTTCGAAATACAAATTAGGGGCAAATTTGCCACTCAAAAATTGTGAAAATGGTATTTGCAATTTATTTTCCTTAAGAGTAATATTTCACATCCAAATTCAAATTAGGGGCGAATTTGCCACTCAGAAAGTGTGAATATCGTATTTGCAATTTATTTTCTTTAAGAGTCATATTTCACCTCCAAATACAAATTAGGGGCAAATTTGCAACTCAAAAAGTGTGAATATCGTATTTGCAATTTATTTTTCTTAAGAATCATATTTCACATCCAAATACAAATTAGGGGCGAATTTGCCACTCAAAAAGTGTGAATATCGTATTTGCAACTTATTTTCATTAAGTGTCATATTTCACCTCGCAATACAAATTAGGGGCAAATTACCACTCAAAAAGTGTGAATATCGTATTTTCAATTTATTTTCATTAAGAGTCATATTTCACATCCAAAAACAAATTAGGGGCAAATTTACCACTCAAAAAGTGTAAATATCGTATTTGCAATTTATTTTCTTTAAGAGTCATATTTCACATTCAAATACAAATTAGGGGCAAATTTGCCACTCAAAAAGTGTGAATATCGTATTTGCAATTTATTTTCCTTACGAGTCATATTTCACTTCGAAATACACAAATTAGGGGCAAATTTGCCACTAAAAAAATGTGAATATCGTATTTGCAATTTATTTTCCTTAAAAATCAAATTTCACATCCAAAAACAAATTAGGGGCGAATTTGCTATTCAAAAAGTGTGAATATCGTATTTGCAAATTATTTTCCTTAAGAGTCATATTTCACTTCGAAATACAAATTAGGGGCAAATTTGCCCTCAAAAATTGTGAAAATGGTATTTGCAATTTATTTTCCTTAAGAGTTATATTTCGCATCCAAATACAAATTAGGGGCGAATTTGCCACTCAAAAAGTGTGAATATCGTATTTGCAATTTATTTTCTTTAAGAGTCATATTTCACATCCAAATACAAATTAGGGGCGAATTTGCCACTCAAAAAGTGTGAATATCGTATTTGCAACTTATTTTCATTAAGAATCATATTTCATTTCGCAATACAAATTAGGGGCAAATTTACCACTCAAAAAGTGTGGATATCGTATTTGCAATTTATTTTCCTTAAGAGTCATATTTCACTTCGAAATACAAATTAGAGGCAAATTTGCCACTCAAAAAATGTGAATATCGTATTTGCAATTTATTTTCATTAAGAGTCATATTTCACATCCAAATACAAATTAGGGGCGAATTTGCCACTCAAAAAGTGTGAATATCGTATTTGCAACTTATTTCCTTAAGAGTCATATTTCACTTCGAAATACAAATTAGGGGCAAATTTGCCACTCAAAAATTGTGAAAATGGTATTTGCAATTTATTTTCCTTAAGAGTAATATTTCACATCCAAATTCAAATTAGGGGCGAATTTGCCACTCAGAAAGTGTGAATATCGTATTTGCAATTTATTTTCTTTAAGAGTCATATTTCACCTCCAAATACAAATTAGGGGCAAATTTGCAACTCAAAAAGTGTGAATATCGTATTTGCAATTTATTTTTCTTAAGAATCATATTTCACATCCAAATACAAATTAGGGGCGAATTTGCCACTCAAAAAGTGTGAATATCGTATTTGCAACTTATTTTCATTAAGTGTCATATTTCACCTCGCAATACAAATTAGGGGCAAATTACCACTCAAAAAGTGTGAATATCGTATTTTCAATTTATTTTCATTAAGAGTCATATTTCACATCCAAAAACAAATTAGGGGCAAATTTACCACTCAAAAAGTGTAAATATCGTATTTGCAATTTATTTTCTTTAAGAGTCATATTTCACATTCAAATACAAATTAGGGGCAAATTTGCCACTCAAAAAGTGTGAATATCGTATTTGCAATTTATTTTCCTTACGAGTCATATTTCACTTCGAAATACACAAATTAGGGGCAAATTTGCCACTAAAAAAATGTGAATATCGTATTTGCAATTTATTTTCCTTAAAAATCAAATTTCACATCCAAAAACAAATTAGGGGCGAATTTGCTATTCAAAAAGTGTGAATATCGTATTTGCAAATTATTTTCCTTAAGAGTCATATTTCACTTCGAAATACAAATTAGGGGCAAATTTGCCCTCAAAAATTGTGAAAATGGTATTTGCAATTTATTTTCCTTAAGAGTTATATTTCGCATCCAAATACAAATTAGGGGCGAATTTGCCACTCAAAAAGTGTGAATATCGTATTTGCAATTTATTTTCTTTAAGAGTCATATTTCACATCCAACTACAAATTAGGGGCGAATTTGCCACTCAAAAAGTGTGAATATCGTATTTGCAACTTATTTTCATTAAGAGTCATATTTCACTTCGCAATACAAATTAGGGGCAAATTTACCACTCAAAAAGTGTGAATATCGTATTTGCAATTTATTTTTCTCTTAAGAGTAATATTTCATTTCGAAATACAAATTAGAGGCAAATTTGCCACTCAAAAAATGGGAATATCATATTTGCAATTTATTTTCCTTAAGAGTCATATTTCACATCCAAATACAAATTAGGGGCGAATTTGCCACTCAAAAAGTGTGAATATCGTATTTGCAACTTATTTCCTTAAGAGTCATATTTCACTTCGAAATACAAATTAGGGGCAAATTTGCCACTCAAAAAGTGTGAAAATGGTATTTAAAATTTATTTTCCTTAAGAGTCATATTTCACATCCAAATACAAATTAGGGGCGAATTTGTCACTCAAAAAGTGTGAATATCGTATTTGCAATTTATTTTCTTTAAGAGTAATATTTCACATCCAAATACAAATTAGGGGCGAATTTGCCACTCAAAAAGTGTGAATATCTTATTTGCAATTTATTCTCTTTAAGAGTCATATTTCACATCCAAATACAAATTAGGGGCAAATTTGCAACTCAAAAAGTGTAAATATCGTATTTGCAACTTATTTTCATTAAGAATCATATTTCAGTTCGCAATACAAATTAGGTGCAAATTTACCACTCAAAAAGTGTGAATATCGTATTTGCAATTTATTTTCCTTAAGAGTCATATTTTACTTCGAAATACAAATTAGGGGCAAATTTGCCACTCAAAAAATGTGAATATCGTATTTGCAATTTATTTTCCTTAAGTGTCATATTTCACATCCAAATACAAATTAGGGGCGAATTTGATACTCAAAAAGTGTGAATATCGTATTTGCAAATTATATTCCTTAAGTGTCATATTTCACTTCGAAATACAAATTAGGGGCAAATTTGCCACTCAAAAAGTGTGAAAATGGTATTTACAATTTATTTTCCTTAAGAGTCATATTTCACATCCAAATACAAATTAGGGGCGAATTTGTAACTCAAAAAGTGTGAATATCGTATTTGCAATTTATTTTCTTTAAGAGTCATATTTCACCTCCAAATACAAATTAAGGGCAAATTTGCCACTCAAAAAGTGTGAATATCGTATTTGCAACTTATTTTCATTAAGAATCATATTTCACTTCGCAATACAAATTAGGTGCAAATTTATCACTCAAAAAGTGTGAATATCGTATTTGCAATTTATTTTCCTTAAGAGTCATATTTTACTTCGAAATACAAATTAGGGGCAAATTTGCCACTAAAAAAATGTGAATATCGTATTTGCAATTTATTTTCCTTAAAAGTCAAATTTCTCATCCAAAAACAAATTAGGGGCGAATTTGCTATTCAAAAAGTGTAAATATCGTATTTGCAAATTATTTTCCTTAAGAGTCATATTTCACTTCGAAATACAAATTAGGGGCAAATTTGCCCTCAAAAATTGTGAAAATGGTATTTGCAATTTATTTTCCTTAAGAGTCATATTTCGCATCCAAATACAAATTAGGGGCGAATTTGCCACTCAAAAAGTGTGAATATCGTATTTGCAATTTATTTTCTTTAAGAGTCATATTTCACATCCAAATACAAATTAGGGGCGAATTTGCCACTCAAAAATTGTGAATATCGTATTTGCAACTTATTTTCATTAAGAGTCATATTTCACTTCGCAATACAAATTAGGGCAAATTTACCACTCAAAAAGTGTGAATATCGTATTTGCAATTTATTTTCCTTAAGAGTCATATTTCACTTCGAAATACAAATTAGAGGCAAATTTGCCACTCAAAAAATGTGAATATCGTATTTGCAATTTATTTTCCTTAAGAGTCATATTTCACATCCAAATACAAATTAGGGGCGAATTTGCCACTCAAAAAGTGTGAATATCGTATTTGCAACTTATTTCCTTAAGAGTCATATTTCACTTCGAAATACAAATTAGGGGCAAATTTGCCACTCAAAAATTGTGAAAATGGTATTTGCAATTTATTTTCCTTAAGAGTAATATTTCACATCCAAATTCAAATTAGGGGCGAATTTGCCACTCAGAAAGTGTGAATATCGTATTTGCAATTTATTTTGTTTAAGAGTCATATTTCACCTCCAAATACAAATTAGTGGCAAATTTGCAACTCAAAAAGTGTGAATATCGTATTTGCAATTTATTTTTCTTAAGAATCATATTTCACATCCAAATACAAATTAGGGGCGAATTTGCCACTCAAAAAGTGTGAATATCGTATTTGCAACTTATTTTCATTAAGTGTCATATTTCACCTCGCAATACAAATTAGGGGCAAATTACCACTCAAAAAGTGTGAATATCGTATTTGCAATTTATTTTCCTTAAGAGTCATATTTCACATCCAAATACAAATTAGGGGCAAATTTACCACTCAAAAAGTGTAAATATCGTATTTGCAATTTTTTTTCTTTAAGAGTCATATTTCACATTCAAATACAAATTAGGGGCAAATTTGCCACTCAAAAAGTGTGAATATCGTATTTGCAATTTATTTTCCTTACGAGTCATATTTCACTTCGAAATATACAAATTAGGGGCAAATTTACCACTAAAAAAATGTGAATATCGTATTTGCAATTTATTTTCCTTAAAAGTCAAATTTCACATCCAAAAACAAATTAGGGGCGAATTTGCTATTCAAAAAGTGTGAATATCGTATTTGCAAATTATTTTCCTTAAGAGTCATATTTCACTTCGAAATACAAATTAGGGGCAAATTTGCCCTCAAAAATTGTGAAAATGGTATTTGCAATTTATTTTCCTTAAGAGTCATATTTCGCATCCAAATACAAATTAGGGGCGAATTTGCCACTCAAAAAGTGTGAATATCGTATTTGCAATTTATTTTCTTTAAGAGTCATATTTCACATCCAACTACAAATTATGAGCGAATTTGCCACTCAAAAAATGTGAATATCGTATTTGGAACTTATTTTCATTAAGAGTCATATTTCACTTCGCAATACAAATTAGGGGCAAATTTACCACTCAAAAAGTGTGAATATCGTATTTGCAATTTATTTTCCTTAAGAGTCATATTTCATTTCGAAATACAAATTAGAGGCAAATTTGCCACTCAAAAAATGGGAATATCGTATTTGCAATTTATTTTCCTTAAGAGTCATATTTCACTTCGAAATACAAATTAGGGGCGAATTTGCCACTCAAAAAGTGTGAATATCGTATTTGCAACTTATTTCCTTAAGAGTCATATTTCACTTCGAAATACAAATTAGGGGTAAATTTGCCACTCAAAAATTGTGAAAATGGTATTTGCAATTTATTTTCCTTAAGAGTAATATTTCACATCCAAATTCAAATTAGGGGCGAATTTGCCACTCAGAAAGTGTGAATATCGTATTTGCAATTTATTTTCTTTAAGAGTAATATTTCACCTCCAAATACAAATTAGGGGCAAATTTGCAACTCAAAAAGTGTGAATATCGTATTTGCAATTTATTTTTCTTAAGAATCATATTTCACATCCAAATACAAATTAGAGGTGAATTTGCCACTTAAAAAGTGTGAATATCGTATTTGCAACTTATTTTCATTAAGTGTCATATTTCACCTCGCAATACAAATTAGGGGCAAATTACCACTCAAAAAGTGTGAATATCGTATTTGCAATTTATTTTCCTTAAGAGTCATATTTCACATCCAAATACAAATTAGGGGCAAATTTACCACTCAAAAAGTGTAAATATCGTATTTGCAATTTATTTTCTTTAAGAGTCATATTTCACATTCAAATACAAATTAGGGGCAAATTTGCCACTCAAAAAGTGTGAATATCGTATTTGCAATTTATTTTCGTTACGAGTCATATTTCACTTCGAAATATACAAATTATGGGCAAATTTGCCACTAAAAAATGTGAATATCGTATTTGCAATTTATTTTCCTTAAAAGTCAAATTTCACATCCAAATACAAATTAGGGGCGAATTTGCCACTCAAAAAGTGTGAATATCGTATTTGCAACTTATTTTCCTTAAGAGTCATATTTCACTTCGAAATACAAATTAGGGGCAAATTTGCCACTCAAAAAGTGTGAAAATGGTATTTGCAATTTATTTTCCTTAAGAGCCATATTTCACATCCAAAAATAAATTATGGGCGAATTTGCCACTCAGAAAGTGTGACTATCGTATTTGCAATTTATTTTCTTTAAGAGTCATATTTCACATCAAAATACAAATTAGGGGCAAATTTGCCACTCAAAAAGTGTGAAAATGGTATTTGTAATTTATTTTCCTTAAGAGTCATATTTTACATCCAAATACAAAGTAGGGGCGGATTTGCTACTCAAAAAGTGTGAATATCGTATTTGCAAAATATTTTCCTTAAGAGTCATATTTCACTACGAAATACAAATTAGGGCAAATTTGCCACTCAAAAAGTGTGAATATCGTATTTGCAATTTTTTTTTTCCTTAAGAGTCATATTTCACATCCAAATACAAATTAGGGGCGAATTTGCCACTCAGAAAGTGTGACTATCGTATTTGCAATTTATTTTCTTTAAGAGACATATTTCACATCCAAATACAAATTAGGGGCAAATTTGCCACTCAAAAAGTGTGAAAATGGTATTTGCAATTTATTTTCCTTAAGAGTCATATTTTACATCCAAATACAAAGTAGGGGCGGATTTGCTACTAAAAAAGTGTGAATATCGTATTTGCAGAATATTTTCCTTAAGAGTCATATTTCACTACGAAATACAAATTAGGGCAAATTTGCCACTCAAAAAGTGTGAATATCGTATTTGCAATTTATTTTCCTTAAGAGTCATATTTCACATCCAAATACAAATTAGGGGCGAATTTGCCACTCAAAAAGTGTGAATATCGTATTTGCAATTTATTTTCTTTAAGAGTCATATATCACATACAAATAAAAATTAGGGGCAAATTTGCCACTCAAAAAGTGTGAATATCGTATTTTCAATTTATTTTCCTTACGAGTCATATTTCACTTCGAAATACAAATTAGGGGCAGATTTGCCACTCAAAAAATGTGAATATCGTATTTGCAATTTATTTTCCTTAAAAGTCAAATTTCACATCCAAATACAAATTAGGGGCGAATTTGCCACTCAAAAAGTGTGAATATCGTATTTGCAATTTATTCTCTTTAAGAGTCATATTTCACATCCAAATACAAATTAGGGGCAAATTTGCAACTCAAAAAGTGTAAATATCGTATTTGCAACTTATTTTCATTAAGAATCATATTTCAGTTCGCAATACAAATTAGGTGCAAATTTACCACTCAAAAAGTGTGAATATCGTATTTGCAATTTATTTTCCTTAAGAGTCATATTTTACTTCGAAATACAAATTAGGGGCAAATTTGCCACTCAAAAAATGTGAATATCGTATTTGCAATTTATTTTCCTTAAGTGTCATATTTCACATTCAAATACAAATTAGGGGCGAATTTGATACTCAAAAAGTGTGAATATCGTATTTGCAAATTATTTTCCTTAAGTGTCATATTTCATTTCGAAATACAAATTAGGGGCAAATTTGCCACTCAAAAAGTGTGAAAATGGTATTTACAATTTATTTTCCTTAAGAGTCATATTTCACATCCAAATATAAATTAGGGGCGAATTTGTCACTCAAAAAGTGTGAATATCATATTTGCAATTTATTTTCTTTAAGAGTCATATTTCACATACAAATAAAAATTAGGGGCAAATTTGCCACTCAAAAAGTGTGAATATCGTATTTTCAATTTATTTTTCTTACGAGTCATATTTCACTTCGAAATACAAATTAGGGGCAAATTTGCCACTCAAAAAATGTGAATATCGTATTTGCAACTTATTTTCCTTTAGAATCATATTTCACTTCGAAATACAAATTAGAGGCAAATTTGCCACTCAAAAAGTCTGAAAATGGTATTTGCATTTTATTTTCCTTAAGAGTCATATTTCACATCCAAAAATAAATTAGGGGCGAATTTGCCACTCAGAAAGTGTGAATATCGTATTTGCAATTTATTTTCCTTAAGAGTCATATTTCACATCCAAAAATAAATTAGGGGCGAATTTGCCACTCAAAAAGTGTGAAAATGGTATTTGCAATTTATTTTCCTTAAGAGTCATATTTCACATCTAAATACAAATTAGGGGCGGATTTGCTACTCAAAAAGTGTGAATATCGTATTTGCAAAATATTTTCCTTAAGAGTCATATTTCACTTCGAAATACAAATTAGGGGCAAATTTGCCACTCAAAAAGTGTGAATATCGTATTTGCAATTTATTTTCCTTAAGAGTCATATTTCACATCCAAATACAAATTAGGGGCGAATTTGCCACTCAAAAAGTGTTAATATCGTATTTGCAACTTATTTTCATTTCACATCCAAATACAAATTAGAGGCAAATTTGCCACTCAAAAAGTTTAAATATCGTATTTGCAATTTATTTTCCTTAAGAGTCATATTTCACATCCAAATACAAATTAGGGGCGAATTTGCCACTCAAAAAGTGTGAATATCGTATTTGCAATTTATTCTCTTTAAGAGTCATATTTCACATCCAAATACAAATTAGGGGCAAATTTGCAACTCAAAAAGTGTAAATATCGTATTTGCAACTTATTTTCATTAAGAATCATATTTCAGTTCGCAATACAAATTAGGTGCAAATTTACCACTCAAAAAGTGTGAATATCGTATTTGCAATTTATTTTCCTTAAGAGTCATATTTTACTTCGAAATACAAATTAGGGGCAAATTTGCCACTCAAAAAATGTGAATAACGTAGTTGCAATTTATTTTCCTTAAGTGTCATATTTCACATCCAAATACAAATTAGGGGCGAATTTGATACTCAAAAAGTGTGAATATCGTATTTGCAAATTATTTTCCTTAAGAGTCATATTTCACATCTAAATACAAATTAGGGGCGGATTTGCTACTCAAAAAGTGTGAATATCGTATTTGCAAAATATTTTCCTTAAGAGTCATATTTCACTTCGAAATACAAATTAGGGGCAAATTTGCCACTCAAAAAGTGTGAATATCGTATTTGCAATTTATTTTCCTTAAGTGTCATATTTCACATTCAAATACAAATTAGGGGCGAATTTGATACTCAAAAAGTGTGAATATCGTATTTGCAAATTATTTTCCTTAAGTGTCATATTTCATTTCGAAATACAAATTAGGGGCAAATTTGCCACTCAAAAAGTGTGAAAATGGTATTTACAATTTATTTTCCTTAAGAGTCATATTTCACATCCAAATATAAATTAGGGGCGAATTTGTCACTCAAAAAGTGTGAATATCATATTTGCAATTTATTTTCTTTAAGAGTCATATTTCACATACAAATAAAAATTAGGGGCAAATTTGCCACTCAAAAAGTGTGAATATCGTATTTTCAATTTATTTTTCTTACGAGTCATATTTCACTTCGAAATACAAATTAGGGGCAAATTTGCCACTCAAAAAATGTGAATATCGTATTTGCAACTTATTTTCCTTTAGAATCATATTTCACTTCGAAATACAAATTAGAGGCAAATTTGCCACTCAAAAAGTCTGAAAATGGTATTTGCATTTTATTTTCCTTAAGAGTCATATTTCACATCCAAAAATAAATTAGGGGCGAATTTGCCACTCAGAAAGTGTGAATATCGTATTTGCAATTTATTTTCCTTAAGAGTCATATTTCACATCCAAAAATAAATTAGGGGCGAATTTGCCACTCAAAAAGTGTGAAAATGGTATTTGCAATTTATTTTCCTTAAGAGTCATATTTCACATCTAAATACAAATTAGGGGCGGATTTGCTACTCAAAAAGTGTGAATATCGTATTTGCAAAATATTTTCCTTAAGAGTCATATTTCACTTCGAAATACAAATTAGGGGCAAATTTGCCACTCAAAAAGTGTGAATATCGTATTTGCAATTTATTTTCCTTAAGAGTCATATTTCACATCCAAATACAAATTAGGGGCGAATTTGCCACTCAAAAAGTGTTAATATCGTATTTGCAACTTATTTTCATTTCACATCCAAATACAAATTAGAGGCAAATTTGCCACTCAAAAAGTTTAAATATCGTATTTGCAATTTATTTTCCTTAAGAGTCATATTTCACATCCAAATACAAATTAGGGGCGAATTTGCCACTCAAAAAGTGTGAATATCGTATTTGCAATTTATTCTCTTTAAGAGTCATATTTCACATCCAAATACAAATTAGGGGCAAATTTGCAACTCAAAAAGTGTAAATATCGTATTTGCAACTTATTTTCATTAAGAATCATATTTCAGTTCGCAATACAAATTAGGTGCAAATTTACCACTCAAAAAGTGTGAATATCGTATTTGCAATTTATTTTCCTTAAGAGTCATATTTTACTTCGAAATACAAATTAGGGGCAAATTTGCCACTCAAAAAATGTGAATATCGTATTTGCAATTTATTTTCCTTAAGTGTCATATTTCACATCCAAATACAAATTAGGGGCGAATTTGATACTCAAAAAGTGTGAATATCGTATTTTCAAATTATTTTCCTTAAGTGTCATATTTCACTTCGAAATACAAATTAGGGCAAATTTGCCACTCATAAAGTGTGAAAATGGTATTTACAATTTATTTTCCTTAAGAGTCATATTTCACATCCAAATATAAATTAGGGGCGAATTTGTCACTCAAAAAGTGTGAATATCGTATTTGCAATTTATTTTCTTTAAGAGTCATATTTCACATACAAATAAAAATTAGGGGCAAATTTGCCACTCAAAAAGTGTGAATATCGTATTTTCAATTTATTTTTCTTACGAGTCATATTTCACTTCGAAATACAAATTAGGGGCGAATTTGATACTCGAAAAGTGTGAATATCGTATTTGCAAATTATTTTCCTTAAGTGTCATATTTTACTTCGAAATACAAATTAGGGGCAAATTTGCCACTCAAAAAGTGTGAAAATGGTATTTACAATTTATTTTCCTTAAGAGTCATATTTCACATCCAAATACAAATTAGGGGCGAATTTGTCACTCAAAAAGTGTAAATATCGTATTTGCAATTTATTTTCTTTAAGAGTCATATTTCACCTCCAAATACAAATTAGGGGCAAATTTGCCACTCAAAAAGTGTGAATATCGTATTTGCAACTTATTTTCATTAAGAATCATATTTCACTTCGCAATACAAATTAGGTGCAAATTTACCACTCAAAAAGTGTGAATATCGTATTTGCAATTTATTTTCCTTAAGAGTCATATTTTACTTCGAAATACAAATTAGGGGCAAATTTGCCACTAAAAAAATGTGAATATCGTATTTGCAATTTATTTTCCTTAAATGTCTTATTTCACATCCAAAAATAAATTAGGGGCGAATTTGCTACTCAAAAAGTGTGAATATCGTATTTGCAAATTATTTTCCTTAAGAGTCATATTTCACTTCGAAATACAAATTAGGGGCAAATTTGCCCTCAAAAAGTGTGAAAATGGTATTTGCAATTTATTTTCCTTAAGAGTCATATTTCGCATCCAAATACAAATTAGGGGCGAATTTGCCACTTAAAAAGTGTGAATATCGTATTTGCAATTTATTTTCTTTAAGAGTCATATTTCATATCCAAATACAAATTAGGGGCGAATTTGCCACTCAAAAAGTGTGAATATCGTATTTGCAACATATTTTCATTAAGAGTCATATTTCACTTCGCAATACAAATTAGGGGCAAATTTACTAGGGGTGTCAAAAAAACCCGACCCGAATAGGTAACCCGAAACCCGACCCGACTCAACCCGAATTCCAAGCTTATTTGGCCACCCAAATAACCCGAATAACCCGCTTCTTATTTGAGTCGGGTTTCGGATAAAATTTTTTCAATTCGGGTAACCCGAATAACCCAAATAAGCTAATAAATTATTTATTTTAAAAAATATAATTATATATACAAGTTATTTATGGTTTATACATATATAATATACATATATAAGTAATTCATTATGATTTATACAAGCTATTACTGTCATTTTGTAAAGTTTAAGTTTATTTAAAATACGAAAATTTGAAATATCATCTTATTTGAGTTAAATGAATAACCCGAATAGGTAACCCGAATAACCCGACCTTATTTGAATTGAGTTTCGGGTTAGATTATAAACTTCGAAACCCGAATAACCCGACCCGAATAACCCGAAACCCGATTAACTCACCCGATTGACACCCCTAAAATTTACCACTCAAAAAGTGTGAATATCGTATTTGCAATTTATTTTCCTTAAGAGTCATATTTCACTTCGAAATACAAATTAGAGGCAAATTTGCCACTCAAAAAATGTGAATATCGTATTTGCAATTTATTTTCCCTAAGAGTCATATTTCACATCCAAATACAAATTAGGGGCGAATTTGCCACTCAAAAAGTGTAAATATCGTATTTGCAACTTATTTTCCTTAAGAGTCATATTTCACTTAGAAATACAAATTAGGGTCAAATTTGCAACTCAAAAATTGTGAAAATGGTATTTGCAATTTATTTTCCTTAAGAGTAATATTTCACATCCAAATTCAAATTAGGGGCGAATTTTCCACTCAGAAAGTGTGAATATCGTATTTGCAATTTATTTTCTTTAAGAGTCATATTTCACCTCCAAATACAAATTAGGGGCAAATTTGCAACTCAAAAAGTGTGAATATCGTATTTGCAATTTATTTTTCTTAAGAATCATATTTCACATCCAAATACAAATTAGGGGCGAATTTGCCACTCAAAAAGTGTGAATATCGTATTTGCAACTTATTTTCATTAAGTGTCATATTTCACCTCGCAATACAAATTAGGGGCAAATTTACCACTCAAAAAATGTGAATATCGTATTTGCAATTTATTTACCTTAAGAGTCATATTTCACATCCAAATACAAATTAGGGGCAAATTTACCACTCAAAAAGTGTAAATATCGTATTTGCAATTTATTTTCTTTAAAAGTCATATTTCACATCCAAATACAAATTAGGGGCAAATTTGCCACTCAAAAAGTGTATATATCGTATTTGCAATTTATTTTCCTTACGAGTCATATTTCACTTCGAAATATACAAATTAGGGGCAAATTTGCCACTTAAAAAATGTGAATATCGTATTTGCAATTTATTTTCCTTAAAAGTCAAATTTCACATCCAAATACTAATTAGGGGCGAATTTGCCACACAAAAAGTGTGAATATCGTATTTGCAACTTATTTTCCTTAAGAGTCATATTTCACTTCGAAATACAAATTAGGGGCAAATTTGCCACTCAAAAAGTGTGAAAATGGTATTTGCAATTTATTTTCCTTAAGAGTCATATTTTACATCCAAATACAAAGTAGGGGCGGATTTGCTACTCAAAAAGTGTGAATATCGTATTTGCAAAATATTTTCCTTAAGAGTCATATTTCACTACGAAATACAAATTATGGCAAATTTGCCACTCAAAAAGTGTGAATATCGTATTTGCAATTTATTTTCCTTAAGAGTCATATTTCACATCCAAATACAAATTAGGGGCGAATTTGCCACTCAAAAAGTGTGAATATCGTATTTGCAATTTATTTTCTTTAAGAGTCATATTTCACATACAAATAAAAATTAGGGGCAAATTTGCCACTCAAAAATTGTGAATACCGTATTTTCAATTTATTTTCCTTACGAGTCATATTTCACTTCGAAATACAAATTAGGGGCAAATTTGCCACTCAAAAAATGTGAATATCGTATTTGCAATTTATTTTCCTTAAAAGTCAAATTTACATCCAAATACAAATTAGGGGCGAATTTGCCACTCAAAAAGTGTGAATATCGTATTTGCAATTTATTCTCTTTAAGAGTCATATTTCACATCCAAATACAAATTAGGGGCAAATTTGCAACTCAAAAAGTGTAAATATCGTATTTGCAACTTATTTTCATTAAGAATCATATTTCAGTTCGCAATACAAATTAGGTGCAAATTTACCACTCAAAAAGTGTGAATATCGTATTTGCAATTTATTTTCCTTAAGAGTCATATTTTACTTCGAAATACAAATTAGGGGCAAATTTGCCACTCAAAAAATGTGAATAACGTAGTTGCAATTTATTTTCCTTAAGTGTCATATTTCACATCCAAATACAAATTAGGGGCGAATTTGATACTCAAAAAGTGTGAATATCGTATTTGCAAATTATTTTCCTTAAGTGTCATATTTCACTTCGAAATACAAATTAGGGGCAAATTTGCCACTCAAAAAGTGTGAAAATGGTATTTACAATTTATTTTCCTTAAGAGTCATATTTCACATCCAAATATAAATTAGGGGCGAATTTGTCACTCAAAAAGTGTGAATATCGTATTTGCAATTTATTTTCTTTAAGAGTCATATTTCACATACAAATAAAAATTAGGGGCAAATTTGCCACTCAAAAAGTGTGAATATCGTATTTTCAATTTATTTTTCTTACGAGTCATATTTCACTTCGAAATACAAATTAGGGGCAAATTTGCCACTCAAAAAATGTGAATATCGTATTTGCAATTTATTTTCCTTAAAAGTCAAATTTCACATCCAATTTACAAATTAGGGGCGAATTTGCCACTCAAAAAGTGTGAATATCGTATTTGCAACTTATTTTCCTTAAGAGTCATATTTCACTTCGAAATACAAATTAGGGGCAAATTTGCCACTTAAAAAGTGTGAAAATGGTATTTGCAATTTATTTTCCTTAAGAGTCATATTTCACATCCAAAAATAAATTAGGGGCGAATTTGCCACTCAGAAAGTGTGAATATTGTACTTGCAATTTATTTTCCTTAAGAGTCATATTTCACATCCAAAAATAAATTAGGGGCGAATTTGCCACTCAAAAAGTGTGAAAATGGTATTTGCAATTTATTTTCCTTAAGAGTCATATTTCACATCCAAATACAAATTAGGGGCGGATTTGCTACTCAAAAAGTGTGAATATCGTATTTGCAAAATATTTTCCTTAAGAGTCATATTTCACTTCGAAATACAAATTAGGGGCAAATTTGCCACTCAAAAAGTGTGAATATCGTATTTGCAATTTATTTTCCTTAAAAGTCATATTTCACATCCAAATACAAATTAGGGGCGAATTTGCCACTCAAAAAGTGTGAATATCGTATTTGCAACTTATTTTCATTTCACATCCAAATACAAATTAGAGGCAAATTTGCAACTCAAAAAGTTTAAATATCGTATTTGCAATTTATTTTCCTTAAGAGTCATATTTCACATCAAAATACAAATTAGGGGCGAATTTGCCACTCAAAAAGTGTGAATATCGTATTTGCAATTTATTCTCTTTAAGAGTCATATTTCACATCCAAATACAAATTAGGGGCAAATTTGCAACTCAAAAAGTGTAAATATCGTATTTGCAACTTATTTTCATTAAGAATCATATTTCAGTTCGCAATACAAATTAGGTGCAAATTTACCACTCAAAAAGTGTGAATATCGTATTTGCAATTTATTTTCCTTAAGAGTCATATTTTACTTCGAAATACAAATTAGGGGCAAATTTGCCACTCAAAAAATGTGAATATCGTATTTGCAATTTATTTTCCTTAAGTGTCATATTTCACATCCAAATACAAATTAGGGGCGAATTTGATACTCAAAAAGTGTGAATATCGTATTTGCAAATTATTTTCCTTAAGTGTCATATTTTACTTCGAAATACAAATTAGGGGCAAATTTGCCACTCAAAAAGTGTGAAAATGGTATTTACAATTTATTTTCCTTTAGAGTCATATTTCACATCCAAATACAAATTAGGGGCGAATTTGTCACTTAAAAAGTGTGAATATCGTATTTGCAATTTATTTTCTTTAAGAGTCATATTTCACCTCGAAATACAAATTAGGGGCAAATTTGCCACTCAAAAAGTGTGAATATCGTATTTGCAACTTATTTTCATTAAGAAACATATTTCACTTCGCAATACAAATTAGGTGCAAATTTACCACTCAAAAAGTGTGAATATCGTATTTGCAATTTATTTTCCTTAAGAGTCATATTTTACTTCGAAATACAAATTAGGGGCAAATTTGCCACTAAAAAAATGTGAATATCGTATTTGCAATTTATTTTCCTTAAATGTCTTATTTCACATCCAAAAACAAATTGGGGGCGAATTTGCTACTCAAAAAGTGTGAATATCGTATTTGCAAATTATTTTCCTTAAGAGTCATATTTCACTTCGAAATACAAATTAGGGGCAAATTTGCCCCAAAAAAGTGTGAAAATGGTATTTGCAATTTATTTTCCTTAAGAGTCATATTTTGCATCCAAATACAAATTAGGGGCGAATTTGCCACTAAAAAAGTGTGAATATCGTATTTGCAATTTATTTTTTTAAGAGTCATATTTCACATCCAAATACAAATTAGGGGCGAATTTGCCACTCAAAAAGTGTGAATATCGTATTTGCAACTTATTTTCATTAAGAGTCATATTTCACTTCGCAATACAAATTAGGGGCAAATTTGCCACTTAAAAAGTGTGAATATCGTATTTGCAATTTATTTTCCTTAAGAGTCATATTTCACATCCAAATACAAATTAGGGGCGAATTTGCCACTCAAAAAGTGTGAATATCGTATTTGCAACTTATTTTCATTTCACATCCAAACACAAATTAGAGGCAAATTTGCCACTCAAAAAGTTTAAATATCGTATTTGCAATTTATTTTCCTTAAGAGTCATATTTCACATCCAAATACAAATTAGGGGCGAATTTGCCACTCAAAAAGTGTGAATATCTTATTTGCAATTTATTCTCTTTAAGAGTCATATTTCACATCCAAATACAAATTAGGGGCAAATTTGCAACTCAAAAAGTGTAAATATCGTATTTGCAACTTATTTTCATTAAGAATCATATTTCAGTTCGCAATACAAATTAGGTGCAAATTTACCACTCAAAAAGTGTGAATATCGTATTTTCAATTTATTTTCCTTAATAGTCATATTTCACTTCGAAATACAAATTAGGGGCAAATTTGCCACTCAAAAAATGTGAATATCGTATTTGCAATTTATTTTCCTTAAAAGTCAAATTTCACATCCAAATACAAATTAGGGGCGAATTTGCCACTCAAAAAGTGTGAATATCGTATTTGCAATTTATTTTCCTTAAGAGTCATATTTCACATCCAAATAAAAATTAGGGGCAAATTTACCACTCAAAAAGTGTAAATATCGTATTTGCAATTTATTTTCTTTAAGAGTCATATTTCACATTCAAATACAAATTAGGGGCAAATTTGCCACTCAAAAAGTGTGAATATCGTATTTGCAATTTATTTTCCTTAAAAGTCAAATTTCACATCCAAATACAAATTAGGGGCGAATTTGCCACTCAAAAAGTGTGAATATCGTATTTGCAACTTATTTTCCTTAAGAGTCATATTTCACTTCGAAATATACAAATTAGGGGCAAATTTGCCACTCAAAAAGTGTGAAAATGGTATTTGCAATTTATTTTCTTTAAGAGTCATATTTCACATCCAAAAATAAATTAGGGGCGAATTTGCCACTCAGAAAGTGTGACTATCGTATTTGCAATTTATTTTTTTTAAGAGTCATATTTCACATGCAAATACAAATTAGAAGCAAATTTGCCACTCAAAAAGTGTGAAAATAGTATTTGCAATTTATTTTCCTTAAGAGTCATATTTTACATCCAAATACAAAGTAGGTGCGGATTTGCTACTCAAAAAGTGTGAATATCGTATTTGCAAAATATTTTCCTTAAGAGTCATATTTCACTACGAAATACAAATTAGGGCAAATTTGCCACTCAAAAAGTGTGAATATCGTATTTGCAATTTATTTTCCTTAAGAGTCATATTTCACATCCAAATACAAATTAGGGGCGAATTTGCCACTCAAAAAGTGTGAATATCGAATTTGCAATTTATTTTCTTTAAGAGTCATATTTCACATACAAATAAAAATTAGGGGCAAATTTGCCACTCAAAAAGTGTGAATATCGTATTTTCAATTTATTTTCCTTACGAGTCATATTTCACTTCGAAATACAAATTAGGGGCAAATTTGCCACTCAAAAAATGTGAATATCGTATTTGCAATTTATTTTCCTTAAAAGTCAAATTTCACATCCAAATACAAATTAGGGGCGAATTTGCCACTCAAAAAGTGTGAATATCGTATTTGCAATTTATTCTCTTTAAGTGTCATATTTCACATCCAAATACAAATTAGGGGCAAATTTGCAACTCAAAAAGAGTAAATATCGTATTTGCAACTTATTTTCATTAAGAATCATATTTCAGTTCGCAATACAAATTAGGTGCAAATTTACCACTCAAAAAGTGTGAATATCGTATTTGCAATTTATTTTCCTTAAGAGTCATATTTTACTTCGAAATACAAATTAGGGGCAAATTTGCCACTCAAAAAATGTGAATATCGTATTTGCAATTTATTTTCCTTAAGAGTCATATTTTACTTCGAAATACAAATTAGGGGCAAATTTACCACTCAAAAAATGTGAATATCGTATTTGCAATTTATTTTCCTTAAGAGTCATATTTTACATCCAAATACAAAGTAGGGGCGGATTTGCTACTCAAAAAGTGTGAATATCGTATTTGCAAAATATTTTCCTTAAGAGTCATATTTCACTTCGAAATACAAATTAGGGGCAAATTTGCCACTCAAAAAGTGTGAATATCGTATTTGCAATTTATTTTCCTTAAGAGTCATATTTCACGTCCAAATACAAATTAGGGGCGAATTTGCCACTCAAAAAGTGTGAATATCGTATTTGCAACTTATATTCATTTCACATCCAAATACAAATTAGAGGCAAATTTGCCACTCAAAAAGTTTAAATATCGTATTTGCAATTTATTTTCCTTAAGAGTTATATTTCACATCCAAATACAAATTAGGGGCGAATTTACCACTTAAAAAGTGTGAATATCATATTTGCAATTTATTCTCTTTAAGATTCATAATTCACATCCAAATACAAATTAGGGGCAAATTTGCAACTCAACAAGTGTGCATATCGTATTTGCAACTTATTTTCATTAAGAATCTTATTTCACTTCGCAATACAAATTAGGTGCAAATTTACCACTCGAAAAGTGTAAATATCGTATTTGCAATTTATTTTCCTTAAGAGTCATATTTTACTTCGAAATACAAGTTAGGGGCAAATTTGCTACTCAAAAAATGTGAATATCGTATTTGCAATTTATTTTCCTTAAGTGTCATATTTCACATTCAAATACAAATTAGGGGCGAATTTGCTACTCAAAAAGTGTTAATATCGTATTTGCAAATTATTTTCCTTAAGTGTCATATTTCATTTCGAAATACAAATTAGGGGCAAATTTGCCACTCAAAAAGTGTGAAAATGGTATTTACAATTTATTTTCCTTAATAGTCATATTTCACATCCAAATACAAATTAGGGCGAATTTGCCACTCAAAAAGTGTGAATATCGTATTTGCAATTTATTTTCTGTAAGAGTCATATTTCACCTCCAAATACAAATTAGGGGCAAATTTGCCACTCAAAAAGTGTGAATATAGTATTTGCAACTTATTTTCCTTACGAGTCATATTTCACTTCGAAATACAAATTAGGGGCAAATTTGCCACTCAAAAAATGTGAATATCGTATTTGCAATTTATTTTCCTTAAAAGTCAAATTTCACATCCAAATACAAATTCGGGGCGAATTTGCCACTCAAAAAGTATGAATATCGTATTTGCAACTTATTTTCCTTAAGAGTCATATTTCACTTCGAAATACAAATTAGGGGCAAATTTGCCACTCAAAAAGTGTGAAAATGGTATTTGCAATTTATTTTCCTTAAGAGTCATATTTCACATCCAAAAATAAGTTAGGGGCGAATTTGCCACTCAGAAAGTGTGAATATCGTATTTGCAATTTATTTTCTTTAAGAGTCATATTTCACATCCAAATACAAATTAGGGGCAAATTTGCCACTCAAAAAGTGTGAAAATGGTATTTGCAATTTATTTTACTTAAGAGTCATATTTCACATCTAAATACAAATTAGGGGCGGATTTACTACTCAAAAAGTGTGAATATCGTATTTGCAAAATATGTTCCTTAAGAGTCATATTTCACTTCGAAATACAAATTATGGGCAAATTTGCCACTCAAAAAGTGTGAATATCGTATTTGCAATTTATTTTCCTTAAGAGTCATATTTCACATCCAAATACAAATTAGGGGCGAATTTGCCACTTAAAAAGTGTGAATATCGTATTTGCAACTTATTTTCATTTCACATCCAAATACAAATTTGAGGCAAATTTGCCACTCAAAAAGTTTAAATATCGTATTTGCAATTTATTTTCCTTAAGAGTCATATTTCACATCCAAATACAAATTAGGTGCGAATTTGCCACTCAAAAAGTGTGAATATCGTATTTGCAATTTATTCTCTTTAAGAGTAATATTTCACATCCAAATAAAAATTAGGGGCAAATTTGCAACTCAAAAAGTGTGAATATCGTATTTGCAACTTATTTTCATTAAGAATCATATTTCACTTAGCAATACAAATTAGGTGCAAATTTACCACTCAAAAAGTGTGAATATCGTATTTGCAAATTATTTTCCTTAAGTGTCATATTTCACTTCGAAATACAAATTAGGGGCAAATTTGCCACTAAAAAAGTGTGAAAATGGTATTTACAATTTATTTTTCTTAAGAGTCATATTTCACATCCAAATACAAATTTGGGGCGAATTTGCCACTCAAAAAGTGTGAATATCGTATTTGCAATTTATTTTCTTTAAGAGTAATATTTCACCTCCAAATACAACTTAGGGGCAAATTTGCCACTCAAAAAGTGTGAATATCGTATTTGCAACTTATTTTCATTAAGAATAATATTTCACTTCGCAATACAAATTAGGTGCAAATTTACCACTCAAAAAGTGTGATTATCGTATTTGCAATTTTCTTTCCTTAAATGTCATATTTCACATCCAAATACAAATTAGGGGCGAATTTACTACTCAAAAAGTGTGAATATCGTATTTGCAAATTATTTTCCTTAAGAGTCATATTTCACTTCGAAATACAAATTAGGGGCAAATTTGCCCTCAAAAAGTGTGAAAATGATATTTGCAATTTATTTTCCTTAAGAGTCATATTTCACATCCAAATACAAATTAGGGGCGAATTTGCCACTCAAAAAGTGTGAATATCGTATTTGCAATTTATTTTCTTTAAGAGTCATATTTCACATCCAAATACAAATTAGGGGCGAATTTGCCACTCAAAAAGTGTGAATATCGTAGTTGCAATTTCTTTTTCTTTTGAGTCATATTTCACATCCAAATACAAATTAGGGGCGAATTTGCCACTCAAAAAGTGTGAATATCGTATTTGCAACTTATTTTCATTAAGAGTCATATTTCACTTCGCAATACAAATTAGGGGCAAATTTACCACTCAAAAAGTGTGAATATCGTATTTGCAATTTATTTTCCTTAAGAGTCATATTTCACTTCGAAATACAAATTAGAGGCAAATTTGCCTCTCAAAAAATGTGAATATCGTATTTGCAATTTATTTTCCTTAAGAGTCATATTTCACATCCAAATACAAATTAGGGGCGAATTTGCCAATCAAAAAATGTGAATATCGTATTTGCAACTTATTTTCCTTAAGAGTAATATTTCACTTCGAAATACAAATTAGGGGCAAATTTGCCACTCAAAAAGTGTGAAAATGGTATTTGCAATTTATTTTCCTTAAGAGTCATATTTCACATCCAAATTCAAATTAGGGGCAAATTTGCCACTCAGAAAGTGTGAATATCGTATTTGCAATTTATTTTCTTTAAGAGTCATATTTCACCTCCAAATACAAATTAGGGGCAAATTTGTCACTCAAAAAATGTGAATATCGTATTTGCAATTTCTTTTTCTTAAGAATCATATTTCACATCCAAATACAAATTAGGGGCGAATTTGCCACTCAAAAAGTGTGAATATCGTATTTGAAACTTATTTTCATTAAGTGTCATATTTCACCTCGCAATACAAATTAGGGGCAAATTTACCACTCAAAAAGTGTGAATATCGTATTTGCAATTTATTTTCCTTAAGAGTCATATTTAACATCCAAATTCAAATTAGGGGCAAATTTGCCACTCAAAAAGTGTGAATATCGTATTTGCAATTTATTTTCCTTACGACTCAAATTTCACTTCGAAATAAAAATTAGGGGCAAATTTGCCACTCAAAAAATGTGAATATCGTATTTGCAATTTATTTTCCTTAAAAGTCAAATTTCACATCCAAATACAAATTAGGGGAGAATTTGCCACTCAAAAAGTGTGAATATCGTATTTACAACTTATTTTCCTTAAGAGTCATATTTCACTTCGAAATACAAATTAGGGGCAAATTTGCCACTCAAAAAGTGTGAAAATGGTATTTGCAATTTATTTTCCTTAAGAGTCATATTTCACATCCAAAAATAAATTAGGGGCGAATTTGCCACTCAGAAAGTGTGAAAATGGTATTTGCAATTTATTTTCTTTAAGAGTCATATTTCACATCCAAATACAAATTAGGGGCAAATTTGCGACTCAAAAAGTGTGAAAATGGTATTTGCAATTTGTTTTCCTTAGAGTCATATTTCACATCCAAATACAAATTAGGGGCGGATTTGCTACTCAAAAAGTGTGAATATCGTATTTGCAAAATATTTTCCTTAAGAGTCATATTTGACTTCGAAATACAAATTAGGGGCAAATTTGCCACTCAAAAAGTGTGAATATCGTATTTGCAATTTATTTTCCTTAAGAGTCATATTTCACATCCAAATACAAATTAGGGGCGAATTTGCCACTCAAAAAGTGTGAATATCGTATTTGCAACTTATTTTCATTTCACATCCAAATACAAATTTGAGGCAAATTTGCCACTCAAAAAGTTTAAATATCGTATTTGCAATTTATTTTCCTTAAGAGTCATATTTCACATCCAAATACAATTAGGGGCGAATTTGCCACTCAAAAAGTGTGAATATCATATTTGCAATTTATTCTCTTTAAGATTCATATTTCACATCCAAATACAAATTAGGGGCAAATTTGCAACTCAAAAAGTGTGAATATCGTATTTGCAACTTATTTTCATTAAGAATCATATTTCACTTCGCAATACAAATTAGGTGCAAATTTACCACTCAAAAAGTGTGAATATCGTATTTGCAATTTATTTTCCTTAAGAGTCATATTTTACTTCGAAATACAAATTCGGGGTAAATTTGCCACTCAAAAAATGTGAATATCGTATTTGCAATTTATTTTCCTTAAGTGTCATATTTCACATTCAAATACAAATTAGGGGCGAATTTGCTACTCAAAAAGTGTGAATATCGTATTTGCAAATTATTTCCCTTAAGTGTCATATTTCACTTCGAAATACAAATTAGGGCAAATTTGCCTCTCAAAAAGTGTGAAAATGGTATTTACAATTTATTTTCCTTAAGAGTCATATT
This sequence comes from Helichrysum umbraculigerum, assembly GCA_949592205.1. Taxonomy (NCBI): domain Eukaryota; kingdom Viridiplantae; phylum Streptophyta; class Magnoliopsida; order Asterales; family Asteraceae; genus Helichrysum; species Helichrysum umbraculigerum. Next base: position 101,442,451 of record CATIUR010000001.1, read on the forward strand.
TCACATCCAAATACAAATTAGGGGCGAATTTGCCACTCAAAAAGTGTGAATATCGTATTTGTAATTTATTTTCTGTAAGAGTCATATTTCACTTTCAAATACAAATTAGGGGCAAATTTGCCACTCAAAATGTGTGAATATCGTATTTGCAACTTATTTTCATTAAGAATCATATTTCACTTCGCAATACAAATTAGGTGCAAATTTACCACTCAAAAAGTGTGAATATCGTATTTGCAATTTATTTTCCTTAAGAGTAATATTTTACTTCGAAATACAAATTAGGGGCAAATTTGCCACTCAAAAAATGTGAATATTGTATTTGCAATTTATTTTCCTTAAATGTCATATTTCACATCCAAATACAAATTAGGGGCGAATTTGCTACTCAAAAAGTGTGAATATCGTATTTGCAAATTATTTTCCTTAAGAGTCATATTTCACTTCGAAATACAAATTAGGGGCAAATTTGCCCTCAAAAAGTGTGAAAATGTTATTTGCAATTTATTTTCCTTAAGAGTCATATTTCACATCAAAAAACAAATTAGAGGCGAATTTGCCACTCAAAAAGTGTGAATATCGTATTTGCAATTTATTTTCTTTATGAGTCATATTTCACCTCCAAATACAAATTAGGGGCAAATTTGCAACTCAAAAAGTGTGAATATCGTATTTGCAATTTCTTTTTCTTAAGAGTCATATTTCACATCCAAATATAAATTACGGGCGAATTTGCTACTCAAAAAGTGTGAATATCGTATTTGCAACTTATTTTCATTAAGAGTCATATTTCACTTCGCAATACAAATTAGGGGCAAATTTACCACTCAAAAAGTGTGAATATCGTATTTGCAATTTATTTTCCTTAAGAGTCATATTTCACTTCGAAATACAAATTAGAGGCAAATTTGCCACTCAAAAAATGTGAATATCTTATTTGCAATTTATTTTCCTTAAGAGTCATATTTCATATCCAAATACAAATTAGGGGCGAATTTGCCACTCAAAAAGTGTGAATATCGTATTTGCAACTTATTTTCCTTAAGAGTCATATTTCACTTCGAAATACAAATTAGGGCAAATTTGCCACTCAAAAAGTGTGAAAATGGTATTCGCAATTTATTTTCCTTAAGAGTCATATTTCACATCCAAATTGAAATTAGGGGCGAATTTGCCACTCAGAAAGTGTGAATATCGTATTTGCAATTTATTTTCTTTAAGAGTAATATTTCACATCCAAATACAAATTAGGGGCAAATTTACCACTCAAAAAGTGTAAATATCGTATTTGCAATTTATTTTCTTTAAGAGTCATATTTCACATCCAAATACAAATTAGGGGCAAATTACCACTCAAAAAGTGTGAATATCGTATTTGCAATTTATTTTCCTTACGAGTCATATTTCACTTCGAAATACAAATTAGTGGCAAATTTGCCACTAAAAAAATGTGAATATCGTATTTGCAATTTATTTTCCTTAAAAGTCAAATTTCACATTCAAATACAAATTAGGGGCGAATTTGCCACTCAAAAAGTGTGAATATCGTATTTGCAACTTATTTTCTTTAAAAGTCATGTTTCACTTCGAAATACAAATTAGGGGCAAATTTGCCACTCAAAAAGTGTGAAAATGGTATTTGCAATTTATTTTCCTTAAGAGTCATATTTCACATCTAAAAATAAATTAGGGGCGAATTTGCCACTCAGAAATTGTGAATATCGTATTTGCAATTTATTTTCTTTAAGGGTCATATTTCACATCCAAATACAAATTAGGGGCTAATTTGCCACTCAAAAAATGTGAATATCGTATTTGCAATTTATTTTCCTTAAGAGTCATATTTCATATCCAAATACAAATTAGGGGCGAATTTGCTACTCAAAAAGTGTGAATATCGTATTTGCAAAATATTTTCTTTAAGAGTCATATTTCACTTCGAAATACAAATTAGGGGCAAATTTGCCACTCAAAAAGTGTGAATATCGTATTTGCAATTTATTTTCCTTAAGAGTCATATTTCACATCCAAATACAAATTAGGGGCGAATTTGCCACTCAGAAAGTGTGAATATCGTATTTGCAACTTATTTTCATTTCACATCCAAATAGAAATTAGAGGCAAATTTGCCACTCAAAAAGTTTAAATATCGTATTTGCAATTTATTTTCCTGAAGAGTCATATTTCACATCCAAATACAAATTAGGGGCGAATTTGCTACTCAAAAAGTGTGAATATCGTATTTGCAACTTATTTTCCTTAAGAGTCATATTTCACTTCGAAATACAAATTAGGGGCAAATTTGCCACTCAAAAAGTGTGAAAATGGTATTTGCAATTTATTTTCCTTAAGAGTCATATTTCACATCCAAATTGAAATTAGGGGCGAATTTGCCACTCAGAAAGTGTGAATATCGTATTTGCAACTTATTTTCCTTAAGAGTCATATTTCACATCAAAATACAAATTAGGGGCAAATTTGCCACTCAAAAAGTGTGAATATCGTATTTGCTATTTATTTTCCTTACGAGTCATATTTCACTTCGAAATACAAATTAGTGGCAAATTTGCCACTCAAAAAGTGTGAAAATGGTGTTTGCAATTTATTTTCCTTAAGAGTCATATTTCACATCTAAAAATAAATTAGGGGCGAATTTGCCACTCAGAAATTGTGAATATCGTATTTGCAATTTATTTTCTTTAAGAGTCATATTTCACATCCAAATACAAATTAGGGGCTAATTTGCCACTCAAAAAATGTGAATATCGTATTTGCAATTTATTTTCCTTAAGAGTCATATTTCATATCCAAATACAAATTAGGGGCGAATTTGCTACTCAAAAAGTGTGAATATCGTATTTGCAAAATATTTTCTTTAAGAGTCATATTTCACTTCGAAATACAAATTAGGGGCAAATTTGCCACTCAAAAAGTGTGAATATCGTATTTGCAATTTATTTTCCTTAAGAGTCATATTTCACATCCAAATACAAATTAGGGGCGAATTTGCCACTTAAAAAGTGTGAATATCGTATTTGCAACTTATTTTCATTTCACATCCAAATAAAAATTAGAGGCAAATTTGCCACTCAAAAAGTTTAAATATCGTATTTGCAATTTATTTTCCTGAAGAGTCATATTTCACATCCAAATACAAATTAGGGGCGAATTTGCCACTCAAAAAGTGTGAATATCGTATTTGCAACTTATTTTCCTTAAGAGTCATATTTCACTTTGAAATACAAATTAGGGGCAAATTTGCCACTCAAAAAGTGTGAAAATGGTATTTGCAATTTATTTTCCTTAATAGTCATATTTCACATCCAAATTGAAATTAGGGGCGAATTTGCCACTCAGAAAGTGTGAATATCGTATTTGCAACTTATTTTCCTTAAGAGTCATATTTCACTTCGAAATACAAATTAGGGGCAAATTTGCCACTCAAAAAGTGTGAAAATGGTATTTGCAATTTATTTTCCTTAAGAGTCATATTTCACATCCAAAAATAAATTAGGGGCGAATTTGCCACTCAGAAAGTGTGAAAATGGTATTTGCAATTTATTTTCTTTAAGAGTCATATTTCACATCCAAATACAAATTAGGGGCAAATTTGCCTCTCAAAAAGTGTGAAAATGGTATTTGCAATTTATTTTCCTTAAGAGTCATATTTCACATTCAAATACAAATTAGGGGCGGATTTGCTACTCAAAAAGTGTGAATATCGTATTTGCAAAATATTTTCCTTAAGAGTCATATTTCACTTCGAAATACAAATTAGGGGCAAATTTGCCACTCAAAAAGTGTGAATATCGTATTTGCAATTTATTTTCCTTAAGAGTCATATTTCACATCCAAATACAAATTAGGGGCGAATTTGCCACTCAAAAAGTGTGAATATCGTATTTGCAATTTATTTTTTTACGAGTCATATTTCACTTCGAAATACAAATTAGTGGCAAATTTGCCACTAAAAAAATGTGAATATCGTATTTGCAATTTATTTTCCTTAAAAGTCAAATTTCACATCCAAATACAAATTAGGGGCGAATTTGCCACTCAAAAAGTGTGAATATCGTATTTGCAACTTATTTTCTTTAAGAGTCATGTTTCACTTCGAAATACAAATTAGGGGCAAATTTGCTACTCAAAAAGTGTGAAAATGGTATTTGCAATTTATTTTCCTTACGAGTCATATTTCACATCTAAAAATAAATTAGGGGCCAATTTGCCACTCAGAAATTGTGAATATCGTATTTGCAATTTATTTTCTTTAAGAGTCATATTTCACATCCAAATACAAATTAGGGGCAAATTTGCCACTCAAAAAGTGTGAATATCGTATTTTCAATTTATTTTCCTTAAGAGTCATATTTCACATCCAAATACAAATTAGGGGCGAATTTGCCACTCAAAAAGTGTGAATATCGTATTTGCAACTTATTTTCATTTCACATCCAAATACAAATTAGAGGCAAATTTGCCACTCAAAAAGTTTAAATATCGTATTTGCAATTTATTTTCCTGAAAGGTCATATTTCACATCCAAATACAAATTAGGGGCGAATTTGCCACTCAAAAAGTGTGAATATCGTATTTGCAACTTATTTTCCTTAAGAGTCATATTTCAATTCGAAATACAAATTAGGGGCAAATTTGCCACGCAAAAAGTGTGAAAATGGTATTTGCAATTTATTTTCCTTAAGAGTCATATTTCACATCCAAATTGAAATTAGGGGCGAATTTGCCACTCAGAAAGTGTGAATATCGTATTTGCAACTTATTTTCCTTAAGAGTCATATTTCACTTCGAAATACAAATTAGGGGCAAATTTGCCACTCAAAAAGTGTGAAAATGGTATTTGCAATTTATTTTCCTTAAGAGTCATATTTCACATCCAAAAATAAATTAGGGGCGAATTTGCCACTCAGAAAGTGTGAAAATAGTATTTGCAATTTATTTTCTTTAAGAGTCATATTTCACATCCAAATACAAATTAGGGGCGAATTTGCCACTCAAAAAGTGTGAATATCATATTTGCAATTTATTCTCTTTAAGATTCATATTTCATATCCAAATACAAATTAGGGGCAAATTTGCAACTCAAAAAGTGTGAATATCGTATTTGCAACTTATTTTCATTAAGAATCATATTTCACTTCGCAATACAAATTAGGTGCAAATTTACCACTCAAAAAGTGTGAATATCGTATTTGAAAATTATTTTCCTTAAGTGTCATATTTCACTTCGAAATACAAATTAGGGGCAAATTTGCCACTCAAAAAGTGTGAATATCGTATTTGCAATTTATTTTCCTTACGACTCATATTTCACTTCGAAATACAAATTAGGGGCAAATTTGCCACTCAAAAAATGTGAATATCGTATTTGCAATTTATTTTCCTTAAAAGTCAAATTTCACATCCAAATACAAATTAGGGGCGAATTTGCCACTCAAAAAGTGTGAATATCGTATTTGCAACTTATTTTCCTTAAGAGTCATATTTCACTTCGAAATACAAATTAGGGGCAAATTTGCCACTCAAAAAGTGTGAAAATGGTATTTGCAATTTATTTTCCTTAAGAGTCATATTTCACATCCAAAAATAAATTAGTGGCGAATTTGCCACTCAGAAAGTGTGAAAATGGTATTTGCAATTTATTTTCTTTAAGAGTCATATTTCACATCCAAATACAAATTAGGGGCAAATTTGCCACTCAAAAAGTGTGAAAATGGTATTTGCAATTTGTTTTCCTTAAGAGTCATATTTCACATCCAAATACAAATTAGGGGCGGATTTGCTACTCAAAAAGTGTGAATATCGTATTTTCAAAATATTTTCCTTAAAAGTCATATTTCACTTCGAAATACAAATTAGGGGCAAATTTGCCACTCAAAAAGTGTGAATATCGTATTTGCAATTTATTTTCCTTAAGAGTCATATTTCACATCCAAATACAAATTAGGGGCGAATTTGCCACTCAAAAAGTGTGAATATCGTATTTGCAACTTATTTTCATTTCACATCCAAATACAAATTTGAGGCAAATTTGCCACTCAAAAAGTTTAAATATCGTATTTGCAATTTATTTTCCTTAAGAGTCATATTTCACATCCAAATACAATTAGGGGCGAATTTGTCACTCAAAAAGTGTGAATATCATATTTGCAATTTATTCTCTTTAAGATTCATATTTCACATCCAAATACAAATTAGGATCAAATTTGCAACTCAAAAAGTGTGAATATCGTATTTGCAACTTATTTTCATTAAGAATCATATTTCACTTCGCAATACAAATTAGGTGCAAATTTACCACTCAAAAAGTGTGAATATCGTATTTGCAATTTATTTTCCTTAAGAGTCATATTTTACTTCGAAATACAAATTAGGGGCAAATTTGCCACTCAAAAAATGTGAATATCGTATTTGCAATTTATTTTCCTTAAGTGTCATATTTCACATTCAAATACAAATTAGGGGCGAATTTGCTACTCAAAAAGTGTGAATATAGTATTTGCAAATTATTTTCCTTAAGTGTCATATTTCACTTCGAAATACAAATTAGGGGCAAATTTGCCACTCAAAAAGTGTGAAAATGGTATTTACAATTTATTTTCCTTAAGAGTCATATTTCACATCCAAATACAAATTAGGGGCGAATTTGCCACTCAAAAAGTGTGAATATCATATTTGCAATTTATTTTCTATAAGAGTCATATTTCACTTCCAAATACAAATTAGGGGCAAATTTGCCACTCAAAAAGTGTGAATATCGTATTTGCAACTTATTTTCATTAAGAATCATATTTCACTTCGCAATACAAATTAGGTGCAAATTTACCACTCAAAAAGTGTGAATATCGTATTTGAAATTTATTTTCCTTAAGAGTAATATTTTACTTCGAAATACAAATTAGGGGCAAATTTGCCACTCAAAAAATGTGAATATTGTATTTGCAATTTATTTTCCTTAAATGTCATATTTCACATCCAAATACAAATTAGGGGCGAATTTGCTACTCAAAAAGTGTGAATATCGTATTTGCAAATTATTTTCCTTAAGAGTCATATTTCACTTCGAAATACAAATTAGGGTCAAATTTGCCCTCAAAAAGTGTGAAAATGTTATTTGCAATTTATTTTCCTTAAGAGTCATATTTCACATCCAAAAACAAATTAGGGGCGAATTTGCCACTCAAAAAGTGTGAATATCGTATTTGCAATTTATTTTCTTTAAGAGTCATATTTCACCTCCAAATACAAATTAGGGGCAAATTTGCAACTCAAATAGTGTGAATATCGTATTTGCAATTTCTTTTTCTTAAGAGTCATATTTCACATCCAAATATAAATTACGGGCGAATTTGCTACTCAAAAAGTGTGAATATCGTATTTGCAACTTATTTTCATTAAGAGTCATATTTCACTTCGCAATACAAATTAGGGGCAAATTTACCACTCAAAAAGTGTGAATATCGTATTTGCAATTTATTTTCCTTAAGAGTCATATTTCACTTCGAAATACAAATTAGAGGCAAATTTGCCACTCAAAAAATGTGAATATCGTATTTTCAATTTATTTTCCTTAAAAGTCAAATTTCACATCCAAATACAAATTAGGGGCGAATTTGCCACTCAAAAAGTGTGAATATCGTATTTGCAACTTATTTTCTTTAAGAGTCATGTTTCACTTCGAAATAAAAATTAGGGGCAAATTTGCCACTCAAAAAGTGTGAATATCGTATTTGCAATTTATTTTCCTACGAGTCATATTTCACTTCGAAATACAAATTAGTGGCAAATTTGCCACTAAAAAAATGTGAATATCGTATTTGCAATTTATTTTCCTTAAAAGTCAAATTTCACATCCAAATACAAATTAGGGGCGAATTTGCCACTCAAAAAGTGTGAATATCGTATTTGCAACTTATTTTCTTTAAGAGTCATGTTTCACTTCGAAATACAAATTAGGGGCAAATTTGCCACTCAAAAAGTGTGAAAATGGTATTTGCAATTTATTTTCCTTACGAGTCATATTTCACATCTAAAAATAAATTAGGGGCGAATTTGCCACTCAGAAATTGTGAATATCGTATTTGCAATTTATTTTCTTTAAGAGTCATATTTAACATCCAAATACAAATTAGGGGCAAATTTGCCACTCAAAAAGTGTGAATATCGTATTTGCAATTTATTTTCCTTAAGAGTCATATTTCACATCCAAATACAAATTAGGGGCGAATTTGCCACTCAAAAAGTGTGAATATCGTATTTGCAACTTATTTTCATTTCACATCCAAATACAAATTAGAGGCAAATTTGCCACTCAAAAAGTTTAAATATCGTATTTGCAATTTATTTTCCTGAAGAGTCATATTTCACATCCAAATACAGATTAGGGGCGAATTTGCCACTCAAAAAGTGTGAATATCGTATTTGCAACTTATTTTCCTTAAGAGTCATATTTCACTTCGAAATACAAATTAGGGGAAAATTTGCCACGCAAAAAGTGTGAAAATGGTATTTGCAATTTATTTTCCTTAAGAGTCATATTTCACATCCAAATTGAAATTAGGGGTGAATTTGCCACTCAGAAAGTGTGAATATTGTATTTGCAACTTATTTTCCTTAAGAGTCATATTTCACTTCGAAATACAAATTAGGGGCAAATTTGCCACTCAAAAAGTGTGAAAATGGTATTTGCAATTTATTTTCCTTAAGAGTCATATTTCACATCCAAAAATAAATTAGGGGCGAATTTACCACTCAGAAAGTGTGAAAATGGTATTTGCAATTTATTTTCTTTAAGAGTCATATTTCACATCCAAATACAAATTAGGGGCGAATTTGCCACTCAAAAAGTGTGAATATCATATTTGCAATTTATTCTCTTTAAGATTCATATTTCACACCCAAATACAAATTAGGGGCAAATTTGCAACTCAAAAAGTGTGAATATCGTATTTGCAACTTATTTTCATTAAGAATCATATTTCACTTCGCAATACAAATTAGGTGCAAATTTACCACTCAAAAAGTGTGAATATCGTATTTGCAAATTATTTTCCTTAAGTGTCATATTTCACTTCGAAATACAAATTAGGAGCAAATTTGCCACTCAAAAAGTGTGAATATCGTATTTGCAATTTATTTTCCTTACGACTCATATTTCACTTCGAAATACAAATTAGGGGCAAATTTGCCACTCAAAAAATGTGAATATCGTATTTGCAATTTATTTTCCTTAAAAGTCAAATTTCACATCCAAATACAAATTAGGGGCGAATTTGCCACTCAAAAAGTGTGAATATCGTATTTGCAACTTATTTTCCTTAAGAGTCATATTTCACTTCGAAATACAAATTAGGGGCAAATTTGCCACTCAAAAAGTGTGAAAATGGTATTTGCAATTTATTTTCCTTAAGAGCCATATTTCACATCCAAAAATAAATTATGGGCGAATTTGCCACTCAGAAAGTGTGACTATCGTATTTGCAATTTATTTTCTTTAAGAGTCATATTTCACATCCAAATACAAATTAGGGGCAAATTTGCCACTCAAAAAGTGTGAAAATGGTATTTGTAATTTATTTTCCTTAAGAGTCATATTTTACATACAAATACAAAGTAGGGGCGGATTTGCTACTCAAAAAGTGTGAATATCGTATTTGCAAAATATTTTCCTTAAGAGTCATATTTCACTTCGCAATACAAATTAGGTGCAAATTTACCACTCAAAAAGTGTGAATATCGTATTTGCAAATTATTTTCCTTACGACTCATATTTCACTTCGAAATACAAATTAGGGGCAAATTTGCCACTCAAAAAGTGTGAATATCGTATTTGCAATTTATTTTCCTTACGACTCATATTTCACTTCGAAATACAAATTAGGGGCAAATTTGCCACTCAAAAAATGTGAATATCGTATTTGCAATTTATTTTCCTTAAAAGTCAAATTTCACATCCAAATACAAATTAGGGGCGAATTTGCCACTCAAAAAGTGTGAATATCGTATTTGCAACTTATTTTCCTTAAGAGTCATATTTCACTTCGAAATACAAATTAGGGGCAAATTTGCCACTCAAAAAGTGTGAAAATGGTATTTGCAATTTATTTTCCTTAAGAGCCATATTTCACATCCAAAAATAAATTATGTGCGAATTTGCCACTCAGAAAGTGTGACTATCGTATTTGCAATTTATTTTCTTTAAGAGTCATATTTCACATCCAAATACAAATTAGGGGCAAATTTCCCACTCAAAAAGTGTGAAAATGGTATTTGTAATTTATTTTCCTTAAGAGTCATATTTTACATACAAATACAAAGTAGGGGCGGATTTGCTACTCAAAAAGTGTGAATATCGTATTTGCAAAATATTTTCCTTAAGAGTCATATTTCACTACGAAATACAAATTAGGGCAAATTTGCCACTCAAAAAGTGTGAATATCGTATTTGCAATTTTTTTTCCCCTTAAGAGTCATATTTCACATCCAAATACAAATTAGGGGCGAATTTGCCACTCAGAAAGTGTGACTATCGTATTTGCAATTTATTTTCTTTAAGAGTCATATTTCACATCCAAATACAAATTAGGGGCAAATTTGCCACTCAAAAAGTGTGAAAATGGTATTTGCAATTTATTTTCCTTAAGAGTCAAATTTTACATCCAAATACAAAGTAGGGGCGGATTTGCTACTCAAAAAGTGTGAATATCGTATTTGCAAAATATTTTCCTTAAGAGTCATATTTCACTACGAAATACAAATTAGGGCAAATTTGCCACTCAAAAAGTGTGAATATCGTATTTGCAATTTATTTTCCTTAAGAGTCATATTTCACATCCAAATACAAATTAGGGGCGAAAATGCCACTCAAAAAGTGTGAATATCGTATTTGCAATTTATTTTCTTTAAGAGTCATATTTCACATACAAATAAAAATTAGGGGCAAATTTGCAACTCAAAAAGTGTGAATATCGTATTTTCAATTTGTTTTCCTTACGAGTCATATTTCACTTCGAAATACAAATTAGGGGCAAATTTGCCACTCAAAAAATGTGAATATCGTATTTGCAATTTATTTTCCTTAAAAGTCAAATTTCACATCCAAATACAAATTAGGGGCGAATTTGCCACTCAAAAAGTGTGAATATCGTATTTGCAATTTATTCATTTTAAGAGTCATATTTCACATCCAAATACAAATTAGGGGCAAATTTGCAACTCAAAAAGTGTAAATATCGTATTTGCAACTTATTTTCATTAAGAATCATATTTCAGTTTGCAATACAAATTAGGTGCAAATTTACCACTCAAAAAGTGTGAATATCGTATTTGCAATTTATTTTCCTTAAGAGTCATATTTTACTTCGAAATACAAATTAGGGGCAAATTTGCCACTCAAAAAATGTGAATATCGTATTTGCAATTTATTTTCCTTAAGTGTCATATTTCACATCCAAATACAAATTAGGGGCGAATTTGATACTCAAAAAGTGTGAATATCGTATTTACAAATTATTTTCCTTAAATGTCATATTTCACTTGGAAATACAAATTAGGGGCAAATTTGCCACTCAAAAAGTGTGAAAATGGTATTTACAATTTATTTTCCTTAAGAGTCATATTTCACATCCAAATATAAATTAGGGGCGAATTTGTCACTCAAAAAGTGTGAATATCATATTTGCAATTTATTTTCTTTAAGAGTCATATTTCACATACAAATAAAAATTAGGGGCAAATTTGCCACTCAAAAAATGTGAATATCGTATTTTCAATTTATTTTTCTTACGAGTCATATTTCACTTCGAAATACAAATTACGGGCAAATTTGCCACTCAAAAAATGTGAATATCGTATTTGCAATTTATTTTCCTTAAAAGTCAAATTTCACATCCAAATACAAATTAGGGGCAAATTTGCCACTCAAAAAGTGTGAATATCGTATTTGCAACTTATTTTCCTTTAGAGTCATATTTCACTTCGAAATACAAATTAGGGGCAAATTTGCCACTCAAAAAGTGTGAAAATGGTATTTGCAATTTATTTTCCTTAAGAGTCATATTTCACATCCAAAAATAAATTAGGGGCGAATTTGCCACTCAGAAAGTGTGAATATCGTATTTGCAATTTATTTTCCTTAAGAGTCATATTTCACATCCAAAAATAAATTAGGGGCGAATTTGCCACTCAAAAAGTGTGAAAATGGTATTTGCAATTTATTTTCCTTAAGAGTCATATTTCACATCCAAATACAAATTAGGGGCGGATTTGCTACTCAAAAAGTGTGAATATCGTATTTGCAAAATATTTTCCTTAAGAGTCATATTTCACTTCGAAATACAAATTAGGGGCAAATTTGCCATTCAAAAAGTGTGAATATCGTATTTGCAATTTATTTTCCTTAAGAGTCATATTTCACATCCAAATACAAATTAGGGGCGAATTTGCCACTCAAAAAGTGTTAATATCGTATTTGCAACTTATTTTCATTTCACATCCAAATACAAATTAGAGGCAAATTTGCCACTCAAAAAGTTTAAATATCGTATTTGCAATTTATTTTCCTTAAGAGTCATATTTCACATCCAAATACAAATTAGGGGCGAATTTGCCACTCAAAAAGTGTGAATATCGTATTTGCAATTTATTCTCTTTAAGAGTCATATTTCACATCCAAATACAAATTAGGGGCAAATTTGCAACTCAAAAAGTGTAAATATCGTATTTGCAACTTATTTTCATTAAGAATCATATTTTAGTTCGCAATACAAATTAGGTGCAAATTTACCACTCAAAAAGTGTGAATATCGTATTTGCAATTTATTTTCCTTAAGAGTAAAATTTTACTTCGAAATACAAATTAGGGGCAAATTTGCCACTCAAAAAATGTGAATATCATATTTGCAATTTATTTTCATTAAGTGTCATATTTCACATCCAAATACAAATTAGGGGCGAATTTGATACTCAAAAAGTGTGAATATCGTATTTGCAAATTATTTTCCTTAAGTGTCATATTTCACTTCGAAATACAAATTAGGGGCAAATTTGCCACTCAAAAAGTGTGAAAATGGTATTTACAATTTATTTTCCTTAAGAGTCATATTTCACATCCAAATATAAATTAGGGGCGAATTTGTCACTCAAAAAGTGTGAATATCGTATTTGCAATTTATTTTCTTTAAGAGTCATATTTCACATACAAATAAAAATTAGGGGCAAATTTGCCACTCAAAAAGTGTGAATATCGTATTTTCAATTTATTTTTCTTACGAGTCATATTTCACTTCGAAATACAAATTAGGGGCAAATTTGCCACTCAAAAAATGTGAATATCGTATTTGCAATTTATTTTCCTTAAAAGTCAAATTTCACATCCAAATACAAATTAGGGGCGAATTTGCCACTCAAAAAGTGTGAATATCGTATTTGCAACTTATTTTCCTTTAGAGTCATATTTCACTTCGAAATAGAAATTAGGGGCAAATTTGCCACTCAAAAAGTGTGAAAATGGTATTTGCAATTTATTTTCCTTAAGAGTCATATTTCACATCCAAAAATAAATTAGGGGCGAATTTGCCACTCAGAAAGTGTGAATATCGTATTTGCAATTTATTTTCCTTAAGAGTCATATTTCACATCCAAAAATAAATTAGGGGCGAATTTGCCACTCAAAAAGTGTGAAAATGGTATTTGCAATTTATATTCCTTAAGAGTCATATTTCACATCCAAATACAAATTAGGGGCGAATTTGCTACTCAAAAAGTGTGAATATCGTATTTGCAAAATATTTTCCTTAAGAGTCATATTTCACTTCGAAATACAAATTAGGGGCAAATTTGCCACTCAAAAAGTGTGAATATCGTATTTACAATTTATTTTCCTTAAGAGTCATATTTCACATCCAAATACAAATTAGGGGCGAATTTGCCACTCAAAAAGTGTGAATATCGTATTTGCAACTTATTTTCATTTCACATCCAAATACAAATTAGAGGCAAATTTGCCACTCAAAAAGTTTAAATATCATATTTGCAATTTATTTTCCTTAAGAGCCATATTTCACATCCAAATACAAATTAGGGGCGAATTTGCCACTCAAAAAGTGTGAATATCGTATTTGCAATTTTTTCTCTTTAAGAGTCATATTTCACATCCAAATACAAATTAGGGGCAAATTTGCAACTCAAAAAGTGTAAACATCGTATTTGCAACTTATTTTCATTAAGAATCATATTTCAGTTCGCAATACAAATTAGGTGCAAATTTACCACTCAAAAAGTGTGAATATCGTATTTGCAATTTATTTTCTTTAAGAGTCATATTTTACTTCGAAATACAAATTAGGGGCAAATTTGCCACTCAAAAAATGTGAATATCGTATTTGCAATTTATTTTCCTTAAGTGTCATATTTCACATCCAAAAATAAATTAGGGGCGAATTTGCCACTCAGAAAGTGTGAATATCGTATTTGCAATTTATTTTCCTTAAGAGTCATATTTCACATCCAAAAATAAATTAGGGGCGAATTTGCCACTCAAAAAGTGTGAAAATGGTATTTGCAATTTATTTTCCTTAAGAGTCATATTTCACATCCAAATACAAATTAGGGGCGAATTTGCTACTCAAAAAGTGTGAATATCCTATTTGCAAAATATTTTCCTTAAGAGTCATATTTCACTTCGAAATACAAATTAGGGGCAAATTTGCCACTCAAAAAGTGTGAATATCGTATTTGCAATTTATTTTCCTTAAGAGTCATATTTCACATCCAAATACAAATTAAGGGCGAATTTGCCACTCAAAAAGTGTGAATATCGTATTTGCAACTTATTTTCATTTCACATCCAAATACAAATTAGAGGCAAATTTGCCACTCAAAAAGTTTAAATATCGTATTTGCAATTTATTTTCCTTAAGAGTCATATTTCACATCCAAATACAAATTAGGGGCGAATTTGCCACTCAAAAAGTGTGAATATCGTATTTGCAATTTATTCTCTTTAAGAGTCATATTTCACATCCAAATACAAATTAGGGGCAAATTTGCCACTCAAAAAGTGTGAACATCGTATTTGCAACTTATTTTCATTAAGAATCATATTTCAGTTCGCAATACAAATTAGGTGCAAATTTACCACTCAAAAAGTGTGAATATCGTATTTGCAATTTATTTTCCTTAAGAGTCATATTTTACTTCGAAATACAAATTAGGGGCAAATTTGCCACTCAAAAAATGTGAATATCGTATTTGCAATTTATTTTCCTTAAGTGTCATATTTCACATCCAAATACAAATTAGGGGCGAATTTGATACTCAAAAAGTGTGAATATCGTATTTGCAAATTATTTTCCTTAAGTGTCATATTTCACTTCGAAATACAAATTAGGGGCAAATTTGCCACTCAAAAAGTGTGAAAATGGTATATTTACAATTTATTTTCCTTAAGAGTCATATTTCACATCCAAATACAAATTAGGGGCGAATTTGTCACTCAAAAAGTGTGAATATCGTATTTGCAATTTGTTTTCTTTAAGAGTCATATTTCACCTCCAAATACAAATTAGGGGCAAATTTGCCACTCAAAAAGTGTGAATATCGTATTTGCAACTTATTTTCATTAAGAATTATATATCACTTCGCAATACAAATTAGGTGCAAATTTTATACTCAAAAAGTGTGAATATCGTATTTGCAATTTATTTTCCTTAAGAGTCATATTTTACTTCGAAATACAAATTAGGGGCAAATTTGCCACTAAAAAAATGTGAAAATGGAATTTGCAATTTATTTTCCTTAAATGTCTTATTTCACATCCAAAAACAAATTAGGGGCGAATTTGCTATTCAAAAAGTGTGAATATCGTATTTGCAAATTATTTTCCTTAAGATTCATATTTCACTTCGAAATACAAATTAGGGGCAAATTTGCCCTCAAAAATTGTGAAAATGGTATTTCCAATTTATTTTCCTTAAGAGTCGTATTTCGCATCCAAATACAAATTAGGGGCGAATTTGCACTTTAAAAAGTGTGAATATCGTATTTGCAACTTATTTTCATTAAGAATCATATTTCACTTCGCAATACAAATTAGGGGCAAATTTACCACTCAAAAAGTGTGAATATCGTATTTGCAATTTATTTTCCTTAAGAGTCATATTTCACTTCGAAATACAAATTAGAGGCAAATTTGCCACTCAAAAAATGTGAATATCGTATTTGCAATTTATTTTCCTTAAGAGTCATATTTCACATCCAAATACAACAAATTAGGGGCAAATTTGCCACTTAAAAATTGTGAATATCGTAACTGCAATTTATTTTCCTTAAGAGTCATATTTCACATCCAAATACAACAAATTAGGGGCAAATTTGCCACTTAAAAATTGTGAATATCGTAACTGCAATTTATTTTCCTTAAGAGTCATATTTCACATCCAAACACAAATTAGGGTCGAATTTGCCACTCAAAAAGTATGAATATCATATTTGCAATTTATTCTCTTTAAGAGTCATATTTCACATCCAAATACAAATTAGGGTCAAATTTGCCACTTAAAAAGTGTGAATATCGTATTTGCAACTTATTTTCCCTAAGAATCATATTTCAATTCGCAATACAAATTAGGGGCAAATTTACCACTCAAAAAGTGTGAATATCGTATTAACAATTTATTTTCCTTAAGAGTCATATTTCATTTCGAAATACAAATTAGGGGCAAATTTGCCACTCAAAAGATGTGAATATCGTATTTGCAATTTATTTTCCTTAAGAGTCATATTTCACATCTAAATACAACAAATTAGGGGCAAATTTGCCACTCAAAAATTGTGAATATCGTAACTGCAATTTATTTTCCTTAAGAGTCATATTTCACATCCAAACACAAATTAGGGTCGAATTTACTCAAAAAGTGTGAATATCATATTTGCAATTTATTCTCTTTAAGAGTCATATTTCACATCAAAATACAAATTAGGGTCAAATTTGCCACTCAAAAAGTGTGAATATCGTATTTGCAACTTATTTTGATTAAGAGTCATATTTCACTTCGCAATACAAATTAGGGGCAAATTTACCACTCAAAAAAGGTGAATATCGTATTTGCAATTTATTTTCCTTAAGAGTCATATTTCACATCCAAATACAACAAATTTGGGGCAAATTTGCCACTCAAAAAGTGTGAATATCGTATTTGTAATTTATTTTCTTTAAGAGTCATATTTCACATACAAATACAAATTAGAGGCAAATTTGCAACTCAAAAACTGTGAATATCGTAATTTGCATTTTAGTTTCCTTAAGAGTCATATTTCACATCCAAACACAAATTAGGGGCGAATTTGCCATTCAAAAAGTGTGAATATCGTATTTGCAACTTATTTTCCTTAAGAGTCATATTTAACTTCGAAATACAAATTATGGGCGAATTTGCCACTCAAAAAGTGTGAATATCGTATTTGCAACTTATTTTCCTTAAGAGTCATATTTCACTTCGAAATACAAATTAAGGGCAAATTTGCCACTCAAAAAGTGTGAAAATGGTATTTGCAATTTATTTTCCTTAAGAGTCATATTTCACATCCAAATACAAATTAGGAGCGAATTTGCCACTAAGAAAGTGTGAATATCGTATTTGCAATTTATTTTCTTTAAGAGTCATATTTCACCTCCAAATACAAATTAGGAGCAAATTTGCCACTCAAAAAGTGTGAATATCGTATTTGCAATTTATTTTTCTTAAGAATCATATTTCACATCCAAATACAAATTATGGGCGAATTTGCCACTCAAAAAGTGAGAATATCGTATTTGCAACTTATTTTCATTAAGAGTCATATTTCACCTCGCAATACAAATTAGGGGCAAATTTGCCATTCAAAAAGTGTGAATATCGTATTTGCAATTTATTTTCTTCAAGAATCATATTTCACATAAAATACAAATTAGGGGCAAATTTGCCACTCAAAAAGTATGAATATCGTATTTGCAATTTATTTTCCTTAAGAGTTATATTTCACATCCAAATACAAATTAGGGGCGAATTTGCCACTCAAAAAGTGTAAATATCGTATTTGCAATTGATTTTCTTTAAGAGTCATATTTCACCTCCAAATACAAATTAGGGCAAATTTACCACTCAAAAAGTGTGAATATCGTATTTGCAATTTATTTTTCTTAAGAGTCATATTTCACATCCAAATACAAATTAGGGGCGAATTTGCCACTCAAAAAGTGTGAATATCGTATTTGCAACTTATTTTCATTAAGAGTCATATTTCACTTCGCAATACAAATTAGGGGCAAATTTACCACTCAAAAAGTGTGAATATCGTATTTGCAATTTATTTTCCTTAAGAGTCATATTTCACATCCAAATACAACATATTAGGGGCAAATTTGCCACTTAAAAATTGTGAATATCGTAACTGCAATTTATTTTCCTTAAGAGTCATATTTCACATCCAAACACAAATTAGGGTCGAATTTGCCACTCAAAAAGTATGAATATCATATTTGCAATTTATTCTCTTTAAGAGTCATATTTCACATCCAAATACAAATTAGGGTCAAATTTGCCACTCAAAAAGTGTGAATATCGTATTTGCAACTTATTTTCATTAAGAATCATATTTCAATTCGCAATACAAATTAGGGGCAAATTTACCACTCAAAAAGTGTGAATATCGTATTAACAATTTATTTTCCTTAAGAGTCATATTTCATTTCGAAATACAAATTAGGGGCAAATTTGCCACTCAAAAGATGTGAATATCGTATTTGCAATTTATTTTCCTTAAGAGTCATATTTCACATCCAAATACAACAAATTAGGGGCAAATTTGCCACTCAAAAATTGTGAATATCGTAACTGCAATTTATTTTCCTTAAGAGTCATATTTCACATCCAAACACAAATTAGGGTCGAATTTACTCAAAAAGTGTGAATATCATATTTGCAATTTATTCTCTTTAAGAGTCATATTTCACATCAAAATACAAATTAGGGTCAAATTTGCCACTCAAAAAGTGTGAATATCGTATTTGCAACTTATTTTGATTAAGAGTCATATTTCACTTCGCAATACAAATTAGGGGCAAATTTACCACTCAAAAAGTGTGAATATCGTATTTGCAATTTATTTTCCTTAAGAGTCATATTTCACATCCAAATACAACAAATTTGGGGCAAATTTGCCACTCAAAAAGTGTGAATATCGTATTTGCAATTTATTTTCTTTAAGAGTCATATTTCACATACAAATACAAATTAGAGGCAAATTTGCAACTCAAAAACTGTGAATATCGTAATTGCATTTTATTTTCCTTAAGAGTCATATTTCACATCCAAACACAAATTAGGGGCGAATTTGCCATTCAAAAAGTGTGAATATCGTATTTGCAACTTATTTTCCTTAAGAGTCATATTTAACTTCGAAATACAAATTAGGGGCGAATTTGCCACTCAAAAAGTGTGAACATCGTATTTGCAACTTATTTTCCTTAAGAGTCATATTTCACTTCGAAATACAAATTAGGGGCAAATTTGCCACTCAAAAAGTGTGAAAATGGTATTTGCAATTTATTTTCCTTAAGAGTCATATTTCACATCCAAATACAAATTAGGAGCGAATTTGCCACTCAGAAAGTGTGAATATCGTATTTGCAATTTATTTTCTTTAAGAGTCATATTTCACCTCCAAATACAAATTAGGAGCAAATTTGCCACTCAAAAAGTGTGAATATCGTATTTGCAATTTATTTTTCTTAAGAATCATATTTCACATCCAAATACAAATTATGGGCTAATTTGCCACTCAAAAAGTGAGAATATCGTATTTGCAACTTATTTTCATTAAGAGTCATATTTCACCTCGCAATACAAATTAGGGGCAAATTTGCCACTCAAAAAGTGTGAATATCGTATTTGCAATTTATTTTCTTCAAGAATCATATTTCACATACAAATACAAATTAGGGGCAAATTTGCCACTCAAAAAGTATGAATATCGTATTTGCAATTTATTTTCCTTAAGAGTCATATTTCACATCAAAATACAAATTAGGGGCGAATTTGCTACTCAAAAAGTGTAAATATCGTATTTGAAATTTATTTTCTTTAAGATTCATATTTCACCTCCAAATACAAATTAGGGGCAAATTTGCCACTCAAAAAGTGTGAATATCGTATTTGCAATTTATTTTTCTTAAGAGTCATATTTCACATCCAAATACAAATTAGGGGCGAATTTGCCACTCAAAAAGTTTGAATATCGTATTTGCAACTTATTTTCATTAAGAGTCATATTTCACTTCGCAATACAAATTAGGGGCAAATTTACCACTCAAAAAGTGTGAATATCGTATTTGCAATTTATTTTTCTTAAGAGTCATATTTCACATCCAAATACAACAAATTAGGGGCAAATTTGCCACTCAAAAAGTGTGAATATCGTAATTGCAATTTATTTTCCTTAAGAGTCATATTTCACATCCAAACACAAATTAGGGGCGAATTTGCCACTCAAAAAGTCTGAATATTGTATTTGCAATTTATTCTCTTTAAGAATCATATTTCACATCCAAATACAAATTAGGGCAAATTTGCCACTCAAAAAGTGTGAATATCGTATTTCCAACTTATTTTCGTTAAGAATCATATTTCACTTCGCAATACAAATTAGGGGCAAATTTACCACTCAAAAAGTGTGAATATCGTATTAGCAATTTATTTTCCTTAAGAGTCATATTTCATTTCGGAATACAAATTAGGGGCAAATTTGCCACTCAAAAGATGTGAATATCGTATTTGCAATTTATTTTCCTTAAGATTCATATTTCACATCCAAATACAAATTAGGGGCGAATTTGCTACTCAAAAAGTGTGAATATCGTATTTGCAAATTATTTTCCTTAAGAGTCATATTTCACTTCATAATACAAATTAGGGGCAAATTTGCCACTCAAAAAGTGTGAATATCGTATTTGCAATTTATTTTTCTTAAGAGTCATATTTCACATCCAAATACAAATTAGGGGCGAATTTGCCACTCAAAAAGTGTGAATATCGTATTTGCAACTTATTTTGATTAAGAGTCATATTTCACTTCGCAATACAAATTGGGGGCAAATTTTCCAGTCAAAAAGTGTGAATATCGTATTTGCAATTTATTTTCCTTAAGAGTCATATTTCACAACCAAATACAAATTAGGGGCAAATTTGCCACTAAAAAAGTGTGAATATCGTATTTGCAATTTATTTTTCTTACGAGTCATATTTCACATCCAAATACAAATTAGGGGCGAATTTGCCACTCAAAAAGTGTGAATATCGTATTTGCAATTTATTCTCTTTAAGAGTCATATTTCACATCCAAATATAAATTAGGGGCGAATTTGCAACTCAAAAAGTGTGAATATCGTATTTGCAACATATTTTCATCAAGAATCATATTTCACTTCGCAATACAAATTATGGGCAAATTTACCACTCAAAAAGTGTGAATATCGTAGTTGCAATTTATTTTCCTTAAGAGTCATATTTTACTTCGAAATACAAATTTGGGGTAAATTAGCCACTCAAAAAATGTGAATATCGTATTTGCAATTTATTTTTCTTAAGAATCATATTTCATATCCAAATACAAATTAGGGGCGAATTTGCCACTCAAAAAGTGTGAATATCGTATTTGCAACTTATTTTCATTAAGAGTCATATTTCACCTCGCAATACAAATTAGGGGCAAATTTGCCACTCAAAAAGTGTGAATATCGTATTTGCAATTTATTTTCTTCAAGAATCATATTTCACATACAAATACAAATTAGGGGCAAATTTGCCACTCAAAAAGTATGAATATCGTATTTGCAATTTATTTTCCTTAAGAGTTATATTTCACATCCAAATACAAATTAGGGGCGAATTTGCCACTCAAAAAGTGTAAATATCGTATTTGCAATTGATTTTCTTTAAGAGTCATATTTCACCTCCAAATACAAATTAGGGCAAATTTATCACTCAAAAAGTGTGAATATCGTATTTGCAATTTATTTTTCTTAAGAGTCATATTTCACATCCAAATACAAATTAGGGGCGAATTTGCCACTCAAAAAGTGTGAATATCGTATTTGCAACTTATTTTCATTAAGAGTCATATTTCACTTCGCAATACAAATTAGGGGCAAATTTACCACTCAAAAAGTGTGAATATCGTATTTGCAATTTATTTTCCTTAAGAGTCATATTTCACATCCAAATACAACAAATTAGGGGCAAATTTGCCACTTAAAAATTGTGAATATCGTAACTGCATTTTATTTTTCCTTAAGAGTCATATTTCACATCCAAACACAAATTAGGGTCGAATTTGCCACTCAAAAAGTATGAATATCATATTTGCAATTTATTCTCTTTAAGAGTCATATTTCACATCCAAATACAAATTAGGGTCAAATTTGCCACTCAAAAAGTGTGAATATCGTATTTGCAACTTATTTTCATTAAGAATCATATTTCAATTCGCAATACAAATTAGGGGCAAATTTACCACCAAAAAAGTGTGAATATCGTATTAACAATTTATTTTCCTTAAGAGTCATATTTCATTTCGAAATACAAATTAGGGGCAAATTTGCCACTCAAAAGATGTGAATATCGTATTTGCAATTTATTTTCCTTAAGAGTCATATTTCACATCTAAATACAACAAATTAGGGGCAAATTTGCCACTCAAAAATTGTGAATATCGTAACTGCAATTTATTTTCCTTAAGAGTCATATTTCACATCCAAACACAAATTAGGGTCGAATTTACTCAAAAAGTGTGAATATCATATTTGCAATTTATTCTCTTTAAGAGTCATATTTCACATCAAAATACAAATTAGGGTCAAATTTGCCACTCAAAAAGTGTGAATATCGTATTTGCAACTTATTTTGATTAAGAGTCATATTTCACTTCGCAATACAAATTAGGGGCAAATTTACCACTCAAAAAGTGTGAATATCGTATTTGCAATTTATTTTCCTTAAGAGTCATATTTCACATCCAAATACAACAAATTTGGGGCAAATTTGCCACTCAAAAAGTGTGAATATCGTATTTGCAATTTATTTTCTTTAAGAGTCATATTTCACATACAAATACAAATTAGAGGCAAATTTGCAACTCAAAAACTGTGAATATCGTAATTTGCATTTTATTTTCCTTAAGAGTCATATTTCACATCCAAACACAAATTAGGGGCGAATTTGCCATTCAAAAAGTGTGAATATCGTATTTGCAACTTATTTTCCTTAAGAGTCATATTTAACTTCGAAATACAAATTAGGGGCGAATTTGCCACTCAAAAAGTGTGAATATCGTATTTGCAACTTATTTTCCTTAAGAGTCATATTTCACTTCGAAATACAAATTAGGGGCAAATTTGCCACTTAAAAAGTGTGAAAATGGTATTTGCAATTTATTTTCCTTAAGAGTCATATTTCACATCCAAATACAAATTAGGAGCGAATTTGCCACTCAGAAAGTGTGAATATCGTATTTGCAATTTATTTTCTTTAAGCGTCATATTTCACCTCCAAATACAAATTAGGAGCAAATTTGCCACTCAAAAAGTGTGAATATCGTATTTGCAATTTATTTTTCTTAAGAATCATATTTCACATCCAAATACAAATTATGGGCGAATTTGCCACTCAAAAAGTGAGAATATCGTATTTGCAACTTATTTTCATTAAGAGTCATATTTCACCTCGCAATACAAATTAGGGGCAAATTTGCCACTCAAAAAGTGTGAATATCGTATTTGCAATTTATTTTCTTCAAGAATCATATTTCACATACAAATACAAATTAGGGGCAAATTTGCCACTCAAAAAGTATGAATATCGTATTTGCAATTTATTTTCCTTAAGAGTTATATTTCACATCCAAATACAAATTAGGGGCGAATTTGCCACTCAAAAAGTGTAAATATCGTATTTGCAATTGATTTTCTTTAATAGTCATATTTCACCTCCAAATACAAATTAGGGCAAATTTACCACTCAAAAAGTGTGAATATCGTATTTGCAATTTATTTTTCTTAAGAGTCATATTTCACATCCAAATACAAATTAGGGGCGAATTTGCCACTCAAAAAGTGTGAATATCGTATTTGCAACTTATTTTCATTAAGAGTCATATTTCACTTCGCAATACAAATTAGGGGCAAATTTACCACTCAAAAAGTGTGAATATCGTATTTGCAATTTATTTTCCTTAAAAGTCATATTTCACATCCAAATACAACAAATTAGGGGCAAATTTGCCACTTAAAAATTGTGAATATCGTAACTGCAATTTATTTTCCTTAAGAGTCATATTTCACATCCAAACACAAATTAGGGTCGAATTTGCCACTCAAAAAGTATGAATATCATATTTGCAATTTATTCTCTTTAAGAGTCATATTTCACATCCAAATACAAATTAGGGTCAAATTTGCCACTCAAAAAGTGTGAATATCGTATTTGCAACTTATTTTCATTAAGAATCATATTTCAATTCGCAATACAAATTAGGGGCAAATTTACCACTCAAAAAGTGTGAATATCGTATTAACAATTTATTTTCCTTAAGAGTCATATTTCATTTCGAAATACAAATTAGGGGCAAATTTGCCACTCAAAAGATGTGAATATCGTATTTGCAATTTATTTTCCTTAAGAGTCATATTTCACATCTAAATACAACAAATTAGGGGCAAATTTGCCACTCAAAAATTGTGAATATCGTAACTGCAATTTATTTTCCTTAATAGTCATATTTCACATCCAAACACAAATTAGGGTCGAATTTACTCAAAAAGTGTGAATATCATATTTGCAATTTATTCTCTTTAAGAGTCATATTTCACATCAAAATACAAATTAGGGTCAAATTTGCCACTCAAAAAGTGTGAATATCGTATTTGCAACTTATTTTGATTAAGAGTCATATTTCACTTCGCAATACAAATTAGGGGCAAATTTACCACTCAAAAAAGGTGAATATCGTATTTGCAATTTATTTTCCTTAAGAGTCATATTTCACATCCAAATACAACAAATTTGGGGCAAATTTGCCACTCAAAAAGTGTGAATATCGTATTTGCAATTTATTTTCTTTAAGAGTCATATTTCACATACAAATACAAATTAGAGGCAAATTTGCAACTCAAAAACTGTGAATATCGTAATTTGCATTTTATTTTCCTTAAGAGTCATATTTCACATCCAAACACAAATTAGGGGCGAATTTGCCATTCAAAAAGTGTGAATATCGTATTTGCAACTTATTTTCCTTAAGAGTCATATTTAACTTCGAAATACAAATTAGGGGCGAATTTGCCACTCAAAAAGTGTGAATATCGTATTTGCAACTTATTTTCCTTAAGAGTCATATTTCACTTCGAAATACAAATTAGGGGCAAATTTGCCACTCAAAAAGTGTGAAAATGGTATTTGCAATTTATTTTCCTTAAGAGTCATATTTCACATCCAAATACAAATTAGGAGCGAATTTGCCACTCAGAAAGTGTGAATATCGTATTTGCAATTTATTTTCTTTAAGAGTCATATTTCACCTCCAAATACAAATTAGGAGCAAATTTGCCACTCAAAAAGTGTGAATATCGTATTTGCAATTTATTTTTCTTAAGAATCATATTTCACATCCAAATACAAATTATGGGCGAATTTGCCACTCAAAAAGTGAGAATATCGTATTTGCAACTTATTTTCATTAAGAGTCATATTTCACCTCGCAATACAAATTAGGGGCAAATTTGCCACTCAAAAAGTGTGAATATCGTATTTGCAATTTATTTTCTTCAAGAATCATATTTCACATACAAATACAAATTAGGGGCAAATTTGCCACTCAAAAAGTATGAATATCGTATTTGCAATTTATTTTCCTTAAGAGTCATATTTCACATCCAAATACAAATTAGGGGCGAATTTGCTACTCAAAAAGTGTAAATATCGTATTTGAAATTTATTTTCTTTAAGATTCATATTTCACCTCCAAATACAAATTAGGGGCAAATTTGCCACTCAAAAAGTGTGAATATCGTATTTGCAATTTATTTTTCTTAAGAGTCATATTTCACATCCAAATACAAATTAGGGGCGAATTTGCCACTCAAAAAGTTTGAATATCGTATTTGCAACTTATTTTCATTAAGAGTCATATTTCACTTCGCAATACAAATTAGGGGCAAATTTACCACTCAAAAAGTGTGAATATCGTATTTGCAATTTATTTTTCTTAAGTGTCATATTTCACATCCAAATACAACAAATTAGGGGCAAATTTGCCACTCAAAAAGTGTGAATATCGTAATTGCAATTTTTTTTCCTTAAGAGTCATATTTCACATCCAAACACAAATTAGGGGCGAATTTGCCACTCAAAAAGTCTGAATATCGTATTTGCAATTTATTCTCTTTAAGAATCATATTTCACATCCAAATACAAATTAGGGGCAAATTTGCCACTCAAAAAGTGTGAATATCGTATTTCCAACTTATTTTCATTAAGAATCATATTTCATTTCGCAATACAAATTAGGGGTAAATTTACCACTCAAAAAGTGTGAATATCGTATTAGCAATTTATTTTCTTTAAGAGTCATATTTCATTTCGAAATACAAATTAGGGGCAAATTTGCCACTCAAAAGATGTGAATATCGTATTTGCAATTTATTTTCCTTAAGATTCATATTTCACATCCAAATACAAATTAGGGGCGAATTTGCTACTCAAAAAGTGTGAATATCGTATTTGCAAATTATTTTCCTTAAGAGTCATATTTCACTTAATAATACAAATTAGGGGCAAATTTGCCACTCAAAAAGTGTGAATATCGTATTTGCAATTTATTTTTCTTAAGAGTCATATTTCACATCCAAATACAAATTAGGGGCGAATTTGCTACTCAAAAAGTGTGAATATCGTATTTGCAACTTATTTTGATTAAGAGTCATATTTCACTTCGCAATACAAATTAGGGGCAAATTTAACAGTCAAAAAGTGTGAATATCGTATTTGCAATTTATTTTCCTTAAGAGTCATATTTCACATCCAAATACAAATTAGGGGCAAATTTGCCACTAAAAAAGTGTGAATATCGTATTTGCAATTTATTTTTCTTACGAGTCATATTTCACATCCAAATACAAATTAGGGGCGAATTTGCCACTCAAAAAGTGTGAATATCGTATTTGCAATTTATTCTCTTTAAGAGTCATATTTCACATCCAAATATAAATTAGGGGCGAATTTGCAACTCAAAAAGTGTGAATATCGTATTTGCAACTTATTTTCATCAAGAATCATATTTCACTTCGCAATACAAATTATGGGCAAATTTACCACTCAAAAAGTGTGAATATCGTAGTTGCAATTTATTTTCCTTAAGAGTCATATTTTACTTCGAAATACAAATTTGGGGCAAATTTGCCACTCAAAAAATGTGAATATCGTATTTGCAATTTATTTTTCTTAAGAATCATATTTCACATCCAAATACAAATTAGGGGCGAATTTGCCACTCAAAAAGTGTGAATATCGTATTTGCAACTTATTTTCATTAAGAGTCATATTTCACCTCGCAATACAAATTAGGGGCAAATTTGCCACTCAAAAAGTGTGAATATCGTATTTGCTATTTATTTTCTTCAAGAATCATATTTCACATACAAATACAAATTAGGGGCAAATTTGCCACTCAAAAAGTATGAATATCGTATTTGCAATTTATTTTCCTTAAGAGTTATATTTCACATCCAAATACAAATTAGGGGCGAATTTGCCACTCAAAAAGTGTAAATATCGTATTTGCAATTGATTTTCTTTAAGAGTCATATTTCACCTCCAAATACAAATTAGGGGCAAATTTACCACTCAAAAAGTGTGAATATCGTATTTGCAATTTATTTTTCTTAAGAGTCATATTTCACATCCAAATACAAATTAGGGGCGAATTTGCCACTCAAAAAGTGTGAATATCGTATTTGCAACTTATTTTCATTAAGAGTCATATTTCACTTCGCAATACAAATTAGGGGCAAATTTACCACTCAAAAAGTGTGAATATCGTATTTGCAATTTATTTTCCTTAAGAGTCATATTTCACATCCAAATACAACAAATTAGGGCCAAATTTGCCACTTAAAAATTGTGAATATCGTAACTGCAATTTATTTTCCTTAAGAGTCATATTTCACATCCAAACACAAATTAGGGTCGAATTTGCCACTCAAAAAGTGTGAATATCATATTTGCAATTTATTCTCTTTAAGAGTCATATTTCACATCAAAATACAAATTAGGGTCAAATTTGCCACTCAAAAAGTGTGAATATCGTATTTGCAACTTATTTTGATTAAGAGTCATATTTCACTTCGCAATACAAATTAGGGGCAAATTTACCACTCAAAAAGTGTGAATATCGTATTTGCAATTTATTTTCCTTAAGAATCATATTTCACATCCAAATACAACAAATTTGGGGCAAATTTGCCACTCAAAAAGTGTGAATATCGTATTTGCAATTTATTTTCTTTAAGAGTCATATTTCACATACAAATACAAATTAGAGGCAAATTTGCAACTCAAAAACTGTGAATATCGTAATTGCATTTTATTTTCCTTAAGAGTCATATTTCACATCCAAACACAAATTAGGGGCGAATTTGCCATTCAAAAAGTGTGAATATCGTATTCGCAACTTATTTTCCTTAAGAGTCATATTTAACTTCGAAATACAAATTAGGGGCGAATTTGCCACTCAAAAAGTGTGAAAATGGTATTCGCAACTTATTTTCATTAAGAGTCATATTTCACTTCGCAATACGAATTATTGGCAAATTTGCCACTCAAAAATTGTGAATATCGTATTTGCAATTTATTTTTCTTAAGAGTCATATTTCACATCCAAATACAAATTAGGACGAATTTGCCACTCAAAAAGTGTGAATATCGTATTTGCAACTTATTTTCATTAAGAGTCATATTTCACTTCGCAATACAAATTAGGGGCAAATTTACCACTCAAAAAGTGTGAATATCGTATTTGCAATTTATTTTCCTTAAGAGTCATATTTCACATCCAAATACAACAAATTAGGGGCAAATTTGCCACTTAAAAATTGTGAATATCGTAACTGCAATTTATTTTCCTTAAGAGTCATATTTCACATCCAAACACAAATTCGGGTCGAATTTGCCACTCAAAAAGTGTGAATATCATATTTGCAATTTATTCTCTTTAAGAGTCATATTTCACATCCAAATACAAATTAGGGTCAAATTTGCCACTCAAAAAGTGTGAATATCGTATTTGCAACTTATTTTCATTAAGAATCATATTTCAATTCGCAATACAAATTAGGGGCAAATTTACCACTCAAAAAGTGTGAATATCGTATTAACAATTTATTTTCCTTAAGAGTCATATTTCATTTCGAAATACAAATTAGGGGCAAATTTGCCACTCAAAAGATGTGAATATCGTATTTGCAATTTATTTTCCTTAAGAGTCATATTTCACATCCAAATACAACAAATTAGGGGCAAATTTGCCACTCAAAAATTGTGAATATCGTAACTGCAATTTATTTTCCTTAAGAGTCATATTTCACATCCAAACACAAATTAGGGTCATATTTCACCTCGCAATACAAATTAGGGGCAAATTTGCCACTCAAAAAGTGTGAATATCGTATTTGCAATTTATTTTCTTCAAGAATCATATTTCACATACAAATACAAATTAGGGGCAAATTTGCCACTCAAAAAGTATGAATATCGTATTTGCAATTTATTTTCCTTAAGAGTTATATTTCACATCCAAATACAAATTAGGGGCGAATTTGCCACTCAAAAAGTGTAAATATCGTATTTGCAATTGATTTTCTTTAAGAGTCATATTTCACCTCCAAATACAAATTAGGGCAAATTTACCACTCAAAAAGTGTGAATATCGTATTTGCAATTTATTTTTCTTAAGAGTCATATTTCACATCCAAATACAAATTAGGGGCGAATTTGCCACTCAAAAAGTGTGAATATCGTATTTGCAACTTATTTTCATTAAGAGTCATATTTCACTTCGCAATACAAATTAGGGGCAAATTTACCACTCAAAAAGTGTGAATATCGTATTTGCAATTTATTTTCCTTAAGAGTCATATTTCACATCCAAATACAACAAATTAGGGGCAAATTTGCCACTTAAAAATTGTGAATATCGTAACTGCAATTTATTTTCCTTAAGAGTCACATTTCACATCCAAACACAAATTAGGGTCGAATTTGCCACTCAAAAAGTATGAATATCATATTTGCAATTTATTCTCTTAAAGAGTCATATTTCACATCCAAATACAAATTAGGGTCAAATTTGCCACTCAAAAAGTGTGAATATCGTATTTGCAACTTATTTTCATTAAGAATCATATTTCAATTCGCAATACAAATTAGGGGCAAATTTACCACTCAAAAAGTGTGAATATCGTATTAATAATTTATTTTCCTTAAGAGTCATATTTCATTTCGAAATACAAATTAGGGGCAAATTTGCCACTCAAAAGATGTGAATATCGTATTTGCAATTTATTTTCCTTAAGAGTCATATTTCACATCCAAATACAACAAATTAGGGGCAAATTTGCCACTCAAAAATTGTGAATATCGTAACTGCAATTTATTTTCCTTAAGAGTCATATTTCACATCCAAACACAAATTAGGGTCGAATTTGCCACTCAAAAAGTGTGAATATCATATTTGCAATTTATTCTCTTTAAGAGTCATATTTCACATCAAAATACAAATTAGGGTCAAATTTGCCACTCAAAAAGTGTGAATATCGTATTTGCAACTTATTTTGATTAAGAGTCATATTTCACTTCGCAATACAAATTAGGGGCAAATTTACCACTCAAAAAGTGTGAATATCGTAT
This sequence comes from Helichrysum umbraculigerum, assembly GCA_949592205.1. NCBI lineage: Eukaryota > Viridiplantae > Streptophyta > Magnoliopsida > Asterales > Asteraceae > Helichrysum > Helichrysum umbraculigerum. Next base: position 101,473,461 of record CATIUR010000001.1, read on the forward strand.
TTGCAATTTATTTTCCTTAAGAGTCATATTTCACATCCAAATACAACAAATTTGGGGCAAATTTGCCACTCAAAAAGTGTGAATATCGTATTTGCAATTTATTTTCTTTAAGAGTCATATTTCACATACAAATACAAATTAGAGGCAAATTTGCAACTCAAAAACTGTGAATATCGTAATTGCATTTTATTTTCCTTAAGAGTCATATTTCACATCCAAACACAAATTAGGGGCGAATTTGCCATTCAAAAAGTGTGAATATCGTATTTGCAACTTATTTTCCTTAAGAGTCATATTTAACTTCGAAATACAAATTAGGGGCGAATTTGCCACTCAAAAAGTGTGAATATCGTATTTGCAACTTATTTTCATTAAGAATCATATTTCAATTCGCAATACAAATTAGGGGCAAATTTACCACTCAAAAAGTGTGAATATCGTATTAACAATTTATTTTCCTTAAGAGTCATATTTCATTTCGAAATACAAATTAGGGGCAAATTTGCCACTCAAAAGATGTGAATATCGTATTTGCAATTTATTTTCCTTAAGAGTCATATTTCACATCCAAATACAACAAATTAGGGGCAAATTTGCCACTCAAAAATTGTGAATATCGTAACTGCAATTTATTTTCCTTAAGAGTCATATTTCACATCCAAACACAAATTAGGGTCATATTTCACCTCGCAATACAAATTAGGGGCAAATTTGCCACTCAAAAAGTGTGAATATCGTATTTGCAATTTATTTTCTTCAAGAATCATATTTCACATACAAATACAAATTAGGGGCAAATTTGCCACTCAAAAAGTATGAATATCGTATTTGCAATTTATTTTCCTTAAGAGTTATATTTCACATCCAAATACAAATTAGGGGCGAATTTGCCACTCAAAAAGTGTAAATATCGTATTTGCAATTGATTTTCTTTAAGAGTCATATTTCACCTCCAAATACAAATTAGGGCAAATTTACCACTCAAAAAGTGTGAATATCGTATTTGCAATTTATTTTTCTTAAGAGTCATATTTCACATCCAAATACAAATTAGGGGCGAATTTGCCACTCAAAAAGTGTGAATATCGTATTTGCAACTTATTTTCATTAAGAGTCATATTTCACTTCGCAATACAAATTAGGGGCAAATTTACCACTCAAAAAGTGTGAATATCGTATTTGCAATTTATTTTCCTTAAGAGTCATATTTCACATCCAAATACAACAAATTAGGGGCAAATTTGCCACTTAAAAATTGTGAATATCGTAACTGCAATTTATTTTCCTTAAGAGTCACATTTCACATCCAAACACAAATTAGGGTCGAATTTGCCACTCAAAAAGTATGAATATCATATTTGCAATTTATTCTCTTAAAGAGTCATATTTCACATCCAAATACAAATTAGGGTCAAATTTGCCACTCAAAAAGTGTGAATATCGTATTTGCAACTTATTTTCATTAAGAATCATATTTCAATTCGCAATACAAATTAGGGGCAAATTTACCACTCAAAAAGTGTGAATATCGTATTAATAATTTATTTTCCTTAAGAGTCATATTTCATTTCGAAATACAAATTAGGGGCAAATTTGCCACTCAAAAGATGTGAATATCGTATTTGCAATTTATTTTCCTTAAGAGTCATATTTCACATCCAAATACAACAAATTAGGGGCAAATTTGCCACTCAAAAATTGTGAATATCGTAACTGCAATTTATTTTCCTTAAGAGTCATATTTCACATCCAAACACAAATTAGGGTCGAATTTGCCACTCAAAAAGTGTGAATATCATATTTGCAATTTATTCTCTTTAAGAGTCATATTTCACATCAAAATACAAATTAGGGTCAAATTTGCCACTCAAAAAGTGTGAATATCGTATTTGCAACTTATTTTGATTAAGAGTCATATTTCACTTCGCAATACAAATTAGGGGCAAATTTACCACTCAAAAAGTGTGAATATCGTATTTGCAATTTATTTTCCTTAAGAGTCATATTTCACATCCAAATACAACAAATTTGGGGCAAATTTGCCACTCAAAAAGTGTGAATATCGTATTTGCAATTTATTTTCTTTAAGAGTCATATTTCACATACAAATACAAATTAGAGGCAAATTTGCAACTCAAAAACTGTGAATATCGTAATTGCATTTTATTTTCCTTAAGAGTCATATTTCACATCCAAACACAAATTAGGGGCGAATTTGCCATTCAAAAAGTGTGAATATCGTATTTGCAACTTATTTTCCTTAAGAGTCATATTTAACTTCGAAATACAAATTAGGGGCGAATTTGCCACTCAAAAAGTGTGAATATCGTATTTGCAACTTATTTTCCTTAAGAGTCATATTTCACTTCGAAATACAAATTAGGGGCAAATTTGCCATTCAAAAAGTGTGAAAATGGTATTTGCAATTTATTTTCCTTAAGAGTCATATTTCACATCCAAATACAAATTAGGAGCGAATTTGCCACTCAGAAAGTGTGAATATCGTATTTGCAATTTATTTTCTTTAAGAGTCATATTTCACCTCCAAATACAAATTAGGAGCAAATTTGCCACTCAAAAAGTGTGAATATCGTATTTGCAATTTATTTTTCTTAAGAATCATATTTCACATCCAAATACAAATTATGGGCGAATTTGCCACTCAAAAAGTGAGAATATCGTATTTGCAACTTATTTTCATTAAGAGTCATATTTCACCTCGCAATACAAATTAGGGGCAAATTTGCCACTCAAAAAGTGTGAATATCGTATTTGCAATTTATTTTCTTCAAGAATCATATTTCACATACAAATACAAATTAGGGGCAAATTTGCCACTCAAAAAGTATGAATATCGTATTTGCAATTTATTTTCCTTAAGAGTCATATTTCACATCCAAATACAAATTAGGGGCGAATTTGCTACTCAAAAAGTGTAAATATCGTATTTGAAATTTATTTTCTTTAAGATTCATATTTCACCTCCAAATACAAATTAGGGGCAAATTTGCCACTCAAAAAGTGTGAATATCGTATTTGCAATTTATTTTTCTTAAGAGTCATATTTCACATCCAAATACAAATTAGGGGCGAATTTGCCACTCAAAAAGTTTGAATATCGTATTTGCAACTTATTTTCATTAAGAGTCATATTTCACTTCGCAATACAAATTAGGGGCAAATTTACCACTCAAAAAGTGTGAATATCGTATTTGCAATTTATTTTTCTTAAGTGTCATATTTCACATCCAAATACAACAAATTAGGGGCAAATTTGCCACTCAAAAAGTGTGAATATCGTAATTGCAATTTTTTTTCCTTAAGAGTCATATTTCACATCCAAACACAAATTAGGGGCGAATTTGCCACTCAAAAAGTCTGAATATCGTATTTGCAATTTATTCTCTTTAAGAATCATATTTCACATCCAAATACAAATTAGGGGCAAATTTGCCACTCAAAAAGTGTGAATATCGTATTTCCAACTTATTTTCATTAAGAATCATATTTCATTTCGCAATACAAATTAGGGGTAAATTTACCACTCAAAAAGTGTGAATATCGTATTAGCAATTTATTTTCTTTAAGAGTCATATTTCATTTCGAAATACAAATTAGGGGCAAATTTGCCACTCAAAAGATGTGAATATCGTATTTGCAATTTATTTTCCTTAAGATTCATATTTCACATCCAAATACAAATTAGGGGCGAATTTGCTACTCAAAAAGTGTGAATATCGTATTTGCAAATTATTTTCCTTAAGAGTCATATTTCACTTCATAATACAAATTAGGGGCAAATTTGCCACTCAAAAAGTGTGAATATCGTATTTGCAATTTATTTTTCTTAAGAGTCATATTTCACATCCAAATACAAATTAGGGGCGAATTTGCCACTCAAAAAGTGTGAATATCGTATTTGCAACTTATTTTGATTAAGAGTCATATTTCACTTCGCAATACAAATTAGGGGCAAATTTACCAGTGAAAAAGTGTGAATATCGTATTTGCAATTTATTTTCCTTAAGAGTCATATTTCACATCCAAATACAAATTAGGGGCAAATTTGCCACTAAAAAAGTGTGAATATCGTATTTGCAATTTATTTTTCTTACGAGTCATATTTCACATCCAAATACAAATTAGGGGCGAATTTGCCACTCAAAAAGTGTGAATATCGTATTTGCAATTTATTCTCTTTAAGAGTCATATTTCACATCCAAATATAAATTAGGGGCGAATTTGCAACTCAAAAAGTGTGAATATCGTATTTGCAACTTATTTTCATCAAGAATCATATTTCACTTCGCAATACAAATTATGGGTAAATTTACCACTCAAAAAGTGTGAATATCGTAGTTGCAATTTATTTTCCTTAAGAGTCATATTTTACTTCGAAATACAAATTTGGGGCAAATTTGCCACTCAAAAAATGTGAATATCGTATTTGCAATTTATTTTTCTTAAGAATCATATTTCACATCCAAATACAAATTAGGGGCGAATTTGCCACTCAAAAAGTGTGAATATCGTATTTGCAACTTATTTTCATTAAGAGTCATATTTCACCTCGCAATACAAATTAGGGGCAAATTTGCCACTCAAAAAGTGTGAATATCGTATTTGCTATTTATTTTCTTCAAGAATCATATTTCACATACAAATACAAATTAGGGGCAAATTTGCCACTCAAAAAGTATGAATATCGTATTTGCAATTTATTTTCCTTAAGAGTTATATTTCACATCCAAATACAAATTAGGGGCGAATTTGCCACTCAAAAAGTGTAAATATCGTATTTGCAATTGATTTTCTTTAAGAGTCATATTTCACCTCCAAATACAAATTAGGGGCAAATTTACCACTCAAAAAGTGTGAATATCGTATTTGCAATTTATTTTTCTTAAGAGTCATATTTCACATCCAAATACAAATTAGGGGCGAATTTGCCACTCAAAAAGTGTGAATATCGTATTTGCAACTTATTTTCATTAAGAGTCATATTTCACTTCGCAATACAAATTAGGGGCAAATTTACCACTCAAAAAGTGTGAATATCGTATTTGCAATTTATTTTCCTTAAGAGTCATATTTCACATCCAAATACAACAAATTAGGGCCAAATTTGCCACTTAAAAATTGTGAATATCGTAACTGCAATTTATTTTCCTTAAGAGTCATATTTCACATCCAAACACAAATTAGGGTCGAATTTGCCACTCAAAAAGTGTGAATATCATATTTGCAATTTATTCTCTTTAAGAGTCATATTTCACATCAAAATACAAATTAGGGTCAAATTTGCCACTCAAAAAGTGTGAATATCGTATTTGCAACTTATTTTGATTAAGAGTCATATTTCACTTCGCAATACAAATTAGGGGCAAATTTACCACTCAAAAAGTGTGAATATCGTATTTGCAATTTATTTTCCTTAAGAGTCATATTTCACATCCAAATACAACAAATTTGGGGCAAATTTGCCACTCAAAAAGTGTGAATATCGTATTTGCAATTTATTTTCTTTAAGAGTCATATTTCACATACAAATACAAATTAGGGGCAAATTTACCACTCAAAAAGTGTGAATATCGTATTTGCAATTTATTTTTCTTAAGTGTCATATTTCACATCCAAATACAACAAATTAGGGGCAAATTTGCCACTCAAAAAGTGTGAATATCGTAATTGCAATTTATTTTCCTTAAGAGTCATATTTCACATCCAAACACAAATTAGGGGCGAATTTGCCACTCAAAAAGTCTGAATATCGTATTTGCAATTTATTCTCTTTAAGAATCATATTTCACATCCAAATACAAATTAGGGGCAAATTTGCCACTAAAAAAGTGTGAATATCGTATTTCCAACTTATTTTCATTAAGAATCATATTTCATTTCGCAATACAAATTAGGGGTAAATTTACCACTCAAAAAGTGTGAATATCGTATTAGCAATTTATTTTCTTTAAGAGTCATATTTCATTTCGAAATACAAATTAGGGGCAAATTTGCCACTCAAAAGATGTGAATATCGTATTTGCAATTTATTTTCCTTAAGATTCATATTTCACATCCAAATACAAATTAGGGGCGAATTTGCTACTCAAAAAGTGTGAATATCGTATTTGCAAATTATTTTCCTTAAGAGTCATATTTCACTTCATAATACAAATTAGGGGCAAATTTGCCACTCAAAAAGTGTGAATATCGTATTTGCAATTTATTTTTCTTAAGAGTCATATTTCACATCCAAATACAAATTAGGGGCGAATTTGCCACTCAAAAAGTGTGAATATCGTATTTGCAACTTATTTTGATTAAGAGTCATATTTCACTTCGCAATACAAATTAGGGGCAAATTTACCAGTCAAAAAGTGTGAATATCGTATTTGCAATTTATTTTCCTTAAGAGTCATATTTCACATCCAAATACAAATTAGGGGCAAATTTGCCACTAAAAAAGTGTGAATATCGTATTTGCAATTTATTTTTCTTACGAGTCATATTTCACATCCAAATACAAATTAGGGGCGAATTTGCCACTCAAAAAGTGTGAATATCGTATTTGCAATTTATTCTCTTTAAGAGTCATATTTCACATCCAAATATAAATTAGGGGCGAATTTGCAACTCAAAAAGTGTGAATATCGTATTTGCAACTTATTTTCATCAAGAATCATATTTCACTTCGCAATACAAATTATGGGCAAATTTACCACTCAAAAAGTGTGAATATCGTAGTTGCAATTTATTTTCCTTAAGAGTCATATTTTACTTCGAAATACAAATTTGGGGCAAATTTGCCACTCAAAAAATGTGAATATCGTATTTGCAATTTATTTTTCTTAGGAATCATATTTCACATCCAAATACAAATTAGGGGCGAATTTGCCACTCAAAAAGTGTGAATATCGTATTTGCAACTTATTTTCATTAAGAGTCATATTTCACCTCGCAATACAAATTAGGGGCAAATTTGCCACTCAAAAAGTGTGAATATCGTATTTGCTATTTATTTTCTTCAAGAATCATATTTCACATACAAATACAAATTAGGGGCAAATTTGCCACTCAAAAAGTATGAATATCGTATTTGCAATTTATTTTCCTTAAGAGTTATATTTCACATCCAAATACAAATTAGGGGCGAATTTGCCACTCAAAAAGTGTAAATATCGTATTTGCAATTGATTTTCTTTAAGAGTCATATTTCACCTCCAAATACAAATTAGGGGCAAATTTACCACTCAAAAAGTGTGAATATCGTATTTGCAATTTATTTTTCTTAAGAGTCATATTTCACATCCAAATACAAATTAGGGGCGAATTTGCCACTCAAAAAGTGTGAATATCGTATTTGCAACTTATTTTCATTAAGAGTCATATTTCACTTCGCAATACAAATTAGGGGCAAATTTACCACTCAAAAAGTGTGAATATCGTATTTGCAATTTATTTTCCTTAAGAGTCATATTTCACATCCAAATACAACAAATTAGGGCCAAATTTGCCACTTAAAAATTGTGAATATCGTAACTGCAATTTATTTTCCTTAAGAGTCATTTTTCACATCCAAACACAAATTAGGGTCGAATTTGCCACTCAAAAAGTGTGAATATCATATTTGCAATTTATTCTCTTTAAGAGTCATATTTCACATCAAAATACAAATTAGAGTCAAATTTGCCACTCAAAAAGTGTGAATATCGTATTTGCAACTTATTTTGATTAAGAGTCATATTTCACTTCGCAATACAAATTAGGGGCAAATTTACCACTCAAAAAGTGTGAATATCGTATTTGCAATTTATTTTCCTTAAGAATCATATTTCACATCCAAATACAACAAATTTGGGGCAAATTTGCCACTCAAAAAGTGTGAATATCGTATTTGCAATTTATTTTCTTTAAGAGTCATATTTCACATACAAATACAAATTAGAGGCAAATTTGCAACTCAAAAACTGTGAATATCGTAATTGCATTTTATTTTCCTTAAGAGTCATATTTCACATCCAAACACAAATTAGGGGCGAATTTGCCATTCAAAAAGTGTGAATATCGTATTCGCAACTTATTTTCCTTAAGAGTCATATTTAACTTCGAAATACAAATTAGGGGCGAATTTGCCACTCAAAAAGTGTGAAAATGGTATTCGCAACTTATTTTCATTAAGAGTCATATTTCACTTCGCAATACGAATTATTGGCAAATTTGCCACTCAAAAATTGTGAATATCGTATTTGCAATTTATTTTTCTTAAGAGTCATATTTCACATCCAAATACAAATTAGGACGAATTTGCCACTCAAAAAGTGTGAATATCGTATTTGCAACTTATTTTCATTAAGAGTCATATTTCACTTCGCAATACAAATTAGGGGCAAATTTACCACTCAAAAAGTGTGAATATCGTATTTGCAATTTATTTTCCTTAAGAGTCATATTTCACATCCAAATACAACAAATTAGGGGCAAATTTGCCACTTAAAAATTGTGAATATCGTAACTGCAATTTATTTTCCTTAAGAGTCATATTTCACATCCAAACACAAATTAGGGTCGAATTTGCCACTCAAAAAGTGTGAATATCATATTTGCAATTTATTCTCTTTAAGAGTCATATTTCACATCCAAATACAAATTAGGGTCAAATTTGCCACTCAAAAAGTGTGAATATCGTATTTGCAACTTATTTTCATTAAGAATCATATTTCAATTCGCAATACAAATTAGGGGCAAATTTACCACTCAAAAAGTGTGAATATCGTATTAACAATTTATTTTCCTTAAGAGTCATATTTCATTTCGATATACAAATTAGGGGCAAATTTGCCACTCAAAAGATGTGAATATCGTATTTGCAATTTATTTTCCTTAAGAGTCATATTTCATATCCAAATACAACAAATTAGGGGCAAATTTGCCACTCAAAAATTGTGAATATCGTAACTGCAATTTATTTTCCTTAAGAGTCATATTTCACATCCAAACACAAATTAGGGTCGAATTTGCCACTCAAAAAGTGTGAATATCATATTTGCAATTTATTCTCTTTAAGAGTCATATTTCACATCCAAATACAAATTAGGGTCAAATTTGCCACTCAAAAAGTGTGAATATCGTATTTGCAATTTATTTTTCTTAAGTGTCATATTTCACATCCAAATACAACAAATTAGGGGCAAATTTGCCACTCAAAAAGTGTGAATATCGTATTTGCAATTTATTTTTCTTAAGAGTCATATTTCAATCCAAATAAAAATTAGGGCGAATTTGCCACTCAAAAAGTGTGAATATCGTATTTGCAACTTATTTTCATTAAGAGTCATGTTTCATTTCGCAATACAAATTAGGGGCAAATTTGCTACTCAAAAAGTGTGAATATCGTATTTGCAATTTATTTTCTTTAAGAGTTATATTTCACATCCAAATACAAATTAGGGGCAAAGTTTCCTCTCAAAATGTGTGAATATCGTATTTGCAATTTATTTTTCTTAAGAGTCATATTTCACATCCAAATACAAATTAGGGGCGAATTTGCCACTCAAAAAGTGTGAATATCGTATTTGCAACTTATTTTCATTAAGAGTCACATTTCACTTCGCAATACAAATAACGGGCAAATTTACCACTCAAAAAGTGTGAATATCGTATTTTCAATTTATTTTCCTTTAGATTCATATTTCACTTCGAAATACAAATTAGGGGCAAATTTGCCACTCAAAAAACGTGAATATCGTATTTGCAATTTATTTTCCTTAAGAGTCATATTTCACATCCAAATACAACAAATTAGGGGTAAATTTGCCACTCAAAAAGTGTGAATATCGTATTTGCAATTTATTTTCTTTAAAAGTCATATTTCACATCCAAATACAAATTAGGGGCGAATTTGCCACTCAAAAAGTGAGAATATCGTATTTGCAATTTATTCTCCTTAAGAGTCATATTTCACATCCAAATACAAATTAGGGGCAAATTTGCTACTCAAAAAGTGTGAATATCGTATTTGAAACTTATTTTCATTAAGAATCATATATCACTTCGCAATAAAAATTAGGGGTAAATTTACCACTCAAAAAGTGTGAATATCGTATTTGCAATTTATTTTCCTTAAGAGTCATATTTCACTTCGAAATACAAATTATGGGCAAATTTGCCACTCAAAAAATGTGAATATTGTATTTGCAATCTATTTTCCTGAAGAGTCATATTTCACATCCAAATACAAATTAGGGGCAAATTTGCCACTCAAAAAGTGTAAATATCGTATTTGCAATTTATTTTCCTTAAGAGTCATATTTCACATCCAAATACAAATTAGGGGCGAATTTGCCACTCAAAAAGTGAGAATATCGTATTTGCAATTTATTCTCCTTAAGAGTCATATTTCACATCCAAATACAAATTAGGGGCAAATTTGCCACTCAAAAAGTGTGAATATCGTATTTGCAACTTATTTTCATTAAGAATCATATTTCACTTCGCAATAGAAATTAGGGGTAAATTTACCACTCAAAAAGTGTGAATATCGTATTTGCAATTTATTTTCCTTAAGAGTCATATTTCACATCCAAATAAAAATTAGGGCGAATTTGCCACTCAAAAAGTGTGAATATCGTATTTGCAAATATTTTCATTAAGAGTCATATTTCATTTCGCAATACAAATTAGGGGTAAATTTGCCACTCAAAAAGTGTGAATATCGTATTTGCAATTTATTTTCCTTAAAAGTCATATTTCACATCCAAATACAAATTAGGGGCGAATTTGCCACTCAAAAAGTGAGAATATCGTATTTGCAATTTATTCTCCTTAAGAGTCATATTTCACATCCAAATACAAATTAGGGGCAAATTTGCTACTCAAAAAGTGTGAATATCGTATTTGCAACTTATTTTCATTAAGAATCATATTTCACTTCGCAATAAAAATTAGGAGTAAATTTACCACTCAAAAAGTGTGAATATCGTATTTTCAATTTATTTTCCTTAAGAGTCATATTTCACTTCGAAATACAAATTATGGGCAAATTTGCCACTAAAAAAATGTGAATATCGTATTTGCAATTTATTTTCCTGAAGAGTCATATTTCACATCCAAATACAACAAATTAGGGGCAAATTTGCCACTCAAAAAGTGTGAATATCGTATTTGCAATTTATTTTCCTTAAGAGTCATATTTCACATCCAAATACAAATTAGGGGCGAATTTGCCAATCAAAAAGTGAGAATATCGTATTTGCAATTTATTCTCCTTAAGAGTCATATTTCACATCCAAATACAAATTAGGGGCAAATTTGCCACTCAAAAAGTGTGAATATCGTATTTGCAACTTATTTTCATTAAGAATCATATTTCACTTCGCAATAGAAATTAGGGGTAAATTTACCACTCAAAAAGTGTGAATATCGTATTTGCAATTTATTTTCCTTAAGAGTCATATTTCACATTCAAATAAAAATTAGGGCGAATTTGCCACTCAAAAAGTGTGAATATCGTATTTGCAACTTATTTTCATTAAGAGTCATATTTCATTTCGCAATACAAATTAGGGGCAAATTTGCTACTCAAAAAGTGTGAATATCGTATTTGCAATTTATTTTCTTAAAGAGTTATATTTCACATCCAAATACAAATTAGGGGCAAATTTTCCTCTCAAAAAGTGTGAATATCGTATTTGCAATTTATTTTTCTTAAGAGTCATATTTCACATCCAAATACAAATTAGGGGCGAATTTGCCACTCAAAAAGTGTGAATATCGTATTTGCAACTTATTTTCATTAAGAGTCATATTTCACTCCGAAATACAAATTAGGGGCAAATTTGCCACTCAAAAAATGTGAATATCGTATTTGCAAATTATTTTCCTTAAGAGTCATATTTCACATCCAAATACAAATTAGGGGCGAATTTGCTACTCAAAAAGTGTGAATATCGTATTTGCAATTTATTTTTCTTAAGAGTAATATTTCACATCCAAATACAAATTAGGGGCGAAATTGTCACTCAAAAAGTGTGAATATCGTATTTGCAACTTATTTTCATTAAGAGTCATATTTCACTTCGCAATACAAATTAGGGGCAAATTTACCACTCAAAAAATGTGAATATCGTATTTGCAATTTATTTTCCTTAAAAGTCATATTTCACTTCGAAATACAAATTATGGGCAAATTTGCCACTAAAAAAATGTGAATATCGTATTTGCAATTTATTTTCCTGAAGAGTCATATTTCACATCCAAATACAAATTCGGGGCAAATTTACCACTCAAAAAGTGTGAATATCGTATTTGCAATTTATTTCCTTATGAGTCATATTTCACATCCAAATACAAATTAGGGGCAAATTTGCCACTAAAAAAATGTGAATATCGTATTTGCAATTTATTTTCCTTAAGAGTCATATTTCACATCCCAATATAAATTAGGGGCGAATTTGCCACTCAAAAAGTGTGAATATCGTATTTGCAACTTATTTTCCTTAAGAGTCATATTTCACTTCGAAATACAAATGAGGGGCAAATTTGCCACTCAAAAAGTGTGAAAATGGTATTTGCAATTTATTTTCCTTAAGAGTCATATTTCACATCCATATACAAATTAGGGGCGAATTTGCAACTCAAAAAGTGTGAATATCGTATTTGCAATTTATTCTTTTTAAGAATCATATTTTACATCCAAATACAAATTAGGGGCAAATTTGCCATTCAAAAAGTGTGAATATCGTATTTGCAACTTATTTTCATTAAGAATCATATTTCACTTCGCAATACAAATTAGGGGCAAATTTACCACTCAAAAAGTTTGAATATCGTATTTGTAATTTATTTTCCTTAAGAGTCATATTTCATTTCGAAATACTAATTAGGGCAAATTTGCCACTCAAAAAATGTGAATATCGTATTTGCAATTTATTTTCCTTAAGAGTCATATTTCACATCCAAATACAAATTTGGGCAAATTTACCACTCAAAAAGTGTGAATATCGTATTTGCAATTTATTTTCCTTAAGAGTCATATTTCACTTCGAAATACAAATTAGGGGCAAATTTGCCACTCAAAAAATGTGAATATCGTATTTGCAATTTATTTTTATTAAGAGTCATATTTCACATCCAAAAACAAATTAGGGGCGAATTTGCCACTCAAAAAGTGTGAATATCGTATTTGCAACTTATTTTCCTTAAGAGTCATATTTCACTTCGAAATACAAATTAGGGCAAATTTGCCACTCAAAAAGTGTGAAAATGGTATTTGTAATTTATTTTCCTTAAGAGTCATATTTCACATCCAAATACAAATTAGGGGCGAATTTGCCACTCAGAAAGTGTGAATATCGTATTTGCAATTTATTTTTTTTAAGAGTCATATTTCACCTCCAAATACAAATTAGGAGCAAATTTGCCACTCAAAAAGTGTGAATATCGTATTTGCAATTTATTTTTCTTAAGAATCATATTTCACATCCAAATACAAATTAGGGAGAATTTGCCACTCAAAAAGTGTGAATATCGTATTTGCAACTTATTTTCATTAAGAGTCATATTTCACCTCACAATACAAATTAGGGGCAAATTTGCCACTCAAAAAGTGTGAATATCGTATTTGCAATTTATTTTCTTCAAGAATCATATTTCACATACAAATACAAATTAGGGGCAAATTTGCCACTCAAAAAGTATGAATATCGTATTTGCAATTTATTTTCCTTAAGAGTCATATTTCACATCCAAATACAAATTAGGGGCGAATTTGCCACTCAAAAAGTGTAAATATCGTATTTGAAATTTATTTTCTTTAAGATTCATATTTCACCTCCAAATACAAATTAGGGGCAAATTTGCCACTCAAAAAGTGTGAATATCGTATTTGCAATTTATTTTTCTTAAGAGTCATATTTCACATCCAAATACAAATTAGGGGCGAATTTGTCACTCAAAAAGTTTGAATATCGTATTTGCAACTTATTTTCATTAAGAGTCATATTTCACTTCGCAATACAAATTAGGGGCAAATTTACCACTCAAAAAGTGTGAATATCGTATTTGCAATTTATTTTTCTTAAGAGTCATATTTCACATCCAAATACAACAAATTAGGGGCAAATTTGCCACTCAAAAAGTGTGAATATCGTAATTGCAATTTATTTTCCTTAAGAGTCATATTTCACATCCAAACACAAATTAGGGGCGAATTTGCCACTCAAAAAGTGTGAATATCGTATTTGCAATTTATTCTCTTTAAGAATCATATTTCACATCCAAATACAAATTAGGGGCAAATTTGCCACTCAAAAAGTGTGAATATCGTATTTCCAACTTATTTTCATTAAGAATCATATTTCACTTCGCAATACAAATTAGGGGCAAATTTACCACTCAAAAAGTGTGAATATCGTATTAGCAATTTATTTTCCTTAAGAGTCATATTTCATTTCGAAATACAAATTAGGGGCAAATTTGCCACTCAAAAGATGTGAATATCGTATTTGCAATTTATTTTCCTTAAGATTCATATTTCACATCCAAATACAAATTAGGGGCGAATTTGCTACTCAAAAAGTTTGAATATCGTATTTGCAAATTATTTTCCTTAAGAGTCATATTTCACTTCATAATACAAATTAGGGGCAAATTTGCCACTCAAAAAGTGTGAATATCGTATTTGCAATTTATTTTTTTAAGAGTCATATTTCACATCCAAATACAAATTAGGGGCGAATTTGCCCCTCAAAAAGTGTGAATATCGTATTTGCAACTTATTTTGATTAAGAGTCATATTTCACTTCGCAATACAAATTAGGGGCAAATTTACCAGTCAAAAAGTGTGAATATCGTATTTGCAATTTATTTTCCTTAAGAGTCATATTTCACATCCAAATACAAATTAGGGGCAAATTTGCCACTAAAAAAGTGTGAATATCGTATTCGCAATTTATTTTTCTTACGAGTCATATTTCACATCCAAATACAAATTAGGGGCGAATTTGCCACTCAAAAAGTGTGAATATCGTATTTGAAATTTATTCTCTTTAAGAGTCATATTTCACATCCAAATATAAATTAGGGGCGAATTTGAAACTCAAAAAGTGTGAATATCGTATTTGCAACTTATTTTCATCAAGAATCATATTTCACTTCGCAATACACACTAGAACAAAATTGAGATTTCGTTACACCAAAAAAGTGTGACGATATGCATATAGTCACACTTGGTTTTTTAACGTAGGTGTGACGAAAGGTCGAGCGACCATAGGGTACATACGGTGACATTAGCGAGTTAGCTGCCGTATCCATTAAAAATCAGTAACCAAAACCATAAAATGTGTGACTAATTATGTACAAGTTTATTTTGGTTGAATCAGTTTTCGTGACCGTAAACACTTTATAGTTACACGAGCGATTTTTGAGAGTAGCTATTGTTATTCCTTTAGCTACATGAATATATAATACATGTGGCATTTGTGATTATTTAGTCACACAACGAATGTATTTTTAGGGAATTAGTCACATACAATTAAGCTAAAAGTGACCAAAAATGTTAATGAGTGTGACCATATGATTGGTAAAATCAAGTAAGCGTGTATTTTGTCTGACTATTGTCCGTCCTTTAACCACATGAATATTTAATATATGTGGCCTTTGCGATGATTTAGTCACACAACAATTGTTTTTTTTTTTGGTGATTTAGTCACATACAATTAATCATAAAGTGGCAAAAAGTTTTAATAAGTGTGACCATATACTTTTAAAGACAAGTAAATGTGTTTATTGTGTGACTATTGTTCATCCAATGGTCACATGAATTTTATGTTTCTGTGGCGTTTTGTAATATTTAGTCACACAATGGATTTTTTTTTTTGGGAATTTGTCACATACAATTAAGCAAAAAGTGGTCAAAAGTGTTAATCAATGTGGCGATATGCTTTTTAAAGTAAAATAAATGTGTATTTTGTGTGACAATTGTTCATTCAATGGCCACATGAATTTTATATTTGGGTAGCGTTTTGTAATATTTAGTCACACAAGGCATGTTTTTTATAGGGATCTAGTCACATACAATTAAGCAATAAGTAGCCAAAAGTTTTAATAAGTGTGACAATATGCTTTTTAAAGACAAGTAAATGTGTTTTGTATGACTATTGTGCATCAAATGGCTACATGAATTTTTTGTTTGTGTGACGTTTTGTAATATTTAGTCACACCACAAATTAAGCAAACAGTGACCAAAAGTGTTAATAGTGTGACCATATTATGTAAGTAAATCTTTTAGCCACATTTAAGAAATATAAATTTGTGTCACAATATGAATTATATATATATATATATATATATATATATATATATAGTTGCAATATATAACAAAGCATAAGAAAATACACAAAACAAATTCAAATAAAACAAAATTGGAATGTCATAACTGAACCAAATATACAATTGAATGTGGTACATAAAAAAAAGCTAAAATAACCATGATCTATACATTTAAAAATCACAAATTTAAAGACTTTTGACTCTTCAAGTTGGGTCTCGCTTGCTTTTGCACGGTATCACGAGAGACAAATTTACTTTTTTGGCATTTAGGTGCAGCTTTGTTCTCACCAACCTTTGGTATGGAAGCTGGTGGTGTTACCTGTACGAAACAAAAGCCGAATGTATCAAACATTGACCAAACAGTTTCCATTTCTTTTTCTGAAGTTGCAACTCGATGTTTAATTACTTACCATTGTTTCCATTTCTTTTTCTGAAGTTGCAACTCCAGTAGACTTCTGAATGCTCGCATCCTTCTCACATTCAACAACACTTAACGATGATCCACCCACTTGATCAGTACTGCTATGTTTAGGATTAATGTCCACTGGAGACACATGCAATATAAATTAAGAAATGCATTTGTTAGCAATAGCAAATAAAAATGCTGACAAAATTACAATTAGTAATGGCAAAATCTGCCTTTGTTAGAATCGCAAGCTGATCATGTATACTTTTAAATTCTGCTTCCCTCTTCTCATCACGCTCTTCACACTAGGCCACTTTTCTCTTTTGCTCCTCAAGTTCATCTTTCAATTTTTTTACCTACATATTCAAAGTTATATCTCCACATAATTATGTAACACATTTACACAACATTGGATTCACAAACTCAGATAATTGGTGATATGCATCAGCTGTTCTTTAATCACCCCTTAAAGCATGTACAAATCAGCCCTTAAACATTTATAAAGCAGCCCTTATACATGTATAATATCAGCCCTTAAACCACCCATTTAACATGTACAAATCAGCCATAATATGTATAAACCCAGCCCTCAAACTTGCCCTTAAAGAATCTCTTAAGACAGTCCTTAAACTAGCCTTTAAACATACACAAATCAACCATTTAATGTATAAACCCAACCCTAAAATCATCTCTGTATTCAGCCATTAAAAATGTATATATAAGCTCTTAAACCCAGCCCTAAACATGTACCAATCAACCATAAAATGCATAAACGGCCCTTAAAATACAAATAACTTTCTTATTTAAGCATACATATACAAACATAAAATCAGCCATTAAAATGTATAAAAACAGTCCTTGGGTAACTAATTGTACCTAGTAATTCAGCCATTAACAGAAACTTACTATGATACCTCAGAAATTCTTTGTAAGTAGTTATGGCCTGAAGTACCTGCTATGGACTCCTGCAAATTTTCCATCAACACTAAAATCACAAATTACTTTAAACTATGGCCTGAAGTACCTGCTGAAACAGATAACAAGAAGACAAGTGTAAGTCAACCACATCACTAAAGAGCCTACACTATTGGTTTTGTTAAGATTAAATTCTACAGTAGATGGATAACCTCTTCTGCCCCGTAACAACAAACTAACCAACCAGAATTTTATGACTAGTCTCACACTACTCTCCATGGATTCACTTCATACTTTCTTATTACTACTTTCTAAATGTCACAACAGGTCCACCTTCTCCTCATCTATATGAGCCAAACACAGTTTTCCCTAAGATTTCAACATATCCTTTGTCACTGCAACTAAAATTCAACAATTATAAATAAAAATAGGCAAGTCAGGTGGGTTGACTAGTGGAAAGCCTAGATGTGTAACATATATTAAATATAAACCATTATAAATAACAAAAAAGTCCAAACCGGTTGAACTGGACCGGGCACTTAGACCAAGTCAACTCGAAAAACGGGTAATTAAAAAAGTACATATCTCACCCTTAACTGGACAAGAAACAAGTAATCTGAAGTGATAATATCATACCTGGTGAATTAGAATGCCAAGTTTTTTCATCAGAATCATTTAAGAAGGATGGCACCTTCATCATCACTACCACCATCAAGAAGCATATTTCAAAAAGTCCTAGCTGCAGTCGGTATGAAACACATTCTTATTAGTAAACAAAGAATTCACCATTTAGGATAATATCTAAATTTATATTTTGGTATTCTACTATTCTGCTAACTTCTAATATGCAGGTCCCGTTCCATTTTAACTCATATGCAAAAAACTTCATATATATCAAAACAAGTATTCAAAGTTGTTTCTAGATCAAAAATATAATATAGAAGATTTATTACATATGAGATTTCAATTGCTAATAGTATCTTACTAGTATGCTAAAATAATTTATGCCGTTAAAAAGTATATACTTAGCTTACCTGTGATGTTTTTCTTTCACCAACAAAAAAAAAGGCTCCAAATTTGAAGTCAAGATGGCAGAGTCGCATACACAGAAAATGAACAAATATTCAAGCAGATTACTCTTTTCCTCTCAAACTCAATAATAGCAACGGAAGAATCATAGATTTTTGTGTTTTGGGTCTCATTTAGTATAAACATACAATTAAAGTCAGTACATCCTCATATCATTAGTAGACCAGTGGATTAGAATATGAAAGAAAAATGACCTTTGACAAATAATTCGAATTAAATTACCTTTCAGTTTGCAGCGAAAATATACCCAAAAAAAATCAAGTTCTCCATAAGACCCTAGATCTTCAACCGGACCAAAATCTTGAGGTATTGCGGGGGTTACATAATGACAGCGAAGGGAGATGAAGGATCGAGATGTCGGTAGTTTAACCAGAGCACATAGAGGGAGAAGTTGTACATACAGATTTTGTATTTGGGGAAATTTACAAGCGGGAGATTGAAAATTTTCAGGGGGAAACTTTTCGAGGGTTTAAAACTTGGAAAAATTTAAAGGAATTAATATTAATGGTTTTAGTTCAACTTTATTAATTAAATTAAAAAAAATCAAATTAAGAAATCAAAAAAGCAAAAAACATCAATTACGTTTAATAATTTATTTGAACTTATACGATAGTATTGTACTTATACCGAGTATTATGTATTTATGTTTATTTACATACAAATACTAATAATATTTTCTTCAATAATAATACAAAATTAATCTTAATAATGTTATCGTTATATTTTTTGTTATTAAATTACACAATTTATATTTATGCTAGTAAGTTTAGTTCATGTACACACATATTGAAAAAATAATAATAATAAAAACACTCTATTGTTAGCAAATCTTAATTTAGCTAACAATTTCTAGCGATTTCTAAGACCACTCATATTTGTGACTGAATTTGACTGAAATCGAGTAGGTCACGTCGGTGTCACATCAACTTTTTCCGAAACTTAATGAAACTGACACACACACATACAAAAGATACGACGTCGAATATCCGACGGACGCTAATATTGGTGTCGGTTCCGTAGGTTGAAACCGACGAAAAAACATTGTATCCATCGGAAGCCGTCTAGCCGTCTAAGATACATTTTCTATTATGAATTCAACATTTTAAATTGAGTGTCATATATGCCCAAATGATGAATTAATTTTATCCTAAGTTTAATAGTGACATATGTGATATTGGTAATATATCACATTATTAAACTTATGATAATGTCATATATTCCAAATGAGGAATTAATCTTATCCTGAGTTTAATAGTGGAATATGTGGTATCGGTAATGTCATATATTATGTAATCCATTATTAAATTTATGATAATGTCATATATCATATATTCAATTATTAAACTTAAGATAATATCATATATTCCAGTCGGCTAGAGAGCGGGGCTATTCTTCTTCCGAGAGTCATATATCATATATTCCATTATTAAACTTAGGATAATGTCATATATTCTAAAATGCTGAATTAATTTTATCATAAGTTTAACAGTGGCATATGTGATATTGGTAATGTCATATATCATATATTCCATTATTAAACTTAGGATATATATATATTTTAAAATGATGAATTAATTTTATCCTAAGTTTAACAGTGGCATATGTAATATTGGTAATATATCCCATTATTAAACTTAGGATAATGTCATATATTTCAAATGATGAATTAATCTTATCCTAAGTTTAATAATGGCATATGTGATATTGGTAATGTCATATATCATATATTCAATTATTAAACTTAGGATAATGTCATATATTTCAAAAAGATGAATTAAATTTATCCTAAGTTTAATAGTGGTATATGTGATATTGGTAATATATCTCATTATTAAACTTAAGATAATGTCATATATTCCAAAATGATGAATTAATTTTATCCTAAGTTTAATAGTGGCATATGTGATATTGATAATGTCATATATCATATAACTAACCAATTACTTATTTCTTTTTCGGATTGTAATTGCTCCGTTACAAAGGATATGAAGGAAATCACAATGATCAATCACCGGTCAATATTCTATCCATTCACCGCCTATTATGAGCTATAAAACTTAACATTTTGTCTCCTACACTCGATTTTTCTTATAATTTATATAATGAGTACTCCTTTATATTAATTAGAAAGACTTTACGAGAGTTTTATTTTTTCCCCAGAAAATGTATTTTTGGTTTAGGAAAATGATAATAACAGCCATAAGGGCTGTCATTATGCGTCAAGACATGTATAATTATATATACTGAGACAATTGTCGATTATATGCATGTTTGAACACTTTAATGAAAACGGTAAGGTTGTCAATTAATTATCTTATTTATTTATCATTTTTTTGTGAGATGACATATATAGAAGGTCTCTTTTTTAGTCTAATGTAATGAGTTTGATTCACTAATAGAACATGAAATTTTAAGCATGTATCGAACATTTCATAGACAAACTTTAATTCTATGTATCAACAAAAGTTAATTATTATTATATGTATGTATATATTTAATATTTGATGATTAAATAATGACTTTTAGTAACTAAGTATCTTGTATTGCGAATTCTATTTAATCTCCCGCAAGTGTATAGTTTCAAAAACTCAAATACCAGCCTGAGTCTCAAAAATTTTAGTTTTCCCCAAAAAAAATTTTGATCTCCCGCTCCCTAATTTGAGTACACTTCAAATCAAAATATAGGGCTTCAAACCAAATTAATTTTCGTTTTTTATTGCTCTGGTAATCATGGCCCCAGCCCTCTAATCTACAGTCTACGCCATATCACCGCCACACCACAACCATCATCAATAACTGAGGTTCGTAATTAGATTTCGAACGTATGGAATTTTCTTCCTGTTATTTTTGTTGGCGACTTATTAGCATTCAAAGGATTACAAGCACGATTATTTTATCATCTCCTCTTGGTTTTGGTCTCCTCTCTAATCATTCTGGATGTTGGCACTTAATTGTGAGAACTTTAAGTAACAGTTTGATTCAATCCTATTTTGTTCTATATATTTTAAATTGTATATGAGGTTTGTTGATTCAATTGCTTTATCTTTATTGTTTTATAATATTCAATTGATTTGATGGTATGAAGCAGAGGTAGTTATTATGGGTGTCATCGGAGAAGTTGGCATCTGCCCGCTACCGAATGTAACATAGAACTACATCAAGCGTTTTCAATATCATGTTCATGATTCCTCCTTTTGTTAGTTGGCATCTCCATTTTATCTGCATACAATGAAATTTCTTATAATTGAAGATTAGTTAATTAAGTTTGTCCGTCTTCATCAGGTATTTCACACTGATCAAACAAACATGACCCATCAATGACAACCATATAACATATGCGTATGTTTTACCTCCTGTTTGTTAGTTGTCTTTCTATTATCAAAACGATCAAAATTGTCACACATATATTTTTTTAAAAATTCATGGTCACGGACATTCTTTGGAGATATAAAATTGAGCATATTCACAAACACCATAATCACATTGTGTACTTACTATAATCTTTTTCTATATTAAATCACCATGTTATTGTCTTATTGAGCATATTCCATTTTTAATTGTTACTTTATCAAAATCTGACCATTATAATGAACAGTTATATGTCTGGAACGAATTGAAGAACATCAAACCATTATTTACATCATTATCTCTGTCAAAAGAAAGTCCAAGAAATAGAGACCGGTACTTTTGTTGATTCTTTTGGAAAATGTACATGTGAAGCAAATTTATCTGTTTTTTTTTCTTCAAATGTTACTCTTTTGCAATGTAATGTATGATATTACATGAGTACCCATAGAGCTAGGTTCCCCATATTTCATTAGTATTTTTTACTGATCTATATTGTTAGGTTATAATGGAAGATATAGAGAGCTTTTGGTGCTACGTTGCTTACGATTTCAGGGTATTCGTTAGTCGGCATTGGCCTAATGTTTGTTATAGGTTTGAAAGATTGGCTACATTGTTATGTTTCTTGATTATTCGGTAGAAAGAATGCATCTTTCGTGGATGTGAATCACTTTTCGATATGGGTACAGCTGCATTGTTTGTTATCGTATGGAGTTTTTTCCTTAGTTTGACATCAATGTCAATCTTGTTGTACCTTTTCATCTTTATGGTAAGTTTACGAATCTTTTAATCAATGTGGTGAATGTTGTATGCTAAACCGATAGTTACAGATTTATCGACGCAATGAGAAGAACTTCCTTGAACTCTTTCTTCTTACTTGGAAAAATTATGTAACTTTATATTTCATAAGTTCCATCGACTTTTCTCAGGGAACTGCTGTGTGCGCTGTCCACTATTTGGGTTACACTCCTGGTTTGTTGATAGTAGGGCTCTTTACCATCTTGGTTTTACGGATGTATGCTTACTTTTCGGTTGCTGGCCCACTGTTAATTGTTGGAGGTAGGCCCTACCTTTTGCCTGAATCTTACAGTTTGTAGATTTGTTTGCATTTGTCATTCTAGTGGCTCTTGTTGACTTTGACAATCAATACTAGAAATGGCAAGATGAAAGGGTTTTATATGTTGGGTAATGGATCAAAATGGGTAATTATGGTACCAATCACAGTGTGCTGGGTTCAGTTGGTTTGGGTTGAGTTGAACCAAGACTCTTTTTGTCCTAAATTAAGGAGCACACTATGACTAAACAGATTATATTTGTATATTGAACCTTGATCACATTCCTTTGCACATCACTAATGAATAATTTTATATTATGTAGGATGCATGATGAAGTTGGCCGAGGTTTCTGGATCATAGTAGTGGCATCAACGTTGCTTAGCTTTCTCATCAAATTTGATATTTGTCGTTGGCTTAGTAGTTTAGAAACAAGTAATTTCGAATATGTTGAACTTGCTAGAATAGCTTTGTTGGATCAAAGTTGGTATTTTGACTTCTATTCATGAATGAGTTATATTTAAATGCGTGCTATCTTTTAGGTTTGTTGGATTTATGTTTGGCTTGTTATTCAAATTTAGAATCACATATTTGATACAACTAGCTACGCTAAATGTATTTGGCACGACATAACTTGTGCTGTATAAGTATTTGGAACTAAAACTAGTGCCAATGTAAACAAAATGGTGCCAAATGTTTTTGAAAAATGTAAAAGCGTGCTCAATATTTTACTTTTGGCAAGCATGCAAAACTGTTCCAAATACATTTTGGCAAGGGATGCAAAACTGTGCCAAATGTACATTTGGTACGGCTTTTTATGACCGGTGCCAAATACTAAATAATTAGCACAAAAATGCAAAATTGTCCAAATCACGTGCCAAATAGTATTTGGCACCTTTTGTCTCGGTCCCAAATGTATTTGGCACCCTCGTATTTAGGACAGACTCAAAACTGTGCTAAAATTGTGCCAAATAGTATTTGGCACGTTTTTTTGTGTATTTGACACGGGTTTTTGAGTATTTGACATGGTTTTCCCTCGTCCTAAATACCTATTTTTCTTGTAGTGTGCATAATAAGTTATGTGACCATTTGTACCGGATTTTGGCTACATTGAAATCATGTGTGACAAACTCGACTCTATGATTTAGTCAGATAAACAATTACTCCATTTGACATATAAAGTTTCATGATTTAGACACACAAACTAACACTCAATGTGACTAATATCAAATTTGATGATAATCGTTTTTGCCCATTTTTGCTCTAAATAATAGCCACATGAATATTTCACAACGTGACTGTTGTGAATATATTGGTCACATATAATCAACTAAAATGTGGTCATAAACATCATTTAGATACACATTTGTGATACGGTGTGGCTATTATAAAGCCATATAGTTACATGATGGTGCTCGAAATTAATGTGACTATACACATTAGCTTTTTGCATTCTAACACACTAAACTTTAGACACACATAATAAATTATGTGACCATATGTACCGGATTTTGGCTACACTAAAATCGTGTGTGACAAACTCGACTATATGATTTAGTCACATAAACAATTACTTTATGTGACCATATAAAGTCTCATGATTTAGACACACAAACTAACATTCATTGTGACTAATATCAAAAATAATGATAATCATTTTTACCCATTTTTGCTCTAAATAATAGCCACATGAGTATTTAATAACATGACTATTGTGAATATATTGGTCACATATAATCACCTAAAATGTGGCCATAAACATCATTTAGATACACATTTGTGATATGGTGTGGCTATTATAAAGCCATATAGTCACATGATCGTGCTAAAAATTAATGTGACTACACACATTAGATAGTGGCATTCTAACACACACTAAACTTTAGACACATATAATAAGTTATGTGTGACCATATGTACCAAATTTTGGCTACACTGAAATCATGTGTGACAAACTTGACTATATGATTTAGTCACATAAAAAATTACTTCATGTGACCATATAAAGTCTCATGATTTAGACACACAAACTAACACTCAGTGTGACTAATATCAAATTTAATGATAATCGTTTTTGCCCATTTTTGCTCTAAATAATAGCCACATGAATATTTCACAACGTGACTGTTGTGAATATATTAGTCACATATAATCACCTAAAATGTGGTCATAAACATCATTTAGATACACATTTGTGATATGGTGTGGCTATTATAAAGCCATATAGTCACATGATCGTGCTAGAAATTAATATGACTATACACATTAGCTTTTGGCATTCTAACACACATTAAACTTTAGACACACATAATAAGTTATGTGACCATATGTACCGGATTTTTGGCTACATTGAAATCATGTGTGACAAACTCGACTATATGATTTAGTCACATAAACAATTACTTCATGTGACCATATAGTGGCATTTGGTCACAGTGTTCAAGTGTGTGACAAAGATTTGTCACGTTTTATGTGTATAACGTGACTAATGCTTTAAGCCAAAAAATAGCAGTGCCCTTTAGCCACATAAATGTTCGAGGGTGTGGCAATACATTTCAGAATGGTCATACGATTGGAGTTCAGATGTGGCTAACTAATGGCATTAATTTTAATTTTATACCTTTAGTCACATAAATATTCTAATGTGTGACGATTTGATTTCGACCAAGTGTGACCAATGCGCAAATTTGTACTAGTGACAAATTATGGGCAAATTTACCACTCAAAAAGTGTGAATATCGTAGTTGCAATTTATTTTCCTTAAGAGTCATATTTTACTTCGAAATACAAATTTGGGGCAAATTTGCCACTCAAAAAATGTGAATATCGTATTTGCAATTTATTTTTCTTAAGAATCATATTTCACATCCAAATACAAATTAGGGGCGAATTTGCCACTCAAAAAGTGTGAATATCGTATTAGCAACTTATTTTCATTAAGAGTCATATTTCACCTCGCAATACAAATTAGGGGCAAATTTGCCACTCAAAAAGTGTGAATATCGTATTTGCAATTTATTTTCTTCAAGAATCATATTTCACATACAAATACAAATTAGGGGCAAATTTGCCACTCAAAAAGTATGAATATCGTATTTGCAATTTATTTTCCTTAAGAGTTATATTTCACATCCAAATACAAATTAGGGGCGAATTTGCCACTCAAAAAGTGTAAATATCGTATTTGCAATTGATTTTCTTTAAGAGTCATATTTCACCTCCAAATACAAATTAGGGGCAAATTTACCACTCAAAAAGTGTGAATATCGTATTAGCAATTTATTTTCCTTAAGAGTCATATTTCATTTCGAAATACAAATTAGGGGCAAATTTGCCACTCAAAAGATGTGAATATCGTATTTGCAATTTATTTTCCTTAAGATTCATATTTCACATCCAAATACAAATTAGGGGCGAATTTGCTACTCAAAAAGTGTGAATATCGTATTTGCAAATTATTTTCCTTAAGAGTCATATTTCACTTCATAATACAAATTAGGGGCAAATTTGCCACTCAAAAAGTGTGAATATCGTATTTGCAATTTATTTTTTTAAGAGTCATATTTCACATTCAAATACAAATTAGGAGCGAATTTGCCACTCAAAAAGTGTGAATATCGTATTTGCAACTTATTTTGATTAAGAGTCATATTTCACTTCGCAATACAAATTAGGGGCAAATTAACAGTCAAAAAGTGTGAATATCGTATTTGCAATTTATTTTCCTTAAGAGTCATATTTCACATCCAAATACAAATTAGGGGCAAATTTGCCACTAAAAAAGTGTGAATATCGTATTCGCAATTTATTTTTCTTACGAGTCATATTTCACATCCAAATACAAATTAGGGACAAATTTGCCACTCAAAAAGTGTGAATATCGTATTTGCAATTTATTCTCTTTAAGAGTCATATTTCACATCCAAATATAAATTAGGGGCGAATTTGAAACTCAAAAAGTGTGAATATCGTATTTGCAACTTATTTTCATCAATAATCATATTTCACTTCGCAATACAAATTATGGGCAAATTTACCACTCAAAAAGTGTGAATATCGTAGTTGCAATTTATTTTCCTTAAGAGTCATATTTTACTTCGAAATACAAATTTGGGGCAAATTTGCCACTCAAAAAATGTGAATATCGTATTTGCAATTTATTTTTCTTAAGAATCATATTTCACATCCAAATACAAATTAGGGGCGAATTTGCCACTCAAAAAGTGTGAATATCGTATTTGCAACTTATTTTCATTAAGAGTCATATTTCACCTCGCAATACAAATTAGGGGCAAATTTGCCACTCAAAAAGTGTGAATATCGTATTTGCAATTTATTTTCTTCAAGAATCATATTTCACATACAAATACAAATTAGGGGCAAATTTGCCACTCAAAAAGTATGAATATCGTATTTGCAATTTATTTTCCTTAAGAGTTATATTTCACATCCAAATACAAATTAGGGGCGAATTTGCCACTCAAAAAGTGTAAATATCGTATTTGCAATTGATTTTCTTTAAGAGTCATATTTCACCTCCAAATACAAATTAGGGGCAAATTTACCACTCAAAAAGTGTGAATATCGTATTAGCAATTTATTTTCCTTAAGAGTCATATTTCATTTCGAAATACAAATTAGGGGCAAATTTGCCACTCAAAAGATGTGAATATCGTATTTGCAATTTATTTTCCTTAAGATTCATATTTCACATCCAAATACAAATTAGGGGCGAATTTGCTACTCAAAAAGTGTGAATATCGTATTTGCAAATTATTTTCCTTAAGAGTCATATTTCACTTCATAATACAAATTAGGGGCAAATTTGCCACTCAAAAAGTGTGAATATCGTATTTGCAATTTATTTTTTTAAGAGTCATATTTCACATCCAAATACAAATTAGGGGCGAATTTGCCACTCAAAAAGTGTGAATATCGTATTTGCAACTTATTTTGATTAAGAGTCATATTTCACTTCGCAATACAAATTAGGGGCAAATTAATAGTCAAAAAGTGTGAATATCGTATTTGCAATTTATTTTCCTTAAGAGTCATATTTCACATCCAAATACAAATTAGGGGCAAATTTGCCACTAAAAAAGTGTGAATATCGTATTCGCAATTTATTTTTCTTACGAGTCATATTTCACATCCAAATACAAATTAGGGACAAATTTGCCACTCAAAAAGTGTGAATATCGTATTTGCAATTTATTCTCTTTAAGAGTCATATTTCACATCCAAATATAAATTAGGGGCGAATTTGAAACTCAAAAAGTGTGAATATCGTATTTGCAACTTATTTTCATCAAGAATCATATTTCACTTCGCAATACAAATTATGGGCAAATTTACCACTCAAAAAGTGTGAATATCGTAGTTGCAATTTATTTTCCTTAAGAGTCATATTTTACTTCGAAATACAAATTTGGGGCAAATTTGCCACTCAAAAAATGTGAATATCGTATTTGCAATTTATTTTTCTTAAGAATCATATTTCACATCCAAATACAAATTAGGGGCGAATTTGCCACTCAAAAAGTGTGAATATCGTATTTGCAACTTATTTTCATTAAGAGTCATATTTCACCTCGCAATACAAATTAGGGGAAAATTTGCCACTCAAAAAGTGTTAATATCGTATTTGCAATTTATTTTCTTCAAGAATCATATTTCACATACAAATACAAATTAGGGGCAAATTTGCCACTCAAAAAGTATGAATATCGTATTTGCAATTTATTTTCCTTAAGAGTTATATTTCACATCCAAATACAAATTAGGGGCGAATTTGCCACTCAAAAAGTGTAAATATCGTATTTGCAATTGATTTTCTTTAAGAGTCATATTTCACCTCCAAACACAAATTAGGGGCGAATTTGCCACTCAAAAAGTGTGAATATCGTATTTGCAATTTATTTTCCTTAAGAGTCATATTTCACATCCAAATACAACAAATTAGGGGCAAATTTGCCACTCAAAAATTGTGAATATCGTAACTGCAATTTATTTTCCTTAAGGGTCATATTTCACATCCAAAAACAAATTAGGGTCGAATTTGCCACTCAAAAAGTGTGAATATCATATTTGCAATTTATTCTCTTTAAGAGTCATATTTCACATCAAAATACAAATTAGGGTCAAATTTGCCACTCGAAAAGTGTGAATATCGTATTTGCAACTTATTTTGATTAAGAGTCATATTTCACTTCGCAATACAAATTAGGGGCAAATTTACCACTCAAAAAGTGTGAATATCGTATTTGCAATTTATTTTCCTTAAGAGTCATATTTCACATCCAAATACAACAAATTTGGGGCAAATTTGCCACTCAAAAAGTGTGAATATCGTATTTGCAATTTATTTTCTTTAAGAGTCATATTTCACATACAAATACAAATTAGAGGCAAATTTGCAACTCAAAAACTGTGAATATCGTAATTGCATTTTATTTTCCTTAAGAGTCATATTTCACATCCAAACACAAATTAGGGGAGAATTTGCCATTCAAAAAGTGTGAATATCGTATTCGCAACTTATTTTCCTTAAGAGTCATATTTAACTTCGAAATACAAATTAGGGGCGAATTTGCCACTCAAAAAGTGTGAAAATGGTATTCGCAACTTATTTTCATTAAGAGTCATATTTCACTTCGCAATACGAATTATTGGCAAATTTGCCACTCAAAAATTGTGAATATCGTATTTGCAATTTATTTTTCTTAAGAGTCATATTTCACATCCAAATAAAAATTAGGGCGAATTTGCCACTCAAAAAGTGTGAATATCGTATTTGCAACTTATTTTCATTAAGAGTCATATTTCATTTCGCAATACAAATTAGGGGCAAATTTGCTACTCAAAAAGTGTGAATATCGTATTTGCAATTTATTTTCTTTAAGAGTTATATTTCACATCCAAATACAAATTAGGGGCAAATTTTCCTCTCAAAATGTGTGAATATCGTATTTGCAATTTATTTTTCTTAAGAGTCATATTTCACATTCAAATACAAATTAGAGGCGAATTTGCCACTCAAAAAGTGTGAATATCGTATTTGCAACTTATTTTCATTAAGAGTCATATTTCACTTCGCAATACAAATTACGGGCAAATTTACCACTCAAAAAGTGTGAATATCGTATTTTCAATTTATTTTCCTTTAGAGTCATATTTCACTTCGAAATACAAATTAGGGGCAAATTTGCCACTCAAAAAACGTGAATATCGTATTTGCAATTTATTTTCCTTAAGAGTCATATTTCACATCCAAATACAACAAATTAGGGGTAAATTTGCCACTCAAAAAGTGTGAATATCGTATTTGCAATTTATTTTCCTTAAAAGTCATATTTCACGTCCAAATACAAATTAGGGGCGAATTTGCCACTCAAAAAGTGAGAATATCGTATTTGCAATTTATTCTCCTTAAGAGTCATATTTCACATCCAAATACAAATTAGGGGCAAATTTGCTACTCAAAAAGTGTGAATATCGTATTTGCAACTTATTTTCATTAAGAATCATATTTCACTTCGCAATAAAAATTAGGGGTAAATTTACCACTCAAAAAGTGTGAATATCGTATTTGCAATTTATTTTCCTTAAGAGTCATATTTCACTTCGAAATACAAATTATGGGCAAATTTGCCACTCAAAAAATGTGAATATCGTATTTGCAATTTATTTTCCTGAAGAGTCATATTTCACATCCAATTACAAATTAGGGGCAAATTTGCCACTTAAAAAGTGTGAATATCGTATTTGCAATTTATTTTCCTTAAGAGTCATATTTCACATCCAAATACAAATTAGGGGCGAATTTGCCACTCAAAAAGTGAGAATATCGTATTTGCAATTTATTCTCCTTAAGAGTCATATTTCACATCCAAATACAAATTAGGGGCAAATTTGCCACTCAAAAAGTGTGAATATCGTATTTGCAACTTATTTTCATTAAGAATCATATTTCACTTCGCAATAGAAATTAGGGGTAAATTTACCACTCAAAAAGTGTGAATATCGTATTTGCAATTTATTTTCCTTAAGAGTCATATTTCACATCCAAATAAAAATTAGGGCGAATTTGCCACTGAAAAAGTGTGAATATCGTATTTGCAACTTATTTTCATTAAGAGTCATATTTCATTTCGCAATACAAATTAGGGGCAAATTTGCTACTCAAAAAGTGTGAATATCGTATTTGCAATTTATTTTCTTTAAGAGTTATATTTCACATCCAAATACAAATTAGGGGCAAATTTTCCTCTCAAAAAGTGTGAATATCGTATTTGCAATTTATTTTTCTTAAGAGTCATATTTCACATCCAAATACAAATTAGGGGCGAATTTGCCACTCAAAAAGTGTGAATATCGTATTTGCAACTTATTTTCATTAAGAGTCATATTTCACTCCGAAATACAAATTAGGGGAAAATTTGCCACTCAAAAAATGTGAATATCGTATTTGCAAATTATTTTCCTTAAGAGTAATATTTCACATCCAAATACAAATTAGGGGCGAATTTGCTACTCAAAAAGTGTGAATATCGTATTTGCAATTTATTTTTCTTAAGAGTAATATTTCACATCCAAATACAAATTAGGGGCGAAATTGTCACTCAAAAAGTGTGAATATCGTATTTGCAACTTATTTTCATTAAGAGTCATATTTCACTTCGCAATACAAATTAGGGGCAAATTTACCACTAAAAAAATGTGAATATCGTATTTGCAATTTATTTTCCTTAAGAGTCATATTTCACTTCGAAATACAAATTATGGGCAAATTTGCCACTCAAAAAATGTGAATATCGTATTTGCAATTTATTTTCCTGAAGAGTCATATTTCACATCCAAATACAAATTCGGGGCAAATTTACCACTCAAAAAGTGTGAATATCGTATTTGCAATTAATTTCCTTATGAGTCATATTTCACATCCAAATACAAATTAGGGGCAAATTTGCCACTAAAAAAATGTGAATATCGTATTTGCAATTTATTTTCCTTAAGAGTCATATTTCACATCCCAATATAAATTAGGGGCGAATTTGCCACTCAAAAAGTGTGAATATCGTATTTGCAACTTATTTTCCTTAAGAGTCATATTTCACTTCGAAATACAAATGAGGGGCAAATTTGCCACTCAAAAAGTGTGAAAATGGTATTTGCAATTTATTTTCCTTAAGAGTCATATTTCACATCCATATACAAATTAGGGGCGAATTTGCAACTCAAAAAGTGTGAATATTGTATTTGCAATTTATTCTTTATAAGAATCATATTTTACATCCAAATACAAATTAGGGGCAAATTTGCCATTCAAAAAGTGTAAATATCGTATTTGCAACTTATTTTCATTAAGAATCATATTTCACTTCGCAATACAAATTAGGGGCAAATTTACCACTCAAAAAGTTTGAATATCGTATTTGTAATTTATTTTCCTTAAGAGTCATATTTCATTTCGAAATACTAATTAGGGCAAATTTGCCACTCAAAAAATGTGAATATCGTATTTGCAATTTATTTTCCTTAAGAGTCATATTTCACATCCAAATACAAATTAGGGGCAAATTTACCACTCCAAAAGTGTGAATATCGTATTTGCAATTTATTTTCCTTAAGAGTCATATTTCACTTCGAAATACAAATTAGGGGCAAATTTGCGACTCAAAAAATGTGAATATCGTATTTGCAATTTATTTTTCTTAAGAGTCATATTTCACATCCAAAAACAAATTAGGGGCGAATTTGCCACTCCAAAAGTGTGAATATCGTATTTGCAACTTATTTTCCTTAAGAGTCATATTTCACTTCGAAATACAAATTAGGGGCAAATTTGCCACTCAAAAAGTGTGAAAATGGTATTTGCAATTTATTTTCCTTAAGAGTCATATTTCACATCCAAATACAAATTAGGGGCGAATTTGCCACTCAGAAAGTGTGAATATCGTATTTGCAATTTATTCTCCTTAAGAGTCATATTTCACATCCAAATACAAATTAGGGGCAAATTTGCTACTCAAAAAGTGTGAATATCGTATTTGCAACTTATTTTCATTAAGAATCATATTTCACTTCGCAATAAAAATTAGGGGTAAATTTACCACTCAAAAAGTGTGAATATCGTATTTGCAATTTATTTTCCTTAAGAGTCATATTTCACTTCGAAATACAAATTATGGGCAAATTTGCCACTCAAAAAATGTGAATATCGTATTTGCAATTTATTTTCCTGAAGAGTCATATTTCACATCCAATTACAAATTAGGGGCAAATTTGCCACTTAAAAAGTGTGAATATCGTATTTGCAATTTATTTTCCTTAAGAGTCATATTTCACATCCAAATACAAATTAGGGGCGAATTTGCCACTCAAAAAGTGAGAATATCGTATTTGCAATTTATTCTCCTTAAGAGTCATATTTCACATCCAAATACAAATTAGGGGCAAATTTGCCACTCAAAAAGTGTGAATATCGTATTTGCAACTTATTTTCATTAAGAATCATATTTCACTTCGCAATAGAAATTAGGGGTAAATTTACCACTCAAAAAGTGTGAATATCGTATTTGCAATTTATTTTCCTTAAGAGTCATATTTCACATCCAAATAAAAATTAGGGCGAATTTGCCACTCAAAAAGTGTGAATATCGTATTTGCAACTTATTTTCATTAAGAGTCATATTTCATTTCGCAATACAAATTAGGGGCAAATTTGCTACTCAAAAAGTGTGAATATCGTATTTGCAATTTATTTTCTTTAAGAGTTATATTTCACATCCAAATACAAATTAGGGGCAAATTTTCCTCTCAAAAAGTGTGAATATCGTATTTGCAATTTATTTTTCTTAAGAGTCATATTTCACATCCAAATACAAATTAGGGGCGAATTTGCCACTCAAAAAGTGTGAATATCGTATTTGCAACTTATTTTCATTAAGAGTCATATTTCACTCCGAAATACAAATTAGGGGAAAATTTGCCACTCAAAAAATGTGAATATCGTATTTGCAAATTATTTTCCTTAAGAGTAATATTTCACATCCAAATACAAATTAGGGGCGAATTTGCTACTCAAAAAGTGTGAATATCGTATTTGCAATTTATTTTTCTTAAGAGTAATATTTCACATCCAAATACAAATTAGGGGCGAAATTGTCACTCAAAAAGTGTGAATATCGTATTTGCAACTTATTTTCATTAAGAGTCATATTTCACTTCGCAATACAAATTAGGGGCAAATTTACCACTAAAAAAATGTGAATATCGTATTTGCAATTTATTTTCCTTAAGAGTCATATTTCACTTCGAAATACAAATTATGGGCAAATTTGCCACTCAAAAAATGTGAATATCGTATTTGCAATTTATTTTCCTGAAGAGTCATATTTCACATCCAAATACAAATTCGGGGCAAATTTACCACTCAAAAAGTGTGAATATCGTATTTGCAATTAATTTCCTTATGAGTCATATTTCACATCCAAATACAAATTAGGGGCAAATTTGCCACTAAAAAAATGTGAATATCGTATTTGCAATTTATTTTCCTTAAGAGTCATATTTCACATCCCAATATAAATTAGGGGCGAATTTGCCACTCAAAAAGTGTGAATATCGTATTTGCAACTTATTTTCCTTAAGAGTCATATTTCACTTCGAAATACAAATGAGGGGCAAATTTGCCACTCAAAAAGTGTGAAAATGGTATTTGCAATTTATTTTCCTTAAGAGTCATATTTCACATCCATATACAAATTAGGGGCGAATTTGCAACTCAAAAAGTGTGAATATTGTATTTGCAATTTATTCTTTATAAGAATCATATTTTACATCCAAATACAAATTAGGGGCAAATTTGCCATTCAAAAAGTGTGAATATCGTATTTGCAACTTATTTTCATTAAGAATCATATTTCACTTCGCAATACAAATTAGGGGCAAATTTACCACTCAAAAAGTTTGAATATCGTATTTGTAATTTATTTTCCTTAAGAGTCATATTTCATTTCGAAATACTAATTAGGGCAAATTTGCCACTCAAAAAATGTGAATATCGTATTTGCAATTTATTTTCCTTAAGAGTCATATTTCACATCCAAATACAAATTAGGGGCAAATTTACCACTCAAAAAGTGTGAATATCGTATTTGCAATTTATTTTCCTTAAGAGTCATATTTCACTTCGAAATACAAATTAGGGGCAAATTTGCGACTCAAAAAATGTGAATATCGTATTTGCAATTTATTTTTCTTAAGAGTCATATTTCACATCCAAAAACAAATTAGGGGCGAATTTGCCACTCCAAAAGTGTGAATATCGTATTTGCAACTTATTTTCCTTAAGAGTCATATTTCACTTCGAAATACAAATTAGGGGCAAATTTGCCACTCAAAAAGTGTGAAAATGGTATTTGCAATTTATTTTCCTTAAGAGTCATATTTCACATCCAAATACAAATTAGGGGCGAATTTGCCACTCAGAAAGTGTGAATATCGTATTTGCAATTTATTTTCTTTAAGAGTCATATTTCACCTCCAAATACAAATTAGGAGCAAATTTGCCACTCAAAAAGTGTGAATATCGTATTTGCAATTTATTTTTCTTAAGAATCATATTTCACATCCAAATACAAATTAGGGGCGAATTTGCCACTCAAAAAGTGTGAATATCGTATTTGCAACTTATTTTCATTAAGAGTCATATTTCACCTCGCAATACAAATTAGGGGCAAATTTGCCACTCAAAAAGTGTGAATATCATATTTGCAATTTATTTTCTTCAAGAATCATATTTCACATACAAATACAAATTAGGGGCAAATTTGCCACTCAAAAAGTATGAATATCGTATTTGCAATTTATTTTCCTTAAGAGTTATATTTCACATCCAAATACAAATTAGGGGCGAATTTGCCACTCAAAAAGTGTAAATATCGTATTTGAAATTTATTTTCTTTAAGATTCATATTTCACCTCCAAATACAAATTGGGGGCAAATTTGCCACTCAAAAAGTGTGAATATCGTATTTGCAATTTATTTTTCTTAAGAGTCATATTTCACATCCAAATACAAATTAGGGGCGAATTTGCCACTCAAAAAGTTTGAATATCGTATTTGCAACTTATTTTCATTAAGAGTCATATTTCACTTCGCAATACAAATTAGGGGCAAATTTACCACTCAAAAAGTGTGAATATCGTATTTGCAATTTATTTTTCTTAAGAGTCATATTTCACATCCAAATACAACAAATTAGGGGCAAATTTGCCACTCAAAAAGTGTGAATATCGTAATTGCAATTTATTTTCCTTAAGAGTCATATTTCATATCCAAACACAAATTAGGGGCGAATTTGCCACTCAAAAAGTGTGAATATCGTATTTGCAATTTATTCTCTTTAAGAATCATATTTCACATCCAAATACAAATTAGGGGCAAATTTGCCACTCAAAAAGTGTGAATATCGTATTTCCAACTTATTTTCATTAAGAATCATATTTCACTTCGCAATACAAATTAGGGGCAAATTTACCACTCAAAAAGTGTGAATATCGTATTAGCAATTTATTTTCCTTAAGAGTCATATTTCATTTCGAAATACAAATTAGGGGTAAATTTGCCACTCAAAAGATGTGAATATCGTATTTGCAATTTATTTTCCTTAAGATTCATATTTCACATCCAAATACAAATTAGGGGCGAATTTGCTACTCAAAAAGTGTGAATATCGTATTTGCAAATTATTTTCCTTAAGAGTCATATTTCACTTCATAATACAAATTAGGGGCAAATTTGCAACTCAAAAAGTGTGAATATCGTATTTGCAATTTATTTTTTTAAGAGTCATATTTCACATCCAAATACAAATTAGGGGCGAATTTGCCACACAAAAAATGTGAATATCGTATTTGCAACTTATTTTCATTAAGAGTCATATTTCACCTCGCAATACAAATTAGGGGCAAATTTGCCACTCAAAAAGTGTGAATATCGTATTTGCAATTTATTTTCTTCAAGAATCATATTTCACATACAAATACAAATTAGGGGCAAATTTGCCACTCAAAAAGTATGAATATCGTATTTGCAATTTATTTTCCTTAAGAGTTATATTTCACATCCAAATACAAATTAGGGGCGAATTTGCCACTCAAAAAGTGTAAATATCGTATTTGAAATTTATTTTCTTTAAGATTCATATTTCACCTCCAAATACAAATTGGGGGCAAATTTGCCACTCAAAAAGTGTGAATATCGTATTTGCAATTTATTTTTCTTAAGAGTCATATTTCACATCCAAATACAAATTAGGGGCGAATTTGCCACTCAAAAAGTTTGAATATCGTATTTGCAACTTATTTTCATTAAGAGTCATATTTCACTTCGCAATACAAATTAGGGGCAAATTTACCACTCAAAAAGTGTGAATATCGTATTTGCAATTTATTTTTCTTAAGAGTCATATTTCACATCCAAATACAACAAATTAGGGGCAAATTTGCCACTCAAAAAGTGTGAATATCGTAATTGCAATTTATTTTCCTTAAGAGTCATATTTCATATCCAAACACAAATTAGGGGCGAATTTGCCACTCAAAAAGTGTGAATATCGTATTTGCAATTTATTCTCTTTAAGAATCATATTTCACATCCAAATACAAATTAGGGGCAAATTTGCCACTCAAAAAGTGTGAATATCGTATTTCCAACTTATTTTCATTAAGAATCATATTTCACTTCGCAATACAAATTAGGGGCAAATTTACCACTCAAAAAGTGTGAATATCGTATTAGCAATTTATTTTCCTTAAGAGTCATATTTCATTTCGAAATACAAATTAGGGGTAAATTTGCCACTCAAAAGATGTGAATATCGTATTTGCAATTTATTTTCCTTAAGATTCATATTTCACATCCAAATACAAATTAGGGGCGAATTTGCTACTCAAAAAGTGTGAATATCGTATTTGCAAATTATTTTCCTTAAGAGTCATATTTCACTTCATAATACAAATTAGGGGCAAATTTGCAACTCAAAAAGTGTGAATATCGTATTTGCAATTTATTTTTTTAAGAGTCATATTTCACATCCAAATACAAATTAGGGGCGAATTTGCCACACAAAAAATGTGAATATCGTATTTGCAACTTATTTTCATTAAGAGTCATATTTCACCTCGCAATACAAATTAGGGGCAAATTTGCCACTCAAAAAGTGTGAATATCGTATTTGCAATTTATTTTCTTCAAGAATCATATTTCACATACAAATACAAATTAGGGGCAAATTTGCCACTCAAAAAGTATGAATATCGTATTTGCAATTTATTTTCCTTAAGAGTTATATTTCACATCCAAATACAAATTAGGGGCGAATTTGCCACTCAAAAAGTGTAAATATCGTATTTGAAATTTATTTTCTTTAAGATTCATATTTCACCTCCAAATACAAATTGGGGGCAAATTTACCACTCAAAAAGTGTGAATATCGTATTTGCAATTTTTTTTTCTTAAGAGTCATATTTCACATCCAAATACAAATTAGGGGCGAATTTGCCACTCAAAAAGTTTGAATATCGTATTTGCAACTTATTTTCATTAAGAGTCATATTTCACTTCGCAATACAAATTAGGGGCAAATTTACCACTCAAAAAGTGTGAATATCGTATTTGCAATTTATTTTTCTTAAGAGTCATATTTCACATCCAAATACAACAAATTAGGGGCAAATTTGCCACTCAAAAAGTGTGAATATCGTATTTGCAATTTATTCTCTTTAAGAGTCATATTTCACATCCAAATATAAATTAGGGTCGAATTTGAAACTCAAAAAGTGTGAATATCGTATTTGCAACTTATTTTCATCAAGAATCATATTTCACTTCGCAATACAAATTAGGGGCAAATTTACCACTCAAAAAGTCTGAATATCGTAGTTGCAATTTATTTTCCTTAAGAGTCATATTTTACTTCGAAATACAAATTTGGGGCAAATTTGCCACTCAAAAAATGTGAATATCGTATTTGCAATTTATTTTTCTTAAGAATCATATTTCACATCCAAATACAAATTAGGGGCGAATTTGCCACTCAAAAAGTGTGAATATCGTATTTGCAACTTATTTTCATTAAGAGTCATATTTCACCTCGCCATACAAATTAGGGGCAAATTTGCCACTCAAAAAGTGTGAATATCGTATTTGCAATTTATTTTCTTCGAGAATCATATTTCACATACAAATACAAATTAGGGGCAAATTTGCCACTCAAAAAGTGTGAATATCATATTTGCAATTTATTTTCCTTAAGAGTCATATTTCACATCCAAATACAACAAATTAGGGGCAAATTTGCCACTTAAAAATTGTGAATATCGTAACTGCAATTTATTTTCCTTAAGAGTCATATTTCACATCCAAACACAAATTAGGGTCGAATTTGCCACTCAAAAAGTGTGAATATCATATTTGCAATTTATTCTCTTTAAGAGTCATATTTCACATCCAAATACAAATTAGGGTCAAATTTGCCACTCAAAAAGTGTGAATATCGTATTTGCAACTTATTTTCATTAA
Source organism: Helichrysum umbraculigerum (assembly GCA_949592205.1). Taxonomy (NCBI): domain Eukaryota; kingdom Viridiplantae; phylum Streptophyta; class Magnoliopsida; order Asterales; family Asteraceae; genus Helichrysum; species Helichrysum umbraculigerum. The sequence continues at coordinate 101,513,182 of CATIUR010000001.1, forward strand.
GAATCATATTTCAATTCGCAATACAAATTAGGGGCAAATTTACCACTCAAAAAGTGTGAATATCGTATTAACAATTTATTTTCCTTAAGAGTCATATTTCATTTCGAAATACAAATTAGGGGCAAATTTGCCACTCAAAAGATGTGAATATCGTATTTGCAATTTATTTTCCTTAAGAGTCATATTTCACATCCAAATACAACAAATTAGGGGCAAATTTGCCACTCAAAAATTGTGAATATCGTAACTGCAATTTATTTTCCTTAAGAGTCATATTTCACATCCAAACACAAATTAGGGGCAAATTTGTCACTCAAAAAGTGTGAATATCGTATTTGCAATTTATTTTTTTAAGAGTCATATTTCACATCCAAATACAAATTAGGGGCGAATTTGCCACTCAAAAAATGTGAATATCGTATTTGCAACTTATTTTCATTAAGAGTCATATTTCACCTCGCAATACAAATTAGGGGCAAATTTGCCACTCAAAAAGTGTGAATATCGTATTTGCAATTTATTTTCTTCAAGAATCATATTTCACATACAAATACAAATTAGGGGCAAATTTGCCACTCAAAAAGTATGAATATCGTATTTGCAATTTATTTTCCTTAAGAGTTATATTTCACATCCAAATACAAATTAGGGGCGAATTTGCCACTCAAAAAGTGTAAATATCGTATTTGAAATTTATTTTCTTTAAGATTCATATTTCACCTCCAAATACAAATTGGGGGCAAATTTACCACTCAAAAAGTGTGAATATCGTATTTGCAATTTATTTTTCTTAAGAGTCATATTTCACATCCAAATACAAATTAGGGGCGAATTTGCCACTCAAAAAGTTTGAATATCGTATTTGCAACTTATTTTCATTAAGAGTCATATTTCACTTCGCAATACAAATTAGGGGCAAATTTACCACTCAAAAAGTGTGAATATCGTATTTGCAATTTATTTTTCTTAAGAGTCATATTTCACATCCAAATACAACAAATTAGGGGCAAATTTGCCACTCAAAAAGTGTGAATATCGTATTTGCAATTTATTCTCTTTAAGAGTCATATTTCACATCCAAATATAAATTAGGGTCGAATTTGAAACTCAAAAAGTGTGAATATCGTATTTGCAAATTATTTTCATCAAGAATCATATTTCACTTCGCAATACAAATTATGGGCAAATTTACCACTCAAAAAGTCTGAATATCGTAGTTGCAATTTATTTTCCTTAAGAGTCATATTTTACTTCGAAATACAAATTTGGGGCAAATTTGCCACTCAAAAAATGTGAATATCGTATTTGCAATTTATTTTTCTGAAGAATCATATTTCACATCCAAATACAAATTAGGGGCGAATTTGCCACTCAAAAAGTGTGAATATCGTATTTGCAACTTATTTTCATTAAGAGTCATATTTCACCTCGCAATACAAATTAGGGGCAAATTTGCCACTCAAAAAGTGTGAATATCGTATTTGCAATTTATTTTCTTCAAGAATCATATTTCACATACAAATACAAATTAGGGGCAAATTTGCCACTCAAAAAGTGTGAATATCGTATTTGCAATTTATTTTCCTTAAGAGTCATATTTCACATCCAAATACAACAAATTAGGGGCAAATTTGCCACTTAAAAATTGTGAATATCGTAACTGCAATTTATTTTCCTTAAGAGTCATATTTCACATCCAAACACAAATTAGGGTCGAATTTGCCACTCAAAAAGTGTGAATATCATATTTGCAATTTATTCTCTTTAAGAGTCATATTTCACATCCAAATACAAATTAGGGTCAAATTTGCCACTCAAAAAGTGTGAATATCGTATTTGCAACTTATTTTCATTAAGACTCATATTTCAATTCGCAATACAAATTAGGGGCAAATTTACCACTCAAAAAGTGTGAATATCGTATTAACAATTTATTTTCCTTAAGAGTCATATTTCATTTCGAAATACAAATTAGAGGCAAATTTGCCACTCAAAAGATGTGAATATCGTATTTGCAATTTATTTTCCTTAAGAGTCATATTTCACATCCAAATACAACAAATTAGGGGCAAATTTGCCACTCAAAAATTGTGAATATCGTAACTGCAATTTATTTTCCTTAAGAGTCATATTTCACATCCAAACACAAATTAGGGTCGAATTTGCCACTCAAAAATTGTGAATATCATATTTGAAATTTATTCTCTTTAAGAGTCATATTTCACATCAAAATACAAATTAGGGTCAAATTTGCCACTCAAAAAGTGTGAATATCGTATTTGCAACTTATTTTGATTAAGAGTCATATTTCACTTCGCAATACAAATTAGGGGCAAATTTACCACTCAAAAAGTGTGAATATCGTATTTGCAATTTATTTTCCTTAAGAGTCATATTTCACATCCAAATACAACAAATTTGGGGCAAATTTGCCACTCAAAAAGTGTGAATATCGTATTTTCAATTTATTTTCTTTAAGAGTCATATTTCACATACAAATACAAATTAGAGGCAAATTTGCAACTCAAAAACTGTGAATATCATAATTGCATTTTATTTTCCTTAAGAGTCATATTTCACATCCAAACACAAATTAGGGGCGAATTTGCCATTCAAAAAGTGTGAATATCGTATTTGTAATTTATTTTTCTTAAGAGTCATATTTCACATCCAAATAAAAATTAGGGCGAATTTGCCACTCAAAAAGTGTGAATATCGTATTTGCAACTTATTTTCATTGAGAGTCATATTTCATTTCGCAATACAAATTAGGGGCAAATTTGCTACTCAAAAAGTGTGAATATCGTATTTGCAATTTATTTTCTTTAAGAGTTATATTTCACATCCAAATACAAATTAGGGGCAAATTTTCCTCTCAAAATGTGTGAATATCGTATTTGCAATTTATTTTTCTTAAGAGTCATATTTCACATCCAAATACAAATTAGGGGCGAATTTACCACTCAAAAAGTGTGAATATCGTATTTGCAACTTATTTTCATTAAGAGTCATATTTCACTTCGCAATACAAATTACGCGCAAATTTACCACTCAAAAAGTGTGAATATCGTATTTTCAATTTATTTTCCTTTAGAGTCATATTTCACTTCGAAATACAAATTAGGGGCAAATTTGCCAATCAAAAAACGTGAATATCGTATTTGCAATTTATTTTCCTTAAGAGTCATATTTCACGTCCAAATACAACAAATTAGGGGTAAATTTGCCACTCAAAAAGTGTGAATATCGTATTTGCAATTTATTTTCCTTAAAAGTCATATTTCACATCCAAATACAAATTAGGGGCGAATTTGCCACTCAAAAAGTGAGAATATCGTATTTGCAATTTATTCTCCTTAAGAGTCATATTTCACATCCAAATACAAATTAGGGGCAAATTTGCTACTCAAAAAGTGTGAATATCGTATTTGCAACTTATTTTCATTAAGAATCATATTTCACTTCGCAATAAAAATTAGGGGTAAATTTACCACTAAAAAAGTGTGAATATCGTATTTGCAATTTATTTTCCTTAAGAGTCATATTTCACTTCGAAATACAAATTAGGGGCAAATTTGCCACTCAAAAAATGTGAATATCGTATTTGCAAAATATTTTCCTTAAGAGTCATATTTCACATCCAAATACAAATTAGGGGCGAATTTGCAACTCAAAAAGTGTGAATATCGTATTTGCAATTTATTTTTCTTAAGAGTAATATTTCACATCCATATACAAATTAGGGGCGAATTTGTCACTCAAAAAGTGTGAATATCGTATTTGCAACTTATTTTCATTAAGAGTCATATTTCACTTCGCAATACAAATTAGGGGCAAATTTACCACTCAAAAAGTGGGAATATCGTATTTGCAATTTATTTTCCTTAAGAGTCATATTTCACATCCAAATACAACAAATTAGGGGCAAATTTGCCACTCAAAAAGTGTGAATATCGTATTTGCAATTTATTTTCCTTAAGAGTCATATTTAACATCCAAACACAAATTAAGGGCGAATTTTCCACTCAAAAAGTGTGAATATCGTATTTGCAAGTTATTTTCATTAAGAGTCATATTTCACCTCGCAATACAAATTAGGGGCAAATTTGCCACTCAAAAAGTGTGAATATCGTATTTGCAATTTATTTTCTTCAAGAATCATATTTCACATACAAATACAAATTAGGGGCAAATTTGCCACTCAAAAAGTATGAATATCGTATTTGCATTTTATTTTCCTTAAGAGTCATATTTCACATCCAAATACAAATTAGGGGCGAATTTGTCACTCAAAAAGTGTAAATATCGTATTTGAAATTTATTTTCTTTAAGATTCATATTTCACCTCCAAATACAAATTAGGGGCGAATTTGCCACTCAAAAAGTGTGAATATCGTATTTGCAACTTATTTTCATTAAGAGTCATATTTCAATTCGCAATACAAATTTGGGGCAAATTTGCCACTCAAAAAGTGTGAATATCGTATTTGCAATTTATTTTCCTTAAGAGTCATATTTCACATCCAAATACAACAAATTAGGGGCAAATTTCCCCCTCAAAAAGTGTGAAAATGGTATTTGCAATTTATTTTCCTTAAGAGTCATATTTCACATCCAAACACAAATTAGGGGCGAATTTGCCACTCAAAAAGTGTGAATATCGTATTTGCAACTTATTTTCATTAAGAGTCATATTTCAATTCGCAATACAAATTTGGGGCAAATTTACCACTCAAAAAGTGTGAATATCGTATTTGCAATTTATTTTCCTTAAGAGTCATATTTCACATCCAAATACAACAAATTAGGGGCAAATTTCCCCCTCAAAAAGTGTGAAAATGGTATTTGCAATTTATTTTCCTTAAGAGTCATATTTCACATCCAAACACAAATTAGGGGCGAATTTGCCACTCAAAAAGTGTGAATATCGTATTTGCAATTTATTCTTTTTAAAAATCATATTTTACATCCAAATACAAATTAGGGGAAAATTTGCCATTCAAAAAGTGTGAATATCGTATTTGCAACTTATTTTCATTAAGAATCATATTTCACTTCGCAATACAAATTAGGGGCAAATTTACCACTCAAAAAGTGTGAATATCGTATTTGCAATTTATTTTCCTTAAGAGTCATATTTCACTTCGAAATACAAATTAGGGCAAATTTTATCCAAATACAAATTATGGGCAAATTTACCACTCAAAAAGTGTGAATATCGTATTTGCAATTTATTTTACTTAATAGTCATATTTCACTTCGAAATACAAATTAGGGGCAAATTTGCCACTCAAAAAATGTGAATATCGTATTTGCAATTTATTTTTCTTAAGAGTCATATTTTACATCCAAATACAAATTAGGGACGAATTTCGCCACTCAAAAAGTGTGAATATCGTATTTGCAACTTATTTTTGATTAAGAGTCATATTTCACTTCGCAATACAAATTAGGGGCAAATTTACCACTCAAAAAGTGTGAATATCGTATTTGCAATTTATTTTCCTTAAGAGTCATATTTCACATCCAAATACAACAAATTTGGGGCAAATTTGCCACTCAAAAGTATGAATATCGTATTTGCAATTTATTTTATTTAAGAGTCATATTTCACATACAAATACAAATTAGAGGCAAATTTGCCACTCAAAAACTGTGAATATCGTAATTGTAATTTATTTTCCTTAAGAGTCATATTTCACATCCAAACACAAATTAGGGGCGAATTTGCCATTCAAAAAGTGTGAATATCGTATTTGCAACTTATTTCCTTAAGAGTCATATTTCACTTCGAAATACAAATTAGGGGTAAATTTGCCACTCAAAAATTGTGAAAATGGTATTTGCAATTTATTTTCCTTAAGAGTAATATTTCACATCCAAATTCAAATTAGGGGCGAATTTGCCACTCAGAAAGTGTGAATATCGTATTTGCAATTTATTTTCTTTAAGAGTAATATTTCACCTCCAAATACAAATTAGGGGCAAATTTGCAACTCAAAAAGTGTGAATATCGTATTTGCAATTTATTTTTCTTAAGAATCATATTTCACATCCAAATACAAATTAGAGGTGAATTTGCCACTTAAAAAGTGTGAATATCGTATTTGCAACTTATTTTCATTAAGTGTCATATTTCACCTCGCAATACAAATTAGGGGCAAATTACCACTCAAAAAGTGTGAATATCGTATTTGCAATTTATTTTCCTTAAGAGTCATATTTCACATCCAAATACAAATTAGGGGCAAATTTACCACTCAAAAAGTGTAAATATCGTATTTGCAACTTATTTTCTTTAAGAGTCATATTTCACATTCAAATACAAATTTGGGGCAAATTTGCCACTCAAAAGTATGAATATCGTATTTGCAATTTATTTTCTTTAAGAGTCATATTTCACATACAAATACAAATTAGAGGCAAATTTGCCACTCAAAAACTGTGAATATCGTAATTGTAATTTATTTTCCTTAAGAGTCATATTTCACATCCAAACACAAATTAGGGGCGAATTTGCCATTCAAAAAGTGTGAATATCGTATTTGCAACTTATTTCCTTAAGAGTCATATTTCACTTCGAAATACAAATTAGGGGTAAATTTGCCACTCAAAAATTGTGAAAATGGTATTTGCAATTTATTTTCCTTAAGAGTAATATTTCACATCCAAATTCAAATTAGGGGCGAATTTGCCACTCAGAAAGTGTGAATATCGTATTTGCAATTTATTTTCTTTAAGAGTAATATTTCACCTCCAAATACAAATTAGGGGCAAATTTGCAACTCAAAAAGTGTGAATATCGTATTTGCAATTTATTTTTCTTAAGAATCATATTTCACATCCAAATACAAATTAGAGGTGAATTTGCCACTTAAAAAGTGTGAATATCGTATTTGCAACTTATTTTCATTAAGTGTCATATTTCACTTCGCAATACAAATTAGGGGCAAATTTACCACTCAAAAAGTGTGAATATCGTATTTGCAATTTATTTTCCTTAAGAGTCATATTTCACATCCTAATACAACAAATTTGGGGCAAATTTGCCACTCAAAAGTATGAATATCGTATTTGCAATTTATTTTCTTTAAGAGTCATATTTCACATACAAATACAAATTAGAGGCAAATTTGCCACTCAAAAACTGTGAATATCGTAATTGTAATTTATTTTCCTTAAGAGTCATATTTCACATCCAAACACAAATTAGGGGCGAATTTGCCATTCAAAAAGTGTGAATATCGTATTTGCAACTTATTTCCTTAAGAGTCATATTTCACTTCGAAATACAAATTAGGGGTAAATTTGCCACTCAAAAATTGTGAAAATGGTATTTGCAATTTATTTTCCTTAAGAGTAATATTTCACATCCAAATTCAAATTAGGGGCGAATTTGCCACTCAGAAAGTGTGAATATCGTATTTGCAATTTATTTTCTTTAAGAGTAATATTTCACCTTCAAATACAAATTAGGGGCAAATTTGCAACTCAAAAAGTGTGAATATCGTATTTGCAATTTATTTTTCTTAAGAATCATATTTCACATCCAAATACAAATTAGAGGTGAATTTGCCACTTAAAAAGTGTGAATATCGTATTTGCAACTTATTTTCATTAAGTGTCATATTTCACCTCGCAATACAAATTAGGGGCAAATTACCACTCAAAAAGTGTGAATATCGTATTTGCAATTTATTTTCCTTAAGAGTCATATTTCACATCCAAATACAAATTAGGGGCAAATTTACCACTCTAAAAGTGTGAATATCGTATTTGCAACTTATTTTCCTTAAGAGTCATATTTCACTTCGAAATACAAATTAGGGGCGAATTTGCCACTCAAAAAGTGTGAAAATGGTATTTGCAACTTATTTTCATTAAGAGTCATATTTCACTTCGCAAAACGAATTAGGGGCAAATTTACCACTCAAAAAGTGTGAATATCGTATTTGCAATTTATTTTTCTTAAGAGTCATATTTCACATCCAAATACAAATTAGGGGCGAATTTGCCACTCAAAAAGTTTGAATATCGTATTTGCAACTTATTTTCATTAAGAGTCATATTTCACTTCGCAATACAAATTAGGGGCAAATTTACCACTCAAAAAGTGTGAATATCGTATTTGCAATTTGTTTTTCTTAAGAGTCATATTTCACATCCAAATACAACAAATTAGGGGCAAATTTGCCACTCAAAAAGTGTGAATATCGTATTTGCAATTTATTCTCTTTAAGAGTCATATTTCACATCCAAATATAAATTAGGGTCGAATTTGAAACTCAAAAAGTGTGAATATCGTATTTGCAACTTATTTTCATCAAGAATCATATTTCACTTCGCAATACAAATTATGGGCAAATTTACCACTCAAAAAGTCTGAATATCGTAGTTGCAATTTATTTTCCTTAAGAGTCATATTTTACTTCGAAATACAAATTTGGGGCAAATTTGCCACTCAAAAAATGTGAATATCGTATTTGCAATTTATTTTTCTTAAGAATCATATTTCACATCCAAATACAAATTAGGGGCGAATTTGCCACTCAAAAAGTGTGAATATCGTATTTGCAACTTATTTTCATTAAGAGTCATATTTCACCTCGCAATACAAATTAGGGGCAAATTTGCCACTCAAAAAGTGTGAATATCGTATTTGCAATTTATTTTCTTCAAGAATCATATTTCACATACAAATACAAATTAGGGGCAAATTTGCCACTCAAAAAGTGTGAATATCGTATTTGCAATTTATTTTCCTTAAGAGTCATATTTCACATCCAAATACAACAAATTAGGGGCAAATTTGCCACTTAAAAATTGTGAATATCGTAACTGCAATTTATTTTCCTTAAGAGTCATATTTCACATCCAAACACAAATTAGGGTCGAATTTGCCACTCAAAAAGTGTGAATATCATATTTGCAATTTATTCTCTTTAAGAGTCATATTTCACATCCAAATACAAATTAGGGTCAAATTTGCCACTCAAAAAGTGTGAATATCGTATTTGCAACTTATTTTCATTAAGAATCATATTTCAATTCGCAATACAAATTAGGGGCAAATTTACCACTCAAAAAGTGTGAATATCGTATTAACAATTTATTTTCCTTACGAGTCATATTTCATTTCGAAATACAAATTAGAGGCAAATTTGCCACTCAAAAGATGTGAATATCGTATTTGCAATTTATTTTCCTTAAGAGTCATATTTCACATCCAAATACAACAAATTAGGGGCAAATTTGCCACTCAAAAATTGTGAATATCGTAACTGCAATTTATTTTCCTTAAGAGTCATATTTCACATCCAAACACAAATTAGGGTCGAATTTGCCACTCAAAAATTGTGAATATCATATTTGAAATTTATTCTCCTTAAGAGTCATATTTCACATCAAAATACAAATTAGGGTCAAATTTGCCACTCAAAAAGTGTGAATATCGTATTTGCAACTTATTTTGATTAAGAGTCATATTTCACTTCGCAATACAAATTAGGGGCAAATTTACCACTCAAAAAGTGTGAATATCGTATTTGCAATTTATTTTCCTTAAGAGTCATATTTCACATCCAAATACAACAAATTTGGGGCAAATTTGCCACTCAAAAAGTGTGAATATCGTATTTTCAATTTATTTTCTTTAAGAGTCATATTTCACATACAAATACAAATTAGAGGCAAATTTGCAACTCAAAAACTGTGAATATCATAATTGCATTTTATTTTCCTTAAGAGTCATATTTCACATCCAAACACAAATTAGGGGCGAATTTGCCATTCAAAAAGTGTGAATATCGTATTTGTAATTTATTTTTCTTAAGAGTCATATTTCACATCCAAATAAAAATTAGGGCGAATTTGCCACTCAAAAAGTGTGAATATCGTATTTGCAACTTATTTTCATTGAGAGTCATATTTCATTTCGCAATACAAATTAGGGGCAAATTTGCTACTCAAAAAGTGTGAATATCGTATTTGCAATTTATTTTCTTTAAGAGTTATATTTCACATCCAAATACAAATTAGGGGCAAATTTTCCTCTCAAAATGTGTGAATATCGTATTTGCAATTTATTTTTCTTAAGAGTCATATTTCACATCCAAATACAAATTAGGGGCGAATTTACCACTCAAAAAGTGTGAATATCGTATTTGCAACTTATTTTCATTAAGAGTCATATTTCACTTCGCAATACAAATTACGCGCAAATTTACCACTCAAAAAGTGTGAATATCGTATTTTCAATTTATTTTCCTTTAGAGTCATATTTCACTTCGAAATACAAATTAGGGGCAAATTTGCCACTCAAAAAACGTGAATATCGTATTTGCAATTTATTTTTCTTAAGAGTCATATTTCACGTCCAAATACAACAAATTAGGGGTAAATTTGCCACTCAAAAAGTGTGAATATCGTATTTGCAATTTATTTTCCTTAAAAGTCATATTTCACATCCAAATACAAATTAGGGGCGAATTTGCCACTCAAAAAGTGAGAATATCGTATTTGCAATTTATTCTCCTTAAGAGTCATATTTCACATCCAAATACAAATTAGGGGCAAATTTGCTACTCAAAAAGTGTGAATATCGTATTTGCAACTTATTTTCATTAAGAATCATATTTCACTTCGCAATAAAAATTAGGGGTAAATTTACCACTAAAAAAGTGTGAATATCGTATTTGCAATTTATTTTCCTTAAGAGTCATATTTCACTTCGAAATACAAATTAGGGGCAAATTTGCCACTCAAAAAATGTGAATATCGTATTTGCAAAATATTTTCCTTAAGAGTCATATTTCACATCCAAATACAAATTAGGGGCGAATTTGCAACTCAAAAAGTGTGAATATCGTATTTGCAATTTATTTTTCTTAAGAGTAATATTTCACATCCATATACAAATTAGGGGCGAATTTGTCACTCAAAAAGTGTGAATATCGTATTTGCAACTTATTTTCATTAAGAGTCATATTTCACTTCGCAATACAAATTAGGGGCAAATTTACCACTCAAAAAGTGGGAATATCGTATTTGCAATTTATTTTCCTTAAGAGTCATATTTCACATCCAAATACAACAAATTAGGGGCAAATTTGCCACTCAAAAAGTGTGAATATCGTATTTGCAATTTATTTTCCTTAAGAGTCATATTTAACATCCAAACACAAATTAAGGGCGAATTTTCCACTCAAAAAGTGTGAATATCGTATTTGCAACTTATTTTCATTAAGAGTCATATTTCACCTCGCAATACAAATTAGGGGCAAATTTGCCACTCAAAAAGTGTGAATATCGTATTTGCAATTTATTTTCTTCAAGAATCATATTTCACATACAAATACAAATTAGGGGCAAATTTGCCACTCAAAAAGTATGAATATCGTATTTGCATTTTATTTTCCTTAAGAGTCATATTTCACATCCAAATACAAATTAGGGGCGAATTTGTCACTCAAAAAGTGTAAATATCGTATTTGAAATTTATTTTCTTTAAGATTCATATTTCACCTCCAAATACAAATTAGGGGCAAATTTGCCACTCAAAAAGTGTGAATATCGTATTTGCAATTTATTTTTCTTAAGAGTCATATTTCACATCCAAATACAAATTAGGGGCGAATTTGCCACTCAAAAAGTGTGAATATCGTATTTGCAACTTATTTTCATTAAGAGTCATATTTCAATTCGCAATACAAATTTGGGGCAAATTTACCACTCAAAAAGTGTGAATATCGTATTTGCAATTTATTTTCCTTAAGAGTCATATTTCACATCCAAATACAACAAATTAGGGGCAAATTTCCCCCTCAAAAAGTGTGAAAATGGTATTTGCAATTTATTTTCCTTAAGAGTCATATTTCACATCCAAACACAAATTAGGGGCGAATTTGCCACTCAAAAAGTGTGAATATCGTATTTGCAATTTATTCTTTTTAAAAATCATATTTTACATCCAAATACAAATTAGGGGAAAATTTGCCATTCAAAAAGTGTGAATATCGTATTTGCAACTTATTTTCATTAAGAATCATATTTCACTTCGCAATACAAATTAGGGGCAAATTTACCACTCAAAAAGTGTGAATATCGTATTTGCAATTTATTTTCCTTAAGAGTCATATTTCACTTCGAAATACAAATTAGGGCAAATTTGCCACTCAAAAAATGTGAATATCGTATTTGCAATTTATTTTCCTTAAGAGTCATATTTCACATCCAAATACAAATTATGGGCAAATTTACCACTCAAAAAGTGTGAATATCGTATTTGCAATTTATTTTACTTAATAGTCATATTTTACTTCGAAATACAAATTAGGGGCAAATTTGCCACTCAAAAAATGTGAATATCGTATTTGCAATTTATTTTTCTTAAGAGTCATATTTTACATCCAAATACAAATTAGGGACGAATTTCGCCACTCAAAAAGTGTGAATATCGTATTTGCAACTTATTTTTGATTAAGAGTCATATTTCACTTCGCAATACAAATTAGGGGCAAATTTACCACTCAAAAAGTGTGAATATCGTATTTGCAATTTATTTTCCTTAAGAGTCATATTTCACATCCAAATACAACAAATTTGGGGCAAATTTGCCACTCAAAAGTATGAATATCGTATTTGCAATTTATTTTCTTTAAGAGTCATATTTCACATACAAATACAAATTAGAGGCAAATTTGCCACTCAAAAACTGTGAATATCGTAATTGTAATTTATTTTCCTTAAGAGTCATATTTCACATCCAAACACAAATTAGGGGCGAATTTGCCATTCAAAAAGTGTGAATATCGTATTTGCAACTTATTTTCCTTAAGAGTCATATTTCACTTCGAAATACAAATTAGGGGCGAATTTGCCACTCAAAAAGTGTGAAAATGGTATTTGCAACTTATTTTCATTAAGAGTCATATTTCACTTCGCAAAACGAATTAGGGGCAAATTTGCCACTCAAAAATTGTGAATATCGTATTTGCAATTTATTTTTCTTAAGAGTCATATTTCACATCCTAATAAAAATTAGGGCGAATTTGCCACTCAAAAAGTGTGAATATCGTATTTTCAACTTATTTTCATTAAGAGTCATATTTCATTTCTCAATACAAATTAGGGCAAATTTGTTACTCAAAAAGTGTGAATATCGTATTTGCAATTTATTTTCTTTAAGAGTTATATTTCACATCCAAATACAAATTAGGGGCAAATTTTCCTCTCAAAAAGTGTGAATATCGTATTTGCAATTTATTTTTCTTAAGAGTCATATTTCACATCCAAATACAAATTAGGGGCGAATTTGCCACTCAAAAAGTGTGAATATCGTATTTGCAACTTATTTTCATTAAGAGTCATATTTCACTTCGCAATACAAATTACGGGCAAATTTACCACTCAAAAAGTGTGAATATCGTATTTTCAATTTATTTTCCTTTAGAGTCATATTTCACTTCGAAATACAAATTAGGGGCAAATTTGCCACTCAAAAAACGTGAATATCGTATTTGCAATTTATTTTCCTTAAGAGTCATATTTCACATCCAAATACAACAAATTAGGGGCAAATTTGCCACTCAAAAAGTGTGAATATCGTATTTGCAATTTATTTTTCCTTAAGAGTCATATTTCACATCCAAAAACAAATTAGGGGCGAATTTGCCACTCAAAAAGTGAGAATATCGTTTTTGCAATTTATTCTCCTTAAGAGTCATATTTCACATCCAAATACAAATTAGGGGCAAATTTGCTACTCAAAAAGTGTGAATATCGTATTTGCAACTTATTTTCATTAAGAATCATATTTCACTTCGCAATAGAAATTAGGGGTAAATTTACCACTCAAAAAGTGTGAATATCGTATTTGCAATTTATTTTCCTTAAGAGTCATATTTCACTTCGAAATACAAATTAAGGGCAAATTTGCCACTCAAAAAATGTGAATATCGTATTTGCAAATTATTTTCCTTAAGAGTCATATTTCACATCCAAATACAAATTAGGGGCGAATTTGTTACTCAAAAAGTGTGAATATCGTATTTGCAATTTATTTTCCTTAAGAGTCATATTTCACATCCAAACACAAATTAGGGGCGAATTTGCCACTCAAAAAGTGTGAATATCGTATTTGCAATTTATTCTTTTTAAAAATCATATTTTATATCCAAATACAAATTAGGGGAAAATTTGCCATTCAAAAAGTGTGAATATCGTATTTGCAACTTATTTTCGTTAAGAATCATATTTCACTTCGCAATACAAATTAGGGGCAAATTTACCACTCAAAAAGTGTGAATATCGTATTTGCAATTTATTTTCCATAAGAGTCATATTTCACTTCGAAATACAAATTAGGGCAAATTTGCCACTCAAAAAATGTGAATATCGTATTTGCAATTTATTTTCCTTAAGAGTCATATTTCACATCCAAATCTCAAAAAGTGTGAATATCGTATTTGCAATTTATTTTCCTTAAGAGTCATATTTCACTTCGAAATACAAATTAGGTGCAAATTTGCCACTCAAAAAATGTGAATATCGTATTTGCAATTTATTTTTCTTAAAAGTCATATTTTACATCCAAATACAAATTAGGGGCGAATTTGCCACTCAAAAAGTGTGAATATCGTATTTGCAACTTATTTTTGATTAAGAGTCATATTTCACTTCGCAATACAAATTAGGGGCAAATTTACCACTCAAAAAGTGTGAATATCATATTTGCAATTTATTTTCCTTAAGAGTCATATTTCACATCCAAATACAACAAATTTGGGGCAAATTTGCCACTCAAAAGTGTGAATATCGTATTTGTAATTTATTTTCTTTAAGAGTCATATTTCACATACAAATACAAATTAGAGGCAAATTTGCCACTCAAAAACTGTGAATATCGTAATTGTAATTTATTTTCCTTAAGAGCCATATTTCACATCCAAACACAAATTAGGGGCGAATTTGCCATTCAAAAAGTGTGAATATCGTATTTGCAACTTATTTTCCTTAAGAGTCATATTTCACTTCGAAATACAAATTAGGGGCGAATTTGCCACTCAAAAAGTGTGAAAATGGTATTTGCAACTTATTTTCATTAAGAGTCATATTTCACTTCGCAAAACGAATTAGGGGCAAATTTGCCACTCAAAAATTGTGAATATTGTATTTGCAATTTATTTTTCTTAAGAGTCATATTTCACATCCTAATAAAAATTAGGGCGAATTTGCCACTCAAAAAGTGTGAATATCGTATTTGCAACTTATTTTCATTAAGAGTCATATTTCATTTCTCAATACAAATTAGGGGCAAATTTGTTACTCAAAAAGTGTGAATATCGTATTTGCAATTTATTTTCTTTAAGAGTTATATTTCACATCCAAATACAAATTAGGGGCAAATTTTCCTCTCAAAAAGTGTGAATATCGTATTTGCAATTTATTTTTCTTAAGAGTCATATTTCACATCAAAATACAAATTAGGGGCGAATTTGCCACTCAAAAAGTGTGAATATCGTATTTGCAACTTATTTTCATTAAGAGTCATATTTCACTTCGCAATACAAATTACGGGCAAATTTACCACTCAAAAAGTGTGAATATCGTATTTTCAATTTATTTTCCTTTAGAGTCATATTTCACTTCGAAATACAAATTAGGGGCAAATTTGCCACTCAAAAAACGTGTATATCGTATTTGCAATTTATTTTCCTTAAGAGTCATATTTCACATCCAAATACAACAAATTAGGGGCAAATTTGCCACTCAAAAAGTGTGAATATCGTATTTGCAATTTATTTTTCCTTAAGAGTCATATTTCACATCCAAAAACAAATTAGGGGCGAATTTGCCACTCAAAAAGTGAGAATATCGTTTTTGCAATTTATTCTCCTTAAGAGTCATATTTCACATCCAAATACAAATTAGGGGCAAATTTGCCACTCAAAAAGTGTGAATATCGTATTTGCAACTTATTTTCATTAAGAATCATATTTCACTTCGCAATAGAAATTAGGGGTAAATTTACCACTCAAAAAGTGTGAATATCGTATTTGCAATTTATTTTCCTTAAGAGTCATATTTCACTTCGAAATACAAATTAAGGGCAAATTTGCCACTCAAAAAATGTGAATATCGTATTTGCAAATTATTTTCCTTAAGAGTCATATTTCACATCTAAATACAAATTAGGGGCGAATTTGTTACTCAAAAAGTGTGAATATCGTATTTGCAATTTATTTTCCTTAAGAGTCATATTTCACATCCAAACAAAAATTAGGGGCGAATTTGCCACTCAAAAAGTGTGAATATCGTATTTGCAATTTATTCTTTTTAAAAATCATATTTTACATCCAAATACAAATTAGGGGAAAATTTGCCATTCAAAAAGTGTGAATATCGTATTTGCAACTTATTTTCATTAAGAATCATATTTCACTTCGCAATAGAAATTAGGGGCAAATTTACCACTCAAAAAGTGTGAATATCGTATTTGCAATTTATTTTCCTTAAGAGTCATATTTCACTTCGAAATACAAATTAGGGCAAATTTGCCACTCAAAAAATGTGAATATCGTATTTGCAATTTATTTTCCTTAAGAGTCATATTTCACATCCAAATACAAATTAGGGGCGAATTTGTTACTCAAAAAGTGTGAATATCGTATTTGCAATTTATTTTCCTTAAGAGTCATATTTCACATCCAAACAAAAATTAGGGGCGAATTTGCCACTCAAAAAGTGTGAATATCGTATTTGCAATTTATTCTTTTTAAAAATCATATTTTACATCCAAATACAAATTAGGGGAAAATTTGCCATTCAAAAAGTGTGAATATCGTATTTGCAACTTATTTTCATTAAGAATCATATTTCACTTCGCAATAGAAATTAGGGGCAAATTTACCACTCAAAAAGTGTGAATATCGTATTTGCAATTTATTTTCCTTAAGAGTCATATTTCACTTCGAAATACAAATTAGGGCAAATTTGCCACTCAAAAAATGTGAATATCGTATTTGCAATTTATTTTCCTTAAGAGTCATATTTCACATCCAAATACAAATTAGGGGCAAATTTACCACTCAAAAAGTGTGAATATCGTATTTGCAATTTATTTTCCTTAAGAGTCATATTTCACTTCGAAATACAAATTAGGTGCAAATTTGCCACTAAAAAAATGTGAATATCGTATTTGCAATTTATTTTTCTTAAAAGTCATATTTTACATCCAAATACAAATTAGGGGCGAATTTGCCACTCAAAAAGTGTGAATATCGTATTTGCAACTTATTTTTGATTAAGAGTCATATTTCACTTCGCAATACAAATTAGGGGCAAATTTACCACTCAAAAAGTGTGAATATCGTATTTGCAATTTATTTTCCTTAAGAGTCATATTTCACATCCAAATACAACAAATTTGGGGCAAATTTGCCACTCAAAAGTGTGAATATCGTATTTGTAATTTATTTTCTTTAAGAGTCATATTTCACATACAAATACAAATTAGAGGCAAATTTGCCACTCAAAAACTGTGAATATCGTAATTGTAATTTATTTTCCTTAAGAGTCATATTTCACATCCAAACACAAATTAGGGGCGAATTTGCCATTCAAAAAGTGTGAATATCGTATTTGCAACTTATTTTCCTTAAGAGTCATATTTCACTTCGAAATACAAATTAGGGGCGAATTTGCCACTCAAAAAGTGTGAAAATGGTATTTGCAACTTATTTTCATTAAGAGTCATATTTCACTTCGCAAAACGAATTAGGGGCAAATTTGCCACTCAAAAATTGTGAATATTGTATTTGCAATTTATTTTTCTTAAGAGTCATATTTCACATCCTAATAAAAATTAGGGCGAATTTGCCACTCAAAAAGTGTGAATATCGTATTTGCAACTTATTTTCATTAAGAGTCATATTTCATTTCTCAATACAAATTAGGGGCGAATTTGTTACTCAAAAAGTGTGAATATTGTATTTGCAATTTATTTTCCTTAAGAGTCATATTTCACATCCAAACACAAATTAGGGGCGAATTTGCCACTCAAAAAGTGTGAATATCGTATTTGCAATTTATTCTTTTTAAAAATCATATTTTACATCCAAATACAAATTAGGGGAAAATTTGCCATTCAAAAAGTGTGAATATCGTATTTGCAACTTATTTTCATTAAGAATCATATTTCACTTCGCAATACAAATTAGGGGCAAATTTACCACTCAAAAAGTGTGAATATCGTATTTGCAATTTATTTTCCTTAAGAGTCATATTTCACTTCGAAATACAAATTAGGGCAAATTTGCCACTCAAAAAATGTGAATATCGTATTTGCAATTTATTTTCCTTAAGAGTCATATTTCACATCCAAATCTCAAAAAGTGTGAATATCGTATTTGCAATTTATTTTCCTTAAGAGTCATATTTCACTTCGAAATACAAATTAGGTGCAAATTTGCCACTCAAAAAATGTGAATATCGTATTTGCAATTTATTTTTCTTAAAAGTCATATTTTACATCCAAATACAAATTAGGGGCGAATTTGCCACTCAAAAAGTGTGAATATCGTATTTGCAACTTATTTTTGATTAAGAGTCATATTTCACTTCGCAATACAAATTAGGGGCAAATTTACCACTCAAAAAGTGTGAATATCGTATTTGCAATTTATTTTCCTTAAGAGTCATATTTCACATCCAAATACAACAAATTTGGGGCAAATTTGCCACTCAAAAGTGTGAATATCGTATTTGCAATTTATTTTCTTTAAGAGTCATATTTCACATACAAATACAAATTAGAGGCAAATTTGCCACTCAAAAACTGTGAATATCGTAATTGTAATTTATTTTCCTTAAGAGTCATATTTCACATCCAAACACAAATTAGGGGCGAATTTGCCATTCAAAAAGTGTGAATATCGTATTTGCAACTTATTTTACTTAAGAGTCATATTTCACTTCGAAATACAAATTAGGGGCGAATTTGCCACTCAAAAAGTGTGAAAATGGTATTTGCAACTTATTTTCATTAAGAGTCATATTTCACTTCGCAAAACGAATTAGGGGCAAATTTGCCACTCAAAAATTGTGAATATTGTATTTGCAATTTATTTTTCTTAAGAGTCATATTTCACATCCTAATAAAAATTAGGGCGAATTTGCCACTCAAAAAGTGTGAATATCGTATTTGCAACTTATTTTCATTAAGAGTCATATTTCATTTCTCAATACAAATTAGGGGCAAATTTGTTACTCAAAAAGTGTGAATATCGTATTTGCAATTTATTTTCTTTAAGAGTTATATTTCACATCCAAATACAAATTAGGGGCAAATTTTCCTCTCAAAAAGTGTGAATATCGTATTTGCAATTTATTTTTCTTAAGAGTCATATTTCACATCAAAATACAAATTAGGGGCGAATTTGCCACTCAAAAAGTGTGAATATCGTATTTGCAACTTATTTTCATTAAGAGTCATATTTCACTTCGCAATACAAATTACGGGCAAATTTACCACTCAAAAAGTGTGAATATCGTATTTTCAATTTATTTTCCTTTAGAGTCATATTTCACTTCGAAATACAAATTAGGGGCAAATTTGCCACTCAAAAAACGTGTATATCGTATT
The DNA here is from genome assembly GCA_949592205.1 of Helichrysum umbraculigerum. Lineage (NCBI taxonomy): Eukaryota > Viridiplantae > Streptophyta > Magnoliopsida > Asterales > Asteraceae > Helichrysum > Helichrysum umbraculigerum. The sequence continues at coordinate 101,532,824 of CATIUR010000001.1, forward strand.
TGCAATTTATTTTCCTTAAGAGTCATATTTCACATCCAAATACAACAAATTAGGGGCAAATTTGCCACTCAAAAAGTGTGAATATCGTATTTGCAATTTATTTTTCCTTAAGAGTCATATTTCACATCCAAAAACAAATTAGGGGCGAATTTGCTACTCAAAAAGTGAGAATATCGTTTTTGCAATTTATTCTCCTTAAGAGTCATATTTCACATCCAAATACAAATTAGGGGCAAATTTGCCACTCAAAAAGTGTGAATATCGTATTTGCAACTTATTTTCATTAAGAATCATATTTCACTTCGCAATAGAAATTAGGGGTAAATTTACCACTCAAAAAGTGTGAATATCGTATTTGCAATTTATTTTCCTTAAGAGTCATATTTCACTTCGAAATACAAATTAAGGGCAAATTTGCCACTCAAAAAATGTGAATATCGTATTTGCAAATTATTTTCCTTAAGAGTCATATTTCACATCCAAATACAAATTAGGGGCGAATTTGTTACTCAAAAAGTGTGAATATCGTATTTGCAATTTATTTTCCTTAAGAGTCATATTTCACATCCAAACAAAGATTAGGGGCGAATTTGCCACTCAAAAAGTGTGAATATCGTATTTGCAATTTATTCTTTTTAAAAATCATATTTTACATCCAAATACAAATTAGGGGAAAATTTGCCATTCAAAAAGTGTGAATATCGTATTTGCAACTTATTTTCATTAAGAATCATATTTCACTTCGCAATAGAAATTAGGGGCAAATTTACCACTCAAAAAGTGTGAATATCGTATTTGCAATTTATTTTCCTTAAGAGTCATATTTCACTTCGAAATACAAATTAGGGCAAATTTGCCACTCAAAAAATGTGAATATCGTATTTGCAATTTATTTTCCTTAAGAGTCATATTTCACATCCAAATACAAATTAGGGGCAAATTTACCACTCAAAAAGTGTGAATATCGTATTTGCAATTTATTTTCTTTAAGAGTCATATTTCACTTCGAAATACAAATTAGGTGCAAATTTGCCACTCAAAAAATGTGAATATCGTATTTGCAATTTATTTTTCTTAAAAGTCATATTTTACATCCAAATACAAATTAGGGGCGAATTTGCCACTCAAAAAGTGTGAATATCGTATTTGCAACTTATTTTTGATTAAGAGTCATATTTCACTTCGCAATACAAATTAGGGGCAAATTTACCACTCAAAAAGTGTGAATATCGTATTTGCAATTTATTTTCCTTAAGAGTCATATTTCACATCCAAATACAACAAATTTGGGGCAAATTTGCCACTCAAAAGTGTGAATATCGTATTTGCAATTTATTTTCTTTAAGAGTCATATTTCACATACAAATACAAATTAGAGGCAAATTTGCCACTCAAAAACTGTGAATATCGTAATTGTAATTTATTTTCCTTAAGAGTCATATTTCACATCCAAACATAAATTAGGGGCGAATTTGCCATTCAAAAAGTGTGAATATCGTATTTGCAACTTATTTTCCTTAAGAGTCATATTTCACTTCGAAATACAAATTAGGGGCGAATTTGCCACTCAAAAAGTGTGAAAATGGTATTTGCAACTTATTTTCATTAAGAGTCATATTTCACTTCGCAAAACGAATTAGGGGCAAATTTGCCACTCAAAAATTGTGAATATTGTATTTGCAATTTATTTTTCTTAAGAGTCATATTTCACATCCAAATAAAAATTAGGGCGAATTTGTTACTCAAAAAGTGTGAATATCGTATTTGCAATTTATTTTCTTTAAGAGTTATATTTCACATCCAAATACAAATTAGGGGCAAATTTTCCTCTCAAAAAGTGTGAATATCGTATTTGCAATTTATTTTTCTTAAGAATCATATTTCACATCCAAATACAAATTAGGGGCGAATTTGCCACTCAAAAAGTGTGAATATCGTATTTGCAACTTATTTTCATTAAGAGTCATATTTCACTTCGCAATACAAATTACGGGCAAATTTACCACTCAAAAAGTGTGAATATCGTATTTTCAATTTATTTTCCTTTAGAGTCATATTTCACTTCGAAATACAAATTAGGGGCAAATTTGCCACTCAAAAAACGTGAATATCGTATTTGCAATTTATTTTCCTTAAGAGTCATATTTCACATCCAAATACAACAAATTAGGGGCAAATTTGCCACCCAAAAAGTGTGAATATCGTATTTGCAATTTATTTTTCCTTAAGAGTCATATTTCACATCCAAAAACAAATTAGGGGCGAATTTGCCACTCAAAAAGGGAGAATATCGTATTTGCAATTTATTCTCCTTAAGAGTCATATTTCATATCCAAATACAAATTAGGGGCAAATTTGCCACTCAAAAAGTGTGAATATCGTATTTGCAACTTATTTTCATTAAGAATCATATTTCACTTCGCAATAGAAATTAGGGGTAAATTTACCACTCAAAAAGTGTGAATATCGTATTTGCAATTTATTTTCCTTAAGAGTCATATTTCACTTCGAAATGCAAATTAAGGGCAAATTTGCCACTCAAAAAATGTGAATATCGTATTTGCAAATTATTTTTCTTAAGAATCATATTTCACATCCAAATACAAATTAGGGGCGAATTTGTTACTCAAAAAGTGTGAATATCGTATTTGCAATTTATTTTTCTTAAGAGTAATATTTCACATCCAAATACAAATTAGGGGCGAATTTGCCACGCAAAAAGTGTGAATATCGTATTTGCAACTTATTTTCATTAAGAGTCATATTTCACTTCGTAATACAAATTAGGGGCAAATTTACCACTCAAAAAGTGGGAATATCGTATTTGCAATTTATTTTCCTTAAAGGTCATATTTCACATCCAAATACAACAAATTAGGGGAAAATTTGCCACTCAAAAAGTGTGAATATCGTATTTGCAATTTATTTTTCTTAAGAGTCATATTTAACATCCAAACACAAATTAGGGGCGAATTTGCCACTCAAAAAGTGTGAATATCGTATTTGCAATTTATTCTATTTAAGAGTCATATTTCACATCCAAATACAAATTAGGGGCAAATTTGCCACTCAAAAAGTGTTAATATCGTATTTGCAACTTATTTTCATTAAGAATCATATTTCACTTCGCAATACAAATTAGGGGCAAATTTACCACTCAAAAAATGTGAATATTGTATTTGCAATTTATTTTCCTTAAGAGTCATATTTCACTTCGAAATGCAAATTAGGGGCAAATTTGCCACTCAAAAAATGTGAATATCGTATTTGCAATTTATTTTCCTGAAGAGTCATATTTCACATCCAAATACAAATTCGGGGCAAATTTACCACCCAAAAAGTGTGAATGTCGTATTTGCAATTTATTTCCTTATGAGTCATATTTCACATCCAAATACAAATTAGGGGCAAATTTGCCACTAAAAAAATGTGAATATCGTATTTGCAATTTATTTTCCTTAAGAGTCATATTTCACATCCAAACACAAATTATGGGCGAATTTGCCACTCAAAAAGTGTGAATATCGTATTTGCAACTTATTTTCCTTAAGAATCATATTTCACTTCGAAATACAAATGAGGGGCAAATTTGCCACTCAAAAAGTGTGAAAATGGTATTTGCAATTTATTTTCCTTAAGAGTCATATTTCACATCCAAATACAAATTAGGGGCGAATTTGCCACTCAAAAAGTGTGAATATCGTATTTGCAATTTATTCTTTTTAAAAATCATATATTACATCCAAATACAAATTAGGGGCAAATTTGCCATTCAAAAAGTGTGAATATCGTATTTGCAACTTATTTTCATTAAGAATCATATTTCACTTCGCAATACAAATTAGGGGCAAATTTACCACTCAAAAAGTGTGAATATCGTATTTGCAATTTATTTTCCTTAAGAGTCATATTTCACTTCGAAATACAAATTAGGGCAAATTTGCCACTCAAAAAATGTGAATATCGTATTTGCAATTTATTTTCCTTAAGAGTCATATTTCACATCCAAATACAAATTAGGGGCAAATTTACCACTCAAAAAGTGTGAATATCGTATTTGCAATTTATTTTCCTTAAGAGTCATATTTCACTTCGAAATACAAATTAGGGGCAAATTTGACACTCAAAAAATGTGAATATCGTATTTGCAATTTATTTTTCTTAAGAGTCATATTTCACATCCAAATACAAATTAGGGTCGAATTTGCCACTCAAAAAGTGTGAATATCGTATTTGCAACTTATTTTCCTTAAGAGTCATATTTCACTTCGAAATACAAATTAGGTACGAATTTGCCACTCAAAAAGTGTGAATATCGTATTTGCAACTTATTTTCATTAAGAGTCATATTTCACTTCCAAATACAAATTAGGGGCGAATTTGCCACTCAAAAAATGTGAATATCGTATTTGCAATTTATTCTCTTTAAGAGTCATATTTCACATCCAAATACAAATTAGGGGCAAATTTGCAACTCAAAAAGTGTGAATATCGTATTTGCAACTTATTTTCATTAAGAATCATATTTCACTTCGCAATACAAATTAGGGGCAAATTTACCACTCAAAAAGTGTGAATATCGTATTTGCAATTTATTTTCCTTAAGAGTCATATTTTACTTCGAAATACAAATCAGGGGCAAATTTACCACTCAAAAAATGTGAATATCGTATTTACAATTTATTTTCCTTAAGTGTCATATTTCACATCCAAATACAAATTATGGGCGAATTTGCTACTCAAAAAGTGTGAATATCGTATTTGTAAATTATTTTTCTTAAAAGTCATATTTCACTTCGAAATACAAATTAGAGGCGAATTTGCCACTCAAAAAGTGTGAAAATGGTATTTGCAATTTATTTTCCTTAAGAGTCATATTTCACATCCAAATACAAATTAGGGGCGAATTTACCACTCAAAAAGTGTAAATATCGTATTTGCAATTTATTTTCTTTAAGAGTCATATTTCACATCCAAATACCACAAATTAGGGGCAAATTTGCCACTCAAAAAGTGTGAATATCGTATTTGCAATTTATTTTCATTAAGAGTCATATTTCACATCCAAATACAAATTAGGGGCAAATTTACCACTCAAAAAGTGTAAATATCGTATTTGCAATTTATTTTTCTTAAGAGTCATATTTAACATCCTAATACAAATTAGGGGCGAATTTGCCACTCAAAAAGTGTGAATATCGTATTTGCAATTTATTTTCCTTAAGAGTCATATTTCACATCCATATACAAATTAAGGGCGAATTTGCCACTCAAAGAGTGTGAATATCGTATTTGCAATTTATTCTCTTTAAGAGTCATATTTCACATCCAAATACAAATTAGGGGCAAATTTGCAACTCAAAAAGTGTGAATATCGTATTTGTAACTTATTTTCATTAAGAATCATATTTCACTTCGCAATACAAATTAGGGGCAAATTTCCCGCTTAAAAAGTGTGAATATCGTATTTGCAATTTATTTTCCTTAAGAGTCATATTTTACTTCGAAATACAAATCAGGGGCAAATTTGCCACTCAAAAAATGTGAATATCGTATTTACAATTTATTTTCCTTAAGTGACATATTTCACATCCAAATACAAATTAGGGGCGAATTTGCCACTCAAAAAGTGTGAATATCGTATTTGCAATTTATTCTCTTTAAGAGTCATATTTCACATCCAAATACAAATTAGGGGCAAATTTGCAACTAAAAAAGTGTGAATATCGTATTTGCAACTTATTTTAATTAAGAATCATATTTCACTTCGCAATACAAATTAGGGGCAAATTTACCACTCAAAAAGTGTGAATACCGTATTTGTAATTTATTTTTCCTTAAGAGTCATATTTTACATCGAAATACAAATCAGGGGCAAATTTGCCACTCAAAAAATGTGAATATCGTATTTACAATTTATTTTCTTAAGTGTCATATTTCACATCCAAATACAAATTAAGGGCGAATTTGCCACTCAAAAAGTGTGAGTATCGTATTTGCAACTTATTTTCATTAAGAATCATATTTCCTTTCGCAATACAAATTAGGGGCAAATTTACCACTCAAAAAGTGTGCATACCGTATTTTCAATTTATTTTCCTGAAGAGTCATATTTCACTTCGAAATACAAATTAAGGGCAAATTTGCCACTCAAAAAATGTGAATATCGTATTTGCAATTTATTTTCCTTAAAAGTCATATTTCACATCCAAATACAAATTAGGGGCGAATTTGCAATTCAAAAAGTGTGAATATCGTATTTGCAACTTATTTTCCTTAAGAGTCATATTTCACTTCGAAATACAAATTAGGGGCAAATTTGCCACTCAAAAAGTGTGAAAATGGTATTTGTAATTTATTTTCCTTAAGAGTCATATTTCACATCCAAAAATAAAGTAGGGGCGAATTTGCCACTCAAAAAATTTGAATATCGTATTTGCAACTTATTTTCCTTAAGAGTCATATTTCACTTCGAAATACAAATTAGGGGCTAAATTTGCCACTCAAAAAGTGTGAAAATGGTATTTGCAATTTATTTTCCTTTAGAGTCATATTTCACATCCAAAAATAAATTAGGGGCGAATTTGTCACTCAGAAAGTGTGAATATCGTATTTGCAATTTATTTTCTTTAAGAGTCATATTTCACATCCAAATACAAATTAGGGGCGAATTTGCTACTCAAAAAGTGTGAATATCGTATTTGCAACTTATTTTCCTTAAGAGTCATATTTCACTTCGAAATACAAATTAGGGGCAAATTTGCCACTCAAAAAGTGTGAATATCGTATTTGCAACTTATTTTCATTAAGAGTCATATTTCACCTTGCAATACAAATTAGGGGCAAATTTGCCACTCAAAAAGTGTGAATATCGTATTTGCAATTTATTTTCCTCAAAAATCATATTTCTCATACAAATACAAATTAGGGGCAAATTTGCCACTCAAAAACTGTGAATATCGTATTTGCAATTTATTTTCCTTACGAGTCATATTTCACATCCAAATACAAATTAGGGGCGAAATTGTCACTCAAAAAGTGTAAATATCGTATTTGCAATTTATTTTCTTTAAGAGTCATATTTCACATCAAAATACAAATTTGGGGCTAATTTGCCACTCAAAAAGTGTGAATATCGTATTTGCAACTTTTTTTCATTAAAAGTCATATTTCACTTCGCAATACAAATTAGGGGCAAATTTACCACTCAAAAAGTGTGAATATCGTATTTGCAATTTATTTTCCTTAAGACTCATATTTCACATCCAAATACAACAAATTAGGGGCAAATTTGCCACTCAAAAAGTGTGAGTATCGTATTTGCAATTTATTTTCCTTAAGAGTCATATTTCACATCCAAACACAAATTAGGGTCGAATTTGCCACTCAAAAAGTGTGAATATCGTATTTCCAATTTATTCTCTTTAAGAGTCATATTTCACATCCAAATACAAATTAGGGGCAAATTTACCACTCAAAAGGTGTGAATATCGTATTTGCAACTTATTTTCATTAAGAATCATATTTCACTTCGCAATACAAATTAGGGGCAAATTTACCACTCAAAAAGTGTGAATATCGTATTTGCAATTTATTTTCCTTAAAAGTCATATTTCACTTCGAAATACAAATTATGGGCAAATTTGCCACTCAAAAAATGTGAATATCGTATTTGCAATTTATTTTCCTTAAGAGTCATATTTCACATCCAAATACAAATTAAGGGCGAATTTGCCACTCAAAAAGTGTGAATATCGTATTTGCAATTTCTTTTTCTTAAGAGTCATATTTCACATTCAAATACAAATTAGGGGCGAATTTGCCACTCAAAAAGTGTGAATATCGTATTTGCAACTTATTTTCGTTTCACATCCAAATACTAATTAGAGGCAAATTTGCCACTCAAAAAGTGTAAATACCGTATTTGCAATTTATTTTCCTTAAGAGTCATATTTCACATCCAGATATAAATTAGGGGCGAATTTGCCACTCAAAAAGTGTGAATATCATATTTGCAATTTATTTTCATTAAGGGTCATATTTCACATCCAAATACAAATTAGGGGCAAATTTGCAACTCAAAAAGTGTGAATATCGTATTTGCAATTTATTTTCATTAAGAGTCATATTTCAAATCCAAATACAAATTAGGGGAACATTTGCAACTCCAAAAGTGTGAATATCGTATTTGCAATTTCTTTTTCTTAAGAGTCATATTTCACATTCAAATACAAATTAGGGGCGAATTTGCCACTCAAAAAGTGTGAATATCGTATTTGCAACTTATTTTCCTTAAGAGTCATATTTCACTTCGAAATACAAATTAGGGGCAAATTTGCCACTCAAAAAGTGTGAAAATGGTATTTGCAATTTATTTTCCTTAAGAGTCATATTTCACATCCAAAAATAAATTAGGGCCGAATTTGCCACTCAGAAAGTGTGAATATCGTATTTGCAATTTATTTTCTTTAAGAGTCATATTTCACCTCCAAATACAAATTAAGTGCAAATTTGCCACTCTAAAAGTGTGAATATCGTATTTGTAATTTATTTTTCTTAAGAATCATATTTCACATCCAAATACAAATTAGGGGCAAATTTGCCACTCAAAAAGTGTGAATATCGTATTTGCAACTTATTTTCATTAAGAGTCATATTTCACCTCGCAATACAAATTAGGGGCAAATTTGCCACTCAAAAAGTGTGAATATCGTATTTGCAATTTATTTTCCTCAAGAATCATATTTCACATACAAATACAAATTAGGGGCAAATTTGCCACTCAAAAAGTGTGAATATCGTATTTGCAATTTATTTTCCTTAAGAGTCATATTTCACATCCAAATAAAAATTAGGGGCGAATTTGCCACTCAAAAATTGTGAATATCGTATTTCCAATTTATTCTCTTTAAGAGTCATATTTCACATCCAAAAACAAATTAGGGGCAAATTTGCCACTCAAAAAGTGTGAATATCGTATTTGCAACTTATTTTCATTAAGAATCATATTTACTTCGCAATACAAATTAGGGGCAAATTTACCACTCAAAAAGTGTGAATATCGTATTTGCAATTTATTTTCCTTAAGAGTCATATTTCACATCCAAATACAAATTAGGGTCAAATTTGCCATTACAAAAGTGTGAATATCGTATTTGCAATTTATTTTCTTTAAGAGTCAAATTTCACATCCAAATACAAATTATGGGCGAATTTGCCACTCAAAAAGTGTGAATATCGTATTTGCAACTTATTTTCCTTAAGAGTCATATTTCACTTCGAAATACAAATTAGGGGTGAATTTGCCACTTAAAAAGTGTGAAAATGGTATTTGCAATTTATTTTCCTTATGAGTCATATTTCACATCCAAATACCAATTATGGGCGAATTTACCACTCAAAAAGTGTAAATATTGTATTTGCAAATTATTTTCTTTAAGAGTCATATTTTACCTCCAAATACAAATTAGGGGCAAATTTGCCACTCAAAAATTGTGAATATCGTATTTGCAATTTCTTTTTCTTAAGAGTCATATTTCACATCCAAAAACAAATTAGGGGCAAATTTGCCACTCAAAAAGTGTGAATGTCGTATTTGCAACTTATTTTCATTAAGAATCATATTTCACTTCGCAATACAAATTAGGGGCAAATTTACCACTCAAAAAGTGTGAATATCGTATTTGCAATTTATTTTCCTTAAGAGTCATATTTCACTTCGAAATACAAATTAGGGGCAAATTTGCCACTCAAAAAATATGAATATCCTTAAGAGTCATATTTCACATCCAAATACAAATTAGGGGCGAATTTGCTACTCAAAAAGTGTGAATATCATATTTGCAACATATTTTCCTTAAGAGTCATATTTCACTTCGAAATACAAATTAGGGGCGAATTTGCCACTCAAAAAGTGTGAAAATGGTATTTGCAATTTATTTTCCTTATGAGTCATATTTCACATCCAAATACAAATTAGGGGCGAATTTGCCACTCAAAAAGTGTGAATATCGTATTTGCAATTTATTTTCTTTAAGAGTCATATTTCACCTCCAAATACAAATTAGGGGCAAATTTTCCACTCAAAAAGTGTGAATATCGTATTTGCAATTTCTTTTTCTTAAGAGTCATATTTCACATTCAAATACAAATTAGGGGCGAATTTTGCCATTCAAAAAGTGTGAATATCGTATTTGCAACTTATTTTCATTTCACATCCAAATACAAATTAGGGGCGAATTTGCCAGTCAAAAAGTGTGAATATCGTATTTGCAATTTACTCTCTTTAAGAGTCATATTTCACATCCAAATACAAATAAGGGGCAAATTTGCAACTCAAAAAGTGTGAATATCGTATTTGCAACTTATTATCATTAAGAATAATATTTCACTTCGCAATACAAATTAGGTGCAAATTTACCACTCAAAAAGTATGAATATCGTATTTGCAATTTATTTTCCTTAAGAGTCATATTTTACTTCGAAATACAAATTAGGGGCAAATTTGCCACTCAAAAAATGTGAATATCGTATTTGCAATTTATTTTCCTTAAGTGTCATATTTCACATCCAAATACAAATTTGGGGCGAATTTGCTACTCAAAAAGTGTGAATATCGTATTTGCAAATTATTATCCTTAAGAGTCATATTTCACTTCGAAATACAAATTAGGGGCAAATTTGCCACTCAAAAAGTGTGAAAATGGTATTTGCAATTTATTTTCCTTATGGGTCATATTTTTCACATCCAAATACAAATTAGGGGCGAATTTGCCACTCAAAAAGTGTGAATATCGTATTTGCAATTTATTTTCTTTAAGAGTCATATTTCACCTCCAAATACAAATTAGGGGCAAATTTGCCCCTCAAAAAGTGTGAATATCGTATTTGCAATTTCTTTTTCTTAAGAGTCATATTTCACATTCAAATACAAATTAGGGGCGAATTTGCCACTCAAAAAGTGTGAATATCGTATTTGGAACTTATTTTCATTAAGAGTCATATTTCACTTCGCAATACAAATTAGGGGCAAATTTACCACTCAAAAAGTGTGAATATCGTATTCGCAATTTATTTTCCTTAAGAGTCATATTTCACATCCAAATACAAATTAGGGTCAAATTTGCCATTCCAAAAGTGTGAATATCGTATTTGCAATTTATTTTATTTAAGAGTCAAATTTCACATCCAAATACAAATTATGGGCGAATTTGCCACTCAAAAAGTGTGAATATCGTATTTGCAACTTATTTTCCTTAAGAGTCATATTTCACTTCGAAATACAAATTAGGGGCAAATTTGCCACTCAAAAAGTGTGGAAATGGTATTTTCAATTTATTTTTCTTAAGAGTCATATTTCACATCCAAATACAAATTAGGGGCGAATTTGCCACTCAGAAACTGTGAATATCATATTTGCAACTTTTTTCCTTAAGAGTCATATTTCACTTCGAAATACAAATTATGGGCAAATTTGCCACTCAAAAAGTGTGAAAATGGTATTTGCAATTTATTTTCCTTAAGAGTCATATTTCACATCCAAAAATAAATTAGGGCCGAATTTGCCACTCAGAAAGTGTGAATATCGTATTTGCAATTTATTTTCTTTAAGAGTCATATTTCACTTCGCAATACAAATTAGGGGCAAATTTGCCACTCAAAAAGTGTGAATGTCATATTTGCAATTTATTTTTCTTAAGAATCATATTTCACATCCAAATACAACAAATTAGGGGCAAATTTGCCACTCAAAAAGTGTGAATATCATATTTGCAATTTATTTTCCTTAAGAGTCATATTTCACATCCAAATACAAATTATGGGCGAATTTGCCACTCAAAAAGTGTGAATATCGTATTTGCAATTTATTCTCTTTAAGAGTCATATTTCACATCCAAATACAAATTAGGGGCGAATTTGCCACTCAAAAAGTGTAAATATCGTATTTGCAATTTATTTTATTTAAGAGTCATATTTCACCTCCAAATACAAATTAGGGGCAAATTTGCCACTCAAAAAGTGTGAATATCATATTTGCAATTTATTTTCCATAAGAGTCATATTTGACATCCAAATACAACAAATTAGGGGCAAATTTGCAACTCAAAAAGTGTGAATATCGTATTTGCAATTTATTTTCTTTAAGAGTCATATTTCACATCCAAATACAAATTAGAGGCAAATTTGCCACTCAAAAAGTGTGAATATCGTATTTGCAATTTATTTTCCTTAAGAGTCATATTTCACATTCAAATACAAATTAGGGGCGAATTTGCCACTCAAAAAGTGTGAATATCGTATTTACAATTTATTCTCTTTAAGAGTCATATTTCACATCCAAATACAAATTTGGTGTAAATTTGCAACTCAAAAAGTGTGAATATCGTATTTGCAACTTATTTTCATTAAGAATCATATTTCACTTCGCAATACAAATTAGGGGCAAATTTACCACTCAAAAAGTGTGAATATCTTATTTGCAACTTATTTTCCTTAAGAGTCATATTTTACTTCGAAATACAATTCAGGGGCAAATTTGCAACTCAAAAAATGTGAATATCGTATTTACAATTTATTTTGCTTAAGTGTCATATTTCACTTCCAAATACAAATTATGGGCGAACTTGCTACTCAAAAAGTGTGAATATCGTATTTGCAATTTATTTTCCTTAAGAGTCATATTTCACATCCAAATAAAAATTAGGGGCGAATTTGCCACTCAAAAAGTGTGAATATCGTATTTCCAATTTATTCTCTTTAAGAGTCATATTTCACATCCAAAAATAAATTAGGGCAAATTTGCCACTCAAAAAGTGTGAATATCGTATTTGCAACTTATTTTCATTAAGAATCGTATTTCACTTCGCAATACAAATTAGGGGCAAATTTACCACTCAAAAAGTGTGAATATCGTATTTGCAATTTATTTTCCTTAAGTGTCATATTTTACTTCGAAATACAAATCAGGGGCAAATTTGCCACTCAAAAAATGTGAATATCGTATTTACAATTTATTTTCCTTAAGTGACATATTTCACATCCAAATACAAATTAGGGGCGAATTTGCCACTCAAAAAGTGTGAATATCGTATTTGCAATTTATTCTCTTTAAGAGTAATATTTCACATCCAAATACAAATTAGGGGCAAATTTGCAACTAAAAAAGTGTGAATATCGTATTTGCAACTTATTTTCATTAAGAATCATATTTCACTTCGCAATACAAATTAGGGGCAAATTTACCACTCAAAAAGTGTGCATACCGTATTTGCAATTTATTTTCCTGAAGAGTCATATTTCACTTCGAAATACAAATTACGGGCAAATTTGCCACTCAAAAAATGTGAATATCGTATTTGCAATTTATTTTCCTTAAGAGTCATATTTCACATCCAAATATAAATTAGGGGCGAATTTGCTACTCAAAAAGTGTGAATATCGTATTTTCAACTTATTTTCCTTAAGAGTCATATTTCACTTCGAAATACAAATTAGGGGCAAATTTTCCACTCAAAAAGTGTGAAAAATGTATTTGCAATTTATTTTCCTTAAGAGTCATTTTCACATCCAAAAATAAATTAGGGGCGAATTTGCCACTCAAAAAGTGTGAATATTGTATTTGCAACTTATTTTCCTTAAGAGTCATATTTCACTTCGAAATACAAATTAGGGGCAAAATTTGCCACTCAAAAAGTGTGAAAATGGTATTTGCAATTTATTTTCCTTAAGAGTCATATTTCACATCCAAATACAAATTATGGGCGAATTTGCCACTCAAAAAGTGTGAATATCGTATTTGCAATTTATTCTCTTTAAGAGTCATATTTCACATCCAAATACAAATTAGGGGCGAATTTGCCACTCAAAAAGTGTAAATATCGTATTTGCAATTTATTTTCTTTAAGAGTCATATTTCACCTCCAAATACAAATTAGGGGCAAATTTGCCGCTCAAAAAGTGTGAATATCATATTTGCAATTTATTTTCCTTAAGAGTCATATTTCACATCCAAATACAAGAAATTAGGGGCAAATTTGCAACTCAAAAAGTGTGAATATCGTATTTGCAATTTATTTTCTTTAAGAGTCATATTTCACATCCAAATACAAATTAGAGGCAAATTTGCCACTCAAAAAGTGTGAATATCGTATTTGCAATTTATTTTCCTTAAGAGTCATATTTCACATTCAAATACAAATTAGGGGCGAATTTGCCACTCAAAAAGTGTGAATATCGTATTTACAATTTATTCTCTTTAAGAGTCATATTTCACATCCAAATACAAATTTGGGGTAAATTTGCAACTCAAAAAGTGTGAATATCGTATTTGCAACTTATTTTCATTTAGAATCATATTTCACTTCGCAATACAAATTAGGGGCAAATTTTTCCACTCAAAAAGTGTGAATATCGTATTTGCAACTTATTTTCCTTAAGAGTCATATTTTACTTCGAAATACAAATCAGGGGCAAATTTGCCACTCAAAAAATGTGAATATCGTATTTACAATTTATTTTTCTTAAGAGTCATATTTTACTTCGAAATACAAATTAGGGGCGAATTTGCCACTCAAAAAGTGTGAAAATGGTATTTGCAATTTATTTTCCTTAAGAGTCATATTTCACATCCAAATACAAATTAGGGGCGAATTTGCTACTCAAAAAGTGTGAAAATGGTATTTGCAATTTATTTTCCTTAAGAGTCATATTTCACATCCAAATACAAATTAGGGGCGAATTTACCACTCAAAAAGTGTAAATATCGTATTTGCAATTTTTTTTCTTTAAGAGTGATATTTCACATCCAAATACCACAAATTAGGGGCAAATTTGCCACTCAAAAAGTGTGAATATCGTATTTACAATTTATTTTCTTTAAGAGTCATGTTTCACATCCAAATAAAAATTAGGGGCAAATTTACCACTCAAAAAGTGTAAATATCGTATTTGCAATTTATTTTTCTTAAGAGTCATATTTAACATCCAAATACAAATTAGGGGCGAATTTGACCCTCAAAAAGTGTGAATATCGTATTTGCAATTTATTTTCCTTAAGAGTCATATTTCACATCCATATACAAATTAAGGGCGAATTTGCCACTCAAAAAGTGTGAATATCGTATTTGCAATTTATTCTCTTTAAGAGTCATATTTCACATCCAAATACAAATTAGGGGCAAATTTGCAACTCAAAAAGTGTGAATATCGTATTTGCAACTTATTTTCATTAAGAATCATATTTCACTTCGCAATACAAATTAGGGGCAAATTTATCACTCAAAAAGTGTGAATATCGTATTTGCAATTTATTTTCCTTAGGAGTTATATTTTACTTCGAAATACAAATCAGAGGCAAATTTGCCACTCAAAAAATGTGAATATCGTATTTACAATTTATTTTCCTTAAGTGACATATTTCACATCCAAATACAAATTAGCGGCGAATTTGTCACTCAAAAAGTGTGAATATCGTATTTGCAATTTATTCTCTTTAAGAGTCATATTTCACATCCAAATACAAATTAGGGGCAAATTTGCAACTAAAAAAGTGTGAATATCGTATTTGCAACTTATTTTCATTAAGAATCATATTTCACTTCGCAATACAAATTAGGGGCAAATTTACCACTCAAAAAGTGTGCATACCGTATTTGCAATTTATTTTCCTGAAGAGTCATATTTCACTTCGAAATACAAATTACGGGCAAATTTGCCACTCAAAAAATGTGAATATCGTATTTGCATTTTATTTTCCTTAAGAGTCATATTTCACATCCAAATACAAATTAGGGGCGAATTTGCTACTCAAAAAGTGTGAATATCGTATTTTCAACTTATTTTCCTTAAGAGTCATATTTCACTTCGAAATACAAATTAGGGGCAAATTTACCACTCAAAAAGTGTGAAAAATGTATTTGCAATTTATTTTCCTTAAGAGTCATTTTCACATCCAAAAATAAATTAGGGGCGAATTTGCCACTCAAAAAGTGTGAATATCGTATTTGCAACTTATTTTCCTTAAGAGTCATATTTCACTTCGAAATACAAATTAGGGGCAAAATTTGCCACTCAAAAAGTATGAAAATGGTATTTGCAATTTATTTTCCTTAAGAGTCATATTTCACATCCAAATACAAATTATGGGCGAATTTACCACTCAAAAAGTGTGAATTTCGTATTTGCAATTTATTCTCTTTAAGAGTCATATTTCACATCCAAATACAAATTAGGGGCGAATTTGCCACTCAAAAAGTGTAAATATCGTATTTGCAATTTATTTTCTTTAAGAGTCATATTTCACCTCCAAATACAAATTAGGGGCAAATTTGCCACTCAAAAAGTGTGAATATCATATTTGCAATTTATTTTCCTTAAGAGTCATATTTCACATCCAAATACAACAAATTAGGGGCAAATTTGCAACTCAAAAAGTGTGAATATCGTATTTGCAATTTATTTTCTTTAAGAGTCATATTTCACATCCAAATACAAATTAGAGGCAAATTTGCCACTCAAAAAGTGTGAATATCGTATTTGCAATTTATTTTCTTTAAGAGTCATATTTCACATCCAAATACAAATTAGGGGCGAATTTGCCACTCAAAAAGTGTGAATATCGTATTTACAATTTATTCTCTTTAAGAGTCATATTTCACATCCAAATACAAATTTGGGGTAAATTTGCAACTCAAAAAGTGTGAATATCGTATTTGCAACTTATTTTCATTAAGAATCATATTTCACTTCGCAATACAAATTAGGGGCAAATTTACCACTCAAAAAGTGTGAATATCGTATTTGCAACTTATTTTCCTTAAGAGTCATATATTACTTCGAAATACAAATCAGGGGCAAATTTGCCACTCAAAAAATGTGAATATCGTATTTACAATTTATTTTCCTTAAGTGTCATATTTCACATCCAAATACAAATTATGGGCGAATTTGCTACTCAAAAAGTGTGAATATCGTATTTGTAAATTATTTTTATTAAGAGTCATTTTCACTTCGAAATACAAATTAGGGGCGAATTTGCCATTCAAAAAGTGTGAAAATGGTATTTGCAATTTATTTTCCTTAAGAGTCATATTTCACATCCAAATACAAATTATGGGCGAATTTACCACTCAAAAAGTGTAAATATCGTATTTGCAATTTATTTTCTTTAAGAGTCATATTTCACATCCAAATACCACAAATTAGGGGCAAATTTGCCACTCAAAAAGTGCGAATATCTTATTTACAATTTATTTTCTTTAAGAGTCATATTTCACATCCAAATAAAAATTAGGGGCAAATTTTCCACTCAAAAAGTGTAAATATCGTATTTGCAATTTATTTTTCTTAAGAGTCATATTTAACATCCAAATACAAATTAGGGGCGAATTTGACACTCAAAAAGTGTGAATATCGTATTTGCAATTTATTTTCCTTAAGAGTCATATTTCACATCCATATACAAATTAAGGGCGAATTAGCCACTCAAAAAGTGTGAATATCGTATTTGCAATTTATTCTCTTTAAAAGTCATATTTCACATCCAAATACAAATTAGGGGCAAATTTGCAACTCAAAAAGTGTGAATATCGTATTTGCAACTTATTTTCATTAAGAATCATATTTCACTTCGCAATACAAATTAGGGGCAAATTTACCACTCAAAAAGTGTGAATATCGTATTTGCAATTTATTTTCCTTAAGAGTCATATTTTACTTCGAAATACAAATCAGAGGCAAATTTGCCACTCAAAAAATGTGAATATCGTATTTACAATTTATTTTCCTTAAGTGACATATTTCACATCCAAATACAAATTAGGGGCGAATTTGCCACTCAAAAAGTGTGAATATCCTATTTGCAATTTATTCTCTTTAAGAGTCATATTTCACATCCAAATACAAATTAGGGGCAAATTTGCAACTAAAAAAGTGTGAATATCGTATTTGCAACTTATTTTCATTAAGAATCATATTTCATTTCGCAACACAATTTAGGGGCAAATTTACCACTCAAAAAGTGTGCATACCGTATTTGCAATTTATTTTCCTGAAGAGTCATATTTCACTTCGAAATACAAATTACGGGCAAATTTGCCACTCAAAAAATGTGAATATCGTATTTGCAATTTATTTTCCTTAAGAGTCATATTTCACATCCAAATACAAATTAGGGGCGAATTTGCTACTCAAAAAGTGTGAATATCGTATTTTCAACTTATTTTCCTTAAGAGTCATATTTCACTACGAAATACAAATTAGGGGCAAATTTGCCACTCAAAAAGTGTGAAAAATGTATTTGCAATTTATTTTCCTTAAGAGTCATTTTCACATCCAAAAATAAATTAGGGGCGAATTTGCCACTCAAAAAGTGTGAATATCGTATTTGCAACTTATTTTCCTTAAGAGTCATATTTCACTTCGAAATACAAATTAGGGGCAAAATTTGCCACTCAAAAAGTATGAAATGGTATTTGCAATTTATTTTCCTTAAGAGTCATATTTCACATCCAAATACAAATTATGGGCGAAATTGCCACTCAAAAAGTGTGAATATCGTATTTGCAATTTATTCTCTTTAAGAGTCATATTTCACATCCAAATACAAATTAGGGGCGAATTTGCCACTCAAAAAGTGTAAATATCGTATTTGCAATTTATTTTCTTTAAGAGTCATATTTCACCTCCAAATACAAATTAGGGGCAAATTTGCCACTCAAAAAGTGTGAATATCATATTTGCAATTTATTTTCCTTAAGAGTCATATTTCACATCCAAATACAACAAATTAGGGGCAAATTTGTAACTCAAAAAGTGTGAATATCGTATTTGCAATTTATTTTCTTTAAGAGTCATATTTCACATCCAAATACAAATTAGAGGCAAATTTGCCACTCAAAAAGTGTGAATATCGTATTTGCAATTTATTTTCCTTAAGAGTCATATTTCACATTCAAATACAAATTAGGGGCGAATTTGCCACTCAAAAAGTGTGAATATCGTATTTACAATTTATTCTCTTTAAGAGTCATATTTCACATCCAAATACAAATTTGGGGTAAATTTGCAACTCAAAAAGTGTGAATATCGTATTTGCAACTTATTTTCATTAAGAATCATATTTCACTTCGCAATACAAATTAGGGGCAAATTTACCACTCAAAAAGTGTGAATATCGTATTTGCAACTTATTTTCCTTAAGAGTCATATGTTACTTCGAAATACAAATCAGGGGCAAATTTGCCACTCAAAAAATGTAAATATCGTATTTACAATTTATTTTCCTTAAGTGTCATATTTCACATCCAAATACAAATTATGGGCGAATTTGCTACTCAAAAAGTGTGAATATCGTATTTGTAAATTATTTTTATTAAGAGTCATTTTCACTTCGAAATACAAATTAGGGGCGAATTTGCCATTCAAAAAGTGTGAAAATGGTATTTGCAATTTATTTTCCTTAAGAGTCATATTTCACATCCAAATACAAATTAGGGGCAAATTTGCAACTAAAAAAGTGTGAATATCGTATTTGCAACTTATTTTCATTAAGAATCATATTTCATTTCGCAACACAAATTAGGGGCAAATTTACCACTCAAAAAGTGTGCATACCGTATTTGCAATTTATTTTCCTGAAGAGTCATATTTCACTTCGAAATACAAATTACGGGCAAATTTGCCACTCAAAAAATGTGAATATCGTATTTGCAATTTATTTTCCTTAAGAGTCATATTTCACATCCAAATACAAATTAGGGGCGAATTTGCTACTCAAAAAGTGTGAATATCGTATTTTCAACTTATTTTCCTTAAGAGTCATATTTCACTACGAAATACAAATTAGGGGCAAATTTGCCACTCAAAAAGTGTGAAAAATGTATTTGCAATTTATTTTCCTTAAGAGTCATTTTCACATCCAAAAATAAATTAGGGGCGAATTTGCCACTCAAAAAGTGTGAATATCGTATTTGCAACTTATTTTCCTTAAGAGTCATATTTCACTTCGAAATACAAATTAGGGGCAAAATTTGCCACTCAAAAAGTATGAAATGGTATTTGCAATTTATTTTCCTTAAGAGTCATATTTCACATCCAAATACAAATTATGGGCGAAATTGCCACTCAAAAAGTGTGAATATCGTATTTACAATTTATTCTCTTTAAGAGTCATATTTCACATCCAAATACAAATTAGGGGCGAATTTGCCACTCAAAAAGTGTAAATATCGTATTTGCAATTTATTTTCTTTAAGAGTCATATTTCACCTCCAAATACAAATTAGGGGCAAATTTGCCACTCAAAAAGTGTGAATATCATATTTGCAATTTATTTTCCTTAAGAGTCATATTTCACATCCAAATACAACAAATTAGGGGCAAATTTGTAACTCAAAAAGTGTGAATATCGTATTTGCAATTTATTTTCTTTAAGAGTCATATTTCACATCCAAATACAAATTAGAGGCAAATTTGCCACTCAAAAAGTTTGAATATCGTATTTGCAATTTATTTTCCTTAAGAGTCATATTTCACATTCAAATACAAATTAGGGGCGAATTTGCCACTCAAAAAGTGTGAATATCGTATTTACAATTTATTCTCTTTAAGAGTCATATTTCACATCCAAATACAAATTTGGGGTAAATTTGCAACTCAAAAAGTGTGAATATCGTATTTGCAACTTATTTTCATTAAGAATCATATTTCACTTCGCAATACAAATTAGGGGCAAATTTACCACTCAAAAAGTGTGAATATCGTATTTGCAACTTATTTTCCTTAAGAGTCATATATTACTTCGAAATACAAATCAGGGGCAAATTTGCCACTCAAAAAATGTGAATATCGTATTTACAATTTATTTTCCTTAAGTGTCATATTTCACATCCAAATACAAATTATGGGCGAATTTGCTACTCAAAAAGTGTGAATATCGTATTTGTAAATTATTTTTATTAAGAGTCATTTTCACTTCGAAATACAAATTAGGGGCGAATTTGCCATTCAAAAAGTGTGAAAATGGTATTTGCAATTTATTTTCCTTAAGAGTCATATTTCACATCCAAATACAAATTATGGGCGAATTTACCACTCAAAAAGTGTAAATATAGTATTTGCAATTTATTTTCTTTAAGAGTCATATTTCACATCCAAATACCATAAATTAGGGGCAAATTTGCCACTCAAAAAGTGTGAATATCTTATTTACAATTTATTTTCTTTAAGAGTCATATTTCACATCCAAATAAAAATTAGGGGCAAATTTACCACTCAAAAAGTGTAAATATCGTATTTGCAATTTATTTTTCTTAAGAGTCATATTTAACATCCAAATACAAATTAGGGGCGAATTTGACACTCAACAAATGTGAATATCGTATTTGCAATTTATTTTCCTTAAGAGTCATATTTCACATCCATATACAAATTAAGGGCGAATTTGCCACTCAAAAAGTGTGAATATCGTATTTGCAATTTATTCTCTTTAAGAGTCATATTTCACATCCAAATACAAATTAGGGGCAAATTTGCAACTCAAAAAGTGTGAATATCGTATTTGCAACTTATTTTCATTAAGAATCATATTTCACTTCGCAATACAAATTAGGGGCAAATTTACCACTCAAAAAGTATGAATATCGTATTTGCAATTTATTTTCCTTAAGAGTCATATTTTACTTCGAAATACAAATCAGAGGCAAATTTGCCACTCAAAAAATGTGAATATCGTATTTACAATTTATTTACCTTAAGTGACATATTTCACATCCAAATACAAATTAGGGGCGAATTTGCCACTCAAAAAGTGTGAATATCGTATTTGCAATTTATTCTCTTTAAGAGTCATATTTCACATCCAAATACAAATTAGGGGCAAATTTGCAACTAAAAAAGTGTGAATATCGTATTTGCAACTTATTTTCATTAAGAATCATATTTCACTTCACAATACAAATTAGGGGCAAATTTACCACTCAAAAAGTGTGCATACCGTATTTGCAATTTATTTTCCTGAAGAGTCATATTTCACTTCGAAATACAAATTACGGGCAAATTTGCCACTCAAAAAATGTGAATATAGTATTTGCAATTTATTTTCCTTAAAAGTCATATTTCACATCCAAATACAAATTAGGGGCGAATTTGCTACTCAAAAAGTGTGAATATCGTATTTGCAACTTATTTTCCTTAAGAGTCATATTTCACTTCGAAATACAAATTAGGGGCAAATTTGCCACTCAAAAAGTGTGAAAAATTTATTTGCAATTTATTTTCCTTAAGAGTCATATTTAACATCCAAAAATAAATTAGGGGCGAATTTGCCACTCAAAAAGTGTGAATATCGTATTTGCAACTTATTTTCCTTAAGAGTCATATTTTACTTCGAAATACAAATTAGGGGCAAAATTTGCCACTCAAAAAGTGTGAAAATGGTATTTGCAATTTATTTTCCTTAAGAGTCATATTTCACATCCAAAAATAAATTAGGGGCGAATTTGCCACTCAGAAAGTGTGAATATCGTATTTGCAATTTATTTTCTTTAAGAGTCATATTTCACATCCAAATACAAATTAGGGGCGAATTTGCTACTCAAAAAGTGTGAACATCGTATTTGCAACTTATTTTCCTTAAGAGTCATATTTCACTTCGAAATACAAATTAGGGGCAAATTTGCCACTCAAAAGTGTGAATATCGTATTTGCAACTTATTTTCATTAAGAGTCATATTTCACCTCGCAATACAAATTAGGGGCAAATTTGCCACTCAAAAAGTGTGAATATCGTATTTGCAATTTATTTTCCTCAAGAATCATATTTCACATACAAATACAAATTAGGGGCAAATTTGCCACTCAAAAAGTGTGAATATCGAATTTGCAATTTATTTTCCTTAAGAGTCATATTTCACATCCAAATACAAATTAGGGGCGAAATTGCCACTCAAAAAGTGTAAATATCGTATTTGCAATTTATTTTTTTTAAGAGTCATATTTTACATCAAAATACAAATTAGGGGCGAATTTGCCACTCAAAAAGTGTGAATATCGTATTTGCAACTTATTTTCATTAAAAGTCATATTTCACTTCGCAATACAAATTAGGGGCAAATTTACCACTCAAAAAGTGTGAATATCGTATTTGCAATTTATTTTCCTTAAGAGTCATATTTCACATCCAAATACAACAAATTAGGGGCAAATTTGCCACTCAAAAAGTGTGAGTATCGTATTTGCAATTTATTTTCCTTAAGAGTCATATTTCACATCAAAACACAAATTAGGGGCGAATTTGCCACTCAAAAAGTGTGAATATCGTATTTCCAATTTATTCTCTTTAAGAGTCATATTTCACATCCAAATACAAATTAGGGCAAATTTACCACTCAAAAAGTGTAAATATCGTATTTGCAACTTATTTTCATTAAGAATCATATTTCACTTCGCAATACAAATTAGGGGCAAATTTACCACTCAAAAAGTGTGAATATCGTATTTGCAATTTATTTTCCTTAAGAGTCATATTTAACATCCAAATACAAATTAGGGGCGAATTTGACACTCAAAAAGTGTGAATATCGTATTTGCAATTTATTTTCCTTAAGAGTCATATTTCACATCCATATACAAATTAAGGGCGAATTTGCCACTCAAAAAGTGTGAATATCGTATTTGCAATTTATTCTCTTTAAGAGTCATATTTCACATCCAAATACAAATTAGGGGCAAATTTGCAACTCAAAAAGTGTGAATATCGTATTTGCAACTTATTTTCATTAAGAATCATATTTCACTTCGCAATACAAATTAGGGGCAAATTTACCACTCAAAAAGTGTGAATATCGTATTTGCAATTTATTTTCCTTAAGAGTCATATTTTACTTCGAAATACAAATCAGAGGCAAATTTGCCACTCAAAAAATGTGAATATCGTATTTACAATTTATTTACCTTAAGTGACATATTTCACATCCAAATACAAATTAGGGGCGAATTTGCCACTCAAAAAGTGTGAATATCGTATTTGCAATTTATTCTCTTTAAGAGTCATATTTCACATCCAAATACAAATTAGGGGCAAATTTGCAACTAAAAAAGTGTGAATATCGTATTTGCAACTTATTTTCATTAAGAATCATATTTCACTTCACAATACAAATTAGGGGCAAATTTATCACTCAAAAAGTGTGCATACCGTATTTGCAATTTATTTTCCTGAAGAGTCATATTTCACTTCGAAATACAAATTACGGGCAAATTTGCCACTCAAAAAATGTGAATATCGTATTTGCAATTTATTTTCCTTAAGAGTCATATTTCACATCCAAATACAAATTAGGGGCGAATTTGCTACTCAAAAAGTGTGAATATCGTATTTGCAACTTATTTTCCTTAAGAGTCATATTTCACTTCGAAATACAAATTAGGGGCAAATTTGCCACTCAAAAAGTGTGAAAAATGTATTTGCAATTTATTTTCCTTAAGAGTCATATTTCACATCCAAAAATAAATTAGGGGCGAATTTGCCACTCAAAAAGTGTGAATATCGTATTTGCAACTTATTTTCCTTAAGAGTCATATTTTACTTCGAAATACAAATTAGGGGCAAAATTTGCCACTCAAAAAGTGTGAAAATGGTATTTGCAATTTATTTTCCTTAAGAGTCATATTTCACATCCAAAAATAAATTAGGGGCGAATTTGCCACTCAGAAAGTGTGAATATCGTATTTGCAATTTATTTTCTTTAAGAGTCATATTTCACATCCAAATACAAATTAGGGGCGAATTTGCTACTCAAAAAGTGTGAACATCGTATTTGCAACTTATTTTCCTTAAGAGTCATATTTCACTTCGAAATACAAATTAGGGGCAAATTTGCCACTCAAAAGTGTGAAAATGGTATTTGCAATTTATTTTCCTTAAGAGTCATATTTCACATCCAAAAATAAATTAGGGGCGAATTTGCCACTCAGAAAGTGTGAATATCGTATTTGCAATTTATTTTCTTTAAGAGTCATATTTCACATCCAAATACAAATTAGGGGCGAATTTGCTACTCAAAAAGTGTGAACATCGTATTTGCAACTTATTTTCCTTAAGAGTCATATTTCACTTCGAAATACAAATTAGGGGCAAATTTGCCACTCAAAAGTGTGAATATCGTATTTGCAACTTATTTTCATTAAGAGTCATATTTCACCTCGCAATACAAATTAGGGGCAAATTTGCCACTCAAAAAGTGTGAATATCGTATTTGCAATTTATTTTCCTCAAGAATCATATTTCACATACAAATACAAATTAGGGGCAAATTTGCCACTCAAAAAGTGTGAATATCGAATTTGCAATTTATTTTCCTTAAGAGTCATATTTCACATCCAAATACAAATTATGGGCGAAATTGCCACTCAAAAAGTGTAAATATCGTATTTGCAATTTATTTTCTTTAAGAGTCATATTTTACATCAAAATACAAATTAGGGGCGAATTTGCCACTCAAAAAGTGTGAATATCGTATTTGCAACTTATTTTCATTAAAAGTCATATTTCACTTCGCAATACAAATTAGGGGCAAATTTACCACTCAAAAAGTGTGAATATCGTATTTGCAATTTATTTTCCTTAAGAGTCATATTTCACATCCAAATACAACAAATTAAGGGCAAATTTGCCACTCAAAAAGTGTGAGTATATTTCACATCAAAACACAAATTAGGGGCGAATTTGCCACTCAAAAAGTGTGAATATCGTATTTCCAATTTATTCTCTTTAAGAGTCATATTTCACATCCAAATACAAATTAGGGCAAATTTACCACTCAAAAAGTGTAAATATCGTATTTGCAACTTATTTTCATTAAGAATCATATTTCACTTCGCAATACAAATTAGGGGTGAAATTTACCACTCAAAAAGTGTGAATATCGTATTTGCAATTTATTTTCCTTAAGAGTCATATTTAACATCCAAATACAAATTAGGGGCGAATTTGACACTCAAAAAGTGTGAATATCGTATTTGCAATTTATTTTCCTTAAGAGTCATATTTCACATCCATATACAAATTAAGGGCGAATTTGCCACTCAAAAAGTGTGAATATCGTATTTGCAATTTATTCTCTTTAAGAGTCATATTTCACATCCAAATACAAATTAGGGGCAAATTTGCAACTCAAAAAGTGTGAATATCGTATTTGCAACTTATTTTCATTAAGAATCATATTTCACTTCGCAATACAAATTAGGGGCAAATTTACCACTCAAAAAGTGTGAATATCGTATTTGCAATTTATTTTCCTTAAGAGTCATATTTTACTTCGAAATACAAATCAGAGGCAAATTTGCCACTCAAAAAATGTGAATATCGTATTTACAATTTATTTACCTTAAGTGACATATTTCACATCCAAATACAAATTAGGGGCGAATTTGCCACTCAAAAAGTGTGAATATCGTATTTGCAATTTATTCTCTTTAAGAGTCATATTTCACATCCAAATACAAATTAGGGGCAAATTTGCAACTAAAAAAGTGTGAATATCGTATTTGCAACTTATTTTCATTAAGAATCATATTTCACTTCACAATACAAATTAGGGGCAAATTTATCACTCAAAAAGTGTGCATACCGTATTTGCAATTTATTTTCCTGAAGAGTCATATTTCACTTCGAAATACAAATTACGGGCAAATTTGCCACTCAAAAAATGTGAATATCGTATTTGCAATTTATTTTCCTTAAGAGTCATATTTCACATCCAAATACAAATTAGGGGCGAATTTGCTACTCAAAAAGTGTGAATATCGTATTTGCAACTTATTTTCCTTAAGAGTCATATTTCACTTCGAAATACAAATTAGGGGCAAATTTGCCACTCAAAAAGTGTGAAAAATGTATTTGCAATTTATTTTCCTTAAGAGTCATATTTCACATCCAAAAATAAATTAGGGGCGAATTTGCCACTCAAAAAGTGTGAATATCGTATTTGCAACTTATTTTCCTTAAGAGTCATATTTTACTTCGAAATACAAATTAGGGGCAAAATTTGCCACTCAAAAAGTGTGAAAATGGTATTTGCAATTTATTTTCCTTAAGAGTCATATTTCACATCCAAAAATAAATTAGGGGCGAATTTGCCACTCAGAAAGTGTGAATATCGTATTTGCAATTTATTTTTTTTAAGAGTCATATTTCACATCCAAATACAAATTAGGGGCGAATTTGCTACTCAAAAAGTGTGAACATCGTATTTGCAACTTATTTTCCTTAAGAGTCATATTTCACTTCGAAATACAAATTAGGGGCAAATTTGCCACTCAAAAGTGTGAAAATGGTATTTGCAATTTATTTTCCTTAAGAGTCATATTTCACATCCAAATACAAATTAGGGGCGAATTTACCACTCAAAAAGTGTAAATATCGTATTTGCAATTTATTTTCCTCAAGAATCATATTTCACATCCAAATACCACAAATTAGGGGCAAATTTGCCACTCAAAAAGTGTGAATATCTTATTTACAATTTATTTTCTTTAAGAGTCATATTTCACATCCAAATAAAAATTAGGGGCAAATTTACCACTCAAAAAGTGTAAATATCGTATTTGCAATTTATTTTTCTTAAGAGTCATATTTAACATCCAAATACAAATTAGGGGCGAATTTGACACTCAACAAGTGTGAATATCGTATTTGCAATTTATTTTCCTTAAGAGTCATATTTCACATCCATATACAAATTAAGGGCGAATTTGCCACTCAAAAAGTGTGAATATCGTATTTGCAATTTATTCTCTTTAAGAGTCATATTTCACATCCAAATACAAATTAGGGGCAAATTTGCAACTCAAAAAGTGTGAATATCGTATTTGCAACTTATTTTCATTAAGAATCATATTTCACTTCGCAATACAAATTAGGGGCAAATTTACCACTCAAAAAGTATGAATATCGTATTTGCAATTTATTTTCCTTAAGAGTCATATTTTACTTCGAAATACAAATCAGAGGCAAATTTGCCACTCAAAAAATGTGAATATCGTATTTACAATTTATTTACCTTAAGTGACATATTTCACATCCAAATACAAATTAGGGGCGAATTTGCCACTCAAAAAGTGTGAATATCGTATTTGCAATTTATTCTCTTTAAGAGTCATATTTCACATCCAAATACAAATTAGGGGCAAATTTGCAACTAAAAAAGTGTGAATATCGTATTTGCAACTTATTTTCATTAAGAATCATATTTCACTTCGCAATACAAATTAGGGGCAAATTTACCACTCAAAAAGTGTGAATATCGTATTTGCAATTTATTTTCCTTAAGAGTCATATTTTACTTCGAAATACAAATCAGAGGCAAATTTGCCACTCAAAAAATGTGAATATCGTATTTACAATTTATTTACCTTAAGTGACATATTTCACATCCAAATACAAATTAGGGGCGAATTTGCCACTCAAAAAGTGTGAATATCGTATTTGCAATTTATTCTCTTTAAGAGTCATATTTCACATCCAAATACAAATTAGGGGCAAATTTGCAACTAAAAAAGTGTGAATATCGTATTTTCAACTTATTTTCATTAAGAATCATATTTCACTTCACAATACAAATTAGGGGCAAATTTACCACTCAAAAAGTGTGCATACCGTATTTGCAATTTATTTTCCTGAAGAGTCATATTTCACTTCGAAATACAAATTACGGGCAAATTTGCCACTCAAAAAATGTGAATATCGTATTTGCAATTTATTTTCCTTAAGAGTCATATTTCACATCCAAATACAAATTAGGGGCGAATTTGCTACTCAAAAAGTGTGAATATCGTATTTGCAACTTATTTTCCTTAAGAGTCATATTTCACTTCGAAATACAAATTAGGGGCAAATTTGCCACTCAAAAAGTGTGAAAATGGTATTTCAATTTATTTTCCTTAAGTGTCATATTTCACATCCAAAAATAAATTAGGGGCGAATTTGCCACTCAAAAAGTGTGAATATCGTATTTGCAACTTATTTTCCTTAAGAGTCATATTTCACTTCGAAATACAAATTAGGGGCAAAATTTGCCACTCAAAAAGTGTGAAAATGGTATTTGCAATTTATTTTCCCTAAGAGTCATATTTCACATCCAAAAATAAATTAGGGGCGAATTTGCCACTCAGAAAGTGTGAATATCGTATTTGCAATTTATTTTCTTTAAGAGTCATATTTCACATCCAAATACAAATTAGGGGCGAATTTGCTACTCAAAACGTGTGAACATCGTATTTGCAACTTATTTTCCTTAAGAGTCATATTTCACTTCGAAATACAAATTAGGGGCAAATTTGCCACTCAAAAGTGTGAATATCGTATTTGCAACTTATTTTCATTAAGAGTCATATTTCACCTCGCAATACAAATTAGGGGCAAATTTGCCACTAAAAAAGTGTGAATATCGTATTTGCAATTTATTTTCCTCAAGAATCATATTTCACATACAAATACAAATTAGGGGCAAATTTGCCACTCAAAAAGTGTGAATATCGCATTTGCAATTTATTTTCCTTAAGAGTCATATTTCACATCCAAATACAAATTAGGGGCGAAATTGCCACTCAAAAAGTGTAAATATCGTATTTGCAATTTATTTTCTTTAAGAGTCATATTTCACATCAAAATACAAATTAGGGGCGACTTTGCCACTCAAAAAGTGTGAATATAGTATTTGCAACTTATTTTCATTAAAAGTCATATTTCACTTCGCAATACAAATTAGGGGCAAATTTACCACTCAAAAAGTGTGAATATCGTATTTGCAATTTATTTTCCTTAAGAGTCATATTTCACATCCAAATACAACAAATTAGGGGCAAATTTGCCACTCAAAAAGTGTGAGTATCGTATTTGCAATTTATTTTACTAAAGAGTCATATTTCACATCAAAACACAAATTAGGGGCGAATTTTCCACTCAAAAAGTGTGAATATCGTATTTCCAATTTATTCTCTTTAAGAGTCATATTTCACATCCAAATACAAATTAGGGGCAAATTTACCACTCAAAAAGTGTAAATATCGTATTTGCAACTTATTTTTCTTAAGAGTCATATTTAACATCCAAATACAAATTAGGGGCGAATTTGACACTCAAAAAGTGTGAATATCGTATTTGCAATTTATTTTCCTTAAGAGTCATATTTCACATCCATATACAAATTAAGGGCGAATTTGCCACTCAAAAAGTGTGAATATCGTATTTGCAATTTATTCTCTTTAAGAGTCATATTTCACATCCAAATACAAATTAGGGGCAAATTTGCAACTCAAAAAGTGTGAATATCGTATTTTCAACTTATTTTCATTAAGAATCATATTTCACTTCGCAATACAAATTAGGGGCAAATTTGCCACTCAAAAAATGTGAATATCGTATTTGCAATTTATTTTCCTTAAGAGTGATATTTTACTTCGAAATACAAATCAGAGGCAAATTTGCCACTCAAAAAATGTGAATATCGTATTTACAATTTATTTACCTTAAGTGACATATTTCACATCCAAATACAAATTAGGGGCGAATTTGCCACTCAAAAAGTGTGAATATCGTATTTGCAATTTATTCTCTTTAAGAGTCATATTTCACATCCAAATACAAATTAGGGGCAAATTTGCAACTAAAAAAGTGTGAATATCGTATTTGCAACTTATTTTCATTAAGAATCATATTTCACTTCACAATACAAATTAGGGGCAAATTTACCACTAAAAAAGTGTGCATACCGTATTTGCAATTTATTTTCCTGAAGAGTCATATTTCACTTCGAAATACAAATTACGGGCAAATTTGCCACTCAAAAAATGTGAATATCGTATTTGCAATTTATTTTCCTTAAGAGTCATATTTCACATCCAAATACAAATTAGGGGCGAATTTGCTACTCAAAAAGTGTGAATATCGTATTTGCAACTTATTTTCCTTAAGAGTCATATTTCACTTCGAAATACAAATTAGGGGCAAATTTGCCACTCAAAAAGTGTGAAAAATGTATTTGCAATTTATTTTCCTTAAGAGTCATATTTCACATCCAAAAATAAATTAGGGGCGAATTTGCCACTCAAAAAGTGTGAATATCGTATTTGCAACTTATTTTCCTTAAGAGTCATATTTCACTTCGAAATACAAATTAGGGGCAAGATTTGCCACTCAAAAAGTGTGAAAATGGTATTTGCAATTTATTTTCCTTAAGAGTCATATTTCACATCCAAAAATAAATTAGGGGCGAATTTGCCACTCAGAAAGTGTGAATATCGTATTTGCAATTTATTTTCTTTAAGAGTCATATTTCACATCCAAATACAAATTAGGGGCGAATTTGCTACTCAAAAAGTGTGAACATCGTATTTGCAACTTATTTTCCTTAAGGGTCATATTTCACTTCGAAATACAAATTAGGGGCAAATTTGCCACTCAAAAGTGTGAATATCGTATTTGCAACTTATTTTCATTAAGAGTCATATTTCACCTCGCAATACAAATTAGGGGCAAATTTGCCACTCAAAAAGTGTGAATATCGTATTTGCAATTTATTTTCCTCAAGAATCATATTTCACATACAAATACAAATTAGGGGCAAATTTGCCACTCAAAAAGTGTGAATATCGTATTTGCAATTTATTTTCCTTAAGAGTCATATTTCACATCCAAATACAAATTAGGGGCGAAATTGCCACTCAAAAAGTGTAAATATCGTATTTGCAATTTATTTTCTTTAAGAGTCATATTTCACATCAAAATACAAATTAGGGGCGAATTTGCCACTCAAAAAGTGTGAATATCGTATTTGCAACTTATTTTCATTAAAAGTCATATTTCACTTCGCAATACAAATTAGGGGCAAATTTACCACTCAAAAAGTGTGAATATCGTATTTGCAATTTATTTTCCTTAAGAGTCATATTTCACATCCAAATACAACAAATTAGGGGCAAATTTGACACTCAAAAAGTGTGAGTATCGTATTTGCAATTTATTTTACTTAAGAGTCATATTTCACATCAAAACACAAATTAGGGGCGAATTTGCCACTCAAAAAGTGTGAATATCGTATTTCCAATTTATTCTCTTTAAGAGTCATATTTCACATCCAAATACAAATTAGGGGTAAATTTACCACTCAAAAAGTGTAAATATTGTATTTGCAACTTATTTTTCTTAAGAGTCATATTTAACATCCAAATACAAATTAGGGGCGAATTTGACACTCAAAAAGTGTAAATATCGTATTTGCAATTTATTTTCCTTAAGAGTCATATTTCACATCCATATACAAATTAAGGGCGAATTTGCCACTCAAAAAGTGTGAATATCGTATTTGCAATTTATTCTCTTTAAGAGTCATATTTCACATCCAAATACAAATTAGGGGCAAATTTGCAACTCAAAAAGTGTGAATATCGTATTTGCAACTTATTTTCATTAAGAATCATATTTCACTTCGCAATACAATTTAGGGGCAAATTTGCCACTCAAAAAATGTGAATATCGTATTTGCAATTTATTTTCCTTAAGAGTCATATTTTACTTCGAAATACAAATCAGAGGCAAATTTGCCACTAAAAAAATGTGAATATCGTATTTACAATTTATTTACCTTAAGTGACATATTTCACATCCAAATACAAATTAGGGGCGAATTTGCCACTCAAAAAGTGTGAATATCGTATTTGCAATTTATTCTCTTTAAGAGTCATATTTCACATCCAAATACAAATTAGGGGCAAATTTGCAACTAAAAAAGTGTGAATATCGTATTTGCAACTTATTTTCATTAAGAATCATATTTCACTTCACAATACAAATTAGGGGCAAATTTACCACTCAAAAAGTGTGAAAAATGTATTTGCAATTTATTTTCATGAAGAGTCATATTTCACATCCAAAAATAAATTATGGGCGAATTTGCCACTCAAAAAGTGTGAATATCGTATTTGCAACTTATTTTCCTTAAGAGTCATATTTCACTTCGAAATACAAATTAGGGGCAAAATTTGCCACTCAAAAAGTGTGAAAATGGTATTTGCAATTTATTTTCCTTAAGAGTCATATTTCACATCCAAAAATAAATTAGGGGCGAATTTGCCACTCAGAAAGTGTGAATATCGTATTTGCAATTTATTTTCTTTAAGAGTCATATTTCACATCCAAATACAAATTAGGGGCGAATTTGCTACTCAAAAAGTGTGAACATCGTATTTGCAACTTATTTTCCTTAAGAGTCATATTTCACTTCGAAATACAAATTAGGGGCAAATTTGCCACTCAAAAGTGTGAATATCGTATTTACAACTTATTTTCATTAAGAGTCATATTTCACCTCGCAATACAAATTAGGGGCAAATTTTCCACTCAAAAAGTGTGAATATCGTATTTGCAATTTATTTTCCTCAAGAATCATATTTCACATACAAATACAAATTAGGGGCAAATTTACCACTCAAAAAGTGTGAATATCGTATTTGCAATTTATTTTCCTTTAGAGTCATATTTCACATCCAAATAGAAATTAGGGGCGAAATTGCCACTCAAAAAGTGTAAATATAGTATTTGCAATTTATTTTCTTTAAGAGTCATATTTCACATCAAAATACAACAAATTAGGGGCAAATTTACAACTCAAAAAGTGTGAATATCGTATTTGCAATTTATTTTCCTTAAGAGTCATATTTCACATCCAAATACAACAAATTAGGGGCAAATTTACCACTCAAAAAGTGTGAATATCGTATTTGCAATTTATTTTCCTTAAGAGTCATATTTCACATACAAATACAACAAATTAGGGTCAAATTTGCCACTCAAAAAGTGTGAGTATCGTATTTGCAATTTATTTTCCTTAAGAGTCATATTTCACATCAAAACACAAATTAGGGGCGAATTTGCCACTCAAAAAGTGTGAATATCGTATTTCCAATTTATTCTCTTTAAGAGTCATATTTCACATCCAAATACAAATTAGGGGCAAATTTACCACTCAAAAAGTGTAAATATCGTATTTGCAACTTATTTTCATTAAGAATCATATTTCACTTCGCAATACAAATTAGGGGCAAATTTACCACTCAAAAAGTGTGAATATCGTATTTGCAATTTATTTTCCTTAAGAGTCATATTTCACTTCGAAATACAAATTAGGGGCAAATTTGCCACTCAAAAAATGTGAATATCGTATTTGCAATTTATTTTCCTTAAGAGTTATATTTCACATCCAAATACAAATTAGGGGCGAATTTGCTACTCAAAAAGTGTGAATATCGTATTTGAAAAATATTTTCCTTAAGAGTCATATTTCACTTCGAAATACAAATTAGGGGCGAATTGCCACTCAAAAAGTGTGAAAATGGTATTTGCAATTTATTTTCCTTATGATTCATATTTCACATCCAAATACAAATTAGGGGCGAATTTGCCCACTCAAAAAGTGTGAATATCGTATTTGCAATTTCTTTTTCTTAAGAGTCATATTTCACATTCAAATACAAATTAGGGGCGAATTTGCCACTCAAAAAGTGTGAATATCGTATTTGCAACTTATTTTCGTTTCACATCCAAATACTAATTAGAGGCAAATTTGCCACTCAAAAAGTGTAAATACCGTATTTGCAATTTATTTTCCTTAAGAGTCATATTTCACATCCAGATACAAATTATGGGCGAATTTGCCACTCAAAAAGTGTGAATATCGTATTTGCAATTTATTTTCATTAAGAGTCATATTTCACATCCAAATACAAATTAGGGGCAAATTTGCAACTCAAAAAGTGTGAATATCGTATTTGCAATTTATTTTCATTAAGAGTCATATTTCAAATCCAAATACAAATTAGGGGCACATTTGCAACTCCAAAAGTGTGAATATCGTATTTGCAACTTATTTTCATTAAGAGTCATATTTCACTTCGAAATACAAATTAGGGGCAAATTTACCACTCAAAAAGTGTGAATATCGTATTTGCAATTTATTTTCCTTAAAAGTTATATTTCACATCCAAATACCACAAATTAGGGGCAAATTTGCCACTCAAAAAGTGGGAATATCGTATTTGCAATTTATTTTCCTTAAGAGTCATATTTCACATTCAAATACAAATTAGGGGCGAATTTACCACTCAAAAAGTGTGAATATCGTATTTGCAATTTATTCTCTTTAAGAGTCATATTTCACATCCAAATACAAATTAGGGGCAAATTTGCAACTCAAAAAGTGTGAATATCATTTTTGCAACTTATTTTCATTAAGAATCATATTTCACTTCGCAATACAAATTAGGGGCAAATTTACCACTCAAAAAGTGTGAATATCGTATTTGCAATTTATTTTCCTTAAGAGTCATATTTTACTTCAAAATACAAATCCGGGGCAAATTTGCCACTCAAAAAATGTGAATATCGTATTTACAATTTATTTTCC
The DNA here is from genome assembly GCA_949592205.1 of Helichrysum umbraculigerum. NCBI lineage: Eukaryota > Viridiplantae > Streptophyta > Magnoliopsida > Asterales > Asteraceae > Helichrysum > Helichrysum umbraculigerum. The sequence goes on from CATIUR010000001.1 coordinate 101,568,280, forward strand.
TTAAGTGTCATATTTCACATCCAAATACAAATTATGGGCGAATTTGCTACTCAAAAAGTGTTAATATCGTATTTGTAAATTATTTTTCTTAAGAGTCATATTTCACTTCGAAATACAAATTAGGGGCGAATTTGCCACTCAAAAAGTGTGAAAATGGTATTTGTAATTTATTTTCCTTAAGAGTCATATTTCACATCCATATACAAATTAGGTGCGAATTTACCACTCAAAAAGTGTAAATATCGTATTTGCAATTTATTTTCTTTAAGAGTCAAATTTCACATCCACATACCACAAATTAGGGTCAAATTTGCCACTCAAAAAGTGTGAATATCGTATTTGAAATTTATTTTCTTTAAGAGTCATATGTCACATCCAAATACAAATTAGGGGCAAATTTACCACTCAAAAACTGTAAATATCGTATTTGCAATTTATTTTTCTTAAGAATCATATTTCACATTCAAATACAAATTAGGGGCGAATTTGCCACTCAAAAAGTGTGAATATCGTATTTGCAACTTATTTTCCTTAAGTGTCATATTTAACATCCAAATACAAATTAGGGGCGAATTTGCCACTCAAAAAGTGTGAATATCGTATTTGCAATTTATTTTCCTTAAGAGTCATATTTCACATCCATATACAAATTAAGGGCGAATTTGCCACTCAAAAAGTGTGAATATCGTATTTGCAATTTATTCTCTTTAAGAGTCATATTTCACATCCAAATACAAATTAGGGGCAAATTTGCAACTCAAAAAGTGTGAATATCGTATTTTCAACTTATTTTCATTAAGAATCATATTTCACTTCGCAATACAATTTAGGGGCAAATTTACCACTCAAAAAGTGTGAATATCGTATTTGCAATTTATTTTCCTTAAGAGTCATATTTTACTTCGAAATACAAATCAGGGGCAAATTTGCCACTCAAAAAATGTGAATATCGTATTTACAATTTATTTTCCTTAAGTGACATATTTCACATCCAAATACAAATTAGGGGCGAATTTGCCACTCAAAAAGTGTGAATATCGTATTTGCAATTTATTCTCTTTAAGAGTCATATTTCACATCCAAATACAACAAATTAGGGGCAAATTTGCAACTAAAAAAGTGTGAATATCGTATTTGCAACTTATTTTCATTAAGAATCATATTTCACTTCACAATACAAATTAGGGGCAAATTTACCACTCAAAAAGTGTGAAAAATGTATTTGCAATTTATTTTCCTGAAGAGTCATATTTCACATCCAAAAATAAATTATGGGCGAATTTGCCACTCAAAAAGTGTGAATATCGTATTTGCAACTTATTTTCCTTAAGAGTCATATTTCACTTCGAAATACAAATTATGGGCAAAATTTGCCACTCAAAAAGTGTGAAAATGGTATTTGCAATTTATTTTCCTTAAGAGTCATATTTCACATCCAAAAATAAATTAGGGGCGAATTTGCCACTCAGAAAGTGTGAATATCGTATTTGCAATTTATTTTCTTTAAGAGTCATATTTCACATCCAAATACAAATTAGGGGCGAATTTGCTACTCAAAAAGTGTGAACATCGTATTTGCAACTTATTTTCCTTAAGAGTCATATTTCACTTCGAAATACAAATTAGGGGCAAATTTGCCACTCAAAAGTGTGAATATCGTATTTGCAACTTATTTTCATTAAGAGTCATATTTCACCTCGCAATACAAATTAGGGGCAAATTTGCCACTCAAAAAGTGTGAATATCGTATTTGCAATTTATTTTCCTCAAGAATCATATTTCACATACAAATACAAATTAGGGGCAAATTTACCACTCAAAAAGTGTGAATATCGTATTTGCAATTTATTTTCCTTTAGAGTCATATTTCACATCCAAATAGAAATTAGGGGCGAAATTGCCACTCAAAAAGTGTAAATATAGTATTTGCAATTTATTTTCTTTAAGAGTCATATTTCACATCAAAATACAACAAATTAGGGGCAAATTTACCGCTCAAAAAGTGTGAATATCGTATTTGCAATTTATTTTCCTTAAGAGTCATATTACACATCCAAATACAACAAATTAGGGGCAAATTTACCACTCAAAAAGTGTGAATATCGTATTTGCAATTTATTTTCCTTAAGAGTCATATTTCACATCCAAATACAACAAATTAGGGTCAAATTTGCCACTCAAAAAGTGTGAGTATCGTATTTGCAATTTATTTTCCTTAAGAGTCATATTTCACATCAAAACACAAATTAGGGGCGAATTTGCTACTCAAAAAGTGTGAATATCGTATTTCCAATTTATTCTCTTTAAGAGTCATATTTCACATCCAAATACAAATTAGGGGCAAATTTACCACTCAAAAAGTGTAAATATCGTATTTGCAACTTATTTTCATTAAGAATCATATTTCACTTCGCAATACAAATTAGGGGCAAATTTACCACTCAAAAGGTGTGAATATCGTATTTGCAATTTATTTTCCTTAAGAGTCATATTTCACTTCGAAATACAAATTAGGGGCAAATTTGCCACTCAAAAAATGTGAATATCGTATTTGCAATTTATTTTCCTTAAGAGTCATATTTCACATCCAAATACAAATTAGGGGCGAATTTGCTACTCAAAAAGTGTGAATATCGTATTTGAAAAATATTTTCCTTAAGAGTCATATTTCACTTCGAAATACAAATTAGGGGCGAATTGCCACTCAAAAAGTTTGAAAATGGTATTTGCAATTTATTTTCCTTATGAGTCATATTTCACATCCAAATACAAATTAGGGGCGAATTTGCCCACTCAAAAAGTGTGAATATCGTATTTGCAATTTCTTTTTCTTAAGAGTCATATTTCACATTCAAATACAAATTAGGGGCGAATTTGCCACTCAAAAAGTGTGAATATCGTATTTGCAACTTATTTTCGTTTCACATCCAAATAATAATTAGAGGCAAATTTGCCACTCAAAAAGTGTAAGTACCGTATTTGCAATTTATTTTCCTTAAGAGTCATATTTCACATCCAGATACAAATTATGGGCGAATTTGCCACTCAAAAAGTGTGAATATCGTATTTGCAATTTATTTTCATTAAGAGTCATATTTCACATCCAAATACAAATTAGGGGCAAATTTGCAACTCAAAAAGTGTGAATATCGTATTTGCAATTTATTTTCATTCAAATCCAAATACAAATTAGGGGCACATTTGCAACTCCAAAAGTGTGAATATCGTATTTGCAACTTATTTTCATTAAGAGTCATATTTCACTTCGAAATACAAATTAGGGCAAATTTACCACTCAAAAAGTGTGAATATCGTATTTGCAATTTATTTTCCTTAAAAGTTATATTTCACATCCAAATACCACAAATTAGGGGCAAATTTGCCACTCAAAAAGTGGGAATATCGTATTTGCAATTTATTTTCCTTAAGAGTCATATTTCACATTCAAATACAAATTAGGGGCGAATTTACCACTCAAAAAGTGTGAATATCGTATTTGCAATTTATTCTCTTTAAGAGTCATATTTCACATCCAAATACAAATTAGGGGCAAATTTGCAACTCAAAAAGTGTGAATATCGTTTTTGCAACTTATTTTCATTAAGAATCATATTTCACTTCGCAATACAAATTAGGGGCAAATTTACCACTCAAAAAGTGTGAATATCGTATTTGCAATTTATTTTCCTTAAGAGTCATATTTTACTTCGAAATACAAATCCGGGGCAAATTTGCCACTCAAAAAATGTGAATATCGTATTTACAATTTATTTTCCTTAAGTGTCATATTTCACATCCAAATACAAATTATGGGCGAATTTGCTACTCAAAAAGTGTTAATATCGTATTTGTAAATTATTTTTCTTAAGAGTCATATTTCACTTCGAAATACAAATTAGGGGCGAATTTGCCACTCAAAAAGTGTGAAAATGGTATTTGTAATTTATTTTCCTTAAGAGTCATATTTCACATCCATATACAAATTAGGTGCGAATTTACCACTCAAAAAGTGTAAATATCGTATTTGCAATTTATTTTCTTTAAGAGTCAAATTTCACATCCACATACCACAAATTAGGGTCAAATTTGCCACTCAAAAAGTGTGAATATCGTATTTGAAATTTATTTTCTTTAAGAGTCATATGTCACATCCAAATACAAATTAGGGGCAAATTTACCACTCAAAAACTGTAAATATCGTATTTGCAATTTATTTTTCTTAAGAGTCATATTTCACATTCAAATACAAATTAGGGGCGAATTTGCCACTCAAAAAGTGTGAATATCGTATTTGCAACTTATTTTCGTTTCACATCCAAATACTAATTAGAGGCAAATTTGCCACTCAAAAAGTGTAAATACCGTATTTGCAATTTATTTTCCTTAAGAGTCATATTTCACATCCAGATACAAATTATGGGCGAATTTGCCACTCAAAAAGTGTGAATATCGTATTTGCAATTTATTTTCATTAAGAGTCATATTTCACATCCAAATACAAATTAGGGGCAAATTTGTAACTCAAAAAGTGTGAATATCGTATTTGCAATTTATTTTCATTCAAATCCAAATACAAATTAGGGGCACATTTGCAACTCCAAAAGTGTGAATATCGTATTTGCAACTTATTTTCATTAAGAGTCATATTTCACTTCGAAATACAAATTAGGGCAAATTTACCACTCAAAAAGTGTGAATATCGTATTTGCAATTTATTTTCCTTAAAAGTTATATTTCACATCCAAATACCACAAATTAGGGGCAAATTTGCCACTCAAAAAGTGGGAATATCGTATTTGCAATTTATTTTCCTTAAGAGTCATATTTCACATTCAAATACAAATTAGGGGCGAATTTACCACTCAAAAAGTGTGAATATCGTATTTGCAATTTATTCTCTTTAAGAGTCATATTTCACATCCAAATACAAATTAGGGGCAAATTTGCAACTCAAAAAGTGTGAATATCGTTTTTGCAACTTATTTTCATTAAGAATCATATTTCACTTCGCAATACAAATTAGGGGCAAATTTACCACTCAAAAAGTGTGAATATCGTATTTGCAATTTATTTTCCTTAAGAGTCATATTTTACTTCGAAATACAAATCCGGGGCAAATTTGCCACTCAAAAAATGTGAATATCGTATTTACAATTTATTTTCCTTAAGTGTCATATTTCACATCCAAATACAAATTATGGGCGAATTTGCTACTCAAAAAGTGTTAATATCGTATTTGTAAATTATTTTTCTTAAGAGTCATATTTCACTTCGAAATACAAATTAGGGGCGAATTTGCCACTCAAAAAGTGTGAAAATGGTATTTGTAATTTATTTTCCTTAAGAGTCATATTTCACATCCATATACAAATTAGGTGCGAATTTACCACTCAAAAATTGTAAATATCGTATTTGCAATTTATTTTCTTTAAGAGTCAAATTTCACATCCACATACCACAAATTAGGGTCAAATTTGCCACTCAAAAAGTGTGAATATCGTATTTGAAATTTATTTTCTTTAAGAGTCATATGTCACATCCAAATACAAATTAGGGGCAAATTTACCACTCAAAAACTGTAAATATCGTATTTGCAATTTATTTTTCTTAAGAGTCATATTTCACATTCAAATACAAATTAGGGGCGAATTTGCCACTCAAAAAGTGTGAATATCGTATTTGCAACTTATTTTCCTTAAGTGTCATATTTAACATCCAAATACAAATTAGGGGCGAATTTGCCACTCAAAAAGTGTGAATATCGTATTTGCAATTTATTTTCCTTAAGAGTCATATTTCACATCCATATACAAATTAAGGGCGAATTTGCCACTCAAAAAGTGTGAATATCGTATTTGCAATTTATTCTCTTTAAGAGTCATATTTCACATCCAAATACAAATTAGGGGCAAATTTGCAACTCAAAAAGTGTGAATATCGTATTTTCAACTTATTTTCATTAAGAATCATATTTCACTTCGCAATACAATTTAGGGGCAAATTTACCACTCAAAAAGTGTGAATATCGTATTTGCAATTTATTTTCCTTAAGAGTCATATTTTACTTCGAAATACAAATCAGGGGCAAATTTGCCACTCAAAAAATGTGAATATCGTATTTACAATTTATTTTCCTTAAGTGACATATTTCACATCCAAATACAAATTAGGGGCGAATTTGCCACTCAAAAAGTGTAAATATCGTATTTGCAATTTATTCTCTTTAAGAGTCATATTTCACATCCAAATACAAATTAGGGGCAAATTTGCAACTAAAAAAGTGTGAATATCGTATTTGCAACTTATTTTCATTAAGAATCATATTTCACTTCACAATACAAATTAGGGGCAAATTTACCACTCAAAAAGTGTGAAAAATGTATTTGCAATTTATTTTCCTGAAGAGTCATATTTCACATCCAAAAATAAATTATGGGCGAATTTGCCACTCAAAAAGTGTGAATATCGTATTTGCAACTTATTTTCCTTAAGAGTCATATTTCACTTCGAAATACAAATTAGGGGCAAAATTTGCCACTCAAAAAGTGTGAAAATGGTATTTGCAATTTATTTTCCTTAAGAGTCATATTTCACATCCAAAAATAAATTAGGGGCGAATTTGCCACTCAGAAAGTGTGAATATCGTATTTGCAATTTATTTTCTTTAAGAGTCATATTTCACATCCAAATACAAATTAGGGGCGAATTTGCTACTCAAAAAGTGTGAACATCGTATTTGCAACTTATTTTCCTGAAGAGTCATATTTCACTTCGAAATACAAATTAGGGGCAAATTTGCCACTCAAAAGTGTGAATATCGTATTTGCAACTTATTTTCATTAAGAGTCATATTTCACCTCGCAATACAAATTAGGGGCAAATTTGCCACTCAAAAAGTGTGAATATCGTATTTGCAATTTATTTTCCTCAAGAATCATATTTCACATACAAATACAAATTAGGGGCAAATTTACCACTCAAAAAGTGTGAATATCGTATTTGCAATTTATTTTCCTTTAGAGTCATATTTCACATCCAAATAGAAATTAGGGGCGAAATTGCCACTCAAAAAGTGTAAATATAGTATTTGCAATTTATTTTCTTTAAGAGTCATATTTCACATCAAAATACAACAAATTAGGGGCAAATTTACCACACAAAAAGTGTGAATATCGTATTTGCAATTTATTTTCCTTAAGAGTCATATTTCACATCCAAATACAACAAATTAGGGGCAAATTTACCACTCAAAAAGTGTGAATATCGTATTTGCAATTTATTTTCCTTAAGAGTCATATTTCACATCCAAATACAACAAATTAGGGTCAAATTTGCCACTCAAAAAGTGTGAGTATCGTATTTGCAATTTATTTTCCTTAAGAGTCATATTTCACATCAAAACACAAATTAGGGGCGAATTTGCCACTCAAAAAGTGTGAATATCGTATTTCCAATTTATTCTCTTTAAGAGTCATATTTCACATCCAAATACAAATTAGGGGCAAATTTACCACTCAAAAAGTGTAAATATCGTATTTGCAACTTATTTTCATTAAGAATCATATTTCACTTCGCAATACAAATTAGGGGCAAATTTACCACTCAAAAAGTGTGAATATCGTATTTGCAATTTATTTTCCTTAAGAGTCATATTTCACTTCGAAATACAAATTAGGGGTAAATTTGCCACTCAAAAAATGTGAATATCGTATTTGCAATTTATTTTCCTTAAGAGTCATATTTCACATCCAAATACAAATTAGGGGCGAATTTGCTACTCAAAAAGTGTGAATATCGTATTTGAAAAATATTTTCCTTAAGAGTCATATTTCACTTCGAAATACAAATTAGGGGCGAATTGCCACTCAAAAAGTGTGAAAATGGTATTTGCAATTTATTTTCCTTATGAGTCATATTTCACATCCAAATACAAATTAGGGGCGAATTTGCCCACTCAAAAAGTGTGAATATCGTATTTGCAATTTCTTTTTCTTAAGAGTCATATTTCACATTCAAATACAAATTAGGGGCGAATTTGCCACTCAAAAAGTGTGAATATCGTATTTGCAACTTATTTTCGTTTCACATCCAAATACTAATTAGAGGCAAATTTGCCACTCAAAAAGTGTAAATACCGTATTTGCAATTTATTTTCCTTAAGAGTCATATTTCACATCCAGATACAAATTATGGGCGAATTTGCCACTCAAAAAGTGTGAATATCGTATTTGCAATTTATTTTCATTAAGAGTCATATTTTACATCCAAATACAAATTAGGGGCAAATTTGCAACTCAAAAAGTGTGAATATCGTATTTGCAATTTATTTTCATTAAGAGTCATATTTCAAATCCAAATACAAATTAGGGGCACATTTGCAACTCCAAAAGTGTGAATATCGTATTTGCAACTTATTTTCATTAAGAGTCATATTTCACTTCGAAATACAAATTAGGGGCAAATTTACCACTCAAAAAGTGTGAATATCTTATTTGCAATTTATTTTCCTTAAAAGTTATATTTCACATCCAAATACCACAAATTAGGGGCAAATTTGCCACTCAAAAAGTGGGAATATCGTATTTGCAATTTATTTTCCTTAAGAGTCATATTTCACATTCAAATACAAATTAGGGGCGAATTTACCACTCAAAAAGTGTGAATATCGTATTTGCAATTTATTCTCTTTAAGAGTCATATTTCACATCCAAATACAAATTAGGGGCAAATTTGCAACTCAAAAAGTGTGAATATCGTTTTTGCAACTTATTTTCATTAAGAATCATATTTCACTTCGCAATACAAATTAGGGGCAAATTTACAACTCAAAAAGTGTGAATATCGAATTTGCAATTTATTTTCCTTAAGAGTCATATTTTACTTCGAAATACAAATCCGGGGCAAATTTGCCACTCAAAAAATGTGAATATCGTATTTACAATTTATTTTCCTTAAGTGTCATATTTCACATCCAAATACAAATTATGGGCGAATTTGCTACTCAAAAAGTGTTAATATCGTATTTGTAAATTATTTTTCTTAAGAGTCATATTTCACTTCGAAATACAAATTAGGGGCGAATTTGCCACTCAAAAAGTGTGAAAATGGTATTTGTAATTTATTTTCCTTAAGAGTCATATTTCACATCCATATACAAATTAGGTGCGAATTTACCACTCAAAAAGTGTAAATATCGTATTTGCAATTTATTTTATTTAAGAGTCAAATTTCACATCCACATACCACAAATTAGGGTCAAATTTGCCACTCAAAAAGTGTGAATATCGTATTTGAAATTTATTTTCTTTAAGAGTCATATGTCACATCCAAATACAAATTAGGGGCAAATTTACCACTCAAAAACTGTAAATATCGTATTTGCAATTTATTTTTCTTAAGAGTCATATTTCACATTCAAATACAAATTAGGGGCGAATTTGCCACTCAAAAAGTGTGAATATCGTATTTGCAACTTATTTTCCTTAAGTGTCATATTTAACATCCAAATACAAATTAGGGGCGAATTTGCCACTCAAAAAGTGTGAATATCGTATTTGAAATTTATTTTCCTTAAGAGTCATATTTCACATCCATATACAAATTAAGGGCGAATTTGCCACTCAAAAAGTGTGAATATCGTATTTGCAATTTATTCTCTTTAAGAGTCATATTTCACATCCAAATACAAATTAGGGGCAAATTTGCAACTCAAAAAGTGTGAATATCGTATTTTCAACTTATTTTCATTAAGAATCATATTTCACTTCGCAATACAATTTAGGGGCAAATTTACCACTCAAAAAGTGTGAATATCGTATTTGCAATTTATTTTCCTTAAGAGTCATATTTTACTTCGAAATACAAATCAGGGGCAAATTTGCCACTCAAAAAATGTGAATATCGTATTTACAATTTATTTTCCTTAAGTGACATATTTCACATCCAAATACAAATTAGGGGCGAATTTGCCACTCAAAAAGTGTGAATATCGTATTTGCAATTTATTCTCTTTAAGAGTCATATTTCACATCCAAATACAAATTAGGCGCAAATTTGCAACTAAAAAAGTGTGAATGTCGTATTTGCAACTTATTTTCATTAAGAATCATATTTCACTTCGCAATACAAATTAGGGGCAAATTTATCACTCAAAAAGTGTGAATACCGTATTTGTAATTTATTTTTCCTTAAGAGTCATATTTTACTTCGAAATACAAATCAGGGGCAAATTTGTCACTCAAAAAATGTGAATATCGTATTTACAATTTATTTTCCTTAAGTGTCATATTTCACATCCAAATACAAATTAAGGGCGAATTTGCCACTCAAAAAGTGTGAATATCGTATTTGCAATTTATTCTCTTTAAGAGTCATATTTCATATCCAAATACAAATTAGGGGCGAATTTGCAACTCAAAAAGTGTGAATATCGTATTTGCAACTTATTTCATTAAGAATCATATTTCACTTCGCAATACAAATTAGGGGCAAATTTACCACTCAAAAAGTGTGCATACCGTATTTGCAATTTATTTTCCTGAAGAGTCATATTTCACTTCGAAATACAAATTACGGGCAAATTTGCCACTCAAAAAATGTGAATATCGTATTTGCAATTTATTTTCTTTAAGAGTCATATTTCACATCCAAATACAAATTAGGGGCGAATTTGCTACTCAAAAAGTGTGAATATCGTATTTGCAACTTATTTTCCTTAAGAGTCATATTTCACTTCGAAATACAAATTAGGGGCAAATTTGCCACTCAAAAAGTGTGAAAATGGTATTTGCAATTTATTTTCCTTAAGAGTCATATTTCACATACAAAAATAAATTAGGGGCGAATTTGCCACTCAAAAAGTGTGAATATCGTATTTGCAACTTATTTTCCTTAAGAGTCATATTTCACTTCGAAATACAAATTAGGGGCAAAATTTGCCATTCAAAAAGTGTGAAAATGGTATTTGCAATTTATTTTCCTTAAGAGTCATATTTCACATCCAAAAATAAATTAGGGGCGAATTTGCCACTCAGAAAGTGTGAATATCGTATTTCCAATTTATTTTCTTTAAGAGTCATATTTCACATCCAAATACAAATTAGGGGCGAATTTGTTACTCAAAAAGTGTGAACATCGTATTTGCAACTTATTTTCCTTAAAAGTCATATTTCACTTCGAAATACAAATTAGGGGCAAATTTGCCACTGAAAAAGTGTGAATATCGTATTTGCAACTTATTTTCATTAAGAGTCATATTTCACCTCGCAATACAAATTAGGGGCAAATTTGCCTCTCAAAAAGTGTGAATATCGTATTTGCAATTTATTTTCCTCAAGAATCATATTTCACATACAAATACAAATTAGGGGCAAATTTGCCACTCAAAAAGTGTGAATATCGTATTTGCAATTTATTTTCCTTAAGAGTCATATTTCACATCCAAATACAAATTAGGGGCGAAACTGCCACTCAAAAAGTGTAAATATCGTATTTGCAATTTATTTTCTTTAAGAGTCATATTTCACATCAAAATACAAATTAGGGGCGAATTTGCCACTCAAAAAGTGTGAATATCGTATTTGCAACTTATTTTCATTAAAAGTCATATTTCACTTCGCAATACAAATTATGGGCAAATTTACAACTCAAAAAGTGTGAATATCGTATTTGCAATTTATTTTCCTTAAGAGTCATATTTCACATCCAAATACAACAAATTAGGGGCAAATTTGCCACTCAAAAAGTGTGAGTATCGTATTTGCAATTTATTTTCCTTAAGAATCATATTTCACATCCAAACACAAATTAGGGGCGAATTTGCCACTCAAAAAGTGTGAATATCGTATTTCCAATTTATTCTCTTTAAGAGTCATATTTCACATCCAAATACAAATTAGGGGCAAATTTACCACTCAAAAAGTGTGATTATCGTATTTGCAACTTATTTTCATTAAGAATCATATTTCACTTCGCAATACAAATTAGGGGCAAATTTACCACTCAAAAAGTGTGAATATCGTATTTGCAATTTATTTTCCTTAAGAGTCATATTTCACTTCGAAATACAAATTAGAGGCAAATTTGCCACTAAAAAAATGTGAATATCGTATTTGCAATTTATTTTCCTTAAGAGTCATATTTCACATCCAAATACAAATTCGGGGCGAATTTGCTACTCAAAAAGTGTGAATATCGTATTTGAAAAATATTTTCCTTAAGAGTCATATTTCACTTCGAAATACAAATTAGGGGCGAATTTGCCACTCAAAAAGAGTGAAGATAGTATTTGCAATTTATTTTCCTTATGAGTCATATTTCACATCCAAATACAAATTAGGGGCGAATTTGCCACTCAAAAAGTATGAATATCGTATTTGCAATTTCTTTTTTTTAAGAGTCATATTTCACATTCAAATACAAATTAGGGGTGAATTTGCCACTCAAAAAGTGTGAATATCGTATTTGCAACTTATTTTCATTAAGAGTCATATTTCACATCCAAATACAAATTAGGGGCAAATTTGCAACTCAAAAAGTGTGAATATCGTATTTGCAATTTATTTTCATTAAGAGTCATATTTCAAATCCAAATACAAATTAGGGGCACATTTGCAACTCCAGAAGTGTGAATATCGTATTTGCAACTTATTTTCATTAAGAGTCATATTTCACTTCGAAATACAAATTAGGGGCAAATTTGCCACTCAAAAAGTGTGAATATCGTATTTGCAATTTCTTTTTCTTAAGAGTCATATTTCACATTCAAATACAAATTAGGGGCGAATTTACCACTCAAAAAGTGTGAATATCGTATTTGCAACTTATTTTCCTTAAGAGTCATATTTCACTTCGAAATACAAATTAGGGGCAAATTTGCCACTCAAAAAGTGTGAAAATGGTAATTGCAATTTATTTTCCTTAAGAGTCATATTTCACATCCAAAAATAAATTAGGGGCGAATTTGCCACTCAGAAAGTGTGAATATCGTATTTACGATTTATTTTCTTTAAGAGTCATATTTCACCTCCAAATACAAATTAAGTGCAAATTTGCCCCTCAAAAAGTGTGAATATCGTATTTGTAATTTATTTTTCTTAAGAATCATATTTCACATCCAAATACAAATTAGGGGAAAATTTGCCACTCAAAAAGTGTGAATATCGTATTTGCAACTTATTTTCCTTAAGAGTCATATTTCACTTCGAAATACAAATTAGGGGCAAATTTGCCACTCAAAAAGTGTGAAAATGGTATTTGCAATTTATTTTCCTTAAGAGTCATATTTCACATCCAAAAATAAATTAGGGGCGAATTTGCCACTCAGAAAGTGTGAATATCGTATTTGCGATTTATTTTCTTTAAGAGTCATATTTCACCTCCAAATACAAATTAAGTGCAAATTTGCCCCTCAAAAAGTGTGAATATCGTATTTGTAATTTATTTTTCTTAAGAATCATATTTCACATCCAAATACAAATTAGGGGCAAATTTGCCACTCAAAAAGTGTGAATATCGTATTTGCAACTTATTTTCATTAAGAGTCATATTTCACCTCGCAATACAAATTAGGGGCAAATTTGCCACTCAAAAAGTGTGAATATCGTATTTGCAATTTATTTTCCTCAAGAATCATATTTCACATACAAATACAAATTAGGGGCAAATTTGCCACTCAAAAAGTGTGAATATCGTATTTGCAACTTATTTTCCTTAAGAGTCATATTTCACTTCGAAATACAAATTAGGGGCAAATTTGCCATTCAAAAAGTGTGAAAATGGTATTTGCAATTTATTTTCCTTAAGAGTCATATTTCACATCCAAATTCAAATTAGGGGCGAATTTGCCAATCAGAAAGTGTGAATATCGTATTTGCAATTTATTTTCTTTAAGAATCATATTTCACCTCCAAATACAAATTAGGGGCAAATTTGCCACTCAAAAAGTGTGAATATCGTATTTGCAATTTATTTTTCTTAAGAGTCATATTTCACTTCGAAATACAAATTAGGGGCAAATTTGCCACTCAAAAAGTGTGAATATCGTATTTGCAATTTATTTTCCTTAAGAGTCATATTTCACATCGAAATACAACAAATTAGGGGCAAATTTGCCACTCAAAAAGTGTGAACATCGTATTTGCAATTTAATTTCCTTAAGAGTCATATTTCACATCCAAACACAAATTAGGGGCAAATTTGCCACTCAAAAAGTGTGAATATCGTATTTGCAATTTATTTTCCTTAAGAGTCATATTTCACATCAAAATACAAATTAGGGGCAAATTTACCACTCAAAAAGTGTGAATATCGTATTTGCAACTTATTTTCATTAAGAATCATATTTCACTTCGCAATACAAATTAGGGGAAAATTTACCACTCAAAAAGTGTGAATATCGTATTTGCAATTTATTTTCCTTAAGAGTCATATTTCACATCCAAATACAACAAATTAGGGGCAAATTTGCCACTCAAAAAGTTTGAGTATCGTATTTGCAATTTATTTTCCTTAAGTGTCATATTTCACATCCAAACACAAATTAGGGGCGAATTTGAAACTCAAAAAGTGTGAATATCGTATTTCCAATTTATTCTCTTTAAGAGTCATATTTCACATCCAAATACAAATTAGGGGCAAATTTACCACTCAAAAAGTGTGAATATCGTATTTGCAACTTATTTTCATTAAGAATCATATTTCTCTTCGCAATACAAATTAGGGGTAAATTTACCACTCAAAAAGTGTGAATATCGTATTTGCAATTTATTTTCCTTAAGAGTCATATTTCACTTCGAAATACAAATTAGGGGCAAATTTGCCACTCAAAAAATGTGAATATCGTATTTGCAATTTATTTTCCTTAAGAGTCATATTTCACATCCAAATACAAATTATGGGCGAATTTGCTACTCAAAAAGTGTGAATATCGTATTTGAAAAATATTTTCCTTAAGAGTCATATTTCACTTCGAAATACAAATTAGGGGCGAATTTGCCACTCAAAAAGTGTGAAAATGGTATTTGCAATTTATTTTCCTTATGAGTCATATTTCACATCCAAATACAAATTAGGGGCGAATTTGCCACTCAAAAAGTGTGAATATCGTATTTGCAATTTCTTTTTCTTAAGAGTCATATTTCACATTCAAATACAAATTAGGGGCGAATTTGCCACTCAAAAAGTGTGAATATCGTATTTACAATTTATTTTCCTTAAGTGTCATATTTCACATCCAAATACAAATTATGGGCGAATTTGCTACTCAAAAAGTGTGAATATCGTATTTGTAAATTATTTTTCTTAAGAGTCATATTTCACTTCGAAATACAAATTAGGGGCGAATTTGCCACTCAAAAATGTGAATATCGTATTTACAATTTATTTTCCTTAAGTGACATATTTCACATCCAAATACAAATTAGGGGCGAATTTGCCACTCAAAAAGTGTGAATATCGTATTTGCAATTTATTCTCTTTAAGAGTCATATTTCACATCCAAATACAAATTAGGGGCAAATTTGCAACTAAAAAAGTGTGAATATCGTATTTGCAACTTATTTTCATTAAGAATCATATTTCACTTCGCAATACAAATTAGGGGCAAATTTACCACTCAAAAAGTGTGAATACCGTATTTGTAATTTATTTTTCCTTAAGAGTCATATTTTACTTCGAAATACAAATCAGGGGAAAATTTGCCACTCAAAAAATGTGAATATCGTATTTACAATTTATTTTCCTTAAGTGTCATATTTCACACAAATACAAATTAAGGGCGAATTGGCCACTCAAAAAGTGTGAATATCGTATTTGCAATTTATTCTCTTTAAGAGTCATATTTCATATCCAAATACAAATTAGGGGCGAATTTTCAACTCAAAAAGTGTGAGTATTTTATTTGCAACTTATTTTCATTAAGAATCATATTTCACTTCGCAATACAAATTAGGAGCAAATTTACCACTCAAAAAGTGTGCATACCGTATTTGCAATTTATTTTCCTGAAGAGTCATATTTCACTTCGAAATACAAATTACGGGCAAAATTGCAACTCAAAAAATGTGAATATCGTATTTGCAATTTATTTTCCTTAAGAGTCATATTTCACATCCAAATACAAATTAGGGGCGAATTTGCTACTCAAAAAGTGTGAATATCGTATTTGAAAAATATTTTCCTTAAGAGTCATATTTCACTTCGAAATACAAATTAGGGGCGAATTTGCCACTCAAAAAGTGTGAAGATGGTATTTGCAATTTATTTTCCTTATGAGTCATATTTCACATCCAAATACAAATTAGGGGCGAATTTGCCACTCAAAAAGTGTGAATATCGTATTTGCAATTTCTTTTTCTCAAGAGTCATATTTCACATTCAAATACAAATTAGGGGCGAATTTGCCACTCAAAAAGTGTGAATATCGTATTTGCAACTTATTTTCGTTTCACATCCAAATACTAATTAGAGGCAAATTTGCCACTCAAAAAGTGTAAATACCGTATTTGCAATTTATTTTCCTTAACAGTCATATTTCACATCCAGATACAAATTAGGGGCGAATTTGCCACTCAAAAAGTGTGAATATATTATTTGCAATTTATTTTCATTAAGAGTCATATTTCACATCCAAATACAAATTAGGGGCAAATTTGCAACTCAAAAAGTGTGAATATCGTATTTGCAATTTATTTTCATTAAGAGTCATATTTCAAATCCAAATACAAATTAGGGGCACATTTGCAACTCCAAAAGTGTGAATATCGTATTTGCAACTTATTTTCATTAAGAGTCATATTTCACTTCGAAATACAAATTAGGGGCAAATTTGCCACTCAAAAAGTGTGAATATCGTATTTGCAATTTCTTTTTCTTAAGAGTCATATTTCACATTCAAATACAAATTAGGGGCGAATTTGCCACTCAAAAAGTGTGAATATCGTATTTGCAACTTATTTTCCTTAAGAGTCATATTTCACTTCGAAATACAAATTAGGGGCAAATTTGCCACTCAAAAAGTATGAAAATGGTATTTGCAATTTATTTTCCTTAAGAGTCATATTTCACATCCAAAAATAAATTAGGGGCGAATTTGCCACTCAGAAAGTGTGAATATCGTATTTGCGATTTATTTTCTTTAAGAGTCATATTTCACCTCCAAATACAAATTAAGTGCAAATTTGCCCCTCAAAAAGTGTGAATATCGTATTTGTAATTTATTTTTCTTAAGAATCATATTTCACATCCAAATACAAATTAGGGGCAAAATTGCCACTCAAAAATTGTGAATATCGTATTTGCAACTTATTTTCATTAAGAGTCATATTTCACCTCGCAATACAAATTAGGGGCAAATTTGCCACTCAAAAAGTGTGAATATCGTATTTGCAATTTATTTTCCTCAAGAATCATATTTCACATACAAATACAAATTAGGGGCAAATTTGCCACTCAAAAAGTGTGAATATCGTATTTGCAATTTATTTTCCTTAAGAGTCATATTTCACATCCAAATACAAATTAGGGGCGAATTTGCCACTCAAAAAGTGTAAATATCGTATTTGCAATTTATTTTCTTTAAGAGTCATATTTCACCTCCAAATACAAATTAGGGGCAAATTTGACACTCAAAAAGTGTGAATATCGTATTTGCAATTTATTTTTCTTAAGAGTCATAATTCACATCCAAATACAAATTAGGGGCGAATTTGCCACTCAAAAAGTGTGAATATCGTGTTTGCAACTTATTTTCATTAAAAATCATATTTCACTTCGCAATACAAATTAGGGGCAAATTTACCACTCAAAAAGTGTGAATATCGTATTTGCAATTTATTTTCCTTAAGAGTCATATTTCACATCCAAATACAACAAATTAGGGGCAAATTTGCCACTCAAAAAGTGTGAATATCGTATTTGCAATTTATTTTCCTTAAGAGTCATATTTCACATCCAAACACAAATTAGGGGCAAATTTGCCACTTAAAAAGTGTGAATATCGTATTTGCAATTTATTTTCCTTAAGAGTCATATTTCACATCCAAATACAAATTAGGGGCGAAACTGCCATTCAAAAAGTTTAAATATCATATTTGCAATTTATTTTCTTTAAGAGTCATATTTCACATCAAAATACAAATTAGGGGCGAATTTGCCACTCAAAAAGTGTGAATAGCGTATTTGCAACTTATTTTCATTAAAAGTCATATTTCACTTCGCAATACAAATTATGGGCAAATTTACCACTCAAAAAGTGTGAATATCATATTTGCAATTTATTTTCCTTAAGAGTCATATTTCACATCCAAATACAACAAAATTAGGGGCAAATTTGCCACTCAAAAAGTTTAAATATCGTATTTGCATTTTATTTTCCTTAAGTGTCATATTTCACATCCAAACACAAATTAGGGGCGAATTTGATACTCAAAAAGTGTGAATATCGTATTTCCAATTTATTCTCTTTAAGAGTCATATTTCACATCCAAATACAAATTAGGGGCAAATTTACCACTCAAAAAGTGTGAATATCGTATTTGCAACTTATTTTCATTAAGAATCATATTTCACTTCGCAATACAAATTAAGGGCAAATTTACCACTCAAAAAGTGTGAATATCGTATTTGCAATTTATTTTCCTTAAGAGTCATATTTCACTTCGAAATACAAATTAGGGGCAAATTTGCCACTCAAAAAATGTGAATATCATATTTGCAATTTATTTTCCTTAAGGGTCATATTTCACATCCAAATACAAATTATGGGCGAATTTGCTACTCAAAAAGTGTGAATATCGTATTTGAAAAATATTTTCCTTAAGAGTCATATTTCACTTCGAAATACAAATTAGGGGCGAATTTGCCACTCAAAAAGTGTGAAAATGGTATTTGCAATTTATTTTCCTTATGAATCATATTTCACATCCAAATACAAATTAGGGGCGAATTTGCCACTCAAAAAGTGTGAATATCGTATTTGCAATTTCTTTTTCTTAAGAGTCATATTTCACATTCAAATACAAATTAAGGGCGAATTTGCCACTCAAAAAGTGTGAATATCGTATTTACAATTTATTTTCCTTAAGTGTCATATTTCACATCCAAATACAAATTATGGGCGAATTTGCTACTCAAAAAGTGTGAATATCGTATTTGTAAATTATTTTTCTTAAGAGTCATTTCACTTCGAAATACAAATTAGGGGCGAATTTGCCACTCAAAAATGTGAATATCGTATTTACAATTTATTTTCCTTAAGTGACATATTTCACATCCAAATACAAATTAGGGGCGAATTTGCCACTCAAAAAGTGTGAATATCGTATTTGCAATTTATTCTCTTTAAGAGTCATATTTCACATCCAAATACAAATTAGGGGCAAATTTGCAACTAAAAAAGTGTGAATATCGTATTTGCAACTTATTTTCATTAAGAATCATATTTCAATTCGCAATACAAATTAGGGGCAAATTAACATTCAAAAAGTGTGAATACCGTATTTGTAATTTATTTTTCCTTAAGAGTCATATTTTACTTCGAAATACAAATCAGGGGAAAATTTGCCACTCAAAAAATGTGAATATCGTATTTACAATTTATTTTCCTTAAGTGTCATATTTCACACAAATACAAATTAAGGGCGAATTTGCCACTCAAAAAGTGTGAATATCGTATTTGCAATTTATTTTCCTTATGAGTCATATTTCACATCCAAATACAAATTAGGGGCGAATTTGCCACTCAAAAAGTGTGAATATCGTATTTGCAATTTCTTTTTCTTAACAGTCATATTTCACATTCAAATACAAATTAGGGGCGAATTTGCCACTCAAAAAGTGTGAATATCGTATTTGCAACTTATTTTCGTTTCACATCCAAATACTAATTAGAGGCAAATTTGCCACTCAAAAAGTGTAAATTCCGTATTTGCAATTTATTTTCCTTAAGAGTCATATTTCACATCCAGATACAAATTAGGGGCGAATTTGCCACTCAAAAAGTGTGAATATCGTATTTGCAATTTATTTTCATTAAGAGTCATATTTCACATCCAAATACAAATTAGCGGCAAATTTGCAACTCAAAAAGTGTGAATATCGTATTTGCAATTTATTTTCATTAAGAGTCATATTTCAAATCCAAATACAAATTAGGGGCACATTTGCAACTCCAAAAGTGTGAATTTCGTATTTGCAACTTATTTTCATTAAGAGTCATATTTCACTTCGAAATACAAATTAGGGGCAAATTTGCCACTCAAAAAGTGTGAATATCGTATTTGCAATTTCTTTTTCTTAAGAGTCATATTTCACATTCAAATACAAATTAGGGGCGAATTTGCCACTCAAAAAGTGTGAATATCGTATTTGCAACTTATTTTCCTTATGAGTCATATTTCACTTCGAAATACAAATTAGGGGCAAATTTGCCACTCAAAAATTGTGAAAATGGTATTTGCAATTTATTTTCCTTAAGAGTCATATTTCACATCCAAAAATAAATTAGGGGCGAATTTGCCACTCAGAAAGTGTGAATATCGTATTTGCGATTTATTTTCTTTAAGAGTCATATTTCACCTCCAAATACAAATTAAGTGCAAATTTGCCCCTCAAAAAGTGTGAATATCGTATTTGTAATTTATTTTTCTTAAGAATCATATTTCACATCCAAATACAAATTAGGGGCAAAATTGCCACTCAAAAAGTGTGAATATCGTATTTGCAACTTATTTTCATTAAGAGTCATATTTCACCTCGCAATACAAATTAGGGGCAAATTTGCCACTCAAAAAGTGTGAATATCGTATTTGCAATTTATTTTCCTCAAGAATCATATTTCACATACAAATACAAATTAGGGGCAAATTTGCCACTCAAAAAGTGTGAATATCGTATTTGCAATTTATTTTCCTTAAGAGTCATATTTCACATCCAAATACAAATTAGGGGCGAATTTGCCACTCAAAAAGTGTAAATATCGTATTTGCAATTTATTTTCTTTAAGAGTCATATTTCACTTCCAAATACAAATTAGGGGCAAATTTGACACTCAAAAAGTGTGAATATCGTATTGGCAATTTATTTTTCTTAAGAGTCATAATTCACATCCAAATACAAATTAGGGGCGAATTTGCCACTCAAAAAGTGTGAATATCGTATTTGCAACTTATTTTCATTAAAAATCATATTTCACTTCGCAATACAAATTAGGGGCAAATTTACCACTCAAAAAGTGTGAATATCGTATTTGCAATTTATTTTCCTTAAGAGTCATATTTCACATCCAAATACAACAAATTAGGGGCAAATTTGCCACTCAAAAAGTGTGAATATCGTATTTGCAATTTATTTTCCTTAAGAGTCATATTTCACATCCAGACACAAATTAGGGGCAAATTTGCCACTCAAAAAGTGTGAATATCGTATTTGCAATTTATTTTCCTTAAGAGTCATATTTCACATCCAAATACAAATTAGGGGCGAAACTGCCACTCAAAAAGTTTAAATATCGTATTTGCAATTTATTTTTTTTAAGAGTCATATTTCACATCAAAATACAAATTAGGGGCGAATTTGCCACTCAAAAAGTGTGAATATCGTATTTGCAACTTATTTTCATTAAAAGTCATATTTCACTTCGCAATACAAATTATGGGCAAATTTACCACTCAAAAAGTGTGAATATCGTATTTGCAATTTATTTTCCTTAAGAGTCATATTTCACATCCAAATACAACAAAATTAGGGGCAAATTTGCCACTCAAAAAGTGTGAGTATCGTATTTGCAATTTATTTTCCTTAAGAGTCATATTTCACATCCAAACACAAATTAGGGGCGAATTTGACACTCAAAAAGTGTGAATATCGTATTTCCAATTTATTCTCTTTAAGAGTCATATTTCACATCCAAATACAAATTAGGGGCAAATTTACCACTCAAAAAGTGTGAATATCGTATTTGCAACTTATTTTCATTAAGAATCATATTTCACTTCGCAATACAAATTAGGGGCAAATTTACCACTCAAAAAGTGTGAATATCGTATTTGCAATTTATTTTCCTTAAGAGTCATATTTCACTTCGAAATACAAATTAGGGGCAAATTTGCCACTCAAAAAATGTGAATATCGTATTTGCAATTTATTTTCCTTAAGAGTCATATTTCACATCCAAATACAAATTATGGGCGAATTTGCTACTCAAAAAGTGTGAATATCGTATTTAAAAAATATTTTCCTTAAGAGTCATATTTCACTTCGAAATACAAATTAGGGGCGAATTTGCCACTCAAAAAGTGTGAAAATGGTATTTGCAATTTATTTTCCTTATGAGTCATATTTCACATCCAAATACAAATTAGGGGCGAATTTGCCACTCAAAAAGTGTGAATATCGTATTTGCAATTTATTTTCCTTAAGTGTCATATTTCACATCCAAATACAAATTATGGGCGAATTTGCTACTCAAAAAGTGTGAATATCGTATTTGTAAATTATTTTTCTTAAGAGTCATATTTCACTTCGAAATACAAATTAGGGGCGAATTTGCCACTCAAAAATGTGAATATCGTATTTACAATTTATTTTCCTTAAGTGACATATTTCACATCCAAATACAAATTAGGGGCGAATTTGCCACTCAAAAAGTGTGAATATCGTATTTGCAATTTATTCTCTTTAAGAGTCATATTTCACATCCAAATAAAAATTAGGGGCAAATTTGCAACTAAAAAAGTGTGAATATCGTATTTGCAACTTATTTTCATTAAGAATCATATTTCACTTCGCAATACAAATTAGGGGCAAATTTACCACTCAAAAAGTGTGAATACCGTATTTGTAATTTATTTTTCCTTAAGAGTCATATTTTACTTCGAAATACAAATCAGGGGAAAATTTGCCACTCAAAAAATGTGAATATCGTATTTACAATTTATTTTCCTTAAGTGTCATATTTCACACAAATACAAATTAAGGGCGAATTTGCCACTCAAAAAGTGTGAATATCGTATTTGCAATTTATTCTCTTTAAGAGTCATATTTCATATCCAAATACAAATTAGGGGCGAATTTGCAACTCAAAAAGTGTGAGTATTTTATTTGCAACTTATTTTCATTAAGAATCATATTTCACTTCGCAATACAAATTAGAGGCAAATTTACCACTCAAAAAGTGTGCATACCGTATTTGCAATTTATTTTCCTGAAGAGTCATATTTCACTTCGAAATACAAATTACGGGCAAATTTGCCACTCAAAAAATGTGAATATCGTATTTGCAATTTATTTTCCTTAAGAGTCATATTTCACATCCAAATACAAATTAGGGGCGAATTTGCTACTCAAAAAGTGTGAATATCGTATTTGCAACTTATTTTCATTAAAAATCATATTTCACTTCGCAATACAAATTAGGGGCAAATTTACCACTCAAAAAGTGTGAATATCGTATTTGCAATTTCTTTTTCTTAAGAGTCATATTTCACATTCAAATACAAATTAGGGGCGAATTTGCCACTCAAAAAGTGTAAATATCGTATTTGCAATTTATTTTCTTTAAGAGTCATATTTCACCTCCAAATACAAATTAGGGGCAAATTTGACACTCAAAAAGTGTGAATATCGTATTTGCAATTTATTTTTCTTAAGAGTCATAATTCACATCCAAATACAAATTAGGGGCGAATTTGCCACTCAAAAAGTGTGAATATCGTATTTGCAATTTATTTTCCTTAAGAGTCATATTTCACATCCAAATACAACAAATTAGGGGCAAATTTGCCACTCAAAAAGTTTAAATATCGTATTTGCATTTTATTTTCCTTAAGTGTCATATTTCACATCCAAACACAAATTAGGGGCGAATTTGATACTCAAAAAGTGTGAATATCGTATTTCCAATTTATTCCTTTAAGAGTCATATTTCACATCCAAATACAAATTAGGGGCAAATTTAACACTCAAAAAGTTTGAATATCGTATTTGCAACTTATTTTCATTAAGAATCATATTTCACTTCGCAATACAAATTAAGGGCAAATTTACCACTCAAAAAGTGTGAATATCGTATTTGCAATTTATTTTCCTTAAGAGTCATATTTCACTTCGAAATACAAATTAGGGGCAAATTTGCCACTCAAAAAATGTGAATATCATATTTGCAATTTATTTTCCTTAAGAGTCATATTTCACTTCGAAATACAAATTAGGGGCGAATTTGCTACTCAAAAAGTGTGAATATCGTATTTGAAAAATATTTTCCTTAAGAGTCATATTTCACTTCGAAATACAAATTAGGGGCGAATTTGCCACTCAAAAAGTGTGAAAATGGTATTTGCAATTTATTTTCCTTATGAATCATATTTCACATCCAAATACAAATTAGGGGCGAATTTGCCACTCAAAAAGTGTGAATATCGTATTTGCAATTTCTTTTTCTTAAGAGTCATATTTCACATTCAAATACAAATTAAGGGCGAATTTGCCACTCAAAAAGTGTGAATATCGTATTTACAATTTATTTTCCTTAAGTGTCATATTTCACATCCAAATACAAATTATGGGCGAATTTGCTACTCAAAAAGTGTGAATATCGTATTTGTAAATTATTTTTCTTAAGAGTCATTTCACTTCGAAATACAAATTAGGGGCGAATTTGCCACTCAAAAATGTGAATATCGTATTTACAATTTATTTTCCTTAAGTGACATATTTCACATCCAAATACAAATTAGGGGCGAATTTGCCACTCAAAAAGTGTGAATATCGTATTTGCAATTTATTCTCTTTAAGAGTCATATTTCACATCCAAATACAAATTAGGGGCAAATTTGCAACTAAAAAAGTGTGAATATCGTATTTGCAACTTATTTTCATTAAGAATCATATTTCAATTCGCAATACAAATTAGGGGCAAATTAACATTCAAAAAGTGTGAATACCGTATTTGTAATTTATTTTTCCTTAAGAGTCATATTTTACTTCGAAATACAAATCAGGGGAAAATTTGTCACTCAAAAAATGTGAATATCGTATTTACAATTTATTTTCCTTAAGTGTCATATTTCACACAAATACAAATTAAGGGCGAATTTGCCACTCAAAAAGTGTGAATATCGTATTTGCAATTTATTTTCCTTATGAGTCATATTTCACATCCAAATACAAATTAGGGGCGAATTTGCCACTCAAAAAGTGTGAATATCGTATTTGCAATTTCTTTTTCTTAACAGTCATATTTCACATTCAAATACAAATTAGGGGCGAATTTGCCACTCAAAAAGTGTGAATATCGTATTTGCAACTTATTTTCGTTTCACATCCAAATACTAATTAGAGGCAAATTTGCCACTCAAAAAGTGTAAATTCCGTATTTGCAATTTATTTTCCTTAAGAGTCATATTTCACATCCAGATACAAATTAGGGGCGAATTTGCCACTCAAAAAGTGTGAATATCGTATTTGCAATTTATTTTCATTAAGAGTCATATTTCACATCCAAATACAAATTAGCGGCAAATTTGCAACTCAAAAAGTGTGAATATCGTATTTGCAATTTATTTTCATTAAGAGTCATATTTCAAATCCAAATACAAATTAGGGGCACATTTGCAACTCCAAAAGTGTGAATTTCGTATTTGCAACTTATTTTCATTAAGAGTCATATTTCACTTCGAAATACAAATTAGGGGCAAATTTGCCACTCAAAAAGTGTGAATATCGTATTTGCAATTTCTTTTTCTTAAGAGTCATATTTCACATTCAAATACAAATTAGGGGCGAATTTGCCACTCAAAAAGTGTGAATATCGTATTTGCAACTTATTTTCCTTATGAGTCATATTTCACTTCGAAATACAAATTAGGGGCAAATTTGCCACTCAAAAATTGTGAAAATGGTATTTGCAATTTATTTTCCTTAAGAGTCATATTTCACATCCAAAAATAACTTAGGGGCGAATTTGCCACTCAGAAAGTGTGAATATCGTATTTGCGATTTATTTTCTTTAAGAGTCATATTTCACCTCCAAATACAAATTAAGTGCAAATTTGCCCCTCAAAAAGTGTGAATATCGTATTTGTAATTTATTTTTCTTAAGAATCATATTTCACATCCAAATACAAATTAGGGGCAAAATTGCCACTCAAAAAGTGTGAATATCGTATTTGCAACTTATTTTCATTAAGAGTCATATTTCACCTCGCAATACAAATTAGGGGCAAATTTGCCACTCAAAAAGTGTGAATATCGTATTTGCAATTTATTTTCCTCAAGAATCATATTTCACATACAAATACAAATTAGGGGCAAATTTGCCACTCAAAAAGTGTGAATATCGTATTTGCAATTTATTTTCCTTAAGAGTCATATTTCACATCCAAATACAAATTAGGGGCGAATTTGCCACTCAAAAAGTGTAAATATCGTATTTGCAATTTATTTTCTTTAAGAGTCATATTTCACTTCCAAATACAAATTAGGGGCAAATTTGACACTCAAAAAGTGTGAATATCATATTGGCAATTTATTTTTCTTAAGAGTCATAATTCACATCCAAATACAAATTAGGGGCGAATTTGCCACTCAAAAAGTGTGAATATCGTATTTGCAACTTATTTTCATTAAAAATCATATTTCACTTCGCAATACAAATTAGGGGCAAATTTACCACTCAAAAAGTGTGAATATCGTATTTGCAATTTATTTTCCTTAAGAGTCATATTTCACATCCAAATACAACAAATTAGGGGCAAATTTGCCACTCAAAAAGTGTGAATATCGTATTTGCAATTTATTTTCCTTAAGAGTCATATTTCACATCCAGACACAAATTAGGGGCAAATTTGCCACTCAAAAAGTGTGAATATCGTATTTGCAATTTATTTTCCTTAAGAGTCATATTTCACATCCAAATACAAATTAGGGGCGAAACTGCCACTCAAAAAGTTTAAATATCGTATTTGCAATTTATTTTCTTTAAGAGTCATATTTCACATCAAAATACAAATTAGGGGCGAATTTGCCACTCAAAAAGTGTGAATATCGTATTTGCAACTTATTTTCATTAAAAGTCATATTTCACTTCGCAATACAAATTATGGGCAAATTTACCACTCAAAAAGTGTGAGTATCGTATTTGCAATTTATTTTCCTTAAGAGTCATATTTCACATCCAAACACAAATTAGGGGCGAATTTGACACTCAAAAAGTGTGAATATCGTATTTCCAATTTATTCTCTTTAAGAGTCATATTTCACATCCAAATACAAATTAGGGGCAAATTTACCACTCAAAAAGTGTGAATATCGTATTTGCAACTTATTTTCATTAAGAATCATATTTCACTTCGCAATACAAATTAGGGGCAAATTTACCACTCAAAAAGTGTGAATATCGTATTTGCAATTTATTTTCCTTAAGAGTCATATTTCACTTCGAAATACAAATTAGGGGCAAATTTGCCACTCAAAAAATGTGAATATCGTATTTGCAATTTATTTTCCTTAAGAGTCATATTTCACATCCAAATACAAATTATGGGCGAATTTGCTACTCAAAAAGTGTGAATATCGTATTTAAAAAATATTTTCCTTAAGAGTCATATTTCACTTCGAAATACAAATTAGGGGCGAATTTGCCACTCAAAAAGTGTGAAAATGGTATTTGCAATTTATTTTCCTTATGAGTCATATTTCACATCCAAATACAAATTAGGGGCGAATTTGCCACTCAAAAAGTGTGAATATCGTATTTGCAATTTATTTTCCTTAAGTGTCATATTTCACATCCAAATACAAATTATGGGCGAATTTGCTACTCAAAAAGTGTGAATATCGTATTTGTAAATTATTTTTCTTAAGAGTCATATTTCACTTCGAAATACAAATTAGGGGCGAATTTGCCACTCAAAAATGTGAATATCGTATTTACAATTTATTTTCCTTAAGTGACATATTTCACATCCAAATACAAATTAGGGGCGAATTTGCCACTCAAAAAGTGTGAATATCGTATTTGCAATTTATTCTCTTTAAGAGTCATATTTCACATCCAAATAAAAATTAGGGGCAAATTTGCAACTAAAAAAGTGTGAATATCGTATTTGCAACTTATTTTCATTAAGAATCATATTTCACTTCGCAATACAAATTAGGGGCAAATTTACCACTCAAAAAGTGTGAATACCGTATTTGTAATTTATTTTTCCTTAAGAGTCATATTTTACTTCGAAATACAAATCAGGGGAAAATTTGCCACTCAAAAAATGTGAATATCGTATTTACAATTTATTTTCCTTAAGTGTCATATTTCACACAAATACAAATTAAGGGCGAATTTGCCACTCAAAAAGTGTGAATATCGTATTTGCAATTTATTCTCTTTAAGAGTCATATTTCATATCCAAATACAAATTAGGGGCGAATTTGCAACTCAAAAAGTGTGAGTATTTTATTTGCAACTTATTTTCATTAAGAATCATATTTCACTTCGCAATACAAATTAGAGGCAAATTTACCACTCAAAAAGTGTGCATACCGTATTTGCAATTTATTTTCCTGAAGAGTCATATTTCACTTCGAAATACAAATTACGGGCAAATTTGCCACTCAAAAAATGTGAATATCGTATTTGCAATTTATTTTCCTTAAGAGTCATATTTCACATCCAAATACAAATTAGGGGCGAATTTGCTACTCAAAAAGTGTGAATATCGTATTTGCAACTTATTTCCTTAAGAGTCATATTTCACTTCGAAATACAAATTAGGGGCAAATTTGCCACTCAAAAAGTGTGAAAATGGTATTTGCAATTTATTTTCCTCAAGAGTCATATTTCACATCCAAAAATAAATTAGAGGCGAATTTGCCACTAAAAAAGTGTGAATATTGTATTTGCAACTTATTTTCCTTAAGAGTCATATTTCACTTCGAAATACAAATTAGGGGCAAATTTGCCACTCAAAAAGTGTGAAAATGGTATTTGCAATTTATTTTCCTTAAGAGTCATATTTCACATCCAAAAATAAATTAGGGCGAATTTGCCACTCAGAAAGTGTGAATATCGTATTTGCAATTTATTTTACTTAAGAGTCATATTTCACATCCAAATACAAATTAGGGGCGAAATTGCCACTCAAAAAGTGTAAATATCGTATTTGCAATTTATTTTCTTTAAGAGTCATATTTCACATCAAAATACAAATTAGGGGATGAATTTGCCACTCAAAAAGTGTGAATATCGTATTTGCAATTTATTTTCCTTAAGAGTCATATTTCACATCCAAATACAAATTAGGGGCGAAACTGCCACTCAAAAAGTTTAAATATCGTATTTGCAATTTATTTTCTTTAAGAGTCATATTTCACATCAAAATACAAATTAGGGGCGAATTTGCCACTCAAAAAGTGTGAATATCGTATTTGCAACTTATTTTCATTAAAAGTCATATTTCACTTCGCAATACAAATTATGGGCAAATTTACCACTCAAAAAGTGTGAATATCGTATTTGCAATTTATTTTCCTTAAGAGTCATATTTCACATCCAAATACAACAAATTAGGGGCAAATTTGCCACTCAAAAAGTGTGAGTATCGTATTTGCAATTTATTTTCCTTAAGAGTCATATTTCACATCCAAACACAAATTAGGGGCGAATTTGACACTCAAAAAGTGTGAATATCGTATTTCCAATTTATTCTCTTTAAGAGTCATATTTCACATCCAAATACAAATTAGGGGCAAATTTACCACTCAAAAAGTGTGAATATCGTATTTGCAACTTATTTTCATTAAGAATCATATTTCACTTCGCAATACAAATTAGGGGCAAATTTACCACTCAAAAAGTGTGAATATCGTATTTGCAATTTATTTTCCTTAAGAGTCATATTTCACTTCGAAATACAAATTAGGGGCAAATTTGCCACTCAAAAAATGTGAATATCGTATTTGCAATTTATTTTCCTTAAGAGTCATATTTCACTTCGAAATACAAATTAGGGGCAAATTTGCCACTCAAAAAATGTGAATATCGTATTTGCAATTTATTTTCCTTAAGAGTCATATTTCACATCCAAATACAAATTATGGGCGAATTTGCTACTCAAAAAGTGTGAATATCGTATTTAAAAAATATTTTCCTTAAGAGTCATATTTCACTTCGAAATACAAATTAGGGGCGAATTTGCCACTCAAAAAGTGTGAAAATGGTATTTGCAATTTATTTTCCTTATGAGTCATATTTCACATCCAAATACAAATTAGGGGCGAATTTGCCACTCAAAAAGTGTGAATATCGTATTTGCAATTTATTTTCCTTGAGTGTCATATTTCACATCCAAATACAAATTATGGGCGAATTTGCTACTCAAAAAGTGTGAATATCGTATTTGTAAATTATTTTTCTTAAGAGTCATATTTCACTTCGAAATACAAATTAGGGGCGAATTTGCCACTCAAAAATGTGAATATCGTATTTACAATTTATTTTCCTTAAGTGACATATTTCACATCCAAATACAAATTAGGGGCGAATTTGCCACTCAAAAAGTGTGAATATCGTATTTGCAATTTATTCTCTTTAAGAGTCATATTTCACATCCAAATAAAAATTAGGGGCAAATTTGCAACTAAAAAAGTGTGAATATCGTATTTGCAACTTATTTTCATTAAGAATCATATTTCACTTCGCAATACAAATTAGGGGCAAATTTACCACTCAAAAAGTGTGAATACCGTATTTGTAATTTATTTTTCCTTAAGAGTCATATTTTACTTCGAAATACAAATCTGGGGAAAATTTGCCACTCAAAAAATGTGAATATCGTATTTACAATTTATTTTCCTTAAGTGTCATATTTCACACAAATACAAATTAAGGGCGAATTTGCCACTCAAAAAGTGTGAATATCGTATTTGCAATTTATTCTCTTTAAGAGTCATATTTCATATCCAAATACAAATTAGGGGCGAATTTGCAACTCAAAAAGTGTGAGTATTTTATTTGCAACTTATTTTCATTAAGAATCATATTTCACTTCGCAATACAAATTAGAGGCAAATTTACCACTCAAAAAGTGTGCATACCGTATTTGCAATTTATTTTCCTGAAGAGTCATATTTCACTTCGAAATACAAATTACGGGCAAATTTGCCACTCAAAAAATGTGAATATCGTATTTGCAATTTATTTTCCTTAAGAGTCATATTTCACATCCAAATACAAATTAGGGGCGAATTTGCTACTCAAAAAGTGTGAATATCGTATTTGCAACTTATTTCCTTAAGAGTCATATTTCACTTCGAAATACAAATTAGGGGCAAATTTGCCACTCAAAAAGTGTGAAAATGGTATTTGCAATTTATTTTCCTCAAGAGTCATATTTCACATCCAAAAATAAATTAGAGGCGAATTTGCCACTAAAAAAGTGTGAATATTGTATTTGCAACTTATTTTCCTTAAGAGTCATATTTCACTTCGAAATACAAATTAGGGGCAAATTTGCCACTCAAAAAGTGTGAAAATGGTATTTGCAATTTATTTTTCTTAAGAGTCATATTTCACATCCAAAAATAAATTAGGGCGAATTTGCCACTCAGAAAGTGTGAATATCGTATTTGCAATTTATTTTACTTAAGAGTCATATTTCACATCCAAATACAAATTAGGGGCGAAATTGCCACTCAAAAAGTGTAAATATCGTATTTGCAATTTATTTTCTTTAAGAGTCATATTTCACATCAAAATACAAATTAGGGGATGAATTTGCCACTCAAAAAGTGTGAATATCGTATTTGCAATTTATTTTCCTTAAGAGTCATATTTCACATCCAAATACAAATTAGGGGCGAAACTGCCACTCAAAAAGTTTAAATATCGTATTTGCAATTTATTTTCTTTAAGAGTCATATTTCACATCAAAATACAAATTAGGGGCGAATTTGCCACTCAAAAAGTGTGAATATCGTATTTGCAACTTATTTTCATTAAAAGTCATATTTCACTTCGCAATACAAATTATGGGCAAATTTACCACTCAAAAAGTGTGAATATCGTATTTGCAATTTATTTTCCTTAAGAGTCATATTTCACATCCAAATACAACAAATTAGGGGCAAATTTGCCACTCAAAAAGTGTGAGTATCGTATTTGCAATTTATTTTCCTTAAGAGTCATATTTCACATCCAAACACAAATTAGGGGCGAATTTGACACTCAAAAAGTGTGAATATCGTATTTCCAATTTATTCTCTTTAAGAGTCATATTTCACATCCAAATACAAATTAGGGGCAAATTTACCACTCAAAAAGTGTGAATATCGTATTTGCAACTTATTTTCATTAAGAATCATATTTCACTTCGCAATACAAATTAGGGGCAAATTTACCACTCAAAAAGTGTGAATATCGTATTTGCAATTTATTTTCCTTAAGAGTCATATTTCACTTCGAAATACAAATTAGGGGCAAATTTGCCACTCAAAAAATGTGAATATCGTATTTGCAATTTATTTTCCTTAAGAGTCATATTTCACATCCAAATACAAATTATGGGCGAATTTGCTACTCAAAAAGTGTGAATATCGTATTTAAAAAATATTTTCCTTAAGAGTCATATTTCACTTCGAAATACAAATTAGGGGCGAATTTGCCACTCAAAAAGTGTGAAAATGGTATTTGCAATTTATTTTCCTTATGAGTCATATTTCACATCCAAATACAAATTAGGGGCGAATTTGCCACTCAAAAAGTGTGAATATCGTATTTGCAATTTATTTTCCTTGAGTGTCATATTTCACATCCAAATACAAATTATGGGCGAATTTGCTACTCAAAAAGTGTGAATATCGTATTTGTAAATTATTTTTCTTAAGAGTCATATTTCACTTCGAAATACAAATTAGGGGCGAATTTGCCACTCAAAAATGTGAATATCGTATTTACAATTTATTTTCCTTAAGTGACATATTTCACATCCAAATACAAATTAGGGGCGAATTTGCCACTCAAAAAGTGTGAATATCGTATTTGCAATTTATTCTCTTTAAGAGTCATATTTCACATCCAAATAAAAATTAGGGGCAAATTTGCAACTAAAAAAGTGTGAATATCGTATTTGCAACTTATTTTCATTAAGAATCATATTTCACTTCGCAATACAAATTAGGGGCAAATTTACCACTCAAAAAGTGTGAATACCGTATTTGTAATTTATTTTTCCTTAAGAGTCATATTTTACTTCGAAATACAAATCTGGGGAAAATTTGCCACTCAAAAAATGTGAATATCGTATTTACAATTTATTTTCCTTAAGTGTCATATTTCACACAAATACAAATTAAGGGCGAATTTGCCACTCAAAAAGTGTGAATATCGTATTTGCAATTTATTCTCTTTAAGAGTCATATTTCATATCCAAATACAAATTAGGGGCGAATTTGCAACTCAAAAAGTGTGAGTATTTTATTTGCAACTTATTTTCATTAAGAATCATATTTCACTTCGCAATACAAATTAGAGGCAAATTTACCACTCAAAAAGTGTGCATACCGTATTTGCAATTTATTTTCCTGAAGAGTCATATTTCACTTCGAAATACAAATTACGGGCAAATTTGCCACTCAAAAAATGTGAATATCGTATTTGCAATTTATTTTCCTTAAGAGTCATATTTCACATCCAAATACAAATTAGGGGCGAATTTGCTACTCAAAAAGTGTGAATATCGTATTTGCAACTTATTTCCTTAAGAGTCATATTTCACTTCGAAATACAAATTAGGGGCAAATTTGCCACTCAAAAAGTGTGAAAATGGTATTTGCAATTTATTTTCCTCAAGAGTCATATTTCACATCCAAAAATAAATTAGAGGCGAATTTGCCACTAAAAAAGTGTGAATATTGTATTTGCAACTTATTTTCCTTAAGAGTCATATTTCACTTCGAAATACAAATTAGGGGCAAATTTGCCACTCAAAAAGTGTGAAAATGGTATTTGCAATTTATT
Organism: Helichrysum umbraculigerum; assembly: GCA_949592205.1. NCBI lineage: Eukaryota > Viridiplantae > Streptophyta > Magnoliopsida > Asterales > Asteraceae > Helichrysum > Helichrysum umbraculigerum. The sequence goes on from CATIUR010000001.1 coordinate 101,602,286, forward strand.
TTCCTTAAGAGTCATATTTCACATCCAAAAATAAATTAGGGCGAATTTGCCACTCAGAAAGTGTGAATATCGTATTTGCAATTTATTTTACTTAAGAGTCATATTTCACATCCAAATACAAATTAAGGGCGAAATTGCCACTCAAAAAGTGTAAATATCGTATTTGCAATTTATTTTCTTTAAGAGTCATATTTCACATCAAAATACAAATTAGGGGATGAATTTGCCACTCAAAAAGTGTGAATATCGTATTTGCAACTTATTTTCATTAAAAGTCATATTTCACTTCGCAATACAAATTAGGGGCAAATTTACCACTCAAAAAGTGTGAATATCGTATTTGCAATTTATTTTTCTTAAGAGTCATATTTCACATCCAAATACAACAAATTAGGGGCAAATTTGCCACTCAAAAAGTGTGAGTATCGTATTTGCAATTTATTTTCCTTAAGAGTCATATTCCACATCCAAACACAAATTAGGGGCGAATTTGCCACTCAAAAAGTGTGAATATCGTATTTCCAATTTATTCTCTTTAAGAGTCATATTTCACATCCAAATACAAATTAGGGGCAAATTTACCACTCAAAAAGTGTGATTATCGTATTTGCAACTTATTTTCATTAAGAATCATATTTCACTTCGCAATACAAATTAGGGGCAAATTTACCACTCAAAAAGTGTGAATATCGTATTTGCAATTTATTTTCCTTAAGAGTCATATTTCACTTCGAAATACAAATTAGGGGCAAATTTGCCACTCAAAAAATGTGAATATCGTATTTGCAATTTATTTTCCTTAAGAGTCATATTTCACATCCAAATACAAATTAGGGGCGAATTTGCTACTCAAAAAGTGTGAATATCGTATTTGAAAAATATTTTCTTTAAGAGTCATATTTCAATTCGAAATACAAATTAGGGGCGAATTTGCCACTCAAAAAGTGTGAAGATGGTATTTGCAATTTATTTTCCTTATGACTCATATTTCACATCCAAATACAAATTAGAGGCGAATTTGCCACTCAAAAAGTGTGAATATTGTATTTGCAATTTCTTTTTCTTAAGAGTCATATTTCACATTCAAATACAAATTAGGGGCGAATTTGCCACTCAAAAAGTTTGAATATCGTATTTGCAACTTATTTTCGTTTCACATCCAAATACTAATTAGAGGCAAATTTGCCACTGAAAAAGTGTAAATACCGTATTTGCAATTTATTTTCCTTAAGAGTCATATTTCACATCCAGATACAAATTAGGGGCGAATTTGCCACTCAAAAAGTGTGAATATCGTATTTGCAATTTATTTTCATTAAGAGTCATATTTCACATCCAAATACAAATTAGGGGCAAATTTGCAACTCAAAAAGTGTGAATATCGTATTTGAAATTTATTTTCATTAAGAGTCATATTTCAAATCCAAATACAAATTAGGGATACATTTGCAACTCCAAAAGTGTGAATATCGTATTTGCAACTTCTTTTTCTTAAGAGTCATATTTCACATTCAAATACAAATTAGGGGCGAATTTGCCACTCAAAAAGTGTGAATATCGTATTTGCAACTTATTTTCCTTATGAGTCATATTTCACTTCGAAATACAAATTAGGGGCAAATTTGCCACTCAAAAATTGTGAAAATGGTATTTGCAATTTATTTTCCTTAAGAGTCATATTTCAAATCCAAAAATAAATTAGGGGCGAATTTGCCACTCAGAAAGTGTGAATATCGTATTTGCGATTTATTTTCTTTAAGAGTCATATTTCACCTCCAAATACAAATTAAGTGCAAATTTGCCCCTCAAAAAGTGTGAATATCGTATTTGTAATTTATTTTTCTTAAGAATCATATTTCACATCCAAATACAAATTAGGGGCAAAATTGCCACTCAAAAAGTGTGAATATCGTATTTGCAACTTATTTTCATTAAGAGTCATATTTCACCTCGCAATACAAATTAGGGGCAAATTTGCCACTCAAAAAGTGTGAATATTGTATTTGCAATTTATTTTCCTCAAGAATCATATTTCACATACAAATACAAATTAGGGGCAAATTTGCCACTCAAAAAGTGTGAATATCGTATTTGCAATTTATTTTCCTTAAGAGTCATATTTCACATCCAAATACAAATTAGGGGCGAATTTGCCACTCAAAAAGTGTAAATATCGTATTTGCAATTTATTTTCTTTAAGAGTCATATTTCACCTCCAAATACAAATTAGGGGCAAATTTGACACTCAAAAAGTGTGAATATCGTATTTGCAATTTATTTTTCTTAAGAGTCATAATTCACATCCAAATACAAATTAGGGGCGAATTTGCCACTCAAAAAGTGTGAATATCGTATTTGCAACTTATTTTCATTAAAAATCATATTTCACTTCGCAATACAAATTAGGGCAAATTTACCACTCAAAAAGTGTGAATATCGTATTTGCAATTTATTTTCCTTAAGAGTCATATTTCACATCCAAATACAACAAATTAGGGGCAAATTTGCCACTCAAAAAGTGTGAATATCGTATTTGCAATTTATTTTCCTTAAGAGTCATATTTCACATCCAAACACAAATTTGGGGCAAATTTGCCACTTAAAAAGTGTGAATATCGTATTTGCAATTTATTTTCCTTAAGAGTCATATTTCACATCCAAATACAAATTAGGGGCGAAACTGCCACTCAAAAAGTTTAAATATCGTATTTGCAATTTATTTTCTTTAAGAGTCATATTTCACATCAAAATACAAATTAGGGGCGAATTTGCCACTCAAAAAGTGTGAATATCGTATTTGCAACTTATTTTCATTAAAAGTCATATTTCACTTCGCAATACAAATTATGGGCAAATTTACCACTCAAAAAGTGTGAATATCGTATTTGCAATTTATTTTCCTTAAGTGTCATATTTCACATCCAAATACAACAAATTAGGGGCAAATTTGCCACTCAAAAAGTGTGAGTATCGTATTTGCAATTTATTTTCCTTAATAGTCATATTTCACATCCAAACAAAAATTAGGGGCGAATTTGACACTCAAAAAGTGTGAATATCGTATTTCCAATTTATTCTCTTTAAGAGTCATATTTCACATCCAAATACAAATTAGGGGCAAATTTACCACTCAAAAAGTGTGAATATCGTATTTGCAAGTTATTTTCATTAAGAATCATATTTCACTTCGCAATACAAATTAGGGGCAAATTTACCACTCAAAAAGTGTGAATATCGTATTTGCAATTTATTTTCCTTAAGATTCATATTTCACTTCGAAATACAAATTAGGGGCAAATTTGCCACTCAAAAAATGTGAATATCGTATTTGCAATTTATTTTCCTTAAGAGTCATATTTCACATCCAAATACAAATTATGGGCGAATTTGCTACTCAAAAAGTGTGAATATCGTATTTGAAAAATATTTTCCTTAAGAGTCATATTTCACTTCGAAATACAAATTAGGGGCGAATTTGCCACTCAAAAAGTGTGAAAATGGTATTTGCAATTTATTTTCCTTATGAGTCATATTTCACATCCAAATACAAATTAGGGGCGAATTTGCCACTCAAAAAGTGTGAATATCGTATTTGCAATTTCTTTTTCTTAAGAGTCATATTTCACATTCAAATACAAATTAGGGGCGAATTTGCCACTCAAAAAGTGTGAATATCGTATTTACAATTTATTTTCCTTAAGTGTCATATTTCACATCCAAATACAAATTATGGGCGAATTTGCTAATCAAAAAGTGTGAATATTGTATTTGTAAATTATTTTTCTTAAGAGTCATATTTCACTTCGAAATACAAATTAGGGGCGAATTTGCCACTCAAAAATGTGAATATCGTATTTACAATTTATTTCCTTAAGTGACATATTTCACATCCAAATACAAATTAGGGGCGAATTTGCCACTCAAAAAGTGTGAATATCGTATTTGCAATTTATTCTCTTTAAGAGTCATATTTCACATCCAAATACAAATTAGGGGCAAATTTGCAACTAAAAAAGTGTGAATATCGTATTTGCAACTTATTTTCATTAAGAATCATATTTCACTTCGCAATACAAATTAGGGGCAAATTTACCACTCAAAAAGTGTGAATACCGTATTTGTAATTTATTTTTCCTTAAGAGTCATATTTTACTTCGAAATACAAATCAAGTGAAAATTTGCCACTCAAAAAATGTGAATATCGTATTTACAATTTATTTTCCTTAAGTGTCATATTTCACACAAATACAAATTAAGGGCGAATTTGCCACTCAAAAAGTGTGAATATCGTATTTGCAATTTATTCTTTTTAAGAGTCATATTTCATATCCAAATACAAATTAGGGGCGAATTTGCAACTCAAAAAGTGTGAGTATTTTATTTGCAACTTATTTTCATTAAGAATCATATTTCACTTCGCAATACAAATTAGAGGCAAATTTACCACTCAAAAAGTGTGCATACCGTATTTGCAATTTATTTTCCTGAAGAGTCATATTTCACTTCGAAATACAAATTACGGGCAAATTTGCCACTCAAAAAATGTGAATATCGTATTTGCAATTTATTTTCCTTAAGAGTCATATTTCACATCCAAATACAAATTAGGGGCGAATTTTGTACTCAAAAAGTGTGAATATTGTATTTGCAACTTATTTTCCTTAAGAGTCATATTTCACTTCGAAATACAAATTAGGGGCAAAATTTGCCACTCAAAAAGTGTGAAAATGGTATTTGCAATTTATTTTCCTTAAGAGTCATATTTCACATCCAAAAATAAATTAGGGGCGAATTTGCCACTCAGAAAGTGTGAATATCGTATTTGCAATTTATTTTCCTTAAGAGTCATATTTCACATCCAAATACAAATTAAGGGCGAAATTGCCACTCAAAAAGTGTAAATATCGTATTTGCAACTTATTTTCATTAAAAGTCATATTTCACTTCGCAATACAAATTAGTGGCGAATTTACCACTCAAAAAGTGTGAATATCGTATTTGCAATTTATTTTTCTTAAGAGTCATATTTCACATCCAAATACAACAAATTAGGGGCGAATTTGCCACTCAAAAAGTGTGAGTATCGTATTTGCAATTTATTTTCCTTAAGAGTCATATTTCACATCCAAACACAAATTAGGGGCGAATTTGTCACTCCAAAAGTGTGAATATCGTATTTCCAATTTATTCTCTTTAAGAGTCATATTTCACATCCAAATACAAATTAGGGGCAAATTTACCACTCAAAAAGTGTGATTATCGTATTTGCAACTTATTTTCATTAATAATCATATTTCACTTCGCAATACAAATTAGGGGCAAATTTACCACTCAAAAAGTGTGAATATCGTATTTGCAATTTATTTTCCTTAAGAGTCATATTTCACTTCGAAATACAAATTAGGGGCAAATTTGCCACTCAAAAAATGTGAATATCGTATTTGCAATTTATTTTCCTTAAGAGTCATATTTCACATCCAAATACAAATTAGGGGCGAATTTGCTACTCAAAAAGTGTGAATATCGTATTTGAAAAATATTTTCCTTAAGAGTCATATTTCACTTCGAAATACAAATTAGGGGCGAATTTGCCACTCAAAAAGTGTGAAGATGGTATTTGCAATTTATTTTCCTTATGAGTCATATTTCACATCCAAATACAAATTAGGGGCGAATTTGCCACTCAAAAAGTGTGAATATCGTATTTGCAATTTCTTTTTCTTAAGAGTCATATTTCACATTCAAATTCAAATTAGGGGCGAATTTCCACTCAAAAAGTGTGAATATCGTATTTGCAACTTATTTTCGTTTCACATCCAAATACTAATTAGAGGCAAATTTGCCACTCAAAAAGCGTAAATACCGTATTTGCAATTTATTTTCCTTAAGAGTCATATTTCACATCCAGATACAAATTAGGGGCGAATTTGCCACTCAAAAAGTGTGAATATCGTTTTTGCAATTTATTTTCATTAAGAGTCATATTTCACATCCAAATAGAAATTAGGGGCAAATTTGCAACTCAAAAAGTGTGAATATCGTATTTGCAATTTATTTTCATTAAGAGTCATATTTCAAATCCAAATACAAATTAGGGATACATTTGCAACTCCAAAAGTGTGAATATCGTATTTGCAACTTATTTTCATTAAGAGTCATATTTCACTTCGAAATACAAATTAGGGGCAAATTTGCCACTCAAAAAGTGTGAATATCGTATTTGCAATTTCTTTTTCTTAAGAGTCATATTTTACATTCAAATACAAATTAGGGGCGAATTTGCCACTCAAAAAGTGTGAATATCGTATTTGCAACTTATTTTACTTAAGAGTCATATTTCACTTCGAAATACAAATTAGGGGCAAATTTGCCACTCAAAAAGTGTGAAAATGGTATTTGCAATTTATTTTCCTTAAGAGTCATATTTCACATCCAAAAATAAATTAGGGGCGAATTTGCCACTCAGAAAGTGTGAATATCGTATTTGCGATTTATTTTCTGTAAGAGTCATATTTCACCTCCAAATACAAATTAAGTGCAAATTTGCCCCTCAAAAAGTGTGAATATCGTATTTGTAATTTATTTTTCTTAAGAATCATATTTCACATCCAAATACAAATTAGGGGCAAATTTGCCACTCAAAAAGTGTGAATATCGTATTTGCAACTTATTTTCATTAAGAGTCATATTTCACCTCGCAATACAAATTAGGGGCAAATTTGCCACTCAAAAAGTGTGAAAATGGTATTTGCAATTTATTTTCCTTATGAGTCATATTTCACATCCAAATACAAATTAGGGGCGAATTTGCCACTCAAAAAGTGTGAAAATGGTATTTGCAATTTATTTTCCTTATGAGTCATATTTCACATCCAAATACAAATTAGGGGCAAATTTGCCACTCAAAAAGTGTAAATATCGTATTTGCAATTTATTTTCTTTAAGAGTCATATTTCACCTCCAAATACAAATTAGGGGCAAATTTGACACTCAAAAAGTGTGAATATCGTATTTGCAATTTATTTTTCTTAAGAGTCATAATTCACAGCCAAATACAAATTAGGGGCGAATTTGCCACTCAAAAAGTGTGAATATCGTATTTGCAACTTATTTTCATTAAAAATCATATTTCACTTCGCAATACAAATTAGGGGCAAATTTACCACTCAAAAAGTGTGAATATCGTATTTGCAATTTATTTTCCTTAAGAGTCATATTTCACATCTAAATACAACAAATTAGGGGCAAATTTGCCACTCAAAAAGTGTGAATATCGTATTTGCAATTTATTTTCCTTAAGAGTCATATTTCACATCCAAACACAAATTAGGGGCAAATTTGCCACTAAAAAAGTGTGAATTTCGTATTTGCAATTTATTTTCCTTAAGAGTCATATTTCACATCCAAATACAAATTAGGGGCGAAACTGCCACTCAAAAAGTTTAAATATCGTATTTGCAATTTATTTTCTTTAAGAGTCATATTTCACATCAAAATACAAATTAGGGGCGAATTTGCCACTCAAAAAGTGTGAATATCGTATTTGCAACTTATTTTCATTAAAAGTCATATTTCACTTCGCAATACAAATTATGGGCAAATTTACCACTCAAAAAGTGTGAATATCGTATTTGCAATTTATTTTCCTTAAGAGTCATATTTCACATCCAAATACAACAAATTAGGGGCAAATTTGCCACTCAAAAAGTGTAAGTATCGTATTTGCAATTTATTTTCTTTAAGAGTCATATTTCACATCCAAACACAAATTAGGGGCGAATTTGACACTCAAAAAGTGTGAATATCGTATTTCCAATTTATTCTCTTTAAGAGTCATATTTCACATCCAAATACAAATTAGGGGCAAATTTACCACTCAAAAAGTGTGAATATCGTATTTGCAAGTTATTTTCATTAAGAATCATATTTCACTTCGCAATACAAATTAGGGGCAAATTTACCACACAAAAAGTGTGAATATCGTATTTGCAATTTATTTTCCTTAAGAGTCATATTTCACTTCGAAATACAAATTAGGGGCAAATTTGCCACTCAAAAAATGTGAATATCGTATTTGCAATTTATTTTCCTTAAGAGTCATATTTCACATCCAAATACAAATTATGGGCGAATTTGCTACTCAAAAAGTGTGAATATCGTATTTGAAAAATATTTTCCTTAAGAGTCATATTTCACTTCGAAATACAAATTAGGGGCGAATTTGCCACTCAAAAAGTGTGAAAATGGTATTTGCAATTTATTTTCCTTATGAGTCATATTTCACATCCAAATACAAATTAGGGGCGAATTTGCCACTCAAAAAGTGTGAATATCGTATTTGCAATTTATTTTTTCCTTAAGAGTCATATTTCACATTCAAATACAAATTAAGGGCGAATTTGCCACTCAAAAAGTGTGAATATCGTATTTGCAATTTATTCTCTTTAAGAGTCATATTTCACATCAAAATACAAATTAGGGGCAAATTTGCAACTCAAAAAGTGTGAATATCGTATTTGCAACTTATTTTCATTAAGAATCATATTTCACTTCGCAATACAAATTAGGGGCAAATTTACCACTCAAAAAGTGTGAATATCGTATTTGCAATTTATTTTCCTTAAGAGTCATATTTTACTTCGAAATACAAATCAGGGGCAAATTTGCTACTCAAAAAATGTGAATATCGTATTTATAATTTATTTTCCTTAAGTGTCATATTTCACATCCAAATATAAATTATGGGCGAATTTGCTACTCAAAAAGTGTGAATATCGTATTTGTAAATTATTTTTCTTAAGAGTCATATTTCACTTCGAAATACAAATTAGGGGCGAATTTGCCACTCAAAAAGCGTGAAAATGGTATTTGCAATTTATTTTCCTTAAGAGTCATATTTCACATCCATATACAAATTAGGGGCGAATTTACCACTCAAAAAGTGTAAATATCGTATTTGCAATTTATTTTTTCCTTAAGAGTCATATTTCACATTCAAATACAAATTAAGGGCGAATTTGCCACTCAAAAAGTGTGAATATCGTATTTGCAATTTATTCTCTTTAAGAGTCATATTTCACATCCAAATACAAATTAGGGGCGAATTTGACACTCAAAAAGTGTGAATATCGTATTTGCAATTTATTTTTTCCTTAAGAGTCATATTTCACATTCAAATACAAATTAAGGGCGAATTTGCCACTCAAAAAGTGTGAATATCGTATTTGCAATTTATTCTCTTTAAGAGTCATATTTCACATCCAAATACAAATTAGGGGCAAATTGGCAACTCAAAAAGTGTGAATATCGTATTTGCAACTTATTTTCATTAAGAATCATATTTCACTTCGCAATACAAATTAGGGGCAAATTTACCACTCAAAAAGTGTGAATATCGTATTTGCAATTTATTTTCCTTAGGAGTCATATTTTACTTCGAAATACAAATCAGGGGCAAATTTGCCACTCAAAAAATGTGAATATCGTATTTACAATTTATTTTCCTTAAGTGTCATATTTCACATCCAAATACAAATTATGGGCGAATTTGCTACTCAAAAAGTGTGAATATCGTATTTGTAAATTATTTTTCTTAAGAGTCATATTTCACTTCGAAATACAAATTAGGGGCGAATTTGCCACTCAAAAAGTGTGAAAATGGTATTTGCAATTTATTTTCCTTAAGAGTCATATTTCACATCCATATACAAATTAGGGGAAAATTTACCACTCAAAAAGTGTAAATATCGTATTTGCAATTTATTTTTCCCTTAAGAGTCATATTTCACATTCAAATACAAATTAAGGGCGAATTTGCCACTCAAAAAGTGTGAATATCGTATTTGCAATTTATTCTCTTTAAGAGTCATATTTCACATCCTAATATAAATTAGGGGCAAATTTGCAACTCAAAAAGTGTGAATATCATATTTGCAATTTATTTTCCTTAAGAGTCATATTTCACATCCAAATACCACAAATTAGGGGCGATTTTGCCACTCAAAAAGTGTGAATATCGTATTTGCAATTTATTTTTTCCTTAAGAGTCATATTTCACATTCAAATACAAATTAAGGGCGAATTTGCCACTCAAAAAGTGTGAATATCGTATTTGCAATTTATTCTCTTTAAGAGTCATATTTCACATCCAAATACAAATTAGGGGCAAATTTGCAACTCAAAAAGTGTGAATATCGTATTTGCAACTTATTTTCATTAAGAATCATATTTCACTTCGCAATACAAATTAGGGGCAAATTTACCACTCAAAAAGTGTGAATATCGTATTTGCAATTTATTTTCCTTAAGAGTCATATTTTACTTCGAAATACAAATCATGGGCAAATTTGCCACTCAAAAAATGTGAATATCGTATTTACAATTTATTTTCCTTAAGTGTAATATTTCACATCCAAATACAAATTATGGGCGAATTTGCTACGCAAAAAGTGTGAATATCGTATTTGTAAATTATTTTTCTTAAGAGTCATATTTCACTTCGAAATACAAATTAGGGGCGAATTTGCCACTCAAAAAGTGTGAAAATGGTATTTGCAATTTATTTTCCTTAAGAGTCATATTTCACATCCATATACAAATTAGGGGCGAATTTACCACTCAAAAAGTGTAAATATCGTATTTGCAATTTATTTTCTTTAAGAGTCAAATTTCACATTCAAATACCACAAATTAGGGCAAATTTGCTACTCAAAAAGTGTGAATATCGTATTTGCAATTTATTTTCTTTAAGAGTCATATTTCACATCCAAATATAAATTAGGGGCAAATTTACCACTCAAAAAGTGTAAATATCGTATTTGCAATTTATTTTTCTTAAGAGTCATATTTAACATCCAAATACAAATTAGGGGCGAATTTGCCACTCAAAAAGTGTGAATATCGTATTTGTAATTTATTTTCCTTAAGAGTCATATTTCACATCCATATACAAATTAAGGGCGAATTTGCCACTCAAAAAGTGTGAATATCGTATTTGCAATTTATTCTCTTTAAGAGTCATATTTCACATCCAAATACAAATTAGGGGCAAATTTGCAACTCAAAAATTGTGAATATCGTATTTGCAACTTATTTTCATTAAGAATCATATTTCACTTCGCAATACAAATTAGGGGCAAATTTACCACTCAAAAAGTGTGAATATCGTATTTGCAATTTATTTTCCTTAAGAGTCATATTTTACTTCGAAATACAAATCAGGGGCAAATTTGCCACTCAAAAATGTGAATATCGTATTTACAATTTATTTTCCTTAAGTGACATATTTCACATCCAAATACAAATTAGGTGCGAATTTGCCACTCAAAAAGTGTGAATATCGTATTTGCAATTTATTCTCTTTAAGAGTCATATTTCACATCCAAATACAAATTAGGGGCAAATTTGCAACTAAAAAAGTGTGAATATCGTATTTGCAACTTATTTTCATTAAGGATCATATTTCAATTCGCAATACAAATTAGGGGCAAATTTACCACTCAAAAAGTGTGAATACCGTATTTGTAATTTATTTTTCCTTAAAAGTCATATTTTACTTCGAAATACAAATCAGGGGAAAATTTGCCACTCAAAAAATGTGAATATCGTATTTACAATTTATTTTCCTTAAGTGTCATATTTCATATCCAAATACAAATTAGGGGCGAATTTGCAACTCAAAAAGTGTGAGTATCGTATTTGCAACTTATTTTCATTAAGAATCATATTTCACTTCGCAATACAAATTAGGGGCAAATTTACCACTCAAAAAGTGTGCATACCGTATTTGCAGTTTTTTTTCCTGAAGAGTCATATTTCACTTCGAAATACAAATTACGGGCAAATTTGCCACTCAAAAAATGTGAATATCGTATTTGCAATTTATTTTCCTTAAGAGTCATATTTCACATCCAAATACAAATTAGGGGCGAATTTGCTACTCAAAAAGTGTGAATATCGTATTTGCAACTTATTTTCCTTAAGAGTCATATTTCACTTCGAAATACAAATTATGGGCAAATTTGCCACTCACAAAGTGTGAAAATGGTATTTGCAATTTATTTTCCTTAAGAGTCATATTTCACATCCAAAAATAAATTAGGGGCGAATTTGCCACTCAAAAAGTGTGAATATTGTATTTGCAACTTATTTTCCTTAAGAGTCATATTTCACTTCGAAATACAAATTAGGGGCAAAATTTGCCACTCAAAAAGTGTGAAAATGGTATTTGCAATTTATTTTCCTTTAGAGTCATATTTCACATCCAAAAATAAATTAGGGGCGAATTTGCCACTCAGAAAGTGTGAATATCGTATTTGCAATTTATTTTCTTTAAGAGTCATATTTCACATCCAAATACAAATTAGGGGCGAATTTGCTACTCAAAAAGTGTGAACATCGTATTTGCAACTTATTTTCCTTAAGAGTCCTATTTCACTTCGAAATACAAATTAGGGGCAAATTTGCCACTCAAAAAGTGTGAATATCGTATTGGCAACTTATTTTCATTAAGAGTCAAATTTCACCTCGCAATACAAATTATGGGCAAATTTGCCACTCAAAAAGTGTGAATATCGTATTTGCAATTTATTTTCCTCAAAAATCATATTTCACATACAAATACAAATTAGGGGCAAATTTGCCACTCAAAAAGTGTGAATATCGTATTTGCAATTTATTTTCCTTAAGAGTCATATTTCACATCCAAATACAAATTAGGGGCGAAATTGCCACTCAAAAAGTGTAAATATCGTATTTGCAATTTATTTTCTTTAAGAGTCATATTTCACATCAAAATACAAATTAGGGGTGAATTTGCCACTCAAAAAGTGTGAATATCGTATTTGCAACTTATTTTCATTAAAAGTCATATTTCACTTCGCAATACAAATTTGGGGCAAATTTACCACTCAAAAAGTGTGAATATCGTATTTACAATTTATTTTCCTTAAGAGTCATATTTCACATCCAAATACAACAAATTAGGGGCAAATTTGCCACTCAAAAAGTGTGAGTATCGTATTTGCAATTTATTTTCCTTAAGAGTCATATTTCACATCCAAACACAAATTAGGGGCGAATTTGACACTCAAAAAAATGTGAATATCGTATTTCCAATTTATTCTCTTTAAGAGTCATATTTCACATCCAAATACAAATTAGGGGCAAATTTACCACTCAAAAAGTGTGAATATCGTATTTGCAACTTATTTTCATTAAGAATCATATTTCACTTCGCAATACAAATTAGGGGCAAATTTACCACTCAAAAAGTGTGAATATCGTATTTGCAATTTATTTTCCTTAAGAGTCATATTTCACTTCGAAATACAAATTAGGGGCAAATTTGCCACTCAAAAAATGTGAATATCGTATTTGCAATTTATTTTCCTTAAGAGTCATATTTCACATCCAAATATAAATTAGGGGCGAATTTGCTACTCAAAAAGTGTGAATATCGTATTTGAAAAATATTTTCCTTAAGAGTCATATTTAACTTCGGAATACAAATTAGGGGCGAATTTGCCACTCAAAAAGTGTGAAGATGGTATTTGCAATTTATTTTCCTTATGAGTCATATTTCAAATCCAAATACAAATTATGGGCGAATTTGCCACTCAAAAAGTGTGAATATCGTATTTGCAATTTCTTTTTCTTAAGAGTCATATTTCACATTCAAATACAAATTAGGGGCGAATTTGCCACTCAAAAAGTGTAAATATCGTATTTGCAATTTATTTTCTTTAAGAGTCATATTTCACATCAAAATACAAATTAGGGGTGAATTTGCCACTCAAAAAGTGTGAATATCGTATTTGCAACTTATTTTCATTAAAAGTCATATTTCACTTCGCAATACAAATTTGGGGCAAATTTACCACTCAAAAAGTGTGAATATCGTATTTACAATTTATTTTCCTTAAGAGTCATATTTCACATCCAAATACAACAAATTAGGGGCAAATTTGCCACTCAAAAAGTGTGAGTATCGTATTTGCAATTTATTTTCCTTAAGAGTCATATTTCACATCCAAACACAAATTAGGGGCGAATTTGACACTCAAAAAAATGTGAATATCGTATTTCCAATTTATTCTCTTTAAGAGTCATATTTCACATCCAAATACAAATTAGGGGCAAATTTACCACTCAAAAAGTGTGAATATCGTATTTGCAACTTATTTTCATTAAGAATCATATTTCACTTCGCAATACAAATTAGGGGCAAATTTACCACTCAAAAAGTGTGAATATCGTATTTGCAATTTATTTTCCTTAAGAGTCATATTTCACTTCGAAATACAAATTAGGGGCAAATTTGCCACTCAAAAAATGTGAATATCGTATTTGCAATTTATTTTCCTTAAGAGTCATATTTCACATCCAAATATAAATTAGGGGCGAATTTGCTACTCAAAAAGTGTGAATATCGTATTTGAAAAATATTTTCCTTAAGAGTCATATTTAACTTCGGAATACAAATTAGGGGCGAATTTGCCACTCAAAAAGTGTGAAGATGGTATTTGCAATTTATTTTCCTTATGAGTCATATTTCAAATCCAAATACAAATTATGGGCGAATTTGCCACTCAAAAAGTGTGAATATCGTATTTGCAATTTCTTTTTCTTAAGAGTCATATTTCACATTCAAATACAAATTAGGGGCGAATTTGCCACTCAAAAAGTGTGAATATCATATTTGCAACTTATTTTCGTTTCACATCCAAATACTAATTAGAGGCAAATTTGCCACTCAAAAAGTGTAAATACCGTATTTGCAATTTATTTTCCTTAAGAGTCATATTTCACATCCAGATACAAATTAGGGGCGAATTTGCCACTCAAAAAGTGTGAATATCGTTTTTGCAATTTATTTTCATTAAGAGTCATATTTCACATCCAAATACAAATTAGGGGCAAATTTGCAACTCAAAAAGTGTGAATATCGTATTTGCAATTTATTTTCATTAAGAGTCATATTTCAAATCCAAATACAAATTAGGGGCACATTTGCAACTCCAAAAGTGTGAATATCGTATTTGCAACTTATTTTCATTAAGAGTCATATTTCACTTCGAAATACAAATTAGGGGCAAATTTGCCACTCAAAAAGTGTGAATATCGTATTTGCAATTTCTTTTTCTTAAGAGTCATATTTCACATTCAAATACAAATTAGGGGCGAATTTGCCACTCAAAAAGTGTGAATATCGTATTTGCAACTTATTTTCCTTAAGAGTCATATTTCACTTCGAAATACAAATTAGGGGCAAATTTGTCACTCAAAAAGTGTGAAAATGGTATTTGCAATTTATTTTCCTTAAGAGTCATATTTCACATCCAAAAATAAATTAGGGGCGAATTTGCCACTCAGAAAGTGTGAATATCGTATTTGCGATTTATTTTCTTTAAGAGTCATATTTCACCTCCAAATACAAATTAAGTGCAAATTTGCCCCTCAAAAAGTGTGAATATCGTATTTGTAATTTATTTTTTTAAGAATCATATTTCACATCCAAATACAAATTAGGGGCAAATTTGCCACTCAAAAAGTGTGAATATCGTATTTGCAACTTATTTTCATTAAGAGTCATATTTCACCTCGCAATACAAATTAGGGGCAAATTTGCCACTCAAAAAGTGTGAATATCGTATTTGCAATTTATTTTCCTCAAGAATCATATTTCACATACAAATACAAATTAGGGGCAAATTTGCCACTCAAAAAGTGTGAATATCGTATTTGCAATTTATTTTCCTTAAGAGTCATATTTCACATCCAAATACAAATTAGGGGCAAATTTGACACTCAAAAAGTGTGAATATCGTATTTGCAATTTATTTTTCTTAAGAGTCATAATTCACATCCAAATACAAATTAGGGGCGAATTTGCCACTCAAAAAGTGTGAATATCGTATTTGCAACTTATTTTCATTAAAAATCATATTTCACTTCGCAATACAAATTAGGGGCAAATTTACCACTCAAAAAGTGTGAATATCGTATTTGCAATTTATTTTCCTTAAGAGTCATATTTCACATCCAAATACAACAAATTAGGGGCAAATTTGCCACTCAAAAAGTGTGAATATCGTATTTGCAATTTATTTTCCTTAAGAGTCATATTTCACATCTAATCACAAATTAGGGGCGAATTTGCCACTCAAAAAGTGTGAATATCGTATTTCCAATTTATTCTCTTTAAGAGTCATATTTCACATCCAAAAACAAATTAGGGGCAAATTTGCCACTCAAAAAGTGTGAATATCCTGTTTTCAACTTATTTTCATTAAGAATCATATTTCATTTCGCAATACAAATTAGGGGCAAATTTACCACTCAAAAAGTGTGAATATCGTATTTGCAATTTATTTTCCTTAAGAGTCATATTTCACTTCGAAATACAAATTAGGGGATTTGCCACTCAAAAAATGTGAATATCGTATTTGCAATTTATTTTCCTTAACACTGTATTCTCGAGTTTGGTTATAGTGGAAAAGAATGGGATGGAAAAGAAATGAGGAAAAAAAAACAGAAAAGAATGTAATATAAAATAGTTAATATGTATTCTTGAGTTCATAGAAAAGAAAGGAAATTAATTAGTAATTTTTTCCCAATTACATATCTTCCTCCTTCCCAACCCAGTTAATATATATTCTTGTCAATAGCTGTATATAAACCAATCTAATCACATCTACAAGACTACAACTCATAAATAAATGTGTAGATTTAATTGCTTCATCCATATTACCGTCACTAACACTAAGTATGCAATTAAAAACATGTACAACAGCTTCGTGATGTATATAGAAAATATTTATTCCAAATGATGATTTCATACAAAAGATATACACAACACAAATTAAAACGCTGTTGGGACATAGATTGTGACAACAGATCTAGCTTGAAATAGGACTAGTGTAATTATTATTGTGTTTGTATATTGGTTTGGATTTGTAAAAGAATATTTGTTTTGTTAGTGATATTCGTTAAACATATTGTTTTGTTAAGTTAGACGAATAATTAAATACAAAATAAATAATAGACGTTTGATGCGTAGCGAGTCGAGATATCAGGTCGCAGCGAGTCGAGCTGTGAGGTGAGATCTGAACTCGTGAGGTATCAGTCGGGCGAGCCGAGCTCTGTGTTGGGCTTGGGCTGCGAGTTGGACTGAACTCGCAGGCCCATGCGAGCCGAGACGACTGGACGTATATATTGTTTTTTACTCTGTGAAAAACATAACTTTTTGATACTTTTGCGATTCTGCGAACTCAACAAATCCAGAGAAAATTAAACCTAAAGGCTAGGCTTTGACAATTCGTTGTTTAAAGCTAAGTCTTACTAAACGCAATACGAACATATTCGTTGTTAGTAAGATAACACCGTATTAAGGGATTCCGCACCTTAATACTACAGATAACGAAGTTATCGATCCTAAAACTAGGGGACTTACATCTGGTATCAGAGCTTTCGGGCTAAATACGAGTGTGTTCGTGAGTTTTAGTGTTATTGCGTTTTTGATTCGGGTCGTTATTACGTGCATTCTTGTAATACTAACGATCAAAATCATTCTCTGGACATTTTAGGGTTTGTTTACAGCCGAAATTTTAAGTTTCAGTCGTAAAAATACCTTAAAAATTCGTTTTCGGGTTTAACAGCCGTTTCGCGAGTCGAGATTAGGGTTCCAGCGTCGCCTGCGAACCGAGTTGAACTAGCGAGTCGAACTGAGGCTTGCGAGTCGAACCGAGATCCCTCGCGAATCGACATCACTTGCGAATCGACATCTTTTAGCAATCCGAACTGAGGCTTGCGAATCGACGAATACTGCGAGTCGAGCTGAGATTGCGAGTTGAGCTGAGTCTTGCGAGTCGAGTTTTCTGAATTCGCTAAAACAGTTTAATTTTACATTTTTAAGATGTCTGACTTAAGTAGAATGATCGAAATGGACCACGAGGTGGGAAAGTCAAACGTTCCACCTATGTTGTTAAGAATCGAGGATTACTACAATTGGAAGGACAGATTTGAATCTTACTGTAGATTCCATGACCTGTCAATCTGGATGTGTATCAAGAGTGGATACACCCCACCTACTCAAACTGTTCAAAATGCTACTGTGGTTCTTACCTATGCGAACATGAGTGATCAAGAGAAGGAAGCTTACAGAAATGAAAATAAATCACATTCTTGCATAAAGATGTGTCTTCCTAAAGAGATTGCTCATCAACTGAAATCCTTTCATACTGCTAGAACGCTCTGGGAAGCTCTAGAGAAAAGAGGTGAAGGAAGTCCACGGGTGAGAACTGGCAAGAGGAGTCTTCTTAAAAAGCAGTTTACTATGTTTAAAGCTTTAAATGGAGAAGATCTTGATGCCTATGTCACGCGTTTCTACCATCTACTAAGTGAATTAGAATACCATGAGATTGTTGAAGAAGAAGTATCTAAAACCGACAAGTTTCTTGAGGGTTTGCCTTCTAAATGGGAAATGTATGGTGTTATGATTAAGGATAACGAAACTAGGTATTCTACTATGACCTTAGAGCAAGTCATTGACAAGCTGAAAGGTTATGATTTCTCCAAGAAGTCAAGAGATAGTGATTCTGATCAGGTTCAGAACCCTGGGTTGTATCATGGAAAGTCAAGTCTTTCGACTGCGTCATCTAGTTCGACCACTGCACTGTTAGTTGGTGATACTAGTGAAAATGGAGAAATGATTACTGAAGATCTGTGTTTTATTTCCTCCTCTGGTGATGAGACAAAGGGAAAGAATTCTGAGAAGTCACCTCAAGAGCATCAGAAGATGCCGATGAGTGTGAAATCTGCTGAACAGCAACTGTCTGTTCTTGCTTCCTTTGTGGCATCATATGAGAACTACATAGAGGGAAAGATCAATGATCCTATTCTGTTTGATGAGGATTATGAGCAGATAGATTCTGATTATCTTGAGGAATTGGAGCTTCAAGATCAACTAGCGTTGATATCTAGAAAGGTGAAGAATTTCCTCAAGAGAACTGGTAGAAAGGTGTTGGGCAATAGATCAGGGTTTGACAAAACCAAGGTCAGATGCTTTAACTGTCAGGGTATTGGTCATTTTGCTAGAGAATGCCAAAGACCTAAAGTAGAAGCACTAGGAAAACAAGGTTCGGGAAGTACTCTTGCTTCCAAAGCCTTAGTAGTAAAGATGTTGGATGGCTCTTATGATTGGCAAGCTCATTCTGAGGAAGCCTTGATGGCCGAGATCGAAGAAACAACTGCTGGATCAGTTTCCTACATGCCCACTGATATGGAACAGAGAGTAGAGGTGCCTAAGTCTGAAGTGAAGGCAAGTGATGATGACGTGCTATATATGGATTCAGCTCCAGATATGAGTCCTGAGGAATTCGTGGCACGCATGGCTGAATTACAAACTGACAAGAAGAAGGTATGTTTAGATATTCTTAATCTTGCTGATGTTTGTTACTTAGTTACTGATTTACAATCTCAGAATAGTGTCTTAACTGTGTCAAATAGCAATTTGTCATCACAATTAAATATGGATAAGGAATCCTATAAGACTGTTAGATCTGAACTTGATCAAGCCATTATGGATATTCGTAGATTAAGTGATGATAAACAGGTCTTAAAAGATAAAATTAAGTCTGATGCTTCGGATAGAACAAAACTTAGAGATACCATAAGTGAAAAATCTGTTGTCATAGATGGTCTCTATATGAATATCAAAGACTTAAATGAGACGATTGCTAGTAAGGATCAGGAAATAGTGAACCTTAACTTAAGGTTAATTGAGCAAAACCGTAAACTTGAGAACTATAGGACATCTCAAATGGATAAAATGTTAGATGCTCAACGTAGTGTAAAGGACAAGACTGGGTTAGGTTACAATGATGTATCCCCGCCTTTTAATGCCAATTACACTTCTATTCCTGAAGATTCTGAGATGACTGAAGTTAATCCTGAGATTTCAGTAGCTGATAAACCTGAACAGTCAGAGGCACAGAAAGATGTTATTAAGAACGTATCATTAGATAATAGCAAGGCTTCTCAGTTCACCAAAATACAGTTTGTATCGGGTGGAGTGATTAACGATGCTAAGACTGATGATAAAGTTGATAAGGAACAACTTAAACCTTTAGTGCCTAAGACTCCGGATGAGAAAGCAAAAGTGAGTAAATCACGCAAGCAGATGTCTTGTTTCAAGTGTCATCAAAAGGGACACGTGGCTTCGTGTTGTCCTAACAAAAAGCCTGAAACACCACATAAGCTTGTGATGGATGAAAAGACACAGACCGACTCTAGTATGACTGTAGATAGGTTAGATGCCAAACCTAAGTTAGGTAATAAACCTGTTAACATTCTTAAAAGAGATGGTAAGCATAGTGTCTCCCCACCTAAACCTAAACGGCCATATACTCAAAGTGATAATGTTATTCATAAGTCTAGGGATGTGACACCGTCGAGGTTTAGAACTTCAAGTAGAGGCCATAGTCATTATGAGAGTGGTACTACTTCACGATCACATGAGTTTAATTATAATTATCATAATAGAGCTCATAATTATGTGCCTAAGAGGTTCTCCTCAAATTCACCTCTTAAGGCTGATCGTCCACAAACTCAAGCTACTTCGAAAGTAACCAAAGCTCCTGATAGGAAGGATGGTTATTTTAAAGAGCTTAAGTTTGTTGATGATAAGGGACAAACCAAGACCGTAATGGCTTGGGTCCCTCTTGATAACTGATCGTATTTTGTGTTATGTGTAGGAGCATGCTGTGAACAAGGACAGCTGGTGGTATGTAGACAGTGGATGCTCAAGGCACATGACTGGAGAACGAAGTCTACTGAAGGACTTCAAGGATAGTCTCAAGCAAAAAGTAAATTTTGTAGGAGATAAATGAGGAATAATTTCGGGAAAAGGAAAAGTTTCAAATGGAACTTTGACTCTTGAGGATGTGAACTATGTTGAAGAACTTACTCACAACCTAGTAAGTGTTTCCCAAGTCTGGGATAAAGGTCACCCAGTTTATTTTAATGAAAAGGAGGCCTTAGTCCTGAAGCCAGGTTTTAAAATTCCTGATGAATGGATATTGATGAGGGCACCAAGGAAGAAGGACATCTATGCTATCAACATGGGTGTTCCTAACTCTTCAATGGTGTCTACATGTTTATTATCCAAGGCTTCGGAAACAGACGCATTGTTATGGCATAGGAGAATGGCACATCTGAACTGGAGAAAGATGAATTATATAACCAAAAATGGTTTGGTTCTAGGTGTACCACAAAAACGTTTCGAGTCTAAGGATAAGTGTGTTCCTTGCATGAAAGGAAAGCAGCACAAGAAACCACACAGACCTAAGACTGAAAACTCTATCTCTTCGCCATTTGAGTTGCTACATATGGATCTCTTCGGCCCTATAAGCAAGAGAAGTATAGGTGGCAAATGGTACTGTTTGGTTGTCACAGATGATTATTCTAGATTCTCATGGGTATTCTTTTTGGGATCAAAGGATGAGACTCCTGGAATTCTAATTGAGTTCTTTGATCTAGTAGAGAATGTCTATAAAAAGAGAGTTAAGCGTATTCGTAGTGACAATGGAACAGAGTTCAAGAATTCAACGTTCAATATCTATTGCTTAAGCAAAGGGATATTACATCAATTCAGTGCACCTTATGAACCTCAACAGAATGGTGTTGCTGAAAGGAAAAATAGGTAGTTGATTGAAGCTGCAAGAACAATGCTTGCTGATTCAAAGCTTCCGGTCATCTTTTGGGCAGAAGCAGTGAATACAGCATGTTATGTTCTTAATAGAGTTCTTACGGTAAAGAGACATAACAAGACTTGTTATGAGCTTTTGAACAATAAGAAACCTAACTTAAAAGGGTTTGAACCCTTTGGAGTTTCATGCACCATATTAAAGACTGGACATCAAGCAAAATTTGGTGAGAAGGCTGACGAAGGATTTTTTCTAGGTTATATGCCCAATTCGCCAAACAAGAGAGTCTTTAATAAAGTCACAGGACGTTTGGAGGTAGTTTATAACATTGAGATTACGAGCTACTCACCTGATGTTCATAAGGGCTTAGATTGGCAATTTGATTATTCTGATCTTTTTGCATCATTTAAAGTTCCTATTAGTGACTATGTCAGTGATTCAGAGATAGCTGAACATTTATTGTTTGAAGATGAGAATATTGGTTCTGCTTCAACATCAAGTGTTAAGCAATCTGGAATTAAGACTAATGTTGACTCAGATAAAGCTTCCACAAGTGAGTCACAACAACCTTCAGAGGATAAGTCTCAAGAAACAGAAGATCCTGATGATCTTTCTACAAAGTTTGATGATATACTTACTCCTTTGAAACATTTAAGGATATCTTCAGCACGTACGGAATATGTACCTGAATTGGAAGAGATTGGTACTAATTTGGAAGATGAGATACCAGTTGAACCAGTTACTACAACTAGAACGAGTAAGAATCATCCCGTTGAAAACATCATCGGTGATATTAATACTCCGGTTCAAACTAGGCATCAATCCAGAGCTAGTACGTCTGAGAATTCTGAATACCAAAGCTTGTATACTGCAATGAAAGAGACAGGGATTCCTAATCAATGTCTATATTCATGCTTTATCTCACAAGTCGAGCCTAAAAATGTTCAAATGGCTTTAAAAGAAAGTTCGTGGGTAGAAGCAATGCAAGAAGAACTATCTCAGTTCTCTAAATTACAAGTATGGGAGTTGGTTGACCTACCAAAGGGAGAATATCCAATTGGAACTAGATGGGTATTTAAGTGCAAGAGAGATGATAAAGGAATCGTTACTCGCAATAAAGCTCGTCTGGTAGTTCAAGGTTTTAATCAACAAGAAGGTATAGATTACAATGAAGTGTTTGCACCAGTTGCTAGGCTAGAAGCAATTAGAGTATTCTTAGCATTCGCATCATATTATGGTATAAAGGTCTATCAGTTGGATGTTAAGAGTGCCTTTTTGTATGGCAAAGTGGAAGAATTGGTGTATGTTTCACAACCGCCAGGGTTTGCTGATCCTGAGTATCCAGATAGAGTATATCGTTTGAATAAGGCTCTATATGGATTACATCAAGCACCAAGGATGTGGTATGGAACACTATCAACGTATCTACTTGAGAATGGATTTACAAGAGGATCGATTGATAGTACACTGTTTGTGAAATGGAAAAAGAAAGACTTTCTTCTCGTGCAAGTTTATGTTGATGACATTATCTTTGGATCATCTGATGAAAAGATGTGTCAAGAATTTGAGAAAGTCATGAGAAAAAGGTTTGAAATGTCTACAATGGGAGAGTTGAATTTCTTCTTAGGATTACAAGTTGATCAAAAGAAGGATGGATTCTTTATTCATCAATCTAAATATACATATGAGCTATTAGAACGCTTCAAGATGGATGAAAGTAAGGTCTACAATACTCCAATTCCAGTCAATCATGGACTAGGTCCAGATACATCGAGTGATAGCGATGTGGATCCAACTCTTTATAGAGCCATGATCGGATCACTAATGTATCTTACAGCCTCTAGGCCTGACATAATGTTTGCTGTTTGTTTATGCGCAAGATATCAGGCTAATCCGAAAGAGTCACACATGCAAGCTGTTAAACGAATCTTTCGTTACCTCAAAGGGAAACCTAAGCTGGGTCTTTGGTATCCGATTGATGGAGACTTAGATCTCGTAGCTTATACTGATTCGGATTATGGAGGATGCAATCAGAATAGGAAATCTACGACCGGAGGATGTCAATTCCTAGGAGGTAGATTAGTATCCTGGTAGTGCAAGAAGCAAACCTCGGTAGCCATTTCTACATGTGAAGCTGAGTATGTTGCAGCTGGCAGCTGTTGCTCACAAGTTCTTTGGATTCAACAGCAACTGCGGGATTACGGGTTAAATATAACCAATACTCCTATGATGATTGATAACGAATCTACTATGTCGATCACCAATAATCCGGTGAAGCACAGTAAAACTAAGCATATTGATATTCGACATCATTTTATTAGACATTGTGCTGAGAAGAAATTGATAAAGTTAGTTAAGGTACCATCATTGGATAACTTAGCAGACTTATACACAAAGGCGTTCGACAGAGCAAGATTTGAGATGTTGGTTCAACTGAATGGAATGAGAAATCCAGAGTGATTAGTCTTCCAAGGGTAATTTTGTAATAGTTAGTATTTATGTGTTCATTAAAAAAAAAAAAAAAAAAAAAAAGCGTATGGCATTCATTTGCTTGTTACCTAAGGGGAATCGCCTTCATTTAAGTTTTTATTTGCAAAAACTAAGAGAAATGATAGTACATTAGGAGAATAAGCTTCACAATAATAAGCTTAAGTCCTAAGTATGATATGGTAGTAGGTTCAAATAAAGTTGCTTTAGAACTACAGCGGTTCTATCAGGTATGTGTTTATATTTATTTGATTATACACCTATATCCACAAGTTATAATTTGTCTATTTTTATTAAATCTTTAGATGGCTTCATCATATGATGTACTGGTAGGCAAATTATATGAAATTTTCTAAGCCTTAAGAAGTTAATCAACTACTTGTTTATTATTTTGTGTTACTATTCTATGATGTATGACATTAAGTCTTAATTGTTGAATGATGGTATTGCCATACACTGTTATTATACATATTAATTTGAATTGACAAATAGTAGCAATATGGGTATTAACTTAATTACTGGTAACTTTGTTGTACTAAGTACAGAACTGAAACCTTTAATTAAATTAATATTCTCAAATATATTTTGAATTATGCTAGAAGGGATCTTCTGTTGTACTAAGTACAGACTTAGATAACATAGCATATTCAAAGTATGTTTGATATTTGTCTAACCTTAAAAAATTCAAGTGTATGTTATATGTTTCGAAAAGATACATCATTTAGTAACCGCTACCTTGAAAATTTAATGATGCAGTGTTATGTGTTTTACTTGAATTCTTCAGTATATCATATAATAGGAAGCACTTGATAATACTCATACTAACAATAAAGAGTTTGCTTAGAAAATTGAGTCTAATTTGTTTATGTGGATCATAATACCGGTAATCGTCTTGAACTATCTACAATTAAAATATTCACTTTATGTGAGTAATACATTTATTAATTATGCTATGTGGATAAAGGTACCTAAGATATAGTTTTATAAATATAAATGTATAAATGATAAATTTAGTTGTAATTTTACAATGATTCACTTGAATTTCATGAGGAATGTATACTACCAATCTGCTTAGACTTTTTAATATATAATTAATTGCTTATTCTTACTAATATGATCCCTAAGCAGATAAAATCTTATTTACATTGTATATTTACTTTGTTTCAAAGTGATTAATAAAATGGTACTTGATACCAATGGTTATGTAATTTTGTTTTATCTTATTTTTAATTTTTTTAAAATTTTTGTATTAATTATGTTTACCCTTCGGAATTAAATTATACTGTATATTTTTGAGTTGAACAACGTGACAAATACAAGTTAAAATTAATTATAATTTAGACTTGTAAAATATCGGGTTTTTATTTATACTTAGCATTAAATTCGCATTTTTAATTGTTTCTGCGAGTTGGCATCAACTTGCGAGTCCACTTAAATCTCGCGAATCGGATATGTAGTATAAAGGGGGTCAAACGAGTCAAACCAACCCACCGAACCCACACATACTTCGCGAGTTCAGTAAAGCTTGCGAATCCGTCAAAAAGGCGAAACGAGGCGATTTTCTTTTTTCGTTTGATTTTGAATTTTAGAGTACGGGAACGAGTTATTCAATCCGTAGACCTTATACACCTTCATATTACGAACATTTTGAGGTATAAACCAACGGATTTCACCGTTTAAATTACTCGAAATCGAAGTTTTAATAAGCTTAGGGTTTCGGTTTATAATTCGAACGATTCACGTATATTAAAGGACTATGAGAACACGAATCCTTGTGGTTTATGTTAAATGGATGTTAATAAACGTAAATCAATCGATAGATCATGTTAAAATCAACAGATGAATCGATTTTAATTGGAAATTCGCGACGGCAGTTCATCGAACGAGTTGACAATGTGAATCAACTCGCAGCGAGTTGACTAGCGAATCCATGAGATTAGCGAGTTCACTTCAATAGCTGCTTGATAAGTTTAGCGAGTTGATAACTTTAGCGAGTTGATCAATGTAGCGAGTTGTTGAGTATAGCGAGTTGATAAGCAAAACGAGTTGACCTCACCTCGTTAGGCCAGTTTATGCGAGTCCGGAATTTACAAACATTTTATTTTTTTTGTAATAACTTTTATCTAATTAATTTAAATTAGACTTAAGACTTTTAGTTATAAGTTAAATTTTTATATACGACTTGAGACTATTTTTGTAACAAGTTATATATAATTTCAATTTTAAATTAAGATGTTTGATGAATCTCGATTCATAATACGTAATAGTTTAAATATTTTTAATCGTGCATTAAGTTATATATGTTGTTTGTGTTTATTTTACAGATATGGCTAGAGCATTTGATAAGGGTCACAATATTTTGCTTGATCTGAATCTTGAAGCCAAGCGGGCTGACAGGGTTGCTGATATTTTACGTTTTCTAGCACGATCAAGGATTAGATACGCCATTACGGCCAATCCTCCGATTTCTCAGGCTATTCTGAACGACTTTTGGACAGATATAGTATACGATGAATCTGTCACCCCACCTGAGATTCGAGCTACGGTTAGTGGACGACCTGTTACCTTTTCAGCTGGTAATCTTCGTGAGATTTTGCAGCTAGGTACCGTAGAACAGGAGAACGGGGATACTGAGTATCCTATGGATTTTATTGAGGGCGCGATAGGGCGTATGGGATATACAGGAGACAGACGTGGACGTCAGTTCCAGAAGCCTCTGGTTATTGGTCAGTGGAGTGTTGGTGCATTTTGTGTGTCAGTCAGTTGGTCAAACTATTTTAATTGTCAAAGTCAATTAGTCTACGAATGTATAGTGTTTAGAGTGTGTATTCGAGTCTGTAAATGAAATATATATAGAATGGTGACATTGTAATTGGGCCTGCGACGTCGGGTCAGACGTCGCAAGGATCTGGGCCTGCGACGTTGGGCCTAACGTCGCAGGGTCCAATAGGTTTCGTATAAATAGCGAGTTTGAAGTCAGTTTAGGGTTGGACGTCGTGAAGAGTGTGAGAGCCGAATTAGAGAGAGGAGAGGCAGAAAAACGTTTTTGTGTGTTTGTGTTTGTAAAGCTTTATTCATCAATTGTTAATATATACAAAAGATTATAGAGAATCGTTTGTGTGTTCGTGAATCATTATCGTTTGTTATTCATTGTTTATACGATCCGATCAGATCTCACGTGTGCGGGACTATCAACTGGTATCAGAGCCGAAGAATCAAGGATTCGTCGGTTTCGGATCGTTATTTTGGGTGTTCTCGATTGATTCGCGAAGGTATTAATTGTTATTAATCGTTTCTAAGTTGATTTGCTTGATTAAGATCGATTTCTGGAGGTGTTTTTGGGTTAGATCGACGTTTGGTTTTCGAAATTTCGTTAGGGTTTCGAAAATTTTCGATTTTTTGGGGTTTTGGCCGCTGCAGCCCGATTGTGCGACGTCACCTGCGACGTCACCTGCGACGTCGCTAAGTTTTGCGACGTTACCTGCGACGTCAGCTGCGACGTCGCGTGCGACGTAGTAATTTGGACTTTAATTAGTCTGTGCGACGTACTCTGCGACGTCATCTGCGACGTACCTCTCAACGTCGCATAGTGTGATTCTGCGACGTCCTCTGCGACGTAACTCTCAACGTCGCATTTTCGATTCTTAATTGAGTCATCGGACTTCTGCGACGTACCGCTGCGACGTTGCTATTTTTTCTGCGACATTAACCTCGTTCTAGTTTCGTAAAAAAAAAAAAAAAAAAAAAAAAAAAAAAAAAAAAAAAAAAAAAAAAAAAAAAAAAAGTGTTCAATTTTTTGCGTTTTCAAATTTTTTCCATAGTCTTAAAAGTGTTCAATTTTAGGCTAGAAAAAGTTTCATTTTACCCGGCCAATTTTTGACGTTTTCGGACGAAATTTTGGCGGGAAATACGCGAAAATTTTGTAATTTCAACTTTTGTTTTTAGGCTTAGAATAGCTTCATTTTAGTGTCAGAAAAGTTTCGCTACACTCTGTCGGTTTTCGAAATTTTCGAATTCAATTTTGGAGGGAACATATGTAAATGGCTTTTGGTAACAAAGTGTCTCCTTCTACATCCTTGTTCTATAGTGATTTTGCTAGTTGGAAGATTAAGTTATGCAATTTCATTGAATACAAAGATCCAAATCTGTGGAATTGGTTTAACACCATTGATCTATATGAGCAACCAAGACTCGATGGGGTGCTTAAATCAAGAGCACAAATGTCCGTCAAGGAACGAGCAGAGTTTGATAAAGACAATAGAGCATATGAGATGATTACCAAGTGTTTGCCAGAAGTTGTGATTAATGAATTTAAAAATCAAGCAACTTCTATAAGTTTATGGGATGCTCTTATAGTGGCTTACGATCAAAAGGAAAAGAAGTCAGAGGCTAATATTCAAGTTCCTAGTCTAAATGATACTTCCAGATCTACTTCCAACTCAGCAGCATCTACTTCTACTAGCACTTCATATGCTTCCTATACTTCTCATACAGATCATACAGCTCCTTCAAAGGCTACTGAGGATCATGCTACAATCTTTGCAGCTTTCCTCAACTCTTATGAGACTTTCCTTTCAAAGAAGGCTAGTACTCTACAGCTTACTGAGGAAGACTTTGAACAGATCGATTCTGATGATCTCGAGCAAATGGACATCAAATGGAGCATGGCCATGATAACCCAAAGAACCAAGAAGTTTCTTCAGAGAACGGGTAGAAAAGACCTGGATGATGATGGTGATACAGGTCTTGGTTTTAATAAAAGCAAAGTGAAATGAAAGAACTGTCAGATTCATGGGCACTTTGCTAAGGAGTGTGAGAAAGTAAAATATCCTTCATCTGGATTCACTACTCCTACAGCTCCAACGACTCCAGAGAAGAATACAACATCACAGGCTATGACGGTGTATTCTCAGGGAGTGTTTGATTTTAGTGCACTTCAAGGAGAGGTTCAACACAGTGCGCTTTTGGCAAAGATACATGCGGTACATGATGAACTTAAGGTACCCATAAACTGTGTTTCTTGTTTAACATTGACTGAATCTCTTAAGAATTATCAATATGACAATTTAGAGTTGCGAGAAAAAGTTGTTAAACTCACCGAGTCAAACAAGTTTTTGAAAGCTAATGAATTTCTTTATGAAAAACAAATTGAGGCTTATAAGTTAGACACTGAAAAATACAAGTCTAAAGTTTTTAGCCAACATGATGCTATTAATAGCTATCTTAAAGAAATGGAACTTTTGAATAAAGAACTTTCTGAGCTAAAGTCTGAGTCTGACAATTTTAAAAAGGGAATCACGAATTTCTCAAATTCTCATAAACTCTTCGATGAAATGGTTGACAAGATGAGGACAGATAAAAGTAAAGCGGGACTTGGGTATCCACCTCCCACTAACTATTATCCTAAGCCTGTTAAGGAAGGCACCGAAGAACTTGTGGCTGACTACTCATCATGGTCAGCTACAAAGTCTAAAGAAGCTACATCCAATCCCAAAAGGCAGGCAAAGGAGAAAACTAAACGGACAGAGTATCCCTTGCCTACTTTTGTTAAGTCTGATAATACACCTCCAGTTAGTGTAGAGGAGGGTGTTGAGATAGAGGATCTACCGGAAGAGGCTGAAATCAAAGTTGAAAAAGTTAATGTAAAGCCAGAAAATCATATACTTACCAATGAAACTGTAAAGGTTTCAAATACAAAGGGTAAAAACAAGGTTGAAAATGAATCCAAAAGGGTTCAATATCAAATGAAGGATTCAAATGTAAAATCTAAAAGTGAACAACCTTCAACATCAACTTGTTCAACTTCTGAGGCTTCTACATCAACGTGTACACATAAGTGTTCACGTCCTGTAAATGCCTCATCTTCTAAGCCTCCAACAGTTCATTCTCCACCTCAACCTTTTGTGGGTAATCATTGGAATAGGTCGTACATTGAACGACGTTCTTGTTTCCATTGTGGACAACAAGGACATATAATTAGGGATTGTCGGTTATTATCCCTAGATAGGTTTGGTAGAGGGATGCCAAGAACTTCTTCCTTTAGGAATTCTTATTCAAATTCGTTTTCTAGGCGTGCTTCATATTCGCCTATATCAAGATATGCATCCTCTTCTCCAAAACCCGTGGCTAGAGTAAACAAAGTTGTGTCTAGTAAACCTCAAGTTCAACAGCACAACATTGTTGAAAACAACTCATCTGAATCTACAAAGGTTTGGAAACCAAAATCCACAAACAACACATCAATGAAATCTTCCGAGTTTTTAAAATATCATAAACTCATTGATGTGATGGTTATGGATGATCATGGACAACCCAAGTCTATCAAGGCTTGGGTGTCCCATAAGTACTAACGTTTAATTGTTTGTGGTGGTGCAGTCAGGTTGTTATTAGCTAATATTTTTGTGACTGCAAGGATGTGGATATTTGTTGGAAGATTGTTTTCAAGGTGGTTGTGTGTGATTATTTATGATTGTGATTGGATGAGATTTTCGATGTTACGAGGTGGTAAAAGTGATAACAGGCATTTGATTTGACTTGATATGTGATTTTGATAATTATCTATTTTTATTTGTTACTTAATGCAACAGCCATTCTTTATACTTTTTAGTATTAAAGAAATGCAATGTTGCAAAATTTATTCAATTAAAAAAAATACAAAAATATGTTTAATGTTTAAGGGGAGTATTTTTTGGATTGGATATAAGAATTTGCTGTTCAGGGGGAGTAATTCTGAATATTAAAAATTCTGATTATTTAATTCAGAAATGTGAATAGCAAGATTCTTAAGTCTTGAAAAGATGTTGGATTGTGTGTCTGTAAAACAACTTGGGATATGATAGTACATCGGGTGACATGCATAAAAATGGAAATTTTAAGGTTTATGTTTGATGTGTCAGTAGGTTTATCTGGTATATTTAACACATCTTTTATAAACATTAGCTTCATCATATGATGTATTGGTAGGCATGATACACACCGGTTTGTGAGTGAGTAAGAAGTAATAATAAAACTTGTTTATTACTTTGAGAAAAATGTTATATGATGTATGACATAAGTCTTAATTGATAAATGGAAGTACTATCATACACTGTCATAATTATGTAAATGTAAAATGGGCATATAGTGATAATATGATTATTCGCCTAACTAATGGTGACTATTGTTGTACTCACGTACAGACCTGAATCCATTAGTTATGCAAATAGTCTCAAACTTGTTATGTTCATACTAAGGGACCCTCTGTTGTACTAAGTACAGATCTGGGGCCACTAGTATCTTCATAGTCGGTTTGATGTATGCCTAAATATAAATATCAAGTGTATGTTACGAGAAAACCGAGATAAACTTGGTCTTGTAATCTCTACCTTGTGTGAATATGCAGTGTTTGTTTTACTGAAGTTTATCAGTATATCATATAATAGGTTTCTCAAAATTAATATTCATACTAACAATAAAGGTTAGCTCACAGATACGGATGTAACATGTTTAAGTGGACAAACAATACCGATGATCGTCTTGAACTAATTTTTATAAAAGGTGCTTTAAATATGTCAAGTAAATTTAAAGTGGACAAATATACTGATGATCGAAATAACACTTACTATTTGCTAATAATTGCATGTTGGCCTGATATGATCCCTAAGCAGACTTAAAACAATCCGATCCCCAAATTTATTTTAATCTTTGTTATTTACTTTTCCTTTAAAAAGAAAATACAAAAAGATTTTATTTCTATGTTATTTTCTTCAAACATCACATATCTTGTTAAAGTCAAATATTGAAGATGTAAAGGATGTCGGTTATTCTCCAAAGATTGTGAAGATAATTCTATCGGAGAAGCTGCTGATGATTGAGAGATGGTCACAGAATTTGAAGATTTTATTGTATGATAAATTTGTGTCAGTCACATGAATTTGGACATCAAGATTTCTTGGAAGACCATGCTATCTCAAAGGGGGAGTTTATGATTGTCAAAGACATGAAAGAGTTTGTTGATGAAGACTAATTGAAGACTTATTTGACCAAGCTGATGACAAGGGGGAGTTTGTTGGTGCATTTTGTGTGTCAGTCAGTTGGTCAAACTATTGTAATTGTCAAAGTCAATTAGTCTACAAATGTATAGTGTTTAGAGTGTGTATTCGAGTCTGTAAATGAAATATATATAGAATGGTGACATTGTAATTGGGCCTGCGACGTCGGGTCAGACGTCGCAAGGATCTGGGCCTGCGACGTTGGGCCTAACGTCGCAGGGTCCAATAGGTTTTGTATAAATAGCAAGTTTGAAGTCAGTTTAGGGTTGGACGTCGTGAAGAGTGTGAGAGCCGAATTAGAGAGAGGAGAGGCAGAAAAACGTTTTTGTGTGTTTGTGTTTGTAAAGCTTTATTCATCAATTGTTAATATATACAAAAGATTATAGAGAATCGTTTGTGTGTTCGTGAATCATTATCGTTTGTTATTCATTGTTTATACGATCCGATCAGATCTCACGTGTGCGGGACTATCATGGAGGTTTCTTTGGCATGTGATGAATATAGTCTTCGCAGCGAAGAAAGGTGGATTTGATGAGTTGAGTCATGCGATTCTATCAGCTGCACTGTCACTGGTTTATAATAAACCATACAGTTTTTGTGATTATCTTTTTGGTGAGATTGCGAAACAGATATCGGGGTCTGTTAGATCAAGATTTTTGGTTTACCCGCGATTTTGCATGCTGATTATCCGTGCACGTCTACCGGATTTGGCTATACCTGAACCACATCTAGTGGTTAATACGATTGACCATCGTGGGTATAACGCCATGTTCATGCAGACAGTCAGGAAGGAAGGAGTGGTGAAACCGGAAGTTAGACCACTTTTTGGATATGTTGTTGATCCGAACTACGTTGCACCGCCAAATCAAGGATGGTTAGACGTAGCTCCTGATGCTGTTGCTGCTCCTGCTATTGCTGATGTTGTACCCGAACCTGCGGCTGAGGAAGCTCAACCTGAAGATCCACAAGGGCTCCTTGAGGATGTTCTTATTCAGGTTGGTCAGGTGGATCAGCAAGTGAATCCAGATGTTGCTGCACAGGTTGTGCAAGAGGTTTTGGAGCAGAATGATGATGCGACAAATCCTTTGCTTCAAGACATTGAGAGTTATTTAGCACCATCTGCGGTAATCTTTTATTTATGTAATAATATAGATGCTTAGTTGATAGATTGTTTTATTAATCATAGATGCATAATATTATTATATAATGATTCTGATATTAGATATTTAGTAAATTGGATATTATTTCTGATTTTAAAATATAAATATCATTACATGAACAGGAAGCTGAAGCTGAGGCTGCAAATCCCGAAGTTATATTACTTGAGGATGAGCAGATACAGCTTGATAGATCAGTTGAAGTACCAACTGAGGATCCTGTTAGATCATCTAGAGGTCGTGATGGTGAGACGGCTTCAGATGAAGATTCTGATAATACACCTTCTCCTCCTCCATCTGCTTCTGAAAGGAAGAGAAAAGGAAAAGATATTCTGGAGGAAGGTACTGAGGAAGTTGAGATTCCTTTGATGAAGCGTCCGAGAACGCTTATTTTTCAAGAAGGTTAGTATTGATTATAAAAGTTAAATAATCTTAACTTGTTGTTTATCAGGAGTTGAACTGAGACAGTTAATTCTGTATACAGTTGCTCAGGATACACCACAGGTGGAGATGGATGCACCGGTGGTTACTGAATCGATATCTTTACCGCTTCAGGTATGAGATATAAGTTCTATAACTATGAGTGTTATGCAATTAATTAGAGTTTGAGACAGAGTAATCTGTAACAATAACTGATTTTAATTGTGTTTAACTTTACAGCATGAGGTTGCTGATCTAGTTCGTGGAGCTAATTTTCCAACGAACAAAACAGCTAGATTTGCGACAAGCTTGCTTATACAAGCTTTGTCTCAACCTCATACACCGCTTACCAGAGACTGGCATATTGAGTCTCTCACACCGCCTGGACCAAGAACGATACCTGTTACTCCAACGACTGATGCAGAAAGGATTACATCCTTAGAGTCGAGGGTAAAGGATTTGGAGAAGCTTACTTCTCAGATTCCAGAGCTGGTGTCGAGCAATCTTCTTCTTTCACAACAGATTCTCAAGCAGAGTGAATCGTACAATCTGTTGATGAAGACTCATGAGACTTTGCTTGCGGACTTCAACGTACAGAGACTGAAGTTATCTTCTTTAGAGAGTCTGGTCTTGAGATCGCATTCAGGACAGTCTACTCAGGGGGAGATATTGGTATATCTGGAGTCTTGCAGAGAAAATGAGTTGAAGAGGAAGAGAGATCAAGACAAGGA
Source organism: Helichrysum umbraculigerum (assembly GCA_949592205.1). Lineage (NCBI taxonomy): Eukaryota > Viridiplantae > Streptophyta > Magnoliopsida > Asterales > Asteraceae > Helichrysum > Helichrysum umbraculigerum. The sequence goes on from CATIUR010000001.1 coordinate 101,636,815, forward strand.
CGATGATCCCAATGCACCGAGTGGTGAGCAGACTGGTCCTTCAAAGACTGGTGAGCAAGCTACTATTCAGGGGGAGTCTGGTGCTGGTGCTAGTGGTTCTGGAGTGGATACAAGTGCAGATAAGACTGTACCGGGTGATACTGAAGTTGGTAAGATAGCTTAGTATTATCATAGTACTGTAATATTTGTAATAGTTTGTAGTGAACAAATGTAAACTTAATTATTGTGTAAATATATTTGGCTTAGGGTTATTATTATTTTAAATAAAATATGTTGGGTAATTTAAGTTTATATAATTATTTTAAGATAAAATAGTGATCGAAAGACTTCCGACTCATTGAGTAGTCGAGCGGCGTGTTCCGATTAATTTCGGCGGTCAAGATTTTATGATAACATATGCTTTTTAGATTTGATTATAGACTTAAGACTGTAAGGTATATAAGTAATTAACAAATTAAAAATGTATTCGTATTAACTAGACAAAAGATATATAATTTAAAGGTTAAATTGATAATGAATTAGATCAATTAACACTTGGAAATTATATAAGTTAATTAATAGTAAATTTAAATGTTTGGTGATTATTCACAATGTATTAGAATTTAAAATTAATTAATATTTGTTAAGTAGACTTAAGAAATTTTGGATTGATTCAGGGTAATCAATAAAATATTTTATAAGTTATATGTAAATTGCGTTTATATTTTAGGTTAAAATATACAAAAGAATTAATAAAGAAATTCTTAGGTTGATTCAGGGAAATTGATAAGAGAATTTTAATTATTAATATTTATTTGTATTTATGGTTTTCTCTTAGGATTGGAGATGCTTGATCTATCTGATTCGGAAGATGATATTTTTGATGAGATAGATGAAGACATTGATTATGATCTTGAGGAAGGAGAATTCCAACCACCTACTGATTGGACTGCTGTACCTGAGAATGTGCAAGACATGGGTGTAGATCTAGATGCAAACATTGATGAACACCATGTGAGCCCATCTAGGACAGAAGTTGTTATTGAAAATGAACAAGGTCCAACAATTGTCGATATAGATGAAGATATTGATGATTCAACCTCTGATGAAGAAGAAGAAGTTTTTGTTCAAACCAAAAATCCTGCTGTTGTACTTAGGAAACTTCCAAAGAAGAAGAAGAAGATTGGAATTTCTGAAGTTGATGTTACGAAAAAGCGTGTACCACGTAAAGGGATTATTGGTTGGTACTTTGACTCAGAACTAAAGCTTTTTGCGATCAAAAGGTTTGACGGAGTTCAATATTTTGAAAGAAAGCTAGCAGTTTTTAGTTCTCTACCACGTTATGAAATACGTGATTTGGCTAGATTAGAGATTAACAATCCAAGTCGTGATGATTATGCTGATCGTGTTGAAAGAATCATTAGACATGAGGTTGGTACAAATAAGTTTGTTCAGATTAAGCCAAGAAAGGGAAAAACTGTGAAATTACAAGAGAGAAGTCAAAGAACAGGAAGAAGAAGAAGGAAGAAGATATATCCAGCTGTTAGATGCATACAGCAGATTCCACTGAAGAAAATGCCACAAGATATTCTGGGTAATATGAAGAGATGGCATGTAGATTCAGGAACTGGAGAAGCTGTTATGGTTGAAGCTGATGATGAGGTTGACGGTGGTGAAAGAGAAATCTTCAGAGTCTATGACCATCGACACCTAATGAACATGTCGAAGAAAGATTTGATTAAGTTGAATGAAAATAGAATCTTGACGACAGATGCATGGGGTGATTTGGGACGAGATTATCAGATGATGGTTAAGACGTGTATCAAGATGAAGATTTACGCAGGCAGTAAGATTTACAAATAAAGACCAAAGACAAGCGTGAAGATAAAGACGCTAGAGCTATTGTCAAGGGGGAGTCTGTTGGGACATAGATTGTGACAACAGATCTAGCTTGAAATAGGACTAGTGTAATTATTATTGTGTTTGTATATTGGTTTGGATTTGTAAAAGAATATTTGTTTTGTTAGTGATATTCGTTAAACATATTGTTTTGTTAAGTTAGACGAATAATTAAATACAAAATAAATAATAGACGTTTGATGCGTAGCGAGTCGAGATATCAGGTCGCAGCGAGTCGAGCTGTGAGGTGAGATCTGAACTCGTGAGGTATCAGTCTGGCGAGCCGAGCTCTGTGTTGGGCTTGGGCTGCGAGTTGGACTGAACTCGCAGGCCCATGCGAGCCGAGACGACTGGACGTATATATTGTTTTTTACTTTGTGAAAAACATAACTTTTTGATACTTTTGCGATTCTGCGAACTCAACAAATCCAGAGAAAATTAAACCTAAAGGCTAGGCTTTGACAATTCGTTGTTTAAAGCTAAGTCTTACTAAACGCAATACGAACATATTCGTTGTTAGTAAGATAACACCGTATTAAGGGATTCCGCACCTTAATACTACAGATAACGAAGTTATCGATCCTAAAACTAGGGGACTTACAAACGCATTTGACGTAAGGTAATTAATCGATGCTTAGACCCCACTTGAGATCTCAAACAGTAAAATCCTTTTCTAAACTTTTATGTTCAAATGCATCACAATTTAACCGACAATTATATATATAAAATCCAGAGTTTATTAACACAATGACTCACCCTATATAAATAGGTAAACTTAACCATTAACATGAGTTGATGGCGAAGAGTAAAAGGAGAAATCTAGGAAAACGCAACATTTTTTCTTGTGTCGTATGTAGAAGTTATAAGTTACTCCGTATAAGTTAGTTATTATAAGAGGGTTATTAGGGATAGAGTTGTGATTTTGTAAATGGATAGATTGTTTTATGTTCCAATCACCTCAAAATTGGACGGAAAAGATTTATACTAAAAAGCCCATCCAAATACATTCCTCTCCATTCCTTTCTTTCCTATAAAAAAACTCGAGAATGACTTTTTGTTATTTTTTCCATTGAAATCCTTTCCTTTCCACCAAAAAAAAACTCGAGAATGCAGTGTAAGAGTCATATTTCACATCCAAATACAAATTAGGGGCGAATTTGCTACTCAAAAAGTGTGAATATCATATTTGCAACATATTTTCCTTAAGAGTTATATTTCACTTCGAAATACAAATTAGGGGCGAATTTGCCACTCAAAAAGTGTGAAAATGGTATTTGCAATTTATTTTCTTTATGAGTCATATTTCACATCCAAATACAAATTAGGGGCGAATTTGCCACTCAAAAAGTGTGAATATCGTATTTGCAATTTATTTTCTTTAAGAGTCATATTTCACCTCCAAATACAAATTAGGGGCAAATTTGCCACTCAAAAAGTGTGAATATCGTATTTGCAATTTCTTTTTCTTAAGAGTCATATTTCACATTCAAATACAAATTAGGGGCGAATTTGCCATTCAAAAAGTGTGAATATCGTATTTGCAACTTATTTTCATTTCACATCCAAATACAAATTAGGGGCAAATTTGCAACTCAAAAAGTGTGAATATCGTATTTGCAACTTATTTTCATTAAGAATCATATTTCACTTCGCAATACAAATTAGGTGCAAATTTACCACTCAAAAAGTATGAATATCGTATTTGCAATTTATTTTCCTTAAGAGTCATATTTTACTTCGAAATACAAATTAGGGGCAAATTTGCCACTCAAAAAATGTGAATATCGTATTTGCAATTTATTTTCCTTAAGTGTCATATTTCACATCCAAATACAAATTAGGGGCGAATTTGCTACTCAAAAAGTGTGAATATCGTATTTGCAAATTATTTTCCTTAAGTAATATTTCACTTCGAAATACAAATTAGGGGCAAATTTGCCACTCAAAAAGTGTGAAAATGGTATTTGCAATTCATTTACCTTATGAGTCATATTTTTCACATCCAAATACAAATTAGGGGCGAATTTGCCACTCAAAAGGTGTGAATATCGTATTTGCAATTTCTTTTCTTTAAGAGTCATATTTCACATCCAAATACAAATTATGGGCGAATTTGACACTCAAAAAATGTGAATATCGTATTTGCAACTTATTTTCCTTAAGAGTCATATTTCACTTCGAAATACAAATTATGGGCAAATTTGCCACTCAAAAAGTGTGAAAATGGTATTTGCAATTTATTTTCCTTAAGAGTCATATTTCACATCCAAATACAAATTAGGGGCTAATTTGCCACTCAAAAAGTGTGAATATCGTATTTGCAATTTATTTTCTTTAAGAGTCATATTTCACCTCCAAATACAAATTAGGGGCAAATTTGCCACTCAAAAAGTGTGAATATCGTATTTGGAATTTATTTTTCTTAAGAATCATATTTCACATCCAAATACAAATTAGGGGCGAATTTGCCACTCAAAAAGTGTGAATATCGTATTTGCAACTTATTTTCATTAAGTGTCATATTTCACCTCGCAATACAAATTAGGGGCAAATTTACCACTCAAAAAGTGTGAATATCGTATTTGAAATTTATTTTCCTTAAGAATCATATTTCACATCCAAATACAAATTAGGGGCAAATTTACCAATAAAAAAGTGTAAATATCGTATTTGCAATTTATTTTCTTTAAGAGTCATTTTTCACATCCAAATACAAATTAGGGGCAAATTTGCCACTCAAAAAATATGAATATCGTATTTGCAATTTATTTTCCTTAAGAGTCATATTTCACATCCAAATACAAATTAGGGGCGAATTTACTAGTCAAAAAGTGTGAATATCGTATTTGCAAAATATTTTCCTTAAGAGTCATATTTCGCTTCGAAATACAAATTAGGGGCAAATTTGCCACACAAAAAGTGTGAATATCGTATTTGAAATTTATTTTCCTTAAGTGTCATATTTCACATCCAAATACAAATTAGGGGCGAATTTGCCACTCAAAAAGTGTGAATATCGTATTTGCAACTTATTTTCATTTCACATCCAAATACAAATTAGAGGCAAATTTGCCACTCAAAAAATTTATATATCGTATTTGCAATTTATTTTCCTTAAGAGTCATATTTCTCCTCCAAATACAAATTAGGGGCGAATTTGCCACTCAAAAAGTGTGAATATCGTATTTGCAATTTATTCTCTTTAAGAGTCATATTTCACATCCAAATACAAATTATGGGCAAATTTGCAACTCAAAAAGTGTGAATATCGTATTTGCAACTTATTATCATTAAGAATCATATTTCACTTCGCAATACAAATTAGGTGCAAATTTACCACTCAAAAAGTGTGAATATCGTATTTGCAATTTATTTTCCTTAAGAGTCATATTTTACTTCGAAATACAAATTAGGGGCAAATTTGTCACTCAAAAAATGTGAATATCGTATTTGCAATTTATTTTCCTTAAATGTCATATTTCACATCCAAATACAAATTAGGGCGAATTTGCTACTCAAAAAGTGTGAATATCGTATTTGCAAATTATTTTCCTTAAGAGTCATATTACACTTCGAAATACAAATTAGGGGCAAATTTGCCCTCAAAAAGTGTGAAAATGGTATTTGCAATTTATTTTTCTTAAGAACCATATTTCACATCCAAAAACAAATTAGAGGCGAATTTGCCTCTCAAAAAGTGTGAATATCGTATTTGCAATTTATTTTCTTTAAGAGTCATATTTCACCTCCAAATACAAATTAGGGGCAAATTTGCCACTCAAAAAGTGTGAATATCGTATTTGCAATTTCTTTTTCTTAAGATTCATATTTCACATCCAAATACAAATTATGGGAGAATTTGCCACTCAAAATGTGTGAATATCATATTTGCAACTTATTATAATTAAGAGTCATATTTCACTTCGCAATACAAATTAGGGGCAAATTTACCACTCAAAAAGTGTGAATATCGTATTTGCATTATTTTCTTTAAGAGTCATATTTCACTTCGAAATACAAATTAGAGGCAAATTTGCCACTCAAAAAATGTGAATACCGTATTTGCAATTTATTTTCCTTAAGAGTAATATTTCACATCCAAATACAAATTAGGGGCGAATTTGCCACTCAAAAAGTGTAAATATCGTATTTGCAACTTATTTTCCTTAAGAGTCATATTTCACCTCGCAATACAAATTAGGGGCAAGTTTACCACTCAAAAAGTGTGAATATCGTATTTGCATTATTTTCCTTAAGAGTCATATTTCACTTCGAAATACAAATTAGAGGCAAATTTGCAACTCAAAAAATGTGAATATCGTATTTGCAATTTATTTTACTTAAGGGTCATATTTCACATTCAAAAATAAATTAGGGGCGAATTTGCCACTCAAAAAGTGTGAATATCGTATTTGCAACTTATTTTCCTTAAGAGTCATATTTCACTTCGAAATACAAATTAGGGACAAATTTGCCACTAAAAAAGTGTGAAAATGTTATTTGCAATTTATTTTCCTTAAGAGTCATATTTCACTTCCAAAAATAAATTAGGGGCGAATTTGCCACTCAGAAAGTGTGAATATCGTATTTGCAATTTATTTTCTTTAAGAGTCATATTTCACATCCAAATACAAATTAGGGGCGAATTTGCTACTCAAAAAGTGTGAATATCGTATTTGCAACTTATTTTCCTTTAGAGTCATATTTCACTTCGAAATACAAATTAGGGGCAAATTTGCCAATCAAAAAGTGTGAATATCGTATTTGCAACTTATTTTCATTAAGAGTCATATTTCACCTCGCAATACAAATTAGGGGCAAATTTGCCACTCAAAAAGTGTGAATATCGTATTTGCAACTTATTTTCATTAAAAGTCATATTTCACTCCGCAATACAAATTAGGGGCAAATTTACCACTCAAAAAGTGTGAATATCGTATTTTCAATTTATTTTTCTTAAGAGTCATATTTCACATCCAAATACAACAAATTAGGGGCAAATTTGCCACTCAAAAAGTGTGAATATCGTATTTGCAATTTATTTTCCTTAAGAGTCATATTTCACATCCAAACACAAATTAGGGGCGAATTTGCCACTCAAAAAGTGTGAATATCGTATTTCCAATTTATTCTCTTTAAGAGTCATATTTCACATTCAAATACAAATTAGGGGCAAATTTGCCACTCAAAAAGTGTGAATATCGTATTTGCAACTTATTTTCATTAAGAATCATATTTCACTTCGCAATACAAATTAGGGCAAATTTACCACTCAAAAAGTGTGAATATCGTATTTGCAATTTATTTTCCTTAAGAGTCATATTTCACATCCAAATACAAATTAGGGGCGAATTTGCCACTCAAAAAGTGTGAATATCGTATTTGCAACTTATTTTCAATAAAAGTCATATTTCACTTCGCAATACAATTAGGGGCAAATTTACCACTCAAAAAGTGTGAATATCGTATTTGCAATTTATTTTCCTTAAGAGTCATATTTCACATCCAAATACAACAAATTAGGGGCAAATTTGCACTCAAAAAGTGTGAATATCGTATTTGCAATTTATTTTCCTTAAGAGTCATATTTCACATCCAAACACAAATTAGGGGCGAATTTGCCACTCAAAAAGTGTGAATATCTTATTTCCAATTTATTCTCTTTAAGAGTCATATTTCACATCCAAATATAAATTAGGGGCAAATTTGCCACTCAAAAAGTGTGAATATCGTATTTGCAACTTATTTTCATTAAGAATCATATTTCACTTCGTAATACAAATTAGGGGCGAATTTGCTACTCAAAAAGTGTGAATATCGTATTTGCAAAATATTTTCCTTAAGAGTCATATTTCACTTCGAAATACAAATTAGGGGCGAATTTGCCACACAAAAAGTGTGAAAATGGTATTTGCAATTTATTTTCCTTATGAGTCATGTTACACATCCAAATACAAATTAGGGGCGAATTTGTCACTCAAAACGTGTGAATATCGTATTTGCAATTTATTTTTCTTAAGAATCATATTTCACATCCAAATACAAATTAGGGGCGAATTTGTCACTCAAAAAGTGTGAATATCGTATTTGCAACTTATTTTCATTAAGTGACATATTTCACCTCGCAATACAAATTAGGGGCAAATTTACCACTCAAAAAGTTTGAATATCGTATTTGCAATTTATTTTACTTAAGAGTCATATTTCACATCCAAATACAAATTAGGGGCAAATTTACCACTCAAAAATTGTGAATATCGTATTTGCAAATTATTTTCCTTAAATGTCATATTTCACATCCAAATACAAATTAGTGGCGAATTTGCCACTCAAAAAGTGTGAATATCGTATTTGCAAATTATTTTCCTTAAGAGTCATATTTCACATCCAAATACAAATTAGTGGCGAATTTGCCACTCAAAAAGTGTGAATATCGTATTTGCAACTTATTTTCCTTAAGAGTCATATTTCACTTCGAAATACAAATTAGAGGCAAATTTGCCACTCAAAAAGTGTGAAAATGGTATTTTCAATTTATTTTACTTAAGAGTCATATTTCACATCCAAATTCAAATTAGGGGCGAATTTGCCAATCAGAAAGTGTGAATATCGTATTTGCAAATTATTTTCTTTTAGAATCATATTTCACCTCCAAATACAAATTAGGGGCAAATTTGCCACTCAAAAAGTGTGAATATCGTATTTGCAATTTATTTTTCTTAAGAATCATATTTCACATCCAAATACAAATTAGGGGCGAATTTGTCACTCAAAAAGTGTGAATATCGTATTTGCAACTTATTTTCATTAAGTGACATATTTCACCTCGCAATACAAATTAGGGGCAAATTTACCACTCAAAAAGTTTGAATATCGTATTTGCAATTTATTTTATTTAAGAGTCATATTTCACATCTAAATACAAATTAGGGGCAAATTTACCACTCAAAAAGTGTAAATATCCTATTTGCAATTTATTTTCTTTAAGAGTCATATTTCACATCCAAATAAAAATTAGGCGCAAATTTGCCACTCAAAAAGTGTGAATATCGTATTTTCAAATTATTTTCTTTAAGAGTCATATTTCACCTCCAAATACAAATTAGGGGCAAATTTGCCACTCAAAAAGTGTGAATATCGTATTTGCAATTTCTTTTTCTTAAGAGTCACATTTCACATTCAAATACAAATTAGGGGCGAATTTGCCACTCAAAAAGTGTGAATATCGTATTTGCAATTTCTTTTTCTTAAGAGTCATATTTCACATTCAAATACAAATTAGGGGTGAAATTGCCACTCAAAAAGTGTGAATATCGTATTTGCAACTTATTTTCATTAAGAGACATATTTCACTTCGCAATACAAATTAGGGGCAAATTTACCACTCAAAAAGTGTGAATATCGTATTTGCAATTTATTTTCCTTAAGAGTCATATTTCACATCCAAATACAAATTAGGGTCAAATTTGCCATTCCAAAAGTGTGAATATCGTATTTGCAATTTATTTTCTTTAAGAGTCATATTTCACATCCAAATACAAATTATGGGCGAATTTGCCACTCAAAAAGTGTGAATATCGTATTTGCAACTTATTTTCCTTAAGAGTCATATTTCACTTCGAAATACAAATTAGGGGCAAATTTGCCACTCAAAAAGTGTGAAAATGGTATTTGCAATTTATTTTCCTTAAGAGTCATATTTCACATCCAAATACAAATTAGGGGAGAATTTGCCACTCAGAAAGTGTGAATATCGTATTTGCAATTTATTTTTTTTAAGAGTCATATTTCACCTACAAATACAAATTAGGGGCGAATTTGCCACTCAAAAAGTGTGAATATCGTATTTGCAACTTATTTTCATTAAGTGTCATATTTCACCTCGCAATACAAATTAGGGGCAAATTTACCACTCAAAAAGTGTGAATATCGTATTTACAATTTATTTTCCTTAAGAGTCATATTTCACATCCAAATACAAATTAGGGGCAAATTTACCACTCAAAAAGTGTAAATATCGTATTTGCAATTTATTTTCTTTAAGAGTCATTTTTCACATCCAAATACAAATTAGGGGCAAATTTGCCACTCAAAAAATGTGAATATCGTATTTGCAATTTATTTTCCTTAAGAGTCATATTTCACATCCAAATACAAATTTGGGGCGAATTTGCTACTCAAAAAGTGTGAATATCGTATTTGCAAAATATTTTACTTAAGAGTCATATTTCACTTCGAAATACAAATTAGGGGCAAATTTGCCACTCAAAAAGTGTGAATATCGTATTTGCAATTTATTTTCCTAAAGAGTCATATTTCACATCCAAATACAAATTAGCGGCGAATTTGCCACTCAAAAAGTGTGAATATCGTATTTGCAACTTATTTTCATTTCACATCCAAATACAAATTAGAGGCAAATTTGCCGCTCAAAAAGTTTATATATCGTATTTGCAATTTATTTTCCTTAAGAGTCATATTTCACCTCCAAATACAAATTAGGGGCGAATTTGACACTCAAAAAATGTGAATATCGTATTTGCAATTTATTCTCTTTAAGAGTCATATTTCACCTCCAAATACAAATTAGGGGCAAATTTGCAACTCAAAAAGTGTGAATATCGTATTTGCAAATTATTTTCCTTAAGAGTCATATTACACTTCGAAATACAAATTAGGGGCGAATTTGCCCCTCAAAAAGTGTGAATATCGTATTTGCAACTTATTCTCTTTAAGAGTCATATTTCACCTCCAAATACAAATTAGGGGCAAATTTGCCACTCAAAAAGTGAGAAAATGGTATTTGCAATTTATTTTCCTTAAGAGTCATATTTCACTTCGAAATACAAATTAGGGGCGAATTTGCCACTCAAAAAGTGTGAAAATAGTATTTGCAATTTATTTTCCTTATAAGTCATATTTCACATCCAAATACAAATTAGGGGCGAATTTGTCACTCAAAAAGTGTGAATATCGTATTTGCAATTTATTTTTCTTAAGAATCATATTTCACATCCAAATACAAATTAGGGGCGAATTTGTCACTCAAAAAGTGTGAATATCGTATTTGCAACTTATTTTCCTTAAGAGTCATATTTTACTTCGAAATACAAATTAGAGGCAAATTTGCCACTCAAAAAATGTGAATATCGTATTTGCAATTTATTTTCCTTAAGAGTCATATTTCACATCCAAATACAAATTAGGGGCGAATTTGCCACTCAAAAAGTGTGAATATCGTATTTCCAACTTATTTTCCTTAAGAGTCATATTTCACTTCGAAATACAAATTAGGGGCAAATTTGCCACTCAAAAAGTGTGAAAATGGTATTTGCAATTTATTTTTCTTAAGAGTCATATTTCACATCCAAATTCAAATTAGGGGCGAATTTGCCACTCAGAAAGTGTGAATATCGTATTTGCAACTTATTTTCATTAAGAATCATATTTCACTTCGCAATACAAATTAGGTGCAAATTTACCACTCAAAAAGTATGAATATCGTATTTGCAATTTATTTTCCTTAAGAGTCATATTTTACTTCGAAATACAAATTAGGGGCAAATTTGCCACTCAAAAAATGTGAATATCGTATTTGCAATTTATTTTCCTTAAGTGTCATATTTCACATCCAAATACAAATTAGGGGCGAATTTGCTACTCAAAAAGTGTGAATATCGTATTTGCAAATTATTTTCCTTAAGTAATATTTCACTTCGAAATACAAATTAGGGGCAAATTTGCCACTCAAAAAGTGTGAAAATGGTATTTGCAATTCATTTACCTTATGAGTCATATTTTTCACATCCAAATACAAATTAGGGGCGAATTTGCCACTCAAAAGGTGTGAATATCGTATTTGCAATTTCTTTTCTTTAAGAGTCATATTTCACCTCCAAATACAAATTAGGGGCAAATTTGCCACTCAAAAAGTGTGAATATCGTATTTGCAATTTCTTTTTCTTAAGAGTCATATTTCACATTCAAATACAAATTAGGGGCGAATTTGCCACTCAAAAAGTGTGAATATCGTATTTGGAACTTATTTTCATTAAGAGTCATATTTCACTTCGCAATACAAATTAGGGGCAAATTTACCACTCAAAAAGTGTGAATATCGTATTTGCAATTTATTTTCCATAAGAGTCATATTTCACATCCAAATACAAATTAGGGTCAAATTTGCCATTCCAAAAGTGTGAATATTGTATTTGAAATTTATTTTCTTTAAGAGTCAAATTTCACATCCAAATACAAATTATGGGCGAATTTGACACTCAAAAAATGTGAATATCGTATTTGCAACTTATTTTCCTTAAGAGTCATATTTCACTTCGAAATACAAATTATGGGCAAATTTGCCACTCAAAAAGTGTGAAAATGGTATTTGCAATTTATTTTCCTTAAGAGTCATATTTCACATCCAAATACAAATTAGGGGCTAATTTGCCACTCAAAAAGTGTGAATATCGTATTTGCAATTTATTTTCTTTAAGAGTCATATTTCACCTCCAAATACAAATTAGGGGCAAATTTGCCACTCAAAAAGTGTGAATATCGTATTTGGAATTTATTTTTCTTAAGAATCATATTTCACATCCAAATACAAATTAGGGGCGAATTTGCCACTCAAAAAGTGTGAATATCGTATTTGCAACTTATTTTCATTAAGTGTCATATTTCACCTCGCAATACAAATTAGGGGCATATTTACCACTCAAAAAGTGTGAATATCGTATTTGAAATTTATTTTCCTTAAGAATCATATTTCACATCCAAATACAAATTAGGGGCAAATTTACCAATAAAAAAGTGTAAATATCGTATTTGCAATTTATTTTCTTTAAGAGTCATTTTTCACATCCAAATACAAATTAGGGGCAAATTTGCCACTCAAAAAATATGAATATCGTATTTGCAATTTATTTTCCTTAAGAGTCATATTTCACATCCAAATACAAATTAGGGGCGAATTTACTAGTCAAAAAGTGTGAATATCGTATTTGCAAAATATTTTCCTTAAGAGTCATATTTCGCTTCGAAATACAAATTAGGGGCAAATTTGCCACACAAAAAGTGTGAATATCGTATTTGAAATTTATTTTCCTTAAGTGTCATATTTCACATCCAAATACAAATTAGGGGCGAATTTGCCACTCAAAAAGTGTGAATATCGTATTTGCAACTTATTTTCATTTCACATCCAAATACAAATTAGAGGCAAATTTGCCACTCAAAAAATTTATATATCGTATTTGCAATTTATTTTCCTTAAGAGTCATATTTCTCCTCCAAATACAAATTAGGGGCGAATTTGCCACTCAAAAAGTGTGAATAATGTATTTGCAATTTATTCTCTTTAAGAGTCATATTTCACATCCAAATACAAATTATGGGCAAATTTGCAACTCAAAAAGTGTGAATATCGTATTTGCAACTTATTATCATTAAGAATCATATTTCACTTCGCAATACAAATTAGGTGCAAATTTACCACTCAAAAAGTGTGAATATCGTATTTGCAATTTATTTTCCTTAAGAGTCATATTTTACTTCGAAATACAAATTAGGGGCAAATTTGTCACTCAAAAAATGTGAATATCGTATTTGCAATTTATTTTCCTTAAATGTCATATTTCACATCCAAATACAAATTAGGGCGAATTTGCTACTCAAAAAGTGTGAATATCGTATTTGCAAATTATTTTCCTTAAGAGTCATATTACACTTCGAAATACAAATTAGGGGCAAATTTGCCCTCAAAAAGTGTGAAAATGGTATTTGCAATTTATTTTTCTTAAGAACCATATTTCACATCCAAAAACAAATTAGAGGCGAATTTGCCTCTCAAAAAGTGTGAATATCGTATTTGCAATTTATTTTCTTTAAGAGTCATATTTCACCTCCAAATACAAATTAGGGGCAAATTTGCCACTCAAAAAGTGTGAATATCGTATTTGCAATTTCTTTTTCTTAAGATTCATATTTCACATCCAAATACAAATTATGGGAGAATTTGCCACTCAAAATGTGTGAATATCATATTTGCAACTTATTATAATTAAGAGTCATATTTCACTTCGCAATACAAATTAGGGGCAAATTTACCACTCAAAAAGTGTGAATATCGTATTTGCATTATTTTCTTTAAGAGTCATATTTCACTTCGAAATACAAATTAGAGGCAAATTTGCCACTCAAAAAATGTGAATACCGTATTTGCAATTTATTTTCCTTAAGAGTCATATTTCACATCCAAATACAAATTAGGGGCGAATTTGCCACTCAAAAAGTGTAAATATCGTATTTGCAACTAATTTTCCTTAAGAGTCATATTTCACCTCGCAATACAAATTAGGGGCAAGTTTACCACTCAAAAAGTGTGAATATCGTATTTGCATTATTTTCCTTAAGAGTCATATTTCACTTCGAAATACAAATTAGAGGCAAATTTGCAACTCAAAAAATGTGAATATCGTATTTGCAATTTATTTTACTTAAGGGTCATATTTCACATTCAAAAATAAATTAGGGGCGTATTTGCCACTCAAAAAGTGTGAATATCGTATTTGCAACTTATTTTCCTTAAGAGTCATATTTCACTTCGAAATACAAATTACGGACAAATTTGCCACTCAAAAAGTGTGAAAATGTTATTTGCAATTTATTTTCCTTAAGAGTCATATTTCACTTCCAAAAATAAATTAGGGGCGAATTTGCCACTCAGAAAGTGTGAATATCGTATTTGCAATTTATTTTCTGTAAGAGTCATATTTCACATCCAAATACAAATTAGGGGCGAATTTGCTACTCAAAAAGTGTGAATATCGTATTTGCAACTTATTTTCCTTTAGAGTCATATTTCACTTCGAAATACAAATTAGGGGCAAATTTGCCAATCAAAAAGTGTGAATATCGTATTTGCAACTTATTTTCATTAAGAGTCATATTTCACCTCGCAATACAAATTAGGGGCAAATTTGCCACTCAAAAAGTGTGAATATCGTATTTGCAACTTATTTTCATTAAAAGTCATATTTCACTCCGCAATACAAATTAGGGGCAAATTTACCACTCAAAAAGTGTGAATATCGTATTTTCAATTTATTTTTCTTAAGAGTCATATTTCACATCCAAATACAACAAATTAGGGGCAAATTTGCCACTCAAAAAGTGTGAATATCGTATTTGCAATTTATTTTCCTTAAGAGTCATATTTCACATCCAAACACAAATTAGGGGCGAATTTGCCACTCAAAAAGTGTGAATATCGTATTTCCAATTTATTCTCTTTAAGAGTCATATTTCACATTCAAATACAAATTAGGGGCAAATTTGCCATTCAAAAAGTGTGAATATCGTATTTGCAACTTATTTTCATTAAGAATCATATTTCACTTCGCAATACAAATTAGGGGCAAATTTACCACTCAAAAAGTGTGAATATCGTATTTGCAATTTATTTTCCTTAAGAGTCATATTTCACATCCAAATACAAATTAGGGGCGAATTTGCCACTCAAAAAGTGTGAATATCGTATTTGCAACTTATTTTCAATAAAAGTCATATTTCACTTCGCAATACAATTAGGGGCAAATTTACCACTCAAAAAGTGTGAATATCGTATTTGCAATTTATTTTCCTTAAGAGTCATATTTCACATCCAAATACAACAAATTAGGGGCAAATTTGCACTCAAAAAGTGTGAATATCGTATTTGCAATTTATTTTCCTTAAGAGTCATATTTCACATCCAAACACAAATTAGGGGCGAATTTGCCACTCAAAAAGTGTGAATATCTTATTTCCAATTTATTCTCTTTAAGAGTCATATTTCACATCCAAATATAAATTAGGGGCAAATTTGCCACTCAAAAAGTGTGAATATCGTATTTGCAACTTATTTTCATTAAGAATCATATTTCACTTCGTAATACAAATTAGGGGCGAATTTGCTACTCAAAAAGTGTGAATATCGTATTTGCAAAATATTTTCCTTAAGAGTCATATTTCACTTCGAAATACAAATTAGGGGCGAATTTGCCACACAAAAAGTGTGAAAATGGTATTTGCAATTTATTTTCCTTATGAGTCATGTTACACATCCAAATACAAATTAGGGGCGAATTTGTCACTCAAAACGTGTGAATATCGTATTTGCAATTTATTTTTCTTAAGAATCATATTTCACATCCAAATACAAATTAGGGGCGAATTTGTCACTCAAAAAGTGTGAATATCGTATTTGCAACTTATTTTCATTAAGTGACATATTTCACCTCGCAATACAAATTAGGGGCAAATTTACCACTCAAAAAGTTTGAATATCGTATTTGCAATTTATTTTACTTAAGAGTCATATTTCACATCCAAATACAAATTAGGGGCAAATTTACCACTAAAAAATTGTGAATATCGTATTTGCAAATTATTTTCCTTAAATGTCATATTTCACATCCAAATACAAATTAGTGGCGAATTTGCCACTCAAAAAGTGTGAATATCGTATTTGCAAATTATTTTCCTTAAGAGTCATATTTCACATCTAAATACAAATTAGTGGCGAATTTGCCACTCAAAAAGTGTGAATATCGTATTTGCAACTTATTTTCCTTAAGAGTCATATTTCACTTCGAAATACAAATTAGAGGCAAATTTGCCACTCAAAAAGTGTGAAAATGGTATTTTCAATTTATTTTCCTTAAGAGTCATATTTCACATCCAAATTCAAATTAGGGGCGAATTTGCCAATCAGAAAGTGTGAATATCGTATTTGCAAATTATTTTCTTTTAGAATCATATTTCACCTCCAAATACAAATTAGGGGCAAATTTGCCACTCAAAAAGTGTGAATATCGTATTTGCAATTTATTTTTCTTAAGAATCATATTTCACATCCAAATACAAATTAGGGGCGAATTTGTCACTCAAAAAGTGTGAATATCGTATTTGCAACTTATTTTCATTAAGTGACATATTTCACCTCGCAATACAAATTAGGGGCAAATTTACCACTCAAAAAGTTTGAATATCGTATTTGCAATTTATTTTATTTAAGAGTCATATTTCACATCTAAATACAAATTAGGGGCAAATTTACCACTCAAAAAGTGTAAATATCCTATTTGCAATTTATTTTCTTTAAGAGTCATATTTCACATCCAAATAAAAATTAGGCGCAAATTTGCCACTCAAAAAGTGTGAATATCGTATTTTCAAATTATTTTCTTTAAGAGTCATATTTCACCTCCAAATACAAATTAGGGGCAAATTTGCCACTCAAAAAGTGTGAATATCGTATTTGCAATTTCTTTTTCTTAAGAGTCACATTTCACATTCAAATACAAATTAGGGGCGAATTTGCCACTCAAAAAGTGTGAATATCGTATTTGCAATTTCTTTTTCTTAAGAGTCATATTTCACATTCAAATACAAATTAGGGGTGAAATTGCCACTCAAAAAGTGTGAATATCGTATTTGCAACTTATTTTCATTAAGAGTCATATTTCACTTCGCAATACAAATTAGGGGCAAATTTACCACTCAAAAAGTGTGAATATCGTATTTGCAATTTATTTTCCTTAAGAGTCATATTTCACATCCAAATACAAATTAGGGTCAAATTTGCCATTCCAAAAGTGTGAATATCGTATTTGCAATTTATTTTCTTTAAGAGTCATATTTCACATCCAAATACAAATTATGGGCGAATTTGCCACTCAAAAAGTGTGAATATCGTATTTGCAACTTATTTTCCTTAAGAGTCATATTTCACTTCGAAATACAAATTAGGGGCAAATTGGCACTCAAAAAGTGTGAAAATGGTATTTGCAATTTATTTTCCTTAAGAGTCATATTTCACATCCAAATACAAATTAGGGGCGAATTTGCCACTCAGAAAGTGTGAATATCGTATTTGCAATTTATTTTTTTTAAGAGTCATATTTCACCTACAAATACAAATTAGGGGCGAATTTGCCACTCAAAAAGTGTGAATATCGTATTTGCAACTTATTTTCATTAAGTGTCATATTTCACCTCGCAATACAAATTAGGGGCAAATTTACCACTCAAAAAGTGTGAATATCGTATTTACAATTTATTTTCCTTAAGAGTCATATTTCACATCTAAATACAAATTAGGGGCAAATTTACCACTCAAAAAGTGTAAATATCGTATTTGCAATTTATTTTCTTTAAGAGTCATTTTTCACATCCAAATACAAATTAGGGGCAAATTTGCCACTCAAAAAATGTGAATATCGTATTTGCAATTTATTTTCCTTAAGAGTCATATTTCACATCCAAATACAAATTAGGGGCGAATTTGCTACTCAAAAAGTGTGAATATCGTATTTGCAAAATATTTTACTTAAGAGTCATATTTCACTTCGAAATACAAATTAGGGGCAAATTTGCCACTCAAAAAGTGTGAATATCGTATTTGCAATTTATTTTCCTAAAGAGTCATATTTCACATCCAAATACAAATTTGCGGCGAATTTGCCACTCAAAAAGTGTGAATATCGTATTTGCAACTTATTTTCATTTCACATCCAAATACAAATTAGAGGCAAATTTGCCGCTCAAAAAGTTTATATATCGTATTTGCAATTTATTTTCCTTAAGAGTCATATTTCACCTCCAAATACAAATTAGGGGCGAATTTGACACTCAAAAAATGTGAATATCGTATTTGCAATTTATTCTCTTTAAGAGTCATATTTCACCTCCAAATACAAATTAGGGGCAAATTTGCAACTCAAAAAGTGTGAATATCGTATTTGCAAATTATTTTCCTTAAGAGTCATATTACACTTCGAAATACAAATTAGGGGCGAATTTGCCCCTCAAAAAGTGTGAATATCGTATTTGCAACTTATTCTCTTTAAGAGTCATATTTCACCTCCAAATACAAATTAGGGGCAAATTTGCCACTCAAAAAGTGTGAAAATGGTATTTGCAATTTATTTTCCTTAAGAGTCATATTTCACTTCGAAATACAAATTAGGGGCAAATTTGCCACTCAAAAAGTGTGAAAATAGTATTTGCAATTTATTTTCCTTATAAGTCATATTTCACATCCAAATACAAATTAGGGGCGAATTTGTCACTCAAAAAGTGTGAATATCGTATTTGCAATTTATTTTTCTTAAGAATCATATTTCACATCCAAATACAAATTAGGGGCGAATTTGTCACTCAAAAAGTGTGAATATCGTATTTGCAACTTATTTTCCTTAAGAGTCATATTTTACTTCGAAATACAAATTAGAGGCAAATTTGCCACTCAAAAAATGTGAATATCGTATTTGCAATTTATTTTCCTTAAGAGTCATATTTCACATCCAAATACAAATTAGGGGCGAATTTGCCACTCAAAAAGTGTGAATATCGTATTTCCAACTTATTTTCCTTAAGAGTCATATTTCACTTCGAAATACAAATTAGGGGCAAATTTGCCACTCAAAAAGTGTGAAAATGGTATTTGCAATTTATTTTTCTTAAGAGTCATATTTCACATCCAAATTCAAATTAGGGGCGAATTTGCCACTCAGAAAGTGTGAATATCGTATTTGCAATTCCTTTTTCTTAAGAGTCATATTTCACATCCAAATACAAATTAGGGGCGAATTTGCCACTCAAAAAGTGTGAATATCGTATTTGCAACTTATTTTCTTTCACATCCAAATACAAATTAGAGGCAAATTTGCCGCTCAAAAAGTTTATATATCGTATTTGCAATTTATTTCCTTAAGAGTCATATTTCACCTCCAAATACAAATTAGGGGCGAATTTGACACTCAAAAATTGTGAATATCGTATTTGCAATTTATTCTCTTTAAGAGTCATATTTCATCTCCAAATACAAATTAGGGGCAAATTTGCAACTCAAAAAGTGTGAATATCGTATTTGCAACTTATTTTCATTAAGAAACATATTTCACTTCGCAATACAAATTAGGTGCAAATTTACCACTCAAAAAGTGTGAATATCGTATTTGCAATTTATTTTCCTTAAGAGTCATATTTTACTTCGAAATATAAATTATGGGCAAATTTGCCACTCAAAAAATGTGAATATCGTATTTGCAATTTATTTTCCTTAAGAGTCATATTTCACATCCAAATACAAATTAGGTGCGAATTTGCCACTCAAAAAGTGTGAATATCGTATATGCAATTTATTTTCCTTAAGAGTCATATTTCACTTCGAAATAAAAATTAGGGGTAATTTTGCCACTCAAAAAGTGTGAATATCGTATATGCAATTTATTTTCCTTAAGAGTCATATTTCACTTCAAAATACAAATTAGGGGTAAATTTACCACTCAAAAAGTGTGAATATCGTATTTGCAATTTATTTTCTTTAAGAGTCATATTTCACCTCCAAATACAAATTAGGGGCAAATTTGCCACTCAAAAAGTGTGAATATCGTATTTGCAATTTCTTTTTCTTAAGAGTCATATTTCACATCCAAATACAAATTAGGGGCGAATTTGCCACTCAAAAAGTGTGAATATCGTATTTGCAACTTATTGTCATTAAGAGTCATATTTCACTTCATAATACAAATTAGGGGCAAATTTACCACTCAAAAAGTGTGAATATCGTATTTGCAATTTATTTTCCTTAAGAGTCATATTTTACTTCGGAATACAAATTAGAGGCAAATTTGCCACTCAAAAAATGTGAATATCGTATTTGCAATTTATTTTCCTTAAGAGTCATATTTCACATCTAAATACAAATTAGGGGCGAATTTGCCACTCAAAAAGTGTGAATATCGTATTTGGAACTTATTTTCCTTAAGAGTCATATTTCACTTCGAAATACAAATTAGGGGCAAATTTGCCACTCAAAAAGTGTGAAAATGGTATTTGCAATTTATTTTCCCTAAGAGTCATATTTCACATCCAAATTCAAATTGGGGGCGAATTTGCCACTCAGAAAGTGTGAATATCGTATTTGCAATTTATTTTCTTTAAGAGTCATATTTCACCTCCAAATACAAATTAGGGGCAAATTTGCCACTCAAAAAGTGTGAATATCGTATTTGCAATTTCTTTTTCTTAAGAGTCATATTTCACATCCAAATACAAATTAGGGGCGAATTTGCCACTCAAAAAGTGTGAATATCGTATTTGCAAATTATTTTCATTAAGAGTCATATTTCACTTCATAATACAAATTAGGGGCAAATTTATCACTCAAAAAGTGTGAATATCGTATTTGCAATTTATTTTCCTTAAGAGTCATATTTTACTTCGAAATACAAATTAGAGTCAAATTTGCCACTCAAAAAATGTGAATATCGTATTTGCAATTTATTTTCCTTAAGAGTCATATTTCACATCCAAATACAAATTAGGGGCGAATTTGCCACTCAGAAAGTGTGAATATCGTATTTGCAACTTATTTTCATTAAAAGTCATATTTCACTTTGCAATACAAATTAGGGGCAAATTTGCTACTCAAAAAGTGTGAATATCGTATTTGCAATTTATTTTCCTTAAGAGTAATATTTCACATCCAAATACAAATTAGGGGCGAATTTGCCACTCAAAAAGTGTGAATATCGTATTTGCAACTTATTTTCCTTAAGAGTCATATTTCACTTCGAAATACAAATTAGGGCAAATTTGCCACTCAAAAAGTGTGAAAATGGTATTTGCAGTTTATTTTCCTTAAGAGTCATATTTCACATCCAAATTCAAATTAGGGGCGAATTTGCCACTCAGAAAGTGTGAATATCGTATTTGCAATTTATTTTCTTTAAGAGTCATATTTCACCTCAAATACAAATTAGGGGCAAATTTGCCACTCAAAAAGTGTGAATATCGTATTTGCAATTTATTTTTCTTAAGAATCATATTTCACATCCAAATACAAATTAGGGGCGAATTTGTCACTCAAAAAGTGTGAATATCGTATTTGCAACTTATTTTCATTAAGTGACATATTTCACCTCGCAATACATATTAGGGGCAAATTTACCACTCAAAAAGTTTGAATATCGTATTTGCAATTTATTTTACTTAAGAGTCATATTTCACATCCAAATACAAATTAGGGGCAAATTTACCACTCAAAAAGTGTGAATATCGTATTTGCAATTTATTTTCTTTAAGAGTCATATTTCACATCCAAATAAAAATTAGGGGCAAATTTGCCACTCAAAAAGTGTGAATATCGTATTTTCAATTTATTTTCCTTACGAGTCATATTTCACTTCGAAATACAAATTAGGGGCAAATTTGCCATTAAAAAAATGTGAATATCGTATTTGCAATTTATTTTCCTTAAGAGTCATATTTCACATCCAAATACAAATTAGGGGCGAATTTGCCATTCAAAAAGTGTGAATATCGTATTTGCAACTTATTTTCCTTAAGAGTCATATTTCACATCCAAATACAAATTAGGGGCAAATTTGCCACTCAAAAAGTGTGAAAATGGTATTTGCAATTTATTTTCCTTAAGAGTCATATTTCAAATCCAAAAATAAATTAGGGGCAAATTTGACACTCAAAAAGTGTAAATATCGTATTTGCAATTTATTTTCTTTAAGAGTCATATTTCACATCCAAATAAAAATTATGGGTAAATTTGCCTCTCAAAAAGTGTGAATATCTTATTTTCAATTTATTTTCCTTACGAGTCATATTTCACTTCGAAATACAAATTAGGGGCAAATTTGTCACTCAAAAAATGTGAATATCGTATTTGTAATTTATTTTCCTGAAGAGTCATATTTCACATCTAAATACAAATTAGGTGCGAATTTGCCACTCAAAAAGTGTGAATATCGTATTTGGAACTTATTTTCCTTAAGAGTCATATTTCACTTCGAAATACAAATTAGGGGCAAATTTGCCACTCAAAAAGTGTGACAATGGTATTTGCAATTTATTTTCCTTAAGAGTCATATTTCACATCCAAATTTAAATTAGGGGCGAATTTGCCACTCAGAAAGTGTGAATATCGTATTTGCAATTTATTTTCTTTAAGAGTCATATTTCACCTCCAAATACAAATTAGGGGCAAATTTGCCACTCAAAAAGTGTGAATATCGTATTTGCAATTTCTTTTTCTTAAGAGTCATATTTCACATCCAAATACAAATTAGGGGCGAATTTGCCACTCAAAAAGTGTGAATATCGTATTTGAAAATTATTTTCATTAAGAGTCATATTTCACTTCATAATACAAATTAGGGGCAAATTTATCACTCAAAAAGTGTGAATATCGTATTTGCAATTTATTTTTCTTAAGAGTCATATTTTACTTCGAAATACAAATTAGAGTCAAATTTGCCACTCAAAAAATGTGAATATCGTATTTGCAATTTATTTTCCTTAAGAGTCATATTTCACATCCAAATACAAATTAGGGGCGAATTTGCCACTCAGAAAGTGTGAATATCGTATTTGCAACCTATTTTCATTAAAAGTCATATTTCACTTCGCAATACAAATTAGGGGCAAATTTGCTACTCAAAAAGTGTGAATATCGTATTTGCAATTTATTTTCCTTAAGAGTCATATTTCACATCCAAATACAAATTAGGGGCGAATTTGCCACTCAAAAAGTGTGAATATCGTATTTGCAACTTATTTTCCTTAAGAGTCATATTTCACTTCGAAATACAAATTAGGGCAAATTTGCCACTCAAAAAGTGTGAAAATGGTATTTGCAATTTATTTTCCTTAAGAGTCATATTTCACATCCAAATTCAAATTAGGGGTGAATTTGCCACTCAGAAAGTGTGAATATCGTATTTGCAATTTATTTTCTTTAAGAGTCATATTTCACCTCCAAATACAAATTAGGGGCAAATTTGCCACTCAAAAAGTGTGAATATCGTATTTGCAATTTCTTTTTCTTAAGAATCATATTTCACATCCAAATACAAATTAGGGGCGAATTTGTCACTCAAAAAGTGTGAATATCGTATTTGCAACTTATTTTCATTCGCAATACATATTAGGGGCAAATTTACCACTCAAAAAGTTTGAATATCGTATTTGCAATTTATTTTACTTAAGAGTCATATTTCACATCCAAATACAAATTAGGGGCAAATTTACCCCTCAAAAAGTGTAAATATCGTATTTGCAATTTATTTTCTTTAAGAGTCATATTTCACATCCAAATAAAAATTAGGGGCAAATTTGCCATTCAAAAAGTGTGAATATCGTATTTTCAATTTATTTTCCTTACGAGTCATATTTCACTTCGAAATACAAATTAGGGGCAAATTTGCCATTAAAAAAATGTGAATATCGTATTTGCAATTTATTTTCCTTAAGAGTAATATTTCACATCCAAATACAAATTAGGGGCGAATTTGCCATTTAAAAAGTGTGAATATCGTATTTGCAACTTATTTTCCTTTAGAGTCATATTTCACATCCAAATACAAATTAGGGGCAAATTTGCCACTCAAAAAGTGTGAAAATGGTATTTGCAATTTATTTTCCTTAAGAGTCATATTTCAAATCCAAAAATAAATTAAGGGCAAATTTGACACTCAAAAAGTGTAAATATCGTATTTGCAATTTATTTTCTTTAAGAGTCATATTTCACATAAAAATAAAAATTATGGGTAAATTTGCCACTCAAAAAGTGTGAATATCTTATTTTCAATTTATTTTCCTTACGAGTCATATTTCACTTCGAAATACAAATTAGGGGCAAATTTGTCACTCAAAAAATGTGAATATCGTATTTGTAATTTATTTTCCTTAATAGTCATATTTCACATCTAAATACAAATTAGGGGCGAATTTGCCACTCAAAAAGTGTGAATATCGTATTTGGAACTTATTTTCCTTAAGAGTCATATTTCACTTCGAAATACAAATTAGGGGCAAATTTGCCACTCAAAAAGTGTGAAAATGGTATTTGCAATTTATTTTCCTTAAGAGTCATATTTCACATCCAAATTCAAATTAGGGGCGAATTTGCCACACAGAAAGTGTGAATATCGTATTTGCAATTTATTTTCTTTAAGAGTCATATTTCACCTCCAAATACAAATTAGGGGCAAATTTGCCACTCAAAAAGTGTGAATATCGTATTTGCAATTTCTTTTTCTTAAGAGTCATATTTCACATCCAAATACAAATTAGGGGCGAATTTGCCACTCAAAAAGTGTGAATATCGTATTTGCAATTTATTTTCTTTAAGAGTCATATTTCACATCCAAATAAAAATTAGGGGCAAATTTGCCACTCAAAAAGTGTGAATATCGTATTTTCAATTTATTTTCCTTACGAGTCATATTTCACTTCGAAATACAAATTAGGGGCAAATTTGCCATTAAAAAAATGTGAATATATTATTTGCAATTTATTTTCATTAAGAGTCATATTTCACATCCAAATACAAATTAGGGGCGAATTTGCCATTCAAAAAGTGTGAATATCGTATTTGCAACTTATTTTCCTTAAGAGTCATATTTCACATCCAAATACAAATTAGGGGCAAATTTGCCACTAAAAAAGTGTGAAAATGTTATTTGCAATTTATTTTCCTTAAGAGTCATATTACAAATCCAAAAATAAATTAGGGGCAAATTTAACACTCAAAAAGTGTAAATATCGTATTTGCAATTTTTTTTCTTTAAGAGTCATATTTCACATCCAAATAAAAATTATGGGTAAATTTGCCACTCAAAAAGTGTGAATATCTTATTTTCAATTTATTTTACTTACGAGTCATATTTCACTTCGAAATACAAATTAGGGGCAAATTTGTCACTCAAAAAATGTGAATATCGTATTTGTAATTTATTTTCCTTAAGAGTCATATTTCACATCTAAATACAAATTAGGGGCAAATTTACCACTCAAAAAGTGTGAATATCGTATTTGCAATTTATTTTCCTCAAGAATCATATTTCACATACAAATACAAATAAGGGGCAAATTTGCCACTCAAAAAGTGTGAATATCGTATTTGAAATTTTTTTTCCTTAAGAGTCATATTTCACATACAAATACAAATAAGGGGCAAATTTGCCACTCAAAAAGTGTAAATATCGTATTTGCAATTTATTTTCTTTAAGAGTCATATTTCACCTCCAAATACAAATTAGGGGCAAATTTGCCACTCAAAAAGTGTGAATATCGTATTTGCAATTTCTTTTTCTTAAGAGTCATATTTCACATCCAAATACAAATTAGGGGCGAATTTGCCACTTAAAAAGTGTGAATATCGTATTTGAAAATTATTTTCATTAAGAGTCATATTTCACTTCATAATACAAATTAGGGGCAAATTTATCACTCAAAAAGTGTGAATATCGTATTTGCAATTTATTTTCCTTAAGAGTCATATTTTACTTCGAAATACAAATTAGAGTCAAATTTGCCACTCAAAAAATGTGAATATCGTATTTGCAATTTATTTTCCTTAAGAGTCATATTTCACATCCAAATACAAATTAGGGGCGAATTTGCCACTCAGAAAGTGTGAATATCGTATTTGCAACTTATTTTCATTAAAAGTCATATTTCACTTCGCAATACAAATTAGGGGCAAATTTGCTACTCAAAAAGTGTGAATATCGTATTTGCAATTTATTTTCCTTAAGAGTCATATTTCACATCCAAATACAAATTAGGGGCGAATTTGCCACTCAAAAAGTGTGAATATCGTATTTGCAACTTATTTTCCTTAAGAGTCATATTTCACTTCGAAATACAAATTAGGGCAAATTTGCCACTCAAAAAGTGTGGAAATGGTATTTGCAATTTATTTTCCTTAAGAGTCATATTTCACATCCAAATTCAAATTAGGGGTGAATTTGCCACTCAGAAAGTGTGAATATCGTATTTGCAATTTATTTTCTTTAAGAGTCATATTTCACCTCCAAATACAAATTAGGGGCAAATTTGCCACTCAAAAAGTGTGAATATCGTATTTGCAATTTCTTTTTCTTAAGAATCATATTTCACATCCAAATACAAATTAGGGGCGAATTTGTCACTCAAAAAGTGTGAATATCGTATTTGCAACTTATTTTCATTCGCAATACATATTAGGGGCAAATTTACCACTCAAAAAGTTTGAATATCGTATTTGCAATTTATTTTACTTAAGAGTCATATTTCACATCCAAATACAAATTAGGGGCAAATTTACCCCTCAAAAAGTGTAAATATCGTATTTGCAATTTATTTTCTTTAAGAGTCATATTTCACATCCAAATAAAAATTAGGGGCAAATTTGCCACTCAAAAAGTGTGAATATCGTATTTTCAATTTATTTTTCTTACGAGTCATATTTCACTTCGAAATACAAATTAGGGGCAAATTTGCCATTAAAAAAATGTGAATATCGTATTTGCAATTTATTTTCCTTATAAGTCATATTTCACATCCAAATACAAATTAGGGGCGAATTTGCCATTCAAAAAGTGTGAATATCGTATTTGCAACTTATTTTCCTTAAGAGTCATATTTCACATCCAAATACAAATTAGGGGCAAATTTGCACTCAAAAAGTGTGAAAATGGTATTTGCAATTTATTTTCCTTAAGAGTCATATTTCAAATCCAAAAATAAATTAGGGGCAAATTTGACACTCAAAAAGTGTAAATATCGTATTTGCAATTTATTTTCTTTAAGAGTCATATTTCACATCCAAATAAAAATTATGGGTAAATTTGCCACTCAAAAAGTGTGAATATCTTATTTTCAATTTATTTTCCTTACGAGTCATATTTCACTTCGAAATACAAATTAGGGGCAAATTTGTCACTCAAAAAATGTGAATATCGTATTTGTAATTTATTTTCCTTAAGAGTCATATTTCACATCTAAATACAAATTAGGGGCGAATTTGCCACTCAAAAAGTGTGAATATCGTATTTGCAACTTATTTTCCTTAAGAGTCATATTTCACATCCAAATACAAATTAGGGGCAAATTTGCCACTCAAAAAGTGTGAAAATGGTATTTGCAATTTATTTTCCTTAAGAGTCATATTTCACATTCAAAAATAAATTAGGGGCAAATTTGACACTCAAAAAGTGTGAATATCGTATTTGCAATTTATTTTCTTTAAGAGTCATATTTCACCTCCAAATACAAATTAGGGGCAAATTTGCCACTCAAAAAGTGTGAATATCGTATATGCAATTTATTTTCCTTAAGAGTCATATTTCACATCCAAATACAAATTAGGGGCGAATTTGCCACTCAAAAAGTGTGAATATCGTATTTGCAATTTATTTTCCTTAAGTGTCATATTTCACATCCAAATACAAATTAGGTGCGAATTTGCCACTCAAAAAGTGTAAATATCGTATTTGCAATTTATTTTCTTTAAGAGTCATATTTCACCTCCAAATACAAATTAGGGGCAAATTTGACACTCAAAAAGTGTGAATATCGTATTTGCAATTTATTTTTCTTAAGAGTCATATTTCACATCCAAATACAAATTAGGGGCGAATTTCCCACTCAAAAAGTGTGAATATCGTATTTGCAACTTATATTCATTAAAAGTCATATTTCGTTTCGCAATACAAATTAGGGGCGAATTTGCTACTCAAAAAGTGTGAATATCGTATTTGCAAATTATTTTCCTTAAGAGTCATATTACACTTCGAAATACAAATTAGGGGCAAATTTGCCCTCAAAAAATGTGAAAATGGTATTTGCAATTTATTTTCCATAAGAGTCATATTTCACATCCAAATACAAATTAGGGGTGAATTTGCCACTCAAAAAGTGTGAATATCGTAATTGCAATTTATTTTCTTTAAGAGTCATATTTCAACTCCAAATACAAATTAGGGGCAAATTTGACACTCAAAAAGTGTGAATATCGTATTTGCAATTTCTTTTTCTTAAGAGTCATATTTCACATCCAAAATACAAATTAGGGGCGAATTTGCCACTCAAAAAGTGTGAATATCGTATTTGCAACTTATTTTCATTAAGAGTCATATTTCACTTCATAATACAAATTAGGGGCAAATTTACCACTCAAAAAGTGTGAATATCGTATTTGCAATTTATTTTCCTTAAGAGTCATATTTTACTTCGAAATACAAATTAGAGGCAAATTTGCCACTCAAAAAATGTGAATATCGTATTTGCAATTTATTTTCCTTAAGAGTCATATTTCACCTCCAAATACAAATTATGGGCAAATTTGCCACTCAAAAAGTGTGAATATCGTATTTGCAATTTCTTTTTCTTAAGAGTCATATTTCACATCTAAATACAAATTAGGGCAAATTTGCCACTCAAAAAGTGTGAAAATGGTATTTGCAATTTATTTTCCTTAAGAGTCATATTTCACATCCAAATTCAAATTAGGGGCGAATTTGCCACTCAGAAAGTGTGAATATCGTATTTGCAATTTATTTTCTTTAAGAGTCATATTTCACCTCCAAATACAAATTAGGGGCAAATTTGCCACTCAAAAAGTGTGAATATCGTATTTGCAATTTATTTTTCTTAAGAGTCATATTTCACATCCAAATACAAATTAGGGGCGAATTTGTCACTCAAAAAGTGTGAATATCGTATTTGCAACTTATTTTCATTAAGTGACATATTTCACCTCGCAATACATATTAGGGGCAAATTTACCACTCAAAAAGTGTGAATATCGTATTTGCAATTTATTTTCCTCAAGAATCATATTTCACATACAAATACAAATAAGGGGCAAATTTGCCACTCAAAAAGTGTGAATATCGTATTTGCAATTTTTTTTCCTTAAGAGTCATATTTCACATACAAATACAAATAAGGGGCAAATTTGCCACTCAAAAAGTGTAAATATCGTATTTGCAATTTATTTTCTTTAAGAGTCATATTTCACGTCCAAATACAAATTAGGGGCAAATTTGACACTCAAAAAGTGTGAATATCGTATTTGCAATTTATTTTTCTTAAGAGTCATATTTCACATCCAAATACAAATTAGGGGCGAATTTGCTACTCAAAAAGTGTGAATATCGTATTTGCAACTTATTTTCCTTAAGAGTCATATTACACTTCGAAATACAAATTAGGGGCAAATTTGCCCTCAAAAAGTGTGAAAATGGTATTTGCAATTTATTTTCCTTAAGAGTCATATTTCACATCCAAATACAAATTATGGGCGAATTTGCCACTCAAAAAGTGTGAATATCGTAATTGCAATTTATTTTCTTTAAGAGTCATATTTCACCTCCAAATACAAATTAGGGGCAAATTTGCCACTCAAAAAGTGTGAATATCGTATTTGCAATTTCTTTTTCTTAAGAGTCATATTTCACATCCAAATACAAATTAGGGGCGAATTTGCCACTCAAAAAGTGAGAAAATGGTATTTGCAATTTATTTTCCTTAAGAGTCATATTTCACATCCAAATACAAATTAGGTGCGAATTTGCCACTCAAAAAGTGTGAATATCGTATATGCAATTTATTTTCCTTAAGAGTCATATTTCACTTCGAAATAAAAATTAGGGGTAATTTTGCCACTCAAAAAGTGTGAATATCGTATATGCAATTTATTTTCCTTAAGAGTCATATTTCACTTCAAAATACAAATTAGGGGCAAATTTACCACTCGAAAAGTGTGAATATCGTATTTGCAATTTATTTTCTTTAAGAGTCATTTTTCACATCCAAATACAAATTAGGGGCAAATTTGCCACTCAAAAAATGTGAATATCGTATTTGCAATTTATTTTCTTTAAGTGTCATATTTCACATCCAAATACAAATTAGGGGCGAATTTGCTACTCAAAAAGTGTGAATATCGTATTTGCAAAATATTTTCCTTAAGAGTCATATTTCACTTCGAAATACAAATTAGGGGCAAATTTGCCCTCAAAAAGTGTGAAAATGGTATTTGCAATTTATTTTCCTTAAGAGTCATATTTCACATCCAAATACAAATTAGGGGCGAATTTGTCACTCAAAAAGTGTGAATATCGTATTTGCAATTTATTTTCTTTAAGAGTCATATTTCACCTCCAAATACAAATTAGGGGCAAATTTGCCATTCAAAAAGTGTGAATATCGTATTTGTAATTTCTTTTTCTTAAGAGTCATATTTCACATTCAAATACAAATTAGGGGCGAATTTGCCACTCAAAAAGTGGGAATATCGTATTTGCAACTTATTTTCATTAAGAGTCATATTTCACTTCATAATACAAATTAGGGGCAAATTTACCACTCAAAAAGTGTGAATATCGTATTTGCAATTTATTTTCCTTAAGAGTCATATTTTACTTCGAAATACAGATTAGAGGCAAATTTGCCACTCAAAAAATGTGAATATCGTATTTGCAATTTATTTTCCTTAAGAGTCATATTTCACATCCAAATACAAATTAGGGCCGAATTTGCCACTCAAAAAGTGTGAATATCGTATTTGCAACTTATTTTCATTTCACATCTAAATACAAATTAGAGGCAAATTTGCCGCTCAAAAAGTTTATATATCGTATTTGCAATTTATTTTCCTTAAGAGTCATATTTCACCTCCAAATACAAATTAGGGGCGAATTTGACACTCAAAAATTGTGAATATCGTATTTGCAATTTATTCTTTTTAAGAGTCATATTTCACCTCCAAATACAAATTAGGGGCAAATTTGCAACTCAAAAAGTGTGAATATCGTATTTGCAACTTATTTTCATTAAGAAACATATTTCACTTCGCAATACAAATTAGGTGCAAATTTACCACTCAAAAAGTGTGAATATCGTATTTGCAATTTATTTTCCTTAAGAGTCATATTATACTTCGAAATACAAATTAGGGGCAAATTTGCCACTCAAAAAATGTGAATATCGTATTTGCAATTTATTTTCCTTAAATGTCATATTTCACATCCAAATACAAATTAGGGGCGAATTTGCTACTCAAAAAGTGTGAATATCGTATTTGCAAATTATTTTCCTTAAGAGTCATATTACACTTCGAAATACAAATTAGGGGCAAATTTGCCCTCAAAAAGTGTGAAAATGGTATTTGCAATTTATTTTCCTTAAGACTCATATTTCACATCCAAATACAAATTAGGGGTGAATTTGCCACTCAAAAAGTGTGAATATCGTATTTGCAATTTATTTTCTTTAAGAGTCATATTTCACCTCCAAATACAAATTAGGGGCAAATTTGCCACTCAAAAAGTGTGAATATCGTATTTGCAATTTCTTTTTCTTAAGAGTCATATTTCACATCCAAATACAAATTAGGGGCGAATTTGCCACTCAAAAAGTGTGAATATCGTATTTGCAACTTATTTTCATTAAGAAACATATTTCACTTCGCAATACAAATTAGGTGCAAATTTACAACTCAAAAAGTGTGAATATCGTATTTGCAATTTATTTTCCTTAAGAGTCATATTATACTTCGAAATACAAATTAGGGGCAAATTTGCCACTCAAAAAATGTGAATATCGTATTTGCAATTTATTTTCCTTAAGAGTCATATTTTACTTCGAAATACAGATTAGAGGCAAATTTGCCACTCAAAAAATGTGAATATCGTATTTGCAATTTCTTTTTCTTAAGAGTCATATTTTACTTCGAAATACAAATTAGAGGCAAATTTACCACTCAAAAAGTGTGAATATCGTATCTGCAATTTATTTTCCTTAAGAGTCATATTTTACTTCGAAATACAAATTAGAGGCAAATTTGCCACTCAAAAAATGTGAATATCGTATTTGCAATTTATTTTCCTTAAGAGTCATATTTCACCTCCAAATACAAATTAGGGGCAAATTTGCCACTCAAAAAGTGTGAATATCGTATTTGCAAATTATTTTCATTAAGTGTCATATTTCACTTCATAATACAAATTAGGGGCAAATTTACCACTCAAAAAGTGTGAATATCGTATTTGCAATTTATTTTCCTTAAGAGTCATATTTTACTTCGAAATACAAATTAGAGTCAAATTTGCCACTAAAAAAATATGAATATCGTATTTGCAATTTATTTTCCTTAAGAGTCATATTTCACATCCAAATACAAATTAGGGGCGAATTTGCCACTCAAAAAGTGTGAATATCGTATTTGCAACTTATTTTCCTTAAGAGTCATATTTCACTTCGAAATACAAATTATGGCAAATTTGCCACTCAAAAAGTGTGAAAATGGTATTTGCAATTTATTTTCCTTAAGAGTCATATTTCACATCCAAATTCAAATTAGGGGCGAATTTGCCACTCAGAAAGTGTGAATATCGTATTTGCAATTTATTTTCTTTAAGAGTCATATTTCACCTCCAAATACAAATTAGGGGCAAATTTGCCAATCAAAAAGTGTGAATATCGTATTTCCAATTTATTTTTCTTAAGAATCATATTTCACATCCAAATACAAATTAGGGGCGAATTTGTCACTCAAAAAGTGTGAATATCGTATTTGCAACTTATTTTCATTAAGTGACATATTTCACCTCGCAATACATATTAGGGGCAAATTTACCACTCAAAAAGTGTGAATATCGTATTTGCAATTTATTTTCCTTAAGAATCATATTTCACATACAAATACAAATAAGGGGCAAATTTGCCACTCAAAAAGTGTGAATATCGTATTTGAAATTTTTTTTCCTTAAAAGTCATATTTCACATACAAATACAAATAAGGGGCAAATTTGCCACTCAAAAAGTGTAAATATCGTATTTGCAATTTATTTTCTTTAAGAGTCATATTTCACCTCCAAATACAAATTAGGGGCAAATTTGCCACTCAAAAAGTGTGAATATCGTATTTGCAATTTCTTTTTCTTAAGAGTCATATTTCACATCCAAATACAAATTAGGGGCGAATTTGCCACTTAAAAAGGGTGAATATCGTATTTGAAAATTATTTTCATTAAGAGTCATATTTCACTTCATAATACAAATTAGGGGCAAATTTATCACTCAAAAAGTGTGAATATCGTATTTGCAATTTATTTTCCTTAAGAGTCATATTTTACTTCGAAATACAAATTAGAGTCAAATTTGCCACTCAAAAAATGTGAATATCGTATTTGCAATTTATTTTCCTTAAGAGTCATATTTCACATCCAAATACAAATTAGGGGCGAATTTGCCACTCAGAAAGTGTGAATATCGTATTTGCAACTTATTTTCATTAAAAGTCATATTTCACTTCACAATACAAATTAGGGGCGAATTTGCTACTCAAAAAGTGTGAATATCGTATTTGCAACTTATTTTCATTAAAAGTCATATTTCAATTCGCAATACAAATTAGGGGCGAATTTGCTACTCAAAAAGTTTGAATATCGTATTTGGAAATTATTTTCCTTAAGAGTCATATTACACTTCGAAATACAAATTAGGGGCAAATTTGCCCTCAAAAAGTGTGAAAATGGTATTTGCAATTTATTTTCCTTAAGAGTCATATTTCACATCCAAATACAAATTATGGGCGAATTTGCCACTCAAAAAGTGTGAATATCGTAATTGCAATTTCTTTTTCTTAAGAGTCATATTTCACCTCCAAATACAAATTAGGGGCAAATTTGCCACTCAAAAAGTGTGAATATCGTATTTGCAATTTCTTTTTCTTAAGAGTCATATTTCACATCCAAATACAAATTAGGGGCGAATTTGCCACTCAAAAAGTGAGAAAATGGTATTTGCAATTTATTTTCCTTAAGAGTCATATTTCACATCCAAATACAAATTAGGTGCGAATTTGCCACTCAAAAAGTGTGAATATCGTATATGCAATTTATTTTCCTTAAGAGTCATATTTCACTTCGAAATAAAAATTAGGGGTAATTTTGCCACTCAAAAAGTGTGAATATCGTATATGCAATTTATTTTCCTTAAGAGTCATATTTCACTTCAAAATACAAATTAGGGGCAAATTTACCACTCGAAAAGTGTGAATATCGTATTTGCAATTTATTTTCTTTAAGAGTCATTTTTCACATCCAAATACAAATTAGGGGCAAATTTGCCACTCAAAAAATGTGAATATCGTATTTGCAATTTATTTTCTTTAAGAGTCATATTTCACATCCAAATACAAATTAGGGGCGAATTTGCTACTCAAAAAGTGTGAATATCGTATTTGCAAAATATTTTCCTTAAGAGTCATATTTCACTTCGAAATACAAATTAGGGGCAAATTTGCCCTCAAAAAGTGTGAAAATGGTATTTGCAATTTATTTTCCTTAAGAGTCATATTTCACATCCAAATACAAATTAGGGGCGAATTTGCCACTCAAAAAGTGTGAATATCGTATTTGCAATTTATTTTCTTTAAGAGTCATATTTCACCTCCAAATACAAATTAGGGGCAAATTTGCCATTCAAAAAGTGTGAATATCGTATTTGTAATTTCTTTTTCTTAAGAGTCATATTTCACATCCAAATACAAATTAGGGGCGAATTTGCCACTCAAAAAGTGTGAATATCGTATTTGCAACTTATTTTCATTAAGAGTCATATTTCACTTCATAATACAAATTAGGGGCAAATTTACCACTCAAAAAGTGTGAATATCGTATTTGCAATTTATTTTCCTTAAGGGTCATATTTTACTTCGAAATACAGATTAGAGGCAAATTTGCCACTCAAAAAATGTGAATATCGTATTTGCAATTTATTTTCCTTAAGAGTCATATTTCACATCCAAATACAAATTAGGGCCGAATTTGCCACTCAAAAAGTGTGAATATCGTATTTGCAACTTATTTTCATTTCACATCTAAATACAAATTAGAGGCAAATTTGCCGCTCAAAAAGTTTATATATCGTATTTGCAATTTATTTTCCTTAAGAGTCATATTTCACCTCCAAATACAAATTAGGGGCGAATTTGACACTCAAAAATTGTGAATATCGTATTTGCAATTTATTCTTTTTAAGAGTCATATTTCACCTCCAAATACAAATTAGGGGCAAATTTGCTACTCAAAAAGTGTGAATATCGTATTTGCAACTTATTTTCATTAAGAAACATATTTCACTTCGCAATACAAATTAGGTGCAAATTTACCACTCAAAAAGTGTGAATATCGTATTTGCAATTTATTTTCCTTAAGAGTCATATTATACTTCGAAATACAAATTAGGGGCAAATTTGCCACTCAAAAAATGTGAATATCGTATTTGCAATTTATTTTCCTTAAATGTCATATTTCACATCCAAATACAAATTAGGGGCGAATTTGCTACTCAAAAAGTGTGAATATCGTATTTGCAAATTATTTTCCTTAAGAGTCATATTACACTTCGAAATACAAATTAGGGGCAAATTTGCCCTCAAAAAGTGTGAAAATGGTATTTGCAATTTATTTTCCTTAAGACTCATATTTCACATCCAAATACAAATTAGGGGTGAATTTGCCACTCAAAAAGTGTGAATATCGTATTTGCAATTTATTTTCCTTAAGAGTCATATTATACTTCGAAATACAAATTAGAGGCAAATTTACCACTCAAAACAAATTAGGGGCAAATTTGCCACTCAAAAAGTGTGAATATCGTATTTGCAATTTCTTTTTCTTAAGAGTCATATTTCACATCCAAATACAAATTAGGGGCGAATTTGCCACTCAAAAAGTGTGAATATCGTATTTGCAACTTATTTTCATTAAGAAACATATTTCACTTCGCAATACAAATTAGGTGCAAATTTACAACTCAAAAAGTGTGAATATCGTATTTGCAATTTATTTTCCTTAAGAGTCATATTATACTTCGAAATACAAATTAGGGGCAAATTTGCCACTCAAAAAATGTGAATATCGTATTTGCAATTTATTTTCCTTAAGAGTCATATTATACTTCGAAATACAGATTAGAGGCAAATTTGCCACTCAAAAAATGTGAATATCGTATTTGCAATTTCTTTTCCTTAAGAGTCATATTTTACTTCGAAATACAGATTAGAGGCAAATTTGCCACTCAAAAAATGTGAATATCGTATTTGCAATTTATTTTTCTTAAGAGTCATATTTTACTTCGAAATACAAATTAGAGGCAAATTTACCACTCAAAAAGTGTGAATATCGTATTTGCAATTTATTTTCCTTAAGAGTCATATTTCACCTCCAAATACAAATTAGGGGCAAATTTGCCACTCAAAAAGTGTGAATATCGTATTTGCAAATTATTTTCATTAAGTGTCATATTTCACTTCATAATACAAATTAGGGGCAAATTTACCACTCAAAAAGTGTGAATATCGTATTTGCAATTTATTTTCCTTAAGAGTCATATTTTACTTCGAAATACAAATTAGAGTCAAATTTGCCACTAAAAAAATATGAATATCGTATTTGCAATTTATTTTCCTTAAGAGTCATATTTCACATCCAAATACAAATTAGGGGCGAATTTGCCACTCAAAAAGTGTGAATATCGTATTTGCAACTTATTTTCCTTAAGAGTCATATTTCACTTCGAAATACAAATTATGGCAAATTTGCCACTCAAAAAGTGTGAAAATGGTATTTGCAATTTATTTTCCTTAAGAGTCATATTTCACATCCAAATTCAAATTAGGGGCGAATTTGCCATTCAGAAAGTGTGAATATCGTATTTGCAATTTATTTTCTTTAAGAGTCATATTTCACCTCCAAATACAAATTAGGGGCAAATTTGCCACTCAAAAAGTGTGAATATCGTATTTCCAATTTATTTTTCTTAAGAATCATATTTCACATCCAAATACAAATTAGGGGCGAATTTGTCACTCAAAAAGTGTGAATATCGTATTTGCAACTTATTTTCATTAAGTGACATATTTCACCTCGCAATACATATTAGGGGCAAATTTACCACTCAAAAAGTGTGAATATCGTATTTGCAATTTATTTTCCTCAAGAATCATATTTCACATACAAATACAAATAAGGGGCAAATTTGCCACTCAAAAAGTGTGAATATCGTATTTGAAATTTTTTTTCCTTAAGAGTCATATTTCACATACAAATACAAATAAGGGGCAAATTTGCCACTCAAAAAGTGTAAATATCGTATTTGCAATTTATTTTCTTTAAGAGTCATATTTCACGTCCAAATACAAATTAGGGGCAAATTTGACACTCAAAAAGTGTGAATATCGTATTTGCAATTTATTTTTCTTAAGAGTCATATTTCACATCCAAATACAAATTAGGGGCGAATTTGCTACTCAAAAAGTGTGAATATCGTATTTGCAACTTATTTTCATTAAAAGTCATATTTCACTTCGCAATACAAATTAGGGACGAATTTGCTACTCAAAAAGTGTGAATATCGTATTTGCAAATTATTTTCCTTAAGAGTCATATTACACTTCGAAATACAAATTAGGGGCAAATTTGCCCTCAAAAAGTGTGAAAATGGTATTTGCAATTTATTTTCCTCAAGAGTCATATTTCACATCCAAATACAAATTATGGGCGAATTTGCCACTCAAAAAGTGTGAATATCGTAATTGCAATTTATTTTCTTTAAGAGTCATATTTCACCTCCAAATACAAATTAGGGGCAAATTTGCCACTCAAAAAGTGTGAATATCGTATTTGCAATTTCTTTTTCTTAAGAGTCATATTTCACATCCAAATACAAATTAGGGGCGAATTTGCCACTCAAAAAGTGAGAAAATGGTATTTGCAATTTATTTTCCTTAAGAGTCATATTTCACATCCAAATACAAATTAGGTGCGAATTTGCCACTCAAAAAGTGTGAATATCGTATATGCAATTTATTTTCCTTAAGAGTCATATTTCACTTCGAAATAAAAATTAGGGGTAATTTTGCCACTCAAAAAGTGTGAATATCGTATATGCAATTTATTTTCCTTAAGAGTCATATTTCACTTCAAAATACAAATTAGGGGTAAATTTACCACTCAAAAAGTGTGAATATCGTATTTGCAATTTATTTTCTTTAAGAGTCATTTTTCACATCCAAATACAAATTATGGGCAAATTTGCCACTCAAAAAATGTGAATATCGTATTTGCAATTTATTTTCTTTAAGAGTCTTATTTCACATCCAAATACAAATTAGGGGCGAATTTGCTACTCAAAAAGTGTGAATATCGTATTTGCAAAATATTTTCCTTAAGAGTCATATTTCACTTCGAAATACAAATTAGGGGCAAATTTGCCCTCAAAAAGTGTGAAAATGGTATTTGCAATTTATTTTCCTTAAGAGTCATATTTCACATCCAAATACAAATTAGGGGCGAATTTGCCACTCAAAAAGTGTGAATATCGTATTTGCAATTTATTTTCTTTAAGAGTCATATTTCACCTCCAAATACAAATTAGGGGCAAATTTGCCATTCAAAAAGTGTGAATATCGTATTTGTAATTTCTTTTTCTTAAGAGTCATATTTCACATCCAAATACAAATTAGGGGCGAATTTGCCACTCCAAAAGTGTGAATATCGTATTTGCAACTTATTTTCATTAAGAGTCATATTTCACTTCATAATACAAATTAGGGGCAAATTTACCACTCAAAAAGTGTGAATATCGTATTTGCAATTTATTTTCCTTAAGAGTCATATTTTACTTCGAAATACAGATTAGAGGCAAATTTGCCACTCAAAAAATGTGAATATCGTTAAACGAATCTTTCGTTACCTCAAAGGGAAACCTAAGCTGGGTCTTTGGTATCCGATTGATGGAGACTTAGATCTCGTAGCTTATACTGATTCGGATTATGGAGGATGCAATCAGAATAGGAAATCTACGACCGGAGGATGTCAATTCCTAGGAGGTAGATTAGTATCCTGGTAGTGCAAGAAGCAAACCTCGGTAGCCATTTCTACATGTGAAGCTGAGTATGTTGCAGCTGGCAGCTGTTGCTCACAAGTTCTTTGGATTCAACAGCAACTGCGGGATTACGGGTTAAATATAACCAATACTCCTATGATGATTGATAACGAATCTACTATGTCGATCACCAATAATCCGGTGAAGCACAGTAAAACTAAGCATATTGATATTCGACATCATTTTATTAGACATTGTGCTGAGAAGAAATTGATAAAGTTAGTTAAGGTACCATCATTGGATAACTTAGCAGACTTATACACAAAGGCGTTCGACAGAGCAAGATTTGAGACGTTGGTTCAACTGAATGGAATGAGAAATCCAGAGTGATTAGTCTTCCAAGGGTAATTTTGTAATAGTTAGTATTTATGTGTTCATTAAAAAAAAAAAAAAAAAAAAAAAAAAAAAAAAAAAGCGTATGGCATTCATTTGCTTGTTACCTAAGGGGAATCGCCTTCATTTAAGTTTTTATTTGCAAAAACTAAGAGAAATGATAGTACATTAGGAGAATAAGCTTCACAATAATAAGCTTAAGTCCTAAGTATGATATGGTAGTAGGTTCAAATAAAGTTGCTTTAGAACTACAGCGGTTCTATCAGGTATGTGTTTATATTTATTTGATTATACACCTATATCCACAAGTTATAATTTGTCTATTTTTATTAAATCTTTAGATGGCTTCATCATATGATGTACTGGTAGGCAAATTATATGAAATTTTCTAAGCCTTAAGAAGTTAATCAACTACTTGTTTATTATTTTGTGTTACTATTCTATGATGTATGACATTAAGTCTTAATTGTTGAATGATGGTATTGCCATACACTGTTATTATACATATTAATTTGAATTGACAAATAGTAGCAATATGGGTATTAACTTAATTACTGGTAACTTTGTTGTACTAAGTACAGAACTGAAACCTTTAATTAAATTAATATTCTCAAATATATTTTGAATTATGCTAGAAGGGATCTTCTGTTGTACTAAGTACAGACTTAGATAACATAGCATATTCAAAGTATGTTTGATATTTGTCTAACCTTAAAAAATTCAAGTGTATGTTATATGTTTCGAAAAGATACATCATTTAGTAACCGCTACCTTGAAAATTTAATGATGCAGTGTTATGTGTTTTACTTGAATTCTTCAGTATATCATATAATAGGAAGCACTTGATAATACTCATACTAACAATAAAGAGTTTGCTTAGAAAATTGAGTCTAATTTGTTTATGTGGATCATAATACCGGTAATCGTCTTGAACTATCTACAATTAAAATATTCACTTTATGTGAGTAATACATTTATTAATTATGCTATGTGGATAAAGGTACCTAAGATATAGTTTTATAAATATAAATGTATAAATGATAAATTTAGTTGTAATTTTACAATGATTCACTTGAATTTCATGAGGAATGTATACTACCAATCTGCTTAGACTTTTTAATATATAATTAATTGCTTATTCTTACTAATATGATCCCTAAGCAGATAAAATCTTATTTACATTGTATATTTACTTTGTTTCAAAGTGATTAATAAAATGGTACTTGATACCAATGGTTATGTAATTTTGTTTTATCTTATTTTTAATTTTTTTAAAATTTTTGTATTAATTATGTTTACCCTTCGGAATTAAATTATACTGTATATTTTTGAGTTGAACAACGTGACAAATACAAGTTAAAATTAATTATAATTTAGACTTGTAAAATATCGGGTTTTTATTTATACTTAGCATTAAATTCGCATTTTTAATTGTTTCTGCGAGTTGGCATCAACTTGCGAGTCCACTTAAATCTCGCGAATCGGATATGTAGTATAAAGGGGGTCAAACGAGTCAAACCAACCCACCGAACCCACACATACTTCGCGAGTTCAGTAAAGCTTGTGAATCCGTCAAAAAGGCGAAACGAGGCGATTTTCTTTTTTCGTTTGATTTTGAATTTTAGAGTACGGGAACGAGTTATTCAATCCGTAGACCTTATACACCTTCATATTACGAACATTTTGAGGTATAAACCAACGGATTTCACCGTTTAAATTACTCGAAATCGAAGTTTTAATAAGCTTAGGGTTTCGGTTTATAATTCGAACGATTCACGTATATTAAAGGACTATGAGAACACGAATCCTTGTGGTTTATGTTAAATGGATGTTAATAAACGTAAATCAATCGATAGATCATGTTAAAATCAACAGATGAATCGATTTTAATTGGAAATTCGCGACGGCAGTTCATCGAACGAGTTGACAATGTGAATCAACTCGCAGCGAGTTGACTAGCGAAGCCATGAGATTAGCGAGTTCACTTCAATAGCTGCTTGATAAGTTTAGCGAGTTGATAACTTTAGCGAGTTGATCAATGTAGCGAGTTGTTGAGTATAGCGAGTTGATAAGCAAAACGAGTTGACCTCACCTCGTTAGGCCAGTTTATGCGAGTCCGGAATTTACAAACATTTTATTTTTTTTGTAATAACTTTTATCTAATTAATTTAAATTAGACTTAAGACTTTTAGTTATAAGTTAAATTTTTATATACGACTTGAGACTATTTTTATAACAAGTTATATATAATTTCAATTTTAAATTAAGATGTTTGATGAATCTCGATTCATAATACGTAATAGTTTAAATATTTTTAATCGTGCATTAAGTTATATATGTTGTTTGTGTTTATTTTACAGATATGGCTAGAGCATTTGATAAGGGTCACAATATTTTGCTTGATCTGAATCTTGAAGCCAAGCGGGCTGACAGGGTTGCTGATATTTTACGTTTTCTAGCACGATCAAGGATTAGATACGCCATTACGGCCAATCCTCCGATTTCTCAGGCTATTCTGAACGACTTTTGGACAGATATAGTATACGATGAATCTGTCACCCCACCTGAGATTCGAGCTACGGTTAGTGGACGACCTGTTACCTTTTCAGCTGGTAATCTTCGTGAGATTTTGCAGCTAGGTACCGTAGAACAGGAGAACGGGGATACTGAGTATCCTATGGATTTTATTGAGGGCGCAATAGGGCGTATGGGATATACAGGAGACAGACGTGGACGTCAGTTCCAGAAGCCTCTGGTTATTGGTCAGTGGAGTGTTGGTGCATTTTGTGTGTCAGTCAGTTGGTCAAACTATTGTAATTGTCAAAGTCAATTAGTCTACGAATGTATAGTGTTTAGAGTGTGTATTCGAGTCTGTAAATGAAATATATATAGAATGGTGACATTGTAATTGGGCCTGCGACGTCGGGTCAGACGTCGCAAGGATCTGGGCCTGCGACGTTGGGCCTA
The DNA here is from genome assembly GCA_949592205.1 of Helichrysum umbraculigerum. Lineage (NCBI taxonomy): Eukaryota > Viridiplantae > Streptophyta > Magnoliopsida > Asterales > Asteraceae > Helichrysum > Helichrysum umbraculigerum. The sequence goes on from CATIUR010000001.1 coordinate 101,679,781, forward strand.
ACATCGCAGGGTCCAATAGGTTTCGTATAAATAGCGAGTTTGAAGTCAGTTTAGGGTTGGACGTCGTGAAGAGTGTGAGAGCCGAATTAGAGAGAGGAGAGGCAGAAAAACGTTTTTGTGTGTTTGTGTTTGTAAAGCTTTATTCATCAATTGTTAATATATACAAAAGATTATAGAGAATCGTTTGTGTGTTCGTGAATCATTATCGTTTGTTATTCATTGTTTATACGATCCGATCAGATCTCACGTGTGCGGGACTATCAACTGGTATCAGAGCCGAAGAATCAAGGATTCGTCGGTTTCGGATCGTTATTTTGGGTGTTCTCGATTGATTCGCGAAGGTATTAATTGTTATTAATCGTTTCTAAGTTGATTTGCTTGATTAAGATCGATTTCTGGAGGTGTTTTTGGGTTAGATCGACGTTTGGTTTTCGAAATTTCGTTAGGGTTTCGAAAATTTTCGATTTTTTGGGGTTTTGGCTGCTGCAGCCCGATTGTGCGACGTCACCTGCGACGTCACCTGCGACGTCGCTAAGTTTTGCGACGTTACCTGCGACGTCAGCTGCGACGTCGCGTGCGACGTAGTAATTTGGACTTTAATTAGTCTGTGCGACGTACTCTGCGACGTCATCTGCGACGTACCTCTCAACGTCGCATAGTGTGATTCTGCGACGTCCTCTGCGACGTAACTCTCAACGTCGCATTTTCGATTCTTAATTGAGTCATCGGACTTCTGCGACGTACCGCTGCGACGTTGCTATTTTTTCTGCGACATTAACCTCGTTCTAGTTTCGTAAAAAAAAAAAAAAAAAAAAAAAAAAAAAAAAAAAAAAAAAAAGTGTTCAATTTTTTGCGTTTTCAAATTTTTTCCATAGTCTTAAAAGTGTTCAATTTTAGGCTAGAAAAAGTTTCATTTTACCCGGCCAATTTTTGACGTTTTCGGACGAAATTTTGGCGGGAAATACGCGAAAATTTTGTAATTTCAACTTTTGTTTTTAGGCTTAGAATAGCTTCATTTTAGTGTCAGAAAAGTTTCGCTACACTCTGTCGGTTTTCGAAATTTTCGAATTCAATTTTGGAGGGAACATTCGTAAATGGCTTTTGGTAACAAAGTGTCTCCTTCTACATCCTTGTTCTATAGTGATTTTGCTAGTTGGAAGATTAAGTTATGCAATTTCATTGAATACAAAGATCCAAATCTGTGGAATTGGTTTAACACCATTGATCTATATGAGCAACCAAGACTCGATGGGGTGCTTAAATCAAGAGCACAAATGTCCGTCAAGGAACGAGCAGAGTTTGATAAAGACAATAGAGCATATGAGATGATTACCAAGTGTTTGCCAGAAGTTGTGATTAATGAATTTAAAAATCAAGCAACTTCTATAAGTTTATGGGATGCTCTTATAGTGGCTTACGATCAAAAGGAAAAGAAGTCAGAGGCTAATATTCAAGTTCCTAGTCTAAATGATACTTCCAGATCTACTTCCAACTCAGCAGCATCTACTTCTACTAGCACTTCATATGCTTCCTATACTTCTCATATAGATCATACAGCTCCTTCAAAGGCTACTGAGGATCATGCTACAATCTTTGCAGCTTTCCTCAACTCTTATGAGACTTTCCTTTCAAAGAAGGCTAGTACTCTACAGCTTACTGAGGAAGACTTTGAACAGATCGATTCTGATGATCTCGAGCAAATGGACATCAAATGGAGCATGGCCATGATAACCCAAAGAACCAAGAAGTTTCTTCAGAGAACGGGTAGAAAAGACCTGGATGATGATGGTGATACAGGTCTTGGTTTTAATAAAAGCAAAGTGAAATGCAAGAACTGTCAGATTCATGGGCACTTTGCTAAGGAGTGTGAGAAAGTAAAATATCCTTCATCTGGATTCACTACTCCTACAGCTCCAACGACTCCAGAGAAGAATACAACATCACAGGCTATGACGGTGTATTCTCAGGGAGTGTTTGATTTTAGTGCACTTCAAGGAGAGGTTCAACACAGTGCGCTTTTGGCAAAGATACATGCGGTACATGATGAACTTAAGGTACCCATAAACTGTGTTTCTTGTTTAACATTGACTGAATCTCTTAAGAATTATCAATATGACAATTTAGAGTTGCGAGAAAAAGTTGTTAAACTCACCGAGTCAAACAAGTTTTTGAAAGCTAATGAATTTCTTTATGAAAAACAAATTGAGGCTTATAAGTTAGACACTGAAAAATACAAGTCTAAAGTTTTTAGCCAACATGATGCTATTAATAGCTATCTTAAAGAAATGGAACTTTTGAATAAAGAACTTTCTGAGCTAAAGTCTGAGTCTGACAATTTTAAAAAGGGAATCACGAATTTCTCAAATTCTCATAAACTCTTCGATGAAATGGTTGACAAGATGAGGACAGATAAAAGTAAAGCGGGACTTGGGTATCCACCTCCCACTAACTATTATCCTAAGCCTGTTAAGGAAGGCACCGAAGAACTTGTGGCTGACTACTCATCATGGTCAGCTACAAAGTCTAAAGAAGCTACATCCAATCCCAAAAGGCAGGCAAAGGAGAAAACTAAACGGACAGAGTATCCCTTGCCTACTTTTGTTAAGTCTGATAATACACCTCCAGTTAGTGTAGAGGAGGGTGTTGAGATAGAGGATCTACCGGAAGAGGCTGAAATCAAAGTTGAAAAAGTTAATGTAAAGCCAGAAAATCATATACTTACCAATGAAACTGTAAAGGTTTCAAATACAAAGGGTAAAAACAAGGTTGAAAATGAATCCAAAAGGGTTCAATATCAAATGAAGGATTCAAATGTAAAATCTAAAAGTGAACAACCTTCAACATCAACTTGTTCAACTTCTGAGGCTTCTACATCAACGTGTACACATAAGTGTTCACGTCCTGTAAATGCCTCATCTTCTAAGCCTCCAACAGTTCATTCTCCACCTCAACCTTTTGTGGGTAATCATTGGAATAGGTCGTACATTGAACGACGTTCTTGTTTCCATTGTGGACAACAAGGACATATAACTAGGGATTGTCGGTTATTATCCCTAGATAGGTTTGGTAGAGGGATGCCAAGAACTTCCTCCTTTAGGAATTCTTATTCAAATTCGTTTTCTAGGCGTGCTTCATATTCGCCTATATCAAGATATGCATCCTCTTCTCCAAAACCCGTGGCTAGAGTAAACAAAGTTGTGTCTAGTAAACCTCAAGTTCAACAGCACAACATTGTTGAAAACAACTCATCTGAATCTACAAAGGTTTGGAAACCAAAATCCACAAACAACACATCAATGAAATCTTCCGAGTTTTTAAAATATCATAAACTCATTGATGTGATGGTTATGGATGATCATGGACAACCCAAGTCTATCAAGGCTTGGGTGTCCCATAAGTACTAACGTTTAATTGTTTGTGGTGGTGCAGTCAGGTTGTTATTAGCTAATATTTTTGTGACTGCAAGGATGTGGATATTTGTTGGAAGATTGTTTTCAAGGTGGTTGTGTGTGATTATTTATGATTGTGATTGGATGAGATTTTCGATGTTACGAGGTGGTAAAAGTGATAACAGGCATTTGATTTGACTTGATATGTGATTTTGATAATTATCTATTTTTATTTGTTACTTAATGCAACAGCCATTCTTTATACTTTTTAGTATTAAAGAAATGCAATGTTGCAAAATTTATTCAATTAAAAAAAATACAAAAATATGTTTAATGTTTAAGGGGAGTATTTTTTGGATTGGATATAAGAATTTGCTGTTCAGGGGGAGTAATTCTGAATATTAAAAATTCCGATTATTTAATTCAGAAATGTGAATAGCAAGATTCTTAAGTCTTGAAAAGATGTTGGATTGTGTGTCTGTAAAACAACTTGGGATATGATAGTACATCGGGTGACATGCATAAAAATGGAAATTTTAAGGTTTATGTTTGATGTGTCAGTAGGTTTATCTGGTATATTTAACACATCTTTTATAAACATTAGCTTCATCATATGATGTATTGGTAGGCATGATACACACCGGTTTGTGAGTGAGTAAGAAGTAATAATAAAACTTGTTTATTACTTTGAGAAAAATGTTATATGATGTATGACATAAGTCTTAATTGATAAATGGAAGTACTATCATACACTGTCATAATTATGTAAATGTAAAATGGGCATATAGTGATAATATGATTATTCGCCTAACTAATGGTGACTATTGTTGTACTCACGTACAGACCTGAATCCATTAGTTATGCAAATAGTCTCAAACTTGTTATGTTCATACTAAGGGACCCTCTGTTGTACTAAGTACAGATCTGGGGCCACTAGTATCTTCATAGTCGGTTTGATGTATGCCTAAATATAAATATCAAGTGTATGTTACGAGAAAACCGAGATAAACTTGGTCTTGTAATCTCTACCTTGTGTGAATATGCAGTGTTTGTTTTACTGAAGTTTATCAGTATATCATATAATAGGTTTCTCAAAATTAATATTCATACTAACAATAAAGGTTAGCTCACAGATACGGATGTAACATGTTTAAGTGGACAAACAATACCGATGATCGTCTTGAACTAATTTTTATAAAAGGTGCTTTAAATATGTCAAGTAAATTTAAAGTGGACAAATATACTGATGATCGAAATAACACTTACTATTTGCTAATAATTGCATGTTGGCCTGATATGATCCCTAAGCAGACTTAAAACAATCCGATCCCCAAATTTATTTTAATCTTTGTTATTTACTTTTCCTTTAAAAAGAAAATACAAAAAGATTTTATTTCTATGTTATTTTCTTCAAACATCACATATCTTGTTAAAGTCAAATATTGAAGATGTAAAGGATGTCGGTTATTCTCCAAAGATTGTGAAGATAATTCTATCGGAGAAGCTGCTGATGATTGAGAGATGGTCACAGAATTTGAAGATTTTATTGTATGATAAATTTGTGTCAGTCACATGAATTTGGACATCAAGATTTCTTGGAAGACCATGCTATCTCAAAGGGGGAGTTTACGATTGTCAAAGACATGAAAGAGTTTGTTGATGAAGACTAATTGAAGACTTATTTGACCAAGCTGATGACAAGGGGGAGTTTGTTGGTGCATTTTGTGTGTCAGTCAGTTGGTCAAACTATTGTAATTGTCAAAGTCAATTAGTCTACAAATGTATAGTGTTTAGAGTGTGTATTCGAGTCTGTAAATGAAATATATATAGAATGGTGACATTGTAATTGGGCCTGCGACGTCGGGTCAGACGTCGCAAGGATCTGGGCCTGCGACGTTGGGCCTAACGTCGCAGGGTCCAATAGGTTTTGTATAAATAGCAAGTTTGAAGTCAGTTTAGGGTTGGACGTCGTGAAGAGTGTGAGAGCCGAATTAGAGAGAGGAGAGGCAGAAAAACGTTTTTGTGTGTTTGTGTTTGTAAAGCTTTATTCATCAATTGTTAATATATACAAAAGATTATAGAGAATCGTTTGTGTGTTCGTGAATCATTATCGTTTGTTATTCATTGTTTATACGATCCGATCAGATCTCACGTGTGCGGGACTATCATGGAGGTTTCTTTGGCATGTGATGAATATAGTCTTCGCAGCGAAGAAAGGTGGATTTGATGAGTTGAGTCATGCGATTCTATCAGCTGCACTGTCACTGGTTTATAATAAACCATACAGTTTTTGTGATTATCTTTTTGGTGAGATTGCGAAACAGATATCGGGGTCTGTTAGATCAAGATTTTTGGTTTACCCGCGATTTTGCATGCTGATTATCCGTGCACGTCTACCGGATTTGGCTATACCTGAACCACATCTAGTGGTTAATACGATTGACCATCGTGGGTATAACGCCATGTTCATGCAGACAGTCAGGAAGGAAGGAGTGGTGAAACCGGAAGTTAGACCACTTTTTGGATATGTTGTTGATCCGAACTACGTTGCACCGCCAAATCAAGGATGGTTAGACGTAGCTCCTGATGCTGTTGCTGCTCCTGCTATTGCTGATGTTGTACCCGAACCTGCGGCTGAGGAAGCTCAACCTGAAGATCCACAAGGGCTCCTTGAGGATGTTCTTATTCAGGTTGGTCAGGTGGATCAGCAAGTGAATCCAGATGTTGCTGCACAGGTTGTGCAAGAGGTTTTGGAGCAGAATGATGATGCGACAAATCCTTTGCTTCAAGACATTGAGAGTTATTTAGCACCATCTGCGGTAATCTTTTATTTATGTAATAATATAGATGCTTAGTTGATAGATTGTTTTATTAATCATAGATGCATAATATTATTATATAATGATTCTGATATTAGATATTTAGTAAATTGGATATTATTTCTGATTTTAAAATATAAATATCATTACATGAACAGGAAGCTGAAGCTGAGGCTGCAAATCCCGAAGTTATATTACTTGAGGATGAGCAGATACAGCTTGATAGATCAGTTGAAGTACCAACTGAGGATCCTGTTAGATCATCTAGAGGTCGTGATGGTGAGACGGCTTCAGATGAAGATTCTGATAATACACCTTCTCCTCCTCCATCTGCTTCTGAAAGGAAGAGAAAAGGAAAAGATATTCTGGAGGAAGGTACTGAGGAAGTTGAGATTCCTTTGATGAAGCGTCCGAGAACGCTTATTTTTCAAGAAGGTTAGTATTGATTATAAAAGTTAAATAATCTTAACTTGTTGTTTATCAGGAGTTGAACTGAGACAGTTAATTCTGTATACAGTTGCTCAGGATACACCACAGGTGGAGATGGATGCACCGGTGGTTACTGAATCGATATCTTTACCGCTTCAGGTATGAGATATAAGTTCTATAACTATGAGTGTTATGCAATTAATTAGAGTTTGAGACAGAGTAATCTGTAACAATAACTAATTTTAATTGTGTTTAACTTTACAGCATGAGGTTGCTGATCTAGTTCGTGGAGCTAATTTTCCAACGAACAAAACAGCTAGATTTGCGACAAGCTTGCTTACACAAGCTTTGTCTCAACCTCATACACCGCTTACCAGAGACTGGCATATTGAGTCTCTCACACCGCCTGGACCAAGAACGATACCTGTTACTCCAACGACTGATGCAGAAAGGATTACATCCTTAGAGTCGAGGGTAAAGGATTTGGAGAAGCTTACTTCTCAGATTCCAGAGCTGGTGTCGAGCAATCTTCTTCTTTCACAACAGATTCTCAAGCAGAGTGAATCGTACAATCTGTTGATGAAGACTCATGAGACTTTGCTTGCGGACTTCAACGTACAGAGACTGAAGTTATCTTCTTTAGAGAGTCTGGTCTTGAGATCGCATTCAGGACAGTCTACTCAGGGGGAGATATTGGTATATCTGGAGTCTTGCAGAGAAAATGAGTTGAAGAGGAAGAGAGATCAAGACAAGGACGATGATCCCAATGCACCGAGTGGTGAGCAGACTGGTCCTTCAAAGACTGGTGAGCAAGCTACTATTCAGGGGGAGTCTGGTGCTGGTGCTAGTGGTTCTGGAGTGGATACAAGTGCAGATAAGACTGTACCGGGTGATACTGAAGTTGGTAAGATAGCTTAGTATTATCATAGTACTGTAATATTTGTAATAGTTTGTAGTGAACAAATGTAAACTTAATTATTGTGTAAATATATTTGGCTTAGGGTTATTATTATTTTAAGTAAAATATGTTGGGTAATTTAAGTTTATATAATTATGTTAAGATAAAATAGTGATCGAAAGACTTCCGACTCATTGAGTAGTCGAGCGGCGTGTTCCGATTAATTTCGGCGGTCAAGATTTTATGATAACATATGCTTTTTAGATTTGATTATAGACTTAAGACTGTAAGGTATATAAGTAATTAACAAATTAAAAATGTATTCGTATTAACTAGACAAAAGATATATAATTTAAAGGTTAAATTGATAATGAATTAGATCAATTAACACTTGGAAATTATATAAGTTAATTAATAGTAAATTTAAATGTTTGGTGATTATTCACAATGTATTAGAATTTAAAATTAATTAATATTTGTTAAGTAGACTTAAGAAATTTTGGATTGATTCAGGGTAATCAATAAAATATTTTATAAGTTATATGTAAATTGCGTTTATATTTTAGGTTAAAATATACAAAAGAATTAATAAAGAAATTCTTAGGTTGATTCAGGGAAATTGATAAGAGAATTTTAATTATTAATATTTATTTGTATTTATGGTTTTCTCTTAGGATTGGAGATGCTTGATCTATCTGATTCGGAAGATGATATTTTTGATGAGATAGATGAAGACATTGATTATGATCTTGAGGAAGGAGAATTCCAACCACCTACTGATTGGACTGCTGTACCTGAGAATGTGCAAGACATGGGTGTAGATCTAGATGCAAACATTGATGAACACCATGTGAGCCCATCTAGGACAGAAGTTGTTATTGAAAATGAACAAGGTCCAACAATTGTCGATATAGATGAAGATATTGATGATTCAACCTCTGATGAAGAAGAAGAAGTTTTTGTTCAAACCAAAAATCCTGCTGTTGTACTTAGGAAACTTCCAAAGAAGAAGAAGAAGATTGGAATTTCTGAAGTTGATGTTACGAAAAAGCGTGTACCACGTAAAGGGATTATTGGTTGGTACTTTGACTCAGAACTAAAGCTTTTTGCGATCAAAAGGTTTGACGGAGTTCAATATTTTGAAAGAAAGCTAGCAGTTTTTAGTTCTCTACCACGTTATGAAATACGTGATTTGGCTAGATTAGAGATTAACAATCCAAGTCGTGATGATTATGCTGATCGTGTTGAAAGAATCATTAGACATGAGGTTGGTACAAATAAGTTTGTTCAGATTAAGCCAAGAAAGGGAAAAACTGTGAAATTACAAGAGAGAAGTCAAAGAACAGGAAGAAGAAGAAGGAAGAAGATATATCCAGCTGTTAGATGCATACAGCAGATTCCACTGAAGAAAATGCCACAATATATTCTGGGTAATATGAAGAGATGGCATGTAGATTCAGGAACTGGAGAAGCTGTTATGGTTGAAGCTGATGATGAGGTTGACGGTGGTGAAAGAGAAATCTTCAGAGTCTATGACCATCGACACCTAATGAACATGTCGAAGAAAGATTTGATTAAGTTGAATGAAAATAGAATCTTGACGACAGATGCATGGGGTGATTTGGGACGAGATTATCAGATGATGGTTAAGACGTGTATCAAGATGAAGATTTACGCAGGCAGTAAGATTTACAAATAAAGACCAAAGACAAGCGTGAAGATAAAGACGCTAGAGCTATTGTCAAGGGGGAGTCTGTTGGGACATAGATTGTGACAACAGATCTAGCTTGAAATAGGACTAGTGTAATTATTATTGTGTTTGTATATTGGTTTGGATTTGTAAAAGAATATTTGTTTTGTTAGTGATATTCGTTAAACATATTGTTTTGTTAAGTTAGACGAATAATTAAATACAAAATAAATAATAGACGTTTGATGCGTAGCGAGTCGAGATATCAGGTCGCAGCGAGTCGAGCTGTGAGGTGAGATCTGAACTCGTGAGGTATCAGTCTGGCGAGCCGAGCTCTGTGTTGGGCTTGGGCTGCGAGTTGGACTGAACTCGCAGGCCCATGCGAGCCGAGACGACTGGACGTATATATTGTTTTTTACTTTGTGAAAAACATAACTTTTTGATACTTTTGCGATTCTGCGAACTCAATAAATCCAGAGAAAATTAAACCTAAAGGCTAGGCTTTGACAATTCGTTGTTTAAAGCTAAGTCTTACTAAACGCAATACGAACATATTCGTTGTTAGTAAGATAACACCGTATTAAGGGATTCCGCACCTTAATACTACAGATAACGAAGTTATCGATCCTAAAACTAGGGGACTTACAAACGCATTTGACGTAAGGTAATTAATCGATGCTTAGACCCCACTTGAGATCTCAAACAGTAAAATCCTTTTCTAAACTTTTATGTTCAAATGCATCACAATTTAACCGACAATTATATATATAAAATCCAGAGTTTATTAACACAATGACTCACCCTATATAAATAGGTAAACTTAACCATTGACATGAGTTGATGGCGAAGAGTAAAAGGAGAAATCTAGGAAAACGCAACATTTTTTCTTGTGTCGTATGTAGAAGTTATAAGTTACTCCGTATAAGTTAGTTATTATAAGAGGGTTATTAGGGATAGAGTTGTGATTTTGTAAATGGATAGATTGTTTTATGTTCCAATCACCTCAAAATTGGACGGAAAAGATTTATACTAAAAAGCCCATCCAAATACATTCCTCTCCATTCCTTTCTTTCCTATAAAAAAACTCGAGAATGACTTTTTGTTATTTTTTCCATTGAAATCCTTTCCTTTCCACCAAAAAAAAACTCGAGAATGCAGTGTAAGAGTCATATTTCACATCCAAATACAAATTAGGGGCGAATTTGCTACTCAAAAAGTGTGAATATCATATTTGCAACATATTTTCCTTAAGAGTTATATTTCACTTCGAAATACAAATTAGGGGCGAATTTGCCACTCAAAAAGTGTGAAAATGGTATTTGCAATTTATTTTCTTTATGAGTCATATTTCACATCCAAATACAAATTAGGGGCGAATTTGCCACTCAAAAAGTGTGAATATCGCATTTGCAATTTATTTTCTTTAAGAGTCATATTTCACCTCCAAATACAAATTAGGGGCAAATTTGCCACTCAAAAAGTGTGAATATCGTATTTGCAATTTCTTTTTCTTAAGAGTCATATTTCACATTCAAATACAAATTAGGGGCGAATTTGCCATTCAAAAAGTGTGAATATCGTATTTGCAACTTATTTTCATTTCACATCCAAATACAAATTAGAGGCAAATTTGCAACTCAAAAAGTGTAAATATCGTATTTGCAATTTATTTTCCTTAAGAGTCATATTTCACATCCAAATACAAATTATGGGCGAATTTGCCAGTCAAAAAGTGTGAATATCGTATTTGCAATTTATTCTCTTTAAGAGTCATATTTCACATCCAAATACAAATTAGGGGCAAATTTGCAACTCAAAAAGTGTGAATATCGTATTTGCAACTTATTTTCATTAAGAATCATATTTCACTTCGCAATACAAATTAGGTGCAAATTTACCACTCAAAAAGTATGAATATCGTATTTGCAATTTATTTTCCTTAAGAGTCATATTTTACTTCGAAATACAAATTAGGGGCAAATTTGCCACTCAAAAAATGTGAATATCGTATTTGCAATTTATTTTCCTTAAGTGTCATATTTCACATCCAAATACAAATTAGGGGCGAATTTGCTACTCAAAAAGTGTGAATATCGTATTTGCAAATTATTTTCCTTAAGTAATATTTCACTTCGAAATACAAATTAGGGGCAAATTTGCCACTCAAAAAGTGAGAAAATGGTATTTGCAATTCATTTACCTTATGAGTCATATTTTTCACATCCAAATACAAATTAGGGGCGAATTTGCCACTCAAAAGGTGTGAATATCGTATTTGCAATTTCTTTTCTTTAAGAGTCATATTTCACCTCCAAATACAAATTAGGGGCAAATTTGCCACTCAAAAAGTGTGAATATCGTATTTGCAATTTCTTTTTCTTAAGAGTCATATTTCACATTCAAATACAAATTAGGGGCGAATTTGCCACTCAAAAAGTGTGAATATCGTATTTGGAACTTATTTTCATTAAGAGTCATATTTCACTTCGCAATACAAATTAGGGGCAAATTTACCACTCAAAAAGTGTGAATATCGTATTTGCAATTTATTTTCCATAAGAGTCATATTTCACATCCAAATACAAATTAGGGTCAAATTTGCCATTCCAAAAGTGTGAATATCGTATTTGAAATTTATTTTCTTTAAGAGTCAAATTTCACATCCAAATACAAATTATGGGCGAATTTGACACTCAAAAAATGTGAATATCGTATTTGCAACTTATTTTCCTTAAGAGTCATATTTCACTTCGAAATACAAATTATGGGCAAATTTGCCACTCAAAAAGTGTGAAAATGGTATTTGCAATTTATTTTCCTTAAGAGTCATATTTCACATCCAAATACAAATTAGGGGCTAATTTGCCACTCAAAAAGTGTGAATATCGTATTTGCAATTTATTTTCTTTAAAAGTCATATTTCACCACCAAATACAAATTAGGGGCAAATTTGCCACTCAAAAAGTGTGAATATCGTATTTGGAATTTATTTTTCTTAAGAATCATATTTCACATCCAAATACAAATTAGGGGCGAATTTGCCACTCAAAAAGTGTGAATATCGTATTTGCAACTTATTTTCATTAAGTGTCATATTTCACCTCGCAATACAAATTAGGGGCAAATTTACCACTCAAAAAGTGTGAATATCGTATTTGAAATTTATTTTCCTTAAGAATCATATTTCACATCCAAATACAAATTAGGGGCAAATTTACCAATAAAAAAGTGTAAATATCGTATTTGCAATTTATTTTCTTTAAGAGTCATTTTTCACATCCAAATACAAATTAGGGGCAAATTTGCCACTCAAAAAATATGAATATCGTATTTGCAATTTATTTTCCTTAAGAGTCATATTTCACATCCAAATACAAATTAGGGGCGAATTTACTAGTCAAAAAGTGTGAATATCGTATTTGCAAAATATTTTCCTTAAGAGTCATATTTCGCTTCGAAATACAAATTAGGGGCAAATTTGCCACACAAAAAGTGTGAATATCGTATTTGCAATTTATTTTCCTTAAGTGTCATATTTCACATCCAAATACAAATTAGGGGCGAATTTGCCACTCAAAAAGTGTGAATATCGTATTTGCAACTTATTTTCATTTCACATCCAAATACAAATTAGAGGCAAATTTGCCACTCAAAAAATTTATATATCGTATTTGCAATTTATTTTCCTTAAGAGTCATATTTCTCCTCCAAATACAAATTAGGGGCGAATTTGCCACTCAAAAAGTGTGAATATCGTATTTGCAATTTATTCTCTTTAAGAGTCATATTTCACATCCAAATACAAATTATGGGCAAATTTGCAACTCAAAAAGTGTGAATATCGTATTTGCAACTTATTATCATTAAGAATCATATTTCACTTCGCAATACAAATTAGGTGCAAATTTACCACTCAAAAAGTGTGAATATCGTATTTGCAATTTATTTTCCTTAAGAGTCATATTTTACTTCGAAATACAAATTATGGGCAAATTTGTCACTAAAAAAATGTGAATATCGTATTTTTAATTTATTTTCCTTAAATGTCATATTTCACATCCAAATACAAATTAGGGCGAATTTGCTACTCAAAAAGTGTGAATATCGTATTTGCAAATTATTTTCCTTAAGAGTCATATTACACTTCGAAATACAAATTAGGGGCAAATTTGCCCTCAAAAAGTGTGAAAATGGTATTTGCAATTTATTTTTCTTAAGAACCATATTTCACATCCAAAAACAAATTAGAGGCAAATTTGCCACTCAAAAAGTGTGAATATCGTATTTGCAATTTATTTTCTTTAAGAGTCATATTTCACCTCCAAATACAAATTAGGGGCAAATTTGCCACTCAAAAAGTGTGAATATCGTATTTGCAATTTCTTTTTCTTAAGATTCATATTTCACATCCAAATACAAATTATGGGAGAATTTGCCACTCAAAATGTGTGAATATCATATTTGCAACTTATTATAATTAAGAGTCATATTTCACTTCGCAATACAAATTAGGGGCAAATTTACCACTCAAAAAGTGTGAATATCGTATTTGCATTATTTTCTTTAAGAGTCATATTTCACTTCGAAATACAAATTAGAGGCAAATTTGCCACTCAAAAAATGTGAATACCGTATTTGCAATTTATTTTCCTTAAGAGTCATATTTCACATCCAAATACAAATTAGGGGCGAATTTGCCACTCAAAAAGTGTAAATATCGTATTTGCAACTTATTTTCCTTAAGAGTCATATTTCACCTCGCAATACAAATTAGGGGCAAGTTTACCACTCAAAAAGTGTGAATATCGTATTTGCATTATTTTCCTTAAGAGTCATATTTCACTTCGAAATACAAATTAGAGGCAAATTTGCAACTCAAAAAATGTGAATATCGTATTTGCAATTTATTTTACTTAAGGGTCATATTTCACATTCAAAAATAAATTAGGGGCGAATTTGCCACAAAAAAAGTGTGAATATCGTATTTGCAACTTATTTTCCTTAAGAGTCATATTTCACTTCGAAATACAAATTAGGGACAAATTTGCCACTCAAAAAGTGTGAAAATGTTATTTGCAATTTATTTTCCTTAAGAGTCATATTTCACTTCCAAAAATAAATTAGGGGCGAATTTGCCACTCAGAAAGTGTGAATATCGTATTTGCAATTTATTTTCTTTAAGAGTCATATTTCACATTCAAATACAAATTAGGGGCGAATTTGCTACTCAAAAAGTGTAAATATCGTATTTGCAACTTATTTTCCTTTAGAGTCATATTTCACTTCGAAATACAAATTAGGGGCAAATTTGCCAATCAAAAAGTGTGAATATCGTATTTGCAACTTATTTTCATTAAGAGTCATATTTCACCTCGCAATACAAATTAGGGGCAAATTTGCCACTCAAAAAGTGTGAATATCGTATTTGCAACTTATTTTCATTAAAAGTCATATTTCACTCCGCAATACAAATTAGGGGCAAATTTACCACTCAAAAAGTGTGAATATCGTATTTTCAATTTATTTTTCTTAAGAGTCATATTTCACATCCAAATACAACAAATTAGGGGCAAATTTGCCACTCAAAAAGTGTGAATATCGTATTTGCAATTTATTTTCCTTAAGAGTCATATTTCACATCCAAACACAAATTAGGGGCGAATTTGCCACTCAAAAAGTGTGAATATCGTATTTCCAATTTATTCTCTTTAAGAGTCATATTTCACATTCAAATACAAATTAGGGGCAAATTTGCCACTCAAAAAGTGTGAATATCGTATTTGCAACTTATTTTCATTAAGAATCATATTTCACTTCGCAATACAAATTAGGGGCAAATTTACCACTCAAAAAGTGTGAATATCGTATTTGCAATTTATTTTCCTTAAGAGTCATATTTCACATCCAAATACAAATTAGGGGCGAATTTGCCACTCAAAAAATGTGAATATCGTATTTGCAACTTATTTTCAATAAAAGTCATATTTCACTTCGCAATACAAATTAGGGGCAAATTTACCACTCAAAAAGTGTGAATATCGTATTTGCAATTTATTTTCCTTAAGAGTCATATTTCACATCCAAATACAACTAATTAGGGGCAAATTTGCACTCAAAAAGTGTGAATATCGTATTTGCAATTTATTTTCCTTAAGAGTCATATTTCACATCCAAACACAAATTAGGGGCGAATTTGCCACTCAAAAAGTGTGAATATCTTATTTCCAATTTATTCTCTTTAAGAGTCATATTTCACATCCAAATATAAATTAGGGGCAAATTTGCCACTCAAAAAGTGTGAATATCATATTTGCAACTTATTTTCATTAAGAATCATATTTTACTTCGTAATACAAATTAGGGGCGAATTTGCTACTCAAAAAGTGTGAATATCGTATTTGCAAAATATTTTCCTTAAGAGTCATATTTCACTTCGAAATACAAATTAGGGGCGAATTTGCCACACAAAAAGTGTGAAAATGGTATTTGCAATTTATTTTCCTTATGAGTCATGTTACACATCCAAATACAAATTAGGGGCGAATTTGTCACTCAAAAAGTGTGAATATCGTATTTGCAATTTATTTTTCTTAAGAATCATATTTCACATCCAAATACAAATTAGGGGCGAATTTGTCACTCAAAAAGTGTGAATATCGTATTTGCAACTTATTTTCATTAAGTGACATATTTCACCTCGCAATACAAATTAGGGGCAAATTTACCACTCAAAAAGTTTGAATATCGTATTTGCAATTTATTTTACTTAAGAGTCATATTTCACATCCAAATACAAATTAGGGGCAAATTTACCACTCAAAAATTGTGAATATCGTATTTGCAAATTATTTTCCTTAAATGTCATATTTCACATCCAAATACAAATTAGTGGCGAATTTGCTACTCAAAAAGTGTGAATATCGTATTTGCAAATTATTTTCCTTAAGAGTCATATTTCACATCCAAATACAAATTATGGGCGAATTTGCCACTCAAAAAGTGTGAATATCGTATTTGCAACTTATTTTCCTTAAGAGTCATATTTCACTTCGAAATACAAATTAGAGGCAAATTTGCCACTCAAAAAGTGTGAAAATGGTATTTTCAATTTATTTTCCTTAAGAGTCATATTTCACATCCAAATTCAAATTAGGGGCGAATTTGCCAATCAGAAAGTGTGAATATCGTATTTGCAAATTATTTTCTTTTAGAATCATATTTCACCTCCAAATACAAATTAGGGGCAAATTTGCCACTCAAAAAGTGTGAATATCGTATTTGCAATTTATTTTTCTTAAGAATCATATTTCACATCCAAATACAAATTAGGGGCGAATTTGTCACTCAAAAAGTGTGAATATCGTATTTGCAACTTATTTTCATTAAGTGACATATTTCACCTCGCAATACAAATTAGGGGCAAATTTACCACTCAAAAAGTTTGAATATCGTATTTGCAATTTATTTTATTTAAGAGTCATATTTCACATCTAAATACAAATTAGGGGCAAATTTACCACTCAAAAAGTGTAAATATCCTATTTGCAATTTATTTTCTTTAAGAGTCATATTTCACATCCAAATAAAAATTAGGCGCAAATTTGCCACTCAAAAAGTGTGAATATCGTATTTTCAAATTATTTTCTTTAAGAGTCATATTTCACCTCCAAATACAAATTAGGGGCAAATTTGCCACTCAAAAAGTGTGAATATCGTATTTGCAATTTCTTTTTCTTAAGAGTCACATTTCACATTCAAATACAAATTAGGGGCGAATTTGCCACTCAAAAAGTGTGAATATCGTATTTGCAATTTCTTTTTCTTAAGAGTCATATTTCACATTCAAATACAAATTAGGGGCGAATTTGCCACTCAAAAATGTGAATATCGTATTTGCAACTTATTTTCATTAAGAGTCATATTTCACTTCGCAATACAAATTAGGGGCAAATTTACCACTCAAAAAGTGTGAATATCGTATTTGCAATTTATTTTCCTTAAGAGTCATATTTCACATCCAAATACAAATTAGGGTCAAATTTGCCATTCCAAAAGTGTGAATATCGTATTTGCAATTTATTTTCTTTAAGAGTCATATTTCACATCCAAATACAAATTATGGGCGAATTTGCCACTCAAAAAGTGTGAATATCGTATTTGCAACTTATTTTCCTTAAGAGTCATATTTCACTTCAAAATACAAATTAGGGGCAAATTTGCCACTCAAAAAGTGTGAAAATGGTATTTGCAATTTATTTTCCTTAAGAGTCATATTTCACATCCAAATACAAATTAGGGGCGAATTTGCCACTCAGAAAGTGTGAATATCGTATTTGCAATTTATTTTTTTTAAGAGTCATATTTCACCTACAAATACAAATTAGGGGCGAATTTGCCACTCAAAAAGTGTGAATATCGTATTTGCAACTTATTTTCATTAAGTGTCATATTTCACCTCGCAATACAAATTACGGGCAAATTTACCACTCAAAAAGTGTGAATATCGTATTTACAATTTATTTTCCTTAAGAGTCATATTTCACATCCAAATACAAATTAGGGGCAAATTTACCACTCAAAAAGTGTAAATATCGTATTTGCAATTTATTTTCTTTAAGAGTCATTTTTCACATCCAAATACAAATTAGGGGCAAATTTGCCACTCAAAAAATGTGAATATCGTATTTGCAATTTATTTTCCTTAAGAGTCATATTTCACATCCAAATACAAATTAGGGGCGAATTTGCTACTCAAAAAGTGTGAATATCGTATTTGCAAAATATTTTACTTAAGAGTCATATTTCACTTCGAAATACAAATTAGGGGCAAATTTGCCACTCAAAAAGTGTGAATATCGTATTTGCAATTTATTTTCCTAAAGAGTCATATTTCACATCCAAATACAAATTAGCGGCGAATTTGCCACTCAAAAAGTGTGAATATCGTATTTGCAACTTATTTTCATTTCACATCCAAATACAAATTAGAGGCAAATTTGCCGCTCAAAAAGTTTATATATCGTATTTGCAATTTATTTTCCTTAAAAGTCATATTTCACCTCCAAATACAAATTAGGGGCGAATTTGACACTCAAAAAATGTGAATATCGTATTTGCAATTTATTCTCTTTAAGAGTCATATTTCACCTCCAAATACAAATTAGGGGCAAATTTGCAACTCAAAAAGTGTGAATATCGTATTTGCAAATTATTTTCCTTAATAGTCATATTACACTTCGAAATACAAATTAGGGGCGAATTTGCCACTCAAAAAGTGTGAATATCGTATTTGCAACTTATTCTCTTTAAGAGTCATATTTCACCTCCAAATACAAATTAGGGGCAAATTTGCCACTCAAAAAGTGTGAAAATGGTATTTGCAATTTATTTTCCTTAAGAGTTATATTTCACTTCGAAATACAAATTAGGGGCGAATTTGCCACTCAAAAAGTGTGAAAATAGTATTTGCAATTTATTTTCCTTATAAGTCATATTTCACATCCAAATACAAATTAGGGGCGAATTTGTCACTCAAAAAATGTGAATATCGTATTTGCAATTTATTTTTCTTAAGAATCATATTTCACATCCAAATACAAATTAGGGGCGAATTTGTCACTCAAAAAGTGTGAATATCGTATTTGCAACTTATTTTCCTTAAGAGTCATATTTTACTTCGAAATACAAATTAGAGGCAAATTTGCCACTAAAAAAATGTGAATATCGTATTTGCAATTTATTTTCCTTAAGAGTCATATTTCACATCCAAATACAAATTAGGGGCGAATTTGCCACTCAAAAAGTGTGAATATCGTATTTCCAACTTATTTTCCTTAAGAGTCATATTTCACTTCGAAATACAAATTAGGGGCAAATTTGCCACTCAAAAAGTGTGAAAATGGTATTTGCAATTTATTTTTCTTAAGAGTCATATTTCACATCCAAATTCAAATTAGGGGCGAATTTGCCACTCAGAAAGTGTGAATATCGTATTTGCAATTCCTTTTTCTTAAGAGTCATATTTCACATCCAAATACAAATTAGGGGCGAATTTGCCACTCAAAAAGTGTGAATATCGTATTTGCAACTTGTTTTCTTTCACATCCAAATACAAATTAGAGGCAAATTTGCCGCTCAAAAAGTTTATATATCGTATTTGCAATTTATTTTCCTTAAGAGTCATATTTCACCTCCAAATACAAATTAGGGGCGAATTTGACACTCAAAAATTGTGAATATCGTATTTGCAATTTATTCTCTTTAAGAGTCATATTTCATCTCCAAATACAAATTAGGGGCAAATTTGCAACTCAAAAAGTGTGAATATCGTATTTGCAACTTATTTTCATTAAGAAACATATTTCACTTCGCAATACAAATTAGGTGCAAATTTACCACTCAAAAAGTGTGAATATCGTATTTGCAATTTATTTTCCTTAAGAGTCATATTTTACTTCGAAATATAAATTAGGGGCAAATTTGCCACTCAAAAAATGTGAATATCGTATTTGCAATTTATTTTCCTTAAATGTCATATTTCACATCCAAATACAAATTAGGGGCGAATTTGCTACTCAAAAAGTGTGAATATCGTATTTGCAAATTATTTTCCTTAAGAGTCATATTACACTTCGAAATACAAATTAGGGGCAAATTTGCCCTCAAAAAGTGTGAAAATGGTATTTGCAATTTATTTTCCTTAAGAGTCATATTTACATCCAAATACAAATTAGGGGCGAATTTGCCACTCAAAAAGTGTGAATATCGTATTTGCAATTTATTTTCTTTAAGAGTCATATTTCACCTCCAAATACAAATTAGGGGCAAATTTGCCACTCAAAAAGTGTGAATATCGTATTTGTAATTTCTTTTTCTTAAGAGTCATATTTCACATCCAAATACAAATTAGGGGCGAATTTGCCACTCAAAAAGTGTGAATATCGTATTTGCAACTTATTGTCATTAAGAGTCATATTTCACTTCATAATACAAATTAGGGGCAAATTTACCACTCAAAAAGTGTGAATATCGTATTTGCAATTTATTTTCCTTAAGAGTCATATTTTACTTCGGAATACAAATTAGAGGCAAATTTGCCACTCAAAAAATGTGAATATCGTATTTGCAATTTATTTTCCTTAAGAGTCATATTTCACATCTAAATACAAATTAGGGGCGAATTTGCCACTCAAAAAGTGTGAATATCGTATTTGGAACTTATTTTCCTTAAGAGTCATATTTCACTTCGAAATACAAATTAGGGGCAAATTTGCCACTCAAAAAGTGTGAAAATGGTATTTGCAATTTATTTTCCCTAAGAGTCATATTTCACATCCAAATTCAAATTAGGGGCGAATTTGCCACTCAGAAAGTGTGAATATCGTATTTGCAATTTATTTTCTTTAAGAGTCATATTTCACCTCCAAATACAAATTAGGGGCAAATTTGCCACTCAAAAAGTGTGAATATCGTATTTGCAATTTCTTTTTCTTAAGAGTCATATTTCACATCCAAATACAAATTAGGGGCGAATTTGCCACTCAAAAAGTGTGAATATCGTATTTGCAAATTATTTTCATTAAGAGTCATATTTCACTTCATAATACAAATTAGGGGCAAATTTATCACTCAAAAAGTGTGAATATCGTATTTGCAATTTATTTTCCTTAAGAGTCATATTTTACTTCGAAATACAAATTAGAGTCAAATTTGCCACTCAAAAAATGTGAATATCGTATTTGCAATTTATTTTCTTAAGAGTCATTGTAACATCCTCGAATTGGACCTAGTTGTATATATATTATTTCTTGATTTAAATAAGTATTTAAATGTGTTTGGAAATAATATTGTTTGAAATAGTTGAAATAATTGGAATAGGATCCGAATATTCCAATGTGATAAGTGAAATATTAATTGTTGTAAATTAATATAGTTGACGGTGCAATAAAATGTTTGGACTCGCAAATGGTTTTCGGGTTCCAGACAATAGGTTGAGATGGGGTATTAAATTATACCCGTATATTGAAGGCGGTTCGTGAGTCCGACTTATATATATCCTTTCCTATTTAGGAAAGTTATTCATTTTTATTCCAAAACTCACAGAAACTCTCTGAAAACCTCCAAATCAATCCAGAAATCAAATCAGGAAGTTGTGATTCTCGTGAAACTTCCTAATCATCAGATTACCATCGTTAGATTCTTCAATCAGTAAGTATTCTTGAGTATTTAAGAATTTGATTTTGATTTAAATTTGGGTAAATTGATGATTTGAGAGAATTGGATGTTAGAAACATGTTATAAGTGTTATATGCGGATTATATGATGTTTCTAGTGATTTATAACTGTTTGAAATCGTGTTTTGGGTGATTTTGATATAAAATCCGCGAGTTAGGGTTTGAACAGTTCGTGCAGGTCTGGAACGAAGGAGGAAGCCGGCGGCTTCTTATTCAAGCCGGCGGCTTGTAGTTAGTCGGTGGAAGCCGGCGGCTTCTAAGCCATAGCCGGCGGCTTGTGTTGCCTGGTAGGACCCGGCGGGTATAAACCCGACCCGGCGGTTGGTATAAGCTTTAAAACGGGTTTTAGTTCTGTTACCATATTTGGTAAATTACCCGGCGGATTTGGAAGGGGAGCCGGCGGGTGGTGGATTGAAGCCGGCGGCTTCTAGGATGAAGCCGGCGGCTTGAAGGGTTGTTTCAGCATTTCTTGTTTGCTTGTTGATAAGTAATGTGAATTGTTACTTGATACATGTAAATATATGATAATGATTTTATTGTAATCATTAGTAAATAATTAAGAACTAGTAATCTTAATGTTGATTATGTTAAGTTCTTATTATTATTGATTGATATAAGTTAAGTATTGATGATCTGGATTACTAACTTATATCTGATTTGTTGATTCTCAGATGTGGAGAAGGCTCAGTGATATTAGACTACTGAGTGGAGGCCTGAGGTAGTCGGTGAGTGGATCTGTAACCTCAGTGTGATTTAGTTGTAATGATTTGATTTACAACAAGTAATTTATAGTATTACTTTGATATGATGCATATGTTGAGATATCTTGCCATGATAGTTTAACTAGTTGTTTACTTGGCTGATTGTGCTAGTATGTAAGACTTTGAGGTCAACTTGATTTGATGGTTGGATTTGTTGTTGTTGTAGACGACAGGAGATCTCGGAAACTTGATATATCAGTTTAGAGATCTAGGTCGTGTGTGATTGACAACAAGTTATCGGTAGTTCTGTATGGGCCAATACAGATGATTGATAAGAGTTCCTTGAGTACCAAACCGGTATTAGGGTGTCTCAGGGGCCACCGATCCTCATGATGTTGTGTGTATGACATTGATTGGATGTCTAATGATTGATTGATTTTCTGTTTACTGTTATTTGATGTAAACAGATTGTTATGCTAGGTTGTACTGTTGTTTATAGTTTCATTCACTTAGCTTTATGCTAACCCCACCACAGTTCTTCCTGCAGGTTGAAATAGATGGGACATATGGGACAGGGCAGGAAGTGTTTGGAATTGATGGAATGTTTGACAGGCTGTAACTCTGATGTTATTTTGATAATTATAGAAATGTTTTTAATAACACCCAGTGTGTTGAAATGTCTTGTACTTTGAATTGAAAAAGTTTATTGACATTTTGAGTACATTGATAGTATGTTTTAAATATACGCTTCCGAGTCGAAATTTTTATATTATTGTTTATAATGAAACGAGGGGTGTTTTAAGTTGGTATCAGAGCAATAGTTTGGGTGAATTGAGCATGATAGAATGTTCAATCCTAAACTTTGATTGAGTTGAGTCAAACATTCCAGTGGGTGCGGGTTTAGTTGATTAGTGAATGTGTGAGAAAGTGATTAGTTGAGTATGTACTAACCTTTAACAAGTTGTGAAGTGTTATTTGATTGCAGAGACGGAGGAACATGAGTATCTGATTAGTATATTTCATGTTTCCTCAACTCTTGTGGGCTTAAGATTGTCAGGTAATCTTCGATAAGCCTGTGTTAATTTAAATTAACTTGAATTGTTTACTCTGATATGTTGAGTAAGCCTTGTTATGAAATTAATTGAGTCAGACTGATATGATTCCCCAGTTTTGAGTCAACTATTGATTGCTATAGGTTGACATGAGGACAGAGGTATTGAATGAGATGCTCATTGTTGTTCATTGTTGTGGTTATTTCTTATTGAATTGTAAATGCAGAAATATGTTTAAGTAGATAGAGAGTTGATTAAGGTTTTAGCAAGATTGATGTTAGAACCTAAGGAGTGTCTTTATTGGTGAGACGAGATAATTGATAGTATTATGATGATGGATTAATCACAAGGTGTGATCTAAATCCTTGTTAAGGAAGGTTGTGTCATTGAATTGCTAATGACTGCTATTTGAGAAAATATGTGTTTATGTGACTATATGATATGTGTTGACTATAGTTAAACACTTGATATAAACCATGACTGATAGGTTTAAGAGAAATGTAGAGTGTAATAATGTGAAATTGATTGGGAAGTGATAGATCTTTCTGGTCAATTGTGAAATTAATAAATGAAATGTTTGATAGTAACATGATTAAGTAGACTTGTTGTGACAGTGATGCTTGATATGATGGCATATGTCAAAGTGATGATAATTAATTAAGATGTGTCCTGAATTTTGAGGTAAATAGAGACATTGATTAGTGTTAAGTATTGAAACTATAATGATAAGTTATCATGTGTTTGAGGTTTCAGATAAATGATATACTGAGTAATTCAGTTATTGAAAATTAGAACATTGTGTGTATGTGAGATGATTTGCATATGTAGGGTTGAATATGTAAGTAGTAAGCTGATTTTGAGTGTGTATCAGCTGATAGAAACTATTAAATGAAGTATGATTGATTTGAAATCATGAAGTATTTAATACGTATGAGGTGAGAATAGATCACATTGATAATTATAATGTAGAGTAGCCTGAGAATGGATTGTGAAGAGCATAATCTTGCAACGCCTGATCACCGTTGTTATATTATGTTGGGTCACATGAACTTGTTGAGGCTACTTGGAATAAAAGAAGTGTAATGTGATTTTAGAAATGGAACATGATGGTATGCTAAGTTGTTTAATAGTTGTTTTGATAAGAAAATAATCAGTTGATAGAACTGTGACCTTTAGACTGTAAAGGTGAGAGTGTAAATGATAGTTGTCATTGATAGAGGTTTTGATGATAAACCTAAGTGATTAATTTGATTGTGTTAAATATGTAATTGTGATTGATTGTGATAGATTACATGTAGGCGAATTTGATAGTGTTTAAATGAGTCACTATTTTGTATTTGGCTAGTATGAATCCAAAGTTGAGATAAGTTGATATTGTTTTGCTTGAGAAACTACTAGTAATTATTGAATGTAATAATTTGAAGTTTATGTTCGATAGCAAACATAAAATATGAAATGGATTGTATGGAGTCAAGATTGATGTAGGTTGACCTTGTCCTAGTAAAGGATTGATGAAATTATTGAAAGTAATAATTTGAAATATATGTTTGAAAGTGAACATATAAGATGAAATGGTTTGTTGGGAGTTAACTTGATAGTATGTTAACTTTGAAAGTCAAACCATGAATAGAGAATTGTGTATAAAATTAATTACTTGTGATTGGTTTGAGGATAGGTCAAACTTGAGAAAAGCAATTAGAGGATTTTATTGATTGGTTGATTGAAATCAAAGTTGACATGTAGTCAACTGTGTGTGTTGAAATAGTCTAACATAGATTGTAATGTTATGATTGTGAGGGATATGATTGAATTCCTTGATTAGTCAAATTATGTTGAGATGGGTCTTGTAAGATCCAAAGGAGATAGATGAATGGTCTAAGTTTGTGAGACTTGAGTCATTACTTAAAGCTAGTATTAAGTAATTGAAATAGTGTTAAGTATAATTAAGTATTCAGTTAGGAAATATATGATATTTGAACTGAATATGTGTTAGAAAATTATACAGATATGAAGTCATTGAATGATATGACAGTTATAAATTGTTGAATGATGTAAGTTAAATCACATTGATTAGGATTGTGATAAGAAAGTCTTACCAGTGTATGAGGCTTGTGATGATTGCTTTGATTGGGTAAGACTGTGAGATGATGAATAATTGAAGGTTATTATTATTAGTTGCCTAGGTTGATTGGTACCTCATGGTGAGTTACTTAGACATTGAAAGAATTGAATGGATTCTTTAGTTATTTGTTGATTTTATACAAATGAAGTAAGTGATGAAGTAGAAAATTGGGATTAGATCCAAGTAAGGTATGATATGAAAGTATACCTGGAGTTGGATTGTGTTAAAGGTTTAGTTGATCGTTGTTGGATAAAATGAGAGAATATGAATTGAAGGTTGTTCATGTTTTAAGAAATTTTGTATGTATAATTGTAAGTGTTAAGAAGTAAGGGAAACCTTGAAATTGGTAGGTGATGATTGTATTCACCAAACTTTCTTGTAAGTTTGGACTAAATTGTTTAAGTTATATACTAAGTGGTATGTATATAAGTGAAACATAGAATTGCTGATTGGTAATTGTTCCATGTCCTGTGGTATGGATATGTGATGACTAGTAGTACTGAGAAGGCTTGGTAAAGATTTTAACAGTCTGAATGGCCTAGTGTATAGGATTAAATGGAATTGGGATGTACGTGTCCATTTAAGAGAGTACCTGAAATTGTGTAAGTATATATGTGTAGTATACATGATAATAAATGGCATGATAAGTTTTAATAGATTGAATTAAAATGTGCCATAAGGCATGTGGAGGTTAGTTAATTGTGATTAACTGGATGTAGATTTTGTTGAAATGTGTTGTAGAGTAGCACATTGTGATATTGTGATACTTGAATTGTGGTATCATAATGTTGATTAGGATTAACTTAGTTGCTAGATTGATGGAATGTGGTACTAAGTGATTATGTGATTAAAGTTGTATAACTTCTAATTGCTTGTGATTAGTAGTTTATGATTGTAAGGTTGAGTTGAAATAACTGGTTGCTAAGAATAGATTTTGATGTCTTACCAGTTTAAGTAATATACAAAATTCTAACTTGATGGTTAGTTAAAACTTTGGAGATATATAGTAAGTATGGATAGACGTACTGGAATGTATAATCACTAGTGTTGTGATTATTGTTTGGACAGTTGTTGTTGTTGACCTTGTTGTTGTCGACAATTAATAGGTTGTAATGAAAGAAGTTACAAACAGAAATAAGTCAATGTAGAGGTTGGTTGATTGTAGGTAAGATTGATTGTGATACTTTTGTTGATTGAGCAAAGTACTTGTTGATTGTGGTTTTACCTACTGAGTTGACCTCTGCAGTACTTATTAAGGTGATAGGAATCTGGATTACTTTTAAGTAAAAGGTTTCATATGATTGAAATGATATGTGAATATGATAGGGTATTCAAAAGAAAGTAAGTATGAAACTTTTGGATGAAAAGTTGACCTAGATTTGGATTTCAGATCTTTGATGGTAGAGATTTAAGATTGTAATCTGTATATTAGATTGATTGTTGGTCGTGAGTTGAATTATATTTCAATGTTGCTAGGTACATTGGGGTTTAATAAACACTGTTGTTGTGATATTGTTGCTGCTGTTTTATTGTTAACAGTGATGAACAGTGAGAATAGGTTAAAGATTTTAGCATGTTGCTAATTTCTGGTTGTGTAGACCTAGTAAGTGATGTTATGTTTCACTTATTGTTATTGGTTAAAGTGATTGGGTGCTTTAAACTTTTATCTGATTGGTGATAAAGAAATTAGATAGATGATTGGTTCCTATGAGATGTTGGATGGATGCACTGTATGTGTGCATAGGAAAAGATAGAAGCATGTACATTTGGATATGTGCATGTGGAAAGAATTCAAACAGTCTAAGTATAGTTGTAAGTTGCTATTGAGGACAAATGTATGCTAAGCGGTATGTGATTATATCACATTAGTTAGATTGATTGAGGTTAGATTTCGGGGACGAAATCTCTTTAAGGGGGGGAGAGTTGTAACATCCTCGAATTGGACCTAGTTGTATATATATTATTTCTTGATTTAAATAAGTATTTAAATGTGTTTGGAAATAATATTGTTTGAAATAGTTGAAATAATTGGAATAGGATCCGAATATTCCAATGTGATAAGTGAAATATTAATTGTTGTAAATTAATATAGTTGACGGTGCAATAAAATGTTTGGACTCGCAAATGGTTTTCGGGTTCCAGACAATAGGTTGAGATGGGGTATTAAATTATACCCGTATATTGAAGGCGGTTCGTGAGGCCGACTTATATATATCCTTTCCTATTTAGGAAAGTTATTCATTTTTATTCCAAAACTCACAGAAACTCTCTGAAAACCTCCAAATCAATCCAGAAATCAAATCAGGAAGTTGTGATTCTCGTGAAACTTCCTAATCATCAGATTACCATCGTTAGATTCTTCAATCAGTAAGTATTCTTGAGTATTTAAGAATTTGATTTTGATTTAAATTTGGGTAAATTGATGATTTGAGAGAATTGGATGTTAGAAACATGTTATAAGTGTTATATGCGGATTATATGATGTTTCTAGTGATTTATAACTGTTTGAAATCGTGTTTTGGGTGATTTTGATATAAAATCCGCGAGTTAGGGTTTGAACAGTTCGTGCAGGTCTGGAACGAAGGAGGAAGCCGGCGGCTTCTTATTCAAGCCGGCGGCTTGTAGTTAGTCGGTGGAAGCCGGCGGCTTCTAAGCCATAGCCGGCGGCTTGTGTTGCCTGGTAGGACCCGGCGGGTATAAACCCGACCCGGCGGTTGGTATAAGCTTTAAAACGGGTTTTAGTTCTGTTACCATATTTGGTAAATTACCCGGCGGATTTGGAAGGGGAGCCGGCGGGTGGTGGATTGAAGCCGGCGGCTTCTAGGATGAAGCCGGCGGCTTGAAGGGTTGTTTCAGCATTTCTTGTTTGCTTGTTGATAAGTAATGTGAATTGTTACTTGATACATGTAAATATATGATAATGATTTTATTGTAATCATTAGTAAATAATTAAGAACTAGTAATCTTAATGTTGATTATGTTAAGTTCTTATTATTATTGATTGATATAAGTTAAGTATTGATGATCTGGATTACTAACTTATATCTGATTTGTTGATTCTCAGATGTGGAGAAGGCTCAGTGATATTAGACTACTGAGTGGAGGCCTGAGGTAGTCGGTGAGTGGATCTGTAACCTCAGTGTGATTTAGTTGTAATGATTTGATTTACAACAAGTAATTTATAGTATTACTTTGATATGATGCATATGTTGAGATATCTTGCCATGATAGTTTAACTAGTTGTTTACTTGGCTGATTGTGCTAGTATGTAAGACTTTGAGGTCAACTTGATTTGATGGTTGGATTTGTTGTTGTTGTAGACGACAGGAGATCTCGGAAACTTGATATATCAGTTTAGAGATCTAGGTCGTGTGTGATTGACAACAAGTTATCGGTAGTTCTGTATGGGCCAATACAGATGATTGATAAGAGTTCCTTGAGTACCAAACCGGTATTAGGGTGTCTCAGGGGCCACCGATCCTCATGATGTTGTGTGTATGACATTGATTGGATGTCTAATGATTGATTGATTTTCTGTTTACTGTTATTTGATGTAAACAGATTGTTATGCTAGGTTGTACTGTTGTTTATAGTTTCATTCACTTAGCTTTATGCTAACCCCACCACAGTTCTTCCTGCAGGTTGAAATAGATGGGACATATGGGACAGGGCAGGAAGTGTTTGGAATTGATGGAATGTTTGACAGGCTGTAACTCTGATGTTATTTTGATAATTATAGAAATGTTTTTAATAACACCCAGTGTGTTGAAATGTCTTGTACTTTGAATTGAAAAAGTTTATTGACATTTTGAGTACATTGATAGTATGTTTTAAATATACGCTTCCGAGTCGAAATTTTTATATTATTGTTTATAATGAAACGAGGGGTGTTTTAGTCATATTTCACATCCAAATACAAATTAGGGGCGAATTTGCCACTCAGAAAGTGTGAATATCGTATTTGCAACTTATTTTCATTAAAAGTCATATTTCACTTCGCAATACAAATTAGGGGCAAATTTGCTACTCAAAAAGTGTGAATATCGTATTTGCAATTTATTTTCCTTAAGAGTCATATTTCACATCCAAATACAAATTAGGGGCGAATTTGCCACTCAAAAAGTGTGAATATCGTATTTGCAACTTATTTTCCTTAAGAGTCATATTTCACTTCGAAATACAAATTAGGGCAAATTTGCCACTCAAAAAGTGTGAAAATGGTATTTGCAGTTTATTTTCCTTAAGAGTCATATTTCACATCCAAATTCAAATTAGGGGCGAATTTGCCACTCAGAAAGTGTGAATATCGTATTTGCAATTTATTTTCTTTAAGAGTCATATTTCACCTCCAAATACAAATTAGGGGCAAATTTGCCACTCAAAAAGTGTGAATATCGTATTTGCAATTTATTTTTCTTAAGAATCATATTTCACATCCAAATACAAATTAGGGGCGAATTTGTCACTCAAAAAGTGTGAATATCGTATTTGCAACTTATTTTCATTAAGGGACATATTTCACCTCGCAATACATATTAGGGGCAAATTTACCACTCAAAAAGTTTGAATATCGTATTTGCAATTTATTTTACTTAAGAGTCATATTTCACATCCAAATACAAATTAGGGGCAAATTTACCACTCAAAAAGTGTGAATATCGTATTTGCAATTTATTTTCTTTAAGAGTCATATTTCACATCCAAATAAAAATTAGGGGCAAATTTGCCACTCAAAAAGTGTGAATATCGTATTTTCAATTTATTTTCCTTACGAGTCATATTTCACTTCGAAATACAAATTAGGGGCAAATTTGTCATTAAAAAAATGTGAATATCGTATTTGCAATTTATTTTCCTTCAGAGTCATATTTCACATCCAAATACAAATTAGGGGCGAATTTGCCATTCAAAAAGTGTGAATATCGTATTTGCAACTTATTTTCCTTAAGAGTCATATTTCACATCCAAATACAAATTAGGGGCAAATTTGCCACTCAAAAAGTGTGAAAATGGTATTTGCAATTTATTTTCCTTAAGAGTCATATTTCAAATCCAAAAATAAATTAGGGGCAAATTTGACACTCAAAAAGTGTAAATATCGTATTTGCAATTTATTTTCTTTAAGAGTCATATTTCACATCCAAATAAAAATTATGGGTAAATTTGCCACTCAAAAAGTGTGAATATCTTATTTTCAATTTATTTTCCTTACGAGTCATATTTCACTTCGAAATACAAATAAGGGGCAAATTTGTCACTCAAAAAATGTGAATATCGTATTTGTAATTTATTTTCCTTAAGAGTCATATTTCACATCTAAATACAAATTAGGTGCGAATTTGCCACTCAAAAAGTGTGAATATCGTATTTGGAACTTATTTTCCTTAAGAGTCATATTTCACTTCGAAATACAAATTAGGGGCAAATTTGCCACTCAAAAAGTGTGAAAATGGTATTTGCAATTTATTTTCCTTAAGAGTCATATTTCACATCCAAATTCAAATTAGGGGCGAATTTGCCACTCAGAAAGTGTGAATATCGTATTTGCAATTTATTTTCTTTAAGAGTCATATTTCACCTCCAAATACAAATTAGGGGCAAATTTGCCACTCAAAAAGTGTGAATATCGTATTTGCAATTTCTTTTTCTTAAGAGTCATATTTCACATCCAAATACAAATTAGGGGCGAATTTGCCACTCAAAAAGTGTGAATATCGTATTTGAAAATTATTTTCATTAAGAGTCATATTTCACTTCATAATAAAAATTAGGGGCAAATTTATCACTCAAAAAGTGTGAATATCGTATTTGCAATTTATTTTTCTTAAGAGTCATATTTTACTTCGAAATACAAATTAGAGTCAAATTTGCCACTCAAAAAATGTGAATATCGTATTTGCAATTTATTTTCCTTAAGAGTCATATTTCACATCCAAATACAAATTAGGGGCGAATTTGCCACTCAGAAAGTGTGAATATCGTATTTGCAACTTATTTTCATTAAAAGTCATATTTCACTTCGCAATACAAATTAGGGGCAAATTTGCTACTCAAAAAGTGTGAATATCGTATTTGCAATTTATTTTCCTTAAGAGTCATATTTCACATCCAAATACAAATTAGGGGCGAATTTGCCACTCAAAAAGTGTGAATATCGTATTTGCAACTTATTTTCCTTAAGAGTCATATTTAACTTCGAAATACAAATTAGGGCAAATTTGCCACTCAAAAAGTGTGAAAATGGTATTTGCAATTTATTTTCCTTAAGAGTCATATTTCACATCCAAATTCAAATTAGGGGTGAATTTGCCACTCAGAAAGTGTGAATATCGTATTTGCAATTTATTTTCTTTAAGAGTCATATTTCACCTCCAAATACAAATTAGGGGCAAATTTGCCACTCAAAAAGTGTGAATATCGTATTTGCAATTTCTTTTTCTTAAGAATCAAATTTCACATCCAAATACAAATTAGGGGCGAATTTGTCACTCAAAAAGTGTGAATATCGTATTTGCAACTTATTTTCATTCGCAATACATATTAGGGGCAAATTTACCACTCAAAAAGTTTGAATATCGTATTTGCAATTTATTTTACTTAAGAGTCATATTTCACATCCAAATACAAATTAGGGGCAAATTTACCCCTCAAAAAGTGTAAATATCGTATTTGCAATTTATTTTCTTTAAGAGTCATATTTCACATCCAAATAAAAATTAGGGGCAAATTTGCCACTCAAAAAGTGTGAATATCGTATTTTCAATTTATTTTCCTTACGAGTCATATTTCACTTCGAAATACAAATTAGGGGCAAATTTGCCATTTAAAAAATGTGAATATCGTATTTGCAATTTATTTTCCTTAAGAGTAATATTTCACATCCAAATACAAATTAGGGGCGAATTTGCCATTCAAAAAGTGTGAATATCGTATTTGCAACTTATTTTCCTTAAGAGTCATATTTCACATCCAAATACAAATTAGGGGCAAATTTGCCACTCAAAAAGTGTGAAAATGGTATTTGCAATTTATTTTCCTTAAGAGTCATATTTCAAATCCAAAAATAAATTAGGGGCAAATTTGACACTCAAAAAGTGTAAATATCGTATTTGCAATTTATTTTCTTTAAGAATCATATTTCACATAAAAATAAAAATTATGGGTAAATTTGCCACTCAAAAAGTGTGAATATCTTATTTTCAATTTATTTTCCTTACGAGTCATATTTCACTTCGAAATACAAATTAGGGGCAAATTTGTCACTCAAAAAATGTGAATATCGTATTTGTAATTTATTTTCCTTAAGAGTCATATTTCACATCTAAATACAAATTAGGGGCGAATTTGCCACTCAAAAAGTGTGAATATCGTATTTGGAACTTATTTTCCTTAAGAGTCATATTTCACATCCAAATACAAATTAGGGGCAAATTTGCCACTCAAAAAGTGTGAAAATGGTATTTGCAATTTATTTTCCTTAAGAGTCATATTTCACATCCAAATTCAAATTAGGGGCGAATTTGCCACACAGAAAGTGTGAATATCGTATTTGCAATTTATTTTCTTTAAGAGTCATATTTCACATCCAAATAAAAATTAGGGGCAAATTTGCCACTCAAAAAGTGTGAATATCGTATTTTCAATTTATTTTCCTTACGAGTCATATTTCACTTCGAAATACAAATTAGGGGCAAATTTGCCATTAAAAAAATGTGAATATCGTATTTGCAATTTATTTTCCTTAAGAGTCATATTTCACATCCAAATACAAATTAGGGGCGAATTTGCCATTCAAAAAGTGTGAATATCGTATTTGCAACTTATTTTCCTTAAGAGTCATATTTCAATCCAAATACAAATTAGGGGCAAATTTGCCACTCAAAAAGTGTGAAAATGGTATTTGCAATTTATTTTCCTTAAGAGTCATATTTCAAATCCAAAAATAAATTAGGGGCAAATTTGACACTCAAAAAGTGTAAATATCGTATTTGCAATTTATTTTCTTTAATAGTCATATTTCACATCCAAATAAAAATTATGGGTAAATTTGCCACTCAAAAAGTGTGAATATCTTATTTTCAATTTATTTTCCTTACGAGTCATATTTCACTTCGAAATACAAATTAGGGGCAAATTTGTCACTCAAAAAATGTGAATATCGTATTTGTAATTTATTTTCCTTAAGAGTCATATTTCACATCTAAATACAAATTAGGGGCGAATTTGCCACTCAAAAAGTGTGAATATCGTATTTGGAACTTATTTTCCTTAAGAGTCATATTTCACTTCGAAATACAAATTAGGGGCAAATTTGCCACTCAAAAAGTGTGAAAATGGTATTTGCAATTTATTTTCCTTAAGAGTCATATTTCACATCCAAATTCAAATTAGGGGCGAATTTGCCACTCAGAAAGTGTGAATATCGTATTTGAAATTTATTTTCTTTAAGAGTCATATTTCACCTCCAAATACAAATTAGGGGCAAATTTTCCACTCAAAAAGTGTGAATATCGTATTTGCAATTTCTTTTTCTTAAGAGTCATATTTCACATCCAAATACAAATTAGGGGCGAATTTGCCACTTAAAAAGTGTGAATATCGTATTTGAAAATTATTTTCATTAAGAGTCATATTTCACTTCATAATACAAATTAGGGGCAAATTTATCACTCAAAAAGTGTGAATATCGTATTTGCAATTTATTTTCCTTAAGAGTCATATTTTACTTCGAAATACAAATTAGAGTCAAATTTGCCACTCAAAAAATGTGAATATCGTATTTGCAATTTATTTTCCTTAAGAGTCATATTTCACATCCAAATACAAATTAGGGGCGAATTTGCCACTCAAAAAGTGTGAATATCGTATTTGCAACTTATTTTCCTTAAGAGTCATATTTCACTTCGAAATACAAATTAGGGCAAATTTGCCACTCAAAAAGTGTGGAAATGGTATTTGCAATTTATTTTCCTTAAGAGTCATATTTCACATCCAAATTCAAATTAGGGGTGAATTTGCCACTCAGAAAGTGTGAATATCGTATTTGCAATTTATTTTCTTTAAGAGTCATATTTCACCTCCAAATACAAATTAGGGGCAAATTTGCCACTCAAAAAGTGTGAATATCGTATTTGCAATTTATTTTTCTTAAGAATCATATTTCACATCCAAATACAAATTAGGGGCGAATTTGTCACTCAAAAAGTGTGAATATCGTATTTGCAACTTATTTTCATTAAGTGACATATTTCACCTCGCAATACATATTAGGGGCAAATTTACCACTCAAAAAGTTTGAATATCGTATTTGCAATTTATTTTACTTAAGAGTCATATTTCACATCCAAATACAAATTAGGGGCAAATTTACCCCTCAAAAAGTGTAAATATCGTATTTGCAATTTATTTTCTTTAAGAGTCATATTTCACATCTAAATACAAATTAGGGGCGAATTTGCCATTCAAAAAGTGTGAATATCGTATTTGCAACTTATTTTCCTTAAGAGTCATATTTCACATCCAAATACAAATTAGGGGCAAATTTGCCACTCAAAAAGTGTGAAAATGGTATTTGCAATTTATTTTCCTTAAGAGTCATATTTCAAATCCAAAAATAAATTAGGGGCAAATTTGACACTCAAAAAGTGTAAATATCGTATTTGCAATTTATTTTCTTTAAGAATCATATTTCACATAAAAATAAAAATTATGGGTAAATTTGCCACTCAAAAAGTGTGAATATCTTATTTTCAATTTATTTTCCTTACGAGTCATATTTCACTTCGAAATACAAATTAGGGGCAAATTTGTCACTCAAAAAATGTGAATATCGTATTTGTAATTTATTTTCCTTAAGAGTCATATTTCACATCTAAATACAAATTAGGGGCGAATTTGCCACTCAAAAAGTGTGAATATCGTATTTGGAACTTATTTTCCTTAAGAGTCATATTTCACATCCAAATACAAATTAGGGGCAAATTTGCCACTCAAAAAGTGTGAAAATGGTATTTGCAATTTATTTTCCTTAAGAGTCATATTTCACATCCAAATTCAAATTAGGGGCGAATTTGCCACACAGAAAGTGTGAATATCGTATTTGCAATTTATTTTCTTTAAGAGTCATATTTCACATCCAAATAAAAATTAGGGGCAAATTTGCCACTCAAAAAGTGTGAATATCGTATTTTCAATTTATTTTCCTTACGAGTCATATTTCACTTCGAAATACAAATTAGGGGCAAATTTGCCATTAAAAAAATGTGAATATCGTATTTGCAATTTATTTTCCTTAAGAGTCATATTTCACATCCAAATACAAATTAGGGGCGAATTTGCCATTCAAAAAGTGTGAATATCGTATTTGCAACTTATTTTCCTTAAGAGTCATATTTCAATCCAAATACAAATTAGGGGCAAATTTGCCACTCAAAAAGTGTGAAAATGGTATTTGCAATTTATTTTCCTTAAGAGTCATATTTCAAATCCAAAAATAAATTAGGGGCAAATTTGACACTCAAAAAGTGTAAATATCGTATTTGCAATTTATTTTCTTTAAGAATCATATTTCACATAAAAATAAAAATTATGGGTAAATTTGCCACTCAAAAAGTGTGAATATCTTATTTTCAATTTATTTTCCTTACGAGTCATATTTCACTTCGAAATACAAATTAGGGGCAAATTTGTCACTCAAAAAATGTGAATATCGTATTTGTAAT
Source organism: Helichrysum umbraculigerum (assembly GCA_949592205.1). NCBI lineage: Eukaryota > Viridiplantae > Streptophyta > Magnoliopsida > Asterales > Asteraceae > Helichrysum > Helichrysum umbraculigerum. The sequence goes on from CATIUR010000001.1 coordinate 101,715,835, forward strand.
TTATTTTCCTTAAGAGTCATATTTCACATCTAAATACAAATTAGGGGCGAATTTGCCACTCAAAAAGTGTGAATATCGTATTTGGAACTTATTTTCCTTAAGAGTCATATTTCACATCCAAATACAAATTAGGGGCAAATTTGCCACTCAAAAAGTGTGAAAATGGTATTTGCAATTTATTTTCCTTAAGAGTCATATTTCACATCCAAATTCAAATTAGGGGCGAATTTGCCACACAGAAAGTGTGAATATCGTATTTGCAATTTATTTTCTTTAAGAGTCATATTTCACATCCAAATAAAAATTAGGGGCAAATTTGCCACTCAAAAAGTGTGAATATCGTATTTTCAATTTATTTTCCTTACGAGTCATATTTCACTTCGAAATACAAATTAGGGGCAAATTTGCCATTAAAAAAATGTGAATATCGTATTTGCAATTTATTTTCCTTAAGAGTCATATTTCACATCCAAATACAAATTAGGGGCGAATTTGCCATTCAAAAAGTGTGAATATCGTATTTGCAACTTATTTTCCTTAAGAGTCATATTTCAATCCAAATACAAATTAGGGGCAAATTTGCCACTCAAAAAGTGTGAAAATGGTATTTGCAATTTATTTTCCTTAAGAGTCATATTTCAAATCCAAAAATAAATTAGGGGCAAATTTGACACTCAAAAAGTGTAAATATCGTATTTGCAATTTATTTTCTTTAAGAGTCATATTTCACATCCAAATAAAAATTATGGGTAAATTTGCCACTCAAAAAGTGTGAATATCTTATTTTCAATTTATTTTCCTTACGAGTCATATTTCACTTCGAAATACAAATTAGGGGCAAATTTGTCACTCAAAAAATGTGAATATCGTATTTGTAATTTATTTTCCTTAAGAGTCATATTTCACATCTAAATACAAATTAGGGGCGAATTTGCCACTCAAAAAGTGTGAATATCGTATTTGGAACTTATTTTCCTTAAGAGTCATATTTCACTTCGAAATACAAATTAGGGGCAAATTTGCCACTCAAAAAGTGTGAAAATGGTATTTGCAATTTATTTTCCTTAAGAGTCATATTTCACATCCAAATTCAAATTAGGGGCGAATTTGCCACTCAGAAAGTGTGAATATCGTATTTGAAATTTATTTTCTTTAAGAGTCATATTTCACCTCCAAATACAAATTAGGGGCAAATTTTCCACTCAAAAAGTGTGAATATCGTATTTGCAATTTCTTTTTCTTAAGAGTCATATTTCACATCCAAATACAAATTAGGGGCGAATTTGCCACTTAAAAAGTGTGAATATCGTATTTGAAAATTATTTTCATTAAGAGTCATATTTCACTTCATAATACAAATTAGGGGCAAATTTATCACTCAAAAAGTGTGAATATCGTATTTGCAATTTATTTTCCTTAAGAGTCATATTTTACTTCGAAATACAAATTAGAGTCAAATTTGCCACTCAAAAAATGTGAATATCGTATTTGCAATTTATTTTCCTTAAGAGTCATATTTCACATCCAAATACAAATTAGGGGCGAATTTGCCACTCAAAAAGTGTGAATATCGTATTTGCAACTTATTTTCCTTAAGAGTCATATTTCACTTCGAAATACAAATTAGGGCAAATTTGCCACTCAAAAAGTGTGGAAATGGTATTTGCAATTTATTTTCCTTAAGAGTCATATTTCACATCCAAATTCAAATTAGGGGTGAATTTGCCACTCAGAAAGTGTGAATATCGTATTTGCAATTTATTTTCTTTAAGAGTCATATTTCACCTCCAAATACAAATTAGGGGCAAATTTGCCACTCAAAAAGTGTGAATATCGTATTTGCAATTTATTTTTCTTAAGAATCATATTTCACATCCAAATACAAATTAGGGGCGAATTTGTCACTCAAAAAGTGTGAATATCGTATTTGCAACTTATTTTCATTAAGTGACATATTTCACCTCGCAATACATATTAGGGGCAAATTTACCACTCAAAAAGTTTGAATATCGTATTTGCAATTTATTTTACTTAAGAGTCATATTTCACATCCAAATACAAATTAGGGGCAAATTTACCCCTCAAAAAGTGTAAATATCGTATTTGCAATTTATTTTCTTTAAGAGTCATATTTCACATCTAAATACAAATTAGGGGCGAATTTGCCATTCAAAAAGTGTGAATATCGTATTTGCAACTTATTTTCCTTAAGAGTCATATTTCACATCCAAATACAAATTAGGGGCAAATTTGCCACTCAAAAAGTGTGAAAATGGTATTTGCAATTTATTTTCCTTAAGAGTCATATTTCAAATCCAAAAATAAATTAGGGGCAAATTTGACACTCAAAAAGTGTAAATATCGTATTTGCAATTTATTTTCTTTAAGAATCATATTTCACATAAAAATAAAAATTATGGGTAAATTTGCCACTCAAAAAGTGTGAATATCTTATTTTCAATTTATTTTCCTTACGAGTCATATTTCACTTCGAAATACAAATTAGGGGCAAATTTGTCACTCAAAAAATGTGAATATCGTATTTGTAATTTATTTTCCTTAAGAGTCATATTTCACATCTAAATACAAATTAGGGGCGAATTTGCCACTCAAAAAGTGTGAATATCGTATTTGGAACTTATTTTCCTTAAGAGTCATATTTCACATCCAAATACAAATTAGGGGCAAATTTGCCACTCAAAAAGTGTGAAAATGGTATTTGCAATTTATTTTCCTTAAGAGTCATATTTCACATCCAAATTCAAATTAGGGGCGAATTTGCCACACAGAAAGTGTGAATATCGTATTTGCAATTTATTTTCTTTAAGAGTCATATTTCACATCCAAATAAAAATTAGGGGCAAATTTGCCACTCAAAAAGTGTGAATATCGTATTTTCAATTTATTTTCCTTACGAGTCATATTTCACTTCGAAATACAAATTAGGGGCAAATTTGCCATTAAAAAAATGTGAATATCGTATTTGCAATTTATTTTCCTTAAGAGTCATATTTCACATCCAAATACAAATTAGGGGCGAATTTGCCATTCAAAAAGTGTGAATATCGTATTTGCAACTTATTTTCCTTAAGAGTCATATTTCAATCCAAATACAAATTAGGGGCAAATTTGCCACTCAAAAAGTGTGAAAATGGTATTTGCAATTTATTTTCCTTAAGAGTCATATTTCAAATCCAAAAATAAATTAGGGGCAAATTTGACACTCAAAAAGTGTAAATATCGTATTTGCAATTTATTTTCTTTAAGAGTCATATTTCACATCCAAATAAAAATTATGGGTAAATTTGCCACTCAAAAAGTGTGAATATCTTATTTTCAATTTATTTTCCTTACGAGTCATATTTCACTTCGAAATACAAATTAGGGGCAAATTTGTCACTCAAAAAATGTGAATATCGTATTTGTAATTTATTTTCCTTAAGAGTCATATTTCACATCTAAATACAAATTAGGGGCGAATTTGCCACTCAAAAAGTGTGAATATCGTATTTGGAACTTATTTTCCTTAAGAGTCATATTTCACTTCGAAATACAAATTAGGGGCAAATTTGCCACTCAAAAAGTGTGAAAATGGTATTTGCAATTTATTTTCCTTAAGAGTCATATTTCACATCCAAATTCAAATTAGGGGCGAATTTGCCACTCAGAAAGTGTGAATATCGTATTTGCAATTTATTTTCTTTAAGAGTCATATTTCACCTCCAAATACAAATTAGGGGCAAATTTGCCACTCAAAAAGTGTGAAAATGGTATTTGCAATTTATTTTCCTTAAGAGTCATATTTCACATCCAAATAAAAATTAGGGGCAAATTTGCCACTCAAAAAGTGTGAATATCGTATTTTCAATTTATTTTCCTTACGAGTCATATTTCACTTCGAAATACAAATTAGGGGCAAATTTGCCATTTAAAAAATGTGAATATCGTATTTGCAATTTATTTTCCTTAAGAGTAATATTTCACATCCAAATACAAATTAGGGGCGAATTTGCCATTCAAAAAGTGTGAATATCGTATTTGCAACTTATTTTCCTTAAGAGTCATATTTCACATCCAAATACAAATTAGGGGCAAATTTGCCACTCAAAAAGTGTGAAAATGGTATTTGCAATTTATTTTCCTTAAGAGTCATATTTCAAATCCAAAAATAAATTAGGGGCAAATTTGACACTCAAAAAGTGTAAATATCGTATTTGCAATTTATTTTCTTTAAGAATCATATTTCACATAAAAATAAAAATTATGGGTAAATTTGCCACTCAAAAAGTGTGAATATCTTATTTTCAATTTATTTTCCTTACGAGTCATATTTCACTTCGAAATACAAATTAGGGGCAAATTTGTCACTCAAAAAATGTGAATATCGTATTTGTAATTTATTTTCCTTAAGAGTCATATTTCACATCTAAATACAAATTAGGGGCGAATTTGCCACTCAAAAAGTGTGAATATCGTATTTGGAACTTATTTTCCTTAAGAGTCATATTTCACATCCAAATACAAATTAGGGGCAAATTTGCCACTCAAAAAGTGTGAAAATGGTATTTGCAATTTATTTTCCTTAAGAGTCATATTTCACATCCAAATTCAAATTAGGGGCGAATTTGCCACACAGAAAGTGTGAATATCGTATTTGCAATTTATTTTCTTTAAGAGTCATATTTCACATCCAAATAAAAATTAGGGGCAAATTTGCCACTCAAAAAGTGTGAATATCGTATTTTCAATTTATTTTCCTTACGAGTCATATTTCACTTCGAAATACAAATTAGGGGCAAATTTGCCATTAAAAAAATGTGAATATCGTATTTGCAATTTATTTTCCTTAAGAGTCATATTTCACATCCAAATACAAATTAGGGGCGAATTTGCCATTCAAAAAGTGTGAATATCGTATTTGCAACTTATTTTCCTTAAGAGTCATATTTCAATCCAAATACAAATTAGGGGCAAATTTGCCACTCAAAAAGTGTGAAAATGGTATTTGCAATTTATTTTCCTTAAGAGTCATATTTCAAATCCAAAAATAAATTAGGGGCAAATTTGACACTCAAAAAGTGTAAATATCGTATTTGCAATTTATTTTCTTTAAGAGTCATATTTCACATCCAAATAAAAATTATGGGTAAATTTGCCACTCAAAAAGTGTGAATATCTTATTTTCAATTTATTTTCCTTACGAGTCATATTTCACTTCGAAATACAAATTAGGGGCAAATTTGTCACTCAAAAAATGTGAATATCGTATTTGTAATTTATTTTCCTTAAGAGTCATATTTCACATCTAAATACAAATTAGGGGCGAATTTGCCACTCAAAAAGTGTGAATATCGTATTTGGAACTTATTTTCCTTAAGAGTCATATTTCACTTCGAAATACAAATTAGGGGCAAATTTGCCACTCAAAAAGTGTGAAAATGGTATTTGCAATTTATTTTCCTTAAGAGTCATATTTCACATCCAAATTCAAATTAGGGGCGAATTTGCCACTCAGAAAGTGTGAATATCGTATTTGAAATTTATTTTCTTTAAGAGTCATATTTCACCTCCAAATACAAATTAGGGGCAAATTTTCCACTCAAAAAGTGTGAATATCGTATTTGCAATTTCTTTTTCTTAAGAGTCATATTTCACATCCAAATACAAATTAGGGGCGAATTTGCCACTTAAAAAGTGTGAATATCGTATTTGAAAATTATTTTCATTAAGAGTCATATTTCACTTCATAATACAAATTAGGGGCAAATTTATCACTCAAAAAGTGTGAATATCGTATTTGCAATTTATTTTCCTTAAGAGTCATATTTTACTTCGAAATACAAATTAGAGTCAAATTTGCCACTCAAAAAATGTGAATATCGTATTTGCAATTTATTTTCCTTAAGAGTCATATTTCACATCCAAATACAAATTAGGGGCGAATTTGCCACTCAAAAAGTGTGAATATCGTATTTGCAACTTATTTTCCTTAAGAGTCATATTTCACTTCGAAATACAAATTAGGGCAAATTTGCCACTCAAAAAGTGTGGAAATGGTATTTGCAATTTATTTTCCTTAAGAGTCATATTTCACATCCAAATTCAAATTAGGGGTGAATTTGCCACTCAGAAAGTGTGAATATCGTATTTGCAATTTATTTTCTTTAAGAGTCATATTTCACCTCCAAATACAAATTAGGGGCAAATTTGCCACTCAAAAAGTGTGAATATCGTATTTGCAATTTATTTTTCTTAAGAATCATATTTCACATCCAAATACAAATTAGGGGCGAATTTGTCACTCAAAAAGTGTGAATATCGTATTTGCAACTTATTTTCATTAAGTGACATATTTCACCTCGCAATACATATTAGGGGCAAATTTACCACTCAAAAAGTTTGAATATCGTATTTGCAATTTATTTTACTTAAGAGTCATATTTCACATCCAAATACAAATTAGGGGCAAATTTACCCCTCAAAAAGTGTAAATATCGTATTTGCAATTTATTTTCTTTAAGAGTCATATTTCACATCCAAATAAAAATTAGGGGCAAATTTGCCACTCAAAAAGTGTGAATATCGTATTTTCAATTTATTTTCCTTACGAGTCATATTTCACTTCGAAATACAAATTAGGGGCAAATTTGCCATTAAAAAAATGTGAATATCGTATTTGCAATTTATTTTCCTTAAGAGTCATATTTCACATCCAAATACAAATTAGGGGCGAATTTGCCATTCAAAAAGTGTGAATATCGTATTTGCAACTTATTTTCCTTAAGAGTCATATTTCACATCCAAATACAAATTAGGGGCAAATTTGCCACTCAAAAAGTGTGAAAATGGTATTGCAAATTTATTTTCCTTAAGAGTCATATTTCAAATCCAAAAATAAATTAGGGGCAAATTTGACACTCAAAAAGTGTAAATATCGTATTTGCAATTTATTTTCTTTAAGAGTCATATTTCACATCCAAATAAAAATTATGGGTAAATTTGCCACTCAAAAAGTGTGAATATCTTATTTTCAATTTATTTTCCTTACGAGTCATATTTCACTTCGAAATACAAATTAGGGGCAAATTTGTCACTCAAAAAATGTGAATATCGTATTTGTAATTTATTTTCCTTAAGAGTCATATTTCACATCTAAATACAAATTAGGGGCGAATTTGCCACTCAAAAAGTGTGAATATCGTATTTGCAACTTATTTTCCTTAAGAGTCATATTTCACATCCAAATACAAATTAGGGGCAAATTTGCCACTCAAAAAGTGTGAAAATGGTATTTGCAATTTATTTTCCTTAAATGTCATATTTCACATCCAAAAATAAATTAGGGGCAAATTTGACACTCAAAAAGTGTGAATATCGTATTTGCAATTTATTTTCTTTAAGAGTCATATTTCACCTCCAAATACAAATTAGGGGCAAATTTGCCACTTAAAAAGTGTGAATATCGTATTTGCAATTTATTTTCCTTAAGAGTCATATTTCACATCCAAATACAAATTAGGGGCGAATTTGCGACTTAAAAAGTGTGAATATCGTATTTGCAATTTATTTTCCTTAAGTGTCATATTTCACATCCAAATACAAATTAGTTGCGAATTTGCCACTCAAAAAGTGTAAATATCGTATTTGCAATTTATTTTCTTTAAGAGTCATATTTCACCTCCAAATACAAATTAGGGGCAAATTTGACACTCAAAAAGTGTGAATATCGTATTTGCAATTTATTTTTCTTAAGAGTCATATTTCACATCCAAATACAAATTAGGGGCGAATTTCCCACTCAAAAAGTGTGAATATCGTATTTGCAACTTATATTCATTAAAAGTCATATTTCATTTCGCAATACAAATTATGGGCGAATTTGCTACTCAAAAAGTGTGAATATCGTATTTGCAAATTATTTTCCTTAAGAGTCATATTACACTTCGAAATACAAATTAGGGGCAAATTTGCCCTCAAAAAATGTGAAAATGGTATTTGCAATTTATTTTCCTTAAGAGTCATATTTCACATCCAAACACAAATTAGGGGTGAATTTGCCACTCAAAAAGTGTGAATATCGTAATTGCAATTTATTTTCTTTAAAAGTCATATTTCAACTCCAAATACAAATTAGGGGCAAATTTGACACTCAAAAAGTGTGAATATCGTATTTGCAATTTCTTTTTCTTAAGAGTCATATTTCACATCCAAAATACAAATTAGGGGCGAATTTGCCACTCAAAAATTGTGAATATCGTATTTGCAACTTATTTTCATTAAGAGTCATATTTCACTTCATAATACAAATTAGGGGCAAATTTACCACTCAAAAAGTGTGAATATCGTATTTGCAATTTATTTTCCTTAAGAGTCATATTTTACTTCGAAATACAAATTAGAGGCAAATTTGCCACTCAAAAAATGTGAATATCGTATTTGCAATTTATTTTCCTTAAGAGTCATATTTCACATCCAAATACAAATTAGGGGCAAATTTGCCACTCAAAAAGTGTGAATATCGTATTTGCAATTTCTTTTTCTTAAGAGTCATATTTCACATCTAAATACAAATTAGGGCAAATTTGCCACTCAAAAAGTGTGAAAATGGTATTTGCAATTTATTTTCCTTAAGAGTCATATTTCACATCCAAATTCAAATTAGGGGCGAATTTGCCACTCAGAAAGTGTGAATATCGTATTTGCATATTATTTTCTTTAAGAGTCATATTTCACCTCCAAATACAAATTATGGGCAAATTTGCCACTCAAAAAGTGTGAATATCGTATTTGCAATTTATTTTTCTTAAGAGTCATATTTCACATCCAAATACAAATTAGGGGCGAATTTGTCACTCAAAAAGTGTGAATATCGTATTTGCAACTTATTTTCATTAAGTGACATATTTCACCTCGCAATACATATTAGGGGCAAATTTACCACTCAAAAGTGTGAATATCGTATTTGCAATTTATTTTCCTCAAGAATCATATTTCACATACAAATACAAATAAGGGGCAAATTTGCCACTCAAAAAGTGTGAATATCGTATTTGCAATTTTTTTTCCTTAAGAGTCATATTTCACATACAAATACAAATAAGGGGCAAATTTGCCACTCAAAAAGTGTAAATATCGTATTTGCAATTTATTTTCTTTAAGAGTCATATTTCACGTCCAAATACAAATTAGGGGCAAATTTGACACTCAAAAAGTGTGAATATCGTATTTGCAATTTATTTTTCTTAAGAGTCATATTTCACATCCAAATACAAATTTGGGGCGAATTTGCTACTCAAAAAGTGTGAATATCGTATTTGCAACTTATTTTCATTAAAAGTCATATTTCACTTCGCAATACAAATTAGGGGCGAATTTGCTACTCAAAAAGTGTGAATATCGTATTTGCAAATTATTTTCCTTAAGAGTCATATTACACTTCGAAATACAAATTAGGGGCAAATTTGCCCTCAAAAAGTGTGAAAATGGTATTTGCAATTTATTTTCCTTAAGAGTCATATTTCACATCCAAATACAAATTATGGGCGAATTTGCCACTCAAAAAGTGTGAATATCGTAATTGCAATTTATTTTCTTTAAGAGTCATATTTCACCTCCAAATACAAATTAGGGGCAAATTTGCCACTCAAAAAGTGTGAATATCGTATTTGCAATTTCTTTTTCTTAAGAGTCATATTTCACATCCAAATACAAATTAGGGGCGAATTTGCCACTCAAAAAGTGAGAAAATGGTATTTGCAATTTATTTTCCTTAAGAGTCATATTTACATCCAAATACAAATTAGGTGCGAATTTGCCACTCAAAAAGTGTGAATATCGTATATGCAATTTATTTTCCTTAAGAGTCATATTTCACTTCGAAATAAAAATTAGGGGTAATTTTGCCACTCAAAAAGTGTGAATATCGTATATGCAATTTATTTTCCTTAAGAGTCATATTTCACTTCAAAATACAAATTAGGGGCAAATTTACCACTCGAAAAGTGTGAATATCGTATTTGCAATTTATTTTCTTTAAGAGTCATTTTTCACATCCAAATACAAATTAGGGGCAAATTTGCCACTCAAAAAATGTGAATATCGTATTTGCAATTTATTTTCTTTAAGTGTCATATTTCACATCCAAATACAAATTAGGGGCGAATTTGCTACTCAAAAAGTGTGAATATCGTATTTGCAAAATATTTTCCTTAAGAGTCATATTTCACTTCGAAATACAAATTAGGGGCAAATTTGCCCTCAAAAAGTGTGAAAATGGTATTTGCAATTTATTTTCCTTAAGAGTCATATTTCACATCCAAATACAAATTAGGGGCAAATTTGCCATTCAAAAAGTGTGAATATCGTATTTGTAATTTCTTTTTCTTAAGAGTCATATTTCACATCCAAATACAAATTAGGGGCGAATTTGCCACTCAAAAAGTGTGAATATCGTATTTGCAACTTATTTTCATTAAGAGTCATATTTCACTTCATAATACAAATTAGGGGCAAATTTACCACTCAAAAAGTGTGAATATCGTATTTGCAATTTATTTTCCTTAAGAGTCATATTTTACTTCGAAATACAGATTAGAGGCAAATTTGCCACTCAAAAAATGTGAATATCGTATTTGCAATTTATTTTCCTTAAGAGTCATATTTCACATCCAAATACAAATTAGGGCCGAATTTGCCACTCAAAAAGTGTGAATATCGTATTTGCAACTTATTTTCATTTCACATCTAAATACAAATTAGAGGCAAATTTGCCGCTCAAAAAGTTTATATATCGTATTTGCAATTTATTTTCCTTAAGAGTCATATTTCACCTCCAAATACAAATTAGGGGCGAATTTGACACTCAAAAATTGTGAATATCGTATTTGCAATTTATTCTTTTTAAGAGTCATATTTCACCTCCAAATACAAATTAGGGGCAAATTTGCAACTCAAAAAGTGTGAATATCGTATTTGCAACTTATTTTCATTAAGAAACATATTTCACTTCGCAATACAAATTAGGTGCAAATTTACCACTCAAAAAGTGTGAATATCGTATTTGCAATTTATTTTCCTTAAGAGTCATATTATACTTCGAAATACAAATTAGGGGCAAATTTGCCACTCAAAAAATGTGAATATCGTATTTGCAATTTATTTTCCTTAAGAGTCATATTTCACATCCAAATACAAATTAGGGCCGAATTTGCCACTCAAAAAGTGTGAATATCGTATTTGCAACTTATTTTCATTTCACATCTAAATACAAATTAGAGGCAAATTTGCCGCTCAAAAAGTTTATATATCGTATTTGCAATTTATTTTCCTTAAGAGTCATATTTCACCTCCAAATACAAATTAGGGGCGAATTTGACACTCGAAAATTGTGAATATCGTATTTGCAATTTATTCTTTTTAAGAGTCATATTTCACCTCCAAATACAAATTAGGGGCAAATTTGCAACTCAAAAAGTGTGAATATCGTATTTGCAACTTATTTTCATTAAGAAACATATTTCACTTCGCAATACAAATTAGGTGCAAATTTACCACTCAAAAAGTGTGAATATCGTATTTGCAATTTATTTTCCTTAAGAGTCATATTATACTTCGAAATACAAATTAGGGGCAAATTTGCCACTCAAAAAATGTGAATATCGTATTTGCAATTTATTTTCCTTAAATGTCATATTTCACATCCAAATACAAATTAGGGGCGAATTTGCTACTCAAAAAGTGTGAATATCGTATTTGCAAATTATTTTCCTTAAGAGTCATATTACACTTCGAAATACAAATTAGGGGCAAATTTGCCCTCAAAAAGTGTGAAAATGGTATTTGCAATTTATTTTCCTTAAGACTCATATTTCACATCCAAATACAAATTAGGGGTGAATTTGCCACTCAAAAAGTGTGAATATCGTATTTGCAATTTATTTTCTTTAAGAGTCATATTTCACCTCCAAATACAAATTAGGGGCAAATTTGCCACTCAAAAAGTGTGAATATCGTATTTGCAATTTCTTTTTCTTAAGAGTCATATTTCACATCCAAATACAAATTAGGGGCGAATTTGCCACTCAAAAAGTGTGAATATCGTATTTGCAACTTATTTTCATTAAGAAACATATTTCACTTCGCAATACAAATTAGGTGCAAATTTACAACTCAAAAAGTGTGAATATCGTATTTGCAATTTATTTTCCTTAAGAGTCATATTATACTTCGAAATACAAATTAGGGGCAAATTTGCCACTCAAAAAATGTGAATATCGTATTTGCAATTTATTTTCCTTAAGAGTCATATTTTACTTCGAAATACAGATTAGAGGCAAATTTGCCACTCAAAAAATGTGAATATCGTATTTGCAATTTCTTTTTCTTAAGAGTCATATTTTACTTCGAAATACAAATTAGAGGCAAATTTACCACTCAAAAAGTGTGAATATCGTATTTGCAATTTATTTTCCTTAACAGTCATATTTTACTTCGAAATACAAATTAGAGGCAAATTTGCCACTCAAAAAATGTGAATATCGTATTTGCAATTTATTTTCCTTAAGAGTCATATTTCACCTCCAAATACAAATTAGGGGCAAATTTGCCACTCAAAAAGTGTGAATATCGTATTTGCAAATTATTTTCATTAAGTGTCATATTTCACTTCATAATACAAATTAGGGGCAAATTTACCACTCAAAAAGTGTGAATATCGTATTTGCAATTTATTTTCCTTAAGAGTCATATTTTACTTCGAAATACAAATTAGAGTCAAATTTGCCACTAAAAAAATATGAATATCGTATTTGCAATTTATTTTCCTTAAGAGTCATATTTCACATCCAAATACAAATTAGGGGCGAATTTGCCACTCAAAAAGTGTGAATATCGTATTTGCAACTTATTTTCCTTAAGAGTCATATTTCACTTCGAAATACAAATTATGGCAAATTTGCCACTCAAAAAGTGTGAAAATGGTATTTGCAATTTATTTTCCTTAAGAGTCATATTTCACATCCAAATTCAAATTAGGGGCGAATTTGCCACTCAGAAAGTGTGAATATCGTATTTGCAATTTATTTTCTTTAAGAGTCATATTTCACCTCCAAATACAAATTAGGGGCAAATTTGCCAATCAAAAAGTGTGAATATCGTATTTCCAATTTATTTTTCTTAAGAATCATATTTCACATCCAAATACAAATTAGGGGCGAATTTGTCACTCAAAAAGTGTGAATATCGTATTTGCAACTTATTTTCATTAAGTGACATATTTCACCTCGCAATACATATTAGGGGCAAATTTACCACTCAAAAAGTGTGAATATCGTATTTGCAATTTATTTTCCTCAAGAATCATATTTCACATACAAATACAAATAAGGGGCAAATTTGCCACTCAAAAAGTGTGAATATCGTATTTGAAAATTTTTTTCCTTAAGAGTCATATTTCACATACAAATACAAATAAGGGGCAAATTTGCCACTCAAAAAGTGTAAATATCGTATTTGCAATTTATTTTCTTTAAGAGTCATATTTCACGTCCAAATACAAATTAGGGGCAAATTTGACACTCAAAAAGTGTGAATATCGTATTTGCAATTTATTTTTCTTAAGAGTCATATTTCACATCCAAATACAAATTAGGGGCGAATTTGCTACTCAAAAAGTGTGAATATCATATTTGCAACTTATTTTCATTAAAAGTCATATTTCACTTCGCAATACAAATTAGGGGCGAATTTGCTACTCAAAAAGTGTGAATATCGTATTTGCAAATTATTTTCCTTAAGAGTCATATTACACTTCGAAATACAAATTAGGGGCAAATTTGCCCTCAAAAAGTGTGAAAATGGTATTTGCAATTTATTTTCCTTAAGAGTCATATTTCACATCCAAATACAAATTATGGGCGAATTTGCCACTCAAAAAGTGTGAATATCGTAATTGCAATTTATTTTCTTTAAGAGTCATATTTCACCTCCAAATACAAATTAGGGGCAAATTTGCCACTCAAAAAGTGTGAATATCGTATTTGCAATTTCTTTTTCTTAAGAGTCATATTTCACATCCAAATACAAATTAGGGGCGAATTTGCCACTCAAAAAGTGAGAAAATGGTATTTGCAATTTATTTTCCTTAAGAGTCATATTTCACATCCAAATACAAATTAGGTGCGAATTTGCCACTCAAAAAGTGTGAATATCGTATATGCAATTTATTTTCCTTAAGAGTCATATTTCACTTCGAAATAAAAATTAGGGGTAATTTTGCCACTCAAAAAGTGTGAATATCGTATATGCAATTTATTTTCCTTAAGAGTCATATTTCACTTCAAAATACAAATTAGGGGTAAATTTACCACTCAAAAAGTGTGAATATCGTATTTGCAATTTATTTTCTTTAAGAGTCATTTTTCACATCCAAATACAAATTAGGGGCAAATTTGCCACTCAAAAAATGTGAATATCGTATTTGCAATTTATTTTCTTTAAGAGTCATATTTCACATCCAAATACAAATTAGGGGCGAATTTGCTACTCAAAAAGTGTGAATATCGTATTTGCAAAATATTTTCCTTAAGAGTCATATTTCACTTCGAAATACAAATTAGGGGCAAATTTGCCCTCAAAAAGTGTGAAAATGGTATTTGCAATTTATTTTCCTTAAGAGTCATATTTCACATCCAAATACAAATTAGGGGCGAATTTGCCACTCAAAAAGTGTGAATATCGTATTTGCAATTTATTTTCTTTAAGAATCATATTTCACCTCCAAATACAAATTAGGGGCAAATTTGCCATTCAAAAAGTGTGAATATCGTATTTGTAATTTCTTTTTCTTAAGAGTCATATTTCACATCCAAATACAAATTAGGGGAGAATTTGCCACTCAAAAAGTATGAATATCGTATTTGCAACTTATTTTCATTAAGAGTCATATTTCACTTCATAATACAAATTAGGGGCAAAGTTACCACTCAAAAAGTGTGAATATCGTATTTGCAATTTATTTTCCTTAAGAGTCATATTTTACTTCGAAATACAGATTAGAGGCAAATTTGCCACTCAAAAAATGTGAATATCGTATTTGCAATTTATTTTCCTTAAGAGTCATATTTCACATCCAAATACAAATTAGGGGCGAATTTGCCACTCAAAAAGTGTGAATATCGTATTTGCAACTTATTTTCATTAAGAAACATATTTCACTTCGCAATACAAATTAGGTGCAAATTTACCACTCAAAAAGTGTGAATATCGTATTTGCAACTTATTTTCATTTCACATCCAAATACAAATTAGAGGCAAATTTGCCGCTCAAAAAGTTTATATATCGTATTTGCAATTTATTTTCCTTAAGAGTCATATTTCACCTCCAAATACAAATTAGGGGCGAATTTGACACTCAAAAATTGTGAATATCGTATTTGCAATTTATTCTTTTTAAGAGTCATATTTCACCTCCAAATACAAATTAGGGGCGAATTTGCCACTCAAAAAGTGTGAATATCGTATTTGCAACTTATTTTCATTAAGAAACATATTTCACTTCGCAATACAAATTAGGTGCAAATTTACAACTCAAAAAGTGTGAATATCGTATTTGCAATTTATTTTCCTTAAGAGTCATATTATACTTCGAAATACAAATTAGGGGCAAATTTGCCACTCAAAAAATGTGAATATCGTATTTGCAATTTATTTTCCTTAAGAGTCATATTTTACTTCGAAATACAGATTAGAGGCAAATTTGCCAATCAAAAAATGTGAATATCGTATTTGCAATTTATTTTCCTTAAGAGTCATATTTCACATCCAAATACAAATTAGGGGCGAATTTGCCACTTAAAAAGTGTGAATATCGTATTTGCAACTTATTTTCATTTCACATCTAAATACAAATTAGAGGCAAATTTGCCGCTCAAAAAGTTTATATATCGTATTTGCAATTTATTTTCCTTAAGAGTCATATTTCACCTCCAAATACAAATTAGGGGCGAATTTGACACTCAAAAAATGTGAATATCGTATTTGCAATTTATTCTCCTTAAGAGTCATATTTCACATCCAAATACAAATTAGGGGCGAATTTGCCACTCAAAAAGTGTGAATATCGTATTTGCAACTTATTTTCATTAAGAAACATATTTCACTTCGCAATACAAATTAGGTGCAAATTTACCACTCAAAAAGTGTGAATATCGTATTTGCAACTTATTTTCATTTCACATCCAAATACAAATTAGAGGCAAATTTGCCGCTCAAAAAGTTTATATATCGTATTTGCAATTTATTTTCCTTAAGAGTCATATTTCACCTCCAAATACAAATTAGGGGCGAATTTGACACTCAAAAATTGTGAATATCGTATTTGCAATTTATTCTTTTTAAGAGTCATATTTCACCTCCAAATACAAATTAGGGGCGAATTTGCCACTCAAAAAGTGTGAATATCGTATTTGCAACTTATTTTCATTAAGAAACATATTTCACTTCGCAATACAAATTAGGTGCAAATTTACAACTCAAAAAGTGTGAATATCGTATTTGCAATTTATTTTCCTTAAGAGTCATATTATACTTCGAAATACAAATTAGGGGCAAATTTGCCACTCAAAAAATGTGAATATCGTATTTGCAATTTATTTTCCTTAAGAGTCATATTTTACTTCGAAATACAGATTAGAGGCAAATTTGCCAATCAAAAAATGTGAATATCGTATTTGCAATTTATTTTCCTTAAGAGTCATATTTCACATCCAAATACAAATTAGGGGCGAATTTGCCACTTAAAAAGTGTGAATATCGTATTTGCAACTTATTTTCATTTCACATCTAAATACAAATTAGAGGCAAATTTGCCGCTCAAAAAGTTTATATATCGTATTTGCAATTTATTTTCCTTAAGAGTCATATTTCACCTCCAAATACAAATTAGGGGCGAATTTGACACTCAAAAATTGTGAATAACGTATTTGCAATTTATTCTTTTTAAGAGACATATTTCACCTCGCAATACATATTAGGGGCAAATTTACCACTCAAAAAGTGTGAATATCGTATTTGCAATTTATTTTCCTCAAGAATCATATTTCACATACAAATACAAATAAGGGGCAAATTTGCCACTCAAAAAGTGTGAATATCGTATTTGAAAATTTTTTTCCTTAAGAGTCATATTTCACATACAAATACAAATAAGGGGCAAATTTGCCACTCAAAAAGTGTAAATATCGTATTTGCAATTTATTTTCTTTAAGAGTCATATTTCACGTCCAAATACAAATTAGGGGCAAATTTGACACTCAAAAAGTGTGAATATCGTATTTGCAATTTATTTTTCTTAAGAGTCATATTTCACATCCAAATACAAATTAGGGGCGAATTTGCTACTCAAAAAGTGTGAATATCGTATTTGCAACTTATTTTCATTAAAAGTCATATTTCACTTCGCAATACAAATTAGGGGCGAATTTGCTACTCAAAAAGTGTGAATATCGTATTTGCAAATTATTTTCCTTAAGAGTCATATTACACTTCGAAATACAAATTAGGGGCAAATTTGCCCTCAAAAAGTGTGAAAATGGTATTTGCAATTTATTTTCCTTAAGAGTCATATTTCACATCCAAATACAAATTATGGGCGAATTTGCCACTCAAAAAGTGTGAATATCGTAATTGCAATTTATTTTCTTTAAGAGTCATATTTCACCTCCAAATACAAATTAGGGGCAAATTTGCCACTCAAAAAGTGTGAATATCGTATTTTCAATTTCTTTTTCTTAAGAGTCATATTTCACATCCAAATACAAATTAGGGGCGAATTTGCCACTCAAAAAGTGAGAAAATGGTATTTGCAATTTATTTTCCTTAAGAGTCATATTTCACATCCAAATACAAATTAGGTGCGAATTTGCCACTCAAAAAGTGTGAATATCGTATATGCAATTTATTTTCCTTAAGAGTCATATTTCACTTCGAAATAAAAATTAGGGGTAATTTTGCCACTCAAAAAGTGTGAATATCGTATATGCAATTTATTTTCCTTAAGAGTCATATTTCACTTCCAAATACAAATTAGGGGTAAATTTACCACTCAAAAAGTGTGAATATCGTATTTGCAATTTATTTTCTTTAAGAGTCATTTTTCACATCCAAATACAAATTAGGGGCAAATTTGTCACTCAAAAAATGTGAATATCGTATTTGCAATTTATTTTCTTTAAGAGTCATATTTCACATCCAAATACAAATTAGGGGCGAATTTGCTACTCAAAAAGTGTGAATATCGTATTTGCAAAATATTTTCCTTAAGAGTCATATTTCACTTCGAAATACAAATTAGGGGCAAATTTGCCCTCAAAAAGTGTGAAAATGGTATTTGCAATTTATTTTCCTTAAGAGTCATATTTCACATCCAAATACAAATTAGGGGCGAATTTGCCACTCAAAAAGTGTGAATATCGTATTTGCAATTTATTTTCTTTAAGAATCATATTTCACCTCCAAATACAAATTAGGGGCAAATTTGCCATTCAAAAAGTGTGAATATCGTATTTGTAATTTCTTTTTCTTAAGAGTCATATTTCACATCCAAATACAAATTAGGGGAGAATTTGCCACTCAAAAAGTATGAATATCGTATTTGCAACTTATTTTCATTAAGAGTCATATTTCACTTCATAATACAAATTAGGGGCAAAGTTACCACTCAAAAAGTGTGAATATCGTATTTGCAATTTATTTTCCTTAAGAGTCATATTTTACTTCGAAATACAGATTAGAGGCAAATTTGCCACTCAAAAAATGTGAATATCGTATTTGCAATTTATTTTCCTTAAGAGTCATATTTCACATCCAAATACAAATTAGGGGCGAATTTGCCACTCAAAAAGTGTGAATATCGTATTTGCAACTTATTTTCATTAAGAAACATATTTCACTTCGCAATACAAATTAGGTGCAAATTTACCACTCAAAAAGTGTGAATATCGTATTTGCAACTTATTTTCATTTCACATCCAAATACAAATTAGAGGCAAATTTGCCGCTCAAAAAGTTTATATATCGTATTTGCAATTTATTTTCCTTAAGAGTCATATTTCACCTCCAAATACAAATTAGGGGCGAATTTGACACTCAAAAATTGTGAATATCGTATTTGCAATTTATTCTTTTTAAGAGTCATATTTCACCTCCAAATACAAATTAGGGGCGAATTTGCCACTCAAAAAGTGTGAATATCGTATTTGCAACTTATTTTCATTAAGAAACATATTTCACTTCGCAATACAAATTAGGTGCAAATTTACAACTCAAAAAGTGTGAATATCGTATTTGCAATTTATTTTCCTTAAGAGTCATATTATACTTCGAAATACAAATTAGGGGCAAATTTGCCACTCAAAAAATGTGAATATCGTATTTGCAATTTATTTTCCTTAAGAGTCATATTTTACTTCGAAATACAGATTAGAGGCAAATTTGCCAATCAAAAAATGTGAATATCGTATTTGCAATTTATTTTCCTTAAGAGTCATATTTCACATCCAAATACAAATTAGGGGCGAATTTGCCACTTAAAAAGTGTGAATATCGTATTTGCAACTTATTTTCATTTCACATCTAAATACAAATTAGAGGCAAATTTGCCGCTCAAAAAGTTTATATATCGTATTTGCAATTTATTTTCCTTAAGAGTCATATTTCACCTCCAAATACAAATTAGGGGCGAATTTGACACTCAAAAATTGTGAATATCGTATTTGCAATTTATTCTTTTTAAGAGTCATATTTCACCTCCAAATACAAATTAGGGGCAAATTTGCAACTCAAAAAGTGTGAATATCGTATTTGCAACTTATTTTCATTAAGAAACATATTTCACTTCGCAATACAAATTAGGTGCAAATTTACCACTCAAAAAGTGTGAATATCGTATTTGCAATTTATTTTCCTTAAGAGTCATATTATACTTCGAAATACAAATTAGGGGCAAATTTGCCCTCAAAAAGTGTGAAAATGGTATTTGCAATTTATTTTCCTTAAGACTCATATTTCACATCCAAATACAAATTAGGGGCGAATTTGCCACTCAAAAAGTGTGAATATCGTATTTGCAATTTATTTTCTTTAAGAGTCATATTTCACCTCCAAATACAAATTAGGGGCAAATTTGCAACTCAAAAAGTGTGAATATCGTATTTGCAATTTCTTTTTCTTAAGAGTCATATTTCACATCCAAATACAAATTAGGGGCGAATTTGCCACTCAAAAAGTGTGAATATCGTATTTGCAACTTATTTTCATTAAGAAACATATTTCACTTCGCAATACAAATTAGATGCAAATTTACCACTCAAAAAGTGTGAATATCGTATATGCAATTTATTTTCCTTAAGAGTCATATTTCACTTCAAAATACAAATTAGGGGTAAATTTACCACTCAAAAAGTGTGAATATCGTATTTGCAATTTATTTTCTTTAAGAGTCATTTTTCACATCCAAATACAAATTAGGGGCAAATTTGCCACTCAAAAAATGTGAATATCGTATTTGCAATTTATTTTCTTTAAGAGTCATATTTCACATCCAAATACAAATTAGGGGCGAATTTGCTACTCAAAAAGTGTGAATATCGTATTTGCAAAATATTTTCCTTAAGAGTCATATTTCACTTCGAAATACAAATTAGGGGCAAATTTGCCCTCAAAAAGTGTGAAAATGGTATTTGCAATTTATTTTCCTTAAGAGTCATATTTCACATCCAAATAAAAATTAGGGGCGAATTTGCCACTCAAAAAGTGTGAATATCGTATTTGCAATTTATTTTCTTTAAGAGTCATATTTCACCTCCAAATACAAATTAGGGGCAAATTTGCCATTCAAAAAGTGTGAATATCGTATTTGTAATTTCTTTTTCTTAAGAGTCATATTTCACATCCAAATACAAATTAGGGGCGAATTTGCCACTCAAAAAGTATGAATATCGTATTTGCAACTTATTTTCATTAAGAGTCATATTTCACTTCATAATACAAATTAGGGGCAAATTTACCACTCAAAAAGTGTGAATATCGTATTTGCAATTTATTTTCCTTAAGAGTCATATTTTACTTCGAAATACAAATTAGGGGCAAATTTGCCACTCAAAAAATGTGAATATCGTATTTGCAATTTATTTTCCTTAAGAGTCATATTTTACTTCGAAATACAGATTAGAGGCAAATTTGCCACTCAAAAAATGTGAATATCGTATTTGCAATTTATTTTCCTTAAGAGTCATATTTCACATCCAAATACAAATTAGGGGCGAATTTGCCACTTAAAAAGTGTGAATATCGTATTTGCAACTTATTTTCATTTCACATCTAAATACAAATTAGAGGCAAATTTGCCGCTCAAAAAGTTTATATATCGTATTTGCAATTTATTTTCCTTAAGAGTCATATTTCACCTCCAAATACAAATTAGGGGCGAATTTGACACTCAAAAATTGGGAATATCGTATTTGCAATTTATTCTTTTTAAGAGTCATATTTCACCTCCAAATACAAATTAGGGGCAAATTTGCAACTCAAAAAGTGTGAATATCGTATTTGCAACTTATTTTCATTAAGAAACATATTTCACTTCGCAATACAAATTAGGTGCAAATTTACCACTCAAAAAGTGTGAATATCGTATTTGCAATTTATTTTCCTTAAGAGTCATATTATACTTCGAAATACAAATTAGGGGCAAATTTGCCACTCAAAAAATGTGAATATCGTATTTGCAATTTATTTTCCTTAAATGTCATATTTCACATCCAAATACAAATTAGGGGCGAATTTGCTACTCAAAAAGTGTGAATATCGTATTTGCAAATTATTTTCCTTAAGAGTCATATTACACTTCGAAATACAAATTAGGGGCAAATTTGCCCTCAAAAAGTGTGAAAATGGTATTTGCAATTTATTTTCCTTAAGACTCATATTTCACATCCAAATACAAATTAGGGGCGAATTTGCCACTCAAAAAGTGTGAATATCGTATTTGCAATTTATTTTCTTTAAGAGTCATATTTCACCTCCAAATACAAATTAGGGGCAAATTTGCAACTCAAAAAGTGTGAATATCGTATTTGCAATTTCTTTTTCTTAAGAGTCATATTTCACATCCAAATACAAATTAGGGGCGAATTTGCCACTCAAAAAGTGTGAATATCGTATTTGCAACTTATTTTCATTAAGAAACATATTTCACTTCGCAATACAAATTAGATGCAAATTTACCACTCAAAAAGTGTGAATATCGTATTTGCAATTTATTTTCCTTAAGAGTCATATTATACTTCGAAATACAAATTAGGGGCAAATTTGCTACTCAAAAAATGTGAATATCGTATTTGCAATTTATTTTCCTTAAATGTCATATTTCACATCCAAATACCAATTAGGGGCGAATTTGCTACTCAAAAAGTGTGAATATCGTATTTGCAAATTATTTTCCTTAAGAGTCATATTACACTTCGAAATACAAATTAGGGGCAAATTTGCCCTCAAAAAGTGTGAAAATGGTATTTGCAATTTATTTTCCTTAAGAGTCATATTTCACATCCAAATACAAATTAGGGGCGAATTTGCCACTCAAAAAGTGTGAATATTGTATTTGCAATTTATTTTCTTTAAGAGTCATATTTCACCTCCAAATACAAATTAGGGGCAAATTTGCCATTCAAAAAGTGTGAATATCGTATTTGCAATTTATTTTCCTTAAGAGTCATATTTCACATCCAAATACAAATTAGGGGCGAATTTGCCACTCAAAAAGTTTGAATATCGTATTTGCAACTTATTTTCATTTCACATCCAAATACAAATTAGAGGCAAATTTGCCGCTCAAAAAGTTTATATATCGTATTTGCAATTTATTTTCCTTAAGAGTCATATTTCACCTCCAAATACAAATTAGGGGCGAATTTGACACTCAAAAATTGTGAATATCGTATTTGCAATTTATTCTTTTTAAGAGTCATATTTCACCTCCAAATACAAATTAGGGGCAAATTTGCAACTCAAAAAGTGTGAATATCGTATTTGCAATTTATTTTCTTTAAGAGTCATATTTCACCTCCAAATACAAATTAGGGGCAAATTTGCCATTCAAAAAGTGTGAATATCGTATTTGCAATTTATTTTCCTTAAGAGTCATATTTCACATCCAAATACAAATTAGGGGCGAATTTGCCACTCAAAAAGTGTGAATATCGTATTTGCAACTTATTTTCATTTCACATCCAAATACAAATTAGAGGCAAATTTGCCACTCAAAAAGTTTATATATCGTATTTGCAATTTATTTTCCTTAAGAGTCATATTTCACCTCCAAATACAAATTAGGGGCGAATTTGACACTCAAAAATTGTGAATATCGTATTTGCAATTTATTCTTTTTAAGAGTCATATTTCACCTCCAAATACAAATTAGGGGCAAATTTGCAACTAAAAAAGTGTGAATATCGTATTTGCAACTTATTTTCATTAAGAAACATATTTCACTTCGCAATACAAATTAGGTGCAAATTTACCACTCAAAAAGTGTGAATATCGTATTTGCAACTTATTTTCATTTCACATCCAAATACAAATTAGAGGCAAATTTGCCGCTCAAAAAGTTTATATATCGTATTTGCAATTTATTTTCCTTAAGAGTCATATTTCACCTCCAAATACAAATTAGGGGCGAATTTGACACTCAAAAATTGTGAATATCGTATTTGCAATTTATTCTTTTTAAGAGTCATATTTCACCTCCAAATACAAATTAGGGGCGAATTTGCCACTCAAAAAGTGTGAATATCGTATTTGCAACTTATTTTCATTAAGAAACATATTTCACTTCGCAATACAAATTAGGTGCAAATTTACAACTCAAAAAGTGTGAATATCGTATTTGCAATTTATTTTCCTTAAGAGTCATATTATACTTCGAAATACAAATTAGGGGCAAATTTGCCACTCAAAAAATGTGAATATCGTATTTGCAATTTATTTTCCTTAAGAGTCATATTTTACTTCGAAATACAGATTAGAGGCAAATTTGCCACTCAAAAAATGTGAATATCGTATTTGCAATTTATTTTCCTTAAGAGTCATATTTCACATCCAAATACAAATTAGGGGCGAATTTGCCACTCAAAAAGTGTGAATATCGTATTTGCAACTTATTTTCATTTCACATCTAAATACAAATTAGAGGCAAATTTGCCGCTCAAAAAGTTTATATATCGTATTTGCAATTTATTTTCCTTAAGAGTCATATTTCACCTCCAAATACAAATTAGGGGCGAATTTGACACTCAAAAATTGTGAATATCGTATTTGCAATTTATTCTTTTTAAGAGTCATATTTCACCTCCAAATACAAATTAGGGGCAAATTTGCAACTCAAAAAGTGTGAATATCGTATTTGCAACTTATTTTCATTAAGAAACATATTTCACTTCGCAATACAAATTAGGTGCAAATTTACCACTCAAAAAGTGTGAATATCGTATTTGCAATTTATTTTCCTTAAGAGTCATATTATACTTCGAAATACAAATTAGGGGCAAATTTGCCACTCAAAAAATGTGAATATCGTATTTGCAATTTATTTTCCTTAAATGTCATATTTCACATCCAAATACAAATTAGGGGCGAATTTGCTACTCAAAAAGTGTGAATATCGTATTTGCAAATTATTTTCCTTAAGAGTCATATTACACTTCGAAATACAAATTAGGGGCAAATTTGCCACTCAAAAAATGTGAATATCGTATTTGCAATTTATTTTCCTTAAATGTCATATTTCACATCCAAATACAAATTAGGGGCGAATTTGCTACTCAAAAAGTGTGAATATCGTATTTGCAAATTATTTTCCTTAAGAGTCATATTACACTTCGAAATACAAATTAGGGGCAAATTTGCCCTCAAAAAGTGTGAAAATGGTATTTGCAATTTATTTTCCTTAAGACTCATATTTCACATCCAAATACAAATTAGGGGCGAATTTGCCACTCAAAAAGTGTGAATATCGTATTTGCAATTTATTTTCTTTAAGAGTCATATTTCACCTCCAAATACAAATTAGGGGCAAATTTGCCACTCAAAAAGTGTGAATATCGTATTTGCAATTTCTTTTTCTTAAGAGTCATATTTCACATCCAAATACAAATTAGGGGCGAATTTGCCACTCAAAAAGTGTGAATATCGTATTTGCAACTTATTTTCATTAAGAAACATATTTCACTTCGCAATACAAATTAGATGCAAATTTACCACTCAAAAAGTGTGAATATCGTATTTGCAATTTATTTTCCTTAAGAGTCATATTATACTTCGAAATACAAATTAGGGGCAAATTTGCTACTCAAAAAATGTGAATATCGTATTTGCAATTTATTTTCCTTAAATGTCATATTTCACATCAAAATACAAATTAGGGGCGAATTTGCTACTCAAAAAGTGTGAATATCGTATTTGCAAATTATTTTCCTTAAGAGTCATATTACACTTCGAAATACAAATTAGGGGCAAATTTGCCCTCAAAAAGTGTGAAAATGGTATTTGCAATTTATTTTCCTTAAGAGTCATATTTCACATCCAAATACAAATTAGGGGCGAATTTGCCACTCAAAAAGTGTGAATATCGTATTTGCAATTTATTTTCTTTAAGAGTCATATTTCACCTCCAAATACAAATTAGGGGCAAATTTGCCATTCAAAAAGTGTGAATATCGTATTTGCAATTTATTTTCCTTAAGAGTCATATTTCACATCCAAATACAAATTAGGGGCGAATTTGCCACTCAAAAAGTGTGAATATCGTATTTGCAACTTATTTTCATTTCACATCCAAATACAAATTAGAGGCAAATTTGCCGCTCAAAAAGTTTATATATCGTTTTTGCAATTTATTTTCCTTAAGAGTCATATTTCACCTCCAAATACAAATTAGGGGCGAATTTGACACTCAAAAATTGTGAATATCGTATTTGCAATTTATTCTTTTTAAGAGTCATATTTCACCTCCAAATACAAATTAGGGGCAAATTTGCAACTCAAAAAGTGTGAATATCGTATTTGCAATTTATTTTCGTTAAGAGTCATATTTCACCTCCAAATATAAATTAGGGGCAAATTTGCCATTCAAAAAGTGTGAATATCGTATTTGCAATTTATTTTCCCTAAGAGTCATATTTCACATCCAAATACAAATTAGGGGCGAATTTGAGACTCAAAAAGTGTGAATATCGTATTTGCAACTTATTTTCATTTCACATCCAAATACAAATTAGAGGCAAATTTGCCGCTCAAAAAGTTTATATATCGTATTTGCAATTTATTTTCCTTAAGTGTCATATTTCACCTCCAAATACAAATTAGGGGCGAATTTGACACTCAAAAATTATGAATATCGTATTTGCAATTTATTCTTTTTAAGAGTCATATTTCACCTCCAAATACAAATTAGGGGCAAATTTGCAACTCAAAAAGTGTGAATATCGTATTTGCAACTTATTTTCATTAAGAAACATATTTCACTTCGCAATACAAATTAGGTGCAAATTTACCACTCAAAAAGTGTGAATATCGTATTTGCAACTTATTTTCATTTCACATCCAAATACAAATTAGAGGCAAATTTGCCGCTCAAAAAGTTTATATATCGTATTTGCAATTTATTTTCCTTAAGAGTCATATTTCACCTCCAAATACAAATTAGGGGCGAATTTGACACTCAAAAATTGTGAATATCATATTTGCAATTTATTCTTTTTAAGAGTCATATTTCACCTCCAAATACAAATTAGGGGCAAATTTGCAACTCAAAAAGTGTGAATATCGTATTTGCAACTTATTTTCATTAAGAAACATATTTCACTTCGCAATACAAATTAGGTGCAAATTTACCACTCAAAAAGTGTGAATATCGTATTTGCAATTTATTTTCCTTAAGAGTCATATTATACTTCGAAATACAAATTAGGGACAAATTTGCCACTCAAAAAATGTGAATATCGTATTTGCAATTTATTTTCCTTAAATGTCATATTTTACATCCAAATACAAATTAGGGGCGAATTTGCTACTCAAAAAGTGTGAATATCGAATTTGCAAATTATTTTCCTTAAGAGTCATATTACACTTCGAAATACAAATTAGGGGCAAATTTGCCCTCAAAAAGTGTGAAAATGGTATTTGCAATTTATTTTCCCTAAGACTCATATTTCACATCCAAATACAAATTAGGGGCGAATTTGCCACTCAAAAAGTGTGAATATCGTATTTGTAATTTATTTTCTTTAAGAGTCATATTTCACCTCCAAATACAAATTAGGGGCAAATTTGCCACTCAAAAAGTGTGAATATCGTATTTGCAATTTCTTTTTCTTAAGAGTCATATTTCACATCCAAATACAAATTAGGGGCGAATTTGCCACTCAAAAAGTGTGAATATCGTATTTGCAACTTATTTTCATTAAGAAACATATTTCACTTCGCAATACAAATTAGATGCAAATTTACCACTCAAAAAGTGTGAATATCGTATTTGCAATTTATTTTCCTTAAGAGTCATATTATACTTCGAAATACAAATTAGGGGCAAATTTGCTACTCAAAAAATGTGAATATCGTATTTGCAATTTATTTTCCTTAAATGTCATATTTCACATCCAAATACAAATTAGGGGCGAATTTGCTACTCAAAAAGTGTGAATATCGTATTTGCAAATTATTTTCCTTAAGAGTCATATTACACTTCGAAATACAAATTAGGGGCAAATTTGCCCTCAAAAAGTGTGAAAATGGTATTTGCAATTTATTTTCCTTAAGACTCATATTTCACATCCAAATACAAATTAGGGGCGAATTTGCCACTCAAAAAGTTTGAATATCGTATTTGCAATTTATTTTCTTTAAGAGTCATATTTCACCTCCAAATACAAATTAGGGGCAAATTTGCCACTCAAAAAGTGTGAATATCGTATTTGCAATTTCTTTTTCTTAAGAGTCATATTTCACATCCAAATACAAATTAGGGGCGAATTTGCCACTCAAAAAGTGTGAATATCGTATTTGCAACTTATTTTCATTAAGAAACATATTTCACTTCGCAATACAAATTAGATGCAAATTTACCACTCAAAAAGTGTGAATATCGTATTTGCAATTTATTTTCCTTAAGAGTCATATTATACTTCGAAATACAAATTAGGGGCAAATTTGCTACTCAAAAAATGTGAATATCGTATTTGCAATTTATTTTCCTTAAATGTCATATTTCACATCCAAATACAAATTAGGGGCGAATTTGCTACTCAAAAAGTGTGAATATCGTATTTGCAAATTATTTTCCTTAAGAGTCATATTAAACTTCGAAATACAAATTAGGGGCAAATTTGCCCTCAAAAAGTGTGAAAATGGTATTTGCAATTTATTTTCCTTAAGAGTCATATTTCACATCCAAATACAAATTAGGGGCGAATTTGCCACTCAAAAAGTGTGAATATCGTATTTGCAATTTATTTTCTTTAAGAGTCATATTTCACCTCCAAATACAAATTAGGGGCAAATTTGCCATTCAAAAAGTGTGAATATCGTATTTGCAATTTCTTTTTCTTAAGAGTCATATTTCACATCCAAATACAAATTAGGGGCGAATTTGCCACTCAAAAAGTGTGAATATCGTATTTGCAATTTATTTTCTTTAAGAGTCATATTTCACCTCCAAATACAAATTAGGGGCAAATTTGCCATTCAAAAAGTGTGAATATCGTATTTGCAATTTCTTTTTCTTAAGAGTCATATTTCACATCCAAATACAAATTAGGGGCGAATTTTCCACTCAAAAAGTGTGAATATCGTATTTGCAACTTATTTTCATTAAGAGTCATATTTCACTTCATAATACAAATTAGGGGCAAATTTACCACTCAAAAAGTGTGAATATCGTATTTGCAATTTATTTTCTTTAAGAGTCATATTTCACCTCCAAATTCAAATTAGGGGCAAATTTGCAATTCAAAAAGTGTGAATATCGTATTTGCAATTTATTTTCCTTAACAGTCATATTTCACTTCCAAATATAAATTAGGGGCGAATTTGCCACTCAAAAAGTGTGAATATCGTATTTGCAACTTATTTTCATTTCACATCCAAATACAAATTAGAGGCAAATTTGCCGCTCAAAAAGTTTATATATCGTATTTGAAATTTATTTTCCTTAAGAGTCATATTTCACCTTCAAATACAATTTAGGGGCGAATTTGACACTCAAAAATTGTGAATATCGTATTTGCAATTTATTCTTTTTAAGATTCATATTTCACCTCCAAATACAAATTAGGGGCAAATTTGCAACTCAAAAAGTGTGAATATCGTATTTGCAACTTATTTTCATTAAGAAACATATTTCACTTCGCAATACAAATTAGGTGCAAATTTACCATTCAAAAAGTGTGAATATCGTATTTGCAATTTATTTTCCTTAAGAGTCATATTATACTTCGAAATACAAATTAGGGGCAAATTTGCCACTCAAAAAATGTGAATATCATATTTGCAATTTATTTTCCTTAAATGTCATATTTCACATCCAAATACAAATTAGGGGCGAATTTGCTACTCAAAAAGTGTGAATATCGTATTTGCAAATTATTTTCCTTAAGAGTCATATTACACTTCGAAATACAAATTAGGGGCAAATTTGCCCTCAAAAAGTGTGAAAATGGTATTTGCAATTTATTTTCCTTAAGACTCATATTTCACATCCAAATACAAATTAGGGGCGAATTTGCCACTCAAAAAGTGTGAATATCGTATTTGCAATTTATTTTCTTTAAGAGTCATATTTCACCTCCAAATACAAATTAGGGGCAAATTTGCCACTCAAAAAGTGTGAATATCGTATTTGCAATTTCTTTTTCTTAAAAGTCATATTTCACATCCAAATACAAATTAGGGGCGAATTTGCCACTCAAAAAGTGTGAATATCGTATTTGCAACTTATTTTCATTAAGAAACATATTTCACTTCGCAATACAAATTAGGTGCAAATTTACCACTCAAAAAGTGTGAATATCGTATTTGCAATTTATTTTCCTTAAGAGTCATATTATACTTCGAAATACAAATTAGGGGCAAATTTGCCACTCAAAAAATGTGAATATCGTATTTGCAATTTATTTTCCTTAAATATCATATTTCACATCCAAATACAAATTAGGGGCGAATTTGCTACTCAAAAAGTGTGAATATCGTATTTGCAAATTATTTTCCTTAAGAGTCATATTAAACTTCGAAATACAAATTAGGGGCAAATTTGCCCTCAAAAAGTGTGAAAATGGTATTTGCAATTTATTTTCCTTAAGAGTCATATTTCATATCCAAATACAAATTAGGGGCGAATTTGCCACTCAAAAAGTGTGAATATCGTATTTGCAATTTATTTTCTTTAAGAGTCATATTTCACCTCCAAATACAAATTAGGGGCAAATTTGCCATTCAAAAAGTGTGAATATCGTATTTGCAATTTATTTTTCTTAAGAGTCATATTTCACATCCAAATACAAATTAGGGGCGAATTTGCCACTCAAAAAGTGTGAATATCGTATTTGCAACTTATTTTAATTAAGAGTCATATTTCACTTCATAATACAAATTAGGGGCGAATTTGCCACTCAAAAAGTGTGAATATCGTATTTGCAACTTATTTTCCTTAAGAGTCATATTTTACTTCATAATACAAATTAGGGGCGAATTTGCCACTCAAAAAGTGTGAATATCGTATTTGCAATTTATTTTCCTTAAGAGTCATATTACACTTCGAAATACAAATTAGGGGCAAATTTGCCCTCAAAAAGTGTGAAAATGGTATTTGCAATTTATTTTCCTTAAAAGTCATATTTCACATCCAAATACAAATTAGGGGCGAATTTGCCACTCAAAAAGTGTGAATATCGTATTTGCAATTTATTTTCTTTAAGAGTCATATTTCACCTCCAAATACAAATTAGGGGCAAAATTGCCATTCAAAAAGTGTGAATATCGTATTTGCAATTTCTTTTTCTTAAGAGTCATATTTCACATCCAAATACAAATTAGGGGCGAATTTGCCACTCAAAAAGTGTGAATATCGTATTTGCAACTTATTTTCATTAAGAGTCATATTTCACTTCATAATACAAATTAGGGGCAAATTTACCACTCAAAAAGTGTGAATATCGTATTTGCAATTTCTTTTCCTTAAGAGTCATATTTTACTTCGAAATACAAATTAGAGGCAAATTTGCCACTCAAAAAATGTGAATATCGTATTTGCAATTTATTTTCCTTAAGAGTCATATTTCACATCCAAATACAAATTAGGGGCGAATTTGCCACTCAAAAAGTGTGAATATCGTATTTGCAACTTATTTTCATTTCACATCCAAATACAAATTAGAGGCAAATTTGCCGCTCAAAAAATTTATATATCGTATTTGCAATTTATTTTCCTTAAGAGTCATATTTCACCTCCAAATACAAATTAGGGGCGAATTTGACACTCAAAAATTTTGTATATCGTATTTGCAATTTATTCTTTTTAAGAGTCATATTTCACCTCCAAATACAAATTAGGGGCAAATTTGCAACTCAAAAAGTGTGAATATCGTATTTGCAACTTATTTTCATCAAGAAACATATTTCACTTCGCAATACAAATTAGGTGCAAATTTACCACTCAAAAAGTGTGAATATCGTATTTGCAATTTATTTTCCTTAAGAGTCATATTATACTTCGAAATACAAATTAGGGGCAAATTTGCCACTCAAAAAATGTGAATATCGTATTTGCAATTTATTTTCCTTAAATGTCATATTTCACATCCAAATACAAATTAGGGGCGAATTTGCTACTCAAAAAGTGTGAATATCGTATTTGCAAATTATTTTCCTTAAGAGTCATATTACACTTCGAAATACAAATTAGGGGCAAATTTGCCCTCAAAAAGTGTGAAAATGGTATTTGCAATTTATTTTCCTTAAGACTCATATTTCACATCCAAATACAAATTAGGGGCGAATTTGCCACTCAAAAAGTGTGAATATCGTATTTGCAATTTATTTTCTTTAAGAGTCATATTTCACCTCCAAATACAAATTAGGGGCAAATTTGCCACTCAAAAAGTGTGAATATCGTATTTGCAATTTCTTTTTCTTAAGAGTCATATTTCACATCCAAATACAAATTAGGGGCGAATTTGCCACTCAAAAAGTGTGAATATCGTATTTGCAACTTATTTTCATTAAGAGTCATATTTCACTTCATAATACAAATTAGGGGCGAATTTGCCACTCAAAAAGTGTGAATATCGTATTTGCAACTTATTTTCCTTAAGAGTCATATTTTACTTCATAATACAAATTAGGGGCGAATTTGCCACTCAAAAAGTGTGAATATCGTATTTGCAATTTATTTTCCTTAAGAGTCATATTACACTTCGAAATACAAATTAGGGGCAAATTTGCCCTCAAAAAGTGTGAAAATGGTATTTGCAATTTATTTTCCTTAAGAGTCATATTTCACATCCAAATACAAATTAGGGGCGAATTTGCCACTCAAAAAGTGTGAATATCGTATTTGCATTTTATTTTCTTTAAGAGTCATATTTCACCTCCAAATACAAATTAGGGGCAAATTTGCCACTCAAAAAGTGTGAATATCGTATTTGCAATTTCTTTTTCTTAAGAGTCATATTTCACATCCTAATACAAATTATGGGCGAAATTGCCACTCAAAAAGTGTGAATATCGTATTTGCAATTTATTTTCCTTAAGAGTCATATTTCACTTTATAATACAAATTAGGTGCAAATTTACCGCTCAAAAAGTGTGAATATCGTATTTGCAATTTATTTTCCTTAAGAGTAATATTTTACTTCGAAATACAAATTAGAGGCAAATTTGCCACTCAAAAAATGTGAATATCGTATTTGCAATTTATTTTCCTTAAGAGTCATATTTCACATCCAAATACAAATTATGGGCGAATTTGCCACTCAAAAAGTGTGAATATCGTATTTGCAACTTATTTTCCTTAAGAGTCATATTTCACTTCGAAATACAAATTAGGGGCAAATTTGCCACTCAAAAAGTGTGAAAATGGTATTTGCAATTTATTTTCCTTAAGAGTCATATTTCACATCCAAATTCAAATTAGGGGCGAATTTGCCACTCAGAAAGTGTAAATATCGTATTTGTAATTTATATTCTTTAAGAGTCATATTTCACCTCCAAATACAAATTAGGGGCGAATTTGCCACTCAAAAAGTGTGAATATCGTATTTGCAACTTATTTTCATTACGAAACATATTTCACATCCAAATACAAATTAGGGGCGAATTTGCCACTCAAAAAGTGTGAATATCGTATTTGCAACTTATTTTCATTTCACATCCAAATACAATTTAGAGGCAAATTTGCCGCTCAAAAAGTTTATATATCGTATTTGCAATTTATTTTCCTTAAGAGTCATATTTCACCTCCAAATACAAATTAGGGGCGAATTTGACACTCAAAAATTGTGAATATCGTATTTGCAATTTATTCTCTTTAAGAGTCATATTTCACCTCCAAATACAAATTAGGGGCAAATTTGCAACTCAAAAAGTGTGAATATCGTATTTGCAACTTATTTTCATTAAGAAACATATTTCACTTCGCAATACAAATTAGGTGCAAATTTACCACTCAAAAAGTGTGAATATCGTATTTGCAATTTATTTTCCTTAAGAGTCATATTTTACTTCGAAATACAAATTAGGGGCAAATTTGCCACTCAAAAAAATGTGAATATCGTATTTGCAATTTATTTTCCTTAAATGTCATATTTCACATCCAAATACAAATTAGGGGCGAATTTGCTACTCAAAAAGTGTGAATATCGTATTTGCAAATTATTTTCCTTAAGAGTCATATTACACTTCGAAATACAAATTAGGGGCAAATTTGCCCTCAAAAAGTGTGAAAATGGTATTTGCAATTTATTTTCCTTAAGAGTCATATTTCACATCCAAATACAAATTAGGGGCGAATTTGCCACTCAAAAAGTGTGAATATCGTATTTGCAATTTATTTTCTTTAAGAGTCATATTTCACCTCCAAATACAAATTAGGGGCAAATTTGCCATTCAAAAAGTGTGAATATCGTATTTGCAATTTCTTTTTCTTAAAAGTAATATTTTACTTCGAAATACAAATTAGAGGCAAATTTGCCACTCAAAAAATGTGAATATCGTATTTGCAATTTATTTTCCTTAAGAGTCATATTTCACATCCAAATACAAATTATGGGCGAATTTGCCACTCAAAAAGTGTGAATATCGTATTTGCAACTTATTTTCCTTAAGAGTCATATTTCACTTCGAAATACAAATTAGGGGCAAATTTGCCACTCAAAAAGTGTGAAAATGGTATTTGCAATTTATTTTCCTTAAGAGTCATATTTCACATCCAAATTCAAATTAGGGGCGAATTTGCCACTCAGAAAGTGTAAATATCGTATTTGTAATTTATATTCTTTAAGAGTCATATTTCACCTCCAAATACAAATTAGGGGCGAATTTGCCACTCAAAAAGTGTGAATATCGTATTTGCAACTTATTTTCATTACGAAACATATTTCACATCCAAATACAAATTAGGGGCGAATTTGCCACTCAAAAAGTGTGAATATCGTATTTGCAACTTATTTTCATTTCACATCCAAATACAAATTAGAGGCAAATTTGCCGCTCAAAAAGTTTATATATCGTATTTGCAATTTATTTTCCTTAAGAGTCATATTTCACCTCCAAATACAAATTAGGGGCGAATTTGACACTCAAAAATTGTGAATATCGTATTTGCAATTTATTCTCTTTAAGAGTCATATTTCACCTCCAAATACAAATTAGGGGCAAATTTGCAACTCAAAAAGTGTGAATATCGTATTTGCAACTTATTTTCATTAAGAAACATATTTCACTTCGCAATACAAATTAGGTGCAAATTTACCACTCAAAAAGTGTGAATATCGTATTTGCAATTTATTTTCCTTAAGAGTCATATTTTACTTCGAAATACAAATTAGGGGCAAATTTGCCACTCAAAAAAATGTGAATATCGTATTTGCAATTTATTTTCCTTAAATGTCATATTTCACATCCAAATACAAATTAGGGGCGAATTTGCTACTCAAAAAGTGTGAATATCGTATTTGCAAATTATTTTCCTTAAGAGTCATATTACACTTCGAAATACAAATTAGGGGCAAATTTGCCCTCAAAAAGTGTGAAAATGGTATTTGCAATTTATTTTCCTTAAGAGTCATATTTCACATCCAAATACAAATTAGGGGCGAATTTGCCACTCAAAAAGTGTGAATATCGTATTTGCAATTTATTTTCTTTAAGAGTCATATTTCACCTCCAAATACAAATTAGGGGCAAATTTGCCATTCAAAAAGTGTGAATATCGTATTTGCAATTTCTTTTTCTTAAAAGTCATATTTCACATCCAAATACAAATTAGGGGCGAATTTGCCACTCAAAAAGTGTGAATATCGTATTTGCAACTTATTTTCATTAAGAGTCATATTTCACTTCATAATACAAATTAGGGGCAAATTTACCACTCAAAAAGTGTGAATATCGTATTTGCCATTTATTTTCCTTAAGAGTCATATTTTACTTCGAAATACAAATTAGAGGCAAATTTGCCACTCAAAAAATGTGAATATCGTATTTGCAATTTATTTTCCTTAAGTGTCATATTTCACATCCAAATACAAATTAGGGGCGAATTTGCCATTCAAAAAGTGTGAATATCGTATTTGCAATTTCTTTTTCTTAAGAGTCATATTTCACATCCAAATACAAATTAGGGGCGAATTTGCCACTCAAAAAGTGTGAATATCGTATTTGCAACTTATTTTCATTTCACATCCAAATACAAATTAGAGGCAAATTTGCCGCTCAAAAAGTTTATATATCGTATTTGCAATTTATTTTCCTTAAGAGTCATATTTTACCTCCAAATACAAATTAGGGGGAATTTGACCCTCAAAAATTGTGAATATCGTATTTGCAATTTATTCTCTTTAAGAGTCATATTTCACCTCCAAATACAAATTAGGGCAAATTTGCAACTCAAAAAGTGTGAATATCGTATTTGCAATTTATTTTACTTAAGAGTCATATTTCACATCCAAATACAAATTAGGGGCTAATTTACCACTCAAAAAGTGTAAATATCGTATTTGAAATTTATTTTCTTTAAGAGTCATATTTCACATCCAAATAAAAATTAGGGGCAAATTTGCCACTCACAAAGTGTGAATGTCGTATTTTCAATTTAATTTCCTTACGAGTCATATTTCACTTCGAAATACAAATTAGGGGCGAATTTGCCACTCAAAAAGTGTGAATATCGTATTTGCAACTTATTTTCCTTAAGAGATATAGTTCACATCCAAATACAAATTAGGGCAAATTTGCCACTCAAAAAGTGTGAAAATGGTATTTGCAATTTATTTTCCTTAAGAGTCATATTTCACATCCAAAAAGAAATTAGGGGCAAATTTGACACTCAAAAAGTGTAAATATCGTATTTGCAATTTATTTTCTTTAAGAGTCATATTTCACATCCAAATAAAAATTATGGGCAAATTTGCCACTCAAAAAGTGTGAATATCGTATTTTCAATTTATTTTCCTTACGAGTCATATTTCACTTCGAAATACCAATTAGGGGCAAATTTGTCACTCAAAAAATGTGAATATCGTATTTGTAATTTATTTTCCTTAAGAGTCATATTTCACATCCAAATACAAATTAAGGGCGAATTTGCCACTCAAAAAGTGTAAATATCGTATTTGCAATTTATTTTCTTTAAGAGTCATATTTCACATCCAAATAAAAATTATGGGCAAATTTGCCACTCAAAAAGTGTGAATATCGTATTTTCAATTTATTTTCCTTACGAGTCGTATTTCACTTCGAAATACAAATTAGGGGCAAATTTGTCACTCAAAAAATGTGAATATCGTATTTGTAATTTATTTTCCTTAAGAGTCATATTTCACATCCAAATACAAATTAGGGGCGAATTTGTCACTCAAAAAGTGTGAATATCGTATTTGCAACTTATTTTCCTTAAGAGTCATATTTCACATCCAAATACAAATTAGGGGCAAATTTGCCACTCAAAAAGTGTGAAAATGGTATTTGCAATTTATTTTCCGTAAGAGTCATATTTCACATCCAAATACAAATTAGGGTCAAATTTGCCATTCCAAAAGTGTGAATATCGTATTTGCAATTTATTTTCTTTAAGAGTCATATTTCACATCCAAATACAAATTATGGGCGAATTTGCCACTTAAAAAGTGTGAATATCGTATTTGAAACTTATTTTCCTTAAGAGTCATATTTCACTTCGAAATACAAATTAGGGGCAAATTTGCCACTCAAAAAGTGTGAAAATGGTATTTGCAATTTATTTTCCTTAAGAGTCATATTTCACATCCAAATACAAATTAGGGGCGAATTTGCCACTCAGAAAATGTGAATATCGTATTTGCAATTTAATTTATTTAAGAGTCATATTTCACATCCAAATACAAATTAAGGGCGAATTTGCCACTCAAAAAGTGTGAATATCGTATTTGCAACTTATTTTCATTAAGTGTCATATTTCACCTCGCAATACAAATTAGGGGCAAATTTACCACTCAAAAAGTGTGAATATCGTATTTGCAATTTATTTCCCTTAAGAGTCATATTTCACATCCAAATACAAATTGTTAGTACATGTTTAGTGTCTGTCAGTTGGTCTAGCTCGTAGTTAGTATTTAGATTAGGATTCCTGACTCCTGCGACGTAGCGCACTACGTCGCAGGTGCGACGTCAGGTATTGGGCCTGCGACGTAGCAGACGTCGCATGGGCTTGGGCCTGCGACGTAGCGTGCTACGTCGCAGGTGCCAGTTTTTGTATAAATACGATTTGTGTTTTCTGTTTTAGGGTTGACGAAACCCTAAACGCAATTTGTCGAAATTCTCTGTAATCTGATCGACTATAAGCAATAATATTACGTTTGTTTGATATTGATTGCGTATTGATTGTTCGTGTGATTGTTTGATAATCTAATTGTTGTTTCCGCCATCGATTGGATTGACTCGGTTCGTTCTAGATCTTAAGTAAGGGACAAACAACTGGTATCAGAGAATTCAATCGATGTTATTTTCCCAAGTCACGAGTTATTTGATTTTATTTGCTAAAATAACGAGTACACGGTTTAAAAATTCAATTTGGATCTCAACTGTTTTATGCGACGTCCGGCTCTACGTCGCCTGCGACGTTCGGCTCTACGTCGCCTGCGACGTCCCAGCCTACGTCGCACATAGGGTTATACTTTAAATAGTATCCACTGCGACGTTCCTCGTCACAGTATTCACTATTCAAGTGCGACGTACCCAGGCTTCGTTTTTTGAAATACCGGTGTGTAGCATAAAATGTCCTTGTTTTCTGTTTTTGAATCTCAAAAACATCCAGCAGCTTTGATACCAGTTGTTTGTCCCTTACTTAAGATCTAGAACGAACCGAGTCAATCCAATCGATGGCGGAAACAACAATTAGATTATCAAACAATCACACGAACAATCAATACGCAATCAATATCAAACAAACGTAATATTATTGCTTATAGTCGATCAGATTACAGAGAATTTCGACAAATTGCGTTTAGGGTTTCGTCAACCCTAAAACAGAAAACACAAATCGTATTTATACAAAAACTGGCACCTGCGACGTAGCACGCTACGTCGCAGGCCCAAGCCCATGCGACGTCTGCTACGTCGCAGGCCCAATACCTGACGTCGCACCTGCGACGTAGTGCGCTACGTCGCAGGAGTCAGGAATCCTAATCTAAATACTAACTACGAGCTAGACCAACTGACAGACACTAAACATGTACTAACAAACTCGCCCGTGTCTTCAGCTTGGTCTTCAAAAATCTTCATTAAACCCAGCCCGCAGGAAACTGGCCGTCGGCATGAATTCCATTAGCTACGCAAACAGTAACAACATTGTAGAACTGCTGTGCTAATCGTCTGTTGAATTCATTCTTCTGACCAACTCGAATCCGATTATCATAGAGTTTTCTTAAATCTTTTTCATGAAAATTAATTAAACTCATCGGATCATACAGCCTAAACGTTGCTTGCTTCAAATTCCATATACCTCCAACTTCTGGCCACGGTTCAGAATCTGGAACGAAAGTAATAACCGCTTCGCCAGTCTGCGGATCAAGTTCCCATTTCACAAGTCTTCTCAGAAAATAGTAAGGAACTGATTCCAGAGGTATCTCAGTCAAACATTTAGCCGGCGAATAGTGAACTTTAACCAAAGGCTTCCTGGTGACTGGATCAATCTTTTTCTTCCACGTATACCGAGTTCCCAACGTCGGCTTCAATTTCGAATAAGTCTTCGATAATACTTCCCGACGTAGACATCTTTGAATGAACTCAGCATAGTCATTCTCGAAATGATTAATCAACTTAAGCTGAGCTAATCGATTAATCTCTCCTTTTGGCAACGTGCTCAATCTATCAAAACGCATCCTAAAATACTGAACTCCATCTTCTCTCTTTATCATAAACAGATTCCTTTGACACTTCCAGCTTTTAATAACACCGGTATAATTCCGACTAACCCGGTACACTTGACATTTCACTGGAATAGGGACTGGATTTCGTCCCTTAGGCCACCATTTCTTGTTTCTCTCTCTCTTTTCTTCAGCAGTTAGTTTCTTTGCTGCTGAGTCCGGTGCCTGTGTCTCTGAAACTGGAGTTGCAGCAGAATTTGATTCTCCATGTTGCGCTTTATCAGGACTCTCGTCTTCACTTGAATCAGATTCAATAATTGGTGCATCATCATAAGTTTCCCCAGATTGTGCATCAGCATACATTTCATCTGCATCCAACTGTTCCTCTTCAATCGAGACATCCTCGTTCATCTCAAACACATTCTCTGTTTCTTCCTCAGAGCCAACTCCACTGGCCATCCTTTGAATAAATGATAAGTCAGCAAATGAGTAATCAACTGCCAGTGGTCTCGGTTGCCCTGGAATATCATCAACAGAAAAGTAATCCAAAAGAGAAATATTTTCATTAATATTTTCAATTACAGGGTTGGGATTTACAGACGCAGGTTCACTTGACTCTAAAGTGGGTTTCCCAGACCCAGACTCCCCCGAGGCAAGTAACCTGCCTTCCAAAACATGAACCCTATTCTTCGTTTCCTCAAGCTCTTTAGATTGAACCTCGATCAAAGCAGCTTGTTCAGCAATCTTCTCATCCTGAGCCTCCAGCTTTTGCTTCATCAGCTGCATATCTTCCATGATCTTTTGCATGAAAGCTGGAGTCGGTTGAATCTCAAAAACATCCTGTTGCTGTGGATTGACTGGAGCTCGTGTCGACGAAGAGCGACGAACACGACGAGGCGGTCGATAAGTCTCATCAGCAGGATCATCACCATCACGTGTACGCTTTCCCGTATCTCGTGGAGGCACATACTTGCGTCCTTGTCTGATCCGACGCTGAATACGTAGATATCTAAATGAATCTGAGAGCCTGATACGTTCCATTTCAGATGGATGTGGAACAGTACCATCAGAATGCTCAGGCGTCAGACCCCCATCCTGAGGACCTGCATTGGCCGGTTCTTCAGAATCAGAACTCTCAACCGTATCATGCGATGCTGGATTGTCCGAATCCACATGCCCGAACTGCTCAATATTCTCCAAAATAGCATCCACGTTCTCCCCCGCAGCTTGAGCAGGTATGTTCTCCCCCGCAGCTTGAACTGGAATGTTCACAAACGGTTGTTGCGGTTGCTGAGGTGCTAGAACATCCATATACTGAGGATCTGGGGGCGGTACATAATTCTCATCAATAATAGCACCGAATAAAGGAACATCCGTTGCTGCCGCAACCCCTTTCTCAAAACTTGCACAAATAGTGAAAATCCGACTCATCATCGGTGAAATCTTTAATAGCTGATCGGGATCACCCTGTGCCTGAAGATCTGGATGATGACGATTAATGTGCAACTGAACAAAACGTGGATATAAAATCCATTTCTGATCCCCAGCGTTCGCATTATCAACCATAGCCTTGAAGATAAATCCTGAGAAGTTGAACGGCTTGTTGTATACCAACGCTAACATAGCAGAAGCCAGACTTCGGCTCATACCATCCGTTCCACCTTTCCTATTCCCCAAACAAACGATAATCACGTGCATCAGATATCTCCAAACACGCGTGAGATTCGCTTTCCTGTACTGATCGGAGGGAATTCCTGGATATCCTATTCGTTGCATAGCTCCAGTAACAAAAATATGATCAAAACCGATAGGCATATCAGGCTGATCGTTGAGCTGTAAAAGTTCCCGAATGCTCTGTTCTGTAATAGTGATCTCCGTACCTAGAACGGTAGAGACCAATCGTCTAACGTCGTTTTCAGTAACGACAGTTGCGTTCCTCCAAAATGGGTTGATCAGATTTCCAAAAACCACCGTGGTATCAGAAATGACGTGAGATACCCTAGAACGTCTCAAAAATGCAATCATCTGACGATACGGTGCAGCTTTGTCAGAAGTGTCAACCAGATAAGCAGTCGTATTGTGATGAGCTTCAAAAGTCAAAGCCATATCTGCAAAAACCGAAACATAGTGCAACTCGAAAAGGGTTAGCAAAAAATTTGACATTTTTTGGAAAAAAAAAAAAAAAACCTTTTTCAAAATCCCTGGAAATAGCGACGTAGCACCGTACGTCGCATGAACACTGAGCGACGTAGAACTGTACGTCGCCTAAAATCAAAAGAAATTGAAAAGCGACGTAAGCCCGTACGTCGCATAAAAATCGAGCGACGTAAAGGGGGACGTCGCATTTTGCAATTTATTGTGAATTTAATCACATTAATTAAAATAGCGACGTAGAGTGCTACGTCGCATCGGACGTCGCATAAAAGACGACGTAGGGAAGGGCGACGTAGGAATTAATTAATTGATAATTAGTGCGACGTAGGCGACTACGTCGCATCGTACGTCGCACTGACGAACATTCATCCCCAACCCAGAAAACCTAATTGTCAAATTTAGGGGTTTTCAAAATTGATCACACAATAAGGTGCGCCCTACGATGGTGATGGCGAAAACATAAGTTATAACCATTTTAACATCCAATTGACCATCGAATTCAAACCAAAACCAAAACCCTATTAACCCGTAACATGTATATAGCAATTAAACATATAATACACGGTGAAAACAGGTAAATATGGTACCTAAGTGTGCGGAATAACGAGTATATGAAAACTACGTGAGTGAATCGAAACGAAAACAGCTACAAATCACGAAAAAACTCGAAGAATTGCTACGTCGCAAATCGCCGGTTGGTACGTCGCAGGCTACGTCGCACTTGAATAGTGAATACTGTGACGAGGAACGTCGCAGTGGATACTATTTAAAGTATAACCCTATGTGCGACGTAGGCTGGGACGTCGCAGGCGACGTAGAGCCGAACGTCGCAGGCGACGTAGAGCCGGACGTCGCATAAAACAGTTGAGATCCAAATTGAATTTTTAAACCGTGTACTCGTTATTTTAGCAAATAAAATCAAATAACTCGTGACTTGGGAAAATAACATAGAATAAAATAAAATAAGATAAAATAACTAAACTATAAAATTTTTTTTTTTTTGGTATTTTCTTTAATTTTACAAAAAATAGAAATAACTAACACTCTATTTTTGGTGACAGAGTTGTTTTGTCTGCTTAGGGATCATATCGGAATAACATGCATTTATTAGGAATAGTAAGTGTTATTTCGATCATCAGTATATTTGTCCACTTTAAATTTACTTGGCACATTTAAAACACCTTTTATAAAAATTATTTCAAGACAATTATTGGTATTGTTTGTCCACCTAAACATGTTACATCCGTATTTGTGAGCTAACCTTTATTGTTAGAATGAATATTAATTTTTTTTTGTGAAACCTATTATATGATATACTGATAAACTTTAGTAAAACAAACACTGCATATTCATACAAGGTAGAGATTACAAGACCAAGTTTATCTCGGTTTTCTCGTAACATACACTTGATATTTATATTTAGGCATACATCAAACTGACTATGAAGATACTAGTGGCCCCAGATCTGTACTTAGTACAACAGAGGGTCCCTTAGTATGAACATAACAAGTTTGAGACTATTTGCATAACTAATAGTTTCAGGTCTGTACGTGAGTACAACAATAGT
This sequence comes from Helichrysum umbraculigerum, assembly GCA_949592205.1. Taxonomy (NCBI): domain Eukaryota; kingdom Viridiplantae; phylum Streptophyta; class Magnoliopsida; order Asterales; family Asteraceae; genus Helichrysum; species Helichrysum umbraculigerum. The sequence goes on from CATIUR010000001.1 coordinate 101,759,218, forward strand.
CACCATTAGTTAGGCGAATAATCATATTATTACTATATGCCCATTTTACATTTACATAATTATGACAGTGTATGATAGTACTTCCATTTATCAATTAAGACTTATGTCATACATCATATAACATTTTTCACAAAGTAATAGACAAGTGTTATCATTACTTCTTACTCACTCACAAACCGGTGTGTAGCATGCCTACCAATACATCGTATGATGAATATAATTTAAATAAAAACTGTTTTAAGTGTGTCAGATAAACCTACTGACACATCCAAGATAAACCTTAAAATTCCATTTTGTGCATGTCACCCGATGTACTATCATATCCCAAGTTGTTTACAGACACAACTTCAACGTCTATTTTAAAAATGTAGCAACCTTGCGTTTTCTTTAATACTAATGAGCATAAAGAGTGGCTGTTGCGAAAATTTTTTTTTTTTTTTTTTTTTTTTTTTTTTTTAAATTGAATTTAAAAATCTAAAAAAAATCCAAGTCACAAATCATTTCTTTGACTGAAAGAACCTTAAACCTATTAGATTGACCAGTTCAATGAAACGTGATCGCAAAAAGGCTTTTGTGAAAAGGTCCGCACACTGCTTAAGGGTCTCTATATGTACAACATCTATAAGGTGTTTCTCAAAGCAATCCCGTATAAAGTGGAACCTAAGTTCAATATGTTTGGTCTTAGAGTGCTGTACGGGATTGTGAGTTATGGATATAGCAGCTGTATTATCAATATAAATAGGAGTCATAGAGAGATTGAACCCGTAATCACGCAGTTGATGCTGAATCCAGAGAACCTGAGAACAGCAACTTGCAGCAGCAACATACTCGGCTTCAGCTGTGGAAATAGCAACCGCAGTCTGCTTTTTGCACTGCCAAGAAACTAAGCGCGATCCAAGGAACTGACATCCTCCAGTAGTTGACTTCATATCTATCTTGCAGCCACCAAGATCCGAATCCGAATAGGCAGTTAACTCAAAGTTTTTCTCGTTTGAATACCATAGACCCAGAGATGGCCTAAAAGCGAGATATCCAAAAATGCGTTTTACTGCCTTCATATGAGACACCTTCGGATTTGCTTGAAATCGTGAGCAGAGAGAAACGGCAAACACGATATCTGGTCTTGAGGCAGTCAGGTACATGAGAGAGCCTATCATTGATCGATAGTCTTTCTCCTTGCAGTCTTCATCGTCCTCATTAGATCCAAGATTGTGTCTTGCTTCAATTGGAGTGCCGTAGTGTTTACAGTTGAGCAATTCATACCGTTTTAACATGTCAATGACATATTTTGACTGATGGATATAAATTCCATTGTCAGATTGCTCAACCTGTAGTCCCAGAAAGAACGTGAGTTCCCCCATAGCACTCATTTCAAACTCAGATTTCATCAATCTTTCAAAATCCTTGCACAACTGATCATTAGTTGATCCAAAGATTATGTCGTCCACATAGACCTGCACAAGTAACAAATCCGCTCCTTCCCTTTTGATGAAAAGCGTGCTATCAATCTGTCCTCTATCAAAACCATTCTTCAGTAAGTACGTGGCAAGTCGCTCATACCAAAGTCGAGGAGATTGATGAAGACCATACAAAGCTTTCTTCAGCTTGCAAACATGATTAGGATGCTTTGGGTCTTCAAAACCGGGAGGCTGACGCACATAGATCACTGCGTCAACATCTCCATATAGAAAAGCACACTTCACGTCAAGTTGATACACTCGGAATCCTTTGAAAGAAGCATAAGCTAGAAAGATCCGAATTGATTCCAAACGAGCAACAGGAGCGAAAACTTTATCATAGTCAATACCCTCTAGTTGACTATATCCTTGAACTACCAGACGGGCTTTGTTTCGAATAACAGCCCCACGATCATCCATTTTGTTACGGAAAACCCAACGAGTACCCGTCAAGTGAGCACCCTTGGGTAGAGGAACAATTTCCCAAACATTCATCTTGTTTATTTGCTGTAGTTCCTCCTGCATAGCCTCGACCCAAGATGGATCCTTTAAGGCTTGATCAACCTTTTTCGGTTCAATTTGAGACAAATGACATGAATCAATATGAGCAATAAGTCCCAAAAGCTGCTGAGCTGAAGTCTGCTTTGTTTGCTGTCGTGTTTGAACAGATGCATGAGGATCACCAATGATATCATCAATGGGGTGATCCTTATGTATACGTGTTTCTGGTATGGCACCTGGCACAAGATCCACACCTAGATTGTTCAAATCTCCCTCAGTTTCGGGAGTAGCAGCAGACTCAGGAATGACTATCTCTTCTTCTTCTCCTTCATCTTCATGAGAAAATAAGTGAGAGTAGTTCATTGTTTCTTCCACTTCATCTTCATCTTGAGGTTCCTCTAAAGGAGGCATATTTGGATCATATGGAAGCTCCTTTGTATAGTTGTAAACTGTTTTAGAAGGAGCTGCCGAAGATGGTGGAGTAGGAGATGGTGTTGATGGTGGTGATTTGGTAGTTGTTTTCGGTTGTGTGGGTGTTGGTGAAGGAGTAGGTGTAGGTTGTGGAGGTGTAGGATTAGTCGGTGGAGGTGCGGGTGTTGCATTAGGAGATGGGTTGGATGGTTTATTAGTAACGTGTGTATCTTGAGAAATATCAAGCTCATGCAGTATAGAAACCAACTCTTCCGTTTCATCTTGTTCCGGAATATTGAAAGAGTTGAAGAGGTTTCCATAGTTGAAAAACCAATCCGGACCCGTTCCTTGAGGAGGTTCCGTATACCTTAAACACTTCACTTCAAAATGCTCTTCGATCTGATTCGTTGATTTGTTGAAGACTCTTTTGTTCGGAGAGTTGACTGCATATCCAAGAAAAATCCCTTCAACAGCTTTATCACCAAACTTAGAGACCTTATCTTTTGTAATCATGATCAGGCATGGACACCCAAATGGTTCTAGGAACTGTAGATTTGGCTTACGGTTATTAAAAAGTTCATAGCACGTTTTGTTCCTTTTCTTAACCGTGAGAACTCTGTTGAGAACATAACAGGCAGTATTAACTGCCTCAGCCCAGAATATGATTGGTAACTTGGAGTCAGCTAACATAGTCCGAGCTGTCTCGATAATTGTCCTATTCTTCCTTTCTGCAACTCCATTCTGTTGTGGAGTCCTTGGAGCACTAAATTGATGCTCAATACCTCTTGTAGCACAAAACAATTCGAGAGTTGAGTTCTTGAACTCAGTTCCATTGTCACTTCGTATCCTTTTCACCTTCAAGTTGCTCAGATTTGCCAACTTGTCCAACAAATACACCAGTATCTCAGGAGTTTCCCCTTTCGTGGTCAAAAAGTAAACCCACGAAAACCTTGAGTAGTCATCAGTAACTACCAAGCAGTAAGACCGACCACCAATACTTTTCGTAGACACTGGACCGAAAAGATCCATATGCAGCAACTCCAATGGTGCATTTATGGAATTCACCTGCTTAGACTTATGGGACTTCTTACGTAACTTTCCTTTTTGGCAGGAGATACAGTCATCCGTTAGAGCAAATGACTGTTTTGGAACTCCTAGCACTAGGTCATTTTTAGTCAAGAAATTCATTTTTCGGAAATGAATGTGTCCCATTCGTCTGTGCCAAAGCAGTGAATCCTTTTCAGAAGCCTTAGACAAGAGACACGTATACTCGTTCGATGTCTCAACAGTTCTCATATTCAAAATGTAGGTGTCATCCTTTCTTGGCGCTCTCAGTAACACCCATTCTTCCGGAATGACATACCCAGGCTTCAGTATCACACACTCAGTCTTTGTGAACGCAGTTGTATAATCCTTATCACAGACCTGTGAAACACTTAGCAAGTTGTGCGTAAGCTGTTCCACGTAGTTCACATTTTCGAAACTAACATTGTCGTTAGTTAACGTTCCTCTTCCAGAAATAGTTCCCCCAGAATCTCCAGCAAAGGCAACATAACCTCCTGCATGTGGTTTAATATCCACAAGAAGAGATACATCGCCCGTCATATGTCGCGAGCAGCCGCTATCCAAATACCATTCGCTATCTTTAACGCGTTCTGACTGCTGCAACACACAAACAAAGGAGATTAGTGAGAAACGGTGACCCAAGCCTTTACAGACTTAGGTCGACCGTGGTCATCAACAATAATCACGTCAGATAGAATTTTATCTTTAAACAAATTAGAATTTTTATCTGATGTGTTATTGTTGACGACTGAAGAGTCAACATCAGACTCTTTACGTTTCCAAACTTTTGAAGATTCGGAAATGGTAATAGAAGTAATGTTGGGCTTTTGAATTGGCAAAGGTTTTTGCTCAACATTACTTGGTTGCGAAACAGGCTTGGGAGAGGTAGAGTAACGCCTAGGTGGAGATTTAGAAAAAGAGTTTTTATAAACAGATGTCCTAGGCATCTCTCTCCCATATCGCTGATTTGACAGCTTTGGACATTCACGAATTAAATGTCCTTGTTTCTTGCAGTAGAAACAAGAACGAGTCTCAACAAACGGTTGAGGCTGAGAAATTACCACAGGAGGTGGAGAAACATTTCTAGAACATGAACATTGAGTACACATCTTAGAAAATGTTTGTTTTGGTTGAGAGGTTGATGTTGATGGTTTATCATACGAAACATTTTCATGTACTGATTTTCTTTGCAAAATCTTTACAGGTGACTGTAAAGTTTGTTGTTTCGTGTTTAAAACCTTTGCTTTTCTTTTATTTGGTTGAACCTTAATTTCAGGTTCAACCTTTGAAATCACTTTTTCAGGTTTAAATGCAACCTTCTTAACCTCCGGATACTCCTGATCCGTAATGTCCTCAATCTCAACAATCTCCTCAACACTAACAGGAGATTCATTCTTTACTTCAACTTTCTCCTTATCACTAACTGGAGATTCATTCTTAACCTCAACATTTTCCTTAACACTAACAGGAGATTCATGCACTGACTTAACAAACTTTGGCAAGGGGTACTCTGGCCGCATGGTTTTCTCCTTTGCCGGTTTGTTATGTTTGATCTCTTTAGCATCTTTAGCTTTTAAACCATAGAGCTTGGACCAGTCAACTGGAATCTCTTCAAAGCCTTCCTTAACAGGCAGGGGACAACAAGTAGTAGGAGGAGGAACTGAGTTGTATCCCAATCCCTCATTCTTCTTCCCTTTAGTACCATGCTTGCTAAGGATTTCATTGAAGACAACTGTTGAGGAATTTGAACCTAAGATTTTACTCTTATAATTCTCATACTCAGCTTTTAAATCTGTAAGTTCTTTATTTAAAAGTTCAATTTCAACAAGATAGCTTTTAATGGCATCTTCTTGACTAAAAACCTTAGATTTATATTTCTGAGTATCTAACCGATGAGCCTCAAGATGATTTTCATAAAGTTTCTCATTAGCTTTTAAAAAATTATTTGAGTCGGTTAGTTTTTCATTCTTTTTCCTCAATTCAGCTGTCTCTGTCTGATATGCCTTTAAAGATTCAGTTAACTTTATGCATGAAATACAATTTAACGGTTCATCATGTACCTCATTCACAATGTGAGCCATCAGACACTGTTGGTAATGCTGGGAGACAGGCGTCCAATCTTGACTTGTAGGCTCAAAAGCAATCAGGGCATTATCAGCAATCCCTCTCTTGGTAACTTCCGTTTCTTTGGCCTTTGGAGGAGTAGATGGTGTTGTAAATCCCGATGCTGGCATTTTGGGTTTCTCGCACTCCCTGGCGAAGTGACCCAAATTTTGACAATTGTAACATCGGACCTTACTCTTGTCAAATCCAAAGCCAGTCTTTCCATCACCCTCCAAGCTTTTACGCCCTGTTCTCTGCAAAAACTTCTGAATTCTGCGGGTGATCATTGCCACATTCCAAGTCAAATCCATTTGCTCCAGGTCGTCTTCATCAAGCTGAGCATAGTCCTCCTTAGTCAATTCCAAAGTTAGATTCGGTTGAGTAACCAAATCCTTGTACGAGCTTAAGAAAGCTGTGTAGATTGCAGCTTGCTCCTGAATAGCAGGTGAGACTTGAACCTGTTGTTGATTTGAAGAAGGTCCAGTCATAAAAACCGAATGAATCCCATCAGAAGAAGAAGAATTCGATGAAGCATTTGTATTTGATACAAAGGCAACTCCAGATCCATAAGTCTTTCCAGAGTTGATCTGAACACCATACACACTAGGATTCTGAACAGCAGAACCAGACCTAGTTTCTTTCTTCTTAATCTCCATAGCGTGAGCTTGAAGATCCCCTATCAACGCATCCAAAGACATGTTTGCAAGTTCTTCATTTTCCTTTAAAAATTGAACTTTAATATCCCAAGAACTTGGCAACACATCCAGCAGCTTCTTATTTACTTCAATTGAAGGAAAAGTATAACCCCCTTCAAACGTATATATATCACATGACGTTATCTCTGATACCAGTTGTTTGTCCCTTACTTAAGATCTAGAACGAACCGAGTCAATCCAATCGATGGCGGAAACAACAATTAGATTATCAAACAATCACACGAACAATCAATACGCAATCAATATCAAACAAACGTAATATTATTGCTTATAGTCGATCAGATTACAGAGAATTTCGACAAATTGCGTTTAGGGTTTCGTCCACCCTAAAACAGAAAACACAAATCGTATTTATACAAAAACTGGCACCTGCGACGTAGCACGCTACGTCGCAGGCCCAAGCCCATGCGACGTCTGCTACGTCGCAGGCCCAATACCTGACGTCGCACCTGCGACGTAGTGCGCTACGTCGCAGGAGTCAGGAATCCTAATCTAAATACTAACTACGAGCTAGACCAACTGACAGACACTAAACATGTACTAACAAACTCCCCCGTGTCTTCAGCTTGGTCTTCAAAAATCTTCATTAAACCCAGCCCGCAGGAAACTGGCCGTCGGCATGAATTCCATTAGCTACGCAAACAGTAACAACATTGTAGAACTGCTGTGCTAATCGTCTGTTGAATTCATTCTTCTGACCAACTCGAATCCGATTATCATAGAGTTTTCTTAAATCTTTTTCATGAAAATTAATTAAACTCATCGGATCATACAGCCTAAACGTTGCTTGCTTCAAATTCCATATACCTCCAACTTCTGGCCACGGTTCAGAATCTGGAACGAAAGTAATAACCGCTTCGCCAGTCTGCGGATCAAGTTCCCATTTCACAAGTCTTCTCAGAAAATAGTAAGGAACTGATTCCAGAGGTATCTCAGTCAAACATTTAGCCGGCGAATAGTGAACTTTAACCAAAGGCTTCCTGGTGACTGGATCAATCTTTTTCTTCCACGTATACCGAGTTCCCAACGTCGGCTTCAATTTCGAATAAGTCTTCGATAATACTTCCCGACGTAGACATCTTTGAATGAACTCAGCATAGTCATTCTCGAAATGATTAATCAACTTAAGCTGAGCTAATCGATTAATCTCTCCTTTTGGCAACGTGCTCAATCTATCAAAACGCATCCTAAAATACTGAACTCCATCTTCTCTCTTTATCATAAACAGATTCCTTTGACACTTCCAGCTTTTAATAACACCGGTATAATTCCGACTAACCCGGTACACTTGACATTTCACTGGAATAGGGACTGGATTTCGTCCCTTAGGCCACCATTTCTTGTTTCTCTCTCTCTTTTCTTCAGCAGTTAGTTTCTTTGCTGCTGAGTCCGGTGCCTGTGTCTCTGAAACTGGAGTTGTAGCAGAATTTGATTCTCCATGTTGCGCTTTATCAGGACTCTCGTCTTCACTTGAATCAGATTCAATAATTGGTGCATCATCATAAGTTTCCCCAGATTGTGCATCAGCATACATTTCATCTGCATCCAACTGTTCCTCTTCAATCGAGACATCCTCGTTCATCTCAAACACATTCTCTGTTTCTTCCTCAGAGCCAACTCCACTGGCCATCCTTTGAATAAATGATAAGTCAGCAAATGAGTAATCAACTGCCAGTGGTCTCGGTTGCCCTGGAATATCATCAACAGAAAAGTAATCCAAAAGAGAAATATTTTCATTAATATTTTCAATTACAGGGTTGGGATTTACAGACGCAGGTTCACTTGACTCTAAAGTGGGTTTCCCAGACCCAGACTCCCCCGAGGCAAGTAACCTGCCTTCCAAAACATGAACCCTATTCTTCGTTTCCTCAAGCTCTTTAGATTGAACCTCGATCAAAGCAGCTTGTTCAGCAATCTTCTCATCCTGAGCCTCCAGCTTTTGCTTCATCAGCTGCATATCTTCCATGATCTTTTGCATGAAAGCTGGAGTCGGTTGAATCTCAAAAACATCCTGTTGCTGTGGATTGACTGGAGCTCGTGTCGACGAAGAGCGACGAACACGACGAGGCGGTCGATAAGTCTCATCAGCAGGATCATCACCATCACGTGTACGCTTTCCCGTATCTCGTGGAGGCACATACTTGCGTCCTTGTCTGATCCGACGCTGAATACGTAGATATCTAAATGAATCTGAGAGCCTGATACGTTCCATTTCAGATGGATGTGGAACAGTACCATCAGAATGCTCAGGCGTCAGACCCCCATCCTGAGGACCTGCATTGGCCGGTTCTTCAGAATCAGAACTCTCAACCGTATCATGCGATGCTGGATTGTCCGAATCCACATGCCCGAACTGCTCAATATTCTCCAAAATAGCATCCACGTTCTCCCCCGCAGCTTGAGCAGGTATGTTCTCCCCCGCAGCTTGAACTGGAATGTTCACAAACGGTTGCTGCGGTTGCTGAGGTGCTAGAACATCCATATACTGAGGATCTGGGGGCGGTACATAATTCTCATCAATAATAGCACCGAATAAAGGAACATCCGTTGCTGCCGCAACCCCTTTCTCAAAACTTGCACAAATAGTGAAAATCCGACTCATCATCGGTGAAATCTTTAATAGCTGATCGGGATCACCCTGTGCCTGAAGATCTGGATGATGACGATTAATGTGCAACTGAACAAAACGTGGATATAAAATCCATTTCTGATCCCCAGCGTTCGCATTATCAACCATAGCCTTGAAGATAAATCCTGAGAAGTTGAACGGCTTGTTGTATACCAACGCTAACATAGCAGAAGCCAGACTTCGGCTCATACCATCCGTTCCACCTTTCCTATTCCCCAAACAAACGATAATCACGTGCATCAGATATCTCCAAACACGCGTGAGATTCGCTTTCCTGTACTGATCGGAGGGAATTCCTGGATATCCTATTCGTTGCATAGCTCCAGTAACAAAAATATGATCAAAACCGATAGGCATATCAGGCTGATCGTTGAGCTGTAAAAGTTCCCGAATGCTCTGTTCTGTAATAGTGATCTCCGTACCTAGAACGGTAGAGACCAATCGTCTAACGTCGTTTTCAGTAACGACAGTTGCGTTCCTCCAAAATGGGTTGATCAGATTTCCAAAAACCACCGTGGTATCAGAAATGACGTGAGATACCCTAGAACGTCTCAAAAATGCAATCATCTGACGATACGGTGCAGCTTTGTCAGAAGTGTCAACCAGATAAGCAGTCGTATTGTGACGAGCTTCAAAAGTCAAAGCCATATCTGCAAAAACCGAAACATAGTGCAACTCGAAAAGGGTTAGCAAAAAATTTGACATTTTTTGGAAAAAAAAAAAAACCTTTTTCAAAATCCCTGGAAATAGCGACGTAGCACCGTACGTCGCATGAACACTGAGCGACGTAGAACTGTACGTCGCCTAAAATCAAAAGAAATTGAAAAGCGACGTAAGCCCGTACGTCGCATAAAAATCGAGCGACGTAAAGGGGGACGTCGCATTTTGCAATTTATTGTGAATTTAATCACATTAATTAAAATAGCGACGTAGAGTGCTACGTCGCATCGGACGTCGCATAAAAGACGACGTAGGGAAGGGCGACGTAGGAATTAATTAATTGATAATTAGTGCGACGTAGGCGACTACGTCGCATCGTACGTCGCACTGACGAACATTCATCCCCAACCCAGAAAACCTAATTGTCAAATTTAGGGGTTTTCAAAATTGATCACACAATAAGGTGCGCCCTACGATGGTGATGGCGAAAACATAAGTTATAACCATTTTAACATCCAATTGACCATCGAATTCAAACCAAAACCAAAACCCTATTAACCCGTAACATGTATATAGCAATTAAACATATAATACACGGTGAAAACAGGTAAATATGGTACCTAAGTGTGCGGAATAACGAGTATATGAAAACTACGTGAGTGAATCGAAACGAAAACAGCTACAAATCACGAAAAAACTCGAAGAATTGCTACGTCGCAAATCGCCGGTTGGTACGTCGCAGGCTACGTCGCACTTGAATAGTGAATACTGTGACGAGGAACGTCGCAGTGGATACTATTTAAAGTATAACCCTATGTGCGACGTAGGCTGGGACGTCGCAGGCGACGTAGAGCCGAACGTCGCAGGCGACGTAGAGCCGGACGTCGCATAAAACAGTTGAGATCCAAATTGAATTTTTAAACCGTGTACTCGTTATTTTAGCAAATAAAATCAAATAACTCGTGACTTGGGAAAATAACATAGAATAAAATAAAATAAGATAAAATAACTAAACTATAAATTTTTTTTTTTTGGTATTTTCTTTAATTTTACAAAAAATAGAAATAATAACACTCTATTTTTGGTGACAGAGTTGTTTTGTCTGCTTAGGGATCATATCGGAATAACATGCATTTATTAGGAATAGTAAGTGTTATTTCGATCATCAGTATATTTGTCCACTTTAAATTTACTTGGCACATTTAAAACACCTTTTATAAAAATTATTTCAAGACAATTATTGGTATTGTTTGTCCACCTAAACATGTTACATCCGTATTTGTGAGCTAACCTTTATTGTTAGAATGAATATTAATTTTTTTTGTGAAACCTATTATATGATATACTGATAAACTTTAGTAAAACAAACACTGCATATTCATACAAGGTAGAGATTACAAGACCAAGTTTATCTCGGTTTTCTCGTAACATACACTTGATATTTATATTTAGGCATACATCAAACTGACTATGAAGATACTAGTGGCCCCAGATCTGTACTTAGTACAACAGAGGGTCCCTTAGTATGAACATAACAAGTTTGAGACTATTTGCATAACTAATAGTTTCAGGTCTGTACGTGAGTACAACAATAGTCACCATTAGTTAGGCGAATAATCATATTATTACTATATGCCCATTTTACATTTACATAATTATGACAGTGTATGATAGTACTTCCATTTATCAATTAAGACTTATGTCATACATCATATAACATTTTTCACAAAGTAATAGACAAGTGTTATCATTACTTCTTACTCACTCACAAACCGGTGTGTAGCATGCCTACCAATACATCGTATGATGAATATAATTTAAATAAAAACTGTTTTAAGTGTGTCAGATAAACCTACTGACACATCCAAGATAAACCTTAAAATTCCATTTTGTGCATGTCACCCGATGTACTATCATATCCCAAGTTGTTTACAGACACAACTTCAACGTCTATTTTAAAAATGTAGCAACCTTGCGTTTTCTTTAATACTAATGAGCATAAAGAGTGGCTGTTGCGAAATTTTTTTTTTTTTTTTTTTTTTTTTTTTTTTTTAAATTGAATTTAAAAATCTAAAAAAAATCCAAGTCACAAATCATTTCTTTGACTGAAAGAACCTTAAACCTATTAGATTGACCAGTTCAATGAAACGTGATCGCAAAAAGGCTTTTGTGAAAAGGTCCGCACACTGCTTAAGGGTCTCTATATGTACAACATCTATAAGGTGTTTCTCAAAGCAATCCCGTATAAAGTGGAACCTAAGTTCAATATGTTTGGTCTTAGAGTGCTGTACGGGATTGTGAGTTATGGATATAGCAGCTGTATTATCAATATAAATAGGAGTCATAGAGAGATTGAACCCGTAATCACGCAGTTGATGCTGAATCCAGAGAACCTGAGAACAGCAACTTGCAGCAGCAACATACTCGGCTTCAGCTGTGGAAATAGCAACCGCAGTCTGCTTTTTGCACTGCCAAGAAACTAAGCGCGATCCAAGGAACTGACATCCTCCAGTAGTTGACTTCATATCTATCTTGCAGCCACCAAGATCCGAATCCGAATAGGCAGTTAACTCAAAGTTTTTCTCGTTTGAATACCATAGACCCAGAGATGGCCTAAAAGCGAGATATCCAAAAATGCGTTTTACTGCCTTCATATGAGACACCTTCGGATTTGCTTGAAATCGTGAGCAGAGAGAAACGGCAAACACGATATCTGGTCTTGAGGCAGTCAGGTACATGAGAGAGCCTATCATTGATCGATAGTCTTTCTCCTTGCAGTCTTCATCGTCCTCATTAGATCCAAGATTGTGTCTTGCTTCAATTGGAGTGCCGTAGTGTTTACAGTTGAGCAATTCATACCGTTTTAACATGTCAATGACATATTTTGACTGATGGATATAAATTCCATTGTCAGATTGCTCAACCTGTAGTCCCAGAAAGAACGTGAGTTCCCCCATAGCACTCATTTCAAACTCAGATTTCATCAATCTTTCAAAATCCTTGCACAACTGATCATTAGTTGATCCAAAGATTATGTCGTCCACATAGACCTGCACAAGTAACAAATCCGCTCCTTCCCTTTTGATGAAAAGCGTGCTATCAATCTGTCCTCTATCAAAACCATTCTTCAGTAAGTACGTGGCAAGTCGCTCATACCAAAGTCGAGGAGATTGATGAAGACCATACAAAGCTTTCTTCAGCTTGCAAACATGATTAGGATGCTTTGGGTCTTCAAAACCGGGAGGCTGACGCACATAGATCACTGCGTCAACATCTCCATATAGAAAAGCACACTTCACGTCAAGTTGATACACTCGGAATCCTTTGAAAGAAGCATAAGCTAGAAAGATCCGAATTGATTCCAAACGAGCAACAGGAGCGAAAACTTCATCATAGTCAATACCCTCTAGTTGACTATATCCTTGAACTACCAGACGGGCTTTGTTTCGAATAACAGCCCCACGATCATCCATTTTGTTACGGAAAACCCAACGAGTACCCGTCAAGTGAGCACCCTTGGGTAGAGGAACAATTTCCCAAACATTCATCTTGTTTATTTGCTGTAGTTCCTCCTGCATAGCCTCGACCCAAGATGGATCCTTTAAGGCTTGATCAACCTTTTTCGGTTCAATTTGAGACAAATGACATGAATCAATATGAGCAATAAGTCCCAAAAGCTGCTGAGCTGAAGTCTGCTTTGTTTGCTGTCGTGTTTGAACAGATGCATGAGGATCACCAATGATATCATCAATGGGGTGATCCTTATGTATACGTGTTTCTGGTATGGCACCTGGCACAAGATCCACACCTAGATTGTTCAAATCTCCCTCAGTTTCGGGAGTAGCAGCAGACTCAGGAATGACTATCTCTTCTTCTTCTCCTTCATCTTCATGAGAAAATAAGTGAGAGTAGTTCATTGTTTCTTCCACTTCATCTTCATCTTGAGGTTCCTCTAAAGGAGGCATATTTGGATCATATGGAAGCTCCTTTGTATAGTTGTAAACTGTTTTAGAAGGAGCTGCCGAAGATGGTGGAGTAGGAGATGGTGTTGATGGTGGTGATTTGGTAGTTGTTTTCGGTTGTGTGGGTGTTGGTGAAGGAGTAGGTGTAGGTTGTGGAGGTGTAGGATTAGTCGGTGGAGGTGCGGGTGTTGCATTAGGAGATGGGTTGGATGGTTTATTAGTAACGTGTGTATCTTGAGAAATATCAAGCTCATGCAGTATAGAAACCAACTCTTCCGTTTCATCTTGTTCCGGAATATTGAAAGAGTTGAAGAGGTTTCCATAGTTGAAAAACCAATCCGGACCCGTTCCTTGAGGAGGTTCCGTATACCTTAAACACTTCACTTCAAAATGCTCTTCGATCTGATTCGTTGATTTGTTGAAGACTCTTTTGTTCGGAGAGTTGACTGCATATCCAAGAAAAATCCCTTCAACAGCTTTATCACCAAACTTAGAGACCTTATCTTTTGTAATCATGATCAGGCATGGACACCCAAATGGTTCTAGGAACTGTAGATTTGGCTTACGGTTATTAAAAAGTTCATAGCACGTTTTGTTCCTTTTCTTAACCGTGAGAACTCTGTTGAGAACATAACAGGCAGTATTAACTGCCTCAGCCCAGAATATGATTGGTAACTTGGAGTCAGCTAACATAGTCCGAGCTGTCTCGATAATTGTCCTATTCTTCCTTTCTGCAACTCCATTCTGTTGTGGAGTCCTTGGAGCACTAAGTTGATGCTCAATACCTCTTGTAGCACAAAACAATTCGAGAGTTGAGTTCTTGAACTCAGTTCCATTGTCACTTCGTATCCTTTTCACCTTCAAGTTGCTCAGATTTGCCAACTTGTCCAACAAATACACCAGTATCTCAGGAGTTTCCCCTTTCGTGGTCAAAAAGTAAACCCACGAAAACCTTGAGTAGTCATCAGTAACTACCAAGCAGTAAGACCGACCACCAATACTTTTCGTAGACACTGGACCGAAAAGATCCATATGCAGCAACTCCAATGGTGCATTTATGGAATTCACCTGCTTAGACTTATGGGACTTCTTACGTAACTTTCCTTTTTGGCAGGAGATACAGTCATCCGTTAGAGCAAATGACTGTTTTGGAACTCCTAGCACTAGGTCATTTTTAGTCAAGAAATTCATTTTTCGGAAATGAATGTGTCCCATTCGTCTGTGCCAAAGCAGTGAATCCTTTTCAGAAGCCTTAGACAAGAGACACGTATACTCGTTCGATGTCTCAACAGTTCTCATATTCAAAATGTAGGTGTCATCCTTTCTTGGCGCTCTCAGTAACACCCATTCTTCCGGAATGACATACCCAGGCTTCAGTATCACACACTCAGTCTTTGTGAACGCAGTTGTATAATCCTTATCACAGACCTGTGAAACACTTAGCAAGTTGTGCGTAAGCTGTTCCACGTAGTTCACATTTTCGAAACTAACATTGCCGTTAGTTAACGTTCCTCTTCCAGAAATAGTTCCCCCAGAATCTCCAGCAAAGGCAACATAACCTCCTGCATGTGGTTTAATATCCACAAGAAGAGATACATCGCCCGTCATATGTCGCGAGCAGCCGCTATCCAAATACCATTCGCTATCTTTAACGCGTTCTGACTGCTGCAACACACAAACAAAGGAGATTAGTGAGAAACGGTGACCCAAGCCTTTACAGACTTAGGTCGACCGTGGTCATCAACAATAATCACGTCAGATAGAATTTTATCTTTAAACAAATTAGAATTTTTATCTGATGTGTTATTGTTGACGACTGAAGAGTCAACATCAGACTCTTTACGTTTCCAAACTTTTGAAGATTCGGAAATGGTAATAGAAGTAATGTTGGGCTTTTGAATTGGCAAAGGTTTTTGCTCAACATTACTTGGTTGCGAAACAGGCTTGGGAGAGGTAGAGTAACGCCTAGGTGGAGATTTAGAAAAAGAGTTTTTATAAACAGATGTCCTAGGCATCTCTCTCCCATATCGCTGATTTGACAGCTTTGGACATTCACGAATTAAATGTCCTTGTTTCTTGCAGTAGAAACAAGAACGAGTCTCAACAAACGGTTGAGGCTGAGAAATTACCACAGGAGGTGGAGAAACATTTCTAGAACATGAACATTGAGTACACATCTTAGAAAATGTTTGTTTTGGTTGAGAGGTTGATGTTGATGGTTTATCATACGAAACATTTTCATGTACTGATTTTCTTTGCAAAATCTTTACAGGTGACTGTAAAGTTTGTTGTTTCGTGTTTAAAACCTTTGCTTTTCTTTTATTTGGTTGAACCTTAATTTCAGGTTCAACCTTTGAAATCACTTTTTCAGGTTTAAATGCAACCTTCTTAACCTCCGGATACTCCTGATCCGTAATGTCCTCAATCTCAACAATCTCCTCAACACTAACAGGAGATTCATTCTTTACTTCAACTTTCTCCTTATCACTAACTGGAGATTCATTCTTAACCTCAACATTTTCCTTAACACTAACAGGAGATTCATGCACTGACTTAACAAACTTTGGCAAGGGGTACTCTGGCCGCATGGTTTTCTCCTTTGCCGGTTTGTTATGTTTGATCTCTTTAGCATCTTTAGCTTTTAAACCATAGAGCTTGGACCAGTCAACTGGAATCTCTTCAAAGCCTTCCTTAACAGGCAGGGGACAACAAGTAGTAGGAGGAGGAACTGAGTTGTATCCCAATCCCTCATTCTTCTTCCCTTTAGTACCATGCTTGCTAAGGATTTCATTGAAGACAACTGTTGAGGAATTTGAACCTAAGATTTTACTCTTATAATTCTCATACTCAGCTTTTAAATCTGTAAGTTCTTTATTTAAAAGTTCAATTTCAACAAGATAGCTTTTAATGGCATCTTCTTGACTAAAAACCTTAGATTTATATTTCTGAGTATCTAACCGATGAGCCTCAAGATGATTTTCATAAAGTTTCTCATTAGCTTTTAAAAAATTATTTGAGTCGGTTAGTTTTTCATTCTTTTTCCTCAATTCAGCTGTCTCTGTCTGATATGCCTTTAAAGATTCAGTTAACTTTATGCATGAAATACAATTTAACGGTTCATCATGTACCTCATTCACAATGTGAGCCATCAGACACTGTTGGTAATGCTGGGAGACAGGCGTCCAATCTTGACTTGTAGGCTCAAAAGCAATCAGGGCATTATCAGCAATCCCTCTCTTGGTAACTTCCGTTTCTTTGGCCTTTGGAGGAGTAGATGGTGTTGTAAATCCCGATGCTGGCATTTTGGGTTTCTCGCACTCCCTGGCGAAGTGACCCAAATTTTGACAATTGTAACATCGGACCTTACTCTTGTCAAATCCAAAGCCAGTCTTTCCATCACCCTCCAAGCTTTTACGCCCTGTTCTCTGCAAAAACTTCTGAATTCTGCGGGTGATCATTGCCACATTCCAAGTCAAATCCATTTGCTCCAGGTCGTCTTCATCAAGCTGAGCATAGTCCTCCTTAGTCAATTCCAAAGTTAGATTCGGTTGAGTAACCAAATCCTTGTACGAGCTTAAGAAAGCTGTGTAGATTGCAGCTTGCTCCTGAATAGCAGGTGAGACTTGAACCTGTTGTTGATTTGAAGAAGGTCCAGTCATAAAAACCGAATGAATCCCATCAGAAGAAGAAGAATTCGATGAAGCATTTGTATTTGATACAAAGGTAACTCCAGATCCATAAGTCTTTCCAGAGTTGATCTGAACACCATACACACTAGGATTCTGAACAGCAGAACCAGACCTAGTTTCTTTCTTCTTAATCTCCATAGCGTGAGCTTGAAGATCCCCTATCAACGCATCCAAAGACATGTTTGCAAGTTCTTCATTTTCCTTTAAAAATTGAACTTTAATATCCCAAGAACTTGGCAACACATCCAGCAGCTTCTTATTTACTTCAATTGAAGGAAAAGTATAACCCCCTTCAAACAACTCACCAACTAACCGTGAGTACCTAGTAAATAAAGAAGTCGTGTCTTCATCAGGAAGGATGTCAAAGATATCGTACTGTTTCTTAATCAGTTCGAGCTTTGCTTCCTTGTACTTATCATTCCCTCCACAACGAGTTTCAATAGCCTTCCACAAATCAAAGGCTGTTTCATGAGTTCTGAAAAGCCATAGCACATCCTTCGTTAAACACATTTTAATCATTGAGAAAGATTTTCTTTCAGTATCAAAATCTTTCTTTTCCTCGGGAGACATGGCTTTATAGGGCTTAGCAGGACGAATACCCCGGTATTCTCCTTCAGCTAATGGAGCTACATAACGCTCACGTAATGGTCCCCATAATTCTGGACAATGGAAATCAATATATTGCTCAACTCGGTCTCTCCAGTACACGTAATCCATGTCCGCAGTAAAAAGTGGAGGTTTATTACTTGAACCTATGTCATTGCTTTGTTTAATCATCTCCCGAAGTCCTCTAATATCCTCTTTATCAGCTGCCATTTTAAATACTTAATCGAAAAATCAAACTTCTGATCTTAGCGACGTAGAGGGGTACGTCGCACAAAGAATATGCGACGTAGATGGGTACGTCGCAAAAAGGATATGCGACGTAGATGGGTACGTCGCAAAAAGCAAATGATTCAATTAAGAATCAGAAAGTGCGACGTAGAGTGGTACGTCGCAGAATCAGGCTACGTCGCAACGCAGCGTCGCAAAAGACTAATTAAAGTCAAAATAGCGACGTAGAGAGGTACGTCGCAACGGTACGTCGCACGAACTAATTAAAGTTCAAAAAACACTACGTCGCACGCGACGTCGCAGCTTACGTCGCTTTGCTACGTCGCAAAACGTGCTGAGCAGCGGCCAAAAACCCTAAAAACGAATTTTTAACCCTAAAATCAAAACCACGAATGTCGAACGACTGAAACCTTCAAGAATCCCAATAATACTGATCGAAAACCTGTAAAAACACAAAACAAACGTAATAAACACGAAAACTCACGAATATCACGTTCTTTTATATCCCAAACTCGATCCAAATCGCCAAAACGAGCACTTTCTGGCTCTGATACCAGTTGTTTGTCCCTTACTTAAGATCTAGAACGAACCGAGTCAATCCAATCGATGGCGGAAACAACAATTAGATTATCAAACAATCACACGAACAATCAATACGCAATCAATATCAAACAAACGTAATATTATTGCTTATAGTCGATCAGATTACAGAGAATTTCGACAAATTGCGTTTAGGGTTTCGTCAACCCTAAAACAGAAAACACAAATCGTATTTATACAAAAACTGGCACCTGCGACGTAGCACGCTACGTCGCAGGCCCAAGCCCATGCGACGTCTGCTACGTCGCAGGCCCAATACCTGACGTCGCACCTGCGACGTAGTGCGCTACGTCGCAGGAGTCAGGAATCCTAATCTAAATACTAACTACGAGCTAGACCAACTGACAGACACTAAACATGTACTAACAAACTCCCCCGTGTCTTCAGCTTGGTCTTCAAAAATCTTCATTAAACCCAGCCCGCAGGAAACTGGCCGTCGGCATGAATTCCATTAGCTACGCAAACAGTAACAACATTGTAGAACTGCTGTGCTAATCGTCTGTTGAATTCATTCTTCTGACCAACTCGAATCCGATTATCATAGAGTTTTCTTAAATCTTTTTCATGAAAATTAATTAAACTCATCGGATCATACAGCCTAAACGTTGCTTGCTTCAAATTCCATATACCTCCAACTTCTGGCCACGGTTCAGAATCTGGAACGAAAGTAATAACCGCTTCGCCAGTCTGCGGATCAAGTTCCCATTTCACAAGTCTTCTCAGAAAATAGTAAGGAACTGATTCCAGAGGTATCTCAGTCAAACATTTAGCCGGCGAATAGTGAACTTTAACCAAAGGCTTCCTGGTGACTGGATCAATCTTTTTCTTCCACGTATACCGAGTTCCCAACGTCGGCTTCAATTTCGAATAAGTCTTCGATAATACTTCCCGACGTAGACATCTTTGAATGAACTCAGCATAGTCATTCTCGAAATGATTAATCAACTTAAGCTGAGCTAATCGATTAATCTCTCCTTTTGGCAACGTGCTCAATCTATCAAAACGCATCCTAAAATACTGAACTCCATCTTCTCTCTTTATCATAAACAGATTCCTTTGACACTTCCAGCTTTTAATAACACCGGTATAATTCCGACTAACCCGGTACACTTGACATTTCACTGGAATAGGGACTGGATTTCGTCCCTTAGGCCACCATTTCTTGTTTCTCTCTCTCTTTTCTTCAGCAGTTAGTTTCTTTGCTGCTGAGTCCGGTGCCTGTGTCTCTGAAACTGGAGTTGCAGCAGAATTTGATTCTCCATGTTGCGCTTTATCAGGACTCTCGTCTTCACTTGAATCAGATTCAATAATTGGTGCATCATCATAAGTTTCCCCAGATTGTGCATCAGCATACATTTCATCTGCATCCAACTGTTCCTCTTCAATCGAGACATCCTCGTTCATCTCAAACACATTCTCTGTTTCTTCCTCAGAGCCAACTCCACTGGCCATCCTTTGAATAAATGATAAGTCAGCAAATGAGTAATCAACTGCCAGTGGTCTCGGTTGCCCTGGAATATCATCAACAGAAAAGTAATCCAAAAGAGAAATATTTTCATTAATATTTTCAATTACAGGGTTGGGATTTACAGACGCAGGTTCACTTGACTCTAAAGTGGGTTTCCCAGACCCAGACTCCCCCGAGGCAAGTAACCTGCCTTCCAAAACATGAACCCTATTCTTCGTTTCCTCAAGCTCTTTAGATTGAACCTCGATCAAAGCAGCTTGTTCAGCAATCTTCTCATCCTGAGCCTCCAGCTTTTGCTTCATCAGCTGCATATCTTCCATGATCTTTTGCATGAAAGCTGGAGTCGGTTGAATCTCAAAAACATCCTGTTGCTGTGGATTGACTGGAGCTCGTGTCGACGAAGAGCGACGAACACGACGAGGCGGTCGATAAGTCTCATCAGCAGGATCATCACCATCACGTGTACGCTTTCCCGTATCTCGTGGAGGCACATACTTGCGTCCTTGTCTGATCCGACGCTGAATACGTAGATATCTAAATGAATCTGAGAGCCTGATACGTTCCATTTCAGATGGATGTGGAACAGTACCATCAGAATGCTCAGGCGTCAGACCCCCATCCTGAGGACCTGCATTGGCCGGTTCTTCAGAATCAGAACTCTCAACCGTATCATGCGATGCTGGATTGTCCGAATCCACATGCCCGAACTGCTCAATATTCTCCAAAATAGCATCCACGTTCTCCCCCGCAGCTTGAGCAGGTATGTTCTCCCCCGCAGCTTGAACTGGAATGTTCACAAACGGTTGCTGCGGTTGCTGAGGTGCTAGAACATCCATATACTGAGGATCTGGGGGCGGTACATAATTCTCATCAATAATAGCACCGAATAAAGGAACATCCGTTGCTGCCGCAACCCCTTTCTCAAAACTTGCACAAATAGTGAAAATCCGACTCATCATCGGTGAAATCTTTAATAGCTGATCGGGATCACCCTGTGCCTGAAGATCTGGATGATGACGATTAATGTGCAACTGAACAAAACGTGGATATAAAATCCATTTCTGATCCCCAGCGTTCGCATTATCAACCATAGCCTTGAAGATAAATCCTGAGAAGTTGAACGGCTTGTTGTATACCAACGCTAACATAGCAGAAGCCAGACTTCGGCTCATACCATCCGTTCCACCTTTCCTATTCCCCAAACAAACGATAATCACGTGCATCAGATATCTCCAAACACGCGTGAGATTCGCTTTCCTGTACTGATCGGAGGGAATTCCTGGATATCCTATTCGTTGCATAGCTCCAGTAACAAAAATATGATCAAAACCGATAGGCATATCAGGCTGATCGTTGAGCTGTAAAAGTTCCCGAATGCTCTGTTCTGTAATAGTGATCTCCGTACCTAGAACGGTAGAGACCAATCGTCTAACGTCGTTTTCAGTAACGACAGTTGCGTTCCTCCAAAATGGGTTGATCAGATTTCCAAAAACCACCGTGGTATCAGAAATGACGTGAGATACCCTAGAACGTCTCAAAAATGCAATCATCTGACGATACGGTGCAGCTTTGTCAGAAGTGTCAACCAGATAAGCAGTCGTATTGTGACGAGCTTCAAAAGTCAAAGCCATATCTGCAAAAACCGAAACATAGTGCAACTCGAAAAGGGTTAGCAAAAAATTTGACATTTTTTGGAAAAAAAAAAACCTTTTTCAAAATCCCTGGAAATAGCGACGTAGCACCGTACGTCGCATGAACACTGAGCGACGTAGAACTGTACGTCGCCTAAAATCAAAAGAAATTGAAAAGCGACGTAAGCCCGTACGTCGCATAAAAATCGAGCGACGTAAAGGGGGACGTCGCATTTTGCAATTTATTGTGAATTTAATCACATTAATTAAAATAGCGACGTAGAGTGCTACGTCGCATCGGACGTCGCATAAAAGACGACGTAGGGAAGGGCGACGTAGGAATTAATTAATTGATAATTAGTGCGACGTAGGCGACTACGTCGCATCGTACGTCGCACTGACGAACATTCATCCCCAACCCAGAAAACCTAATTGTCAAATTTAGGGGTTTTCAAAATTGATCACACAATAAGGTGTGCCCTACGATGGTGATGGCGAAAACATAAGTTATAACCATTTTAACATCCAATTGACCATCGAATTCAAACCAAAACCAAAACCCTATTAACCCGTAACATGTATATAGCAATTAAACATATAATACACGGTGAAAACAGGTAAATATGGTACCTAAGTGTGCGGAATAACGAGTATATGAAAACTACGTGAGTGAATCGAAACGAAAACAGCTACAAATCACGAAAAAACTCGAAGAATTGCTACGTCGCAAATCGCCGGTTGGTACGTCGCAGGCTACGTCGCACTTGAATAGTGAATACTGTGACGAGGAACGTCGCAGTGGATACTATTTAAAGTATAACCCTATGTGCGACGTAGGCTGGGACGTCGCAGGCGACGTAGAGCCGAACGTCGCAGGCGACGTAGAGCCGGACGTCGCATAAAACAGTTGAGATCCAAATTGAATTTTTAAACCGTGTACTCGTTATTTTAGCAAATAAAATCAAATAACTCGTGACTTGGGAAAATAACATAGAATAAAATAAAATAAGATAAAATAACTAAACTATAAAATTTTTTTTTTTGGTATTTTCTTTAATTTTACAAAAAATAGAAATAACTAACACTCTATTTTTGGTGACAGAGTTGTTTTGTCTGCTTAGGGATCATATCGGAATAACATGCATTTATTAGGAATAGTAAGTGTTATTTCGATCATCAGTATATTTGTCCACTTTAAATTTACTTGGCACATTTAAAACACCTTTTATAAAAATTATTTCAAGACAATTATTGGTATTGTTTGTCCACCTAAACATGTTACATCCGTATTTGTGAGCTAACCTTTATTGTTAGAATGAATATTAATTTTTTTGTGAAACCTATTATATGATATACTGATAAACTTTAGTAAAACAAACACTGCATATTCATACAAGGTAGAGATTACAAGACCAAGTTTATCTCGGTTTTCTCGTAACATACACTTGATATTTATATTTAGGCATACATCAAACTGACTATGAAGATACTAGTGGCCCCAGATCTGTACTTAGTACAACAGAGGGTCCCTTAGTATGAACATAACAAGTTTGAGACTATTTGCATAACTAATAGTTTCAGGTCTGTACGTGAGTACAACAATAGTCACCATTAGTTAGGCGAATAATCATATTATTACTATATGCCCATTTTACATTTACATAATTATGACAGTGTATGATAGTACTTCCATTTATCAATTAAGACTTATGTCATACATCATATAACATTTTTCACAAAGTAATAGACAAGTGTTATCATTACTTCTTACTCACTCACAAACCGGTGTGTAGCATGCCTACCAATACATCGTATGATGAATATAATTTAAATAAAAACTGTTTTAAGTGTGTCAGATAAACCTACTGACACATCCAAGATAAACCTTAAAATTCCATTTTGTGCATGTCACCCGATGTACTATCATATCCCAAGTTGTTTACAGACACAACTTCAACGTCTATTTTAAAAATGTAGCAACCTTGCGTTTTCTTTAATACTAATGAGCATAAAGAGTGGCTGTTGCGAAATTTATTTTTTTATTTTTTTTTATTTTTTTTTTTTTTTTTTTTTTAAATTGAATTTAAAAATCTAAAAAAAATCCAAGTCACAAATCATTTCTTTGACTGAAAGAACCTTAAACCTATTAGATTGACCAGTTCAATGAAACGTGATCGCAAAAAGGCTTTTGTGAAAAGGTCCGCACACTGCTTAAGGGTCTCTATATGTACAACATCTATAAGGTGTTTCTCAAAGCAATCCCGTATAAAGTGGAACCTAAGTTCAATATGTTTGGTCTTAGAGTGCTGTACGGGATTGTGAGTTATGGATATAGCAGCTGTATTATCAATATAAATAGGAGTCATAGAGAGATTGAACCCGTAATCACGCAGTTGATGCTGAATCCAGAGAACCTGAGAACAGCAACTTGCAGCAGCAACATACTCGGCTTCAGCTGTGGAAATAGCAACCGCAGTCTGCTTTTTGCACTGCCAAGAAACTAAGCGCGATCCAAGGAACTGACATCCTCCAGTAGTTGACTTCATATCTATCTTGCAGCCACCAAGATCCGAATCCGAATAGGCAGTTAACTCAAAGTTTTTCTCGTTTGAATACCATAGACCCAGAGATGGCCTAAAAGCGAGATATCCAAAAATGCGTTTTACTGCCTTCATATGAGACACCTTCGGATTTGCTTGAAATCGTGAGCAGAGAGAAACGGCAAACACGATATCTGGTCTTGAGGCAGTCAGGTACATGAGAGAGCCTATCATTGATCGATAGTCTTTCTCCTTGCAGTCTTCATCGTCCTCATTAGATCCAAGATTGTGTCTTGCTTCAATTGGAGTGCCGTAGTGTTTACAGTTGAGCAATTCATACCGTTTTAACATGTCAATGACATATTTTGACTGATGGATATAAATTCCATTGTCAGATTGCTCAACCTGTAGTCCCAGAAAGAACGTGAGTTCCCCCATAGCACTCATTTCAAACTCAGATTTCATCAATCTTTCAAAATCCTTGCACAACTGATCATTAGTTGATCCAAAGATTATGTCGTCCACATAGACCTGCACAAGTAACAAATCCGCTCCTTCCCTTTTGATGAAAAGCGTGCTATCAATCTGTCCTCTATCAAAACCATTCTTCAGTAAGTACGTGGCAAGTCGCTCATACCAAAGTCGAGGAGATTGATGAAGACCATACAAAGCTTTCTTCAGCTTGCAAACATGATTAGGATGCTTTGGGTCTTCAAAACCGGGAGGCTGACGCACATAGATCACTGCGTCAACATCTCCATATAGAAAAGCACACTTCACGTCAAGTTGATACACTCGGAATCCTTTGAAAGAAGCATAAGCTAGAAAGATCCGAATTGATTCCAAACGAGCAACAGGAGCGAAAACTTCATCATAGTCAATACCCTCTAGTTGACTATATCCTTGAACTACCAGACGGGCTTTGTTTCGAATAACAGCCCCACGATCATCCATTTTGTTACGGAAAACCCAACGAGTACCCGTCAAGTGAGCACCCTTGGGTAGAGGAACAATTTCCCAAACATTCATCTTGTTTATTTGCTGTAGTTCCTCCTGCATAGCCTCGACCCAAGATGGATCCTTTAAGGCTTGATCAACCTTTTTCGGTTCAATTTGAGACAAATGACATGAATCAATATGAGCAATAAGTCCCAAAAGCTGCTGAGCTGAAGTCTGCTTTGTTTGCTGTCGTGTTTGAACAGATGCATGAGGATCACCAATGATATCATCAATGGGGTGATCCTTATGTATACGTGTTTCTGGTATGGCACCTGGCACAAGATCCACACCTAGATTGTTCAAATCTCCCTCAGTTTCGGGAGTAGCAGCAGACTCAGGAATGACTATCTCTTCTTCTTCTCCTTCATCTTCATGAGAAAATAAGTGAGAGTAGTTCATTGTTTCTTCCACTTCATCTTCATCTTGAGGTTCCTCTAAAGGAGGCATATTTGGATCATATGGAAGCTCCTTTGTATAGTTGTAAACTGTTTTAGAAGGAGCTGCCGAAGATGGAGATCACTATTTAATCTATCAAGCCTGGGTATGTCATAGAAATAACTAACACTCTATTTTTGGTGACAGAGTTGTTTTGTCTGCTTAGGGATCATATCGGAATAACATGCATTTATTAGGAATAGTAAGTGTTATTTCGATCATCAGTATATTTGTCCACTTTAAATTTACTTGACACACTTAAAACAGTTTTTATTTAAATTATATTCATCATACGATGTATTGGTAGGCATGCTACACACCGGTTTGTGAGTGAGTAAGAAGTAATGATAACACTTGTCTATTACTTTGTGAAAAATGTTATATGATGTATGACATAAGTCTTAATTGATAAATGGAAGTACTATCATACACTGTCATAATTATGTAAATGTAAAATGGGCATATAGTAATAATATGATTATTCGCCTAACTAATGGTGACTATTGTTGTACTCACGTACAGACCTGAAACTATTAGTTATGCAAATAGTCTCAAACTTGTTATGTTCATACTAAGGGACCCTCTGTTGTACTAAGTACAGATCTGGGGCCACTAGTATCTTCATAGTCAGTTTGATGTATGCCTAAATATAAATATCAAGTGTATGTTACGAGAAAACCGAGATAAACTTGGTCTTGTAATCTCTACCTTGTATGAATATGCAGTGTTTGTTTTACTAAAGTTTATCAGTATATCATATAATAGGTTTCACAAAAAAATTAATATTCATTCTAACAATAAAGGTTAGCTCACAAATACGGATGTAACATGTTTAGGTGGACAAACAATACCAATAATTGTCTTGAAATAATTTTTATAAAAGGTGTTTTAAATGTGCCAAGTAAATTTAAAGTGGACAAATATACTGATGATCGAAATAACACTTACTATTCCTAATAAATGCATGTTATTCCGATATGATCCCTAAGCAGACAAAACAACTCTGTCACCAAAAATAGAGTGTTAGTTATTTCTATTTTTTGTAAAAAAAAAAAAAAAAAAAAAAAAAAAAAAAAAAAAAAAAAAAAAAAATAATTTTCGCAACAGCCACTCTTTATGCTCATTAGTATTAAAGAAAACGCAAGGTTGCTACATTTTTAAAATAGACGTTGAAGTTGTGTCTGTAAACAACTTGGGATATGATAGTACATCGGGTGACATGCACAAAATGGAATTTTAAGGTTTATCTTGGATGTGTCAGTAGGTTTATCTGACACACTTAAAACAGTTTTTATTTAAATTATATTCATCATACGATGTATTGGTAGGCATGCTACACACCGGTTTGTGAGTGAGTAAGAAGTAATGATAACACTTGTCTATTACTTTGTGAAAAATGTTATATGATGTATGACATAAGTCTTAATTGATAAATGGAAGTACTATCATACACTGTCATAATTATGTAAATGTAAAATGGGCATATAGTAATAATATGATTATTCGCCTAACTAATGGTGACTATTGTTGTACTCACGTACAGACCTGAAACTATTAGTTATGCAAATAGTCTCAAACTTGTTATGTTCATACTAAGGGACCCTCTGTTGTACTAAGTACAGATCTGGGGCCACTAGTATCTTCATAGTCAGTTTGATGTATGCCTAAATATAAATATCAAGTGTATGTTACGAGAAAACCGAGATAAACTTGGTCTTGTAATCTCTACCTTGTATGAATATGCAGTGTTTGTTTTACTAAAGTTTATCAGTATATCATATAATAGGTTTCACAAAAAAATTAATATTCATTCTAACAATAAAGGTTAGCTCACAAATACGGATGTAACATGTTTAGGTGGACAAACAATACCAATAATTGTCTTGAAATAATTTTTATAAAAGGTGTTTTAAATGTGCCAAGTAAATTTAAAGTGGACAAATATACTGATGATCGAAATAACACTTACTATTCCTAATAAATGCATGTTATTCCGATATGATCCCTAAGCAGACAAAACAACTCTGTCACCAAAAATAGAGTGTTAGTTATTTCTATTTTTTGTAAAATTAAAGAAAATACCAAAAAAAAAAAAATTTTATAGTTTAGTTATTTTATCTTATTTTATTTTATTCTATGTTATTTTCCCAAGTCACGAGTTATTTGATTTTATTTGCTAAAATAACGAGTACACGGTTTAAAAATTCAATTTGGATCTCAACTGTTTTATGCGACGTCCGGCTCTACGTCGCCTGCGACGTTCGGCTCTACGTCGCCTGCGACGTCCCAGCCTACGTCGCACATAGGGTTATACTTTAAATAGTATCCACTGCGACGTTCCTCGTCACAGTATTCACTATTCAAGTGCGACGTAGCCTGCGACGTACCAACCGGCGATTTGCGACGTAGCAATTCTTCGAGTTTTTTCGTGATTTGTAGCTGTTTTCGTTTCGATTCACTCACGTAGTTTTCATATACTCGTTATTCCGCACACTTAGGTACCATATTTACCTGTTTTCACCGTGTATTATATGTTTAATTGCTATATACATGTTACGGGTTAATAGGGTTTTGGTTTTGGTTTGAATTCGATGGTCAATTGGATGTTAAAATGGTTATAACTTATGTTTTCGCCATCACCATCGTAGGGCGCACCTTATTGTGTGATCAATTTTGAAAACCCCTAAATTTGACAATTAGGTTTTCTGGGTTGGGGATGAATGTTCGTCAGTGCGACGTACGATGCGACGTAGTCGCCTACGTCGCACTAATTATCAATTAATTAATTCCTACGTCGCCCTTCCCTACGTCGTCTTTTATGCGACGTCCGATGCGACGTAGCACTCTACGTCGCTATTTTAATTAATGTGATTAAATTCACAATAAATTGCAAAATGCGACGTCCCCCTTTACGTCGCTCGATTTTTATGCGACGTACGGGCTTACGTCGCTTTTCAATTTCTTTTGATTTTAGGCGACGTACAGTTCTACGTCGCTCAGTGTTCATGCGACGTACGGTGCTACGTCGCTATTTCCAGGGATTTTGAAAAAGGTTTTTTTTTTTTTCCAAAAAATGTCAAATTTTTTGCTAACCCTTTTCGAGTTGCACTATGTTTCGGTTTTTGCAGATATGGCTTTGACTTTTGAAGCTCGTCACAATACGACTGCTTATCTGGTTGACACTTCTGACAAAGCTGCACCGTATCGTCAGATGATTGCATTTTTGAGACGTTCTAGGGTATCTCACGTCATTTCTGATACCACGGTGGTTTTTGGAAATCTGATCAACCCATTTTGGAGGAACGCAACTGTCGTTACTGAAAACGACGTTAGACGATTGGTCTCTACCGTTCTAGGTACGGAGATCACTATTACAGAACAGAGCATTCGGGAACTTTTACAGCTCAACGATCAGCCTGATATGCCTATCGGTTTTGATCATATTTTTGTTACTGGAGCTATGCAACGAATAGGATATCCAGGAATTCCCTCCGATCAGTACAGGAAAGCGAATCTCACGCGTGTTTGGAGATATCTGATGCACGTGATTATCGTTTGTTTGGGGAATAGGAAAGGTGGAACGGATGGTATGAGCCGAAGTCTGGCTTCTGCTATGTTAGCGTTGGTATACAACAAGCCGTTCAACTTCTCAGGATTTATCTTCAAGGCTATGGTTGATAATGCGAACGCTGGGGATCAGAAATGGATTTTATATCCACGTTTTGTTCAGTTGCACATTAATCGTCATCATCCAGATCTTCAGGCACAGGGTGATCCCGATCAGCTATTAAAGATTTCACCGATGATGAGTCGGATTTTCACTATTTGTGCAAGTTTTGAGAAAGGGGTTGCGGCAGCAACGGATGTTCCTTTATTCGGTGCTATTATTGATGAGAATTATGTACCGCCCCCAGATCCTCAGTATATGGATGTTCTAGCACCTCAGCAACCGCAGCAACCGTTTGTGAACATTCCAGTTCAAGCTGCGGGGGAGAACATACCTGCTCAAGCTGCGGGGGAGAACGTGGATGCTATTTTGGAGAATATTGAGCAGTTCGGGCATGTGGATTCGGACAATCCAGCATCGCATGATACGGTTGAGAGTTCTGATTCTGAAGAACCGGCCAATGCAGGTCCTCAGGATGGGGGTCTGACGCCTGAGCATTCTGATGGTACTGTTCCACATCCATCTGAAATGGAACGTATCAGGCTCTCAGATTCATTTAGATATCTACGTATTCAGCGTCGGATCAGACAAGGACGCAAGTATGTGCCTCCACGAGATACGGGAAAGCGTACACGTGATGGTGATGATCCTGCTGATGAGACTTATCGACCGCCTCGTCGTGTTCGTCGCTCTTCGTCGACACGAGCTCCAGTCAATCCACAGCAACAGGATGTTTTTGAGATTCAACCGACTCCAGCTTTCATGCAAAAGATCATGGAAGATATGCAGCTGATGAAGCAAAAGCTGGAGGCTCAGGATGAGAAGATTGCTGAACAAGCTGCTTTGATCGAGGTTCAATCTAAAGAGCTTGAGGAAACGAAGAATAGGGTTCATGTTTTGGAAGGCAGGTTACTTGCCTCGGGGGAGTCTGGGTCTGGGAAACCCACTTTAGAGTCAAGTGAACCTGCGTCTGTAAATCCCAACCCTGTAATTGAAAATATTAATGAAAATATTTCTCTTTTGGATTACTTTTCTGTTGATGATATTCCAGGGCAACCGAGACCACTGGCAGTTGATTACTCATTTGCTGACTTATCATTTATTCAAAGGATGGCCAGTGGAGTTGGCTCTGAGGAAGAAACAGAGAATGTGTTTGAGATGAACGAGGATGTCTCGATTGAAGAGGAACAGTTGGATGCAGATGAAATGTATGCTGATGCACAATCTGGGGAAACTTATGATGATGCACCAATTATTGAATCTGATTCAAGTGAAGACGAGAGTCCTGATAAAGCGCAACATGGAGAATCAAATTCTGCTGCAACTCCAGTTTCAGAGACACAGGCACCGGACTCAGCAGCAAAGAAACTAACTGCTGAAGAAAAGAGAGAGAGAAACAAGAAATGGTGGCCTAAGGGACGAAATCCAGTCCCTATTCCAGTGAAATGTCAAGTGTACCGGGTTAGTCGGAATTATACCGGTGTTATTAAAAGCTGGAAGTGTCAAAGGAATCTGTTTA
Organism: Helichrysum umbraculigerum; assembly: GCA_949592205.1. Lineage (NCBI taxonomy): Eukaryota > Viridiplantae > Streptophyta > Magnoliopsida > Asterales > Asteraceae > Helichrysum > Helichrysum umbraculigerum. The sequence goes on from CATIUR010000001.1 coordinate 101,790,104, forward strand.
TGATAAAGAGAGAAGATGGAGTTCAGTATTTTAGGATGCGTTTTGATAGATTGAGCACGTTGCCAAAAGGAGAGATTAATCGATTAGCTCAGCTTAAGTTGATTAATCATTTCGAGAATGACTATGCTGAGTTCATTCAAAGATGTCTACGTCGGGAAGTATTATCGAAGACTTATTCGAAATTGAAGCCGACGTTGGGAACTCGGTATACGTGGAAGAAAAAGATTGATCCAGTCACCAGGAAGCCTTTGGTTAAAGTTCACTATTCGCCGGCTAAATGTTTGACTGAGATACCTCTGGAATCAGTTCCTTACTATTTTCTGAGAAGACTTGTGAAATGGGAACTTGATCCGCAGACTGGCGAAGCGGTTATTACTTTCGTTCCAGATTCTGAACCGTGGCCAGAAGTTGGAGGTATATGGAATTTGAAGCAAGCAACGTTTAGGCTGTATGATCCGATGAGTTTAATTAATTTTCATGAAAAAGATTTAAGAAAACTCTATGATAATCGGATTCGAGTTGGTCAGAAGAATGAATTCAACAGACGATTAGCACAGCAGTTCTACAATGTTGTTACTGTTTGCGTAGCTAATGGAATTCATGCCGACGGCCAGTTTCCTGCGGGCTGGGTTTAATGAAGATTTTTGAAGACCAAGCTGAAGACACGGGGGAGTTTGTTAGTACATGTTTAGTGTCTGTCAGTTGGTCTAGCTCGTAGTTAGTATTTAGATTAGGATTCCTGACTCCTGCGACGTAGCGCACTACGTCGCAGGTGCGACGTCAGGTATTGGGCCTGCGACGTAGCAGACGTCGCATGGGCTTGGGCCTGCGACGTAGCGTGCTACGTCGCAGGTGCCAGTTTTTGTATAAATACGATTTGTGTTTTCTGTTTTAGGGTTGACGAAACCCTAAACGCAATTTGTCGAAATTCTCTGTAATCTGATCGACTATAAGCAATAATATTACGTTTGTTTGATATTGATTGCGTATTGATTGTTCGTGTGATTGTTTGATAATCTAATTGTTGTTTCCGCCATCGATTGGATTGACTCGGTTCGTTCTAGATCTTAAGTAAGGGACAAACACAAATTAGGGGCAAATTTACCACTCAAAAAGTGTAAATATCGTATTTGCAATTTATTTTCTTTAAGAGTCTTTTTTCACATCCAAATACAAATTAGGGGTAAATTTGCCACTCAAAAAATGTGAATATCATATTTGCAATTTATTTTCCTTAAGAGTCATATTTCACATCCAAATACAAATTAGGGGCGAATTTGCTACTCAAAAAGTGTGAATATCGTATTTGCAAAATATTTTCCTTAAGAGTCATATTTCACTTCGAAATACAAATTAGGGGCAAATTTGCCACTCAAAAAGTGTGAATATCGTATTTGCAATTTATTTTTCTTAAGAGTCATATTTCACATCCAAATATAAATTAGGGTCGAATTTGCCACTCAAAAAGTGTGAATATCGTATTTGCAACTTATTTTCATTAAAAGTCATATTTCACTTCGCAATACAAATTAGAGGCGAATTTGCTACTCAAAAAGTGAGAATATCGTATTTGCAAATTATTTTCCTTAAGAGTCATATTACACTTCGAAATACAAATTAGGGGCAAATTTGCCCTCAAAAAGTGTGAAAATGGTATTTGCAATTTATTTTCCTTAAGAGTCATATTTCACATCCAAATACAAATTAGGGGCGAATTTGCCACTCAAAAAGTGTGAATATCGTAATTGCAATTTATTTTCTTTAAGAGTCATATTTCACCTCCAAATACAAATTTGGGGCAAATTTGCCACTCAAAAAGTGTGAATATCGTATTTGCAATTTCTTTTTCTTAAGAGTCATATTTCACATCCAAATACAAATTAGGGGCGAATTTGCCACTCAAAAAGTGTGAATATCGTATTTGCAACTTATTTTCATTAAGAGTCATATTTCACTTCATAATACAAATTAGGGGCAAATTTACCACTCAAAAAGTGTGAATATCGTATTTGCAATTTATTTTCCTTAAGAGTCATATTTTACTTCGAAATACAAATTAGAGGCAAATTTGCCACTCAAAAAATGTGAATATCGTATTTGCAATTTATTTTCCTTAAGAGTAATATTTCACATCCAAATACAAATTAGGGGCGAATTTGCCACTCAAAAAGTGTGAATATCGTATTTGCAACTTATTTTCCTTAAGAGTCATATTTCACTTCGAAATACAAATTAGGGGCAAATTTGCCACTCAAAAAGTGTGAAAATGGTATTTGCAATTTATTTTCCTTAAAAGTCATATTTCACATCCAAATTCAAATTAGGGGCGAATTTGCCACTCAGAAAGTGTGAATATCGTATTTGCAATTTATTTTCTTTAAGAGTCATATTTCACCTCCAAATACAAATTAGGGGCAAATTTGCCACTCAAAAAGTGTGAATATCGTATTTGCAATTTCTTTTTCTTAAGAGTCATATTTCACATCAAATACAAATTAGGGGCGAAATTGCCACTCAAAAAGTGTGAATATCGTATTTGCAAATTATTTTCATTAACAGTCATATTTCACTTCATAATACAAATTAGGGGCAAATTTACCACTCAAAAAGTGTGAATATCGTATTTGCAATTTATTTTCCTTAAGAGTCATATTTTACTTCGAAATACAAATTAGAGTCAAATTTGCCACTCAAAAAAATGTGAATATCGTATTTGCAATTTATTTTCCTTAAGAGTCATATTTCACATCCAAATACAAATTAGGGGCGAATTTGCCACTCAAAAAGTGTGAATATAGTATTTGCAACTTATTTTCCTTAAGAGTCATATTTCACTTCGAAATACAAATTAGGGCAAATTTGCCACTCAAAAAGTGTGAAAATGGTATTTGCAATTTATTTTCTTTAAGAGTCATATTTCACATCAAATTCAAATTAGGGGCGAATTTGCCACTCAGAAAGTGTGAATATCGTATTTGCAACTTATTTTCCTTAAGAGTCATATTTCACCTCCAAATACAAATTAGGGGCAAATTTGACACTCAAAAAATGTGAATATCGTATTTGCAATTTATTTTCCTTAAGAGTAATATTTCACATCCAAATACAAATTAGGGGCGAATTTGCCACTCAAAAAGTGTGAATATCGTATTTGCAACTTATTTTCCTTAAGAGTCATATTTCACTTCGAAATACAAATTAGGGGCAAATTTGCCACTCAAAAAGTGTGAAAATGGTATTTGCAATTTATTTTCCTTAAAAGTCATATTTCACATCCAAATTCAAATTAGGGGCGAATTTGCCACTCAGAAAGTGTGAATATCGTATTTGCAATTTATTTTCTTTAAGAGTCATATTTCACCTCCAAATACAAATTAGGGGCAAATTTGCCACTCAAAAAGTGTGAATATCGTATTTGCAATTTCTTTTTCTTAAGAGTCATATTTCACATCCAAATACAAATTAGGGGCGAAATTGACACTCAAAAAGTGTGAATATCGTATTTGCAAATTATTTTCATTAACAGTCATATTTCACTAATAATACAAATTAGGGGCAAATTTACCACTCAAAAAGTGTGAATATCGTATTTGCAATTTATTTTCCTTAAGAGTCATATTTTACTTCGAAATACAAATTAGAGTCAAATTTGCCACTCAAAAAATGTGAATATCGTATTTGCAATTTATTTTCCTTAAGAGTCATATTTCACATCCAAATACAAATTAGGGGCGAATTTGCCACTCAAAAAGTGTGAATATAGTATTTGCAACTTATTTTCCTTAAGAGTCATATTTCACTTCGAAATACAAATTAGGGCAAATTTGCCACTCAAAAAGTGTGAAAATGGTATTTGCAATTTATTTTCCTTAAGAGTCATATTTCACATCCAAATTCAAATTAGGGGCGAATTTGCCACTCAGAAAGTGTGAATATCGTATTTGCAACTTATTTTCCTTAAGATTCATATTTCACCTCCAAATACAAATTAGGGGCAAATTTGACACTCAAAAAGTGTGAATATCGTATTTGCAATTTATTTTTCTTAAGAATCATATTTCACATCCAAATACAAATTAGGGGCGAATTTGTCAATCAAAAAGTGTAAATATCGTATTTGCAACTTATTTTCATTAAGTGACATATTTCACCTCGCAATACATATTAGGGGCAAATTTACCACTCAAAAAGTTTGAATATCGTATTTGCAATTTATTTTACTTAAGAGTCATATTTCACATCCAAATACAAATTAGGGGCAAATTTACCACTCAAAAAGTGTAAATATCGTATTTGCAATTTATTTTCTTTAAGAGTCATATTTCACATCCAAATAAAAATTATGGGCAAATTTGCCACTCAAAAAGTGTGAATATCGTATTTTCAATTTATTTTCCTTACGAGTCATATTTCACTTCGAAATACAAATTAGGGGCGAATTTGCCACTCAAAAAGTGTGAATATCGTATTTGCAACTTATTTTCCTTAAGAGTCATATTTCACATCCAAATACAAATTAGGGCAAATTTGCCACTCAAAAAGTGTGAAAATGGTATTTGCAATTTATTTTCCTTAAGAGTCATATTTCACATCTAAAAATAAATTAGGGGCAAATTTGACACTCAAAAAGTGTAAATATCGTATTTGCAATTTATTTTCTTTAAGAGTCATATTTCACATCCAAATAAAAATTATGGGCAAATTTGCCACTCAAAAAGTGTGAATATCGTATTTTCAATTTATTTCCCTTACGAGTCATATTTCACTTCGAAATACAAATTAGGGGCAAATTTGTCACTCAAAAAATGTGAATATCGTATTTGTAATTTATTTTCCTTAAGAGTCATATTTCACATCCAAATACAAATTAGGGGCGAATTTGCCACTCAAAAAGTGTGAATATAGTATTTGCAACTTATTTTCCTTAAGAGTCATATTTCACATCCAAAAACAAATTAGGGGCAAATTTGCCACTCAAAAAGTGTGAAAATGGTATTTGCAATTTATTTTCCTTAAGAGTCATATTTCACATCCAAATACAAATTAAGGTCAAATTTGCCATTCCAAAAGTGTGAATATCGTATTTGCAATTTATTTTCTTTAAGAGTCATATTTCACCTCCAAATACAAATTATGGGCGAATTTGCCACTCAAAAAGTGTGAATATCGTATTTGCAACTTATTTTCCTTAAGAGTCATATTTCACTTCGAAATACAAATTAGGGGCAAATTTGCCACTCAAAAAGTGTGAAAATGGTATTTGCATTTTATTTTCCTTAAGAGTCATATTTCACATCCAAATACAACTTAGGGGCGAATTTGCCACTCAGAAAGTGTGAATATCGTATTTGCAATTTATTTTCTTTAAGAGTCATATTTCACCTACAAATACAAATTAGGGGCGAATTTGCCACTCAAAAAGTGTGAATATCGTATTTGCAACTTATTTTCATTAAGTGTCATATTTCACCTCGCAATACAAATTAGGGGCAAATTTACCACTCAAAAAGTGTGAATATCGTATTTGCAATTTATTTTCCTTAAGAGTCATATTTCACATCCAAATACAAATTAGGGGCAAATTTACCACTCAAAAAGTGTAAATATCGTATTTGAAATTTATTTTCTTTAAGAGTCATTTTTCACATCCAAATACAAATTAGGGGTAAATTTGCCACTCAAAAAATGTGAATATCATATTTGCAATTTATTTTCCTTAAGAGTCATATTTCACATCCAAATACAAATTAGGGGTGAATTTGCTACTCAAAAAGTGTGAATATCGTATTTGCAAAATATTTTCCTTAAGAGTCATATTTCACTTCGAAATACAAATTAGGGGCAAATTTGCCACTCAAAAAGTGTGAATATCGTATTTGCAATTTATTTTCCTTAAGAGTCATATTTCACATCCAAATACAAATTAGGGGCGAATTTGCCACTCAAAAAGCGTGAATATCGTATTTGCAACTTATTTTCGTTTCACATCCAAATACAAATTAGAGGCAAATTTGCCGCTCAAAAAGTTTATATATCGTATTTGCAATTTATTTTCCTAAAGAGTCATATTTCACCTCCAAATACAAATTAGGGGCTAATTTGACACTCAAAAATTGTGAATATCGTATTTGCAATTTATTCTCTTTAAAAGTCATATTTCACCTCCAAATACAAATTAGGGGCAAATTTGCAACTTAAAAAGTGTGAATATCGTATTTGCAAATTATTTCCTTAAGAGTCATATTACACTTCGAAATAGAAATTAGGGGCAATTTTGCCACTCAAAAAGTGTGAATATCGTATTTGCAACTTATTTTCCTTAAGAGTCATATTTCACTTCGAAATACAAATTAGGGGCAAATTTGCCACTCAAAAAGTGTGAAAATGGGATTTGCAATTTATTTTCCTTAAGAGTCATATTTCACATCCAAATTCAAATTAGGGGCGAATTTGCCAATCAGAAAGTGTGAATATCGTATTTGCAATTTATTTTCTTTAAGAATCATATTTCACCTCCAAATACAAATTAGGGGCAAATTTGCCACTCAAAAAGTGTGAATATCGTATTTGCAATTTATTTTTCTTAAGAATCATATTTCACATCCAAATACAAATTAGGGGCGAATTTGTCACTCAAAAAGTGAGAATATCGTATTTGCAACTTATTTTCATTAAGTGACATATTTCACCTCGCAATACAAATTAGGGGCAAATTTACCACTCAAAAAGTTTGAATATCGTATTTGCAATTTATTTTACTTAAGAGTCATATTTCACATCCAAATACAAATTAGGGGCAAATTTACCACTCAAAAAGTGTGAATATCGTATTTGCAAATTATTTTCCTTAAATGTCATATTTCACATTCAAATACAAATTAGGGGCTTATTTGCTACTCAAAAAGTGAGAATATCGTATTTGCAAATTATTTTCCTTAAGAGTCATATTACACTTCGAAATACAAATTAGGGGCAAATTTGCCCTCAAAAAGTGTGAAAATTGTATTTGCAATTTATTTTCCTTAAGAGTCATATTTCACATCCAAATACAAATTAGGGGCGAATTTGCCACTCAAAAAGTGTGAATATCGTAATTGCAATTTATTTTCTTTAAGAGTCATATTTCACCTCCAAATACAAATTTGGGGCAAATTTGCCACTCAAAAAGTGTGAATATCGTATTTGCAATTTCTTTTTCTTAAGAGTCATATTTCACATCCAAATACAAATTAGGGGCGAATTTGCCACTCAAAAAGTGTGAATATCGTATTTGCAACTTATTTTCATTAAGAGTCATATTTCACTTCATAATACAAATTAGGGTCAAATTTACCACTCAAAAAGTGTGAATATCGTATTTGCAATTTATTTTCCTTAAGAGTCATATTTTACTTCGAAATACAAATTAGAGGCAAATTTGCCACTCAAAAAATGTGAATATCGTATTTGCAATTTATTTTCCTTAAGAGTAATATTTCACATCCAAATACAAATTAGGGGCGAATTTGCCACTCAAAAAGTGTGAATATCGTATTTGCAACTTATTTTCCTTAAGAGTCATATTTCACTTCGAAATACAAATTAGGGGCAAATTTGCCACTCAAAAAGTGTGAAAATGGTATTTGCAATTTATTTTCCTTAAAAGTCATATTTCACATCCAAATTCAAATTAGGGGCGAATTTGCCACTCAGAAAGTGTGAATATCGTATTTGCAATTTATTTTCTTTAAGAGTCATATTTCACCTCCAAATACAAATTAGGGGCAAATTTGCCACTCAAAAAGTGTGAATATCGTATTTGCAATTTCTTTTTCTTAAGAGTCATATTTCACATCCAAATACAAATTAGGGGCGAAATTGCCACTCAAAAAGTGTGAATATCGTATTTGCAAATTATTTTCATTAACAGTCATATTTCACTTCATAATACAAATTAGGGGCAAATTTACCACTCAAAAAGTGTGAATATCGTATTTGCAATTTATTTTCCTTAAGAGTCATATTTTACTTCGAAATACAAATTAGAGTCAAATTTGCCACTCAAAAAATGTGAATATCGTATTTGCAATTTATTTTCCTTAAGAGTCATATTTCACATCCAAATACAAATTAGGGGCGAATTTGCCACTCAAAAAGTGTGAATATAGTATTTGCAACTTATTTTCCTTAAGAGTCATATTTCACTTCGAAATACAAATTAGGGCAAATTTGCCACTCAAAAAGTGTGAAAATGGTATTTGCAATTTATTTTCCTTAAGAGTCATATTTCACATCCAAATTCAAATTAGGGGCGAATTTGCCACTCAGAAAGTGTGAATATCGTATTTGCAACTTATTTTCCTTAAGAGTCATATTTCACCTCCAAATACAAATTAGGGGCAAATTTGACACTCAAAAAATGTGAATATCGTATTTGCAATTTATTTTCCTTAAGAGTAATATTTCACATCCAAATACAAATTAGGGGCGAATTTGCCACTCAAAAAGTGTGAATATCGTATTTTCAACTTATTTTCTTTAAGAGTCATATTTCACTTCGAAATACAAATTAGGGGCAAATTTGCCACTCAAAAAGTGTGAAAATGGTATTTGCAATTTATTTTCCTTAAAAGTCATATTTCACATCCAAATTCAAATTAGGGGCGAATTTGCCACTCAGAAAGTGTGAATATCGTATTTGCAATTTATTTTCTTTAAGAGTCATATTTCACCTCCAAATACAAATTAGGGGCAAATTTGCCACTCAAAAAGTGTGAATATCGTATTTGCAATTTCTTTTTCTTAAGAGTCATATTTCACATCCAAATACAAATTAGGGGCGAAATTGCCACTCAAAAAGTGTGAATATCGTATTTGCAAATTATTTTCATTAACAGTCATATTTCACTAATAATACAAATTAGGGGCAAATTTACCACTCAAAAAGTGTGAATATCGTATTTGCAATTTATTTTCCTTAAGAGTCATATTTTACTTCGAAATACAAATTAGAGTCAAATTTGCCACTCAAAAAATGTGAATATCGTATTTGCAATTTATTTTCCTTAAGAGTCATATTTCACATCCAAATACAAATTAGGGGCGAATTTGCCACTCAAAAAGTGTGAATATAGTATTTGCAACTTATTTTCCTTAAGAGTCATATTTCACTTCGAAATACAAATTAGGGCAAATTTGCCACTCAAAAAGTGTGAAAATGGTATTTGCAATTTATTTTCCTTAAGAGTCATATTTCACATCCAAATTCAAATTAGGGGCGAATTTGCCACTCAGAAAGTGTGAATATCGTATTTGCAACTTATTTTCCTTAAGAGTCATATTTCACCTCCAAATACAAATTAGGGGCAAATTTGACACTCAAAAAGTGTGAATATCGTATTTGCAATTTATTTTTCTTAAGAATCATATTTCACATCCAAATACAAATTAGGGGCGAATTTGTCAATCAAAAAGTGTAAATATCGTATTTGCAACTTATTTTCATTAAGTGACATATTTCACCTCGCAATACATATTAGGGGCAAATTTACCACTCAAAAAGTTTGAATATCGTATTTGCAATTTATTTTACTTAAGAGTCATATTTCACATCCAAATACAAATTAGGGGCAAATTTACCACTCAAAAAGTGTAAATATCGTATTTGCAATTTATTTTCTTTAAGAGTCATATTTCACATCCAAATAAAAATTATGGGCAAATTTGCCACTCAAAAAGTGTGAATATCGTATTTTCAATTTATTTTCCTTACGAGTCATATTTCACTTCGAAATACAAATTAGGGGCGAATTTGCCACTCAAAAAGTGTGAATATCGTATTTGCAACTTATTTTCCTTAAGAGTCATATTTCACATCCAAATACAAATTAGGGCAAATTTGCCACTCAAAAAGTGTGAAAATGGTATTTGCAATTTATTTTCCTTAAGAGTCATATTTCACATCTAAAAATAAATTAGGGGCAAATTTGACACTCAAAAAGTGTAAATATCGTATTTGCAATTTATTTTCTTTAAGAGTCATATTTCACATCCAAATAAAAATTATGGGCAAATTTGCCACTCAAAAAGTGTGAATATCGTATTTTCAATTTATTTTCCTTACGAGTCATATTTCACTTCGAAATACAAATTAGGGGCAAATTTGTCACTCAAAAAATGTGAATATCGTATTTGTAATTTATTTTCCTTAAGAGTCATATTTCACATCCAAATACAAATTAGGGGCGAATTTGCCACTCAAAAAGTGTGAATATAGTATTTGCAACTTATTTTCCTTAAGAGTCATATTTAACATCCAAAAACAAATTAGGGGCAAATTTGCCACTCAAAAAGTGTGAAAATGGTATTTGCAATTTATTTTCCTTAAGAGTCATATTTCACATCCAAATACAAATTAAGGTCAAATTTGCCATTCCAAAAGTGTGAATATCGTATTTGCAATTTATTTTCTTTAAGAGTCATATTTCACCTCCAAATACAAATTATGGGCGAATTTGCCACTCAAAAAGTGTGAATATCGTATTTGCAACTTATTTTCCTTAAGAGTCATATTTCACTTCGAAATACAAATTAGGGGCAAATTTGCCACTCAAAAAGTGTGAAAATGGTATTTGCATTTTATTTTCCTTAAGAGTCATATTTCACATCCAAATACAACTTAGGGGCGAATTTGCCACTCAGAAAGTGTGAATATCGTATTTGCAATTTATTTTCTTTAAGAGTCATATTTCACCTACAAATACAAATTAGGGGCGAATTTGCCACTCAAAAAGTGTGAATATCGTATTTGCAACTTATTTTCATTAAGTGTCATATTTCACCTCGCAATACAAATTAGGGGCAAATTTACCACTCAAAAAGTGTGAATATCGTATTTGCAATTTATTTTCCTTAAGAGTCATATTTCACATCCAAATACAAATTAGGGGCAAATTTACCACTCAAAAAGTGTAAATATCGTATTTGCAATTTATTTTCTTTAAGAGTCATTTTTCACATCCAAATACAAATTAGGGGTAAATTTGCCACTCAAAAAATGTGAATATCATATTTGCAATTTATTTTCCTTAAGAATCATATTTCACATCCAAATACAAATTAGGGGCAAATTTGCTACTCAAAAAGTGTGAATATCGTATTTGCAAAATATTTTCCTTAAGAGTCATATTTCACTTCGAAATACAAATTAGGGGAAAATTTGCCACTCAAAAAGTGTGAATATCGTATTTGCAATTTATTTTCCTTAAGAGTCATATTTCACATCCAAATACAAATTAGGGGCGAATTTGCCACTCAAAAAGCGTGAATATCGTATTTGCAACTTATTTTCATTTCACATCCAAATACAAATTAGAGGCAAATTTGCCGCTCAAAAAGTTTATATATCGTATTTGCAATTTATTTTCCTAAAGAGTCATATTTCACCTCCAAATACAAATTAGGGGCTAATTTGACACTCAAAAATTGTGAATATCGTATTTGCAATTTATTCTCTTTAAAAGTCATATTTCACCTCCAAATACAAATTAGGGGCAAATTTGCAACTTAAAAAGTGTGAATATCGTATTTGCAAATTATTTCCTTAAGAGTCATATTACACTTCGAAATATAAATTAGGGGCAATTTTGCCACTCAAAAAGTGTGAATATCGTATTTGCAACTTATTTTCCTTAAGAGTCATATTTCACTTCGAAATACAAATTAGAGGCAAATTTGCCACTCAAAAAGTGTGAAAATGGTATTTGCAATTTATTTTCCTTAAGAGTCATATTTCACATCCAAATTCAAATTAGGGGCGAATTTGCCAATCAGAAAGTGTGAATATCGTATTTGCAATTTATTTTCTTTAAGAATCATATTTCACCTCCAAATACAAATTAGGGGCAAATTTGCCACTCAAAAAGTGTGAATATCGTATTTGCAATTTATTTTTCTTAAGAATCATATTTCACATCCAAATACAAATTAGGGGCGAATTTGTCACTCAAAAAGTGTGAATATCGTATTTGCAACTTATTTTCATTAAGTGACATATTTCACCTCGCAATACAAATTAAGGGCAAATTTACCACTCAAAAAGTTTGAATATCGTATTTGCAATTTATTTTACTTAAGAGTCATATTTCACATCCAAATACAAATTAGGGGCAAATTTACCACTCAAAAAGTGTGAATATCGTATTTGCAAATTATTTTCCTTAAATGTCATATTTCACATTCAAATACAAATTAGGGGCGAATTTGCTACTCAAAAAGTGAGAATATCGTATTTGCAAATTATTTTCCTTAAGAGTCATATTACACTTCGAAATACAAATTAGGGGCAAATTTGCCCTCAAAAAGTGTGAAAATGGTATTTGCAATTTATTTTCCTTAAGAGTCATATTTCACATCCAAATACAAATTAGGGGCGAATTTGCCACTCAAAAAGTGTGAATATCGTAATTGCAATTTATTTTCTTTAAGAGTCATATTTCACCTCCAAATACAAATTTGGGGCAAATTTGCCACTCAAAAAGTGTGAATATCGTATTTGCAATTTCTTTTTCTTAAGAGTCATATTTCACATCCAAATACAAATTAGGGGCGAATTTGCCACTCAAAAAGTGTGAATATCGTATTTGCAACTTATTTTCATTAAGAGTCATATTTCACTTCATAATACAAATTAGGGGCAAATTTACCACTCAAAAAGTGTGAATATCGTATTTGCAATTTATTTTCCTTAAGAGTCATATTTTACTTCGAAATACAAATTAGAGGCAAATTTGCCACTCAAAAAATGTGAATATCGTATTTGCAATTTATTTTCCTTAAGAGTAATATTTCACATCCAAATACAAATTAGGGGCGAATTTGCCACTCAAAAAGTGTGAATATCGTATTTACAACTTATTTTCCTTAAGAGTCATATTTCACTTCGAAATACAAATTAGGGGCAAATTTGCCACTCAAAAAGTGTGAAAATGGTATTTGCAATTTATTTTCCTTAAAAGTCATATTTCACATCCAAATTCAAATTAGGGGCGAATTTGCCACTCAGAAAGTGTGAATATCGTATTTGCAATTTATTTTCTTTAAGAGTCATATTTCACCTCCAAATACAAATTAGGGGCAAATTTGCCACTCAAAAAGTGTGAATATCGTATTTGCAATTTCTTTTTCTTAAGAGTCATATTTCACATCCAAATACAAATTAGGGGCGAAATTGCCACTCAAAAAGTGTGAATATCGTATTTGCAAATTATTTTCATTAACAGTCATATTTCACTTCATAATACAAATTAGGGTCAAATTTACCACTCAAAAAGTGTGAATATCGTATTTGCAATTTATTTTCCTTAAGAGTCATATTTTACTTCGAAATACAAATTAGAGTCAAATTTGCCACTCAAAAAATGTGAATATCGTATTTGCAATTTATTTTCCTTAAGAGTCATATTTCACATCCAAATACAAATTAGGGGCGAATTTGGCACTCAAAAAGTGTGAATATAGTATTTGCAACTTATTTTCCTTAAGAGTCATATTTCACTTCGAAATACAAATTAGGGCAAATTTGCCACTCAAAAAGTGTGAAAATGGTATTTGCAATTTATTTTCCTTAAGAGTCATATTTCACATCCAAATTCAAATTAGGGGCGAATTTGCCACTCAGAAAGTGTGAATATCGTATTTGCAACTTATTTTCCTTAAGAGTCATATTTCACCTCCAAATACAAATTAGGGGCAAATTTGACACTCAAAAAATGTGAATATCGTATTTGCAATTTATTTTCCTTAAGAGTAATATTTCACATCCAAATACAAATTAGGGGCGAATTTGCCACTTAAAAAGTGTGAATATCGTATTTGCAACTTATTTTCCTTAAGAGTCATATTTCACTTCGAAATACAAATTAGGGGCAAATTTGCCACTCAAAAAGTGTGAAAATGGTATTTGCAATTTATTTTCCTTAAAAGTCATATTTCACATCCAAATTCAAATTAGGGGCGAATTTGCCACTCAGAAAGTGTGAATATCGTATTTGCAATTTATTTTTCTTTAAGAGTCATATTTCACCTCCAAATACAAATTAGGGGCAAATTTGCCACTCAAAAAGTGTGAATATCGTATTTGCAATTTCTTTTTCTTAAGAGTCATATTTCACATCCAAATACAAATTAGGGGCGAAATTGCCACTCAAAAAGTGTGAATATCGTATTTGCAAATTATTTTCATTAACAGTCATATTTCACTAATAATACAAATTAGGGGCAAATTTACCACTCAAAAAGTGTGAATATCGTATTTGCAATTTATTTTCCTTAAGAGTCATATTTTACTTCGAAATACAAATTAGAGTCAAATTTGCCACTCAAAAAATGTGAATATCGTATTTGCAATTTATTTTCCTTAAGAGTCATATTTCACATCCAAATACAAATTAGGGGCGAATTTGCCACTCAAAAAGTGTGAATATAGTATTTGCAACTTATTTTCCTTAAGAGTCATATTTCACTTCGAAATACAAATTAGGGCAAATTTGCCACTCAAAATGTGTGAAAATGGTATTTGTAATTTATTTTCCTTAAGAGTCATATTTCACATCCAAATTCAAATTAGGGGCGAATTTGCCACTCAGAAAGTGTGAATATCGTATTTGCAACTTATTTTCCTTAAGAGTCATATTTCACCTCCAAATACAAATTAGGGGCAAATTTGACACTCAAAAAGTGTGAATATCGTATTTGCAATTTATTTTTCTTAAGAATCATATTTCACATCCAAATACAAATTAGGGGCGAATTTGTCAATCAAAAAGTGTAAATATCGTATTTGCAACTTATTTTCATTAAGTGACATATTTCACCTCGCAATACATATTAGGGGCAAATTTACCACTCAAAAAGTTTGAATATCGTATTTGCAATTTATTTTACTTAAGAGTCATATTTCACATCCAAATACAAATTAGGGGCAAATTTACCACTCAAAAAGTGTAAATATCGTATTTGCAATTTATTTTCTTTAAGAGTCATATTTCACATCCAAATAAAAATTATGGGCAAATTTGCCACTCAAAAAGTGTGAATATCGTATTTTCAATTTATTTTCCTTACGAGTCATATTTCACTTCGAAATACAAATTAGGGGCGAATTTGCCACTCAAAAAGTGTGAATATCGTATTTGCAACTTATTTTCCTTAAGAGTCATATTTCACATCCAAATACAAATTAGGGCAAATTTGCCACTCAAAAAGTGTGAAAATGGTATTTGCAATTTATTTTCCTTAAGAGTCATATTTCACATCTAAAAATAAATTAGGGGCAAATTTGACACTCAAAAAGTGTAAATATCGTATTTGCAATTTATTTTCTTTAAGAGTCATATTTCACATCCAAATAAAAATTATGGGCAAATTTGCCACTCAAAGAGTGTGAATATCGTATTTTCAATTTATTTTCCTTACGAGTCATATTTCACTTCGAAATACAAATTAGGGGCAAATTTGTCACTCAAAAAATGTGAATATCGTATTTGTAATTTATTTTCCTTAAGAGTTATATTTCACATCCAAATACAAATTAGGGGCGAATTTGCCACTCAAAAAGTGTGAATATAGTATTTGCAACTTATTTTATTTAAGAGTCATATTTCACATCCAAAAACAAATTAGGGGCAAATTTGCCACTCAAAAAGTGTGAAAATGGTATATGCAATTTATTTTCCTTAAGAGTCATATTTCACATCCAAATACAAATTAAGGTCAAATTTGCCATTCCAAAAGTGTGAATATCGTATTTGCAATTTATTTTCTTTAAGAGTCATATTTCACCTCCAAATACAAATTATGGGCGAATTTGCCACTCAAAAAGTGTGAATATCGTATTTGCAACTTATTTTCCTTAAGAGTCATATTTCACTTCGAAATACAAATTAGGGGCAAATTTGCCACTCAAAAAGTGTGAAAATGGTATTTGCATTTTATTTTCCTTAAGAGTCATATTTCACATCCAAATACAACTTAGGGGCGAATTTGCCACTCAGAAAGTGTGAATATCGTATTTGCAATTTATTTTCTTTAAGAGTCATATTTCACCTACAAATACAAATTAGGGGCGAATTTGCCACTCAAAAAGTGTGAATATCGTATTTGCAACTTATTTTCATTAAGTGTCATATTTCACCTCGCAATACAAATTAGGGGCAAATTTACCACTCAAAAAGTGTGAATATCGTATTTGCAATTTATTTTCCTTAAGAGTCATATTTCACATCCAAATACAAATTAGGGGCAAATTTACCACTCAAAAAGTGTAAATATCGTATTTGCAATTTATTTTCTTTAAGAGTCATTTTTCACATCCAAATACAAATTAGGGGTAAATTTGCCACTCAAAAAATGTGAATATCATATTTGCAATTTATTTTCCTTAAGAGTCATATTTCACATCCAAATACAAATTAGGGGCGAATTTGCTACTCAAAAATTGTGAATATCGTATTTGCAAAATATTTTCCTTAAGAGTCATATTTCACTTCGAAATACAAATTAGGGGCAAATTTGCCACTCAAAAAGTGTGAATATCGTATTTGCAATTTATTTTCCTTAAGAGTCATATTTTACTTCGAAATACAAATTAGAGTCAAATTTGCCACTCAAAAAATGTGAATATCGTATTTGCAATTTATTTTCCTTAAGAGTCATATTTCACATCCAAATACAAATTAGGGGCGAATTTGCCACTCAAAAAGTGTGAATATAGTATTTGCAACTTATTTTCCTTAAGAGTCATATTTCACTTCGAAATACAAATTAGGGCAAATTTGCCACTCAAAATGTGTGAAAATGGTATTTGTAATTTATTTTCCTTAAGAGTCATATTTCACATCCAAATTCAAATTAGGGGCGAATTTGCCACTCAGAAAGTGTGAATATCGTATTTGCAACTTATTTTCCTTAAGAGTCATATTTCACCTCCAAATACAAATTAGGGGCAAATTTGACACTCAAAAAGTGTGAATATCGTATTTGCAATTTATTTTTCTTAAGAATCATATTTCACATCCAAATACAAATTAGGGGCGAATTTGTCAATCAAAAAGTGTAAATATCGTATTTGCAACTTATTTTCATTAAGTGACATATTTCACCTCGCAATACATATTAGGGGCAAATTTACCACTCAAAAAGTTTGAATATCGTATTTGCAATTTATTTTACTTAAGAGTCATATTTCACATCCAAATACAAATTAGGGGCAAATTTACCACTCAAAAAGTGTAAATATCGTATTTGCAATTTATTTTCTTTAAGAGTCATATTTCACATCCAAATAAAAATTATGGGCAAATTTGCCACTCAAAAAGTGTGAATATCGTATTTTCAATTTATTTTCCTTACGAGTCATATTTCACTTCGAAATACAAATTAGGGGCGAATTTGCCACTCAAAAAGTGTGAATATCGTATTTGCAACTTATTTTCCTTAAGAGTCATATTTCACATCCAAATACAAATTAGGGCAAATTTGCCACTCAAAAAGTGTGAAAATGGTATTTGCAATTTATTTTCCTTAAGAGTCATATTTCACATCTAAAAATAAATTAGGGGCAAATTTGACACTCAAAAAGTGTAAATATCGTATTTGCAATTTATTTTCTTTAAGAGTCATATTTCACATCCAAATAAAAATTATGGGCAAATTTGCCACTCAAAGAGTGTGAATATCGTATTTTCAATTTATTTTCCTTACGAGTCATATTTCACTTCGAAATACAAATTAGGGGCAAATTTGTCACTCAAAAAATGTGAATATCGTATTTGTAATTTATTTTCCTTAAGAGTTATATTTCACATCCAAATACAAATTAGGGGCGAATTTGCCACTCAAAAAGTGTGAATATAGTATTTGCAACTTATTTTCCTTAAGAGTCATATTTCACATCCAAAAACAAATTAGGGGCAAATTTGCCACTCAAAAAGTGTGAAAATGGTATATGCAATTTATTTTCCTTAAGAGTCATATTTCACATCCAAATACAAATTAAGGTCAAATTTGCCATTCCAAAAGTGTGAATATCGTATTTGCAATTTATTTTCTTTAAGAGTCATATTTCACCTCCAAATACAAATTATGGGCGAATTTGCCACTCAAAAAGTGTGAATATCGTATTTGCAACTTATTTTCCTTAAGAGTCATATTTCACTTCGAAATACAAATTAGGGGCAAATTTGCCACTCAAAAAGTGTGAAAATGGTATTTGCATTTTATTTTCCTTAAGAGTCATATTTCACATCCAAATACAACTTAGGAGCGAATTTGTCACTCAGAAAGTGTGAATATCGTATTTGCAATTTATTTTCTTTAAGAGTCATATTTCACCTACAAATACAAATTAGGGGCGAATTTGCCACTCAAAAAGTGTGAATATCGTATTTGCAACTTATTTTCATTAAGTGTCATATTTCACCTCGCAATACAAATTAGGGGCAAATTTACCACTCAAAAAGTGTGAATATCGTATTTGCAATTTATTTTCCTTAAGAGTCATATTTCACATCCAAATACAAATTAGGGGCAAATTTACCACTCAAAAAGTGTAAATATCGTATTTGCAATTTATTTTCTTTAAGAGTCATTTTTCACATCCAAATACAAATTAGGGGTAAATTTGCCACTCAAAAAATGTGAATATCATATTTGCAATTTATTTTCCTTAAGAGTCATATTTCACATCCAAATACAAATTAGGGGCGAATTTGCTACTCAAAAAGTGTGAATATCGTATTTGCAAAATATTTTCCTTAAGAGTCATATTTCACTTCGAAATACAAATTAGGGGCAAATTTGCCACTCAAAAAGTGTGAATATCGTATTTGCAATTTATTTTCCTTAAGAGTCATATTTCACATCCAAATACAAATTAGGGGCGAATTTGCCACTCAAAAAGCGTGAATATCGTATTTGCAACTTATTTTCATTTCACATCCAAATACAAATTAGAGGCAAATTTGCCGCTCAAAAAGTTTATATATCGTATTTGCAATTTATTTTCCTAAAGAGTCATATTTCACCTCCAAATACAAATTAGGGGCTAATTTGACACTCAAAAATTGTGAATATCGTATTTGCAATTTATTCTCTTTAAAAGTCATATTTCACCTCCAAATACAAATTAGGGGCAAATTTGCAACTTAAAAAGTGTGAATATCGTATTTGCAAATTATTTCCTTAAGAGTCATATTACACTTCGAAATATAAATTAGGGGCAATTTTGCCACTCAAAAAGTGTGAATATCGTATTTGCAACTTATTTTCCTTAAGAGTCATATTTCACTTCGAAATACAAATTAGGGGCAAATTTGCCACTCAAAAAGTGTGAAAATGGTATTTGCAATTTATTTTCCCTAAGAGTCATATTTCACATCCAAATTCAAATTAGGGGCGAATTTGCCAATCAGAAAGTGTGAATATCGTATTTGCAATTTATTTTCTTTAAGAATCATATTTCACCTCCAAATACAAATTAGTGGCAAATTTGCCACTCAAAAAGTGTGAATATCGTATTTGCAATTTATTTTTCTTAAGAATCATATTTCACATCCAAATACAAATTAGGGGCGAATTTGTCACTCAAAAAGTGTGAATATCGTATTTGCAACTTATTTTCATTAAGTGACATATTTCACCTCGCAATACAAATTAGGGGCAAATTTACCACTCAAAAAGTTTGAATATCGTATTTGCAATTTATTTTACTTAAGAGTCATATTTCACATCCAAATACAAATTAGGGGCAAATTTACCACTCAAAAAGTGTGAATATCGTATTTGCAAATTATTTTCCTTAAATGTCATATTTCACATTCAAATACAAATTAGGGGCGAATTTGCTACTCAAAAAGTGAGAATATCGTATTTGCAAATTATTTTCCTTAAGAGTCATATTACACTTCGAAATACAAATTAGGGGCAAATTTGCCCTCAAAAAGTGTGAAAATGGTATTTGCAATTTATTTTCCTTAAGAGTCATATTTCACATCCAAATACAAATTAGGGGCGAATTTGCCACTCAAAAAGTGTGAATATCGTAATTGCAATTTATTTTCCTTAAGAGTCATATTTCACCTCCAAATACAAATTAGGGGCGAATTTGCCACTCAAAAAGTGTGAATATCGTATTTGCAACTTATTTTCATTTCACATCCAAATACAAATTAGAGGCAAATTTGCGGCTCAAAAAGTTTATATATCGTATTTGCAATTTATTTTCCTTAAGAGTCATATTTAACCTCCAAATACAAATTAGGGGCGAATTTGACACTCAAAAATTGTGAATATCGTATTTGCAATTTATTCTTTTTAAGAGTCATATTTCACCTCCAAATACAAATTAGGGGCAAATTTGCAACTCAAAAAGTGTGAATATCGTATTTGCAACTTATTTTCATTAAGAAACATATTTCACTTCGCAATACAAATTAGGTGCAAATTTACCACTCAAAAAGTGTGAATATCGTATTTGCAATTTATTTTCCTTAAGAGTCATATTATACTTCGAAATACAAATTAGGGACAAATTTGCCACTCAAAAAATGTGAATATCGTATTTGCAATTTATTTTCCTTAAATGTCATATTTCACATCCAAATACAAATTAGGGGCGAATTTGCTACTCAAAAAGTGTGAATATCGTATTTGCAATTTCTTTTTCTTAAGAGTCATATTTCACATCCAAATACAAATTAGGGGCGAATTTGCCACTCAAAAAGTGTGAATATCGTATTTGCAACTTATTTTCATTAAGAGTCATATTTCACTTCATAATACAAATTAGGGGCAAATTTAACGCTCAAAAAGTGTGAATATCGTATTTGCAATTTATTTTCCTTAAGAGTCATATTTTACTTCGAAATACAAATTAGAGGCAAATTTGCCACTCAAAAAATGTGAATATCGTATTTGCAATTTATTTTCCTTAAGAGTCATATTTCACATCCAAATACAAATTAGGGGCGAATTTGCCACTCAAAAAGTGTGAATATCGTATTTGTAACTTATTTTCCTTAAGAGTCATATTTCACTTCGAAATACAAATTAGGGGCAAATTTGCCACTCAAAAAGTGTGAAAATGGTATTTGCAATTTATTTTCCTTAAGAGTCATATTTCACATCCAAATTCAAATTAGGGGCGAATTTGCCACTCAGAAAGTGTGAATATCGTATTTGCAATTTATTTTCTTCAAGAGTCATATTTCACCTCCAAATACAAATTAGCGGCGAATTTGACACTCAAAAAGTGTGAATATCGTATTTGCAATTTCTTTTTCTTAAGAGTCATATTTCACATCCAAATACAAATTAGGGGCGAATTTGCCACTCAAAAAGTGTGAATATCGTATTTGCAACTTATTTTCATTTCACATCCAAATACAAATTAGAGGCAAATTTGCCGCTCAAAAAGTTTATATATCGTATTTGCAATTTATTTTCCTTAAGAGTCATATTTCACCTCCAAATACAAATTAGGGGCGAATTTGACACTCAAAAATTGTGAATATCGTATTTGCAATTTATTCTCTTTAAGAGTCATATTTCACCTCCAAATACAAATTAGGGGCAAATTTGCAACTCAAAAAGTGTGAATATCGTATTTGCAACTTATTTTCATTAAGAAACATATTTCACTTCGCAATACAAATTAGGTGCAAATTTACCACTCAAAAAGTGTGAATATCGTATTTGCAATTTATTTTCCTTAAGAGTCATATTTTACTTCGAAATACAAATTAGGGGCAAATTTGCCACTCAAAAAATGTGAATATCGTATTTGCAATTTATTTTCCTTAAATGTCATATTTCACATCCAAATACAAATTAGGGGCGAATTTGCTACTCAAAAAGTGTGAATATCGTATTTGCAAATTATTTTCCTTAAGAGTCATATTACACTTCGAAATACAAATTAGGGGCAAATTTGCCCTCAAAAAGTGTGAAAATGGTATTTGCAATTTATTTTCCTTAAGAGTCATATTTCACATCCAAATACAAATTAGGGGCGAATTTGCCACTCAGAAAGTGTGAATATCGTATTTGCAACTTATTTTCCTTTAGAGTCATATTTCACCTCCAAATACAAATTAGGGGCAAATTTGACACTCAAAAAGTGTGAATATCGTATTTGCAATTTATTTTTCTTAAGAATCATATTTCACATCCAAATACAAATTAGGGGCGAATTTGTCAATCAAAAAGTGTAAATATCGTATTTGCAACTTATTTTCATTAAGTGACATATTTCACCTCGCAATACATATTAGGGGCAAATTTACCACTCAAAAAGTTTGAATATCGTATTTGCAATTTATTTTACTTAAGAGTCATATTTCACATCCAAATACAAATTAGGGGCAAATTTACCACTCAAAAAGTGTAAATATCGTATTTGCAATTTATTTTCTTTAAGAGTCATATTTCACATCCAAATAAAAATTATGGGCAAATTTGCCACTCAAAAAGTGTGAATATCGTATTTTCAATTTATTTTCCTTACGAGTCATATTTCACTTCGAAATACAAATTAGGGGTGAATTTGCCACTCAAAAAGTGTGAATATCGTATTTGCAACTTATTTTCCTTAAGAGTCATATTTCACATCCAAATACAAATTAGGGCAAATTTGCCACTCAAAAAGTGTGAAAATGGTATTTGCAATTTATTTTCCTTAAGAGTCATATTTCACATCTAAAAATAAATTAGGGGCAAATTTGACACTCAAAAAGTGTAAATATCGTATTTGCAATTTATTTTCTTTAAGAGTCATATTTCACATCCAAATAAAAATTATGGGCAAATTTGCCACTCAAAAAGTGTGAATATCGTATTTTCAATTTATTTTCCTTACGAGTCATATTTCACTTCGAAATACAAATTAGGGGCAAATTTGTCACTCAAAAAATGTGAATATCGTATTTGTAATTTATTTTCCTTAAGAGTCATATTTCACATCCAAATACAAATTAGGGGCGAATTTGCCACTCAAAAAGTGTGAATATAGTATTTGCAACTTATTTTCCTTAAGAGTCATATTTCACATCCAAAAACAAATTAGGGGCAAATTTGCCACTCAAAAAGTGTGAAAATGGTATTTGCAATTTATTTTCCTTAAGAGTCATAATTCACATCCAAATACAAATTAGGGTCAAATTTGCCATTCCAAAAGTGTGAATATCGTATTTGCAATTTATTTTCTTTAAGAGTCATATTTCACCTCCAAATACAAATTATGGGCGAATTTGCCACTCAAAAAGTGTGAATATCATATTTGCAACTTATTTTCCTTAAGAGTCATATTTCACTTCGAAATACAAATTAGGGGCAAATTTGCCACTCAAAAAGTGTGAAAATGGTATTTGCATTTTATTTTCCTTAAGAGTCATATTTCACATCCAAATACAACTTAGGGGCAAATTTGCCACTCAGAAAGTGTGAATATCGTATTTGCAATTTATTTTCTTTAAGAGTCATATTTCACCTACAAATACAAATTAGGGGCGAATTTGCCACTCAAAAAGTGTGAATATCGTATTTGCAACTTATTTTCATTAAGTGTCATATTTCACCTCGCAATACAAATTAGGGGCAAATTTACCACTCAAAAAGTGTGAATATCGTATTTGCAATTTATTTTCCTTAAGAGTCATATTTCACATCCAAATACAAATTAGGGGCAAATTTACCACTCAAAAAGTGTAAATATCGTATTTGCAATTTATTTTCTTTAAGAGTCATTTTTCACATCCAAATACAAATTAGGGTTAAATTTGCCACTCAAAAAATGTGAATATCATATTTGCAATTTATTTTCCTTAAGAGTCATATTTCACATCCAAATACAAATTAGGCGCGAATTTGCTACTCAAAAAGTGTGAATATCGTATTTGCAAAATATTTTCCTTAAGAGTCATATTTCACTTCGAAATACAAATTAGGGGCAAATTTGCCACTCAAAAAGTGTGAATATCGTATTTGCAATTTATTTTCCTTAAGAGTCATATTTCACATCCAAATACAAATTAGGGGCGAATTTGCCACTCAAAAAGCGTGAATATCGTATTTGCAACTTATTTTCATTTCACATCCAAATACAAATTAGAGGCAAATTTGCCGCTCAAAAAATTTATATATTGTATTTGCAATTTATTTTCCTAAAGAGTCATATTTCACCTCCAAATACAAATTAGGGGCGAATTTGACACTCAAAAATTGTGAATATCGTATTTGCAATTTATTCTCTTTAAAAGTCATATTTCACCTCCAAATACAAATTAGGGGCAAATTTGCAACTTAAAAAGTGTGAATATCGTATTTGCAAATTATTTTCCTTAAGAGTCATATTACACTTCGAAATACAAATTAGGGGCAATTTTGCCACTCAAAAAGTGTGAATATCGTATTTGCAACTTATTTTCCTTAAGAGTCATATTTCACTTCGAAATACAAATTAGAGGCAAATTTGCCACTCAAAAAGTGTGAAAATGGTATTTGCAATTTATTTTCCTTAAGAGTCATATTTCACATCAAAATTCAAATTAGGGGCGAATTTGCCAATCAGAAAGTGTGAATATCGTATTTGCAATTTATTTTCTTTAAGAATCATATTTCACCTCCAAATACAAATTAGGGGCAAATTTGCCACTCAAAAAGTGTGAATATCGTATTTGCAATTTATTTTTCTTAAGAATCATATTTCACATCCAAATACAAATTAGGGGCGAATTTGTCACTCAAAAAGTGTGAATATCGTATTTGCAACTTATTTTCATTAAGTGACATATTTCACCTCGCAATACAAATTAGGGGCAAAATGCCACTCAAAAAGTTTGAATATCGTATTTGCAATTTATTTTACTTAAGAGTCATATTTCACATCCAAATACAAATTAGGGGCAAATTTACCACTCAAAAAGTGTGAATATCGTATTTGCAAATTATTTTCCTTAAATGTCATATTTCACATTCAAATACAAATTAGGGGCGAATAAGCTACTCAAAAAGTGTGAATATCGTATTTGCAAATTATTTTCCTTAAGAGTCATATTTCACATCCAAATACAAATTAGGGGCGAATTTGCCACTCAAAAAGTGTGAATATCGTATTTGCAACTTATTTTCCTTAAGAGTCATATTTCACTTCGAAATACAAATTAGGGGCAAATTTGCCACTCAAAAAGTGTGAAAATGGTATTTGCAATTTATTTTTCTTAAGAGTCATATTTCACATCCAAATTCAAATTAGGGGCGAATTTGATAATCAGAAAGTGTGAATATCGTATTTGCAATTTATTTTCTTTAAGAATCATATTTCACCTCCAAATACAAATTAGGGCAAATTTGCCACTCAAAAAGTGTGAATATCGTATTTGCAATTTATTTTTCTTAAGAATCATATTTCACATCCAAATACAAATTAGGGGCAAATTTGTCACTCAAAAAGTGTGAATATCGTATTTACAATTTATTTTCTTTAAGAGTCATATTTCACATCCAAATAAAAATTAGGGGCAAATTTGCCACTCAAAAAGTGTGAATATCGTATTTTCAAATTATTTTCTTTAAGAGTCATATTTCACCTCCAAATACAAATTAGGGGCAAATTTGCCACTCAAAAAGTGTGAATATCGTATTTGCAATTTCTTTTTCTTAAGAGTCACATTTCACATTCAAATACAAATTAGGGGCGAATTTGCCACTCAAAAAGTGTGAATATCGTATTTGCAATTTCTTTTTCTTAAGAGTCATATTTCACATTCAAATACAAATTAGGTGCGAATTTGCCACTCAAAAAGTGTGAATATCGTATTTGCAACTAATTTTCATTAAGAGTCATATTTCACTTCGCAATACAAATTAGGGGCAAATTTACCACTCAAAAAGTGTGAATATCGTATTTGCAATTTATTTTCCTTAAGAGTCATATTTCACATCCAAATACAAATTAGGGTCAAATTTACCATTCCAAAAGTGTGAATATCGTATTTGCAATTTATTTTCTTTAAGAGTCATATTTCACATCCAAATACAAATTATGGGCGAATTTGCCACTCAAAAATTGTGAATATCGTATTTGCAACTTATTTTCCTTTAGAGTCATATTTCACTTCGAAATACAAATTAGGGGCAAATTTGCCACTCAAAAAGTGTGAAAATGGTATTTGCAATTTATTTTCCTTAAGAGTCATATTTCACATCCAAATACAAATTAGTGGCGAATTTGCCACTCAGAAAGTGTGAATATCGTATTTGCAATTTATTTTCTTTAAGAGTCATATTTCACCTACAAATACAAATTAGGGGCGAATTTGCCACTCAAAAAGTGTGAATATCGTATTTGCAACTTATTTTCATTAAGTGTCATATTTCACCTCGCAATACAAATTAGGGGCAAATTTACCACTCAAAAAGTGTGAATATCGTATTTGCAATTTATTTTCCTTAAGAGTCATATTTCACATCCAAATACAAATTAGGGGCAAATTTACCACTCAAAAAGTGTAAATATCGTATTTGCAATTTATTTTCTTTAAGAGTCATTTTTCACATCCAAATACAAATAAGGGGCAAATTTGCCACTTAAAAAATGTGAATATCGTATTTGCAATTTATTTTCCTTAAGAGTCATATTTCACATCCAAATACAAATTAGGGGCGAATTTGCTACTCAAAAAGTGTGAATATCGTATTTGCAAAATATTTTCCTTAATAGTCATATTTCACTTCGAAATACAAATTAGGGGCAAATTTGCCACTCAAAAAGTGTGAATATCGTATTTGCAATTTATTTTCCTTAAGAGTCATATTTCACATCCAAATACAAATTAGGGGCGAATTTGCCACTCAAAAAGTGTGAATATCGTATTTGCAACTTATTTTCATTTCACATCCAAATACAAATTAGAGGCAAATTTGCCGCTCAAAAAGTTTATATATCGTATTTGCAATTTATTTTCCTTAAGAGTCATATTTCACCTCCAAATACAAATTAGGGGCGAATTTGACACTAAAAAATTGTGAATATCGTATTTGCAATTTATTCTTTTTAAGAGTCATATTTCACCTCCAAATACAAATTAGGGGCAAATTTGCAACTCAAAAAGTGTGAATATCGTATTTGCAACTTATTTTCATTAAGAAACATATTTCACTTCGCAATACAAATTAGGTGCAAATTTACCACTCAAAAAGTGTGAATATCGTATTTGCAATTTATTTTCCTTAAGAGTCATATTATACTTCGAAATACAAATTAGGGACAAATTTGCCACTCAAAAAATGTGAATATCGTATTTGAAATTTATTTTCCTTAAATGTCATATTTCACATCCAAATACAAATTAGGGGCGAATTTGCTACTCAAAAAGTGTGAATATCGTATTTGCAAATTATTTTCCTTAAGAGTCATATTACACTTCGAAATACAAATTAGGGGCAAATTTGCCCTCAAAAAGTGTGAAAATGGTATTTGCAATTTATTTTCCTTAAGACTCATATTTCACATCCAAATACAAATTAGGGGCGAATTTGCCACTCAAAAAGTGTGAATATCGTATTTGCAATTTATTTTCTTTAAGAGTCATATTTCACCTCCAAATACAAATTAGGGGCAAATTTGCCACTCAAAAAGTGTGAATATCGTATTTGCAATTTCTTTTTCTTAAGAGTCATATTTCACATCCAAATACAAATTAGGGGCGAATTTGCCACTCAAAAAGTGTGAATATCGTATTTGCAACTTATTTTCATTAAGAGTCATATTTCACTTCATAATACAAATTAGGGGCAAATTTACCGCTCAAAAAGTGTGAATATCGTATTTGCAATTTATTTTCCTTAAGAGTCATATTTTACTTCGAAATACAAATTAGAGGCAAATTTGCCACTCAAAAAATGTGAATATCATATTTGCAATTTATTTTCCTTAAGAGTCATATTTCACATCCAAATACAAATTAGGGGCGAATTTGCCACTCAAAAAGTGTGAATATCGTATTTGTAACTTGTTTTCCTTAAGAGTCATATTTCACTTCGAAATACAAATTAGGGGCAAATTTGCCACTCAAAAAGTGTGAAAATGGTATTTGCAATTTATTTTCCTTAAGAGTCATATTTCACATCCAAATTCAAATTAGGGGCGAATTTGCTACTCAGAAAGTGTGAATATCGTATTTGCAATATATTTTTTTTAAGAGTCATATTTCACCTCCAAATACAAATTAGCGGCGAATTTGACACTCAAAAAGTGTGAATATCGTATTTGCAATTTCTTTTTCTTAAGAGTCATATTTCACATCCAAATACAAATTAGGGGCGAATTTGCCACTCAAAAAGTGTGAATATCGTATTTGCAACTTATTTTCATTTCACATCCAAATACAAATTAGAGGCAAATTTGCCGCTCAAAAAGTTTATATATCGTATTTGCAATTTATTTTCCTTAAGAGTCATATTTCACCTCCAAATACAAATTAGGGGCGAATTTGACACTCAAAAATTGTGAATATCGTATTTGCAATTTATTCTCTTTAAGAGTCATATTTCACCTCCAAATACAAATTAGGGGCAAATTTGCAACTCAAAAAGTGTGAATATCGTATTTGCAATTTATTTTACTTAAGAGTCATATTTCACATCCAAATGAAAATTAGGGGCAAATTTACCACTCAAAAAGTGTGAATATCGTATTTGCAAATTATTTTCCTTAAATGTCATATTTCACATTCAAATACAAATTAGGGGCGAATAAGCTACTCAAAAAGTGTGAATATCGTATTTGCAAATTATTTTCCTTAAGAGTCATATTTCACATCCAAATACAAATTAGGGGCGAATTTGCCACTCAAAAAGTGTGAATATCGTATTTGCAACTTATTTTCCTTAAGAGTCATATTTCACTTCGAAATACAAATTAGGGGCAAATTTGCCATTCAAAAAGTGTGAAAATGGTATTTGCAATTTATTTTCCTTAAGAGTCATATTTCACATCCAAATTCAAATTAGGGGCGAATTTGCCAATCAGAAAGTGTGAATATCGTATTTGCAATTTATTTTCTTTAAGAATCATATTTCACCTCCAAATACAAATTAGGGGCAAATTTGCCACTCAAAAAGTGTGAATATCGTATTTGCAATTTATTTTTCTTAAGAGTCATATTTCACTTCGAAATACAAATTAGGGGCAAATTTGCCACTCAAAAAGTGTGAATATCGTATTTGCAATTTATTTTCCTTAAGAGTCATATTTCACATCCAAATAAAAATTAGGGGCAAATTTGCCACTCAAAAAGTGTGAACATCGTATTTGCAATTTAATTTCCTTAAGAGTCATATTTCACATCCAAACACAAATTAGGGGCAAATTTGCCACTCAAAAAGTGTGAATATCGTATTTGCAATTTATTTTCCTTAAGAGTCATATTTCACATCAAAATACAAATTAGGGGCAAATTTACCACTCAAAAAGTGTGAATATCGTATTTGCAACTTATTTTCATTAAGAATCATATTTCACTTCGCAATACAAATTAGGGGCAAATTTACCACTCAAAAAGTGTGAATATCGTATTTGCAATTTATTTTCCTTAAGAGTCATATTTCACATCCAAATACAACAAATTAGGGGCAAATTTGCCACTCAAAAAGTGTGAGTATCGTATTTGCAATTTATTTTCCTTAAGTGTCATATTTCACATCCAAACACAAATTAGGGGCGAATTTGACACTCAAAAAGTGTGAATATCGTATTTCCAATTTATTCTCTTTAAGAGTCATATTTCACATCCAAATACAAATTAGGGGCAAATTTACCACTCAAAAAGTGTGAATATCGTATTTGCAACTTATTTTCATTAAGAGTCATATTTCACTTCGAAATACAAATTAGGGGCAAATTTGCAACTCAAAAAGTGTGAATATCGTATTTGCAATTTATTTTCCTTAAGAGTCATATTTCACTTCGAAATACAAATTAGGGGCAAATTTGCCACTCAAAAAATGTGAATATCGTATTTGCAATTTATTTTCCTTAAGAGTCATATTTCACATCCAAATTCAAATTAGGGGCGAATTTGCCAATCAGAAAGTGTGAATATCGTATTTGCAATTTATTTTCTTTAAGAATCATATTTCACCTCCAAATACAAATTAGGGGCAAATTTGCCACTCAAAAAGTGTGAATATCGTATTTGCAATTTATTTTCCTTAAGAGTCATATTTCACATCCAAATACAAATTAGGGGCGAATTTGCTACTCAAAAAGTGTGAATATCGTATTTGCAAAATATTTTCCTTAATAGTCATATTTCACTTCGAAATACAAATTAGGGGCAAATTTGCCACTCAAAAAGTGTGAATATCGTATTTGCAATTTATTTTCCTTAAGAGTCATATTTCACATCCAAATACAAATTAGGGGCGAATTTGCCACTCAAAAAGTGTGAATATCGTATTTGCAACTTATTTTCATTTCACATCCAAATACAAATTAGAGGCAAATTTGCCGCTCAAAAAGTTTATATATCGTATTTGCAATTTATTTTCCTTAAGAGTCATATTTCACCTCCAAATATAAATTAGGGGCGAATTTGACACTAAAAAATTGTGAATATCGTATTTGCAATTTATTCTTTTTAAGAGTCATATTTCACCTCCAAATACAAATTAGGGGCAAATTTGCAACTCAAAAAGTGTGAATATCGTATTTGCAACTTATTTTCATTAAGAAACATATTTCACTTCGCAATACAAATTAGGTGCAAATTTGCCACTTAAAAAATGTGAATATCGTATTTGCAATTTATTTTCCTTAAGAGTCATATTTCACATCCAAATACAAATTAGGGGCGAATTTGCTACTCAAAAAGTGTGAATATCGTATTTGCAAAATATTTTCCTTAATAGTCATATTTCACTTCGAAATACAAATTAGGGGCAAATTTGCCACTCAAAAAGTGTGAATATCGTATTTGCAATTTATTTTCCTTAAGAGTCATATTTCACATCCAAATACAAATTAGGGGCGAATTTGCCACTCAAAAAGTGTGAATATCGTATTTGCAACTTATTTTCATTTCACATCCAAATACAAATTAGAGGCAAATTTGCCGCTCAAAAAGTTTATATATCGTATTTGCAATTTATTTTCCTTAAGAGTCATATTTCACCTCCAAATACAAATTAGGGGCGAATTTGACACTAAAAAATTGTGAATATCGTATTTGCAATTTATTCTTTTTAAGAGTCATATTTCACCTCCAAATACAAATTAGGGGCAAATTTGCAACTCAAAAAGTGTGAATATCGTATTTGCAACTTATTTTCATTAAGAAACATATTTCACTTCGCAATACAAATTAGGTGCAAATTTACCACTCAAAAAGTGTGAATATCGTATTTGCAATTTATTTTCCTTAAGAGTCATATTATACTTCGAAATACAAATTAGGGACAAATTTGCCACTCAAAAAATGTGAATATCGTATTTGAAATTTATTTTCCTTAAATGTCATATTTCACATCCAAATACAAATTAGGGGCGAATTTGCTACTCAAAAAGTGTGAATATCGTATTTGCAAATTATTTTCCTTAAGAGTCATATTACACTTCGAAATACAAATTAGGGGCAAATTTGCCCTCAAAAAGTGTGAAAATGGTATTTGCAATTTATTTTCCTTAAGACTCATATTTCACATCCAAATATAAATTAGGGGCGAATTTGCCACTCAAAAAGTGTGAATATCGTATTTGCAATTTATTTTCTTTAAGAGTCATATTTCACCTCCAAATACAAATTAGGGGCAAATTTGCCACTCAAAAAGTGTGAATATCGTATTTGCAATTTCTTTTTCTTAAGAGTCATATTTCACATCCAAATACAAATTAGGGGCGAATTTGCCACTCAAAAAGTGTGAATATCGTATTTGCAACTTATTTTCATTAAGAGTCATATTTCACTTCATAATACAAATTAGGGGCAAATTTACCGCTCAAAAAGTGTGAATATCGTATTTGCAATTTATTTTCCTTAAGAGTCATATTTTACTTCGAAATACAAATTAGAGGCAAATTTGCCACTCAAAAAATGTGAATATCGTATTTGCAATTTATTTTCCTTAAGAGTCATATTTCACATCCAAATACAAATTAGGGGCGAATTTGCCACTCAAAAAGTGTGAATATCGTATTTGTAACTTGTTTTCCTTAAGAGTCATATTTCACTTCGAAATACAAATTAGGGGCAAATTTGCCACTCAAAAAGTGTGAAAATGGTATTTGCAATTTATTTTCCTTAAGAGTCATATTTCACATCCAAATTCAAATTAGGGGCGAATTTGCTACTCAGAAAGTGTGAATATCGTATTTGCAATATATTTTTTTTAAGAGTCATATTTCACCTCCAAATACAAATTAGCGGCGAATTTGACACTCAAAAAGTGTGAATATCGTATTTGCAATTTCTTTTTCTTAAGAGTCATATTTCACATTCAAATACAAATTAGGGGCGAATTTGCCACTCAAAAAGTGTGAATATCGTATTTGCAACTTATTTTCATTTCACATCCAAATACAAATTAGAGGCAAATTTGCCGCTCAAAAAGTTTATATATCGTATTTGCAATTTATTTTCCTTAAGAGTCATATTTCACCTCCAAATACAAATTAGGGGCGAATTTGACACTCAAAAATTGTGAATATCGTATTTGCAATTTATTCTCTTTAAGAGTCATATTTCACCTCCAAATACAAATTAGGGGCAAATTTGCAACTCAAAAAGTGTGAATATCGTATTTGCAATTTATTTTACTTAAGAGTCATATTTCACATCCATATGAAAATTAGGGGCAAATTTACCACTCAAAAAGTGTGAATATCGTATTTGCAAATTATTTTCCTTAAATGTCATATTTCACATTCAAATACAAATTAGGGGCGAATAAGCTACTCAAAAAGTGTGAATATCGTATTTGCAAATTATTTTCCTTAAGAGTCATATTTCACATCCAAATACAAATTAGGGGCGAATTTGCCACTCAAAAAGTGTGAATATCGTATTTGCAACTTATTTTCCTTAAGAGTCATATTTCACTTCGAAATACAAATTAGGGGCAAATTTGCCATTCAAAAAGTGTGAAAATGGTATTTGCAATTTATTTTCCTTAAGAGTCATATTTCACATCCAAATTCAAATTAGGGGCGAATTTGCCAATCAGAAAGTGTGAATATCGTATTTGCAATTTATTTTCTTTAAGAATCATATTTCACCTCCAAATACAAATTAGGGGCAAATTTGCCACTCAAAAAGTGTGAATATCGTATTTGCAATTTATTTTTCTTAAGAGTCATATTTCACTTCGAAATACAAATTAGGGGCAAATTTGCCACTCAAAAAGTGTGAATATCGTATTTGCAATTTATTTTCCTTAAGAGTCATATTTCACATCCAAATAAAAATTAGGGGCAAATTTGCCACTCAAAAAGTGTGAACATCGTATTTGCAATTTAATTTCCTTAAGAGTCATATTTCACATCCAAACACAAATTAGGGGCAAATTTGCCACTCAAAAAGTGTGAATATCGTATTTGCAATTTATTTTCCTTAAGAGTCATATTTCACATCAAAATACAAATTAGGGGCAAATTTACCACTCAAAAAGTGTGAATATCGTATTTGCAACTTATTTTCATTAAGAATCATATTTCACTTCGCAATACAAATTAGGGGCAAATTTACCACTCAAAAAGTGTGAATATCGTATTTGCAATTTATTTTCCTTAAGAGTCATATTTCACATCCAAATACAACAAATTAGGGGCAAATTTGCCACTCAAAAAGTGTGAGTATCGTATTTGCAATTTATTTTCCTTAAGTGTCATATTTCACATCCAAACACAAATTAGGGGCGAATTTGACACTCAAAAAGTGTGAATATCGTATTTCCAATTTATTCTCTTTAAGAGTCATATTTCACATCCAAATACAAATTAGGGGCAAATTTACCACTCAAAAAGTGTGAATATCGTATTTGCAACTTATTTTCATTAAGAATCATATTTCTCTTCGCAATACAAATTAGGGGTAAATTTACCACTCAAAAAGTGTGAATATCGTATTTGCAATTTATTTTCCTTAAGAGTCATATTTCACTTCGAAATACAAATTAGGGGCAAATTTGCCACTCAAAAAATGTGAATATCGTATTTGCAATTTATTTTCCTTAAGAGTCATATTTCACATCCAAATACAAATTATGGGCGAATTTGCTACTCAAAAAGTGTGAATATCGTATTTGAAAAATATTTTCCTTAAGAGTCATATTTCACTTCGAAATACAAATTAGGGGCGAATTTGCCACTCAAAAAGTGTGAAAATGGTATTTGCAATTTATTTTCCTTATGAGTCATATTTCACATCCAAATACAAATTAGGGGCGAATTTGCCACTCAAAAAGTGTGAATATCGTATTTGCAATTTCTTTTCCTTAAGAGTCATATTTCACTTCAAAATACAAATTAGGGGCGAATTTGCCACTCAAAAAGTGTGAAAATGGTATTTGCAATTTATTTTCCTTATGAGTCATATTTCACATCAAAATACAAATTAGGGGCGAATTTGCCACTCAAAAAGTGTGAATATCGTATTTGCAATTTCTTTTTCTTAAGAGTCATATTTCATATTCAAATACAAATTAGGGGCGAATTTGCCACTCAAAAAGTGTGAATATCGTATTTACAATTTATTTTCCTTAAGTGTCATATTTCACATCCAAATACAAATTATGGGCGAATTTGCTACTCAAAAAGTGTGAATATCGTATTTGTAAATTATTTTTCTTAAGAGTCATATTTCACTTCGAAATACAAATTAGGGGCAAATTTGCCACTTAAAAAGTGTGAAAATGGTATTTGCAATTTATTTTCCTTAAGAGTCATATTTCACATCCAAATTCAAATTAGGGGCGAATTTGCTACTCAGAAAGTGTGAATATCGTATTTGCAATTTATTTTCTTTAAGAGTCATATTTCACCTCCAAATACAAATTAGCGGCGAATTTGACACTCAAAAAGTGTGAATATCGTATTTGCAATTTCTTTTTCTTAAGAGTCATATTTCACATCCAAATACAAATTAGGGGCGAATTTGCCACTCAAAAAGTGTGAATATCGTATTTGCAACTTATTTTCATTTCACATCCAAATACAAATTAGAGGCAAATTTGCCGCTCAAAAAGTTTATATATCGTATTTGCAATTTATTTTCCTTAAGAGTCATATTTCACCTCCAAATACAAATTAGGGGCGAATTTGACACTCAAAAATTGTGAATATCGTATTTGCAATTTATTCTCTTTAAGAGTCATATTTCACCTCCAAATACAAATTAGGGGCAAATTTGCAACTCAAAAAGTGTGAATATCGTATTTGCAATTTATTTTACTTAAGAGTCATATTTCACATCCAAATAAAAATTAGGGGCAAATTTACCACTCAAAAAGTGTGAATATCGTATTTGCAAATTATTTTCCTTAAATGTCATATTTCACATTCAAATACAAATTAGGGGCGAATAAGCTACTCAAAAAGTGTGAATATCGTATTTGCAAATTATTTTCCTTAAGAGTCATATTTCACATCCAAATACAAATTAGGGGCGAATTTGCCACTCAAAAAGTGTGAATATCGTATTTGCAACTTATTTTCCTTAAGAGTCATATTTCACTTCGAAATATAAATTAGGGGCAAATTTGCCATTCAAAAAGTGTGAAAATGGTATTTGCAATTTATTTTCCTTAAGAGTCATATTTCACATCCAAATTCAAATTAGGGGCGAATTTGCCAATCAGAAAGTGTGAATATCTTATTTGCAATTTATTTTCTTTAAGAATCATATTTCCCCTCCAAATACAAATTAGGGGCAAATTTGCCACTCAAAAAGTGTGAATATCGTATTTGCAATTTATTTTTCTTAAGAGTCATATTTCACTTCGAAATACAAATTAGGGGCAAATTTGCCACTCAAAAAGTGTGAATATCGTATTTGCAATTTATTTTCCTTAAGAGTCATATTTCACATCCAAATAAAAATTAGGGGCAAATTTGCCACTCAAAAAGTGTGAACATCGTATTTGCAATTTAATTTCCTTAAGAGTCATATTTCACATCCAAACACAAATTAGGGGCAAATTTGCCACTCAAAAAGTGTGAATATCGTATTTGCAATTTATTTTCCTTAAGAGTCATATTTCACATCAAAATACAAATTAGGGGCAAATTTACCACTCAAAAAGTGTGAATATCGTATTTGCAACTTATTTTCATTAAGAATCATATTTCACTTCGCAATACAAATTAGGGGCAAATTTACCACTCAAAAAGTGTGAATATCGTATTTGCAATTTATTTTCCTTAAGAGTCATATTTCACATCCAAATACAACAAATTAGGGGCAAATTTGCCACTCAAAAAGTGTGAGTATCGTATTTGCAATTTATTTTCCTTAAGTGTCATATTTCACATCCAAACACAAATTAGGGGCGAATTTGACACTCAAAAAGTGTGAATATCGTATTTCCAATTTATTCTCTTTAAGAGTCATATTTCACATCCAAATACAAATTAGGGGCAAATTTACCACTCAAAAAGTGTGAATATCGTATTTGCAACTTATTTTCATTAAGAATCATATTTCTCTTCGCAATACAAATTAGGGGTAAATTTACCACTCAAAAAGTGTGAATATCGTATTTGCAATTTATTTTCCTTAAGAGTCATATTTCACTTCGAAATACAAATTAGGGGCAAATTTGCCACTCAAAAAATGTGAATATCGTATTTGCAATTTATTTTCCTTAAGAGTCATATTTCACATCCAAATACAAATTATGGGCGAATTTGCTACTCAAAAAGTGTGAATATCGTATTTGAAAAATATTTTCCTTAAGAGTCATATTTCACTTCGAAATACAAATTAGGGGCGAATTTGCCACTCAAAAAGTGTGAAAATGGTATTTGCAATTTATTTTCCTTATGAGTCATATTTCACATCCAAATACAAATTAGGGGCGAATTTGCCACTCAAAAAGTGTGAATATCGTATTTGCAATTTCTTTTCCTTAAGAGTCATATTTCACTTCAAAATACAAATTAGGGGCGAATTTGCCACTCAAAAAGTGTGAAAATGGTATTTGCAATTTATTTTCCTTATGAGTCATATTTCACATCCAAATACAAATTAGGGGCGAATTTGCCACTCAAAAAGTGTGAATATCGTATTTGCAATTTCTTTTTCTTAAGAGTCATATTTCATATTCAAATACAAATTAGGGGCGAATTTGCCACTCAAAAAGTGTGAATATCGTATTTACAATTTATTTTCCTTAAGTGTCATATTTCACATCCAAATACAAATTATGGGCGAATTTGCTACTCAAAAAGTGTGAATATCGTATTTGTAAATTATTTTTCTTAAGAGTCATATTTCACTTCGAAATACAAATTAGGGGCAAATTTGCCACTTAAAAAGTGTGAAAATGGTATTTGCAATTTATTTTCCTTAAGAGTCATATTTCACATCCAAATTCAAATTAGGGGCGAATTTGCTACTCAGAAAGTGTGAATATCGTATTTGCAATTTATTTTCTTTAAGAGTCATATTTCACCTCCAAATACAAATTAGCGGCGAATTTGACACTCAAAAAGTGTGAATATCGTATTTGCAATTTCTTTTTCTTAAGAGTCATATTTCACATCCAAATACAAATTAGGGGCGAATTTGCCACTCAAAAAGTGTGAATATCGTATTTGCAACTTATTTTCATTTCACATCCAAATACAAATTAGAGGCAAATTTGCCGCTCAAAAAGTTTATATATCGTATTTGCAATTTATTTTCCTTAAGAGTCATATTTCACCTCCAAATACAAATTAGGGGCGAATTTGACACTCAAAAATTGTGAATATCGTATTTGCAATTTATTCTCTTTAAGAGTCATATTTCACCTCCAAATACAAATTAGGGGCAAATTTGCAACTCAAAAAGTGTGAATATCGTATTTGCAATTTATTTTACTTAAGAGTCATATTTCACATCCAAATAAAAATTAGGGGCAAATTTACCACTCAAAAAGTGTGAATATCGTATTTGCAAATTATTTTCCTTAAATGTCATATTTCACATTCAAATACAAATTAGGGGCGAATAAGCTACTCAAAAAGTGTGAATATCGTATTTGCAAATTATTTTCCTTAAGAGTCATATTTCACATCCAAATACAAATTAGGGGCGAATTTGCCACTCAAAAAGTGTGAATATCGTATTTGCAACTTATTTTCCTTAAGAGTCATATTTCACTTCGAAATACAAATTAGGGGCAAATTTGCCATTCAAAAAGTGTGAAAATGGTATTTGCAATTTATTTTCCTTAAGAGTCATATTTCACATCCAAATTCAAATTAGGGGCGAATTTGCCAATCAGAAAGTGTGAATATCGTATTTGCAATTTATTTTCTTTAAGAATCATATTTCACCTCCAAATACAAATTAGGGGCAAATTTGCCACTCAAAAAGTGTGAATATCGTATTTGCAATTTATTTTTCTTAAGAGTCATATTTCACTTCGAAATACAAATTAGGGGCAAATTTGCCACTCAAAAAGTGTGAATATCGTATTTGCAATTTATTTTCCTTAAGAGTCATATTTCACATCCAAATAAAAATTAGGGGCAAATTTGCCACTCAAAAAGTGTGAACATCGTATTTGAAATTTAATTTCCTTAAGAGTCATATTTCACATCCAAACACAAATTAGGGGCAAATTTGCCACTCAAAAAGTGTGAATATCGTATATGCAATTTATTTTCCTTAAGAGTCATATTTCACATCAAAATACAAATTAGGGGCAAATTTACCACTCAAAAAGTGTGAATATCGTATTTGCAACTTATTTTCATTAAGAATCATATTTCACTTCGCAATACAAATTAGGGGCAAATTTACCACTCAAAAAGTGTGAATATCGTATTTGCAATTTATTTTCCTTAAGAGTCATATTTCACATCCAAATACAACAAATTAGGGGCAAATTTGCCACTCAAAAAGTGTGAGTATCGTATTTGCAATTTATTTTCCTTAAGTGTCATATTTCACATCCAAACACAAATTAGGGGCGAATTTGACACTCAAAAAGTGTGAATATCGTATTTCCAATTTATTCCCTTTAAGAGTCATATTTCACATCCAAATACAAATTAGGGGCAAATTTACCACTCAAAAAGTGTGAATATCGTATTTGCAACTTATTTTCATTAAGAATCATATTTCTCTTCGAAATACAAATTAGGGGTAAATTTACCACTCAAAAAGTGTGAATATCGTATTTGCAATTTATTTTTCTTAAGAGTCATATTTCACTTCGAAATACAAATTAGGGGCAAATTTGCCACTCAAAAAATGTGAATATCGTATTTGCAATTTATTTTCCTTAAGAGTCATATTTCACATCCAAATACAAATTATGGGCGAATTTGCTACTCAAAAAGTGTGAATATCGTATTTGAAAAATATTTTCCTTAAGAGTCATATTTCACTTCGAAATACAAATTAGGGGCGAATTTGCCACTCAAAAAGTGTGAAAATGGTATTTGCAATTTATTTTCCTTATGAGTCATATTTCACATCCAAATACAAATTAGGGGCGAATTTGCCACTCAAAAAGTGTGAATATCGTATTTGCAATTTCTTTTTCTTAAGAGTCATATTTCACATTCAAATACAAATTAGGGGCGAATTTGCCACTCAAAAAGTGTGAATATCGTATTTACAATTTATTTTCCTTAAGAGTCATATTTAACCTCCAAATACAAATTAGGGGCGAATTTGACACTCAAAAATTGTGAATATCGTATTTGCAATTTATTCTCTTTAAGAGTCATATTTCACCTCCAAATACAAATTAGGGGCAAATTTGCAACTCAAAAAGTGTGAATATCGTATTTGCAATTTATTTTACTTAAGAGTCATATTTCACATCCAAATAAAAATTAGGGGCAAATTTACCACTCAAAAAGTGTGAATATCGTATTTGCAAATTATTTTCCTTAAATGTCATATTTCACATTCAAATACAAATTAGGGGCGAATAAGCTACTCAAAAAGTGTGAATATCGTATTTGCAAATTATTTTCCTTAAGAGTCATATTTCACATCCAAATACAAATTAGGGGCGAATTTGCCACTCAAAAAGTGTGAATATCGTATTTGCAACTTATTTTCCTTAAGAGTCATATTTCACTTAAAAATACAAATTAGGGGCAAATTTGCCATTCAAAAAGTGTGAAAATGGTATTTGCAATTTATTTTCCTTAAGAGTCATATTTCACATCCAAATTCAAATTAGGGGCGAATTTGCCAATCAGAAAGTGTGAATATCGTATTTGCAATTTATTTTCTTTAAGAATCATATTTCACCTCCAAATACAAATTAGGGGCAAATTTGCCACTCAAAAAGTGTGAATATCGTATTTGCAATTTATTTTTCTTAAGAGTCATATTTCACTTCGAAATACAAATTAGGGGCAAATTTGCCACTCAAAAAGTGTGAATATCGTATTTGCAATTTATTTTCCTTAAGAGTCATATTTCACATC
Organism: Helichrysum umbraculigerum; assembly: GCA_949592205.1. NCBI lineage: Eukaryota > Viridiplantae > Streptophyta > Magnoliopsida > Asterales > Asteraceae > Helichrysum > Helichrysum umbraculigerum. Next base: position 101,830,788 of record CATIUR010000001.1, read on the forward strand.
CAAATAAAAATTAGGGGCAAATTTGCCACTCAAAAAGTGTGAACATCGTATTTGCAATTTAATTTCCTTAAGAGTCATATTTCACATCCAAACACAAATTAGGGGCAAATTTGCCACTCAAAAAGTGTGAATATCGTATTTGCAATTTATTTTCCTTAAGAGTCATATTTCACATCAAAATACAAATTAGGGGCAAATTTACCACTCAAAAAGTGTGAATATCGTATTTGCAACTTATTTTCATTAAGAATCATATTTCACTTCGCAATACAAATTAGGGGCAAATTTACCACTCAAAAAGTGTGAATATCGTATTTGCAATTTATTTTCCTTAAGAGTCATATTTCACATCCAAATACAACAAATTAGGGGCAAATTTGCCACTCAAAAAGTGTGAGTATCGTATTTGCAATTTATTTTCCTTAAGTGTCATATTTCACATCCAAACACAAATTAGGGGCGAATTTGACACTCAAAAAGTGTGAATATCGTATTTCCAATTTATTCTCTTTAAGAGTCATATTTCACATCCAAATACAAATTAGGGGCAAATTTACCACTCAAAAAGTGTGAATATCGTATTTGCAACTTATTTTCATTAAGAATCATATTTCTCTTCGCAATACAAATTAGGGGTAAATTTACCACTCAAAAAGTGTGAATATCGTATTTGCAATTTATTTTCCTTAAGAGTCATATTTCACTTCGAAATACAAATTAGGGGCAAATTTGCCACTCAAAAAATGTGAATATCGTATTTGCAATTTATTTTCCTTAAGAGTCATATTTCACATCCAAATACAAATTATGGGCGAATTTGCTACTCAAAAAGTGTGAATATCGTATTTGAAAAATATTTTCCTTAAGAGTCATATTTCACTTCGAAATACAAATTAGGGGCGAATTTGCCGCTCAAAAAGTGTGAAAATGGTATTTGCAATTTATTTTCCTTATGAGTCATATTTCACATCCAAATACAAATTAGGGGCGAATTTGCCACTCAAAAAGTGTGAATATCGTATTTGCAATTTCTTTTTCTTAAGAGTCATATTTCACATTCAAATACAAATTAGGGGCGAATTTGCCACTCAAAAAGTGTGAATATCATATTTGCAACTTATTTTCATTAAGAGTCATATTTCACTTCATAATACAAATTAGGGGCAAATTTACCGCTCAAAAAGTGTGAATATCGTATTTGCAATTTATTTTCCTTAAGAGTCATATTTTACTTCGAAATACAAATTAGAGGCAAATTTGCTACTCAAAAAATGTGAATATCGTATTTGCAATTTATTTTCCTTAAGAGTCATATTTCACATCCAAATACAAATTAGGGGTGAATTTGCCACTCAAAAAGTGTGAATATAGTATTTGTAACTTGTTTTCCTTAAGAGTCATATTTCACTTCGAAATACAAATTAGGGGCAAATTTGCCACTCAAAAAGTGTGAAAATGGTATTTGCAATTTATTTTCCTTAAGAGTCATATTTCACATCCAAATTCAAATTAGGGGCGAATTTGCTACTCAGAAAGTGTGAATATCGTATTTGCAATTTATTTTCATTAAGAGTCATATTTCACCTCCAAATACAAATTAGCGGCGAATTTGACACTCAAAAAGTGTGAATATCGTATTTGCAATTTCTTTTTCTTAAGAGTCATATTTCACATCCAAATACAAATTAGGGGCGAATTTGCCACTCAAAAAGTGTGAATATCGTATTTGCAACTTATTTTCATTTCACATCCAAATACAAATTAGAGGCAAATTTGCCGCTCAAAAAGTTTATATATCGTATTTGCAATTTATTTTCCTTAAGAGTCATATTTCACCTCCAAATACAAATTAGGGGCGAATTTGACACTCAAAAATTGTGAATATCGTATTTGCAATTTATTCTCTTTAAGAGTCATATTTCACCTCCAAATACAAATTAGGGGCAAATTTGCAACTCAAAAAGTGTGAATATCGTATTTGCAATTTATTTTACTTAAGAGTCATATTTCACATCCAAATAAAAATTAGGGGCAAATTTACCACTCAAAAAGTGTGAATATCGTATTTGCAAATTATTTTCCTTAAATGTCATATTTCACATTTAAATACAAATTAGGGGCGAATAAGCTACTCAAAAAGTGTGAATATCGTATTTGCAAATTATTTTCCTTAAGAGTCATATTTCACATCCAAATACAAATTAGGGGCGAATTTGCCACTCAAAAAGTGTGAATATCGTATTTGCAACTTATTTTCCTTAAGAGTCATATTTCACTTCGAAATACAAATTAGGGGCAAATTTGCCATTCAAAAAGTGTGAAAATGGTATTTGCAATTTATTTTCCTTAAGAGTCATATTTCACATCAAAATTCAAATTAGGGGCGAATTTGCCAATCAGAAAGTGTGAATATCTTATTTGCAATTTATTTTCTTTAAGAATCATATTTCCCCTCCAAATACAAATTAGGGGCAAATTTGCCACTCAAAAAGTGTGAATATCGTATTTGCAATTTATTTTTCTTAAGAGTCATATTTCACTTCGAAATACAAATTAGGGGCAAATTTGCCACTCAAAAAGTGTGAATATCGTATTTGCAATTTATTTTCCTTAAGAGTCATATTTCACATCCAAATAAAAATTAGGGGCAAATTTGCCACTCAAAAAGTGTGAACATCGTATTTGCAATTTAATTTCCTTAAGAGTCATATTTCACATCCAAACACAAATTAGGGGCAAATTTGCCACTCAAAAAGTGTGAATATCGTATTTGCAATTTATTTTCCTTAAGAGTCATATTTCACATCAAAATACAAATTAGGGGCAAATTTACCACTCAAAAAGTGTGAATATCGTATTTGCAACTTATTTTCATTAAGAATCATATTTCACTTCGCAATACAAATTAGGGGCAAATTTACCACTCAAAAAGTGTGAATATCGTATTTGCAATTTATTTTCCTTAAGAGTCATATTTCACATCCAAATACAACAAATTAGGGGCAAATTTGCCACTCAAAAAGTGTGAGTATCGTATTTGCAATTTATTTTCCTTAAGTGTCATATTTCACATCCAAACACAAATTAGGGGCGAATTTGACACTCAAAAAGTGTGAATATCGTATTTCCAATTTATTCTCTTTAAGAGTCATATTTCACATCCAAATACAAATTAGGGGCAAATTTACCACTCAAAAAGTGTGAATATCGTATTTGCAACTTATTTTCATTAAGAATCATATTTCTCTTCGCAATACAAATTAGGGGTAAATTTACCACTCAAAAAGTGTGAATATCGTATTTGCAATTTATTTTCCTTAAGAGTCATATTTCACTTCGAAATACAAATTAGGGGCAAATTTGCCACTCAAAAAATGTGAATATCGTATTTGCAATTTATTTTCCTTAAGAGTCATATTTCACATCCAAATACAAATTATGGGCGAATTTGCTACTCAAAAAGTGTGAATATCGTATTTGAAAAATATTTTCCTTAAGAGTCATATTTCACTTCGAAATACAAATTAGGGGCGAATTTGCCGCTCAAAAAGTGTGAAAATGGTATTTGCAATTTATTTTCCTTATGAGTCATATTTCACATCCAAATACAAATTAGGGGCGAATTTGCCACTCAAAAAGTGTGAATATCGTATTTGCAATTTCTTTTTCTTAAGAGTCATATTTCACATTCAAATACAAATTAGGGGCGAATTTGCCACTCAAAAAGTGTGAATATCATATTTGCAACTTATTTTCATTAAGAGTCATATTTCACTTCATAATACAAATTAGGGGCAAATTTACCGCTCAAAAAGTGTGAATATCGTATTTGCAATTTATTTTCCTTAAGAGTCATATTTTACTTCGAAATACAAATTAGAGGCAAATTTGCCACTCAAAAAATGTGAATATCGTATTTGCAATTTATTTTCCTTAAGAGTCATATTTCACATCCAAATACAAATTAGGGGTGAATTTGCCACTCAAAAAGTGTGAATATAGTATTTGTAACTTGTTTTCCTTAAGAGTCATATTTCACTTCGAAATACAAATTAGGGGCAAATTTGCCACTCAAAAAGTGTGAAAATGGTATTTGCAATTTATTTTCCTTAAGAGTCATATTTCACATCCAAATTCAAATTAGGGGCGAATTTGCTACTCAGAAAGTGTGAATATCGTATTTGCAATTTATTTTCTTTAAGAGTCATATTTCACCTCCAAATACAAATTAGCGGCGAATTTGACACTCAAAAAGTGTGAATATCGTATTTGCAATTTCTTTTTCTTAAGAGTCATATTTCACATCCAAATACAAATTAGGGGCGAATTTGCCACTCAAAAAGTGTGAATATCGTATTTGCAACTTATTTTCATTTCACATCCAAATACAAATTAGAGGCAAATTTGCCGCTCAAAAAGTTTATATATCGTATTTGCAATTTATTTTCCTTAAGAGTCATATTTCACCTCCAAATACAAATTAGGGGCGAATTTGACACTCAAAAATTGTGAATATCGTATTTGCAATTTATTCTCTTTAAGAGTCATATTTCACCTCCAAATACAAATTAGGGGCAAATTTGCAACTCAAAAAGTGTGAATATCGTATTTGCAATTTATTTTACTTAAGAGTCATATTTCACATCCAAATAAAAATTAGGGGCAAATTTACCACTCAAAAAGTGTGAATATCGTATTTGCAAATTATTTTCCTTAAATGTCATATTTCACATTTAAATACAAATTAGGGGCGAATAAGCTACTCAAAAAGTGTGAATATCGTATTTGCAAATTATTTTCCTTAAGAGTCATATTTCACATCCAAATACAAATTAGGGGCGAATTTGCCACTCAAAAAGTGTGAATATCGTATTTGCAACTTATTTTCCTTAAGAGTCATATTTCACTTCGAAATATAAATTAGGGGCAAATTTGCCATTCAAAAAGTGTGAAAATGGTATTTGCAATTTATTTTCCTTAAGAGTCATATTTCACATCCAAATTCAAATTAGGGGCGAATTTGCCAATCAGAAAGTGTGAATATCTTATTTGCAATTTATTTTCTTTAAGAATCATATTTCCCCTCCAAATACAAATTAGGGGCAAATTTGCCACTCAAAAAGTGTGAATATCGTATTTGCAATTTATTTTTCTTAAGAGTCATATTTCACTTCGAAATACAAATTAGGGGCAAATTTGCCACTCAAAAAGTGTGAATATCGTATTTGCAATTTATTTTCCTTAAGAGTCATATTTCACATCCAAATAAAAATTAGGGGCAAATTTGCCACTCAAAAAGTGTGAACATCGTATTTGCAATTTAATTTCCTTAAGAGTCATATTTCACATCCAAACACAAATTAGGGGCAAATTTGCCACTCAAAAAGTGTGAATATCGTATTTGCAATTTATTTTCCTTAAGAGTCATATTTCACATCAAAATACAAATTAGGGGCAAATTTACCACTCAAAAAGTGTGAATATCGTATTTGCAACTTATTTTCATTAAGAATCATATTTCACTTCGCAATACAAATTAGGGGCAAATTTACCACTCAAAAAGTGTGAATATCGTATTTGCAATTTATTTTCCTTAAGAGTCATATTTCACATCCAAATACAACAAATTAGGGGCAAATTTGCCACTCAAAAAGTGTGAGTATCGTATTTGCAATTTATTTTCCTTAAGTGTCATATTTCACATCCAAACACAAATTAGGGGCGAATTTGACACTCAAAAAGTGTGAATATCGTATTTCCAATTTATTCTCTTTAAGAGTCATATTTCACATCCAAATACAAATTAGGGGCAAATTTACCACTCAAAAAGTGTGAATATCGTATTTGCAACTTATTTTCATTAAGAATCATATTTCTCTTCGCAATACAAATTAGGGGTAAATTTACCACTCAAAAAGTGTGAATATCGTATTTGCAATTTATTTTCCTTAAGAGTCATATTTCACTTCGAAATACAAATTAGGGGCAAATTTGCCACTCAAAAAATGTGAATATCGTATTTGCAATTTATTTTCCTTAAGAGTCATATTTCACATCCAAATACAAATTATGGGCGAATTTGCTACTCAAAAAGTGTGAATATCGTATTTGAAAAATATTTTCCTTAAGAGTCATATTTCACTTCGAAATACAAATTAGGGGCGAATTTGCCACTCAAAAAGTGTGAAAATGGTATTTGCAATTTATTTTCCTTATGAGTCATATTTCACATCCAAATACAAATTAGGGGCGAATTTGCCACTCAAAAAGTGTGAATATCGTATTTGCAATTTCTTTTTCTTAAGAGTCATATTTCACATTCAAATACAAATTAGGGGCGAATTTGCCACTCAAAAAGTGTGAATATCGTATTTACAATTTATTTTCCTTAAGAGTCATATTTAACCTCCAAATACAAATTAGGGGCGAATTTGACACTCAAAAATTGTGAATATCGTATTTGCAATTTATTCTTTTTAAGAGTCATATTTCACCTCCAAATACAAATTAGGGGCAAATTTGCAACTCAAAAAGTGTGAATATCGTATTTGCAACTTATTTTCATTAAGAAACATATTTCACTTCGCAATACAAATTAGGTGCAAATTTACCACTCAAAAAGTGTGAATATCGTATTTGCAATTTATTTTCCTTAAGAGTCATATTATACTTCGAAATACAAATTAGGGACAAATTTGCCACTCAAAAAATGTGAATATCGTATTTGCAATTTATTTTCCTTAAATGTCATATTTCACATCCAAATACAAATTAGGGGCGAATTTGCTACTCAAAAAGTGTGAATATCGTATTTGCAAATTATTTTCCTTAAGAGTCATATTACACTTCGAAATACAAATTAGGGGCAAATTTGCCCTCAAAAAGTGTGAAAATGGTATTTGCAATTTATTTTCCTTAAGACTCATATTTCACATCCAAATACAAATTAGGGGCGAATTTGCCACTCAAAAAGTGTGAATATCGTATTTGCAATTTATTTTCTTTAATAGTCATATTTCACCTCCAAATACAAATTAGGGGCAAATTTGCCACTCAAAAAGTGTGAATATCGTATTTGCAATTTCTTTTTCTTAAGAGTCATATTTCACATCCAAATACAAATTAGGGGCGAATTTGCCGCTCAAAAAGTGTGAATATCGTATTTGCAACTTATTTTCATTAAGAGTCATATTTCACTTCATAATACAAATTAGGGGCAAATTTAACGCTCAAAAAGTGTGAATATCGTATTTGCAATTTATTTTCCTTAAGAGTCATATTTCACATCCAAATACAAATTAGGGGCGAATTTGCCACTCAAAAAGTGTGAATATCGTATTTGTAACTTATTTTCCTTAAGAGTCATATTTCACATCCAAATACAAATTAGGGGCGAATTTGCCACTCAAAAAGTGTGAATATCGTATTTGTAACTTATTTTCCTTAAGAGTCATATTTCACTTCGAAATACAAATTAGGGGCAAATTTGCCACTCAAAAAGTGTGAAAATGGTATTTGCAATTTATTTTCCTTAAGAGTCATATTTCACATCCAAATTCAAATTAGGGGCGAATTTGCCACTCAGAAAGTGTGAATATCGTATTTGCAATTTATTTTCTTTAAGAGTCATATTTCACCTCCAAATACAAATTAGCGGCGAATTTGACACTCAAAAAGTGTGAATATCGTATTTGCAATTTCTTTTTCTTAAGAGTCATATTTCACATCCAAATACAAATTAGGGGCGAATTTGCCACTCAAAAAGTGTGAATATCGTATTTGCAACTTATTTTCATTTCACATCCAAATACAAATTAGAGGCAAATTTGCCGCTCAAAAAGTTTATATATCGTATTTGCAATTTATTTTCCTTAAGAGTCATATTTCACCTCCAAATACAAATTAGGGGCGAATTTGACACTCAAAAATTGTGAATATCGTATTTGCAATTTATTCTCTTTAAGAGTCATATTTCACCTCCAAATACAAATTAGGGGCAAATTTGCAACTCAAAAAGTGTGAATATCGTATTTGCAATTTATTTTACTTAAGAGTCATATTTCACATCCAAATAAAAATTAGGGGCAAATTTACCACTCAAAAAGTGTGAATATCGTATTTGCAAATTATTTTCCTTAAATGTCATATTTCACATTCAAATACAAATTAGGGGCGAATAAGCTACTCAAAAAGTGTGAATATCGTATTTGCAAATTATTTTCCTTAAGAGTCATATTTCACATCCAAATACAAATTAGGGGCGAATTTGCCACTCAAAAAGTGTGAATATCGTATTTGCAACTTATTTTCCTTAAGAGTCATATTTCACTTCGAAATACAAATTAGGGGCAAATTTGCCATTCAAAAAGTGTGAAAATGGTATTTGCAATTTATTTTCCTTAAGAGTCATATTTCACATCCAAATTCAAATTAGGGGCGAATTTGCCAATCAGAAAGTGTGAATATCGTATTTGCAATTTATTTTCTTTAAGAATCATATTTCACCTCCAAATACAAATTAGGGGCAAATTTGCCACTCAAAAAGTGTGAATATCGTATTTGCAATTTATTTTTCTTAAGAGTCATATTTCACTTCGAAATACAAATTAGGGGCAAATTTGCCACTCAAAAAGTGTGAATATCGTATTTGCAATTTATTTTCCTTAAGAGTCATATTTCACATCCAAATAAAAATTAGGGGCAAATTTGCCACTCAAAAAGTGTGAACATCGTATTTGCAATTTAATTTCCTTAAGAGTCATATTTCACATCCAAACACAAATTAGGGGCAAATTTGCCACTCAAAAAGTGTGAATATCGTATTTGCAATTTATTTTCCTTAAGAGTCATATTTCACATCAAAATACAAATTAGGGGCAAATTTACCACTCAAAAAGTGTGAATATCGTATTTGCAACTTATTTTCATTAAGAATCATATTTCACTTCGCAATACAAATTAGGGGCAAATTTACCACTCAAAAAGTGTGAATATCGTATTTGCAATTTATTTTCCTTAAGAGTCATATTTCACATCCAAATACAACAAATTAGGGGCAAATTTGCCACTCAAAAAGTGTGAGTATCGTATTTGCAATTTATTTTCCTTAAGTGTCATATTTCACATCCAAACACAAATTAGGGGCGAATTTGACACTCAAAAAGTGTGAATATCGTATTTCCAATTTATTCTCTTTAAGAGTCATATTTCACATCCAAATACAAATTAGGGGCAAATTTACCACTCAAAAAGTGTGAATATCGTATTTGCAACTTATTTTCATTAAGAATCATATTTCTCTTCGCAATACAAATTAGGGGTAAATTTACCACTCAAAAAGTGTGAATATCGTATTTGCAATTTATTTTCCTTAAGAGTCATATTTCACTTCGAAATACAAATTAGGGGCAAATTTGCCACTCAAAAAATGTGAATATCGTATTTGCAATTTATTTTCCTTAAGAGTCATATTTCACATCCAAATACAAATTATGGGCGAATTTGCTACTCAAAAAGTGTGAATATCGTATTTGAAAAATATTTTCCTTAAGAGTCATATTTCACTTCGAAATACAAATTAGGGGCGAATTTGCCACTCAAAAAGTGTGAAAATGGTATTTGCAATTTATTTTCCTTATGAGTCATATTTCACATCCAAATACAAATTAGGGGCGAATTTGCCACTCAAAAAGTGTGAATATCGTATTTGCAATTTCTTTTTCTTAAGAGTCATATTTCACATTCAAATACAAATTAGGGGCGAATTTGCCACTCAAAAAGTGTGAATATCGTATTTACAATTTATTTTCCTTAAGAGTCATATTTAACCTCCAAATACAAATTAGGGGCGAATTTGACACTCAAAAATTGTGAATATCGTATTTGCAATTTATTCTTTTTAAGAGTCATATTTCACCTCCAAATACAAATTAGGGGCAAATTTGCAACTCAAAAAGTGTGAATATCGTATTTGCAACTTATTTTCATTAAGAAACATATTTCACTTCGCAATACAAATTAGGTGCAAATTTACCACTCAAAAAGTGTGAATATCGTATTTGCAATTTATTTTCCTTAAGAGTCATATTATACTTCGAAATACAAATTAAGGACAAATTTGCCACTCAAAAAATGTGAATATCGTATTTGCAATTTATTTTCCTTAAATGTCATATTTCACATCCAAATACAAATTAGGGGCGAATTTGCTACTCAAAAAGTGTGAATATCGTATTTGCAAATTATTTTCCTTAAGAGTCATATTACACTTCGAAATACAAATTAGGGGCAAATTTGCCCTCAAAAAGTGTGAAAATGGTATTTGCAATTTATTTTCCTTAAGACTCATATTTCACATACAAATACAAATTAGGGGCGAATTTGCCACTCAAAAATTGTGAATATCGTATTTGCAATTTATTTTCTTTAAGAGTCATATTTCACCTCCAAATACAAATTAGGGGCAAATTTGCCACTCAAAAAGTGTGAATATCGTATTTGCAATTTCTTTTTCTTAAGAGTCATATTTCACATCCAAATACAAATTAGGGGCGAATTTGCCGCTCAAAAAGTGTGAATATCGTATTTGCAACTTATTTTCATTAAGAGTCATATTTCACTTCATAATACAAATTAGGGGCAAATTTAACGCTCAAAAAGTGTGAATATCGTATTTGCAATTTATTTTCCTTAAGAGTCATATTTCACATCCAAATACAAATTAGGGGCGAATTTGCCACTCAAAAAGTGTGAATATCTTATTTGTAACTTATTTTCCTTAAGAGTCATATTTTACATCCAAATACAAATTAGGGGCGAATTTGCCACTCAAAAAGTGTGAATATCGTATTTGTAACTTATTTTCCTTAAGAGTCATATTTCACTTCGAAATACAAATTAGGGGCAAATTTGCCACTCAAAAAGTGTGAAAATGGTATTTGCAATTTATTTTCCTTAAGAGTCATATTTCACATCCAAATTCAAATTAGGGGCGAATTTGCCACTCAGAAAGTGTGAATATCGTATTTGCAATTTATTTTCTTTAAGAGTCATATTTCACCTCCAAATACAAATTAGCGGCGAATTTGACACTCAAAAAGTGTGAATATCGTATTTGCAATTTCTTTTTCTTAAGAGTCATATTTCACATCCAAATACAAATTAGGGGCGAATTTGCCACTCAAAAAGTGTGAATATCGTATTTGCAACTTATTTTCATTTCACATCCAAATACAAATTAGAGGCAAATTTGCCGCTCAAAAAGTTTATATATCGTATTTGCAATTTATTTTCCTTAAGAGTCATATTTCACCTCCAAATACAAATTAGGGGCGAATTTGACACTCAAAAATTGTGAATATCGTATTTGCAATTTATTCTCTTTAAGAGTCATATTTCACCTCCAAATACAAATTAGGGGCAAATTTGCAACTCAAAAAGTGTGAATATCGTATTTGCAACTTATTTTCATTAAGAAACATATTTCACTTCGCAATACAAATTAGGTGCAAATTTACCACTCAAAAAGTGTGAATATCGTATTTGCAATTTATTTTCCTTAAGAGTCATATTTTACTTCGAAATACAAATTAGGGGCAAATTTGCCACTCAAAAAATGTGAATATCGTATTTGCAATTTATTTTCCTTAAATGTCATATTTCACATCCAAATACAAATTAGGGGCGAATTTGCTACTCAAAAAGTGTGAATATCGTATTTGCAAATTATTTTCCTTAAGAGTCATATTACACTTCGAAATACAAATTAGGGGCAAATTTGCCCTCAAAAAGTGTGAAAATGGTATTTGCAATTTATTTTCCTTAAGAGTCATATTTCACATCCAAATTCAAATTAGGGGCGAATTTGCCAATCAGAAAGTGTGAATATCGTATTTGCAATTTATTTTCTTTAAGAATCATATTTCACCTCCAAATACAAATTAGGGGCAAATTTGCCACTCAAAAAGTGTGAATATCGTATTTGCAATTTATTTTTCTTAAGAGTCATATTTCACTTCGAAATACAAATTAGGGGCAAATTTGCCACTCAAAAAGTGTGAATATCGTATTTGCAATTTATTTTCCTTAAGAGTCATATTTCACATCCAAATAAAAATTAGGGGCAAATTTGCCACTCAAAAAGTGTGAACATCGTATTTGCAATTTAATTTCCTTAAGAGTCATATTTCACATCCAAACACAAATTAGGGGCAAATTTGCCACTCAAAAAGTGTGAATATCGTATTTGCAATTTATTTTCCTTAAGAGTCATATTTCACATCAAAATACAAATTAGGGGCAAATTTACCACTCAAAAAGTGTGAATATCGTATTTGCAACTTATTTTCATTAAGAATCATATTTCACTTTGCAATACAAATTAGGTGCAAATTTACCACTCAAAAAGTGTGAATATCGTATTTGCAATTTATTTTCCTTAAGAGTCATATTTCACATCCAAATACAACAAATTAGGGGCAAATTTGCAACTCAAAAAGTGTGAGTATCGTATTTGCAATTTATTTTCCTTAAGTGTCATATTTCACATCCAAACACAAATTAGGGGCGAATTTGACACTCAAAAAGTGTGAATATCGTATTTCCAATTTATTCTCTTTAAGAGTCATATTTCACATCCAAATACAAATTAGGGGCAAATTTACCACTCAAAAAGTGTAAATATCGTATTTGCAACTTATTTTCATTAAGAATCATATTTCTCTTCGCAATACAAATTAGGGGTAAATTTACCACTCAAAAAGTGTGAATATCGTATTTGCAATTTATTTTCCTTAAGAGTCATATTTCACTTCGAAATACAAATTAGGGGCAAATTTGCCACTCAAAAAATGTGAATATCGTATTTGCAATTTATTTTTCTTAAGAGTCATATTTCACATCCAAATACAAATTATGGGCGAATTTGCTACTCAAAAAGTGTGAATATCGTATTTGAAAAATATTTTCCTTAAGAGTCATATTTCACTTCGAAATACAAATTAGGGGCGAATTTGCCACTCAAAAAGTGTGAAAATGGTATTTGCAATTTATTTTCCTTATGAGTCATATTTCACATCCAAATACAAATTAGGGGCGAATTTGCCACTCAAAAAGTGTGAATATCGTATTTGCAATTTCTTTTTCTTAAGAGTCATATTTCACATTCAAATACAAATTAGGGGCGAATTTGCCACTCAAAAAGTGTGAATATCGTATTTACAATTTATTTTCCTTAAGAGTCATATTTAACCTCCAAATACAAATTATGGGCGAATTTGACACTCAAAAATTGTGAATATCGTATTTGCAATTTATTCTTTTTAAGAGTCATATTTCACCTCCAAATACAAATTAGGGGCAAATTTGCAACTCAAAAAGTGTGAATATCGTATTTGCAACTTATTTTCATTAAGAAACATATTTCACTTCGCAATACAAATTAGGTGCAAATTTACCACTCAAAAAGTGTGAATATCGTATTTGCAATTTATTTTCCTTAAGAGTCATATTATACTTCGAAATACAAATTAGGGACAAATTTGCCACTCAAAAAATGTGAATATCGTATTTGCAATTTATTTTCCTTAAATGTCATATTTCACATCCAAATACAAATTAGGGGCGAATTTGCTACTCAAAAAGTGTGAATATCGTATTTGCAAATTATTTTCCTTAAGAGTCATATTACACTTCGAAATACAAATTAGGGGCAAATTTGCCCTCAAAAAGTGTGAAAATGGTATTTGCAATTTATTTTCCTTAAGACTCATATTTCACATCCAAATACAAATTAGGGGCGAATTTGCCACTCAAAAAGTGTGAATATCGTATTTGCAATTTATTTTCTTTAAGAGTCATATTTCACCTCCAAATACAAATTAGGGGCAAATTTGCCACTCAAAAAGTGTGAATATCGTATTTGCAATTTCTTTTTCTTAAGAGTCATATTTCACATCCAAATACAAATTAGGGGCGAATTTGCCGCTCAAAAAGTGTGAATATCGTATTTGCAACTTATTTTCATTAAGAGTCATATTTCACTTCATAATACAAATTAGGGGCAAATTTAACGCTCAAAAAGTGTGAATATCGTATTTGCAATTTATTTTCCTTAAGAGTCATATTTCACATCCAAATACAAATTAGGGGCGAATTTGCCACTCAAAAAGTGTGAATATCGTATTTGTAACTTATTTTCCTTAAGAGTCATATTTCACATCCAAATACAAATTAGGGGCGAATTTGCCACTCAAAAAGTGTGAATATCATATTTGTAACTTATTTTCCTTAAGAGTCATATTTCACTTCGAAATACAAATTAGGGGCAAATTTGCCACTCAAAAAGTGTGAAAATGGTATTTGCAATTTATTTTCCTTAAGAGTCATATTTCACATCCAAATTCAAATTAGGGGCGAATTTGCCACTCAGAAAGTGTGAATATCGTATTTGCAATTTATTTTCTTTAAGAGTCATATTTCACCTCCAAATACAAATTAGCGGCGAATTTGACACTCAAAAAGTGTGAATATCGTATTTGCAATTTCTTTTTCTTAAGAGTCATATTTCACATCCAAATACAAATTAGGGGCGAATTTGCCACTCAAAAAGTGTGAATATCGTATTTGCAACTTATTTTCATTTCACATCCAAATACAAATTAGAGGCAAATTTGCCCCTCAAAAAGTTTATATATCGTATTTGCAATTTATTTTCCTTAAGAGTCATATTTCACCTCCAAATACAAATTAGGGGCGAATTTGACACTCAAAAATTGTGAATATCGTATTTGCAATTTATTCTCTTTAAGAGTCATATTTCACCTCCAAATACAAATTAGGGGCAAATTTGCAACTCAAAAAGTGTGAATATCGTATTTGCAACTTATTTTCATTAAGAAACATATTTCACTTCGCAATACAAATTAGGTGCAAATTTACCACTCAAAAAGTGTGAATATCGTATTTGCAATTTATTTTCCTTAAGAGTCATATTTTACTTCGAAATACAAATTAGGGGCAAATTTGCCACTCAAAAAATGTGAATATCGTATTTGCAATTTATTTTCCTTAAATGTCATATTTCACATCCAAATACAAATTAGGGGCGAATTTGCTACTCAAAAAGTGTGAATATCGTATTTGCAAATTATTTTCCTTAAGAGTCATATTACACTTCGAAATACAAATTAGGGGCAAATTTGCCCTCAAAAAGTGTGAAAATGGTATTTGCAATTTATTTTCCTTAAGAGTCATATTTCACATCCAAATACAAATTAGGGGCGAATTTGCCACTCAGAAAGTGTGAATATCGTATTTGCAACTTATTTTCCTTAAGAGTCATATTTCACCTCCAAATACAAATTAGGGGCGAATTTGACACTCAAAAAGTGTGAATATCGTATTTGCAATTTATTTTTCTTAAGAATCATATTTCACATCCAAATACAAATTAGGGGCGAATTTGTCAATCAAAAAGTGTAAATATCGTATTTGCAACTTATTTTCATTAAGTGACATATTTCACCTCGCAATACATATTAGGGGCAAATTTACCACTCAAAAAGTTTGAATATCGTATTTGCAATTTATTTTACTTAAGAGTCATATTTCACATCCAAATACAAATTAGGGGCAAATTTACCACTCAAAAAGTGTGAATATCGTATTTGCAAATTATTTTCCTTAAATGTCATATTTCACATTCAAATACAAATTAGGGGCGAATAAGCTAATCAAAAAGTGTGAATATCGTATTTGCAAATTATTTTCCTTAAGAGTCATATTTCACATCCAAATACAAATTAGGGGCGAATTTGCCACTCAAAAAGTGTGAATATCGTATTTGCAACTTATTTTCCTTAAGAGTCATATTTCACATCCAAATACAAATTAGGGCAAATTTGCCACTCAAAAAGTGTGAAAATGGTATTTGCAATTTATTTTCCTTAAGAGTCATATTTCACATCTAAAAATAAATTAGGGGCAAATTTGACACTCAAAAAGTGTAAATATCGTATTTGCAATTTATTTTCTTTAAGAGTCATATTTCACATCCAAATAAAAATTATGGGCAAATTTGCCACTCAAAAAGTGTGAATATCGTATTTTCAATTTATTTTCCTTACGAGTCATATTTCACTTCGAAATACAAATTAGGGGCAAATTTGTCACTCAAAAAATGTGAATATCGTATTTGTAATTTATTTTCCTTAAGAGTCATATTTCACATCCAAATACAAATTAGGGGCGAATTTGCCACTCAAAAAGTGTGAATATAGTATTTGCAACTTATTTTCCTTAAGAGTCATATTTCACATCCAAAAACAAATTAGGGGCAAATTTGCCACTCAAAAAGTGTGAAAATGGTATTTGCAATTTATTTTCCTTAAGAGTCATATTTCACATCCAAATACAAATTAGGGTCAAATTTGCCATTCCAAAAGTGTGAATATCGTATTTGCAATTTATTTTCTTTAAGAGTCATATTTCACCTCCAAATACAAATTATGGGCGAATTTGCCACTCAAAAAGTGTGAATATCATATTTGCAACTTATTTTCCTTAAGAGTCATATTTCACTTCGAAATACAAATTAGGGGCAAATTTGCCACTCAAAAAGTGTGAAAATGGTATTTGCATTTTATTTTCCTTAAGAGTCATATTTCACATCCAAATACAACTTAGGGGCGAATTTGCCACTCAGAAAGTGTGAATATCGTATTTGCAATTTATTTTCTTTAAGAGTCATATTTCACCTACAAATACAAATTAGGGGCGAATTTGCCACTCAAAAAGTGTGAATATCGTATTTGCAACTTATTTTCATTAAGTGTCATATTTCACCTCGCAATACAAATTAGGGGCAAATTTACCACTCAAAAAGTGTGAATATCGTATTTGCAATTTATTTTCCTTAAGAGTCATATTTCACATCCAAATACAAATTAGGGGCAAATTTACCACTCAAAAAGTGTATATATCGTATTTGCAATTTATTTTCTTTAAGAGTCATTTTTCACATCCAAATACAAATTAGGGGTAAATTTGCCACTCAAAAAATGTGAATATCATATTTGCAATTTATTTTCCTTAAGAGTCATATTTCACATCCAAATACAAATTAGGGGCGAATTTGCTACTCAAAAAGTGTGAATATCGTATTTGCAAAATACTTTCCTTAAGAGTCATATTTCACTTCGAAATACAAATTAGGGGCAAATTTGCCACTCAAAAAGTGTGAATATCGTATTTGCAATTTATTTTCCTTAAGAGTCATATTTCACATCCAAATACAAATTAGGGGCGAATTTGCCACTCAAAAAGCGTGAATATCGTATTTGCAACTTATTTTCATTTCACATCCAAATACAAATTAGAGGCAAATTTGCCGCTCAAAAAGTTTATATATTGTATTTGCAATTTATTTTCCTAAAGAGTCATATTTCACCTCCAAATACAAATTAGGGGCGAATTTGACACTCAAAAATTGTGAATATCGTATTTGCAATTTATTCTCTTTAAAAGTCATATTTCACCTCCAAATACAAATTAGGGGCAAATTTGCAACTTAAAAAGTGTGAATATCGTATTTGCAAATTATTTTCCTTAAGAGTCATATTACACTTCGAAATACAAATTAGGGGCAATTTTGCCACTCAAAAAGTGTGAATATCGTATTTGCAACTTATTTTCCTTAAGAGTCATATTTCACTTCGAAATACAAATTAGGGGCAAATTTGCCACTCAAAAAGTGTGAAAATGGTATTTGCAATTTATTTTCCTTAAGAGTCATATTTCACATCAAAATTCAAATTAGGGGCGAATTTGCCAATCAGAAAGTGTGAATATCGTATTTGCAATTTATTTTCTTTAAGAATCATATTTCACCTCCAAATACAAATTAGGGGCAAATTTGCCACTCAAAAAGTGTGAATATCGTATTTGCAATTTATTTTTCTTAAGAATCATATTTCACATCCAAATACAAATTAGGGGCGAATTTGTCACTCAAAAAGTGTGAATATCGTATTTGCAACTTATTTTCATTAAGTGACATATTTCACCTCACAATACAAATTAGGGGCAAATTTACCACTCAAAAAGTTTGAATATCGTATTTGCAATTTATTTTACTTAAGAGTCATATTTCACATCCAAATACAAATTAGGGGCAAATTTACCACTCAAAAAGTGTGAATATCGTATTTGCAAATTATTTTCCTTAAATGTCATATTTCACATTCAAATACAAATTAGGGGCGAATAAGCTACTCAAAAAGTGTGAATATCGTATTTGCAAATTATTTTCCTTAAGAGTCATATTTCACATCCAAATACAAATTAGGGGCGAATTTGCCACTCAAAAAGTGTGAATATCGTATTTGCAACTTATTTTCCTTAAGAGTCATATTTCACTTCGAAATACAAATTAGGGGCAAATTTGCCACTCAAAAAGTGTGAAAATGGTATTTGCAATTTATTTTCCTTAAGAGTCATATTTCACATCCAAATTCAAATTAGGGGCGAATTTGATAATCAGAAAGTGTGAATATCGTATTTGCAATTTATTTTCTTTAAGAATCATATTTCACCTCCAAATACAAATTAGGGCAAATTTGCCACTCAAAAAGTGTGAATATCGTATTTGCAATTTATTTTTCTTAAGAATCATATTTCACATCCAAATACAAATTAGGGGCAAATTTGTCACTCAAAAAGTGTGAATATCGTATTTACAATTTATTTTCTTTAAGAGTCATATTTCACATCCAAATAAAAATTAGGGGCAAATTTGCCACTCAAAAAGTGTGAATATCGTATTTTCAAATTATTTTCTTTAAGAGTCATATTTCACCTCCAAATACAAATTAGGGGCAAATTTGCCACTCAAAAAGTGTGAATATCGTATTTGCAATTTCTTTTTCTTAAGAGTCACATTTCACATTCAAATACAAATTAGGGGCGAATTTGCCACTCAAAAAGTGTGAATATCGTATTTGCAATTTCTTTTTCTTAAGAGTCATATTTCACATTCAAATACAAATTAGGTGCGAATTTGCCACTCAAAAAGTGTGAATATCGTATTTGCAACTAATTTTCATTAAGAGTCATATTTCACTTCGCAATACAAATTAGGGGCAAATTTACCACTCAAAAAGTGTGAATATCGTATTTGCAATTTATTTTCCTTAAGAGTCATATTTCACATCCAAATACAAATTAGGGTCAAATTTGCCATTCCAAAAGTGTGAATATCGTATTTGCAATTTATTTTCTTTAAGAGTCATATTTCACATCCAAATACAAATTATGGGCGAATTTGCCACTCAAAAATTGTGAATATCGTATTTGCAACTTATTTTCCTTTAGAGTCATATTTCACTTCGAAATACAAATTAGGGGCAAATTTGCCACTCAAAAAGTGTGAAAATGGTATTTGCAATTTATTTTCCTTAAGAGTCATATTTCACATCCAAATACAAATTAGTGGCGAATTTGCCACTCAGAAAGTGTGAATATCGTATTTGCAATTTATTTTCTTTAAGAGTCATATTTCACCTACAAATACAAATTAGGGGCGAATTTGCCACTCAAAAAGTGTGAATATCGTATTTGCAACTTATTTTCATTAAGTGTCATATTTCACCTCGCAATACAAATTAGGGGCAAATTTACCACTCAAAAAGTGTGAATATCGTATTTGCAATTTATTTTCCTTAAGAGTCATATTTCACATCCAAATACAAATTAGGGGCAAATTTACCACTCAAAAAGTGTAAATATCGTATTTGCAATTTATTTTCTTTAAGAGTCATTTTTCACATCCAAATACAAATAAGGGGCAAATTTGCCACTTAAAAAATGTGAATATCGTATTTGCAATTTATTTTTCTTAAGAGTCATATTTCACATCCAAATACAAATTAGGGGCGAATTTGCTACTCAAAAAGTGTGAATATCGTATTTGCAAAATATTTTCCTTAATAGTCATATTTCACTTCGAAATACAAATTAGGGGCAAATTTGCCACTCAAAAAGTGTGAATATCGTATTTGCAATTTATTTTCCTTAAGAGTCATATTTCACATCCAAATACAAATTAGGGGCGAATTTGCCACTCAAAAAGTGTGAATATCGTATTTGCAACTTATTTTCATTTCACATCCAAATACAAATTAGAGGCAAATTTGCCGCTCAAAAAGTTTATATATCGTATTTGCAATTTATTTTCCTTAAGAATCATATTTCACCTCAAAATACAAATTAGGGGCGAATTTGACACTAAAAAATTGTGAATATCGTATTTGCAATTTATTCTTTTTAAGAGTCATATTTCACCTCCAAATACAAATTAGGGGCAAATTTGCAACTCAAAAAGTGTGAATATCGTATTTGCAACTTATTTTCATTAAGAAACATATTTCACTTCGCAATACAAATTAGGTGCAAATTTACCACTCAAAAAGTGTGAATATCGTATTTGCAATTTATTTTCCTTAAGAGTCATATTATACTTCGAAATACAAATTAGGGACAAATTTGCCACTCAAAAAATGTGAATATCGTATTTGAAATTTATTTTCCTTAAATGTCATATTTCACATCCAAATACAAATTAGGGGCGAATTTGCTACTCAAAAAGTGTGAATATCGTATTTGCAAATTATTTTCCTTAAGAGTCATATTACACTTCGAAATACAAATTAGGGGCAAATTTGCCCTCAAAAAGTGTGAAAATGGTATTTGCAATTTATTTTCCTTAAGACTCATATTTCACATCCAAATACAAATTAGGGGCGAATTTGCCCCTCAAAAAGTGTGAATATCGTATTTGCAATTTATTTTCTTTATGAGTCATATTTCACCTCCAAATACAAATTAGGGGCAAATTTGCCACTCAAAAAGTGTGAATATCGTATTTGCAATTTCTTTTTCTTAAGAGTCATATTTCACATCCAAATACAAATTAGGGGCGAATTTGCCACTCAAAAAGTGTGAATATCGTATTTGCAACTTATTTTCATTAAGAGTCATATTTCACTTCATAATACAAATTAGGGGCAAATTTACCGCTCAAAAAGTGTGAATATCGTATTTGCAATTTATTTTCCTTAAGAGTCATATTTTACTTCGAAATACAAATTAGAGGCAAATTTGCCACTCAAAAAATGTGAATATCGTATTTGCAATTTATTTTCCTTAAGAGTCATATTTCACATCAAAATACAAATTAGGGGCGAATTTGCCACTCAAAAAGTGTGAATATCGTATTTGTAACTTGTTTTCCTTAAGAGTCATATTTCACTTCGAAATACAAATTAGGGGCAAATTTGCCACTCAAAAAGTGTGAAAATGGTATTTGCAATTTATTTTCCTTAAGAGTCATATTTCACATCCAAATTCAAATTAGGGGCGAATTTGCTACTCAGAAAGTGTGAATATCGTATTTGCAATTTATTTTCTTTAAGAGTCATATTTCACCTCCAAATACAAATTAGGGGCAAATTTGCCACTCAAAAAGTGTGAATATCGTATTTGCAATTTCTTTTTCTTAAGAGTCACATTTCACATTCAAATACAAATTAGGGGCGAATTTGCCACTCAAAAAGTGTGAATATCGTATTTGCAATTTCTTTTTCTTAAGAGTCATATTTCACATTCAAATACAAATTAGGTGCGAATTTGCCACTCAAAAAGTGTGAATATCGTATTTGCAACTAATTTTCATTAAGAGTCATATTTCACTTCGCAATACAAATTAGGGGCAAATTTACCACTCAAAAAGTGTGAATATCGTATTTGCAATTTATTTTCCTTAAGAGTCATATTTCACATCCAAATACAAATTAGGGTCAAATTTGCCATTCCAAAAGTGTGAATATCGTATTTGCAATTTATTTTCTTTAAGAGTCATATTTCACATCCAAATACAAATTATGGGCGAATTTGCCACTCAAAAATTGTGAATATCGTATTTGCAACTTATTTTCCTTTAGAGTCATATTTCACTTCGAAATACAAATTAGGGGCAAATTTGCCACTCAAAAAGTGTGAAAATGGTATTTGCAATTTATTTTCCTTAAGAGTCATATTTCACATCCAAATACAAATTAGTGGCGAATTTGCCACTCAGAAAGTGTGAATATCGTATTTGCAATTTATTTTCTTTAAGAGTCATATTTCACCTACAAATACAAATTAGGGGCGAATTTGCCACTCAAAAAGTGTGAATATCGTATTTGCAACTTATTTTCATTAAGTGTCATATTTCACCTCGCAATACAAATTAGGGGCAAATTTACCACTCAAAAAGTGTGAATATCGTATTTGCAATTTATTTTCCTTAAGAGTCATATTTCACATCCAAATACAAATTAGGGGCAAATTTACCACTCAAAAAGTGTAAATATCGTATTTGCAATTTATTTTCTTTAAGAGTCATTTTTCACATCCAAATACATATAAGGGGCAAATTTGCCACTTAAAAAATGTGAATATCGTATTTGCAATTTATTTTCCTTAAGAGTCATATTTCACATCCAAATACAAATTAGGGGCGAATTTGCTACTCAAAAAGTGTGAATATCGTATTTGCAAAATATTTTCCTTAATAGTCATATTTCACTTCGAAATACAAATTAGGGGCAAATTTGCCACTCAAAAAGTGTGAATATCGTATTTGCAATTTATTTTCCTTAAGAGTCATATTTCACATCCAAATACAAATTAGGGGCGAATTTGCCACTCAAAAAGTGTGAATATCGTATTTGCAACTTATTTTCATTTCACATCCAAATACAAATTAGAGGCAAATTTGCCGCTCAAAAAGTTTATATATCGTATTTGCAATTTATTTTCCTTAAGAATCATATTTCACCTCCAAATACAAATTAGGGGCGAATTTGACACTAAAAAATTGTGAATATCGTATTTGCAATTTATTCTTTTTAAGAGTCATATTTCACCTCCAAATACAAATTAGGGGCAAATTTGCAACTCAAAAAGTGTGAATATCGTATTTGCAACTTATTTTCATTAAGAAACATATTTCACTTCGCAATACAAATTAGGTGCAAATTTACCACTCAAAAAGTGTGAATATCGTATTTGCAATTTATTTTCCTTAAGAGTCATATTATACTTCGAAATACAAATTAGGGACAAATTTGCCACTCAAAAAATGTGAATATCGTATTTGAAATTTATTTTCCTTAAATGTCATATTTCACATCCAAATACAAATTAGGGGCGAATTTGCTACTCAAAAAGTGTGAATATCGTATTTGCAAATTATTTTCCTTAAGAGTCATATTACACTTCGAAATACAAATTAGGGGCAAATTTGCCCTCAAAAAGTGTGAAAATGGTATTTGCAATTTATTTTCCTTAAGACTCATATTTCACATCCAAATACAAATTAGGGGCGAATTTGCCACTCAAAAAGTGTGAATATCGTATTTGCAATTTATTTTCTTTATGAGTCATATTTCACCTCCAAATACAAATTAGGGGCAAATTTGCCACTCAAAAAGTGTGAATATCGTATTTGCAATTTCTTTTTCTTAAGAGTCATATTTCACATCCAAATACAAATTAGGGGCGAATTTGCCACTCAAAAAGTGTGAATATCGTATTTGCAACTTATTTTCATTAAGAGTCATATTTCACTTCATAATACAAATTAGGGGCAAATTTACCGCTCAAAAAGTGTGAATATCGTATTTGCAATTTATTTTCCTTAAGAGTCATATTTTACTTCGAAATACAAATTAGAGGCAAATTTGCCACTCAAAAAATGTGAATATCGTATTTGCAATTTATTTTCCTTAAGAGTCATATTTCACATCCAAATACAAATTAGGGGCGAATTTGCCACTCAAAAAGTGTGAATATCGTATTTGTAACTTGTTTTCCTTAAGAGTCATATTTCACTTCGAAATACAAATTAGGGGCAAATTTGCCACTCAAAAAGTGTGAAAATGGTATTTGCAATTTATTTTCCTTAAGAGTCATATTTCACATCCAAATTCAAATTAGGGGCGAATTTGCTACTCAGAAAGTGTGAATATCGTATTTGCAATTTATTTTCTTTAAGAGTCATATTTCACCTCCAAATACAAATTAGCGGCGAATTTGACACTCAAAAAGTGTGAATATCGTATTTGCAATTTCTTTTTCTTAAGAGTCATATTTCACATCCAAATACAAATTAGGGGCGAATTTGCCACTCAAAAAGTGTGAATATCGTATTTGCAACTTATTTTCATTTCACATCCAAATACAAATTAGAGGCAAATTTGCCGCTCAAAAAGTTTATATATCGTATTTGCAATTTATTTTCCTTAAGAGTCATATTTCACCTCCAAATACAAATTAGGGGCGAATTTGACACTCAAAAATTGTGAATATCGTATTTGCAATTTATTCTCTTTAAGAGTCATATTTCACCTCCAAATACAAATTAGGGGCAAATTTGCAACTCAAAAAGTGTGAATATTGTATTTGCAATTTATTTTACTTAAGAGTCATATTTCACATCCAAATAAAAATTAGGGGCAAATTTACCACTCAAAAAGTGTGAATATCGTATTTGCAAATTATTTTCCTTAAATGTCATATTTCACATTCAAATACAAATTAG
The DNA here is from genome assembly GCA_949592205.1 of Helichrysum umbraculigerum. Classification (NCBI taxonomy): domain Eukaryota; kingdom Viridiplantae; phylum Streptophyta; class Magnoliopsida; order Asterales; family Asteraceae; genus Helichrysum; species Helichrysum umbraculigerum. The sequence continues at coordinate 101,855,428 of CATIUR010000001.1, forward strand.
GGGCGAATAAGCTACTCAAAAAGTGTGAATATCATATTTGCAAATTATTTTCCTTAAGAGTCATATTTCACATCCAAATACAAATTAGGGGCGAATTTGCCACTCAAAAAGTGTGAATATCGTATTTGCAACTTATTTTCCTTAAGAGTCATATTTCACTTCGAAATACAAATTAGGGGCAAATTTGCCATTCAAAAAGTGTGAAAATGGTATTTGCAATTTATTTTCCTTAAGAGTCATATTTCACATCCAAATTCAAATTAGGGGCGAATTTGCCAATCAGAAAGTGTGAATATCGTATTTGCAATTTATTTTCTTTAAGAATCATATTTCACCTCCAAATACAAATTAGGGGCAAATTTGCCACTCAAAAAGTGTGAATATCGTATTTGCAATTTATTTTTCTTAAGAGTCATATTTCACTTCGAAATACAAATTAGGGGCAAATTTGCCACTCAAAAAGTGTGAATATCGTATTTGCAATTTATTTTCCTTAAGAGTCATATTTCACATCCAAATAAAAATTAGGGGCAAATTTGCCACTCAAAAAGTGTGAACATTGTATTTTCAAATTATTTTCTTTAAGAGTCATATTTCACCTCCAAATACAAATTAGGGGCAAATTTGCCACTCAAAAAGTGTGAATATCGTATTTGCAATTTCTTTTTCTTAAGAGTCACATTTCAAATTCAAATACAAATTAGGGGCGAATTTGCCACTCAAAAAGTGTGAATATCGTATTTGCAATTTCTTTTTCTTAAGAGTCATATTTCACATTCAAATACAAATTAGGTGCGAATTTGCCACTCAAAAAGTGTGAATATCGTATTTGCAACTAATTTTCATTAAGAGTCATATTTCACTTCGCAATACAAATTAGGGGCAAATTTACCACTCAAAAAGTGTGAATATCGTATTTGCAATTTATTTTCCTTAAGAGTCATATTTCACATCCAAATACAAATTAGGGTCAAATTTGCCATTCCAAAAGTGTGAATATCGTATTTGCAATTTATTTTCTTTAAGAGTCATATTTCACATCCAAATACAAATTATGGGCGAATTTGCCACTCAAAAATTGTGAATATCGTATTTGCAACTTATTTTCCTTTAGAGTCATATTTCACTTCGAAATACAAATTAGGGGCAAATTTGCCACTCAAAAAGTGTGAAAATGGTATTTGCAATTTATTTTCCTTAAGAGTCATATTTCACATCCAAATACAAATTAGTGGCGAATTTGCCACTCAGAAAGTGTGAATATCGTATTTGCAATTTATTTTCTTTAAGAGTCATATTTCACCTACAAATACAAATTAGGGGCGAATTTGCCACTCAAAAAGTGTGAATATCGTATTTGCAACTTATTTTCATTAAGTGTCATATTTCACCTCGCAATACAAATTAGGGGCAAATTTACCACTCAAAAAGTGTGAATATCGTATTTGCAATTTATTTTCCTTAAGAGTCATATTTCACATCCAAATACAAATTAGGGGCAAATTTACCACTCAAAAAGTATAAATATCGTATTTGCAATTTATTTTCTTTAAGAGTCATTTTTCACATCCAAATACAAATAAGGGGCAAATTTGCCACTTAAAAAATGTGAATATCGTATTTGCAATTTATTTTCCTTAAGAGTCATATTTCACATCCAAATACAAATTAGGGTCGAATTTGCTACTCAAAAAGTGTGAATATCGTATTTGCAAAATATTTTCCTTAATAGTCATATTTCACTTCGAAATACAAATTAGGGGCAAATTTGCCACTCAAAAAGTGTGAATATCGTATTTGCAATTTATTTTCCTTAAGAGTCATATTTCACATCCAAATACAAATTAGGGGCGAATTTGCCACTCAAAAAGTGTGAATATCGTATTTGCAACTTATTTTCATTTCACATCCAAATACAAATTAGAGGCAAATTTGCCGCTCAAAAAGTTTATATATCGTATTTGCAATTTATTTTCCTTAAGAGTCATATTTCACCTCCAAATACAAATTAGGGGCGAATTTGACACTAAAAAATTGTGAATATCGTATTTGCAATTTATTCTTTTTAAGAGTCATATTTCACCTCCAAATACAAATTAGGGGCAAATTTGCAACTCAAAAAGTGTGAATATCGTATTTGCAACTTATTTTCATTAAGAAACATATTTCACTTCGCAATACAAATTAGGTACAAATTTACCACTCAAAAAGTGTGAATATCGTATTTGCAATTTATTTTCCTTAAGAGTCATATTATACTTCGAAATACAAATTAGGGACAAATTTACCACTCAAAAAATGTGAATATCGTATTTACAATTTATTTTCCTTAAATGTCATATTTCACATCCAAATACAAATTAGGGGCGAATTTGCTACTCAAAAAGTGTGAATATCGTATTTGCAATTTATTTTCCTTAAATGTCATATTACACTTCGAAATACAAATTAGGGGCAAATTTGCCATCAAAAAGTGTGAAAATGGTATTTGCAATTTATTTTCCTTAAGACTCATATTTCACATCCAAATACAAATTAGGGGCGAATTTGCCACTCAAAAAGTGTGAATATCGTATTTGCAATTTATTTTCTTTAAGAGTCATATTTCACCTCCAAATACAAATTAGGGGCAAATTTGCCACTCAAAAAGTGTGAATATCGTATTTGCAACTTATTTTCATTAAGAAACATATTTCACTTCGCAATACAAATTAGGTGCAAATTTACCACTCAAAAAGTGTGAATATCGTATTTGCAATTTATTTTCTTTAAGAGTCATATTTCACCTCCAAATACAAATTAGGGGCAAATTTGCAACTCAAAAAGTGTGAATATCGTATTTGCAACTTATTTTCATTAAGAAACATATTTCACTTCGCAATACAAATTAGGTGCAAATTTACCACTCAAAAAGTGTGAATATCGCATTTGCAATTTATTTTCCTTAAGAGTCATATTATACTTCGAAATACAAATTAGGGACAAATTTGCCACTCAAAAAAGTGTGAATATCGTATTTGCAATTTATTTTCCTTAAATGTCATATTTCACATCCAAATACAAATTAGGGGCAAATTTGCCACTCAAAAAGTGTGAAAATGGTATTTGCAATTTATTTTCTTTATGAGTCATATTTCACATCCAAATACAAATTAGGGGCGAATTTGCAACTCAAAAAGTGTGAATATCGTATTTGCAATTTATTTTCTTTAATAGTCATATTTCACCTCCAAATACAAATTAGGGGCAAATTTGCCACTCAAAAAGTGTGAATATCGTATTTGCAATTTCTTTTTCTTAAGAGTCATATTTCACATTCAAATACAAATTAGGGGCGAATTTGCCACTCAAAAAGTGTGAATATCGTATTTGCAACTTATTTTCATTAAGAGTCATATTTCACTTCGCAATACAAATTAGGGGGAAATTTACCACTCAAAAAGTGTGAATATCGTATTTGCAATTTATTTTCCTTAAGAGTCATATTTCACATCCAAATACAAATTAGGGTCAAATTTGCCATTCCATAAGTGTGAATATCGTATTTGCAATTTATTTTCTTTAAGAGTCATATTTCACATCCAAATACAAATTAAGGGCGAATTTGCCACTCAAAAAGTGTGAATATCGTATTTCCAATTTATTCTCTTTAAGAGTCATATTTCACATCCAAATACAAATTAGGGACAAATTTGCCACTCAAAAAGTGTGAATATCGTATTTGCAACTTATTTTCATTAAGAATCATATTTCACTTCGCAATACAAATTAGGGGCAAATTTGCCACTCAAAAAGTGTGAATATCGTATTTGCAATTTATTTTCCTTAAGAGTCATATTTCACTTCGAAATACAAATTAGGGGCAAATTTGCCATTCAAAAAATGTGAATATCGTATTTGCAATTTATTTTCCTTAAGAGTCATATTTCACATCCAAATACAAATTAGGGGTGAATTTGCTACTAAAAAAATGTGAATATCGTATTTGCAAAATATTTTCCTTAAAAGTCATATTTCACTTCGAAATACAAATTAGGGGCGAATTTGCCACTCAAAAAGTGTGAAAATGGTATTTGCAAAATATTTTACTTATGAGTCATATTTCACATCCAAATACAAATTAGGGGCGAATTTGCCACTCAAAAAGTGTGAATATCGTATTTGCAATTTATTTTCTTTAAGAGTCATATTTCACCTCCAAATACAAATTAGGAGCAAATTTGCCACTCAAAAAGTGTAAATATCGTATTTGCAATTTATTTTCCTTAAGAGTCATTTTTCACATTCAAATACAAATTAGGGGCGAATTTGCCACTCAAAAAGTGTGAATATCGTATTTGCAACTTATTTTCATGTCACATCCAAATACAAATTAGAGGCAAATTTGCCACTCAAAAAGTGTAAATATCGTATTTGCAATTTACTTTCCTTAAGAGTCATATTTCACATTCAAATACAAATTAGGGGCGAATTTGCCACTCAAAAAGTGTGAATATCGTATTTGCAATTTATTTTCCTTAAGAGTCATATTTTACATCCAAATACAAATTAGGGGTGAATTTGCCACTCAAAAAGTGTGAATATCGTATTTGCAACTTATTTTCCTTAAAAGTCATATTTCACATCCAAATACAAATTAGGGGCAAATTTGCCACTCAAAAAGTGTGAAAATGGTATTTGCAATTTATTTTCCTTAAGAGTCATATTTCACCTCCAAAAATAAATTAGGGGCAAATTTGACACTCAAAAATTGTGAATATCGTATTTGCAATTTATTTTCCTTAAGAGTCATATTTCACACCCGAATACAAATTAGGGGCGAATTTGCCACTCAAAAAGTGTGAATATCGTATTTGTAATTTATTTTTCTTAAGAGTCATATTCCACTTCGAAATACAAATTAGGGGCAAATTTGCCACTCAAAAAGTGTGAAAATGGTATTTGCAATTTATTTTCCTTATGAGTCATATTTCACATACAAATACAAATAAGGGGCGAATTTGCCACTCAAAAAGTGTGAATATCGTATTTGCAACTTATTTTCATTAAAAGTCATATTTCACTTCGCAATACAAATTAGGGGCAAATTTACCACTCAAAAAGTGTGAATATCGTATTTGCAATTTATTTTCCTTAAGAGTCATATTTCACATCCAAATACAACAAATTAGGGGCAAATTTGCCACTCAAAAAGTGTGAATATCGTATTTGCAATTTATTTTCCTTAAGAGTCATATTTCACATCCAAACACAAATTAGGGGCGAATTTGCCACTCAAAAAGTGTGAATATCGTATTTCCAATTTATTCTCTTTAACAGTCATATTTCACATCCAAATACAAATTAGGGGCAAATTTGCCACTTAAAAAGTGTGAATATCGTATTTGCAACTTATTTTCATTAAGAATCATATTTCACTTCGCAATACAAATTAGGGCAAATTTACCACTCAAAAAGTGTAAATATCGTATTTGCAATTTATTTTCCTTAAGAGTCATATTTCACTTCGAAATACAAATTAGGGGCAAATTTGCCACTCAAAAAATGTGAATATCGTATTTGCAATTTATTTTCCTTAAGAGTCATATTTCACATCCAAATAAAAATTAGGGGTGAATTTGCTACTTAAAAAAATGTGAATATCGTATTTGCAAAATATTTTCCTTAAAAGTCATATTTCACTTCGAAATACAAATTAGGGGCGAATTTGCCACTCAAAAAGTGTGAAAATGGTATTTGCAAAATATTTTCCTTATGAGTCATATTTCACATCCAAATACAAATTAGGGGCGAATTTGCCACTCAAAAAGTGTGAATATCATATTTGCAATTTATTTTCTTTAAGAGTCATATTTCACCTCCAAATACAAACTAGGGGCAAATTTCCTACTCAAAAAGTGTGAATATCGTATTTGCAATTTCTTTTTCTTAAGAGTCATATTTCACATTAAAATACAAATTAGGGGCGAATTTGCCACTCAAAAAGTGTGAATATCGTATTTGCAACTTATTTTCATTTCACATCCAAATACAAATTAGAGGCAAATTTGCCACTCAAAAAGTGTAAATATCGTATTTGCAATTTATTTTCCTTAACAGTCATATTTCACATCCAAATACAAATTAGGGTCGAATTTGCCACTCAAAAAGTGTGAATATCGTATTTGCACTTTATTCTCTTTAAGAGTCATATTTCACATACAAATACAAATTAGAGGCAAATTTGCAACTCAAAAAGTGTGAATATCGTATTTGAAACTTATTTTCATTAAGAATCATATTTCACTTCGCAATACAAATTAGGTGCAAATTTACCACTCAAAAAGTGTGAATATCGTATTTGCAATTTATTTTCCTTAAGAGTCATATTTTACTTCGAAATACAAATTAGGGGCAAATTTGCCACTCAAAAAATGTGAATATCGTATTTGCAATTTATTTTCCTTAAGTGTCATATTTCACATCCAAATACAAATTAGGGCGAATTTGCTACTCAAAAAGTGTGAATATCGTATTTGCAAATTATTTTCCTTATGAGTCATATTCCACTTCGAAATACAAATTAGGGGCAAATTTGCCACTCAAAAAGTGTGAAAATGGTATTTGCAATTTATTTTCTTTATGAGTCATATTTCACATCCAAATACAAATTAGGGGCGAATTTGCAACTCAAAAAGTGTGAATATCGTATTTGCAATTTATTTTCTTTAATAGTCATATTTCACCTCCAAATACAAATTAGGGGCAAATTTGCCACTCAAAAAGTGTGAATATCGTATTTGCAATTTCTTTTTCTTAAGAGTCATATTTCACATTCAAATACAAATTAGGGGCGAATTTGCCACTCAAAAAGTGTGAATATCGTATTTGCAACTTATTTTCATTAAGAGTCATATTTCACTTCGCAATACAGATTAGGGGGAAATTTACCACTCAAAAAGTGTGAATATCGTATTGGCAATTTATTTTCCTTAAGAGTCATATTTCACATCCAAATACAAATTAGGGTCAAATTTGCCATTCCATAAGTGTAAATATCGTATTTGCAATTTATTTTCTTTAAGAGTCATATTTCACATCCAAATACAAATTAAGGGCGAATTTGCCACTCAAAAAGTGTGAATATCGTATTTCCAATCTATTCTCTTTAAGAGTCATATTTCACATCCAAATACAAATTAGGGGCAAATTTGCCACACAAAAAGTATGAATATCGTATTTGCAACTTATTTTCATTAAGAATCATATTTCACTTCGCAATACAAATTAGGGGCAAATTTCCCACTCAAAAAGTGTGAATATCGTATTTGCAATTTATTTTCCTTAAGAGTCATATTTCACTTCGAAATACAAATTAGGGGCAAATTTGCCACTCAAAAAATGTGAATATCGTATTTGCAATTTATTTTCCTTAAGAATCATATTTCACATCCAAATACAAATTAGGGGTGAATTTGCTACTAAAAAAATGTGAATATCGTATTTGCAAAATATTTTCCTTAAAAGTCATATTTCACTTCGAAATACAAATTAGGGGCGAATTTGCCACTCAAAAAGTGTGAAAATGGTATTTGCAAAATATTTTCCTTATGAGTCATATTTCACATCCAAATACAAATTAGGGGCGAATTTGCCACTCAAAAAGTGTGAATATCGTATTTGCAATTTATTTTCTTTAAGAGTCATATTTCACCTCCAAATACAAATTAGGGGCAAATTTGCCACTCAAAAAGTGTGAATATCGTATTTGCGATTTATTTTCCTTAAGAGTCATTTTTCACATTCAAATACAAATTAGGGGCGAATTTGCCACTCAAAAAGTGTGAATATCGTATTTGCAACTTATTTTCATTTTACATCCAAATACAAATTAGAGGCAAATTTGCCACTCAAAAAGTGTAAATATCGTATTTGCAATTTACTTTCCTTAAGAGTCATATTTCACATTCAAATACAAATTAGGGGCGAATTTGCCACTCAAAAAGTGTGAATATCGTATTTGCAATTTATTCTCTTTAAGAGTCATATTTCACATCCAAATACAAATTAGGGGCAAATTTGCAACTCAAAAAGTGTGAATATCGTATTTGCAACTTATTTTCATTAAGAATCATATTTCACTTCGCAATACAAATTAGGTGCAAATTTACCACTCAAAAAGTGTGAAAATCGTATTTGCAATTTATTTTCCTTAAGAGTCATATTTTACTTCGAAATACAAATTAGGGGCAAATTTGCCACTCAAAAAATGTGAATATCGTATTTGCAATTTATTTTCCTTAAGTGTCATATTTCACATCCAAATACAAATTAGGGCGAATTTGCTACTCAAAAAGTGTGAATATCGTATTTGCAAATTATTTTCCTTAAGAGTCATATTCCACTTCGAAATACAAATTAGGGGCAAATTTGCCACTCAAAAAGTGTGAAAATGGTATTTGCAATTTATTTTCTTTATGAGTCATATTTCACATCCAAATACAAATTAGGGGCGAATTTGCAACTCAAAAAGTGTGAATATCGTATTTGCAATTTATTTTCTTTAATAGTCATATTTCACCTCCAAATACAAATTAGGGGCAAATTTGCCACTCAAAAAGTGTGAATATCGTATTTGCAATTTCTTTTTCTTAAGAGTCATATTTCACATTCAAATACAAATTAGGGGCGAATTTGCCACTCAAAAAGTGTGAATATCGTATTTGCAACTTATTTTCATTAAGAGTCATATTTCACTTCGCAATACAAATTAGGGGGAAATTTACCACTCAAAAAGTGTGAATATCGTATTTGCAATTTATTTTCCTTAAGAGTCATATTTCACATCCAAATACAAATTAGGGTCAAATTTGCCATTCCATAAGTGTGAATATCGTATTTGCAATTTATTTTCTTTAAGAGTCATATTTCACATCCAAATACAAATTAAGGGCGAATTTGCCACTCAAAAAGTGTGAATATCGTATTTCCAATCTATTCTCTTTAAGAGTCATATTTCACATCCAAATACAAATTAGGGGCAAATTTGCCACTTAAAAAGTGTGAATATCGTATTTGCAACTTATTTTCATTAAGAATCATATTTCACTTTGCAATACAAATTAGGGGCAAATTTACCACTCAAAAAGTGTGAATATCGTATTTGCAATTTATTTTCCTTAAGAGTCATATTTCACTTCGAAATACAAATTAGGGGCAAATTTGCCACTCAAAAAGTGTGAATATCGTATTTGCAATTTATTTTCCTTAAGAGTCATATTTCACATCCAAATACAAATTAGGGGTGAATTTGCTACTCAAAAACTGTGAATATTGTATTTGCAAAATATTTTCCTTAAAAGTCATATTTCACTTCGAAATACAAATTAGGGGCGAATTTGCCACTCAAAAAGTGTGAAAATGGTATTTGCAATAAATTTTCCTTATGAGTCATATTTCACATCCAAATACAAATTAGGGGCGAATTTGCCACTCAAAAAGTGTGAATATCGTATTTGCAATTTATTTTCTTTAAGAGTCATATTTCACCTCCAAATACAAATTAGGGGCAAATTTGCCACTAAAAAAGTGTGAATATCGTATTTGCAATTTCTTTTTCTTAAGAGTCATATTTCACATTCAAATACAAATTAGGGGCGAATTTGCCACTCAAAAAGTGTGAATATCGTATTTGCAACTTATTTTCATTAAGAGTCATATTTCACTTCGCAATACAAATTAGGGGGAAATTTACCACTCAAAAAGTGTGAATATCGTATTTGCAATTTATTTTCCTTAAGAGTCATATTTCACATCCAAATACAAATTAGGGTCAAATTTACCATTCCATAAGTGTGAATATCGTATTTGCAATTTATTTTCTTTAAGAGTCATATTTCACATCCAAATACAAATTAAGGGCGAATTTGCCACTCAAAAAGTGTGAATATCGTATTTCCAATCTATTCTCTTTAAGAGTCATATTTCACATCCAAATACAAATTAGGGGCAAATTTGCCACTTAAAAAGTGTGAATATCGTATTTGCAACTTATTTTCATTAAGAATCATATTTCACTTTGCAATACAAATTAGGGGCAAATTTACCACTCAAAAAGTGTGAATATCGTATTTGCAATTTATTTTCCTTAAGAGTCATATTTCACTTCGAAATACAAATTAGGGGCAAATTTGCCACTCAAAAAGTGTGAATATCGTATTTGCAATTTATTTTCCTTAAGAGTCATATTTCACATCCAAATACAAATTAGGGGTGAATTTGCTACTCAAAAACTGTGAATATTGTATTTGCAAAATATTTTCCTTAAAAGTCATATTTCACTTCGAAATACAAATTAGGGGCGAATTTGCCACTCAAAAAGTGTGAAAATGGTATTTGCAATAAATTTTCCTTATGAGTCATATTTCACATCCAAATACAAATTAGGGGCGAATTTGCCACTCAAAAAGTGTGAATATCGTATTTGCAATTTATTTTCTTTAAGAGTCATATTTCACCTCCAAATACAAATTAGGGGCAAATTTGCCACTAAAAAAGTGTGAATATCGTATTTGCAATTTCTTTTTCTTAAGAGTCATATTTCACATTCAAATACAAATTAAGGGCGAATTTGCCACTCAAAAAGTGTGAATATCGTATTTGCAACTTATTTTCATTTCATATCCAAATACAAATTAGAGGCAAATTTGCCACTCAAAAAGTGTAAATATCGTATTTGCAATTTACTTTCCTTAAGAGTCATATTTCACATCCAAATACAAATTAGGGGCGAATTTGCCACTCAAAAAGTGTGAATATCGTATTTGCAATTTATTCTCTTTAAGAGTCATATTTCACATCCAAATACAAATTAGGGGCAAATTTGCAACTCAAAAAGTGTGAATATCGTATTTGCAACTTATTTTCATTAAGAATCATATTTCACCTCGCAATACAAATTAGGAGCAAATTTACCACTCAAAAAGTCTGAATATCGTATTAGAAATTTATTTTCCTTAACAGTCATATTTTACTTCGAAATACAAATTAGGGGCAAATTTGCCGCTCAAAAAATGTGAATATCGTATTTGCAATTTATTTTCCTTAAGTGTCATATTTCACATCCAAATACAAATTAGGGGCGAATTTGCTACTCAAAAAGTGTGAATATCGTATTTGCAAATTATTTTCCATAAGAGTCATATTCCAATTCGAAATACAAATTAGGGGCAAATTTGCCACTCAAAAAATGTGAATATCGTATTTGCGACTTCTTTTTCTTAAGAGTCATATTTCACATTCAAATACAAATTAGGGGCGAATTTGCCACTCAAAAAGTGTGAATATCGTATTTGCAACTTATTTTCATTAAGAGTCATATTTCACTTCGCAATACAAATTAGGGACAAAATTACCACTCAAAAAGTTTGAATATCGTATTTGCAATTTATTTTCCTTAAGAGTCATATTTCACATCCAAATACAAATTAGGGTCAAATTTGCCATTCCAAAAGTGTGAATATCGTATTTGCAATTTATTTTCTTTAAGAGTCATATTTCACATCCAAATACAAATTATGGGCGAATTTGCCACTCAAAAAGTGTGAATATCGTATTTGCAACTTATTTTCCTTAAGAGTCATATTTCACTTCGAAATACAAATTAGGGGCAAATTTGCCACTCAAAAAGTGTGAAAATGGTATTTGCAATTTATTTTCCTTAAGAGTCATATTTCACATCCAAATACAAATTAGGGGCGAATTTGCCACTCAGAAAGTGTGAATATCGTATTTGCAATTTATTTTTTTTAAGAGTCATATTTCACCTCCAAATACAAATTAAGGGCGAATTTGCCACTCAAAAAGTGTGAATATCGTATTTGCAACTTATTTTAATTAAGTGTCATATTTCACCTCGCAATACAAATTAGGGGCAAATTTACCACTCAAAAAGTGTGAATATCGTATTTGCAATTTATTTTCTTAAGAGTCATATTTCACATCCAAATACAAATTAGGGGCAAATTTGCCACTCAAAAAATGTGAATATCGTATTTGCAACTTATTTTCCTTAAGAGTCATATTTCACTTCGAAATACAAATTAGGGGCAAATTTGCCACTCAAAAAGTGTGAATATCGTATTTGCAATTTATTTTCCTTAAGAGTCATATTTCACATACAAATACAAATTAGGGGTGAATTTGCCACTCAAAAAGTGTGAAAATGGTATTTGCAATTTATTTTCCTTAAGAGTCATATTTCACCTCCAAAAATAAATTAGGGGCAAATTTGACACTCAAAAAGTGTGAATATCGTATTTGCAATTTATTTTCCTTAAGAGTCATATTTCACACCCAAATACAAATTAGGGGCGAATTTGCCACTCAAAAAGTGTGAATATCGTATTTGTAATTTATTTTTCTTAAGAATCATATTTCACATCCAAATACAAATTAGGGGCAAATTTGCCACACAAAAAGTGTGAATATCGTATTTTCAACTTATTTTCATTAAGAGTCATATTTCACCTCGCAATACAAATTAGGGGCAAATTTGCCACTCAAAAAGTGTGAGTATCGTATTTGCAATTTATTTTCCTCAAGAATCATATTTCACATACAAATACAAATTAGGGGCAAATTTGCAACACAAAAAGTGTGAATATCGTATTTGCAATTTATTTTCCTTAAGAGTCATATTTCACATCCAAATACAAATTAGGTGCGAATTTGCCACTCAAAAAGTGTAAATGTCGTATTTGCAATTTATTTTCTTTAAGAGTCATATTTCACCTCCAAATACAAATTAGGGGCAAATTTGACACTCAAAAAGTGTGAATATCGTATTTGCAATTTATTTTTCTTAAGAGTCATATTTCACATCCAAATACAAATTAGGGGCGAATTTGCCACTCAAAAAGTGTGAATATCGTATTTGCAACTTATTTTTATTAAAAGTCATATTTCACTTCGCAATACAAATTAGGGGCAAATTTACCACTCAAAAAGTGGGAATATCATATTTGCAATTTATTTTCCTTAAGGGTCATATTTCACATCCAAATACAACAAATTAGGGGCAAATTTGCCACTCAAAAAGTGTGAATATCGTATTTGCAATTTATTTTCCTTAAGAGTCATATTTCACATCCAAACACAAATTAGGGGCGAATTTGCCACTCAAAAAGTGTGAATATCGTATTTCCAATTTATTCTCTTTAAGAGTCATATTTCACATCCAAATACAAATTAGGGGAAAATTTGCCACTTAAAAAGTGTGAATATCGTATTTGCAACTTATTTTCATTAAGAATCATATTTCACTTCGCAATACAAATTAGGGGCAAATTTACCACTCAAAAAGTGTGAATATCGTATTTGCAATTTATTTTCCTTAAGAGTCATATTTCACTTCGAAATACAAATTAGGGGCAAATTTGCCACTCAAAAAATGTGAATATCGTATTTGCGATTTCTTTTCTTAAGAGTCATATTTCACATCCAAATACAAATTAGGGGTGAATTTGCTACTCAAAAAATGTGAATATCGTATTTGCAAAATATTTTCCTTAAAAGTCATATTTCACTTCGAAATACAAATTAGGGCGAATTTGACACTCAAAAAGTGTGAAAATGGTATTTGCAATAAATTTTCCTTATGAGCCATATTTCACATCCAAATACAAATTAGGGGCGAATTTGCCACTCAAAAAGTGTGAATATCGTATTTGCAATTTATTTTCTTTAAGAGTCATATTTCACCTCCAAATACAAATTAGGGGCAAATTTGCCACTCAAAAAGTGTGAATATCGTATTTGCAATTTCTTTTTCTTAAGAGTCATATTTCAATTCAGATACAAATTAGGGGCGAATTTGCCACTCAAAAAGTGTGAATATCGTATATGCAACTTATTTTAATTTCGCATCCAAATACAAATTAGAGGCAAATTTGCCATTCAAAAAGTGTAAATATCGTATTTGCTATTTATTTTCCTTAAGAGTCATATTTCACATCCAAATACAAATTAGGGGCGAATTTGCCACTCAAAAAGTGTGAATATCGTATTTGCAATTTATTCTCTTTAAGAGTCATATTTCACATCCAAATACAAATTAGGGGCAAATTTGCAACTCAAAAAGTGTGAATATCGTATTTGCAACTTATTTTCATTACGAATCATATTTCACCTCGCAATACAAATTAGGAGCAAATTTACCACTCAAAAAGTGTGAATATCGTATTTGTAATTTATTTTCCTTAAGAGTCATATTTTACTTCGAAATATAAATTAGGGGCAAATTTGCCAGTCAAAAAATGTGAATATTGTATTTGCAATTTATTTTCCTTAAGAGTCATATTCCAATTCGAAATACAAATTAGGGGCAAATTTGCCACTCAAAAAGTGTGAAAATGGTATTTGCAATTTATTTTCCTTATGAGTCATATTTCACATCCAAATACAAATTAGGGGCGAATTTGCCACTCAAAAAGTGTGAATATCGTATTTGCAATTTATTTTCTTTAAGAATCATATTTCACCTCCAAATACAAATTAGGAGCAAATTTGCCACTCAAAAAGTGTGAATATCGTATTTGCAATTTCTTTTTCTTAAGAGTCATATTTCACATTCAAATACAAATTAGGGGCGAATTTGCCACTCCAAAAGTGTGAATATCGTATTTGCAATTTATTTTCTTTAAGAGTCATATTTCACATCCAAATACAAATTATGGGCGAATTTGCCACTCAAAAAGTGTGAATATCGTATTTGCAACTTATTTTCCTTAAGAGACATATTTCACTTCGAAATACAAATTAGGGGCAAATTTGCCACTCAAAAAGTGTGAAAATGGTATTTGCAATTTATTTTCCTAAAAGTCATATTTCACATCCAAATACAAATTAGGGGCGAATTTGCCACTCAGAAAGTGTGAATATCGTATTTGCAATTTATTTTCTTTAAGAGTCATATTTCACCTCCAAATACAAATTAGGGGCAAATTTGACACTCAAAAAGTGTGAATATCGTATTTGCAATTTATTTTTCTTAAGAGTCATATTTCAAATCCAAATACAAATTAGGGGCGAATTTGCCACTCAAAAAGTGTGAATATCGTATTTGCAATTTATTTTCTTTAAGAGTTATATTTCACATCCAAATACAAATTATGGGCAAATTTACCACTCAAAAAGTGTGAATATCGTATTTGCAATTTATTTTCCTTAAGAGTCATATTTCACATCCAAATACAACAAATTAGGGGCAAATTTGCCACTCAAAAAGTGTGAATATCGTATTTGCAATTTATTTTCCTTAAGAGTCATATTTCACATCCAAACACAAATTAGGGGCGAATTTGCCACTCAAAAAGTGTGAATATCGGATTTTCCAATTTATTCTCTTTAAGAGTCATATTTCACATCCAAATACAAATTAGGGGCAAATTTGCCACTTAAAAAGTGTGAATATCGTATTTGCAACTTATTTTCATTAAGAATCATATTTCACTTCGCAATACAAATTAGGGGCAAATTTACCACTCAAAAAGTGTGAATATCGTATTTGCAATTTATTTTCCTTAAGAGTCATATTTCACTTCGAAATACAAATTAGTGGCAAATTTGCCACTCAAAAAATGTGAATATCGTATTTGCAATTTATTTTCCTTAAGAGTCATATTTCACATCCAAATACAAATTAGGGGTGAATTTGCTACTCAAAAAATGTGAATATCGTATTTGCAAAATATTTTCCTTAAAAGTCATATTTCACTTCGAAATACAAATTAGGGGCGAATTTGACACTCAAAAAGTGTGAAAATGGTATTTGCAATAAATTTTCCTTATGAGTCATATTTCACATCCAAATACAAATTATGGGCGAATTTGCCACTCAAAAAGTGTGAATATCGTATTTGCAATTTATTTTGTTTAAGAGTCATATTTCACCTCCAAAAATAAATTAGGGGCAAATTTGACACTCAAAAAGTGTGAATATCGTATTTGCAATTTATTTTCCTTAAGAGTCATATTTCACACCCAAATACAAATTAGGGGCGAATTTGCCACTCAAAAAGTGTGAATATCGTATTTGTAATTTATTTTTCTTAAGAATCATATTTCACATCCAAATACAAATTAGGGGCAAATTTGCCACACAAAAAGTGTGAATATCGTATTTTCAACTTATTTTCATTAAGAGTCATATTTCACCTCGCAATACAAATTATGGGCAAATTTGCCACTCAAAAAGTGTGAGTATCGTATTTGCAATTTATTTTCCTCAAGAATCATATTTCACATACAAATACAAATTAGGGGCAAATTTGCCACACAAAAAGTGTGAATATCGTATTTGCAATTTATTTTCCTTAAGAGTCATATTTCACTTCCAAATACAAATTAGGTGCGAATTTGCCACTCAAAAAGTGTAAATGTCGTATTTGCAATTTATTTTCTTTAAGAGTCATATTTCACCTCCAAATACAAATTAGGGGCAAATTTGACACTCAAAAAGTGTGAATATCGTATTTGCAATTTATTTTTCTTAAGAGTCATATTTCACATCCAAATACAAATTAGGGGCGAATTTGCCACTCAAAAAGTGTGAATATCGTATTTGAAACTTATTTTTATTAAAAGTCATATTTCACTTCGCAATACAAATTAGGGGAAAATTACCACTCAAAAAGTGTGAATATCATATTTGCAATTTATTTTCCTTAAGGGTCATATTTCACATCCAAATACAACAAATTAGGGGCAAATTTGCCACTCAAAAAGTGTGAATATCGTATTTGCAATTTATTTTCCTTAAGAGTCATATTTCACATCCAAACACAAATTAGGCGCGAATTTGCCACTCAAAAAGTGTGAATATCGTATTTCCAATTTATTCTCTTTAAGAGTCATATTTCACATCCAAATACAAATTAGGGGCAAATTTGCCACTTAAAAAGTGTGAATATCGTATTTGCAACTTATTTTCATTAAGAATCATATTTCACTTCGCAATACAAATTAGGGGCAAATTTACCACTCAAAAAGTGTGAATATCGTATTTGCAATTTATTTTCCTTAAGAGTCATATTTCACTTCGAAATACAAATTAGGGGCAAATTTGCCACTCAAAAAATGTGAATATCGTATTTGCAATTTATTTTCCTTAAGAGTCATATTTCACATCCAAATACAAATTAGGGGTGAATTTGCTACTCAAAAAATGTGAATATCGTATTTGCAAAATATTTTCCTTAAAAGTCATATTTCACTTCGAAATACAAATTAGGGCGAATTTGACACTCAAAAAGTGTGAAAATGGTATTTGCAATAAATTTTCCTTATGAGTCATATTTCACATCCAAATACAAATTATGGGCGAATTTGCCACTCAAAAAGTGTGAATATCGTATTTGCAATTTATTTTCTTTAAGAGTCATATTTCACCTCCAAATACAAATTAGGGGCAAATTTGCCACTCAAAATGTGTGAATATCGTAATTGCAATTTCTTTTTCTTAAGAGTCATATTTCAATTCAGATACAAATTAGGGGCGAATTTGCCACTCAAAAAGTGTGAATATCGTATATGCAACTTATCTTAATTTCGCATCCAAATACAAATTAGAGGCAAATTTGCCATTCAAAAAGTGTAAATATCGTATTTGCTATTTATTTTCCTTAAGAGTCATATTTCACATCCAAATACAAATTAGGGGCGAATTTGCCACTCAAAAAGTGTGAATATCGTATTTGCAATTTATTCTCTTTAAGAGTCATATTTCACATCCAAATACAAATTAGATAAAATTTGCAACTCAAAAAGTGTGAATATCGTATTTGCAACTTATTTTCATTACGAATCATATTTCACCTCGCAATACAAATTAGGAGCAAATTTACCACTCAAAAAGTGTGAATATCGTATTTGTAATTTATTTTCCTTAAGAGTCATATTTAACTTCGAAATATAAATTAGGGGCAAATTTGCCAGTCAAAAAATGTGAATATTGTATTTGCAATTTATTTTCCTTAAGTGTCATATTTCACATCCAAATACAAATTAGGGGCGAATTTGCTACTCAAAAAGTGTGAATATCGTATTTGCAAATTATTTTCCTTAAGAGTCATATTCAATTCGAAATACAAATTAGGGGCAAATTTGCCACTCAAAAAGTGTGAAAATGGTATTTGCAATTTCTTTTCCTTATGAGTCATATTTCACATCCAAATACAAATTAGGGGCGAATTTGCCACTCAAAAAGTGTGAATATCGTATTTGCAATTTATTTTCCTTAAGAATCATATTTCACCTCCAAATACAAATTAGGAGCAAATTTGCCACTCAAAAAGTGTGAATATCGTATTTGCAATTTCTTTTTCTTAAGAGTCATATTTCACATTCAAATACAAATTAGGGGCGAATTTGCCACTCCAAAAGTGTGAATATCGTATTTGCAATTTATTTTCTTTAAGAGTCATATTTCACATCCAAATACAAATTATGGGCGAATTTGCCACTCAAAAAGTGTGAATATCGTATTTGCAACTTATTTTCCTTAAGAGACATATTTCACTTCGAAATACAAATTAGGGGCAAATTTGCCACTCAAAAAGTGTGAAAATGGTATTTGCAATTTATTTTCCTAAAAGTCATATTTCACATCCAAGTACAAATTAGGGGCGAATTTGCCACTCAGAAAGTGTGAATATCGTATTTGCAATTTATTTTCTTTAAGAGTCATATTTCACCTCCAAATACAAATTAGGGGCAAATTTGACACTCAAAATGTGTGAATATCGTATTTGCAATTTATTTTTCTTATGAGTCATATTTCACATCCAAATACAAATTAGGGGCGAATTTGCCACTCAAAAAGTGTGAATATCGTATTTGCAATTTATTTTCTTTAAGAGTTATATTTCACATCCAAATACAAATTAGGGGCAAATTTACCACTCAAAAAGTGTGAATATCGTATTTGCAATTTATTTTCCTTAAGAGTCATATTTCACATCCAAATACAACAAATTAGGGGCAAATTTGCCACTCAAAAAGTGTGAATATCGTATTTGCAATTTATTTTCCTTAAGAGTCATATTTCACATCCAAACACAAATTAGGGGCGAATTTGCCACTCAAAAAGTGTGAATATCGTATTTCCAATTTATTCTCTTTAAGAGTCATATTTCACATCCAAATACAAATTAGGGCAAATTTGCCACTTAAAAAGTGTGAATATCGTATTTGCAACTTATTTTCATTAAGAATCATATTTCACTTCGCAATACAAATTAGGGGCAAATTTACCACTCAAAAAGTGTGAATATCGTATTTGCAATTTATTTTCCTTAAGAGTCATATTTCACATCCAAATACAACAAATTAGGGGCAAATTTGCCACTCAAAAAGTGTGAATATCGTATTTGCAATTTATTTTCCTTAAGAGTCATATTTCACATCCAAACACAAATTAGGGGCGAATTTGCCACTCAAAAAGTGTGAATATCGTATTTCCAATTTATTCTCTTTAAGAGTCATATTTCACATCCAAATACAAATTAGGGGCAAATTTGCCACTTAAAAAGTGTGAATATCGTATTTGCAACTTATTTTCATTAAGAATCATATTTCACTTCGCAATACAAATTAGGGGCAAATTTACCACTCAAAAAGTGTGAATATCGTATTTGCAATTTATTTTCCTTAAGAGTCATATTTCACTTCGAAATACAAATTAGTGGCAAATTTGCCACTCAAAAAATGTGAATATCGTATTTGCAATTTATTTTCCTTAAGAGTCATATTTCACATCCAAATACAAATTAGGGGTGAATTTGCTACTCAAAAAATGTGAATATCGTATTTGCAAAATATTTTCCTTAAAAGTCATATTTCACTTCGAAATACAAATTAGGGGCGAATTTGACACTCAAAAAGTGTGAAAATGGTATTTGCAATAAATTTTCCTTATGAGTCATATTTCACATCCAAATACAAATTATGGGCGAATTTGCCACTCAAAAAGTGTGAATATCGTATTTGCAATTTATTTTGTTTAAGAGTCATATTTCACCTCCAAAAATAAATTAGGGGCAAATTTGACACTCAAAAAGTGTGAATATCGTATTTGCAATTTATTTTCCTTAAGAGTCATATTTCACACCCAAATACAAATTAGGGGCGAATTTGCCACTCAAAAAGTGTGAATATCGTATTTGTAATTTATTTTTCTTAAGAATCATATTTCACATCCAAATACAAATTAGGGGCAAATTTGCCACACAAAAAGTGTGAATATCGTATTTTCAACTTATTTTCATTAAGAGTCATATTTCACCTCGCAATACAAATTATGGGCAAATTTGCCACTCAAAAAGTGTGAGTATCGTATTTGCAATTTATTTTCCTCAAGAATCATATTTCACATACAAATACAAATTAGGGGCAAATTTGCCACACAAAAAGTGTGAATATCGTATTTGCAATTTATTTTCCTTAAGAGTCATATTTCACATCCAAATACAAATTAGGTGCGAATTTGCCACTCAAAAAGTGTAAATGTCGTATTTGCAATTTATTTTCTTTAAGAGTCATATTTCACCTCCAAATACAAATTAGGGGCAAATTTGACACTCAAAAAGTGTGAATATCGTATTTGCAATTTATTTTTCTTAAGAGTCATATTTCACATCCAAATATAAATTAGGGGCGAATTTGCCACTCAAAAAGTGTGAATATCGTATTTGAAACTTATTTTTATTAAAAGTCATATTTCACTTCGCAATACAAATTAGGGGAAAATTACCACTCAAAAAGTGTGAATATCATATTTGCAATTTATTTTCCTTAAGGGTCATATTTCACATCCAAATACAACAAATTAGGGGCAAATTTGCCACTCAAAAAGTGTGAATATCGTATTTGCAATTTATTTTCCTTAAGAGTCATATTTCACATCCAAACACAAATTAGGCGCGAATTTGCCACTCAAAAAGTGTGAATATCGTATTTCCAATTTATTCTCTTTAAGAGTCATATTTCACATCCAAATACAAATTAGGGGCAAATTTGCCACTTAAAAAGTGTGAATATCGTATTTGCAACTTATTTTCATTAAGAATCATATTTCACTTCGCAATACAAATTAGGGGCAAATTTACCACTCAAAAAGTGTGAATATCGTATTTGCAATTTATTTTCCTTAAGAGTCATATTTCACTTCGAAATACAAATTAGGGGCAAATTTGCCACTCAAAAAATGTGAATATCGTATTTGCAATTTATTTTCCTTAAGAGTCATATTTCACATCCAAATACAAATTAGGGGTGAATTTGCTACTCAAAAAATGTGAATATCGTATTTGCAAAATATTTTCCTTAAAAGTCATATTTCACTTCGAAATACAAATTAGGGCGAATTTGACACTCAAAAAGTGTGAAAATGGTATTTGCAATAAATTTTCCTTATGAGTCATATTTCACATCCAAATACAAATTATGGGCGAATTTGCCACTCAAAAAGTGTGAATATCGTATTTGCAATTTATTTTCTTTAAGAGTCATATTTCACCTCCAAATACAAATTAGGGGCAAATTTGCCACTCAAAATGTGTGAATATCGTAATTGCAATTTCTTTTTCTTAAGAGTCATATTTCAATTCAGATACAAATTAGGGGCGAATTTGCCACTCAAAAAGTGTGAATATCGTATATGCAACTTATCTTAATTTCGCATCCAAATACAAATTAGAGGCAAATTTGCCATTCAAAAAGTGTAAATATCGTATTTGCTATTTATTTTCCTTAAGAGTCATATTTCACATCCAAATACAAATTAGGGGCGAATTTGCCACTCAAAAAGTGTGAATATCGTATTTGCAATTTATTCTCTTTAAGAGTCATATTTCACATCCAAATACAAATTAGATAAAATTTGCAACTCAAAAAGTGTGAATATCGTATTTGCAACTTATTTTCATTACGAATCATATTTCACCTCGCAATACAAATTAGGAGCAAATTTACCACTCAAAAAGTGTGAATATCGTATTTGTAATTTATTTTCCTTAAGAGTCATATTTAACTTCGAAATATAAATTAGGGGCAAATTTGCCAGTCAAAAAATGTGAATATTGTATTTGCAATTTATTTTCCTTAAGTGTCATATTTCACATCCAAATACAAATTAGGGGCGAATTTGCTACTCAAAAAGTGTGAATATCGTATTTGCAAATTATTTTCCTTAAGAGTCATATTCAATTCGAAATACAAATTAGGGGCAAATTTGCCACTCAAAAAGTGTGAAAATGGTATTTGCAATTTCTTTTCCTTATGAGTCATATTTCACATCCAAATACAAATTAGGGGCGAATTTGCCACTCAAAAAGTGTGAATATCGTATTTGCAATTTATTTTCCTTAAGAATCATATTTCACCTCCAAATACAAATTAGGAGCAAATTTGCCACTCAAAAAGTGTGAATATCGTATTTGCAATTTCTTTTTCTTAAGAGTCATATTTCACATTCAAATACAAATTAGGGGCGAATTTGCCACTCCAAAAGTGTGAATATCGTATTTGCAATTTATTTTCTTTAAGAGTCATATTTCACATCCAAATACAAATTATGGGCGAATTTGCCACTCAAAAAGTGTGAATATCGTATTTGCAACTTATTTTCCTTAAGAGACATATTTCACTTCGAAATACAAATTAGGGGCAAATTTGCCACTCAAAAAGTGTGAAAATGGTATTTGCAATTTATTTTCCTAAAAGTCATATTTCACATCCAAATACAAATTAGGGGCGAATTTGCCACTCAGAAAGTGTGAATATCGTATTTGCAATTTATTTTCTTTAAGAGTCATATTTCACCTCCAAATACAAATTAGGGGCAAATTTGACACTCAAAATGTGTGAATATCGTATTTGCAATTTATTTTTCTTATGAGTCATATTTCACATCCAAATACAAATTAGGGGCGAATTTGCCACTCAAAAAGTGTGAATATCGTATTTGCAATTTATTTTCTTTAAGAGTTATATTTCACATCCAAATACAAATTAGGGGCAAATTTACCACTCAAAAAGTGTGAATATCGTATTTGCAATTTATTTTCCTTAAGAGTCATATTTCACATCCAAATACAACAAATTAGGGGCAAATTTGCCACTCAAAAAGTGTGAATATCGTATTTGCAATTTATTTTCCTTAAGAGTCATATTTCACATCCAAACACAAATTAGGGGCGAATTTGCCACTCAAAAAGTGTGAATATCGTATTTCCAATTTATTCTCTTTAAGAGTCATATTTCACATCCAAATACAAATTAGGGGCGAATTTGCCACTCAAAAAGTGTGAATATCGTATTTCCAATTTATTCTCTTTAAGAGTCATATTTCACATCCAAATACAAATTAGGGGCAAATTTGCCACTTAAAAAGTGTGAATATCGTATTTGCAACTTATTTTCATTAAGAATCATATTTCACTTCGCAATACAAATTAGGGGCAAATTTACCACTCAAAAAGTGTGAATATCGTATTTGCAATTTATTTTCCTTAAGAGTCATATTTCACTTCGAAATACAAATTAGTGGCAAATTTGCCACTCAAAAAATGTGAATATCGTATTTGCAATTTATTTTCCTTAAGAGTCATATTTCACATCCAAATACAAATTAGGGGTGAATTTGCTACTCAAAAAATGTGAATATCGTATTTGCAAAATATTTTCCTTAAAAGTCATATTTCACTTCGAAATACAAATTAGGGGCGAATTTGACACTCAAAAAGTGTGAAAATGGTATTTGCAATAAATTTTCCTTATGAGTCATATTTCACATCCAAATACAAATTATGGGCGAATTTGCCACTCAAAAAGTGTGAATATCGTATTTGCAATTTATTTTGTTTAAGAGTCATATTTCACCTCCAAAAATAAATTAGGGGCAAATTTGACACTCAAAAAGTGTGAATATCGTATTTGCAATTTATTTTCCTTAAGAGTCATATTTCACACCCAAATACAAATTAGGGGCGAATTTGCCACTCAAAAAGTGTGAATATCGTATTTGTAATTTATTTTTCTTAAGAATCATATTTCACATCCAAATACAAATTAGGGGCAAATTTGCCACACAAAAAGTGTGAATATCGTATTTTCAACTTATTTTCATTAAGAGTCATATTTCACCTCGCAATACAAATTATGGGCAAATTTGCCACTCAAAAAGTGTGAGTATCGTATTTGCAATTTATTTTCCTCAAGAATCATATTTCACATACAAATACAAATTAGGGGCAAATTTGCCACACAAAAAGTGTGAATATCGTATTTGCAATTTATTTTCCTTAAGAGTCATATTTCACATCCAAATACAAATTAGGTGCGAATTTGCCACTCAAAAAGTGTAAATGTCGTATTTGCAATTTATTTTCTTTAAGAGTCATATTTCACCTCCAAATACAAATTAGGGGCAAATTTGACACTCAAAAAGTGTGAATATCGTATTTGCAATTTATTTTTCTTAAGAGTCATATTTCACATCCAAATACAAATTAGGGGCGAATTTGCCACTCAAAAAGTGTGAATATCGTATTTGAAACTTATTTTTATTAAAAGTCATATTTCACTTCGCAATACAAATTAGGGGAAAATTACCACTCAAAAAGTGTGAATATCATATTTGCAATTTATTTTCCTTAAGGGTCATATTTCACATCCAAATACAACAAATTAGGGGCAAATTTGCCACTCAAAAAGTGTGAATATCGTATTTGCAATTTATTTTCCTTAAGAGTCATATTTCACATCCAAACACAAATTAGGCGCGAATTTGCCACTCAAAAAGTGTGAATATCGTATTTCCAATTTATTCTCTTTAAGAGTCATATTTCACATCCAAATACAAATTAGGGGCAAATTTGCCACTTAAAAAGTGTGAATATCGTATTTGCAACTTATTTTCATTAAGAATCATATTTCACTTCGCAATACAAATTAGGGGCAAATTTACCACTCAAAAAGTGTGAATATCGTATTTGCAATTTATTTTCCTTAAGAGTCATATTTAACTTCGAAATACAAATTAGGGGCAAATTTGCCACTCAAAAAATGTGAATATCGTATTTGCAATTTATTTTCCTTAAGAGTCATATTTCACATCCAAATACAAATTAGGGGTGAATTTGCTACTCAAAAAATGTGAATATCGTATTTGCAAAATATTTTCCTTAAAAGTCATATTTCACTTCGAAATACAAATTAGGGCGAATTTGACACTCAAAAAGTGTGAAAATGGTATTTGCAATAAATTTTCCTTATGAGTCATATTTCACATCCAAATACAAATTATGGGCGAATTTGCCACTCAAAAAGTGTGAATATCGTATTTGCAATTTATTTTCTTTAAGAGTCATATTTCACCTCCAAATACAAATTAGGGGCAAATTTGCCACTCAAAATGTGTGAATATCGTAATTGCAATTTCTTTTTCTTAAGAGTCATATTTCAATTCAGATACAAATTAGGGGCGAATTTGCCACTCAAAAAGTGTGAATATCGTATATGCAACTTATCTTAATTTCGCATCCAAATACAAATTAGAGGCAAATTTGCCATTCAAAAAGTGTAAATATCGTATTTGCTATTTATTTTCCTTAAGAGTCATATTTCACATCCAAATACAAATTAGGGGCGAATTTGCCACTCAAAAAGTGTGAATATCGTATTTGCAATTTATTCTCTTTAAGAGTCATATTTCACATCCAAATACAAATTAGATAAAATTTGCAACTCAAAAAGTGTGAATATCGTATTTGCAACTTATTTTCATTACGAATCATATTTCACCTCGCAATACAAATTAGGAGCAAATTTACCACTCAAAAAGTGTGAATATCGTATTTGTAATTTATTTTCCTTAAGAGTCATATTTAACTTCGAAATATAAATTAGGGGCAAATTTGCCAGTCAAAAAATGTGAATATTGTATTTGCAATTTATTTTCCTTAAGTGTCATATTTCACATCCAAATACAAATTAGGGGCGAATTTGCTACTCAAAAAGTGTGAATATCTTATTTGCAAATTATTTTCCTTAAGAGTCATATTCAATTCGAAATACAAATTAGGGGCAAATTTGCCACTCAAAAAGTGTGAAAATGGTATTTGCAATTTCTTTTCCTTATGAGTCATATTTCACATCCAAATACAAATTAGGGGCGAATTTGCCACTCAAAAAGTGTGAATATCGTATTTGCAATTTATTTTCCTTAAGAATCATATTTCACCTCCAAATACAAATTAGGAGCAAATTTGCCACTCAAAAAGTGTGAATATCGTATTTGCAATTTCTTTTTCTTAAGAGTCATATTTCACATTCAAATACAAATTAGGGGCGAATTTGCCACTCCAAAAGTGTGAATATCGTATTTGCAATTTATTTTCTTTAAGAGTCATATTTCACATCCAAATACAAATTATGGGCGAATTTGCCACTCAAAAAGTGTGAATATCGTATTTGCAACTTATTTTCCTTAAGAGACATATTTCACTTCGAAATACAAATTAGGGGCAAATTTGCCACTCAAAAAGTGTGAAAATGGTATTTGCAATTTATTTTCCTAAAAGTCATATTTCACATCCAAGTACAAATTAGGGGCGAATTTGCCACTCAGAAAGTGTGAATATCGTATTTGCAATTTATTTTCTTTAAGAGTCATATTTCACCTCCAAATACAAATTAGGGGCAAATTTGACACTCAAAATGTGTGAATATCGTATTTGCAATTTATTTTTCTTATGAGTCATATTTCACATCCAAATACAAATTAGGGGCGAATTTGCCACTCAAAAAGTGTGAATATCGTATTTGCAATTTATTTTCTTTAAGAGTTATATTTCACATCCAAATACAAATTAGGGGCAAATTTACCACTCAAAAAGTGTGAATATCGTATTTGCAATTTATTTTCCTTAAGAGTCATATTTCACATCCAAATACAACAAATTAGGGGCAAATTTGCCACTCAAAAAGTGTGAATATCGTATTTGCAATTTATTTTCCTTAAGAGTCATATTTCACATCCAAACACAAATTAGGGGCGAATTTGCCACTCAAAAAGTGTGAATATCGTATTTCCAATTTATTCTCTTTAAGAGTCATATTTCACATCCAAATACAAATTAGGGCAAATTTGCCACTTAAAAAGTGTGAATATCGTATTTGCAACTTATTTTCATTAAGAATCATATTTCACTTCGCAATACAAATTAGGGGCAAATTTACCACTCAAAAAGTGTGAATATCGTATTTGCAATTTATTTTCCTTAAGAGTCATATTTCACATCCAAATACAACAAATTAGGGGCAAATTTGCCACTCAAAAAGTGTGAATATCGTATTTGCAATTTATTTTCCTTAAGAGTCATATTTCACATCCAAACACAAATTAGGGGCGAATTTGCCACTCAAAAAGTGTGAATATCGTATTTCCAATTTATTCTCTTTAAGAGTCATATTTCACATCCAAATACAAATTAGGGGCAAATTTGCCACTTAAAAAGTGTGAATATCGTATTTGCAACTTATTTTCATTAAGAATCATATTTCACTTCGCAATACAAATTAGGGGCAAATTTACCACTCAAAAAGTGTGAATATCGTATTTGCAATTTATTTTCCTTAAGAGTCATATTTCACTTCGAAATACAAATTAGTGGCAAATTTGCCACTCAAAAAATGTGAATATCGTATTTGCAATTTATTTTCCTTAAGAGTCATATTTCACATCCAAATACAAATTAGGGGTGAATTTGCTACTCAAAAAATGTGAATATCGTATTTGCAAAATATTTTCCTTAAAAGTCATATTTCACTTCGAAATACAAATTAGGGGCGAATTTGACACTCAAAAAGTGTGAAAATGGTATTTGCAATAAATTTTCCTTATGAGTCATATTTCACATCCAAATACAAATTATGGGCGAATTTGCCACTCAAAAAGTGTGAATATCGTATTTGCAATTTATTTTGTTTAAGAGTCATATTTCACCTCCAAAAATAAATTAGGGGCAAATTTGACACTCAAAAAGTGTGAATATCGTATTTGCAATTTATTTTCCTTAAGAGTCATATTTCACACCCAAATACAAATTAGGGGCGAATTTGCCACTCAAAAAGTGTGAATATCGTATTTGTAATTTATTTTTCTTAAGAATCATATTTCACATCCAAATACAAATTAGGGGCAAATTTGCCACACAAAAAGTGTGAATATCGTATTTTCAACTTATTTTCATTAAGAGTCATATTTCACCTCGCAATACAAATTATGGGCAAATTTGCCACTCAAAAAGTGTGAGTATCGTATTTGCAATTTATTTTCCTCAAGAATCATATTTCACATACAAATACAAATTAGGGGCAAATTTGCCACACAAAAAGTGTGAATATCGTATTTGCAATTTATTTTCCTTAAGAGTCATATTTCACATCCAAATACAAATTAGGTGCGAATTTGCCACTCAAAAAGTGTAAATGTCGTATTTGCAATTTATTTTCTTTAAGAGTCATATTTCACCTCCAAATACAAATTAGGGGCAAATTTGACACTCAAAAAGTGTGAATATCGTATTTGCAATTTATTTTTCTTAAGAGTCATATTTCACATCCAAATACAAATTAGGGGCGAATTTGCCACTCAAAAAGTGTGAATATCGTATTTGAAACTTATTTTTATTAAAAGTCATATTTCACTTCGCAATACAAATTAGGGGAAAATTACCACTCAAAAAGTGTGAATATCATATTTGCAATTTATTTTCCTTAAGGGTCATATTTCACATCCAAATACAACAAATTAGGGGCAAATTTGCCACTCAAAAAGTGTGAATATCGTATTTGCAATTTATTTTCCTTAAGAGTCATATTTCACATCCAAACACAAATTAGGCGCGAATTTGCCACTCAAAAAGTGTGAATATCGTATTTCCAATTTATTCTCTTTAAGAGTCATATTTCACATCCAAATACAAATTAGGGGCAAATTTGCCACTTAAAAAGTGTGAATATCGTATTTGCAACTTATTTTCATTAAGAATCATATTTCACTTCGCAATACAAATTAGGGGCAAATTTACCACTCAAAAAGTGTGAATATCGTATTTGCAATTTATTTTCCTTAAGAGTCATATTTCACTTCGAAATACAAATTAGGGGCAAATTTGCCACTCAAAAAATGTGAATATCGTATTTGCAATTTATTTTCCTTAAGAGTCATATTTCACATCCAAATACAAATTAGGGGTGAATTTGCTACTCAAAAAATGTGAATATCGTATTTGCAAAATATTTTCCTTAAAAGTCATATTTCACTTCGAAATACAAATTAGGGCGAATTTGACACTCAAAAAGTGTGAAAATGGTATTTGCAATAAATTTTCCTTATGAGTCATATTTCACATCCAAATACAAATTATGGGCGAATTTGCCACTCAAAAAGTGTGAATATCGTATTTGCAATTTATTTTCTTTAAGAGTCATATTTCACCTCCAAATACAAATTAGGGGCAAATTTGCCACTCAAAATGTGTGAATATCGTAATTGCAATTTCTTTTTCTTAAGAGTCATATTTCAATTCAGATACAAATTAGGGGCGAATTTGCCACTCAAAAAGTGTGAATATCGTATATGCAACTTATCTTAATTTCGCATCCAAATACAAATTAGAGGCAAATTTGCCATTCAAAAAGTGTAAATATCGTATTTGCTATTTATTTTCCTTAAGAGTCATATTTCACATCCAAATACAAATTAGGGGCGAATTTGCCACTCAAAAAGTGTGAATATCGTATTTGCAATTTATTCTCTTTAAGAGTCATATTTCACATCCAAATACAAATTAGATAAAATTTGCAACTCAAAAAGTGTGAATATCGTATTTGCAACTTATTTTCATTACGAATCATATTTCACCTCGCAATACAAATTAGGAGCAAATTTACCACTCAAAAAGTGTGAATATCGTATTTGTAATTTATTTTCCTTAAGAGTCATATTTAACTTCGAAATATAAATTAGGGGCAAATTTGCCAGTCAAAAAATGTGAATATTGTATTTGCAATTTATTTTCCTTAAGTGTCATATTTCACATCCAAATACAAATTAGGGGCGAATTTGCTACTCAAAAAGTGTGAATATCGTATTTGCAAATTATTTTCCTTAAGAGTCATATTCAATTCGAAATACAAATTAGGGGCAAATTTGCCACTCAAAAAGTGTGAAAATGGTATTTGCAATTTCTTTTCCTTATGAGTCATATTTCACATCCAAATACAAATTAGGGGCGAATTTGCCACTCAAAAAGTGTGAATATCGTATTTGCAATTTATTTTCCTTAAGAATCATATTTCACCTCCAAATACAAATTAGGAGCAAATTTGCCACTCAAAAAGTGTGAATATCGTATTTGCAATTTCTTTTTCTTAAGAGTCATATTTCACATTCAAATACAAATTAGGGGCGAATTTGCCACTCCAAAAGTGTGAATATCGTATTTGCAATTTATTTTCTTTAAGAGTCATATTTCACATCCAAATACAAATTATGGGCGAATTTGCCACTCAAAAAGTGTGAATATCGTATTTGCAACTTATTTTCCTTAAGAGACATATTTCACTTCGAAATACAAATTAGGGGCAAATTTGCCACTCAAAAAGTGTGAAAATGGTATTTGCAATTTATTTTCCTAAAAGTCATATTTCACATCCAAATACAAATTAGGGGCGAATTTGCCACTCAGAAAGTGTGAATATCGTATTTGCAATTTATTTTCTTTAAGAGTCATATTTCACCTCCAAATACAAATTAGGGGCAAATTTGACACTCAAAATGTGTGAATATCGTATTTGCAATTTATTTTTCTTATGAGTCATATTTCACATCCAAATACAAATTAGGGGCGAATTTGCCACTCAAAAAGTGTGAATATCGTATTTGCAATTTATTTTCTTTAAGAGTTATATTTCACATCCAAATACAAATTAGGGGCAAATTTACCACTCAAAAAGTGTGAATATCGTATTTGCAATTTATTTTCCTTAAGAGTCATATTTCACATCCAAATACAACAAATTAGGGGCAAATTTGCCACTCAAAAAGTGTGAATATCGTATTTGCAATTTATTTTCCTTAAGAGTCATATTTCACATCCAAACACAAATTAGGGGCGAATTTGCCACTCAAAAATTGTGAATATCGTATTTCCAATTTATTCTCTTTAAGAGTCATATTTCACATCCAAATACAAATTAGGGCAAATTTGCCACTTAAAAAGTGTGAATATCGTATTTGCAACTTATTTTCATTAAGAATCATATTTCACTTCGCAATACAAATTAGGGGCAAATTTACCACTCAAAAAGTGTGAATATCGTATTTGCAATTTATTTTCCTTAAGAGTCATATTTCACTTCGAAATACAAATTAGGGGCAAATTTGCCACTCAAAAAATGTGAATATCGTATTTGCAATTTATTTTCCTTAAGAGTCATATTTCACATCCAAATACAAATTAGGGGTGAATTTGCTACTAAAAAAATGTGAATATCGTATTTGCAAAATATTTTCCTTAAAAGTCATATTTCACTTCGAAATACAAATTAGGGGCGAATTTGACACTCAAAAAGTGTGAAAATGGTATTTGCAATAAATTTTCCTTATGAGTCATATTTCACATCCAAATACAAATTAGGGGCGAATTTGCCACTCAAAAAGTGTGAATATCGTATTTGCAATTTATTTTCTTTAAGAGTCATATTTCACCTCCAAATACAAATTAGGGGCAAATTTGCCACTCAAAAAGTGTGAATATCGTATTTGCAATTTCTTTTTCTTAAGAGTCATATTTCACATTCAAATACAAATTAGGGGCGAATTTGCCACTCAAAAAGTGTGAATATCGTATTTGCAACTTATTTTCATTTCACATCCAAATACAAATTAGAGGCAAATTTGCCACTCAAAAAGTGTAAATATCGTATTTGCAATTTACTTTCCTTAAGAGTCATATTTCACTTCCAAATACAAATTAGCGGCGAATTTGCCACTCAAAAAGTGTGAATATCGTATTTGCAATTTATTCTCTTTAAGAGTCATATTTCACATCCAAATACAAATTAGGGGCAAATTTGCAACTCAAAAAGTGTGAATATCGTATTTGCAACTTATTTTCATTAAGAATCATATTTAACCTCGCAATACAAATTAGGAGCAAATTTACCACTCAAAAAGTGTGAATATCGTATTTGAAATTTATTTTCCTTAACAGTCATATTTTACTTCGAAATACAAATTAGGGGCAAATTTGCCACTCAAAAAATGTGAATATCGTATTTGCAATTTATTTTCCTTAAGTGTCATATTTCACATCCAAATACAAATTAGGGGCGAATTTGCTACTCAAAAAGTGTGAATATCGTATTTGCAAATTATTTTCCTTAAGAGTCATATTCCAATTCGAAATACAAATTAGGGGCAAATTTGCCACTCAAAAAATGTGAATATCGTATTTGCGATTTCTTTTCTTAAGAGTCATATTTCACATTCAAATACAAATTAGGGGCGAATTTGCCACTCAAAAAGTGTGAATATCGTATTTGCAACTTATTTTCATTAAGAGTCATATTTCACTTCGCAATACAAATTAGGGACAAAATTACCACTCAAAAAGTGTGAATATCGTATTTGCAATTTATTTTCCTTAAGAGTCATATTTCACATCCAAATACAAATTAGGGTCAAATTTGCCATTCCAAAAGTGTGAATATCGTATTTGCAATTTATTTTCTTTAACAGTCATATTTCACATCCAAATACAAATTATGGGCGAATTTGCCACTCAAAAAGTGTGAATATCGTATTTGCAACTTATTTTCCTTAAGAGTCATATTTCACTTCGAAATACAAATTAGGGGCAAATTTGCCACTCAAAAAGTGTGAAAATGGTATTTGCAATTTATTTTCCTTAAGAGTCATATTTCACATCCAAATACAAATTAGGGGCGAATTTGCCACTCAGAAAGTGTGAATATCGTATTTGCAATTTATTTTTTTTAAGAGTCATATTTCACCTCCAAATACAAATTAGGGGCGAATTTGCCACTCAAAAAGTGTGAATATCGTATTTGCAACTTATTTTAATTAAGTGTCATATTTCACCTCGCAATACAAATTAGGGGCAAATTTACCACTCAAAAAGTGTGAATATCGTATTTGCAATTTATTTTCTTAAGAGTCATATTTCACATCCAAATACAAATTAGGGGCAAATTTGCCACTCAAAAAATGTGAATATCGTATTTGCAACTTATTTTCCTTAAGAGTCATATTTCACTTCGAAATACAAATTAGTGGCAAATTTGCCACTCAAAAAATGTGAATATCGTATTTGCAATTTATTTTCCTTAAGAGTCATATTTCACATACAAATACAAATTAGGGGTGAATTTGACACTCAAAAAGTGTGAATATCGTATTTGCAACTTATTTTCCTTAAAAGTCATATTTCACATCCAAATACAAATTAGGGGCAAATTTGCCACTCAAAAAGTGTGAAAATGGTATTTGCAATTTATTTTCCTTAAGAGTCATATTTCACCTCCAAAAATAAATTAGGGGCAAATTTGACACTCAAAAAGTGTGAATATCGTATTTGCTATTTATTTTCCTTAAGAGTCATATTTCACTTCGAAATACAAATTAGGGGCGAATTTGCCACTCAAAAAGTGTGAATATCGTATTTGTAATTTATTTTTCTTAAGAATCATATTTCACATCCAAATACAAATTAGGGGCAAATTTGCCACACAAAAAGTGTGAATATCGTATTTTCAACTTATTTTCATTAAGAGTCATATTTCACCTCGCAATACAAATTAGGGGCAAATTTGCCACTCAAAAAGTGTGAGCATCGTATTTGCAATTTATTTTCCTCAAGAATCATATTTCACATACAAATACAAATTAGGGGAAAATTTGCCACACAAAAAGTGTGAATATCGTATTTGCAATTTATTTTCCTTAAGAGTCATATTTCACATCCAAATACAAATTAGGTGCGAATTTGCCACTCAAAAAGTGTAAATGTCGTATTTGCAATTTATTTTCTTTAAGAGTCATATTTCACCTCCAAATACAAATTAGGGGCAAATTTGACACTCAAAAAGTGTGAATATCGTATTTGCAATTTATTTTTCTTAAGAGTCATATTTCACATCCAAATACAAATTAGGGGCGAATTTGTCACTCAAAAAGTGTGAATATCGTATTTGCAACTTATTTTCATTAAAAGTCATATTTCACTTCGCAATACAAATTAGGGGCAAATTTACCACTCAAAAAGTGTGAATATCATATTTGCAATTTATTTTCCTTAAGAGTCATATTTCACATCCAAATACAACAAATTAGGGGCAAATTTGCCACTCAAAAAGTGTGAATATCGTATTTGCAATTTATTTTCCTTAAGAGTCATATTCCACATCCAAACACAAATTAGGGGCGAATTTGCCACTCAAAAAGTGTGAATATCGTATTTCCAATTTATTCTCTTTAAGAGTCATATTTCACATCCAAATACAACTTAGGGGCAAATTTGCCACTTAAAAAGTGTGAATATCGTATTTGCAACTTATTTTCATTAAGAATCATATTTCACTTCGCAATACAAATTAGGGGCAAATTTACCATTCAAAAAGTGTGAATATCGTATTTGCAATTTATTTTCCTTAAGAGTCATATTTCACTTCGAAATACAAATTAGGGGCAAATTTGCCACCTAAAAAATGTGAATATCGTATTTGCAATTTATTTTCCTTAAGAGTCATATTTCACATCCAAATACAAATTATGGGTGAATTTGCTACTCAAAAAATGTGAATATCGTATTTGCAAAATTTTTCCTTAAAAGTCATATTTCACATCCAAATACAAATTAGGGGCGAATTTGCCACTCAAAAAGTGTGAATATCGTATTTGCAATTTATTTTCTTTAAGTGTCATATTTCACCTCCAAATACAAATTAGGGGCAAATTTGCCACTCAAAAAGTGTGAATATCGTATTTGCAATTTCTTTTTCTTAAGAGTCATATTTCAATTCAAATACAAATTAGGGGCGAATTTGCCACTCAAAAAGTGCGAATATCGTATTTGCAACTTATTTTCATTTCGCATCCAAATACAAATTAGGGGCAAATTTGCCACTCAAAAAGTGTGAATATCGTATTTGCAATTTATTTTCCTTAAGAGTCAGATTTCACATCCAAACACAAATTAGGGGCGAATTTGCCACTCAAAAAGTGTGAATATCGTATTTGCAATTTATTCTCTTTAAGAGTCATATTTAACATCCAAATACAAATTAGGGGCAAATTTGCAACTCAAAAAGTGTGAATATCGTATTTGCAACTTATTTTCATTACGAATCATATTTCACCTCGCAATACAAATTAGGAGCAAATTTACCACTCAAAAAGATTGAATATCGTATTTGTAATTTATTTTCCTTAAGAGTCATATTTTACTTCGAAATATAAATTAGGGGCAAATTTACCACTCAAAAAATGTGAATATTGTATTTGCAATTTATTTTCCTTAAGTGTCATATTTCACATCCAAATACAAATTAGGGGCGAATTTGCTACTCAAAAAGTGTGAATATCGTATTTGCAAATTATTTTCCTTAAGAGTCATATTCCAATTCGAAATACAAATTAGGGGCAAATTTGCCACTCAAAAAGTGTGAAAATGGTATTTGCAATTTATTTTCCTTATGAGTCATATTTCACATCCAAATACAAATTAGGGGCGAATTTGCCACTCAAAAAGTGTGAATATCGTATTTGCAATTTATTTTCTTTAAGAATCATATTTCACCTCCAAATACAAATTAGGAGCAAATTTGCCACTCAAAAAGTGTGAATATCGTATTTGCAATTTCTTTTTCTTAAGAGTCATATTTCACATTCAAATACAAATTAGGGGCGAATTTGCCACTCCAAAAGTGTGAATATCGTATTTGCAATTTATTTTCTTTAAGAGTCATATTTCACATCCAAATACAAATTATGGGCGAATTTGCCGCTCAAAAAGTGTGAATATCGTATTTGCAACTTATTTTCCTTAAGAAACATATTTCACTTCGAAATACAAATTAGGGGCAAATTTGCCACTCAAAAAGTGTGAAAATGGTATTTGCAATTTATTTTCCTAAAAGTCATATTTCACATCCAAATACAAATTAGGGGCGAATTTGCCACTCAGAAAGTGTGAATATCG
The DNA here is from genome assembly GCA_949592205.1 of Helichrysum umbraculigerum. Taxonomy (NCBI): domain Eukaryota; kingdom Viridiplantae; phylum Streptophyta; class Magnoliopsida; order Asterales; family Asteraceae; genus Helichrysum; species Helichrysum umbraculigerum. Next base: position 101,891,754 of record CATIUR010000001.1, read on the forward strand.
TATTTGCAATTTATTTTCTTTAAGAGTCATATTTCACCTCCAAAAACAAATTAGGGGCAAATTTGACACTCAAAAAGTGTGAATGTCGTATTTGCAATTTATTTTTCTTAAGAGTCATATTTCACATCCAAATACAAATTAGGGGCGAATTTGCCACTCAAAAAGTGTGAATATCGTATTTGCAAAATATTTTCCTTAAAAGTCATATTTCACTTCGAAATACAAATTAGGGGCGAATTTGACACTCAAAAAGTGTGAAAATGGTATTTGCAATAAATTTTCCTTATGAGTCATATTTCACATCCAAATACAAATTAGGGGCGAATTTGCCACTCAAAAAGTGTGAATATCGTATTTGCAATTTATTTTCCTTAAGAGTCATATTTCACATCCAAACACAAATTAGGGGCGAATTTGCCACTCAAAAAGTGTGAATATCGTATTTCCAATTTATTCTCTTTAAGAGTCATATTTCACATTCAAATACAAATTAGGGGCGAATTTGCCACTCAAAAAGTGTGAATATCGTATTTGCAACTTATTTTCATTAAGAATCATATTTCACTTCGCAATACAAATTAGGGGCAAATTTACCACTCAAAAAGTGTGAATATCGTATTTGCAATTTATTTTCCTTAAGAGTCATATTTCACTTCGAAATACAAATTAGGGGCAAATTTGCCACTCAAAAAATGTGAATATCGTATTTGCAATTTATTTTCCTTAAGAGTCATTTTTCACATCCAAATACAAATTAGGGGTGAATTTGCTACTCAAAAAATGTGAATATCGTATTTGCAAAATATTTTCCTTAAAAGTCATATTTCACTTCGAAATACAAATTAGGGGCGAATTTGACACTCAAAAAGTGTGAAAATGGTATTTGCAATAAATTTTCCTTATGAGTCATATTTCACATCCAAATACAAATTAGGGGCGAATTTGCCACTCAAAAAGTGTGAATATCGTATTTGCAATTTATTTTCTTTAAGAGTCATATTTCACCTCCAAATACAAATTAGGGGCAAATTTGCCACTCAAAAAGTGTGAATATCGTATTTGCAATTTCTTTTTCTTAAGAGTCATATTTCACATTCAAATACAAATTAGGGGCGAATTTGCCACTCTAAAAGTGTGAATATCGTATTTGCAACTTATTTTCATTTCACATCCAAATACAAATTAGAGGCAAATTTGCCACTCAAAAAGTGTAAATATCGTATTTGCAATTTACTTTCCTTAAGAGTCATATTTCACTTCCAAATACAAATTAGGGGCGAATTTGCCACTCAAAAAGTGTGAATATCGTATTTGCAATTTATTCTCTTTAAGAGTCACATTTCACATCCAAATACAAATTAGGGGCAAATTTGCAACTCAAAAAGTGTGAATATCGTATTTGCAACTTATTTTCATTAAGAATCATATTTCACCTCGCAATACAAATTAGGAGCAAATTTACCACTCAAAAAGTGTGAATATCGTATTTGAAATTTATTTTCCTTAACAGTCATATTTTACTTCGAAATACAAATTAGGGGCAAATTTGCCATCAAAAAATGTGAATATCGTATTTGCAATTTATTTTCCTTAAGTGTCATATTTCACATCCAAATACAAATTAGGGGCGAATTTGCTACTCAAAAAGTGTGAATATCGTATTTGCAAATTATTTTCCTTAAGTGTCATATTCCAATTCGAAATACAAATTAGGGGCAAATTTGCCACTCAAAAAATGTGAATATCGTATTTGCGATTTCTTTTCTTAAGAGTCATATTTCACATTCAAATACAAATTAGGGGCGAATTTGCCACTCAAAAAGTGTGAATATCGTATTTGCAACTTATTTTCATTAAGAGTCATATTTCACTTCGCAATACAAATTAGGGACAAAATTACCACTCAAAAAGTGTGAATATCGTATTTGCAATTTATTTTCCTTAAGAGTCATATTTCACATCCAAATACAAATTAGGGTCAAATTTGCCATTCCAAAAGTGTAAATATCGTATTTGCAATTTATTTTCTTTAACAGTCATATTTCACATCCAAATACAAATTATGGGCGAATTTGCCACTCAAAAAGTGTGAATATCGTATTTGCAACTTATTTTCCTTAAGAGTCATATTTCACTTCGAAATACAAATTAGGGGCAAATTTGCCACTCAAAAAGTGTGAAAATGGTATTTGCAATTTATTTTCCTTAAGAGTCATATTTCACATCCAAATACAAATTAGGGGCGAATTTGCCACTCAGAAAGTGTGAATATCGTATTTGCAATTTATTTTTTTTAAGAGTCATATTTCACCTCCAAATACAAATTAGGGGCGAATTTGCCACTCAAAAAGTGTGAATATCGTATTTGCAATTTATTTTTTTTAAGAGTCATATTTCACCTCCAAATACAAATTAGGGGCGAATTTGCCACTCAAAAAGTGTGAATATCGTATTTGCAACTTATTTTAATTAAGTGTCATATTTCACCTCGCAATACAAATTAGGGGCAAATTTACCACTCAAAAAGTGTGAATATCGTATTTGCAATTTATTTTCTTAAGAGTCATATTTCACATCCAAATACAAATTAGGGGCAAATTTGCCACTCAAAAAATGTGAATATCGTATTTGCAACTTATTTTCCTTAAGAGTCATATTTCACTTCGAAATACAAATTAGGGGCAAATTTGCCACTCAAAAAATGTGAATATCGTATTTGCAATTTATTTTCCTTAAGAGTCATATTTCACATACAAATACAAATTAGGGGTGAATTTGCCACTCAAAAAGTGTGAATATCGTATTTGCAACTTATTTTCCTTAAAAGTCATATTTCACATCCAAATACAAATTAGGGGCAAATTTGCCACTCAAAAAGTGTGAAAATTGTATTTGCAATTTATTTTCCTTAAGAGTCATATTTCACCTCCAAAAATAAATTAGGGGCAAATTTGACACTCAAAAAGTGTGAATATCGTATTTGCAATTTATTTTCCTTAGGAGTCATATTTCACACCCAAATACAAATTAGGGGCGAATTTGCCACTCAAAAAGTGTGAATATCGTATTTGTAATTTATTTTTCTTAAGAATCATATTTCACATCCAAATACAAATTAGGGGCAAATTTGCCACACAAAAAGTGTGAATATCGTATTTTCAACTTATTTTCATTAAGAGTCATATTTCACCTCGCAATACAAATTAGGGGCAAATTTGCCACTCAAAAAGTGTGAGTATCGTATTTGCAATTTATTTTCCTCAAGAATCATATTTCACATACAAATACAAATTAGGGGCAAATTTGCCACACAAAAAGTGTGAATATCGTATTTGCAATTTATTTTCCTTAAGAGTCATATTTCACATCCAAATACAAATTAGGTGCGAATTTGCCACTCAAAAAGTGTAAATGTCGTATTTGCAATTTATTTTCTTTAAGAGTCATATTTCACCTCCAAATACAAATTAGGGGCAAATTTGACACTCAAAAAGTGTGAATATCGTATTTGCAATTTATTTTTCTTAAGAGTCATATTTCACATCCAAATACAAATTAGGGGCGAATTTGCCACTCAAAAAGTGTGAATATCGTATTTGCAACTTATTTTCATTAAAAGTCATATTTCACTTCGCAATACAAATTAGGGGCAAATTTACCACTCAAAAAGTGTGAATATCATATTTGCAATTTATTTTCCTTAAGAGTCATATTTCACATCCAAATACAACAAATTAGGGGCAAATTTGCCACTCAAAAAGTGTGAATATCGTATTTGCAATTTATTTTCCTTAAGAGTCATATTTCACATCCAAACACAAATTAGGGGCGAATTTGCCACTCAAAAAGTGTGAATATCGTATTTCCAATTTATTCTCTTTAAGAGTCATATTTCACATCCAAATACAACTTAGGGGCAAATTTGCCACTTAAAAAGTGTGAATATCGTATTTGCAACTTATTTTCATTAAGAATCATATTTCACTTCGCAATACAAATTAGGGGCAAATTTACCACTCAAAAAGTGTGAATATCGTATTTGCAATTTATTTTCCTTAAGAGTCATATTTCACTTCGAAATACAAATTAGGGGCAAATTTGCCACTCAAAAAATGTGAATATCGTATTTGCGATTTCTTTTCTTAAGAGTCATATTTCACATTCAAATACAAATTAGGGGCGAATTTGCCACTCAAAAAGTGTGAATATCGTATTTGCAACTTATTTTCATTAAGAGTCATATTTCACTTCGCAATACAAATTAGGGACAAAATTACCACTCAAAAAGTGTGAATATCGTATTTGCAATTTATTTTCCTTAAGAGTCATATTTCACATCCAAATACAAATTAGGGTCAAATTTGCCATTCCAAAAGTGTGAATATCGTATTTGCAATTTATTTTCTTTAACAGTCATATTTCACATCCAAATACAAATTATGGGCGAATTTGCCACTCAAAAAGTGTGAATATCGTATTTGCAACTTATTTTCCTTAAGAGTCATATTTCACTTCGAAATACAAATTAGGGGCAAATTTGCCACTCAAAAAGTGTGAAAATGGTATTTGCAATTTATTTTCCTTAAGAGTCATATTTCACATCCAAATACAAATTAGGGGCGAATTTGCCACTCAGAAAGTGTGAATATCGTATTTGCAATTTATTTTTTTTAAGAGTCATATTTCACCTCGAAATACAAATTAGGGGCGAATTTGCCACTCAAAAAGTGTGAATATCGTATTTGAAACTTATTTTAATTAAGTGTCATATTTCACCTCGCAATACAAATTAGGGGCAAATTTACCACTCAAAAAGTGTGAATATCGTATTTGCAATTTATTTTCTTAAGAGTCATATTTCACATCCAAATACAACTTAGGGGCAAATTTGCCACTCAAAAAATGTGAATATCGTATTTGCAACTTATTTTCCTTAAGAGTCATATTTCACTTCGAAATACAAATTTGGGGCAAATTTGCCAATCAAAAAATGTGAATATCGTATTTGCAATTTATTTTCCTTAAGAGTCATATTTCACATACAAATACAAATTAGGGGTGAATTTGCCACTCAAAAAGTGTGAATATCGTATTTGCAACTTATTTTCCTTAAAAGTCATATTTCACATCCAAATACAAATTAGGGGCAAATTTGCCACTCAAAAAGTGTGAAAATTGTATTTGCAATTTATTTTCCTTAAGAGTCATATTTCACCTCCAAAAATAAATTAGGGGCAAATTTGACACTCAAAAAGTGTGAATATCGTATTTGCAATTTATTTTCCTTAAGAGTCATATTTCACACCCAAATACAAATTAGGGGCGAATTTGCCACTCAAAAAGTGTGAATATCGTATTTGTAATTTATTTTTCTTAAGAATCATATTTCACATCCAAATACAAATTAGGGGCAAATTTGCCACACAAAAAGTGTGAATATCGTATTTTCAACTTATTTTCATTAAGAGTCATATTTCACCTCGCAATACAAATTAGGGGCAAATTTGCCACTCAAAAAGTGTGAGTATCGTATTTGCAATTTATTTTCCTCAAGAATCATATTTCACATACAAATACAAATTAGGGGCAAATTTGCCACACAAAAAGTGTGAATATCGTATTTGCAATTTATTTTCCTTAAGAGTCATATTTCACATCCAAATACAAATTAGGTGCGAATTTGCCACTCAAAAAGTGTAAATGTCGTATTTGCAATTTATTTTCTTTAAGAGTCATATTTCACCTCCAAATACAAATTAGGGGCAAATTTGACACTCAAAAAGTGTGAATATCGTATTTGCAATTTATTTTTCTTAAGAGTCATATTTCACATCCAAATACAAATTAGGGGCGAATTTGCCACTCAAAAAGTGTGAATATCGTATTTGCAACTTATTTTCATTAAAAGTCATATTTCACTTCGCAATACAAATTAGGGGCAAATTTACCACTCAAAAAGTGTGAATATCATATTTGCAATTTATTTTCCTTAAGAGTCATATTTCACATCCAAATACAACAAATTAGGGGCAAATTTGCCACTCAAAAAGTGTGAATATCGTATTTGCAATTTATTTTCCTAAAGAGTCATATTTCACATCCAAACACAAATTAGGGGCGAATTTGCCACTCAAAAAGTGTGAATATCGTATTTGCAAAATATTTTCCTTAAAAGTCATATTTCACTTCGAAATACAAATTAGGGCGAATTTGACACTCAAAAAGTGTGAAAATGGTGTTTGCAATAAATTTTCCTTATGAGTCATATTTCACATCCAAATACAAATTAGGGGCGAATTTGCCACTCAAAAAGTGTGAATATCGTATTTGCAATTTATTTTCTTTAAGAGTCATATTTCACCTCCAAATACAAATTAGGGGCAAATTTGCCACTCAAAAAGTGTGAATATCGTATTTGCAATTTCTTTTTCTTAAGAGTCATATTTCAATTCAGATACAAATTAGGGGCGAATTTGCGACTCAAAAAGTGTGAATATCGTATATGCAACTTATTTTAATTTCGCATCCAAATACAAATTAGAGGCAAATTTGCCATTCAAAAAGTGTAAATATCGTATTTGCTATTTATTTTCCTTAAGAGTCATATTTCACATCCAAATACAAATTAGGGGCGAATTTGCCACTCAAAAAGTGTGAATATCGTATTTGCAATTTATTCTCTTTAAGAGTCATATTTCACATCTAAATACAAATTAGGGGCAAATTTGCAACTCAAAAAGTGTGAATATCGTATTTGCAACTTATTTTCATTACGAATCATATTTCACCTCGCAATACAAATTAGGAGCAAATTTACCACTCAAAAAGTGTGAATATCGTATTTGTAATTTATTTTCCTTAAGAGTCATATTTTACTTCGAAATATAAATTAGGGGCAAATTTGCCAGTCAAAAAATGTGAATATTGTATTTGCAATTTATTTTCCTTAAGTGTCATATTTCACATCCAAATACAAATTAGGGGCGAATTTGCTACTCAAAAAGTGTGAATATCGTATTTGCAAATTATTTTCCTTAAGAGTCATATTCCAATTCGAAATACAAATTAGGGGCAAATTTGCCACTCAAAAAGTGTGTAAATGGTATTTGCAATTTATTTTCCTTATGAGTCATATTTCACATCCAAATATAAATTAGGGGCGAATTTGCCACTCAAAAAGTGTGAATATCGTATTCGCAATTTATTTTCCTTAAGAATCATATTTCACCTCCAAATACAAATTAGGAGCAAATTTGCCACTCAAAAAGTGTGAATATCGTATTTGCAATTTCTTTTTCTTAAGAGTCATATTTCAAATTCAAATACAAATTAGGGGCGAATTTGCCACTCCAAAAGTGTGAATATCGTATTTGCAATTTATTTTCTTTAAGAGTCATATTTCACATCCAAATACAAATTATGGGCGAATTTGCCACTCAAAAAGTGTGAATATCGTATTTGCAACTTATTTTCCTTAAGAGACATATTTCACTTCGAAATACAAATTAGGGGCAAATTTGCCACTCAAAAAGTGTGAAAATGGTATTTGCAATTTATTTTCCTAAAAGTCATATTTCACATCCAAATACAAATTAGGGGCGAATTTGCCACTCAGAAAGTGTGAATATCGTATTTGCAATTTATTTTCTTTAAGAGTCATATTTCACATCCAAATACAAATTAGGGGCGAATTTGCCACTCAAAAAGTGTGAATATCGTATTTGCAATTTATTTTTCTTAAGAGTCATATTTCACATCCAAACACAAATTAGGGGCGAATTTGCCACTCAAAAAGTGTGAATATCGTATTTGCAATTTATTCTCTTTAAGAGTCATATTTCACATCCAAATACAAATTAGGGGCAAATTTGCAACTCAAAAAGTGTGAATATCGTATTTGCAACTTATTTTCATTACGAATCATATTTCACCTCGCAATACAAATTAGGAGCAAATTTACCACTCAAAAAGATTGAATATCGTATTTGTAATTTATTTTCCTTAAGAGTCATATTTTACTTCGAAATATAAATTAGGGGCAAATTTGCCACTCAAAAAATGTGAATATTGTATTTGCAATTTATTTTCCTTAAGTGTCATATTTCACATCCAAATACAAATTAGGGGCGAATTTGCTACTCAAAAAGTGTGAATATCGTATTTGCAAATTATTTTCCTTAAGAGTCATATTCCAATTCGAAATACAAATTAGGGGCAAATTTGCCACTCAAAAAGTGTGAAAATGGTATTTGCAATTTATTTTCCTTATGAGTCATATTTCACATCCAAATACAAATTAGGGGCGAATTTGCCACTCAAAAAGTGTGAATATCGTATTTGCAATTTATTTTCTTTAAGAATCATATTTCACCTCCAAATACAAATTAGGAGCAAATTTGCCACTCAAAAAGTGTGAATATCGTATTTGCAATTTCTTTTTCTTAAGAGTCATATTTCAATTCAGATACAAATTAGGGGCGAATTTGCCACTCAAAAAGTGTGAATATCGTATATGCAACTTATTTTAATTTCGCATCCAAATACAAATTAGAGGCAAATTTGCCATTCAAAAAGTGTAAATATCGTATTTGCTATTTATTTTCCTTAAGAGTCATATTTCACATCCAAATAGAAATTAGGGGCGAATTTGCCACTCAAAAAGTGTGAATATCGTATTTGCAATTTATTCTCTTTAAGAGTCATATTTCACATCCAAACACAAATTAGGGGCGAATTTGCCACTCAAAAAGTGTGAATATCGTATTTGCAAAATATTTTCCTTAAGAGTCATATTTCACATCCAAATACAAATTAGGGGCGAATTTGCCACTCAAAAAGTGTGAATATCGTATTTGCAATTTATTTTCCTTAAGAGTCATATTTCACATCCAAACACAAATTAGGGGCGAATTTGCCACTCAAAAAGTGTGAATATCGTATTTGCAAAATATTTTCCTTAAAAGTCATATTTCACTTCGAAATACAAATTAGGGCGAATTTGACACTCAAAAAGTGTGAAAATGGTGTTTGCAATAAATTTTCCTTATGAGTCATATTTCACATCCAAATACAAATTAGGGGCGAATTTGCCACTCAAAAAGTGTGAATATCGTATTTGCAATTTATTTTCTTTAAAAGTCATATTTCACCTCCAAATACAAATTAGGGGCAAATTTGCCACTCAAAAAGTGTGAATATCGTATTTGCAATTTCTTTTTCTTAAGAGTCATATTTCAATTCAGATACAAATTAGGGGCGAATTTGCCACTCAAAAAGTGTGAATATCGTATATGCAACTTATTTTAATTTCGCATCCAAATACAAATTAGAGGCAAATTTGCCATTCAAAAAGTGTAAATATCGTATTTGCTATTTATTTTCCTTAAGAGTCATATTTCACATCCAAATACAAATTAGGGGCGAATTTGCCACTCAAAAAGTGTGAATATCGTATTTGCAATTTATTCTCTTTAAGAGTCATATTTCACATCCAAATACAAATTAGGGGCAAATTTGCAACTCAAAAAGTGTGAATATCGTATTTGCAACTTATTTTCATTACGAATCATATTTCACCTCGCAATACAAATTAGGAGCAAATTTACCACTCAAAAAGTGTGAATATCGTATTTGTAATTTATTTTCCTTAAGAGTCATATTTTACTTCGAAATATAAATTAGGGGCAAATTTGCCAGTCAAAAAATGTGAATATTGTATTTGCAATTTATTTTCCTTAAGTGTCATATTTCACATCCAAATACAAATTAGGGGCGAATTTGCTACTCAAAAAGTGTGAATATCGTATTTGCAAATTATTTTCCTTAAGAGTCATATTCCAATTCGAAATACAAATTAGGGGCAAATTTGCCACTCAAAAAGTGTGAAAATGGTATTTGCAATTTATTTTCCTTATGAGTCATATTTCACATCCAAATATAAATTAGGGGCGAATTTGCCACTCAAAAAGTGTGAATATCGTATTCGCAATTTATTTTCCTTAAGAATCATATTTCACCTCCAAATACAAATTAGGAGCAAATTTGCCACTCAAAAAGTGTGAATATCGTATTTGCAATTTCTTTTTCTTAAGAGTCATATTTCACATTCAAATACAAATTAGGGGCGAATTTGCCACTCCAAAAGTGTGAATATCGTATTTGCAATTTATTTTCTTTAAGAGTCATATTTCACATCCAAATACAAATTATGGGCGAATTTGCCACTCAAAAAGTGTGAATATCGTATTTGCAACTTATTTTCCTTAAGAGACATATTTCACTTCGAAATACAAATTAGGGGCAAATTTGCCACTCAAAAAGTGTGAAAATGGTATTTGCAATTTATTTTCCTAAAAGTCATATTTCACATCCAAATACAAATTAGGGGCGAATTTGCCACTCAGAAAGTGTGAATATCGTATTTGCAATTTATTTTTCTTAAGAGTCATATTTCACATCCAAACACAAATTAGGGGCGAATTTGCCACTCAAAAAGTGTAAATATCGTATTTGCAATTTATTCTCTTTAAGAGTCATATTTCACATCCAAATACAAATTAGGGGCAAATTTGCAACTCAAAAAGTGTGAATATCGTATTTGCAACTTATTTTCATTACGAATCATATTTCACCTCGCAATACAAATTAGGAGCAAATTTACCACTCAAAAAGATTGAATATCGTATTTGTAATTTATTTTCCTTAAGAGTCATATTTTACTTCGAAATATAAATTAGGGGCAAATTTGCCACTCAAAAAATGTGAATATTGTATTTGCAATTTATTTTCCTTAAGTGTCATATTTCACATCCAAATACAAATTAGGGGCGAATTTGCTACTCAAAAAGTGTGAATATCGTATTTGCAAATTATTTTCCTTAAGAGTCATATTCCAATTCGAAATACAAATTAGGGGCAAATTTGCCACTCAAAAAGTGTGAAAATGGTATTTGCAATTTATTTTCCTTATGAGTCATATTTCACATCCAAATACAAATTAGGGGCGAATTTGCCACTCAAAAAGTGTGAATATCGTATTTGCAATTTATTTTCTTTAAGAATCATATTTCACCTCCAAATACAAATTAGGAGCAAATTTGCCACTCAAAAAGTGTGAATATCGTATTTGCAATTTCTTTTTCTTAAGAGTCATATTTCACATTCAAATATAAATTAGGGGCGAATTTGCCACTCCAAAAGTGTGAATATCATATTTGCAATTTATTTTCTTTAAGAGTCATATTTCACATCCAAATACAAATTATGGGCGAATTTGCCGCTCAAAAAGTGTGAATATCGTATTTGCAACTTATTTTCCTTAAGAAACATATTTCACTTCGAAATACAAATTAGGGGCAAATTTGCCACTCAAAAAGTGTGAAAATGGTATTTGCAATTTATTTTCCTAAAAGTCATACTTCACATCCAAATACAAATTAGGGGCGAATTTGCCACTCAGAAAGTGTGAATATCGTATTTGCAATTTATTTTCTTTAAGAGTCATATTTCACCTCCAAATACAAATTAGGGGCAAATTTGACACTTAAAAAGTGTGAATATCGTATTTGCAATTTATTTTTCTTAAGAGTCATATTTCACATCCAAATACAAATTAGGGGCGAATTTGCCACTCAAAAAGTGTGAATATCGTATTTGCAATTTATTTTCTTTAAGAGTTATATTTCACATCCAAATACAAATTAGGGGCAAATTTACCACTCAAAAAGTGTGAATATCGTATTTGCAATTTATTTTCCTTAAGAGTCATATTTCACATCCAAATACAACAAATTAGGGGCAAATTTGCCACTCAAAAAGTGTGAATATCGTATTTGCAATTTATTTTCCTTAAGAGTCATATTTCACATCCAAACACAAATTAGGGGCGAATTTGCCACTCAAAAAGTGTGAATATCGTATTTCCAATTTATTCTCTTTAAGAGTCATATTTCACATCCAAATACAAATTAGGGGCAAATTTGCCACTTAAAAAGTGTGAATATCGTATTTGCAACTTATTTTCATTAAGAATCATATTTCACTTCGCAATACAAATTAGGGGCAAATTTACCACTCAAAAAGTGTGAATATCGTATTTGCAATTTATTTTCCTTAAGAGTCATATTTCACTTCGAAATACAAATTAGGGGCAAATTTGCCACTCAAAAAATGTGAATATCGTATTTGCAATTTATTTTCCTTAAGAGTCATATTTCACATCCAAATACAAATTAGGGGTGAATTTGCTACTCAAAAAATGTGAATATCATATTTGCAAAATATTTTCCTTAAAAGTCATATTTCACTTCGAAATACAAATTAGGGGCGAATTTGACACTCAAAAAGTGTGAAAATGGTATTTGCAATAAATTTTCCTTATGAGTCATATTTCACATCCAAATACAAATTAGGGGCGAATTTGCCACTCAAAAAGTGTGAATATCGTATTTGCAATTTATTTTCTTTAAGAGTCATATTTCACCTCCAAATACAAATTAGGGGCAAATTTGCCACTCAAAAAGTGTGAATATCGTATTTGCAATTTCTTTTTCTTAAGAGTCATATTTCACATTCAAATACAAATTAGGGGCGAATTTGCCACTCAAAAAGTGTGAATATCGTATTTGCAACTTATTTTCATTTCACATCCAAATACAAATTAGAGGCAAATTTGCCACTCAAAAAGTGTAAATATCGTATTTGCAATTTACTTTCCTTAAGAGTCATATTTCACTTCCAAATACAAATTAGCGGCGAATTTGCCACTCAAAAAGTGTGAATATCGTATTTGCAATTTATTCTCTTTAAGAGTCATATTTCACATCCAAATACAAATTAGGGGCAAATTTGCAACTCAAAAAGTGTGAATATCGTATTTGCAACTTATTTTCATTAAGAATCATATTTCACCTCGCAATACAAATTAGGAGCAAATTTACCCCTCAAAAAGTGTGAATATCGTATTTGAAATTTATTTTCCTTAACAGTCATATTTTACTTCGAAATACAAATTAGGGGCAAATTTGCCACTCAAAAAATGTGAATATCGTATTTGCAATTTATTTTCCTTAAGTGTCATATTTCACATCCAAATACAAATTAGGGGCGAATTTGCTACTCAAAAAGTGTGAATATCGTATTTGCAAATTATTTTCCTTAAGAGTCATATTACAATTCGAAATACAAATTAGGGGCGAATTTGCCACTCAAAAAGTGTGAATATCGTATTTGCAACTTATTTTCATTAAGAGTCATATTTCACTTCGCAATACAAATTAGGGACAAAATTACCACTCAAAAAGTGTGAATATCGTATTTGCAATTTATTTTCCTTAAGAGTCATATTTCACATCCAAATACAAATTAGGGTCAAATTTGCCATTCCAAAAGTGTGAATATAGTATTTGCAATTCATTTTCTTTAACAGTCATATTTCACATCCAAATACAAATTATGGGCGAATTTGCCACTCAAAAAGTGTGAATATCGTATTTGCAACTTATTTTCCTTAAGAGTCATATTTCACTTCGAAATACAAATTAGGGGCAAATTTGCCACTCAAAAAGTGTGAAAATGGTATTTGCAATTTATTTTCCTTAAGAGTCATATTTCACATCCAAATACAAATTAGGGGCGAATTTGCCACTCAGAAAGTGTGAATATCGTATTTGCATTTATTTTTTTTAAGAGTCATATTTCACCTCCAAATACAAATTAGAGGCGAATTTGCCACTCAAAAAGTGTGAATATCGTATTTGCAACTTATTTTAATTAAGTGTCATATTTCACCTCGCAATACAAATTAGGGGCAAATTTACCACTCAAAAAGTGTGAATATCGTATTTGCAATTTATTTTCTTAAGAGTCATATTTCACATCCAAATACAAATTAGGGGCAAATTTGCCACTCAAAAAATGTGAATATCGTATTTGCAACTTATTTTCCTTAAGAGTCATATTTCACTTCGAAATACAAATTAGGGGCAAATTTGCCACTCAAAAAATGTGAATATCGTATTTGCAATTTATTTTCCTTAAGAGTCATATTTCACATACAAATACAAATTAGGGGTGAATTTGCCACTCAAAAAGTGTGAATATCGTATTTGCAACTTATTTTCCTTAAAAGTCATATTTCACATCCAAATACAAATTAGGGGCAAATTTGCCACTCAAAAAGTGTGAAAATGGTATTTGCAATTTATTTTCCTTAAGAGTCATATTTCACCTCCAAAAATAAATTAGGGGCAAATTTGACACTCAAAAAGTGTGAATATCGTATTTGCAATTTATTTTCCTTAAGAGTCATATTTCACACCCAAATACAAATTAGGGGCGAATTTGCCACTCAAAAAGTGTGAATATCGTATTTGTAATTTATTTTTCTTAAGAATCATATTTCACATCCAAATACAAATTAGGGGCAAATTTGCCACACAAAAAGTGTGAATATCGTATTTTCAACTTATTTTCATTAAGAGTCATATTTCACCTCGCAATACAAATTAGGGGCAAATTTGCCACTCAAAAAGTGTGAGTATCGTATTTGCAATTTATTTTCCTCAAGAATCATATTTCACATACAAATACAAATTAGGGGCAAATTTGCCACACAAAAAGTGTGAATATCGTATTTGCAATTTATTTTCCTTAAGAGTCATATTTCACATCCAAATACAAATTAGGTGCGAATTTGCCACTCAAAAAGTGTAAATGTCGTATTTGCAATTTATTTTCTTTAAGAGTCATATTTCACCTCCAAATACAAATTAGGGGCAAATTTGACACTCAAAAAGTGTGAATATCGTATTTGCAATTTATTTTTCTTAAGAGTCATATTTCACATCCAAATACAAATTAGGGGCGAATTTGCCACTCAAAAAGTGTGAATATCGTATTTGCAACTTATTTTCATTAAAAGTCATATTTCACTTCGCAATACAAATTAGGGGCAAATTTACCACTCAAAAAGTGTGAATATCATATTTGCAATTTATTTTCCTTAAGAGTCATATTTCACATCCAAACACAAATTAGGGGCGAATTTGCCACTCAAAAAGTGTGAATATCGTATTTCCAATTTATTCTCTTTAAGAGTCATATTTCACATCCAAATACAACTTAGGGGCAAATTTGCCACTTAAAAAGTGTGAATATCGTATTTGCAACTTATTTTCATTAAGAATCATATTTCACTTCGCAATACAAATTAGGGGCAAATTTACCACTCAAAAAGTGTGAATATCGTATTTGCAATTTATTTTCCTTAAGAGTCATATTTCACTTCGAAATACAAATTAGGGGCAAATTTGCCACTCAAAAAATGTGAATATCGTATTTGCAATTTATTTTCCTTAAGAGTCATATTTCACATCCAAATACAAATTATGGGTGAATTTGCTACTCAAAAAATGTGAATATCGTATTTGCAAAATATTTTCCTTAAAAGTCATATTTCACATCCAAATACAAATTAGGGGCGAATTTGCCACTCAAAAAGTGTGAATATCGTATTTGCAACTTATTTTCATTTCGCATCCAAATACAAATTAGAGGCAAATTTGCCACTCAAAAAGTGTTAATATCGTATTTGCTATTTATTTTCCTTAAGAGTCATATTTCACATCCAAATACAAATTAGGGGCAAATTTGCCACTCAAAAAGTGTGAATATCGTATTTGCAATTTATTTTTCTTAAGAGTCATATTTCACATCCAAACACAAATTAGGGGCGAATTTGCCACTCAAAAAGTGTAAATATCGTATTTGCAATTTATTCTCTTTAAGAGTCATATTTCACATCCAAATACAAATTAGGGGCAAATTTGCAACTCAAAAAGTGTGAATATCGTATTTGCAACTTATTTTCATTACGAATCATATTTCACCTCGCAATACAAATTAGGAGCAAATTTACCACTCAAAAAGATTGAATATCGTATTTGTAATTTATTTTCCTTAAGAGTCATATTTTACTTCGAAATATAAATTAGGGGCAAATTTGCCACTCAAAAAATGTGAATATTGTATTTGCAATTTATTTTCCTTAAGTGTCATATTTCACATCCAAATACAAATTAGGGGCGAATTTGCTACTCAAAAAGTGTGAATATCGTATTTGCAAATTATTTTCCTTAAGAGTCATATTCCAATTCGAAATACAAATTAGGGGCAAATTTGCCACTCAAAAAGTGTGAAAATGGTATTTGCAATTTATTTTCCTTATGAGTCATATTTCACATCCAAATACAAATTAGGGGCGAATTTGCCACTCAAAAAGTGTGAATATCGTATTTGCAATTTATTTTCTTTAAGAATCATATTTCACCTCCAAATACAAATTAGGAGCAAATTTGCCACTCAAAAAGTGTGAATATCGTATTTGCAATTTCTTTTTCTTAAGAGTCATATTTCACATTCAAATATAAATTAGGGGCGAATTTGCCACTCCAAAAGTGTGAATATCATATTTGCAATTTATTTTCTTTAAGAGTCATATTTCACATCCAAATACAAATTATGGGCGAATTTGCCGCTCAAAAAGTGTGAATATCGTATTTGCAACTTATTTTCCTTAAGAAACATATTTCACTTCGAAATACAAATTAGGGGCAAATTTGCCACTCAAAAAGTGTGAAAATGGTATTTGCAATTTATTTTCCTAAAAGTCATACTTCACATCCAAATACAAATTAGGGGCGAATTTGCCACTCAGAAAGTGTGAATATCGTATTTGCAATTTATTTTCTTTAAGAGTCATATTTCACCTCCAAATACAAATTAGGGGCAAATTTGACACTCAAAAAGTGTGAATATCGTATTTGCAATTTATTTTTCTTAAGAGTCATATTTCACATCCAAATACAAATTAGGGGCGAATTTGCCACTCAAAAAGTGTGAATATCGTATTTGCAATTTATTTTCTTTAAGAGTTATATTTCACATCCAAATACAAATTAGGGGCAAATTTACCACTCAAAAAGTGTGAATATCGTATTTGCAATTTATTTTCCTTAAGAGTCATATTTCACATCCAAATACAACAAATTAGGGGCAAATTTGCCACTCAAAAAGTGTGAATATCGTATTTGCAATTTATTTTCCTTAAGAGTCATATTTCACATCCAAACACAAATTAGGGGCGAATTTGCCACTCAAAAAGTGTGAATATCGTATTTCCAATTTATTCTCTTTAAGAGTCATATTTCACATCCAAATACAAATTAGGGGCAAATTTGCCACTTAAAAAGTGTGAATATCGTATTTGCAACTTATTTTCATTAAGAATCATATTTCACTTCGCAATACAAATTAGGGGCAAATTTACCACTCAAAAAGTGTGAATATCGTATTTGCAATTTATTTTCCTTAAGAGTCATATTTCACTTCGAAATACAAATTAGGGGCAAATTTGCCACTCAAAAAATGTGAATATCGTATTTGCAATTTATTTTCCTTAAGAGTCATATTTCACATCCAAATACAAATTAGGGGTGAATTTGCTACTCAAAAAATGTGAATATCATATTTGCAAAATATTTTCCTTAAAAGTCATATTTCACTTCGAAATACAAATTAGGGGCGAATTTGACACTCAAAAAGTGTGAAAATGGTATTTGCAATAAATTTTCCTTATGAGTCATATTTCACATCCAAATACAAATTAGGGGCGAATTTGCCACTCAAAAAGTGTGAATATCGTATTTGCAATTTATTTTCTTTAAGAGTCATATTTCACCTCCAAATACAAATTAGGGGCAAATTTGCCACTCAAAAAGTGTGAATATCGTATTTGCAATTTCTTTTTCTTAAGAGTCATATTTCACATTCAAATACAAATTAGGGGCGAATTTGCCACTCAAAAAGTGTGAATATCGTATTTGCAAACTTATTTTCATTTCACATCCAAATACAAATTAGAGGCAAATTTGCCACTCAAAAAGTGTAAATATCGTATTTGAAATTTACTTTCCTTAAGAGTCATATTTCACTTCCAAATACAAATTAGCGGCGAATTTGCCACTCAAAAAGTGTGAATATCGTATTTGCAATTTATTCTCTTTAAGAGTCATATTTCACATCCAAATACAAATTAGGGGCAAATTTGCAACTCAAAAAGTGTGAATATCGTATTTGCAACTTATTTTCATTAAGAATCATATTTCACCTCGCAATACAAATTAGGAGCAAATTTACCCCTCAAAAAGTGTGAATATCGTATTTGAAATTTATTTTCCTTAACAGTCATATTTTACTTCGAAATACAAATTAGGGGCAAATTTGCCACTCAAAAAATGTGAATATCGTATTTGCAATTTATTTTCCTTAAGTGTCATATTTCACATCCAAATACAAATTAGGGGCGAATTTGCTACTCAAAAAGTGTGAATATCGTATTTGCAAATTATTTTCCTTAAGAGTCATATTCCAATTCGAAATACAAATTAGGGGCGAATTTGCCACTCAAAAAGTGTGAATATCGTATTTGCAACTTATTTTCATTAAGAGTCATATTTCACTTCGCAATACAAATTAGGGACAAAATTACCACTCAAAAAGTGTGAATATCGTATTTGCAATTTATTTTCCTTAAGAGTCATATTTCACATCCAAATACAAATTAGGGTCAAATTTGCCATTCCAAAAGTGTGAATATCGTATTTGCAATTCATTTTCTTTAACAGTCATATTTCACATCCAAATACAAATTATGGGCGAATTTGCCACTCAAAAAGTGTGAATATCGTATTTGCAACTTATTTTCCTTAATAGTCATATTTCACTTCGAAATACAAATTAGGGGCAAATTTGCCACTCAAAAAGTGTGAAAATGGTATTTGCAATTTATTTTCCTTAAGAGTCATATTTCACATCCAAATACAAATTAGGGGCGAATTTGCCACTCAGAAAGTGTGAATATCGTATTTGCATTTATTTTTTTTAAGAGTCATATTTCACCTCCAAATACAAATTAGAGGCGAATTTGCCACTCAAAAAGTGTGAATATCGTATTTGCAACTTATTTTAATTAAGTGTCATATTTCACCTCGCAATACAAATTAGGGGCAAATTTACCACTCAAAAAGTGTGAATATCGTATTTGCAATTTATTTTCTTAAGAGTCATATTTCACATCCAAATACAAATTAGGGGCAAATTTGCCACTCAAAAAATGTGAATATCGTATTTGCAACTTATTTTCCTTAAGAGTCATATTTCACTTCGAAATACAAATTAGGGGCAAATTTGCCACTCAAAAAATGTGAATATCGTATTTGCAATTTATTTTCCTTAAGAGTCATATTTCACATACAAATACAAATTAGGGGTGAATTTGCCACTCAAAAAGTGTGAATATCGTATTTGCAACTTATTTTCCTTAAAAGTCATATTTCACATCCAAATACAAATTAGGGGCAAATTTGCCACTCAAAAAGTGTGAAAATAGTATTTGCAATTTATTTTCCTTAAGAGTCATATTTCACCTCCAAAAATAAATTAGGGGCAAATTTGACACTCAAAAAGTGTGAATATCGTATTTGCAATTTATTTTCCTTAAGAGTCATATTTCACACCCAAATACAAATTAGGGGCGAATTTGCCACTCAAAAAGTGTGAATATCGTATTTGTAATTTATTTTTCTTAAGAATCATATTTCACATCCAAATACAAATTAGGGGCAAATTTGCCACACAAAAAGTGTGAATATCGTATTTTCAACTTATTTTCATTAAGAGTCATATTTCACCTCGCAATACAAATTAGGGGCAAATTTGCCACTCAAAAAGTGTGAGTATCGTATTTGCAATTTATTTTCCTCAAGAATCATATTTCACATACAAATACAAATTAGGGGCAAATTTGCCACACAAAAAGTGTGAATATCGTATTTGCAATTTATTTTCCTTAAGAGTCATATTTCACATCCAAATACAAATTAGGTGCGAATTTGCCACTCAAAAAGTGTAAATGTCGTATTTGCAATTTATTTTCTTTAAGAGTCATATTTCACCTCCAAATACAAATTAGGGGCAAATTTGACACTCAAAAAGTGTGAATATCGTATTTGCAATTTATTTTTCTTAAGAGTCATATTTCACATCCAAATACAAATTAGGGGCGAATTTGCCACTCAAAAAGTGTGAATATCGTATTTGCAACTTATTTTCATTAAAAGTCATATTTCACTTCGCAATACAAATTAGGGGCAAATTTACCACTCAAAAAGTGTGAATATCATATTTGCAATTTATTTTCCTTAAGAGTCATATTTCACATCCAAACACAAATTAGGGGCGAATTTGCCACTCAAAAAGTGTGAATATCGTATTTCCAATTTATTCTCTTTAAGAGTCATATTTCACATCCAAATACAACTTAGGGGCAAATTTGCCACTTAAAAAGTGTGAATATCGTATTTGCAACTTATTTTCATTAAGAATCATATTTCACTTCGCAATACAAATTAGGGGCAAATTTACCACTCAAAAAGTGTGAATATCGTATTTGCAATTTATTTTCCTTAAGAGTCATATTTCACTTCGAAATACAAATTAGGGGCAAATTTGCCACTCAAAAAATGTGAATATCGTATTTGCAATTTATTTTCCTTAAGAGTCATATTGCACATCCAAATACAAATTATGGGTGAATTTGCTACTCAAAAAATGTGAATATCGTATTTGCAAAATATTTTCCTTAAAAGTCATATTTCACATCCAAATACAAATTAGGGGCGAATTTGCCACTCAAAAAGTGTGAATATCGTATTTGCAACTTATTTTCTTTAAGAGTCATATTTCACCTCCAAATACAAATTAGGGGCAAATTTGCCACTCAAAAAGTGTGAATATCGTATTTGCAATTTCTTTTTCTTAAGAGTCATATTTCAATTCAAATACAAATTAGGGGCGAATTTGCCACTCAAAAAGTGCGAATATCGTATTTGCAACTTATTTTCATTTCGCATCCAAATACAAATTAGAGGCAAATTTGCCACTCAAAAAGTGTTAATATCGTATTTGCTATTTATTTTCCTTAAGAGTCATATTTCACATCCAAATACAAATTAGGGGCAAATTTGCAACTCAAAAAGTGTGAATATCGTATTTGCAACTTATTTTCATTACGAATCATATTTCACCTCGCAATACAAATTAGGAGCAAATTTACCACTCAAAAAGATTGAATATCGTATTTGTAATTTATTTTCCTTAAGAGTCATATTTTACTTCGAAATATAAATTAGGGGCAAATTTGCCACTCAAAAAATGTGAATATTGTATTTGCAATTTATTTTTCTTAAGTGTCATATTTCACATCCAAATACAAATTAGGGGCGAATTTGCTACTCAAAAAGTGTGAATATCGTATTTGCAAATTATTTTCCTTAAGAGTCATATTCCAATTCGAAATACAAATTAGGGGCAAATTTGCCACTCAAAAAGTGTGAAAATGGTATTTGCAATTTATTTTCCTTATGAGTCATATTTCACATCCAAATACAAATTAGGGGCGAATTTGCCACTCAAAAAGTGTGAATATCGTATTTGCAATTTATTTTCTTTAAGAATCATATTTCACCTCCAAATACAAATTAGGAGCAAATTTGCCACTCAAAAAGTGTGAATATCGTATTTGCAATTTCTTTTTCTTAAGAGTCATATTTCACATTCAAATACAAATTAGGGGCGAATTTGCCACTCCAAAAGTGTGAATATCGTATTTGCAATTTATTTTCTTTAAGAGTCATATTTCACATCCAAATACAAATTATGGGCGAATTTGCCGCTCAAAAAGTTTGAATATCGTATTTGCAACTTATTTTCCTTAAGAAAACATATTTCACTTCGAAATACAAATTAGGGGCAAATTTGCCACTCAAAAAGTGTGAAAATGGTATTTGCAATTTATTTTCCTAAAAGTCATATTTCACTTCCAAATACAAATTAGGGGCGAATTTGCCACTCAGAAAGTGTGAATATCGTATTTGCAATTTATTTTCTTTAAGAGTCATATTTCACCTCCAAATACAAATTAGGGGCAAATTTGACACTCAAAAAGTGTGAATATCGTATTTGCAATTTATTTTTCTTAAGAGTCATATTTCACATCCAAATACAAATTAGGGGCGAATTTGCCACTCAAAAAGTGTGAATATCGTATTTGCAATTTATTTTCTTTAAGAGTCATATTTCACATCCAAATACAACAAATTAGGGGCAAATTTGCCACTCAAAAAGTGTGAATATCGTATTTGCAATTTATTTTCCTTAAGAGTCATATTTCACCTCTAAATACAAATTAGGGGCAAATTTGCCACTCAAAAAGTGTGAATATCGTATTTGCAATTTCTTTTTCTTAAGAGTCATATTTCACATTCAAATACAAATTAGGGGCGAATTTGCCACTCAAAAAGTGTGAATATCGTATTTGCAACTTATTTTCATTTCACATCCAAATACAAATTAGAGGCAAATTTCCACTCAAAAAGTGTAAATATCGTATTTGCAATTTATTTTTCTTAAGAGTTATATTTCACATCCAAATACAAATTAGGGGCAAATTTACCACTCAAAAAGTGTGAATATCGTATTTGCAATTTATTTTCCTTAAGAGTCATATTTCACATCCAAATACAACAAATTAGGGGCAAATTTGCCACTCAAAAAGTGTGAATATCGTATTTGCAATTTATTTTCCTTAAGAGTCATATTTCACCTCTAAATACAAATTAGGGGCAAATTTGCCACTCAAAAAGTGTGAATATCGTATTTGCAATTTCTTTTTCTTAAGAGTCATATTTCACATTCAAATACAAATTAGGGGCGAATTTGCCACTCAAAAAGTGTGAATATCGTATTTGCAACTTATTTTCATTTCACATCCAAATACAAATTAGAGGCAAATTTGCCACTCAAAAAGTGTAAATATCGTATTTGCAATTTATTTTTCTTAAGAGTTATATTTCACATCCAAATACAAATTAGGGGCAAATTTACCACTCAAAAAGTGTGAAAATGGTATTTGCAATTTATTTTCCTAAAAGTCATATTTCACATCCAAATACAAATTAGGGGCGAATTTGCCACTCAGAAAGTGTGAATATCGTATTTGCAATTTATTTTCTTTAAGAGTCATATTTCACCTCCAAATACAAATTAGGGGCAAATTTGACACTCAAAAAGTGTGAATATCGTATTTGCAATTTATTTTCTTTAAGAGTCATATTTCACATCCAAATACAAATTAGGGGCGAATTTGCCACTTAGAAAGTGTGAATATCGTATTTGCAATTTATTTTCTTTAAGAGTCATATTTCACCTCCAAATACAAATTAGGGGCAAATTTGACACTCAAAAAGTGTGAATATCGTATTTGCAATTTATTTTTCTTAAGAGTCATATTTCACATCCAAATACAAATTAGGGGCGAATTTGCCACTCAAAAAGTGTGAATATCGTATTTGCAATTTCTTTTTCTTAAGAGTCATATTTCAATTCAAATACAAATTAGGGGCGAATTTGCCACTCAAAAAGTGCGAATATCGTATTTGCAACTTATTTTCATTTCGCATCCAAATACAAATTAGAGGCAAATTTGCCACTCAAAAAGTGTTAATATCGTATTTGCTATTTATTTTCCTTAAGAGTCATATTTCACATCCAAATACAAATTAGGGGCGAATTTGCCACTCAAAAAGTGTGAATATCGTATTTGCAATTTATTCTCTTTAAGAGTCATATTTCACATCCAAATACAAATTAGGGGCAAATTTGCAACTCAAAAAGTGTGAATATCGTATTTGCAACTTATTTTCATTACGAATCATATTTCACCTCGCAATACAAATTAGGAGCAAATTTACCACTCAAAAAGATTGAATATCGTATTTGTAATTTATTTTCCTTAAGAGTCATATTTTACTTCGAAATATAAATTAGGGACAAATTTGCCACTCAAAAAATGTGAATATTGTATTTGCAATTTATTTTCCTTAAGTGTCATATTTCACATCCAAATACAAATTAGGGGCGAATTTGCTACTCAAAAAGTGTGAATATCGTATTTGCAAATTATTTTCCTTAAGAGTCATATTCCAATTCGAAATACAAATTAGGGGCAAATTTGCCACTCAAAAAGTGTGAAAATGGTATTTGCAATTTATTTTTTTCTTATGAGTCATATTTCACATCCAAATACAAATTAGGGGCGAATTTGCCACTCAAAAAGTGTGAATATCGTATTTGCAATTTATTTTCTTTAAGAATCATATTTCACCTCCAAATACAAATTAGGAGCAAATTTGCCACTCAAAAAGTGTGAATATCGTATTTGCAATTTCTTTTTCTTAAGAGTAATATTTCACATTCAAATACAAATTAGGGGCGAATTTGCCACTCCAAAAGTGTGAATATCGTATTTGCAATTTATTTTCTTTAAGAGTCATATTTCACATCCAAATACAAATTATGGGCGAATTTGCCACTCAAAAAGTGTGAATATCGTATTTGCAACTTATTTTCCTTAAGAAACATATTTCACTTCGAAATACAAATTAGGGGCAAATTTGCCACTCAAAAAGTGTGAAAATGGTATTTGCAATTTATTTTCCTAAAAGTTATATTTCACATCCAAATACAAATTAGGGGCGAATTTGCCACTCAGAAAGTGTGAATATCGTATTTGCAATTTATTTTCTTTAAGAGTCATATTTCACCTCCAAATACAAATTAGGGGCAAATTTGACACTCAAAAAGTGTGAATATCGTATTTGCAATTTATTTTTCTTAAGAGTCATATTTCACATCCAAATACAAATTAGGGGCGAATTTGCCACTCAAAAAGTGTGAATATCGTATTTGCAATTTATTTTCTTTAAGAGTTATATTTCACATCCAAATACAAATTAGGGGCAAATTTACCACTCAAAAATTGTGAATATCGTATTTGCAATTTATTTTCCTTAAGAGTCATATTTCACATCCAAATACAACAAATTAGGGGCAAATTTGCCACTCAAAAAGTGTGAATATCGTATTTGCAATTTATTTTCCTTAAGAGTCATATTTCACATCCAAACACAAATTAGGGGCGAATTTGCCACTCAAAAAGTGTGAATATCGTATTTCCAATTTATTCTCTTTAAGAGTCATATTTCACATCCAAATACAAATTAGGGGCAAATTTGCCACTTAAAAAGTGTGAATATCGTATTTGCAACTTATTTTCATTAAGAATCATATTTCACTTCGCAATACAAATTAGGGGCAAATTTACCACTCAAAAAGTGTGAATATCGTATTTGCAATTTATTTTCCTTAAGAGTCATATTTCACTTCGAAATACAAATTAGGGGCAAATTTGCCACTCAAAAAATGTGAATATCGTATTTGCAATTTATTTTCCTTAAGAGTCATATTTCACATCCAAATACAAATTAAGGGTGAATTTGCTACTCAAAAAATGTGAATATCGTATTTGCAAAATATTTTCCTTAAAAGTCATATTTCACTTCGAAATACAAATTAGGGGCGAATTTGACACTCAAAAAGTTTGAAAATGGTATTTGCAATAAATTTTCCTTATGAGTCATATTTCACATCCAAATACAAATTAGGGTCGAATTTGCCACTCAAAAAGTGTGAATATCGTATTTGCAATTTATTTTCTTTAAGAGTCATATTTCACCTCCAAATACAAATTAGGGGCAAATTTGCTACTCAAAAAGTGTGAATATCGTATTTGCAATTTCTTTTTCTTAAGAGTCATATTTCACATTAAAATACAAATTAGGGGCGAATTTGCCACTCAAAAAGTGTGAATATCGTATTTGCAACTTATTTTCATTTCACATCCAAATACAAATTAGAGGCAAATTTGCCACTCAAAAAGTGTAAATATCGTATTTGCAATTTACTTTCCTTAAGAGTCATATTTCACTTCCAAATACAAATTAGGGGCGAATTTGCCACTCAAAAAGTGTGAATATCGTATTTGCAATTTATTCTCTTTAAGAGTCATATTTCACATCCAAATACAAATTAGGGGCAAATTTGCAACTCAAAAAGTGTGAATATCGTATTTGCAACTTATTTTCATTAAGAATCATATTTCACCTCGCAATACAAATTAGGAGCAAATTTACCACTCAAAAAGTGTGAATATCGTATTTGAAATTTATTTTCCTTAACAGTTATATTTTACTTCGAAATACAAATTAGGGGCAAATTTGCCACTCAAAAAATGTGAATATCGTATTTGCAATTTATTTTCCTTAAGTGTCATATTTCACATCCAAATACAAATTAGGGGCGAATTTGCTACTCAAAAAGTGTGAATATCGTATTTGCAAATTATTTTCCTTAAGAGTCATATTCCAATTCGAAATACAAATTAGGGGCAAATTTACCACTAAAAAAATGTGAATATCGTATTTGCGATTTCTTTTCTTAAGAGTCATATTTCACATTCAAATACAAATTAGGGGCGAATTTGCCACTCAAAAAGTGTGAATATCGTATTTGCAACTTATTTTCATTAAGAGTCATATTTCACTTCGCAATACAAATTAGGGACAAAATTACCACTCAAAAAGTGTGAATATCGTATTTGCAATTTATTTTCCTTAAGAGTCATATTTCACATCCAAATACAAATTAGGGTCAAATTTGCCATTCCAAAAGTGTGAATATCGTATTTGCAATTTATTTTCTTTAAAAGTCATATTTCACATCCAAATACAAATTATGGGCGAATTTGCCACTCAAAAAGTGTGAATATCGTATTTGCAACTTATTTTCCTTAAGAGTCATATTTCACTTCGAAATACAAATTAGGGGCAAATTTGCCACTCAAAAAGTGTGAAAATGGTATTTGCAATTTATTTTCCTTAAGAGTCATATTTCACATCCAAATACAAATTAGGGGCGAATTTGCCACCCAGAAAGTGTGAATATCGTATTTGCAATTTATTTTTTTTAAGAGTCATATTTCACCTCCAAATACAAATTAGGGGCGAATTTGCCACTCAAAAAGTGTGAATATCGTATTTGCAACTTATTTTAATTAAGTGTCATATTTCACCTCGCAATACAAATTAGGGGCAAATTTACCACTCAAAAAGTGTGAATATCGTATTTGCAATTTATTTTCTTAAGAGTCATATTTCACATCCAAATACAAATTAGGGGCAAATTTGCCACTCAAAAAATGTGAATATCGTATTTGCAACTTATTTTCCTTAAGAGTCATATTTCACTTCGAAATACAAATTAGGGGCAAATTTGCCACTTAAAAAGTGTGAATATCGTATTTGCAATTTATTTTCCTTAAGAGTCATATTTCACACCCAAATACAAATTAGGGGCGAATTTGCCACTCAAAAAGTGTGAATATCGTATTTGTAATTTATTTTTCTTAAGAGTCATATTTCACATCCAAATACTGTAGGTTCCATATACGGACCAAATCGAGTAGTTTTACTTGCGTATTCAAAGCGGAAATCAAACACACAAATATATGCTAGATTAACACAACCAATGACCAAAACACAAGTGTATAACTTTGTATATAAAGAGATGGTAACAATACATACACTTTGACAAACACACAATAATCAAAATAACACACACTAGTATTTTTCTCTCTGAGTTTGGAGGTGTTATGTGTGTGTTTTGTGTTGAGGCTTATTAAACAGAAACTGGCGAGCCTCTATTTATAGCCTTGACCAAACTGTATGCGACACAAGCTTTGTGTCGCATGAAGGCTT
This sequence comes from Helichrysum umbraculigerum, assembly GCA_949592205.1. Lineage (NCBI taxonomy): Eukaryota > Viridiplantae > Streptophyta > Magnoliopsida > Asterales > Asteraceae > Helichrysum > Helichrysum umbraculigerum. Next base: position 101,919,524 of record CATIUR010000001.1, read on the forward strand.
ATGCGACATAAGCATTGTGTCGCATGAGATGATTCTGCGACACAATCCTTGTGTCGCATATAGTGCTTCTGCGACACAGTGCTTGTGTCGCATGATGACAGAAACTGTAAATAAACTAGAACTTAAACAATTCAATACGTAATTACAATTTCGACACGATTACAGACTGAGACCAACTGACAGACACACATTGATGTACCAACAAACTCCCCCGTGTCTTCAGCTTGGTCTTCTAAAAATTCTTCAATTTTCTTCAGTCTTCAAACCCATCCTGGTGGAAAGTTTCCACCAGCGTGTATGCCGTAGGTGAAGCATATATCAACAATTTTCTGAAATCGTTTCGCTAAAACAGAGTTGAACTCGTTTCCTGGATTGTAGCGAATCCGATTGTCGAATAGCTTCTTCATGTCATCTCTTGACAGATTAATCAAGCTCATTGGGTCAAATATTCTGAAGTTAGCTTTTCGTAGACCCCACAAAGATCCTGTCTGAGGCTCTGAATCTGGTACAAAAACTAAGACGGCTTCGCCAGTGTGAGCATCCAGTTCCCAGTAATGAAAACGTTTCAGTAGATTGAATGGAATTGTTTCCAGAGCTATTTCAGTCAGACATTTAGCAGGCGGATAGTGAACTTTTACAATTGGCTGCTTGGTCTTTGGATCGAGCTTCTTCTTGAACGTGTACCTTGTACCCAGTACTGGTTTGACATAATGGTATTTCTTTCGTTTAATTTCCTCACGCATGACCTTTTGAATAACATCTGCAACTCCATCATCGTGAGGATTTATCAACTGAAGCTGAGTAAGACGAACGATGTCATGCTTTGGCAATGTACTCAATATCCTCAGTGATCGACGAAAGTACTGGATACCATCAAGTCTTTTAATCATCAACCTTCCTTTGCTCACCTTCCAGCTTTTTATCAGGCCTGTATAATTACCACCAACCTGATATTTCTTGCATGTAACTGGAGCAGGTTCTGGATTTTTTCCTTTTGGAAACCAGTTGTCCCTTTCTCTAATGGGCATTTCTTTGTCAAAAGATACACATTCAGATGTGTCAAGAGGGAAAATGTCATTGTAATTTGTCGTTTCTCGAACAGGGACAGGTTGTGCTTGTGAAGAACTGGAGGGTGCAGAAGATTCTTGAGCAGGACCAGGTTGAGAAGTAGATCCTGGAACGTAATTGAATGCTGGCCCTGACTCATCGTCTGAAGAATCAGATAATACAACACCCTCTTGAGGATAGTCTGGACAATCAGAATATTCTTCATCAGGATTAAGCTCTTCTCGTTCAACATCAACATCATCGTCATTATCAGCTGAGTTGAAGTCAAAATGTTCTTCAGGCGCACGATCGTCATCGTCAACCGCAGATTGAAAGTAAGTCAGATTACAATACGTGTAATCTACAGCTAACGGTTTTGGTTGCCCTGGTTGCTCAATAATATACTCAAGAATAAGAGTTGTTTCATTAAATTCAGAAGCATTTACATTTTCAGGATTTACATTTTCTTCGCCTTCGGCGGAAACCCTAGGAATTGATTCTAAGGCCGGTTGGGCTGTCTCCCCCGAAGCAATAGCTTGGGTTTCCAGCTGCAGAACCTTTGTCTTCAATTCTTCATTCTCTTTCTCCAAGCGAGAGATCCTAGCATCCTGAGCTTCAGAAACTGATGCTTGAGCTTCCATAGTCTGCTGCATCTTTTCAATCTTTGACAGGAGCTCCTGAATGACAGCTGGATGAGGAGTGATTGGAGTTTCAGTCCTTAGGGGCTCAGAAGATGTGGAAGTGGAAGTGCGGGAACGTCTGACCAGAGGATTCAAATCAGCAATGTCAGAAACATCTCGAGGCCTTTTTCCTCTGGTAGAAGATTCAGGGAGTGGAGAAGAAGGCTGATAATTATCGATCTCAAGATCAAGATCTACCAACTCTGGATCAGCTACAACAGGCTGAACTGGCGGTTGTTGAGCTGGAGGTTGTTGAACCGGAGGCTGCTGAACGGGAGGCTGTTGAACGGGTGGCTGCTGAACCGGAGGCTGTTGTACTGGGGGCCTCGGGATTTGAGGTTGCTGAGCAGGTGGATCATTAAATTGTTAGCCTGGAGGAGGTACATAATCAGGATCCACAATGTGACCGAACAACGCAACCTCACGTTCCGGTGCTTCGCCTGACTTCGCAAACTTTGTACAAGCAGTATAAATTCTGGTATTCATTGGCGTTTGCGCGTAGGTAAAAGAGTTGATCACTGGAAGATCCGAGTGCAAATGGTTGAGTAACAGCTGAGTGAATCGGGGATACAACGCCCATTTGTCTTTATTATCCAAAGCGTTGTTCACAAAACCACTGAAGATATATCCTGAGAAGTTGAAGGGCTTGTTGTATATGAGGGCAAGAATAGCAGAGGCAGTCGCAAATTTCATCCCTTCGAGACCTGCCTTGCGACTGGATAAGCACACAATGACGATGTGAGCCAGATACCTCCAAACCTTTGTCATATAGGTTTTCTTGTACTGATCAACTGGAATGTCTTGATAACCAATCGATCGCATGCCCTGAGCAATAGCAGCTGAAGAAAACTGGGTGATCATGTCAGAATTATCACCGAATTCGAAGAAATCTCGAATAAGCTGCTCAGAGAAGATGACTTGGCGGCCGCGGACAGTAGAAATGATCCTAGTATCAGCTTCATCATAGTTTACCACCGCATTATCCCAAAACTCGGTAATGTGATTTGTCAGGATCCGAGTATCTGCAGTGATAGCTTTGTAAATACGCGAGCGTTGAAGAAATGAGATCATTGGGCGATACGGGCGGGAAGTCTCGACCGTTGTATTCATGAACGCCACAATGTTGTGACGTGGCTCCCAGAAGTATTTAGAGATATCGATCTCGGGGAGTGCTGGAGCAGCTGGAGCAGCTTGAGCAGCTTGAGCAGGTTGTTCAGCCATTTCTACAAAAATAACAGTAATACAGCCAAAACTCGAAATGCGTTAGCGTTAGTACAAAAAAAAATAATTCGCGTTTTATTTTTACAAAAGTTCTGCGACACAACAGTTGTGTCGCATGAGGTTCATACGACATAAGGACTGTGTCGTATAAGAATAATACGACATAAGGCTTGTGTCGTATGACACGTGTCACGCGGACAGCATTTCCCCTGCATTTAGCAATAATTGAGAAATTAATCTCGAATGCGACATAGTCGCTGTGTCGTATGGTGTGTCGTATAAAGTGGGTACGACATAACGTTTGTGTCGTATAAAGATACGACATAAGAACCGGTTATCAATACGACATAAAAACCAAGTATCTATGCGACATAACGACTATGTCGTATGTTATGTCGCAAAGATGAACAGCAAAGCAAACCCAGATTCGATCGATGAAACATTTTGGGGTTTTCAAAATCCAGACATACCCTAGGGTTCGTACACAATAGGGGATCAAAAATATGTATTTATCTAACCCTAATAACCCCTAAACCCTAAATAATTTAACGAAAAACCGAAACCCTAAAAACGTAATACGGGTCGATCGAATTCAGGACATAATACGCGATAAAAACACGAAAGAATTATACCTAAGGATGCGTAAACTGATGATGAACAAGAATCGAGCAACAAAACGCGAAGAAAAGCCTTCGAAATCACGAATCCGATCGAAAAACGCTTGTGTCGCAAAATCGCCTTTATGTCGTATAGTTTGTGTCGTGAAAGATTTGAAAACGTAAATGATTATGTCGTATGTTGTGAATAGTTATCCCTGACCCGCATACGACATAGTATACGACACAAACAAAACTGACAAATACGACACAGGCGTTGTGTCGTATAACAGTAGTACGACACAGTGGTTGTGTCGCACGGGACACAAAGCAGAATTTGAAGATTTTAAAAAATTTTAATTTCGATGCCGATTCGGATTTTGATTTTAGAATTTTCGCAAAGAAGATGATTTGTGACTAAAAATAAATTAAAAAGAAAAAAATACAATTTAAAGAATATTAAAGAGATAAAACTAAATATAAACATAAAATAAAAGAAACAAATACAACTAAAAGCGAGAAATTTATAAAATCGTTTTGGTGACGGAGTTGAGATACTGGTTAGGGATCATACCGAAATAACATGCAATTATTAGGAATAGAAAGAGTTATTTCGATTATCAGTATATTTGTCCACTTTAAATTTACGTGGCACATTTAAAACACGTTTTATAAAAATTATTTCAAGACGATTATCGATATTGTTTATCCACTTAAGCATGTTACAACCGAGTTTGTGGAGTTAACCTTTTATTGTTAGAATGTATAAGTCTCTGTGGCACCCACCATTGATATACCCCTATACTCTAGACAATAACATAGTTTCCATATTTAGAAAGAATAAAGAAAGATCATTTTTAAGAATCAGGCTAGAGTTGACAGGTCAGTACAGAAGTACAGCAAAGCAACCTAACATGATTCAAGTATAATCACAACCAATCGCAGTCAAACTGAAGTTGGAGTTTCCCAAACAGCGACCTTGGTTAGTATGATTTAGGATTAAGCAAAACCGATCGCAGTCAAACTGGATTTGGAGTTTCCCAAACAGCGACCTTGTTCAGTATCATTAAGAATTTTCAAGTGCATTGACCTGTAATTGCTTAACCCCAAGTTTATAGTAACTGTTACCAGTTCTGTACTTTCGTACAACAGAAGCAACAACCAGCATAAACTCCCAAATGATTTCAGATAAAAGTTCCAAAGATAGAAATATGTTAAGCTACGTTAAGGAATTAAGACATTGAGTCGTACATCATACGGAGTTTACCACAAGATAATAGACACATATTTAAATGATTTCTTAATAACCCAGAGACAGGTGTGTATCATGCCTACCGGTACATCGCATGATGAAGACAATTTTCATAAAAACAGTTTTAAGTGTGTCAGATAAACCTACTGACACATCAAAGATAAAACTTAAAATTCCATTTTGTGCATGTCACTCGATGTACTATCATATCCCAAGTTGTTTACAGACTCAACTCAACGTCTATTTTAAAAATGTAGCAACCATTGCATTTCCTTGATACTAACGAGTATAAAGAGTGGCGGTTGCCCCTTTTTTTTTTTTTTTTTTTTTTACCAAAGAAAAGCAGATAAACTGTACAGAAAATAAGTCACAAATCATTTCTTGAGATCAAGGGAAATCATCCCTATCATATCCACAAGTTCGTTGAAACGAGCACGCGAAAAAGCTTTAGTGAATAAGTCGGCCTTTTGCTTAAGGGTATCTATGTGAATGAGGTCAATTAAATGTTTCTCATAGCAATCTCGTATGAAGTGAAACCTGATCTCTATGTGCTTGGTCTTAGAGTGTTGAACGGGATTGCGAATAATAGATATAGCAGCAGGATTATCAATATGAATAGGAGTCAAAGTAAGAAGTAACCCATAGTCACGCAATTGATGTTGAATCCACAAAATCTGTGAACAACAGCTTGCAGCAGCAATGTATTCAGCTTCCGCTGTTGAGGTGGAAACTGTGGTCTGCTTCTTACACTGCCAAGACACCAGTCGAGAACCGAGGTATTGGCATCCTCCTGTAGTTGACTTTTTATCCGAATTGCAGCCGCCATAATCAGAATCAGAATAGGCAGTGAGAGCGAAATTTTTCTCATTTGAGTACCATAGACCAAGTGATGGTCTATATTTGAGGTAACCAAAAATTCGCTTCACAGCCTTCATGTGAGAAACTTTGGGCTTTGATTGATATCTGGAACAGATAGACACAGCAAACACAATATCTGGTCTGGATGCAGTGAGATACATCAATGATCCTATCATAGAACGATAGTCCCGCTCCTTGCAATCTTCTTCGTGTTCAGCGGGTCCGAGTTTGTGATCAGTTTCAATGGGAGTACCATATGGCTTACAGTCATGGAGTTCATACCGAGTCAACATGTCATTGACATATTTGGACTGATGAATGTAGAAACCCTTGTCAGACTGCTCAACCTGTACACCTAGAAAGAACTTAAGTTCTCCCATGGCACTCATCTCAAACTCGGACTTCATAATCTTCTCGAAGTCTCTGCACAAAGAATCATTTGTTGAACCAAATATGATGTCGTCCACGTAAACCTGCACAAGTAACAAATCTTTTCCAACCCTTTTTATGAAGAGAGTGCTATCAATTTGGCCTCGTGAGAAGCCATTTCTCGTGAGATGATTTGCCAACCTCGCATACCAAGCTCTTGGAGCTTGATGAAGACCATATAATGCCTTGCCTAACTTGCACACATAATCAGGATGGTTTGGATCTTCAAAACCAGGAGGTTGCAAGACATACACATCCTTCAAAACCTCTCCATACAGAAATGCGCTCTTGACATCGAGTTGATAAACCCGAATACTTTTAAATGTCGCATAGGCCAGAAAAATGCGAATGGACTCCAATCTTGCAACTGGAGCAAACACATCATCATAGTCCAAACCCTCAATCTGAGTAAAACCTTGAACAACCAGCCGAGCCTTATTCCGAATAACTACGCCTCTGTCATCTTTCTTCACACGATAAACCCAGCGAGTTCCAATTGGATCTACATCCATTGGTAAAGGAACCAACTCCCAGACATCAAGCTTTTTGAATTGATTCAATTCTTCCTGCATAGCCTCAACCCAGTATGGATCTTTCAAAGCTTCAGCAATTTTCTTTGGTTCATGCTGAGACAAGAAGCATTCTTCCAATTCTTCTTCAACACAGGCAAAATTGGCAGATGAAGATTCTTCACGGACTTCATTAGCAGCAGATTGATGCCTAGTTAAGACACCTTGTTGAAGATCACCAATGATGTTTTCAGAGGGGTGAGTAGAATGAATTCTAAGCTGAGGAATCGGATCAGGCACAATGATTGAATCCAAATTTGACAGATCACCTCCAGGATTTTCAATTTCAACTGAGCTATTAGTGGCAGTATCCTCATTGTCAATTGGTGTGACAATATCGGTTTCAGTTTGAGGATTAGATTCAGAAGCCACTTGATCAACATCGGAGGGATTGTCATCATTGACAACATTCTCAGGAGGTACTACTCTAGAATTGGAGATTGAGTCGTCAGAGGTAAGATCCAATCCATGAAGTAGAGACGCCACCTGTTCTTCTTCACTAAATTTGGGAAGATTGAAAGAGTCCACCAACTTATCATACTCAAACAAGGAATCAGGTCCCTTGCCTTTTGGAGAATCAGTATATTTCATAAACCTTACTTCAAAATGTTCTTCTATTCTCCCAGTAGACTTGTTGAAAACTCTTTTATTTGGAGAGTTCACAAAATATCCCAAAAATAACCCATCGACTGATTTTTCATCAAATTTGCCTACCGAGTCCTTAGTAATTAAAATTGAGCAAGGACACCCGAAAGGCTCAAGAAACTTCAAATTTGGTTTGCGATTATTCAGCAATTCGTAACATGTTTTCTTTCGCTTTTTAACAATCGAAACCCTATTTAACACATAGCAGGCAGTGTTAACAGCCTCTGCCCAAAAAGTGGTTGGCAGATGCGCATCAGACAACATAGTTCTTGCTGCCTCAATGATTGTCCTATTCTTTCTTTCAGCTACTCCATTTTGCTGAGGAGTACGAGCAGCACTAAACTGATGAAAGATTCCTTTTCGAAGACAATACATTTCCAAAGTTCTGTTCTTGAATTCTGTTCCATTATCACTGCGCAGTTTCTTGATTTTCAGATTACACAGATTTTCCAGTCTGTCGAATAAGTAAGTTAAAGTATCAGCTGTTTCATCCTTTCCAGCCAAGAAATATACCCAAGAAAACCTTGAGTAATCATCAGTGACAACCAGACAGTATGATTTTCCTCCAATACTTTTCTTATTCACAGGACCGAACAGATCCATGTGAAGCAACTCCAATGGAGATTCAATAGAGTTCACCTGCTTAGACTTATGGAACTTCTTGTGTTGTTTCCCTTTGAGACAGGAAACGCATTCATCATCTGTTACGAATGACTTTTTAGGCACACCTAACACAAGATCATTATTAACAAGATAATTCATTCTGCGAAAATGAATATGTCCCATTCGTCTGTGCCAAAGCAGTGAATCTTTAGAAGATGCTTTTGATAGCAAACAAGTATGCTCCTTGGTAATCACAGTTTGCATATCCAAAATGTACGAGTTGCGTACACGGGGTGCTCTCAGTAACACCCATTCCTCGGGAATAACAAATCCCGGTTTCAAAATCAAACATTCAACATCTGTAAATGCGGTAGTGAACTTCTTGTCGCAGACTTGAGAAACACTGATCAGATTGTGTTGCAGTTCCTCGACATAGTTCACTTTATCAAAACTTACTTGCCCATTAGAAAGAGTACCCTGGCCCGTGATATTACCACCTGTATCTCCCGCAAAAGCAACATGTCCTCCTCGATATGGTTTCACATCAGACAGAAGGGACATGTCACCAGTCATGTGCCGTGAGCAGCCACTATCCACATACCATTTACTTCTTTGTATATGATCTGACTGCTACAGCACAACATAGAGAGAAAGTTAGTTAGAAATGGAGACCCAGGCCTTTACAGACTTGGGTACTCCAGAGACCTCATCAATAATAACTACATCAGTTAAAACTTTGTTTTTCAATAAATCAGGTGCAATTCCTGATGCAGTATTACTTGATGATGAGTCATTTAACGACTCTTTTGGTCTCCAAATTTTCACAGGAACAACAGTGGGTTGCTTGTTAACATTGTCAGGCTGTTTAACCGGAGGTTTACTAGGCCTAGCAGCATTAACTTTTGGGATAGAAGTATGAGAGAGTGAACCCTTCTTTGAAAAAGATTTAACAGATGAATTTTTGTAAACAGAATTTCTGGGAACACCTTTTGAAAACTTCTTTCTCAAAAGCAACGGGCATTGACTAATCAAGTGACCTTGTTTCTTACAGTAGAAACATGATCGTCTTTCCCTAAAGGTTCGGTCGTTACTGCCTAAATATTAAGGTGAGACAGGTAACTTTTGTGAGCACGTTGAGGTGGATGCCCCAGAATGTGAAACAGAAAGTTTAACAGAGTTCTTAAGTGATTTGACATTAATATTCTGTATCTCTTTCCTTTTATGTTCAGCCTTAACCTTAGTATTCATTGGAAAAGTTTCATCATCTGATTCAGTAGTGAGAATGTGATGTTCAGGCTTAATGTTTTTCTTTTCACATTGAGGCACAAACTTACAGGGAACATCCTCAACTTCGACCTTTTCTTCAATAGTTTTTAAGGGAGCAGGCGAAAAACTACCAAAGGGGGTAAACTTGACGGTTCCTGAGGGGGTAAACCTAACAGGTTCAAAAGGCTTCACAGGTTCAGTCTTAATTGTCTTAGGTTTCTTCTTATCATGGTTAACTTCTATGTTGGCTTTATAGAATTCAGGCAACTTAAACGGAGTCAAACTAACAGGTTCACATACAGGCATAGCTACTTTCTTAACAACAGGTTCATTAACTGATATTTCAATGGGCTTTGCATCTACTAAAGCAGTAGGCACAAAATCTTTAATTTCATCCTTAGACGGTCTACACAAATTCACATCTAAAGACGGAGGTGGTTGATTATGATAACCATAACCGGACTTATCTTTAGAACTAGTTCTACCCGTCTGCAGGATATCAGTAAAGACCATGGCTGAAGTGTTGATATTCTTGAGTTTTCGTTGCAAATCAACAGCTTTGGCTTGAGAGTCAGCCAATTCCTTTTTCAAATGAGCAATCATTTTTAAGTAACTGTCAATTTCATCTTGATTACTGAAAATTAGAGCTTTCAGCTCCTTTTTATCTTCAATAAGTTGATTAATGTTACTTTCAAAGTGTTTCTCATTAATTTTTAAAACTTTGTTTGCTTCCATCAAATTCAAGATATCTGACTTCAAGTTGTCATTATGTTCCATAAGCCCATTTACTTTACCAGTTAAACTAATACATGAATCACAGGTAAATTTAGCAAATGGTACCTCATTGTTGATAGCCATGAAACATTGTTCTTGAGTTTCATGAGCAGAAAAATCATAAGCATCTCCATCCTCAATCAACAATGCAGCCTTAGCAGTAGTATGCTCAATCTGTTTTGGAACAACAGATGGTTTAGTGAAACCCGAAGCAGGTTGTCTTCCTTTCTCACATTCACGGGCAAAGTGTCCAAGATTCTGACACTTATAACACTTGATTTTGCTTTTATCGAATCCCGTTGGTGTTCGGTCAGCTGCATCTTCAAGAGATCTCTTTCCAGTTCGTCTTAGATAGTTTTTGGCTCTACGAGTGAGCATAGCCATATTCCATCTAATGTCGATCCTTTCTAACTCATCGGGATCAACCTGATTGAAGTCTTCATCAGTCAGTTCCAATGTACTGACTCTTTTAGAAAGAAAGTCTTCATATGATGACAAGAAAGCAGTAAACATGGCTGCATGTTCATCAGTGGTTGCAGAAGTAGGAACAGATGGTGATGAACATGTACTGCTTGAAGAAGCATTATAAGCTGGTAGGGCTGAAAATGTTCCTACAGTAGGATTACTGTAAGAGGAGAATCTCTGAGAATTTGTCTCAGCTGAGATGAAAGCTGTTCCACCATGACTTGATTCTGATGCACGAGCAGTAGATCTTGTTTCCTTCTTTTCAATATCCAATGCCCCAGCTTCAAGTTTTCCAATAAGATCATCCAGAGACAATTGCTTTGTTTTTGGATCGCTTTCTAATAACAAAACTCGTGTTTCCCAACTTGATGGCAGAGCAGCTAAAGCCTTTTTGTTAATCTCAGAATTTTTGAGATTATATCCGCCAGCTTGCAGTTCATTTACTGTGCGAGTAAATCTGCAAAGCATGTCTCTGACAGTTTCATTCTTCTGGATATAGAAATAATCAAACTGAGTTTTGACTAATTCCAATTTGCTTTCGATGTACTCAGTGTTGCCACAAAATCTCTTTTCAATTGCAGTCCAAAGATCATAAGCAATAGTTTGTGGAAACATATCCAAAACGTCTGTTGGAAGCGACATAGTAATAGCAGAATGAGTCTTCCGTTCAATTTCCCATGCTTTACGTTCTTCGGTAGTGTATGAACGAACGGGCTTGGGAGGAGGAACACCCATGTGTTCTCCAAGAGCAACAGGTGGAACATAGCATTCAAGAAGGGCCAACTCCATATCAGGATCGGTGAATAAAACAAACGATATGAACCTTTGTTTCCATGCTCGAAATGGCAAACCCGGTGCAAAATAAGGAGGTTTATTTGCACTACCAATCGTAGCATTATGTTGTAAAACTGCATCAACGCTTTGAAGAGACATGATGAAAATCTGCAAAACAAATTAGAAAAATACACACAAAACAAACTGATTTTTGTCTAAGTCAGGAATTATGCGACACAGTGTTATGTCGCAGAGTACCAATACGACACAATATTTGTGTCGCAGAGTACAGATACGACACAGAAGTAGTGTCGCAGAACTTAATCTGACAGAAGACAAAAATGCGACACAACAGTTATGTCGTATGTTATGTCGCAACTTGTGTCGCAGACCAGTCAAGGTCAAAAAGTGTTATGTCGCAAAGATATGTCGCACGTTATGTCGTAGACAATTTAATGTCGTATTGTTGTGTCGTATGAACAGTTATACGACACAAGCCTTGTGTCGCAAAAGTGCACGTGCAGACAGTTTTTAATCCTACAAAAAGTTTCAATTTTCAAAACAAATCATTACACACCAACTACACCATGCTTCATCAGACTGATTTCTCAAACTTTTAAGCAAAATGATTACTAGCTTTTCACCAACCAAATCAACAACAAAAATCTTTGAAGATTAACAACCAAATATGATCAAAATAACCCTTTTTGAACCAAGAACATCAAGAACACCAAGAACATTTAAAAACATAAATTATGAAAATAATGTTTTTGGACCAAAATCTAGCACCAAACTAACTCGAAACCACAACTCAAGAGTATGTGGCTCTGATACCAATTGTAGGTTCCATATACGGACCAAATCGAGTAGTTTTACTTGCGTATTCAAAGCGGAAATCAAACACACAAATATATGCTAGATTAACACAACCAATGACCAAAACACAAGTGTATAACTTTGTATATAAAGAGATGGTAACAATACATACACTTTGACAAACACACAATAATCAAAATAACACACACTAGTATTTTTCTCTCTGAGTTTGGAGGTGTTATGTGTGTGTTTTGTGTTGAGGCTTATTAAACAGAAACTGGCGAGCCTCTATTTATAGCCTGGACCAAACTGTATGCGACACAAGCTTTGTGTCGCATGAAGGCTTATGCGACATAAGCATTGTGTCGCATGAGATGATTCTGCGACACAATCCTTGTGTCGCATATAGTGCTTCTGCGACACAGTGCTTGTGTCGCATGATGACAGAAACTGTAAATAAACTAGAACTTAAACAATTCAATACGTAATTACAATTTCGACACGATTACAGACTGAGACCAACTGACAGACACACATTGATGTACCAACAAATACAAATTAGGGGCAAATTTGCCACACAAAAAGTGTGAATATCGTATTTTCAACTTATTTTCATTAAGAGTGATATTTCACCTCGCAATACAAATTAGGGGCAAATTTGCCACTCAAAAAGTGTGAGTATCGTATTTGCAATTTATTTTCCTCAAGAATCATATTTCACATACAAATACAAATTAGGGGCAAATTTGCCACACAAAAAGTGTGAATATCGTATTTGCAATTTATTTTCCTTAAGAGTCATATTTCACATCCAAATACAAATTAGGTGCGAATTTGCCACTCAAAAAGTGTAAATGTCGTATTTGCAATTTATTTTCTTTAAGAGTCATATTTCACCTCCAAATACAAATTAGGGGCAAATTTGACACTCAAAAAGTGTGAATATCGTATTTGCAATTTATTTTTCTTAAGAGTCATATTTCACATCCAAATACAAATTAGGGGCGAATTTGCCACTCAAAAAGTGTGAATATCGTATTTGCAACTTATTTTCATTAAAAGTCATATTTCACTTCGCAATACAAATTAGGGGCAAATTTACCACTCAAAAAGTGTGAATATCATATTTGCAATTTATTTTTCTTAAGAGTCATATTTCACATCCAAATACAACAAATTAGGGGCAAATTTGCCACTCAAAAAGTGTGAATATCGTATTTGCAATTTATTTTCCTTAAGAGTCATATTTCACATCCAAACACAAATTAGGGGCGAATTTGCCACTCAAAAAGTGTGAATATCGTATTTCCAATTTATTCTCTTTAAGAGTCATATTTCACATCCAAATACAACTTAGGGGCAAATTTGCCACTTAAAAAGTTTGAATATCGTATTTGCAACTTATTTTCATTAAGAATCATATTTCACTTCGCAATACAAATTAGGGGCAAATTTACCACTCAAAAAGGGTGAATATCGTATTTGCAATTTATTTTCCTTAAGAGTCATATTTCACTTCGAAATACAAATTAGGGGCAAATTTGCCACTCAAAAAATGTGAATATCGTATTTGCAATTTATTTTCCTTAAGAGTCATATTTCACATCCAAATACAAATTATGGGTGAATTTGCTACTCAAAAAATGTGAATATCGTATTTGCAAAAAGGGTGAATATCGTATTTGCAAAATATTTTCCTTAAAAGTCATATTTCACATCCAAATACAAATTAGGGGCGAATTTGCCACTCAAAAAGTGTGAATATCGTATTTGCAATTTATTTTCTTTAAGAGTCATATTTCACCTCCAAATACAAATTAGGGGCAAATTTGCCACTCAAAAAGTGTGAATATCGTATTTGCAATTTCTTTTTCTTAAGAGTCATATTTCAATTCAAATACAAATTAGGGGCGAATTTGCCACTCAAAAAGTGCGAATATCGTATTTGCAACTTATTTTCATTTCGCATCCAAATACAAATTAGAGGCAAATTTGCCACTCGAAAAGTGTTAATATCGTATTTGCTATTTATTTTCCTTAAGAGTCATATTTCACATCCAAATACAAATTAGGGGCGAATTTGCCACTCAAAAAGTGTGAATATCGTATTTGCAATTTATTCTCTTTAAGAGTGATATTTCACATCCAAATACAAATTAGGGGCAAATTTGCAACTCAAAAAGTGTGAATATCGTATTTGCAACTTATTTTCATTACGAATCATATTTCACCTCGCAATACAAATTAGGAGAAAATTTACCACTCAAAAAGATTGAATATCGTATTTGTAATTTATTTTCCTTAAGAGTCATATTTTACTTCGAAATATAAATTAGGGGCAAATTTGCCACTCAAAAAATGTGAATATTGTATTTGCAATTTATTTTCCTTAAGTGTCATATTTCACATCCAAATACAAATTAGGGGCGAATTTGCTACTCAAAAAGTGTGAATATCGTATTTGCAAATTATTTTCCTTAAGAGTCATATTCCAATTCGAAATACAAATTAGGGGCAAATTTGCCACTCAAAAAGTGTGAAAATGGTATTTGCAATTTATTTTCCTTATGAGTCATATTTCACATCCAAATACAAATTAGGGGCGAATTTGCCACTCAAAAAGTGTGAATATCGTATTTGCAATTTATTTTCTTTAAGAGTCATATTTCACCTCCAAAATACAAATTAGGGGCAAATTTGCCACTCAAAAAGTGTGAATATCGTATTTGCAATTTCTTTTTCTTAAGAGTCATATTTCACATTCAAATACAAATTAGGGGCGAATTTGCCACTCCAAAAGTGTGAATATCGTATTTGCTATTTATTTTTTTTAAGAGTCATATTTCACATCCAAATACAAATTATGGGCGAATTTGCCACTCAAAAAGTGTGAATATCGTATTTGCAACTTATTTTCCTTAAGAGTCATATTTCACTTCGAAATACAAATTAGGGGCAAATTTGCCACTCAAAAAGTGTGAAAATGGTATTTGCAATTTATTTTCCTTAAGAGTCATATTTCACATCCAAATACAAATTAGGGGCGAATTTGCCACTCAGAAAGTGTGAATATCGTATTTGCAATTTATTTTTTTTAAGAGTCATATTTCACCTCCAAATACAAATTAGGGGCGAATTTGCCACTCAAAAAGTGTGAATATCGTATTTGCAACTTATTTTAATTAAGTGTCATATTTCACCTCGCAATACAAATTAGGGGCAAATTTACCACTCAAAAAGTGTGAATATCGTATTTGCAATTTATTTTCTTAAGAGTCATATTTCACATCCAAATACAAATTAGGGGCAAATTTGCCACTCAAAAAATGTGAATATCGTATTTGCAACTTATTTTCCTTAAGAGTCATATTTCACTTCGAAATACAAATTAGGGGCAAATTTGCCACTCAAAAAATGTGAATATCGTATTTGCAATTTATTTTCCTTAAGAGTCATATTTCACATACAAATACAAATTAGGGGTGAATTTGCCACTCAAAAAGTGTGAATATCGTATTTGCAACTTATTTTCCTTAAAAGTCATATTTCACATCCAAATACAAATTAGGGGCAAATTTGCCACTCAAAAAGTGTGAAAATGGTATTTGCAATTTATTTTCCTTAAGAGTCATATTTCACCTCCAAAAATAAATTAGGGGCAAATTTGACACTCAAAAAGTGTGAATATCGTATTTGCAATTTATTTTTCTTAAGAGTCATATTTCACACCCAAATACAAATTAGGGGCGAATTTGCCACTCAAAAAGTGTGAATATCGTATTTGTAATTTATTTTTCTTAAGAATCATATTTCACATCCAAATACAAATTAGGGGCAAATTTGCCACACAAAAAGTGTGAATATCGTATTTTCAACTTATTTTCATTAAGAGTCATATTTCACCTCGCAATACAAATTAGGGGCAAATTTGCCACTCAAAAAGTGTGAGTATCGTATTTGCAATTTATTTTCCTCAAGAATCATATTTCACATACAAATACAAATTAGGGGAAATTTGCCACACAAAAAGTGTGAATATCGTATTTGCAATTTATTTTCCTTAAGAGTCATATTTCACATCCAAATACAAATTAGGTGCGAATTTGCCACTCAAAAAGTGTAAATGTCGTATTTGCAATTTATTTTCTTTAAGAGTCATATTTCACCTCCAAATACAAATTAGGGGCAAATTTGACACTCAAAAAGTGTGAATATCGTATTTGAAATTTATTTTTCTTAAGAGTCATATTTCACATCCAAATACAAATTAGGGGCGAATTTGCCACTCAAAAAGTGTGAATATCGTATTTGCAACTTATTTTCATTAAAAGTCATATTTCACTTCGCAATACAAATTAGGGGCAAATTTACCACTCAAAAAGTGTGAATATCATATTTGCAATTTATTTTCCTTAAGAGTCATATTTCACATCCAAATACAACAAATTAGGGGCAAATTTGCCACTCAAAAAGTGTGAATATCGTATTTGCAATTTATTTTCCTTAAGAGTCATATTTCACATCCAAACACAAATTAGGGGCGAATTTGCCACTCAAAAAATGTGAATATCGTATTTCCAATTTATTCTCTTTAAGAGTCATATTTCACATCCAAATACAACTTAGGGGCAAATTTGCCACTTAAAAAGTGTGAATATCGTATTTGCAACTTATTTTCATTAAGAATCATATTTCACTTCGCAATACAAATTAGGG
Organism: Helichrysum umbraculigerum; assembly: GCA_949592205.1. Taxonomy (NCBI): domain Eukaryota; kingdom Viridiplantae; phylum Streptophyta; class Magnoliopsida; order Asterales; family Asteraceae; genus Helichrysum; species Helichrysum umbraculigerum. Next base: position 101,936,235 of record CATIUR010000001.1, read on the forward strand.
GCAAATTTACCACTCAAAAAGTGTGAATATCGTATTTGCAATTTATTTTCCTTAAGAATCATATTTCACTTCGAAATAGAAATTAGGGGCTAATTTGCCACTCAAAAAATGTGAATATCGTATTTGCAATTTATTTTCCTTAAGAGTCATATTTCACATCCAAATACAAATTATGGGTGAATTTGCTACTCAAAAAATGTGAATATCGTATTTGCAAAATATTTTCCTTAAAAGTCATATTTCACATCCAAATACAAATTAGGGGCGAATTTGCCACTCAAAAAGTGTGAATATCGTATTTGCAATTTATTTTCTTTAAGAGTCATATTTCACCTCCAAATACAAATTAGGGGCAAATTTGCCACTCAAAAAGTGTGAATATCGTATTTGCAATTTCTTTTTCTTAAGAGTCATATTTCAATTCAAATACAAATTAGGGGCGAATTTGCCACTCAAAAAGTGCGAATATCGTATTTGCAACTTATTTTCATTTCGCATCCAAATACAAATTAGAGGCAAATTTGTCACTCAAAAAGTGTTAATATCGTATTTGCTATTTATTTTCCTTAAGAGTCATATTTCACATCCAAATACAAATTTGGGGCGAATTTGCCACTCAAAAAGTGTGAATATCGTATTTGCAATTTATTCTCTTTAAGAGTCATATTTCACATCCAAATACAAATTAGGGGCAAATTTGCAACTCAAAAAGTGTGAATATCGTATTTGCAACTTATTTTCATTACGAATCATATTTCACCTCGCAATACAAATTAGGAGAAAATTTACCACTCAAAAAGATTGAATATCGTATTTGTAATTTATTTTCCTTAAGAGTCATATTTTACTTCGAAATATAAATTAGGGGCAAATTTGCCACTTAAAAAATGTGAATATTGTATTTGCAATTTATTTTCCTTAAGTGTCATATTTCACATCCAAATACAAATTAGGGGCGAATTTGCTACTCAAAAAGTGTGAATATCGTATTTGCAAATTATTTTCCTTAAGAGTCATATTCCAATTCGAAATACAAATTAGGGGCAAATTTGCCACTCAAAAAGTGTGAAAATGTTATTTGCAATTTATTTTCCTTATGAGTCATATTTCACATCCAAATACAAATTAGGGGCGAATTTGCCACTCAAAAAGTGTGAATATCGTATTTGCAATTTATTTTCTTTAAGAGTCATATTTCACCTCCAAATACAAATTAGGGGCAAATTTGCCACTCAAAAAGTGTGAATATCGTATTTGCAATTTCTTTTTCTTAAGAGTCATATTTCACATTCAAATACAAATTAGGGGCGAATTTGCCACTCCAAAAGTGTGAATATCGTATTTGCAATTTATTTTCTTTAAGAGTCATATTTCACATCCAAATACAAATTATGGGCGAATTTGCCACTCAAAAAGTGTGAATATCGTATTTGCAACTTATTTTCCTTAAGAGTCATATTTCACTTCGAAATACAAATTAAGGGCAAATTTGCCACTCAAAAAGTGTGAAAATGGTATTTGCAATTTATTTTCCTTAAGAGTCATATTTCACATCCAAATACAAATTAGGGGCGAATTTGCCACTCAGAAAGTGTGAATATCGTATTTGCAATTTATTTTTTTTAAGAGTCATATTTCACCTCCAAATACAAATTAGGGGCGAATTTGCCACTCAAAAAGTGTGAATATCGTATTTGCAACTTATTTTAATTAAGTGTCATATTTCACCTCGCAATACAAATTAGGGGCAAATTTATCACTCAAAAAGTGTGAATATCGTATTTGCAATTTATTTTCTTAAGAGTCATATTTCACATCCAAATACAAATTAGGGGCAAATTTGCCACTCAAAAAATGTGAATATCGTATTTGCAACTTATTTTCCTTAAGAGTCATATTTCACTTCGAAATACAAATTAGGGGCAAATTTGCCACTCAAAAAATGTGAATATCGTATTTGCAATTTATTTTCCTTAAGAGTCATATTTCACATACAAATACAAATTAGGGGTGAATTTGCCACTCAAAAAGTGTGAATATCGTATTTGCAACTTATTTTCCTTAAAAGTCATATTTCACATCCAAATACAAATTAGGGGCAAATTTGCCACTCAAAAAGTGTGAAAATGGTATTTGCAATTTATTTTCCTTAAGAGTCATATTTCACCTCCAAAAATAAATTAGGGGCAAATTTGACACTCAAAAAGTGTGAATATCGTATTTGCAATTTATTTTCCTTAAGAGTCATATTTCACACCCAAATACAAATTAGGGGCGAATTTGCCACTCAAAAAGTGTGAATATCGTATTTGTAATTTATTTTTCTTAAGAATCATATTTCACATCCAAATACAAATTAGGGGCAAATTTGCCACACAAAAAGTGTGAATATCGTATTTTCAACTTATTTTCATTAAGAGTCATATTTCACCTCGCAATACAAATTATGGGCAAATTTGCCACTCAAAAAGTGTGAGTATCGTATTTGCAATTTATTTTCCTCAAGAATCATATTTCACATACAAATACAAATTAGGGGAAATTTGCCACACAAAAAGTGTGAATATCGTATTTGCAATTTATTTTCCTTAAGAGTTATATTTCACATCCAAATACAAATTAGGTGCGAATTTGCCACTCAAAAAGTGTAAATGTCGTATTTGCAATTTATTTTCTTTAAGAGTCATATTTCACCTCCAAATACAAATTAGGGGCAAATTTGACACTCAAAAAGTGTGAATATCGTATTTGCAATTTATTTTTCTTAAGAGTCATATTTCACATCCAAATACAAATTAGGGGCGAATTTGCCACTCAAAAAGTGTGAATATCGTATTTGCAACTTATTTTCATTAAAAGTCATATTTCACTTCGCAATACAAATTAGGGGCAAATTTACCACTCAAAAAGTGTGAATATCATATTTGCAATTTATTTTCCTTAAGAGTCATATTTCACATCCAAATACAACAAATTTGGGGCAAATTTGCCACTCAAAAAGTGTGAATATCGTATTTGCAATTTATTTTCCTTAAGAGTCATATTTCACATCCAAACACAAATTAGGGGCGAATTTGCCACTCAAAAAGTGTGAATATCGTATTTCCAATTTATTCTCTTTAAGAGTCATATTTCACATCCAAATACAACTTAGGGGCAAATTTGCCACTCAAAAAGTGTGAATATCGTATTTGCAATTTCTTTTTCTTAAGAGTCATATTTCAATTCAAATACAAATTAGGGGCGAATTTGCCACTCAAAAAGTGCGAATATCGTATTTGCAACTTATTTTCATTTCGCATCCAAATACAAATTAGAGGCAAATTTGCCACTCAAAAAGTGTTAATATCGTATTTGCTATTTATTTTCCTTAAGTGTCATATTTCACATCCAAATACAAATTAGGGGCGAATTTGCCACTCAAAAAGTGTGAATATCGTATTTGCAATTTATTCTCTTTAAGAGTCATATTTCACATCCAAATACAAATTAGGGGCAAATTTGCAACTCAAAAAGTGTGAATATCGTATTTGCAACTTATTTTCATTACGAATCATATTTCACCTCGCAATACAAATTAGGAGCAAATTTACCACTCAAAAAGATTGAATATCGTATTTATAATTTATTTTCCTTAAGAGTCATATTTTACTTCGAAATATAAATTAGGGGCAAATTTGCCACTCAAAAAATGTGAATATTGTATTTGCAATTTATTTTCCTTAAGTGTCATATTTCACATCCAAATACAAATTAGGGGCGAATTTGCTACTCAAAAAGTGTGAATATCGTATTTGCAAATTATTTTCCTTAAGAGTCATATTCCAATTCGAAATACAAATTAGGGGCAAATTTGCCACTCAAAAAGTATGAAAATGGTATTTGCAATTTATTTTCCTTATGAGTCATATTTCACATCCAAATACAAATTAGGGGCGAATTTGCCACTCAAAAAGTGTGAATATCGTATTTGCAATTTATTTTCTTTAAGAGTCATATTTCACCTCCAAATACAAATTAGGAGCAAATTTGCCACTCAAAAAGTGTGAATATCGTATTTGCAATTTATTTTCCTTAAGAGTCATATTTCACCTCCAAATACAAATTAGGGCGAATTTGCCACTCAAAAAGTGTGAATATCGTATTTGCAACTTATTTTCATTAAGAATCATATTTCACTTCGCAATACAAATTAGGGGCAAATTTACCACTCAAAAAGTGTGAATATCGTATTTGCAATTTATTTTCCTTAAGAGTCATATTTCACTTCGAAATAGAAATTAGGGGCAAATTTGCCACTCAAAAAATGTGAATATCGTATTTGCAATTTATTTTCCTTAAGAGTCATATTTCACATCCAAATACAAATTATGGGTGAATTTGCCACTCAAAAAATGTGAATATCGTATTTGCAAAATATTTTCCTTAAAAGTCATATTTCACATCCAAATACAAATTAGGGGCGAATTTGCCACTCAAAAAGTGTGAATATCGTATTTGCAATTTATTTTCTTTAAGAGTCATATTTCACCTCCAAATACAAATTAGGGGCAAATTTGCCACTCAAAAAGTGTGAATATCGTATTTGCAATTTCTTTTTCTTAAGAGTCATATTTCAATTCAAATACAAATTAGGGGCGAATTTGCCACTCAAAAAGTGCGAATATCGTATTTGCAACTTATTTTCATTTCGCATCCAAATACAAATTAGAGGCAAATTTGCCACTCAAAAAGTGTTAATATCGTATTTGCTATTTATTTTCCTTAAGTGTCATATTTCACATCCAAATACAAATTAGGGGCGAATTTGCCACTCAAAAAGTGTGAATATCGTATTTGCAATTTATTCTATTTAAGAGTCATATTTCACATCCAAATACAAATTAGGGGCAAATTTGCAACTCAAAAAGTGTGAATATCGTATTTGCAACTTATTTTCATTACGAATCATATTTCACCTCGCAATACAAATTAGGAGCAAATTTACCACTCAAAAAGATTGAATATCGTATTTGTAATTTATTTTCCTTAAGAGTCATATTTTACTTCGAAATATAAATTAGGGGCAAATTTGCCACTGAAAAAATGTGAATATTGTATTTGCAATTTATTTTCCTTAAGTGTCATATTTCACATCCAAATACAAATTAGGGGCGAATTTGCTACTCAAAAAGTGTGAATATCGTATTTGCAAATTATTTTCCTTAAGAGTCATATTCCAATTCGAAATACAAATTAGGGGCAAATTTGCCACTCAAAAAGTGTGAAAATGGTATTTGCAATTTATTTTCCTTATGAGTCATATTTCACATCCAAATACAAATTAGGGGCGAATTTGCCACTCAAAAAGTGTGAATATCGTATTTGCAATTTATTTTCTTTAAGAGTCATATTTCACCTCCAAATACAAATTAGGAGCAAATTTGCCACTCAAAAAGTGTGAATATCGTATTTGCAATTTATTTTCCTTAAGAGTCATATTTCACCTCCAAATACAAATTAGGGCGAATTTGCCACTCAAAAAGTGTGAATATCGTATTTGCAACTTATTTTCATTAAGAATCATATTTCACTTCGCAATACAAATTAGGGGCAAATTTACCACTCAAAAAGTGTGAATATCGTATTTGCAATTTATTTTCCTTAAGAGTCATATTTCACTTCGAAATAGAAATTAGGGGCAAATTTGCCACTCAAAAAATGTGAATATCGTATTTGCAATTTATTTTCCTTAAGAGTCATATTTCACATCCAAATACAAATTATGGGTGAATTTGCTACTCAAAAAATGTGAATATCGTATTTGCAAAATATTTTCCTTAAAAGTCATATTTCACATCCAAATACAAATTAGGGGCGAATTTGCCACTCAAATAGTGTGAATATCGTATTTGCAATTTATTTTCTTTAAGAGTCATATTTCACCTCCAAATACAAATTAGGGGCAAATTTGCCACTCAAAAAGTGTGAATATCGTATTTGCAATTTCTTTTTCTTAAGAGTCATATTTCAATTCAAATACAAATTAGGGGCGAATTTGCCACTCAAAAAGTGCGAATATCGTATTTGCAACTTATTTTCATTTCGCATCCAAATACAAATTAGAGGCAAATTTGCCACTCAAAAAGTGTTAATATCGTATTTGCTATTTATTTTCCTTAAGTGTCATATTTCACATCCAAATACAAATTAGGGGCGAATTTGCCACTCAAAAAGTGTGAATATCGTATTTGCAATTTATTCTCTTTAAGAGTCATATTTCACATCCAAATACAAATTAGGGGCAAATTTGCAACTCAAAAAGTGTGAATATCGTATTTGCAACTTATTTTCATTACGAATCATATTTCACCTCGCAATACAAATTAGGAGCAAATTTACCACTAAAAAAGATTGAATATCGTATTTGTAATTTATTTTCCTTAAGAGTCATATTTTACTTCGAAATATAAATTAGGGGCAAATTTGCCACTCAAAAAATGTGAATATTGTATTTGCAATTTATTTTCCTTAAGTGTCATATTTCACATCCAAATACAAATTAGGGGCGAATTTGCTACTCAAAAAGTGTGAATATCGTATTTGCAAATTATTTTCCTTAAGAGTCATATTCCAATTCGAAATACAAATTAGGGGCAAATTTGCCACTCAAAAAGTGTGAAAATGGTATTTGCAATTTATTTTCCTTATGAGTCATATTTCACATCCAAATACAAATTAGGGGCGAATTTGCCACTCAAAAAGTGTGAATATCGTATTTGCAATTTATTTTCTTTAAGAGTCATATTTCACCTCCAAATACAAATTAGGAGCAAATTTGCCACTCAAAAAGTGTGAATATCGTATTTGCAATTTCTTTTTCTTAAGAGTCATATTTCACATTCAAATACAAATTAGGGGCGTATTTGCCACTCCAAAAGTGTGAATATCGTATTTGCAATTTATTTTCTTTAAGAGTCATATTTCACATCCAAATACAAATTATGGGCGAATTTGCCACTCAAAAAGTGTGAATATCGTATTTGCAAATTATTTTCCTTAAGAGTCATATTTCACTTCGAAATACAAATTAGGGGCAAATTTGCCACTCAAAAAGTGTGAAAATGGTATTTGCAATTTATTTTCCTAAAAGTCATATTTCACATCCAAATACAAATTAGGGGCGAATTTGCCACTCAGAAAGTGTGAATATCGTATTTGCAATTTATTTTCCTTAAGAGTCATATTTCACCTCCAAATACAAATTAGGGCGAATTTGCCACTCAAAAAGTGTGAATATCGTATTTGCAACTTATTTTCATTAAGTGTCATATTTCACCTCGCAATACAAATTAGGGGCAAATTTACCACTCAAAAAGTGTGAATATCGTATTTGCAATTTATTTTCCTTAAGAGTCATATTTCACCTCGCAATACAAATTAGTGGCAAATTTACCACTCAAAAAGTGTAAATATCGTATTTGCAATTTATTTTCTTTAAGAGTCATTTTTCACATCCAAATACAAATTAGGGGCGAATTTGCCACTCAAAAAGTGTGAATATCGTATTTGCAATTTATTCTCTTTAAGAGTCATATTTCACATCCAAATACAAATTAGGGGCAAATTTGCAACTCAAAAAGTATGAATATCGTATTTGCAACTTATTTTCATTAAGAATCATATTTCACCTCGCAATACAAATTAGGGGCAAATTTACCACTCAAAAAGTGTGAATATCGTATTTGCAATTTATTTTCCTTAAGAGTCATATTTCACTTCGAAATACAAATTAGGGGCAAATTTGCCACTCAAAAAATGTGAATATGGTATTTGCAATTTATTTTCCTTAAGAGTCATATTTCACATCCAAATACAAATTAGGGGCGAATTTGCTACTAAAAAAGTGTGAATATCGTATTTGCAAAATATTTTCCTTAAAAGTCATATTTCACTTCGAAATACAAATTAGGGGCGAATTTGCCACTCAAAAAGTGTGAAAATGGTATTTGCAATAAATTTTCCTTATGAGTCATATTTCACATCCAAATACAAATTAGGGGCGAATTTGACACTCAAAAAGTGTGAATATCGTATTTGCAATTTATTTTCTTTAAGAGTCATATTTCACCTCCAAATACAAATTAGGGGCAAATTTGCCACTCAAAAAGTGTGAATATCGTATTTGCAATTTATTCTCTTTAAGAGTCATATTTCACATTCAAATACAAATTAGGGGCGAATTTGCCACTCAAAAAGTGTGAATATCGTATTTGCAACTTATTTTCATTTCACATCCAAATACAAATTAGAGGCAAATTTGCCACTCAAAAAGTGTAAATATCGTATTTGCAATTTATTTTCCTTAAGAGTCATATTTCACATCCAAATACAAATTAGGGGTGAATTTGCCACTCAAAAAGTGTGAATATCGTATTTGCAATTTATTCTCTTTAAGAGTCATATTTCACATCCAAATACAAATTAGGGGCAAATTTGCAACTCCAAAAGTGTGAATATTGTATTTGCAATTTATTTTCATTAAGAGTCATATTTCAAATCCAAATACAAATTAGGGGCACATTTGCAACTTCAAAAGTGTGAATATCGTATTTGCAACTTATTTTCATTAAGCGTCATATTTCACTTCGAAATACAAATTAGGGGCAAATTTGCCACTCAAAAAGTGTGAATATCGTATTTGCAATTTCTTTTTCTTAAGAGTCATATTTCACATTCAAATACAAATTAGGGGCGAATTTGCCACTCAAAAAGTGTGAATATCGTATTTGCAACTTATTTTCCTTAAGAGTCATATTTCACTTCGAAATACAAATTAGGGGCAAATTTGACACTCAAAAAGTGTGAAAATGGTATTTGCAATTTATTTTCCTTAAGAGTCATATTTCACATCCAAAAATAAATTAGGGGCGAATTTGGCACTCAGAAAGTGTGAATATCGTATTTGCGATTTATTTTCTTTAAGAGTCATATTTCACCTCCAAATACAAATTAAGTGCAAATTTGCCCCTCAAAAAGTGTGAATATCGTATTTGTAATTTATTTTTCTTAAGAATCATATTTCACATCCAAATACAAATTAGGGGCAAATATGCCACTCAAAAAGTGTGAATATCGTATTTGCAACTTATTTTCATTAAGAGTCATATTTCCCCTCGCAATACAAATTAGGGGCAAATTTGCTACTCAAAAATGTGAATATCGTATTTGCAATTTATTTTCCTCAAGAATCATATTTCACATACAAATACAAATTAGGGGCAAATTTGCCACTCAAAAAGTGTGAATACCGTATTTGCAATTTATTTTCCTTAAGAGTCATATTTCACATCCAGATACAAATTAGGGGCGAATTTGCCACTCAAAAAGTGTGAATATCGTATTTCCAATTTATTTTCTTTAAGAGTCATATTTCACATCCAAATACAAATTAGGGGCAAATTTACCACTCAAAAAGTGTGATTATCGTATTTGCAACTTATTTTCATTAAGAATCATATTTCACCTCGCAATACAAATTAGGAGCAAATTTACCACTCAAAAAGCGTGAATATCGTATTTGCAATTTCTTTTTCTTAAGAGTCATATTTCACATTCAAATACAAATTAGGGGCGAATTTGCCACTCAAAAAGTGTGAATATCGTATTTGCAACTTATTTTCATTTCACATCCAAATACAAATTAGAGGCAAATTTGCCACTGAAAAAGTGTAAATATCGTATTTGCAATTTATTTTCCTTAAGAGTCATATTTCACATCCAAATACAAATTAGGGGCGAAATTGCCACTCAAAAAGTGTGAATATCGTATTTGCAATTTATTCTCTTTAAGAGTCATATTTCATATACAAATACAAATTAGGGGCGAATTTGCAACTCAAAAAGTGTGAGTATCGTATTTGCAACTTATTTTCATTAAGAATCATATTTCACTTCGCAATACAAATTAGGGGCAAATTTACCACTCAAAAAGTGTGCATACCGTATTTGCAATTTATTTTCCTGAAGAGTCATATTTCACTTCGAAATACAAATTACGTGCAAATTTGCCACTCAAAAAATGTGAATATCGTATTTGCAATTTATTTTCCTTAAGAGTCATATTTCACATCCAAATACAAATTAGGGGCGAATTTGCTACTCAAAAAGTGTGAATATCGTATTTACAACTTATTTTCCTTAAGAGTCATATTTCACTTCGAAATACAAATTACGGGCAAATTTGCCACTCAAAAAGTGTGAAAATGGTATTTGCAATTTATTTTCCTTAAGAGTCATATTTCACGTCCAAAAATAAATTAGGGGCGAATTTGCCACTCAAAAAGTGTGAATATCGTATTTGCAACTTATTTTCCTTAAGAGTCATATTTCACTTCGAAATACAAATTAGGGGCAAAATTTGACACTCAAAAAGTGTGAAAATGGTATTTGCAATTTATTTTCCTTAAGAGTCATATTTCACATCCAAAAATAAATTAGGGGCGAATTTGCCACTCAGAAAGTGTGAATATCGTATTTGCAATTTATTTGCTTTAAGAGTCATATTTCACATCCAAATACAAATTAGGGGCGAATTTGCTATTCAAAAAGTGTGAACATCGTATTTGCAACTTATTTTCCTTAAGAGTCATATTTCACTTCGAAATACAAATTAGGGGCAAATTTGCCACTCAAAAAGTGTGAATATCGTATTTGCAACTTATTTTCATTAAGAGTCATATTTCACCTCGCAATACAAATTAGGGGCAAATTTTCCACTCAAAAAGTGTGAATATCGTATTTGCAATTTATTTTCCTCAAGAATCATATTTCACATACAAATACAAATTAGGGGCAAATTTGCCACTCAAAAAGTGTGAATATCGTATTTGCAATTTATTTTCCTTAAGAGTCATATTTCACATCCAAATACAAATTAGGGGCGAAACTGCCACTCAAAAAGTGTAAATATCGTATTTGCAATTTATTTTCTTTAAGAGTCATATTTCACATCAAAATACAAATTAGGGGCGAATTTGCCACTCAAAAAGTGTAAATATCGTATTTGCAACTTATTTTCATTAAAAGTCATATTTCACTTCGCAATACAAATTATGGGCAAATTTACAACTCAAAAAGTGTGAATATCGTATTTGCAATTTATTTTCCTTAAGAGTCATATTTCACATCCAAATACAACAAATTAGGGGCAAATTTGCCACTCAAAAAGTGTGAATATCGTATTTGCAATTTCTTTTTCTTAAGAGTCATATTTCACATCCAAATACAAATTAGTGGCAAATTTACCACTCAAAAAGTGTGATTATCGTATTTGCAACTTATTTTCATTAAGAATCATATTTCACCTCGCAATACAAATTAGGAGCAAATTTACCACTCAAAAAGTGTGAATATCGTATTTGCAATTTATTTTCCTTAAGAGTCATATTTTACTTTGAAATACAAATTAGGGGCAAATTTGCCACTCAAAAAATGTGAATATCGTATTTGCAATTTATTTTCCTTAAGTGTCATATTTCACATCCAAATACAAATTAGGGGCGAATTTGCTACTCAAAAAGTGTGAATATCTTATTTGCAAATTATTTTCCTTAAGAGTCATATTCCAATTCGAAATACAAATTATGGGCAAATTTGCCACTCAAAAAGTGTGAAAATGGTATTTGCAATTTATTTTCCTTATGAGTCATATTTCACATCCAAATACAAATTAGGGGCGAATTTGCCACTCAAAAAGTGTGAATATCGTATTTGCAATTTATTTTCTTTAAGAGTCATATTTCACCTCCAAATACAAATTAGGAGCAAATTTGCCACTCAAAAAGTGTGAATATCGTATTTGCAATTTCTTTTTCTTAAGAGTCATATTTCACATTCAAATACAAATTAGGGACGAATTTGCCACTCAAAAAGTGTGAATATCGTATTTTCAACTTATTTTCATTAAGAGTCATGTTTCACTTCGCAATACAAATTAGGGACAAATTTACCACTCAAAAAGTGTGAATATCGTATTTGCAATTTATTTTCCTTAAGAGTCATATTTCACATCCAAATACAAATTAGAGGCAAATTTGCCACTCAAAAAATGTGATTATCGTATTTGCAATTTATTTTCCTTAAGAGTCATATTTCACATCCAAATACAAATTAGGGGCGAATTTGCCACTCAAAAAGTGTGAATATCGTATTTGCAACTTATTTTCCTTAAGAGTCATATTTCACTTCGAAATACAAATTAGGGGCAAATTTGCCACTCAAAAAGTGTGAAAATGGTATTTACAATTTATTTTCCTTAAGAGTCATATTTCACATCCAAATTCAAATTAGGGGCGAATTTGCCACTCAGAAAGTGTGAATATCGTATTTGCAATTTATTTTCTTTAAGAGTCATATTTCACCTCCAAATACAAATTAGGGGCAAATTTGCCACTCAAAAAGTGTGAATATCGTATTTGCAACTTATTTTCATTAAGAGTCATATTTCACTTCGAAATACAAATTAGGGGCAAATTTGCCACTTAAAAAGTGTGAATATCGTATTTGCAATTTATTTTCCTTAAGAGTCATATTTCACATCCAAATACAAATTAGTGGCAAATTTACCACTCAAAAAGTGTGAATATCGTATTTGCAATTTATTTTCCTTAAGAGTCATATTTCACATCCAAATACAAATTAGGGGCAAATTTGCCACTCAAAAAGTGTGAAAATGGTATTTGCAATTTATTTTCCTTAAGAGTCATATTTCACATCCAAAAATAAATTATGGGCAAATTTGACACTCAAAAAGTGTGAATATCGTATTTGCAATACATTTTCTTTAAGAGTCATTTTTCACACCTAAATACAAATTAGGGGCAAATTTGCCAATCAAAAAGTGTGAATATAGTATTTGTAATTTATTTTTCTTAAGAATCATATTTCACATCTAAATACAAATTAGGGGCAAAATTTGCCACACAAAAAGTGTGAATATCGTATTTGCAACTTATTTTCATTAAGAGTCATATTTCACCTCGCAATACAAATTAGGGGCAAATTTGCCACTCAAAAAGTGTGAATATCGTATTTGCAATTTATTTTCCTCAAGAATCATATTTCACATACAAATACAAATTAGGGGCAAATTTGCCACACAAAAAGTGTGAATATCGTATTTGCAATTTATTTTCCTTAAGAGTCATATTTCACATCCAAATACAAATTAGGTGCGAATTTGCCACTCAAAAAGTGTAAATGTCGTATTTGCAATTTATTTTCTTTAAGAGTCATATTTCACCTACAAATACAAATTAGGGGCAAATTTGACACTCAAAAAGTGTGAATATCGTATTTTCAATTTATTTTTCTTAAGAGTCATATTTCACATCCAAATACAAATTAGGGGCGAATTTGCCACTCAAAAAGTGTGAATATCGTATTTGCAACTTATTTTCATTAAAAGTCATATTTCACTTCGCAATACAAATTAGGGGCAAATTTACCACTCAAAAAGTGTGAATATCGTATTTGCAATTTATTTTCCTTAAGAGTCATATTTTACTTTGAAATACAAATTAGGGGCAAATTTGCCACTCAAAAAATGTGAATATCGTATTTGCAATTTATTTTCCTTAAGTGTCATATTTCACATCCAAATACAAATTAGGGGCGAATTTGCTACTCAAAAAGTGTGAATATCTTATTTGCAAATTATTTTCCTTAAGAGTCATATTTCAATTCGAAATACAAATTATGGGCAAATTTGCCACTCAAAAAGTGTGAAAATGGTATTTGCAATTTATTTTCCTTATGAGTCATATTTCACATCCAAATTCAAATTAGGGGCGAATTTGCCACTCAGAAAGTGTGAATATCGTATTTGCAATTTATTTTCTTTAAGAGTCATATTTCACCTCCAAATACAAATTAGGGGCAAATTTGCCACTCAAAAAGTGTGAATATCGTATTTGCAACTTATTTTCATTAAGAGTCATATTTCACTTCGAAATACAAATTAGGGGCAAATTTGCCACTTAAAAAGTGTGAATATCGTATTTGCAATTTATTTTCCTTAAGAGTCATATTTCACATCCAAATACAAATTAGTGGCAAATTTACCACTCAAAAAGTGTGAATATCGTATTTGCAATTTATTTTCCTTAAGAGTCATATTTCACATCCAAATACAAATTAGGGGCAAATTTGCCACTCAAAAAGTGTGAAAATGGTATTTGCAATTTATTTTCCTTAAGAGTCATATTTCACATCCAAAAATAAATTATGGGCAAATTTGACACTCAAAAAGTGTGAATATCGTATTTGCAATACATTTTCTTTAAGAGTCATTTTTCACACCTAAATACAAATTAGGGGCAAATTTGCCAATCAAAAAGTGTGAATATAGTATTTGTAATTTATTTTTCTTAAGAATCATATTTCACATCTAAATACAAATTAGGGGCAAAATTTGCCACACAAAAAGTGTGAATATCGTATTTGCAACTTATTTTCATTAAGAGTCATATTTCACCTCGCAATACAAATTAGGGGCAAATTTGCCACTCAAAAAGTGTGAATATCGTATTTGCAATTTATTTTCCTCAAGAATCATATTTCACATACAAATACAAATTAGGGGCAAATTTGCCACACAAAAAGTGTGAATATCGTATTTGCAATTTATTTTCCTTAAGAGTAATATTTCACATCCAAATACAAATTAGGTGCGAATTTGCCACTCAAAAAGTGTAAATGTCGTATTTGCAATTTATTTTCTTTAAGAGTCATATTTCACCTACAAATACAAATTAGGGGCAAATTTGACACTCAAAAAGTGTGAATATCGTATTTTCAATTTATTTTTCTTAAGAGTCATATTTCACATCCAAATACAAATTAGGGGCGAATTTGCCACTCAAAAAGTGTGAATATCGTATTTGCAACTTATTTTCATTAAAAGTCATATTTCACTTCGCAATACAAATTAGGGGCAAATTTACCACTCAAAAAGTGTGAATATCGTATTTGCAATTTATTTTCCTTAAGAGTCATATTTTACTTTGAAATACAAATTAGGGGCAAATTTGCCACTCAAAAAATGTGAATATCGTATTTGCAATTTATTTTCCTTAAGTGTCATATTTCACATCCAAATACAAATTAGGGGCGAATTTGCTACTCAAAAAGTGTGAATATCTTATTTGCAAATTATTTTCCTTAAGAGTCATATTTCAATTCGAAATACAAATTATGGGCAAATTTGCCACTCAAAAAGTGTGAAAATGGTATTTGCAATTTATTTTCCTTATGAGTCATATTTCACATCCAAATACAAATTAGGGGCGAATTTGCCACTCAAAAAATGTGAATATCGTATTTGCAATTTATTTTCCTTAAGTGTCATATTTAACATCCAAATACAAATTAGGGGCGAATTTGATACTCAAAAAGTGTGAATATCGTATTTGGAAATTATTTTCCTTAAGTGTCATATTTTACTTCGAAATACAAATTAGGGGCAAATTTGCCACTCAAAAAGTGTGAAAATGGTATTTACAATTTATTTTCCTTAAGAGTCATATTTCACATCCAAATACAAATTAGGGGCGAATTTGTCACTCAAAAAGTGTGAATATCGTATTTGCAATTTATTTTCTTTAAGAGTCATATTTCACCTCCAAATACAAATTAAGGGCAAATTTGCCACTCAAAAAGTGTGAATATCGTATTTGCAACTTATTTTCATTAAGAGTCATATTTCACTTCGAAATACAAATTAGGGGCAAATTTGCCACTTAAAAAGTGTGAATATCGTATTTGCAATTTATTTTCCTTAAGAGTCATATTTCACATCCAAATACAAATTAGTGGCAAATTTACCACTCAAAAAGTGTGAATATCGTATTTGCAATTTATTTTCCTTAAGAGTCATATTTCACATCCAAATACAAATTAGGGGCAAATTTGCCACTCAAAAAGTGTGAAAATGGTATTTGCAATTTATTTTCCTTAAGAGTCATATTTCACATCCAAAAATAAATTATGGGCAAATTTGACACTCAAAAAGTGTGAATATCGTATTTGCAATACATTTTCTTTAAGAGTCATTTTTCACACCTAAATACAAATTAGGGGCAAATTTGCCAATCAAAAAGTGTGAATATAGTATTTGTAATTTATTTTTCTTAAGAATCATATTTCACATCTAAATACAAATTAGGGGCAAAATTTGCCACACAAAAAGTGTGAATATCGTATTTGCAACTTATTTTCATTAAGAGTCATATTTCACCTCGCAATACAAATTAGGGGCAAATTTGCCACTCAAAAAGTGTGAATATCGTATTTGCAATTTATTTTCCTCAAGAATCATATTTCACATACAAATACAAATTAGGGGCAAATTTGCCACACAAAAAGTGTGAATATCGTATTTGCAATTTATTTTCCTTAAGAGTAATATTTCACATCCAAATACAAATTAGGTGCGAATTTGCCACTCAAAAAGTGTAAATGTCGTATTTGCAATTTATTTTCTTTAAGAGTCATATTTCACCTACAAATACAAATTAGGGGCAAATTTGACACTCAAAAAGTGTGAATATCGTATTTTCAATTTATTTTTCTTAAGAGTCATATTTCACATCCAAATACAAATTAGGGGCGAATTTGCCACTCAAAAAGTGTGAATATCGTATTTGCAACTTATTTTCATTAAAAGTCATATTTCACTTCGCAATACAAATTAGGGGCAAATTTACCACTCAAAAAGTGTGAATATCGTATTTGCAATTTATTTTCCTTAAGAGTCATATTTTACTTTGAAATACAAATTAGGGGCAAATTTGCCACTCAAAAAATGTGAATATCGTATTTGCAATTTATTTTCCTTAAGTGTCATATTTCACATCCAAATACAAATTAGGGGCGAATTTGCTACTCAAAAAGTGTGAATATCTTATTTGCAAATTATTTTCCTTAAGAGTCATATTTCAATTCGAAATACAAATTATGGGCAAATTTGCCACTCAAAAAGTGTGAAAATGGTATTTGCAATTTATTTTCCTTATGAGTCATATTTCACATCCAAATACAAATTAGGGGCGAATTTGCCACTCAAAAAATGTGAATATCGTATTTGCAATTTATTTTCCTTAAGTGTCATATTTAACATCCAAATACAAATTAGGGGCGAATTTGATACTCAAAAAGTGTGAATATCGTATTTGGAAATTATTTTCCTTAAGTGTCATATTTTACTTCGAAATACAAATTAGGGGCAAATTTGCCACTCAAAAAGTGTGAAAATGGTATTTACAATTTATTTTCCTTAAGAGTCATATTTCACATCCAAATACAAATTAGGGGCGAATTTGTCACTCAAAAAGTGTGAATATCGTATTTGCAATTTATTTTCTTTAAGAGTCATATTTCACCTCCAAATACAAATTAAGGGCAAATTTGCCACTCAAAAAGTGTGAATATCGTATTTGCAACTTATTTTCATTAAGAATCATATTTCACTTCGCAATACAAATTAGGTGCAAATTTACCACTCAAAAAGTGTGAATATCGTATTTGCAATTTATTTTCCTTAAGAGTCATATTTTACTTCGAAATACAAATTAGGGGCAAATTTGCCACTAAAAAAATGTGAATATCGTATTTGCAATTTATTTTCCTTAAATGTCTTATTTCACATCCAAAAACAAATTAGGGGCGAATTTGCTATTCAAAAAGTGTGAATATCGTATTTGCAAATTATTTTCCTTAAGAGTCATATTTCACTTCGAAATACAAATTAGGGGCAAATTTGCCCTCAAAAATTGTGAAAATGGTATTTGCAATTTATTTTCCTTAAGAGTCATATTTCGCATCCAAATACAAATTTGGGGCGAATTTGCCACTCAAAAAGTGTGAATATCGTATTTGTAATTTATTTTCTTTAAGAGTCATATTTCACATCCAAATACAAATTAGGGGCGAATTTGCCACTCAAAAAGTGTGAATATCGTATTTGCAACTTATTTTCATTAAGAGTCATGTTTCACTTCGCAATACAAATTAGGGACAAATTTACCACTCAAAAAGTGTGAATATCGTATTTGCAATTTATTTTCCTTAAGAGTCATATTTCACATCCAAATACAAATTAGAGGCAAATTTGCCACTCAAAAAATGTGATTATCGTATTTGCAATTTATTTTCCTTAAGAGTCATATTTCACATCCAAATACAAATTAGGGGCGAATTTGCCACTCAAAAAGTGTGAATATCGTATTTGCAACTTATTTTCCTTAAGAGTCATATTTCACTTCGAAATACAAATTAGGGGCAAATTTGCCACTCAAAAAGTGTGAAAATGGTATTTACAATTTATTTTCCTTAAGAGTCATATTTCACATCCAAATACAAATTAGGGGCGAATTTGTCACTCAAAAAGTGTGAATATCGTATTTGCAATTTATTTTCTTTAAGAGTCATATTTCACCTCCAAATACAAATTAAGGGCAAATTTGCCACTCAAAAAGTGTGAATATCGTATTTGCAACTTATTTTCATTAAGAATCATATTTCACTTCGCAATACAAATTAGGTGCAAATTTACCACTCAAAAAGTGTGAATATCGTATTTGCAATTTATTTTCCTTAAGAGTCATATTTTACTTCGAAATACAAATTAGGGGCAAATTTGCCACTAAAAAAATGTGAATATCGTATTTGCAATTTATTTTCCTTAAATGTCTTATTTCACATCCAAAAACAAATTAGGGGCGAATTTGCTATTCAAAAAGTGTGAATATCGTATTTGCAAATTATTTTCCTTAAGAGTCATATTTCACTTCGAAATACAAATTAGGGGCAAATTTGCCCTCAAAAATTGTGAAAATGGTATTTGCAATTTATTTTCCTTAAGAGTCATATTTCGCATCCAAATACAAATTTGGGGCGAATTTGCCACTCAAAAAGTGTGAATATCGTATTTGCAATTTATTTTCTTTAAGAGTCATATTTCACATCCAAATACAAATTAGGGGCGAATTTGCCACTCAAAAAGTGTGAATATCGTATTTGCAACTTATTTTCATTAAGAATCATATTTCATTTCGCAATACAAATTAGGGGCAAATTTACCACTCAAAAAGTGTGAATATCGTATTTGCAATTTATTTTCCTTAAGAGTCATATTTCACTTCGAAATACAAATTAGAGGCAAATTTGCCACTCAAAAAATGTGAATATCGTATTTGCAATTTATTTTCATTAAGAGTCATATTTCACATCCAAATACAAATTAGGGGCGAATTTGCCACTCAAAAAGTGTGAATATCGTATTTGCAACTTATTTCCTTAAGAGTCATATTTCACTTCGAAATACAAATTAGGGGCAAATTTGCCACTCAAAAAGTGTGAATATCGTATTTGCAACTTATTTCCTTAAGAGTCATATTTCACTTCGAAATACAAATTAGGGGCAAATTTGCCACTCAAAAATTGTGAAAATGGTATTTGCAATTTATTTTCCTTAAGAGTAATATTTCACATCCAAATTCAAATTAGGGGCGAATTTGCCACTCAGAAAGTGTGAATATCGTATTTGCAATTTATTTTCTTTAAGAGTCATATTTCACCTCCAAATACAAATTAGGGGCAAATTTGCCACTCAAAAAGTGTGAATATTATTTGCAACTTATTTTCCTTTAGAGTCGTATTTCACTTCGAAATAAAAATTAGGGGCAAATTTGCCACTCAAAAAGTGTGAAAATGGTATTTGCAATTTATTTTCCTTAAGAGTCATATTTCACATCCAAAAATAAATTAGGGGCGAATTTGCCACTCAGAAAGTGTGAATATCGTATTTGCAATTTATTTTCCTTAAGAGTCATATTTCACATCCAAAAATAAATTAGGGGCGAATTTGCCACTCAAAAAGTGTGAAAATGGTATTTGCAATTTATTTTCCTTAAGAGTCATATTTCACATCCAAATACAAATTAGGGGCGGATTTGCTACTCAAAAAGTGTGAATATCGTATTTGCAAAATATTTTCCTTAAGAGTCATATTTCACTTCGAAATACAAATTAGGGGCGAATTTGCCACTCAAAAAGTGTGAATATCGTATTTGCAATTTATTTTCCTTAAGAGTCATATTTCACATCCAAATACAAATTAGGGGCGAATTTGCCACTCAAAAAGTGTGAATATCTTATTTGCAATTTATTCTCTTTAAGAGTCATATTTCACATCCAAATACAAATTAGGGGCAAATTTGCAACTCAAAAAGTGTAAATATCGTATTTGCAACTTATTTTCATTAAGAATCATATTTCAGTTCGCAATACAAATTAGGTGCAAATTTACCACTCAAAAAGTGTGAATATCGTATTTGGAAATTATTTTCCTTAAGTGTCATATTTTACTTCGAAATACAAATTAGGGGCAAATTTGCCACTCAAAAAGTGTGAAAATGGTATTTACAATTTATTTTCCTTAAGAGTCATATTTCACATCCAAATACAAATTAGGGGCGAATTTGTCACTCAAAAAGTGTGAATATCGTATTTGCAATTTATTTTCTTTAAGAGTCATATTTCACCTCCAAATACAAATTAAGGGCAAATTTGCCACTCAAAAAGTGTGAATATCGTATTTGCAACTTATTTTCATTAAGAGTCATATTTCACTTCGAAATACAAATTAGGGGCAAATTTGCCACTTAAAAAGTGTGAATATCGTATTTGCAATTTATTTTCCTTAAGAGTCATATTTCACATCCAAATACAAATTAGTGGCAAATTTACCACTCAAAAAGTGTGAATATCGTATTTGCAATTTATTTTCCTTAAGAGTCATATTTCACATCCAAATACAAATTAGGGGCAAATTTGCCACTCAAAAAGTGTGAAAATGGTATTTGCAATTTATTTTCCTTAAGAGTCATATTTCACATCCAAAAATAAATTATGGGCAAATTTGACACTCAAAAAGTGTGAATATCGTATTTGCAATACATTTTCTTTAAGAGTCATTTTTCACACCTAAATACAAATTAGGGGCAAATTTGCCAATCAAAAAGTGTGAATATAGTATTTGTAATTTATTTTTCTTAAGAATCATATTTCACATCTAAATACAAATTAGGGGCAAAATTTGCCACACAAAAAGTGTGAATATCGTATTTGCAACTTATTTTCATTAAGAGTCATATTTCACCTCGCAATACAAATTAGGGGCAAATTTGCCACTCAAAAAGTGTGAATATCGTATTTGCAATTTATTTTCCTCAAGAATCATATTTCACATACAAATACAAATTAGGGGCAAATTTGCCACACAAAAAGTGTGAATATCGTATTTGCAATTTATTTTCCTTAAGAGTAATATTTCACATCCAAATACAAATTAGGTGCGAATTTGCCACTCAAAAAGTGTAAATGTCGTATTTGCAATTTATTTTCTTTAAGAGTCATATTTCACCTACAAATACAAATTAGGGGCAAATTTGACACTCAAAAAGTGTGAATATCGTATTTTCAATTTATTTTTCTTAAGAGTCATATTTCACATCCAAATACAAATTAGGGGCGAATTTGCCACTCAAAAAGTGTGAATATCGTATTTGCAACTTATTTTCATTAAAAGTCATATTTCACTTCGCAATACAAATTAGGGGCAAATTTACCACTCAAAAAGTGTGAATATCGTATTTGCAATTTATTTTCCTTAAGAGTCATATTTTACTTTGAAATACAAATTAGGGGCAAATTTGCCACTCAAAAAATGTGAATATCGTATTTGCAATTTATTTTCCTTAAGTGTCATATTTCACATCCAAATACAAATTAGGGGCGAATTTGCTACTCAAAAAGTGTGAATATCTTATTTGCAAATTATTTTCCTTAAGAGTCATATTTCAATTCGAAATACAAATTATGGGCAAATTTGCCACTCAAAAAGTGTGAAAATGGTATTTGCAATTTATTTTCCTTATGAGTCATATTTCACATCCAAATACAAATTAGGGGCGAATTTGCCACTCAAAAAATGTGAATATCGTATTTGCAATTTATTTTCCTTAAGTGTCATATTTAACATCCAAATACAAATTAGGGGCGAATTTGATACTCAAAAAGTGTGAATATCGTATTTGGAAATTATTTTCCTTAAGTGTCATATTTTACTTCGAAATACAAATTAGGGGCAAATTTGCCACTCAAAAAGTGTGAAAATGGTATTTACAATTTATTTTCCTTAAGAGTCATATTTCACATCCAAATACAAATTAGGGGCGAATTTGTCACTCAAAAAGTGTGAATATCGTATTTGCAATTTATTTTCTTTAAGAGTCATATTTCACCTCCAAATACAAATTAAGGGCAAATTTGCCACTCAAAAAGTGTGAATATCGTATTTGCAACTTATTTTCATTAAGAATCATATTTCACTTCGCAATACAAATTAGGTGCAAATTTACCACTCAAAAAGTGTGAATATCGTATTTGCAATTTATTTTCCTTAAGAGTCATATTTTACTTCGAAATACAAATTAGGGGCAAATTTGCCACTAAAAAAATGTGAATATCGTATTTGCAATTTATTTTCCTTAAATGTCTTATTTCACATCCAAAAACAAATTAGGGGCGAATTTGCTATTCAAAAAGTGTGAATATCGTATTTGCAAATTATTTTCCTTAAGAGTCATATTTCACTTCGAAATACAAATTAGGGGCAAATTTGCCCTCAAAAATTGTGAAAATGGTATTTGCAATTTATTTTCCTTAAGAGTCATATTTCGCATCCAAATACAAATTTGGGGCGAATTTGCCACTCAAAAAGTGTGAATATCGTATTTGTAATTTATTTTCTTTAAGAGTCATATTTCACATCCAAATACAAATTAGGGGCGAATTTGCCACTCAAAAAGTGTGAATATCGTATTTGCAACTTATTTTCATTAAGAGTCATGTTTCACTTCGCAATACAAATTAGGGACAAATTTACCACTCAAAAAGTGTGAATATCGTATTTGCAATTTATTTTCCTTAAGAGTCATATTTCACATCCAAATACAAATTAGAGGCAAATTTGCCACTCAAAAAATGTGATTATCGTATTTGCAATTTATTTTCCTTAAGAGTCATATTTCACATCCAAATACAAATTAGGGGCGAATTTGCCACTCAAAAAGTGTGAATATCGTATTTGCAACTTATTTTCCTTAAGAGTCATATTTCACTTCGAAATACAAATTAGGGGCAAATTTGCCACTCAAAAAGTGTGAAAATGGTATTTACAATTTATTTTCCTTAAGAGTCATATTTCACATCCAAATACAAATTAGGGGCGAATTTGTCACTCAAAAAGTGTGAATATCGTATTTGCAATTTATTTTCTTTAAGAGTCATATTTCACCTCCAAATACAAATTAAGGGCAAATTTGCCACTCAAAAAGTGTGAATATCGTATTTGCAACTTATTTTCATTAAGAATCATATTTCACTTCGCAATACAAATTAGGTGCAAATTTACCACTCAAAAAGTGTGAATATCGTATTTGCAATTTATTTTCCTTAAGAGTCATATTTTACTTCGAAATACAAATTAGGGGCAAATTTGCCACTAAAAAAATGTGAATATCGTATTTGCAATTTATTTTCCTTAAATGTCTTATTTCACATCCAAAAACAAATTAGGGGCGAATTTGCTATTCAAAAAGTGTGAATATCGTATTTGCAAATTATTTTCCTTAAGAGTCATATTTCACTTCGAAATACAAATTAGGGGCAAATTTGCCCTCAAAAATTGTGAAAATGGTATTTGCAATTTATTTTCCTTAAGAGTCATATTTCGCATCCAAATACAAATTTGGGGCGAATTTGCCACTCAAAAAGTGTGAATATCGTATTTGCAATTTATTTTCTTTAAGAGTCATATTTCACATCCAAATACAAATTAGGGGCGAATTTGCCACTCAAAAAGTGTGAATATCGTATTTGCAACTTATTTTCATTAAGAATCATATTTCATTTCGCAATACAAATTAGGGGCAAATTTACCACTCAAAAAGTGTGAATATCGTATTTGCAATTTATTTTCCTTAAGAGTCATATTTCACTTCGAAATACAAATTAGAGGCAAATTTGCCACTCAAAAAATGTGAATATCGTATTTGCAATTTATTTTCATTAAGAGTCATATTTCACATCCAAATACAAATTAGGGGCGAATTTGCCACTCAAAAAGTGTGAATATCGTATTTGCAACTTATTTCCTTAAGAGTCATATTTCACTTCGAAATACAAATTAGGGGCAAATTTGCCACTCAAAAAGTGTGAATATCGTATTTGCAACTTATTTCCTTAAGAGTCATATTTCACTTCGAAATACAAATTAGGGGCAAATTTGCCACTCAAAAATTGTGAAAATGGTATTTGCAATTTATTTTCCTTAAGAGTAATATTTCACATCCAAATTCAAATTAGGGGCGAATTTGCCACTCAGAAAGTGTGAATATCGTATTTGCAATTTATTTTCTTTAAGAGTCATATTTCACCTCCAAATACAAATTAGGGGCAAATTTGCCACTCAAAAAGTGTGAATATTATTTGCAACTTATTTTCCTTTAGAGTCGTATTTCACTTCGAAATAAAAATTAGGGGCAAATTTGCCACTCAAAAAGTGTGAAAATGGTATTTGCAATTTATTTTCCTTAAGAGTCATATTTCACATCCAAAAATAAATTAGGGGCGAATTTGCCACTCAGAAAGTGTGAATATCGTATTTGCAATTTATTTTCCTTAAGAGTCATATTTCACATCCAAAAATAAATTAGGGGCGAATTTGCCACTCAAAAAGTGTGAAAATGGTATTTGCAATTTATTTTCCTTAAGAGTCATATTTCACATCCAAATACAAATTAGGGGCGGATTTGCTACTCAAAAAGTGTGAATATCGTATTTGCAAAATATTTTCCTTAAGAGTCATATTTCACTTCGAAATACAAATTAGGGGCGAATTTGCCACTCAAAAAGTGTGAATATCGTATTTGCAATTTATTTTCCTTAAGAGTCATATTTCACATCCAAATACAAATTAGGGGCGAATTTGCCACTCAAAAAGTGTGAATATCTTATTTGCAATTTATTCTCTTTAAGAGTCATATTTCACATCCAAATACAAATTAGGGGCAAATTTGCAACTCAAAAAGTGTAAATATCGTATTTGCAACTTATTTTCATTAAGAATCATATTTCAGTTCGCAATACAAATTAGGTGCAAATTTACCACTCAAAAAGTGTGAATATCGTATTTGCAATTTATTTTCCTTAAGAGTCATATTTTATTTCGAAATACAAATTAGGGGCAAATTTGCCACTAAAAAAATGTGAATATCGTATTTGCAATTTATTTTCCTTAAGTGTCATATTTCACATCCAAATACAAATTAGGGGCGAATTTGATACTCTAAAAGTGTGAATATCGTATTTGCAAATTATTTTCCTTAAGTGTCATATTTCACTTCGAAATACAAATTAGGGGCAAATTTGCCACTCAAAAAGTGTGAAAATGGTATTTACAATTTATTTTCCTTAAGAATCATATTTCACATCCAAATACAAATTAGGGGCGAATTTGTCACTCAAAAAGTGTGAATATCGTATTTGCAATTTATTTTCTTTAAGAGTCATATTTCACCTCCAAATACAAATTAAGGGCAAATTTGCCACTCAAAAAGTGTGAATATCGTATTTGCAACTTATTTTCATTAAGAATCATATTTCACTTCGCAATACAAATTAGGTGCAAATTTACCACTCAAAAAGTGTGAATATCGTATTTGCAATTTATTTTCCTTAAGAGTCATATTTTACTTCGAAATACAAATTAGGGGCAAATTTGCCACTAAAAAAATGTGAATATCGTATTTGCAATTTATTTTCCTTAAATGTCTTATTTCACATCCAAAAACAAATTAGGGGCGAATTTGCTATTCAAAAAGTGTGAATATCGTATTTGCAAATTATTTTCCTTAAGAGTCATATTTCACTTCGAAATACAAATTAGGGGCAAATTTGCCCTCAAAAATTGTGAAAATGGTATTTGCAATTTATTTTCCTTAAGAGTCATATTTCGCATCCAAATACAAATTTGGGGCGAATTTGCCACTCAAAAAGTGTGAATATCGTATTTGCAATTTATTTTCTTTAAGAGTCATATTTCACATCCAAATACAAATTAGGGGCGAATTTGCCACTCAAAAAGTGTGAATATCGTATTTGCAACTTATTTTCATTAAGAGTCATGTTTCACTTCGCAATACAAATTAGGGACAAATTTACCACTCAAAAAGTGTGAATATCGTATTTGCAATTTATTTTCCTTAAGAGTCATATTTCACATCCAAATACAAATTAGAGGCAAATTTGCCACTCAAAAAATGTGATTATCGTATTTGCAATTTATTTTCCTTAAGAGTCATATTTCACATCCAAATACAAATTAGGGGCGAATTTGCCACTCAAAAAGTGTGAATATCGTATTTGCAACTTATTTTCCTTAAGAGTCATATTTCACTTCGAAATACAAATTAGGGGCAAATTTGCCACTCAAAAAGTGTGAAAATGGTATTTACAATTTATTTTCCTTAAGAGTCATATTTCACATCCAAATACAAATTAGGGGCGAATTTGTCACTCAAAAAGTGTGAATATCGTATTTGCAATTTATTTTCTTTAAGAGTCATATTTCACCTCCAAATACAAATTAAGGGCAAATTTGCCACTCAAAAAGTGTGAATATCGTATTTGCAACTTATTTTCATTAAGAATCATATTTCACTTCGCAATACAAATTAGGTGCAAATTTACCACTCAAAAAGTGTGAATATCGTATTTGCAATTTATTTTCCTTAAGAGTCATATTTTACTTCGAAATACAAATTAGGGGCAAATTTGCCACTAAAAAAATGTGAATATCGTATTTGCAATTTATTTTCCTTAAATGTCTTATTTCACATCCAAAAACAAATTAGGGGCGAATTTGCTATTCAAAAAGTGTGAATATCGTATTTGCAAATTATTTTCCTTAAGAGTCATATTTCACTTCGAAATACAAATTAGGGGCAAATTTGCCCTCAAAAATTGTGAAAATGGTATTTGCAATTTATTTTCCTTAAGAGTCATATTTCGCATCCAAATACAAATTTGGGGCGAATTTGCCACTCAAAAAGTGTGAATATCGTATTTGCAATTTATTTTCTTTAAGAGTCATATTTCACATCCAAATACAAATTAGGGGCGAATTTGCCACTCAAAAAGTGTGAATATCGTATTTGCAACTTATTTTCATTAAGAATCATATTTCATTTCGCAATACAAATTAGGGGCAAATTTACCACTCAAAAAGTGTGAATATCGTATTTGCAATTTATTTTCCTTAAGAGTCATATTTCACTTCGAAATACAAATTAGAGGCAAATTTGCCACTCAAAAAATGTGAATATCGTATTTGCAATTTATTTTCATTAAGAGTCATATTTCACATCCAAATACAAATTAGGGGCGAATTTGCCACTCAAAAAGTGTGAATATCGTATTTGCAACTTATTTCCTTAAGAGTCATATTTCACTTCGAAATACAAATTAGGGGCAAATTTGCCACTCAAAAATTGTGAAAATGGTATTTGCAATTTATTTTCCTTAAGAGTAATATTTCACATCCAAATTCAAATTAGGGGCGAATTTGCCACTCAGAAAGTGTGAATATCGTATTTGCAATTTATTTTCTTTAAGAGTCATATTTCACCTCCAAATACAAATTAGGGGCAAATTTGCCACTCAAAAAGTGTGAATATTATTTGCAACTTATTTTCCTTTAGAGTCGTATTTCACTTCGAAATAAAAATTAGGGGCAAATTTGCCACTCAAAAAGTGTGAAAATGGTATTTGCAATTTATTTTCCTTAAGAGTCATATTTCACATCCAAAAATAAATTAGGGGCGAATTTGCCACTCAGAAAGTGTGAATATCGTATTTGCAATTTATTTTCCTTAAGAGTCATATTTCACATCCAAAAATAAATTAGGGGCGAATTTGCCACTCAAAAAGTGTGAAAATGGTATTTGCAATTTATTTTCCTTAAGAGTCATATTTCACATCCAAATACAAATTAGGGGCGGATTTGCTACTCAAAAAGTGTGAATATCGTATTTGCAAAATATTTTCCTTAAGAGTCATATTTCACTTCGAAATACAAATTAGGGGCGAATTTGCCACTCAAAAAGTGTGAATATCGTATTTGCAATTTATTTTCCTTAAGAGTCATATTTCACATCCAAATACAAATTAGGGGCGAATTTGCCACTCAAAAAGTGTGAATATCTTATTTGCAATTTATTCTCTTTAAGAGTCATATTTCACATCCAAATACAAATTAGGGGCAAATTTGCAACTCAAAAAGTGTAAATATCGTATTTGCAACTTATTTTCATTAAGAATCATATTTCAGTTCGCAATACAGATTAGGTGCAAATTTACCACTCAAAAAGTGTGAATATCGTATTTGCAATTTATTTTCCTTAAGAGTCATATTTTACTTCGAAATACAAATTAGGGGCAAATTTGCCACTAAAAAAATGTGAATATCGTATTTGCAATTTATTTTCCTTAAGTGTCATATTTCACATCCAAATACAAATTAGGGGCGAATTTGATACTCAAAAAGTGTGAATATCGTATTTGCAAATTATTTTCCTTAAGTGTCATATTTCACTTCGAAATACAAATTAGGGGCAAATTTGCCACTCAAAAAGTGTGAAAAAGGTATTTACAATTTATTTTCCTTAAGAGTCATATTTCACATCCAAATACAAATTAGGGGCGAATTTGTCACTCAAAAAGTGTGAATATCGTATTTGCAATTTATTTTCTTTAAGAGTCATATTTCACCTCCAAATACAAATTAAGGGCAAATTTGCCACTCAAAAAGTGTGAATATCGTATTTGCAACTTATTTTCATTAAGAATCATATTTCACTTCGCAATACAAATTAGGTGCAAATTTACCACTCAAAAAGTGTGAATATCGTATTTGCAATTTATTTTCCTTAAGAGTCATATTTTACTTCGAAATACAAATTAGGGGCAAATTTGCCACTAAAAAAATGTGAATATCGTATTTGCAATTTATTTTCCTTAAATGTCTTATTTCACATCCAAAAACAAATTAGGGGCGAATTTGCTATTCAAAAAGTGTGAATATCGTATTTGCAAATTATTTTCCTTAAGAGTCATATTTCACTTCGAAATACAAATTAGGGGCAAATTTGCCCTCAAAAATTGTGAAAATGGTATTTGCAATTTATTTTCCTTAAGAGTCATATTTCGCATCCAAATACAAATTTGGGGCGAATTTGCCACTCAAAAAGTGTGAATATCGTATTTGCAATTTATTTTCTTTAAGAGTCATATTTCACATCCAAATACAAATTAGGGGCGAATTTGCCACTCAAAAAGTGTGAATATCGTATTTGCAACTTATTTTCATTAAGAATCATATTTCATTTCGCAATACAAATTAGGGGCAAATTTACCACTCAAAAAGTGTGAATATCGTATTTGCAATTTATTTTCCTTAAGAGTCATATTTCACTTCGAAATACAAATTAGAGGCAAATTTGCCACTCAAAAAATGTGAATATCGTATTTGCAATTTATTTTCATTAAGAGTCATATTTCACATCCAAATACAAATTAGGGGCGAATTTGCCACTCAGAAAGTGTGAATATCGTATTTGCAATTTATTTTTTTTAAGAGTCATATTTCACCTCCAAATACAAATTAGTGGCAAATTTGCAACTCAAAAAGTGTGAATATCGTATTTGCAATTTATTTTTCTTAAGAATCATATTTCACATCCAAATACAAATTAGGGGCGAATTTGCCACTCAGAAAGTGTGAATATCGTATTTGCAATTTATTTTCTTTAAGAGTCATATTTCACCTCCAAATACAAATTAGGGGCAAATTTGCAACTCAAAAAGTGTGAATATCGTATTTGCAATTTATTTTTCTTAAGAATCATA
The DNA here is from genome assembly GCA_949592205.1 of Helichrysum umbraculigerum. Lineage (NCBI taxonomy): Eukaryota > Viridiplantae > Streptophyta > Magnoliopsida > Asterales > Asteraceae > Helichrysum > Helichrysum umbraculigerum. The sequence continues at coordinate 101,966,304 of CATIUR010000001.1, forward strand.
TTTCACATCCAAATACAAATTAGGGGCGAATTTGCCACTCAAAAAGTGTGAATATCGTATTTGCAACTTATTTTCATTAAGTGTCATATTTCACCTCGCAATACAAATTAGGGGCAAATTACCACTCAAAAAGTGTGAATATCGTATTTTCAATTTATTTTCATTAAGAGTCATATTTCACATCCAAAAACAAATTAGGGGCGAATTTGCCACTCAAAAAGTGTAAATATCGTATTTGCAATTTATTTTCTTTAAGAGTCATATTTCACATTCAAATACAAATTAGGGGCAAATTTGCCACTCAAAAAGTGTGAATATCGTATTTGCAATTTATTTTCCTTACGAGTCATATTTCACTTCGAAATACACAAATTAGGGGCAAATTTGCCACTAAAAAAATGTGAATATCGTATTTGCAATTTATTTTCCTTAAAAATCAAATTTCACATCCAAAAACAAATTAGGGGCGAATTTGCTATTCAAAAAGTGTGAATATCGTATTTGCAAATTATTTTCCTTAAGAGTCATATTTCACTTCGAAATACAAATTAGGGGCAAATTTGCCCTCAAAAATTGTGAAAATGGTATTTGCAATTTATTTTCCTTAAGAGTTATATTTCGCATCCAAATACAAATTAGGGGCGAATTTGCCACTCAAAAAGTGTGAATATCGTATTTGCAATTTATTTTCTTTAAGAGTCATATTTCACATCCAACTACAAATTAGGGGCGAATTTGCCACTCAAAAAGTGTGAATATCGTATTTGCAACTTATTTTCATTAAGAGTCATATTTCACTTCGCAATACAAATTAGGGGCAAATTTACCACTCAAAAAGTGTGAATATCGTATTTGCAATTTATTTTTCCTTAAGAGTAATATTTCATTCCGAAATACAAATTAGAGGCAAATTTGCCACTCAAAAAATGGGAATATCGTATTTGCAATTTATTTTCCTTAAGAGTCATATTTCACATCCAAATACAAATTAGGGGCGAATTTGCCACTCAAAAAGTGTGAATATCGTATTTGCAACTTATTTCCTTAAGAGTCATATTTCACTTCGAAATACAAATTAGGGGCAAATTTGCCACTCAAAAAGTGTGAAAATGGTATTTAAAATTTATTTTCCTTAAGATTCATATTTCACATCCAAATACAAATTAGGGGCGAATTTGTCACTCAAAAAGTGTGAATATCGTATTTGCAATTTATTTTCTTTAAGAGTAATATTTCACATCCAAATACAAATTAGGGGCGAATTTGCCACTCAAAAAGTGTGAATATCTTATTTGCAATTTATTCTCTTTAAGAGTCATATTTCACATCCAAATACAAATTAGGGGCAAATTTGCAACTCAAAAAGTGTAAATATCGTATTTGCAACTTATTTTCATTAAGAATCATATTTCAGTTCGCAATACAAATTAGGTGCAAATTTACCACTCAAAAAGTGTGAATATCGTATTTGCAATTTATTTTCCTTAAGAGTCATATTTTACTTCGAAATACAAATTAGGGGCAAATTTGCCACTCAAAAAATGTGAATATCGTATTTGCAATTTATTTTCCTTAAGTGTCATATTTCACATCCAAATACAAATTAGGGGCGAATTTGATACTCAAAAAGTGTGAATATCGTATTTGCAAATTATTTTCCTTAAGTGTCATATTTCACTTCGAAATACAAATTAGGGGCAAATTTGCCACTCAAAAAGTGTGAAAATGGTATTTACAATTTATTTTCCTTAAGAGTCATATTTCACATCCAAATACAAATTAGGGGCGAATTTGCCACTCAAAAAGTGTGAATATCGTATTTGCAACTTATTTTCATTAAGAGTCATATTTCACTTCGCAATACAAATTAGGGGCAAATTTACCACTCAAAAAGTGTGAATATCGTATTTGCAATTTATTTTTCCTTAAGAGTAATATTTCATTTCGAAATACAAATTAGAGGCAAATTTGCCACTCAAAAAATGGGAATATCGTATTTGCAATTTATTTTCATTAAGAGTCATATTTCACATCCAAATACAAATTAGGGGCGAATTTGCCACTCAAAAAGTGTGAATATCGTATTTGCAACTTATTTCCTTAAGAGTCATATTTCACTTCGAAATACAAATTAGGGGCAAATTTGCCACTCAAAAAGTGTGAAAATGGTATTTAAAATTTATTTTCCTTAAGAGTCATATTTCACATCCAAATACAAATTATGGGCGAATTTGTCACTCAAAAAGTGTGAATATCGTATTTGCAATTTATTTTCTTTAAGAGTAATATTTCACATCCAAATACAAATTAGGGGCGAATTTGCCACTCAAAAAGTGTGAATATCTTATTTGCAATTTATTCTCTTTAAGAGTCATATTTCACATCCAAATACAAATTAGGGGCAAATTTGCAACTCAAAAAGTGTAAATATCGTATTTGCAACTTATTTTCATTAAGAATCATATTTCAGTTCGCAATACAAATTAGGTGCAAATTTACCACTCAAAAAGTGTGAATATCGTATTTGCAATTTATTTTCCTTAAAAGTCATATTTTACTTCGAAATACAAATTAGGGGCAAATTTGCCACTCAAAAAATGTGAATATCGTATTTGCAATTTATTTTCCTTAAGTGTCATATTTCACATCCAAATACAAATTAGGGGCGAATTTGATACTCAAAAAGTGTGAATATCGTATTTGCAAATTATTTTCCTTAAGTGTCATATTTCACTTCGAAATACAAATTAGGGGCAAATTTGCCACTCAAAAAGTGTGAAAATGGTATTTACAATTTATTTTCCTTAAGAGTCATATTTCACATCCAAATACAAATTAGGGGCGAATTTGTCACTCAAAAAGTGTGAATATCGTATTTGCAATTTATTTTCTTTAAGAGTCATATTTCACCTCCAAATACAAATTAAGGGCAAATTTGCCACTCAAAAAGTGTGAATATCGTATTTGCAACTTATTTTCATTAAGAATCATATTTCACTTCGCAATACAAATTAGGTGCAAATTTACCACTCAAAAAGTGTGAATATCGTATTTGCAATTTATTTTCCTTAAGAGTCATATTTTACTTCGAAATACAAATTAGGGGCAAATTTGCCACTAAAAAAATGTGAATATCGTATTTGCAATTTATTTTCCTTAAAAGTCAAATTTCACAACCAAAAACAAATTAGGGGCGAATTTGCTATTCAAAAAGTGTAAATATCGTATTTGCAAATTATTTTCCTTAAGAGTCATATTTCACTTCGAAATACAAATTAGGGGCAAATTTGCCCTCAAAAATTGTGAAAATGGTATTTGCAATTTATTTTCCTTAAGAGTCATATTTCGCATCCAAATACAAATTAGGGGCGAATTTGCCACTCAAAAAGTGTGAATATCGTATTTGCAATTTATTTTCTTTAAGAGTCATATTTCACATCCAAATACAAATTAGGGGCGAATTTGCCACTCAAAAAGTGTGAATATCGTATTTGCAACTTATTTTCATTAAGAGTCATATTTCACTTCGCAATACAAATTAGGGCAAATTTACCACTCAAAAAGTGTGAATATCGTATTTGCAATTTATTTTCCTTAAGAGTCATATTTCACTTCGAAATACAAATTAGAGGCAAATTTGCCACTCAAAAAATGTGAATATCGTATTTGCAATTTATTTTCCTTAAGAGTCATATTTCACATCCAAATACAAATTAGGGGCGAATTTGCCACTCAAAAAGTGTGAATATCGTATTTGCAACTTATTTCCTTAAGAGTCAAATTTCACTTCGAAATACAAATTAGATGCAAATTTGCCACTCAAAAATTGTGAAAATGGTATTTGCAATTTATTTTCCTTAAGAGTAATATTTCACATCCAAATTCAAATTAGGGGCGAATTTGCCACTCAGAAAGTGTGAATATCGTATTTGCAATTTATTTTTTTTAAGAGTCATATTTCACCTCCAAATACAAATTAGTGGCAAATTTGCAACTCAAAAAGTGTGAATATCGTATTTGCAATTTATTTTTCTTAAGAATCATATTTCACATCCAAATACAAATTAGGGGCGAATTTGCCACTCAAAAAGTGTGAATATCGTATTTGCAACTTATTTTCATTAAGTGTCATATTTCACCTCGCAATATAAATTAGGGGCAAATTACCACTCAAAAAGTGTGAATATCGTATTTGCAATTTATTTTCCTTAAGAGTCATATTTCACATCCAAATACAAATTAGGGGCAAATTTACCACTCAAAAAGTGTAAATATCGTATTTGCAATTTTTTTTCTTTAAGAGTCATATTTCACATTCAAATACAAATTAGGGGCAAATTTGCCACTCAAAAAGTGTGAATATCGTATTTGCAATTTATTTTCCTTACGAGTCATATTTCACTTCGAAATATACAAATTAGGGGCAAATTTGCCACTAAAAAAATGTGAATATCGTATTTGCAATTTATTTTCCTTAAAAGTCAAATTTCACATCCAAAAACAAATTAGGGGCGAATTTGCTATTCAAAAAGTGTGAATATCGTATTTGCAAATTATTTTCCTTAAGAGTCATATTTCACTTCGAAATACAAATTAGGGGCAAATTTGCCCTCAAAAATTGTGAAAATGGTATTTGCAATTTATTTTCCTTAAGAGTCATATTTCGCATCCAAATACAAATTAGGGGCGAATTTGCCACTCAAAAAGTGTGAATATCGTATTTGCAATTTATTTTCTTTAAGAGTCATATTTCACATCCAACTACAAATTAGGGGCGAATTTGCCACTCAAAAAATGTGAATATCGTATTTGCAACTTATTTTCATTAAGAGTCATATTTCACTTCGCAATACAAATTAGGGGCAAATTTACCACTCAAAAAGTGTGAATATCGTATTTGCAATTTATTTTCCTTAAGAGTCATATTTCATTTCGAAATACAAATTAGAGGCAAATTTGCCACTCAAAAAATGGGAATATCGTATTTGCAATTTATTTTCCTTAAGAGTCATATTTCACTTCGAAATACAAATTAGGGGCGAATTTGCCACTCAAAAAGTGTGAATATCGTATTTGCAACTTATTTCCTTAAGAGTCATATTTCACTTCGAAATACAAATTAGGGGTAAATTTGCCACTCAAAAATTGTGAAAATGGTATTTGCAATTTATTTTCCTTAAGAGTAATATTTCACATCCAAATTCAAATTAGGGGCGAATTTGCCACTCAGAAAGTGTGAATATCGTATTTGCAATTTATTTTCTTTAAGAGTAATATTTCACCTCCAAATAGAAATTAGGGGCAAATTTGCAACTCAAAAATTGTGAATATCGTATTTGCAATTTATTTTTCTTAAGAATCATATTTCACATCCAAATACAAATTAGAGGTGAATTTGCCACTCAAAAAGTGTGAATATCGTATTTGCAACTTATTTTCATTAAGTGTCATATTTCACCTCGCAATACAAATTAGGGGCAAATTACCACTCAAAAAGTGTGAATATCGTATTTGCAATTTATTTTCCTTAAGAGTCATATTTCACATCCAAATACAAATTAGGGGCAAATTTACCACTCAAAAAGTGTAAATATCGTATTTGCAATTTATTTTCTTTAAGAGTCATATTTCACATTCAAATACAAATTAGGGGCAAAATTGCCACTCAAAAAGTGTGAATATCGTATTTGCAATTTATTTTCGTTACGAGTCATATTTCACTTCGAAATATACAAAATATGGGCAAATTTGCCACTAAAAAATGTGAATATCGTATTTGCAATTTATTTTCCTTAAAAGTCAAATTTCACATCCAAATACAAATTAGGGGCGAATTTGCCACTCAAAAAGTTTGAATATCGTATTTGCAACTTATTTTCCTTAAGAGTCATATTTCACTTCGAAATACAAATTAGGGGCAAATTTGCCACTCAAAAAGTGTGAAAATGGTATTTGCAATTTATTTTCCTTAAGAGCCATATTTCACATCCAAAAATAAATTATGGGCGAATTTGCCACTCAGAAAGTGTGACTATCGTATTTGCAATTTATTTTCTTTAAGAGTTATATTTCACATCCAAATACAAATTAGGGGCAAATTTGCCACTCAAAAAGTGTGAAAATGGTATTTGCAATTTATTTTCCTTAAGAGTCATATTTTACATCCAAATACAAAGTAGGGGCGGATTTGCTACTAAAAAAGTGTGAATATCGTATTTGCAGAATATTTTCCTTAAGAGTCATATTTCACTACGAAATACAAATTAGGGCAAATTTGCCACTCAAAAAGTGTGAATATCGTATTTGCAATTTATTTTCCTTAAGAGTCATATTTCACATCCAAATACAAATTAGGGGCGAATTTGCCACTCAAAAAGTGTGAATATCGTATTTGCAATTTATTTTCTTTAAGAGTCATATATCACATACAAATAAAAATTAGGGGCAAATTTGCCACTCAAAAAGTGTGAATATCGTATTTTCAATTTATTTTCCTTACGAGTCATATTTTACATCCAAATACAAAGTAGGGGCGGATTTGCTACTAAAAAAGTGTGAATATCGTATTTGCAGAATATTTTCCTTAAGAGTCATATTTCACTACGAAATACAAATTAGGGCAAATTTGCCACTCAAAAAGTGTGAATATCGTATTTGCAATTTATTTTCCTTAAGAGTCATATTTCACATCCAAATACAAATTAGGGGCGAATTTGCCACTCAAAAAGTGTGAATATCGTATTTGCAATTTATTTTCTTTAAGAGTCATATATCACATACAAATAAAAATTAGGGGCAAATTTGCCACTCAAAAAGTGTGAATATCGTATTTTCAATTTATTTTCCTTACGAGTCATATTTCACTTCGAAATACAAATTAGGGGCAAATTTGCCACTCAAAAAATGTGAATATCGTATTTGCAATTTATTTTCCTTAAAAGTCAAATTTCACATCCAAATACAAATTAGGGGCGAATTTGCCACTCAAAAAGTGTGAATATCGTATTTGCAATTTATTCTCTTTAAGAGTCATATTTCACATCCAAATACAAATTAGGGGCAAATTTGCAACTCAAAAAGTGTAAATATCGTATTTGCAACTTATTTTCATTAAGAATCATATTTCAGTTCGCAATACAAATTAGGTGCAAATTTACCACTCAAAAAGTGTGAATATCGTATTTGCAATTCATTTTCCTTAAGAGTCATATTTTACTTCGAAATACAAATTAGGGGCAAATTTGCCACTCAAAAAATGTGAATATCGTATTTGCAATTTATTTTCCTTAAGTGTCATATTTCACATTCAAATACAAATTAGGGGCGAATTTGATACTCAAAAAGTGTGAATATCGTATTTGCAAATTATTTTCCTTAAGTGTCATATTTCATTTCGAAATACAAATTAGGGGCAAATTTGCCACTCAAAAAGTGTGAAAATGGTATTTACAATTTATTTTCCTTAAGAGTCATATTTCACATCCAAATATAAATTAGGGGCGAATTTGTCACTCAAAAAGTGTGAATATCATATTTGCAATTTATTTTCTTTAAGAGTCATATTTCACATACAAATAAAAATTAGGGGCAAATTTGCCACTCAAAAAGTGTGAATATCGTATTTTCAATTTATTTTTCTTACGAGTCATATTTCACTTCGAAATACAAATTAGGGGCAAATTTGACACTCAAAAAATGTGAATATCGTATTTGCAACTTATTTTCCTTTAGAGTCATATTTCACTTCGAAATACAAATTAGAGGCAAATTTGCCACTCAAAAAGTCTGAAAATGGTATTTGCAATTTATTTTCCTTAAGAGTCATATTTCACATCCAAAAATAAATTAGGGGCGAATTTGCCACTCAGAAAGTGTGAATATCGTATTTGCAATTTATTTTCCTTAAGAGTCATATTTCACATCCAAAAATAAATTAGGGGCGAATTTGCCACTCAAAAAGTGTGAAAATGGTATTTGCAATTTATTTTCCTTAAGAGTCATATTTCACATCTAAATACAAATTAGGGGCGGATTTGCTACTCAAAAAGTGTGAATATCGTATTTGCAAAATATTTTCCTTAAGAGTCATATTTCAGTTCGAAATACAAATTAGGGGCAAATTTGCCACTCAAAAAGTGTGAATATCGTATTTGCAATTTATTTTCCTTAAGAGTCATATTTCACATCCAAATACAAATTAGGGGCGAATTTGCCACTCAAAAAGTGTTAATATCGTATTTGCAACTTATTTTCATTTCACATCCAAATACAAATTAGAGGCAAATTTGCCACTCAAAAAGTTTAAATATCGTATTTGCAATTTATTTTCCTTAAGAGTCATATTTCACATCCAAATACAAATTAGGGGCGAATTTGCCACTCAAAAAGTGTGAATATCGTATTTGCAATTTATTCTCTTTAAGAGTCATATTTCACATCCAAATACAAATTAGGGGCAAATTTGCAACTCAAAAAGTGTAAATATCGTATTTGCAACTTATTTTCATTAAGAATCATATTTCAGTTCGCAATACAAATTAGGTGCAAATTTACCACTCAAAAAGTGTGAATATCGTATTTGCAATTTATTTTCCTTAAGAGTCATATTTTACTTCGAAATACAAATTAGGGGCAAATTTGCCACTCAAAAAATGTGAATATCGTATTTGCAATTTATTTTCCTTAAGTGTCATATTTCACATTCAAATACAAATTAGGGGCGAATTTGATACTCAAAAAGTGTGAATATCGTATTTGCAAATTATTTTCCTTAAGTGTCATATTTCATTTCGAAATACAAATTAGGGGCAAATTTGCCACTCAAAAAGTGTGAAAATGGTATTTACAATTTATTTTCCTTAAGAGTCATATTTCACATCCAAATATAAATTAGGGGCGAATTTGTCACTCAAAAAGTGTGAATATCATATTTGCAATTTATTTTCTTTAAGAGTCATATTTCACATACAAATAAAAATTAGGGGCAAATTTGCCACTCAAAAAGTGTGAATATCGTATTTTCAATTTATTTTTCTTACGAGTCATATTTCACTTCGAAATACAAATTAGGGGCAAATTTGCCACTCAAAAAATGTGAATATCGTATTTGCAACTTATTTTCCTTTAGAGTCATATTTCACTTCGAAATACTAATTAGAGGCAAATTTGCCACTCAAAAAGTCTGAAAATGGTATTTGCAATTTATTTTCCTTAAGAGTCATATTTCACATCCAAAAATAAATTAGGGGCGAATTTGCCACTCAGAAAGTGTGAATATCGTATTTGCAATTTATTTTCCTTAAGAGTCATATTTCACATCCAAAAATAAATTAGGGGCGAATTTGCCACTCAAAAAGTGTGAAAATGGTATTTGCAATTTATTTTCCTTAAGAGTCATATTTCACATCTAAATACAAATTAGGGGCGGATTTGCTACTCAAAAAGTGTGAATATCGTATTTGCAAAATATTTTCCTTAAGAGTCATATTTCACTTCGAAATACAAATTAGGGGCAAATTTGCCACTCAAAAAGTGTGAATATCGTATTTGCAATTTATTTTCCTTAAGAGTCATATTTCACATCCAAATACAAATTAGGGGCGAATTTGCCACTCAAAAAGTGTTAATATCGTATTTGCAACTTATTTTCATTTCACATCCAAATACAAATTAGAGGCAAATTTGCCACTCAAAAAGTTTAAATATCGTATTTGCAATTTATTTTCCTTAAGAGTCATATTTCACATCCAAATACAAATTAGGGGCGAATTTGCCACTCAAAAAGTGTGAATATCGTATTTGCAATTTATTCTCTTTAAGAGTCATATTTCACATCCAAATACAAATTAGGGGCAAATTTGCAACTCAAAAAGTGTAAATATCGTATTTGCAACTTATTTTCATTAAGAATCATATTTCAGTTCGCAATACAAATTAGGTGCAAATTTACCACTCAAAAAGTGTGAATATCGTATTTGCAATTTATTTTCCTTAAGAGTCATATTTTACTTCGAAATACAAATTAGGGGCAAATTTGCCACTCAAAAAATGTGAATATCGTATTTGCAATTTATTTTCCTTAAGTGTCATATTTCACATCCAAATACAAATTAGGGGCGAATTTGATACTCAAAAAGTGTGAATATCGTATTTGCAAATTATTTTCCTTAAGTGTCATATTTCACTTCGAAATACAAATTAGGGGCAAATTTGCCACTCAAAAAGTGTGAAAATGGTATTTACAATTTATTTTCCTTAAGAGTCATATTTCACATCCAAATATAAATTAGGGGCGAATTTGTCACTCAAAAAGTGTGAATATCGTATTTGCAATTTATTTTCTTTAAGAGTCATATTTCACATACAAATAAAAATTAGGGGCAAATTTGCCACTCAAAAAGTGTGAATATCGTATTTTCAATTTATTTTTCTTACGAGTCATATTTCACTTCGAAATACAAATTAGGGGCGAATTTGATACTCAAAAAGTGTGAATATCGTATTTGCAAATTATTTTCCTTAAGTGTCATATTTTACTTCGAAATACAAATTAGGGGCAAATTTGCCACTCAAAAAGTGTGAAAATGGTATTTACAATTTATTTTCCTTAAGAGTCATATTTCACATCCAAATACAAATTAGGGGCGAATTTGTCACTCAAAAAGTGTAAATATCGTATTTGCAATTTATTTTCTTTAAGAGTCATATTTCACCTCCAAATACAAATTAGGGGCAAATTTGCCACTCAAAAAGTGTGAATATCGTATTTGCAACTTATTTTCATTAAGAATCATATTTCACTTCGCAATACAAATTAGGTGCAAATTTACCACTCAAAAAGTGTGAATATCGTATTTGCAATTTATTTTCCTTAAGAGTCATATTTTACTTCGAAATACAAATTAGGGGCAAATTTGCCACTAAAAAAATGTGAATATCGTATTTGCAATTTATTTTCCTTAAATGTCTTATTTCACATCCAAAAATAAATTAGGGGCGAATTTGCTACTCAAAAAGTGTGAATATCGTATTTGCAAATTATTTTCCTTAAGAGTCATATTTCACTTCGAAATACAAATTAGGGGCAAATTTGCCCTCAAAAAGTGTGAAAATGGTATTTGCAATTTATTTTCCTTAAGAGTCATATTTCGCATCCAAATACAAATTAGGGGCGAATTTGCCACTTAAAAAGTGTGAATATCGTATTTGCAATTTATTTTCTTTAAGAGTCATATTTCATATCCAAATACAAATTAGGGGCGAATTTGCCACTCAAAAAGTGTGAATATCGTATTTGCAACATATTTTCATTAAGAGTCATATTTCACTTCGCAATACAAATTAGGGGCAAATTTACTAGGGGTGTCAAAAAAACCCGACCCGAATAGGTAACCCGAAACCCGACCCGACTCAACCCGAATTCCAAGCTTATTTGGCCACCCAAATAACCCGAATAACCCGCTTCTTATTTGAGTCGGGTTTCGGATAAATTTTTTTCAATTCGGGTAACCCGAATAACCCAAATAAGCTAATAAATTATTTATTTTAAAAAATATAATTATATATACAAGTTATTTATGGTTTATACATATATAATATACATATATAAGTAATTCATTATGATTTATACAAGCTATTACTGTCATTTTGTAAAGTTTAAGTTTATTTAAAATACGAAAATTTAAAATATCATCTTATTTGAGTTAAATGAATAACCCGAATAGGTAACCCGAATAACCCGACCTTATTTGAATTGAGTTTCGGGTTAGATTATAAACTTCGAAACCCGAATAACCCGACCCGAATAACCCGAAACCCGATTAACTCACCCGATTGACACCCCTAAAATTTACCACTCAAAAAGTGTGAATATCGTATTTGCAATTTATTTTCCTTAAGAGTCATATTTCACTTCGAAATACAAATTAGAGGCAAATTTGCCACTCAAAAAATGTGAATATCGTATTTGCAATTTATTTTCCCTAAGAGTCATATTTCACATCCAAATACAAATTAGGGGCGAATTTGCCACTCAAAAAGTGTGAATATCGTATTTGCAACTTATTTTCCTTAAGAGTCATATTTCACTTAGAAATACAAATTAGGGTCAAATTTGCAACTCAAAAATTGTGAAAATGGTATTTGCAATTTATTTTCCTTAAGAGTAATATTTCACATCCAAATTCAAATTAGGGGCGAATTTGCCACTCAGAAAGTGTGAATATCGTATTTGCAATTTATTTTCTTTAAGAGTCATATTTCACCTCCAAATACAAATTAGGGGCAAATTTGCAACTCAAAAAGTGTGAATATCGTATTTGCAATTTATTTTTCTTAAGAATCATATTTCACATCCAAATACAAATTAGGGGCGAATTTGCCACTCAAAAAGTGTGAATATCGTATTTGCAACTTATTTTCATTAAGTGTCATATTTCACCTCGCAATACAAATTAGGGGCAAATTTACCACTCAAAAAGTGTGAATATCGTATTTGCAATTTATTTTCCTTAAGAGTCATATTTCACATCCAAATACAAATTAGGGGCAAATTTACCACTCAAAAAGTGTAAATATCGTATTTGCAATTTATTTTCTTTAAAAGTCATATTTCACATCCAAATACAAATTAGGGGCAAATTTGCCACTCAAAAAGTGTATATATCGTATTTGCAATTTATTTTCCTTACGAGTCATATTTCACTTCGAAATATACAAATTAGGGGCAAATTTGCCACTTAAAAAATGTGAATATCGTATTTGCAATTTATTTTCCTTAAAAGTCAAATTTCACATCCAAATACTAATTAGGGGCGAATTTGCCACACAAAAAGTGTGAATATCGTATTTGCAACTTATTTTCCTTAAGAGTCATATTTCACTTCGAAATACAAATTAGGGGCAAATTTGCCACTCAAAAAGTGTGAAAATGGTATTTGCAATTTATTTTCCTTAAGAGTCATATTTCACATCCAAATACAAATTAGGGGCGAATTTGCCACTCAAAAAGTGTGAATATCGTATTTGCAATTTATTTTCTTTAAGAGTCATATTTCACATACAAATAAAAATTAGGGGCAAATTTGCCACTCAAAAAGTGTGAATACCGTATTTTCAATTTATTTTCCTTAAAAGTCAAATTTCACATCCAAATACAAATTAGGGGCGAATTTGCCACTCAAAAAGTGTGAATATCGTATTTGCAACTTATTTTCCTTAAGAGTCATATTTCACTTCGAAATACAAATTAGGGGCAAATTTGCCACTCAAAAAATGTGAATATCGTATTTGCAATTTATTTTCCTTAAAAGTCAAATTTACATCCAAATACAAATTAGGGGCGAATTTGCCACTCAAAAAGTGTGAATATCGTATTTGCAATTTATTCTCTTTAAGAGTCATATTTCACATCCAAATACAAATTAGGGGCAAATTTGCAACTCAAAAAGTGTAAATATCGTATTTGCAACTTATTTTCATTAAGAATCATATTTCAGTTCGCAATACAAATTAGGTGCAAATTTACCACTCAAAAAGTGTGAATATCGTATTTGCAATTTATTTTCCTTAAGAGTCATATTTTACTTCGAAATACAAATTAGGGGCAAATTTGCCACTCAAAAAATGTGAATAACGTAGTTGCAATTTATTTTCCTTAAGTGTCATATTTCACATCCAAATACAAATTAGGGGCGAATTTGATACTCAAAAAGTGTGAATATCGTATTTGCAAATTATTTTCCTTAAGTGTCATATTTCACTTCGAAATACAAATTAGGGGCAAATTTGCCACTCAAAAAGTGTGAAAATGGTATTTACAATTTATTTTCCTTAAGAGTCATATTTCACATCCAAATATAAATTAGGGGCGAATTTGTCACTCAAAAAGTGTGAATATCGTATTTGCAATTTATTTTCTTTAAGAGTCATATTTCACATACAAATAAAAATTAGGGGCAAATTTGCCACTCAAAAAGTGTGAATATCGTATTTTCAATTTATTTTTCTTACGAGTCATATTTCACTTCGAAATACAAATTAGGGGCAAATTTGCCACTCAAAAAATGTGAATATCGTATTTGCAATTTATTTTCCTTAAAAGTCAAATTTCACATCCAATTTACAAATTAGGGGCGAATTTGCCACTCAAAAAGTGTGAATATCGTATTTGCAACTTATTTTCCTTAAGAGTCATATTTCACTTCGAAATACAAATTAGGGGCAAATTTGCCACTTAAAAAGTGTGAAAATGGTATTTGCAATTTATTTTCCTTAAGAGTCATATTTCACATCCAAAAATAAATTAGGGGCGAATTTGACACTCAGAAAGTGTGAATATCGTACTTGCAATTTATTTTCCTTAAGAGTCATATTTCACATCCAAAAATAAATTAGGGGCGAATTTGCCACTCAAAAAGTGTGAAAATGGTATTTGCAATTTATTTTCCTTAAGAGTCATATTTCACATCCAAATACAAATTAGGGGCGGATTTGCTACTCAAAAAGTGTGAATATCGTATTTGCAAAATATTTTCCTTAAGAGTCATATTTCATTTCGAAATACAAATTAGGGGCAAATTTGCCACTCAAAAAGTGTGAATATCGTATTTGCAATTTATTTTCCTTAAGAGTCATATTTCACATCCAAATACAAATTAGGGGCGAATTTGCCACTCAAAAAGTGTGAATATCGTATTTGCAACTTATTTTCATTTCACATCCAAATACAAATTAGAGGCAAATTTGCAACTCAAAAAGTTTAAATATCGTATTTGCAATTTATTTTCCTTAAGAGTCATATTTCACATCAAAATACAAATTAGGGGCGAATTTGCCACTCAAAAAGTGTGAATATCGTATTTGCAATTTATTCTCTTTAAGAGTGATATTTCACATCCAAATACAAATTAGGGGCAAATTTGCAACTCAAAAAGTGTAAATATCGTATTTGCAACTTATTTTCATTAAGAATCATATTTCAGTTCGCAATACAAATTGGGTGCAAATTTACCACTCAAAAAGTGTGAATATCGTATTTGCAATTTATTTTCCTTAAGAGTCATATTTTACTTCGAAATACAAATTAGGGGCAAATTTGCCACTCAAAAAATGTGAATATCGTATTTGCAATTTATTTTCCTTAAGTGTCATATTTCACATCCAAATACAAATTAGGGGCGAATTTGATACTCAAAAAGTGTGAATATCGTATTTGCAAATTATTTTCCTTAAGTGTCATATTTTACTTCGAAATACAAATTAGGGGCAAATTTGCCACTCAAAAAGTGTGAAAATGGTATTTACAATTTATTTTCCTTTAGAGTCATATTTCACATCCAAATACAAATTAGGGGCGAATTTGTCACTTAAAAAGTGTGAATATCGTATTTGCAATTTATTTTCTTTAAGAGTCATATTTCACCTCGAAATACAAATTAGGGGCAAATTTGACACTCAAAAAGTGTGAATATCGTATTTGCAACTTATTTTCATTAAGAAACATATTTCACTTCGCAATACAAATTAGGTGCAAATTTACCACTCAAAAAGTGTGAATATCGTATTTGCAATTTATTTTCCTTAAGAGTCATATTTTACTTCGAAATACAAATTAGGGGCAAATTTGCCACTAAAAAAATGTGAATATCGTATTTGCAATTTATTTTCCTTAAATGTCTTATTTCACATCCAAAAACAAATTGGGGGCGAATTTGCTACTCAAAAAGTGTGAATATCGTATTTGCAAATTATTTTCCTTAAGAGTCATATTTCACTTCGAAATACAAATTAGGGGCAAATTTGCCCCAAAAAAGTGTGAAAATGGTATTTGCAATTTATTTTCCTTAAGAGTCATATTTTGCATCCAAATACAAATTAGGGGCGAATTTGCCACTCAAAAAGTGTGAATATCGTATTTGCAATTTATTTTTTTAAGAGTCATATTTCACATCCAAATACAAATTAGGGGCGAATTTGCCACTCAAAAAGTGTGAATATCGTATTTGCAACTTATTTTCATTAAGAGTCATATTTCACTTCGCAATACAAATTAGGGGCAAATTTGCCACTTAAAAAGTGTGAATATCGTATTTGCAATTTATTTTCCTTAAGAGTCATATTTCACATCCAAATACAAATTAGGGGCGAATTTGCCACTCAAAAAGTGTGAATATCGTATTTGCAACTTATTTTCATTTCACATCCAAACACAAATTAGAGGCAAATTTGCCACTCAAAAAGTTTAAATATCGTATTTGCAATTTATTTTCCTTAAGAGTCATATTTCACATCCAAATACAAATTAGGGGCGAATTTGCCACTCAAAAAGTGTGAATATCGTATTTGCAATTTATTCTCTTTAAGAGTCATATTTCACATCCAAATACAAATTAGGGGCAAATTTGCAACTCAAAAAGTGTAAATATCGTATTTGCAACTTATTTTCATTAAGAATCATATTTCAGTTCGCAATACAAATTAGGTGCAAATTTACCACTCAAAAAGTGTGAATATCGTATTTTCAATTTATTTTCCTTAATAGTCATATTTCACTTCGAAATACAAATTAGGGGCAAATTTGCCACTCAAAAAATGTGAATATCGTATTTGCAATTTATTTTCCTTAAATGTCAAATTTCACATCCAAATACAAATTAGGGGCGAATTTGCCACTCAAAAAGTGTGAATATCGTATTTGCAATTTATTTTCCTTAAGAGTCATATTTCACATCCAAAAATAAATTAGGGGCGAATTTGCCACTCAAAAAGTGTGAAAATGGTATTTGCAATTTATTTTCCTTAAGAGTCATATTTCACATCCAAATACAAATTAGGGGCGGATTTGCCACTCAAAAAGTGTGAATATCGTATTTGCAAAATATTTTCCTTAAGAGTCATATTTCACTTCGAAATACAAATTAGGGGCGAATTTGCCACTCAAAAAGTGTGAATATCGTATTTGCAATTTATTTTCCTTAAGAGTCATATTTCACTTCGAAATATACAAATTAGGGGCAAATTTGCCACTCAAAAAGTGTGAAAATGGTATTTGCAATTTATTTTCTTTAAGAGTCATATTTCACATCCAAAAATAAATTAGGGGCGAATTTGCCACTCAGAAAGTGTGACTATCGTATTTGCAATTTATTTTTTTTAAGAGTCATATTTCACATGCAAATACAAATTAGAGGCAAATTTGCCACTCAAAAAGTGTGAAAATTGTATTTGCAATTTATTTTCCTTAAGAGTCATATTTTACATCCAAATACAAAGTAGGGGCGGATTTGCTAATCAAAAAGTGTGAATATCGTATTTGCAAAATATTTTCCTTAAGAGTCATATTTCACTACGAAATACAAATTAGGGCAAATTTGCCACTCAAAAAGTGTGAATATCGTATTTGCAATTTATTTTCCTTAAGAGTCATATTTCACATCCAAATACAAATTAGGGGCGAATTTGCCACTCAAAAAGTGTGAATATCGTATTTGCAATTTATTTTCTTTAAGAGTCATATTTCACATACAAATAAAAATTTGGGGCAAATTTGCCACTCAAAAAGTGTGAATATCGTATTTTCAATTTATTTTCCTTACGAGTCATATTTCACTTCGAAATACAAATTAGGGGCAAATTTGCCACTCAAAAAATGTGAATATCGTATTTGCAATTTATTTTCCTTAAAAGTCAAATTTCACATCCAAATACAAATTAGGGGCGAATTTGCCACTCAAAAAGTGTGAATATCGTATTTGCAATTTATTCTCTTTAAGTGTCATATTTCACATCCAAATACAAATTAGGGGCAAATTTGCAACTCAAAAAGAGTAAATATCGTATTTGCAACTTATTTTCATTAAGAATCATATTTCAGTTCGCAATACAAATTAGGTGCAAATTTACCACTCAAAAAGTGTGAATATCGTATTTGCAATTTATTTTCCTTAAGAGTCATATTTTACTTCGAAATACAAATTAGGGGCAAATTTGCCACTCAAAAAATGTGAATATCGTATTTGCAATTTATTTTCCTTAAGAGTCATATTTTACATCCAAATACAAAGTAGGGGCGGATTTGCTACTCAAAAAGTGTGAATATCGTATATGCAAAATATTTTCCTTAAGAGTCATATTTCACTACGAAATACAAATTAGGGCAAATTTGCCACTCAAAAAGTGTGAATATCGTATTTGCAATTTATTTTCCTTAAGAGTCATATTTCACATCCAAATACAAATTAGGGGCGAATTTGCCACTCAAAAAGTGTGAATATCGTATTTCCAATTTATTTTCTTTAAGAGTCATATTTCACATACAAATAAAAATTAGGGGCAAATTTGCCACTCAAAAAGTGTGAATATTGTATTTTCTATTTATTTTCCTTACGAGTCATATTTCACTTCGAAATACAAATTAGGGGCAAATTTGCCACTCAAAAAATGTGAATATCGTATTTGCAATTTATTTTCCTTAAAAGTCAAATTTCACATCCAAATACAAATTAGGGGCGAATTTGCCACTCAAAAAGTGTGAATATCGTATTTGCAATTTATTCTCTTTAAGAGTCATATTTCACATCCAAATACAAATTAGAGGCAAATTTGCAACTCAAAAAGAGTAAATATCGTATTTGCAACTTATTTTCATTAAGAATCATATTTCAGTTCGCAATACAAATTAGGTGCAAATTTACCACTCAAAAAGTGTGAATATCGTATTTGCAATTTATTTTCCTTAAGAGTCATATTTTACTTCGAAATACAAATAAGGGGCAAATTTGCCACTCAAAAAATGTGAATATCGTATTTGCAATTTATTTTCCTTAAGTGTCATATTTCACATCCAAATACAAATTAGGGGCGAATTTGATACTCAAAAAGTGTGAATATCGTATTTGCAAATTATTTTCCTTAAGTGTCATATTTCACTTTGAAATACAAATTAGGGGCAAATTTGCCACTTAAAAAGTGTGAAAATGGTATTTACAATTTATTTTCCTTAAATGTCATATTTCACATCCAAATACAAATTAGGGGCGAATTTGTCTCTCAAAAAGTGTGAATATCGTATTTGCAATTTATTTTCTTTAAGAGTCATATTTCACCTCCAAATAAAAATTAGGGGCAAATTTGCCATTCAAAAAGTGTGAATATCGTATTTTCAATTTATTTTTCTTACGAGTCATATTTCACTTCGAAATACAAATTAGGGGCAAATTTGCCACTCTAAAAATGTGAATATCGTATTTGCAATTTATTTTCCTTAAAAGTCAAATTTCACATCCAAATACAAATTAGGGGCGAATTTGCCACTCAAAAAGTGTGAATATCGTATTTGCAACTTATTTTCCTTAAGAGTCATATTTCACTTCGAAATACAAATTAGGGGCAAATTTGCCACTCAAAAAGTGTGAAAATTGTATTTGCAATTTGTTATCCTTAAGAGTCATATTTCACATCCAAAAATAAATTAGGGGCGAATTTGCCACTCAGAAAGTGTGAATATCATATTTGCAATTTATTTTCCTTAAGAGTCATATTTCACATCCAAATACAAATTAGGGGCAAATTTACAACTCAAAAAGTGTGAATATCGTATTTGCAATTTATTTTCTTTAAGAGTCATATTTCACATCGAAATACAAATTAGGGGCAAATTTGCCACTCAAAAAGTGTGAAAATGGTATTTACAATTTATTTTCCTTAAGAGTCATATTTCACATCCAAATACAAATTAGGGACGAATTTATCTCTCAAAAAGTGTGAATATCGTATTTGCAATTTATTTTCTTTAAGAGTCATATTTCACCTCCAAATAAAAATTAGGGACGAATTTGCCACTCAAAAAGTGTGAATATCGTATTTTCAATTTATTTTTCTTACGAGTCATATTTCACTTCGAAATACAAATTAGGGGAAAATTTGCCACTCTAAAAATGTGAATATCGTATTTGCAATTTATTTTCCTTAAAAGTCAAATTTCACATCCAAATACAAATTAGGGGCGAATTTGCCACTCAAAAAGTGTGAAAATGGTATTTGCAATTTGTTTTCCTTAAGAGTCATATTTCACATCCAAAAATAAATTAGGGGCGAATTTGCCACTCAGAAAGTGTGAATATCGTATTTGCAATTTATTTTCCTTAAGAGTCATATTTTACATCCAAATACAAAGTAGGGGCGGATTTGCTAATCAAAAAGTGTGAATATCGTATTTGCAAAATATTTTCCTTAAGAGTCATATTTCACTACGAAATACAAATTAGGGCAAATTTGCCACTCAAAAAGTGTGAATATCGTATTTGCAATTTATTTTCCTTAAGAGTCATATTTCACATCCAAATACAAATTAGGGGCGAATTTGCCACTCAAAAAGTGTGAATATCGTATTTGCAATTTATTTTCTTTAAGAGTCATATTTCACATACAAATAAAAATTTGGGGCAAATTTGCCACTCAAAAAGTGTGAATATCGTATTTTCAATTTATTTTCCTTACGAGTCATATTTCACTTCGAAATACAAATTAGGGGCAAATTTGCCACTCAAAAAATGTGAATATCGTATTTGCAATTTATTTTCCTTAAAAGTCAAATTTCACATCCAAATACAAATTAGGGGCGAATTTGCCACTCAAAAAGTGTGAATATCGTATTTGCAATTTATTCTCTTTAAGTGTCATATTTCACATCCAAATACAAATTAGGGGCAAATTTGCAACTCAAAAAGAGTAAATATCGTATTTGCAACTTATTTTCATTAAGAATCATATTTCAGTTCGCAATACAAATTAGGTGCAAATTTACCACTCAAAAAGTGTGAATATCGTATTTGCAATTTATTTTCCTTAAGAGTCATATTTTACTTCGAAATACAAATTAAGGGCAAATTTGCCACTCAAAAAATGTGAATATCGTATTTGCAATTTATTTTCCTTAAGAGTCATATTTTACATCCAAATACAAAGTAGGGGCGGATTTGCTACTCAAAAAGTGTGAATATCGTATATGCAAAATATTTTCCTTAAGAGTCATATTTCACGTCCAAATACAAATTAGGGGCGAATTTGCCACTCAAAAAGTGTGAATATCGTATTTGCAACTTATATTCATTTCACATCCAAATACAAATTAGAGGCAAATTTGCCACTCAAAAAGTTTAAATATCGTATTTGCAATTTATTTTCCTTAAGAGTTATATTTCACATCCAAATACAAATTAGGGGCGAATTTACCACTTAAAAAGTGTGAATATCATATTTGCAATTTATTCTCTTTAAGATTCATAATTCACATCCAAATACAAATTAGGGGCAAATTTGCAACTCAACAAGTGTGCATATCGTATTTGCAACTTATTTTCATTAAGAATCTTATTTCACTTCGCAATACAAATTAGGTGCAAATTTACCACTCGAAAAGTGTAAATATCGTATTTGCAATTTATTTTCCTTAAGAGTCATATTTTACTTCGAAATACAAATTAGGGGCAAATTTGCTACTCAAAAAATGTGAATATCGTATTTGCAATTTATTTTCCTTAAGTGTCATATTTCACATTCAAAAACAAATTAGGGGCGAATTTGCTACTCAAAAAGTGTTAATATCGTATTTGCAAATTATTTTCCTTAAGTGTCATATTTCATTTCGAAATACAAATTAGGGGCAAATTTGCCACTCAAAAAGTGTGAAAATGGTATTTACAATTTATTTTCCTTAAGAGTCATATTTCACATCCAAATACAAATTAGGGCGAATTTGCCACTCAAAAAGTGTGAATATCGTATTTGCAATTTATTTTCTGTAAGAGTCATATTTCACCTCCAAATACAAATTAGGGGCAAATTTGCCACTCAAAAAGTGTGAATATAGTATTTGCAACTTATTTTCCTTACGAGTCATATTTCACTTCGAAATACAAATTAGGGGCAAATTTGCCACTCAAAAAATGTGAATATCGTATTTGAAATTTATTTTCCTTAAAAGTCAAATTTCACATCCAAATACAAATTCGGGGCGAATTTGCCACTCAAAAAGTATGAATATCGTATTTGCAACTTATTTTCCATAAGAGTCATATTTCACTTCGAAATACAAATTAGGGGCAAATTTGCCACTCAAAAAGTGTGAAAATGGTATTTGCAATTTATTTTCCTTAAGAGTCATATTTCACATCCAAAAATAAGTTAGGGGCGAATTTGCCACTCAGAAAGTGTGAATATCGTATTTGCAATTTATTTTCTTTAAGAGTCATATTTCACATCCAAATACAAATTAGGGGCAAATTTGCCACTCAAAAAGTGTGAAAATGGTATTTGCAATTTATTTTACTTAAGAGTCATATTTCACATCTAAATACAAATTAGGGGCGGATTTACTACTCAAAAAGTGTGAATATCGTATTTGCAAAATATGTTCCTTAAGAGTCATATTTCACTTCGAAATACAAATTATGGGCAAATTTGCCACTCAAAAAGTGTGAATATCGTATTTGCAATTTATTTTCCTTAAGAGTCATATTTCACATCCAAATACAAATTAGGGGCGAATTTGCCACTTAAAAAGTGTGAATATCGTATTTGCAACTTATTTTCATTTCACATCCAAATACAAATTTGAGGCAAATTTGCCACTCAAAAAGTTTAAATATCGTATTTGCAATTTATTTTCCTTAAGAGTCATATTTCACATCCAAATACAAATTAGGTGCGAATTTGCCACTCAAAAAGTGTGAATATCGTATTTGCAATTTATTCTCTTTAAGAGTAATATTTCACATCCAAATAAAAATTAGGGGCAAATTTGCAACTCAAAAAGTGTGAATATCGTATTTGCAACTTATTTTCATTAAGAATCATATTTCACTTAGCAATACAAATTAGGTGCAAATTTACCACTCAAAAAGTGTGAATATCGTATTTGCAAATTATTTTCCTTAAGTGTCATATTTCACTTCGAAATACAAATTAGGGGCAAATTTGCCACTAAAAAAGTGTGAAAATGGTATTTACAATTTATTTTCCTTAAGAGTCATATTTCACATCCAAATACAAATTTGGGGCGAATTTGCCACTCAAAAAGTGTGAATATCGTATTTGCAATTTATTTTCTTTAAGAGTAATATTTCACCTCCAAATACAACTTAGGGGCAAATTTGCCACTCAAAAAGTGTGAATATCGTATTTTCAACTTATTTTCATTAAGAATCATATTTCACTTCGCAATACAAATTAGGTGCAAATTTACCACTCAAAAAGTGTGATTATCGTATTTGCAATTTTCTTTCCTTAAATGTCATATTTCACATCCAAATACAAATTAGGGGCGAATTTACTACTCAAAAAGTGTGAATATCGTATTTGCAAATTATTTTCCTTAAGAGTCATATTTCACTTCGAAATACAAATTAGGGGCAAATTTGCCCTCAAAAAGTGTGAAAATGATATTTGCAATTTATTTTCCTTAAGAGTCATATTTCACATCCAAATACAAATTAGGGGCGAATTTGCCACTCAAAAAGTGTGAATATCGTATTTGCAATTTATTTTCTTTAAGAGTCATATTTCACATCCAAATACAAATTAGGGGCGAATTTGCCACTCAAAAAGTGTGAATATCGTAGTTGCAATTTCTTTTTCTTTTGAGTCATATTTCACATCCAAATACAAATTAGGGGCGAATTTGCCACTCAAAAAGTGTGAATATCGTATTTGCAACTTATTTTCATTAAGAGTCATATTTCACTTCGCAATACAAATTAGGGGCAAATTTACCACTCAAAAATTGTGAATATCGTATTTGCAATTTATTTTCCTTAAGAGTCATATTTCACTTCGAAATACAAATTAGAGGCAAATTTGCCTCTCAAAAAATGTGAATATCGTATTTGCAATTTATTTTCCTTAAGAGTCATATTTCACATCCAAATACAAATTAGGGGCGAATTTGCCAATCAAAAAATGTGAATATCGTATTTGCAACTTATTTTCCTTAAGAGTAATATTTCACTTCGAAATACAAATTAGGGGCAAATTTGCCACTCAAAAAGTGTGAAAATGGTATTTGCAATTTATTTTCCTTAAGAGTCATATTTCACATCCAAATTCAAATTAGGGGCGAATTTGCCACTCAGAAAGTGTGAATATCGTATTTGCAATTTATTTTCTTTAAGAGTCATATTTCACCTCCAAATACAAATTAGGGGCAAATTTGTCACTCAAAAAATGTGAATATCGTATTTGCAATTTCTTTTTCTTAAGAATCATATTTCACATCCAAATACAAATTAGGGGCGAATTTGCCACTCAAAAAGTGTGAATATCGTATTTGAAACTTATTTTCATTAAGTGTCATATTTCACCTCGCAATACAAATTAGGGGCAAATTTACCACTCAAAAAGTGTGAATATCGTATTTTCAATTTATTTTCCTTAAGAGTCATATTTCACATCCAAATTCAAATTAGGGGCAAATTTGCCACTCAAAAAGTGTGAATATCGTATTTGCAATTTATTTTCCTTACGACTCAAATTTCACTTCGAAATACAAATTAGGGGCAAATTAGCCACTCAAAAAATGTGAATATCGTATTTGCAATTTATTTTCCTTAAAAGTCAAATTTCACATCCAAATACAAATTAGGGGAGAATTTGCCACTCAAAAAGTGTGAATATCGTATTTGCAACTTATTTTCCTTAAGAGACATATTTCACTTCGAAATACAAATTAGGGGCAAATTTGCCACTCAAAAAGTGTGAAAATGGTATTTGCAATTTATTTTCCTTAAGAGTCATATTTCACATCCAAAAATAAATTAGGGGCGAATTTGCCACTCAGAAAGTGTGAAAATGGTATTTGCAATTTATTTTCTTTAAGAGTCATATTTCACATCCAAATACAAATTAGGGGCAAATTTGCGACTCAAAAAGTGTGAAAATGGTATTTGCAATTTGTTTTCCTTAGAGTCATATTTCACATCCAAATACAAATTAGGGGCGGATTTGCTACTCAAAAAGTGTGAATATCGTATTTGCAAAATATTTTCCTTAAGAGTCATATTTGACTTCGAAATACAAATTAGGGGCAAATTTGCCACTCAAAAAGTGTGAATATCGTATTTGCAATTTATTTTCCTTAAGAGTCATATTTCACATCCAAATACAAATTAGGGGCGAATTTGCCACTCAAAAAGTGTGAATATCGTATTTGCAACTTATTTTCATTTCACATCCAAATACAAATTTGAGGGAAATTTGCCACTCAAAAAGTTTAAATATCGTATTTGCAATTTATTTTCCTTAAGAGTCATATTTCACATCCAAATACAATTAGGGGCGAATTTGCCACTCAAAAAGTGTGAATATCATATTTGCAATTTATTCTCTTTAAGATTCATATTTCACATCCAAATACAAATTAGGGGCAAATTTGCAACTCAAAAAGTGTGAATATCGTATTTGCAACTTATTTTCATTAAGAATCATATTTCACTTCGCAATACAAATTAGGTGCAAATTTACCACTCAAAAAGTGTGAATATCGTATTTGCAATTTATTTTCCTTAAGAGTCATATTTTACTTCGAAATACAAATTCGGGGTAAATTTGCCACTCAAAAAATGTGAATATCGTATTTGCAATTTATTTTCCTTAAGTGTCATATTTCACATTCAAATACAAATTAGGGGCGAATTTGCTACTCAAAAAGTGTGAATATCGTATTTGCAAATTATTTCCCTTAAGTGTCATATTTCACTTCGAAATACAAATAAGGGCAAATTTGCCACTCAAAAAGTGTGAAAATGGTATTTACAATTTATTTTCCTTAAGAGTCATATTTCACATACAAATACAAATTAGGGGCGAATTTGCCACTCAAAAAGTGTGAATATCGTATTTGTAATTTATTTTCTGTAAGAGTCATATTTCACTTTCAAATACAAATTAGGGGCAAATTTGCCACTCAAAAAGTGTGAATATCGTATTTGCAACTTATTTTCATTAAGAATCATATTTCACTTCGCAATACAAATTAGGTGCAAATTTACCACTCAAAAAGTGTGAATATCGTATTTGCAATTTATTTTCCTTAAGAGTAATATTTTACTTCGAAATACAAATTAGGGGCAAATTTGCCACTCAAAAAATGTGAATATTGTATTTGCAATTTATTTTCCTTAAATGTCATATTTCACATCCAAATACAAATTAGGGGCGAATTTGCTACTCAAAAAGTGTGAATATCGTATTTGCAAATTATTTTCCTTAAGAGTCATATTTCACTTCGAAATACAAATTAGGGGCAAATTTGCCCTCAAAAAGTGTGAAAATGTTATTTGCAATTTATTTTCCTTAAGAGTCATATTTCACATCAAAAAACAAATTAGGGGCGAATTTGCCACTCAAAAAGTGTGAATATCGTATTCGCAATTTATTTTCTTTATGAGTCATATTTCACCTCCAAATACAAATTAGGGGCAAATTTGCAACTCAAAAAGTGTGAATATCGTATTTGCAATTTCTTTTTCTTAAGAGTCATATTTCACATCCAAATATAAATTACGGGCGAATTTGCTACTCAAAAAGTGTGAATATCGTATTTGCAACTTATTTTCATTAAGAGTCATATTTCACTTCGCAATACAAATTAGGGGCAAATTTACCACTCAAAAAGTGTGAATATCGTATTTGCAATTTATTTTCCTTAAGAGTCATATTTCACTTCGAAATACAAATTAGAGGCAAATTTGCCACTCAAAAAATGTGAATATCTTATTTGCAATTTATTTTCCTTAAGAGTCATATTTCATATCCAAATACAAATTAGGGGCGAATTTGCCACTCAAAAAGTGTGAATATCGTATTTGCAACTTATTTTCCTTAAGAGTCATATTTCACTTCGAAATACAAATTAGGTGCAAATTTACCACTCAAAAAGTGTGATTATCGTATTTGCAATTTTCTATCCTTAAATGTCATATTTCACATCTAAATACAAATTAGGGGCGAATTTACTACTCAAAAAGTGTGAATATCGTATTTGCAAATTATTTTCCTTAAGAGTCATATTTCACTTCGAAATACAAATTAGGGGCAAATTTGCCCTCAAAAAGTGTGAAAATGATATTTGCAATTTATTTTCCTTAAGAGTCATATTTCACATCCAAATACAAATTAGGGGCGAATTTGCCACTCAAAAAGTGTGAATATCGTATTTGCAATTTATTTTCTTTAAGAGTCATATTTCACATCCAAATACAAATTAGGGGCGAATTTGCCACTCAAAAAGTGTGAATATCGTAGTTGCAATTTCTTTTTCTTTTGAGTCATATTTCACATCCAAATACAAATTAGGGGCGAATTTGCCACTCAAAAAGTGTGAATATCGTATTTGCAACTTATTTTCATTAAGAGTCATATTTCACTTCGCAATACAAATTAGGGGCAAATTTACCACTCAAAAAGTGTGAATATCGTATTTGCAATTTATTTTCCTTAAGAGTCATATTTCACTTCGAAATACAAATTAGAGGCAAATTTGCCTCTCAAAAAATGTGAATATCGTATTTGCAATTTATTTTCCTTAAGAGTCATATTTCACATCCAAATACAAATTAGGGGCGAATTTGCCAATCAAAAAATGTGAATATCGTATTTGCAACTTATTTTCCTTAAGAGTAATATTTCACTTCGAAATACAAATTAGGGGCAAATTTGCCACTCAAAAAGTGTGAAAATGGTATTTGCAATTTATTTTCCTTAAGAGTCATATTTCACATCCAAATTCAAATTAGGGGCGAATTTGCCACTCAGAAAGTGTGAATATCGTATTTGCAATTTATTTTCTTTAAGAGTCATATTTCACCTCCAAATACAAATTAGGGGCAAATTTGTCACTCAAAAAATGTGAATATCGTATTTGCAATTTCTTTTTCTTAAGAATCATATTTCACATCCAAATACAAATTAGGGGCGAATTTGCCACTCAAAAAGTGTGAATATCGTATTTGAAACTTATTTTCATTAAGTGTCATATTTCACCTCGCAATACAAATTAGGGGCAAATTTACCACTCAAAAAGTGTGAATATCGTATTTGCAATTTATTTTCCTTAAGAGTCATATTTCACATCCAAATTCAAATTAGGGGCAAATTTGCCACTCAAAAAGTGTGAATATCGTATTTGCAATTTATTTTCCTTACGACTCAAATTTCACTTCGAAATACAAATTAGGGGCAAATTTGCCACTCAAAAAATGTGATTATCGTATTTGCAATTTATTTTCCTTAAAAGTCAAATTTCACATCCAAATACAAATTAGGGGAGAATTTGCCACTCAAAAAGTGTGAATATCGTATTTGCAACTTATTTTCCTTAAGAGTCATATTTCACTTCGAAATACAAATTAGGGGCAAATTTGCCACTCAAAAAGTGTGAAAATGTTATTTGCAAATTATTTTCCTTAAGAGTCATATTTCACATCAAAAAACAAATTAGGGGCGAATTTGCCACTCAAAAAGTGTGAATATCGTAATTGCAATTTATTTTCTTTATGAGTCATATTTCACCTCCAAATACAAATTAGGGGCAAATTTGCAACTCAAAAAGTGTGAATATCGTATTTGCAATTTCTTTTTCTTAAGAGTCATATTTCACATCCAAATATAAATTACGGGCGAATTTGCTACTCAAAAAGTGTGAATATCGTATTTGCAACTTATTTTCATTAAGAGTCATATTTCACTTCGCAATACAAATTAGGGGCAAATTTACCACTCAAAAAGTGTGAATATCGTATTTGCAATTTATTTTCCTTAAGAGTCATATTTCACTTCGAAATACAAATTAGAGGCAAATTTGCCACTCAAAAAATGTGAATATCTTATTTGCAATTTATTTTCCTTAAGAGTCATATTTCATATCCAAATACAAATTAGGGGCGAATTTGCCACTCAAAAAGTGTGAATATCGTATTTGCAACTTATTTTCCTTAAGAGTCATATTTCACTTCGAAATACAAATTAGGTGCAAATTTACCACTCAAAAAGTGTGATTATCGTATTTGCAATTTTCTATCCTTAAATGTCATATTTCACATCCAAATACAAATTAGGGGCGAATTTACTACTCAAAAAGTGTGAATATCGTATTTGCAAATTTTTTTCCTTAAGAGTCATATTTCACTTCGAAATACAAATTAGGGGCAAATTTGCCCTCAAAAAGTGTGAAAATGATATTTGCAATTTATTTTCCTTAAGAGTCATATTTCACATCCAAATACAAATTAGGGGCGAATTTGCCACTCAAAAAGTGTGAATATCGTATTTGCAATTTATTTTCTTTAAGAGTCATATTTCACATCCAAATACAAATTAGGGGCGAATTTGCCACTCAAAAAGTGTGAATATCGTAGTTGCAATTTCTTTTTCTTTTGAGTCATATTTCACATCCAAATACAAATTAGGGGCGAATTTGCCACTCAAAAAGTGTGAATATCGTATTTGCAACTTATTTTCATTAAGAGTCATATTTCACTTCGCAATACAAATTAGGGGCAAATTTACCACTCAAAAAGTGTGAATATCGTATTTGCAATTTATTTTCCTTAAGAGTCATATTTCACTTCGAAATACAAATTAGAGGCAAATTTGCCTCTCAAAAAATGTGAATATCGTATTTGCAATTTATTTTCCTTAAGAGTCATATTTCACATCCAAATACAAATTAGGGGCGAATTTGCCAATCAAAAAATGTGAATATCGTATTTGCAACTTATTTTCCTTAAGAGTAATATTTCACTTCGAAATACAAATTAGGGGCAAATTTGCCACTCAAAAAGTGTGAAAATGGTATTTGCAATTTATTTTCCTTAAGAGTCATATTTCACATCCAAATTCAAATTAGGGGCGAATTTGCCACTCAGAAAGTGTGAATATCGTATTTGCAATTTATTTTCTTTAAGAGTCATATTTCACCTCCAAATACAAATTAGGGGCAAATTTGTCACTCAAAAAATGTGAATATCGTATTTGCAATTTCTTTTTCTTAAGAATCATATTTCACATCCAAATACAAATTAGGGGCGAATTTGCCACTCAAAAAGTGTGAATATCGTATTTGAAACTTATTTTCATTAAGTGTCATATTTCACCTCGCAATACAAATTAGGGGCAAATTTACCACTCAAAAAGTGTGAATATCGTATTTGCAATTTAGTTTCCTTAAGAGTCATATTTCACATCCAAATTCAAATTAGGGGCAAATTTGCCACTCAAAAAGTGTGAATATCGTATTTGCAATTTATTTTCCTTACGACTCAAATTTCACTTCGAAATACAAATTAGGGGCAAATTTGCCACTCAAAAAATGTGAATATCGTATTTGCAATTTATTTTCCTTAAAAGTCAAATTTCACATCCAAATACAAATTAGGGGAGAATTTGCCACTCAAAAAGTGTGAATATCGTATTTGCAACTTATTTTCCTTAAGAGTCATATTTCACTTCGAAATACAAATTAGGGGCAAATTTGCCACTCAAAAAGTGTGAAAATGGTATTTGCAATTTATTTTCCTTAAGAGTCATATTTCACATCCAAAAATAAATTAGGGGCGAATTTGCCACTCAGAAAGTGTGAAAATGGTATTTGCAATTTATTTTCTTTAAGAGTCATATTTCACATCCAAATACAAATTATGGGCAAATTTGCGACTCAAAAAGTGTGAAAATGGTATTTGCAATTTGTTTTCCTTAGAGTCATATTTCACATCCAAATACAAATTAGGGGCGGATTTGCTACTCAAAAAGTGTGAATATCGTATTTGCAAAATATTTTCCTTAAGAGTCATATTTGACTTCGAAATACAAATTAGGGGCAAATTTGCCACTCAAAAAGTGTGAATATCGTATTTGCAATTTATTTTCCTTAAGAGTCATATTTCACATCCAAATACAAATTAGGGGCGAATTTGCCACTCAAAAAGTGTGAATATCGTATTTGCAACTTATTTTCATTTCACATCCAAATACAAATTTGAGGCAAATTTGCCACTCAAAAAGTTTAAATATCGTATTTGCAATTTATTTTCCTTAAGAGTCATATTTCACATCCAAATACAATTAGGGGCGAATTTGCCACTCAAAAAGTGTGAATATCATATTTGCAATTTATTCTCTTTAAGATTCATATTTCACATCCAAATACAAATTAGGGGCAAATTTGCAACTCAAAAAGTGTGAATATCGTATTTGCAACTTATTTTCATTAAGAATCATATTTCACTTCGCAATACAAATTAGGTGCAAATTTACCACTCAAAAAGTGTGAATATCGTATTTGCAATTTATTTTCCTTAAGAGTCATATTTTACTTCGAAATACAAATTCGGGGTAAATTTGCCACTCAAAAAATGTGAATATCGTATTTGCAATTTATTTTCCTTAAGTGTCATATTTCACATTCAAATACAAATTAGGGGCGAATTTGCTACTCAAAAAGTGTGAATATCGTATTTGCAAATTATTTCCCTTAAGTGTCATATTTCACTTCGAAATACAAATTAGGGCAAATTTGCCACTCAAAAAGTGTGAAAATGGTATTTACAATTTATTTTCCTTAAGAGTCATATTTCACATCCAAATACAAATTAGGGGCGAATTTGCCACTCAAAAAGTGTGAATATCGTATTTGTAATTTATTTTCTGTAAGAGTCATATTTCACTTTCAAATACAAATTAGGGGCAAATTTGCCACTCAAAAAGTGTGAATATCGTATTTGCAACTTATTTTCATTAAGAATCATATTTCACTTCGCAATACAAATTAGGTGCAAATTTACCACTCAAAAAGTGTGAATATCGTATTTGCAATTTATTTTCCTTAAGAGTAATATTTTACTTCGAAATACAAATTAGGGGCAAATTTGCCACTCAAAAAATGTGAATATTGTATTTGCAATTTATTTTCCTTAAATGTCATATTTCACATCCAAATACAAATTAGGGGCGAATTTGCTACTCAAAAAGTGTGAATATCGTATTTGCAAATTATTTTCCTTAAGAGTCATATTTCACTTCGAAATACAAATTAGGGGCAAATTTGCCCTCAAAAAGTGTGAAAATGTTATTTGCAATTTATTTTCCTTAAGAGTCATATTTCACATCAAAAAACAAATTAGGGGCGAATTTGCCACTCAAAAAGTGTGAATATCGTATTTGCAATTTATTTTCTTTATGAGTCATATTTCACCTCCAAATACAAATTAGGGGCAAATTTGCAACTCAAAAAGTGTGAATATCGTATTTGCAATTTCTTTTTCTTAAGAGTCATATTTCACATCCAAATATAAATTACGGGCGAATTTGCTACTCAAAAAGTGTGAATATCGTATTTTCAACTTATTTTCATTAAGAGTCATATTTCACTTCGCAATACAAATTAGGGGCAAATTTACCACTCAAAAAGTGTGAATATCGTATTTGCAATTTATTTTCCTTAAGAGTCATATTTCACTTCGAAATACAAATTAGAGGCAAATTTGCCACTCAAAAAATGTGAATATCTTATTTGCAATTTATTTTCCTTAAGAGTCATATTTCATATCCAAATACAAATTAGGGGCGAATTTGCCACTCAAAAAGTGTGAATATCGTATTTGCAACTTATTTTCCTTAAGAGTCATATTTCACTTCGAAATACAAATTAGGGCAAATTTGCCACTCAAAAAGTGTGAAAATGGTATTCGCAATTTATTTTCCTTAAGAGTCATTTTTCACATCCAAATTGAAATTAGGGGCGAATTTGCCACTCAGAAAGTGTGAATATCGTATTTGCAATTTATTTTCTTTAAGAGTAATATTTCACATCCAAATACAAATTAGGGGCAAATTTACCACTCAAAAATTGTAAATATCGTATTTGCAATTTATTTTCTTTAAGAGTCATATTTCACATCCAAATACAAATTAGGGGCAAATTTACCACTCAAAAAGTGTGAATATCGTATTTGCAATTTATTTTCCTTACGAGTCATATTTCACTTCGAAATACAAATTAGTGGCAAATTTGCCACTAAAAAAATGTGAATATCGTATTTGCAATTTATTTTCCTTAAAAGTCAAATTTCACATTCAAATACAAATTAGGGGCGAATTTGCCACTCAAAAAGTGTGAATATCGTATTTGCAACTTATTTTCTTTAAAAGTCATGTTTCACTTCGAAATACAAATTAGGGGCAAATTTGCCACTCAAAAAGTGTGAAAATGGTATTTGCAATTTATTTTCCTTAAGAGTCATATTTCACATCTAAAAATAAATTAGGGGCGAATTTGCCACTCAGAAATTGTGAATATCGTATTTGCAATTTATTTTCTTTAAGGGTCATATTTCACATCCAAATACAAATTAGGGGCTAATTTGCCACTCAAAAAATGTGAATATCGTATTTGCAATTTATTTTCCTTAAGAGTCATATTTCATATCCAAATACAAATTAGGGGCGAATTTGCTACTCAAAAAGTGTGAATATCGTATTTGCAAAATATTTTCTTTAAGAGTCATATTTCACTTGGAAATACAAATTAGGGGCAAATTTGCCACTCAAAAAGTGTGAATATCGTATTTGCAATTTATTTTCCTTAAGAGTCATATTTCACATCCAAATACAAATTAGGGGCGAATTTGCCACTCAAAAAGTGTGAATATCGTATTTGCAACTTATTTTCATTTCACATCCAAATAGAAATTAGAGGCAAATTTGCCACTCAAAAAGTTTAAATATCGTATTTGCAATTTATTTTCCTGAAGAGTCATATTTCACATCCAAATACAAATTAGGGGCGAATTTGCTACTCAAAAAGTGTGAATATCGTATTTGCAACTTATTTTCCTTAAGAGTCATATTTCACTTCGAAATACAAATTAGGGGCAAATTTGCCACTCAAAAAGTGTGAAAATGGTATTTGCAATTTATTTTCCTTAAGAGTCATATTTCACATCCAAATTGAAATTAGGGGCGAATTTGCCACTCAGAAAGTGTGAATATCGTATTTGCAACTTATTTTCCTTAAGAGTCATATTTCACATCCAAATACAAATTAGGGGCAAATTTGCCACTCAAAAAGTGTGAATATCGTATTTGCTATTTATTTTCCTTACGAGTCATATTTCACTTCGAAATACAAATTAGTGGCAAATTTGCCACTCAAAAAGTGTGAAAATGGTGTTTGCAATTTATTTTCCTTAAGAGTCATATTTCACATCTAAAAATAAATTAGGGGCGAATTTGCCACTCAGAAATTGTGAATATCGTATTTGCAATTTATTTTCTTTAAGAGTCATATTTCACATCCAAATACAAATTAGGGGCTAATTTGCCACTCAAAAAATGTGAATATCGTATTTGCAATTTATTTTCCTTAAGAGTCATATTTCATATCCAAATACAAATTAGGGGCGAATTTGCTACTCAAAAAGTGTGAATATCGTATTTGCAAAATATTTTCTTTAAGAGTCATATTTCACTTCGAAATACAAATTAGGGGCAAATTTGCCACTCAAAAAGTGTGAATATCGTATTTGCAATTTATTTTCCTTAAGAGTCATATTTCACATCCAAATACAAATTAGGGGCGAATTTGCCACTTAAAAAGTGTGAATATCGTATTTGCAACTTATTTTCATTTCACATCCAAATAAAAATTAGAGGCAAATTTGCCACTCAAAAAGTTTAAATATCGTATTTGCAATTTATTTTCCTGAAGAGTCATACTTCACATCCAAATACAAATTAGGGGCGAATTTGCCACTCAAAAAGTGTGAATATCGTATTTGCAACTTATTTTCCTTAAGAGTCATATTTCACTTCGAAATACAAATTAGGGGCAAATTTGCCACTCAAAAAGTGTGAAAATGGTATTTGCAATTTATTTTCCTTAATAGTCATATTTCACATCCAAATTGAAATTAGGGGCGAATTTGCCACTCAGAAAGTGTGAATATCGTATTTGCAACTTATTTTCCTTAAGAGTCATATTTCACTTCGAAATACAAATTAGGGGCAAATTTGCCACTCAAAAAGTGTGAAAATGGTATTTGCAATTTATTTTCCTTAAGAGTCATATTTCACATCCAAAAATAAATTAGGGGCGAATTTGCCACTCAGAAAGTGTGAAAATGGTATTTGCAATTTATTTTCTTTAAGAGTCATATTTCACATCCAAATACAAATTAGGGGCAAATTTGCCACTCAAAAAGTGTGAAAATGGTATTTGCAATTTATTTTCCTTAAGAGTCATATTTCACATTCAAATACAAATTAGGGGCGGATTTGCTACTCAAAAAGTGTGAATATCGTATTTGCAAAATATTTTCCTTAAGAGTCATATTTCACTTCGAAATACAAATTAGGGGCAAATTTGCCACTCAAAAAGTGTGAATATCGTATTTGCAATTTATTTTCCTTAAGAGTCATATTTCACATCCAAATACAAATTAGGGGCGAATTTGCCACTCAAAAAGTGTGAATATCGTATTTGCAATTTATTTTTTTACGAGTCATATTTCACTTCGAAATACAAATTAGTGGCAAATTTGCCACTAAAAAAATGTGAATATCGTATTTGCAATTTATTTTCCTTAAAAGTCAAATTTCACATCCAAATACAAATTAGGGGCGAATTTGCCACTCAAAAAGTGTGAATATCGTATTTGCAACTTATTTTATTTAAGAGTCATGTTTCACTTCGAAATACAAATTAGGGGCAAATTTGCTACTCAAAAAGTGTGAAAATGGTATTTGCAATTTATTTTCCTTACGAGTCATATTTCACATCTAAAAATAAATTAGGGGCCAATTTGCCACTCAGAAATTGTGAATATCGTATTTGCAATTTATTTTCTTTAAGAGTCATATTTCACATCCAAATACAAATTAGGGGCAAATTTGCCACTCAAAAAGTGTGAATATCGTATTTGCAATTTATTTTCCTTAAGAGTCATATTTCACATCCAAATACAAATTAGGGGCGAATTTGCCACTCAAAAAGTGTGAATATCGTATTTGCAACTTATTTTCATTTCACATCCAAATACAAATTAGAGGCAAATTTGCCACTCAAAAAGTTTAAATATCGTATTTGCAATTTATTTTCCTGAAAGGTCATATTTCACATCCAAATACAAATTAGGGGCGAAATTGCCACTCAAAAAGTGTGAATATCGTATTTGCAACTTATTTTCCTTAAGAGTCATATTTCAATTCGAAATACAAATTAGGGGCAAATTTGCCACGCAAAAAGTGTGAAAATGGTATTTGCAATTTATTTTCCTTGAGAGTCATATTTCACATCCAAATTGAAATTAGGGGCGAATTTGCCACTCAGAAAGTGTGAATATCGTATTTGCAACTTATTTTCCTTAAGAGTCATATTTCACTTCGAAATACAAATTAGGGGCAAATTTGCCACTCAAAAAGTGTGAAAATGGTATTTGCAATTTATTTTCCTTAAGAGTCATATTTCACATCCAAAAATAAATTAGGGGCGAATTTGCCACTCAGAAAGTGTGAAAATAGTATTTGCAATTTATTTTCTTTAAGAGTCATATTTCACATCCAAATACAAATTATGGGCGAATTTGCCACTCAAAAAGTGTGAATATCATATTTGCAATTTATTCTCTTTAAGATTCATATTTCACATCCAAATACAAATTAGGGGCAAATTTGCAACTCAAAAAGTGTGAATATCGTATTTGCAACTTATTTTCATTAAGAATCATATTTCACTTCGCAATACAAATTAGGTGCAAATTTACCACTCAAAAAGTGTGAATATCGTATTTGAAAATTATTTTCCTTAAGTGTCATATTTCACTTCGAAATACAAATTAGGGGCAAATTTGCCACTCAAAAAGTGTGAATATCGTATTTGCAATTTATTTTCCTTACGACTCATATTTCACTTCGAAATACAAATTAGGGGCAAATTTGCCACTCAAAAAATGTGAATATCGTATTTGCAATTTATTTTCCTTAAAAGTCAAATTTCACATCCAAATACAAATTAGGGGCGAATTTGCCACTCAAAAAGTGTGAATATCGTATTTGCAACTTATTTTCCTTAAGAGTCATATTTCACTTCGAAATACAAATTAGGGGCAAATTTGCCACTCAAAAAGTGTGAAAATGGTATTTGCAATTTATTTTCCTTAAGAGTCATATTTCACATCCAAAAATAAATTAGTGGCGAATTTGCCACTCAGAAAGTGTGAAAATGGTATTTGCAATTTATTTTCTTTAAGAGTCATATTTCACATCCAAATACAAATTAGGGGCAAATTTGCCACTCAAAAAGTGTGAAAATGGTATTTGCAATTTGTTTTCCTTAAGAGTCATATTTCACATCCAAATACAAATTAGGGGCGGATTTGCTACTCAAAAAGTGTGAATATCGTATTTGCAAAATATTTTCCTTAAAAGTCATATTTCACTTCGAAATACAAATTAGGGGCAAATTTGCCACTCAAAAAGTGTGAATATCGTATTTGCAATTTATTTTCCTTAAGAGTCATATTTCACATCCAAATACAAATTAGGGGCGAATTTGCCACTCAAAAAGTGTGAATATCGTATTTGCAACTTATTTTCATTTCACATCCAAATACAAATTTGAGGCAAATTTGCCACTCAAAAAGTTTAAATATCGTATTTGCAATTTATTTTCCTTAAGAGTCATATTTCACATCCAAATACAATTAGGGGCGAATTTGTCACTCAAAAAGTGTGAATATCATATTTGCAATTTATTCTCTTTAAGATTCATATTTCACATCCAAATACAAATTAGGGAC
The DNA here is from genome assembly GCA_949592205.1 of Helichrysum umbraculigerum. Classification (NCBI taxonomy): domain Eukaryota; kingdom Viridiplantae; phylum Streptophyta; class Magnoliopsida; order Asterales; family Asteraceae; genus Helichrysum; species Helichrysum umbraculigerum. The sequence continues at coordinate 102,004,148 of CATIUR010000001.1, forward strand.
AAATTTGCAACTCAAAAAGTGTGAATATCGTATTTGCAACTTATTTTCATTAAGAATCATATTTCACTTCGCAATACAAATTAGGTGCAAATTTACCACTCAAAAAGTGTGAATATCGTATTTGAAATTTATTTTCCTTAAGAGTAATATTTTACTTCGAAATACAAATTAGGGGCAAATTTGCCACTCAAAAAATGTGAATATTGTATTTGCAATTTATTTTCCTTAAATGTCATATTTCACATCCAAATACAAATTAGGGGCGAATTTGCTACTCAAAAAGTGTGAATATCGTATTTGCAAATTATTTTCCTTAAGAGTCATATTTCACTTCGAAATACAAATTAGGGTCAAATTTGCCCTCAAAAAGTGTGAAAATGTTATTTGCAATTTATTTTCCTTAAGAGTCATATTTCACATCCAAAAACAAATTAGGGGCGAATTTGCCACTCAAAAAGTGTGAATATCGTATTTGCAATTTATTTTCTTTAAGAGTCATATTTCACCTCCAAATACAAATTAGGGGCAAATTTGCAACTCAAATAGTGTGAATATCGTATTTGCAATTTCTTTTTCTTAAGAGTCATATTTCACATCCAAATATAAATTAGGGGAGAATTTGCCACTCAAAAAGTGTGAATATCGTATTTGCAACTTATTTTCATAAAGAGTCATATTTCACTTCGAAATACAAATTAGGGGCAAATTTGCCACTCAAAAAGTGTGAAAATGGTATTTGCAATTTATTTTCCTTAAGAGTCATATTTCACATCCAAAAATAAATTAGTGGCGAATTTGCCACTCAGAAAGTGTGAAAATGGTATTTGCAATTTATTTTCTTTAAGAGTCATATTTCACATCCAAATACAAATTAGGGGCAAATTTGCCACTCAAAAAGTGTGAAAATGGTATTTTCAATTTGTTTTCCTTAAGAGTCGTATTTCACATCCAAATACAAATTAGGGGCGGATTTGCTACTCAAAAAGTGTGAATATCGTATTTGCAAAATATTTTCCTTAAAAGTCATATTTCACTTCGAAATACAAATTAGGGGCAAATTTGCCACTCAAAAAGTGTGAATATCGTATTTGCAATTTATTTTCCTTAAGAGTCATATTTCACATCCAAATACAAATTAGGGGCGAATTTGCCACTCAAAAAGTGTGAATATCGTATTTGCAACTTATTTTCATTTCACATCCAAATACAAATTTGAGGCAAATTTGCCACTCAAAAAGTTTAAATATCGTATTTGCAATTTATTTTCCTTAAGAGTCATATTTCACATCCAAATACAATTAGGGGCCAATTTGTCACTCAAAAAGTGTGAATATCATATTTGCAATTTATTCTCTTTAAGATTCATATTTCACATCCAAATACAAATTAGGGGCAAATTTGCAACTCAAAAAGTGTGAATATCGTATTTGCAACTTATTTTCATTAAGAATCATATTTCACTTCGCAATACAAATTAGGTGCAAATTTACCACTCAAAAAGTGTGAATATCGTATTTGCAATTTATTTTCCTTAAGAGTCATATTTTACTTCGAAATACAAATTAGGGGCAAATTTGCCACTCAAAAAATGTGAATATCGTATTTGCAATTTATTTTCCTTAAGTGTCATATTTCACATTCAAATACAAATTAGGGGCGAATTTGCTACTCAAAAAGTGTGAATATAGTATTTGCAAATTATTTTCCTTAAGTGTCATATTTCACTTCGAAATACAAATTAGGGGCAAATTTGCCACTCAAAAAGTGTGAAAATGGTATTTACAATTTATTTTCCTTAAGAGTCATATTTCACATCCAAATACAAATTAGGGGCGAATTTGCCACTCAAAAAGTGTGAATATCATATTTGCAATTTATTTTCTATAAGAGTCATATTTCACTTCCAAATACAAATTAGGGGCAAATTTGCCACTCAAAAAGTGTGAATATCGTATTTGCAACTTATTTTCATTAAGAATCATATTTCACTTCGCAATACAAATTAGGTGCAAATTTACCACTCAAAAAGTGTGAATATCGTATTTGAAATTTATTTTCCTTAAGAGTAATATTTTACTTCGAAATACAAATTAGGGGCAAATTTGCCACTCAAAAAATGTGAATATTGTATTTGCAATTTATTTTCCTTAAATGTCATATTTCACATCCAAATACAAATTAGGGGCGAATTTGCTACTCAAAAAGTGTGAATATCGTATTTGCAAATTATTTTCCTTAAGAGTCATATTTCACTTCGAAATACAAATTAGGGTCAAATTTGCCCTCAAAAAGTGTGAAAATGTTATTTGCAATTTATTTTCCTTAAGAGTCATATTTCACATCCAAAAACAAATTAGGGGCGAATTTGCCACTCAAAAAGTGTGAATATCGTATTTGCAATTTATTTTCTTTAAGAGTCATATTTCACCTCCAAATACAAATTAGGGGCAAATTTGCAACTCAAATAGTGTGAATATCGTATTTGCAATTTCTTTTTCTTAAGAGTCATATTTCACATCCAAATATAAATTACGGGCGAATTTGCTACTCAAAAAGTGTGAATATCGTATTTGCAACTTATTTTCATTAAGAGTCATATTTCACTTCGAAATACAAATTAGGGGCAAATTTGCCACTCAAAAAGTGTGAAAATGGTATTTGCAATTTATTTTCCTTAAGAGTCATATTTCACATCCAAAAATAAATTAGTGGCGAATTTGCCACTCAGAAAGTGTGAAAATGGTATTTGCAATTTATTTTCTTTAAGAGTCATATTTCACATCCAAATACAAATTAGGGGCAAATTTGCCACTCAAAAAGTGTGAAAATGGTATTTTCAATTTGTTTTCCTTAAGAGTCATATTTCACATCCAAATACAAATTAGGGGCGGATTTGCTACTCAAAAAGTGTGAATATCGTATTTGCAAAATATTTTCCTTAAAAGTCATATTTCACTTCGAAATACAAATTAGGGGCAAATTTGCCACTCAAAAAGTGTGAATATCGTATTTGCAATTTATTTTCCTTAAGAGTCATATTTCACATCCAAATACAAATTAGGGGCGAATTTGCCACTCAAAAAGTGTGAATATCGTATTTGCAACTTATTTTCATTTCACATCCAAATACAAATTTGAGGCAAATTTGCCACTCAAAAAGTTTAAATATCGTATTTGCAATTTATTTTCCTTAAGAGTCATATTTCACATCCAAATACAATTAGGGGCGAATTTGTCACTCAAAAAGTGTGAATATCATATTTGCAATTTATTCTCTTTAAGATTCATATTTCACATCCAAATACAAATTAGGGGCAAATTTGCAACTCAAAAAGTGTGAATATCGTATTTGCAACTTATTTTCATTAAGAATCATATTTCACTTCGCAATACAAATTAGGTGCAAATTTACCACTCAAAAAGTGTGAATATCGTATTTGCAATTTATTTTTCTTAAGAGTCATATTTTACTTCGAAATACAAATTAGGGGCAAATTTGCCACTCAAAAAATGTGAATATCGTATTTGCAATTTATTTTCCTTAAGTGTCATATTTCACATTCAAATACAAATTAGGGGCGAATTTGCTACTCAAAAAGTGTGAATATAGTATTTGCAAATTATTTTCCTTAAGTGTCATATTTCACTTCGAAATACAAATTAGGGGCAAATTTGCCACTCAAAAAGTGTGAAAATGGTATTTACAATTTATTTTCCTTAAGAGTCATATTTCACATCCAAATACAAATTAGGGGCGAATTTGCCACTCAAAAAGTGTGAATATCATATTTGCAATTTATTTTCTATAAGAGTCATATTTCACTTCCAAATACAAATTAGGGGCAAATTTGCCACTCAAAAAGTGTGAATATCGTATTTGCAACTTATTTTCATTAAGAATCATATTTCACTTCGCAATACAAATTAGGTGCAAATTTACCACTCAAAAAGTGTGAATATCGTATTTGAAATTTATTTTCCTTAAGAGTAATATTTTACTTCGAAATACAAATTAGGGGCAAATTTGCCACTCAAAAAATGTGAATATTGTATTTGCAATTTATTTTCCTTAAATGTCATATTTCACATCCAAATACAAATTAGGGGCGAATTTGCTACTCAAAAAGTGTGAATATCGTATTTGCAAATTATTTTCCTTAAGAGTCATATTTCACTTCGAAATACAAATTAGGGTCAAATTTGCCCTCAAAAGGTGTGAAAATGTTATTTGCAATTTATTTTCCTTAAGAGTCATATTTCACATCCAAAAACAAATTAGGGGCGAATTTGCCACTCAAAAAGTGTGAATATCGTATTTGCAATTTATTTTCTTTAAGAGTCATATTTCACCTCCAAATACAAATTAGGGGCAAATTTGCAACTCAAATAGTGTGAATATCGTATTTGCAATTTCTTTTTCTTAAGAGTCATATTTCACATCCAAATATAAATTACGGGCGAATTTGCTACTCAAAAAGTGTGAATATCGTATTTGCAACTTATTTTCATTAAGAGTCATATTTCACTTCGAAATACAAATTAGGGGCAAATTTGCCACTCAAAAAGTGTGAAAATGGTATTTGCAATTTATTTTCCTTAAGAGTCATATTTCACATCCAAAAATAAATTAGTGGCGAATTTGCCACTCAGAAAGTGTGAAAATGGTATTTGCAATTTATTTTCTTTAAGAGTCATATTTCACATCCAAATACAAATTAGGGGCAAATTTGCCACTCAAAAAGTGTGAAAATGGTATTTGCAATTTGTTTTCCTTAAGAGTCATATTTCACATCCAAATACAAATTAGGGGCGGATTTGCTACTCAAAAAGTGTGAATATCGTATTTGCAAAATATTTTCCTTAAAAGTCATATTTCACTTCGAAATACAAATTAGGGGCAAATTTGCCACTCAAAAAGTGTGAATATCGTATTTGCAATTTATTTTCCTTAAGAGTCATATTTCACATCCAAATACAAATTAGGGGCGAATTTGCCACTCAAAAAGTGTGAATATCGTATTTGCAACTTATTTTCATTTCACATCCAAATACAAATTTGAGGCAAATTTGCCACTCAAAAAGTTTAAATATCGTATTTGCAATTTATTTTCCTTAAGAGTCATATTTCACATCCAAATACAATTAGGGGCCAATTTGTCACTCAAAAAGTGTGAATATCATATTTGCAATTTATTCTCTTTAAGATTCATATTTCACATCCAAATACAAATTAGGGGCAAATTTGCAACTCAAAAAGTGTGAATATCGTATTTGCAACTTATTTTCATTAAGAATCATATTTCACTTCGCAATACAAATTAGGTGCAAATTTACCACTCAAAAAGTGTGAATATCGTATTTGCAATTTATTTTCCTTAAGAGTCATATTTTACTTCGAAATACAAATTAGGGGCAAATTTGCCACTCAAAAAATGTGAATATCGTATTTGCAATTTATTTTCCTTAAGTGTCATATTTCACATTCAAATACAAATTAGGGGCGAATTTGCTACTCAAAAAGTGTGAATATAGTATTTGCAAATTATTTTCCTTAAGTGTCATATTTCACTTCGAAATACAAATTAGGGGCAAATTTGCCACTCAAAAAGTGTGAAAATGGTATTTACAATTTATTTTCCTTAAGAGTCATATTTCACATCCAAATACAAATTAGGGGCGAATTTGCCACTCAAAAAGTGTGAATATCATATTTGCAATTTATTTTCTATAAGAGTCATATTTCACTTCCAAATACAAATTAGGGGCAAATTTGCCACTCAAAAAGTGTGAATATCGTATTTGCAACTTATTTTCATTAAGAATCATATTTCACTTCGCAATACAAATTAGGTGCAAATTTACCACTCAAAAAGTGTGAATATCGTATTTGAAATTTATTTTCCTTAAGAGTAATATTTTACTTCGAAATACAAATTAGGGGCAAATTTGCCACTCAAAAAATGTGAATATTGTATTTGCAATTTATTTTCCTTAAATGTCATATTTCACATCCAAATACAAATTAGGGGCGAATTTGCTACTCAAAAAGTGTGAATATCGTATTTGCAAATTATTTTCCTTAAGAGTCATATTTCACTTCGAAATACAAATTAGGGTCAAATTTGCCCTCAAAAAGTGTGAAAATGTTATTTGCAATTTATTTTCCTTAAGAGTCATATTTCACATCCAAAAACAAATTAGGGGCGAATTTGCCACTCAAAAAGTGTGAATATCGTATTTGCAATTTATTTTCTTTAAGAGTCATATTTCACCTCCAAATACAAATTAGGGGCAAATTTGCAACTCAAATAGTGTGAATATCGTATTTGCAATTTCTTTTTCTTAAGAGTCATATTTCACATCCAAATATAAATTACGGGCGAATTTGCTACTCAAAAAGTGTGAATATCGTATTTGCAACTTATTTTCATTAAGAGTCATATTTCACTTCGCAATACAAATTAGGGGCAAATTTACCACTCAAAAAGTGTGAATATCGTATTTGCAATTTATTTTCCTTAAGAGTCATATTTCACTTCGAAATACAAATTAGAGGCAAATTTGCCACTCAAAAAATGTGAATATCGTATTTTCAATTTATTTTCCTTAAAAGTCAAATTTCACATCCAAATACAAATTAGGGGCGAATTTGCCACTCAAAAAGTGTGAATATCGTATTTGCAACTTATTTTCTTTAAGAGTCATGTTTCACTTCGAAATAAAAATTAGGGGCAAATTTGCCACTCAAAAAGTGTGAATATCGTATTTGCAATTTATTTTCCTTAAGAGTCATATTTCACATCCAAATACAAATTAGGGGCGAATTTGCCACTCAAAAAGTGTGAATATCGTATTTGCAATTTATTTTTTTACGAGTCATATTTCACTTCGAAATACAAATTAGTGGTAAAGTTGCCACTAAAAAAATGTGAATATCGTATTTGCAATTTATTTTCCTTAAAAGTCAAATTTCACATCCAAATACAAATTAGGGGCGAATTTGCCACTCAAAAAGTGTGAATATCGTATTTGCAACTTATTTTCCTTAAGAGTCATATTTCACATCCAAATATAAATTAGGGGCAAATTTGCCACTCAAAAAGTGTGAAAATGGTATTTGCAATTTATTTTCCTTACGAGTCATATTTCACATCTAAAAATAAATTAGGGGCGAATTTGCCACTCAGAAATTGTGAATATCGTATTTGCAATTTATTTTCTTTAAGAGTCATATTTAACATCCAAATACAAATTAGGGGCAAATTTGCCACTCAAAAAGTGTGAATATCGTATTTGCAATTTATTTTCTTTAAGAGTCATATTTCACATCCAAATACAAATTAGGGGCGAATTTGCCACTCAAAAAGTGTGAATATCGTATTTGCAACTTATTTTCATTTCACATCCAAATACAAATTAGAGGCAAATTTGCCACTCAAAAAGTTTAAATATCGTATTTGCAATTTATTTTCCTGAAGAGTCATATTTCACATCCAAATACAAATTAGGGGCGAATTTGCCACTCAAAAAGTGTGAATATCGTATTTGCAACTTATTTTCCTTAAGAGTCATATTTCACTTCGAAATACAAATTAGGGGAAAATTTGCCACGCAAAAAGTGTGAAAATGGTATTTGCAATTTATTTTCCTTAAGAGTCATATTTCACATCCAAATTGAAATTAGGGGTGAATTTGCCACTCAGAAAGTGTGAATATTGTATTTGCAACTTATTTTCCTTAAGAGTCATATTTCACTTCGAAATACAAATTAGGGGCAAATTTGCCACTCAAAAAGTGTGAAAATGGTATTTGCAATTTATTTTCCTTAAGAGTCATATTTCACATCCAAAAATAAATTAGGGGCGAATTTGCCACTCAAAAAGTGTGAATATCATATTTGCAATTTATTCTCTTTAAGATTCATATTTCACACCCAAATACAAATTAGGGGCAAATTTGCAACTCAAAAAGTGTGAATATCGTATTTGCAACTTATTTTCATTAAGAATCATATTTCACTTCGCAATACAAATTAGGTGCAAATTTACCACTCAAAAAGTGTGAATATCGTATTTGCAAATTATTTTCCTTAAGTGTCATATTTCACTTCGAAATACAAATTAGGAGCAAATTTGCCACTCAAAAAGTGTGAATATCGTATTTGCAATTTATTTTCCTTACGACTCATATTTCACTTCGAAATACAAATTAGGGGCAAATTTGCCACTCAAAAAATGTGAATATCGTATTTGTAATTTATTTTCCTTAAAAGTCAAATTTCACATCCAAATACAAATTAGGGGCGAATTTGCCACTCAAAAAGTGTGAATATCGTATTTGCAACTTATTTTCCTTAAGAGTCATATTTCACTTCGAAATACAAATTAAGGGCAAATTTGCCACTCAAAAAGTGTGAAAATGGTATTTGCAATTTATTTTCCTTAAGAGCCATATTTCACATCCAAAAATAAATTATGGGCGAATTTGCCACTCAGAAAGTGTGACTATCGTATTTGCAATTTATTTTCTTTAAGAGTCATATTTCACATCCAAATACAAATTAGGGGCAAATTTGCCACTCAAAAAGTGTGAAAATGGTATTTGTAATTTATTTTCCTTAAGAGTCATATTTTACATACAAATACAAAGTAGGGGCGGATTTGCTACTCAAAAAGTGTGAATATCGTATTTGCAAAATATTTTCCTTAAGAGTCATATTTCACTTCGCAATACAAATTAGGTGCAAATTTACCACTCAAAAAGTGTGAATATCGTATTTGCAAATTATTTTCCTTAAGTGTCATATTTCACTTCGAAATACAAATTAGGGGCAAAGTTGCCACTCAAAAAGTGTGAATATCGTATTTGCAATTTATTTTCCTTACGACTCATATTTCACTTCGAAATACAAATTAGGGGCAAATTTGCCACTCAAAAAATGTGAATATCGTATTTGCAATTTATTTTCCTTAAAAGTCAAATTTCACATCCAAATACAAATTAGGGGCGAATTTGCCACTCAAAAAGTGTGAATATCGTATTTGCAACTTATTTTCCTTAAGAGTCATATTTCACTTCGAAATACAAATTAGGGGCAAATTTGCCACTCAAAAAGTGTGAAAATGGTATTTGCAATTTATTTTCCATAAGAGTCATATTTCACATCCAAAAATAAATTAGGGGCGAATTTGCCACTCAGAAAGTGTGAAAATGGTATTTGCAATTTATTTTCTTTAAGAGTCATATTTCACATCCAAATACAAATTAGGGGCGAATTTGCCACTCAAAAAGTGTGAATATCATATTTGCAATTTATTCTCTTTAAGATTCATATTTCACATTCAAATACAAATTAGGGGCAAATTTGCAACTCAAAAAGTGTGAATATCGTATTTGCAACTTATTTTCATTAAGAATCATATTTCACTTCGCAATACAAATTAGGTGCAAATTTACCACTCAAAAAGTGTGAATATCGTATTTGCAAATTATTTTCCTTAAGTGTCATATTTCACTTCGAAATACAAATTAGGGGCAAATTTGCCACTCAAAAAGTGTGAATATCGTATTTGCAATTTATTTTCCTTACGACTCATATTTCACTTCGAAATACAAATTAGGGGCAAATTTGCCACTCAAAAAATGTGAATATCGTATTTGCAATTTATTTTCCTTAAAAGTCAAATTTCACATCCAAATACAAATTAGGGGCGAATTTGCCACTCAAAAAGTGTGAATATCGTATTTGCAACTTATTTTCCTTAAGAGTCATATTTCACTTCGAAATACAAATTAGGGGCAAATTTGCCACTCAAAAAGTGTGAAAATGGTATTTGCAATTTATTTTCCTTAAGAGCCATATTTCACATCCAAAAATAAATTATGGGCGAATTTGCCACTCAGAAAGTGTGACTATCGTATTTGCAATTTATTTTCTTTAAGAGTCATATTTCACATCCTAATACAAATTAGGGGCAAATTTCCCACTCAAAAAGTGTGAAAATGGTATTTGTAATTTATTTTCCTTAAGAGTCATATTTTACATACAAATACAAAGTAGGGGCGGATTTGCTACTCAAAAAGTGTGAATATCGTATTTGCAAAATATTTTCCTTAAGAGTCATATTTCACTACGAAATACAAATTAGGGCAAATTTGCCACTCAAAAAGTGTGAATATCGTATTTGCAATTTTTTTTTCCCTTAAGAGTCATATTTCACATCCAAATACAAATTAGGGGCGAATTTGCCACTCAGAAAGTGTGACTATCGTATTTGCAATTTATTTTCTTTAAGAGTCATATTTCACATCCAAATACAAATTAGGGGCAAATTTGCCACTCAAAAAGTGTGAAAATGGTATTTGCAATTTATTTTCCTTAAGAGTCATATTTTACATCCAAATACAAAGTAGGGGCGGATTTGCTACTCAAAAAGTGTGAATATCGTATTTGCAAAATATTTTCCTTAAGAGTCATATTTCACTACGAAATACAAATTAGGGCAAATTTGCCACTCAAAAAGTGTGAATATCGTATTTGCAATTTATTTTCCTTAAGAGTCATATTTCACATCCAAATACAAATTAGGGGCGAATTTGCCACTCAAAAAGTGTGAATATCGTATTTGCAATTTATTTTCTTTAAGAGTCATATTTCACATACAAATAAAAATTAGGGGCAAATTTGCAACTCAAAAAGTGTGAATATCGTATTTTCAATTTGTTTTCCTTACGAGTCATATTTCACTTCGAAATACAAATTAGGGGCAAATTTGCCACTCAAAAAATGTGAATATCGTATTTGCAATTTATTTTCCTTAAAAGTCAAATTTCACATCCAAATACAAATTAGGGGTGAATTTGCCACTCAAAAAGTGTGAATATCGTATTTGCAATTTATTCATTTTAAGAGTCATATTTCACATCCAAATACAAATTAGGGGCAAATTTGCAACTCAAAAAGTGTAAATATCGTATTTGCAACTTATTTTCATTAAGAATCATATTTCAGTTAGCAATACAAATTAGGTGCAAATTTACCACTCAAAAAGTGTGAATATCGTATTTGCAATTTATTTTCCTTAAGAGTCATATTTTACTTCGAAATACAAATTAGGGGCAAATTTGCCACTCAAAAAATGTGAATATCGTATTTGCAATTTATTTTCCTTAAGTGTCATATTTCACATCCAAATACAAATTAGGGGCGAATTTGATACTCAAAAAGTGTGAATATCGTATTTGCAAATTATTTTCCTTAAGTGTCATATTTCACTTGGAAATACAAATTAGGGGCAAATTTGCCACTCAAAAAGTGTGAAAATGGTATTTACAATTTATTTTCCTTAAGAGTCATATTTCACATCCAAATATAAATTAGGGGCGAATTTGTCACTCAAAAAGTGTGAATATCATATTTGTAATTTATTTTCTTTAAGAGTCATATTTCACATACAAATAAAAATTAGGGGCAAATTTGCCACTCAAAAAATGTGAATATCGTATTTTCAATTTATTTTTCTTACGAGTCATATTTCACTTCGAAATACAAATTACGGGCAAATTTGCCACTCAAAAAATGTGAATATCGTATTTGCAATTTATTTTCCTTAAAAGTCAAATTTCACATCCAAATACAAATTAGGGGCAAATTTGCCACTCAAAAAGTGTGAATATCGTATTTGCAACTTATTTTCCTTTAGAGTCATATTTCACTTCGAAATACAAATTAGGGGCAAATTTGCCACTCAAAAAGTGTGAAAATGGTATTTGCAATTTATTTTCCTTAAGAGTCATATTTCACATCCAAAAATAAATTAGGGGCGAATTTGCCACTCAGAAAGTGTGAATATCGTATTTGCAATTTATTTTCCTTAAGAGTCATATTTCACATCCAAAAATAAATTAGGGGCGAATTTTCCTCTCAAAAAGTGTGAAAATGGTATTTGCAATTTATTTTCCTTAAGAGTCATATTTCACATCCAAATACAAATTAGGGGCGGATTTGCTACTCAAAAAGTGTGAATATCGTATTCGCAAAATATTTTCCTTAAGAGTCATATTTCACTTCGAAATACAAATTAGGGGCAAATTTGCCATTCAAAAAGTGTGAATATCGTATTTGCAATTTATTTTCCTTAAGAGTCATATTTCACATCCAAATACAAATTAGGGGCGAATTTGCCACTCAAAAAGTGTTAATATCGTATTTGCAACTTATTTTCATTTCACATCCAAATACAAATTAGAGGCAAATTTGCCACTCAAAAAGTTTAAATATCGTATTTGCAATTTATTTTCCTTAAGAGTCATATTTCACATCCAAATACAAATTAGGGGCGAATTTGCCACTCAAAAAGTGTGAATATCGTATTTGCAATTTATTCTCTTTAAGAGTCATATTTCACATCCAAATACAAATTAGGGGCAAATTTGCAACTCAAAAAGTGTAAATATCGTATTTGCAACTTATTTTCATTAAGAATCATATTTCAGTTCGCAATACAAATTAGGTGCAAATTTACCACTCAAAAAGTGTGAATATCGTATTTGCAATTTATTTTCCTTAAGAGTAAAATTTTACTTCGAAATACAAATTAGGGGCAAATTTGCCACTCAAAAAATGTGAATATCGTATTTGCAATTTATTTTCCTTAAGTGTCATATTTCACATCCAAATACAAATTAGGGGCGAATTTGATACTCAAAAAGTGTGAATATCGTATTTGCAAATTATTTTCCTTAAGTGTCATATTTCACTTCGAAATACAAATTAGGGGCAAATTTGCCACTCAAAAAGTGTGAAAATGGTATTTACAATTTATTTTCCTTAAGAGTCATATTTCACATCCAAATATAAATTAGGGGCGAATTTGTCACTCAAAAAGTGTGAATATCGTATTTGCAATTTATTTTCTTTAAGAGTCATATTTCACATACAAATAAAAATTAGGGGCAAATTTGCCACTCAAAAAGTGTGAATATCGTATTTTCAATTTATTTTTCTTACGAGTCATATTTCACTTCGAAATACAAATTAGGGGCAAATTTGCCACTCAAAAAATGTGAATATCGTATTTGCAATTTATTTTCCTTAAAAGTCAAATTTCACATCCAACTACAAATTAGGGGCGAATTTGCCACTCAAAAAGTGTGAATATCGTATTTGCAACTTATTTTCCTTTAGAGTCATATTTCACTTCGAAATAGAAATTAGGGGCAAATTTGCCACTCAAAAAGTGTGAAAATGGTATTTGCAATTTATTTTCCTTAAGAGTCATATTTCACATCCAAAAATAAATTAGGGGCGAATTTGCCACTCAGAAAGTGTGAATATCGTATTTGCAATTTATTTTCCTTAAGAGTCATATTTCACATCCAAAAATAAATTAGGGGCGAATTTGCCACTCAAAAAGTGTGAAAATGGTATTTGCAATTTATATTCCTTAAGAGTCATATTTCACATCCAAATACAAATTAGGGGCGAATTTGCTACTCAAAAAGTGTGAATATCGTATTTGCAAAATATTTTCCTTAAGAGTCATATTTCACTTCGAAATACAAATTAGGGGCAAATTTGCCACTCAAAAAGTGTGAATATCGTATTTACAATTTATTTTCCTTAAGAGTCATATTTCACATCCAAATACAAATTAGGGGCGAATTTGCCACTCAAAAAGTGTGAATATCGTATTTGCAACTTATTTTCATTTCACATCCAAATACAAATTAGAGGCAAATTTGCCACTCAAAAAGTTTAAATATCGTATTTGCAATTTATTTTCCTTAAGAGCCATATTTCACATCCAAATACAAATTAGGGGCGAATTTGCCACTCAAAAAGTGTGAATATCGTATTTGCAATTTTTTCTCTTTAAGAGTCATATTTCACATCCAAATACAAATTAGGGGCAAATTTGCAACTCAAAAAGTGTAAACATCGTATTTGCAACTTATTTTCATTAAGAATCATATTTCAGTTTGCAATACAAATTAGGTGCAAATTTACCACTCAAAAAGTGTGAATATCGTATTTGCAATTTATTTTCCTTAAAAGTCATATTTTACTTCGAAATACAAATTAGGGGCAAATTTGCCACTCAAAAAATGTGAATATCGTATTTGCAATTTATTTTCCTTAAGTGTCATATTTCACATCCAAAAATAAATTAGGGGCGAATTTGCCACTCAGAAAGTGTGAATATCGTATTTGCAATTTATTTTCCTTAAGAGTCATATTTCACATACAAAAATAAATTAGGGGCGAATTTGCCACTCAAAAAGTGTGAAAATGGTATTTGCAATTTATTTTCCTTAAGAGTCATATTTCACATCCAAATACAAATTAGGGGCGAATTTGCTACTCAAAAAGTGTGAATATCCTATTTGCAAAATATTTTCCTTAAGAGTCATATTTCACTTCGAAATACAAATTAGGGGCAAATTTGCCACTCAAAAAGTGTGAATATCGTATTTGCAATTTATTTTCCTTAAGAGTCATATTTCACATCCAAATACAAATTAAGGGCGAATTTGCCACTCAAAAAGTGTGAATATCGTATTTGCAACTTATTTTCATTTCACATCCAAATACAAATTAGAGGCAAATTTGCCACTCAAAAATTTTAAATATCGTATTTGCAATTTATTTTCCTTAAGAGTCATATTTCACATCCAAATACAAATTAGGGGCGAATTTACCACTCAAAAAGTGTGAATATCGTATTTGCAATTTATTCTCTTTAAGAGTCATATTTCACATCCAAATACAAATTAGGGGCAAATTTGCCACTCAAAAAGTGTGAACATCGTATTTGCAACTTATTTTCATTAAGAATCATATTTCAGTTCGCAATACAAATTAGGTGCAAATTTACCACTCAAAAAGTGTGAATATCGTATTTGCAATTTATTTTCCTTAAAAGTCATATTTTACTTCGAAATACAAATTAGGGGCAAATTTGCCACTCAAAAAATGTGAATATCGTATTTGCAATTTATTTTCCTTAAGTGTCATATTTCACATCCAAATACAAATTAGGGGCGAATTTGATACTCAAAAAGTGTGAATATCGTATTTGCAAATTATTTTCCTTAAGTGTCATATTTCACTTCGAAATACAAATTAGGGGCAAATTTGCCACTCAAAAAGTGTGAAAATGGTATATTTACAATTTATTTTCCTTAAGAGTCATATTTCACATCCAAATACAAATTAGGGGCGAATTTGTCACTCAAAAAGTGTGAATATCGTATTTGCAATTTATTTTCTTTAAGAGTCATATTTCACCTCCAAATACAAATTAGGGGCAAATTTGCCACTCAAAAAGTGTGAATATCGTATTTGCAACTTATTTTCATTAAGAATTATATATCACTTCGCAATACAAATTAGGTGCAAATTTTATACTCAAAAAGTGTGAATATCGTATTTGCAATTTATTTTCCTTAAGAGTCATATTTTACTTCGAAATACAAATTAGGGGCAAATTTGCCACTAAAAAAATGTGAAAATGGTATTTGCAATTTATTTTCCTTAAATGTCTTATTTCACATCCAAAAACAAATTAGGGGCGAATTTGCTATTCAAAAAGTGTGAATATCGTATTTGCAAATTATTTTCCTTAAAATTCATATTTCACTTCGAAATACAAATTAGGGGCAAATTTGCCCTCAAAAATTGTGAAAATGGTATTTCCAATTTATTTTCCTTAAGAGTCGTATTTCGCATCCAAATACAAATTAGGGGCGAATTTGCACTTTAAAAAGTGTGAATATCGTATTTGCAACTTATTTTCATTAAGAATCATATTTCACTTCGCAATACAAATTAGGGGCAAATTTACCACTCAAAAAGTGTGAATATCGTATTTGCAATTTATTTTCCTTAAAAGTCATATTTCACTTCGAAATACAAATTAGAGGCAAATTTGCCACTCAAAAAATGTGAATATCGTATTTGCAATTTATTTTCCTTAAGAGTCATATTTCACATCCAAATACAAATTAGGGGCGAATTTGCCACTCAAAAAGTGTGAATATCGTATTTGCAATTTATTTTCCTTAAGAGTCATATTTCACATCCAAATACAAATTAGGGGCGAATTTGCCACTCAAAAAGTGTGAATATCGTATTTGCAACTTATTTCCTTAAGAGTCATATTTCACTTCGAAATACAAATTAGGGGCAAATTTGCCACTCAAAAATTGTGAAAATGGTATTTGCAATTTATTTTCCTTAAGAGTAATATATCACATCCAAATTCAAATTAGGGGCGAATTTGCCACTCAGAAAGTGTGAATATCGTATTTGCAATTTATTTTCCTTAAGAGTCATATTTCACATCCAAATACAAATTAGGGGCGAATTTGCCACTCAAAAAGTGTGAATATCGTATTTGCAACTTATTTCCTTAAGAGTCATATTTCACTTCGAAATACAAATTAGGGGCAAATTTGCCACTCAAAAATTGTGAAAATGGTATTTGCAATTTATTTTCCTTAAGAGTAATATTTCACATCCAAATACAAATTAGGGGCGAATTTGCCACTCAAAAAGTGTGAATATCGTATTTGCAATTTATTATCTTTAAGAGTCATATTTCACATCCAAATACAAATTAGGGGCAAATTTGCAACTCAAAAAGTGTAAACATCGTATTTGCAACTTATTTTCAATAAGAATCATATTTCAGTTCGCAATACAAATTAGGTGCAAATTTACCACTCAAAAAGTGTGAATATCGTATTTGCAATTTATTTTCCTTAAGAGTCATATTTTACTTCGAAATACAAATTAGGGGCAAATTTGCCACTCAAAAAATGTGAATATCGTATTCGCAATTTATTTTCCTTAAGTGTCATATTTCACATCCAAATACAAATTAGGGGCGAATTTGATACTCAAAAAGTGTGAATATCGTATTTGCAAATTATTTTCCTTAAGTGTCATATTTCACTTCGAAATACAAATTAGGGGCAAATTTGCCACTCAAAAAGTGTGAAAATGGTATATTTACAATTTATTTTCCTTAAGAGTCATATTTCACATCCAAATACAAATTAGGGGCGAATTTGTCACTCAAAAAGTGTGAATATCGTATTTGCAATTTATTTTCTTTAAGAGTCATATTTCACCTCCAAATACAAATTAGGGGCAAATTTGCCACTCAAAAAGTGTGAATATCGTATTTGCAACTTATTTTCATTAAGAATTATATATCACTTCGCAATACAAATTAGGTGCAAATTTTATCCTCAAAAAGTGTGAATATCGTATTTGCAATTTATTTTCCTTAAGAGTCATATTTTACTTCGAAATACAAATTAGGGGCAAATTTGCCACTAAAAAAATGTGAATATCGTATTTGCAATTTATTTTCCTTAAATGTCTTATTTCACATCCAAAAACAAATTAGGGGCGAATTTGCTATTCAAAAAGTGTGAATATCGTATTTGCAAATTATTTTCCTTAAGATTCATATTTCACTTCGAAATACAAATTAGGGGCAAATTTGCCCTCAAAAATTGTGAAAATGGTATTTTCAATTTATTTTCCTTAAGAGTCGTATTTCGCATCCAAATACAAATTAGGGGCGAATTTGCACTTTAAAAAGTGTGAATATCGTATTTGCAACTTATTTTCATTAAGAATCATATTTCACTTCGCAATACAAATTAGGGGCAAATTTACCACTCAAAAAGTGTGAATATCGTATTTGCAATTTATTTTCCTTAAGAGTCATATTTCACTTCGAAATACAAATTAGAGGCAAATTTGCCACTCAAAAAATGTGAATATCGTATTTGCAATTTATTTTCCTTAAGAGTCATATTTCACATCCAAATACAAATTAGGGGCGAATTTGCCACTCAAAAAGTGTGAATATCGTATTTGCAATTTATTTTCCTTAAGAGTCATATTTCACATCCAAATACAAATTAGGGGCGAATTTGCCACTCAAAAAGTGTGAATATCGTATTTGCAACTTATTTCCTTAAGAGTCATATTTCACTTCGAAATACAAATTAGGGGCAAATTTGCCACTCAAAAATTGTGAAAATGGTATTTGCAATTTATTTTCCTTAAGAGTAATATATCACATCCAAATTCAAATTAGGGGCGAATTTGCCACTCAGAAAGTGTGAATATCGTATTTGCAATTTATTTTCCTTAAGATTCATATTTCACATCCAAATACAAATTAGGGGCGAATTTGCCACTCAAAAAGTGTGAATATCGTATTTGCAACTTATTTCCTTAAGAGTCATATTTCACTTCGAAATACAAATTAGGGGCAAATTTGCCACTCAAAAATTGTGAAAATGGTATTTGCAATTTATTTTCCTTAAGAGTAATATTTCACATCCAAATTCAAATTAGGGGCGAATTTGCCACTCAGAAAGTGTGAATATCGTATTTGCAATTTATTTTCTTTAAGAGTCATATTTCACCTCCAAATACAAATTAGGGGCAAATTTGCAACTCAAAAAGTGTGAATATCGTATTTGCAATTTATTTTTCTTAAGAATCATATATCACATCCAAATACAAATTAGGGGCGAATTTGCCACTCAAAAAGTGTGAATATCGTATTTGCAACTTATTTTCATTAAGTGTCATATTTCACCTCGCAATACAAATTAGGGGCAAATTACCACTCAAAAAGTGTGAATATCGTATTTGCAATTTATTTTCCTTAAGAGTCATATTTCACATCCAAATACAAATTAGGGGCAAATTTACCACTCAAAAAGTGTAAATATCGTATTTGCAATTTATTTTCTTTAAGAGTCATATTTCACATTCAAATACAAATTAGGGGCGAATTTGCCACTCAAAAAGTGTGAATATCGTATTTGCAATTTATTTTCTTTAAGAGTCATATTTCACATCCAACTACAAATTAGGGGCGAATTTGCCACTCAAAAAGTGTGAATATCGTATTTGCAACTTATTTTCCTTAAGAGTCATATTTCACTTCGAAATACAAATTAGGGGCAAATTTACCACTCAAAAAGTGTGAATATCGTATTTGCAATTTATTTTCCTTAAGAGTAATATTTCATTTCGAAATACAAATTAGAGGAAAATTTGCCACTCAAAAAATGGGAATATCGTATTTGCAATTTATTTTCCTTAAGAGTCATATTTCACATCCAAATACAAATTAGGGGCGAATTTGCCACTCAAAAAGTGTGAATATCGTATTTGCAACTTATTTCCTTAAGAGTCATATTTCACTTCGAAATACAAATTAGGGGCAAATTTGCCACTCAAAAATTGTGAAAATGGTATTTGCAATTTATTTTCCTTAAGAGAATATTTCACATCCAAATTCAAATTAGGGGCGAATTTGCCACTCAGAAAGTGTGAATATCGTATTTGCAATTTATTTTCTTTAAGAGTCATATTTCACCTCCAAATACAAATTAGGGGCAAATTTGCAACTAAAAAGTGTGAATATCGTATTTGCAATTTATTTTTCTTAAGAATCATATTTCACATCCAAATACAAATTAGGGGCGAATTTGCCACTCAAAAAGTGTGAATATCGTATTTGCAACTTATTTTCATTAAGTGTCATATTTCACTACGAAATACAAATTAGGGCAAATTTGCCACTCAAAAAGTGTGAATATCGTATTTGCAATTTATTTTCCTTAAGAGTCATATTTCACATCCAAATACAAATTAGGGGCGAATTTGCCACTCAAAAAGTGTGAATATCGTATTTGCAATTTATTTTCTTTAAGAGTCATATTTCACATACAAATAAAAATTAGGGGCAAATTTGCAACTCAAAAAGTGTGAATATCGTATTTTCAATTTATTTTCCTTACGAGTCATATTTCACTTCGAAATACAAATTAGGGGCAAATTTGCCACTCAAAAAATGTGAATATCGTATTTGCAATTTATTTTCCTTAAAAGTCAAATTTCACATCCAAATACAAATTAGGGGCGAATTTGCCACTCAAAAAGTGTGAATATCGTATTTGCAATTTATTCTCTTTAAGTGTCATATTTCACATCCAAATACAAATTAGGGGCAAATTTGCAACTCAAAAAGAGTAAATATCGTATTTGCAACTTATTTTCATTAAGAATCATATTTCAGTTCGCAATACAAATTAGGTGCAAATTTACCACTCAAAAAGTGTGAATATCGTATTTGCAATTTATTTTCCTTAAGAGTCATATTTTACTTCGAAATACAAATTAGGGGCAAATTTGCCACTCAAAAAATGTGAATATCGTATTTGCAATTTATTTTCCTTAAGAGTCATATTTTACATCCAAATACAAAGTAGGGGCGGATTTGCTACTCAAAAAGTGTGAATATCGTATTTGCAAAATATTTTCCTTAAGAGTCATATTTCACTACGAAATACAAATTAGGGCAAATTTGCCACTCAAAAAGTGTGAATATCGTATTTGCAATTTATTTTCCTTAAGAGTCATATTTCACATCCAAATACAAATTAGGGGCGAATTTGCCACTCAAAAAGTGTGAATATCGTATTTGCAATTTATTTTCTTTAAGAGTCATATTTCACATACAAATAAAAATTAGGGGCAAATTTGCCACTCAAAAAGTGTGAATATCGTATTTTCAATTTATTTTCCTTACGAGTCATATTTCACTTCGAAATACAAATTAGGGGCAAATTTGCCACTCAAAAAATGTGAATATCGTATTTGCAATTTATTTTCCTTAAAAGTCAAATTTCACATCCAAATACAAATTAGGGGCGAATTTGCCACTCAAAAAGTGTGAATATCGTATTTGCAATTTATTCTCTTTAAGTGTCATATTTCACATCCAAATACAAATTAGGGGCAAATTTGCAACTCAAAAAGAGTAAATATCGTATTTGCAACTTATTTTCATTAAGAATCATATTTCAGTTCGCAATACAAATTAGGTGCAAATTTACCACTCAAAAAGTGTGAATATCGTATTTGCAATTTATTTTCCTTAAGAGTCATATTTTACTTCGAAATACCAATTAGGGGCAAATTTGCCACTCAAAAAATGTGAATATCGTATTTGCAATTTATTTTATTTAAGAGTCATATTTTACATCCAAATACAAAGTAGGGGCGGATTTGCTACTCAAAAAGTGTGAATATCGTATTTGCAAAATATTTTCCTTAAGAGTCATATTTCACTACGAAATACAAATTAGGGCAGATTTGCCACTCAAAAAGTGTGAATATCGTATTTGCAATTTATTTTCCTTAAGAGTCATATTTCACATCCAAATACAAATTAGGGGCGAATTTGCCACTCAAAAATTGTGAATATCGTATTTGCAATTTATTTTCTTTAAGAGTCATATTTCACATACAAATAAAAATTAGGGGCAAATTTGCCCCTCAAAAAGTGTGAATATCGTATTTTCTATTTATTTTCCTTATGAGTCATATTTCACTTCGAAATACAAATTAGGGGCAAATTTGCCACTCAAAAAATGTGAATATCGTATTTGCAATTTAATTTCCTTAAAAGTCAAATTTCACATCCAAATACAAATTAGGGGCGAATTTGCCACTCAAAAAGTGTGAATATCGTATTTGCAATTTATTCTCTTTAAGAGTCATATTTCACATCCAAATACAAATTAGGGGCAAATTTGCAACTCAAAAAGAGTAAATATCATATTTGCAACTTATTTTCATTAAGAATCATATTTCAGTTCGCAATACAAATTAGGTGCAAATTTACCACTCAAAAAGTGTGAATATCGTATTTGCAATTTATTTTCCTTAAGAGTCATATTTTACTTCGAAATACAAATTAGGGGCGAATTTGCCACTCAAAAAATGTGAATATCGTATTTTCAATTTATTTTACTTAAGTGTCATATTTCACATCCAAATACAAATTAGGGGCGAATTTGATACTCAAAAAGTGTGAATATCGTATTTGCAAATTATTTTCCTTAAGTGTCATATTTCACTTCGAAATACAAATTAGGGGCAAATTTGCCACTCAAAAAGTGTGAAAATGGTATTTACAATTTATTTTCCTTAAGAGTCATATTTCACATCCAAATACAAATTAGGGGCGAATTTGTCTCTCAAAAAGTGTGAATATCGTATTTGCAATTTATTTTCTTTAAGAGTCATATTTCACCTCCAAATAAAAATTAGGGGCAAATTTGCCACTCAAAAAGTGTGAATATCGTATTTTCAATTTATTTTTCTTACGAGTCATATTTCACTTCGAAATACAAATTAGGGGCAAATTTGCCACTCTAAAAATGTGAATATCGTATTTGCAATTTATTTTCCTTAAAAGTCAAATTTCACATCCAAATACAAATTAGGGGCGAATTTGCCACTCAAAAAGTGTGAATATCGTATTTGCAACTTATTTTCCTTAAGAGTCATATTTCACTTCGAAATACAAATTAGGGGCAAATTTGCCACTCAAAAAGTGTGAAAATGGTATTTGCAATTTATTTTCCTTAAGAGTCATATTTCACATCCAAAAATAAATTAGGGGCGAATTTGCCACTCAGAAAGTGTGAATATCGTATTTGCAATTTATTTTCCTTAAGAGTCATATTTCACATCCAAATATAAATTAGGGGCAAATTTACAACTCAAAAAGTGTGAATATCGTATTTGCAATTTATTTTCTTTAAGAGTCATATTTCACATCCAAATACAAATTAGGGGCAAATTTGCCACTCAAAAAGTGTGAATATCGTATTTTCAATTTATTTTCCTTACGAGTCATATTTCACTTCGAAATACAAATTAGAGGCAAATTTGCCACTCAAAAAATGTGAATATCGTATTTGCAATTTATTTTCCTTAAAAGTCAAATTTCACATCCAAATACAAATTAGGGGCGAATTTGCCACTCAAAAAGTGTGAATATCGTATTTGCAATTTATTCTCTTTAAGTGTCATATTTCACATCCAAATACAAATTAGGGGCAAATTTGCAACTCAAAAAGAGTAAATATCGTATTTGCAACTTATTTTCATTAAGAATCATATTTCAGTTCGCAATACAAATTAGGTGCAAATTTACCACTCAAAAAGTGTGAATATCGTATTTGCAATTTATTTTCCTTAAGAGTCATATTTTACTTCGAAATACCAATTAGGGGCAAATTTGCCACTCAAAAAATGTGAATATCGTATTTGCAATTTATTTTATTTAAGAGTCATATTTTACATCCAAATACAAAGTAGGGGCGGATTTGCTACTCAAAAAGTGTGAATATCGTATTTGCAAAATATTTTCCTTAAGAGTCATATTTCACTACGAAATACAAATTAGGGCAGATTTGCCACTCAAAAAGTGTGAATATCGTATTTGCAATTTATTTTCCTTAAGAGTCATATTTCACATCCAAATACAAATTAGGGGCGAATTTGCCACTCAAAAATTGTGAATATCGTATTTGCAATTTATTTTCTTTAAGAGTCATATTTCACATACAAATAAAAATTAGGGGCAAATTTGCCCCTCAAAAAGTGTGAATATCGTATTTTCTATTTATTTTCCTTATGAGTCATATTTCACTTCGAAATACAAATTAGGGGCAAATTTGCCACTCAAAAAATGTGAATATCGTATTTGCAATTTATTTTCCTTAAAAGTCAAATTTCACATCCAAATACAAATTAGGGGCGAATTTGCCACTCAAAAAGTGTGAATATCGTATTTGCAATTTATTCTCTTTAAGAGTCATATTTCACATCCAAATACAAATTAGGGGCAAATTTGCAACTCAAAAAGAGTAAATATCATATTTGCAACTTATTTTCATTAAGAATCATATTTCAGTTCGCAATACAAATTAGGTGCAAATTTACCACTCAAAAAGTGTGAATATCGTATTTGCAATTTATTTTCCTTAAGAGTCATATTTTACTTCGAAATACAAATTAGGGGCGAATTTGCCACTCAAAAAATGTGAATATCGTATTTTCAATTTATTTTCCTTAAGTGTCATATTTCACATCCAAATACAAATTAGGGGCGAATTTGATACTCAAAAAGTGTGAATATCGTATTTGCAAATTATTTTCCTTAAGTGTCATATTTCACTTCGAAATACAAATTAGGGGCAAATTTGCCACTCAAAAAGTGTGAAAATGGTATTTACAATTTATTTTCCTTAAGAGTCATATTTCACATCCAAATACAAATTAGGGGCGAATTTGTCTCTCAAAAAGTGTGAATATCGTATTTGCAATTTATTTTCTTTAAGAGTCATATTTCACCTCCAAATAAAAATTAGGGGCAAATTTGCCACTCAAAAAGTGTGAATATCGTATTTTCAATTTATTTTTCTTACGAGTCATATTTCACTTCGAAATACAAATTAGGGGCAAATTTGCCACTCTAAAAATGTGAATATCGTATTTGCAATTTATTTTCCTTAAAAGTCAAATTTCACATCCAAATACAAATTAGGGGCGAATTTTCCACTCAAAAAGTGTGAATATCGTATTTGCAACTTATTTTCCTTAAGAGTCATATTTCACTTCGAAATACAAATTAGGGGCAAATTTGCCACTCAAAAAGTGTGAAAATGGTATTTGCAATTTATTTTCCTTAAGAGTCATATTTCACATCCAAAAATAAATTAGGGGCGAATTTGCCACTCAGAAAATGTGAATATCGTATTTGCAATTTATTTTCCTTAAGAGTCATATTTCACATCCAAATATAAATTAGGGGCGAATTTGCCACTCAGAAAGTGTGAAAATGGTATTTGCAATTTATTTTCTTTAAGAGTCATATTTCACATCCAAATACAAATTAGGGGCAAATTTGCCACTCAAAAAGTGTGAAAATGGTATTTGCAATTTATTTTCCTTAAGAGTCATATTTCACATTCAAATACAAATTAGGGGCGGATTTGCTACTCAAAAAGTGTGAATATCGTATTTGCAAAATATTTTCCTTAAGAGTCATATTTCACTTCGAAATACAAATTAGGGGCAAATTTGCCACTCTAAAAATGTGAATATCGTATTTGCAATTTATTTTCCTTAAAAGTCAAATTTCACATCCAAATACAAATTAGGGGCGAATTTGCCACTCAAAAAGTGTGAATATCGTATTTGCAACTTATTTTCCTTAAGAGTCATATTTCACTTCGAAATACAAATTAGGGGCAAATTTGCCACTCAAAAAGTGTGAAAATGGTATTTGCAATTTATTTTCCTTAAGAGTCATATTTCACATCCAAAAATAAATTAGGGGCGAATTTGCCACTCAGAAAATGTGAATATCGTATTTGCAATTTATTTTCCTTAAGTGTCATATTTCACATTCAAATACAAATTAGGGGCGAATTTGCTACTCAAAAAGTGTTAACATCGTATTTGCAATTTATTTTCTTTAAGAGTCATATTTCACATCCAAATACAAATTAGGGGCAAATTTGCCAGTCAAAAAGTGTGAATATCGTATTTGCAATTTATTTTCCTTACGAGTCATATTTCACTTCGAAATACAAATTAGGGGCAAATTTGCCACTAAAAAAATGTGAATATCGTATTTGCAATTTATTTTCCTTAAAAGTCAAATTTCACATCCAAATACAAATTAGGGGCGAATTTGCCACTCAAAAAGTGTGAATATCGTATTTGCAACTTATTTTCCTTAAGAGTCATATTTCACTTCGAAATACAAATTAGGGGCAAATTTGCCACTCAAAAAGTGTGAAAATGGTATTTGCAATTTATTTTCCTTAAGAGTCATATTTCACATCCAAAAATAAATTAGGGGCGAATTTGCCACTCAGAAAGTGTGAAAATGGTATTTGCAATTTATTTTCTTTAAGAGTCATATTTCACATCCA
This sequence comes from Helichrysum umbraculigerum, assembly GCA_949592205.1. NCBI lineage: Eukaryota > Viridiplantae > Streptophyta > Magnoliopsida > Asterales > Asteraceae > Helichrysum > Helichrysum umbraculigerum. The sequence continues at coordinate 102,029,990 of CATIUR010000001.1, forward strand.
AATACAAATTAGGGGCAAATTTGCCACTCAAAAAGTGTGAAAATGGTATTTGCAATTTATTTTCCTTAAGAGTCATATTTCACATCCAAAAATAAATTAGGGGCGAATTTGCCACTCAGAAAATGTGAATATCGTATTTGCAATTTATTTTCCTTAAGAGTCATATTTCACATCCAAATATAAATTAGGGGCAAATTTACAACTCAAAAAGTGTGAATATCGTATTTGCAATTTATTTTCTTTAAGAGTCATATTTCACATCCAAATACAAATTAGGGGCAAATTTGCCAGTCAAAAAGTGTGAATATCGTATTTGCAATTTATTTTCCTTACGAGTCATATTTCACTTCGAAATACAAATTAGGGGCAAATTTGCCACTAAAAAAATGTGAATATCGTATTTGCAATTTATTTTCCTTAAAAGTCAAATTTCACATCCAAATACAAATTAGGGGCGAATTTGCCACTCAAAAAGTGTGAATATCGTATTTGCAACTTATTTTCCTTAAGAGTCATATTTCACTTCGAAATACAAATTAGGGGCAAATTTGCCACTCAAAAAGTGTGAAAATGGTATTTGCAATTTATTTTCCTTAAGAGTCATATTTCACATCCAAAAATAAATTAGGGGCGAATTTGCCACTCAGAAAGTGTGAAAATGGTATTTGCAATTTATTTTCTTTAAGAGTCATATTTCACATCCAAATACAAATTAGGGGCAAATTTGCCACTCAAAAAGTGTGAAAATGGTATTTGCAATTTATTTTCCTTAAGAGTCATATTTCACATTCAAATACAAATTAGGGGCGGATTTGCTACTCAAAAAGTGTGAATATCGTATTTGCAAAATATTTTCCTTAAGAGTCATATTTCACTTCGAAATACAAATTAGGGGCAAATTTGCCACTCAAAAAGTGTGAATATCGTATTTGCAATTTATTTTCCTTAGGAGTCATATTTCACATCCAAATACAAATTAGGGGCGAATTTGCCACTCAAAAAGTGTGAATATCGTATTTGCAACTTATATTCATTTCACATCCAAATACAAATTAGAGGCAAATTTGCCACTCAAAAAGTTTAAATATCGTATTTGCAATTTATTTTCCTTAAGAGTCATATTTCACATCCAAATACAAATTAGGGGCGAATTTACCACTTAAAAAGTGTGAATATCATATTTGCAATTTATTCTCTTTAAGATTCATATTTCACATCCAAATACAAATTAGGGGCAAATTTGCAACTCAAAAAGTGTGCATATCGTATTTGCAACTTATTTTCATTAAGAATCTTATTTCACTTCGCAATACAAATTAGGTGCAAATTTACCACTCGAAAAGTGTAAATATCGTATTTGCAATTTATTTTCCTTAAGAGTCATATTTTACTTCGAAATACAAATTAGGGGCAAATTTGCTACTCAAAAAATGTGAATATCGTATTTGCAATTTATTTTCCTTAAGTGTCATATTTCACATTCAAATACAAATTAGGGGCGAATTTGCTACTCAAAAAGTGTTAACATCGTATTCGCAAATTATTTTCCTTAAGTGTCATATTTCACTTCGAAATACAAATTAGGGGCAAATTTGCCACTCAAAAAGTGTGAAAATGGTATTTACAATTTATTTTCCTTAAGAGTCATATTTCACATCCAAATATAAATTAGGGGCGAATTTGTCACTCAAAAAGTGTGAATATCATATTTGCAATTTATTTTCTTTAAGAGTCATATTTCACATACAAATAAAAATTAGGGGCAAATTTGCCACTCAAAAAGTGTGAATATCGTATTTTCAATTTATTTTTCTTACGAGTCATATTTCACTTCGAAATACAAATTAGGGGCAAATTTGCCACTCAAAAAATGTGAATATCGTATTTGCAATTTATTTTCCTTAAAAGTCAAATTTCACATCCAAATACAAATTAGGGGCGAATTTGCCACTCAAAAAGTGTGAATATCGTATTTGCAACTTATTTTCCTTTAGAGTCATATTTCACTTCGAAATACAAATTAGGGGCAAATTTGCCACTCAAAAAGTGTGAAAATGGTATTTGCAATTTATTTTCCTTAAGAGTCATATTTCACATCCAAATACAAATTAGGGGCGGATTTGCTACTCAAAAAGTGTGAATATCGTATTTGCAAAATATTTTCCTTAAGAGTCATATTTCACTTCGAAATACAAATTAGGGGCAAATTTGCCATTCAAAAAGTGTGAATATCGTATTTGCAATTTATTTTCCTTAAGAGTCATATTTCACATCCAAATACAAATTAGGGGCGAATTTGCCACTCAAAAAGTGTTAATATCGTATTTGCAACTTATTTTCATTTCACATCCAAATACAAATTAGAGGCAAATTTGCCACTCAAAAAGTTTAAATATCGTATTTGCAATTTATTTTCCTTAAGAGTCATATTTCACATCCAAATACAAATTAGGGGCGAATTTGCCACTCAAAAAGTGTGAATATCGTATTTGCAATTTATTCTCTTTAAGAGTCATATTTCACATCCAAATACAAATTAGGGGCAAATTTGCAACTCAAAAAGTGTAAATATCGTATTTGCAACTTATTTTCATTAAGAATCATATTTCAGTTCGCAATACAAATTAGGTGCAAATTTACCACTCAAAAAGTGTGAATATCGTATTTGCAATTTATTTTCCTTAGGAGTAAAATTTTACTTCGAAATACAAATTAGGGGCAAATTTGTCACTCAAAAAATGTGAATATCATATTTGCAATTTATTTTCCTTAAGTGTCATATTTCACATCCAAAAATAAATTAGGGGCGAATTTGCCACTCAGAAAGTGTGAAAATGGTATTTGCAATTTATTTTCTTTAAGAGTCATATTTCACATCCAAATACAAATTAGGGGCAAATTTGCCACTCAAAAAGTGTGAAAATGGTATTTGCAATTTATTTTCCTTAAGAGTCATATTTCACATTCAAATACAAATTAGGGGCGGATTTGCTACTCAAAAAGTGTGAATATCGTATTTGCAAAATATTTTCCTTAAGAGTCATATTTCACTTCGAAATACAAATTAGGGGCAAATTTGCCACTCAAAAAGTGTGAATATCGTATTTGCAATTTATTTTCCTTAAGAGTCATATTTCACATCCAAATACAAATTAGGGGCGAATTTGCCACTCAAAAAGTGTGAATATCGTATTTGCAACTTATATTCATTTCACATCCAAATACAAATTAGAGGCAAATTTGCCACTCAAAAAGTTTAAATATCGTATTTGCAATTTATTTTCCTTAAGAGTCATATTTCACATCCAAATACAAATTAGGGGCGAATTTACCACTTAAAAAGTGTGAATATCATATTTGCAATTTATTCTCTTTAAGATTCATATTTCACATCCAAATACAAATTAGGGGCAAATTTGCAACTCAAAAAGTGTGCATATCGTATTTGCAACTTATTTTCATTAAGAATCTTATTTCACTTCGCAATACAAATTAGGTGCAAATTTACCACTCGAAAAGTGTAAATATCGTATTTGCAATTTATTTTCCTTAAGAGTCATATTTTACTTCGAAATACAAATTAGGGGCAAATTTGCTACTCAAAAAATGTGAATATCGTATTTGCAATTTATTTTCCTTAAGTGTCATATTTCACATTCAAATACAAATTAGGGGCGAATTTGCTACTCAAAAAGTGTTAATATCGTATTCGCAAATTATTTTCCTTAAGTGTCATATTTCACTTCGAAATACAAATTAGGGGCAAATTTGCCACTCAAAAAGTGTGAAAATGGTATTTACAATTTATTTTCCTTAAGAGTCATATTTCACATCCAAATATAAATTAGGGGCGAATTTGTCACTCAAAAAGTGTGAATATCATATTTGCAATTTATTTTCTTTAAGAGTCATATTTCACATACAAATAAAAATTAGGGGCAAATTTGCCACTCAAAAAGTGTGAATATCGTATTTTCAATTTATTTTTCTTACGAGTCATATTTCACTTCGAAATACAAATTACGGGCAAATTTGCCACTCAAAAAATGTGAATATCGTATTTGCAATTTATTTTCCTTAAAAGTCAAATTTCACATCCAAATACAAATTAGGGGCAAATTTGCCACTCAAAAAGTGTGAATATCGTATTTGCAACTTATTTTCCTTTAGAGTCATATTTCACTTCGAAATACAAATTAGGGGCAAATTTGCCACTCAAAAAGTGTGAAAATGGTATTTGCAATTTATTTTCCTTAAGAGTCATATTTCACATCCAAAAATAAATTAGGGGCGAATTTGCCACTCAGAAAGTGTGAATATCGTATTTGCAATTTATTTTCCTTTTGAGTCATATTTCACATCCAAAAATAAATTAGGGGCGAATTTGCCACTCAAAAAGTGTGAAAATGGTATTTGCAATTTATTTTCCTTAAGAGTCATATTTCACATCCAAATACAAATTAGGGGCGGATTTGCTACTCAAAAAGTGTGAATATCGTATTTGCAAAATATTTTCCTTAAGAGTTATATTTCACTTCGAAATACAAATTAGGGGCAAATTTGCCATTCAAAAAGTGTGAATATCGTATTTGCAATTTATTTTCCTTAAGAGTCATATTTCACATCCAAATACAAATTAGGGGCGAATTTGCCACTCAAAAAGTGTTAATATCGTATTTGCAACTTATTTTCATTTCACATCCAAATACAAATTAGAGGCAAATTTGCCACTCAAAAAGTTTAAATATCGTATTTGCAATTTATTTTCCTTAAGAGTCATATTTCACATCCAAATACAAATTAGGGGCGAATTTGCCATTCAAAAAGTGTGAATATCGTATTTGCAATTTATTCTCTTTAAGAGTCATATTTCACATCCAAATACAAATTAGGGGCAAATTTGCAACTCAAAAAGTGTAAATATCGTATTTGCAACTTATTTTCATTAAGAATCATATTTCAGTTCGCAATACAAATTAGGTGCAAATTTACCACTCAAAAAGTGTGAATATCGTATTTGCAATTTATTTTCCTTAAGAGTAAAATTTTACTTCGAAATACAAATTAGGGGCAAATTTGTCACTCAAAAAATGTGAATATCGTATTTGCAATTTATTTTCCTTAAGTGTCATATTTCACATCCAAATACAAATTAGGGGCGAATTTGATACTCAAAAAGTGTGAATATCGTATTTGCAAATTATTTTCCTTAAGTGTCATATTTCACTTCGAAATACAAATTAGGGGCAAATTTGCCACTCAAAAAGTGTGAAAATGGTATTTACAATTTATTTTCCTTAAGAGTCATATTTCACATCCAAATATAAATTAGGGGCGAATTTGTCACTCAAAAAGTGTGAATATCGTATTTGCAATTTATTTTCTTTAAGAGTCATATTTCACATACAAATAAAAATTAGGGGCAAATTTGCCACTCAAAAAGTGTGAATATCGTATTTTCAATTTATTTTTCTTACGAGTCATATTTCACTTCGAAATACAAATTAGGGGCAAATTTGCCACTCAAAAAATGTGAATATCGTATTTGCAATTTATTTTCCTTAAAAGTCAAATTTCACATCCAAATACAAATTAGGGGCGAATTTGCCACTCAAAAAGTGTGAATATCGTATTTGCAACTTATTTTCCTTTAGAGTCATATTTCACTTCGAAATACAAATTAGGGGCAAATTTGCCACTCAAAAAGTGTGAAAATGGTATTTGCAATTTATTTTCCTTAAGAGTCATATTTCACATCCAAAAATAAATTAGGGGCGAATTTGCCACTCAGAAAGTGTGAATATCGTATTTGCAATTTATTTTCCTTAAGAGTCATATTTCACATCCAAAAATAAATTAGGGGCGAATTTGCCACTCAAAAAGTGTGAAAATGGTATTTGCAATTTATATTCCTTAAGAGTCATATTTCACATCCAAATACAAATTAGGGGCGAATTTGCTACTCAAAAAGTGTGAATATCGTATTTGCAAAATATTTTCCTTAAGAGTCATATTTCACTTCGAAATACAAATTAGGGGCAAATTTGCCACTCAAAAAGTGTGAATATCGTATTTGCAATTTATTTTCCTTAAGAGTCATATTTCACATCCAAATACAAATTAGGGGCGAATTTGCCACTCAAAAAGTGTGAATATCGTATTTGCAACTTATTTTCATTTCACATCCAAATACAAATTAGAGGCAAATTTGCCACTCAAAAAGTTTAAATATCGTATTTGCAATTTATTTTCCTTAAGAGCCATATTTCACATCCAAATACAAATTAGGGGCGAATTTGCCACTCAAAAAGTGTGAATATCGTATTTGCAATTTATTCTCTTTAAGAGTCATATTTCACATCCAAATACAAATTAGGGGCAAATTTGCAACTCAAAAAGTGTAAACATCGTATTTGCAATTTATTTTCATTAAGAATCATATTTCAGTTCGCAATACAAATTAGGTGCAAATTTACCACTCAAAAAGTGTGAATATCGTATTTGCAATTTATTTTCCTTAAGAGTCATATTTTACTTCGAAATACAAATTAGGGGCAAATTTGCCACTCAAAAAATGTGAATATCGTATTTGCAATTTATTTTCCTTAAGTGTCATATTTCACATCCAAAAAATAAATTAGGGGCGAATTTGCCACTCAGAAAGTGTGAATATCATATTTGCAATTTATTTTCCTTAAGAGTCATATTTCACATCCAAAAATAAATTAGGGGCGAATTTGCCACTCAAAAAGTGTGAAAATGGTATTTGCAATTTATTTTCCTTAAGAGTCATATTTCACATCCAAATACAAATTAGGGGCGAATTTGCTACTCAAAAAGTGTGAATATCGTATTTGCAAAATATTTTCCTTAAGAGTCATATTTCACTTCGAAATACAAATTAGGGGCAAATTTTCCACTCAAAAAGTGTGAATATCGTATTTGCAATTTATTTTCCTTAAGAGTCATATTTCACATCCAAATACAAATTAAGGGCGAATTTGCCACTCAAAAAGTGTGAATATCGTATTTGCAACTTATTTTCATTTCACATCCAAATACAAATTAGAGGCAAATTTGCCACTCAAAAAGTTTAATTATCGTATTTGCAATTTATTTTCCTTAAGAGTCATATTTCGCATCCAAATACAAATTAGGGGCGAATTTGCCATTCAAAAAGTGTGAATATCGTATTTGCAATTTATTCTCTTTAAGAGTCATATTTCACAACCAAATACAAATTAGGGGCAAATTTGCAACTCAAAAAGTGTAAACATCGTATTTGCAACTTATTTTCATTAAGAATCATATTTCAGTTCGCAATACAAATTAGGTGCAAATTTACCACTCAAAAAGTGTGAATATCGTATTTGCAATTTATTTTCCTTAAGAGTCATATTTTACTTCGAAATACAAATTAGGGGCAAATTTGCCACTCAAAAAATGTGAATATCGTATTTGCAATTTATTTTCCTTAAGTGTCATATTTCACATCCAAAAATAAATTAGGGGCGAATTTGCCACTCAGAAAGTGTGAATATCGTATTTGCAATTTATTTTCCTTAAGAGTCATATTTCACATCCAAAAATAAATTAGGGGCGAATTTGCCACTCAAAAAGTGTGAAAATGGTATTTGCAATTTATTTTCCTTAAGAGTCATATTTCACATCCAAATACAAATTAGGGGCGAATTTGCTACTCAAAAAGTGTGAATATCGTATTTGCAAAATATTTTCCTTAAGAGTCATATTTCACTTCGAAATACAAATTAGGGGCAAATTTGCCACTCAAAAAGTGTGAATATCGTATTTGCAATTTATTTTCCTTAAGAGTCATATTTCACATCCAAATACAAATTAAGGGCGAATTTGCCACTCAAAAAGTGTGAATATCGTATTTCAAACTTATTTTCATTTCACATCCAAATACAAATTAGAGGCAAATTTGCCACTCAAAAAGTTTAAATATCGTATTTGCAATTTATTTTCCTTAAGAGTCATATTTCACATCCAAATACAAATTAGGGGCGAATTTGCCACTCAAAAAGTGTGAATATCGTATTTGCAATTTATTCTCTTTAAGAGTCATATTTCACATCCAAATACAAATTAGGGGCAAATTTGCAACTCAAAAAGTGTAAACATCGTATTTGCAACTTATTTTCATTAAGAATCATATTTCAGTTCTCAATACAAATTAGGTGCAAATTTACCACTCAAAAAGTGTGAATATCGTATTTGCAATTTATTTTCCTTAAGAGTCATATTTTACTTCGAAATACAAATTAGGGGCAAATTTGCCACTCAAAAAATGTGAATATCGTATTTGCAATTTATTTTCCTTAAGTGTCATATTTCACATCCAAATACAAATTAGGGGCGAATTTGATACTCAAAAAGTGTGAATATCGTATTTGCAAATTATTTTCCTTAAGAGTCATATTTCACATCCAAATACAAATTAGGGGCGAATTTGTCACTCAAAAAGTGTGAATATCGTATTTGCAATTTATTTTCTTAAAGAGTCATATTTCACCTGCAAATACAAATTAGGGGCAAATTTGCCACTCAAAAAGTGTGAATATCGTATTTGCAACTTATTTTCATTAAGAATTATATTTCACTTCGCAATACAAATTAGGTGCAAATTTTATACTCAAAAAGTGTGAATATCGTATTTGCAATTTATTTTCCTTAAGAGTCATATTTTACTTCGAAATACAAATTAGGGGCAAATTTGCCACTAAAAAAATGTGAATATCGTATTTGCAATTTATTTTCCTTAGATGTCTTATTTCACATCCAAATACAAATTAGGGGCGAATTTGCCACTCAAAAAGTGTGAATATCGTATTTGCAATTTATTCTCTTTAAGAGTCATATTTCACATCCAAATACAAATTAGGGGCAAATTTGCAACTCAAAAAGTGTAAACATCGTATTTGCAACTTATTTTCATTAAGAATCATATTTCAGTTCTCAATACAAATTAGGTGCAAATTTACCACTCAAAAAGTGTGAATATCGTATTTGCAATTTATTTTCCTTAAGAGTCATATTTTACTTCGAAATACAAATTAGGGGCAAATTTGCCACTCAAAAAATGTGAATATCGTATTTGCAATTTATTTTCCTTAAGTGTCATATTTCACATCCAAATACAAATTAGGGGCGAATTTGATACTCAAAAAGTGTGAATATCGTATTTACAATTTATTTTCCTTAAGAGTCATATTTCACATCCAAATACAAATTAGGGGCGAATTTGTCACTCAAAAAGTGTGAATATCGTATTTGCAATTTATTTTCTTTAAGAGTCATATTTCACCTGCAAATACAAATTAGGGGCAAATTTGCCACTCAAAAAGTGTGAATATCGTATTTGCAACTTATTTTCATTAAGAATTATATTTCACTTCGCAATACAAATTAGGTGCAAATTTTATACTCAAAAAGTATGAATATCGTATTTGCAATTTATTTTCCTTAAGAGTCATATTTTACTTCGAAATACAAATTAGGGGCAAATTTGCCACTAAAAAAATGTGAATATCGTATTTGCAATTTATTTTCCTTAGATGTCTTATTTCACATCCAAAAACAAATTAGGTGCGAATTTGCTATTCAAAAAGTGTGAATATCGTATTTGCAAATTATTTTCCTTAAGATTCATATTTCACTTCGAAATACAAATTAGGGGCAAATTTGCCCTCAAAAATTGTGAAAATGGTATTTGCAATTTATTTTCCTTAAGAGTCATATTTCGCATCCAAATACAAATTAGGGGCGAATTTGCCATTTAAAAAGTGTGAATATCGTATTTGCAACTTATTTTCATTAAGAATCATATTTCACTTCGCAATACAAATTAGGGGCAAATTTACCACTCAAAAAGTATGAATATCGTATTTGCAATTTATTTTCCTTAAGAGTCATATTTCACTTCGAAATACAAATTAGAGGCAAATTTGCCACTCAAAAAATGTGAATATCATATTTGCAATTTATTTTCCTTAAGAGTCATATTTCACATCCAAATACAAATTAGGGGCGAATTTGCCACTCAAAAAGTGTGAATATCGTATTTGCAAAATATTTTCCTTAAGAGTCATATTTCACTTCGAAATACAAATTAAGGGCAAATTTGCCACTCAAAAAGTGTGAATATCGTATTTGCAATTTATTTTCCTTAAGAGTCATATTTCACATCCAAATACAAATTAAGGGCGAATTTGCCACTCAAAAAGTGTGAATATCGTATTTGCAACTTATTTTCATTTCACATCCAAATACAAATTAGAGGCAAATTTGCCACTCAAAAAGTTTAAATATCGTATTTGCAATTTATTTTCCTTAAGAGTCATATTTCACATCCAAATACAAATTAGGGGCGAATTTGCCACTCAAAAAGTGTGAATATCGTATTTGCAACTTATTCTCTTTAAGAGTCATATTTCACATCCAAATACAAATTAGGGGCAAATTTGCAACTCAAAAAGTGTAAACATCGTATTTGCAACTTATTTTCATTAAGAATCATATTTCAGTTCGCAATACAAATTAGGTGCAAATTTACCACTCAAAAAGTGTGAATATCGTATTTGCAATTTATTTTCCTTAAGAGTCATATTTTACTTCGAAATACAAATTAGGGGCAAATTTGCCACTCAAAAAATGTGAATATCGTATTTGCAATTTATTTTCCTTAAGTGTCATATTTCACATCCAAATACAAATTAGGGGCGAATTTGATACTCAAAAAGTGTGAATATCGTATTTGCAAATTATTTTCCTTAAGTGTCATATTTCACTTCGAAATACAAATTAGGGGCAAATTTGCCACTCAAAAAGTGTGAAAATGGTATTTACAATTTATTTTCCTTAAGAGTCATATTTCACATCCAAATACAAATTAGGGGCGAATTTGTCACTCAAAAAGTGTGAATATCGTATTTGCAATTTATTTTCTTTAAGAGTCATATTTCACCTCCAAATACAAATTAGGGGCAAATTTGCCACTCAAAAAGTGTGAATATCGTATTTGCAACTTATTTTCATTAAGAATTATATTTCACTTCGCAATACAAATTAGGTGCAAATTTTATACTCAAAAAGTGTGAATATCGTATTTGCAATTTATTTTCCTTAAGAGTCATATTTTACTTCGAAATACAAATTAGGGGCAAATTTGCCACTAAAAAAATGTGAATATCGTATTTGCAATTTATTTTCCTTAAATGTCTTATTTCACATCCAAAAACAAATTAGGGGCGAATTTGCTATTCAAAAAGTGTGAATATCGTATTTGCAAATTATTTTCCTTTTGATTCATATTTCACTTCGAAATACAAATTAGGGGCAAATTTGCCCTCAAAAATTGTGAAAATGGTATTTGCAATTTATTTTCCTTAAGAGTCATATTTCGCATCCAAATACAAATTAGGGGCGAATTTGCCATTCAAAAAGTGTGAATATCGTATTTGCAATTTATTCTCTTTAAGAGTCATATTTCACATCCAAATACAAATTAGGTGCAAATTTGCAACTCAAAAAGTGTAAACATCGTATTTGCAACTTATTTTCATTAAGAATCATATTTCAGTTCGCAATACAAATTAGGTGCAAATTTACCACTCAAAAAGTGTGAATATCGTATTTGCAATTTATTTTCCTTAAGAGTCATATTTTACTTCGAAATACAAATTAGGGGCAAATTTGCCACTCAAAAAATGTGAATATCGTATTTGCAATTTATTTTCCTTAAGTGTCATATTTCACATCCAAAAATAAATTAGGGGCGAATTTGCCACTCAGAAAGTGTGAATATCGTATTTGCAATTTATTTTCCTTAAGAGTCATATTTCACATCCAAAAATAAATTAGGGGCGAATTTGCCACTCAAAAAGTGTGAAAATGGTATTTGCAATTTATTTTCCTTAAGAGTCATATTTCACATCCAAATACAAATTAGGGGCGAATTTGCTACTCAAAAAGTGTGAATATCGTATTTGCAAAATATTTTCCTTAAGAGTCATATTTCACTTCGAAATACAAATTAGGGGCAAATTTGCCACTCAAAAAGTGTGAATATCGTATTTGCAATTTATTTTCCTTAAGAGTCATATTTCACATCCAAATACAAATTAAGGGCGAATTTGCCACTCAAAAAGTGTGAATATCGTATTTGCAACTTATTTTCATTTCACATCCAAATACAAATTAGAGGCAAATTTGCCACTCAAAAAGTTTAAATATCGTATTTGCAATTTATTTTCCTTAAGAGTCATATTTCACATCCAAATACAAATTAGGGGCGAATTTGCCACTCAAAAAGTGTGAATATCGTATTTGCAATTTATTCTCTTTAAGAGTCATATTTCACATCCAAATACAAATTAGGGGCAAATTTGCAACTCAAAAAGTGTAAACATCGTATTTGCAACTTATTTTCATTAAGAATCATATTTCAGTTCGCAATACAAATTAGGTGCAAATTTACCACTCAAAAAGTGTGAATATCGTATTTGCAATTTATTTTCCTTAAGAGTCATATTTTACTTCGAAATACAAATTAGGGGCAAATTTGCCACTCAAAAAATGTGAATATCGTATTTGCAATTTATTTTCCTTAAGTGTCATATTTCACATCCAAATACAAATTAGGGGCGAATTTGATACTCAAAAAGTGTGAATATCGTATTTGCAAATTATTTTCCTTAAGTGTCATATTTCACTTCGAAATACAAATTAGGGGCAAATTTGCCACTCAAAAAGTGTGAAAATGGTATTTACATATTATTTCCTTAAGAGTCATATTTCACATCCAAATACAAATTAGGGGCGAATTTGTCACTCAAAAAGTGTGAATATCGTATTTGCAATTTATTTTCCTTAAGGGTCATATTTCGCATCCAAATACAAATTAGGGGCGAATTTGCCATTTAAAAAGTGTGAATATCGTATTTGCAACTTATTTTCATTAAGAATCATATTTCACTTCGCAATACAAATTAGGGGCAAATTTACCACTCAAAAAGTGTGAATATCGTATTTGCAATTTATTTTCCTTAAGAGTCATATTTTACTTCGAAATACAAATTAGGGGCAAATTTGCCACTAAAAAAATGTGAATATCGTATTTGCCATTTATTTTCCTTAAATGTCTTATTTCACATCCAAAAACAAATTAGGGGCGAATTTGCTATTCAAAAAGTGTGAATATCGTATTTGCAAATTATTTTCTTTTTGATTCATATTTCACTTCGAAATACAAATTAGGGGCAAATTTGCCCTCAAAAATTGTGAAAATGGTATTTGCAATTTATTTTCCTTAAGAGTCATATTTCGCATCCAAATACAAATTAGGGGCGAATTTGCCATTTAAAAAGTGTGAATATCGTATTTGCAACTTATTTTCATTAAGAATCATATTTCACTTCGCAATACAAATTAGGGGCAAATTTACCACTCAAAAAGTGTGAATATCGTATTTGCAATTTATTTTCCTTAAGAGTCATATTTCACTTCGAAATACAAATTAGAGGCAAATTTGCCACTCAAAAAATGTGAATATCATATTTGCAATTTATTTTCCTTAAGAGTCATATTTCACATCCAAATACAAATTAGGGGCGAATTTGCCACTCAAAAAGTGTGAATATCGTATTTGCAATTTATTTTCCTTAAGAGTCATATTTCACATCCAAATACAAATTAGGGGCGAATTTGCCACTCAAAAAGTGTGAATATCGTATTTGCAACTTATTTCCTTAAGAGTCATATTTCACTTCGAAATACAAATTAGGGGCAAATTTGCCACTAAAAAATTGTGAAAATGGTATTTGCAATTTATTTTCCTTAAGAGTAATATTTCACATCCAAATTCAAATTAGGGGCGAATTTGCCACTCAGAAAGTGTGAATATCGTATTTGCAATTTATTTTCTTTAAGAGTCATATTTCACCTCCAAATACAAATTAGGAGCAAATTTGCAACTCAAAAAGTGTGAATATCGTATTTGCAATTTATTTTTCTTAAGAATCATATTTCACATCCAAATACAAATTAGGGGCGAATTTGCCACTCAAAAAGTGTGAATATCGTATTTGCAACTTATTTTCATTAAGTGTCATATTTCACCTCGCAAGACAAATTAGGGGCAAATTACCACTCAAAAAGTGTGAATATCGTATTTGCAATTTATTTTCCTTAAGAGTCATATTTCACATCCAAATACAAATTAGGGGCAAATTTACCACTCAAAAAGTGTGAATATCGTATTTGCAATTTATTTTCCTTACGAGTCATATTTCACTTCGAAATATACAAATTAGGGGCAAATTTGCCACTAAAAAAATGTGAATATCGTATTTTCAATTTATTTTCCTTAAAAGTCAAATTTAACATCCAAAAACAAATTAGGGGCGAATTTGCTATTCAAAAAGTGTGAATATCGTATTTGCAAATTATTTTCCTTAAGAGTCATATTTCACTTCGAAATACAAATTAGGGGCAAAAATTGTGAAAATGGTATTTGCAATTTATTTTCCTTAAGAGTCATATTTCGCATCCAAATACAAATTAGGGGCGAATTTGCCACTCAAAAAGTGTGAATATCGTATTTGCAATTTATTTTCTTTAAGAGTCATATTTCACATCCAACTACAAATTAGGGGCGAATTTGCCACTCAAAAAGTGTGAATATCGTATTTGCAACTTATTTTCCTTAAGAGTCATATTTCACTTCGAAATACAAATTAGGGGCAAATTTACCACTAAAAAAGTGTGAATATCGTATTTGCAATTTATTTTCCTTAAGAGTAATATTTCATTTCGAAATACAAATTAGAGGAAAATTTGCCACTCAAAAAATGGGAATATCGTATTTGCAATTTATTTTCCTTAAGAGTCATATTTCACATCCAAATACAAATTAGGGGCGAATTTGCCACTCAAAAAGTGTGAATATCGTATTTGCAACTTATTTCCTTAAGAGTCATATTTCACTTCGAAATACAAATTAGGGGCAAATTTGCCACTCAAAAATTGTGAAAATGGTATTTGCAATTTATTTTCCTTAAGAGAATATTTCACATCCAAATTCAAATTAGGGGCGAATTTGCCACTCGGAAAGTGTGAATATCGTATTTGCAATTTATTTTCTTTAAGAGTCATATTTCACCTCCAAATACAAATTAGGGACAAATTTGCAACTCAAAAAGTGTGAATATCGTATTTGCAATTTATTTTTCTTAAGAATCATATTTCACATCCAAATACAAATTAGGGGCGAATTTGCCACTCAAAAAGTGTGAATATCGTATTTGCAACTTATTTTCATTAAGTGTCATATTTCACTACGAAATACAAATTAGGGCAAATTTGCCACTCAAAAAGTGTGAATATCGTATTTGCAATTTATTTTCCTTAAGAGTCATATTTCACATCCAGAAACAAATTAGGGGCGAATTTGCCACTCAAAAAGTGTGAATATCGTATTTGCAATTTATTTTCTTTAAGAGTCATATTTCACATACAAATAAAAATTAGGGGCAAATTTGCCACTCAAAAAGTGTGAATATCGTATTTTCAATTTATTTTCTTTACGAGTCATATTTCACTTCGAAATACAAATTAGGGGCAAATTTGCCACTCAAAAAATATGAATATCGTATTTGCAATTTATTTTCCTTAAAAGTCAAATTTCACATCCAAATACAAATTAGGGGCGAATTTGCCACTCAAAAAGTGTGAATATCGTATTTGCAATTTATTCTCTTTAAGTGTCATATTTCACATCCAAATACAAATTAGGGGCAAATTTGCAACTCAAAAAGAGTAAATATCGTATTTGCAATTTATTTTCTTTAAGAGTCATATTTCACCTCCAAATAAAAATTAGGGTCAAATTTGCCACTCAAAAAGTGTGAATATCGTATTTGCAATTTATTTTCCTTACGAGTCATATTTCACTTCGAAATACAAATTAGGGGCAAATTTGCCACTCTAAAAATGTGAATATCGTATTTGCAATTTATTTTCCTTAAAAGTCAAATTTCACATCCAAATACAAAGTAGGGGCGAATTTGCCACTCAAAAAGTGTGAATATCGTATTTGCAACTTATTTTCCTTAAGAGTCATATTTCACTTCGAAATACAAATTAGGGGCAAATTTGCCACTCAAAAAGTGTGAAAATGGTATTTGCAATTTATTTTCCTTAAGAGTCATATTTCACATCCAAAAATAAATTAGGGGCGAATTTGCCACTCAGAAAGTGTGAATATCGTATTTGCAATTTATTTTCCTTAAGAGTCATATTTCACATCCAAATACAAATTAGGGGCAAATTTACAACTCAAAAAGTGTGAATATCGTATTTGCAATTTATTTTCTTTAAGAGTCATATTTCACATCCAAATACAAATTAGGGGCAAATTTGCCACTCAAAAAGTGTGAATATCGTATTTGCAATTTATTTTCCTTACGAGTCATATTTCACTTCGAAATACAAATTAGGGGCAAATTTGCCACTAAAAAAATGTGAATATCGTATTTGCAATTTATTTTCCTTAAAAGTCAAATTTCACATCCAAATACAAATTAGGGGCGAATTTGCCACTCAAAAAGTGTGAATATCGTATTTGCAACTTATTTTCCTTAAGAGTCATATTTCACTTCGAAATACAAATTAGGGGCAAATTTGCCACTCAAAAAGTGTGAAAATGGTATTTGCAATTTATTTTCCTTAAGAGTCATATTTCACATCCAAAAATAAATTAGGGGCGAATTTGCCACTCAGAAAGTGTGAAAATGGTATTTGCAATTTATTTTCTTTAAGAGTCATATTTCACATCCAAATACAAATTAGGGGCAAATTTGCCACTCAAAAAGTGTGAAAATGGTATTTGCAATTTATTTTCCTTAAGAGTCATATTTCACATTCAAATACAAATTAGGGGCGGATTTGCTACTCAAAAAGTGTGAATATCGTATTTGCAAAATATTTTCCTTAAGAGTCATATTTCACTTCGAAATACAAATTAGGGGCAAATTTGCAACTCAAAAAGTGTGAATATCGTATTTGCAATTTATTTTCCTTAAGAGTCATATTTCACATCCAAATACAAATTAGGGGCGAATTTGCCACTCAAAAAGTGTGAATATCGTATTTGCAACTTATATTCATTTCACATCCAAATACAAATTAGAGGCAAATTTGCCACTCAAAAAGTTTAAATATCGTATTTGCAATTTATTTTCCTTAAGAGTCATATTTCACATCCAAATACAAATTAGGGGCGAATTTACCACTTAAAAAGTGTGAATATCATATTTGCAATTTATTCTCTTTAAGATTCATATTTCACATCCAAATACAAATTAGGGGCAAATTTGCAACTCAAAAAGTGTGCATATCGTATTTGCAACTTATTTTCATTAAGAATCTTATTTCACTTCGCAATACAAATTAGGTGCAAATTTACCACTCGAAAAGTGTAAATATCGTATTTGCAATTTATTTTCCTTAAGAGTCATATTTTACTTCGAAATACAAATTAGGGGCAAATTTGCTACTCAAAAAATGTGAATATCGTATTTGCAATTTATTTTCCTTAAGTGTCATATTTCGCATTCAAATACAAATTAGGGGCGAATTTGCTACTCAAAAAGTGTTAATATCGTATTTGCAAATTATTTTCCTTAAGTGTCATATTTCACTTCGAAATACAAATTAGGGGCAAATTTGCCACTCAAAAAGTGTGAAAATGGTATTTACAATTTATTTTCCTTAAGAGTCATATTTCACATCCAAATACAAATTAGGGCGAATTGCCACTCAAAAAGTGTGAATATCGTATTTGCAATTTATTTTCTGTAAGAGTCATATTTCACCTCCAAATACAAATTAGGGGCAAATTTGCCACTCAAAAAGTGTGAATATAGTATTTGCAACTTATTTTCCTTACGAGTCATATTTCACTTCGCAATACAAATTAGGGGCAAATTTGCCACTCAAAAAATGTGAATATCGTATTTGCAATTTATTTTCCTTAAAAGTCAAATTTCACATCCAAATACAAATTCGGGGCGAATTTGCCACTCAAAAAGTATGAATATCGTATTTGCAACTTATTTTCCTTAAGAGTCATATTTCACTTCGAAATACAAATTAGGGGCAAATTTGCCACTCAAAAAGTGTGAAAATGGTATTTGCAATTTATTTTCCTTAAGAGTCATATTTCACATCCAAAAATAAGTTAGGGGCGAATTTGCCACTCTAAAAGTGTGAATATCGTATTTGCAATTTATTTTCTTTAAGAGTCATATTTCACATCCAAATACAAATTAGGGGCAAATTTGCCACTCAAAAAGTGTGAATATCGTAGTTGCAATTTATTTTACTTAAGAGTCATATTTCACATCCAAATACAAATTAGGGGCGGATTTACTACTTAAAAAGTGTGAATATCGTATTTGCAAAATATGTTCCTTAAGAGTCATATTTCACTTCGAAATACAAATTATGGGCAAATTTGCCACTCAAAAAGTGTGAATATCGTATTTGCAATTTATTTTCCTTAAGAGTCATATTTCACATCCAAATACAAATTAGGGGCGAATTTGCCACTCAAAAAGTGTGAATATCGTATTTGCAACTTATTTTCCTTAAGAGTCATATTTCATATCCAAATACAAATTAGGGGCGAATTTGCCAATCAAAAAGTGTGCATATCGTATTTGCAACTTATTTTCCTTAAGAGTAATATTTCACTTCGAAATACAAATTAGGGGCAAATTTGCCACTCAAAAAGTGTGAAAATGGTATTTGCAATTTATTTTCCTTAAGAGTCATATTTCACATCCAAATTCAAATTAGGGGCGAATTTGCCACTCAGAAAGTGTGAATATCGTATTTGCAATTTATTTTCTTTAAGAGTCATATTTCACCTCCAAATACAAATTAGGGGCAAATTTGTCACTCAAAAAATGTGAATATCGTATTTGCAATTTTTTTTTCTTAAGAATCATATTTCACATCCAAATACAAATTAGGGGCGAATTTGTCACTCAAAAAGTGTGAATATCGTATTTGCAACTTATTTTCATTAAGTGTCATATTTCACCTCGCAATACAAATTAGGGGCAAATTTACCACTCAAAAAGTGTGAATATCGTATTTGCAATTTATTTTCTTTAAGAGTCATATTTCACCTCCAAATTCAAATTTGGGGCAAATTTGCAACTCAAAAAGTGTGAATATCGTATTTGCAATTTATTTTCATTAACAGTCATATTTCACTACCAAATACAAATTAGAGGCGAATTTGCCACTCAAAAAGTGTGAATATCGTATTTGCAACTTATTTTCATTAAGAGTCATATTTCACTTCGCAATACAAATTAGGGGCGAATTTACCACTCAAAAAGTGTGAATATCGTAGTTGCAATTTATTTTCTTTAAGAGTCATATTTCACCTCCAAATACAAATTAGGGGCAAATTTGCCACTCAAAAAGTGTGAATATCGTATTTGCAATTTATTTTCCTTAACAGTCATATTTCACTTCCAAATACAAATTTGGTGCGAATTTGCCACTCAAAAAGTGTGAATATCGTATTTGCAACTTATTTTCATTAAGAGTCATATTTCATTTCGCAATACAAATTTGGGGCGAATTTGCCACTCAAAAAGTGTGAATATCGTATTTGCAATTTATTTTCTTTAAGAGTCATATTTCTCCTCCAAATACAAATTAGGGGCAAATTTGCCACTCAAAAATTGTGAATATCGTATTTGTAATTTATTTTCCTTAAGAGTCATATTTCACTTCCAAATACAAATTTGGGGCGAATTTCCACTCAAAAAGTGTGAATATCGTATTTGCAATTTATTTTCTTTAAGAGTCATATTTCACTTCGCAATACAAATTTGGGGCGAATTTGCCACTCAAAAAGTGTGAATATCGTATTTGCATTTTATTTTCCTTAAGAGTCATATTTCACTTCCAAATACAAATTTGGTGCGAATTTGCCACTCAAAAAGTGTGAATATCGTATTTGCAACTTATTTTCATTAAGAGTCATATTTCATTTCGCAATACAAATTTGGGGCGAATTTGCCACTCAAAAAGTGTGAATATCGTATTTGCAATTTATTTTCTTTAAGAGTCATATTTCACCTCCAAATACAAATTAGGGGCGAATTTGCCACTCAAAAAGTGTGAATATCGTATTTGCAACTTATTTTAATTAAGAGTCATATTTCATTTCGCAATACAAAATAGGGGCAAATTTACCATTAAAAAAGTGAATATCGTATTAGCAATTTATTTTTCTTAAGAGTCATATTTCACTTTGAAATACAAATTATGGGCAAATTTGCCACTCAAAAAGTGTGAAAATGGTATTTGCAATTTATTTTCCTTAAGAGTCATATTTCACATCCTAATACAAATTAGGGGCGAATTTGCCACTCATAAAGTGTGAATATCGTATTTGCAACTTATTTTCCTTAAGAGTCATATTTCACATCCAAATATAAATTACAGGCGAATTTGCCACTCAAAAAGTGTGAATATCGTATTTGCAATTTATTCTCCTTAAGAGTCATATTTCACATCCAAATACAAATTAGAGGCGAATTTGCCACTCAAAAAGTGTGAATATCATATTTGCAACTTATTTTCATTAAGAATCATATTTCAGTTCGCAATACAAATTAGGTGCAAATTTACCACTCAAAAAGTGTGAATATCGTATTTGCAATTTATTTTCCTTAAGAGTCATATTTTACTTCGAAATACAAATTAGGGGCGAATTTGCCACTCAAAAAATGTGAATATCGTATTTTCAATTTATTTTCCTTAAGTGTCATATTTCACATCCAAATACAAATTAGGGGCGAATTTGATACTCAAAAAGTATGAATATCGTATTTGCAAATTATTTTCCTTAAGTGTCATATTTCACTTCGAAATACAAATTAGGGGCAAATTTGCCACTCAAAAAGTGTGAAAATGGTATTTACAATTTATTTTCCTTAAGAGTCATATTTCACATCCAAATACAAATTAGGGGCGAATTTGTCTCTCAAAAAGTGTGAATATCGTATTTGCAATTTATTTTCTTTAAGAGTCATATTTCACCTCCAAATAAAAATTAGGGGCAAATTTGCCACTCAAAAAGTATGAATATCGTATTTTCAATTTATTTTTCTTACGAGTCATATTTCACTTCGAAATACAAATTAGGGGCAAATTTGCCACTCTAAAAATGTGAATATCGTATTTGCAATTTATTTTCCTTAAAAGTCAAATTTCACATCCAAATACAAATTAGGGTCGAATTTGCCACTCAAAAAGTGTGAATATCGTATTTGCAACTTATTTTCCTTAAGAGTCATATTTCACTTCGAAATACAAATTAGGGGCAAATTTGCCACTCAAAAAGTGTGAAAATGGTATTTGCAATTTATTTTCCTTAAGAGTCATATTTCACATCCAAAAATAAATTAGGGGCGAATTTGCCACTCAGAAAGTGTGAATATCGTATTTGCAATTTATTTTCCTTAAGAGTCATATTTCACATCCAAATACAAATTAGGGGCAAATTTACAACTCAAAAAGTGTGAATATCGTATTTGTAATTTATTTTCTTTAAGAGTCATATTTCACATCCAAATACAAATTAGGGGCAAAATTGCCACTCAAAAAGTGTGAATATCGTATTTGCAATTTATTTTCCTTACGCGTCATATTTCACTTCGAAATACAAATTAGGGGCAAATTTGCCACTAAAAAAATGTGAAAATGGTATTTGCAATTTATTTTCCTTAAGAGTCATATTTCACATCCAAATACAAATTAGGGGCGGATTTACCACTCAAAAAGTGTGAATATCGTATTTGCAACTTATATTCATTTCACATCCAAATTCAAATTAGAGGCAAATTTGCCACTCAAAAAGTTTAAATATCGTATTTGCAATTTATTTTTCTTAAGAGTCATATTTCACATCCAAATACAAATTAGGGGCGAATTTACCACTTAAAAAGTGTGAATATCATATTTGCAATTTATTCTCTTTAAGATTCATATTTCACATCCAAATACAAATTAGGGGCAAATTTGCAACTCAAAAAGTGTGCATATCGTATTTGCAACTTATTTTCATTAAGAATCTTATTTCACTTCGCAATACAAATTAGGTGCAAATTTACCACTCGAAAAGTGTAAATATCGTATTTGCAATTTATTTTCCTTAAGAGTCATATTTTACTTCGAAATACAAATTAGGGGCAAATTTGCTACTCAAAAAATGTGAATATCGTATTTGCAATTTATTTTCCTTAAGTGTCATATTTCACATTCAAATACAAATTAGGGGCGAATTTGCTACTCAAAAAGTGTTAATATCGTATTTGCAAATTATTTTCCTTAAGTGTCATATTTCACTTCGAAATAAAATTAGGGGCAAATTTGCCACTCAAAAAGTGTGAAAATGGTATTTACAATTTATTTTCCTTAAGAGTCATATTTCACATCCAAATACAAATTTGGGGCGAATTTGTCACTCAAAAAGTGTGAATATCGTATTTGCAATTTATTTTCTGTAAGAGTCATATTTCACCTCCAAATACAAATTAGGGGCAAATTTGCCACTCAAAAAGTGTGAATATAGTATTTGCAACTTATTTTCCTTACGAGTCATATTTCACTTCGCAATACAAATTAGGGGCAAATTTGCCACTCAAAAAATGTGAATATCGTATTTGCAATTTATTTTCCTTAAAAGTCAAATTTCACATCCAAATACAAATTCGGGGCGAATTTGCCACTCAAAAAGTATGAATATCGTATTTGCAACTTATTTTCCTTAAGAGTCATATTTCACTTCGAAATACAAATTAGGGGCAAATTTGCCACTCAAAAAGTGTGAAAATGGTATTTGCAATTTATTTTCCTTAAGAGTCATATTTCACATCCAAAAATAAGTTAGGGGCGAATTTGCCACTCTAAAAGTGTGAATATCGTATTTGCAATTTATTTTCTTTAAGAGTCATATTTCACATCCAAATACAAATTAGGGGCAAATTTGCCACTCAAAAAGTGTGAATATCGTAGTTGCAATTTATTTTACTTAAGAGTCATATTTCACATCCAAATACAAATTAGGGGCGGATTTACTACTTAAAAAGTGTGAATATCGTATTTGCAAAATATGTTCCTTAAGAGTCATATTTCACTTCGAAATACAAATTATGGGCAAATTTGCCACTCAAAAAGTGTGAATATCGTATTTGCAATTTATTTTCCTTAAGAGTCATATTTCACATCCAAATACAAATTAGGGGCGAATTTGCCACTCAAAAAGTGTGAATATCGTATTTGCAACTTATTTTCCTTAAGAGTCATATTTCATATCCAAATACAAATTAGGGGCGAATTTGCCAATCAAAAAGTGTGCATATCGTATTTGCAACTTATTTTCCTTAAGAGTAATATTTCACTTCGAAATACAAATTAGGGGCAAATTTGCCACTCAAAAAGTGTGAAAATGGTATTTGCAATTTATTTTCCTTAAGAGTCATATTTCACATCCAAATTCAAATTAGGGGCGAATTTGCCACTCAGAAAGTGTGAATATCGTATTTGCAATTTATTTTCTTTAAGAGTCATATTTCACCTCCAAATACAAATTAGGGGCAAATTTGTCACTCAAAAAATGTGAATATCGTATTTGCAATTTTTTTTTCTTAAGAATCATATTTCACATCCAAATACAAATTAGGGGCGAATTTGCCACTCAAAAAGTGTGAATATCGTATTTGCAACTTATTTTCATTAAGTGTCATATTTCACCTCGCAATACAAATTAGGGGCAAATTTACCACTCAAAAAGTGTGAATATCGTATTTGCAATTTATTTTCTTTAAGAGTTATATTTCACCTCCAAATTCAAATTACCGGCAAATTTGCAACTCAAAAAGTGTGAATATCGTATTTGCAATTTATTTTCATTAACAGTCATATTTCACTTCCAAATACAAATTAGGGGCGAATTTGCCACTCAAAAAGTGTGAATATCGTATTTGCAACTTATTTTCATTAAGAGTTATATTTCACTTCGCAATACAAATTAGGGGCGAATTTACCACTCAAAAAGTGTGAATATCGTAGTTGCAATTTATTTTCTTTAAGAGTCATATTTCACCTCCAAATACAAATTAGGGGCAAATTTGCCACTCAAAAATTGTGAATATCGTATTTGCAATTTATTTTCCTTAACAGTTATATTTCACTTCCAAATACAAATTTGGTGCGAATTTGCCACTCAAAAAGTGTGAATATCGTATTTGCAACTTATTTTCATTAAGAGTCATATTTCATTTCGCAATACAAATTTGGGGCGAATTTGCCACTCAAAAAGTGTGAATATCGTATTTGCAATTTATTTTCTTTAAGAGTCATATTTCACCTCCAAATACAAATTAGGGGCAAATTTGCCACTCAAAAAGTGTGAATATCATATTTGTAATTTATTTTCCTTAAGAGTCATATTTCACTTCCAAATACAAATTTGGGGCGAATTTGCCACTCAAAAAGTGTGAATATCGTATTTGCAATTTATTTTCTTTAAGAATCATATTTCACTTCGCAATACAAATTTGGGGCGAATTTGCCACTCAAAAAGTGTGAATATCGTATTTGCATTTTATTTTCCTTAAGAGTCATATTTCACTTCCAAATACAAATTTGGTGCGAATTTGCCACTCAAAAAGTGTGAATATCGTATTTGCAACTTATTTTCATTAAGAGTCATATTTCATTTCGCAATACAAATTTGGGGCGAATTTGCCACTCAAAAAGTGTGAATATCGTATTTGCAATTTATTTTCTTTAAGAGTCATATTTCACCTCCAAATACAAATTAGGGGCGAATTTGCCACTCAAAAAGTGTGAATATCGTATTTGCAACTTATTTTAATTAAGAGTCATATTTCATTTCGCAATACAAAATAGGGGCAAATTTACCATTATAAAAGTGTGAATATCGTATTTGCAATTTATTTTTCTTAAGAGTCATATTTCACTTCGAAATACAAATTATGGGCAAATTTGCCACTCAAAAAGTGTGAAAATGGTATTTGCAATTTATTTTCCAAAAGGGTCATATTTCACATCCTAATACAAATTAGGGGCGAATTTGCCACTCATAAAGTGTGAATATCGTATTTTCAACTTATTTTCCTTAAGAGTCATATTTCACATCCAAATATAAATTACAGGCGAATTTGCCCTTCAAAAAGTGTGAATATCGTATTTGTAGTTTATTCTCCTTAAGAGTCATATTTCACATCCAAGTACAAATTAGAGGCGAATTTGCCACTCAAAAAGTGTGAATATCATATTTGCAATTTATTTTTCTTTAAGAGTCATATTTCTCCTCCAAATACAAATTAGGGGCAAATTTGCCACTCAAAAAGTGTGAATATCGTATTTGCAATTTATTTTTCTTAAGAGTCATATTTCACATCCAAATACAAATTAGGGGGGAATTTGCTACACAAAAAGTGTGAATATCGTATTTGCAACTTATTTTCATTAAGAGTCATATTTCACTTCGCAATACAAATTAACCACTCAAAAAGTGTGAATATCGTATTTGCAATTTATTTTCCTTAATAGTCATATTTCACATCCAAATGCAAATTAGGGCAAATTTGCCACTCAAAAAGTGTGAATATTGTATTTGCAATTTATTTTCCTTAAGAGTCATATTTCACTTCCAAATACATATTAGGGGCGAATTTGCCACTCAAAAAGTGTGAATATCGTATTTGCAACTTATTTTCATTAAGAGTCATATTTCAATTCGCAATACAAATTAGGGGCGAATTTGCCACTCAAAAAGTGTGAATATCGTATTTGCAACTTATTTTCATTAAGAGTTATATTTCACTTCGCAATACAAATTAACCACTCTAAAAGTGTGAATATCGTATTTGCAATTTATTTTCCTTAAGAGTCATATTTCACATTCAAATACAAATTAGGGGAAATTTGCCACTCAAAAAGCGTAAATATCGTATTTGCAACTTATTTTCATTAAGAGTCATATTTCATTTCGCAATACAAATTAGGGGGAAATTTACCACTCAAAAAGTGTGAATATCGTATTTGCAATTTATTTTCTTTAAGAGTCATATTTCACCTTCAAATACAAATTAGGGGCAAATTTGCCACTCAAAAAATGTGAATATCGTATTTGCAATTTATTTTCCTTAAGAGTCTTATTTCACTTCCAAATACAAATTAGGGGCGAATTTGCCACTCAAAAAGTGTGAATATCGTATTTGCAACTTATTTTCATTAAGAGTCATATTTCACTTCGCAATACAAATTTGGGGCGAATTTGCCACTCAAAAAGTGTGAATATCGTATTTGCATTTTATTTTCCTTAAGAGTCATATTTCACTTCCAAATACAAATTAGGGGCGAATTTGCCACTCAAAAAGTGTGAATATCGTATTTGCAACTTATTTTAATTAAGGGTCATATTTCACTTCGCAATACAAAATAGGGACAAATTTACCATTTCAAAAAGTGTGAATATCGTATTTGCAATTTATTTTGCTTAAGAGTCATATTTCATTTCGAAATACAAATTATGGGCAAATTTGCCATTCAAAAAGTGTGAAAATGGTATTTGCAATTTATTTTCCTTAAGAGTCATATTTCACATCCTAATACAAATTAGGGCGAATTTGCCACTCAAAAAGTGTGAATATCGTATTTGCAACTTATTTTCCTTAAGAGTCATATTTCACATCCAAATATAAATTTGAGGCAAATTTGCCACTCAAAAAGTGTGAATATCGTATTTGCAATTTATTCTTTTTAAGAGTCATATTTCACATCCAAATACAAATTAGGGGCAAATTTGCCACTCAAAAAGTGTGAATATCGTATTTGCAATATATTTTTCTTAAGAGTCATATTTCACATCCAAATACAAATTAGGGGCGAATTTGCTACTCAAAAAGTGTGAATATCGTATTTGCAACTTATTTTCATTAAGAGTCATATTTTACTTCGCAATACAAATTAACCACTCAAAAAGTGTGAATATCGTATTTGCAATTTATTTTCCTTAATAGTCATATTTCACATCCAAATACAAATTAGGGGCAAATTTGCCACTCAAAAAGTGTGAATATCGTATTTGCAATTTATTTTCCTTAAGAGTCATAATTCACTTCCAAATACAAATTAGGGGCGAATTTGCCACTCAAAAAGTGTGAATATCGTATTTGCAACTTATTTTCATTAAGAGTCATATTTCACTTCTCAATACAAATTAGGGGCGAATTTACCACTCAAAAAGTGTGAATATCGTATTTGCAATTTATTTTCCTTAAGAGTCATATTTCACTTCCAAATACAAATTAGGGGCGAATTTGCCTCTCAAAAAGTGTGAATATCGTATTTGCAACTTATTTTCATTAAGAGTCATATTTCACCTCGCAATACAAATTTGGGGCGAATTTGCCACTCAAAAAGTGTGAATATCGTATTTGCAATTTATTTTCTTTAAGAGTCATATTTCACCTCTAAATAGAAATTAGGGGCAAATTTGTCACTCAAAAAGTGTGAATATCGTATTTGTAATTTATTTTCCTTAAGAGTCATATTTCACTTCCAAATACAAATTAGGGGCGAATTTGCAACTAAAAAAGAGTGAATATCGTATTGGCAACTTATTTTCATTAAGAGTCATATTTCACTTCGCAAAACAAATTAGGGGCAAATTTACCACTCAAAAAGTGTGAATATCGTATTTGCAATTTATTTTCTTTAAGAGTTATATTTCACCTCCAAATACAAATTAGAGGCAAATTTGCCACTCAAAAAGTGTAAATATCGTATTTGCAATTTTTTTTCTTTAAAAGTCATATTTCACTTCGCAATACAAATTATGGGCAAATTTGCCACTCAAAAAGTGTGAATATCGTATTTGCAGCTTATTTTCATTAAGAGTCATATTTCACTTCGCAATACAAATTAACCACTCAAAAAGTGTGAATATCGTACTTGCAATTTATTTTCTTTAAGAGTCATATTTCACCTCCAAATACAAATTAGGGGCAAATTTGCCACTAAAAAAGTGTGAATATCGTATTGGCAATTTATTTTCCTTAAGAGTCATATTTCACTTCCAAATACAAATTAGGGGCGAATTTGCCACTCAAAAAGTGTGAATATCGTATTTGCAACTTATTTTCATTAAGAGTCATATTTCATTTCGCAATACAAATTTGGGGCGAATTTGTCACTCAAAAAGTGTGAATATCGTATTTGCAATTTATTTTCCTTAAGAGTCATATTTCACCTCCAAATACAAATTAGGGGCAAATTTGCCACTCAAAAAGTGTGAATATCGTATTTGCAATTTATTTTCCTTAAGAGTCATATTTCACTTCCAAATACAAATTAGGGGCGAATTTGCCACTCAAAAAGTGTGAATATCGTATTTGCAACTTATTTTCATTAAGAGTCATATTTCACCTCGCAATACAAATTTGGGGCGAATTTGCCACTCAAAAAGTGTGAATATCGTATTTGCAATTTATTTTCTTTAAGAGTCATATTTCACCTCCAAATTCAAATTAGGGGCAAATTTGCAACTCAAAAAGTGTGAATATCGTATTTGCAATTTATTTTCCTTAACAGTCATATTTCACTTCCAAATACAAATTAGGGGCAAATTTGCCACTCAAAAAGTGTGAATATCGTATTTGCAACTTATTTTCATTAAGAGTTATATTTCACTTCGCAATATAAATTAGGGGCGAATTTGCCACTCAAAAAGTGTGAATATCGTATTTGCAACTTATTTTCATTAAGAGTCATATTTCACTTCGCAATACAAATTAGTGGCAAATTTACCACTCAAAAAGTGTGAATATCGTATTTGCAATTTATTTTCTTTAAGAGTCATATTTCACCTCCAAATACAAATTAGGGGCAAATTTGCCACTCAAAAAGTGTGAATATCGTATTGGCAATTTATTTTCCTTAAGAGTCATATTTCACTTCCAAATACAAATTAGGGGCGAATTTGCCATTCAAAAAGTGTGAATATCGTATTTGCAACTTATTTTCATTAAGAGTCATATTTCATTTCGCAATACAAATTTGGGGCGAATTTGTCACTCAAAAAGTGTGAATATCGTATTTGCAATTTATTTTCTTTAAGAGTCATATTTCACATCCAAATACAAATTAGGGGCAAATTTGCCACTCAAAAAGTGTGAATATCGTATTTGCAACTTATTTTCATTAAGAGTCATATTTCACCTCGCAATACAAATTTGGGGCGAATTTGCCACTCAAAAAGTGTGAATATCGTATTTGCAATTTATTTTCTTTAAGAGTCATATTTCACCTCCAAATTCAAATTAGGGGCAAATTTGCAACTCAAAAAGTGTGAATATCGTATTTGCAATTTATTTTCCTTAACAGTCATATTTCACTTCCAAATACAAATTAGGGGCAAATTTGCCACTCAAAAAGTGTGAATATCGTATTTGCAACTTATTTTCATTAAGAGTTATATTTCACTTCGCAATATAAATTAGGGGCGAATTTGCCACTCAAAAAGTGTGAATATCGTATTTGCAACTTATTTTCATTAAGAGTCATATTTCACTTCGCAATACAAATTAGTGGCAAATTTACCACTCAAAAAGTGTGAATATCGTATTTGCAATTTATTTTCTTTAAGAGTCATATTTCACCTCCAAATACAAATTAGGGGCAAATTTGCCACTCAAAAAGTGTGAATATCGTATTGGCAATTTATTTTCCTTAAGAGTCATATTTCACTTCCAAATACAAATTAGGGGCGAATTTGCCATTCAAAAAGTGTGAATATCGTATTTGCAACTTATTTTCATTAAGAGTCATATTTCATTTCGCAATACAAATTTGGGGCGAATTTGTCACTCAAAAAGTGTGAATATCGTATTTGCAATTTATTTTCTTTAAGAGTCATATTTCACATCCAAATACAAATTAGGGGCAAATTTGCCACTCAAAAAGTCTGAATATCGTATTTGCAATTTATTTTCCTTAAGAGTCATATTTCACTTCCAAATACAAATTAGGGGCGAATTTGCTACTCAAAAAGTGTGAATATCGTATTTGCAACTTATTTTCATTAAGAGTCATATTTTACTTCGCAATACAAATTAACCACTCAAAAAGTGTGAATATCGTATTTGCAATTTATTTTCCTTAATAGTCATATTTCACATCCAAATACAAATTAGGGGCAAATTTGCCACTCAAAAAGTGTGAATATCGTATTTGCAATTTATTTTCCTTAAGAGTCATAATTCACTTCCAAATACAAATTAGGGGCGAATTTGCCACTCAAAAAGTGTGAATATCGTATTTGCAACTTATTTTCATTAAGAGTCATATTTCACTTCTCAATACAAATTAGGGGCGAATTTACCACTCAAAAAGTGTGAATATCGTATTTGCAATTTATTTTCCTTAAGAGTCATATTTCACTTCCAAATACAAATTAGGGGCGAATTTGCCTCTCAAAAAGTGTGAATATCGTATTTGCAACTTATTTTCATTAAGAGTCATATTTCACCTCGCAATACAAATTTGGGGCGAATTTGCCACTCAAAAAGTGTGAATATCGTATTTGCAATTTATTTTCTTTAAGAGTCATATTTCACCTCTAAATAGAAATTAGGGGCAAATTTGTCACTCAAAAAGTGTGAATATCGTATTTGTAATTTATTTTCCTTAAGAGTCATATTTCACTTCCAAATACAAATTAGGGGCGAATTTGCCACTAAAAAAGAGTGAATATCGTATTGGCAACTTATTTTCATTAAGAGTCATATTTCACTTCGCAAAACAAATTAGGGGCAAATTTACCACTCAAAAAGTGTGAATATCGTATTTGCAATTTATTTTCTTTAAGAGTTATATTTCACCTCCAAATACAAATTAGAGGCAAATTTGCCACTCAAAAAGTGTAAATATCGTATTTGCAATTTTTTTTCTTTAAAAGTCATATTTCACTTCGCAATACAAATTATGGGCAAATTTGCCACTCAAAAAGTGTGAATATCGTATTTGCAGCTTATTTTCATTAAGAGTCATATTTCACTTCGCAATACAAATTAACCACTCAAAAAGTGTGAATATCGTACTTGCAATTTATTTTCTTTAAGAGTCATATTTCACCTCCAAATACAAATTAGGGGCAAATTTGCCACTAAAAAAGTGTGAATATCGTATTGGCAATTTATTTTCCTTAAGAGTCATATTTCACTTCCAAATACAAATTAGGGGCGAATTTGCCACTCAAAAAGTGTGAATATCGTATTTGCAACTTATTTTCATTAAGAGTCATATTTCATTTCGCAATACAAATTTGGGGCGAATTTGTCACTCAAAAAGTGTGAATATCGTATTTGCAATTTATTTTCCTTAAGAGTCATATTTCACCTCCAAATACAAATTAGGGGCAAATTTGCCACTCAAAAAGTGTGAATATCGTATTTGCAATTTATTTTCCTTAAGAGTCATATTTCACTTCCAAATACAAATTAGGGGCGAATTTGCCACTCAAAAAGTGTGAATATCGTATTTGCAACTTATTTTCATTAAGAGTCATATTTCACCTCGCAATACAAATTTGGGGCGAATTTGCCACTCAAAAAGTGTGAATATCGTATTTGCAATTTATTTTCTTTAAGAGTCATATTTCACCTCCAAATTCAAATTAGGGGCAAATTTGCAACTCAAAAAGTGTGAATATCGTATTTGCAATTTATTTTCCTTAACAGTCATATTTCACTTCCAAATACAAATTAGGGGCAAATTTGCCACTCAAAAAGTGTGAATATCGTATTTGCAACTTATTTTCATTAAGAGTTATATTTCACTTCGCAATATAAATTAGGGGCGAATTTGCCACTCAAAAAGTGTGAATATCGTATTTGCAACTTATTTTCATTAAGAGTCATATTTCACTTCGCAATACAAATTAGTGGCAAATTTACCACTCAAAAAGTGTGAATATCGTATTTGCAATTTATTTTCTTTAAGAGTCATATTTCACCTCCAAATACAAATTAGGGGCAAATTTGCCACTCAAAAAGTGTGAATATCGTATTGGCAATTTATTTTCCTTAAGAGTCATATTTCACTTCCAAATACAAATTAGGGGCGAATTTGCCATTCAAAAAGTGTGAATATCGTATTTGCAACTTATTTTCATTAAGAGTCATATTTCATTTCGCAATACAAATTTGGGGCGAATTTGTCACTCAAAAAGTGTGAATATCGTATTTGCAATTTATTTTCTTTAAGAGTCATATTTCACCTCCAAATACAAATTAGGGGCAAATTTGCCACTCAAAAAGTCTGAATATCGTATTTGCAATTTATTTTCCTTAAGAGTCATATTTCACTTCCAAATACAAATTAGGGGCGAATTTGCCACTCAAAAAGTGTGAATATCGTATTTGCAACTTATTTTCATTAAGAGTCATATTTCACCTCGCAATACAAATTTGGAGCGAATTTGCCACTCAAAAAATGTGAATATCGTATTTGCAACTTATTTTCCTTAAGAGTCATATTTCACATCCAAATATAAATTACAGGCGAATTTGCCACTCAAAAAGTGTGAATATCGTATTTGCAATTTATTCTCCTTAAGAGTCATATTTCACATCCAAATACAAATTAGAGGCGAATTTGCCACTCAAAAAGTGTGAATATCATATTTGCAATTTATTTTTCTTTAAGAGTCATATTTCTCCTCCAAATACAAATTAGGGGCAAATTTGCCACTCAAAAAGTGTGAATATCGTATTTGCAATTTATTTTTCTTAAGAGTCATATTTCACATCCAAATACAAATTAGGGGCGAATTTGCTACACAAAAAGTGTGAATATCGTATTTGCAACTTATTTTCATTAAGAGTCATATTTCACTTCGCAATACAAATTAACCACTCAAAAAGTGTGAATATCGTATTTGAAATTTATTTTCCTTAATAGTCATATTTCACATCCAAATGCAAATTAGGGCAAATTTGCCACTCAAAAAGTGTGAATATTGTATTTGCAATTTATTTTCCTTAAGAGTCATATTTCACTTCCAAATACATATTAGGGGCGAATTTGCCACTCAAAAAGTGTGAATATCGTATTTGCAACTTATTTTCATTAAGAGTCATATTTCAATTCGCAATACAAATTAGGGGCGAATTTGCCACTCAAAAAGTGTGAATATCGTATTTGCAACTTATTTTCATTAAGAGTTATATTTCACTTCGCAATACAAATTAACCACTCTAAAAGTGTGAATATCGTATTTGCAATTTATTTTCCTTAAGAGTCATATTTCACATTCAAATACAAATTAGGGGAAATTTGCCACTCAAAAAGTGTAAATATCGTATTTGCAACTTATTTTCATTAAGAGTCATATTTCATTTCGCAATACAAATTAGGGGGAAATTTACCACTCAAAAAGTGTGAATATCGTATTTGCAATTTATTTTCTTTAAGAGTCATATTTCACCTTCAAATACAAATTAGGGGCAAATTTGCCACTCAAAAAATGTGAATATCGTATTTGCAATTTATTTTCCTTAAGAGTCTTATTTCACTTCCAAATACAAATTAGGGGCGAATTTGCCACTCAAAAAGTGTGAATATCGTATTTGCAAATTATTTTCATTAAGAGTCATATTTCACTTCGCAATACAAATTTGGGGCGAATTTGCCACTCAAAAAGTGTGAATATCGTATTTGCATTTTATTTTCCTTAAGAGTCATATTTCACTTCCAAATACAAATTAGGGGCGAATTTGCCACTCAAAAAGTGTGAATATCGTATTTGCAACTTATTTAAATTAAGGGTCATATTTCACTTCGCAATACAAAATAGGGACAAATTTACCATTTCAAAAAGTGTGAATATCGTATTTGCAATTTATTTTGCTTAAGAGTCATATTTCATTTCGAAATACAAATTATGGGCAAATTTGCCATTCAAAAAGTGTGAAAATGGTATTTGCAATTTATTTTCCTTAAGAGTCATATTTCACATCCTAATACAAATTAGGGCGAATTTGCCACTCAAAAAGTGTGAATATCGTATTTGCAACTTATTTTCCTTAAGAGTCATATTTCACATCCAAATATAAATTTGAGGCAAATTTGCCACTCAAAAAGTGTGAATATCGTATTTGCAATTTATTCTCTTTAAGAGTCATATTTCACATCCAAATACAAATTAGGGGCAAATTTGCCACTCAAAAAGTGTGAATATCGTATTTGCAATATATTTTTCTTAAGAGTCATATTTCACATCCAAATACAAATTAGGGGCGAATTTGCTACTCAAAAAGTGTGAATATCGTATTTGCAACTTATTTTCATTAAGAGTCATATTTTACTTCGCAATACAAATTAACCACTCAAAAAGTGTGAATATCGTATTTCCAATTTATTTTCCTTAATAGTCATATTTCACATCCAAATACAAATTAGGGGCAAATTTGCCACTCAAAAAGTGTGAATATCGTATTTGCAATTTATTTTCCTTAAGAGTCATAATTCACTTCCAAATACAAATTAGGGGCGAATTTGCCACTCAAAAAGTGTGAATATCGTATTTGCAACTTATTTTCATTAAGAGTCATATTTCACTTCTCAATACAAATTAGGGGCGAATTTACCACTCAAAAAGTGTGAATATCGTATTTGCAATTTATTTTCTTTAAGAGTCATATTTCACCTCCAAATTCAAATTAGGGGCAAATTTGCAATTCAAAAAGTGTGAATATCGTATTTGCAATTTATTTTCCTTAACAGTCATATTTCACTTCCAAATACAAATTAGGGGCAAATTTGCCACTCAAAAAGTGTGAATATCGTATTTGCAATTTATTTTTCTTAACAGTCATATTTCACTTCTAAATATAAATTAGGGGCGAATTTGCCACTCAAAAAGTGTGAATATCGTATTTGCAATTTATTTTCCTTAAGAGTCATAATTCACTTCCAAATACAAATTAGGGGCGAATTTGCCACTTAAAAAGTGTGAATATCGTATTTGCAACTTATTTTCATTAAGAGTAATATTTCACTTCTCAATACAAATTAGGGGCGAATTTACCACTCAAAAAGTGTGAATATCGTATTTGCAATATATTTTTCTTAAGAGTCATATTTCACATCCAAATACAAATTAGGGGCGAATTTGCTACTCAAAAAGTGTGAATATCGTATTTGCAACTTATTTTCATTAAGAGTCATATTTTACTTCGCAATACAAATTAACCACTCAAAAAGTGTGAATATCGTATTTCCAATTTATTTTCCTTAATAGTCATATTTCACATCCAAATACAAATTAGGGGCAAATTTGCCACTCAAAAAGTGTGAATATCGTATTTGCAATTTATTTTCCTTAAGAGTCATAATTCACTTCCAAATACAAATTAGGGGCGAATTTGCCACTCAAAAAGTGTGAATATCGTATTTGCAACTTATTTTCATTAAGAGTCATATTTCACTTCTCAATACAAATTAGGGGCGAATTTACCACTCAAAAAGTGTGAATATCGTATTTGCAATTTATTTTCTTTAAGAGTCATATTTCACCTCCAAATTCAAATTAGGGGCAAATTTGCAATTCAAAAAGTGTGAATATCGTATTTGCAATTTATTTTCCTTAACAGTCATATTTCACTTCCAAATACAAATTAGGGGCAAATTTGCCACTCAAAAAGTGTGAATATCGTATTTGCAATTTATTTTTCTTAACAGTCATATTTCACTTCTAAATATAAATTAGGGGCGAATTTGCCACTCAAAAAGTGTGAATATCGTATTTGCAACTTATTTTCATTAAGAGTAATATTTCACTTCGCAATACAAATTAGTGGCAAATTTACCACTCAAAAAGTGTGAATATCGTACTTGCAATTTATTTTCTTTAAGAGTCATATTTCACCTCCAAATACAAATTAGGGGCAAATTTGCCACTCAAAAAGTGTGAATATCGTATTGGCAATTTATTTTCCTTAAGAGTCATATTTCACTTCCACATACAAATTAGGGGCGAATTTGCCACTCAAAAAGTGTGAATATCGTATTTGCAACTTATTTTCATTAAGAGTCATATTTCATTTCGCAATACAAATTTGGGGCGAATTTGTCACTCAAAAAGTGTGAATATCGTATTTGCAATTTATTTTCTTTAAGAGTCATATTTCACCTCCAAATACAAATTAGGGGCCAATTTGCCACTTAAAAAGTGTGAATATCGTATTTGCAATTTATTTTCCTTAAGAGTCATATTTCACTTCCAAATACAAATTAGGGGCGAATTTGCCACTCAAAAAGTGTGAATATCGTATTTGCAACTTATTTTCATTAAGAGTCATATTTCACCTCGCAATACAAATTTGGGGCGAATTTGCCACTCAAAAAGTGTGAATATCGTATTTGCAATTTATTTTCTTTAAGAGTCATATTTCACCTCTAAATACAAATTAGGGGCAAATTTGCCACTCAAAAAGTGTGAATATCGTATTTGCAATTTATTTTCCTTAAGAGTCATATTTTACTTCCAAATATAAATTAGGGGCGAATTTGCCACTCAAAAAGTGTGAATATCGTATTTGCAACTTATTTTCATTAAGAGTCATATTTCATTTCGCAATACAAATTAGGGGCAAATTTACCACTCAAAAAGTGTGAATATCGTATTTGCAATTTATTTTCTTTAAGAGTTATATTTCACCTCCAAATACAAATTAGAGGCAAATTTGCCACTCAAAAAGTGTAAATATCGTATTTGCAATTTATTTTCTTTAAGAGTCATATTTCACTTCGCAATACAAATTTGGGGCGAATTTGCCACTCAAAAAGTGTGAATATCGTATTTGCAATTTATTTTCTTTAAGAGTCATATTTCACCTCCAAATACAAATTAGGGGCAAATTTGCCACTCAAAAAGTGTGAATATCGTATTTGCAATTTATTTTCCTTAAGAGTCATATTTCACTTCCAAATACAAATTAGGGGCGAATTTGCCACTCAAAAAGTGTGAATATCGTATTTGCAACTTATTTTCATTAAGAGTCATATTTTACTTCGCAATACAAATTAACCACTCAAAAAGTGTGAATATCGTATTTCCAATTTATTTTCCTTAATTGTCATATTTCACATCCAAATACAAATTAGGGGCAAATTTGCCACTCAAAAAGTGTGAATATCGTATTTGCAATTTATTTTCCTTAAGAGTCATAATTCACTTCCAAATACAAATTAGGGGCGAATTTGCCACTCAAAAAGTGTGAATATCGTATTTGCAACTTATTTTCATTAATAGTCATATTTCACTTCTCAATACAAATTAGGGGCGAATTTACCACTCAAAAAGTGTGAATATCGTATTTGCAATTTATTTTCTTTAAGAGTCATATTTCACCTCCAAATTCAAATTAGGGGCAAATTTGCAATTCAAAAAGTGTGAATATCGTATTTGCAATTTATTTTCCTTAACAGTCATATTTCACTTCCAAATACAAATTAGGGGCAAATTTGCCACTCAAAAAGTGTGAATATCGTATTTGCAATTTATTTTTCTTAACAGTCATATTTCACTTCTAAATATAAATTAGGGGCGAATTTGCCACTCAAAAAGTGTGAATATCGTATTTGCAACTTATTTTCATTAAGAGTAATATTTCACTTCGCAATACAAATTAGTGGCAAATTTACCACTCAAAAAGTGTGAATATCGTACTTGCAATTTATTTTCTTTAAGAGTCATATTTCACCTCCAAATACAAATTAGGGGCAAATTTGCCACTCAAAAAGTGTGAATATCGTATTGGCAATTTATTTTCCTTAAGAGTCATATTTCACTTCCACATACAAATTAGGGGCGAATTTGCCACTCAAAAAGTGTGAATATCGTATTTGCAACTTATTTTCATTAAGAGTCATATTTCATTTCGCAATACAAATTTGGGGCGAATTTGTCACTCAAAAAGTGTGAATATCGTATTTGCAATTTATTTTCTTTAAGAGTCATATTTCACCTCCAAATACAAATTAGGGGCCAATTTGCCACTTAAAAAGTGTGAATATCGTATTTGCAATTTATTTTCCTTAAGAGTCATATTTCACTTCCAAATACAAATTAGGGGCGAATTTGCCACTCAAAAAGTGTGAATATCGTATTTGCAACTTATTTTCATTAAGAGTCATATTTCACCTCGCAATACAAATTTGGGGCGAATTTGCCACTCAAAAAGTGTGAATATCGTATTTGCAATTTATTTTCTTTAAGAGTCATATTTCACCTCTAAATACAAATTAGGGGCAAATTTGCCACTCAAAAAGTGTGAATATCGTATTTGCAATTTATTTTCCTTAAGAGTCATATTTTACTTCCAAATATAAATTAGGGGCGAATTTGCCACTCAAAAAGTGTGAATATCGTATTTGCAACTTATTTTCATTAAGAGTCATATTTCATTTCGCAATACAAATTAGGGGCAAATTTACCACTCAAAAAGTGTGAATATCGTATTTGCAATTTATTTTCTTTAAGAGTTATATTTCACCTCCAAATACAAATTAGAGGCAAATTTGCCACTCAAAAAGTGTAAATATCGTATTTGCAATTTATTTTCTTTAAGAGTCATATTTCACTTCGCAATACAAATTTGGGGCGAATTTGCCACTCAAAAAGTGTGAATATCGTATTTGCAATTTATTTTCTTTAAGAGTCATATTTCACCTCCAAATACAAATTAGGGGCAAATTTGCCACTCAAAAAGTGTGAATATCGTATTTGCAATTTATTTTCCTTAAGAGTCATATTTCACTTCCAAATACAAATTAGGGGCGAATTTGCCACTCAAAAAGTGTGAATATCGTATTTGCAACTTATTTTCATTAAGAGTCATATTTTACTTCGCAATACAAATTAACCACTCAAAAAGTGTGAATATCGTATTTCCAATTTATTTTCCTTAATAGTCATATTTCACATCCAAATACAAATTAGGGGCAAATTTGCCACTCAAAAAGTGTGAATATCGTATTTGCAATTTATTTTCCTTAAGAGTCATAATTCACTTCCAAATACAAATTAGGGGCGAATTTGCCACTCAAAAAGTGTGAATATCGTATTTGCAACTTATTTTCATTAAGAGTCATATTTCACTTCTCAATACAAATTAGGGGCGAATTTACCACTCAAAAAGTGTGAATATCGTATTTGCAATTTATTTTCTTTAAGAGTCATATTTCACCTCCAAATTCAAATTAGGGGCAAATTTGCAATTCAAAAAGTGTGAATATCGTATTTGCAATTTATTTTCCTTAACAGTCATATTTCACTTCCAAATACAAATTAGGGGCAAATTTGCCACTCAAAAAGTGTGAATATCGTATTTGCAATTTATTTTTCTTAACAGTCATATTTCACTTCTAAATATAAATTAGGGGCGAATTTGCCACTCAAAAAGTGTGAATATCGTATTTGCAATTTATTTTCCTTAAGAGTCATAATTCACTTCCAAATACAAATTAGGGGCGAATTTGCCACTTAAAAAGTGTGAATATCGTATTTGCAACTTATTTTCATTAAGAGTAATATTTCACTTCTCAATACAAATTAGGGGCGAATTTACCACTCAAAAAGTGTGAATATCGTATTTGCAATATATTTTTCTTAAGAGTCATATTTCACATCCAAATACAAATTAGGGGCGAATTTGCTACTCAAAAAGTGTGAATATCGTATTTGCAACTTATTTTCATTAAGAGTCATATTTTACTTCGCAATACAAATTAACCACTCAAAAAGTGTGAATATCGTATTTCCAATTTATTTTCCTTAATAGTCATATTTCACATCCAAATACAAATTAGGGGCAAATTTGCCACTCAAAAAGTGTGAATATCGTATTTGCAATTTATTTTCCTTAAGAGTCATAATTCACTTCCAAATACAAATTAGGGGCGAATTTGCCACTCAAAAAGTGTGAATATCGTATTTGCAACTTATTTTCATTAAGAGTCATATTTCACTTCTCAATACAAATTAGGGGCGAATTTACCACTCAAAAAGTGTGAATATCGTATTTGCAATTTATTTTCTTTAAGAGTCATATTTCACCTCCAAATTCAAATTAGGGGCAAATTTGCAATTCAAAAAGTGTGAATATCGTATTTGCAATTTATTTTCCTTAACAGTCATATTTCACTTCCAAATACAAATTAGGGGCAAATTTGCCACTCAAAAAGTGTGAATATCGTATTTGCAATTTATTTTTCTTAACAGTCATATTTCACTTCTAAATATAAATTAGGGGCGAATTTGACACTCAAAAAGTGTGAATATCGTATTTGCAACTTATTTTCATTAAGAGTCATATTTCACTTCGCAATACAAATTAGTGGCAAATTTACCACTCAAAAAGTGTGAATATCGTACTTGCAATTTATTTTCTTTAAGAGTCATATTTCACCTCCAAATACAAATTAGGGGCAAATTTGCCACTCAAAAAGTGTGAATATCGTATTGGCAATTTATTTTCCTTAAGAGTCATATTTCACTTCCACATACAAATTAGGGGCGAATTTGCCACTCAAAAAGTGTGAATATCGTATTTGCAACTTATTTTCATTAAGAGTCATATTTCATTTCGCAATACAAATTTGGGGCGAATTTGTCACTCAAAAAGTGTGAATATCGTATTTGCAATTTATTTTCTTTAAGAGTCATATTTCACCTCCAAATACAAATTAGGGGCCAATTTGCCACTTAAAAAGTGTGAATATCGTATTTGCAATTTATTTTCCTTAAGAGTCATATTTCACTTCCAAATACAAATTAGGGGCGAATTTGCCACTCAAAAAGTGTGAATATCGTATTTGCAACTTATTTTCATTAAGAGTCATATTTCACCTCGCAATACAAATTTGGGGCGAATTTGCCACTCAAAAAGTGTGAATATCGTATTTGCAATTTATTTTCTTTAAGAGTCATATTTCACCTCTAAATACAAATTAGGGGCAAATTTGCCACTCAAAAAGTGTGAATATCGTATTTGCAATTTATTTTCCTTAAGAGTCATATTTTACTTCCAAATATAAATTAGGGGCGAATTTGCCACTCAAAAAGTGTGAATATCGTATTTGCAACTTATTTTCATTAAGAGTCATATTTCATTTCGCAATACAAATTAGGGGCAAATTTACCACTCAAAAAGTGTGAATATCGTATTTGCAATTTATTTTCTTTAAGAGTTATATTTCACCTCCAAATACAAATTAGAGGCAAATTTGCCACTCAAAAAGTGTAAATATCGTATTTGCAATTTATTTTCTTTAAGAGTCATATTTCACTTCGCAATACAAATTTGGGGCGAATTTGCCACTCAAAAAGTGTGAATATCGTATTTGCAATTTATTTTCTTTAAGAGTCATATTTCACCTCCAAATACAAATTAGGGGCAAATTTGCCACACAAAAAGTGTGAATATCGTATTTGCAATTTATTTTCCTTAAGAGTCATATTTCACTTCCAAATACAAATTAGGGGCGAATTTGCCACTCAAAAAGTGTGAATATCGTATTTGCAACTTATTTTCATTAAGAGTCATATTTCACCTCGCAATACAAATTTGGGGCGAATTTGCCACTCAAAAAGTGTGAATATCGTATTTGCAATTTATTTTCTTTAAGAGTCATATTTCACCTCTAAATACAAATTAGGGGCAAATTTGCCACTCAAAAAGTGTGAATATCGTATTTGCAATTTATTTTCCTTAATAGTCATATTTCACTTCCAAATACAAACTAGGGGCGAATTTGTCACTCGAAAAGTGTGAATATCGTATTGGCAACTTATTTTCATTAAGAGTCATATTTCACTTCGCAATACAAATTAGGGGCAAATTTACCACTCAAAAAGTGTGAATATCGTATTTGCAATTTATTTTCTTTAAGAGTCATATTTCACCTCCAAATACAAATTAGAGGCAAATTTGCCACTCAAAAAGTGTAAATATCATATTTGCAATTTATTTTCTTTAAGAGTCATATTTCCATTCGCAATACAAATTAGGGGCGAATTTACCACTCAAAAATTGTGAATATCGTATTTGCAACTTATTTTCATTAAGAGTCATATTTCACTTCGCAATACAAATTTGGGGCGAATTTGCCACTCAAAAAGTGTGAATATCGTATTTGCAATTTATTTTCCTTAAGAGTCACATTTCACTTCCAAATACAAATTAGGGGTGAATTTGCCACTCAAAAAGTGTGAATATTGTATTTTCAACTTATTTTAATTAAGAGTCATATTTCACTTCGCAATACAAAGTAGGGGCAAATTTACCATTCAAAAAGTGCGAATATCGTATTTGCAATTTATTTTCCTTAAGAGTCATATTTCACTTCGAAATACAAATTATGGGCAAATTTGCCACTCAAAAAGAGTGAAAATGGTATTTGCAATTTATTTTCCTTAAGATTCATATTTCACATTCATAAAGTGTGAATATCGTATTTGCAACTTATTTTCCTTAAGAGTCATATTTCACATCCAAATATAAATTACAAGCAAATTTGCAACTCAAAAAGTGTGAATATCATATTTGCAATTTATTTTTCTTTAAGAGTCATATTTCTCCTCCAAATACAAATTAGGGGCAAATTTGCCACTCAAAAATTGTGAATATCGTATTTTCAATTTATTTTTCTTAAGAGTCATATTTCACATCCAAATACAAATTAGGGGCGAATTTGCTACTCAAAAAGTGTGAATATCGTATTTGCAACTTATTTTCATTAAGAGTCATATTTCACTTCGCAATACAAATTAACCACTCAAAAAGTGTGAATATCGTATTTGCAATTTATTTTCCTTAATAGTCATATTTCACATCCACATACAAATTAGGGGCAAATTTGCCACTCAAAAAGTGTGAATATCGTATTTGCAATTTATTTTCCTTAAGAGTCATAATTCACTTCCAAATACAAATTAGGGGCGAATTTGCCACTCAAAAAGTGTGAATATCGTATTTGCAACTTATTTTCATTAAGAGTCATATTTCACTTCGCAATACATATTAAAGGGCAAATTTACCACTCAAAAAGTGTGAATATCGTATTTGCAACTTATTTTCATTAAGAGTCATATTTCAATTCGCAATACAAATTAGGGGCGAATTTGCCACTCAAAAAGTGTGAATATCGTATTTGCAATTTATTTTTCTTTAAGAGTCATATTTCTCCTCCAAATACAAATTAGGGGCAAATTTGCCACTCAAAAATTGTGAATATCGTATTTTCAATTTATTTTTCTTAAGAGTTATATTTCACATCCAAATACAAATTAGGGGCGAATTTGCTACTCAAAAAGTGTGAATATCGTATTTGCAACTTATTTTCATTAAGAGTCATATTTCACTTCGCAATACAAATTAACCACTCAAAAAGTGTGAATATCGTATTTGCAATTTATTTTCCTTAATAGTCATATTTCACATCCAAATACAAATTAGGGGCAAATTTCCCACTCAAAAAGTGTGAATATCGTATTTGCAATTTATTTTCCTTAAGAGTCATAATTCACTTCCAAATACAAATTAGGGGCGAATTTGCCACTCAAAAAGTGTGAATATCGTATTTGCAACTTATTTTCATTAAGAGTCATATTTCAATTCGCAATACATATTAAAGGGCAAATTTACCACTCAAAAAGTGTGAATATCGTATTTGCAACTTATTTTCATTAAGAGTCATATTTCAATTCGCAATACAAATTAGGGGCGAATTTGCCACTCAAAAAGTGTGAATATCGTATTTGCAACTTATTTTCATTAAGAGTTATATTTCACTTCGCAATACAAATTAACCACTCTAAAAGTGTGAATATCGTATTTGCAATTTATTTTCCTTAAGAGTCATATTTCACATTCAAATACAAATTAGGGGCAAATTTGCCACTCAAAAAGTGTAAATATCGTATTTGCAACTTATTTTCATTAAGAGTCATATTTCATTTCGCAATACAAATTAGGGGGAAATTTACCACTCAAAAAGTGTGAATATCGTATTTGCAATTTATTTTCTTTAAGAGTCATATTTCACCTTCAAATACAAATTAGGGGCAAATTTGCCACTCAAAAAATGTGAATATCGTATTTGCAATTTATTTTCCTTAAGAGTCTTATTTCACTTCCAAATACAAATTAGGGGCGAATTTGCCACTTAAAAAGTGTGAATATCGTATTTGCAACTTATTTTCATTAAGAGTCATATTTCACTTCGCAATACAAATTTGGGGCGAATTTGCCACTCAAAAAGTGTGAATATCGTATTTGCATTTTATTTTCCTTAAGAGTCATATTTCACTTCCAAATACAAATTTGGTGCGAATTTGCCACTCAAAAAGTGTGAATATCGTATTTGCAACTTATTTTCATTAAGAGTCATATTTCATTTCGCAATACAAATTAGGGGCGAATTTGCCACTCAAAAAGTGTGAATATCGTATTTGCAATTTATTTTCTTTAAGAGTCATATTTCACCTCCAAATACAAATTAGGGGCGAATTTGCCACTCAAAAAGTGTGAATATCGTATTTGCAACTTATTTTAATTAAGTGTCATATTTCACTTCGCAATACAAAATAGGGGCAAATTTACCATTAAAAAAATGTGAATATCGTATTTGCAATTTATTTTCCTTAAGAGTCATATTTCACTTCGAAATACAAATTATGGGCAAATTTGCCACTCAAAAAGTGTGAAAATGGTATTTACAATTT
This sequence comes from Helichrysum umbraculigerum, assembly GCA_949592205.1. Lineage (NCBI taxonomy): Eukaryota > Viridiplantae > Streptophyta > Magnoliopsida > Asterales > Asteraceae > Helichrysum > Helichrysum umbraculigerum. Next base: position 102,074,919 of record CATIUR010000001.1, read on the forward strand.
ATTTTCCTTAAGAGACATATTTCACATCCTAATACAAATTAGGGGCGAATTTGCCACTCATAAAGTGTGAATATCGTATTTGCAACTTATTTTCCTTAAGAGTCATATTTCACATCCAAACATAAATTACAGGCGAATTTGCCACTCAAAAAGTGTGAATATCGTATTTGCAATTTATTCTCCTTAAGAGTCATATTTCACATCCAAATACAAATTAGAGGCGAATTTGCCACTCAAAAAGTGTGAATATCGTATTTGCAATTTATTTTTCTTTAAGAGTCATATTTCTCCTCCAAATACAAATTAGGGGCAAATTTGCCACTCAAAAAGTGTGAATATCGTATTTGCAATTTATTTTTCTTAAGAGTCATATTTCACATCCAAATATAAATTAGGGCAAATTTGCCACTCAAAAAGTGTGAATATTGTATTTGCAACTTATTTTCATTAAGAGTCATATTACACTTCGCAATACAAATTAACCACTCAAAAAGTGTGAATATCGTATTTGCAATTTATTTTCCTTAATAGTCATATTTCACATACAAATGCAAATTAGGGCAAATTTGCCACTCAAAAAGTGTGAATATTGTATTTGCAATTTATTTTACTTAAGAGTCATATTTCACTTCCAAATACATATTAGGGGCGAATTTGCCATTCAAAAAGTGTGAATATCGTATTTGCAACTTATTTTCATTAAGAGTCATATTTCAATTCGCAATACAAATTAGGGGCGAATTTGCCACTCAAAAAGTGTGAATATCGTATTTGCAACTTATTTTCATTAAGAGTTATATTTCACTTCGCAATACAAATTAGTGGCAAATTTACCACTCAAAAAGTGTGAATATCGTACTTGCAATTTATTTTCTTTAAGAGTCATATTTCACCTCCAAATACAAATTAGGGGCAAATTTGCCACTCAAAAAGTGTGAATATCGTATTGGCAATTTATTTTCCTTAAGAGTCATATTTCACTTCCACATACAAATTAGGGGCGAATTTGCCACTCAAAAAGTGTGAATATCGTATTTGCAACTTATTTTCATTAAGAGTCATATTTCATTTCGCAATACAAATTTGGGGCGAATTTGTCACTCAAAAAGTGTGAATATCGTATTTGCAATTTATTTTCTTTAAGAGTCATATTTCACCTCCAAATACAAATTAGGGGCAAATTTGCCACTTAAAAAGTGTGAATATCGTATTTGCAATTTATTTTCCTTAAGAGTCATATTTCACTTCCAAATACAAATTAGGGGCGAATTTGCCACTCAAAAAGTGTGAATATCGTATTTGCAACTTATTTTCATTAAGAGTCATATTTCACCTCGCAATACAAATTTGGGGCGAATTTGCCACTCAAAAAGTGTGAATATCGTATTTGCAATTTATTTTCTTTAAGAGTCATATTTCACCTCTAAATACAAATTAGGGGCAAATTTGCCACTCAAAAAGTGTGAATATCGTATTTGCAATTTATTTTCCTTAAGAGTCATATTTTACTTCCAAATATAAATTAGGGGCGAATTTGCCACTCAAAAATTGTGAATATCGTATTTGCAACTTATTTTCATTAAGAGTCATATTTCACTTCGCAATACAAATTAGGGGCAAATTTACCACTCAAAAAGTGTGAATATCGTATTTGCAATTTATTTTCTTTAAGTGTTATATTTCACCTCCAAATACAAATTAGAGGCAAATTTGCCACTCAAAAAGTGTAAATATCGTATTTGCAATTTATTTTCTTTAAGAGTCATATTTCACTTCGCAATACAAATTTGGGGCGAATTTGCCACTCAAAAAGTGTGAATATCGTATTTGCAATTTATTTTCTTTAAGAGTCATATTTCACCTCCAAATACAAATTAGGGGCAAATTTGCCACTCAAAAAGTGTGAATATCGTATTTGCAATTTATTTTCCTTAAGAGTCATATTTCACTTCCAAATACAAATTAGGGGCGAATTTGCCACTCAAAAAGTGTGAATATCGTATTTGCAACTTATTTTCATTAAGAGTCATATTTCACCTCGCAATACAAATTTGGGGCGAATTTGCCACTCAAAAAGTGTGAATATCGTATTTGCAATTTATTTTCTTTAAGAGTCATATTTCACCTCTAAATACAAATTAGGGGCAAATTTGCCACTCAAAAAGTGTGAATATCGTATTTGCAATTTATTTTCCTTAATAGTCATATTTCACTTCCAAATACAAACTAGGGGCGAATTTGTCACTCAAAAAGTGTGAATATCGTATTGGCAACTTATTTTCATTAAGAGTCATATTTCACTTCGCAATACAAATTAGGGGCAAATTTACCACTCAAAAAGTGTGAATATCGTATTTGCAATTTATTTTCTTTAAGAGTCATATTTCACCTCCAAATACAAATTAGAGGCAAATTTGCCACTCAAAAAGTGTAAATATCATATTTGCAATTTATTTTCTTTAAGAGTCATATTTCCATTCGCAATACAAATTAGGGGCGAATTTACCACTCAAAAATTGTGAATATCGTATTTGCAACTTATTTTCCTTAAGAGTCATATTTCACATCCAAACATAAATTACAGGCGAATTTGCCACTCAAAAAGTGTGAATATCGTATTTGCAATTTATTCTCCTTAAGAGTCATATTTCACATCCAAATACAAATTAGAGGCGAATTTGCCACTCAAAAAGTGTGAATATCGTATTTGTAATTTATTTTTCTTTAAGAGTCATATTTCTCCTCCAAATACAAATTAGGGGCAAATTTGCCACTCAAAAAGTGTGAATATCGTATTTGCAATTTATTTTTCTTAAGAGTCATATTTCACATCCAAATATAAATTAGGGCAAATTTGCCACTCAAAAAGTGTGAATATTGTATTTGCAACTTATTTTCATTAAGAGTCATATTACACTTCGCAATACAAATTAACCACTCAAAAAGTGTGAATATCGTATTTGCAATTTATTTTCCTTAATAGTCATATTTCACATCCAAATGCAAATTAGGGCAAATTTGCCACTCAAAAAGTGTGAATATTGTATTTGCAATTTATTTTCCTTAAGAGTCATATTTCACTTCCAAATACATATTAGGGGCGAATTTGCCATTCAAAAAGTGTGAATATCGTATTTGCAACTTATTTTCATTAAGAGTCATATTTCAATTCGCAATACAAATTAGGGGCGAATTTGCCACTCAAAAAGTGTGAATATCGTATTTGCAACTTATTTTCATTAAGAGTTATATTTCACTTCGCAATACAAATTAACCACTCTAAAAGTGTGAATATCGTATTTGCAATTTATTTTCCTTAAGAGTCATATTTCACATTCAAATACAAATTAGGGGCAAATTTGCCACTCAAAAAGTGTAAATATCGTATTTGCAACTTATTTTCATTAAGAGTCATATTTCATTTCGCAATACAAATTAGGGGGAAATTTACCACTCAAAAAGTGTGAATATCGTATTTGCAATTTATTTTCTTTAAGAGTCATATTTCACCTTCAAATACAAATTAGGGGCAAATTTGCCACTCAAAAAATGTGAATATCGTATTTGCAATTTATTTTCCTTAAGAGTCTTATTTCACTTCCAAATACAAATTAGGGGCGAATTTGCCACTCAAAAAGTGTGAATATCGTATTTGCAACTTATTTTCATTAAGAGTCATATTTCACTTCGCAATACAAATTTGGGGCGAATTTGCCACTCAAAAAGTGTGAATATCGTATTTGCATTTTATTTTCCTTAAGAGTCATATTTCACTTCCAAATACAAATTAGGGGCGAATTTGCCACTCAAAAAGTGTGAATATCGTATTTGCAACTTATTTTAATTAAGAGTCATATTTCACTTTGCAATACAAAATAGGGACAAATTTACCATTTCAAAAAGTGTGAATATCGTATTTGCAATTTATTTTGCTTAAGAGTCATATTTCATTTCGAAATACAAATTATGGGCAAATTTGCCATTCAAAAAGTGTGAAAATGGTATTTGCAATTTATTTTCCTTAAGAGTCATATTTCACATCCTAATACAAATTAGGGCGAATTTGCCACTCAAAAAGTGTGAATATCGTATTTGCAACTTATTTTCCTTAAGAGTCATATTTCACATCCAAATATAAATTTGAGGCAAATTTGCCACTCAAAAAGTGTGAATATCGTATTTGCAATTTATTCTCTTTAAGAGTCATATTTCACATCCAAATACAAATTAGGGGCAAATTTGCCACTCAAAAAGTGTGAATATCGTATTTGCAATATATTTTTCTTAAGAGTCATATTTCACATCCAAATACAAATTAGGGGCGAATTTGCTACTCAAAAAGTGTGAATATCGTATTTGCAACTTATTTTCATTGAGAGTCATATTTTACTTCGCAATACAAATTAACCACTCAAAAAGTGTGAATATCGTATTTGCAATTTATTTTCCTTAATAGTCATATTTCACATCCAAATACAAATTAGGGGCAAATTTGCCACTCAAAAAGTGTGAATATCGTATTTGCAATTTATTTTCCTTAAGAGTCATAATTCACTTCCAAATACAAATTAGGGGCGAATTTGCCACTCAAAAAGTGTGAATATCGTATTTGCAACTTATTTTCATTAAGAGTCATATTTCACTTCTCAATACAAATTAGGGGCGAATTTACCACTCAAAAAGTGTGAATATCGTATTTGCAATTTATTTTCTTTAAGAGTCATATTTCACCTCCAAATTCAAATTAGGGGCAAATTTGCAATTCAAAAAGTGTGAATATCGTATTTGCAATTTATTTTCCTTAACAGTCATATTTCACTTCCAAATACAAATTAGGGGCAAATTTGCCACTCAAAAAGTGTGAATATCGTATTTGCAATTTATTTTTCCTTAACAGTCGTATCTCACTTCTAAATATAAATTAGGGGCGAATTTGCCACTCAAAAAGTGTGAATATCGTATTTGCAACTTATTTTCATTAAGAGTCATATTTCACTTCGCAATACAAATTAGTGGCAAATTTACCACTCAAAAAGTGTGAATATCGTATTTGCAATTTATTTTCTTTAAGAGTCATATTTCACTTCGCAATACAAATTTGGGGCGAATTTGCCACTCAAAAAGTGTGAATATCGTATTTGCAATTTATTTTCTTTAAGAGTCATATTTCACCTCCAAATACAAATTAGGGGCAAATTTGCCACTCAAAAAGTGTGAATATCGTATTTGCAATTTATTTTCCTTAAGAGTCATAATTCACTTCCAAATACAAATTAGGGGCGAATTTGCCACTCAAAAAGTGTGAATATCGTATTTGCAACTTATTTTCATTAAGAGTCATATTTCACTTCTCAATACAAATTAGGGCGAATTTACCACTCAAAAAGTGTGAATATCGTATTTGCAATTTATTTTCTTTAAGAGTCATATTTCACCTCCAAATTCAAATTTGGGGCAAATTTGCAATTCAAAAAGTGTGAATATCGTATTTGCAATTTATTTTCCATAACAGTCATATTTCACTTCCAAATACAAATTAGGGGCAAATTTGCCACTCAAAAAGTGTGAATATCGTATTTGCAATTTATTTTCCTTAACAGTCATATTTCACTTCTAAATATAAATTTGGGGCGAATTTGCCACTCAAAAAGTGTGAATATCGTATTTGCAACTTATTTTCATTAAGAGTCATATTTCACTTCGCAAATACAAATTAGAGGCAAATTTGCCACTCAAAAAGTGTAAATATCGTATTTGCAATTTATTTTCTTTAAGAGTCATATTTCACTTCGCAATACAAATTTGGGGCGAATTTGCCACTCAAAAAGTGTGAATATCGTATTTGCAATTTATTTTCTTTAAGAGTCATATTTCACCTCCAAATACAAATTAGGGGCAAATTTGCCACTCAAAAAGTGTGAATATCGTATTTGCAATTTATTTTCCTTAAGAGTCATATTTCACTTCCAAATACAAATTAGGGGCGAATTTGCCACTCAAAAAGTGTGAATATCGTATTTGCAACTTATTTTCATTAAGAGTCATATTTCACCTCGCAATACAAATTTGGGGCGAATTTGCCACTCAAAAAGTGTGAATATCGTATTTGCAATTTATTTTCTTTAAGAGTTATATTTCACCTCTAAATACAAATTAGAGGCGAATTTGCCACTCAAAAAGTGTGAATATCGTATTGGCAACTTATTTTCATTAAGAGTCATATTTCACTTCGCAATACAAATTAGGGGCAAATTTACCACTCAAAAAGTGTGAATATCGTATTTGCAATTTATTTTCTTTAAGAGTCATATTTCACCTCCAAATACAAATTAGAGGCAAATTTGCCACTCAAAAAGTGTAAATATCATATTTGCAATTTATTTTCTTTAAGAGTCATATTTCCATTCGCAATACAAATTATGGGCAAATTTGCCACTCAAAAAGTGTGAATATCGTATTTGCAATTTATTTTCCTTAATAGTCATATTTCACATCCAAATACAAATTAGGGCAAATTTGCCACTCAAAAAGTGTGAATATCGTATTTGCAATTTATTTTCATTAAGAGTCATATTTCACCTCCAAATACAAATTAAGGGCAAATTTGCCACTCAAAAAGTGTGAATATCGTATTTGCAATTTATTTTCCTTAAGAGTCATATTTCACTTCCAAATACAAATTAGGGGCGAATTTACCACTCAAAAATTGTGAATATCGTATTTGCAACTTATTTTCATTAAGAGTCATATTTCACTTCGCAATACAAATTTGGGGCGAATTTGCCACTCAAAAAGTGTGAATATCGTATTTGCAATTTATTTTCCTTAAGAGTCACATTTCACTTCCAAATACAAATTAGGGGTGAATTTGCCACTCAAAAAGTGTGAATATTGTATTTTCAACTTATTTTAATTAAGAGTCATATTTCACTTCGCAATACAAAATAGGGGCAAATTTACCATTCAAAAAGTGCGAATATCGTATTTGCAATTTATTTTCCTTAAGAGTCATATTTCACTTTGAAATACAAATTATGGGCAAATTTGCCACTCAAAAAGTGTGAAAATGGTATTTGCAATTTAGTTTTCTTAAGAGTCATATTTAACATTCATAAAGTATGAATATTGTATTTGCCACTCAAAAAGTGTGAATATCATATTTGCAATTTATTCTCTTTAAGAGTCATATTTCACATCCAAATACAAATTAGGGGCGGATTTACCACTCAAAAAGTGTGAATATCATATTTGCAATTTATTTTTCTTTAAGAGTCATATTTCTCCTCCAAATACAAATTAGGGGCAAATTTGCCACTCAAAAATTGTGAATATCGTATTTTCAATTTATTTTTCTTAAGAGTCATATTTCACATCCAAATACAAATTAGGGGCGAATTTGCTACTCAAAAAGTGTGAATATCGTATTTGCAACTTATTTTCATTAAGAGTCATATTTCACTTCGCAATACAAATTAACCACTCAAAAAGTGTGAATATCGTATTTGCAATTTATTTTCCTTAATAGTCATATTTCACATCCAAATACAAATTAGGGGCAAATTTACCACTCAAAAAGTGTGAATATCATATTTGCAACTTATTTTCATTAAGAGTCATATTTCAATTCGCAATACAAATTAGGGGCGAATTTGTCACTCAAAAAGTGTGAATATCGTATTTGCAACTTATTTTCATTAAGAGTTATATTTCACATCCAAATACAAATTAGGGGCAAATTTTCCACTCTAAAAGTGTGAATATCGTATTTGCAATTTATTTTCCTTAAGAGTCATATTTCACATTCAAATACAAATTAGGGGCAAATTTGCCACTCAAAAAGTGTAAATATCGTATTTGCAACTTATTTTCATTAAGAGTCATATTTCATTTCGCAATACAAATTAGGGGGAAATTTACCACTCAAAAAGTGTGAATATCGTATTTGCAATTTATTTTCTTTAAGAGTCATATTTCACCTTCAAATACAAATTAGGGGCAAATTTGCCACTCAAAAAATGTGAATATCGTATTTGCAATTTATTTTCCTTAAGAGTCTTATTTCACTTCCAAATACAAATTAGGGGCGAATTTGCCACTCAAAAAGTGTGAATATCGTATTTGCAACTTATTTTCATTAAGAGTCATATTTCACTTCGCAATACAAATTTGGGGCGAATTTGCCACTCAAAAAGTGTGAATATCGTATTTGCATTTTATTTTCCTTAAGAGTCATATTTCACTTCCAAATACAAATTAGGGGCGAATTTGCCACTCAAAAAGTGTGAATATCGTATTTGAAACTTATTTTAATTAAGAGTCATATTTCACTTCGCAATACAAAATAGGGACAAATTTACCATTTCAAAAAGTGTGAATATCGTATTTGCAATTTATTTTGCTTAAGAGACATATTTCATTTCGAAATACAAATTATGGGCAAATTTGCCATTCAAAAAGTGTGAAAATGGTATTTGCAATTTATTTTCCTTAAGAGTCATATTTCACATCCTAATACAAATTAAGGCGAATTTGCCACTCAAAAAGTGTGAATATCGTATTTGCAACTTATTTTCCTTAAGAGTCATATTTCACATCCAAATATAAATTTGAGGCAAATTTGCCACTCAAAAAGTGTGAATATCGTATTTGCAATTTATTCTCTTTAAGAGTCATATTTCACATCCAAATACAAATTAGGGGCAAATTTGCCACTCAAAAGGTGTAAATATCGTATTTGCAACTTATTTTCATTAAGAGTCATATTTCATTTCGCAATACAAATTAGGGGGAAATTTACCACTCAAAAAGTGTGAATATCGTATTTGCAATATATTTTTCTTAAGAGTCATATTTCACATCCAAATATAAATTTGAGGCAAATTTGCCACTCAAAAAGTGTGAATATCGTATTTGCAATATATTTTTCTTAAGAGTCATATTTCACATCCAAATACAAATTAGGGGCGAATTTGCTACTCAAAAAGTGTGAATATCGTATTTGCAACTTATTTTCATTAAGAGTCATATTTTACTTCGCAATACAAATTAACCACTCAAAAAGTGTGAATATCGTATTTGCAATTTATTTTCCTTAATAGTCATATTTCACATCCAAATACAAATTAGGGGCAAATTTGCTACTCAAAAAGTGTGAATATCGTATTTGCAATTTATTTTCCTTAAGAGTCATAATTCACTTCCAAATACAAATTAGGGGCGAATTTGCCACTTAAAAAGTGTGAATATCGTATTTGCAACTTATTTTCATTAAGAGTAATATTTCACTTCTCAATACAAATTAGGGGCGAATTTACCACTCAAAAAGTGTGAATATCGTATTTGCAATTTATTTTCTTTAAGAGTCATATTTCACCTCCAAATTCAAATTAGGGGCAAATTTGCAATTCAAAAAGTGTGAATATCGTATTTGCAATTTATTTTCCTTAACAGTCATATTTCACTTCCAAATACAAATTAGGGGCAAATTTGCCACTCAAAAAGTGTGAATATCGTATTTGCAATTTATTTTCCTTAACAGTCATATTTCACTTCTAAATATAAATTAGGGGCGAATTTGACACTCAAAAAGTGTGAATATCGTATTTGCAACTTATTTTCATTAAGAGTCATATTTCACTTCGCAATACAAATTAGTGGCAAATTTACCACTCAAAAAGTGTGAATATCGTACTTGCAATTTATTTTCTTTAAGAGTCATATTTCACCTCCAAATACAAATTAGGGGCAAATTTGCCACTCAAAAAGTGTGAAAATCGTATTTGCAATTTATTTTCCTTAAGAGTCATATTTCACTTCCAAATACAAATTAGGGGCGAATTTGCCACTCAAAAAGTGTGAATATCGTATTTGCAACTTATTTTCATTAAGAGTCATATTTCATTTCGCAATACAAATTTGGGGCGAATTTGTCACTCAAAAAGTGTGAATATCGTATTTGCAATTTATTTTCTTTAAGAGTCATATTTCACCTCCAAATACAAATTAGGGGCAAATTTGCCACTCAAAAAGTGTGAATATCGTATTTGCAATTTATTTTCCTTAAGAGTCATATTTCACTTCCAAATACAAATTAGGGGCGAATTTGCCACTCAAAAAGTGTGAATATCGTATTTGCAACTTATTTTCATTAAGAGTCATATTTCACCTCGCAATACAAATTTGGGGCGAATTTGCCACTCAAAAAGTGTGAATATCGTATTTGCAATTTATTTTCTTTAAGAGTCATATTTCACCTCTAAATAGAAATTAGGGGCAAATTTGCCACTCAAAAAGTGTGAATATCGTATTTGTAATTTATTTTCCTTAAGAGTCATATTTCACTTCCAAATACAAATTAGGGGCGAATTTGCCACTCAAAAAGTGTGAATATCGTATTGGCAACTTATTTTCATTAAGAGTCATATTTCACTTCGCAAAACAAATTAGGGGCAAATTTACCACTCAAAAAGTGTGAATATCGTATTTGCAATTTATTTTCTTTAAGAGTCATATTTCACCTCCAAATACAAATTAGAGGCAAATTTGCCACTCAAAAAGTGTAAATATCATATTTGCAATTTTTTTTCTTTAAAAGTCATATTTCACTTCGCAATACAAATTATGGGCAAATTTGCCACTCAAAAAGTGTGAATATCGTATTTGCAATTTATTTTCCTTAAGAGTCATATTTCACTTCCAAATACAAATTAGGGGCGAATTTGCCACTCAAAAAGTGTGAATATCGTATTTGCAACTTATTTTCATTAAGAGTCATATTTCACCTCGCAATACAAATTTGGGGCGAATTTGCCACTCAAAAAGTGTGAATATCGTATTTGCAATTTATTTTCTTTAAGAGTTATATTTCACCTCTAAATACAAATTAGAGGCAAATTTGCCACTCAAAAAGTGTGAATATCGTATTTGCAATTTATTTTCCTTAATAGTCATATTTCACTTCCAAATACAAATTAGGGGCGAATTTGCCACTCAAAAAGTGTGAGTATCGTATTGGCAACTTATTTTCATTAAGAGTCATATTTCACTTCGCAATACAAATTAGGGGCAAATTTACCACTCAAAAAGTGTGAATATCGTATTTGCAATTTATTTTCTTTAAGAGTCATATTTCACCTCCAAATACAAATTAGAGGCAAATTTGCCACTCAAAAAGTGTAAATATCATATTTGCAATTTATTTTCTTTAAGAGTCATATTTCCATTCGCAATACAAATTATGGGCAAATTTGCCACTCAAAAAGTGTGAATATCGTATTTGCAATTTATTTTCCTTAATAGTCATATTTCACATCCAAATACAAATTAGGGCAAATTTGCCACTCAAAAAGTGTGATTATCGTATTTGCAATTTATTTTCATTAAGAGTCATATTTCACCTCCAAATACAAATTAGGGGCAAATTTGCCACTCAAAAAGTGTGAATATCGTATTTGCAATTTATTTTCCTTAAGAGTCATATTTCACTTCCAAATACAAATTAGGGGCGAATTTACCACTCAAAAATTGTGAATATCGTATTTGCAACTTATTTTCATTAAGAGTCATATTTCACTTCGCAATACAAATTTGGGGCGAATTTGCCACTCAAAAAGTGTGAAAATCGTATTTGCAATTTATTTTCCTTAAGAGTCACATTTTACTTCCAAATACAAATTAGGGGTGAATTTGCCACTCAAAAAGTGTGAATATTGTATTTTCAACTTATTTTAATTAAGAGTCATATTTCACTTCGCAATATAAAATAGGTGCAAATTTACCATTCAAAAAGTGCGAATATCGTATTTGCAATTTATTTTCCTTAAGAGTCATATTTCACTTCGAAATACAAATTATGGGCAAATTTGGCACTCAAAAAGTGTGAAAATGGTATTTGTAATTTATTTTCCTTAAGAGTCATATTTCACATTCATAAAGTGTGAATATCGTATTTGCAACTTATTTTCCTTAAGAGTCATATTTCACATCCAAATATAAATTACAAGCAAATTTGCCATTAAAAAAGTGTGAATATCATATTTGCAATTTATTCTCTTTAAGAGTCATATTTCACATCCAAATACAAATTAGGGGTGGATTTACCACTCAAAAAGTGTGAATATCGTATTTGCAATTTATTTTTCTTTAAGAGTCATATTTCTCCTCCAAATACAAATTAGGGGCAAATTTGCCACTCAAAAATTGTGAATATCGTATTTTCAATTTATTTTTCTTAAAAGTCATATTTCACATCAAAATACAAATTAGGGGCGAATTTGCTACTCAAAAAGTGTGAATATCGTATTTGCAACTTATTTTCATTAAGAGTCATATTTCACTTCGCAATACAAATTAACCACTCAAAAAGTGTGAATATCGTATTTGCAATTTATTTTCCTTAATAGTCATATTTCACATCCAAATACAAATTAGGGGCAAATTTACCTCTCAAAAAGTGTGAATATCGTATTTGCAATTTATTTTCCTTAAGAGTCATATTTCACTTCCAAATACAAATTAGGGGCGAATTTGCCACTCAAAAAGTGAGAATATCGTATTTGCAACTTATTTTCATTAAGAGTCATATTTCACTTGGCAATACATATTAAAGGGCAAATTTACCACTCAAAAAGTGTGAATATCGTATTTGCAATTTATTTTCTTTAAGAGTCATATTTCACCTCCAAATTCAAATTAGGGGCAAATTTGCAACTCAAAAAGTGTGAATATCGTATTTGCAATTTATTTTCATTAACAATCATATTTCACTTCCAAATACAAATTAGGGGCGAATTTGCCACTCAAAAAGTGTGAATATCGTATTTGCAACTTATTTTCATTAAGAGTCATATTTCAATTCGCAATACAAATTAGGGGCGAATTTACCACTCAAAAAGTGTGAATATCGTAGTTGCAATTTATTTTCTTTAAGAGTCATATTTCACCTCCAAATACAAATTAGGGGCAAATTTGCCACTCAAAAAGTGTGAATATCGTATTTGCAATTTATTTTCCTTAACAGTCATATTTCACTTCCAAATACAAATTTGGTGCGAATTTGCCACTCAAAAAGTGTGAATATCGTATTTGCAACTTATTTTCATTAAGAGTCATATTTCATTTCGCAATACAAATTTGGGGCGAATTTGTCACTCAAAAAGTGTGAATATCGTATTTGCAATTTATTTTCTTTAAGAGTCATATTTCACCTCCAAATACAAATTAGGGGCAAATTTGCCACTCAAAAAGTGTGAATATCGTATTTGCAATTTATTTTCCTTAAGAGTCATATTTCACTTCCAAATACAAATTAGGGGCGAATTTGCCACTCAAAAAGTGTGAATATCGTATTTGCAACTTATTTTCATTAAGAGTCATATTTCACCTCGCAATACAAATTTGGGGCGAATTTGCCACTCAAAAAGTGTGAATATCGTATTTGCAATTTATTTTCTTTAAGAGTCATATTTCACCTCTAAATAGAAATTAGGGGCAAATTTGCCACTCAAAAAGTGTGAATATCGTATTTGTAATTTATTTTCCTTAAGAGTCATATTTCACTTCCAAATACAAATTAGGGGCGAATTTGCCACTCAAAAAGTGTGAATATCGTATTGGCAACTTATTTTCATTAAGAGTCATATTTCACTTCGCAAAACAAATTAGGGGCAAATTTACCACTCAAAAAGTGTGAATATCGTATTTGCAATTTATTTTCTTTAAGAGTCATATTTCACCTCCAAATACAAATTAGAGGCAAATTTGCCACTCAAAAAGTGTAAATATCATATTTGCAATTTTTTTTCTTTAAAAGTCATATTTCACTTCGCAATACAAATTATGGGCAAATTTGCCACTCAAAAAGTGTGAATATCGTATTTGCAATTTATTTTCCTTAAGAGTCATATTTCACTTCCAAATACAAATTAGGGGCGAATTTGCCACTCAAAAAGTGTGAATATCGTATTTGCAACTTATTTTCATTAAGAGTCATATTTCACCTCGCAATACAAATTTGGGGCGAATTTGCCACTCAAAAAGTGTGAATATCGTATTTGCAATTTATTTTCTTTAAGAGTTATATTTCACCTCTAAATACAAATTAGAGGCAAATTTGCCACTGAAAAAGTGTGAATATCGTATTTGCAATTTATTTTCCTTAATAGTCATATTTCACTTCCAAATACAAACTAGGGGCGAATTTGCCACTCAAAAAGTGTGAGTATCGTATTGGCAACTTATTTTCATTAAGAGTCATATTTCACTTCGCAATACAAATTAGGGGCAAATTTACCACTCAAAAAGTGTGAATATCGTATTTGCAATTTATTTTCTTTAAGAGTCATATTTCACCTCCAAATACAAATTAGAGGCAAATTTGCCACTCAAAAAGTGTAAATATCATATTTGCAATTTATTTTCTTTAAGAGTCATATTTCCATTCGCAATACAAATTATGGGCAAATTTGCCACTCAAAAAGTGTGAATATCGTATTTGCAATTTATTTTCCTTAATAGTCATATTTCACATCCAAATACAAATTAGGGCAAATTTGCCACTCAAAAAGTGTGATTATCGTATTTGCAATTTATTTTCATTAAGAGTCATATTTCACCTCCAAATACAAATTAGGGGCAAATTTGCCACTCAAAAAGTGTGAATATCGTATTTGCAATTTATTTTCCTTAAGAGTCATATTTCACTTCCAAATACAAATTAGGGGCGAATTTACCACTCAAAAATTGTGAATATCGTATTTGCAACTTATTTTCATTAAGAGTCATATTTCACTTCGCAATACAAATTTGGGGCGAATTTGCCACTCAAAAAGTGTGAAAATCGTATTTGCAATTTATTTTCCTTAAGAGTCACATTTTACTTCCAAATACAAATTAGGGGTGAATTTGCCACTCAAAAAGTGTGAATATTGTATTTTCAACTTATTTTAATTAAGAGTCATATTTCACTTCGCAATATAAAATAGGTGCAAATTTACCATTCAAAAAGTGCGAATATCGTATTTGCAATTTATTTTCCTTAAGAGTCATATTTCACTTCGAAATACAAATTATGGGCAAATTTGGCACTCAAAAAGTGTGAAAATGGTATTTGTAATTTATTTTCCTTAAGAGTCATATTTCACATTCATAAAGTGTGAATATCGTATTTGCAACTTATTTTCCTTAAGAGTCATATTTCACATCCAAATATAAATTACAAGCAAATTTGCCATTAAAAAAGTGTGAATATCATATTTGCAATTTATTCTCTTTAAGAGTCATATTTCACATCCAAATACAAATTAGGGGTGGATTTACCACTCAAAAAGTGTGAATATCGTATTTGCAATTTATTTTTCTTTAAGAGTCATATTTCTCCTCCAAATACAAATTAGGGGCAAATTTGCCACTCAAAAATTGTGAATATCGTATTTTCAATTTATTTTTCTTAAAAGTCATATTTCACATCAAAATACAAATTAGGGGCGAATTTGCTACTCAAAAAGTGTGAATATCGTATTTGCAACTTATTTTCATTAAGAGTCATATTTCACTTCGCAATACAAATTAACCACTCAAAAAGTGTGAATATCGTATTTGCAATTTATTTTCCTTAATAGTCATATTTCACATCCAAATACAAATTAGGGGCAAATTTACCTCTCAAAAAGTGTGAATATCGTATTTGCAATTTATTTTCCTTAAGAGTCATATTTCACTTCCAAATACAAATTAGGGGCGAATTTGCCACTCAAAAAGTGAGAATATCGTATTTGCAACTTATTTTCATTAAGAGTCATATTTCACTTGGCAATACATATTAAAGGGCAAATTTACCACTCAAAAAGTGTGAATATCGTATTTGCAATTTATTTTCTTTAAGAGTCATATTTCACCTCCAAATTCAAATTAGGGGCAAATTTGCAACTCAAAAAGTGTGAATATCGTATTTGCAATTTATTTTCATTAACAATCATATTTCACTTCCAAATACAAATTAGGGGCGAATTTGCCACTCAAAAAGTGTGAATATCGTATTTGCAACTTATTTTCATTAAGAGTCATATTTCAATTCGCAATACAAATTAGGGGCGAATTTACCACTCAAAAAGTGTGAATATCGTAGTTGCAATTTATTTTCTTTAAGAGTCATATTTCACCTCCAAATACAAATTAGGGGCAAATTTGCCACTCAAAAAGTGTGAATATCGTATTTGCAATTTATTTTCCTTAACAGTCATATTTCACTTCCAAATACAAATTTGGTGCGAATTTGCCACTCAAAAAGTGTGAATATCGTATTTGCAACTTATTTTCATTAAGAGTCATATTTCATTTCGCAATACAAATTTGGGGCGAATTTGCCACTCAAAAAGTGTGATTATCGTATTTGCAATTTATTTTCATTAAGAGTCATATTTCACCTCCAAATACAAATTAGGGGCAAATTTGCCACTCAAAAAGTGTGTATATCGTATTTGCAATTTATTTTCCTTAAGAGTCATATTTCACTTCCAAATACAAATTAGGGGCGAATTTACCACTCAAAAATTGTGAATATCGTATTTGCAACTTATTTTCATTAAGAGTCATATTTCACTTCGCAATACAAATTTGGGGCGAATTTGCCACTCAAAAAGTGTGAAAATCGTATTTGCAATTTATTTTCCTTAAGAGTCACATTTTACTTCCAAATACAAATTAGGGGTGAATTTGCCACTCAAAAAGTGTGAATATTGTATTTTCAACTTATTTTAATTAAGAGTCATATTTCACTTCGCAATACAAAATAGGGGCAAATTTACCATTCAAAAAGTGCGAATATCGTATTTGCAATTTATTTTCCTTAAGAGTCATATTTCACTTCGAAATACAAATTATGGGCAAATTTGGCACTCAAAAAGTGTGAAAATGGTATTTGTAATTTATTTTCCTTAAGAGTCATATTTCACATTCATAAAGTGTGAATATCGTATTTCCAACTTATTTTCCTTAAGAGTCATATTTCACATCCAAATATAAATTACAAGCAAATTTGCCATTAAAAAAGTGTGAATATCATATTTGCAATTTATTCTCTTTAAGAGTCATATTTCACATCCAAATACAAATTAGGGGTGGATTTACCACTCAAAAAGTCGGAATATCGTATTTGCAATTTATTTTTCTTTAAGAGTCATATTTCTCCTCCAAATACAAATTAGGGGCAAATTTGCCACTCAAAAATTGTGAATATCGTATTTTCAATTTATTTTTCTTAAGAGTCATATTTCACATCAAAATACAAATTAGAGGCGAATTTGCTACTCAAAAAGTGTGAATATCGTATTTGCAACTTATTTTCATTAAGAGTCATATTTCACTTCGCAATACAAATTAACCACTCAAAAAGTGTGAATATCGTATTTGCAATTTATTTTCCTTAATAGTCGTATTTCACATCCAAATACAAATTAGGGGCAAATTTACCTCTCAAAAAGTGTGAATATCGTATTTGCAATTTATTTTCCTTAAGAGTCATATTTCACTTCCAAATACAAATTAGGGGCGAATTTGCCACTCAAAAAGTGAGAATATCGTATTTGCAACTTATTTTCATTAAGAGTCATATTTCACTTGGCAATACATATTAAAGGGCAAATTTACCACTCAAAAAGTGTGAATATCGTATTTGCAATTTATTTTCTTTAAGAGTCATATTTCACCTCCAAATTCAAATTAGGGGCAAATTTGCAACTCAAAAAGTGTGAATATCGTATTTGCAATTTATTTTCATTAACAGTCATATTTCACTTCCAAATACAAATTAGGGGCGAATT
This sequence comes from Helichrysum umbraculigerum, assembly GCA_949592205.1. Taxonomy (NCBI): domain Eukaryota; kingdom Viridiplantae; phylum Streptophyta; class Magnoliopsida; order Asterales; family Asteraceae; genus Helichrysum; species Helichrysum umbraculigerum. The sequence goes on from CATIUR010000001.1 coordinate 102,092,735, forward strand.
TGCCACTCAAAAAGTGTGAATATCGTATTTGCAACTTATTTTCATTAAGAGTCATATTTCAATTCGCAATACAAATTAGGGGCGAATTTACCACTCAAAAAGTGTGAATATCGTAGTTGCAATTTATTTTCTTTAAGAGTCATATTTCACCTCCAAATACAAATTAGGGGCAAATTTGCCACTCAAAAAGTGTGAATATCGTATTTGCAATTTATTTTCCTTAACAGTCATATTTCACTTCCAAATACAAATTTGGTGCGAATTTGCCACTCAAAAAGTGTGAATATCGTATTTGCAACTTATTTTCATTAAGAGTCATATTTCATTTCGCAATACAAATTTGGGGTGAATTTGCCACTCAAAAAGTGTGAATATCGTATTTGCAATTTATTTTCTTTAAGAGTCATATTTCACCTCCAAATACAAATTAGGGGCAAATTTGCCACTCAAAAAGTGTGAATATCGTATTTGCAATTTATTTTCCTTAAGAGTCATATTTCACTTCCAAATACAAATTAGGGGCGAATTTGCCTCTCAAAAAGTGTGAATATCGTATTTGCAACTTATTTTCATTAAGAGTCATATTTCACCTCGCAATACAAATTTGGGGCGAATTTGCCACTCAAAAAGTGTGAATATCGTTTTTGCAATTTATTTTCCTTAAGAGTCATATTTCACTTCCAAATACAAATTAAGGGCGAATTTGCCACTCAAAAAGTGAGAATATCGTATTTGCAACTTATTTTCATTAAGAGTCATATTTCACTTCGCAATACATATTAAAGGGCAAATTTACCACTCAAAAAGTGTGAATATCGTATTTGCAATTTATTTTCTTTAAGAGTCATATTTCACCTCCAAATTCAAATTAGGGGCAAATTTGCAACTCAAAACGTGTGAATATCGTATTTGCAATTTATTTTCATTAACAGTCATATTTCACTTCCAAATACAAATTAGGGGCGAATTTGCCACTCAAAAAGTGTGAATATCGTATTTGCAACTTATTTTCATTAAGAGTCATATTTCAATTCGCAATACAAATTAGGGGCGAATTTACCACTCAAAAAGTATGAATATCGTAGTTGCAATTTATATTCTTTAAGAGTCATATTTCACCTCCAAATACAAATTAGGGGCAAATTTGCCACTCAAAAAGTGTGAATATCGTATTTGCAATTTATTTTCCTTAACAGTCATATTTCACTTCCAAATACAAAGACATAATTGCGTGGGACGTCCCTGTGGTTTACCCGAAATAACACTCCACGTCCCTGTGGTTTTTTTTTGACGTGAAGCATCCCTAAAGTTGCAAAAAGTTGCGTGGAACGTCCTTCTGTCTAACGATAATTAGTTTATTCCGTTAAAGGACCTTGAATGTAATAATTTTGATGGCATAGGTTATTCATGTAATTTTTATTTTATAATCACAATAATATTTAAGCAAGTTGTTTTTAATAAACTTTTCTAGTTAATTTAACTATTTTAATTTTTTTTAATATTTTTTTTGTGACAATTGAGATGATCAACTTGTTTATTCTAGTTTCGATTTCATATATCTTGCGTCCGTTTTCACTTTTTAGTATCGTTTTTTGTCTTAACAAAAACAAATACTCAAACACTTATAGCAAGACTAAATAAATATTAAAAAAATAAACAAGTTTATCATTTTGAAAGTGGACGTTTATTAATTTTACGTTCGAAGTGTGGGATATGGGTGTCTCGTGTTATTTTGCATTTAATTAATTATATTCATATAAATATAAAAGTTTCATTTTGAAAGTGGAAGTGTATCATATATATGGCTAGGATGAAAACCAAACTTCTATCTGGATTTTAATAAACGTCCTAGCGATATATATGATAAACGTCCACTTTCAAAATGAAACTTTTATATTTATATGAATATAATTAATTAAATGCAAAACAACACGAGGCACCCATATTCCACAATTCGAATGTAAAAAATTATTTAGGTTGAAATAATGAAAAGGTATCATTTTTACATGTCCAGTCTTTCGAATATATAATTTAACTAATATAAACGAATATAATTATTAAAATTAATAAACGTCCATTTTCAAAATGATAAACTTGTTTATTTTTTTTTTAATATTTATTTAGTCATGCTATGAGTGTTTGAGTATTTGTTTTAGTTAAAACAAAAAACGATACTAAAAAGTGAAAACGGACACAAGATATATGAAATCGAAACTAGAATAAACAAGTTGATCATCTCAATTGTCACAAAAAATAAATATTAGAAAAAATTAAAATAATTAAATTAACTAGAAAAGTTTATTAAAAACAACTTGCTTAAATTCAACAAAAAAGAAATTAAATAATTATTGTGATTAAAAAATAAAAATTACATGAATAACCTATGTCATTAAAATTTCTACATTCAAGGTCCTTTAACGGAATAAACTAACTATCGTTAGACAGAAGGACGTTCCACGCAACTTTTTGCAACTTTAGGGATGCTCCACGTCAAAAAAAAACCACAGGGACGTGGAGTGTTATTTCGGGTAAACCACAGGGACGCCCCACGCAATTATGCCAAATACAAATTTGGTGCGAATTTGCCACTCAAAAAGTGTGAATATCGTATTTGCAACTTATTTTCATTAAGAGTCATATTTCATTTCGCAATACAAATTTGGGGCGAATTTGCCACTCAAAAAGTGTGAATATCGTATTTGCAATTTATTTTCTTTAAGAGTCATATTTCACCTCCAAATACAAATTAGGGGCAAATTTGCCACTCAAAAAGTGTGAATATCGTATTTGCAATTTATTTTCCTTAAGAGTCATATTTCACTTCCAAATACAAATTAGGGGCGAATTTGCCTCTCAAAAAGTGTGAATATCGTATTTGCAACTTATTTTCATTAAGAGTCATATTTCACCTCGCAATACAAATTTGGGGCGAATTTGCCACTCAAAAAGTGTGAATATCGTATTTGCAATTTATTTTCTTTAAGAGTCATATTTCACCTCTAAATAGAAATTAGGGGCAAATTTGCCACTCAAAAAGTGTGAATATCGTATTTGTAATTTATTTTCCTTAAGAGTCATATTTCACTTCCAAATACAAATTAGGGGCGAATTTGCCACTCAAAAAGTGTGAATATCGTATTGGCAACTTATTTTCATTAAGAGTCATATTTCACTTCGCAAAACAAATTAGGGGCAAATTTACCACTCAAAAAGTGTGAATATCGTATTTACAATTTATTTTCTTTAAGAGTCATATTTCACCTCCAAATACAAATTAGAGGCAAATTTGCCACTCAAAAAGTGTAAATATCATATTTGCAATTTTTTTTCTTTAAAAGTCATATTTCACTTCGCAATACAAATTATGGGCAAATTTGCCACTCAAAAAGTGTGAATATCGTATTTGCAATTTATTTTCCTTAAGAGTCATATTTCACTTCCAAATACAAATTAGGGGCGAATTTGCCACTCAAAAAGTGTGAATATCGTATTTGCAACTTATTTTCATTAAGAGTCATATTTCACCTCGCAATACAAATTTGGGGCGAATTTGCCACTCAAAAAGTGTGAATATCGTATTTGCAATTTATTTTCTTTAAGAGTTATATTTCACCTCTAAATACAAATTAGAGGCAAATTTGCCACTCAAAAAGTGTGAATATCGTATTTGCAATTTATTTTCCTTAATAGTCATATTTCACTTCCAAATACAAACTAGGGGCGAATTTGCCACTCAAAAAGTGTGAATATCGTATTGGCAACTTATTTTCATTAAGAGTCATATTTCACTTCGCAATACAAATTAGGGGCAAATTTACCACTCAAAAAGTGTGAATATCGTATTTGCAATTTATTTTCTTTAAGAGTCATATTTCACCTCCAAATACAAATTAGAGGCAAATTTGCCACTTAAAAAGTGTAAATATCATATTTGCAATTTATTTTCTTTAAGAGTCATATTTCCATTCGCAATACAAATTATGGGCAAATTTGCCACTCAAAAAGTGTGAATATCGTATTTGCAATTTATTTTCCTTAATAGTCATATTTCACATCCAAATACAAATTAGGGCAAATTTGCCACTCAAAAAGTGTGAATATCGTATTTGCAATTTACTTTCATTAAGAGTCATATTTCACCTCCAAATACAAATTAGGGGCAAATTTGCCACTCAAAAAGTGTGAATATCGTATTTGCAATTTATTTTCCTTAAGAGTCATATTTCACTTCCAAATACAAATTAGGGGCGAATTTGCCTCTCAAAAAGTGTGAATATCGTATTTGCAACTTATTTTCATTAAGAGTCATATTTCACCTCGCAATACAAATTTGGGGCGAATTTGCCACTCAAAAAGTGTGAATATCGTATTTGCAATTTATTTTCTTTAAGAGTCATATTTCACCTCTAAATAGAAATTAGGGGCAAATTTGCCACTCAAAAAGTGTGAATATCGTATTTGTAATTTATTTTCCTTAAGAGTCATATTTCACTTCCAAATACAAATTAGGGGCGAATTTGCCACTCAAAAAGTGTGAATATCGTATTGGCAACTTATTTTCATTAAGAGTCATATTTCACTTCGCAAAACAAATTAGGGGCAAATTTACCACTCAAAAAGTGTGAATATCGTATTTGCAATTTATTTTCTTTAAGAGTCATATTTCACCTCCAAATACAAATTAGAGGCAAATTTGCCACTCAAAAAGTGTAAATATCATATTTGCAATTTTTTTTCTTTAAAAGTCATATTTCACTTCGCAATACAAATTATGGGCAAATTTGCCACTCAAAAAGTGTGAATATCGTATTTGCAATTTATTTTCCTTAAGAGTCATATTTCACTTCCAAATACAAATTAGGGGCGAATTTGCCACTCAAAAAGTGTGAATATCGTATTTGCAACTTATTTTCATTAAGAGTCATATTTCACCTCGCAATACAAATTTGGGGCGAATTTGCCACTCAAAAAGTGTGAATATCGTATTTGCAATTTATTTTCTTTAAGAGTTATATTTCACCTCTAAATACAAATTAGAGGCAAATTTGCCACTCAAAAAGTGTGAATATCGTATTTGCAATTTATTTTCCTTAATAGTCATATTTCACTTCCAAATACAAACTAGGGGCGAATTTGCCACTCAAAAAGTGTGAATATCGTATTGGCAACTTATTTTCATTAAGAGTCATATTTCACTACGCAATACAAATTAGGGGCAAATTTACCACTCAAAAAGTGTGAATATCGTATTTGCAATTTATTTTCTTTAAGAGTCATATTTCACCTCCAAATACAAATTAGAGGCAAATTTGCCACTTAAAAAGTGTAAATATCATATTTGCAATTTATTTTCTTTAAGAGTCATATTTCCATTCGCAATACAAATTATGGGCAAATTTGCCACTCAAAAAGTGTGAATATCGTATTTGCAATTTATTTTCCTTAATAGTCATATTTCACATCCAAATACAAATTAGGGCAAATTTGCCACTCAAAAAGTGTGAATATCGTATTTGCAATTTACTTTCATTAAGAGTCATATTTCACCTCCAAATACAAATTAGGGGCAAATTTGCCACTCAAAAAGTGTGAATATCGTATTTGCAATTTATTTTCCTTAAGAGTCATATTTCACTTCCAAATACAAATTAGGGGCGAATTTACCACTCAAAAATTGTGAATATCGTATTTGCAACTTATTTTCATTAAGAGTCATATTTCACTTCGCAATACAAATTTGGGGCGAATTTGCCACTCAAAAAGTGTGAAAATCGTATTTGCAATTTATTTTCCTTAAGAGTCACATTTCACTTCCAAATACAAATTAGGGGTGAATTTGCCACATAAAAAGTGTGAATATTGTATTTTCAACTTATTTTAATTAAGAGTCATATTTCACTTCGCAATACAAAATAGGGGCAAATTTACCATTCAAAAAGTGCGAATATCGTATTTGCAATTTATTTTCCTTAAGAGTCATATTTCACTTCGAAATACAAATTATGGGCAAATTTGGCACTCAAAAAGTGTGAAAATGGTATTTGTAATTTATTTTCCTTAAGAGTCATATTTCACATTCATAAAGTGTGAATATCGTATTTGCAACTTATTTTCCTTAAGAGTCATATTTCACATCCAAATATAAATTACAAGCAAATTTGCCACTCAAAAAGTGTGAATATCATATTTGCAATTTATTCTTTTTAAGAGTCATATTTCACATCCAAATACAAATTAGGGGCGGATTTACCACTCAAAAAGTGTGAATATCGTATTTGCAATTTATTTTTCTTTAAGAGTCATATTTCTCCTCCAAATACAAATTAGGGGCAAATTTGCCACTCAAAAATTGTGAATATCGTATTTTCAATTTATTTTTCTTAAGAGTCATATTTCACATCCAAATATAAATTAGGGGCGAATTTGCTACACAAAAAGTGTGAATATCGTATTTGCAACTTATTTTCATTAAGAGTCATATTTCACTTCGCAATACAAATTAACCACTCAAAAAGTGTGAATATCGTATTTCAAATTTATTTTCCTTAATAGTCATATTTCACATCCAAATGCAAATTAGGGCAAATTTGCCACTCAAAAAGTGTGAATATTGTATTTGCAATTTATTTTCCTTAAGAGTCATATTTCACTTCCAAATACATATTAGGGGCGAATTTGCCATTCAAAAAGTGTGAATATCGTATTTGCAACTTATTTTCATTAAGAGTCATATTTCAATTCGCAATACAAATTAGGGGCGAATTTGCCACTCAAAAAGTATGAATATCGTATTTGCAACTTATTTTCATTAAGAGTTATATTTCACTTCGCAATACAAATTAACCACTCTAAAATTGTGAATATCGTATTTGCAATTTATTTTCCTTAAGAGTCATATTTCACATTCAAATACAAATTAGGGGCAAATTTGCCACTCAAAAAGTGTAAATATCGTATTTGCAACTTATTTTCATTAAGAGTCATATTTCATTTCGCAATACAAATTAGGGGGAAATTTACCACTCAAAAAGTGTGAATATCGTATTTGCAATTTATTTTCTTTAAGAGTCATATTTCACCTTCAAATACAAATTAGGGGCAAATTTGCCACTCAAAAAATGTGAATATCGTATTTGCAATTTATTTTCCTTAAGAGTCTTATTTCACTTCCAAATACAAATTAGGGGCGAATTTGCCACTCAAAAAGTGTGAATATCGTATTTGCAACTTATTTTCATTAAGAGTCATATTTCACTTCGCAATACAAATTTGGGACGAATTTGCCACTCAAAAAATGTGAATATCGTATTTGCATTGTATTTTCCTTAAGAGTCATATTTCACTTCCAAATACAAATTAGGGGCGAATTTGCCACTCAAAAAGTGTGAATATCGTATTTGCAACTTATTTTAATTAAGAGTCATATTTCACTTTGCAATACAAAATAGGGACAAATTTACCATTTCAAAAAGTGTGAATATCGTATTTGCAATTTATTTTGCTTAAGAGTCATATTTCATTTTGAAATACAAATTATGGGCAAATTTGCTATTCAAAAAGTGTGAAAATGGTATTTGCAATTTATTTTCCTTAAGAGTCATATTTCACATCCTAATACAAATTAGGGCGAATTTGCCACTCAAAAAGTGTGAATATCGTATTTGCAACTTATTTTCCTTAAGAGTCATATTTCACATCCAAATATAAATTTGAGGGAAATTTGCCACTCAAAAAGTGTGAATATCGTATTTGCAATTTATTCTCTTTAAGAGTCATATTTCACATCCAAATACAAATTAGGGGCAAATTTGCCACTCAAAAAGTGTGAATATCGTATTTGCAATATATTTTTCTTAAGAGTCATATTTCACATCCAAATACAAATTAGGGGCGAATTTGCTACTCAAAAAGTGTGAATATCGTATTTGCAACTTATTTTCATTAAGAGTCATATTTTACTTCGCAATACAAATTAACCACTCAAAAAGTGTGAATATCGTATTTGCAATTTATTTTCCTTAATAGTCATATTTCACATCCAAATACAAATTAGGGGCAAATTTGCCACTCAAAAAGTGTGAATATCGTATTTGCAATTTATTTTCTTTAAGAGTCATATTTCACCTCAAAATTCAAATTTGGGGCAAATTTGCAATTCAAAAAGTGTGAATATCGTATTTGCAATTTATTTTCCTTAACAGTCATATTTCACTTCCAAATACAAATTAGGGGCAAATTTGCCACTCAAAAAGTGTGAATATCGTATTTGCAATTTATTTTCCTTAACAGTCATATTTCACTTCTAAATATAAATTAGGGGCGAATTGCCACTCAAAAAGTGTGAATATCGTATTTGCAACTTATTTTCATTAAGAGTCATATTTCACTTCGCAATACAAATTAGTGGCAAATTTACCACTCAAAAAGTGTGAATATCGTATTTGCAATTTATTTTCTTTAAGAGTCATATTTCATTTCGCAATACAAATTTGGGGCGAATTTGCCACTCAAAAAGTGTGAATATCGTATTTGCAATTTATTTTCTTTAAGAGTCATATTTCACCTCCAAATACAAATTAGGGGCAAATTTGCCACTCAAAAAGTGTGAATATCGTATTTGCAATTTATTTTCCTTAAGAGTCATAATTCACTTCCAAATACAAATTAGGGGCGAATTTGCCACTCAAAAAGTGTGAATATCGTATTTGCAACTTATTTTCATTAAGAGTCATATTTCACTTCTCAATACAAATTAGGGGCGAATTTACCACTCAAAAAGTGTGAATATCGTATTTGCAATTTATTTTCTTTAAGAGTCATATTTCACCTCAAAATTCAAATTTGGGGCAAATTTGCAATTCAAAAAGTGTGAATATCGTATTTGCAATTTATTTTCCTTAACAGTCATATTTCACTTCCAAATACAAATTAGGGGCAAATTTGCCACTCAAAAAGTGTGAATATCGTATTTGCAATTTATTTTCCTTAACAGTCATATTTCACTTCTAAATATAAATTAGGGGCGAATTTGCCACTCAAAAAGTGTGAATATCGTATTTGCAACTTATTTTCATTAAGAGTCATATTTCACTTCGCAAATACAAATTAGAGGCAAATTTGCCACTCAAGAAGTGTAAATATCGTATTTGCAATTTATTTTCTTTAAGAGTCATATTTCACTTCGCAATACAAATTTGGGGCGAATTTGCCACTCAAAAAGTGTGAATATCGTATTTGCAATTTATTTTCTTTAAGAGTCATATTTCACCTCCAAATACAAATTAGGGGCAAATTTGCCACTCAAAAAGTGTGAATATCGTATTTGCAATTTATTTTCCTTAAGAGTCATATTTCACTTCCAAATACAAATTAGGGGCGAATTTGCCACTCAAAAAGTGTGAATATCGTATTTGCAACTTATTTTCATTAAGAGTCATATTTCACCTCGCAATACAAATTTGGGGCGAATTTGCCACTCAAAAAGTGTGAATATCGTATTTGCAATTTATTTTCTTTAAGAGTTATATTTCACCTCTAAATACAAATTAGAGGCAAATTTGCCACTCAAAAAGTGTGAATATCGTATTTGCAATTTATTTTCCTTAATAGTCATATTTCACTTCCAAATACAAACTAGGGGCGAATTTGCCACTCAAAAAGTGTGAATATCGTATTGGCAACTTATTTTCATTAAGAGTCATATTTCACTTCGCAATACAAATTAGGGGCAAATTTACCACTCAAAAAGTGTGAATATCGTATTTGCAATTTATTTTCTTTAAGAGTCATATTTCACCTCCAAATACAAATTAAAGGCAAATTTGCCACTCAAAAAGTGTAAATATCATATTTGCAATTTATTTTCTTTAAGAGTCATATTTCCATTCGCAATACAAATTATGGGCAAATTTGCCACTCAAAAAGTGTGAATATCGTATTTGCAATTTATTTTCCTTAATAGTCATATTTCACATCCAAATACAAATTAGGGCAAATTTGCCACTCAAAAAGTGTGAATATCGTATTTGCAATTTGTTTTCATTAAGAGTCATATTTCACCTCCAAATACAAATTAGGGGCAAATTTGCCACTCAAAAAGTGTGAATATCGTATTTGCAATTTATTTTCCTTAAGAGTCATATTTCACTTCCAAATACAAATTAGGGGCGAATTTACCACTCAAAAATTGTGAATATCGTATTTGCAACTTATTTTCATTAAGAGTCATATTTCACTTCGCAATACAAATTTGGGGCGAATTTGCCACTCAAAAAGTGTGAATATCGTATTTGCAATTTATTTTCCTTAAGAGTCACATTTCACTTCCAAATACAAATTAGGGGTGAATTTGCCACTCAAAAAGTGTGAATATTGTATTTTCAACTTATTTTAATTAAGAGTCATATTTCACTTCGCAATACAAAATAGGGGCAAATTTACCATTCAAAAAGTGCGAATATCGTATTTGCAATTTATTTTCCTTAAGAGTCATATTTCACTTCGAAATACAAATTATGGGCAAATTTGCCACTCAAAAAGTGTGAAAATGGTATTTGCAATTTATTTTCCTTAAGAGTCATATTTCACATTCATAAAGTGTGAATATCGTATTTGCCACTCAAAAAGTGTGAATATCATATTTGCAATTTATTCTCTTTAAGAGTCATATTTCACATCCAAATATACAAATTAGGGGCGGATTTACCACTCAAAAAGTGTGAATATCATATTTGCAATTTATTTTTCTTTAAGAGTCATATTTCTCCTCCAAATACAAATTAGGGGCAAATTTGCCACTCAAAAATTGTGAATATCGTATTTTCAATTTATTTTTCTTAAGAGTCATATTTCACATCCAAATACAAATTAGGGGCGAATTTGCTACTCAAAAAGTGTGAATATCGTATTTGTAACTTATTTTCATTAAGAGTCATATTTCACTTCGCAATACAAATTAACCACTCAAAAAGTGTGAATATCGTATTTGCAATTTATTTTCCTTAATAGTCATATTTCACATCCAAATACAAATTAGGGGCAAATTTACCACTCAAAAAGTGTGAATATCGTATTTGCAACTTATTTTCATTAAGAGTCATATTTCAATTCGCAATACAAATTAGGGGCGAATTTGCCACTCAAAAAGTGTGAATATCGTATTTGCAACTTATTTTCATTAAGAGTTATATTTCACATTCAAATACAAATTAGGGGCAAATTTGCCACTCAAAAAGTGTGAATATCGTATTTGCAACTTATTTTCATTAAGAGTCATATTTCACTTCTCAATACAAATTAGGGGCGAATTTACCACTCAAAAAGTGTGAATATCGTATTTGCAATTTATTTTCTTTAAGAGTCATATTTCACCTCCAAATTCAAATTAGGGGCAAATTTGCAATTCAAAAAGTGTGAATATCGTATTTGCAATTTATTTTCCTTAACAGTCATATTTCACTTCCAAATACAAATTAGGGGCAAATTTGCCACTCAAAAAGTGTGAATATCGTATTTGCAATTTATTTTCCTTAACAGTCATATTTCACTTCTAAATATAAATTAGGGGCGAATTTGTCACTCAAAAAGTGTGAATATCGTATTTGCAACTTATTTTCATTAAGAGTCATATTTCACTTCGCAATACAAATTAGTGGCAAATTTACCACTCAAAAAGTGTGAATATCGTATTTGCAATTTATTTTCTTTAAGAGTCATATTTCACTTCGCAATACAAATTTGGGGCGAATTTGCCACTCAAAAAGTGTGAATATCGTATTTGCAATTTATTTTCTTTAAGAGTCATATTTCACCTCCAAATACAAATTAGGGGCAAATTTGCCACTCAAAAAGTGTGAATATCGTATTTGCAATTTATTTTCTTTAAGAGTCATATTTCACTTCGCAATACAAATTTGGGGCGAATTTGCCACTCAAAAAGTGTGAATATCGTATTTGCAATTTATTTTCTTTAAGAGTCATATTTCACCTCCAAATACAAATTAGGGGCAAATTTGCCACTCAAAAAGTGTGAATATCGTATTTGCAATTTATTTTCTTTAAGAGTCATATTTCACCTCAAAATTCAAATTTGGGGCAAATTTGCAATTCAAAAAGTGTGAATATCGTATTTGCAATTTATTTTCCTTAACAGTCATATTTCACTTCCAAATACAAATTAGGGGCAAATTTGCCACTCAAAAAGTGTGAATATCGTATTTGCAATTTATTTTCCTTAACAGTCATATTTCACTTCTAAATATAAATTAGGGGCGAATTTGCCACTCAAAAAGTGTGAATATCGTATTTTCAACTTATTTTCATTAAGAGTCATATTGCACTTCGCAAATACAAATTAGAGGCAAATTTGCCACTCAAAAAGTGTAAATATCGTATTTGCAATTTATTTTCTTTAAGAGTCATATTTCAATTCGCAATACAAATTTGGGGCGAATTTGCCACTCAAAAAGTGTGAATATCGTATTTGCAATTTATTTTCTTTAAGAGTCATATTTCACCTCCAAATACAAATTAGGGGCAAATTTGCCACTCAAAAAGTGTGAATATCGTATTTGCAATTTATTTTCCTTAAGAGTCATATTTCACTTCCAAATACAAATTAGGGGCGAATTTGCCACTCAAAAAGTGTGAATATCGTATTTGCAACTTATTTTCATTAAGAGTCATATTTCACCTCGCAATACAAATTTGGGGCGAATTTGCCACTCAAAAAGTGTGAATATCGTATTTGCAATTTATTTTCCTTAATAGTCATATTTCACTTCCAAATACAAACTAGGGGCGAATTTGCCACTCAAAAAGTGTGAATATCGTATTGGCAACTTATTTTCATTAAGAGTCATATTTCACTTCGCAATACAAATTAGGGGCAAATTTACCACTCAAAAAGTGTGAATATCGTATTTGCAATTTATTTTCTTTAAGAGTCATATTTCACCTCCAAATACAAATTAAAGGCAAATTTGCCACTCAAAAAGTGTAAATATCATATTTGCAATTTATTTTCTTTAAGAGTCATATTTCCATTCGCAATACAAATTATGGGCAAATTTGCCACTCAAAAAGTGTGAATATCGTATTTGCAATTTATTTTCCTTAATAGTCATATTTCACATCCAAATACAAATTAGGGCAAATTTTCCACTCAAAAAGTGTGAATATCGTATTTGCAATTTATTTTCATTAAGAGTCATATTTCACCTCCAAATACAAATTAGGGGCAAATTTGCCACTCAAAAAGTGTGAATATCGTATTTGCAATTTATTTTCCTTAAGAGTCATATTTCACTTCCAAATACAAATTAGGGGCGAATTTACCACTCAAAAATTGTGAATATCGTATTTGCAACTTATTTTCATTAAGAGTCATATTTCACTTCGCAATACAAATTTGGGGCGAATTTGCCACTCAAAAAGTGTGAATATCGTATTTGCAATTTATTTTCCTTAAGAGTCACATTTCACTTCCAAATATACAAATTAGGGGTGAATTTGCCACTCAAAAAGTGTGAATATTGTATTTTCAACTTATTTTAATTAAGAGTCATATTTCACTTCGCAATACAAAATAGGGGCAAATTTACCATTCAAAAAGTGCGAATATCGTATTTGCAATTTATTTTCCTTAAGAGTCATATTTCACTTCGAAATACAAATTATGGGCAAATTTGCCACTCAAAAAGTGTGAAAATGGTATTTGCAATTTATTTTCCTTAAGAGTCATATTTCACATTCATAAAGTGTGAATATCGTATTTGCCACTCAAAAAGTGTGAATATCATATTTGCAATTTATTCTCTTTAAGAGTCATATTTCACATCCAAATATACAAATTAGGGGCGGATTTACCACTCAAAAAGTGTGAATATCATATTTGCAATTTATTTTTCTTTAAGAGTCATATTTCTCCTCCAAATACAAATTAGGGGCAAATTTGCCACTCAAAAATTGTGAATATCGTATTTTCAATTTATTTTTCTTAAGAGTCATATTTCACATCCAAATACAAATTAGGGGCGAATTTGCTACTCAAAAAGTGTGAATATCGTATTTGCAACTTATTTTCATTAAGAGTCATATTTCACTTCGCAATACAAATTAACCACTCAAAAAGTGTGAATATCGTATTTGCAATTTATTTTCCTTAATAGTCATATTTCACATCCAAATACAAATTAGGGGCAAATTTACCACTCAAAAAGTGTGAATATCGTATTTGCAACTTATTTTCATTAAGAGTCATATTTCAATTCGCAATACAAATTAGGGGCGAATTTGCCACTCAAAAAGTGTGAATATCGTATTTGCAACTTATTTTCATTAAGAGTTATATTTCACATTCAAATACAAATTAGGGGCAAATTTGCCACTCAAAAAGTGTGAATATCGTATTTGCAACTTATTTTCATTAAGAGTCATATTTCACTTCTCAATACAAATTAGGGGCGAATTTACCACTCAAAAAGTGTGAATATCGTATTTGCAATTTATTTTCTTTAAGAGTCATATTTCACCTCCAAATTCAAATTAGGGGCAAATTTGCAATTCAAAAAGTGTGAATATCGTATTTGCAATTTATTTTCCTTAACAGTCATATTTCACTTCCAAATACAAATTAGGGGCAAATTTGCCACTCAAAAAGTGTGAATATCGTATTTGCAATTTATTTTCCTTAACAGTCATATTTCACTTCTAAATATAAATTAGGGGCGAATTTGCCACTCAAAAAGTGTGAATATCGTATTTGCAACTTATTTTCATTAAGAGTCATATTTCACTTCGCAATACAAATTAGTGGCAAATTTACCACTCAAAAAGTGTGAATATCGTATTTGCAATTTATTTTTTATTTAAGAGTCATATTTCACTTCGCAATACAAATTTGGGGCGAATTTGTCACTCAAAAAGTGTGAATATCGTATTTGCAATTTATTTTCTTTAAGAGTCATATTTCACCTCCAAATACAAATTAGGGGCAAATTTGCCACTCAAAAAGTGTGAATATCGTATTTGCAATTTATTTTCCTTAAGAGTCATAATTCACTTCCAAATACAAATTAGGGGCGAATTTGCCACTCAAAAAGTGTGAATATCGTATTTGCAACTTATTTTCATTAAGAGTCATATTTCACTTCTCAATACAAATTAGGGGCGAATTTACCACTCAAAAAGTGTGAATATCGTATTTGCAATTTATTTTCTTTAAGAGTCATATTTCACCTCAAAATTCAAATTTGGGGCAAATTTGCAATTCAAAAAGTGTGAATATCGTATTTGCAATTTATTTTCCTTAACAGTCATATTTCACTTCCAAATACAAATTAGGGGCAAATTTGCCACTCAAAAAGTGTGAATATCGTATTTGCAATTTATTATCCTTAACAGTCATATTTCACTTCTAAATATAAATTAGGGGCGAATTTGCCACTCAAAAAGTGTGAATATCGTATTTGCAACTTATTTTCATTAAGAGTCATATTGCACTTCGCAAATACAAATTAGAGGCAAATTTGCCACTCAAAAAGTGTAAATATCGTATTTGCAATTTATTTTCTTTAAGAGTCATATTTCACTTCGCAATACAAATTTGGGGCGAATTTGCCACTCAAAAAGTGTGAATATCGTATTTGCAATTTATTTTCTTTAAGAGTCATATTTCACCTCCAAATACAAATTAGGGGCAAATTTGCCACTCAAAAAGTGTGAATATCGTATTTGCAATTTATTTTCCTTAAGAGTCATATTTCACTTCCAAATACAAATTAGGGGCGAATTTGCCACTCAAAAAGTGTGAATATCGTATTTGCAACTTATTTTCATTAAGAGTCATATTTCACCTCGCAATACAAATTTGGGGCGAATTTGCCACTCAAAAAGTGTGAATATCGTATTTGCAATTTATTTTCCTTAATAGTCATATTTCACTTCCAAATACAAACTAGGGGCGAATTTGCCACTCAAAAAGTGTGAATATCGTATTGGCAACTTATTTTCATTAAGAGTCATATTTCACTTCGCAATACAAATTAGGGGCAAATTTACCACTCAAAAAGTGTGAATATCGTATTTGCAATTTATTTTCTTTAAGAGTCATATTTCACCTCCAAATACAAATTAAAGGCAAATTTGCCACTCAAAAAGTGTAAATATCATATTTGCAATTTATTTTCTTTAATAGTCATATTTCCATTCGCAATACAAATTATGGGCAAATTTGCCACTCAAAAAGTGTGAATATCGTATTTGCAATTTATTTTCCTTAATAGTCATATTTCACATCCAAATACAAATTAGGGCAAATTTGCCACTCAAAAAGTGTGAATATCGTATTTGCAATTTATTTTCATTAAGAGTCATATTTCACCTCCAAATACAAATTAGGGGCAAATTTGCCACTCAAAAAGTGTGAATATCGTATTTGCAATTTATTTTCCTTAAGAGTCATATTTTGTAAGTCCCCTAGTTTTAGGATCGATAACTTCGTTATCTGTAGTATTAAGGTGCGGAATCCCTCAATACGGTGTTATTTTACTAACAACGAATATGTTCGTATTGCGTTTTAACTAGACTTAGCTTTAAACAACGAATCGTCAAAGCCTAGCCTTAGGTTATGTTTTTCTCTGGTTTGTTGAATTCGCAGCAATTGAAATCAGAATGCAAAAGTTATTTTCAGTGTTAACGATTTTACAAAGAAAAATCGTTTAAATATTCTGTCTCGGCTCGGCTCGCATGGGCCAGCAAGTTAAGCCCAACTCGCCTTGCAGCCCAAGCCCATTACCAAGCTCGATTCGCTACTGACTTCCACGAATTCAGTTCTCATCTCGGCTCGTTAATCTCGCGACCTGAGAACTCGACTCGCACAGAATGTATTTATTTCGTATTTAATAATTCGTCTAACTTAACACAATAATATGTTTAACGAATATTACTAACAAAACAAATATTTATTTACAAATCTAAACCAATATACAAACGTAATAATAATTACACTAGTCCTATATCAAGCTAGATCTGTTGTCACAATCTATGTCTCAACAGACTCCCCCTTGACAATAGCTCTAGCTTCTTTATCTTCACGCTGTCTTTGGTCTTCATTTGTAAATCTTACTTCCTGCAAAAATTTTAAGCTTGATGCATGTTTTAACCATCCTATGATAATCTCGTGCTAAATCACCCCAACCAACAGTAGATATGATCTTGTTCTTGTATAACATAATCAAATCTTCCTTTGATAAATTCATCAAATGTCTGTGATCATATACACGAAGAATTTCTTTTTCGCCATTAGGATAATCATCATCAGCTTCAATCATAAAGGCTTCTCCTGTTCCAGCATCTACCCCCCAATATTTCAATTTTCCCAAAATATTCTGAGGCATAGTCTTCATTGGTATTTGCTTAATGCATTTGACCGCTGGATAAACCTTCTTCCTTCTTCTTCTTCCAGTTCTCTGACTAAGTTCGTTTAGCTTTATCATTTTTCCTTTCCTTGGCTTAATCTTCGAAAACTTCATAGATAATCCTTCAGTCCTAATGATACGCTCAACATACTTAGCATAATCATCATCACTTGGATTTTTCATATCTAATCTAGCCAAGTCTCGAATCTCATATCGAGGCAATGAACTAAACACGGTAAGCTTCTTCTCAAAATATTGAACCCCGTCAAACCTTTTGATCGCGAAGAGCTTCAGGTCAGAGTCATAATACCATCCAATAATGCCAGTTTTAAGTACACGCTTTCCAGTAATATCAACTTCTTTCAAAATGCGTTGCTTATTTTCCTTTTTCTTTTTCAGCATTTCTTGGATAAACATAGGATTACCAACCATATGTTTGTATTTGTCCTCTATTTCTTCAACTTCAGTATCTGAATCTTCAGAAGCATTCTCAAAAGCTTCTAAATCAATAACTGATTCTCCTTGTTCATTTACAAAAACAAATTCAGTCGTTGATGGATTCACAACATGTTCATCTACATTTGCATCCAGATCAACACCTTCATCTATCACTGATTCAAATACTGCAGTCCAATCTTCAGGAAGTTTGAACTCTCCTTCTTCAATATCATAATCAATCTCTTCATCTATCTCATCCAGAATATCATCTTCCGAATCTGATAGATTAAGCATTTCCATTCCTAGAGAAAAACATAAATACAAATATATTAATAATTCAAATTCTTTATTGATTTCCCTGAACCAATCTAAGTATTTCTTTATTAATTCTTTTGTATATTTTAACCTAACATATAAACGCAATATAAATATAACTTATAAAATCTTTTATTGATTACCCTGAATCAATCTAAAATCTCTTAAGTCTACTTAACAAATATTAATTAATTTTAAATTCTAATGCATTGTGAATAATCACCAAACATTTAAATTTACTATTAATTACCTTATATAATTTCCAAGTGTTAATTGATCTCATTCATTATCAATTTAACCTTTAAATTATATATCATTTGTCTAGTTAATACGAATACATTTTTAACTTGTTAATTACTTATAAACCTTACGGTCTTAAGTCTATAATCAAATCTAAAATGCATATGTTATTATAAAATTATGACCGCCGAAATTAATCGGAACACGCCGCTCGACTACTCAATAAGTCAGAAGTCTTTCGATCACTATTTTATCTTAACATAATTTTATAAACTTAAATTACCAAACATATTTTACTTAAAATAATAATAACCCTAAGCCAAATATATTTACACAATAATTAAGTTTACACTTGTTCACTACAAACTATTACAAATATTACAGTACTAAGATAATACTAAGCTATCTTACCAGCTTCAGTATCACCCGATACAGTCTTATCTGCACTTGTACCCACTCCAGAACCACTAGCACCAGCACCAGACTCCCCCTGAATAGTAGCTTGCTCACTAGTCTTTGAAGGACCAGTCTGCTCACCACTCGGTGCATTGGGATCATCGTCCTTGTCTTGATCTCTCTTTCTCTTCAACTCATTCTCTCTGCAAGACTCCAGATATACCAATATCTCCCCCTGAGCAGGCTGTCCTGAATGCGATCTCAAGACCAGACTCTCTAAAGAAGATAACTTCAGTCTCTGTACAGTGAAGTCCGCAAGTAACGTCTCATGAGTCTTCATCAACAGATTGTACAATTCACTCTGCTTGAGTATCTGTTGTGAAAGAAGAAGATTGCTCGACACCAGCTCTGGAATCTGAGAAGTAAGCTTCTCCAAATCCTTTACCCTCGACTCTAAGGATGTAATCCTTTCAGCATCAGTCGTTGGAGTAACAGGTATCGTTCTGGGTCCAGGCGGTGTAAGAGACTCAATATGCCAGTCTCTGGTAAGCGGTGTATGAGGTTGAGACAAAGCTTGCGTAAGCAAACTTGTCGCAAATCTAGCTGTTTTGTTCGTCGGAAAATTAGCTCCACGAACTAAATCAGCAACCTCATGCTGTAAAGTTAAACACAATTAAAATCAGTTATTGTTACAGATTACTCTGTCTCAAACTCTAATTAATTGCATAACACTCATAGTTATAGAATTTATATCTCATACTTGAAGCGGTAAAGACATCGATTCCGTAACCACCGGTGCAACCATCTCTACCTGTGGTGTATCCTGAGAAACTGTATACAGAATTAACTGTCTCAGTTCAACTCCTGATAAACAACAAGTTAAGATTATTTAACTTTAATTAATACTAACCTTCTCGAATAGTAAGCGTTCTCGGACGCTTCATCAAAGGAATCTCAACTTCCTCAGTACCTTCCTCCAGAATACTCTTACCCTTCCTCTTCTTTTCAGAAGCAGATGGAGGAGGAGAAGGTGTATTATCAGAATCTTCATCTGAAGCCGTCTCACCATCACGACCTCTAGATGATCTAACAGGATCCTAAATTTTAAATATATTAAACATTTATGATTAGCGTAAGCTCTATCATACAAGTTCTATATATTTAAGATTAATCAGATATAATACCTCAGTTGGTACAACAACTGATCTATCAAGCTGTATCTGCTCATCCTCAAGTAATATAACTTCTGGATGTGCAGCCTCAGCTTCAGCTTCCTGTTCGTATAATGATATTTATATTTTTAAAATCAGAAATAATATCCAATTTACTAAATATCTAATATCAGAATCATTATATAATAATATTATGCATCTATGATCAATAAAAACAATCTATCAACTAAGCATCTATATTATTACATAAGTAACAGATTACCTCAGGTGGTGCCAAGTAACTCTCAATGTCTTGAAGCAAAGGATTTGTCTCATCATCATTCTGCTCCAAAACTTCTTGCACAACCTGTGCAGCAACCTCTTGATTCACCTGCTGATCCACCTGACCAGCCTGAATAAGAACATCCTCAAGGAGCCCTTGTGGATCTTCAGGTTGAGCTTCCTCAGCTACAGGTGCAGGTACAACATCAGCAACAGCAGGAGCAACAACAGCAGCAGGAGCTACGTCCAACCACCCATGATTTGGCGGTGCAACGTAGTTCGGATCAACAATATATCCAAAAAGTGGTCTAATTTCCGGTTTCACCACTCCTTCCTTCCTAATCGTCTGCATAAACATGGCATTATAACCACGTTGATCAATGGTATTCACCGATAAAAACGGCTCAGGAATAACCAAGTTCGGTAGACGCGCACGTATGATAAGCATACAAAACCTCGGGTAGATCATAAATCTAGATCTAACAGAACCCGATATCTGTCTAGCTATCTCTCCAAAAATGTAATCACAAAAACTGTATGGTTTATTGTAAACCAGTGACAGTACAGCCGATAGAATCGCAGGGCTCAACTCATCAAAGCCACCTTTCTTTGCTGCGAAGACTATATTCATCACGTGCCAAAGAAACCTCCACTGACCAATGACCAGAGGCTTCTGGAACTGACGTCCACGCCTGTCTCCTGTATATCCCATACGTCCAATAGCACCCTCAATAAAGTCCATAGGATACTCAATATCCCCGTTCTCCTGTTCTACCGTACCTAGCTGCAAAATCTCACGAAGATTACCAGCTGAAAAGGTAACAGGTTGTCCACCAACTGTAGCTCGAATCTCTGGCGGAGTGACAGATTCGTCATAAACAATATCCGTCCAGAAATCGTTCAGTATAGTCTGTGAGATAGGAGGATTGGCCGTAATAGCATATCTAATCCTTGATCGTGCTAGAAAACGTAATATATCAGCAACCCTGTCAGCCCGTTTGGCCTCAAGGTTCAGATCAACCAGGATGTTGTGACCCTTATCAAATGCTCTAGCCATATCTGTAATGAATACAAACAACAGATATAATTTAATGCACGATAAAAAATATTTAAACTATTATGTATTATGAATCGAGATTCATCAAACATCTTAGTTTAAAATTGTAATTATATATAACTTGATACAAAAATAATCTCAAGTCGTATATAAAAATTTTACTTATAACTAAAAAGTCTTAAGTCTAATTTAAATCACGTTAGGTACTTGTTATTTTAATAAAAATCTCAAGTCGTTAACGTTAAAAATTATACCGCTAATGTGAAATTAGGACACGCCACTAATTTTCTTCTTAAATTAGTAGACTTTCGATATAATCATATAAGAATTAACACAAATCCATTTCATAAAAGTTATTACTTAAAAAGTCTTAACATTTATATCACTACTTTAAAAAATAAAATTTTTCTAAGTACTGGACTCGCATAAACTGGCCTAACGAGGTGAGGTCAACTCGTTTTGCTT
Organism: Helichrysum umbraculigerum; assembly: GCA_949592205.1. NCBI lineage: Eukaryota > Viridiplantae > Streptophyta > Magnoliopsida > Asterales > Asteraceae > Helichrysum > Helichrysum umbraculigerum. The sequence goes on from CATIUR010000001.1 coordinate 102,114,496, forward strand.
ATGAACTCGCTAAACTTATAAAGCAGCTATTGAAGTGAACTCGCTAATCTCATGGATTCGCTAGTCAACTCGCTGCGAGTTGATTCACAATGTCAACTCGTTTCATTCAATCAGGGAGTCGAGGTAAAATCTCAACTCGTTCGATGAACAGCCGTCGATAATTTTTAATTAAAATCGATTAATCTGTTGAATTTAACATGATCTATCAATTGATTTACGTTTATTAACATCCATTTAACATAAACCACAAGGATTTATGTCCAATAACATCGTAATCGACGCAAATCGTTTAGTTTTTAACCCGAAACCCTAAGTTTTATAAAAACTTCGATTTCTTGTTATTTACACGGTGAAATCCGTTGGTTTATACCTCAAAATGTTCGCAATATGAAGATGTATAAAGTCCTCGGATTGAATAACTCGTTCCCGTAATCTAAGAATCGAAATCAAACGAAAACAATAAATCGCCTCGTTTCGCCTTGTTGACGGATTCGCAAGCTTTACTGAACTCGCGAAGTATGTGGGTTCGGTGGGTTGGTCTGACTCGTTTGACCACCTTTATACTTTACATTCGATTCGCGAGATTTGAAGCGGACTCGCAAGTCGAAGTCAACTCGCAGAAATAATTAAAAACGCGAATTTTAATTCTAAGTATAAATAAAAACCCGATATTTTCACAAGTCTAAATTATAATTAATTTTCACTTGTATTTGTCACGTTGTTCAACTCAAAGACATTCAGTATGATTTAATTCCGAAGGGTAAGCATAATTAACACAAAAATTAAAAACTAAAACAAAATTACATAATCATAGGTATCAAGTACCATTTTATTAAACACTTGAAACAAAATAAAATACATACATAAAATGAATAAGAATTTATCTGCTTAGGGATCATATTAGTAAGAATAAGCAATTCATGATATATTTAAAAAGTTTAAGCAGATTGGTAGTATACATACCTCATGAAATTCAAATAAATTACTATAAAATTACAACTAAATATATCATTTATAAATTTATATTTATAAAACTATATCTTAGGTACCTTTATCCACATAGCATAATTAATAAATGCATTACGCACATAAAGTAAATATTTTAATTATAGATAGTTCAAGACGATTACCAGTATATGATCCACATAAACAAATTATACTCAATTTTCTAAGCAAACTCTTTATTGTTAGTATGAGAATTATCAAGTGCTTCCTAGTATATGACATACTGAAGAATTCAAGTAAAACACATAACACTGCATCATTAAATTTTCAAGGTAGCGGTTACTAAATGATGTATCTTTTCGAAACATATAACATACACTTGAATTTTTACGGTTAGACAAATATCAAACATACTTTGAATATGCTATGTTATCTAAGTCTGTACGTAGTACAACAGAAGATTCCTTCTAGCATAATTCAAAATATATTTGAGAATATTAATTTAATTAAAGGTTTCAGTTCTGTACATAGTACAACATAGTTACCAGTAATTAAATTAATACCCATATTGCTACTATTTGTCACTTTAATTAAAATGCATGATAACAGTGTATGGTAATACCATCATTCAACATTTAAGACTTAATGTCATACATCATAGAATAGTTACACAAAATAATAAACAAGTAGTTAATTAAATTCTTAAGACTTAGAAAATTTCATATAATTTGCCTACCAGTACATCATATGATGAAGCCATCTAAAATTTTACTAAAAATAGACAAATTATAACTTGTGGATATAGGTGTATAATCAAATAAATATAAACACATACCTGATAGAACCGCTGTAGTTCTAAAGCAACTTTATTTGAACATACTACCATATCATACTTAGGACTTAAGCTTTATTATTGTGAAGCTTATTCTCCTAATGTACTATCATTTCCCGTAGTTTTTGCAAATAAAAACTTAAATGAAGGCGATTCCCCTTAGGTAACAAGCAAATGAATGCCATACGCCCTCTTTTTTTTTTTTTTTTTTTTTTTTTTTTTTTTTTTTATATATATATATTTTTTTTTTTTTTTTTTTTTTTTTTTTTTTTTTTAATAATAAACACATAAATACTAACTATTACAAGAATACCCTTGGAAGACTAATCACTCTGGATTTCTCATTCCGTTTAGTTGAACCAACGTCTCAAATCTTGCTCTGTCGAACGCCTTTGTGTATAAGTCTGCTAAGTTATCCAATGATGGAACCTTAACTAACTTTATCAATTTCTTTTCAGCACAATCTCTAATAAAATGATGTCGAATATCAATATGCTTAGTTTTACTGTGCTTTACTGGATTATTGGTGATCGACATAGTAGATTCGTTATCAATCATCATAGGAGTATTGGTTATATTTAACCCGTAATCCCGCAGTTGCTGTTGAATCCAAAGAACTTGCGAGCAACAGCTGCCAGCTGCAACATACTCAGCTTCACATGTAGAAATGGCTACCGAGGTTTGCTTCTTGCACTGCCAGGATACTAATCTACCTCCTAAGAATTGACATCCTCCAGTCGTAGATTTCCTATTCTGATTGCATCCTCCATAATCCGAATCAGTATAAGCTACGAGATCTAAGTCTCCATCAATCGGATACCAAAGACCCAGCTTAGGTTTCCCTTTGAGGTAACGAAAGATTCGTTTAACAGCTTGCATGTGTGACTCTTTCGGATTAGCCTGATATCTTGCGCATAAACAAACAGCAAACATGATGTCAGGCCTAGAGGCTGTAAGATACATTAGTGATCCGATCATGGCTCTATAAAGAGTTGGATCCACATCGCTATCACTCGATGTATCTGGACCTAATCCATGATTGACTGGAATTGGAGTATTGTAGACCTTACTTTCATCCATCTTGAAACGTTCTAATAGCTCATATGTATATTTAGATTGATGAATAAAGAATCCATCCTTCTTTTGATCAACTTGTAATCCTAAGAAGAAATTCAACTCTCCCATTGCAGACATTTCAAACCTTTTTCTCATGACTTTCTCAAATTCTTGACACATCTTTTCATCAGACGATCCAAAGATAATGTCATCAACATACACTTGTACAAGAAGAAAGTCTTTCTTTTTCCACTTCACAAATAGTGTACTATCAATTGATCCTCTTGTAAATCCATTCTCAAGTAGATACGTTGATAGTGTTCCATACCATGCCCTAGGTGCTTGATGTAATCCATATAGAGCCTTATTCAAACGATATACTCTATCTGGATACTCAGGATTAGCAAACCCTGGCGGTTGTGAAACATACACCAATTCTTCCACTTTGCCATACAAAAAGGCACTCTTAACATCCAACTGATACACTTTTATACCATAATATGATGCGAATGCTAAGAATACTCTAATTGCTTCTAGCCTAGCAACTGGTGCAAACACTTCATTGTAATCAATACCTTCTTGTTGATTAAAACCTTGAACCACTAGACGAGCTTTATTGCGAGTAACGATACCTTTATCATCTCTCTTACACTTAAATACCCATCTAGTTCCAATTGGATATTCTCCCTTTGGTAGGTCAACCAACTCCCATACTTGTAATTTAGAGAACTGAGATAGTTCTTCTTGCATTGCTTCTACCCACGAGTTTTCTTTTAAAGCCATTTGAACATTTTTAGGCTCGACTTGTGAGATAAAGCATGAATATAGACATTGATTAGGAATCCCTGTCTCTTTCATTGCAGTATACAAGCTTTGGTATTCAGAATTCTCAGACGTATTAGTTCTGGATTGATGCCTAGTTTGAACCGGAGTATTAATATCACCGATGATGTTTTCAACTGGATGATTCTTACTCGTTCTAGTTGTAGTAACTGGTTCAACTGGTATCTCATCTTCCAAATTAGTACCAATTTCTTCCAATTCAGGTACATCTTCCGTACGTGCTGAAGATATTCTTAGATGTTTCAAAGGAGTAAGTATGTCATCAAACTTTGTATGAAGATCATCAAGATCTTCTGTTTCTAGAGACTTATCCTCTGAAGGTTTTTGTGACTCACTTGTGGAAGCTTTATCTGAGTCAACAGTAGTCTTGATTCCAGACTGCTTAACACTCGATGTTGAAGCGGGACCAATATTCTCATCTTCAAACACTAAATGTTCAGCTATCTCTGAATCACTGACATAGTCACTAATAGGAACTTTAAATGATGCAAAAAGATCAGAATAATCAAATTGCCAATCTAAGCCCTTATGAACATCCGGTGAATAGCTTGTAACCTCAATATTATAAACTACCTCCAAACGTCCTGTGACTTTATTAAAGACTCTCTTATTTGGCGAATTGGGCATATAACCTAGGAAAAATCCTTCGTCAGCCTTCTCACCAAATTTTGCTTGATGTCCAGTCTTTAATATGGTGCATGAAACTCCAAAGGGTTCAAACCCTTTTAAGTTAGGTTTCTTATTGTTCAAAAGCTCATAACAAGTCTTGTTATGTCTCTTAACCGTAAGAACTCTATTAAGAACATAACATGCTGTATTCACTGCTTCTGCCCAAAAGATGACCGGAAGCTTTGAATCAGCAAGCATTGTTCTAGCAGCTTCAATCAACGTTCTATTCTTCCTTTCAGCAACACCATTCTGTTGAGGTTCATAAGGTGCACTGAATTGATGTAATATCCCTTTGCTTAAGCAATAGATATTCAACGTTGAATTCTTAAACTCTGTTCCATTGTCACTACGAATACGCTTAACTCTCTTTTTATAGACATTCTCTACTAGATCAAAGAACTCAATTAGAATTCCAGGAGTCTCATCCTTTGATCCCAAAAAGAATACCCATGAGAATCTAGAATAGTCATCTGTGACAACCAAACAGTACCATTTGCCACCTAGACTTCTCTTGCTTATAGGGCCGAAGAGATCCATATGTAGCAATTCAAATGGCGAGGAGATAGAGTTTTCAGTCTTAGGTCTGTGTGGTTTCTTGTGCTGCTTTCCTTTCATGCAAGGAACACACTTATCCTCAGACTCGAAACGTTTTTGTGGTACACCTAGAACCAAACCATTTTTGGTTATATAATTCATCTTTCTCCAGTTTAGATGTGCCATTCTCCTATGCCATAACAGAGCATCTGTTTCCGAAGCCTTGGACAATAAACATGTAGACACCATTGAAGAGTTAGGAACACCCATGTTGATAGCATAGATGTCCTTCTTCCTCGGCGCCCTCATCAATATCCATTCATCAGGAATTTTAAAACCTGGCTTCAGGACTAAGGCCTCCTTTTCATTGAAATAAACTGGATGACCTTTATCACAGACTTGGGAAACACTCACTAGGTTGTGTGTAAGTTCTTCAACATAGTTCACATCCTCAAGAGTCAAAGTTCCATTTGAAACTTTTCCTTTTCCCGAAATTACTCCTCCTTTATCTCCTGCAAAATTTACTTTTTGCTTGAGACTATCCTTGAAGTCCTTCAGTAGACTTCTTTCACCGGTCATGTGCCTCGAGCATCCACTGTCTACATACCACCAACTGTCCTTGTTCACAGCATGCTCCTGCACATAACACAAAACACGATCAGTTATCAAGAGGGACCCAAGCCATTACGGTCTTGGTTTGTCCCTTATCATCAACAAACTTAAGCTCTTTAAAATAACCATTCTTCCCATCAGGAGCTTTGGTTACTTTCGAAGTAGCTTGAGTTTGTGGACGATCAGCCTTAAGAGGTGAATTTGAGGAGAACCTCTTAGGCACAAAAGTATGAGCTCTATTATGATAATTATAATTAAACTCATGTGATCGCGAAGTAGTGCCACTTTCATAATGACTATGGCCTCTACTTGGAGTTCTAAACCTCGACGGTGTCACATCCCTAGACTTATGGACATAATTATCACTTTGAGTATATGACCGTTTAGGTTTAGGTGGGGAGACACTATGCTTACCATCTCTTTTAAGAATGTTCACAGGTTTATTACCTAACTTAGGTTTGGTATCTAACCCGTCTACAGTCATATCAGAGTCGGTCTGTGTCTTTTCCTCAATCACAAGCTTATATGGTGCTTCAGGCTTTTTGTTAGGACAACACGAAGCCACGTGTCCTTTTTGATGACATTTGAAACATGACATCTGCTTGCGTGATTTGCTCACTTTTGCTTTCTCATCCGGAGTCTTAGGCACTAAAGGTTTAAGCTGTTCCTTATCAACTTTATCATTAATCTTAGCATCGTTAATCACTCCACCCGATACAAAATGTATTTTGGTGAACTGAGAAGCCTTGCTATTATCTAATGATACGTTCTTAATAACATCTTTCTGTGCCTCTGACTGTTCAGGTTTATCAGCTACTAAAATCTCAGGATTAACTTCAGTCATCTCAGAGTCCTCAGGAATAGGAGTGTAATTGGCATTAAAAGGCGGGGATACATCATTGTAACCTAACCCAGTCTTGTCCTTTACACTACGTTGAGCATCTAACATTTTATCCATTTGAGATGTCCTATAATTCTCAAGTTTACGGTTTTGCTCAATTAACCTTAAATTAAGGTTCACTATTTCCTGATCCTTACTAGCAATCGTCTCATTTAAGTCTTTGATATTCATATAGAGACCATCTATGACAACAGATTTTTCACTTATGGTATCTCTAAGTTTTGTTCTATCCAACGCATCAGACTTAATTTTATCTTTTAAGACCTGTTTATCATCACTTAATCTACGAACATCCATAATAGCTTGATCAAGTTCAGATCTAACAGTCTTATAAGATTCCTTATCCATATTTAATTGTGATGACAGATTACTATTTGACACAGTTAAGACACTATTCTGAGACTGTAAATCAGTAACTAAGTAACAAACATCAGCAAGATTAAGAATATCTAAACATACCTTCTTCTTGTCAGTTTGTAATTCAGCCATACGTGCCACTAATTCTTCAGGACTCATATCTGGAGTTGAATCCATATATAGCACATCATCATCACTTGCCCTTTTTTCAGACTCAGCCACCTCTACTCTCTGTTCCATGTCAGTGGGCATGTAGGACACTGATCCAGCAGTTGTTTCTTCGATCTCGGCCATCAAAGCTTCTTCAGAATGAGCTTGCCAATCATACGAGCCATCCAACTGCTTCACCACTAAGGCTTTGGAAGCAAGAGTACTTCCCGAACCTTGTTTTCCTTGTGCTTCTACTTTAGGTCTTTGGCATTCTCTAGCAAAATGACCAATACCCTGACAGTTAAAGCATCTGACCTTGGTTTTATCAAACCCTGATCTATTGCCCAACACCTTTCTACCAGTTTTCTTGAGGAAATTCTTCACCTTTCTAGATATCAACGCTAGTTGATCTTGAAGTTCCAGTTCCTCAAGATAATCAGAATCTATCTGCTCATAATCCTCATCAAATAGAATAGGATCATTGATCTTTCCTTCTATGTAGTTCTCATATGATGCCACAAAGGAAGCAAGAACAGACAGTTGCTGTTCAGCAGATTTCACACTCATCGGCATCTTCTGATGCTCTTGAGGTGACTTCTCAGAATTCTTTCCCTTTGTCTCATCACCAGAGGAGGAAATAAAGCACAGATCTTCAGTGATCATCTCTCCATTTTCATTAGTATCACCAACTAACAGTGCAGTGGTCGAACTCGATGACGCAGTCGAAAGACTTGACTTTCCATGATACAGCCCAGGGTTCTGAACCTGATCAGAATCACTATCTCTTGACTTCTTGGAGAAATCATAACCTTTCAGCTTGTCAATGACTTGCTCTAAGGTCATAGTAGAATACCTAGTTTCGTTATCCTTAATCATAACACCATACATTTCCCATTTAGAAGGCAAACCCTCAAGGAACTTGTCGGTTTTAGATACTTCTTCTTCAAAAATTTCATGGTATTCTAATTCACTTAGCAGATGGTAGAATCGTGTAACATAGGCATCAAGATCTTCTCCTTTTAAAGCTTTAAACATAGTAAACTGCTTTTTAAGAAGACTCTTCTTGCCAGCTCTCACCTGTGGACTTCCCTCACCTCTTTTCTCTAAAGCTTCCCAGAGCGCTTTAGCAGTATGAAAAGACTTGAGTTGATGAGCAAGGGATTTAGGAAGACACATCTTTATGCAAGAATGTGATTTATTCTCATTTCTGTACGCTTCCTTCTCTTGATCACTCATGTTTGCATAGGTAAGAACTACAGTAGCATTTTGAACAGTTTGAGTAGGTGGGGTGTATCCACTCTTGATACACATCCAGATAGACAGATCATGGAATCTACAGTAAGATTCAAATCTGTCCTTCCAATTGTAGTAATCCTCGATTCTTAACAACTTAGGTGGAACCTTTGACTTTCCCACCTCGTGGTCCATTTCGATCATTCTACTTAAGTCAGACATCTTAAAAACGTAAAATTAAACTGTTTCAGCGAATTCAGAAATCTCAACTCGCAAGACTCAGCTCAACTCGCAATCTCAGCTCGACTCGCAGAATTTGTCGATTCGCAAGCCTCAGTTCGGATTGCTAAAAGATGTCGATTCGCAAGTGATGTCGATTCGCGAGAGATCTCGGTTCGACTTGCAAGCCTCAGTTCGACTCGCTAGTTCAACTCGGTTCGCAGGCGACGCTGGAACCCTAATCTCGACTCGCGAAACGGCTGTTAAACCTGAAAAACGAATTTTAAGGTATTTTTACGAACGAAACTGAGAAATTCGACTGTAAACTAACCCTAAAACTTCCAGAGAATGATTTTGATCGTTAGTATTGCAATAATGCACGTAAAAACGACCCGAATCAAAAACGCAATAAACTAAAACTCACGAACACACTCGTATCTAGCCCGAAAGCTCTGATACCAGATGTAAGTCCCCTAGTTTTAGGATCGATAACTTCGTTATCTGTAGTATTAAGGTGCGGAATCCCTCAATACGGTGTTATTTTACTAACAACGAATATGTTCGTATTGCGTTTTAACTAGACTTAGCTTTAAACAACGAATCGTCAAAGCCTAGCCTTAGGTTATGTTTTTCTCTGGTTTGTTGAATTCGCAGCAATTGAAATCAGAATGCAAAAGTTATTTTCAGTGTTAACGATTTTACAAAGAAAAATCGTTTAAATATTCTGTCTCGGCTCGGCTCGCATGGGCCAGCAAGTTAAGCCCAACTCGCCTTGCAGCCCAAGCCCATTACCAAGCTCGATTCGCTACTGACTTCCACGAATTCAGTTCTCATCTCGGCTCGTTAATCTCGCGACCTGAGAACTCGACTCGCACAGAATGTATTTATTTCGTATTTAATAATTCGTCTAACTTAACACAATAATATGTTTAACGAATATTACTAACAAAACAAATATTTATTTACAAATCTAAACCAATATACAAACGTAATAATAATTACACTAGTCCTATATCAAGCTAGATCTGTTGTCACAATCTATGTCTCAACATATTTCACTTCCAAATACAAATTAGGGGCGAATTTACCACTCAAAAATTGTGAATATCGTATTTGCAACTTATTTTCATTAAGAGTCATATTTCACTTCGCAATACAAATTTGGGGCGAATTTGCCACTCAAAAAGTGTGAATATCGTATTTGCAATTTATTTTCCTTAAGAGTCACATTTCACTTCCAAATACAAATTAGGGGTGAATTTGCCACTCAAAAAGTGTGAATATTGTATTTTCAACTTATTTTAATTAAGAGTCATATTTCACTTCGCAATACAAAATAGGGGCAAATTTACCATTCAAAAGGTGCGAATATCGTATTTGCAATTTATTTTCCTTAAGAGTCATATTTCACTTCGAAATACAAATTATGGGCAAATTTGCCACTCAAAAAGTGTGAAAATGGTATTTGGAATTTATTTTCCTTAAGAGTCATATTTCACATTCATAAAGTGTGAATATCGTATTTGCCACTCAAAAAGTGTGAATATCATATTTGCAATTTATTCTCTTTAAGAGTCATATTTCACATCCAAATACAAATTAGGGGCGGATTTACCACTCAAAAAGTGTGAATATCATATTTGCAATTTATTTTTCTTTAAGAGTCATATTTCTCCTCCAAATACAAATTAGGGGCAAATTTGCCACTCAAAAATTGTGAATATCGTATTTTCAATTTATTTTTCTTAAGAGTCATATTTCACATCCAAATACAAATTAAGGGCGAATTTGCTACTCAAAAAGTGTGAATATCGTATTTGCAACTTATTTTCATTAAGAGTCATATTTCACTTCGCAATACAAATTAACCACTCAAAAAGTGTGAATATCGTATTTGCAATTTATTTTCCTTAATAGTCATATTTCACATCCAAATACAAATTAGGGGCAAATTTACCACTAAAAAAGTGTGAATATCGTATTTGCAACTTATTTTCATTAAGAGTCATATTTCAATTCGCAATACAAATTAGGGGCGAATTTGCCACTCAAAAAGTGTGAATATCGTATTTGCAACTTATTTTCATTAAGAGTTATATTTCACATTCAAATACAAATTAGGGGCAAATTTTCCACTCTAAAAGTGTGAATATCGTATTTGCAATTTATTTTCCTTAAGAGTCATATTTCACATTCAAATACAAATTAGGGGCAAATTTGCCACTCAAAAAGTGTAAATATCGTATTTGCAACTTATTTTCATTAAGAGTCATATTTCATTTCGCAATACAAATTAGGGGGAAATTTACCACTCAAAAAGTGTGAATATCGTATTTGCAATTTATTTTCTTTAAGAGTCATATTTCACCTTCAAATACAAATTAGGGGCAAATTTGCCACTCAAAAAATGTGAATATCGTATTTGCAATTTATTTTCCTTAAGAGTCTTATTTCACTTCCAAATACAAATTAGGGGCGAATTTGCCACTCAAAAAGTGTGAATATCGTATTTGCAACTTATTTTCATTAAGAGTCATATTTCACTTCGCAATACAAATTTGGGGCGAATTTGCCACTCAAAAAGTGTGAATATCGTATTTGCATTTTATTTTCCTTAAGAGTCATATTTCACTTCCAAATACAAATTAGGGGCGAATTTGACACTCAAAAAGTGTGAATATCGTATTTGCAACTTATTTTAATTAAGAGTCATATTTCACTTCGCAATACAAAATAGGGACAAATTTACCATTTCAAAAAGTGTGAATATCGTATTTGCAATTTATTTTGCTTAAGAGACATATTTCATTTCGAAATACAAATTATGGGCAAATTTGCCATTCAAAAAGTGTGAAAATGGTATTTGCAATTTATTTTCCTTAAGAGTCATATTTCACATCCTAATACAAATTAGGGCGAATTTGCCACTCAAAAAGTGTGAATATCGTATTTGCAACTTATTTTCCTTAAGAGTCATATTTCACATCCAAATATAAATTTGAGGCAAATTTGCCACTCAAAAAGTGTGAATATCGTATTTGCAATTTATTCTCTTTAAGAGTCATATTTCACATCCAAATACAAATTAGGGGCAAATTTGCCACTCAAAAGGTGTAAATATCGTATTTGCAACTAATTTTCATTAAGAGTCATATTTCATTTCGCAATACAAATTAGGGGGAAATTTACCACTCAAAAAGTGTGAATATCGTATTTGCAATATATTTTTCTTAAGAGTCATATTTCACATCCAAATATAAATTTGAGGCAAATTTGCCACTCAAAAAGTGTGAATATCGTATTTGCAATATATTTTTCTTAAGAGTCATATTTCACATCCAAATACAAATTAGGGGCGAATTTGCTACTCAAAAAGTGTGAATATCGTATTTGCAACTTATTTTCATTAAGAGTCATATTTTACTTCGCAATACAAATTAACCACTCAAAAAGTGTGAATATCGTATTTGCAATTTATTTTCCTTAATAGTCATATTTCACATCCAAATACAAATTAGGGGCAAATTTGCCACTCAAAAAGTGTGAATATCGTATTTGCAATTTATTTTCCTTAAGAGTCATAATTCACTTCCAAATACAAATTAGGGGCGAATTTGCCACTTAAAAAGTGTGAATATCGTATTTGCAACTTATTTTCATTAAGAGTAATATTTCACTTCTCAATACAAATTAGGGACGAATTTACCACTCAAAAAGTGTGAATATCGTATTTGCAATTTATTTTCTTTAAGAGTCATATTTCACCTCCAAATTCAAATTAGGGGCAAATTTGCAATTCAAAAAGTGTGAATATCGTATTTGCAATTTATTTTCCTTAACAGTCATATTTCACTTCCAAATACAAATTAGGGGCAAATTTGTCACTCAAAAAGTGTGAATATCGTATTTGCAATTTATTTTCCTTAACAGTCATATTTCACTTCTAAATATAAATTAGGGGCGAATTTGACACTCAAAAAGTGTGAATATCGTATTTGCAACTTATTTTCATTAAGAGTCATATTTCACTTCGCAATACAAATTAGTGGCAAATTTACCACTCAAAAAGTGTGAATATCGTACTTGCAATTTATTTTCTTTAAGAGTCATATTTCACCTCCAAATACAAATTAGGGGCAAATTTGCCACTCAAAAAGTGTGAATATCGTATTTGCAATTTATTTTCCTTAAGAGTCATATTTCACTTCCAAATACAAATTAGGGGCGAATTTGCCACTCAAAAAGTGTGAATATCGTATTTGCAACTTATTTTCATTAAGAGTCATATTTCATTTCGCAATACAAATTTAGGGCGAATTTGTCACTCAAAAAGTGTGAATATCGTATTTGCAATTTATTTTCTTTAAGAGTCATATTTCACCTCCAAATACAAATTAGGGGCAAATTTGCCACTCAAAAAGTGTGAATATCGTATTTGCAATTTATTTTCCTTAAGAGTCATATTTCACTTCCAAATACAAATTAGGGGCGAATTTGCCACTCAAAAAGTGTGAATATCGTATTTGCAACTTATTTTCATTAAGAGTCATATTTCACCTCGCAATACAAATTTGGGGCGAATTTGCCACTCAAAAAGTGTGAATATCGTATTTGCAATTTATTTTCCTTAAGAGTCATATTTTACTTCCAAATACAAATTAGGGGCGAATTTGCCACTCAAAAAGTGTGAATATCGTATTTGCAACTTATTTTCATTAAGAGTCATATTTCACTTCGCAATACAAATTAGGGGCAAATTTACCACTCAAAAAGTGTGAATATCGTATTTGCAATTTATTTTCTTTAAGAGTTATATTTCACCTCCAAATACAAATTAGAGACAAATTTGCCACTCAAAAAGTGTAAATATCGTATTTGCAATTTATTTTCTTTAAGAGTCATATTTCACTTCGCAATACAAATTTGGGGCGAATTTGCCACTCAAAAAGTGTGAATATCGTATTTGCAATTTATTTTCTTTAAGAGTCATATTTCACCTCCAAATACAAATTAGGGGCAAATTTGCCACTCAAAAAGTGTGAATATCGTATTTGCAATTTATTTTCCTTAAAAGTCATATTTCACTTCCAAATACAAATTAGGGGCGAATTTGCCACTCAAAAAGTGTGAATATCGTATTTGCAACTTATTTTCATTAAGAGTCATATTTCACCTCGCAATACAAATTTGGGGCGAATTTGCCACTCAAAAAGTGTGAATATCGTATTTGCAATTTATTTTCTTTAAGAGTCATATTTCACCTCTAAATACAAATTAGGGGCAAATTTGCCACTCAAAAAGTGTGAAAATCGTATTTGCAATTTATTTTCCTTAAGAGCATTATTTTACTTCCAAATACAAATTAGGGGCGAATTTGCCACTCAAAAAGTGTGAATATCGTATTTGCAACTTATTTTCATTAAGAGTCATATTTCACTTCGCAATACAAATTAGGGGCAAATTTACCACTCAAAAAGTGTGAATATCGTATTTGCAATTTATTTTCTTTAAGAGTTATATTTCACCTCCAAATACAAATTAGAGGCAAATTTGCCACTCAAAAAGTGTAAATATCGTATTTGCAATTTATTTTCTTTAAGAGTCATATTTCACTTCGCAATACAAATTTGGGGCGAATTTGCCACTCAAAAAGTGTGAATATCGTATTTGCAGTTTATTTTCTTTAAGAGTCATATTTCACCTCCAAATACAAATTAGGGGCAAATTTGCCACTCAAAAAGTGTGAATATCGTATTTGCAATTTATTTTCCTTAAGAGTCATATTTCACTTCCAAATACAAATTAGGGGCGAATTTGCCACTCAAAAAGTGTGAATATCGTATTTGCAACTTATTTTCATTAAGAGTCATATTTCACCTCGCAATACAAATTTGGGGCGAATTTGCCACTCAAAAAGTGTGAATATCGTATTTGCAATTTATTTTCTTTAAGAGTTATATTTCACCTCTAAATACAAATTAGAGGCAAATTTGCCACTCAAAAAGTGTGAATATCGTATTTGCAATTTATTTTCCTTAATAGTCATATTTCACTTCCAAATACAAACTAGGGGCGAATTTGCCACTCAAAAAGTGTGAGTATCGTATTGGCAACTTATTTTCATTAAGAGTCATATTTCACTTCGCAATACAAATTAGGGGCAAATTTACCACTCAAAAAGTGTGAATATCGTATTTGCAATTTATTTTCTTTAAGAGTCATATTTCACCTCCAAATACAAATTAGAGGCAAATTTGCCACTCAAAAACTGTAAATATCATATTTGCAATTTATTTTCTTTAAGAGTCATATTTCCATTCGCAATACAAATTATGGGCAAATTTGCCACTCAAAAAGTGTGAATATCGTATTTGCAATTTATTTTCCTTAATAGTCATATTTCACATCCAAATACAAATTAGGGCAAATTTGCCACTCAAAAAGTGTGAATATCGTATTTGCAATTTATTTTCATTAAGAGTCATATTTCACCTCCAAATACAAATTAGGGGCAAATTTGCCACTCAAAAAGTGTGAATATCGTATTTGCAATTTATTTTCCTTAAGAGTCATATTTCACTTCCAAATACAAATTAGGGGCGAATTTACCACTCAAAAATTGTGAATATCGTATTTGCAACTTATTTTCATTAAGAGTCATATTTCACTTCGCAATACAAATTTGGGGCGAATTTGCCACTCAAAAAGTGTGAAAATCGTATTTGCAATTTATTTTCCTTAAGAGTCACATTTCACTTCCAAATACAAATTATGGGTGAATTTGCCACTCAAAAAGTGTGAATATTGTATTTTCAACTTATTTTAATTAAGAGTCATATTTCACTTCGCAATACAAAATAGGGGCAAATTTACCATTCAAAAATTGCGAATATCGTATTTGCAATTTATTTTCCTTAAGAGTCATATTTCACTTCGAAATACAAATTATGGGCAAATTTGGCACTCAAAAAGTGTGAAAATGGTATTTGTAATTTATTTTCCTTAAGAGTCATATTTCACATTCATAAAGTGTGAATATCGTATTTGCAACTTATTTTCCTTAAGAGTCATATTTCACATCCAAATATAAATTACAAGCAAATTTGCCACTCAAAAAGTGTGAATATCATATTTGCAATTTATTCTCTTTAAGAGTCATATTTCACATCCAAATACAAATTAGGGGTGGATTTACCACTCAAAAAGTGTGAATATCGTATTTGCAATTTATTTTTCTTTAAGAGTCATATTTCTCCTCCAAATACAAATTAGGGGCAAATTTGCCACTCAAAAATTGTGAATATCGTATTTTCAATTTATTTTTCTTAAGAGTCATTTTCACATCCAAATACAAATTAGGGGCGAATTTGCTACTCAAAAAGTGTGAATATCGTATTTGCAACTTATTTTCATTAAGAGTCATATTTCACTTCGCAATACAAATTAACCACTCAAAAAGTGTGAATATCGTATTTGCAATTTATTTTCCTTAATAGTCATATTTCACATCCAAATACAAATTAGGGGCAAATTTACCTCTCAAAAAGTGTGAATATCGTATTTGCAATTTATTTTCATTAAGAGTCATATTTCACTTCCAAATACAAATTAGGGGCGAATTTGCCACTCAAAAAGTGAGAATATCGTATTTGCAACTTATTTTCATTAAGTGTCATATTTCACTTTGCAATACATATTAAAGGGCAAATTTACCACTCAAAAAGTGTGAATATCGTATTTGCAATTTATTTTCTTTAAGAGTCATATTTCACCTCCAAATTCAAATTAGGGGCAAATTTGCAACTCAAAAAGTGTGAATATCGTATTTGCAATTTATTTTCATTAACAGTCATATTTCACTTCCAAATACAAATTAGGGGCGAATTTGCCACTCAAAAAGTGTGAAAATGGTATTTGCAATTTATTTTCCTTAAGAGTCATATTTCACATTCATAAAGTGTGAATATCGTATTTGCCACTCAAAAAGTGTGAATATCATATTTGCAATTTATTCTCTTTAAGAGTCATATTTCACATCCAAATACAAATTAGGGGCGGATTTACCACTCAAAAAGTGTGAATATCATATTTGCAATTTATTTTTCTTTAAGAGTCATATTTCTCCTCCAAATACAAATTAGGGGCAAATTTGCCACTCAAAAATTGTGAATATCGTATTTTCAATTTATTTTTCTTAAGAGTCATTTTCACATCCAAATACAAATTAGGGGCGAATTTGCTACTCAAAAAGTGTGAATATCGTATTTGCAACTTATTTTCATTAAGAGTCATATTTCACTTCGCAATACAAATTAACCACTCAAAAAGTGTGAATATCGTATTTGCAATTTATTTTCCTTAATAGTCATATTTCACATCCAAATACAAATTAGGGGCAAATTTACCACTCAAAAAGTGTGAATATCGTATTTGCAACTTATTTTCATTAAGAGTCATATTTCAATTCGCAATACAAATTAGGGGCGAATTTGCCACTCAAAAAGTGTGAATATCGTATTTGCAACTTATTTTCATTAAGAGTTATATTTCACATTCAAATACAAATTAGGGGCAAATTTTCCACTCTAAAAGTGTGAATATCGTATTTGCAATTTATTTTCCTTAAGAGTCATATTTCACATTCAAATACAAATTAGGGGCAAATTTGCCACTCAAAAAGTGTAAATATCGTATTTGCAACTTATTTTCATTAAGAGTCATATTTCATTTCGCAATACAAATTAGGGGGAAATTTACCACTCAAAAAGTGTGAATATCGTATTTGCAATTTATTTTCTTTAAGAGTCATATTTCACCTTCAAATACAAATTAGGGGCAAATTTGCCACTCAAAAAATGTGAATATCGTATTTGCAATTTATTTTCCTTAAGAGTCTTATTTCACTTCCAAATACAAATTAGGGGCGAATTTACCACTCAAAAAGTGTGAATATCGTATTTGCAACTTATTTTCATTAAGAGTCATATTTCACTTCGCAATACAAATTTGGGGCGAATTTGCCACTCAAAAAGTGTGAATATCGTATTTGCATTTTATTTTCCTTAAGAGTCATATTTCACTTCCAAATACAAATTAGGGGCGAATTTGCCACTCAAAAAGTGTGAATATCGTATTTGCAACTTATTTTAATTAAGAGTCATATTTCACTTCGCAATACAAAATAGGGACAAATTTACCATTTCAAAAAGTGTGAATATCGTATTTGCAATTTATTTTGCTTAAGAGACATATTTCATTTCGAAATACAAATTATGGGCAAATTTGCCATTCAAAAAGTGTGAAAATGGTATTTGCAATTTATTTTCCTTAAGAGTCATATTTCACATCCTAATACAAATTAGGGCGAATTTGCCACTCAAAAAGTGTGAATATCGTATTTGCAACTTATTTTCCTTAAGAGTCATATTTCACATCCAAATATAAATTTGAGGCAAATTTGCCACTCAAAAAGTGTGAATATCGTATTTGCAATTTATTCTCTTTAAGAGTCATATTTCACATCCAAATACAAATTAGGGGCAAATTTGCCACTCAAAAGGTGTAAATATCGTATTTGCAACTTATTTTCATTAAGAGTCATATTTCATTTCGCAATACAAATTAGGGGGAAATTTACCACTCAAAAAGTGTGAATATCGTATTTGCAATATATTTTTCTTAAGAGTCATATTTCACATCCAAATATAAATTTGAGGCAAATTTGCCACTCAAAAAGTGTGAATATCGTATTTGCAATATATTTTTCTTAAGAGTCATATTTCACATCCAAATACAAATTAGGGGCGAATTTGCTACTCAAAAAGTGTGAATATCGTATTTGCAACTTATTTTCATTAAGAGTCATATTTTACTTCGCAATACAAATTAACCACTCAAAAAGTGTGAATATCGTATTTGCAATTTATTTTCCTTAATAGTCATATTTCACATCCAAATACAAATTAGGGGCAAATTTGCCACTCAAAAAGTGTGAATATCGTATTTGCAATTTATTTTCCTTAAGAGTCATAATTCACTTCCAAATACAAATTAGGGGCGAATTTGCCACTTAAAAAGTGTGAATATCGTATTTGCAACTTATTTTCATTAAGAGTAATATTTCACTTCTCAATACAAATTAGGGACGAATTTACCACTCAAAAAGTGTGAATATCGTATTTGCAATTTATTTTCTTTAAGAGTCATATTTCACCTCCAAATTCAAATTAGGGGCAAATTTGCAATTCAAAAAGTGTGAATATCGTATTTGCAATTTATTTTCCTTAACAGTCATATTTCACTTCCAAATACAAATTAGGGGCAAATTTGTCACTCAAAAAGTGTGAATATCGTATTTGCAATTTATTTTCCTTAACAGTCATATTTCACTTCTAAATATAAATTAGGGGCGAATTTGACACTCAAAAAGTGTGAATATCGTATTTGCAACTTATTTTCATTAAGAGTCATATTTCACTTCGCAATACAAATTAATGGCAAATTTACCACTCAAAAAGTGTGAATATCGTACTTGCAATTTATTTTCTTTAAGAGTCATATTTCACCTCCAAATACAAATTAGGGGTAAATTTGTCACTCAAAAAGTGTGAATATCGTATTTGCAATTTATTTTCCTTAAGAGTCATATTTCACTTCCAAATACAAATTAGGGGCGAATTTGCCACTCAAAAAGTGTGAATATCGTATTTGCAACTTATTTTCATTAAGAGTCATATTTCATTTCGCAATACAAATTTGGGGCGAATTTGTCACTCAAAAAGTGTGAATATCGTATT
This sequence comes from Helichrysum umbraculigerum, assembly GCA_949592205.1. Lineage (NCBI taxonomy): Eukaryota > Viridiplantae > Streptophyta > Magnoliopsida > Asterales > Asteraceae > Helichrysum > Helichrysum umbraculigerum. Next base: position 102,133,643 of record CATIUR010000001.1, read on the forward strand.
TGCAATTTATTTTCTTTAAGAGTCATATTTCACCTCCAAATACAAATTAGGGGCAAATTTGCCACTCAAAAAGTGTGAATATCGTATTTGCAATTTATTTTCCTTAAGAGTCATATTTCACTTCCAAATACAAATTAGGGGCGAATTTGCCACTCAAAAAGTGTGAATATCGTATTTGCAACTTATTTTCCTTAAGAGTCATATTTCACCTCGCAATACAAATTTGGGGCGAATTTGCCACTCAAAAAGTGTGAATATCGTATTTGCAATTTATTTTCTTTAAGAGTCATATTTCACCTCTAAATACAAATTAGGGGCAAATTTGCCACTCAAAAAGTGTGAATATCGTATTTGCAATTTATTTTCCTTAAGAGTCATATTTTACTTCCAAATACAAATTAGGGGCGAATTTGCCACTCAAAAAGTGTGAATATCGTATTTGCAACTTATTTTCATTAAGAGTCATATTTCACTTCGCAATACAAATTAGGGGCAAATTAACCACTCAAAAAGTGTGAATATCGTATTTGCAATTTATTTTCTTTAAGAGTTATATTTCACCTCCAAATACAAATTAGAGGCAAATTTGCCACTCAAAAAGTGTAAATATCGTATTTGCAATTTATTTTCTTTAAGAGTCATATTTCACTTCGCAATACAAATTTGGGGCGAATTTGCCACTCAAAAAGTGTGAATATCGTATTTGCAATTTATTTTCTTTAAGAGTCATATTTCACCTCCAAATACAAATTAGGGGCAAATTTGCCACTCAAAAAGTGTGAATATCGTATTTGCAATTTATTTTCCTTAAGAGTCATATTTCACTTCCAAATACAAATTAGGGGCGAATTTGCCACTCAAAAAGTGTGAATATCGTATTTGCAACTTATTTTCATTAAGAGTCATATTTCACCTCGCAATACAAATTTGGGGCGAATTTGCCACTCAAAAAGTGTGAATATCGTATTTGCAATTTATTTTCTTTAAGAGTCATATTTCACCTCTAAATACAAATTAGGGGCAAATTTGCCACTCAAAAAGTGTGAATATCGTATTTGCAATTTATTTTCCTTAAGAGTCATATTTTACTTCCAAATACAAATTAGGGGCGAATTTGCCACTCAAAAAGTGTGAGTATCGTATTTGCAACTTATTTTCATTAAGAGTCATATTTTACTTCGCAATACAAATTAGGGGCAAATTTACCACTCAAAAAGTGTGAATATCGTATTTGCAATTTATTTTCTTTAAGAGTCATATTTCACCTCCAAATACAAATTAGAGGCAAATTTGCCACTCAAAAAGTGTAAATATCATATTTGCAATTTATTTTCTTTAAGAGTCATATTTCCATTCGCAATACAAATTATGGGCAAATTTGCCACTCAAAAAGTGTGAATATCGTATTTGCAATTTATTTTCCTTAATAGTCATATTTCACATCCAAATACAAATTAGGGCAAATTTGCCACTCAAAAAGTGTGAATATCGTATTTGCAATTTATTTTCATTAAGAGTCATATTTCACCTCCAAATACAAATTAGGGGCAAATTTGCCACTCAAAAAGTGTGAATATCGTATTTGCAATTTATTTTCCTTAAGAGTCATATTTCACTTCCAAATACAAATTAGGGGCGAATTTACCACTCAAAAATTGTGAATATCGTATTTGCAACTTATTTTCATTAAGAGTCATATTTCACTTCGCAATACAAATTTGGGGCGAATTTGCCACTCAAAAAGTGTGAAAATCGTATTTGCAATTTATTTTCCTTAAGAGTCACATTTCACTTCCAAATACAAATTAGGGGTGAATTTGCCACTCAAAAAGTGTGAATATTGTATTTTCAACTTATTTTAATTAAGAGTCATATTTCACTTCGCAATACAAAATAGGGGCAAATTTACCATTCAAAAAGTGCGAATATCGTATTTGCAATTTATTTTCATTAAGAGTCATATTTCACTTCGAAATACAAATTATGGGCAAATTTGGCACTCAAAAAGTGTGAAAATGGTATTTGTAATTTATTTTCCTTAAGAGTCATATTTCACATTCATAAAGTGTGAATATCGTATTTGCAACTTATTTTCCTTAAGAGTCATATTTCACATCCAAATATAAATTACAAGCAAATTTGCCACTCAAAAAGTGTGAATATCATATTTGCAATTTATTCTCTTTAAGAGTCATATTTCACATCCAAATACAAATTAGGGGTGGATTTACCACTCAAAAAGTGTGAATATCGTATTTGCAATTTATTTTTCTTTAAGAGTCATATTTCTCCTCCAAATACAAATTAGGGGCAAATTTGCCACTCAAAAATTGTGAATATCGTATTTTCAATTTATTTTTCTTAAGAGTCATATTTCACATCCAAATACAAATTAGGGGCGAATTTGCTACTCAAAAAGTGTGAATATCGTATTTGCAACTTATTTTCATTAAGAGTCATATTTCACTTCGCAATACAAATTAACCACCTAAAAAGTGTGAATATCGTATTTGCAATTTATTTTCCTTAATAGTCATATTTCACATCCAAATACAAATTAGGGGCAAATTTACCTCTCAAAAAGTGTGAATATCGTATTTGCAATTTATTTTCATTAAGAGTCATATTTCACTTCCAAATACAAATTAGTGGCGAATTTGCCACTCAAAAAGTGAGAATATCGTATTTGCAACTTATTTTCATTAAGTGTCATATTTCACTTCGCAATACATATTAAAGGGCAAATTTACCACTCAAAAAGTGTGAATATCGTATTTGCAATTTATTTTCTTTAAGAGTCATATTTCACCTCCAAATTCAAATTAGGGGCAAATTTGCAACTCAAAAAGTGTGAATATCGTATTTGCAATTTATTTTCATTAACAGTCATATTTCACTTCCAAATACAAATTAGGGGCGAATTTGCCACTCAAAAAGTGTGAATATCGTATTTGCAACTTATTTTCATTAAGAGTCATATTTCAATTCGCAATACAAATTAGGGGCGAATTTACCACTCAAAAAGTGTGAATATCGTAGTTGCAATTTATTTTCTTTAAGAGTCATATTTCACCTACAAATACAAATTAGGGGCAAATTTGCCACTCAAAAAGTGTGAATATCGTATTTGCAATTTATTTTCCTTAACAGTCATATTTCACTTCCAAATACAAATTTGGTGCGAATTTGCCACTCAAAAAGTGTGAATATCGTATTTGCAACTTATTTTCATTAAGAGTCATATTTCATTTCGCAATACAAATTTGGGGCGAATTTGCCACTCAAAAAGTGTGAATATCGTATTTGCAATTTATTTTCTTTAAGAGTCATATTTCACCTCCAAATACAAATTAGGGGCAAATTTGCCACTCAAAAAGTGTGAATATCGTATTTGCAATTTATTTTCTTTAAGAGTCATATTTCACCTCCAAATACAAATTAGGGGCAAATTTGCCACTCAAAAAGTGTGAATATCGTATTTGCAATTTATTTTCCTTAAGAGTCATATTTCACTTCCAAATACAAATTAGGGGCGAATTTGCCACTCAAAAAGTGTGAATATCGTATTTGCAACTTATTTTCATTTAGAGTCATATTTCACCTCACAATACAAATTTGGGGCGAATTTGCCACTCAAAAAGTGTGAATATCGTATTTGCAATTTATTTTCTTTAAGAGTCATATTTCACCTCTAAATACAAATTAGGGGCAAATTTGCCACTCAAAAAGTGTGAATATCGTATTTGCAATTTATTTTTCTTAAGAGTCATATTTTACTTCCAAATACAAATTAGGGGCGAATTTGCCACTCAAAAAGTGTGAGTATCGTATTTGCAACTTATTTTCATTAAGAGTCATATTTCACTTCGCAATACAAATTAGGGGCAAATTTACCACTCAAAAAGTGTGAATATCGTATTTGCAATTTATTTTCTTTAAGAGTCATATTTCACCTCCAAATACAAATTAGAGGCAAATTTGCCACTCAAAAAGTGTAAATATCATATTTGCAATTTATTTTCTTTAAGAGTCATATTTCCATTCGCAATACAAATTATGGGCAAATTTGCCACTCAAAAAGTGTGAATATCGTATTTGCAATTTATTTTCCTTAATAGTCATATTTCACATCCAAATACAAATTAGGGCAAATTTGCCACTCAAAAAGTGTGAATATCGTATTTGCAATTTATTTTCATTAAGAGTCATATTTCACCTCCAAATACAAATTAGGGGCAAATTTGCCACTCAAAAAGTGTGAATATCGTATTTGCAATTTATTTTCCTTAAGAGTCATATTTCACTTCCAAATACAAATTAGGGGCGAATTTACCACTCAAAAATTGTGAATATCGTATTTGCAACTTATTTTCATTAAGAGTCATATTTCACTTCGCAATACAAATTTGGGGCGAATTTGCCACTCAAAAAGTGTGAAAATCGTATTTGCAATTTATTTTCCTTAAGAGTCACATTTCACTTCCAAATACAAATTAGGGGTGAATTTGCCACTCAAAAAGTGTGAATATTGTATTTTCAACTTATTTTAATTAAGAGTCATATTTCACTTCGCAATACAAAATAGGGGCAAATTTACCATTCAAAAAGTGCGAATATCGTATTTGCAATTTATTTTCCTTAAGAGTCATATTTCACTTCGAAATACAAATTATGGGCAAATTTGGCACTCAAAAAGTGTGAAAATGGTATTTGTAATTTATTTTCCTTAAGAGTCATATTTCACATTCATAAAGTGTGAATATCGTATTTGCAACTTATTTTCCTTAAGAGTCATATTTCACATCCAAATATAAATTACAAGCAAATTTGCCACTCAAAAAGTGTGAATATCATATTTGCAATTTATTCTCTTTAAGAGTCATATTTCACATCCAAATACAAATTAGGGGTGGATTTACCACTCAAAAAGTGTGAATATCGTATTTGCAATTTATTTTTCTTTAAGAGTCATATTTCACCTCCAAATACAAATTAGGGGCAAATTTGTCACTCAAAAAGTGTGAATATCGTATTTGCAATTTATTTTCCTTAAGAGTCATATTTCACTTCCAAATACAAATTAGGGGCGAATTTGCCACTCAAAAAGTGTGAATATCGTATTTGCAACTTATTTTCATTAAGAGTCATATTTCATTTCGCAATACAAATTTGGGGCGAATTTGTCACTCAAAAAGTGTGAATATCGTATTTGCAATTTATTTTCTTTAAGAGTCATATTTCACCTCCAAATACAAATAGGGGCAAATTTGCCACTCAAAAAGTGTGAATATCGTATTTGCAATTTATTTTCCTTAAGAGTCATATTTCACTTCCAAATACAAATTAGGGGCGAATTTGCCACTCAAAAAGTGTGAATATCGTATTTGCAACTTATTTTCATTAAGAGTCATATTTCACCTCGCAATACAAATTTGGGGCGAATTTGCCACTCAAAAAGTGTGAATATCGTATTTGCAATTTATTTTCTTTAAGAGTCATATTTCACCTCTAAATACAAATTAGGGGCAAATTTGCCACTCAAAAAGTGTGAATATCGTATTTGCAATTTATTTTCCTTAAGAGTCATATTTTACTTCCAAATACAAATTAGGGGCGAATTTGCCACTCAAAAAGTGTGAATATCGTATTTGCAACTTATTTTCATTAAGAGTCATATTTCACTTCGCAATACAAATTAGGGGCAAATTTACCACTCAAAAAGTGTGAATATCGTATTTGCAATTTATTTTCTTTAAGAGTTATATTTCACCTCCAAATACAAATTAGAGGCAAATTTGCCACTCAAAAAGTGTAAATATCGTATTTGCAATTTATTTTCTTTAAGAGTCATATTTCACTTCGCAATACAAATTTGGGGCGAATTTGCCACTCAAAAAGTGTGAATATCGTATTTGCAATTTATTTTCTTTAAGAGTCATATTTCACCTCCAAATACAAATTAGGGGCAAATTTGCCACTCAAAAAGTGTGAATATCGTATTTGCAATTTATTTTCCTTAAGAGTCATATTTCACTTCCAAATACAAATTAGGGGCGAATTTGCCACTCAAAAAGTGTGAATATCGTATTTGCAACTTATTTTCATTAAGAGTCATATTTCACCTCGCAATACAAATTTGGGGCGAATTTGCCACTCAAAAAGTGTGAATATCGTATTTGCAATTTATTTTCTTTAAGAGTCATATTTCACCTCTAAATACAAATTAGGGGCAAATTTGCCACTCAAAAAGTGTGAATATCGTATTTGCAATTTATTTTCCTTAAGAGTCATATTTTACTTCCAAATACAAATTAGGGGCGAATTTGCCACTCAAAAAGTGTGAGTATCGTATTTGCAACTTATTTTCATTAAGAGTCATATTTTACTTCGCAATACAAATTAGGGGCAAATTTACCACTCAAAAAGTGTGAATATCGTATTTGCAATTTATTTTCTTTAAGAGTCATATTTCACCTCCAAATACAAATTAGAGGCAAATTTGCCACTCAAAAAGTGTAAATATCATATTTGCAATTTATTTTCTTTAAGAGTCATATTTCCATTCGCAATACAAATTATGGGCAAATTTGCCACTCAAAAAGTGTGAATATCGTATTTGCAATTTATTTTCCTTAATAGTCATATTTCACATCCAAATACAAATTAGGGCAAATTTGCCACTCAAAAAGTGTGAATATCGTATTTGCAATTTATTTTCATTAAGAGTCATATTTCACCTCCAAATACAAATTAGGGGCAAATTTGCCACTCAAAAAGTGTGAATATCGTATTTGCAATTTATTTTCCTTAAGAGTCATATTTCACTTCCAAATACAAATTAGGGGCGAATTTACCACTCAAAAATTGTGAATATCGTATTTGCAACTTATTTTTATTAAGAGTCATATTTCACTTCGCAATACAAATTTGGGGCGAATTTGCCACTCAAAAAGTGTGAAAATCGTATTTGCAATTTATTTTCCTTAAGAGTCACATTTCACTTCCAAATACAAATTAGGGGTGAATTTGCCACTCAAAAAGTGTGAATATTGTATTTTCAACTTATTTTAATTAAGAGTCATATTTCACTTCGCAATACAAAATAGGGGCAAATTTACCATTCAAAAAGTGCGAATATCGTATTTGCAATTTATTTTCCTTAAGAGTCATATTTCACTTCGAAATACAAATTATGGGCAAATTTGGCACTCAAAAAGTGTGAAAATGGTATTTGTAATTTTTTTTCCTTAAGAGTCATATTTCACATTCATAAAGTGTGAATATCGTATTTGCAACTTATTTTCCTTAAGAGTCATATTTCACATCCAAATATAAATTACAAGCAAATTTGCCACTCAAAAAGTGTGAATATCATATTTGCAATTTATTCTCTTTAAGAGTCATATTTCACATCCAAATACAAATTAGGGGTGGATTTACCACTCAAAAAGTGTGAATATCGTATTTGCAATTTATTTTTCTTTAAGAGTCATATTTCTCCTCCAAATACAAATTAGGGGCAAATTTGCCACTCAAAAATTGTGAATATCGTATTTTCAATTTATTTTTCTTAAGAGTCATATTTCACATCCAAATACAAATTAGGGGCGAATTTGCTACTCAAAAAGTGTGAATATCGTATTTGCAACTTATTTTCATTAAGAGTCATATTTCACTTCGCAATACAAATTAACCACTCAAAAAGTGTGAATATCGTATTTGCAATTTATTTTCCTTAATAGTCATATTTCACATCCAAATACAAATTAGGGGCAAATTTACCTCTCAAAAAGTGTGAATATCGTATTTGCAATTTATTTTCATTAAGAGTCATATTTCACTTCCAAATACAAATTAGTGGCGAATTTGCCACTCAAAAAGTGAGAATATCGTATTTGCAACTTATTTTCATTAAGTGTCATATTTCACTTCGCAATACATATTAAAGGGCAAATTTACCACTCAAAAAGTGTGAATATCGTATTTGCAATTTATTTTCTTTAAGAGTCATATTTCACCTCCAAATTCAAATTAGGGGCAAATTTGCAACTCAAAAAGTGTGAATATCGTATTTGCAATTTATTTTCATTAACAGTCATATTTCACTTCCAAATACAAATTAGGGGCGAATTTGCCACTCAAAAAGTGTGAATATCGTATTTGCAACTTATTTTCATTAAGAGTCATATTTCAATTCGCAATACAAATTAGGGGCGAATTTACCACTCAAAAAGTGTGAATATCGTAGTTGCAATTTATTTTCTTTAAGAGTCATATTTCACCTACAAATACAAATTAGGGGCAAATTTGCCACTCAAAAAGTGTGAATATCGTATTTGCAATTTATTTTCCTTAACAGTCATATTTCACTTCCAAATACAAATTTGGTGCGAATTTGCCACTCAAAAAGTGTAAATATCGTATTTGCAACTTATTTTCATTAAGAGTCATATTTCATTTCGCAATACAAATTTGGGGCGAATTTGCCACTCAAAAAGTGTGAATATCGTATTTGCAATTTATTTTCTTTAAGAGTCATATTTCACCTCCAAATACAAATTAGGGGCAAATTTGCCACTCAAAAAGTGTGAATATCGTATTTGCAATTTATTTTCTTTAAGAGTCATATTTCACCTCCAAATACAAATTAGGGGCAAATTTGCCACTCAAAAAGTGTGAATATCGTATTTGCAATTTATTTTCCTTAAGAGTCATATTTCACTTCCAAATACAAATTAGGGGCGAATTTGCCACTCAAAAAGTGTGAATATCGTATTTGCAACTTATTTTCATTAAGAGTCATATTTCACCTCACAATACAAATTTGGGGCGAATTTGCCACTCAAAAAGTGTGAATATCGTATTTGCAATTTATTTTCTTTAAGAGTCATATTTCACCTCTAAATACAAATTAGGGGCAAATTTGCCACTCAAAAAGTGTGAATATCGTATTTGCAATTTATTTTTCTTAAGAGTCATATTTTACTTCCAAATACAAATTAGGGGCGAATTTGCCACTCAAAAAGTGTGAGTATCGTATTTGCAACTTATTTTCATTAAGAGTCATATTTCACTTCGCAATACAAATTAGGGGCAAATTTACCACTCAAAAAGTGTGAATATCGTATTTGCAATTTATTTTCTTTAAGAGTCATATTTCACCTCCAAATACAAATTAGAGGCAAATTTGCCACTCAAAAAGTGTAAATATCATATTTGCAATTTATTTTCTTTAAGAGTCATATTTCCATTCGCAATACAAATTATGGGCAAATTTGCCACTCAAAAAGTGTGAATATCGTATTTGCAATTTATTTTCCTTAATAGTCATATTTCACATCCAAATACAAATTAGGGCAAATTTGCCACTCAAAAAGTGTGAATATCGTATTTGCAATTTATTTTCATTAAGAGTCATATTTCACCTCCAAATACAAATTAGGGGCAAATTTGCCACTCAAAAAGTGTGAATATCGTATTTGCAATTTATTTTCCTTAAGAGTCATATTTCACTTCCAAATACAAATTAGGGGCGAATTTACCACTCAAAAATTGTGAATATCGTATTTGCAACTTATTTTCATTAAGAGTCATATTTCACTTCGCAATACAAATTTGGGGCGAATTTGCCACTCAAAAAGTGTGAAAATCGTATTTGCAATTTATTTTCCTTAAGAGTCACATTTCACTTCCAAATACAAATTAGGGGTGAATTTGCCACTCAAAAATTGTGAATATTGTATTTTCAACTTATTTTAATTAAGAGTCATATTTCACTTCGCAATACAAAATAGGGGCAAATTTACCATTCAAAAAGTGCGAATATCGTATTTGCAATTTATTTTCCTTAAGAGTCATATTTCACTTCGAAATACAAATTATGGGCAAATTTGGCACTCAAAAAGTGTGAAAATGGTATTTGTAATTTATTTTCCTTAAGAGTCATATTTCACATTCATAAAGTGTGAATATCGTATTTGCAACTTATTTTCCTTAAGAGTCATATTTCACATCCAAATATAAATTACAAGCAAATTTGCCACTCAAAAAGTGTGAATATCATATTTGCAATTTATTCTCTTTAAGAGTCATATTTCACATCCAAATACAAATTAGGGGTGGATTTACCACTCAAAAAGTGTGAATATCGTATTTGCAATTTATTTTTCTTTAAGAGTCATATTTCTCCTCCAAATACAAATTAGGGGCAAATTTGCCACTCAAAAATTGTGAATATCGTATTTTCAATTTATTTTTCTTAAGAGTCATATTTCACATCCAAATACAAATTAGGGGCGAATTTGCTACTCAAAAAGTGTGAATATCGTATTTGCAACTTATTTTCATTAAGAGTCATATTTCACTTCGCAATACAAATTAACCACTCAAAAAGTGTGAATATCGTATTTGCAATTTATTTTCCTTAATAGTCATATTTCACATCCAAATACAAATTAGGGGCAAATTTACCTCTCAAAAAGTGTGAATATCGTATTTGCAATTTATTTTCATTAAGAGTCATATTTCACTTCCAAATACAAATTAGTGGCGAATTTGCCACTCAAAAAGTGAGAATATCGTATTTGCAACTTATTTTCATTAAGTGTCATATTTCACTTCGCAATACATATTAAAGGGCAAATTTACCACTCAAAAAGTGTGAATATCGTATTTGCAATTTATTTTCTTTAAGAGTCATATTTCACCTCCAAATTCAAATTAGGGGCAAATTTGCAACTCAAAAAGTGTGAATATCGTATTTGCAATTTATTTTCATTAACAGTCATATTTCACTTCCAAATACAAATTAGGGGCGAATTTGCCACTCAAAAAGTGTGAATATCGTATTTGCAACTTATTTTCATTAAGAGTCATATTTCAATTCGCAATACAAATTAGGGGCGAATTTACCACTCAAAAAGTGTGAATATCGTAGTTGCAATTTATTTTCTTTAAGAGTCATATTTCACCTACAAATACAAATTAGGGGCAAATTTGCCACTCAAAAAGTGTGAATATCGTATTTGCAATTTATTTTCCTTAACAGTCATATTTCACTTCCAAATACAAATTTGGTGCGAATTTGCCACTCAAAAAGTGTGAATATCGTATTTGCAACTTATTTTCATTAAGAGTCATATTTCATTTCGCAATACAAATTTGGGGCGAATTTGCCACTCAAAAAGTGTGAATATCGTATTTGCAATTTATTTTCTTTAAGAGTCATATTTCACCTCCAAATACAAATTAGGGGCAAATTTGCCACTCAAAAAGTGTGAATATCGTATTTGCAATTTATTTTCCTTAAGAGTCATATTTCACTTCCAAATACAAATTAGGGGCGAATTTGCCTCTCAAAAAGTGTGAATATCGTATTTGCAACTTATTTTCATTAAGAGTCATATTTCACCTCGCAATACAAATTTGGGGCGAATTTGCCACTCAAAAAGTGTGAATATCGTATTTGCAATTTATTTTCTTTAAGAGTCATATTTCACCTCTAAATAGAAATTAGGGGCAAATTTGCCACTCAAAAAGTGTGAATATCGTATTTGTAATTTATTTTCCTTAAGAGTCATATTTCACTTCCAAATACAAATTAGGGGCGAATTTGCCATCAAAAAGTGTGAATATCGTATTGGCAACTTATTTTCATTAAGAGTCATATTTCACTTCGCAAAACAAATTAAGGGCAAATTTACCACTCAAAAAGTGTGAATATCGTATTTGCAATTTATTTTCTTTAAGAGTCATATTTTACCTCCAAATACAAATTAGAGGCAAATTTGCCACTCAAAAAGTGTAAATATCGTATTTGCAAATTTTTTTCTTTAAAAGTCATATTTCACTTCGCAATACAAATTATGGGCAAATTTGCCACTCAAAAAGTGTGAATATCGTATTTGCAATTTATTTTCCTTAAGAGTCATATTTCACTTCCAAATACAAATTAGGGGCGAATTTGCCACTCAAAAAGTGTGAATATCGTATTTGCAACTTATTTTCATTAAGAGTCATATTTCACCTCGCAATACAAATTTGGGGCGAATTTGCCACTCAAAAAGTGTGAATATCGTATTTGCACTTTATTTTCTTTAAGAGTTATATTTCACCTCTAAATACAAATTAGAGGCAAATTTGCCACTCAAAAAGTGTGAATATCGTATTTGCAATTTATTTTCCTTAATAGTCATATTTCACTTCCAAATACAAACTAGGGGCGAATTTGCCACTCAAAAAGGGTGAATATCGTATTGGCAACTTATTTTCATTAAGAGTCATATTTCACTTCGCAATACAAATTAGGGGCAAATTTACCACTCAAAAAGTGTGAATATCGTATTTGCAATTTATTTTCTTTAAGAGTCATATTTCACCTCCAAATACAAATTAGAGACAAATTTGCCACTCAAAAAGTGTAAATATCATATTTGCAATTTATTTTATTTAAGAGTCATATTTCCATTCGCAATACAAATTATGGGCAAATTTGCCACTCAAAAAGTGTGAATATCGTATTTGCAATTTATTTTCCTTAATAGTCATATTTCACATCCAAATACAAATTAGGGCAAATTTGCCACTCAAAAAGTGTGAATATCGGATTTGCAATTTACTTTCATTAAGAGTCATATTTCACCTCCAAATACAAATTAGGGGCAAATTTGCCACTCAAAAAGTGTGAATATCGTATTTGCAATTTATTTTCCTTAAGAGTCATATTTCACTTCCAAATACAAATTAGGGGCGAATTTACCACTCAAAAATTGTGAATATCGTATTTGCAACTTATTTTCATTAAGAGTCATATTTCACTTCGCAATACAAATTTGGGGCGAATTTGCCACTCAAAAAGTGTGAAAATCGTATTTGCAATTTATTTTCCTTAAGAGTCACATTTCACTTCCAAATACAAATTAGGGGTGAATTTGCCACTCAAAAAGTGTGAATATTGTATTTTCAACTTATTTTAATTAAGAGTCATATTTCACTTCGCAATACAAAATAGGGGCAAATTTACCATTCAAAAAGTGCGAATATCGTATTTGCAATTTATTTTCCTTAAGAGTCATATTTCACTTCGAAATACAAATTATGGGCAAATTTGGCACTCAAAAAGTGTGAAAATGGTATTTGTAATTTATTTTCCTTAAGAGTCATATTTCACATTCATAAAGTGTGAATATCGTATTTGCAACTTATTTTCCTTAAGAGTCATATTTCACATCCAAATATAAATTACATGCAAATTTGCCACTCAAAAAGTGTGAATATCATATTTGCAATTTATTCTCTTTAAGAGTCATATTTAACATCCAAATACAAATTAGGGGCGGATTTACCACTCAAAAAGTGTGAATATCGTATTTGCAATTTATTTTTCTTTAAGAGTCATATTTCTCCTCCAAATACAAATTAGGGGCAAATTTGCCACTCAAAAATTGTGAATATCGTATTTTCAATTTATTTTTCTTAAGAGTCATATTTCACATCCAAATACAAATTAGGGGCGAATTTGCTACTCAAAAAGTGTGAATATCGTATTTGCAACTTATTTTCATTAAGAGTCATATTTCACTTCGCAATACAAATTAACCACTCAAAAAGTGTGAATATCGTATTTGCAATTTATTTTCCTTAATAGTCATATTTCACATCCAAATACAAATTAGGGGCAAATTTACCTCTCAAAAAGTGTGAATATCGTATTTGCAATTTATTTTCCTTAAGAGTCATATTTCACTTCCAAATACAAATTAGGGGCGAATTTGCCACTCAAAAAGTGTGAATATCGTATTTGCAACTTATTTTCATTAAGAGTCATATTTCACTTCGCAATACATATTAAAGGGCAAATTTACCACTCAAAAAGTGTGAATATCGTATTTGCAATTTATTTTCATTAACAGTCATATTTCACTTCCAAATACAAATTAGGGGCGAATTTGCCACTCAAAAAGTGTGAATATCGTATTTGCAACTTATTTTCATTAAGAGTCATATTTCAATTCGCAATACAAATTAGGGGCGAATTTACCACTCAAAAAGTGTGAATATCGTAGTTGCAATTTATTTTCTTTAAGAGTCATATTTCACATCCAAATATAAATTACAAGCAAATTTGCCATTCAAAAAGTGTGAATATCATATTTGCAATTTATTCTCTTTAAGAGTCATATTTCACATCCAAATACAAATTAGGGGCGGATTTACCACTCAAAAAGTGTGAATATCGTATTTGCAATTTATTTTTCTTTAAGAGTCATATTTCTCCTCCAAATACAAATTAGGGGCAAATTTGCCACTCAAAAATTGTGAATATCGTATTTTCAATTTATTTTTCTTAAGAGTCATATTTCACATCCAAATACAAATTAGGGGCGAATTTGCTACTCAAAAAGTGTGAATATCGTATTTGCAACTTATTTTCATTAAGAGTCATATTTCACTTCGCAATACAAATTAACCACTCAAAAAGTGTGAATATCGTATTTGCAATTTATTTTCCTTAATAGTCATATTTCACATCCAAATACAAATTAGGGGCAAATTTACCTCTCAAAAAGTGTGAATATCGTATTTGCAATTTATTTTGCTTAAGAGTCATATTTCACTTCCAAATACAAATTAGGGGCGAATTTGCCACTTAAAAAGTGTGAATATCGTATTTGCAACTTATTTTCATTAAGAGTCATATTTCACTTCGCAATACATATTAAAGGGCAAATTTACCACTCAAAAAGTGTGAATATCGTATTTGCAATTTATTTTCTTTAAGAGTCATATTTCACCTCCAAATTCAAATTAGGGGCAAATTTGCAACTCAAAAAGTGTGAATATCGTATTTGCAATTTATTTTCATTAACAGTCATATTTCACTTCCAAATACAAATTAGGGGCGAATTTGCCACTCAAAAAGTGTGAATATCGTATTTGCAACTTATTTTCATTAAGAGTCATATTTCATTTCGCAATACAAATTAGGGGGAAATTTACCACTCAAAAAGTGTGAATATCGTATTTGCAATTTATTTTCTTTAAGAGCCATATTTCACCTTCAAATACAAATTAGGGGCAAATTTGCCACTCAAAAAATGTGAATATCGTATTTGCAATTTATTTTCCTTAAGAGTCTTATTTCACTTCCAAATACAAATTAGGGGCGAATTTGCCACTCAAAAAGTGTGAATATCGTATTTGCAACTTATTTTCATTAAGAGTCATATTTCACTTCGCAATACAAATTTGGGGCGAATTTGCCACTCAAAAAGTGTGAATATCGTATTTGCATTTTATTTTCCTTAAGAGTCATATTTCACTTCCAAATACAAATTAGGGGCGAATTTGCCACTCAAAAAGTGTGAATATCGTATTTGCAACTTATTTTAATTAAGAGTCATATTTCACTTCGCAATACAAAATAGGGACAAATTTACCATTTCAAAAAGTGTGAATATCGTATTTGCAATTTATTTTGCTTAAGAGACATATTTCATTTCGAAATACAAATTATGGGCAAATTTGCCATTCAAAAAGTGTGAAAATGGTATTTGCAATTTATTTTCCTTAAGAGTCATATTTCACATCCTAATACAAATTAGGGCGAATTTGCCACTCAAAAAGTGTGAATATCGTATTTGCAACTTATTTTCCTTAAGAGTCATATTTCACATCCAAATATAAATTTGAGGCAAATTTGCCACTCAAAAAGTGTGAATATCGTATTTGCAATTTATTCTCTTTAAGAGTCATATTTCACATCCAAATACAAATTAGGGGCAAATTTGCCACTCAAAAGGTGTAAATATCGTATTTGCAACTTATTTTCATTAAAAGTCATATTTCATTTCGCAATACAAATTAGGGGGAAATTTACCACTCAAAAAGTGTGAATATCGTATTTGCAATATATTTTTCTTAAGAGTCATATTTCACATCCAAATATAAATTTGAGGCAAATTTGCCACTCAAAAAGTGTGAATATCGTATTTGCAATATATTTTTCTTAAGAGTCATATTTCACATCCAAATACAAATTAGGGGCGAATTTGCTACTCAAAAAGTGTGAATATCGTATTTGCAACTTATTTTCATTAAGAGTCATATTTTACTTCGCAATACAAATTAACCACTCAAAAAGTGTGAATATCGTATTTGCAATTTATTTTCCTTAATAGTCATATTTCACATCCAAATACAAATTAGGGGCAAATTTGCCACTCAAAAAGTGTGAATATCGTATTTGCAATTTATTTTCCTTAAGAGTCATAATTCACTTCCAAATACAAATTAGGGGCGAATTTGCCACTTAAAAAGTGTGAATATCGTATTTCCAACTTATTTTCATTAAGAGTAATATTTCACTTCTCAATACAAATTAGGGGCGAATTTACCACTCAAAAAGTGTGAATATCGTATTTGCAATTTATTTTCTTTAAGAGTCATATTTCACCTCCAAATTCAAATTAGGGGCAAATTTGCAATTCAAAAAGTGTGAATATCGTATTTGCAATTTATTTTCCTTAACAGTCATATTTCACTTCCAAATACAAATTAGGGCAAATTTGCCACTCAAAAAGTGTGAATATCGTATTTGCAATTTATTTTCCTTAACAGTCATATTTCACTTCTAAATATAAATTAGGGGCGAATTTGACACTCAAAAAGTGTGAATATCGTATTTGCAACTTATTTTCATTAAGAGTCATATTTCACTTCGCAATACAAATTAGTGGCAAATTTACCACTCAAAAAGTGTGAATATCGTACTTGCAATTTATTTTCTTTAAGAGTCATATTTCACCTCCAAATACAAATTAGGGGCAAATTTGCCACTCAAAAAGTGTGAATATCGTATTTGCAATTTATTTTCCTTAAGAGTCATATTTCACTTCCAAATACAAATTAGGGGCGAATTTGCCACTCAAAAAGTGTGAATATCGTATTTGCAACTTATTTTCATTAAGAGTCATATTTCATTTCGCAATACAAATTTGGGGCGAATTTGTCACTCAAAAAGTGTGAATATCGTATTTGCAATTTATTTTCTTTAAGAGTCATATTTCACCTCCAAATACAAATTAGGGGCAAATTTGCCACTCAAAAAGTGTGAATATCGTATTTGCAATTTATTTTCCTTAAGAGTCATATTTCACTTCCAAATACAAATTAGGGGCGAATTTGCCACTCAAAAAGTGTGAATATCTTATTTGCAACTTATTTTCATTAAGAGTCATATTTCACCTCGCAATACAAATTTGGGGCGAATTTGCCACTCAAAAAGTGTGAATATCGTATTTGCAATTTATTTTCTTTAAGAGTCATATTTCACCTCTAAATACAAATTAGGGGCAAATTTGCCACTCAAAAAGTGTAAATATCGTATTTGCAATTTATTTTCCTTAAGAGTCATATTTTACTTCCAAATACAAATTAGGGGCGAATTTGCCACTCAAAAAGTGTGAATATCGTATTTGCAACTTATTTTCATTAAGAGTCATATTTCACTTCGCAATACAAATTAGGGGCAAATTTACCACTCAAAAAGTGTGAATATCGTATTTGCAATTTATTTTCTTTAAGAGTTATATTTCACCTCCAAATACAAATTAGAGGCAAATTTGCCACTCAAAAAGTGTAAATATCGTATTTGCAATTTATTTTCTTTAAGAGTCATATTTCACTTCGCAATACAAATTTGGGGCGAATTTGCCACTCAAAAAGTGTGAATATCGTATTTGCAATTTATTTTCTTTAAGAGTCATATTTCACCTCCAAATACAAATTAGGGGCAAATTTGCCACTCAAAAAGTGTGAATATCGTATTTGCAATTTATTTTCCTTAAGAGTCATATTTCACTTCCAAATACAAATTAGGGGCGAATTTGCCACTCAAAAAGTGTGAATATCGTATTTGCAACTTATTTTCATTAAGAGTCATATTTCACCTCGCAATACAAATTTGGGGCGAATTTGCCACTCAAAAAGTGTGAATATCGTATTTGCAATTTATTTTCTTTAAGAGTTATATTTCACCTCTAAATACAAATTAGAGGCAAATTTGCCACTCAAAAAGTGTGAATATCGTATTTGCAATTTATTTTCCTTAATAGTCATATTTCACTTCCAAATACAAATTAGGGGCGAATTTGCCACTCAAAAAGTGTGAGTATCGTATTGGCAACTTATTTTCATTAAGAGTCATATTTCACTTCGCAATACAAATTATGGGCAAATTTACCACTCAAAAAGTGTGAATATCGTATTTGCAATTTATTTTTTTTAAGAGTCATATTTCACCTCCAAATACAAATTAGAGGCAAATTTGCCACTCAAAAAGTGTAAATATCATATTTGCAATTTATTTTCTTTAAGAGTCATATTTCCATTCGCAATACAAATTATGGGCAAATTTGCCACTCAAAAAGTGTGAATATCGTATTTGCAATTTATTTTCCTTAATAGTCATATTTCACATCCAAATACAAATTAGGGCAAATTTGCCACTCAAAAAGTGTGAATATCGTATTTGCAATTTATTTTCATTAAGAGTCATATTTCACCTCCAAATACAAATTAGGGGCAAATTTGCCACTCAAAAAGTGTGAATATCGTATTTGCAATTTATTTTCCTTAAGAGTCATATTTCACTTCCAAATACAAATTAGGGGCGAATTTACCACTCAAAAATTGTGAATATCGTATTTGCAACTTATTTTCATTAAGAGTCATATTTCACTTCGCAATACAAATTTGGGGCGAATTTGCCACTCAAAAAGTGTGAAAATCGTATTTGCAATTTATTTTCCTTAAGAGTCACATTTCACTTCCAAATACAAATTAGGGGTGAATTTGCCACTCAAAAAGTGTGAATATTGTATTTTCAACTTATTTTAATTAAGAGTCATATTTCACTTCGCAATACAAAATAGGGGCAAATTTACCATTCAAAAAGTGCGAATATCGTATTTGCAATTTATTTTCCTTAAGAGTCATATTTCACTTCGAAATACAAATTATGGGCAAATTTGGCACTAAAAAAGTGTGAAAATGGTATTTGTAATTTATTTTCCTTAAGAGTCATATTTCACATTCATAAAGTGTGAATATCGTATTTGCAACTTATTTTCCTTAAGAGTCATATTTCACATCCAAATATAAATTACAAGCAAATTTGTCACTCAAAAAGTGTGAATATCATATTTGCAATTTATTCTATTTAAGAGTCATATTTCACATCCAAATACAAATTAGGGGTGGATTTACCACTCAAAAAGTGTGAATATCGTATTTACAATTTATTTTTCTTTAAGAGTCATATTTCTCCTCCAAATACAAATTAGGGGCAAATTTGCCACTCAAAAATTGTGAATATCGTATTTTCAATTTATTTTTCTTAAGAGTCATATTTCACATCCAAATACAAATTAGGGGCGAATTTGCTACTCAAAAAGTGTGAATATCGTATTTGCAACTTATTTTCATTAAGAGTCATATTTCACTTCGCAATACAAATTAACCACTCAAAAAGTGTGAATATCGTATTTGCAATTTATTTTCCTTAATAGTCATATTTCACATCCAAATACAAATTAGGGGCAAATTTACCTCTCAAAAAGTGTGAATATCGTATTTGCAATTTATTTTCATTAAGAGTCATATTTCAATTCCAAATACAAATTAGGGGCGAATTTGCCACTCAAAAAGTGAGAATATCGTATTTGCAACTTATTTTCATTAAGAGTCATATTTCACTTCGCAATACATATTAAAGGGCAAATTTACCACTCAAAAAGTGTGAATATCGTATTTGCAATTTATTTTCTTTAAGAGTCATATTTCACCTCCAAATTCAAATTAGGGGCAAATTTGCAACTCAAAAAGTGTGAATATCGTATTTGCAATTTATTTTCATTAACAGTCATATTTCACTTCCAAATACAAATTAGGGGCGAATTTGCCACTCAAAAAGTGTGAATATCGTATTTGCAACTTATTTTCATTAAGAGTCATATTTCAATTCGCAATACAAATTAGGGGCGAATTTACCACTCAAAAAGTGTGAATATCGTAGTTGCAATTTATTTTCTTTAAGAGTCATATTTCACCTCCAAATACAAATTAGGGGCAAATTTGCCACTCAAAAAGTGTGAATATCGTATTTGCAATTTATTTTCCTTAACAGTCATATTTCACTTCCAAATACAAATTTGGTGCGAATTTGCCATTCAAAAAGTGTGAATATCGTATTTGCAACTTATTTTCATTAAGAGTCATATTTCATTTCGCAATACAAATTTGGGGCGAATTTGCCACTCAAAAAGTGTGAATATCGTATTTGCAATTTATTTTCTTTAAGAGTCATATTTCACCTCCAAATACAAATTAGGGGCAAATTTGCCACTCAAAAAGTGTGAATATCGTATTTGCAATTTATTTTCCTTAAGAGTCATAATTCACTTCCAAATACAAATTAGGGGCGAATTTGCCACTTAAAAAGTGTGAATATCGTATTTGCAACTTATTTTCATTAAGAGTAATATTTCACTTCTCAATACAAATTAGGGGCGAATTTACCACTCAAAAAGTGTGAATATCGTATTTGCAATTTATTTTCTTTAAGAGTCATATTTCACCTCCAAATTCAAATTAGGGGCAAATTTGCAATTCAAAAAGTGTGAATATCGTATTTGCAATTTATTTTCCTTAACAGTCATATTTCACTTCCAAATACAAATTAGGGGCAAATTTGCCACTCAAAAAGTGTGAATATCGTATTTGCAATTTATTTTCCTTAACAGTCATATTTCACTTCTAAATATAAATTAGGGGCGAATTTGACACTCAAAAAGTGTGAATATCGTATTTGCAACTTATTTTCATTAAGAGTCATATTTCACTTCGCAATACAAATTAGTGGCAAATTTACCACTCAAAAAGTGTGAATATCGTACTTGCAATTTATTTTCTTTAAGAGTCATATTTCACCTCCAAATACAAATTAGGGGCAAATTTGCCACTCAAAAAGTGTGAATATCGTATTTGCAATTTATTTTCCTTAAGAGTCATATTTCACTTCCAAATACAAATTAGGGGCGAATTTGCCACTCAAAAAGTGTGAATATCGTATTTGCAACTTATTTTCATTAAGAGTCATATTTCATTTCGCAATACAAATTTGGGGCGAATTTGTCACTCAAAAAGTGTGAATATCGTATTTGCAATTTATTTTCTTTAAGAGTCATATTTCACCTCCAAATACAAATTAGGGGTAAATTTGCCACTCAAAAAGTGTGAATATCGTATTTGCAATTTATTTTCCTTAAGAGTCATATTTCACTTCCAAATACAAATTAGGGGCGAATTTGCCACTCAAAAAGTGTGAATATCGTATTTGCAACTTATTTTCATTAAGAGTCATATTTCACCTCGCAATACAAATTTGGGGCGAATTTGCCACTCAAAAAGTGTGAATATCGTATTTGCAATTTATTTTCTTTAAGAGTCATATTTCACCTCTAAATACAAATTAGGGGCAAATTTGCCACTCAAAAAGTGTGAATATCGTATTTGCAATTTATTTTCCTTAAGAGTCATATTTTACTTCCAAATACAAATTAGGGGCGAATTTGCCACTCAAAAAGTGTGAATATCGTATTTGCAACTTATTTTCATTAAGAGTCATATTTCACTTCGCAATACAAATTAGGGGCAAATTTACCACTCAAAAAGTGTGAATATCGTATTTGCAATTTATTTTCTTTAAGAGTTATATTTCACCTCCAAATACAAATTAGAGGCAAATTTGCCACTCAAAAAGTGTAAATATCGTATTTGCAGATTATTTTCTTTAAGAGTCATATTTCACTTCGCAATACAAATTTGGGGCGAATTTGCCACTCAAAAAGTGTGAATATCGTATTTGCAATTCATTTTCTTTAAGAGTCATATTTCACCTCCAAATACAAATTAGGGGCAAATTTGCCACTCAAAAAGTGTGAATATCGTATTTGCAATTTATTTTCCTTAAGAGTCATATTTCACTTCCAAATACAAATTAGGGGCGAATTTGCCACTCAAAAAGTGTGAATATCGTATTTGCAACTTATTTTCATTAAGAGTCATATTTCACCTCGCAATACAAATTTGGGGCGAATTTGCCACTCAAAAAGTGTGAATATCGTATTTGCAATTTATTTTCTTTAAGAGTTATATTTCACCTCTAAATACAAATTAGAGGCAAATTTGCCACTCAAAAAGTGTGAATATCGTATTTGCAATTTATTTTCCTTAATAGTCATATTTCACTTCCAAATACAAACTAGGGGCGAATTTGCCACTCAAAAAGTGTGAGTATCGTATTGGCAACTTATTTTCATTAAGAGTCATATTTCACTTCGCAATACAAATTATGGGCAAATTTACCACTCAAAAAGTGTGAATATCGTATTTGCAATTTATTTTTTTTAAGAGTCATATTTCACCTCCAAATACAAATTAGAGGCAAATTTGCCACTCAAAAAGTGTAAATATCATATTTGCAATTTATTTTCTTTAAGAGTCATATTTCCATTCGCAATACAAATTAGGGGTGAATTTGCCATTCAAAAAGTGTGAATATTGTATTTTCAACTTATTTTAATTAAGAGTCATATTTCACTTCGCAATACAAAATAGGGCAAATTTGCCACTCAAAAAGTGTGAATATCGTATTTGCAATTTATTTTCATTAAGAGTCATATTTCACCTCCAAATACAAATTAGGGGCAAATTTGCCACTCAAAAAGTGTGAATATCGTATTTGCAATTTATTTTCCTTAAGAGTCATATTTCACTTCCAAATACAAATTAGGGGCGAATTTACCACTCAAAAATTGTGAATATCGTATTTGCAACTTATTTTCATTAAGAGTCATATTTCACTTCGCAATACAAATTTAGGGCGAATTTGCCACTCAAAAAGTGTGAAAATCGTATTTGCAATTTATTTTCCTTAAGAGTCACATTTCACTTCCAAATACAAATTAGGGGTGAATTTGCCACTCAAAAAGTGTGAATATTGTATTTTCAACTTATTTTAATTAAGAGTCATATTTCACTTCGCAATACAAAATAGGGGCAAATTTACCATTCAAAAAGTGCGAATATCGTATTTGCAATTTATTTTCCTTAAGAGTCATATTTCACTTCGAAATACAAATTATGGGCAAATTTGGCACTCAAAAAGTGTGAAAATGGTATTTGTAATTTATTTTCCTTAAGAGTCATATTTCACATTCATAAAGTGTGAATATCGTATTTGCAACTTATTTTCCTTAAGAGTCATATTTCACATCCAAATATAAATTACAAGCAAATTTGCCACTCAAAAAGTGTGAATATCATATTTGCAATTTATTCTCTTTAAGAGTCATATTTCACATCCAAATACAAATTAGGGGTGGATTTACCACTCAAAAAGTGTGAATATCGTATTTGCAATTTATTTTTCTTTAAGAGTCATATTTCTCCTCCAAATACAAATTAGGGGCAAATTTGCCACTCAAAAATTGTGAATATCGTATTTTCAATTTATTTTTCTTAAGAGTCATATTTCACATCCAAATACAAATTAGGGGCGAATTTGCTACTCAAAAAGTGTGAATATCGTATTTGCAACTTATTTTCATTAAGAGTCATATTTCACTTCGCAATACAAATTAACCACTCAAAAAGTGTGAATATCGTATTTGCAATTTATTTTCCTTAATAGTCATATTTCACATCCAAATACAAATTAGGGGCAAATTTACCTCTCAAAAAGTGTGAATATCGTATTTGCAATTTATTTTCATTAAGAGTCATATTTCACTTCCAAATACAAATTAGGGGCGAATTTGCCACTCAAAAAGTGAGAATATCGTATTTGCAACTTATTTTCATTAAGAGTCATATTTCACTTCGCAATACATATTAAAGGGCAAATTTACCACTCAAAAAGTGTGAATATCGTATTTGCAATTTATTTTCTTTAAGAGTCATATTTCACCTCCAAATTCAAATTAGGGGCAAATTTGCAACTCAAAAAGTGTGAATATCGTATTTGCAATTTATTTTCATTAACAGTCATATTTCACTTCCAAATACAAATTAGGGGCGAATTTGCCATTCAAAAAGTGTGAATATCGTATTTGCAACTTATTTTCATTAAGAGTCATATTTCAATTCGCAATACAAATTAGGGGCGAATTTACCACTCAAAAAGTGTGAATATCGTAGTTGCAATTTATTTTCTTTAAGAGTCATATTTCACCTCCAAATACAAATTAGGGGCAAATTTGCCACTCAAAAAGTGTGAATATCGTATTTGCAATTTATTTTCCTTAACAGTCATATTTCACTTCCAAATACAAATTTGGTGCGAATTTGCCACTCAAAAAGTGTGAATATCGTATTTGCAACTTATTTTCATTAAGAGTCATATTTCATTTCGCAATACAAATTTGGGGCGAATTTGCCACTCAAAAAGTGTGAATATCGTATTTGCAATTTATTTTCTTTAAGAGTCATATTTCACCTCCAAATACAAATTAGGGGCAAATTTGCCACTCAAAAAGTGTGAATATCGTATTTGCAATTTATTTTCCTTAAGAGTCATATTTCACTTCCAAATACAAATTAGGGGCGAATTTGCCTCTCAAAAAGTGTGAATATCGTATTTGCAACTTATTTTCATTAAGAGTCATATTTCACCTCGCAATACAAATTTGGGGTGAATTTGCCACTCAAAAAGTGTGAATATCGTATTTGCAATTTATTTTCTTTAAGAGTCATATTTCACCTCTAAATAAAAATTAGGGGCAAATTTGCCACTCAAAAAGTGTGAATATCGTATTTGTAATTTATTTTCCTTAAGAGTCATATTTCACTTCCAAATACAAATTAGGGGCGAATTTGCCACTCAAAAAGTGTGAATATCGTATTGGCAACTTATTTTCATTAAGAGTCATATTTCACTTCGCAAAACAAATTAGGGGCAAATTTACCACTCAAAAAGTGTGAATATCGTATTTGCAATTTATTTTCTTTAAGAGTCATATTTTACCTCCAAATACAAATTAGAGGCAAATTTGCCACTCAAAAAGTGTAAATATCGTATTTGCAATTTTTTTTCTTTAAAAGTCATATTTCACTTCGCAATACAAATTATGGGCAAATTTGCCACTCAAAAAGTGTGAGTATCGTATTTGCAATTTATTTTCCTTAAAAGTCATATTTCACTTCCAAATACAAATTAGGGGCGAATTTGCCACTCAAAAAGTGTGAATATCGTATTTGCAACTTATTTTCATTAAGAGTCATATTTCACCTCGCAATACAAATTTGGGGCGAATTTGCCACTCAAAAAGTGTGAATATCGTATTTGCAATTTATTTTCTTTAAGAGTTATATTTCACCTCTAAATACAAATTAGAGGCAAATTTGCCACTCAAAAAGTGTGAATATCGTATTTGCAATTTATTTTCCTTAATAGTCATATTTCACTTCCAAATAATAACTAGGGGCGAATTTGCCACTCAAAAAGTGTGAATATCGTATTGGCAACTTATTTTCATTAAGAGTCATATTTCACTTCGCAATACAAATTAGGGGCAAATTTACCACTCAAAAAGTGTGAATATCGTATTTGCAATTTATTTTCTTTAAGAGTCATATTTCACCTCCAAATACAAATTAGAGGCAAATTTGCCACTCAAAAAGTGTAAATATCATATTTGCAATTTATTTTCTTTAAGAGTCATATTTCCATTCGCAATACAAATTATGGGCAAATTTGCCACTCAAAAAGTGTGAATATCGTAATTGCAATTTATTTTCCTTGATAGTCATATTTCACATCCAAATACAAATTAGGGCAGATTTGCCACTCAAAAAGTGTGAATATCGTATTTGCAATTTACTTTCATTAAGAGTCATATTTCACCTCCAAATACAAATTAGGGGCAAATTTGCCACTCAAAAAGTGTGAATATCGTATTTGCAACTTATTTTCATTAAGAGTCATATTTCACTTCGCAATACAAATTAGGGGCGAATTTACCACTCAAAAATTGTGAATATCGTATTTGCAACTTATTTTCCTTAAGAGTCACATTTCACTTCCAAATACAAATTAGGGGTGAATTTGCCATTCAAAAAGTGTGAATATTGTATTTTCAACTTATTTTAATTAAGAGTCATATTTCACTTCGCAATACAAAATAGGGCAAATTTACCATTCAAAAAGTGCGAATATCGTATTTGCAATTTATTTTCCTTAAGAGTCATATTTCACTTCGAAATACAAATTATGGGCAAATTTGGCACTCAAAAAGTGTGAAAATGGTATTTGTAATTTATTTTCTTTAAGAGTCATATTTCACATTCATAAAGTGTGAATATCGTATTTGCAACTTATTTTCCTTAAGAGTCATATTTCACATCCAAATAAAAATTACAAGCAAATTTGCCACTCAAAAAGTGTGAATATCATATTTGCAATTTATTCTCTTTAAGAGTCATATTTCACATCCAAATACAAATTAGGGGCGGATTTACCACTCAAAAAGTGTGAATATCGTATTTGCAATTTATTTTTCTTTAAGAGTCATATTTCTCCTCCAAATACAAATTAGGGGCAAATTTGCCACTCAAAAATTGTGAATATCGTATTTTCAATTTATTTTTCTTAAGAGTCATATTTCACATCCAAATACAAATTAGGGGCGAATTTGCTACTCAAAAAGTGTGAATATCGTATTTGCAACTTATTTTCATTAAGAGTCATATTTCACTTCGCAATACAAATTAACCACTCAAAAAGTGTGAATATCGTATTTGCAATTTATTTTCCTTAATAGTCATATTTCACATCCAAATACAAATTAGGGGCAAATTTACCTCTCAAAAAGTGTGAATATCGTATTTGCAATTTATTTTCATTAAGAGTCATATTTCACTTCCAAATACAAATTAGGGGCGAATTTGCCACTCAAAAAGTGAGAATATCGTATTTGCAACTTATTTTCATTAAGAGTCATATTTCACTTCGCAATACATATTAAAGGGCAAATTTACCACTCAAAAAGTGTGAATATCGTATTTGCAATTTATTTTCTTTAAGAGTCATATTTCACCTCCAAATTCAAATTAGGGGCAAATTTGCAACTCAAAAAGTGTGAATATCGTATTTGCAATTTATTTTCATTAACAGTCATATTTCACTTCCAAATACAAATTAGGGGCGAATTTGCCATTCAAAAAGTGTGAATATCGTATTTGCAACTTATTTTCATTAAGAGTCATATTTCAATTCGCAATACAAATTAGGGGCGAATTTACCACTCAAAAAGTGTGAATATCGTAGTTGCAATTTATTTTCTTTAAGAGTCATATTTCACCTCCAAATACAAATTAGGGGCAAATTTGCCACTCAAAAAGTGTGAATATCGTATTTGCAATTTATTTTCCTTAACAGTCATATTTCACTTCCAAATACAAATTTGGTGCGAATTTGCCACTCAAAAAGTGTGAATATCGTATTTGCAATTTATTTTCTTTAAGAGTCATATTTCCATTCGCAATACAAATTATGGGCAAATTTGCCACTCAAAAAGTGTGAATATCGTAATTGCAATTTATTTTCCTTGATAGTCATATTTCACATCCAAATACAAATTAGGGCAGATTTGCCACTCAAAAAGTGTGAATATCGTATTTGCAATTTACTTTCATTAAGAGTCATATTTCACCTCCAAATACAAATTAGGGGCAAATTTGCCACTCAAAAAGTGTGAATATCGTATTTGCAACTTATTTTCATTAAGAGTCATATTTCACTTCGCAATACAAATTAGGGGCGAATTTACCACTCAAAAATTGTGAATATCGTATTTGCAACTTATTTTCCTTAAGAGTCACATTTCACTTCCAAATACAAATTAGGGGTGAATTTGCCATTCAAAAAGTGTGAATATTGTATTTTCAACTTATTTTAATTAAGAGTCATATTTCACTTCGCAATACAAAATAGGGCAAATTTACCATTCAAAAAGTGCGAATATCGTATTTGCAATTTATTTTCCTTAAGAGTCATATTTCACTTCGAAATACAAATTATGGGCAAATTTGGCACTCAAAAAGTGTGAAAATGGTATTTGTAATTTATTTTCTTTAAGAGTCATATTTCACATTCATAAAGTGTGAATATCGTATTTGCAACTTATTTTCCTTAAGAGTCATATTTCACATCCAAATAAAAATTACAAGCAAATTTGCCACTCAAAAAGTGTGAATATCATATTTGCAATTTATTCTCTTTAAGAGTCATATTTCACATCCAAATACAAATTAGGGGCGGATTTACCACTCAAAAAGTGTGAATATCGTATTTGCAATTTATTTTTCTTTAAGAGTCATATTTCTCCTCCAAATACAAATTAGGGGCAAATTTGCCACTCAAAAATTGTGAATATCGTATTTTCAATTTATTTTTCTTAAGAGTCATATTTCACATCCAAATACAAATTAGGGGCGAATTTGCTACTCAAAAAGTGTGAATATCGTATTTGCAACTTATTTTCATTAAGAGTCATATTTCACTTCGCAATACAAATTAACCACTCAAAAAGTGTGAATATCGTATTTGCAATTTATTTTCCTTAATAGTCATATTTCACATCCAAATACAAATTAGGGGCAAATTTACCTCTCAAAAAGTGTGAATATCGTATTTGCAATTTATTTTCATTAAGAGTCATATTTCACTTCCAAATACAAATTAGGGGCGAATTTGCCACTCAAAAAGTGAGAATATCGTATTTGCAACTTATTTTCATTAAGAGTCATATTTCACTTCGCAATACATATTAAAGGGCAAATTTACCACTCAAAAAGTGTGAATATCGTATTTGCAATTTATTTTCTTTAAGAGTCATATTTCACCTCCAAATTCAAATTAGGGGCAAATTTGCAACTCAAAAAGTGTGACTATCGTATTTGCAATTTATTTTCATTAACAGTCATATTTCACTTCCAAATACAAATTAGGGGCGAATTTGCCATTCAAAAAGTGTGAATATCGTATTTGCAATTTACTTTCATTAAGAGTCATATTTCACCTCCAAATACAAATTAGGGGCAAATTTGCCACTCAAAAAGTGTGAATATCGTATTTGCAACTTATTTTCATTAAGAGTCATATTTCACTTCGCAATACAAATTAGGGGCGAATTTACCACTCAAAAATTGTGAATATCGTATTTGCAACTTATTTTCCTTAAGAGTCACATTTCACTTCCAAATACAAATTAGGGGTGAATTTGCCATTCAAAAAGTGTGAATATTGTATTTTCAACTTATTTTAATTAAGAGTCATATTTCACTTCGCAATACAAAATAGGGCAAATTTACCATTCAAAAAGTGCGAATATCGTATTTGCAATTTATTTTCCTTAAGAGTCATATTTCACTTCGAAATACAAATTATGGGCAAATTTGGCACTCAAAAAGTGTGAAAATGGTATTTGTAATTTATTTTCTTTAAGAGTCATATTTCACATTCATGAAGTGTGAATATCGTATTTGCAACTAATTTCCTTAAGAGTCATATTTCACATCCAAATAAAAATTACAAGCAAATTTGCCACTCAAAAAGTGTGAATATCATATTTGCAATTTATTCTCTTTAAGAGTCATATTTCACATCCAAATACAAATTAGGGGCGGATTTACCACTCAAAAAGTGTGAATATCGTATTTGCAATTTATTTTTCTTTAAGAGTCATATTTCTCCTCCAAATACAAATTAGGGGCAAATTTGCCACTCAAAAATTGTGAATATCGTATTTTCAATTTATTTTTCTTAAGAGTCATATTTCACATCCAAATACAAATTAGGGGCGAATTTGCTACTCAAAAAGTGTGAATATCGTATTTGCAACTTATTTTCATTAAGAGTCATATTTCACTTCGCAATACAAATTAACCACTCAAAAAGTGTGAATATCGTATTTGCAATTTATTTTCCTTAATAGTCATATTTCACATCCAAATACAAATTAGGGGCAAATTTACCTCTCAAAAAGTGTGAATATCGTATTTGCAATTTATTTTCCTTAAGAGTCATAT
Source organism: Helichrysum umbraculigerum (assembly GCA_949592205.1). NCBI lineage: Eukaryota > Viridiplantae > Streptophyta > Magnoliopsida > Asterales > Asteraceae > Helichrysum > Helichrysum umbraculigerum. Next base: position 102,163,790 of record CATIUR010000001.1, read on the forward strand.
TTCACTTCCAAATACAAATTAGGGGCGAATTTGCCACTCAAAAAGTGTGAATATCGTATTTGCAACTTATTTTCATTAAGAGTCATATTTCACTTCGCAATACATATTAAAGGGCAAATTTACCACTCAAAAAGTGTGAATATCGTATTTGCAATTTATTTTCTTTAAGAGTCATATTTCACCTCCAAATTCAAATTAGGGGCAAATTTGCAACTCAAAAAGTGTGAATATCGTATTTGCAATTTATTTTCATTAACAGTCATATTTCACTTCCAAATACAAATTAGGGGCGAATTTGCCAATCAAAAAGTGTGAATACCGTATTTTGTTGAGACATAGATTGTGACAACAGATCTAGCTTGATATAGGACTAGTGTAATTATTATTACGTTTGTATATTGGTTTAGATTTGTAAATAAATATTTGTTTTGTTAGTAATATTCGTTAAACATATTATTGTGTTAAGTTAGACGAATTATTAAATACGAAATAAATACATTCTGTGCGAGTCGAGTTCTCAGGTCGCGAGATTAACGAGCCGAGATGAGAACTGAATTCGTGGAAGTCAGTAGCGAATCGAGCTTGGTAATGGGCTTGGGCTGCAAGGCGAGTTGGGCTTAACTTGCTGGCCCATGCGAGCCGAGCCGAGACAGAATATTTAAACGATTTTTCTTTGTAAAATCGTTAACACTGAAAATAACTTTTGCATTCTGATTTCAATTGCTGCGAATTCAACAAACCAGAGAAAAACATAACCTAAGGCTAGGCTTTGACGATTCGTTGTTTAAAGCTAAGTCTAGTTAAAACGCAATACGAACATATTCGTTGTTAGTAAAATAACACCGTATTGAGGGATTCCGCACCTTAATACTACAGATAACGAAGTTATCGATCCTAAAACTAGGGTACTTACATCTGGTATCAGAGCTTTCGGGCTAGATACGAGTGTGTTCGTGAGTTTTAGTTTATTGCGTTTTTGATTCGGGTCGTTTTTACGTGCATTATTGCAATACTAACGATCAAAATCATTCTCTGGAAGTTTTAGGGTTAGTTTACAGTCGAATTTCTCAGTTTCGTTCATAAAAATACCTTAAAATTCGTTTTTCAGGTTTAACAGCCGTTTCGCGAGTCGAGATTAGGGTTCCAGCGTCGCCTGCGAACCGAGTTGAACTAGCGAGTCGAACTGAGGCTTGCAAGTCGAACCGAGATCTCTCGCGAATCGACATCACTTGCGAATCGACATCTTTTAGCAATCCGAACTGAGGCTTGCGAATCGACAAATTCTGCGAGTCGAGCTGAGATTGCGAGTTGAGCTGAGTCTTGCGAGTTGAGATTTCTGAATTCGCTGAAACAGTTTAATTTTACGTTTTTAAGATGTCTGACTTAAGTAGAATGATCGAAATGGACCACGAGGTGGGAAAGTCAAACGTTCCACCTAAGTTGTTAAGAATCGAGGATTACTACAATTGGAAGGACAGATTTGAATCTTACTGTAGATTCCATGATCTGTCTATCTGGATGTGTATCAAGAGTGGATACACCCCACCTACTCAAACTGTTCAAAATGCTACTGTAGTTCTTACCTATGCAAACATGAGTGATCAAGAGAAGGAAGCGTACAGAAATGAGAATAAATCACATTCTTGCATAAAGATGTGTCTTCCTAAATCCCTTGCTCATCAACTCAAGTCTTTTCATACTGCTAAAGCGCTCTGGGAAGCTTTAGAGAAAAGAGGTGAGGGAAGTCCACAGGTGAGAGCTGGCAAGAAGAGTCTTCTTAAAAAGCAGTTTACTATGTTTAAAGCTTTAAAAGGAGAAGATCTTGATGCCTATGTTACACGATTCTACCATCTGCTAAGTGAATTAGAATACCATGAAATTTTTGAAGAAGAAGTATCTAAAACCGACAAGTTCCTTGAGGGTTTGCCTTCTAAATGGGAAATGTATGGTGTTATGATTAAGGATAACGAAACTAGGTATTCTACTATGACCTTAGAGCAAGTCATTGACAAGCTGAAAGGTTATGATTTCTCCAAGAAGTCAAGAGATAGTGATTCTGATCAGGTTCAGAACCCTGGGCTGTATCATGGAAAGTCAAGTCTTTCGACTGCGTCATCGAGTTCGACCACTGCACTGTTAGTTGGTGATACTAATGAAAATGGAGAGATGATCACTGAAGATCTGTGCTTTATTTCCTCCTCTGGTGATGAGACAAAGGGAAAGAATTCTGAGAAGTCACCTCAAGAGCATCAGAAGATGCCGATGAGTGTGAAATCTGCTGAACAGCAACTGTCTGTTCTTGCTTCCTTTGTGGCATCATATGAGAACTACATAGAAGGAAAGATCAATGATCCTATTCTATTTGATGAGGATTATGAGCAGATAGATTCTGATTATCTTGAGGAACTGGAACTTCAAGATCAACTAGCGTTGATATCTAGAAAGGTGAAGAATTTCCTCAAGAAAACTGGTAGAAAGGTGTTGGGCAATAGATCAGGGTTTGATAAAACCAAGGTCAGATGCTTTAACTGTCAGGGTATTGGTCATTTTGCTAGAGAATGCCAAAGACCTAAAGTAGAAGCACAAGGAAAACAAGGTTCGGGAAGTACTCTTGCTTCCAAAGCCTTAGTGGTGAAGCAGTTGGATGGCTCGTATGATTGGCAAGCTCATTCTGAAGAAGCTTTGATGGCCGAGATCGAAGAAACAACTGCTGGATCAGTGTCCTACATGCCCACTGACATGGAACAGAGAGTAGAGGTGGCTGAGTCTGAAAAAAGGGCAAGTGATGATGATGTGCTATATATGGATTCAACTCCAGATATGAGTCCTGAAGAATTAGTGGCACGTATGGCTGAATTACAAACTGACAAGAAGAAGGTATGTTTAGATATTCTTAATCTTGCTGATGTTTGTTACTTAGTTACTGATTTACAGTCTCAGAATAGTGTCTTAACTGTGTCAAATAGTAATCTGTCATCACAATTAAATATGGATAAGGAATCTTATAAGACTGTTAGATCTGAACTTGATCAAGCTATTATGGATGTTCGTAGATTAAGTGATGATAAACAGGTCTTAAAAGATAAAATTAAGTCTGATGCGTTGGATAGAACAAAACTTAGAGATACCATAAGTGAAAAATCTGTTGTCATAGATGGTCTCTATATGAATATCAAAGACTTAAATGAGACGATTGCTAGTAAGGATCAGGAAATAGTGAACCTTAATTTAAGGTTAATTGAGCAAAACCGTAAACTTGAGAATTATAGGACATCTCAAATGGATAAAATGTTAGATGCTCAACGTAGTGTAAAGGACAAGACTGGGTTAGGTTACAATGATGTATCCCCGCCTTTTAATGCCAATTACACTCCTATTCCTGAGGACTCTGAGATGACTGAAGTTAATCCTGAGATTTTAGTAGCTGATAAACCTGAACAGTCAGAGGCACAGAAAGATGTTATTAAGAACGTATCATTAGATAATAGCAAGGCTTCTCAGTTCACCAAAATACATTTTGTATCGGGTGGAGTGATTAACGATGCTAAGATTAATGATAAAGTTGATAAGGAACAGCTTAAACCTTTAGTGCCTAAGACTCCGGATGAGAAAGCAAAAGTGAGCAAATCACGCAAGCAGATGTCATGTTTCAAATGTCATCAAAAAGGACACGTGGCTTCGTGTTGTCCTAACAAAAAGCCTGAAGCACCATATAAGCTTGTGATTGAGGAAAAGACACAGACCGACTCTGATATGACTGTAGACGGGTTAGATACCAAACCTAAGTTAGGTAATAAACCTGTGAACATTCTTAAAAGAGATGGTAAGCATAGTGTCTCCCCACCTAAACCTAAACGGTCATATACTCAAAGTGATAATTATGTCCATAAGTCTAGGGATGTGACACCGTCGAGGTTTAGAACTCCAAGTAGAGGCCATAGTCATTATGAAAGTGGCACTACTTCGCGATCACATGAGTTTAATTATAATTATCATAATAGAGCTCATACTTTTGTGCCTAAGAGGTTCTCCTCAAATTCACCTCTTAAGGCTGATCGTCCACAAACTCAAGCTACTTCGAAAGTAACCAAAGCTCCTGATGGGAAGAATGGTTATTTTAAAGAGCTTAAGTTTGTTGATGATAAGGGACAAACCAAGACCGTAATGGCTTGGGTCCCTCTTGATAACTGATCGTGTTTTGTGTTATGTGCAGGAGCATGCTGTGAACAAGGACAGTTGGTGGTATGTAGACAGTGGATGCTCGAGGCACATGACCGGTGAAAGAAGTCTACTGAAGGACTTCAAGGATAGTCTCAAGCAAAAAGTAAATTTTGCAGGAGATAAAGGAGGAGTAATTTCGGGAAAAGGAAAAGTTTCAAATGGAACTTTGACTCTTGAGGATGTGAACTATGTTGAAGAACTTACACACAACCTAGTGAGTGTTTCCCAAGTCTGTGATAAAGGTCATCCAGTTTATTTCAATGAAAAGGAGGCCTTAGTCCTGAAGCCAGGTTTTAAAATTCCTGATGAATGGATATTGATGAGGGCGCCGAGGAAGAAGGACATCTATGCTATCAACATGGGTGTTCCTAACTCTTCAATGGTGTCTACATGTTTATTGTCCAAGGCTTCGGAAACAGATGCTCTGTTATGGCATAGGAGAATGGCACATCTAAACTGGAGAAAGATGAATTATATAACCAAAAATGGTTTGGTTCTAGGTGTACCACAAAAACGTTTCGAGTCTGAGGATAAGTGTGTTCCTTGCATGAAAGGAAAGCAGCACAAGAAACCACACAGACCTAAGACTGAAAACTCTATCTCCTCGCCATTTGAATTGCTACATATGGATCTCTTCGGCCCTATAAGCAAGAGAAGTCTAGGTGGCAAATGGTACTGTTTGGTTGTCACAGATGACTATTCTAGATTCTCATGGGTATTCTTTTTGGGATCAAAGGATGAGACTCCTGGAATTCTAATTGAGTTCTTTGATCTAGTAGAGAATGTCTATAAAAAGAGAGTTAAGCGTATTCGTAGTGACAATGGAACAGAGTTTAAGAATTCAACGTTGAATATCTATTGCTTAAGCAAAGGGATATTACATCAATTCAGTGCACCTTATGAACCTCAACAGAATGGTGTTGCTGAAAGGAAGAATAGAACGTTGATTGAAGCTGCTAGAACAATGCTTGCTGATTCAAAGCTTCCGGTCATCTTTTGGGCAGAAGCAGTGAATACAGCATGTTATGTTCTTAATAGAGTTCTTACGGTTAAGAGACATAACAAGACTTGTTATGAGCTTTTGAACAATAAGAAACCTAACTTAAAAGGGTTTGAACCCTTTAGAGTTTCATGCACCATATTAAAGACTGGACATCAAGCAAAATTTGGTGAGAAGGCTGACGAAGGATTTTTCCTAGGTTATATGCCCAATTCGCCAAATAAGAGAGTCTTTAATAAAGTCACAGGACGTTTGGAGGTAGTTTATAATATTGAGGTTACAAGCTATTCACCGGATGTTCATAAGGGCTTAGATTGGCAATTTGATTATTCTGATCTTTTTGCATCATTTAAAGTTCCTATTAGTGACTATGTCAGTGATTCAGAGATAGCTGAACATTTAGTGTTTGAAGATGAGAATATTGGTCCCGCTTCAACATCGAGTGTTAAGCAGTCTGGAATCAAGACTACTGTTGACTCAGATAAAGCTTCCACAAGTGAGTCACAAAAACCTTCAGAGGATAAGTCTCTAGAAACAGAAGATCTTGATAATCTTCATACAAAGTTTGATGACATACTTACTCCTTTGAAACATCTAAGAATATCTTCAGCACGTACGGAAGATGTACCTGAATTGGAAGAAATTGGTACTAATTTGGAAGATGAGATACCAGTTGAACCAGTTACTACAACTAGAACGAGTAAGAATCATCCAGTTGAAAACATCATCGGTGATATTAATACTCCGGTTCAAACTAGGCATCAATCCAGAACTAATACGTCTGAGAATTCTGAATACCAAAGCTTGTATACTGCAATGAAAGAGACAGGGATTCCTAATCAATGTCTATATTCATGCTTTATCTCACAAGTCGAGCCTAAAAATGTTCAAATGGCTTTAAAAGAAAACTCGTGGGTAGAAGCAATGCAAGAAGAACTATCTCAGTTCTCTAAATTACAAGTATGGGAGTTGGTTGACCTACCAAAGGGAGAATATCCAATTGGAACTAGATGGGTATTTAAGTGTAAGAGAGATGATAAAGGTATCGTTACTCGCAATAAAGCTCGTCTAGTGGTTCAAGGTTTTAATCAACAAGAAGGTATTGATTACAATGAAGTGTTTGCACCAGTTGCTAGGCTAGAAGCAATTAGAGTATTCTTAGCATTCGCATCATATTATGGTATAAAAGTGTATCAGTTGGATGTTAAGAGTGCCTTTTTGTATGGCAAAGTGGAAGAATTGGTGTATGTTTCACAACCGCCAGGGTTTGCTAATCCTGAGTATCCAGATAGAGTATATCGTTTGAATAAGGCTCTATATGGATTACATCAAGCACCTAGGGCATGGTATGGAACACTATCAACGTATCTACTTGAGAATGGATTTACAAGAGGATCAATTGATAGTACACTATTTGTGAAGTGGAAAAAGAAAGACTTTCTTCTTGTACAAGTGTATGTTGATGACATTATCTTTGGATCGTCTGATGAAAAGATGTGTCAAGAATTTGAGAAAGTCATGAGAAAAAGGTTTGAAATGTCTGCAATGGGAGAGTTGAATTTCTTCTTAGGATTACAAGTTGATCAAAAGAAGGATGGATTCTTTATTCATCAATCTAAATATACATATGAGCTATTAGAACGTTTCAAGATGGATGAAAGTAAGGTCTACAATACTCCAATTCCAGTCAATCATGGATTAGGTCCAGATACATCGAGTGATAGCGATGTGGATCCAACTCTTTATAGAGCCATGATCGGATCACTAATGTATCTTACAGCCTCTAGGCCTGACATCATGTTTGCTGTTTGTTTATGCGCAAGATATCAGGCTAATCCGAAAGAGTCACACATGCAAGCTGTTAAACGAATCTTTCGTTACCTCAAAGGGAAACCTAAGCTGGGTCTTTGGTATCCGATTGATGGAGACTTAGATCTCGTAGCTTATACTGATTCGGATTATGGAGGATGCAATCAGAATAGGAAATCTACGACTGGAGGATGTCAATTCTTAGGAGGTAGATTAGTATCCTGGCAGTGCAAGAAGCAAACCTCGGTAGCCATTTCTACATGTGAAGCTGAGTATGTTGCAGCTGGCAGCTGTTGCTCGCAAGTTCTTTGGATTCAACAGCAACTGCGGGATTACGGGTTAAATATAACCAATACTCCTATAATGATTGATAACGAATCTACTATGTCGATCACCAATAATCCAGTAAAGCACAGTAAAACTAAGCATATTGATATTCGACATCATTTTATTAGAGATTGTGCTGAAAAGAAATTGATAAAGTTAGTTAAGGTTCCATCATTGGATAACTTAGCAGACTTATACACAAAGGCGTTCGACAGAGCAAGATTTGAGACGTTGGTTCAACTAAACGGAATGAGAAATCCAGAGTGATTAGTCTTCCAAGGGTATTCTTGTAATAGTTAGTATTTATGTGTTTATTATTAAAAAAAAAAAAAAAAAAAAAAAAAAAAATATATATATAAAAAAAAAAAAAAAAAAAAAAAAAAAAAAAAAAGAGGGCGTATGGCATTCATTTGCTTGTTACCTAAGGGGAATCGCCTTCATTTAAGTTTTTATTTGCAAAAACTACGGGAAATGATAGTACATTAGGAGAATAAGCTTCACAATAATAAAGCTTAAGTCCTAAGTATGATATGGTAGTAGGTTCAAATAAAGTTGCTTTAGAACTACAGCGGTTCTATCAGGTATGTGTTTATATTTATTTGATTATACACCTATATCCACAAGTTATAATTTGTCTATTTTTAGTAAAATTTTAGATGGCTTCATCATATGATGTACTGGTAGGCAAATTATATGAAATTTTCTAAGTCTTAAGAATTTAATTAACTACTTGTTTATTATTTTGTGTAACTATTCTATGATGTATGACATTAAGTCTTAAATGTTGAATGATGGTATTACCATACACTGTTATCATGCATTTTAATTAAAGTGACAAATAGTAGCAATATGGGTATTAATTTAATTACTGGTAACTATGTTGTACTATGTACAGAACTGAAACCTTTAATTAAATTAATATTCTCAAATATATTTTGAATTATGCTAGAAGGAATCTTCTGTTGTACTACGTACAGACTTAGATAACATAGCATATTCAAAGTATGTTTGATATTTGTCTAACCGTAAAAATTCAAGTGTATGTTATATGTTTCGAAAAGATACATCATTTAGTAACCGCTACCTTGAAAATTTAATGATGCAGTGTTATGTGTTTTACTTGAATTCTTCAGTATGTCATATACTAGGAAGCACTTGATAATTCTCATACTAACAATAAAGAGTTTGCTTAGAAAATTGAGTATAATTTGTTTATGTGGATCATATACTGGTAATCGTCTTGAACTATCTATAATTAAAATATTTACTTTATGTGCGTAATGCATTTATTAATTATGCTATGTGGATAAAGGTACCTAAGATATAGTTTTATAAATATAAATGTATAAATGATATATTTAGTTGTAATTTTATAGTAATTTATTTGAATTTCATGAGGTATGTATACTACCAATCTGCTTAAACTTTTTAAATATATCATGAATTGCTTATTCTTACTAATATGATCCCTAAGCAGATAAATTCTTATTCATTTTATGTATGTATTTTATTTTGTTTCAAGTGTTTAATAAAATGGTACTTGATACCTATGATTATGTAATTTTGTTTTAGTTTTTAATTTTTGTGTTAATTATGCTTACCCTTCGGAATTAAATCATACTGAATGTCTTTGAGTTGAACAACGTGACAAATACAAGTGAAAATTAATTATAATTTAGACTTGTGAAAATATCGGGTTTTTATTTATACTTAGAATTAAAATTCGCGTTTTTAATTATTTCTGCGAGTTGACTTCGACTTGCGAGTCCGCTTCAAATCTCGCGAATCGAATGTAAAGTATAAAGGTGGTCAAACGAGTCAGACCAACCCACCGAACCCACATACTTCGCGAGTTCAGTAAAGCTTGCGAATCCGTCAACAAGGCGAAACGAGGCGATTTATTGTTTTCGTTTGATTTCGATTCTTAGATTACGGGAACGAGTTATTCAATCCGAGGACTTTATACATCTTCATATTGCGAACATTTTGAGGTATAAACCAACGGATTTCACCGTGTAAATAACAAGAAATCGAAGTTTTTATAAAACTTAGGGTTTCGGGTTAAAAACTAAACGATTTGCGTCGATTACGATGTTATTGGACATAAATCCTTGTGGTTTATGTTAAATGGATGTTAATAAACGTAAATCAATTGATAGATCATGTTAAATTCAACAGATTAATCGATTTTAATTAAAAATTATCGACGGCTGTTCATCGAACGAGTTGAGATTTTACCTCGACTCCCTGATTGAATGAAACGAGTTGACATTGTGAATCAACTCGCAGCGAGTTGACTAGCGAATCCATGAGATTAGCGAGTTCACTTCAATAGCTGCTTTATAAGTTTAGCGAGTTCATAAGCAAAACGAGTTGACCTCACCTCGTTAGGCCAGTTTATGCGAGTCCAGTACTTAGAAAAATTTTATTTTTTAAAGTAGTGATATAAATGTTAAGACTTTTTAAGTAATAACTTTTATGAAATGGATTTGTGTTAATTCTTATATGATTATATCGAAAGTCTACTAATTTAAGAAGAAAATTAGTGGCGTGTCCTAATTTCACATTAGCGGTATAATTTTTAACGTTAACGACTTGAGATTTTTATTAAAATAACAAGTACCTAACGTGATTTAAATTAGACTTAAGACTTTTTAGTTATAAGTAAAATTTTTATATACGACTTGAGATTATTTTTGTATCAAGTTATATATAATTACAATTTTAAACTAAGATGTTTGATGAATCTCGATTCATAATACATAATAGTTTAAATATTTTTTATCGTGCATTAAATTATATCTGTTGTTTGTATTCATTACAGATATGGCTAGAGCATTTGATAAGGGTCACAACATCCTGGTTGATCTGAACCTTGAGGCCAAACGGGCTGACAGGGTTGCTGATATATTACGTTTTCTAGCACGATCAAGGATTAGATATGCTATTACGGCCAATCCTCCTATCTCACAGACTATACTGAACGATTTCTGGACGGATATTGTTTATGACGAATCTGTCACTCCGCCAGAGATTCGAGCTACAGTTGGTGGACAACCTGTTACCTTTTCAGCTGGTAATCTTCGTGAGATTTTGCAGCTAGGTACGGTAGAACAGGAGAACGGGGATATTGAGTATCCTATGGACTTTATTGAGGGTGCTATTGGACGTATGGGATATACAGGAGACAGGCGTGGACGTCAGTTCCAGAAGCCTCTGGTCATTGGTCAGTGGAGGTTTCTTTGGCACGTGATGAATATAGTCTTCGCAGCAAAGAAAGGTGGCTTTGATGAGTTGAGCCCTGCGATTCTATCGGCTGTACTGTCACTGGTTTACAATAAACCATACAGTTTTTGTGATTACATTTTTGGAGAGATAGCTAGACAGATATCGGGTTCTGTTAGATCTAGATTTATGATCTACCCGAGGTTTTGTATGCTTATCATACGTGCGCGTCTACCGAACTTGGTTATTCCTGAGCCGTTTTTATCGGTGAATACCATTGATCAACGTGGTTATAATGCCATGTTTATGCAGACGATTAGGAAGGAAGGAGTGGTGAAACCGGAAATTAGACCACTTTTTGGATATATTGTTGATCCGAACTACGTTGCACCGCCAAATCATGGGTGGTTGGACGTAGCTCCTGCTGCTGTTGTTGCTCCTGCTGTTGCTGATGTTGTACCTGCACCTGTAGCTGAGGAAGCTCAACCTGAAGATCCACAAGGGCTCCTTGAGGATGTTCTTATTCAGGCTGGTCAGGTGGATCAGCAGGTGAATCAAGAGGTTGCTGCACAGGTTGTGCAAGAAGTTTTGGAGCAGAATGATGATGAGACAAATCCTTTGCTTCAAGACATTGAGAGTTACTTGGCACCACCTGAGGTAATCTGTTACTTATGTAATAATATAGATGCTTAGTTGATAGATTGTTTTTATTGATCATAGATGCATAATATTATTATATAATGATTCTGATATTAGATATTTAGTAAATTGGATATTATTTCTGATTTTAAAAATATAAATATCATTATACGAACAGGAAGCTGAAGCTGAGGCTGCACATCCAGAAGTTATATTACTTGAGGATGAGCAGATACAGCTTGATAGATCAGTTGTTGTACCAACTGAGGTATTATATCTGATTAATCTTAAATATATAGAACTTGTATGATAGAGCTTACGCTAATCATAAATGTTTAATATATTTAAAATTTAGGATCCTGTTAGATCATCTAGAGGTCGTGATGGTGAGACGGCTTCAGATGAAGATTCTGATAATACACCTTCTCCTCCTCCATCTGCTTCTGAAAAGAAGAGGAAGGGTAAGAGTATTCTGGAGGAAGGTACTGAGGAAGTTGAGATTCCTTTGATGAAGCGTCCGAGAACGCTTACTATTCGAGAAGGTTAGTATTAATTAAAGTTAAATAATCTTAACTTGTTGTTTATCAGGAGTTGAACTGAGACAGTTAATTCTGTATACAGTTTCTCAGGATACACCACAGGTAGAGATGGTTGCACCGGTGGTTACGGAATCGATGTCTTTACCGCTTCAAGTATGAGATATAAATTCTATAACTATGAGTGTTATGCAATTAATTAGAGTTTGAGACAGAGTAATCTGTAACAATAACTGATTTTAATTGTGTTTAACTTTACAGCATGAGGTTGCTGATTTAGTTCGTGGAGCTAATTTTCCGACGAACAAAACAGCTAGATTTGCGACAAGTTTGCTTACGCAAGCTTTGTCTCAACCTCATACACCGCTTACCAGAGACTGGCATATTGAGTCTCTTACACCGCCTGGACCCAGACCGATACCTGTTACTCCAACGACTGATGCTGAAAGGATTACATCCTTAGAGTCGAGGGTAAAGGATTTGGAGAAGCTTACTTCTCAGATTCCAGAGCTGGTGTCGAGCAATCTTCTTCTTTCACAACAGATACTCAAGCAGAGTGAATTGTACAATCTGTTGATGAAGACTCATGAGACGTTACTTGCGGACTTCACTGTACAGAGACTGAAGTTATCTTCTTTAGAGAGTCTGGTCTTGAGATCGCATTCAGGACAGCCTGCTCAGGGGGAGATATTGGTATATCTGGAGTCTTGCAGAGAGAATGAGTTGAAGAGAAAGAGAGATCAAGACAAGGACGATGATCCCAATGCACCGAGTGGTGAGCAGACTGGTCCTTCAAAGACTAGTGAGCAAGCTACTATTCAGGGGGAGTCTGGTGCTGGTGCTAGTGGTTCTGGAGTGGGTACAAGTGCAGATAAGACTGTATCGGGTGATACTGAAGCTGGTAAGATAGCTTAGTATTATCTTAGTACTGTAATATTTGTAATAGTTTGTAGTGAACAAGTGTAAACTTAATTATTGTGTAAATATATTTGGCTTAGGGTTATTATTATTTTAAGTAAAATATGTTTGGTAATTTAAGTTTATAAAATTATGTTAAGATAAAATAGTGATCGAAAGACTTCTGACTTATTGAGTAGTCGAGCGGCGTGTTCCGATTAATTTCGGCGGTCATAATTTTATAATAACATATGCATTTTAGATTTGATTATAGACTTAAGACCGTAAGGTTTATAAGTAATTAACAAGTTAAAAATGTATTCGTATTAACTAGACAAATGATATATAATTTAAAGGTTAAATTGATAATGAATGAGATCAATTAACACTTGGAAATTATATAAGGTAATTAATAGTAAATTTAAATGTTTGGTGATTATTCACAATGCATTAGAATTTAAAATTAATTAATATTTGTTAAGTAGACTTAAGAGATTTTAGATTGATTCAGGGTAATCAATAAAAGATTTTATAAGTTATATTTATATTGCGTTTATATGTTAGGTTAAAATATACAAAAGAATTAATAAAGAAATTCTTAGATTGGTTCAGGGAAATCAATAAAGAATTTGAATTATTAATATATTTGTATTTATGTTTTTCTCTAGGAATGGAAATGCTTAATCTATCAGATTCGGAAGATGATATTCTGGATGAGATAGATGAAGAGATTGATTATGATATTGAAGAAGGAGAGTTCAAACTTCCTGAAGATTGGACTGCAGTATTTGAATCAGTGATAGATGAAGGTGTTGATCTGGATGCAAATGTAGATGAACATGTTGTGAATCCATCAACGACTGAATTTGTTTTTGTAAATGAACAAGGAGAATCAGTTATTGATTTAGAAGCTTTTGAGAATGCTTCTGAAGATTCAGATACTGAAGTTGAAGAAATAGAGGACAAATACAAACATATGGTTGGTAATCCTATGTTTATCCAAGAAATGCTGAAAAAGAAAAAGGAAAATAAGCAACGCATTTTGAAAGAAGTTGATATTACTGGAAAGCGTGTACTTAAAACTGGCATTATTGGATGGTATTATGACTCTGACCTGAAGCTCTTCGCGATCAAAAGGTTTGACGGGGTTCAATATTTTGAGAAGAAGCTTACCGTGTTTAGTTCATTGCCTCGATATGAGATTCGAGACTTGGCTAGATTAGATATGAAAAATCCAAGTGATGATGATTATGCTAAGTATGTTGAGCGTATCATTAGGACTGAAGGATTATCTATGAAGTTTTCGAAGATTAAGCCAAGGAAAGGAAAAATGATAAAGCTAAACGAACTTAGTCAGAGAACTGGAAGAAGAAAAAGGAAGAAGGTTTATCCAGCGGTCAAATGCATTAAGCAAATACCAATGAAGACTATGCCTCAGAATATTTTGGGAAAATTGAAATATTGGGGGGTAGATGCTGGAACAGGAGAAGCCTTTATGATTGAAGCTGATGATGATTATCCTAATGGCGAAAAAGAAATTCTTCGTGTATATGATCACAGACATTTGATGAATTTATCAAAGGAAGATTTGATTATGTTATACAAGAACAAGATCATATCTACTGTTGGTTGGGGTGATTTAGCACGAGATTATCATAGGATGGTTAAAACATGCATCAAGCTTAAAATTTTTGCAGGAAGTAAGATTTACAAATGAAGACCAAAGACAGCGTGAAGATAAAGAAGCTAGAGCTATTGTCAAGGGGGAGTCTGTTGAGACATAGATTGTGACAACAGATCTAGCTTGATATAGGACTAGTGTAATTATTATTACGTTTGTATATTGGTTTAGATTTGTAAATAAATATTTGTTTTGTTAGTAATATTCGTTAAACATATTATTGTGTTAAGTTAGACGAATTATTAAATACGAAATAAATACATTCTGTGCGAGTCGAGTTCTCAGGTCGCGAGATTAACGAGCCGAGATGAGAACTGAATTCGTGGAAGTCAGTAGCGAATCGAGCTTGGTAATGGGCTTGGGCTGCAAGGCGAGTTGGGCTTAACTTGCTGGCCCATGCGAGCCGAGCCGAGACAGAATATTTAAACGATTTTTCTTTGTAAAATCGTTAACACTGAAAATAACTTTTGCATTCTGATTTCAATTGCTGCGAATTCAACAAACCAGAGAAAAACATAACCTAAGGCTAGGCTTTGACGATTCGTTGTTTAAAGCTAAGTCTAGTTAAAACGCAATACGAACATATTCGTTGTTAGTAAAATAACACCGTATTGAGGGATTCCGCACCTTAATACTACAGATAACGAAGTTATCGATCCTAAAACTAGGGGACTTACATATTTGCAACTTATTTTCATTAAGAGTCATATTTCAATTCGCAATACAAATTAGGGGCGAATTTACCACTCAAAAAGTGTGAATATCGTAGTTGCAATTTATTTTCTTTAAGAGTCATATTTCACATCCAAATATAAATTACAAGCAAATTTGCCACTCAAAAAGTGTGAATATCATATTTGCAATTTATTCTCTTTAAGAGTCATATTTCACATCCAAATACAAATTAGGGGCGGATTTACCACTCAAAAAGTGTGAATATCGTATTTGCAATTTATTTTTCTTTAAGAGTCATATTTCTCCTCCAAATACAAATTAGGGGCAAATTTGCCACTCAAAAATTGTGAATATCGTATTTTCAATTTATTTTTCTTAAGAGTCATATTTCACATCCAAATACAAATTAGGGGCGAATTTGCCACTCAAAAAGTGTGAATATCGTATTTGCAACTTATTTTCATTAAGAGTCATATTTCACTTCGCAATACAAATTAACCACTCAAAAAGTGTGAATATCGTATTTGCAATTTATTTTCCTTAATAGTCATATTTCACATCCAAATACAAATTAGGGGCAAATTTACCTCTCAAAAAGTGTGAATATCGTATTTGCAATTTATTTTCCTTAAGAGTCATATTTCACTTCCAAATACAAATTAGGGGCGAATTTGCCACTTAAAAAGTGTGAATATTGTATTTGCAACTTATTTTCATTAAGAGTCATATTTCACTTCGCAATACATATTAAAGGGCAAATTTACCACTCAAAAAGTGTGAATATCGTATTTGCAATTTATTTTCTTTAAGAGTCATATTTCACCTCCAAATTCAAATTAGGGGCAAATTTGCAACTCAAAAAGTGTGAATATCGTATTTGCAATTTATTTTCATTAACAGTCATATTTCACTTCCAAATACAAATTAGGGGCGAATTTGCCACTCAAAAAGTGTGAATATCGTATTTGCAACTTATTTTCATTAAGAGTCATATTTCAATTCGCAATACAAATTAGGGGCGAATTTACCACTCAAAAAGTGTGAATATCGTAGTTGCAATTTATTTTCTTTAAGAGTCATATTTCACCTCCAAATACAAATTAGGGGCAAATTTGCCACTCAAAAAGTGTGAATATCGTATTTGCAATTTATTTTCCTTAACAGTCATATTTCACTTCCAAATACAAATTTGGTGCGAATTTGCCACTCAAAAAGTGTGAATATCGTATTTGCAACTTATTTTCATTAAGAGTCATATTTCATTTCGCAATACAAATTTGGGGCGAATTTGCCACTCAAAAAGTGTGAATATCGTATTTGCAATTTATTTTCTTTAAGAGTCATATTTCACCTCCAAATACAAATTAGGGGCAAATTTGCCACTCAAAAAGTGTGAATATCGTATTTGCAATTTATTTTCCTTAAGAGTCATATTTCACTTCCAAATACAAATTAGGGGCGAATTTGCCTCTCAAAAAGTGTGAATATCGTATTTGCAACTTATTTTCATTAAGAGTCATATTTCACCTGGCAATACAAATTTGGGGCGAATTTGCCATTCAAAAAGTGTGAATATCGTATTTGCAATTTATTTTCTTTAAGAGTCATATTTCACCTCTAAATAGAAATTAGGGGCAAATTTGCCACTCAAAAAGTGTGAATATCGTATTTGTAATTTATTTTCCTTAAGAGTCACATTTCACTTCCAAATACAAATTAGGGGCGAATTTGCCACTCAAAAAGTGTGAATATCGTATTGGCAACTTATTTTCATTAAGAGTCATATTTCACTTCGCAAAACAAATTAGGGGCAAATTACCACTCAAAAAGTGTGAATATCGTATTTGCAATTTATTTTCTTTAAGAGTCATATTTCACCTCCAAATACAAATTAGAGGCAAATTTACCACTCAAAAAGTGTAAATATCGTATTTGCAATTTTTTTTCTTTAAAAGTCATATTTCACTTCGCAATACAAATTAGAGGCAAATTTGCCACTCAAAAAGTGTGAATATCGTATTTGCAATTTATTTTCCTTAAGAGTCATATTTCACTTCCAAATACAAATTAGGGGCGAATTTGCCACTTAAAAAGTGTGAATATCGTATTTGCAACTTATTTTCATTAAGAGTCATATTTCACCTCGCAATACAAATTTGGGGCGAATTTGCCACTCAAAAAGTGTGAATATCGTATTTGCAATTTATTTTCTTTAAGAGTTATATTTCACCTCTAAATACAAATTAGAGGCAAATTTGCCACTCAAAAAGTGTGAATATCGTATTTGCAATTTATTTTCCTTAATAGTCATATTTCACTTCCAAATACAAACTAGGGGCGAATTTGCCACTCAAAAAGTGTGAATATCGTATTGGCAACTTATTTTCATTAAGAGTCATATTTCACTTCGCAATATAAATTAGGGGCAAATTTACCACTCAAAAAGTGTGAATATCGTATTTGCAATTTATTTTCGTTAAGAGTCATATTTCACCTCCAAATACAAATTAGAGGCAAATTTGCCACTCAAAAAGTGTAAATATCATATTTGCAATTTATTTTCTTTAAGAGTCATATTTCCATTCGCAATACAAATTATGGGCAAATTTGCCACTCAAAAAGTGTGAATATCGTAATTGCAATTTATTTTCCTTAATAGTCATATTTCACATCCAAATACAAATTAGGGCAGATTTGCCACTCAAAAAGTGTGAATATCGTATTTGCAATTTACTTTCATTAAGAGTCATATTTCACCTCCAAATACAAATTAGGGGCAAATTTGCCACTCAAAAAGTGTGAATATCGTATTTGCAATTTATTTTCCTTAAGAGTCATATTTCACTTCCAAATACAAATTAGGGGCGAATTTACCACTCAAAAATTGTGAATATCGTATTTGCAACTTATTTTCATTAAGAGTCATATTTCACTTCGCAATACAAATTAGGGGCGAATTTACCACTCAAAAATTGTGAATATCGTATTTGCAACTTATTTTCCTTAAGAGTCACATTTCACTTCCAAATACAAATTAGGGGTGAATTTGCCACTCAAAAAGTGTGAATATTGTATTTTCAACTTATTTTAATTAAGAGTCATATTTCACTTCGCAATACAAAATAGGGGCAAATTTACCATTCAAAAAGTGCGAATATCGTATTTGCAATTTATTTTCCTTAAGAGTCATATTTCACTTCGAAATACAAATTATGGGCAAATTTGGCACTCAAAAAGTGTGAAAATGGTATTTGTAATTTATTTTCCTTAAGAGTCATATTTCACATTCATAAAGTGTGAATATCGTATTTGCAACTTATTTTCCTTAAGAGTCATATTTCACATCCAAATATAAATTACAAGCAAATTTGCCACTCAAAAAGTGTGAATATCATATTTGCAATTTATTCTCTTTAAGAGTCATATTTCACATCCAAATACAAATTAGGGGCGGATTTACCACTCAAAAAGTGTGAATATCGTATTTGCAATTTATTTTTCTTTAAGAGTCATATTTCTCCTCCAAATACAAATTAGGGGCAAATTTGCCACTCAAAAATTGTGAATATCGTATTTTCAATTTATTTTTCTTAAGAGTCATATTTCACATCCAAATACAAATTATGGGCGAATTTGCTACTCAAAAAGTGTGAATATCGTATTTGCAACTTATTTTCATTAAGAGTCATATTTCACTTCGCAATACAAATTAACCACTCAAAAAGTGTGAATATCGTATTTGCAATTTATTTTCCTTAATAGTCATATTTCACATCCAAATACAAATTAGGGGCAAATTTACCTCTCAAAAAGTGTGAATATCGTATTTGCAATTTATTTTCCTTAAGAGTCATATTTCACTTCCAAATACAAATTAGGGGCGAATTTGCCACTCAAAAAGTGTGAATATCGTATTTGCAACTTATTTTCATTAAGAGTCATATTTCACTTCGCAATACATATTAAAGGGCAAATTTACCACTCAAAAAGTGTGAATATCGTATTTGCAATTTATTTTCTTTAAGAGTCATATTTCACCTCTAAATTCAAATTAGGGCAAAATTTGCAACTCAAAAAGTGTGAATATCGTATTTGCAATTTATTTTCATTAACAGTCATATTTCACTTCCAAATACAAATTAGGGGCGAATTAGCCACTCAAAAAGTGTGAATATCGTATTTGCAACTTATTTTCATTAAGAGTCATATTTCAATTCGCAATACAAATTAGGGGCGAATTTACTACTCAAAAAGTGTGAATATCGTAGTTGCAATTTATTTTCTTTAAGAGTCATATTTCACCTCCAAATACAAATTAGGGGCAAATTTGCCACTCAAAAAGTGTGAATATCGTATTTGCAATTTATTTTCCTTAACAGTCATATTTCACTTCCAAATACAAATTGGGTGCGAATTTGCCACTCAAAAAGTGTGAATATCGTATTTGCAACTTATTTTCATCAAGAGTCATATTTCATTTCGCAATACAAATTTGGGGCGAATTTGCCACTCAAAAAGTGTGAATATCGTATTTGCAATTTATTTTCTTTAAGAGTCATATTTCACCTCCAAATACAAATTAGGGGCAAATTTGCCACTCAAAAAGTGTGAATATCGTATTTGCAATTTATTTTCCTTAAGAGTCATATTTCACTTCCAAATACAAATTAGGGGCGAATTTGCCTCTCAAAAAGTGTGAATATCGTATTTGCAACTTATTTTCATTAAGAGTCATATTTCACCTCGCAATACAAATTTGGGGCGAATTTGCCACTCAAAAAGTGTGAATATCGTATTTGCAATTTATTTTCTTTAAGAGTCATATTTCACCTCTAAATAGAAATTAGGGGCAAATTTGCCACTCAAAAAGTGTGAATATCGTATTTGTAATTTATTTTCCTTAAGAGTCATATTTCACTTCCAAATACAAATTAGGGGCGAATTTGCCACTCAAAAAGTGTGAATATCGTATTGGCAACTTATTTTCATTAAGAGTCATATTTCACTTCGCAAAACAAATTAGGGGCAAATTTACCACTCAAAAAGTGTGAATATCGTATTTGCAATTTATTTTCTTTAAGAGTCATATTTCACCTCCAAATACAAATTAGAGGCAAATTTGCCACTCAAAAAGTGTAAATATCGTATTTGCAATTTTTTTTCTTTAAAAGTCATATTTCACTTCGCAATACAAATTATGGGCAAATTTGCCACTCAAAAAGTGTGAATATCGTATTTGCAACTTATTTTCATTAAGAGTCATATTTCACTTCGCAATACAAATTAACCACTCAAAAAGTGTGAATATCGTATTTGCAATTTATTTTCTTTAATAGTCATATTTCACCTCTAAATTCAAATTAGGGCAAAATTTGCAACTCAAAAAGTGTGAATATCGTATTTGCAATTTATTTTCATTAACAGTCATATTTCACTTCCAAATACAAATTAGGGGCGAATTAGCCACTCAAAAAGTGTGAATATCGTATTTGCAACTTATTTTCATTAAGAGTCATATTTCAATTCGCAATACAAATTAGGGGCGAATTTACCACTCAAAAAGTGTGAATATCGTAGTTGCAATTTATTTTCTTTAAGAGTCATATTTCACCTCCAAATACAAATTAGGGGCAAATTTGCCACTCAAAAAGTGTGAATATCGTATTTGCAATTTATTTTCCTTAACAGTCATATTTCACTTCCAAATACAAATTTGGTGCGAATTTGCCACTCAAAAAGTGTGAATATCGTATTTGCAACTTATTTTCATCAAGAGTCATATTTCATTTCGCAATACAAATTTGGGGCGAATTTGCCACTCAAAAAGTGTGAATATCGTATTTGCAATTTATTTTCTTTAAGAGTCATATTTCACCTCCAAATACAAATTAGGGGCAAATTTGCCATTCAAAAAGTGTGAATATCGTATTTGCAATTTATTTTCCTTAAGAGTCATATTTCACTTCCAAATACAAATTAGGGGCGAATTTGCCTATCAAAAAGTGTGAATATCGTATTTGCAACTTATTTTCATTAAGAGTCATATTTCACCTCGCAATACAAATTTGGGGCGAATTTGCCACTCAAAAAGTGTGAATATCGTATTTGCAATTTATTTTCTTTAAGAGTCATATTTCACCTCTAAATAGAAATTAGGGGCAAATTTGCCACTCAAAAAGTGTGAATATCGTATTTGTAATTTATTTTCCTTAAGAGTCATATTTCACTTCCTAATACAAATTAGGGGCGAATTTGCCACTCAAAAAGTGTGAATATCGTATTGGCAACTTATTTTCATTAAGAGTCATATTTCACTTCGCAAAACAAATTAGGGGCAAATTTACCACTCAAAAAGTGTGAATATCGTATTTGCAATTTATTTTCTTTAAGAGTCATATTTCACCTCCAAATACAAATTAGAGGCAAATTTGCCACTCAAAAAGTGTAAATATCGTATTTGCAATTTTTTTTCTTTAAAAGTCATATTTCACTTCGCAATACAAATTATGGGCAAATTTGCCACTCAAAAAGTGTGAATATCGTATTTGCAACTTATTTTCATTAAGAGTCATATTTCACTTCGCAATACAAATTAACCACTCAAAAAGTGTGAATATCGTATTTGCAATTTATTTTCTTTAATAGTCATATTTCACATCCAAATACAAATTAGGGGCAAATTTGCCACTCAAAAAGTGTGAATATCGTATTTGCAATTTATTTCCTTAAGAGTCATATTTCACTTCCAAATACATATTAGGGGCAAATTTACCATTCAAAAAGTGTGAATATCGTATTTGCAATTTATTTTCATTAAGAGTCATATTTCACTTCGCAATACAAATTAGGGGCGAATTTGCCACTCAAAAAGTGTGAATATCGTATTTGCAACTTATTTTCATTAGGGTGGTGATTTTACACCACTAAAAATTAGCGATACACCATTTTTATGCATCATTGTGCTGTACTGTACAACACTGTAAAGCAGCTTTAATGGTGTATGGCTAATTTTTGGTGGTGTACAAATCACCACCCTTTTCATTAAGAGTTATATTTCACTTCGCAATATAAATTAACCACTCAAAAAGTGTGAATATCGTATTTGCAATTTATTTTACTTAAGAGTCATATTTCACTTCCAAATACAAATTTGGTGCGAATTTGCCACTCAAAAAGTGTGAATATCGTATTTGCAACTTATTTTCATCAAGAGTCATATTTCATTTCGCAATACAAATTTGGGGCGAATTTGCCACTCAAAAAGTGTGAATATCGTATTTGCAATTTATTTTCTTTAAGAGTCATATTTCACCTCCAAATACAAATTAGGGGCAAATTTGCCACTCAAAAAGTGTGAATATCGTATTTGAAATTTATTTTCCTTAAGAGTCATATTTCACTTCCAAATACAAATTAGGGGCGAATTTGCCTCTCAAAAAGTGTGAATATCGTATTTGCAACTTATTTTCATTAAGAGTCATATTTCACCTCGCAATACAAATTTGGGGCGAATTTGCCACTCAAAAAATGTGAATATCGTATTTGCAATTTATTTTCTTTAAGAGTCATATTTCACCTCTAAATAGAAATTAGGGGCAAATTTGCCACTCAAAAAGTGTGAATATCGTATTTGTAATTTATTTTCCTTAAGAGTCATATTTCACTTTCAAATACAAATTAGGGGCGAATTTGCCACTCAAAAAGTGTGAATATCGTATTGGCAACTTATTTTCATTAAGAGTCATATTTCACTTCGCAAAACAAATTAGGGGCAAATTTACCACTCAAAAAGTGTGAATATCGTATTTGCAATTTATTTTCTTTAAGAGTCATATTTCACCTCCAAATACAAATTAGAGCCAAATTTGCCACTCAAAAAGTGTAAATATCGTATTTGCAATTTTTTTTCTTTAAAAGTCATATTTCACTTCGCAATACAAATTATGGGCAAATTTGCCACTCAAAAAGTGTGAATATCGTATTTGCAACTTATTTTCATTAAGAGTCATATTTCACTTCGCAATACAAATTAACCACTCAAAAAGTGTGAATATCGTATTTGCAATTTATTTTCTTTAATAGTCATATTTCACATCCAAATACAAATTAAGGGCAAATTTGCCACTCAAAAAGTGTGAATATCGTATTTGCAATTTATTTTCCTTAAGAGTCATATATCACTTCCAAATACATATTAGGGGCAAATTTACCACTCAAAAAGTGTGAATATCGTATTTGCAACTTATTTTCATTAAGAGTCATATTTCACTTCGCAATACAAATTAGGGGCGAATTTGCCACTCAAAAAGTGTGAATATCGTATTTGCAACTTATTTTCATTAGGGTGGTGATTTGTACACCACTAAAAATTAGCGATACACCATTTTTATGCATCATTGTGCTGTACTGTACAACACTGTAAAGCAGCTTTAATGGTGTATGGCTAATTTTTTGTGGTGTACAAATCACCACCCTTTTCATTAAGAGTTATATTTCACTTCGCAATATAAATTAACCACTCAAAAAGTGTGAATATCGTATTTGCTATTTATTTTCCTTAAGAGTCATATTTCACTTCCAAATACAAATTTGGTGCGAATTTGCCACTCAAAAAGTGTGAATATCGTATTTGCAACTTATTTTCATTAAGAGTCATATTTCATTTCGCAATACAAATTTGGGGCGAATTTGCCACTCAAAAAGTGTGAATATCGTATTTGCAATTTATTTTCTTTAAGAGTCATATTTCACCTCCAAATACAAATTAGGGGCAAATTTGCCACTCAAAAAGTGTGAATATCGTATTTGCAATTTATTTTCCTTAAGAGTCATATTTCACTTCCAAATACAAATTAGGGGCGAATTTGCCTCTCAAAATGTGTGAATATCGTATTTGCAACTTATTTTCATTAAGAGTCATATTTCACCTCGCAATACAAATTTGGGGCGAATTTGCCACTCAAAAAGTGTGAATATCGTATTTGCAATTTATTTTCTTTAAGAGTCATATTTCACCTCTAAATAGAAATTAGGGGCAAATTTGCCACTCAAAAAGTGTGAATATCGTATTTGTAATTTATTTTCCTTAAGAGTCATATTTCACTTCCAAATACAAATTAGGGGCGAATTTGCCACTCAAAAAGTGTGAATATCGTATTGGCAACTTATTTTCTTTAAGAGTCATATTTCACTTCGCAAAACAAATTAGGAGCAAATTTACCACTCAAAAAGTGTGAATATCGTATTTGCAACTTATTTTCTTTAAGAGTCATATTTCACCTCCAAATACAAATTAGAGGCAAATTTGCCACTCAAAAAGTGTAAATATCGTATTTGCAATTTTTTTTCTTTAAAAGTCATATTTCACTTCGCAATACAAATTATGGGCAAATTTGCCACTCAAAAAGTGTGAATATCGTATTTGCAACTAATTTTCATTAAGAGTCATATTTCACTTCGCAATACAAATTAACCACTCAAAAAGTGTGAATATCGTATTTGCAATTTATTTTCTTTAATAGTCATATTTCACATCCAAATACAAATTAGGGGCAAATTTGCCACTCAAAAAGTGTGAATATCGTATTTGCAATTTATTTTCCTTAAGAGTCATATTTCACTTCCAAATACATATTAGGGGCAAATTTACCACTCAAAAAGTGTGAATATCGTATTTGCAACTTATTTTCATTAAGAGTCATATTTCACTTCGCAATACAAATTAGGGGCGAATTTGCCACTCAAAAAGTGTGAATATCGTATTTGCAACTTATTTTCACTAGGGTGGTGATTTGTACACCACTAAAAATTAGCGATACACCATTTTTATGCATCATTGTGCTGTACTGTACAACACTGTAAAGCAGCTTTAATGGTGTATGGCTAATTTTTGGTGGTGTACAAATCACCACCCTTTTCATTAAGAGTTATATTTCACTTCGCAATATAAATTAACCACTCAAAAAGTGTGAATATCGTATTTGCAATTTATTTTCCTTAAGAGTCATATTTCACATCCAAATACAAATTAGGGGCAAATTTGCCACTCAAAAAGTGTATATATCGTATTTGCAATTTATTTTCTTTAAGAGTTATACTTCACATCCAAATATAAATTATGGGCAAATTTGCCACTCAAAAAGTGTGATTATCGTATTTGCAACTTATTTTCATTAAGAGTCATATTTCACTTCGCAATACAAATTAGGGGCAAATTTACCACTCAAAAAGTGTGAATATCGTATTTGCAATTTATTTCCTTAAGAGTCATATTTCACATCCAAGTACAAATTAGGGGCAAATTTACCACTCAAAAAGTGTATATATCGTATTTGCAATTTATTTTCTTTAAGAGATATACTTCACATCCAAATATAAATTATGGGCAAATTTGCCACTCAAAAAGAGTGATTATCGTATTTGCAACTTATTTTAATTAAGAGTCATATTTCACTTCGCAATACAAAATAGGGGCAAATTTACTATTTCAAAAAGTGTGAATATCGTATTTGCAATTTATTTTCCTTAAGAGTCATATTTCACTTCGAAATACAAATTATGGGCAAATTTGCCACTCACAAAGTGTGAAAATGGTATTTGCAATTTATTTTCCTTAAGAGTCATATTTCACATCCTAATACAAATTAGGGGCGAATTTGCCACTCAAAAAGTGTGAATATCGTATTTGCAACTTATTTTCCTTAAGAGTCATATTTCACATCCAAATATAAATTAGAGGCAAATTTGCCACTCAAAAAGTGTGAATATCGTATTTGAAATTTATTCTCTTTAAGAGTCATAATTCACATCCGAATACAAATTAGGGGCGAATTTGCCACTCAAAAAGTGTGAATATCGTATTTGAAATTTATTTTCTTTAAGAGTCATATTTCACCTCCAAATACAAATTAGGGGTAAATTTGTCACTCAAAAAGTGTGAATATCGTATTTGCAATTTATTTTTCTTAAGAGTCATATTTCAAATCCAAATACAAATTAGGGGCGAATTTGCTACTCAAAAAGTGTGAATATCGTATTTGCAACTTATTTTCATTAAGAGTCATATTTTACTTCGCAATACAAATTAACCACTCAAAAAGTGTGAATATCGTATTTGCAATTTATTTTCCTTAATAGTCATATTTCACATCCAAATACAAATTAGGGGCAAATTTACCACTCAAAAAGTGTGAATATCGTATTTGCAATTTATTTTCCTTAAGAGTCATATTTCACTTCCAAAAACAAATTAGGGGCGAATTTGCCACTCAAAAAGTGTGAATATCGTATTTGCAACTTATTTTCATTAAGAGTCATATTTCACTTCGCAATACAAATTAAAGGGCAAATTTACCCCTCAAAAAGTGTGAATATCGTATTTGCAATTTATTTTCTTTAAGAGTCATATTTCACCTCCAAATTCAAATTAGGAGCAAATTTGCAACTCAAAAAGTGTGAATATCGTATTTGCAATTTAATTTCATTAACAGTCATATTTCACTTCCATATACAAATTAGGGGCGAATTTGCCACTCAAAAAGTGTGAATATCGTATTTGGAACTTATTTTCATTAAGAGTCATATTTCACTTCGCAATACAAATTAGGGGTGAATTTACCACTCAAAAAGTGTGAATATCGTAGTTGCAATTTATTTTGTTTAAGAGTCATATTTCACCTCCAAATACAAATTAGGGGCAAATTTGCCGCTCAAAAAGTGTGAATATCGTGTTTGCAATTTATTTTCCTTAACAGTCATATTTCACTTTCAAATACAAATTTCGTGCGAATTTGCCACTCAAAAAGTGTGAATATCGTATTTGCAACTTATTTTCATTAACAGTCATATTTCATTTCTCAATATAAATTTGGGGCGAATTTGCCACTCAAAAAGTGTGAATATCGTATTTGCAATTTATTTTCTTTAAGAGTCATATTTCACCTCCAAATACAAATTAGGGCAAATTTGCCACTCAAAAAGTGTGAATATCGTATTTGCAATTTACTTTCCTTAAGAGTCATATTTCACTTCCAAATACAAATTAGGGGCGAATTTGCCTTTCAAAAAGTGTGAATATCGTATTTGCAACTTATTTTCATTAAGAGTCATATTTCACCTCGCAATACAAATTTGGGGCGAATTTGCCACTCAAAAAGTGTGAATATCGTATTTGCAATTTATTTTCTTTAAGAGTCTTATTTCACCTCTAAATACAAATTAGGGGCAAATTTGCCACTCAAAAAGTGTGAATATCGTATTTGTAATTTATTTTCTTTAAGAGTCATATTTCACCTCTAAATATAAATTAGGGGCGAATTTGCCACTCAAAAAGTGTGAATATCGTATTTGCAACTTATTTTCATTAAGAGTCATATTTCACTTCGCAATACAAATTAGGGGCAAATTTACCACTCAAAAAGTGTGAATATCGTATTTGCAATTTATTTTCTTTAAGAGTTATATTTCACCTCCAAATACAAATTAGAGGCAAATTTGCCACTTAAAAAGTGTAAATATCGTATTTGCAATTTATTTTCTTTAAGAGTCATATTTCACTTCGCAATACAAATTTGGGGCGAATTTGCCACTCAAAAAGTGTGAATATCGTATTTGCAATTTATTTTCTTTAAGAGTCATATTTCACCTCCAAATACAAATTAGAGGCAAATTTGCCACTCAAAAAGTGTGAATATCGTATTTGCAATTTATTTTCCTTAAGAGTCATATTTCACTTTCAAATACAAATTAGGGGCGAATTTGCCACTCAAAAAGTGTGAATATCGTATTTGCAACTTATTTTCATTAAGAGTCATATTTCACCTCGCAATACAAATTTGGGGCGAATTTGCCACTCAAAAAGTGTGAATATCGTATTTGCAATTTATTTTCTTTAAGAGTTATATTTCACCTCTAAATACAAATTAGAGGCAAATTTGCCACTCAAAAAGTGTGAATATCGTATTTGCAATTTATTTTCCTTAATAGTCATATTTCACTTCCAAATACAAACTAGGGGCGAATTTGCCACTCAAAAAGTGTGAATATCTTATTGGCAACTTATTTTCATTAAGAGTCATATTTCACTTCGCAATACAAATTAGGGCAAATTTACCACTCAAAAAGTGTGAATATCGTATTTGCAATTTATTTTCTTTAAGAGTCATATTTCACCTCCAAATACAAATTAGAGGCAAATTTGCCACTCAAAAAGTGTAAATATCATATTTGCAATTTATTTTCTTTAAGAGTCATATTTCCATTCGCAATACAAATTATGGGCAAATTTGCCACTCAAAAAGTGTGAATATCGTATTTGCAATTTATTTTCCTTAATAGTCATATTTCACATCCAAATACAAATTAGGGCAAATTTGCCACTCAAAAAGTGTGAATATCGTATTTGCAATTTATTTTCATTAAGAGTCATATTTCACCTCCAAATACAAATTAGGGGCAAATTTGCCACTCAAAAAGTGTGAATATCGTATTTGCAATTTATTTTCCTTAAGAGTCATATTTCACTTCCAAATACAAATTAGGGGCGAATTTACCACTCAAAAATTGTGAATATCGTATTTGCAACTTATTTTCATTAAGAGTCATATTTCACTTCGCAATACAAATTTGGGGCGAATTTGTCACTCAAAAAGTGTGAATATCGTATTTGCAATTTATTTTCCTTAAGAGTCACATTTCACTTCCAAATACAAATTAGGGGTGAATTTGCCACTCAAAAAGTGTGAATATTGTATTTTCAACTTATTTTAATTAAGAGTCATATTTCACTTCGCTATACAAAATAGGGGCAAATTTACCATTCAAAAAGTGCGAATATCGTATTTGCAATTTATTTTCCTTAAGAGTCATATTTCACTTCGAAACACAAATTATGGGCAAATTTGCCACTCAAAAAGTGTGAAAATGGTATTTGCAATTTATTTTCCTTAAGAGTCATATTTCACATTCATAAAGTGTGAATATCGTATTTGCAACTTATTTTCCTTAATAGTCATATTTCACATCCAAATATAAATTACAAGCAAATTTGCCACTCAAAAAGTGTGAATATCATATTTGCAATTTATTTTTCTTTAAGAGTCATATTTCTCCCCCAAATACAAATTAGGGGCAAATTTGCCACTCAAAAATTGTGAATATCGTATTTTCAATTTATTTTTCTTAAAAGTCATATTTCACATCCAAATACAAATTAGGGGCGAATTTGCTACTCAAAAAGTGTGAATATCGTATTTGCAACTTATTTTCATTAAGAGTCATATTTCACTTCGCAATACAAATTAACCACTCAAAAAGTCTGAATATCGTATTTGCAATTTATTTTCCTTAATAGTCATATTTCACATCCAAATACAAATTAAGGGCAAATTTGCCACTCAAAAAGTGTGAATATCGTATTTGCAATTTATTTTCCTTAAGAGTCATAATTCACTTCCAAATACAAATTAGGGGCGAATTTGCCACTCAAAAAGTGTGAATATCGTATTTGCAACTTATTTTCATTAAGAGTCATATTTCACTTCGCAATACATATTAAAGGGCAAATTTACCACTCAAAAAGTGTGAATATCGTATTTGCAACTTATTTTCATTAAGAGTCATATTTCAATTCGCAATACAAATTAGGGGCGAATTTGCCACTCAAAAAGTGTGAATATCGTATTTGCAACTTATTTTCATTAAGAGTTATATTTCACTTCGCAATACAAATTAACCACTCTAAAAGTGTGAATATCGTATTTGCAATTTATTTTCCTTAAGAGTCATATTTCACATTCAAATACAAATTAGGGGCAAATTTGCCACTCAAAAAGTGTAAATATCGTATTTGCAACTTATTTTCATTAAGAGTCATATTTCATTTCGCAATACAAATTAGGGGGAAATTTACCACTCAAAAAGTGTGAATATCGTATTTGCAATTTATTTTCTTTAAGAGTCATATTTCACCTTCAAATACAAATTAGGGGCAAATTTGCCACTCAAAAAATGTGAATATCGTATTTGCAATTTATTTTCCTTAAGAGTCTTATTTCACTTCCAAATACAAATTAGGGGCGAATTTGCCACTCAAAAAGTGTGAATATCGTATTTGCAACTTATTTTCATTAAGAGTCATATTTTACTTCGCAATACAAATTTGGGGCGAATTTGCCACTCAAAAAGTGTGAATATCGTATTTGCATTTTATTTTCCTTAAGAGTCATATTTCACTTCCAAATACAAATTTGGTGAGAATTTGCCACTCAAAAAGTGTGAATATCATATTTGCAACTTATTTTCATTAAGAGTCATATTTCACTTCGCAATACAAATTTGGGGCGAATTTGCCACTCAAAAAGTGTGAATATCGTATTTGCAATTTATTTTCTTTAAGAGTCATATTTCACCTCCAAATACAAATTAGGGGCGAATTTGCCACTCAAAAAGTGTGAATATCGTATTTGCAACTTATTTTAATTAAGAGTCATATTTCACTTCGCAATACAAAATAGGGGCAAATTTACCATTAAAAAAGTGTGAATATCGTATTTGCAATTTATTTTCCTTAAGAGTCATATTTCACTTCGAAATACTAATTATGGGCAAATTTGCCACTCAAAAAGTGTGAAAATGGTATTTGCAATTTATTTTCCTTAAGAGTCATATTTCACATCCTAATACAAATTAGGGGCGAATTTGCCACTCATAAAGTGTGAATATCGTATTTGCAACTTATTTTCCTTAAGAGTCATATTTCACATCCAAATATAAATTACAGTCGAATTTGCCACTCAAAAAGTGTGAATATCGTATTTGCAATTTATTCTCCTTAAGAGTCATATTTCACATCCAAATACAAATTAGGGGCGAATTTGCTACTCAAAAAGTGTGAATATCGTATTTGCAACTTATTTTCATTAAGAGTCATATTTCATTTCGCAATACAAATTTGGGGCGAATTTGCCACTCAAAAAGTGTGAATATCGTATTTGCAATTTATTTTCCTTAATAGTCATATTTCACATCCAAATACAAATTAGGGGCAAATTTGCCACTCAAAAAGTGTGAATATCGTATTTGCAATTTATTTTCCTTAAGAGTCATAATTCACTTCCAAATACAAATTAGGGGCGAATTTGCCACTCAAAAAGTGTGAATATCGTATTTGCAACTTATTTTCATTAAGAGTCATATTTCACTTCGCAATACATATTAAAGGGCAAATTTACCACTCAAAAAGTGTGTATATCGTATTTGCAACTTATTTTCATTAAGAGTCATATTTCAATTCGCAATACAAATTAGGGGCGAATTTGCCACTCAAAAAGTGTGAATATCGTATTTGCAACTTATTTTCAGTAAGAGTTATATTTCATTTCGCAATACAAATTAACCACTCTAAAAGTGTGAATATCGTATTTGCAATTTATTTTCCTTAAGAGTCATATTTCACATTCAAATACAAATTAGGGGCAAATTTGCCACTCAAAAAGTGTAAATATCGTATTTGCAACTTATTTTCATTAAGAGTCATATTTCATTTCGCAATACAAATTAGGGGGAAATTTACCACTCAAAAAGTGTGAATATCGTATTTGCAATTTATTTTCTTTAAGAGTCATATTTCACCTTCAAATACAAATTAGGGGCAAATTTGCCACTCAAAAAATGTGAATATCGTATTTGCAATTTATTTTCCTTAAGAGTCTTATTTCACTTCCAAATACAAATTAGGGGCGAATTTGCCACTCAAAAAGTGTGAATATCGTATTTGCAACTTATTTTCATTAAGAGTCATATTTCACTTCGCAATACAAATTTGGGGCGAATTTGCCACTCAAATAGTGTGAATATCGTATTTGCATTTTATTTTCCTTAAGAGTCATATTTCACTTCCAAATACAAATTTGGTGCGAATTTGCCACTCAAAAAGTGTGAATATCGTATTTGCAACTTATTTTCATTAAGAGTCATATTTCATTTCGCAATACAAATTTGGAGCGAATTTGCCACTCAAAAAGTGTGAATATCGTATTTGCAATTTATTTTCTTTAAGAGTCATATTTCACCTCCAAATACAAATTAGGGGCGAATTTGCCACTCAAAAAGTGTGAATATCGTATTTGCAACTTATTTTAATTAAGAGTCATATTTCACTTCGCAATACAAAATAGGGGCAAATTTACCATTAAAAAAGTGTGAATATCGTATTTGCAATTTATTTTCCTTAAGAGTCATATTTCACTTCGAAATACAAATTATGGGCAAATTTGCCACTCAAAAAGTGTGAAAATGGTATTTGCAATTTATTTTCCTTAAGAGTCATATTTCACATCCTAATACAAATTAGGGGCGAATTTGCCACTCATAAAGTGTGAATATCGTATTTGCAACTTATTTTCCTTAAGAGTCATATTTCACATCCAAATATAAATTACAGGCGAATTTGCCACTCAAAAAGTGTGAATATCGTATTTGCAATTTATTCTCCTTAAGAGTCATATTTCACATCCAAATACAAATTAGAGGCGAATTTGCCACTCAAAAAGTGTGAATATCGTATTTGCAATTTATTTTTCTTTAAGAGTCATATTTCTCCTCCAAATACAAATTAGGGGCAAATTTGCCACTCAAAAAGTGTGAATATCGTATTTGCAATTTATTTTTCTTAAGAGTCATATTTCACATCCAAATATAAATTAGGGGCGAATTTGCTACACAAAAAGTGTGAATATCGTATTTGCAACTTATTTTCATTAAGAGTCATATTTCACTTCGCAATACAAATTAACCACTCAAAAAGTGTGAATATTGTATTTTGCAATTTATTTTCCTTAATAGTCATATTTCACATCCAAATGCAAATTAGGGCAAATTTGCCACTCAAAAAGTGTGAATATTGTATTTGCAATTTATTTTCCTTAAGAGTCATATTTCACTTCCAAATACATATTAGGGGCGAATTTGCCACTCAAAAAGTGTGAATATCGTATTTGCAACTTATTTTCATTAAGAGTCATATTTCAATTCGCAATACAAATTAGGGGCGAATTTGCCACTCAAAAAGTGTGAATATCGTATTTGCAACTTATTTTCATTAAGAGTTATATTTCACTTCGACATACAAATTAACCACTCTAAAAGTGTGAATATCGTATTTGCAATTTATTTTCCTTAAGAGTCATATTTCACATTCAAATACAAATTAGGGGCAAATTTGCCACTCAAAAAGTGTAAATATCGTATTTGCAACTTATTTTCATTAAGAATCATATTTCATTTCGCAATACAAATTAGGGGGAAATTTACCACTCAAAAAGTGTGAATATCGTATTTGCAATTTATTTTCTTTAAGAGTCATATTTCACCTTCAAATACAAATTAGGGGCAAATTTGCCACTCAAAAAATGTGAATATCGTATTTGCAATGTATTTTCCTTAAGAATCTTATTTCACTTCCAAATACAAATTAGGGGCGAATTTGCCACTCAAAAAGTGTGAATATCGTATTTGCAACTTATTTTCATTAAGAGTCATATTTCACTTCGCAATACAAATTTGGGGCGAATTTGCCACTCAAAAAGTGTGAATATCGTATTTGCATTTTATTTTCCTTAAGAGTCATATTTCACTTCCAAATACAAATGAGGGGCGAATTTGCCACTCAAAAAGTGTGAATATCGTATTTGCAACTTATTTTAATTAAGAGTCATATTTCACTTTGCAATACAAAATAGGGACAAATTTACCATTTCAAAAAGTGTGAATATCGTATTTGCAATTTATTTTGCTTAAGAGTCATATTTCATTTCGAAATACAAATTATGGGCAAATTTGCCATTCAAAAAGTGTGAAAATGGTATTTGCAATTTATTTTCCTTAAGAGTCATATTTCACATCCTAATACAAATTAGGGCGAATTTGTCACTCAAAAAGTGTGAATATCGTATTTGCAACTTATTTTCCTTAAGAGTCATATTTCACATCCAAATATAAATTTGAGGCAAATTTGCCACTCAAAAAGTGTGAATATCGTATTTGCAATTTATTCTCTTTAAGAGTCATATTTCACATCCAAATACAAATTAGGGGCAAATTTGCCACTCAAAAAGTGTGAATATCGTATTTGCAATATATTCTCCTTAAGAGTCGTATTTCACATCCAAATACAAATTAGGGGCGAATTTGTTACTCAAAAAGTGTGAATATCGTATTTGCAACTTATTTTCATTAAGAGTCATATTTTACTTCGCAATACAAATTAACCACTCAAAAAGTGTGAATATCGTATTTGCAATTTATTTTCCTTAATAGTCATATTTCACATCCAAATACAAATTAGGGGCAAATTTGCCACTCAAAAAGTGTGAATATCGTATTTGCAATTTATTTTCCTTAAGAGTCATAATTCACTTACAAATACAAATTAGGGGCGAATTTGCCACTCAAAAAGTGTGAATATCGTATTTGCAACTTATTTTCATTAAGAGTCATATTTCACTTCGCAATACAAATTTGGGGCGAATTTGCCACTCAAAAAGTGTGAATATCGTATTTGCATTTTATTTTCCTTAAGAGTCATATTTCACATCCAAATACAAATTAGGGGCGAATTTGCCACTCATAAAGTGTGAATATCGTATTTGCAACTTATTTTCCTTAAGAGTCATATTTCACCTCCAAATACAAATTAGGGGCGAATTTGCCACTCATAAAGTGTGAATATCGTATTTGCAATTTATTTTCCTTAAGAGTCATATTTCACATCCAAATATAAATTACAGGCGAATTTGCCACTCAAAAAGTGTGAATATCGTATTTGCAATTTATTCTCCTTAAGAGTCATATTTCACATCCAAATACAAATTAGAGGCGAATTTGCCACTCAAAAAGTGTGAATATCGTATTTGCAATTTATTTTTCTTTAAGAGTCATATTTCTCCTCCAAATACAAATTAGGGGCAAATTTGTATCACAAAAAGTGTGAATATCGTATTTGCAACTTATTTTCATTAAGAGTCATATTTCACTTCGCAATACAAATTAACCACTCAAAAATTGTGAATATCGTATTTGCAATTTATTTTCCTTAATAGTCATATTTCACATCCAAATGCAAATTAGGGCAAATTTGCCACTCAAAAAGTGTGAATATTGTATTTGCAATTTATTTTCCTTAAGAGTCATATTTCACTTCCAAATACATATTAGGGGCGAATTTGCCACTCAAAAAGTGTGAATATCGTATTTGCAACTTATTTTCATTAAGAGTCATATTTCAATTCGCAATACAAATTAGGGGCGAATTTGCCACTCAAAAAGTGTGAATATCGTATTTGCAACTTATTTTCATTAAGAGTTATATTTCACTTCGCAATACAAATTAACCACTCTAAAAGTGTGAATATCGTATTTGCAATTTATTTTCCTTAAAAGTCATATTTCACATTCAAATACAAATTAGGGGCAAATTTGCCACTCAAAAAGTGTAAATATCGTATTTGCAACTTATTTTCATTAAGAATCATATTTCATTTCGCAATACAAATTAGGGGGAAATTTACCACTCAAAAAGTGTGAATATCGTATTTGCAATTTATTTTCTTTAAGAGTCATATTTCACCTTCAAATACAAATTAGGGGCAAATTTGCCACTCAAAAAATGTGAATATCGTATTTGCAATTTATTTTCCTTAAGAGTCTTATTTCACTTCCAAATACAAATTAGGGGCGAATTTGCCACTCAAAAAGTGTGAATATCGTATTTGCAACTTATTTTCATTAAGAGTCATATTTCACTTCGCAATACAAATTTGGGGCGAATTTGCCACTCAAAAAGTGTGAATATCGTATTTGCATTTTATTTTCCTTAAGAGTCATATTTCACTTCCAAATACAAATTAGGGGCGAATTTGCCACTCAAAAAGTGTGAATATCTTATTTGCAACTTATTTTAATTAAGAGTCATATTTCACTTTGCAATACAAAATAGGGACAAATTTACCATTTCAAAAATTGTGAATATCGTATTTGCAATTTATTTTGCTTAAGAGTCATATTTCATTTCGAAATACAAATTATGGGCAAATTTGCCATTCAAAAAGTGTGAAAATGGTATTTGCAATTTATTTTCCTTAAGAGTCATATTTCACATCCTAATACAAATTAGGGCGAATTTGCCACTCAAAAAGTGTGAATATCGTATTTGCAACTTATTTTCCTTAAGAGTCATATTTCACATCCAAATATAAATTTGAGGCAAATTTGCCACTCAAAAAGTGTGAATATCGTATTTGCAATTTATTCTCTTTAAGAGTCATATTTCACATCCAAATACAAATTAGGGGCAAATTTGCCACTCAAAAAGTGTGAATATCGTATTTGCAATATATTTTTCTTAAGAGTCGTATTTCACATCCAAATACAAATTAGGGGCGAATTTGCTACTCAAAAAGTGTGAATATCGTATTTGCAACTTATTTTCATTAAGAGTCATATTTCAATTCGCAATACAAATTAGGGGCGAATTTGCCACTCAAAAAGTGTGAATATCGTATTTGCAACTTATTTTCATTAAGAGTTATATTTCACTTCGACATACAAATTAACCACTCTAAAAGTGTGAATATCGTATTTGCAATTTATTTTCCTTAAGAGTCATATTTCACCTCCAAATACAAATTAGGGGCGAATTTGCCACTCATAAAGTGTGAATATCGTATTTGCAACTTATTTTCCTTAAGAGTCATATTTCACATCCAAATATAAATTACAGGCGAATTTGCCACTCAAAAAGTGTGAATATCGTATTTGCAACTTATTTTCCTTAAGAGTCATATTTCACATCCAAATATAAATTACAGGCGAATTTGCCACTCAAAAAGTGTGAATATCGTATTTGCAATTTATTCTCCTTAAGAGTCATATTTCACATCCAAATACAAATTAGAGGCGAATTTGTTACTCAAAAAGTGTGAATATCGTATTTGCAACTTATTTTCATTAAGAGTCATATTTTACTTCGCAATACAAATTAACCACTCAAAAAGTGTGAATATCGTATTTGCAATTTATTTTCCTTAATAGTCATATTTCACATCCAAATACAAATTAGGGGCAAATTTGCCACTCAAAAAGTGTGAATATCGTATTTGCAATTTATTTTCCTTAAGAGTCATAATTCACTTCCAAATACAAATTAGGGGCGAATTTGCCACTCAAAAAGTGTGAATATCGTATTTGCAACTTATTTTCATTAAGAGTCATATTTCACTTCGCAATACAAATTTGGGGCGAATTTGCCACTCAAAAAGTGTGAATATCGTATTTGCATTTTATTTTCCTTAAGAGTCATATTTCACATCCAAATACAAATTAGGGGCGAATTTGCCACTCATAAAGTGTGAATATCGTATTTGCAACTTATTTTCCTTAAGAGTCATATTTCACCTCCAAATACAAATTAGGGGCGAATTTGCCACTCATAAAGTGTGAATATCGTATTTGCAACTTATTTTCCTTAAGAGTCATATTTCACATCCAAATATAAATTACAGGCGAATTTGCCACTCAAAAAGTGTGAATATCGTATTTGCAATTTATTCTCCTTAAGAGTCATATTTCACATCCAAATACAAATTAGAGGCGAATTTGCCACTCAAAAAGTGTGAATATCGTATTTGCAATTTATTTTTCTTAAGAGTCATATTTCACATCCAAATATAAATTAGGGGCGAATTTGCTACACAAAAAGTGTGAATATCGTATTTGCAACTTATTTTCATTAAGAGTCATATTTCATTTCGCAATACAAATTAACCACTCAAAAATTGTGAATATCGTATTTGCAATTTATTTTCCTTAATAGTCATATTTCACATCCAAATGCAAATTAGGGCAAATTTGCCACTCAAAAAGTGTGAATATTGTATTTGCAATTTATTTTCCTTAAGAGTCATATTTCACTTCCAAATACATATTAGGGGCGAATTTGCCACTCAAAAAGTGTGAATATCGTATTTGCAACTTATTTTCATTAAGAGTCATATTTCAATTCGCAATACAAATTAGGGGCGAATTTGCCACTCAAAAAGTGTGAATATCGTATTTGCAACTTATTTTCATTAAGAGTTATATTTCACTTCGCAATACAAATTAACCACTCTAAAAGTGTGAATATAGTATTTGCAATTTATTTTCCTTAAAAGTCATATTTCACATTC
This sequence comes from Helichrysum umbraculigerum, assembly GCA_949592205.1. Classification (NCBI taxonomy): domain Eukaryota; kingdom Viridiplantae; phylum Streptophyta; class Magnoliopsida; order Asterales; family Asteraceae; genus Helichrysum; species Helichrysum umbraculigerum. The sequence continues at coordinate 102,202,022 of CATIUR010000001.1, forward strand.
AAATACAAATTAGGGGCAAATTTGCCACTCAAAAAGTGTAAATATCGTATTTGCAACTTATTTTCATTAAGAATCATATTTCATTTCGCAATACAAATTAGGGGGAAATTTACCACTCAAAAAGTGTGAATATCGTATTTGCAATTTATTTTCTTTAAGAGTCATATTTCACCTTCAAATACAAATTAGGGGCAAATTTGCCACTCAAAAAATGTGAATATCGTATTTGCAATTTATTTTCCTTAAGAGTCTTATTTCACTTCCAAATACAAATTAGGGGCGAATTTGCCACTCAAAAAGTGTGAATATCGTATTTGCAACTTATTTTCATTAAGAGTCATATTTCACTTCGCAATACAAATTTGGGGCGAATTTGCCACTCAAAAAGTGTGAATATCGTATTTGCATTTTATTTTCCTTAAGAGTCATATTTCACTTCCAAATACAAATTAGGGGCGAATTTGCCACTCAAAAAGTGTGAATATCTTATTTGCAACTTATTTTAATTAAGAGTCATATTTCACTTTGCAATACAAAATAGGGACAAATTTACCATTTCAAAAAGTGTGAATATCGTATTTGCAATTTATTTTGCTTAAGAGTCATATTTCATTTCGAAATACAAATTATGGGCAAATTTGCCATTCAAAAAGTGTGAAAATGGTATTTGCAATTTATTTTCCTTAAGAGTCATATTTCACATCCTAATACAAATTAGGGCGAATTTGCCACTCAAAAAGTGTGAATATCGTATTTGCAACTTATTTTCCTTAAGAGTCATATTTCACATCCAAATATAAATTTGAGGCAAATTTGCCACTCAAAAAGTGTGAATATCGTATTTGCAATTTATTCTCTTTAAGAGTCATATTTCACATCCAAATACAAATTAGGGGCAAATTTGCCACTCAAAAAGTGTGAATATCGTATTTGCAATATATTTTTCTTAAGAGTCGTATTTCACATCCAAATACAAATTAGGGGCGAATTTGCTACTCAAAAAGTGTGAATATCGTATTTGCAACTTATTTTCATTAAGAGTCATATTTCAATTCGCAATACAAATTAGGGGCGAATTTGCCACTCAAAAAGTGTGAATATCGTATTTGCAACTTATTTTCATTAAGAGTTATATTTCACTTCGACATACAAATTAACCACTCTAAAAGTGTGAATATCGTATTTGCAATTTATTTTCCTTAAGAGTCATATTTCACATTCAAATACAAATTAGGGGCAAATTTGCCACTCAAAATGTGTAAATATCGTATTTGCAACTTATTTTCATTAAGAATCATATTTCATTTCGCAATACAAATTAGGGGGAAATTTACCACTCAAAAAGTGTGAATATCGTATTTGCAATTTATTTTCTTTAAGAGTCATATTTCAACTTCAAATACAAATTAGGGGCAAATTTGCCACTCAAAAAATGTGAATATCGTATTTGCAATGTATTTTCCTTAAGAGTCTTATTTCACTTCCAAATACAAATTAGGGGCGAATTTGCCACTCAAAAAGTGTGAATATCGTATTTGCAACTTATTTTCATTAAGAGTCATATTTCACTTCGCAATACAAATTTGGGGCGAATTTGCCACTCAAAAAGTGTGAATATCGTATTTGCATTTTATTTTCCTTAAGAGTCATATTTCACTTCCAAATACAAATGAGGGGCGAATTTGCCACTCAAAAAGTGTGAATATCGTATTTGCAACTTATTTTAATTAAGAGTCATATTTCACTTTGCAATACAAAATAGGGACAAATTTACCATTTCAAAAAGTGTGAATATCGTATTTGCAATTTATTTTGCTTAAGAGTCATATTTCATTTCGAAATACAAATTATGGGCAAATTTGCCATTCAAAAAGTGTGAAAATGGTATTTGCAATTTATTTTCCTTAAGAGTCATATTTCACATCCTAATACAAATTAGGGCGAATTTGCCACTCAAAAAGTGTGAATATCGTATTTGCAACTTATTTTCCTTAAGAGTCATATTTCACATCCAAATATAAATTTGAGGCAAATTTGCCACTCAAAAAGTGTGAATATCGTATTTGAAATTTATTCTCTTTAAGAGTCATATTTCACATCCAAATACAAATTAGGGGCAAATTTGCCACTCAAAAAGTGTGAATATCGTATTTGCAATATATTTTTCTTAAGAGTCGTATTTCACATCCAAATACAAATTAGGGGCGAATTTGTTACTCAAAAAGTGTGAATATCGTATTTGCAACTTATTTTCATTAAGAGTCATATTTTACTTCGCAATACAAATTAACCACTCAAAAAGTGTGAATATCGTATTTGCAATTTATTTTCCTTAATAGTCATATTTCACATCCAAATACAAATTAGGGGCAAATTTGCCACTCAAAAAGTGTGAATATCGTATTTGCAATTTATTTTCCTTAAGAGTCATAATTCACTTCCAAATACAAATTAGGGGCGAATTTGCCACTCAAAAAGTGTGAATATCGTATTTGCAACTTATTTTCATTAAGAGTCATATTTCACTTCGCAATACAAATTTGGGGCGAATTTGCCACTCAAAAAGTGTGAATATCGTATTTGCATTTTATTTTCCTTAAGAGTCATATTTCACATCCAAATACAAATTAGGGGCGAATTTGCCACTCATAAAGTGTGAATATAGTATTTGCAACTTATTTTCCTTAAGAGTCATATTTCACCTCCAAATACAAATTAGGGGCGAATTTGCCACTCATAAAGTGTGAATATCGTATTTGCAACTTATTTTCCTTAAGAGTCATATTTCACATCCAAATATAAATTACAGGCGAATTTGCCACTCAAAAAGTGTGAATTTCGTATTTGCAATTTATTCTCCTTAAGAGTCATATTTCACATCCAAATACAAATTAGAGGCGAATTTGCCACTCAAAAAGTGTGAATATCGTATTTGCAATTTATTTTTCTTTAAGAGTCATATTTCTCCTCCAAATACAAATTAGGGGCAAATTTGCCACTCAAAAAGTGTGAATATCGTATTTGCAATTTATTTTTCTTAAGAGTCATATTTCACATCCAAATATAAATTAGGGGCGAATTTGCTACACAAAAAGTGTGAATATCGTATTTGCAACTTATTTTCATTAAGAGTCATATTTCACTTCGCAATACAAATTAACCACTCAAAAATTGTGAATATCGTATTTGCAATTTATTTTCCTTAATAGTCATATTTCACATCCAAATGCAAATTAGGGCAAATTTGCCACTCAAAAAGTGTGAATATTGTATTTGCAATTTATTTTCCTTAAGAGTCATATTTCACTTCCAAATACATATTAGGGGCGAATTTGCCACTCAAAAAGTGTGAATATCGTATTTGCAACTTATTTTCATTAAGAGTCATATTTCAATTCGCAATACAAATTAGGGGCGAATTTGCCACTCAAAAAGTGTGAATATCGTATTTGCAACTTATTTTCATTAAGAGTTATATTTCACTTCGCAATACAAATTAACCACTCTAAAAGTGTGAATATCGTATTTGCAATTTATTTTCCTTAAAAGTCATATTTCACATTCAAATACAAATTAGGGGCAAATTTGCCACTCAAAAAGTGTAAATATCGTATTTGCAACTTATTTTCATTAAGAATCATATTTCATTTCGCAATACAAATTAGGGGGAAATTTACCACTCAAAAAGTGTGAATATCGTATTTGCAATTTATTTTCTTTTAGAGTCATATTTCACCTTCAAATACAAATTAGGGGCAAATTTGCCACTCAAAAAATGTGAATATCGTATTTGCAATTTATTTTCCTTAAGAGTCTTATTTCACTTCCAAATACAAATTAGGGGCGAATTTGCCACTCAAAAAGTGTGAATATCGTATTTGCAACTTATTTTCATTAAGAGTCATATTTCACTTCGCAATACAAATTTGGGGCGAATTTGCCACTCAAAAAGTGTGAATATCGTATTTGCATTTTATTTTCCTTAAGAGTCATATTTCACTTCCAAATACAAATTAGGGGCGAATTTGCCACTCAAAAAGTGTGAATATCTTATTTGCAACTTATTTTAATTAAGAGTCATATTTCACTTTGCAATACAAAATAGGGACAAATTTACCATTTCAAAAAGTGTGAATATCGTATTTGCAATTTATTTTGCTTAAGAGTCATATTTCATTTCGAAATACAAATTATGGGCAAATTTGCCATTCAAAAAGTGTGAAAATGGTATTTGCAATTTATTTTCCTTAAGAGTCATATTTCACATCCTAATACAAATTAGGGCGAATTTGCCACTCAAAAAGTGTGAATATCGTATTTGCAACTTATTTTCCTTAAGAGTCATATTTCACATCCAAATATAAATTTGAGGCAAATTTGCCACTCAAAAAGTGTGAATATCGTATTTGCAATTTATTCTCTTTAAGAGTCATATTTCACATCCAAATACAAATTAGGGGCAAATTTGCCACTCAAAAAGTGTGAATATCGTATTTGCAATATATTTTTCTTAAGAGTCGTATTTCACATCCAAATACAAATTAGGGGCGAATTTGCTACTCAAAAAGTGTGAATATCGTATTTGCAACTTATTTTCATTAAGAGTCATATTTTACTTCGCAATACAAATTAACCACTCAAAAAGTGTGAATATCGTATTTGCAATTTATTTTCCTTAATAGTCATATTTCACATCCAAATACAAATTAGGGGCAAATTTGCCACTCAAAAAGTGTGAATATCGTATTTGTAATTTATTTTCCTTAAGAGTCATAATTCACTTCCAAATACAAATTAGGGGCGAATTTGCCACTCAAAAAGTGTGAATATCGTATTTGCAACTTATTTTCATTAAGAGTCATATTTCACTTCGCAATACAAATTTGGGGCGAATTTGCCACTCAAAAAGTGTGAATATCGTATTTGCATTTTATTTTCCTTAAGAGTCATATTTCACTTCCAAATACAAATTTGGTGAGAATTTGCCACTCAAAAAGTGTGAATATCGTATTTGCAACTTATTTTCATTAAGAGTCATATTTCACTTCGCAATACAAATTTGGGGCGAATTTGCCACTCAAAAAGTGTGAATATCGTATTTGCAATTTATTTTCTTTAAGAGTCATATTTCACCTCCAAATACAAATAAGGGGCGAATTTGCCACTCAAAAAGTGTGAATATCGTATTTGCAACTTATTTTAATTAAGAGTCATATTTCACTTCGCAATACAAAATAGGGGCAAATTTACCATTAAAAAAGTGTGAATATCGTATTTGCAATTTATTTTCCTTAAGAGTCATATTTCACTTCGAAATACTAATTATGGGCAAATTTGCCACTCAAAAAGTGTGAAAATGGTATTTGCAATTTATTTTCCTTAAGAGTCATATTTCACATCCTAATACAAATTAGGGGCGAATTTGCCACTCATAAAGTGTGAATATCGTATTTGCAACTTATTTTCCTTAAGAGTCATATTTCTCATCCAAATATAAATTACAGTCGAATTTGCCACTCAAAAAGTGTGAATATCGTATTTGCAATTTATTCTCCTTAAGAGTCATATTTCACATCCAAATACAAATTAGGGGCGAATTTGCTACTCAAAAAGTGTGAATATCGTATTTGCAACTTATTTTCATTAAGAGTCATATTTCATTTCGCAATACAAATTTGGGGCGAATTTGCCACTCAAAAAGTGTGAATATCGTATTTGCAATTTATTTTCCTTAATAGTCATATTTCACATCCAAATACAAATTAGGGGCAAATTTGCCACTCAAAAAGTGTGAATATCGTATTTGCAATTTATTTTCCTTAAGAGTCATAATTCACTTCCAAATACAAATTACGGGCGAATTTGCCACTCAAAAAGTGTGAATATCGTATTTGCAACTTATTTTCATTAAGAGTCATATTTCACTTCGCAATACATATTAAAGGGCAAATTTACCACTCAAAAAGTGTGAATATCGTATTTGCAACTTATTTTCATTAAGAGTCATATTTCAATTCGCAATACAAATTAGGGGCGAATTTGCCACTCAAAAAGTGTGAATATCGTATTTGCAACTTATTTTCATTAAGAGTTATATTTCACTTCGCAATACAAATTAACCACTCTAAAAGTGTGAATATCGTATTTGCAATTTATTTTCCTTAAGAGTCATATTTCACATTCAAATACAAATTAGGGGCAAATTTGCCACTCAAAAAGTGTAAATATCGTATTTGCAACTTGTTTTCATTAAGAGTCATATTTCATTTCGCAATACAAATTAGGGGGAAATTTACCACTCAAAAAGTGTGAATATCGTATTTGCAATTTATTTTCTTTAAGAGTCATATTTCACCTTCAAATACAAATTAGGGGCAAATTTGCCACTCAAAAAATGTGAATATCGTATTTGCAATTTATTTTCCTTAAGAGTCTTATTTCACTTCCAAATACAAATTAGGGGCGAATTGCCACTCAAAAAGTGTGAATATCGTATTTGCAACTTATTTTCATTAAGAGTCATATTTCACTTCGCAATACAAATTTGGGGCGAATTTGCCACTCAAAAAGTGTGAATATCGTATTTGCATTTTATTTTCCTTAAGAGTCATATTTCACTTCCAAATACAAATTTGGTGCGAATTTGCCACTCAAAAAGTGTGAATATCGTATTTGCAACTTATTTTCATTAAGGGTCATATTTCATTTCGCAATACAAATTTGGGGCGAATTTGCCACTCAAAAAGTGTGAATATCGTATTTGCAATTTATTTTCTTTAAGAGTCATATTTCACCTCCAAATACAAATTAGGGGCGAATTTGCCACTCAAAAAGTGTGAATATCGTATTTGCAACTTATTTTAATTAAGAGTCATATTTCACTTCCCAATACAAAATAGGGGCAAATTTACCATTAAAAAAGTGTGAATATCGTATTTGCAATTTATTTTCCTTAAGAGTCATATTTCACTTCGAAATACAAATTATGGGCAAATTTGCCACTCATAAAGTGTGAATATCGTATTTGCAACTTATTTTCCTTAAGAGTCATATTTCACCTCCAAATACAAATTAGGGGCGAATTTGCCACTCATAAAGTGTGAATATCGTATTTGCAACTTATTTTCCTTAAGAGTCATATTTCACATCCAAATATAAATTACAGGCGAATTTGCCACTCAAAAAGTGTGAATATCGTATTTGCAATTTATTCTCCTTAAGAGTCATATTTCACATCCAAATACAAATTAGAGGCGAATTTGCCACTCAAAAAGTGTGAATATCGTATTTGAAATTTATTTTTCTTTAAGAGTCATATTTCTCCTCCAAATACAAATTAGGGGCAAATTTGCCACTCAAAAAGTGTGAATATCGTATTTGCAATTTATTTTTCTTAAGAGTCATATTTCACATCCAAATATAAATTAGGGGCGAATTTGCTACACAAAAAGTGTGAATATCGTATTTGCAACTTATTTTCATTAAGAGTCATATTTCACTTCGCAATACAAATTAACCACTCAAAAAGTGTGAATATCGTATTTGCAATTTATTTTCCTTAATAGTCATATTTCACATCCAAATGCAAATTAGGGCAAATTTGCCACTCAAAAAGTGTGAATATTGTATTTGCAATTTATTTTCCTTAAGAGTCATATTTCACTTCCAAATACATATTAGGGGCGAATTTGCCACTCAAAAAGTGTGAATATCGTATTTGCAACTTATTTTCATTAAGAGTCATATTTCAATTCGCAATACAAATTAGGGGCGAATTTGCCACTCAAAAAGTGTGAATATCGTATTTGCAACTTATTTTCATTAAGAGTTATATTTCACTTCGCAATACAAATTAACCACTCTAAAAGTGTGAATATCGTATTTGCAATTTATTTTTCTTAAGAGTCATATTTCACATTCAAATACAAATTAGGGGCAAATTTGCCACTCAAAAAGTGTAAATATCGTATTTGCAACTTATTTTCATTAAGAATCATATTTCATTTCGCAATACAAATTAGGGGGAAATTTACCACTCAAAAAGTGTGAATATCGTATTTGCAATTTATTTTCTTTAAGAGTCATATTTCACCTTCAAATACAAATTAGGGGCAAATTTGCCACTCAAAAAATGTGAATATCGTATTTGTAATTTATTTTCCTTAAGAGTCTTATTTCACTTCCAAATACAAATTAGGGGCGAATTTGCCACTCAAAAAGTGTGAATATCGTATTTGCAACTTATTTTCATTAAGAGTCATATTTCACTTCGCAATACAAATTTGGGGCGAATTTGCCACTCAAAAAGTGTGAATATCGTATTTGCATTTTATTTTCCTTAAGAGTCATATTTCACTTCCAAATACAAATTAGGGGCGAATTTGCCACTCAAAAAGTGTGAATATCTTATTTGCAACTTATTTTAATTAAGAGTCATATTTCACTTTGCAATACAAAATAGGGACAAATTTACCATTTCAAAAAGTGTGAATATCGTATTTGCAATTTATTTTGCTTAAGAGTCATATTTCATTTCGAAATATACAAATTATGGGCAAATTTGCCATTCAAAAAGTGTGAAAATGGTATTTGCAATTTATTTTCCTTAAGAGTCATATTTCACATCCTAATACAAATTAGGGCGAATTTGCCACTCAAAAAGTGTGAATATCATATTTGCAACTTATTTTCCTTAAGAGTCATATTTCACATCCAAATATAAATTTGAGGCAAATTTGCCACTCAAAAAGTGTGAATATCGTATTTGCAATTTATTCTCTTTAAGAGTCATATTTCACATCCAAATACAAATTAGGGGCAAATTTGCCACTCAAAAAGTGTGAATATCGTATTTGCAATATATTTTTCTTAAGAGTCGTATTTCACATCCAAATACAAATTAGGGGCGAATTTGCTACTCAAAAAGTGTGAATATCGTATTTGCAACTTATTTTCATTAAGAGTCATATTTTACTTCGCAATACAAATTAACCACTCAAAAAGTGTGAATATCGTATTTGCAATTTATTTTCCTTAATAGTCATATTTCACATCCAAATACAAATTAGGGGCAAATTTGCCACTCAAAAAGTGTGAATATCGTATTTGCAATTTATTTTCCTTAAGAGTCATAATTCACTTCCAAATACAAATTAGGGGCGAATTTGCCACTCAAAAAGTGTGAATATCGTATTTGCAACTTATTTTCATTAAGAGTCATATTTCACTTCGCAATACAAATTTGGGGCGAATTTGCCACTCAAAAAGTGTGAATATCGTATTTGCATTTTATTTTCCTTAAGAGTCATATTTCACTTCCAAATACAAATTTGGTGAGAATTTGCCACTCAAATAGTGTGAATATCGTATTTGCAACTTATTTTCATTAAGAGTCATATTTCACTTCGCAATACAAATTTGGGGCGAATTTGCCACTCAAAAAGTGTGAATATCGTATTTGCAATTTATTTTCTTTAAGAGTCATATTTCACCTCCAAATACAAATAAGGGGCGAATTTGCCACTCAAAAAGTGTGAATATCGTATTTGCAACTTATTTTAATTAAGAGTCATATTTCACTTCGCAATACAAAATAGGGGCAAATTTACCATTAAAAAAGTGTGAATATCGTATTTGCAATTTATTTTCCTTAAGAGTCATATTTCACTTCGAAATACTAATTATGGGCAAATTTGCCACTCAAAAAGTGTGAAAATGGTATTTGCAATTTATTTTCCTTAAGAGTCATATTTCACATCCTAATACAAATTAGGGGCGAATTTGCCACTCATAAAGTGTGAATATCGTATTTGCAACTTATTTTCCTTAAGAGTCATATTTTACATCCAAATATAAATTACAGTCGAATTTGCCACTCAAAAAGTGTGAATATCGTATTTGCAATTTATTCTCCTTAAGAGTCATATTTCACATCCAAATACAAATTAGGGGCGAATTTGCTACTCAAAAAGTGTGAATATCGTATTTGCAACTTATTTTCATTAAGAGTCATATTTCATTTCGCAATACAAATTTGGGGCGAATTTGCCACTCAAAAAGTGTGTCGTATTTGCAATTTATTTTCCTTAATAGTCATATTTCACATCCAAATACAAATTAGGGGCAAATTTGCCACTCAAAAAGTGTGAATATCGTATTTGCAATTTATTTTCCTTAAGAGTCATAATTCACTTCCAAATACAAATTAGGGGCGAATTTGCCACTCAAAAAGTGTGAATATCGTATTTGCAACTTATTTTCATTAAGAGTCATATTTCACTTCGCAATACATATTAAAGGGCAAATTTACCACTCAAAAAGTGTGAATATCGTATTTGCAACTTATTTTCATTAAGAGTCATATTTCAATTCGCAATACAAATTAGGGGCGAATTTGCCACTCAAAAAGTGTGAATATCGTATTTGCAACTTATTTTCATTAAGAGTTATATTTCACTTCGCAATACAAATTAACCACTCTAAAAGTGTGAATATCGTATTTGCAATTTATTTTCCTTAAGAGTCATATTTCACATTCAAATACAAATTAGGGGCAAATTTGCCACTCAAAAAGTGTAAATATCGTATTTGCAACTTATTTTCATTAAGAGTCATATTTCATTTCGCAATACAAATTAGGGGGAAATTTACCACTCAAAAAGTGTGAATATCGTATTTGCAATTTATTTTCTTTAAGAGTCATATTTCACCTTCAAATACAAATTAGGGGCAAATTTGCCACTCAAAAAATGTGAATATCGTATTTGCAATTTATTTTCCTTAAGAGTCTTATTTCACTTCCAAATACAAATTAGGGGCGAATTGCCACTCAAAAAGTGTGAATATCATATTTGCAACTTATTTTCATTAAGAGTCATATTTCACTTCGCAATACAAATTTGGGGCGAATTTGCCACTCAAAAAGTGTGAATATCGTATTTGCATTTTATTTTCCTTAAGAGTCATATTTCACTTCCAAATACAAATTTGGTGCGAATTTGCCACTCAAAAAGTGTGAATATCGTATTTGCAACTTATTTTCATTAAGAGTCATATTTCATTTCGCAATACAAATTTGGGGCGAATTTGCCACTCAAAAAGTGTGAATATCGTATTTGCAATTTATTTTCTTTAAGAGTCATATTTCACCTCCAAATACAAATTAGGGGCGAATTTGCCACTCAAAAAGTGTGAATATCGTATTTGCAACTTATTTTAATTAAGAGTCATATTTCACTTCGCAATACAAAATAGGGGCAAATTTACCATTAAAAAAGTGTGAATATCGTATTTGCAATTTATTTTCCTTAAGAGTCATATTTCACTTCGAAATACAAATTATGGGCAAATTTGCCACTCAAAAAGTGTGAAAATGGTATTTGCAATTTATTTTCCTTAAGAGTCATATTTCACATCCTAATACAAATTAGGGGCGAATTTGCCACTCATAAAGTGTGAATATCGTATTTGCAACTTATTTTCCTTAAGAGTCATATTTCACATCCAAATATAAATTACAGGCGAATTTGCCACTCAAAAAGTGTGAATATCGTATTTGCAATTTATTCTCCTTAAGAGTCATATTTCACATCCAAATACAAATTAGAGGCGAATTTGCCACTCAAAAAGTGTGAATATCGTATTTGAAATTTATTTTTCTTTAAGAGTCATATTTCTCCTCCAAATACAAATTAGGGGCAAATTTGCCACTCAAAAAGTGTGAATATCGTATTTGCAATTTATTTTTCTTAAGAGTCATATTTCACATCCAAATATAAATTAGGGGCGAATTTGCTACACAAAAAGTGTGAATATCGTATTTGCAACTTATTTTCATTAAGAGTCATATTTCACTTCGCAATACAAATTAATCACTCAAAAAGTGTGAATATCGTATTTGCAATTTATTTTCCTTAATAGTCATATTTCACATCCAAATGCAAATTAGGGCAAATTTGCCACTCAAAAAGTGTGAATATTGTATTTGCAATTTATTTTCCTTAAGAGTCATATTTCACTTCCAAATACATATTAGGGGCGAATTTGCCACTCAAAAAGTGTGAATATCGTATTTGCAACTTATTTTCATTAAGAGTCATATTTCAATTCGCAATACAAATTAGGGGCGAATTTGCCACTCAAAAAGTGTGAATATCGTATTTGCAACTTATTTACATTAAGAGTTATATTTCACTTCGCAATCCAAATTAACCACTCTAAAAGTGTGAATATCGTATTTGCAATTTATTTTCCTTAAGAGTCATATTTCACATTCAAATACAAATTAGGGGCAAATTTGCCACTCAAAAAGTGTAAATATCGTATTTGCAACTTATTTTCATTAAGAATCATATTTCATTTCGCAATACAAATTAGGGGGAAATTTACCACTCAAAAAGTGTGAATATTGTATTTGCAATTTATTTTCTTTAAGAGTCATATTTCACCTTCAAATACAAATTAGGGGCAAATTTGCCCCTCAAAAAATGTGAATATCGTATTTGCAATTTATTTTCCTTAAGAGTCTTATTTCACTTCCAAATACAAATTAGGGGCGAATTTGCCACTCAAAAAGTGTGAATATCGTATTTGCAACTTATTTTCATTAAGAGTCATATTTCACTTCGCAATACAAATTTGGGGCGAATTTGCCACTCAAAAAGTGTGAATATCGTATTTGCATTTTATTTTCCTTAAGAGTCATATTTCACTTCCAAATACAAATTAGGGGCGAATTTGCCACTCAAAAAGTGTGAATATCGTATTTGCAACTTATTTTAATTAAGAGTCATATTTCACTTTGCAATACAAAATAGGGACAAATTTACCATTTCAAAAAGTGTGAATATCGTATTTGCAATTTATTTTGCTTAAGAGTCATATTTCATTTCGAAATACAAATTATGGGCAAATTTGCCATTCAAAAAGTGTGAAAATGGTATTTGCAATTTATTTTCCTTAAGAGTCATATTTCATATCCTAATACAAATTAGGGCGAATTTGCCACTCAAAAAGTGTGAATATCGTATTTGCAACTTATTTTCCTTAAGAGTCATATTTCACATCCAAATATAAATTTGAGGCAAATTTGCCACTCAAAAAGTGTGAATATCGTATTTGCAATTTATTCTCTTTAAGAGTCATATTTCACATCCAAATACAAATTAGGGGCAAATTTGCCACTCAAAAAGTGTGAATATCGTATTTGCAATATATTTTTCTTAAGAGTCGTATTTCACATCCAAATACAAATTAGGGGCGAATTTGCTACTCAAAAAGTGTGAATATCGTATTTGCAACTTATTTTCATTAAGAGTCATATTTTACTTCGCAATACAAATTAACCACTCAAAAAGTGTGAATATCGTATTTGCAATTTATTTTCCTTAATAGTCATATTTCACATCCAAATACAAATTAGGGGCAAATTTGCCACTCAAAAAGTGTGAATATCGTATTTGCAATTTATTTTCCTTAAGAGTCATAATTCACTTCCAAATACAAATTAGGGGCGAATTTGCCACTCAAAAAGTGTGAATATCGTATTTGCAACTTATTTTCATTAAGAGTCATATTTCACTTCTCAATACAAATTAGGGGCGAATTTACCACTCAAAAAGTGTGAATATCGTATTTGCAATTTATTTTCTTTAAGAGTCATATTTCACCTCCAAATTCAAATTAGGGGCAAATTTGCAATTCAAAAAGTGTGAATATCGTATTTGAAATTTATTTTCCTTAACAGTCATATTTCACTTCCAAATACAAATTATGGGCAAATTTGCCACTCAAAAAGTGTGAATATCGTATTTGCAATTTATTTTCCTTAACAGTCATATTTCACTTCTAAATATAAATTAGGGGCGAATTTGCCACTCAAAAAGTGTGAATATCGTATTTGCAACTTATTTTCATTAAGAGTCATATTTCACTTCGCAATACAAATTAGTGGCAAATTTACCACTCAAAAAGTGTGAATATCGTATTTGCAATTTATTTTCTTTAAGAGTCATATTTCACCTCCAAATACAAATTAGGGGCAAATTTGCCACTCAAAAAGTGTGAATATCGTATTTGCAATTTATTTTCCTTAAGAGTCATAATTCACTTCCATATACAAATTAGGGGCGAATTTGCCACTCAAAAAGTGTGAATATCGTATTTGCAACTTATTTTCATTAAGAGTCATATTTCACTTCTCAATACAAATTAGGGGCGAATTTACCACTCAAAAAGTGTGAATATCGTATTTGCAATTTATTTTCTTTAAGAGTCATATTTCACCTCCAAATTCAAATTAGGGGCAAATTTGCAATTCAAAAAGTGTGAATATCGTATTTGCAATTTATTTTCCTTAACAGTCATATTTCACTTCCAAATACAAATTAGGGGCAAATTTGCCACTCAAAAAGTGTGAATATCGTATTTGCAATTTATTTTCCTTAACAGTCATATTTCACTTCTAAATATAAATTAGGGGCGAATTTGCCACTCAAAAAGTGTGAATATCGTATTTGAAACTTATTTTAATTAAGAGTCATATTTCACTTCGCAAATACAAATTAGAGGCAAATTTGCCACTCAAAAAGTGTAAATATCGTATTTGCAATTTATTTTCTTTAAGAGTCATATTTCACTTCGCAATACAAATTTGGGGCGAATTTGCCACTCAAAAAGTGTGAATATCGTATTTGCAATTTATTTTCTTTAAGAGTCATATTTCACCTCCAAATACAAATTAGGGGCAAATTTGCCACTCAAAAAGTGTGAATATCGTATTTGCAATTTATTTTCCTTAAGAGTCATATTTCACTTCCAAATACAAATTAGGGGCGAATTTGCCACTCAAAAAGTGTGAATATCGTATTTGCAACTTATTTTCATTAAGAGTCATATTTCACCTCGCAATACAAATTTGGGGCGAATTTGCCACTCAAAAAGTGTGAATATCGTATTAGCAATTTATTTTCTTTAAGAGTTATATTTCACCTCTAAATACAAATTAGAGGCAAATTTGCCACTCAAAAAGTGTGAATATCGTATTTGCAATTTATTTTCCCTAATAGTCATATTTCACTTCCAAATACAAACTAGGGGCGAATTTGCCACTCAAAAAAGTGTGAATATCGTATTGGCAACTTATTTTCATTAAGAGTCATATTTCACTTCGCAATACAAATTAGGGGCAAATTTACCACTCAAAAAGTGTGAATATCGTATTTGCAATTTATTTTCTTTAAGAGTCATATTTCACCTCCAAATACAAATTAGAGGCAAATTTGCCACTCAAAAAGTGTAAATATCATATTTGCAATTTATTTTCTTTAAGAGTCATATTTCCATTCGCAATACAAATTATGGGCAAATTTGCCACTCAAAAAGTGTGAATATCGTATTTGCAATTTATTTTCCTTAATAGTCATATTTCACATCCAAATACAAATTAGGGCAAATTTGCCACTCAAAAAGTGTGAATATCGTATTTGCAATTTATTTTCATTAAGAGTCATATTTCACCTCCAAATACAAATTAGGGGCAAATTTGCCACTCAAAAAGTGTGAATATCGTATTTGCAATTTATTTTCCTTAAGAGTCATATTTCACTTCCAAATACAAATTAGGGGCGAATTTACCACTCAAAAATTGTGAATATCGTATTTGCAACTTATTTTCATTAAGTGTCATATTTCACTTCGCAATACAAATTTGGGGCGAATTTGCCACTCAAAAAGTGTGAATATCGTATTTGCAATTTATTTTCCTTAAGAGTCACATTTCACTTCCAAATACAAATTAGGGGTGAATTTGCCACTCAAAAAGTGTGAATATTGTATTTTCAACTTATTTTAATTAAGAGTCATATTTCACTTCGCAATACAAAATAGGGGCAAATTTACCATTCAAAAAGTGCGAATATCGTATTTGCAATTTATTTTCCTTAAGAGTCATATTTCACTTCGAAATACAAATTATGGGCAAATTTGCCACTCAAAAAGTGTGAAAATGGTATTTGCAATTTATTTTCCTTAATTGTCATATTTCACATTCATAAAGTGTGAATATCGTATTTGCAACTTATTTTCCTTAAGAGTCATATTTCACATCCAAAAATAAATTACAAGCAAATTTGCCACTCAAAAAGTGTGAATATCATATTTGCAATTTATTCTCTTTAAGAGTCATATTTCACATCCAAATACAAATTAGGGGCGGATTTACCACTCAAAAAGTGTGAATATCATATTTGCAATTTATTTTTCTTTAAGAGTCATATTTCTCCTCCAAATACAAATTAGGGGCAAATTTGCCACTCAAAAATTGTGAATATCGTATTTTCAATTTATTTTTCTTAAGAGTCATATTTCACATCCAAATACAAATTAGGGGCGAATTTGCTACTCAAAAAGTGTGAATATCGTATTTGCAACTTATTTTCATTAAGAGTCATATTTCACTTCGCAATACAAATTAACCACTCAAAAAGTGTGAATATCGTATTTGCAATTTATTTTCTTTAAGAGTCATATTTCACCTCCAAATACAAATTAGGGGCAAATTTGCCACTCAAAAAGTGTGAATATCGTATTTGCAATTTATTTTCCTTAAGAGTCATATTTCACTTCCAAATACAAATTAGAGGCGAATTTGCCTCTCAAAAAGTGTGAATATCGTATTTGCAACTTATTTTCATTAAGAGTCATATTTCACTTCGCAATACATATTAAAGGGCAAATTTACCACTCAAAAAGTGTGAATATCGTATTTGCAACTTATTTTCATTAAGAGTCATATTTCAATTCGCAATACAAATTAGGGGCGAATTTGCCACTCAAAAAGTGTGAATATCGTATTTGCAACTTATTTACATTAAGAGTTATATTTCACTTCGCAATACAAATTAACCACTCTAAAAGTGTGAATATCGTATTTGCAATTTATTTTCCTTAAGAGTCATATTTCACATTCAAATACAAATTAGGGGCAAATTTGCCACTCAAAAAGTGTAAATATCGTATTTGCAACTTATTTTCATTAAGAGTCATATTTCACCTTCAAATACAAATTAGGGGCAAATTTGCCACTCAAAAAATGTGAATATCGTATTTGCAATTTATTTTCCCTAATAGTCATATTTCACTTCCAAATACAAACTAGGGGCGAATTTGCCACTCAAAAAAGTGTGAATATCGTATTGGCAACTTATTTTCATTAAGAGTCATATTTCACTTCGCAATACAAATTAGGGGCAAATTTACCACTCAAAAAGTGTGAATATCGTATTTGCAATTTATTTTCTTTAAGAGTCATATTTCACCTTCAAATACAAATTAGAGGCAAATTTGCCACTCAAAAAGTGTAAATATCATATTTGCAATTTATTTTCTTTAAGAGTCATATTTCCATTCGCAATACAAATTATGGGCAAATTTGCCACTCAAAAAGTGTGAATATCGTATTTGCAATTTATTTTCCTTAATAGTCATATTTCACATCCAAATACAAATTAGGGCAAATTTGCCACTCAAAAAGTGTGAATATCGTATTTGCAATTTATTTTCATTAAGAGTCATATTTCACCTCCAAATACAAATTAGGGGCAAATTTGCCACTCAAAAAGTGTGAATATCGTATTTGCAATTTATTTTCCTTAAGAGTCATATTTCACTTCCAAAAATACAAATTAGGGGCGAATTTACCACTCAAAAATTGTGAATATCGTATTTGCAACTTATTTTCATTAAGTGTCATATTTCACTTCGCAATACAAATTTGGGGCGAATTTGCCACTCAAAAAGTGTGAATATCGTATTTGCAATTTATTTTCCTTAAGAGTCACATTTCACTTCCAAATACAAATTAGGGGTGAATTTGCCACTCAAAAAGTGTGAATATTGTATTTTCAACTTATTTTAATTAAGAGTCATATTTCACTTCGCAATACAAAATAGGGGCAAATTTACCATTCAAAAAGTGCGAATATCGTATTTGCAATTTATTTTCCTTAAGAGTCATATTTCACTTCGAAATACAAATTATGGGCAAATTTGCCACTCAAAAAGTGTGAAAATGGTATTTGCAATTTATTTTCCTTAAGAGTCATATTTCACATTCATAAAGTGTGAATATCGTATTTGCAACTTATTTTCCTTAAGAGTCATATTTCACATCCAAAAATAAATTACAAGCAAATTTGCCACTCAAAAAGTGTGAATATCATATTTGCAATTTATTCCCTTTAAGAGTCATATTTCACATCCAAATACAAATTAGGGGCGGATTTACCACTCAAAAAGTGTGAATATCATATTTGCAATTTATTTTTCTTTAAGAGTCATATTTCTCCTCCAAATACAAATTAGGGGCAAATTTGCCACTCAAAAATTGTGAATATTGTATTTTCAATTTATTTTTCTTAAGAGTCATATTTCACATCCAAATACAAATTAGGGGCGAATTTGCTACTCAAAAAGTGTGAATATCGTATTTGCAACTTATTTTCATTAAGAGTCATATTTCACTTCGCAATACAAATTAACCACTCAAAAAGTGTGAATATCGTATTTGCAATTTATTTTCTTTAAGAGTCATATTTCACCTCCAAACACAAATTAGGGGCAAATTTGCTACTCAAAAAGTGTGAATATCGTATTTGCAATTTATTTTCCTTAAGCGTCATATTTCACTTCCAAATACAAATTAGAGGCGAATTTGCCTCTCAAAAAGTGTGAATATCGTATTTGCAACTTATTTTCATTAAGAGTCATATTTCACTTCGCAATACATATTAAAGGGCAAATTTACCACTCAAAAAGTGTGAATATCGTATTTGCAACTTATTTTCATTAAGAGTCATATTTCAATTCGCAATACAAATTAGGGGCAAATTTGCCACTCAAAAAGTGTGAATATCGTATTTGCAACTTATTTTCATTAAGAGTTATATTTCACTTCGCAATACAAATTAACCACTCTAAAAGTGTGAATATCGTATTTGAAATTTATTTTCCTTAAGAGACATATTTCACATTCAAATACAAATTAGGGGCAAATTTGCCACTCAAAAAGTGTAAATATCGTATTTGCAACTTATTTTCATTAAGAGTCATATTTCACCTCAAATACAAATTAGGGGCAAATTTGCCACTCAAAAAATGTAAATATCGTATTTGCAATTTATTTTCCTTAAGAGTCTTATTTCACTTCCAAATACAAATTTGGGGCGAATTTGCCACTCAAAAAGTTTGAATATCGTATTTGCAACTTATTTTCATTAAGAGTCATATTTCACTTCGCAATACAAATTTGGGGCGAATTTGCCACTCAAAAAGTGTGAATATCGTATTTGCATTTTATTTTCCTTAAGAGTCATATTTCACTTCCAAATACAAATTAGGGGCGAATTTGCCACTCAAAAAGTGTGAATATCGTATTTGCAACTTATTTTAATTAAGAGTCATATTTCACTTCGCAATACAAAATAGGGACAAATTTACCATTTCAAAAAGTGTGAATATCGTATTTCTAATTTATTTTGCTTAAGAGTCATATTTCACATCCTAATACAAATTAGGGCGAATTTGCCACTCAAAAAGTGTGAATATCGTATTTGCAACTTATTTTCCTTAAGAGTCATATTTCACATCCAAATATAAATTTGAGGCAAATTTGCCACTCAAAAAGTGTGAATATCGTATTTGCAATTTATTCTCTTTAAGAGTCATATTTCACATCCAAATACAAATTAGGGGCAAATTTGCCACTCAAAAGGTGTAAATATCGTATTTGCAACTTATTTTCATTAAGAGTCATATTTCATTTCGCAATACAAATTAGGGGGAAATTTACCACTCAAAAAGTGTGAATATCGTATTTGCAATATATTTTTCTTAAGAGTCATATTTCACATCCAAATATAAATTTGAGGCAAATTTGCCACTCAAAAAGTGTGAATATCGTATTTGCAATATATTTTTCTTAAGAGTCATATTTCACATCCAAATACAAATTAGGGGCGAATTTGCTACTCAAAAAGTGTGAATATCGTATTTGCAACTTATTTTCATTAAGAGTCATATTTTACTTCGCAATACAAATTAACCACTCAAAAAGTGTGAATATCGTATTTGCAATTTATTTTCCTTAATAGTCATATTTCACATCCAAATACAAATTAGCGGCAAATTTGCCACTCAAAAAGTGTGAATATCGTATTTGCAATTTATTTTCCTTAAGAGTCATAATTCACTTCCAAATACAAATTAGGGGCGAATTTGCCACTTAAAAAGTGTGAATATCGTATTTGCAACTTATTTTCATTAAGAGTAATATTTCACTTCTCAATACAAATTAGAAGCGAATTTACCACTCAAAAAGTGTGAATATCGTATTTGCAATTTATTTTCTTTAAGAGTCATATTTCACCTCCAAATTCAAATTAGGGGCAAATTTACAATTCAAAAAGTGTGAATATCGTATTTGCAATTTATTTTCCTTAACAGTCATATTTCACTTCCAAATACAAATTAGGGGCAAATTTGCCACTCAAAAAGTGTGAATATCGTATTTGCAATTTATTTTCCTTAACAGTCATATTTCACTTCTAAATATAAATTAGGGGCGAATTTGCCACTCAAAAAGTGTGAATATCGTATTTGCAACTTATTTTCATTAAGAGTCATATTTCACTTCGCAATACAAATTAGTGGCAAATTTACCACTCAAAAAGTGTGAATATCGTACTTGCAATTTATTTTCTTTAAGAGTCATATTTCACCTCCAAATACAAATTAGGGGCAAATTTGTCACTCAAAAAGTGTGAATATCGTATTTGCAATTTATTTTCCTTAAGAGTCATATTTCACTTCCAAATACAAATTAGGGGCGAATTTGCCACTCAAAAAGTGTGAATATCGTATTTGCAACTTATTTTCATTAAGAGTCATATTTCATTTTGCAATACAAATTTGGGGCGAATTTGTCACTCAAAAAGTGTGAATATCGTATTTGCAATTTATTTTCTTTAAGAGTCATATTTCACCTCCAAATACAAATTACGGGAAAATTTGCCACTCAAAAAGTGTGAATATCGTATTTGTAATTTATTTTCCTTAAGAGTCATATTTCACTTCCAAATACAAATTAGGGGCGAATTTGCCACTCAAAAAGTGTGAATATCGTATTTGCAACTTATTTTCATTAAGAGTCATATTTCACCTCGCAATACAAATTTGGGGCGAATTTGCCACTCAAAAAGTGTGAATATCGTATTTGCAATTTATTTTCTTTAAGAGTCATATTTCACCTCTAAATACAAATTAGGGGCAAATTTGCCACTCAAAAAGTGTGAATATCGTATTTGCAATTTATTTTCCTTAAGAGTCATATTTTACTTCCAAATACAAATTAGGGGCGAATTTGCCACTCAAAAAGTGTGAATATCGTATTTGCAACTTATTTTCATTAAGAGTCATATTTCACTTCGCAATACAAATTAGGGGCAAATTTACCACTCAAAAAGTGTGAATATCATATTTGCAATTTATTTTCTTTAAGAGTTATGTTTCACCTCCAAATACAAATTAGAGGCAAATTTGCCACTCAAAAAGTGTGAATATCGTATTTGCAATTTATTTTCCTTTAGAGTCATATTTCACTTCCAAATACAAATTAGGGGCGAATTTGCCACTCAAAAAGTGTGAATATCATATTTGCAACTTATTTTCATTAAGAGTCATATTTCACTTCGCAATACAAAATAGGGGCAAATTTACCATTCAAAAAGTGTGAATATCGTATTTGCAATTTATTTTCCTTAAGAGTCATATTTCACTTCGAAATACAAATTATGGGCAAATTTGCCACTCAAAAAGTGTGAAAATGGTACTTGCAATTTATTTTCCTTAAGAGTCATATTTCACATCCTAATACAAATTAGGGGCGAATTTGCCACTCAAAAAGTGTGAATATCGTATTTGCAACTTATTTTCCTTTAGAGTCATATTTCACATCCAAATATAAATTAGAGGCAAATTTGCCACTCAAAAAGTGTAAATATCGTATTTGCAATTTATTCTCTTTAAGAGTCATATTTCACATCCAAATACAAATTAGGCGCGAATTTGCCACTAAAAAAGTGTGAATATCGTATTTGCAATTTATTTTCTTTAAAAGTCATATTTCACCTCCAAATACAAATTAGGGGCAAATTTGCCACTCAAAAAGTGTGAATATCGTATTTGCAATTTATTTTTCTTAAGAGTCATATTTCACATCCAAATATAAATTAGGGGCGAATTTGCTACACAAAAAGTGTGAATATCGTATTTGCAACTTATTTTCATTAAGAGTCATATTTCACTTCGCAATACAAATTAACCACTCAAAAAGTGTGAATATCGTATTTGCAATTTATTTTCCTTAATAGTCATATTTCACATCCAAATGCAAATTAGGGCAAATTTGTCACTCAAAAAGTGTGAATATTGTATTTGCAATTTATTTTCCTTAAAAGTCATATTTCACTTCCAAATACATATTAGGGGCGAATTTGCCACTCAAAAAGTGTGAATATCGTATTTGCAACTTATTTTCATTAAGAGTCATATTTCAATTCGCAATACAAATTAGGGCGAATTTGCCACTCAAAAAGTGTGAATATCGTATTTGCAACTTATTTTCATTAAGAGTTATATTTCACTTCGCAATACAAATTAACCACTCTAAAAGTGTGAATATCGTATTTGCAATTTATTTTCCTTAAGAGTCATATTTCACATTCAAATACAAATTAGGGGCAAATTTGCCACTCAAAAAGTATAAATATCGTATTTGCAACTTATTTTCATTAAGAATCATATTTCATTTCGCAATACAAATTAGGGGGAAATTTACCACTCAAAAAGTGTGAATATCGTATTTGCAATTTATTTTCTTTAAGAGTCATATTTCACCTTCAAATACAAATTAGGGGCAAATTTGCCACTCAAAAAATGTGAATATCGTATTTGCAATTTATTTTCCTTAAGAGTCTTATTTCACTTCCAAATACAAATTAGGGGCGAATTTGCCACTCAAAAAGTGTGAATATCGTATTTGCAACTTATTTTCATTAAGAGTCATATTTCACTTCGCAATACAAATTTGGGGCGAATTTGCCACTCAAAAAGTGTGAATATCGTATTTGCATTTTATTTTCCTTAAGAGTCATATTTCACTTCCAAATACAAATTAGGGGCGAATTTACCACTCAAAAAGTGTGAATATCGTATTTGCAATTTATTTTCTTTAAGAGTCATATTTCACCTTCAAATACAAATTAGGGGCAAATTTGCCACTCAAAAAATGTGAATATCGTATTTGCAATTTATTTTCCTTAAGAGTCTTATTTCACTTCCAAATACAAATTAGGGGCGAATTTGCCACTCAAAAAGTGTGAATATCGTATTTGCAACTTATTTTCCTTAAGAGTCATATTTCACATCCAAATATAAATTTGAGGCAAATTTGCCACTCAAAAAGTGTGAATATCGTATTTGCAATTTATTCTCTTTAAGAGTCATATTTCACATCCAAATACAAATTAGGGGCAAATTTGCCACTCAAAAAGTGTGAATATCGTATTTGCAATATATTTTTCTTAAGAGTCGTATTTCACATCCAAATACAAATTAGGGGCGAATTTGCTACTCAAAAAGTGTGAATATCGTATTTGCAACTTATTTTCATTAAGAGTCATATTTTACTTCGCAATACAAATTAACCACTCAAAAAGTGTGAGTATCGTATTTGCAATTTATTTTCCTTAATAGTCATATTTCACATCCAAATACAAATTAGGGGCAAATTTGCCACTCAAAAAGTGTGAATATCGTATTTGCAATTTATTTTCCTTAAGAGTCATAATTCACTTCCAAATACAAATTAGGGGCGAAATTTGCCACTCAAAAAGTGTGAATATCGTATTTGCAACTTATTTTCATTAAGAGTCATATTTCACTTCTCAATACAAATTAGGGGCGAATTTACCACTCAAAAAGTGTGAATATCGTATTTGCAATTTATTTTCTTTAAGAGTCATATTTCACCTCCAAATTCAAATTAGGGGCAAATTTGCAATTCAAAAAGTGTGAATATCGTATTTGCAATTTATTTTCCTTAACAGTCATATTTCACTTCCAAATACAAATTATGGGCAAATTTGCCACTCAAAAAGTGTGAATATCGTATTTGCAATTTATTTTCCTTAACAGTCATATTTCACTTCTAAATATAGATTAGGGGCGAATTTGCCACTCAAAAAGTGTGAATATCGTATTTGCAACTTATTTTCATTAAGAGTCATATTTCACTTCGCAATACAAATTAGTGGCAAATTTACCACTCAAAAAGTGTGAATATCGTATTTGCAATTTATTTTCATTAAGAGTCATATTTCACCTCCAAATACAAATTAGGGGCAAATTTGCCACTCAAAAAGTGTGAATATCGTATTTGCAATTTATTTTCCTTAAGAGTCATAATTCACTTCCAAATACAAATTAGGGGCGAATTTGCCACTTAAAAAGTGTGAATATCGTATTTGCAACTTATTTTCATTAAGAGTAATATTTCACTTCTCAATACAAATTAGAAGCGAATTTACCACTCAAAAAGTGTGAATATCGTATTTGCAATTTATTTTCTTTAAGAGTCATATTTCACCTCCAAATTCAAATTAGGGGCAAATTTACAATTCAAAAAGTGTGAATATCGTATTTGCAATTTATTTTCCTTAACAGTCATATTTCACTTCCAAATACAAATTAGGGGCAAATTTGCCACTCAAAAAGTGTGAATATCGTATTTGCAATTTATTTTCCTTAACAGTCATATTTCACTTCTAAATATAAATTAGGGGCGAATTTGCCACTCAAAAAGTGTGAATATCGTATTTGCAACTTATTTTCATTAAGAGTCATATTTCACTTCGCAATACAAATTAGTGGCAAATTTACCACTCAAAAAGTGTGAATATCGTACTTGCAATTTATTTTCTTTAAGAGTCATATTTCACCTCCAAATACAAATTAGGGGCAAATTTGTCACTCAAAAAGTGTGAATATCGTATTTGCAATTTATTTTCCTTAAGAGTCATATTTCACTTCCAAATACAAATTAGGGGCGAATTTGCCACTCAAAAAGTGTGAATATCGTATTTGCAACTTATTTTCATTAAGAGTCATATTTCATTTTGCAATACAAATTTGGGGCGAATTTGTCACTC
Organism: Helichrysum umbraculigerum; assembly: GCA_949592205.1. Taxonomy (NCBI): domain Eukaryota; kingdom Viridiplantae; phylum Streptophyta; class Magnoliopsida; order Asterales; family Asteraceae; genus Helichrysum; species Helichrysum umbraculigerum. The sequence goes on from CATIUR010000001.1 coordinate 102,227,284, forward strand.
AAAAAGTGTGAATATCGTATTTGCAATTTATTTTCTTTAAGAGTCATATTTCACCTCCAAATACAAATTACGGGAAAATTTGCCACTCAAAAAGTGTGAATATCGTATTTGTAATTTATTTTCCTTAAGAGTCATATTTCACTTCCAAATACAAATTAGGGGCGAATTTGCCACTCAAAAAGTGTGAATATCGTATTTGCAACTTATTTTCATTAAGAGTCATATTTCACCTCGCAATACAAATTTGGGGCGAATTTGCCACTCAAAAAGTGTGAATATCGTATTTGCAATTTATTTTCTTTAAGAGTCATATTTCACCTCTAAATACAAATTAGGGGCAAATTTGCCACTCAAAAAGTGTGAATATCGTATTTGCAATTTATTTTCCTTAAGAGTCATATTTTACTTCCAAATACAAATTAGGGGCGAATTTGCCACTCAAAAAGTGTGAATATCGTATTTGCAACTTATTTTCATTAAGAGTCATATTTCACTTCGCAATACAAATTAGGGGCAAATTTACCACTCAAAAAGTGTGAATATCATATTTGCAATTTATTTTCTTTAAGAGTTATGTTTCACCTCCAAATACAAATTAGAGGCAAATTTGCCACTCAAAAAGTGTGAATATCGTATTTGCAATTTATTTTCCTTTAGAGTCATATTTCACTTCCAAATACAAATTAGGGGCGAATTTGCCACTCAAAAAGTGTGAATATCATATTTGCAACTTATTTTCATTAAGAGTCATATTTCACTTCGCAATACAAAATAGGGGCAAATTTACCATTCAAAAAGTGTGAATATCGTATTTGCAATTTATTTTCCTTAAGAGTCATATTTCACTTCGAAATACAAATTATGGGCAAATTTGCCACTCAAAAAGTGTGAAAATGGTACTTGCAATTTATTTTCCTTAAGAGTCATATTTCACATCCTAATACAAATTAGGGGCGAATTTGCCACTCAAAAAGTGTGAATATCGTATTTGCAACTTATTTTCCTTTAGAGTCATATTTCACATCCAAATATAAATTAGAGGCAAATTTGCCACTCAAAAAGTGTAAATATCGTATTTGCAATTTATTCTCTTTAAGAGTCATATTTCACATCCAAATACAAATTAGGCGCGAATTTGCCACTAAAAAAGTGTGAATATCGTATTTGCAATTTATTTTCTTTAAAAGTCATATTTCACCTCCAAATACAAATTAGGGGCAAATTTGCCACTCAAAAAGTGTGAATATCGTATTTGCAATTTATTTTTCTTAAGAGTCATATTTCACATCCAAATATAAATTAGGGGCGAATTTGCTACACAAAAAGTGTGAATATCGTATTTGCAACTTATTTTCATTAAGAGTCATATTTCACTTCGCAATACAAATTAACCACTCAAAAAGTGTGAATATCGTATTTGCAATTTATTTTCCTTAATAGTCATATTTCACATCCAAATGCAAATTAGGGCAAATTTGTCACTCAAAAAGTGTGAATATTGTATTTGCAATTTATTTTCCTTAAAAGTCATATTTCACTTCCAAATACATATTAGGGGCGAATTTGCCACTCAAAAAGTGTGAATATCGTATTTGCAACTTATTTTCATTAAGAGTCATATTTCAATTCGCAATACAAATTAGGGCGAATTTGCCACTCAAAAAGTGTGAATATCGTATTTGCAACTTATTTTCATTAAGAGTTATATTTCACTTCGCAATACAAATTAACCACTCTAAAAGTGTGAATATCGTATTTGCAATTTATTTTCCTTAAGAGTCATATTTCACATTCAAATACAAATTAGGGGCAAATTTGCCACTCAAAAAGTATAAATATCGTATTTGCAACTTATTTTCATTAAGAATCATATTTCATTTCGCAATACAAATTAGGGGGAAATTTACCACTCAAAAAGTGTGAATATCGTATTTGCAATTTATTTTCTTTAAGAGTCATATTTCACCTTCAAATACAAATTAGGGGCAAATTTGCCACTCAAAAAATGTGAATATCGTATTTGCAATTTATTTTCCTTAAGAGTCTTATTTCACTTCCAAATACAAATTAGGGGCGAATTTGCCACTCAAAAAGTGTGAATATCGTATTTGCAACTTATTTTCATTAAGAGTCATATGTCACTTCGCAATACAAATTTGGGGCGAATTTGCCACTCAAAAAGTGTGAATATCGTATTTGCATTTTATTTTCCTTAAGAGTCATATTTCACTTCCAAATACAAATTAGGGGCGAATTTACCACTCAAAAAGTGTGAATATCGTATTTGCAATTTATTTTCTTTAAGAGTCATATTTCACCTTCAAATACAAATTAGGGGCAAATTTGCCACTCAAAAAATGTGAATATCGTATTTGCAATTTATTTTCCTTAAGAGTCTTATTTCACTTCCAAATACAAATTAGGGGCGAATTTGCCACTCAAAAAGTGTGAATATCGTATTTGCAACTTATTTTCCTTAAGAGTCATATTTCACATCCAAATATAAATTTGAGGCAAATTTGCCACTCAAAAAGTGTGAATATCGTATTTGCAATTTATTCTCTTTAAGAGTCATATTTCACATCCAAATACAAATTAGGGGCAAATTTGCCACTCAAAAAGTGTGAATATCGTATTTGCAATATATTTTTCTTAAGAGTCGTATTTCACATCCAAATACAAATTAGGGGCGAATTTGCTACTCAAAAAGTGTGAATATCGTATTTGCAACTTATTTTCATTAAGAGTCATATTTTACTTCGCAATACAAATTAACCACTCAAAAAGTGTGAGTATCGTATTTGCAATTTATTTTCCTTAATAGTCATATTTCACATCCAAATACAAATTAGGGGCAAATTTGCCACTCAAAAAGTGTGAATATCGTATTTGCAATTTATTTTCCTTAAGAGTCATAATTCACTTCCAAATACAAATTAGGGGCGAAATTTGCCACTCAAAAAGTGTGAATATCGTATTTGCAACTTATTTTCATTAAGAGTCATATTTCACTTCTCAATACAAATTAGGGGCGAATTTACCACTCAAAAAGTGTGAATATCGTATTTGCAATTTATTTTCTTTAAGAGTCATATTTCACCTCCAAATTCAAATTAGGGGCAAATTTGCAATTCAAAAAGTGTGAATATCGTATTTGCAATTTATTTTCCTTAACAGTCATATTTCACTTCCAAATACAAATTATGGGCAAATTTGCCACTCAAAAAGTGTGAATATCGTATTTGCAATTTATTTTCCTTAACAGTCATATTTCACTTCTAAATATAGATTAGGGGCGAATTTGCCACTCAAAAAGTGTGAATATCGTATTTGCAACTTATTTTCATTAAGAGTCATATTTCACTTCGCAATACAAATTAGTGGCAAATTTACCACTCAAAAAGTGTGAATATCGTATTTGCAATTTATTTTCTTTAAGAGTCATATTTCACCTCCAAATACAAATTAGGGGCAAATTTGCCACTCAAAAAGTGTGAATATCGTATTTGCAATTTATTTTCCTTAAGAGTCATAATTCACTTCCAAATACAAATTAGGGGCGAAATTTGCCACTCAAAAAGTGTGAATATCGTATTTGCAACTTATTTTCATTAAGAGTCATATTTCACTTCTCAATACAAATTTGGGGCGAATTTACCACTCAAAAAGTGTGAATATCGTATTTGCAATTTATTTTCTTTAAGAGTCATATTTCACCTCCAAATTCAAATTAGGGGCAAATTTGCAATTCAAAAAGTGTGAATATCGTATTTGCAATTTATTTTCCTTAACAGTCATATTTCACTTTCAAATACAAATTAGGGGCAAATTTGCCACTCAAAAAGTGTGAATATCGTATTTGCAATTTATTTTCCTTAACAGTCATATTTCACTTCTAAATATAAATTAGGGGCGAATTTGCCACTCAAAAAGTGTGAATATCGTATTTGCAACTTATTTTCATTAAGAGTCATATTTCACTTCGCAAATACAAATTAGAGGCAAATTTGCCACTCAAAAAGTGTAAATATCGTATTTGCAATTTATTTTATTTAAGAGTCATATTTCACTTCGCAATACAAATTTGGGGCGAATTTGCCACTCAAAAAGTGTGAATATCGTATTTGCAATTTATTTTCTTTAAGAGTCATATTTCACCTCCAAATACAAATTAGGGGCAAATTTGCCACTCAAAAAGTGTGAATATCGTATTTGCAATTTATTTTCCTTAAGAGTCATATTTCACTTCCAAATACAAATTAGGGGCGAATTTGCCACTCAAAAAGTGTGAATATCGTATTTGCAACTTATTTTCATTAAGAGTCATATTTCACCTCGCAATACAAATTTGGGGCGAATTTGCCACTCAAAAAGTGTGAATATCGTATTAGCAATTTATTTTCTTTAAGAGTTATATTTCACCTCTAAATACAAATTAGAGGCAAATTTGCCACTCAAAAAGTGTGAATATCGTATTTGCAATTTATTTTCCCTAATAGTCATATTTCACTTCCAAATACAAACTAGGGGCGAATTTGCCACTCAAAAAGTGTGAATATCGTATTGGCAACTTATTTTCATTAAGAGTCATATTTCACTTCGCAATACAAATTAGGGGCAAATTTACCACTCAAAAAGTGTGAATATCGTATTTGCAATTTATTTTCTTTAAGAGTCATATTTCACCTCCAAATACAAATTAGAGGCAAATTTGCCACTCAAAAAGTGTAAATATCATATTTGCAATTTATTTTCTTTAAGAGTCATATTTCCATTCGCAATACAAATTATGGGCAAATTTGCCACTCAAAAAGTGTGAATATCGTATTTGCAATTTATTTTCCTTAATAGTCATATTTCACATCCAAATACAAATTAGGGCAAATTTGCAACTCAAAAAGTGTGAATATCGTATTTGCAATTTATTTTCATTAAGAGTCATATTTCACCTCCAAATACAAATTAGGGGCAAATTTGCCACTCAAAAAGTGTGAATATCGTATTTGCAATTTATTTTCCTTAAGAGTCATATTTCACTTCCAAATACAAATTAGGGGCGAATTTACCACTCAAAAATTGTGAATATCGTATTTGCAACTTATTTTCATTAAGAGTCATATTTCACTTCGCAATACAAATTTGGGGCGAATTTGCCACTCAAAAAGTGTGAATATCGTATTTGCAATTTATTTTCCTTAAGAGTCACATTTCACTTCCAAATACAAATTAGGGGTGAATTTGCCACTCAAAAAGTGTGAATATTGTATTTTCAACTTATTTTAATTAAGAGTCATATTTCACTTCGCAATACAAAGTAGGGGCAAATTTACCATTCAAAAAGTGCGAATATCGTATTTGCAATTTATTTTCCTTAAGAGTCATATTTCACTTCGAAATACAAATTATGGGCAAATTTGCCACTCAAAAAGTGTGAAAATGGTATTTGCAATTTATTTTCCTTAAGAGTCATATTTCACATTCATAAAGTGTGAATATCGTATTTGCAACTTATTTTCCTTAAGAGTCATATTTCACATCCAAAAATAAATTACAAGCAAATTTGCCACTCAAAAAGTGTGAATATCATATTTGCAATTTATTCTCTTTAAGAGTCATATTTCACATCCAAATACAAATTAGGGGCGGATTTACCACTCAAAAAGTGTGAATATCATATTTGCAATTTATTTTTCTTTAAGAGTCATATTTCTCCTCCAAATACAAATTAGGGGCAAATTTGCCACTCAAAAATTGTGAATATCGTATTTTCAATTTATTTTTCTTAAGAGTCATATTTCACATCCAAATACAAATTAGGGGCGAATTTGCTACTCAAAAAGTGTGAATATCGTATTTGCAACTTATTTTCATTAAGAGTCATATTTCACTTCGCAATACAAATTAACCACTCAAAAAGTGTGAATATCATATTTGCAATTTATTTTCTTTAAGAGTCATATTTCACCTCCAAATACAAATTAGGGGCAAATTTGCCACTCAAAAAGTGTGAATATCGTATTTGCAATTTATTTTCCTTAAGAGTCATATTTCACTTCCAAATACAAATTAGAGGCGAATTTGCCTCTCAAAAAGTGTGAATATCGTATTTGCAACTTATTTTCATTAAGAGTCATATTTCACTTCGCAATACATATTAAAGGGCAAATTTACCACTCAAAAAGTGTGAATATCGTATTTGCAACTTATTTTCATTAAGAGTCATATTTCACTTCGCAATACAAATTAACCACTCTAAAAGTGTGAATATCGTATTTGCAATTTATTTTCCTTAAGAGTCATATTTCACATTCAAATACAAATTAGGGGCAAATTTGCCACTCAAAAAGTGTAAATATCGTATTTGCAACTTATTTTCATTAAGAGTCATATTTCACCTTCAAATACAAATTAGGGGCAAATTTGCCACTCAAAAAATGTGAATATCGTATTTGCAATTTATTTTCCTTAAGAGTCTTATTTCACTTCCAAATACAAATTTGGGGCGAATTTGCCACTCAAAAAGTTTGAATATCGTATTTGCAACTTATTTTCATTAAGAGTCATATTTCACTTCGCAATACAAATTTGGGGCGAATTTGCCACTCAAAAAGTGTGAATATTGTATTTGCATTTTATTTTCCTTAAGAGTCATATTTCACTTCCAAATACAAATTAGGGGCGAATTTGCCACTCAAAAAGTGTGAATATCGTATTTGCAACTTATTTTAATTAAGAGTCATATTTCACTTCGCAATACAAAATAGGGACAAATTTACCATTTCAAAAAGTGTGAATATCGTATTTCTAATTTATTTTGCTTAAGAGTCATATTTCATTTCGAAATACAAATTATGGGCAAATTTGCCATTCAAAAAGTGTGAAAATGGTATTTGCAATTTATTTTCCTTAAGAGTCATATTTCACATCCTAATACAAATTAGGGCGAATTTGCCACTCAAAAAGTGTGAATATCGTATTTGCAACTTATTTTCCTTAAGAGTCATATTTCACATCCAAATATAAATTTGAGGCAAATTTGCCACTCAAAAAGTGTGAATATCGTATTTGCAATTTATTCTCTTTAAGAGTCATATTTCACATCCAAATACAAATTAGGGGCAAATTTGCCACTCAAAAGGTGTAAATATCGTATTTGCAACTTATTTTCATTAAGAGTCATATTTCATTTCGCAATACAAATTAGGGGGAAATTTACCACTCAAAAAGTGTTAATATCGTATTTGCAATATATTTTTCTTAAGAGTCATATTTCACATCCAAATATAAATTTGAGGCAAATTTGCCACTCAAAAAGTGTGAATATCGTATTTGCAATATATTTTTCTTAAGAGTCATATTTCACATCCAAATACAAATTAGGGGCGAATTTGCTACTCAAAAAGTGTGAATATCGTATTTGCAACTTATTTTCATTAAGAGTCATATTTTACTTCGCAATACAAATTAACCACTCAAAAAGTGTGAATATCGTATTTGCAATTTATTTTCCTTAATAGTCATATTTCACATCCAAATACAAATTAGGGGCAAATTTGCCACTCAAAAAGTGTGAATATCGTATTTGCAATTTATTTTCCTTAAGAGTCATAATTCACTTCCAAATACAAATTAGGGGCGAATTTGCCACTTAAAAAGTGTGAATATCGTATTTGCAACTTATTTTCATTAAGAGTAATATTTCACTTCTCAATACAAATTAGGGGCGAATTTACCACTCAAAAAGTGTGAATATCGTATTTGCAATTTATTTTCTTTAAGAGTCATATTTCACCTCCAAATTCAAATTAGGGGCAAATTTGCAATTCAAAAAGTGTGAATATCGTATTTGCAATTTATTTTCCTTAACAGTCATATTTCACTTCCAAATACAAATTAGGGGCAAATTTGCCACTCAAAAAGTGTGAATATCGTATTTGCAATTTATTTTCCTTAACAGTCATATTTCACTTCTAAATATAAATTAGGGGCGAATTTGCCACTCAAAAAGTGTGAATATCGTATTTGTAACTTATTTTCATTAAGAGTCATATTTCACTTCGCAATACAAATTAGTGGCAAATTTACCACTCAAAAAGTGTGAATATCGTACTAGCAATTTATTTTCTTTAAGAGTCATATTTCACCTCCAAATACAAATTAGGGGCAAATTTGTCACTCAAAAAGTGTGAATATCGTATTTGCAATTTTTTTTCCTTAAGAGTCATATTTCACTTCCAAATACAAATTAGGGGCGAATTTGCCACTCAAAAAGTGTGAATATCGTATTTGCAACTTATTTTCATTAAGAGTCATATTTCATTTCGCAATACAAATTTGGGGCGAATTTGTCACTCAAAAAGTGTGAATATCGTATTTGCAATTTATTTTCTTTAAGAGTCATATTTCACCTCCAAATACAAATTAGGGGAAAATTTGCCACTCAAAAAGTGTGAATATCGTATTTGTAATTTATTTTCCTTAAGAGTCATATTTCACTTCCAAATACAAATTAGGGGCGAATTTGCCACTCAAAAAGTGTGAATATCGTATTTGCAACTTATTTTCATTAAGAGTCATATTTCACCTCGCAATACAAATTTGGGGCGAATTTGCCACTTAAAAAGTGTGAATATCGTATTTGCAATTTATTTTCTTTAAGAGTCATATTTCACCTCTAAATACAAATTAGGGGCAAATTTGCCACTCAAAAAGTGTGAATATCGTATTTGCAATTTATTTTCCTTAAGAGTCATATTTTACTTCCAAATACAAATTAGGGGCGAATTTGCCACTCAAAAAGTGTGAATATCGTATTTGCAACTTATTTTCATTAAGAGTCATATTTCACTTCGCAATACAAATTAGGGGCAAATTTACCACTCAAAAAGTGTGAATATCGTATTTGCAATTTATTTTCTTTAAGAGTTATGTTTCACCTCCAAATACAAATTAGAGGCAAATTTGCCACTCAAAAAGTGTGAATATCGTATTTGCAATTTATTTTCCTTAAGAGTCATATTTCACTTCCAAATACAAATTAGGGGCGAATTTGCCACTCAAAAAGTGTGAATATCATATTTGCAACTTATTTTCATTAAGAGTCATATTTCACTTCGCAATACAAAATAGGGGCAAATTTACCATTCAAAAAGTGTGAATATCGTATTTGCAATTTATTTTCCTTAAGAGTCATATTTCACTTCGAAATACAAATTATGGGCAAATTTGCCACTCAAAAAGTGTGAAAATGGTACTTGCAATTTATTTTCCTTAAGAGTCATATTTCACATCCTAATACAAATTAGGGGCGAATTTGCCACTCAAAAAGTGTGAATATCGTATTTGCAACTTATTTTCCTTTAGAGTCATATTTCACATCCAAATATAAATTAGAGGCAAATTTGCCACTCAAAAAGTGTAAATATCGTATTTGCAATTTATTCTCTTTAAGAGTCATATTTCACATCCAAATACAAATTAGGCGCGAATTTGCCACTAAAAAAGTGTGAATATCATATTTGCAATTTATTTTCTTTAAAAGTCATATTTCACCTCCAAATACAAATTAGGGGCAAATTTGCCACTCAAAAAGTGTGAATATCGTATTTGCAATTTATTTTTCTTAAGAGTCATATTTCACATCCAAATACAAATTAGGGGCGAATTTGCCACTCAAAAAGTGTGAATATCGTATTTGCAACTTATTTTCATTAAGAGTCATATTTCACTTCGCAATACAAATTTGGGGCGAATTTGCTACTCAAAAAGTGTGAATATCGTATTTGCAATTTATTTTCCTTAAGAGTTATATTTCACTTCCAAATACAAATTAGGGGCGAATTTGCCACTCAAAAAGTATGAATATCGTATTTGCAACTTATTTTCATTAAGAGTCATATTTCACTTCGCAATACAAAATAGGGGCAAATTTACCATTCAAAAAGTGTGAATATCGTATTTGCAATTTATTTTCCTTAAGAGTCATATTTCACTTCGAAATACAAATTATGGGCAAATTTGCCACTCAAAAAGTGTGAAAATGGTAATTGCAATTTATTTTCCTAAAGAGTCATATATCACATCCTAATACAAATTAGGGGCGAATTTGCCACTCAAAAAGTGTGAATATCGTATTTGCAACTTATTTTCCTTAAGAGTCATATTTCACATCCAAATATAAATTAGAGCCAAATTTGTCACTCAAAAAGTGTGAATATCGTATTTGCAATTTATTCTCTTTAAGAGTCATATTTCACAACCAAATATAAATTAGGGGCGAATTTGCCACTCAAAAAGTGTGAATATCGTATTTGCAATTTATTTTCTTTAAGAGTCATATTTCACCTCCAAATAAAAATTAGAGGCAAATTTGCCACTCAAAAAGTGTGAATATCGTATTTGCAATTTATTTTTCTTAAGTTTCACATCCATATACAAATTAGGGGCGAATTTGCCACTAAAAAAGTGTGAATATCGTATTTCCAACTTATTTTCATTAAGAGTCATATTTCACTTCGCAATACAAATTAACCACTCAAAAAGTGTGAATATCGTATTTGCAATTTATTTTCCTTAATAGTCATATTTCACATCCAAATGTAAATTAGGGGCAAATTTGCCACTCAAAAAGTGTGAATATCGTATTTGCAATTTATTCTCTTTAAGAGTCATATTTCACAACCAAATATAAATTAGGGGCGAATTTGCCACTCAAAAAGTGTGAATATCGTATTTGCAATTTATTTTCTTTAAGAGTCATATTTCACCTCCAAATTCAAATTAGAGGCAAATTTGCCACTCAAAAAGTGTGAATATCGTATTTGCAATTTATTTTTCTTAAGTTTCACATCCATATACAAATTAGGGGCGAATTTGCCACTCAAAAAGTGTGAATATCGTATTTCCAACTTATTTTCATTAAGAGTCATATTTCACTTCGCAATACAAATTAACCACTCAAAAAGTGTGAATATCGTATTTGCAATTTATTTTCCTTAATAGTCATATTTCACATCCAAATGCAAATTAGGGGCAAATTTGCCAATCAAAAAGTGTGAATATCGTATTTGCAATTTATTTTCCTTAAGAGTCATATTTCACTTCCAAATACAAATTAGGGGCGAATTTGCCACTCAAAAAGTGTGAATGTCGTATTTGTAATTTATTTTCCTTAACAGTCATATATCACTTCCAAATACAAATTAGGGGCGAATTTGCCACTCAAAAAGTGTGAATATCGTATTTGCAACTTATTATCATTAAGAGTCATATTTCACTTCGCAATACAAATTTGAGGCGAATTTGCCACTCAAAAAGTGAGAATATCGTATTTGCAATTTATTTTCTTTAAGAGTCATATTTCACCTCCAAATACAAATTAGGGGCAAATTTGCCACTCAAAAACTGTGAATATCGTATTTGCAATTTATTTTCCTTAAGAGTCATATTTCACTTCCAAATACAAATTAGGGGCGAATTTGCCACTCAAAAAGTGTGAATATCGTATTTGCAACTTATTTTCATTAAGAGTCATATTTCACTTCGCAATACAAATTTGAGGCGAATTTGCCACTCAAAAAGTGAGAATATCGTATTTGCAATTTATTTTCTTTAACAGTCATATTTCACCTCCAAATACAAATTAGGGGCAAATTTGCCACTCAAAAACTGTGAATATCGTATTTGCAATTTATTTTCCTTAAGAGTCATATTTCACTTCCAAATACAAATTAGGGGCAAATTTGCCAATCAAAAAGTGTGAATATCGTATTTGCAATTTATTTTCCTTAAGAGTCATATTTCACTTCCAAATACAAATTAGGGGCGAATTTGCCACTCAAAAAGTGTGAATATCGTATTTGCAACTTATTTTCATTATGAGTCATATTTCACTTCGCAATACAAATTTGGGGCAAATTTACCACTCAAAAAGTGTGAATATCGTATTTGCAATTTATTTTCTTTAAGAGTCATATTTCACCTCCAAATACAAATTAGGGGCAAATTTGCCACTCAAAAAGTGTGAATATCGTATTTGCAATTTATTTTCTTTAAGAGTCATATTTCACTTCTAAATACAAATTAGGGGCGAATTTGCCACTCAAAAAGTGTGAATATCGAATTTGCAACTTATTTTTATTAAGAGTCATATTTCACTTCGCAATACAAATTAGGGGCAAATTTACCACTCAAAAAGTGTGAATATTGTATTTGCAATTTATTTTCTTTAAGAGTCATATTTCACATCCAAATATAAATTATGGGCAAATTTGTCACTCAAAAAGTTTGAATATCGTATTTGCAACTTATTTTCATTAAGAGTCATATTTCACTTCCCAATACAAATTAGGGGCAAATTTACCACTCAAAAAGTGTGAATATCGTATTTGCAATTTATTTTCTTTAAGAGTCATATTTCACCTCCAAATACAAATTAGGAGCAAATTTGCCACTCAAAAAGTGTGAATATCGTATTTGTAATTTATTTTCCTTAAGAGTCATATTTCACTTCTAAATACAAATTATGGGCGAATTTGCCACTCAAAAAGTGTGAATATCGTATTTGCAACTTATTTTCATTAAGAGTCATATTTCACTTCGCAATACAAATTTGGGGCGAATTTGCCACTCAAAAAGTGTGAATATCGTATTTGCAATTTATTTTTCTTAACAGTCATATTTCACTTCCAAATACAAATTAGGGGCGAATTGCCACTCAAAAAGTGTGAATATCGTATTTGCAACTTATTTTAATTAAGAGTCATATTTCACTTCGCAATTCAAAATAGGGGCAAATTTACCATTCAAAAAGTGTGAATATCGTATTTGCAATTTATTTTCCTTAAGAGTCATATTTCACTTCGAAATACAAATTATGGGCAAATTTGCCACTCAAAAAGTGTGAAAAAGGTATTTGCAATTTATTTTCCTTAAGAGTCATATTTCACATCCTAATACAAATTAGGGGCGAATTTGCCACTCATAAAGTGTGAATATCGTATTTGCAACTTATTTTCCTTAAGAGTCATATTTCACATCCAAATATAAATTACAGGCAAATTTGCCACTCAAAAAGTGTGAATATCGTATTTGCAATTTATTCTCTTTAAGAGTCATATTTCACATCCAAATACAAATTAGAGGCGAATTTGCCACTCAAAAAGTGTGAATATCGTATTTGCAATTTATTTTTCTTTAAGAGTCATATTTCTCCTCCAAATACAAATTAGGGGCAAATTTGCCACTCAAAAAGTGTGAATATCGTATTTGCAATTTATTTTTCTTAAGAGTCATATTTCACATCCAAATACAAATTAGGGGCGAATTTGCTACTCAAAAAGTGTGAATATCGTATTTGCAACTTATTTTCATTAAGAGTCATATTTCACTTCGCAATACAAATTAACCACTCAAAAAGTGTGAATATCGTATTTGTAATTTATTTTCCTTAATAGTTATATTTCACATCCAAATACAAATTATGGGCAAATTTGCCACTCAAAAATTGTGAATATCGTATTTGCAATTTATTTTCCTTAAGAGTCATATTTCACTTCCAAATACATATTAGGCGCGAATTTGCCACTCAAAAAGTGTGAATATTGTATTTGCAACTTATTTTCATTAAGAGTCATATTTCAATTCGCAATACAAATTAGGGGCGAATTTGTCACTCAAAAAGTGTGAATATCGTATTTGCAACTTATTTTCATTAAGAGTTATATTTCACTTCGCAATACAAATTAACCACTATAAAAGTGTGAATATCGTATTTGCAATTTATTTTCCTTAAGAGTCATATTTCACATCCAAATACAAATTAATGGCAAATTTGCCACTCAAAAAATATATATATCGTATTTGCAATTTATTTTCTTTAACAGTCATATTTCACATCCAAATATAAATTATGGGCAAATTTGCCACTCAAAAAGTGTGAATATCGTATTTGCAACTTATTTTCATTAAGAGTCATATTTCACTTCGCAATACAAATTAGGGGAAAATTTACCACTCAAAAAGTGTGAATATCGTATTTGCAATTTATTTTCTTTAAGAGTCATATTTCACCTACAAATACAAATTAGGGGCAAATTTGCCACTCAAAAAGTGTGAATATCGTATTTGCAATTTATTTTTCTTAAGAGTCATATTTCACTTCCAAATACAAATTAGGGGCGAATTTGCCACTCAAAAAGTGTGAATATCGTATTTGCAACTTATTTTCATTAAGAGTCGTATTTCACTTCGCAATACAAATTTGGGGCGAATTTGTCACTCAAAAAGTGTGAATATCGTATTTGCAATTTATTTTCCTTAAGAGTCATATTTCACTTCTAAATACAAATTAGGGGCGAATTTACCACTCAAAAAGTGTGAATATCGTATTTGCAACTTATTTTCATTAAGAGTCATATTTCACTTCGCAATACAAATTTGGGGCGAATTTGCCACTCAAAAAGTGTGAATATCGTATTTGCAATATATTTTCCTTAAGAGTCATATTTCACTTCCAAATACAAATTAGGGGCGAATTTGCCACTCAAAAAGTGTGAATATCGTATTTGCAACTTATTTTCATTAAGAGTCATATTTCACTTCTCAATACAAAATAGGGGCGAATTTGCCACTCAAAAAGTGTGAATATCGTATTTGCAACTTATTTTCATTAAGAGTCATATTTCACTTCGCAATACAAAATAGGGGCGAATTTGCCACTCAAAAAGTGTGAACATCGTATTTGCAACTTATTTTCATTAAGAGTCATATTTCACTTCGAAATACAAATTAGGGGCGAATTTGCCACTCAAAAAGTGTGAATATCGTATTTGCAACTTATTTTCCTTAAGAGTCATATTTCACATCCAAATATAAATTAGAGGCGAATTTGCCACTCAAAAAGTGTAAATATCGTATTTGCAATTTATTCCCTTTAAGAGTCATATTTCACATCCAAATACAAATTAGGGGCGAATTTGCCACTCAAAAAATGTGAATATCGTATTTGCAATTTATTTTCTTTAAAAGTCATATTTCACCTCCAAATACAAATTAGGGCAAATTTGCCACTCAAAAATTGTGAATATCGTATTTGTAATTTATTTTTCTTAAGAGTCATATTTCACATCCAAATACAAATTAGGGGCGAATTTGCGACTCAAAAAGTGTGAATATCGTATTTGCAACTTATTTTCATTAAGAGTCATATTTCAATTCGCAATACAAATTTGGGGCGAATTTGCCACTCAAAAAGTGTGAATATCGTATTTACAATTTATTTTCCTTAAGAGTCATATTTCATTTCCCAATACAAATTAGGGGCGAATTTGCCACTCAAAAAGTGTGAATATCGTATTTGCAACTTATTTTCATTAAGAGTCATATTTCACTTCGCAATACAAAATAGGGGCAAATTTACCATTCAAAAATTGTGAATATCGTATTTGCAATTTATTTTCCTTAAGAGTCATATTTCACTTCGAAATACAAATTATGGGCAAATTTGCCACTCAAAAAGTGTGAAAATGGTACTAGCAATTTATTTTCCTAAAGAGTCATATTTCACTTCCAAATACAAATTAGGGGCAAATTTGCCACTCAAAAAGTGTATATATCGTATTTGCAATTTATTTTCTTTAAGAGTCATATTTCACTTCCAAATACAAATTAGGGGCGAATTTGCCACTCAAAAAGTGTGAATATCGTATTTGCAAATTATTTTCATTAAGAGTCATATTTCACTTCGCAATACAAATTTGGGGCGAATTTGTCACTCAAAAAGTGTGAATATCTTATTTGCAATTTATTTTCCTTAAGAATCATATTTCACTTCCAAATACAAATTAGGGGCGAATTTGCCACTCAAAAAGTGTGAATATCGTATTTGTAATTTATTTTCCTTAACAGTCATATTTCACATCCTAATACAAATTAGGGGCGAATTTGCCACTCATAAAATGTGAATATCGTATTTGCAACTTATTTTCTTAAGAGTCATATTTCACTTCGCAATACAAATTTGAGGCGAATTTGCCACTCAAAAAGTGTGAATATCGTATTTGCAATTTATTTTTCTTAAGAGTCATATTTCACTTCCAAATACAAATTAGGGGCGAATTTGCCACTCAAAAAGTGTGAATATCGTATTTGCAACTTATTTTCATTAAGAGTCGTATTTCACTTCGCAATACAAATTAGGGGCGAATTTGTCACTCAAAAAGTGTGAATATCGAATTTGCAACTTATTTTCATTAAGAGTCATATTTCACTTCGCAATACAAATTAGGGGCAAATTTACCACTCAAAAAGTGTGAATATCGTATTCGCAATTTATTTTCTTTAAGAGTCATATTTCACCTACAAATACAAGTTAGGGGCAAATTTGCCACTCAAAAAGTGTGAATATCGTATTTGCAATTTATTTTTCTTAAGAGTCATATTTCACTTCCAAATACAAATTAGGGGCGAATTTGCCACTCAAAAAGTGTGAATATCGTATTTGCAACTTATTTTCATTAAGAGTCGTATTTCACTTCGCAATACAAATTTGGGGCGAATTTGTCACTCAAAAAGTGTGAATATCGTATTTGCAATTTATTTTCCTTAAGAGTCATATTTCACTTCCAAATACAAATTAGGGGCGAATTTGCCACTCAAAAAGTGTGAATATCGTATTTGCAACTTATTTTCATTAAGAGTCATATTTCACTTCGCAATACAAATTTGGGGCAAATTTACCACTCAAAAAGTGTGAATATCGTATTTGCAATTTATTTTCTTTAAGAGTCATATTTCACCTCCAAATACAAATTAGGGGCAAATTTGCCACTCAAAAAGTGTGAATATCGTATTTGCAATTTATTTTCTTTAAGAGTCATATTTCACTTCCAAATACAAATTAGGGGCGAATTTGCCACTCAAAAAGTGTGAATATCGAATTTGCAACTTATTTTCATTAAGAGTCATATTTCAATTCGCAATACAAATTAGGGGCAAATTTACCACTCAAAAAGTGTGAATATTGTATTTGCAATTTATTTTCTTTAAGAGTCATATTTCACATCCAAATATAAATTATGGGCAAATTTGTCACTCAAAAAGTTTGAATATCGTATTTGCAACTTATTTTCATTAAGAGTCATATTTCACTTCCCAATACAAATTAGGGGCAAATTTACCACTCAAAAAGTGTGAATATCGTATTTGCAATTTATTTTCTTTAAGAGTCATATTTCACCTCCAAATACAAGTTAGGGGCAAATTTGCCACTCAAAAAGTGTGAATATCGTATTTGCAATTTATTTTTCTTAAGAGTCATATTTCACTTCCAAATACAAATTAGGGGCGAATTTGCCACTCAAAAAGTGTGAATATCGTATTTGCAACTTATTTTCATTACGAGTCGTATTTCACTTCGCAATACAAATTTGGGGCGAATTTGTCACTCAAAAAGTGTGAATATCTTATTTGCAATTTATTTTCCTTAAGAGTCATATTTCACTTCCAAATACAAATTAGGGGCGAATTTGCCACTCAAAAAGTGTGAATATCGTATTTGCAACTTATTTTCATTAAGAGTCATATTTCACTTCCCAATACAAATTAGGGGCAAATTTACCACTCAAAAAGTGTGAATATCGTATTTGCAATTTATTTTCTTTAAGAGTCATATTTCACCTCCAAATACAAGTTAGGGGCAAATTTGCCACTCAAAAAGTGTGAATATCGTATTTGCAATTTATTTTTCTTAAGAGTCATATTTCACATCCAAATATAAATTAGGGGCGAATTTGCCACTCAAAAAGTGTGAACATCGTATTTGCAACTTATTTTCATTAAGAGTCATATTTCACTTCGAAATACAAATTAGGGGCGAATTTGCCACTCAAAAAGTGTGAATATCGTATTTGCAACTTATTTTCCTTAAGAGTCATATTTCACATCCAAATATAAATTAGAGGCGAATTTGCCACTCAAAAAGTGTAAATATCGTATTTGGCGAATTTGCCACTCAAAAAGTGTGAACATCGTATTTGCAACTTATTTTCATTAAGAGTCATATTTCACTTCGAAATACAAATTAGGGGCGAATTTGCCACTCAAAAAGTGTGAATATCGTATTTGCAACTTATTTTCATTAAGAGTCATATTTCACTTCGCAATACAAAATAGGGGCAAATTTACCATTCAAAAAGTGTGAATATCGTATTTGCAATTTATTTTCCTTAAGAGTCATATTTCACATCCAAATACAAATTAATGGCAAATTTGCCACTCAAAAAATGTATATATCGTATTTGCAATTTATTTTCTTTAACAGTCATATTTCACATCCAAATATAAATTATGGGCAAATTTGCCACTCAAAAAGTGTGAATATCGTATTTGCAACTTATTTTCATTAAGAGTCATATTTCACTT
Organism: Helichrysum umbraculigerum; assembly: GCA_949592205.1. NCBI lineage: Eukaryota > Viridiplantae > Streptophyta > Magnoliopsida > Asterales > Asteraceae > Helichrysum > Helichrysum umbraculigerum. The sequence continues at coordinate 102,245,704 of CATIUR010000001.1, forward strand.
CGCAATAAAAATTAGGGGAAAATTTACCACTCAAAAAGTGTGAATATCGTATTTGCAATTTATTTTCTTTAAGAGTCATATTTCACCTACAAATACAAATTAGGGGCAAATTTGCCACTCAAAAAGTGTGAATATCGTATTTGCAATTTATTTTTCTTAAGAGTCATATTTCACTTCCAAATACAAATTAGGGGCGAATTTTCCACTCAAAAAGTGTGAATATCGTATTTGCAACTTATTTTCATTAAGAGTCGTATTTCACTTCGCAATACAAATTAGGGGCGAATTTGTCACTCAAAAAGTGTGAATATCGAATTTGCAACTTATTTTCATTAAGAGTCATATTTCACTTCGCAATACAAATTAGGGGCAAATTTACCACTCAAAAAGTGTGAATATCTTATTCGCAATTTATTTTCTTTAAGAGTCATATTTCACCTACAAATACAAGTTAGGGGCAAATTTGCCACTCAAAAAGTGTGAATATCGTATTTGCAATTTATTTTTCTTAAGAGTCATATTTCACTTCCAAATACAAATTAGGGGCGAATTTGCCACTCAAAAAGTGTGAATATCGTATTTGCAACTTATTTTCATTAAGAGTCGTATTTCACTTCGCAATACAAATTTGGGGCGAATTTGTCACTCAAAAAGTGTGAATATCGTATTTGCAATTTATTTTCCTTAAGAGTCATATTTCACTTCCAAATACAAATTAGGGGCGAATTTGCCACTCAAAAAGTGTGAATATCGTATTTGCAACTTATTTTCATTAAGAGTCATATTTCACTTCGCAATACAAATTTGGGGCAAATTTACCACTCAAAAAGTGTGAATATTGTATTTGCAATTTATTTTCTTTAAGAGTCATACTTCACCTCCAAATACAAATTAGGGGCAAATTTGCCACTCAAAAAGTGTGAATATCGTATTTGCAATTTATTTTCTTTAAGAGTCATATTTCACTTCCAAATACAAATTAGGGGCGAATTTGCCACTCAAAAAGTGTGAATATCGAATTTGCAACTTATTTTCATTAAGAGTCATATTTCACTTCGCAATACAAATTAGGGGCAAATTTACCACTCAAAAAGTGTGAATATTGTATTTGCAATTTATTTTCTTTAAGAGTCATATTTCACATCCAAATATAAATTATGGGCAAATTTGTCACTCAAAAAGTTTGAATATCGTATTTGCAACTTATTTTCATTAAGAGTCATATTTCACTTCCCAATACAAATTAGGGGCAAATTTACCACTCAAAAAGTGTGAATATCGTATTTGCAATTTATTTTCTTTAAGAGTCATATTTCACCTCCAAATACAAGTTAGGGGCAAATTTGCCACTCAAAAAGTGTGAATATCGTATTTGCAATTTATTTTTCTTAAGAGTCATATTTCACTTCCAAATACAAATTAGGGGCGAATTTGCCACTCAAAAAGTGTGAATATCGTATTTGCAACTTATTTTCATTAAGAGTCATATTTCACTTCGAAATACAAATTAGGGGCGAATTTGCTACTCAAAAAGTGTGAATATCGTATTTGCAACTTATTTTCCTTAAGAGTCATATTTCACATCCAAATATAAATTAGAGGCGAATTTGCCACTCAAAAAGTGTAAATATCGTATTTGCAATTTATTCCCTTTAAGAGTCATATTTCACATCCAAATACAAATTAGGGGCGAATTTGCCACTCAAAAAATGTGAATATCGTATTTGCAATTTATTTTCTTTAAAAGTCATATTTCACCTCCAAATACAAATTAGGGCAAATTTGCCACTCAAAAATTGTGAATATCGTATTTGTAATTTATTTTTCATTAAGAGTCATATTTCACATCCAAATACAAATTAGGGGCGAATTTGCGACTCAAAAAGTGTGAATATCGTATTTGCAACTTATTTTCATTAAGAGTCATATTTCAATTCGCAATACAAATTTGGGGCGAATTTGCCACTCAAAAAGTGTGAATATCGTATTTACAATTTATTTTCCTTAAGAGTCATATTTCACTTCCCAATACAAATTAGGGGCGAATTTGCCACTCAAAAAGTGTGAATATCGTATTTGCAACTTATTTTCATTAAGAGTCATATTTCACTTCGCAATACAAAATAGGGGCAAATTTACCATTCAAAAATTGTGAATATCGTATTTGCAATTTATTTTCCTTAAGAGTCATATTTCATTTCGAAATACAAATTATGGGCAAATTTGACACTCAAAAAGTGTGAAAATGGTACTAGCAATTTATTTTCCTAAAGAGTCATATTTCACTTCCAAATACAAATTAGGGGCAAATTTGCCACTCAAAAAGTGTATATATCGTATTTGCAATTTATTTTCTTTAAGAGTCATATTTCACTTCCAAATACAAATTAGGGGCGAATTTGCCACTCAAAAAGTGTGAATATCGTATTTGCAAATTATTTTCATTAAGAGTCATATTTCACTTCGCAATACAAATTTGGGGCGAATTTGCCACTCAAAAAGTGTGAATATCTTATTTGCAATTTATTTTCCTTAAGAATCATATTTCACTTCCAAATACAAATTAGGGGCGAATTTGCCATTCAAAAAGTGTGAATATCGTATTTGTAATTTATTTTCCTTAACAGTCATATTTCACATCCTAATACAAATTAGGGGCGAATTTGCCACTCATAAAATGTGAATATCGTATTTGCAACTTATTTTTCTTAAGAGTCATATTTCACTTCGCAATACAAATTTGAGGCGAATTTGCCACTCAAAAAGTGAGAATATCGTATTTGCAATTTATTTTCTTTAAGAGTCATATTTCACCTCCAAATACAAATTAGGGGCCAATTTGCCACTCAAAAACTGTGAATATCGTATTTGCAATTTATTTTCCTTAAGAGTCATATTTCACTTCCAAATACCAATTAGGGGCGAATTTGCCACTCAAAAAGTGTGAATATCGAATTTGCAACTTATTTTCATTAAGAGTCATATTTCACTTCGCAATACAAATTAGGGGCAAATTTACCACTCAAAAAGTGTGAATATCGTATTCGCAATTTATTTTCTTTAAGAGTCATATTTCACCTACAAATACAAGTTAGGGGCAAATTTGCCACTCAAAAAGTGTGAATATCGTATTTGCAATTTATTTTTCTTAAGAGTCATATTTCACTTCCAAATACAAATTAGGGGCGAATTTGCCACTCAAAAAGTGTGAATATCGTATTTGCAACTTATTTTCATTAAGAGTCGTATTTCACTTCGCAATACAAATTTGGGGCGAATTTGTCACTCAAAAAGTGTGAATATCGTATTTGCAATTTATTTTCCTTAAGAGTCATATTTCACTTCCAAATACAAATTAGGGGCGAATTTGCCACTCAAAAAGTGTGAATATCGTATTTGCAACTTATTTTCATTAAGAGTCATATTTCACTTCGCAATACAAATTTGGGGCAAATTTACCACTCAAAAAGTGTGAATATCGTATTTGCAATTTATTTTCTTTAAGAGTCATATTTCACCTCCAAATACAAATTAGGGGCAAATTTGCCACTCAAAAAGTGTGAATATCGTATTTGCAATTTATTTTCTTTAAGAGTCATATTTCACTTCCAAATACAAATTAGGGGCGAATTTGCCACTCAAAAAGTGTGAATATCGAATTTGCAACTTATTTTCATTAAGAGTCATATTTCACTTCGCAATACAAATTAGGGGCAAATTTACCACTCAAAAAGTGTGAATATTGTATTTGCAATTTATTTTCTTTAAGAGTCATATTTCACATCCAAATATAAATTATGGGCAAATTTGTCACTCAAAAAGTTTGAATATCGTATTTGCAACTTATTTTCATTAAGAGTCATATTTCACTTCCCAATACAAATTAGGGGCAAATTTACCATTCAAAAAGTGTGAATATCGTATTTGTAATTTATTTTCCTTAACAGTCATATTTCACATCCTAATACAAATTAGGGGCGAATTTGCCACTCATAAAATGTGAATATCGTATTTGCAACTTATTTTTCTTAAGAGTCATATTTCACTTCGCAATACAAATTTGAGGCGAATTTGCCACTCAAAAAGTGAGAATATCGTATTTGCAATTTATTTTCTTTAAGAGTCATATTTCACCTCCAAATACAAATTAGGGGCCAATTTGCCACTCAAAAACTGTGAATATCGTATTTGCAATTTATTTTCCTTAAGAGTCATATTTCACTTCCAAATACCAATTAGGGGCGAATTTGCCACTCAAAAAGTGTGAATATCGAATTTGCAACTTATTTTCATTAAGAGTCATATTTCACTTCGCAATACAAATTAGGGGCAAATTTACCACTCAAAAAGTGTGAATATCGTATTCGCAATTTATTTTCTTTAAGAGTCATATTTCACCTACAAATACATGTTAGGGGCAAATTTGCCACTCAAAAAGTGTGAATATCGTATTTGCAATTTATTTTTCTTAAGAGTCATATTTCACTTCCAAATACAAATTAGGGGCGAATTTGCCACTCAAAAAGTGTGAATATCGTATTTGCAACTTATTTTCATTAAGAGTCGTATTTCACTTCGCAATACAAATTTGGGGCGAATTTGTCACTCAAAAAGTGTGAATATCGTATTTGCAATTTATTTTCCTTAAGAGTCATATTTCACTTCCAAATACAAATTAGGGGCGAATTTGCCACTCAAAAAGTGTGAATATCGTATTTGCAACTTATTTTCATTAAGAGTCATATTTCACTTCGCAATACAAATTTGGGGCAAATTTACCACTCAAAAAGTGTGAATATCGTATTTGCAATTTATTTTCTTTAAGAGTCATATTTCACCTCCAAATACAAATTAGGGGCAAATTTGCCACTCAAAAAGTGTGAATATCGTATTTGCAATTTATTTTCTTTAAGAGTCATATTTCACTTCCAAATACAAATTAGGGGCGAATTTGCCACTCAAAAAGTGTGAATATCGAATTTGCAACTTATTTTCATTAAGAGTCATATTTCACTTCGCAATACAAATTAGGGGCAAATTTACCACTCAAAAAGTGTGAATATTGTATTTGCAATTTATTTTCTTTAAGAGTCATATTTCACATCCAAATATAAATTATGGGCAAATTTGTCACTCAAAAAGTTTGAATATCGTATTTGCAACTTATTTTCATTAAGAGTCATATTTCACTTCCCAATACAAATTAGGGGCAAATTTACCACTCAAAAAGTGTGAATATCGTATTTGCAATTTATTTTCTTTAAGAGTCATATTTCACCTCCAAATACAAGTTAGGGGCAAATTTGCCACTCAAAAAGTGTGAATATCGTATTTGCAATTTATTTTTCTTAAGAGTCATATTTCACTTCCAAATACAAATTAGGGGCGAATTTGTCACTCAAAAAGTGTGAATATCGTATTTGCAACTTATTTTCATTAAGAGTCGTATTTCACTTCGCAATACAAATTTGGGGCGAATTTGTCACTCAAAAAGTGTGAATATCGTATTTGCAATTTATTTTCCTTAAGAGTCATATTTCACTTCCAAATACAAATTAGGGGCGAATTTGCCACTCAAAAAGTGTGAATATCGTATTTGCAACTTATTTTCATTAAGAGTCATATTTCACTTCGCAATACAAATTTGGGGCAAATTTACCACTCAAAAAGTGTGAATATCGTATTTGCAATTTATTTTCTTTAAGAGTCATATTTCACCTCCAAATACAAATTAGGGGCAAATTTGCCACTCAAAAAGTGTGAATATCGTATTTGCAATTTATTTTCTTTAAGAGTCATATTTCACTTCCAAATACAAATTAGGGGCGAATTTGCCACTCAAAAAGTGTGAATATCGAATTTGCAACTTATTTTCATTAAGAGTCATATTTCACTTCGCAATACAAATTAGGGGCAAATTTACCACTCAAAAAGTGTGAATATTGTATTTGCAATTTATTTTCTTTAAGAGTCATATTTCACATCCAAATAAAAATTATGGGCAAATTTGTCACTCAAAAAGTGTGAATATCGAATTTGCAACTTATTTTCATTAAGAGTCATATTTCACTTCGCAATACAAATTAGGGGCAAATTTACCACTCAAAAAGTGTGAATATTGTATTTGCAATTTATTTTCTTTAAGAGTCATATTTCACATCCAAATATAAATTAGGGGCGAATTTGCCACTCAAAAAGTGTGAACATCGTATTTGCAACTTATTTTCATTAAGAGTCATATTTCACTTCGAAATACAAATTAGGGCGAATTTGCCATTCAAAAAGTGTGAATATCGTATTTGCAACTTATTTTCCTTAAGAGTCATATTTCACATCCAAATATAAATTAGAGGCGAATTTGCCACTCAAAAAGTGTAAATATCGTATTTGGCGAATTTGCCACTCAAAAAGTGTGAACATCGTATTTGCAACTTATTTTCATTAAGAGTCATATTTCACTTCGAAATACAAATTAGGGGCGAATTTGCCACTCAAAAAGTGTGAATATCGTATTTGCAACTTATTTTCCTTAAGAGTCATATTTCACATCCAAATATAAATTAGAGGCGAATTTGCCACTTAAAAAGTGTAAATATCGTATTTGCAATTTATTCCCTTTAAGAGTCATATTTCACATCCAAATACAAATTAGGGGCGAATTTGCCACTCAAAAAGTGTGAATATCGTATTTGCAATTTATTTTCTTTAAAAGTCATATTTCACCTCCAAATACAAATTAGGGGCGAATTTGTCACTCAAAAAGTGTGAATATCGTATTTGCAATTTATTTTCCTTAAGAGTCATATTTCACATCCAAATACAAATTAGGGGCGAATTTGCGACTCAAAAAGTGTGAATATCGTATTTGCAACTTATTTTCATTAAGAGTCATATTTCAATTCGCAATACAAATTTGGAGCGAATTTGCCACTCAAAAAGTGTGAATATCGTATTTGCAATTTATTTTTCTTAAGAGTCATATTTCACTTCCAAATACAAATTAGGGGCGAATTTGCCACTCAAAAAGTGTGAATATCGTATTTGCAACTTATTTTCATTAAGAGTCATATTTCACTTCGCAATACAAAATAGGGGCAAATTTACCATTCAAAAAGTGTGAATATCGTATTAGCAATTTATTTTCCTTAAGAGTCATATTTCACTTCGAAATACAAATTATGGGCAAATTTGCCACTCAAAAAGTGTGAAAATGGTACTAGCAATTTATTTTCCTTAAGAGTCATATTTCACTTCCAAATACAAATTAGGGGCAAATTTGCCACTCAAAAAGTGTATATATCGTATTTGCAATTTATTTTCTTTAAGAGTCATATTTCACTTCCAAATACAAATTAGGGGCGAAATTGCCACTCAAAAAGTGTGAATATCGTATTTGCAACTTATTTTCATTAAGAGTCATATTTCACTTCGCAATACAAAATAGGGGCAAATTTACCATTCAAAAAGTGTGAATATCGTATTTGCAATTTATTATCCTTAAGAGTCATATTTCACTTCGAAATACAAATGATGGGCAAATTTGCCTCTCAAAAATTGTGAAAATGGTACTAGCAATTTATTTTCTTTAAGAGTCATATTTCACTTCCAAATACAAATTAGGGGCAAATTTGCCACTCAAAAAGTGTATATATCGTATTTGCAATTTATTTTCTTTAAGAGTCATATTTCACTTCCAAATACAAATTAGGGGCGAATTTGCCACTCAAAAAGTGTGAATATCGTATTTGCAACTTATTTTCATTAAGAGTCATATTTCACTTCGCAATACAAATTTGGGGCGAATTTGCCACTCAAAAAGTGTGAATATCGTATTTGCAATTTATTTTCCTTAAGAGTCATATTTCACTTCCAAATACAAATTAGGGGCGAATTTGCCACTCAAAAAGTGTGAATATCGTATTTGTAATTTATTTTCCTTAACAGTCATATTTCACATCCTAATACAAATTAGGGGCGAATTTGCCACTCATAAAGTGTGAATATCGTATTTGCAACTTATTTTCCTTAAGAGTCATATTTCACTTCGCAATACAAATTTGAGGCGAATTTGCCACTCAAAAAGTGAGAATATCGTATTTGCAATTTATTTTCTTTAAGAGTCATATTTCACCTCCAAATACAAATTAGGGGCCAATTTGCCACTCAAAAACTGTGAATATCGTATTTGCAATTTATTTTCCTTAAGAGTCATATTTCACTTCTAAATACCAATTAGGGGCGAATTTGCCACTCAAAAAGTGTGAATATCGAATTTGCAACTTATTTTCATTAAGAGTCATATTTCACTTCGCAATACAAATTAGGGGCAAATTTACCACTCAAAAAGTGTGAATATCGTATTTGCAACTTATTTTCATTAAGAGTCATATTTCACTTCGCAATACAAATTTGGGGCGAATTTGTCACTCAAAAAGTGTGAATATCGTATTTGCAATTTATTTTCTTTAAGAGTCATATTTCACTTCCAAATACAAATTAGGGGCGAATTTGCCACTCAAAAAGTGTGAATATCGAATTTGCAGCTTATTTTCATTAAGAGTCATATTTCACTTCGCAATACAAATTTGGGGCAAATTTACCACTCAAAAAGTGTGAATATCGTATTTGCAATTTATTTTCTTTAAGAGTCATATTTCACTTCGCAATACAAATTAGGGGCAAATTTGCCACTCAAAAAGTGTGAATATCGTATTTGCAATTTATTTTCTTTAAGAGTCATATTTCACTTCCAAATAAAAATTAGGGGCGAATTTGCCACTCAAAAAGTGTGAATATCGAATTTGCAACTTATTTTCATTAAGAGTCATATTTCACTTCGCAATACAAATTAGGGGCAAATTTACCACTCAAAAAGTGTGAATATTGTATTTGCAATTTATTTTCTTTAAGAGTCATATTTCACATCCAAATAAAAATTATTGGCAAATTTGTCACTCAAAAAGTGTGAATATCGAATTTGCAACTTATTTTCATTAAGAGTCATATTTCACTTCGCAATACAAATTAGGGGCAAATTTACCACTCAAAAAGTGTGAATATTGTATTTGCAATTTATTTTCTTTAAGAGTCATATTTCACATCCAAATATAAATTAGGGGCGAATTTGCCACTCAAAAAGTGTGAACATCATATTTGCAACTTATTTTCATTAAGAGTCATATTTCACTTCGAAATACAAATTAGGGCGAATTTGCCACTCAAAAAGTGTGAATATCGTATTTGCAACTTATTTTCCTTAAGAGTCATATTTCACATCCAAATATAAATTAGAGGCGAATTTGCCACTCAAAAAGTGTAAATATCGTATTTGGCGAATTTGCCACTCAAAAAGTGTGAACATCGTATTTGCAACTTATTTTCATTAAGAGTCATATTTCACTTCGAAATACAAATTAGGGGCGAATTTGCCACTCAAAAAGTGTGAATATCGTATTTGCAACTTATTTTCCTTAAGAGTCATATTTCACATCCAAATATAAATTAAAGGCGAATTTGCCACTCAAAAAGTGTAAATATCGTATTTGCAATTTATTCCCTTTAAGAGTCATATTTCACATCCAAATACAAATTATGGGCGAATTTGCCACTCAAAAAGTGTGAATATCGTATTTGCAATTTATTTTCTTTAAAAGTCATATTTCACCTCCAAATACAAATTAGGGGCGAATTTGCCACTCAAAAAGTGTGAATATCGTATTTGCAATTTATTTTCCTTAAGAGTCATATTTCACATCCAAATACAAATTAGGGGCGAATTTGCGACTCAAAAAGTGTGAATATCGTATTTGCAACTTATTTTCATTAAGAGTCATATTTCAATTCGCAATACAAATTTGGAGCGAATTTGCCACTCAAAAAGTGTGAATATCGTATTTGCAATTTATTTTTCTTAAGAGTCATATTTCACTTCCAAATACAAATTAGGGGCGAATTTGCCACTCAAAAAGTGTGAATATCGTATTTGCAACTTATTTTCATTAAGAGTCATATTTCACTTCGCAATACAAAATAGGGGCAAATTTACCATTCAAAAAGTGTGAATATCGTATTTGCAATTTATTTTCCTTAAGAGTCATATTTCACTTCGAAATACAAATTATGGGCAAATTTGCCACTCAAAAAGTGTGAAAATGGTACTAGCAATTTATTTTCCTTAAGAGTCATATTTCACTTCCAAATACAAATTAGGGGCAAATTTGCCACTCAAAAAGTGTATATATCGTATTTGCAATTTATTTTCTTTAAGAGTCATATTTCACTTCCAAATACAAATTAGGGGCGAAATTGCCACTTAAAAAGTGTGAATATCGTATTTGCAACTTATTTTCATTAAGAGTCATATTTCACTTCGCAATACAAAATAGGGGCAAATTTACCATTCAAAAAGTGTGAATATCGTATTTGCAATTTATTATCCTTAAGAGTCATATTTCACTTCGAAATACAAATGATGGGCAAATTTGCCTCTCAAAAAGTGTGAAAATGGTACTAGCAATTTATTTTCTTTAAGAGTCATATTTCACTTCCAAATACAAATTAGGGGCAAATTTGCCACTCAAAAAGTGTATATATCGTATTTGCAATTTATTTTCTTTAAGAGTCATATTTCACTTCCAAATACAAATTAGGGGCGAATTTGCCACTCAAAAAGTGTGAATATCGTATTTGCAACTTATTTTCATTAAGAGTCATATTTCACTTCGCAATACAAATTTGGGGCGAATTTGCCACTCAAAAAGTGTGAATATCGTATTTGCAATTTATTTTCCTTAAGAGTCATATTTCACTTCCAAATACAAATTAGGGGCGAATTTGCCACTCAAAAAGTGTGAATATCGTATTTGTAATTTATTTTCCTTAACAGTCATATTTCACATCCTAATACAAATTAGGGGCGAATTTGCCACTCATAAAGTGTGAATATCGTATTTGCAACTTATTTTCCTTAAGAGTCATATTTCACTTCGCAATACAAATTTGAGGCGAATTTGCCACTCAAAAAGTGAGAATATCGTATTTGCAATTTATTTTCTTTAAGAGTCATATTTCACCTCCAAATACAAATTAGGGGCCAATTTGCCACTCAAAAACTGTGAATATCGTATTTCCAATTTATTTTCCTTAAGAGTCATATTTCACTTCCAAATACCAATTAGGGGCGAATTTGCCACTCAAAAAGTGTGAATATCGAATTTGCAACTTATTTTCATTAAGAGTCATATTTCACTTCGCAATACAAATTAGGGGCAAATTTACCACTCAAAAAGTGTGAATATCGTATTTGCAACTTATTTTCATTAAGAGTCATATTTCACTTCGCAATACAAATTTGGAGCGAATTTGCCACTCAAAAAGTGTGAATATCGTATTTGCAATTTATTTTTCTTAAGAGTCATATTTCACTTCCAAATACAAATTAGGGGCGAATTTGCCACTCAAAAAGTGTGAATATCGTATTTGCAACTTATTTTCATTAAGAGTCATATTTCACTTCGCAATACAAAATAGGGGCAAATTTACCATTCAAAAAGTGTGAATATCGTATTTGCAATTTATTTTCCTTAAGAGTCATATTTCACTTCGAAATACAAATTATGGGCAAATTTGCCACTCAAAAAGTGTGAAAATGGTACTAGCAATTTATTTTCCTTAAGAGTCATATTTCACTTCCAAATACAAATTAGGGGCAAATTTGCCACTCAAAAAGTGTATATATCGTATTTGCAATTTATTTTCTTTAAGAGTCATATTTCACTTCCAAATACAAATTAGGGGCGAAATTGCCACTCAAAAAGTGTGAATATCGTATTTGCAACTTATTTTCATTAAGAGTCATATTTCACTTCGCAATACAAAATAGGGGCAAATTTACCATTCAAAAAGTGTGAATATCGTATTTGCAATTTATTATCCTTAAGAGTCATATTTCACTTCGAAATACAAATGATGGGCAAATTTGCCTCTCAAAAAGTGTGAAAATGGTACTAGCAATTTATTTTCTTTAAGAGTCATATTTCACTTCCAAATACAAATTAGGGGCAAATTTGCCACTCAAAAAGTGTATATATCGTATTTGCAATTTATTTTCTTTAAGAGTCATATTTCACTTTCAAATACAAATTAGGGGCGAATTTGCCACTCAAAAAGTGTGACTATCGTATTTGCAACTTATTTTCATTAAGAGTCATATTTCACTTCGCAATACAAATTTGGGGCGAATTTGCCACTCAAAAAGTGTGAATATCGTATTTGCAATTTATTTTCCTTAAGAGTCATATTTCACTTCCAAATACAAATTAGGGGCGAATTTGCCACTCAAAAAGTGTGAATATCGTATTTGTAATTTATTTTCCTTAACAGTCATATTTCACATCCTAATACAAATTAGGGGCGAATTTGCCACTCATAAAGTGTGAATATCGTATTTGCAACTTATTTTCCTTAAGAGTCATATTTCACTTCGCAATACAAATTTGAGGCGAATTTGCCACTCAAAAAGTGAGAATATCGTATTTGCAATTTATTTTCTTTAAGAGTCATATTTCACCTCCAAATACAAATTAGGGGCCAATTTGCCACTCAAAAACTGTGAATATCGTATTTGCAATTTATTTTCCTTAAGAGTCATATTTCACTTCCAAATACCAATTAGGGGCGAATTTGCCACTCAAAAAGTGTGAATATCGAATTTGCAACTTATTTTCATTAAGAGTCATATTTCACTTCGCAATACAAATTAGGGGCAAATTTACCACTCAAAAAGTGTGAATATCGTATTTGCAACTTATTTTCATTAAGAGTCATATTTCACTTCGCAATACAAAATAGGGGCAAATTTGCCACTCAAAAAGTGTGAATATCGTATTTGCAATTTATTTTCTTTAAGAGTCATATTTCACTTCCAAATACAAATTAGGGGCGAATTTGCCACTCAAAAAGTGTGAATATCGAATTTGCAGCTTATTTTCATTAAGAGTCATATTTCACTTCGCAATACAAATTAGGGGCAAATTTACCAATCAAAAAGTGTGAATATCGTATTTGCAATTTATTTTCTTTAAGAGTCATATTTCACCTCCAAATATAAATTAGGAGCAAATTTGCCACTCAAAAAGTGTGAATATCGTATTTGTAATTTATTTTCCTTAAGAGTCATATTTCACTTCCAAATACAAATTATGGGCGAATTTGCCACTCAAAAAGTGTGAATATCTTATTTGCAACTTATTTTCATTAAGAGTCATATTTCACTTCGCAATACAAATTTGGGGCGAATTTGCCACTCAAACAGTGTGACTATCGTATTTGCAATTTATTTTTCTTAATAGTCATATTTCACTTCCAAATACAAATTAGGGGCGAATTGCCACTCAAAAAGTGTGAATATCGTATTTGCAACTTATTTTAATTAAGAGTCATATTTCATTTCGCAATACAAAATAGGGGCAAATTTACCATTCAAAAAGTGTGAATATCGTATTTGCAATTTATTTTCCTTAAGAGTCATATTTCACTTCGAAATACAAATTATGGGCAAATTTGCCACTCAAAAAGTGTGAAAAAGGTATTTGCAATTTATTTTCCTTAAGAGTCATATTTCACATCCTAATACAAATTAGGGGCGAATTTGCCACTCATAAAGTGTGAATATCGTATTTGCAACTTATTTTCCTTAAGAGTCATATTTCACATCCAAATATAAATTACAGGCAAATTTGCCACTCAAAAAGTGTGAATATCTTATTTGCAACTTATTTTCATTAAGAGTCATATTTCACTTCGCAATACAAATTTGCGGCGAATTTGCCACTCAAACAGTGTGACTATCGTATTTGCAATTTATTTTTCTTAATAGTCATATTTCACTTCCAAATACAAATTAGGGGCGAATTGCCACTCAAAAAGTGTGAATATCGTATTTGCAATTTATTCTCTTTAAGAGTCATATTTCACATCCAAATACAAATTAGAGGCGAATTTGCCACTCAAAAAGTGTGAATATCGTATTTGCAATTTATTTTTCTTTAAGAGTCATATTTCTCCTCCAAATACAAATTAGGGGCAAATTTGCCACTCAAAAAGTGTGAATATCGTATTTGCAATTTATTTTTCTTAAGATCATATTTCACATCCAAATACAAATTATGGGCGAATTTGCCACTCAAAAAGTGTGAATATCGTATTTGCAACTTATTTTCATTAAGAGTCATATTTCACTTCGCAATACAAATTTGGGGTGAATTTGCCACTCAAACAGTGTGACTATCGTATTTGCAATTTATTTTTCTTAATAGTCATATTTCACATCAAAATATAAATTATGGGCAAATTTGTCACTCAAAAAGTGTGAATATCGTATTTGCAATTTATTTTCATTAAGAGTCATATTTCACTTCCCAATACAAATTAGGGGCAAATTTGCCACTCAAAAAGTGTATATATCGTATTTGCAATTTATTTTCTTTAAGAGTCATATTTCACTTCCAAATACAAATTAGGGGCGAATTTGCCACTCAAAAAGTGTGAATATCGTATTTGCAACTTATTTTCATTAAGAGTCATATTTCACTTCGCAATACAAATTTGGGGCGAATTTGCCACTCAAAAAGTGTGAATATCGTATTTGCAATTTATTTTCCTTAAGAGTCATATTTCACTTCCAAATACAAATTAGGGGCGAATTTGCCACTCAAAAAGTGTGAATATCGTATTTGTAATTTATTTTCCTTAACAGTCATATTTCACATCCTAATACAAATTAGGGGCGAATTTGCCACTCATAAAGTGTGAATATCGTATTTGCAACTTATTTTCCTTAAGAGTCATATTTCACTTCGCAATACAAATTTGAGGCGAATTTGCCACTCAAAAAGTGAGAATATCGTATTTGCAATTTATTTTCTTTAAGAGTCATATTTCACCTCCAAATACAAATTAGGGGCCAATTTGCCACTCAAAAACTGTGAATATCGTATTTGCAATTTATTTTCCTTAAGAGTCATATTTCACTTCCAAATACCAATTAGGGGCGAATTTGCCACTCAAAAAGTGTGAATATCGAATTTGCAACTTATTTTCATTAAGAGTCATATTTCACTTCGCAATACAAATTAGGGGCAAATTTACCACTCAAAAAGTGTGAATATCGTATTTGCAACTTATTTTCATTAAGAGTCATATTTCACTTCGCAATACAAAATAGGGGCAAATTTGCCACTCAAAAAGTGTGAATATCGTATTTGCAATTTATTTTCTTTAAGAGTCATATTTCACTTCCAAATACAAATTAGGGGCGAATTTGCCACTCAAAAAGTGTGAATATCGAATTTGCAGCTTATTTTCATTAAGAGTCATATTTCACTTCGCAATACAAATTAGGGGCAAATTTACCACTCAAAAAGTGTGAATATCGTATTTGCAATTTATTTTCTTTAAGAGTCATATTTCACCTCCAAATATAAATTAGGAGCAAATTTGCCACTCAAAAAGTGTGAATATCGTATTTGTAATTTATTTTCCTTAAGAGTCATATTTCACTTCCAAATACAAATTATGGGCGAATTTGCCACTCAAAAAGTGTGAATATCTTATTTGCAACTTATTTTCATTAAGAGTCATATTTCACTTCGCAATACAAATTTGGGGCGAATTTGCCACTCAAACAGTGTGACTATCGTATTTGCAATTTATTTTTCTTAATAGTCATATTTCACTTCCAAATACAAATTAGGGGCGAATTGCCACTCAAAAAGTGTGAATATCGTATTTGCAACTTATTTTAATTAAGAGTCATATTTCATTTCGCAATACAAAATAGGGGCAAATTTACCATTCAAAAAGTGTGAATATCGTATTTGCAATTTATTTTCCTTAAGAGTCATATTTCACTTCGAAATACAAATTATGGGCAAATTTGCCACTCAAAAAGTGTGAAAAAGGTATTTGCAATTTATTTTCCTTAAGAGTCATATTTCACATCCTAATACAAATTAGGGGCGAATTTGTCACTCATAAAGTGTGAATATCGTATTTGCAACTTATTTTCCTTAAGAGTCATATTTCACATCCAAATATAAATTACAGGCAAATTTGCCACTCAAAAAGTGTGAATATCGTATTTGCAACTTATTTTCATTAAGAGTCATATTTCACTTCGCAATACAAATTTGGGGCGAATTTGCCACTCAAACAGTGTGACTATCGTATTTGCAATTTATTTTTCTTAATAGTCATATTTCACTTCCAAATACAAATTAGGGGCGAATTGCCACTCAAAAAGTGTGAATATCGTATTTGCAATTTATTCTCTTTAAGAGTCATATTTCACATCCAAATACAAATTAGAGGCGAATTTGCCAATCAAAAAGTGTGAATATCGTATTTGCAATTTATTTTTCTTTAAGAGTCATATTTCTCCTCCAAATACAAATTAGGGGCAAATTTGCCACTCAAAAAGTGTGAATATCGTATTTGCAATTTATTTTTCTTAAGATCATATTTCACATCCAAATACAAATTATGGGCGAATTTGCCACTCAAAAAGTGTGAATATCGTATTTGCAACTTATTTTCATTAAGAGTCATATTTCACTTCGCAATACAAATTTGGGGTGAATTTGCCACTCAAACAGTGTGACTATCGTATTTGCAATTTATTTTTCTTAATAGTCATATTTCACATCAAAATATAAATTATGGGCAAATTTGTCACTCAAAAAGTGTGAATATCGTATTTGCAACTTATTTTCATTAAGAGTCATATTTCACTTCCCAATACAAATTAGGGGCAAATTTACCACCCAAAAAGTGTGAATATCGTATTTGCAATTTATTTTCTTTAAGAGTCATATTTCACCTCCAAATACAAATTAGGAGCAAATTTGCCACTCAAAAAGTGTGAATATCGTATTTGTAATTTATTTTCCTTAAGAGTCATATTTCACTTCCAAATACAAATTATGGGCGAATTTGCCACTCAAAAAGTGTGAATATCATATTTGCAACTTATTTTCATTAAGAGTCATATTTCACTTCGCAATACAAATTTGGGGCGAATTTGCCACTCAAAAAGTGTGAATATCGTATTTGCAATTTATTTTTCTTAAGAGTCATATTTCACTTCCAAATACAAATTAGGGGCGAATTGCCACTGAAAAAGTGTGAATATCGTATTTGCAACTTATTTTAATTAAGAGTCATATTTCACTTCGCAATACAAAATAGGGGCAAATTTACCATTCAAAAAGTGTGAATATCGTATTTGCAATTTATTTTCCTTAAGAGTCATATTTCACTTCGAAATACAAATTATGGGCAAATTTGCCACTCAAAAAGTGTGAAAAAGGTATTTGCAATTTATTTTCCTTAAGAGTCATATTTCACATCCTAATACAAATTAGGGGCGAATTTGCCACTCATAAAGTGTGAATATCGTATTTGCAACTTATTTTCCTTAAGAGTCATATTTCACATCCAAATATAAATTAAAGGCAAATTTGCCAGTCAAAAAGTGTGAATATCGTATTTGCAATTTATTCTCTTTAAGAGTCATATTTCACATCCAAATACAAATTAGAGGCGAATTTGCCACTCAAAAAGTGTGAATATCGTATTTGCAATTTATTTTTCTTTAAGAGTCATATTTCTCCTCCAAATACAAATTAGGGGCAAATTTGTCACTCAAAAAGTGTGAATATCGTATTTGCAATTTATTTTTCTTAAGAGTCATATTTCACATCCAAATACAAATTAGGGGCGAATTTGCTACTCAAAAAGTGTGAATATCGTATTTGCAACTTATTTTCATTAAGAGTCATATTTCACTTCGCAATACAAATTAACCACTCAAAAAGTGTGAATATCGTATTTGCAATTTATTTTCCTTAATAGTCATATTTCACATCCAAATACAAATTATGGGCAAATTTACCACTCAAAAATTGTGAATATCGTATTTGCAATTTATTTTCCTTAAGAGTCATATTTCACTTCCAAATACATATTAGGGGCGAATTTGCCACTCAAAAAGTGTGAATATCGTATTTGCAACTTATTTTCATTAAGAGTCATATTTCAATTCGCAATACAAATTAGGGGCGAATTTGCCACTCAAAAAGTGTGAATATCGTATTTGCAACTTATTTTCATTAAGAGTTATATTTCACTTCGCAATACAAATTAACCACTCTAAAAGTGTGAATATCGTATTTGCAAATTTTTTTCCTTAAGAGTCATATTTCACATCCAAATACACATTAGGGGCAAATTTGCTACTCAAAAAGTGTATATATCGTATTTGCAATTTATTTTCTTTAAGAGTCATATTTCACATCCAAATATAAATTATGGGCAAATTTGGCACTCAAAAAGTGTGAATATCGTATTTGCAACTTATTTTCATTAAGAGTCATATTTCACTTCGCAATACAAATTAGGGGAAAATTTACCACTCAAAAAGTGTGAATATCGTATTTGCAATTAATATTCTTTAAGAGTCATATTTCACCTCCAAATACAAATTAGGGGCAAATTTGTTGAGACATAGATTGTGACAACAGATCTAGCTTGAAATAGGACTGGTGTAATTATTATTATGTTTGTACATTGGTTTAGATTTGTAAATAAATATTTGTTTTGTTAGTAATATTCGTTAAACATATTATTGTGCTAAGTTAGACGAATGTTTAAAGGCGAAATAAATAATAGACGTTTAATGCAAGGCGAGTCGAGATCTCAGGTCACAGCGAGTTGAGCTGTGAGGTGAGATCTGAACGCGCGAGGCATTAGTCTGGCTAGCCGAGCTCTGTGTTGGGCTTGGGCTGCGAGTTGGACCGAACTCGCAGGCCCATGCGAGCCGAGGTGAGCTGGACGTATATAATGTTTTTCATAGGGTGAAAAACATAATTTTTTGCTATTCGTCTTTCTGATCTGCGAACTCGATAACCAGAGAAAAACCGAACCTAAAGGCTAGGCTTTGACTATTCATCGTTTAAAGCTAAGTCTTATTAAACGCAATACGAGCATATTCGTTGTTAGTAAGATAACACCGTATTGAGGGATTCCGCACCTTAATACTACAGATAACGAAGTTATCGATCCTAAAACTAGGGGACTTACATCTGGTATCAGAGCTTTCGGGCTAAATACGAGTGTGTTCATAAGTTTTAGTGTTATTGCGTTTTTGATTCGGGTCGTTTTTACGTGCGTTTTTGCAATACTAACGATCAAAATCATTCTCTGGACGTTTTAGGGTTTGTTTACGGTCGAAATTCTTAGTTTCAGTCGTAAAAATACCTTAACATTCGTTTTTTGGGTTTAACAGCCGTTTCGCGAGTCGAGATTAGGGTTCCAGCGTCGCCTGCGAACCGAGTTGAACTAGCGAGTCAAACTGAGGCTTGCAAGTCGAACCGATATCCCTCGCGAATCGATATCACTTGCGAATCGACATCTTTAGCAATCCGAACTGAGACTTGCGAATCGACGTATTCTGCGAGTCGAGCTGAGATTGCGAGTTGAGCTGAGTCTTGCGAGTTGAGTTTTCTGAATTCGCTGAAACAGTTTAATTTTACGTTTTTAAGAGGTCTGACTTAAGTAGAATGATCGAAATGGACCACGAGGTGGGAAAGTCAAATGTTCCACCTAAGTTGTTAAGAATCGAGGATTACTACAATTGGAAGGACAGATTCGAATCTTACTGTAGATTCCATGACCTGTCAATCTGGATGTGTATCAAGAGTGGATACACCGCACCTACACAAACTGTTCAGAATGCCACTGTGGTTCTTACCTATGCGAACATGAGTGATCAAGAAAAGGAAGCTTACAGAAATGAGAATAAAGCACATTCATGCATAAAGATGTGTCTTCCTAAAGAGATTGCTCATCAACTGAAATCTTTTCATACTGCTAGAACGCTCTGGGAAGCTCTAGAGAAAAGAGGTGAGGGAAGTCCACAAGTGAGAGCTGGCAAGAGGAGACTTCTCAAAAAGCAGTTTACTATGTTTAAAGCTTTAAAAGGAGAAGATCTTGATGCCTATGTCACGCGTTTCTACCATCTGCTAAGTGAACTGGAATACCATGAGATTGTTGAAGAAGAAGCAGCTAAAACCGACAAGTTTCTTGAGGGTTTGCCTTCTAAATGGGAAATGTATGGCGTTATGATTAAGGATAACGAAACCAGGTATTCTACTATGACCTTAGAGCAAGTCATTGACAAGCTGAAAGGTTATGATTTCTCCAGAAAGTCAAGAGATAGTGATTCTGATCAGGTTCAGAACCCTGGGTTGTATCATGGAAAGTCAAGTCTTTCGACTGCGTCATCTAGTTCGACCACTGCACTGTTAGTTGGTGATACTAGTGAAAATGGAGAATGATTAATGAAGATATGTGCTTTATTCCCTCCTCTGGTGATGAGACAAAGGGAAAGAATTCTGAGAAGTCACCTCAAGAGCATCAGAAGATGCCGATGAGTGTGAAATCTGCTGAACAGCAACTGTCTGTTCTTGCTTCCTTTGTGGCATCATATGAGAACTACATAGAGGGAAAGATCAATGATCCAATTCTGTTTGATGAGGATTATGAGCAGATAGATTCTGATTATCTTGAGGAATTGGAGCTTCAAGATCAACTGGCGTTGATATCTAGGAAGGTGAAGAATTTCCTCAAGAGAACTGGTAGAAAAGTGTTGGGCAATAGATCAGGGTTTGATAAAACCAAGGTCAGATGCTTTAACTGTCAGGGTATTGGTCATTTTGCTAGAGAATGCCAAAGACCTAAAGTAGAAGCACAAGGAAAACAAGGTTCGGGAAGTACTCTCGCTTCCAAAGCCTTAGTGGTAAAGCAGTTGGATGGTTCTTATGATTGGCAAGCTCATTTTGAGGAAGCTTTGATGGCCGAAATCGAAGAAACAACTGCTGGATCAGTGTCATACATGCCCACAGATACGGAACAGAAAGTAGAGGTGCCTGAGTCTGAAGTTAAGGCAAGTGATGATGACGTGCTATATATGGATTCAGCTCCAGATATGAGTCCTGAAGAATTCGTGGCACGTATGGCTGAATTACAAACTGACAAGAAGAAGGTATGTTTAGATATTCTTAATCTTGCTGATGTTTGTTACTTAGTTACTGATTTACAATCTCAGAATAGTGTCTTAACTGTGTCATATAGCAACCTGACATCACAATTAAATATGGATAAGGAATCTTATAAGACTGTTAGATTTGAACTTGATCAAGCTGTTATGGATATTCGTAGATTAAGTGATGATAAACAAGTCTTAAAAGATAAAATTAAGTCTGATGCTTCGGATAGAACAAAACTTAGAGATACCATAAGTGAAAAATCTGTTATCATAGATGGTCTCTATATGAATATCAAAGACTTAAATGAGACGATTGCTAGTAAGGATCAGGAAATAGTGAACCTTAACTTAAGGTTAATTGAGCAAAACCGTAAACTTGAGAACTATAGGACATCTCAAATGGATAAAATGTTAGATGCTCAACGTAGTGTAAATGACAAGACTGGGTTAGGTTACAATGATGTATCCCCACCTTTTAATGCCAATTACACTCCTATTCCTGAAGATTCTGAAATGACAGATGCTACTCCTGAAATTTCAGTAACTAATGATCAGAAAAAGTTAGAGGCACAGAAGGATGTTATTAAGAACCCTTCATCAGATAATAGTAAGGCTTCTCATTTCACCAAAATTCAATTTGTATCGGGTGGAGTGATTAACGATGCTAAGACTGATGAAACGGTTAATAAGGAACAGCCTAAACCTTTAGTGCCTAAGACTCCGGATGAGAAAGCAAAAGTGAGTAAATCACGCAAGCAGATGTCATGTTTCAAGTGTCATCAAAAGGGACACGTGGCTTCGTGTTGTCCTAACAAAAAGCCTGAAACACCATATAAGCTTGTGATTGATGAAAAGACACCGACCGACTCTAGTATGACTGTAGATAGGTTAGATACCAAACTTAAGTTAGGTAATAAACCTGTTAACATTCTTAAAAGAGATGGTAAACATAGTGTCTCCCCACCTAAACCTAAACGGCTATATACTCAAGGTGATAATTCTGTCAATAAGTCTAGAGATGTGACACCGTCGAGGTTTAGAACTACAAGTAGAGGCCATAGTCATTATGAGAATGGTACTACTTCGCGATCACATGAGTTTAATTTTAATAATAGAGCTCATAATTATGTGCCTAAGAGGTTCTCCTCAAATTCACCTCTTAAGGCTGATCGTCCACAAACTAAAGCTACTTCGAAAGTAACCAAAGCTCCTGATGGGAAGGATGGTTATTTTAAAGAGCTTAAGTTTGTTGATGATAAGGGACAAACCAAGACCGTAATGGCTTGGGTACCTCTTGACAACTGATTGTGTTTTGTGTTATGTGCAGGAGCATGCTGTGAACAAGGACATCTGGTGGTATGTAGACAGTGGATGCTCGAGGCACATGACTGGAGAAAGAAGTCTACTGAAGGACTTCAAGGAGAGTCTCAAGCAAAAAGTAAATTTTGCAGGAGATAAAGGAGGAGTAATTTCGGGAAAAGGAAAAGTTTCAAATGGAACTTTGACTCTTGAGGATGTGAACTATGTTGAAGAACTAACTCACAACCTAGTGAGTGTTTCCCAAGTCTGTGATAAAGGTCATCCAGTTTATTTCAATGAAAATGAGGCCTTAGTCCTGAAGCCAGGTTTCAAAATTCCAGATAAATGGATATTGATGAGGGCGCCAAGGAAGAAAGACATCTATGCTATCAACATGGGTGTTCCTAACTCTTCAATGGTGTCTACATGTTTATTATCCAAGGCTTCGGAAACAGACGCATTGTTATGGCATAGGAGAATGGCACACCTGAACTGGAGAAAGATGAATTATATAACCAAAAATGGTTTGGTTCTAGGTGTACCACAAAAACGTTTCGAGTCTGAGGATAAGTGTGTTCCTTGCATGAAAGGAAAGCAGCACAAGAAACCACACAGACCTAAGACTGAAAACTCTATCTCCTCGCCATTTGAATTGCTACATATGGATCTCTTTGGCCCTATAAGCAAGAGAAGTATAGGTGGCAAATGGTACTGTTTGGTTGTCACAGATGATTATTCTAGATTCTCATGGGTATTCTTTTTGGGATCAAAGGATGAGACTCCTGGAATTCTAATTGAGTTCTTTGATCTAGTAGAGAATGTCTATAAAAAGAGAGTTAAGCGTATTCGTAGTGACAATGGAACAGAGTTTAAGAATTCAACGTTGAATATCTATTGCTTAAGCAAAGGGATATTACATCAATTCAGTGCACCTTATGAACCTCAACAGAATGGTGTTGCTGAAAGGAAAAATAGGACGTTGATTGAAGCTGCTAGAACAATGCTTGCTGATTCAAAGCTTCCGGTCATCTTTTGGGCAGAAGCAGTGAATACAGCATGTTATGTTCTTAATAGAGTTCTTACGGTTAAGAGACATAACAAGACTTGTAATTAGCTTTTGAACAATAAGAAACCTAACTTAAAAGGGTTTGAACCCTTTGGAGTTTCATGCACTATATTAAAGACTGGACATCAAGCTAAATTTGGTGAGAAGGCTGACGAAGGATTTTTCCTAGGTTATATGCCCAATTAGCCAAACAAGAGAGTCTTTAATAAAGTCACAGGACGTTTGGAGGTAGTTTATAATATTGAGGTTACGAGCTACTCACCTGATGTACATAAGGGCTTAGACCGGCAATTTGATTATTCTGATCTTTTTACATCATTTAAAGTTCCTATTAGTGACTATGTCAGTGATTCAGAGATAGCTGAACATTTATTGTTTGAAGATGAGAATATTGGTCCCGCTTCAACATCGAGTGTTAAGCAGTCTGGAATTAAGACTAATGTTGACTCAGATAAAGCTTCCACAAGTGAGTCACAACAACCTTCAGAGGATAAGTCTCAAGAAACAGAAGATCATGATGATCTTTCTACAAAGTTTGATGATATACTTACTCCTTTGAAACATTTAAGGATATCTTCAGCACGTACGGAAGATGTACCTGAATTGGAAGAGATTAGTACTAATTTAGGAGATGATATACCGGTTGAACCAGTTACCACAACTAGAACGAGTAAGAATCATCCCGTTGAAAACATCATCGGTGATATTAATACTCCGGTTCAAACTAGGCATCAATCCAGAGCTAGTACGTCTGAGAACTTAGAATACCAAAGCTTGTATACTGCAATGAAAGAGACAGGGATTCCTAATCAATGTCTATATTCATGCTTTATCTCACAAATCGAGCCTAAAAATGTTCAAATGGCTTTAAAAGAAAGTTCGTGGGTAGAAGCAATGCAAGAAGAACTATCTCAGTTCTCTAAATTACAAGTATGGGAGTTGGTTGACCTACCAAAGGGAGAATGTCCAATTGGAACTAGATGGGTATTTAAGTGCAAGAGAGATGATAAAGGAATCGTTACTCGCAATAAAGCTCGTCTGGTGGTTCAAGGTTTTAATCAACAAGAAGGTATTGACTACAATGAAGTGTTTGCACCAGTTGCTAGGCTAGAAGCAATTAGAGTGTTCTTAGCATTTGCATCTTATTTTGGTATAAAAGTGTATCAGTTGGATGTTAAGAGTGCCTTTTTGTATGGCAAAGTAGAAGAATTGGTGTATGTTTCACAACCGCCAGGGTTTGCTGATCCTGAGTATCCAGATAGAGTATATCGTTTGAATAAGGCTCTATATGGATTACATCAAGCACCTAGGGCATGGTATGGAACACTATCAACGTATCTACTTGAGAATGGATTTACAAGAGGATCGATTGATAGTACACTATTTGTGAAGTGGATAAAGAAAGACTTTCTTCTCGTACAAGTTTATGTTGATGACATTATCTTTGGATCATCTGATGAAAAGATGTGTCAAGAATTCGAGCAAGTCATGAGAAAAAGGTTTGAAATGTATGCAATGGGAGAGTTGAATTTCTTCTTAGGATTACAAGTTGATCAAAAGAAGGATGGATTCTTTATTCATCAATCTAAATATACATATGAGCTATTAGAACGCTTCAAGATGGATGAAAGTAAGGTCTACAATACTCCAATTCCAGTCAATCATGGACTAGGTCCAGATACATCGAGTGATAGCGATGTGGATCCAACTCTTTATAGAGCCATGATCGGATCACTAATGTATCTTACAGCCTCTAGGCCTGACATAATGTTTGCTGTTTGTTTATGCGCAAGATATCAGGCTAATCCGAAAGAGTCACACATGCAAGCTGTTAAACGAATCTTTCGTTACCTCAAAGGGAAACCTAAGCTGGGTCTTTGGTATCCGATTGATGGAGACTTAGATCTCGTAGCTTATACTAATTCGGATTACGGAGGATGCAATCAGAATAGGAAATCTACGACCGGAGGATGTCAATTCCTAGGAGGTAGATTAGTATCCTGGCAGTGCAAGAAGCAAACCTCGGTAGCCATTTCTACATGTGAAGCTGAGTATGTTGCAGCTGGCAGCTGTTGCTCGCAAGTACTTTGGATTCAACAGCAACTACGGGATTACGGGTTAAATATAACCAATACTCCTATGATGATTGATAACGAATCTACTATGTCGATCACCAATAATCCGGTGAAGCACAGTAAAACTAAGCATATTGATATTAGACATCATTTTATTAGAGATTGTGCTGAGAAAAAGTTGATAAAGTTAGTTAAGGTACCATCATTGGATAACTTAGCAGACTTATACACAAAGGCGTTCGACAGACCAAGATTTGAGACGTTGGTTCAACTGAACGGAATGAGAAATCCAGAGTGATTAGTCTTCCAAGGGTATTTTTGTAATAGTTAGTATTTCTGTATTCATTTAAAAAAAAAAAAAAAGGCGTATGGCATTCATTTGCTTGTTACCTAAGGGGAATCGCCTTTATATAAGTTTTTATTTGCAAAAACTAAGGGAAATGATAGTACATTCGGAGAATAAGCTTCATAATAATAAGCTTAAGTCCTAAGTATGATATGGTAGTAGGTTCAAATAAAGTTGCTTTAGAACTACACTGTTCAATCAGGTATGTGTTTATATTTATTTGATTATACACCTATATCCACAAGTTATAATTTGTCTATTTTTAGTGAAAACTTTAGATGGCTTCATCATATGATGTACTGGTAGGCAAATTATATGAAATTTTCTAAGCCTTAAGAAGTTAATTAACTACTTGTTTATTATTTTGTGTTACTATTCTATGATGTATGACATTAAGTCTTAATTGTTGAATGATGGTATTACCATACACTGTTATCATGCATCTTAATTTAAAGTGACAAATAGTAGCAATATGGGTATTGACTTAATTACTGGTAACTTTGTTGTACTAAGTACAGAACTGAAACCTTTAATTAAATTAATATTCTCAAATATATTTTAAATTATGCTAGACGGGATCTTTTATTGTACTACGTACAGACTTAGATAACATAGCATATTCAAAATATGTTTGATATTTGTCTAATATTTAAAATTCAAGTGTATGTTATATGTTTCGAAAAGATACATCATTTAGTAACCGCTACCTTGAAATTTAATGATGCAGTGTTATGAGCTTTACTTGAATTCTTCAGTATGTCATATAATAGGAAGCACTTGATAATATTCATACTAACAATAAAGAGTTTGCTTAGAAAATTGAGTATAAATTGTTTATGTGGATCATAATACCGGTAATCGTCTTGAACTGTCTATAATTAAAAAAATTCACTTTATGTGAGTAATGCATTTATTAATTATGCTATGTGGATAAAGGTACCTAAGATATAGTTTCATAAATATAAATGTATATATGATAAATTTAGTTGTAATTTTACAGTGATTTACTTGAATTTCATGAGGAATGTATACTACCAATCTGCTTAGACTTTTTAATATATAATTAATTGCTTATTCTTACTAATATGATCCCTAAGCAGATAAAATCTTATTTACTTTGTATATTTACTTTGTTTCAAGTGATTAATAAAATGGTACTTGATACCAAAGTTTATATAGTTGTATTTTTATCTTATTTTTATTTGTTTTTAATTTTTGTGTTTATTAGGTTTATCCTTTGGAATTAAATTATACTGTATATTTTTGAGTTGAACAACGTGACAAATACAAGTGAAAATTAATTATAATTTAGACTTGTAAAATATCGGGTTTTTATTTATACTTAGAATTAAATTCGCGTTTTTATTTATTCCTGCGAGTTGACATCAACTTGCGGATCCGCTTCAAATCTCGCGAATCAGATACAAAGTATAAAGGGGGTCAAACGAGTCAAGCTCACCCACCGAACCCACACATATTTTGCGAGTTCACTAAACTCTGCGAATCCGTCACAAAGGCGAAACGAGGCGATTTTTGATTTTTGTTTGATTTCGATTTTTAGAGTGAGGAAACGAGTTTTTCAATCCGTAGATTATATTCAAGACTTATTTGAGCACATTTTGAGGTATATATCAACGGATTTCACCGTTTAAATTGCACGAAATCGAAGGTTTTTTTTTAAACCTAGGGTTTCGGTTTTGAAGTTTAAACAATTTGCGTCGATTACGATGTTATTGGACATAGATCTTTAGGGTTTATGTTAAACGAACATTAATGAACGTGAATCAATCGATAGATCATGTTAAAATTACAAGATTAATCGATTTTAATTGGAAATTCGCGACGGCAGTTCATCGAACGAGTTGACATTGTGAATCAACTCGCAGCGAGTTGACTAGCGAATCGGTGTGATTAGCGAGCTCACTTCAATAGCTGCTTGATAAGTTTAGCGAGTTGATGAGTATAGCGAGTTGATCAATGTAGCGAGTTGATGAGTATAGCGAGTTGATAAGCAAAACGAGTTGAACTCAACTCGTTAGGCCAGTTTATGCGAGTCCAGTACTTAGAAAAATTTTATTTTTTAAAGTAGTGATAACTCGTTGTCACTTTTTAAGTAATAACTTTTATATAATTAATTTAAATTAGACTTAAAACTTTTTAGTTATAAGTTCAATTTTTATATACGACTTGAGACTATTTTTGTAACAAGTTATATATAATTTCAATTTTAAACTAAGATGTTTGATGAATCTCGATTCATAATACGTAATAGTTTAAATATTTTTAATCGTGCATTAAATTATATCTGTTGTTTGTCATTTTACAGATATGGCTAGAGCATTTGATAAGGGTCACAACATTTTGGTTGATCTGAACCTTGAGGCCAAGCGGGCTGACAGGGTTGCTGATATTCTACGTTTTCTAGCACGATCAAGGATTAGATACGCTATTACGGCCAATCCTCCTATCTCTCAGGCTATACTGAACGATTTTTGGACAGATATAGTATATGACGAATCTGTCACCCCACCTGAGATTCGAGCTACGGTTAGTGGACGACCTGTTACGTTTTCGGCTGGAAATCTCCGTGAGATTTTGCAGTTAGGTACCGTAGAACAGGAGAACGGGGATATTGAGTATCCTATGGATTTTATTGAGGGTGCTATAGGTCGTATGGGATATACAGGAGACAGACGTGGACGTCAGTTCCAGAAGCCTCTGGTTATTAGTCAGTGGAGGTTTCTTTGGCACGTGATGAATATCGTTTTTGCAGCAAAGAAGGGTGGTTTTGATGAGTTAAGCCCTGCGATTCTATCGGCTGCACTGTCACTGGTTTATAATAAACCATACAGTTTTTGTGACTATATTTTTGGTGAGATTGCGAAACAGATATCGGGGTCTGTTAGATCAAGATTTTTGGTTTACCCGCGATTTTGCATGCTGATTATCCGTGCGCGTCTACCGGATTTGGCTATACCTGAACCACATCTAGTGGTTAATACGATTGACCATCGTGGGTATAACGCCATGTTCATGCAGACAGTTAGGAAAGAAGGAGTGGTGAAACCGGAAGTTAGACCACTTTTCGGGTATATTGTTGATCCGAACTACGTTGCACCGCCAAATCATGGGTGGTTGGATGTTGTTCCTGCTGTTGCTGCTGATGCTAATGTTGTACCAGAACCTGAAGCTGAGGAAGCTCAACCTGAAGATCCACAAGGGCTCCTTGAGGATGTTCTTATTCAGGTTGGTCAGGTGGATCAGCAAGTGAATCCAGATGTTGCTGCACAGGTTGTGCAAGAGGTTTTGGAGCAGAATGATGATGCGACAAATCCTTTGCTTCAAGACATTGAGAGTTATTTAGCACCACCTGCGGAAGCTGAAGCTGAGGCTGCAAATCCCGAAGTTATATTACTTGAGGATGAGCAGATACAGCTTGATAGATCAGTTGAAGTACCAACTGAGGTATTATATCTGATTAATCTTAAATATATAGAACTTGTATGATAGAGCTTACGCTAATCATAAATGTTTAATATATTTAAACTTTAGGATCCTGTTAGATCATCTAGAGGTCGTGATGTTGAGACGGCTTCAGATGAAGATTCTGATAATACACCTTCTCCTCCTCCATCTGCTTCTGAAAGGAAGAGAAAAGGAAAAGATATTCTGGAGAAAGGTACTGAGGAAGTTGAGATTCCTTTGATGAAGCGTCCGAGAACGCTTATTATTCGAGAAGGTTAGTATTGATTATAAAAGTTAAATAATCTTAACTTGTTGTTTATCAGGAGTTGAACTGAGACAGTTAATTCTGTATACAGTTGCTCAGGATACACCACAGGTGGAGATGGATGCACCGGTGGTTACTGAATCGATATCTTTACCGCTTCAGGTATGAGATATAAGTTCTATAACTATGAGTGTTATGCAATTAATTAGAGTTTGAGACAGAGTAATCTGTAACAATAACTGATTTTAATTGTGTTTAACTTTACAGCATGAGGTTGCTGATCTAGTTCGTGGAGCTAATTTTCCAACGAACAAAGCAGCTAGATTTGCGACAAGTTTGCTTACGCAGGCTTTGTCTCAACCTCATACACCGCTTACCAGAGACTGGCATATTGAGTCTCTCACACCGCCTGGACCAAGAACGATACCTGTTACTCCAACGACTGATGCTGAAAGGATTACATCCTTAGAGTCGAGGGTAAAGGATTTAGAGAAGCTTACTTCTCAGATTCCAGAGCTGGTGTCGAGCAATCTTCTTCTTTCACAGCAGATACTCAAGCAGAGTGAATCGTACAATCTGTTGATGAACACTCATGAGACTTTACTTGCGGACTTCAATGTACAGAGACTGAAGTTATCTTCTTTGGAGAGTCTGGTCTTGAGATCGCATTCAGGACAGTCTACTCAGGGGGAGATATTGGTATATCTGGAGTCTTGCAGAGAAAATGAGTTGAAGAGGAAGAGAGATCAAGACAAGGACGATGATCCCAATGCACCGAGTGGTGAGCAGACCGGTCCTTCAAAGACTGGTGAGCAAGCTACAACTCAGGGGGAGTCTGGTGCTGGTGCTAGTGGTTCTGGAGTGGATACAAGTGCAGATAAGACTGTACCGGGTGATACTGAAGCTGGTAAGATAGCTTAGTATTATCATAGTACTGTAATATTTGTAATAGTTTGTAGTGAACAAATGTAAACTTAATTTATTGTGTAAATATATTCGACTTAGGGTTATTATTATTTTAAGTAAAATATATTTGATGTAATTTAAGTTTATATATAATTATGTTAAGATAAAATAGTGATCGATAGACTTCCGACACATTGAGTAGTCGAGCGGCGTGTTCCGATTAATTTCGGCGGTCAAAATTTTATGATAACATATGCATTTTAGATTTGATTATGGACTTAAGACCGTAAGGTATATAAGTAATTAACAAGTTAAAAATGTATTCGTATTAACTAGACAAATGATATATAATTTAAAGGTTAAGTTGATAATGAAGGAGATCAATTAACGCTTGGAGATTATATAAGGTAATTAATAGTAAATTTAAATGTTTGGTGATTATTCACAATGCATTAGAATTTAAAATTAATTAATATTTGTTAAGTAGACTTAAGAGATTTTGGATTGATTC
Organism: Helichrysum umbraculigerum; assembly: GCA_949592205.1. Taxonomy (NCBI): domain Eukaryota; kingdom Viridiplantae; phylum Streptophyta; class Magnoliopsida; order Asterales; family Asteraceae; genus Helichrysum; species Helichrysum umbraculigerum. The sequence continues at coordinate 102,276,740 of CATIUR010000001.1, forward strand.
AGGGTAATCAATAAAAGATTTTATAAGTTATATGTAAATTGCGTTTATATGTTAGGTTAAAATATACAAAAGAATTAATAAAGAAATTCTTAGATTGGTTCAGGGAAATCAATGAAGAATTTGAATTATTAATATATTTGTATTTATGTTTTTCTCTAGGAATGGAAATGCTTAATCTATCAGATTCAGAAGATGATATTTTGGATGAGATAGATGAAGAGATTGATTATGATATTGAAGAAGGAGAGTTCAAACTTCCTGAAGACTGGACTGCAGTATTTGAATCTGTGATAGATGAAGGTGTTGATCTGGATGCAAATGTAGATGAACATGTTGTGAATCCATCAACGACTGAATTTGTTTTTGTAAATGAACAAGGAGAATCAGTTATTGATTTAGAAGCTTTTGAGAATGCTTCTGAAGACTCAGATACTGAAGTTGAAGAAATAGAGGACAAATACAAACATATGGTTGGTAATCCTATGTTTATCCAAGAAATGCTGAAGAAGAAAAAGGAAAATAAGCCACGCATTTTGAAAGAAGTTGATATTACTGGAAAGCGTGTACTTAAAACTGGCATTATTGGATGGTATTATGACTCTGACCTGAAGCTCTTCGCGATCAAAAGGTTTGACGGGGTTCAATATTTTGAGAAGAAGCTTGCAGTGTTTAGTTCGTTGCCTCGATATGAGATTCGAGATTTGGCTAGATTAGATATGATAAATCCGAGTGATGATGACTATGCTAAGTATGTTGAGCGTATCATTAGGACTGAAGGATTATCTATGAAGTTTTCAAAGATTAAGCCAAGGAAAGGAAAAACGATAAAGCTGAACGAACTCAGTCATAGAACTGGAAGAAGAAGAAGAAAGAAGGTTTATCCAGCGGTCAACTGCATTAAGCAAATACCTATGAAGACTATGCCTCAGAATATTTTGGGAAAATTGAAATATTGGGGGGTAGATGCTGGAACAGGAGAAGCCTTTATGATTGAAGCTGGTGATGATTATCCTGATGGTGAAAAAGAGATTCTTCGTGTATATGATCATAGACATCTGATGAACTTATCAAAGGAATATCTGATTATGTTGTACAAGAACAAGATCATATCTACTGTTGGTTGGGGCGATTTAGCACGAGATTATCATAGAATGGTTAAAACATGCATCAAGCTTAAAATTTTTTGCAGGAAGTAAGATTTACAAATGAAGACCAAAGACAGCGTGAAGATAAAGACGCTAGAGCTATTGTCAAGGGGGAGTCTGTTGAGACATAGATTGTGACAACAGATCTAGCTTGAAATAGGACTGGTGTAATTATTATTATGTTTGTATATTGGTTTAGATTTGTAAATAAATATTTGTTTTGTTAGTAATATTCGTTAAACATATTATTGTGCTAAGTTAGACGAATGTTTAAAGACGAAATAAATAATAGACGTTTAATGCAAGGCGAGTCGAGATCTCAGGTCGCAACGAGTTGAGCTGTGAGGTGAGATCTGAACTCGCGAGGTATTAGTCTGGCGAGCCGAGCTCTGTGTTGGGCTTGGGCTGCGAGTTGGACCGAACTCGCAGGCCCATGCGAGCCGAGGTGAGCTGGACGTATATAATGTTTTTCATAGGGTGAAAAACATAATTTTTTGCTATTCGTCTTTCTGATCTGCGAACTCGATAACCAGAGAAAAACCGAACCTAAAGGCTAGGCTTTGACGATTCATCGTTTAAAGCTAAGTCTTATTAAACGCAATACGAGCATATTCGTTGTTAGTAAGATAACACCGTATTGAGGGATTCCGCACCTTAATACTACAGATAACGAAGTTATCGATCCTAAAACTAGGGGACTTACAAAATTTGCCATTCAAAAAGTGTGAATATCGTATTTGCAATTTATTTTCCTTAAGAGTCATATTTCACTTCCAAATACAAATTAGGGGCGAATTTGCCACTCAAAAAGTGTGAATATCGTATTTGCAACTTATTTTCATTAAGAGTCGTATTTCACTTCGCAATACAAATTTGGGTCGAATTTGCCACTCAAAAAGTGTGAATATCGTATTTGCAATTTATTTTCCTTAAGAGTCATATTTCACTTCCAAATACAAATTAGGGGCGAATTTGCCACTCAAAAAGTGTGAATATCGTATTTGCAACTTGTTTTCATTAAGAGTCATATTTCACTTCGCAATACAAAATAGGGGCGAATTTGCCACTCAAAAAGTGTGAATATCGTATTTGCAATTTATTTTCCTTAAGAGTCATATTTCACTTCGCAATACAAAATAGGGGCGAATTTGCCACTCAAAAAGTGTGAACATCGTATTTGCAACTTATTTTCATTAGGAGTCATATTTCACTTCGAAATACAAATTAGGGGCGAATTTGCCACTCAAAAAGTGTGAATATCGTATTTGCAACTTATTTTCATTAAGAGTCATATTTCACTTCGCAATACAAAATAGGGGCAAATTTAACATTCAAAAAGTGTGAATATCATATTTGCAATTTATTTTCCTTAAGAGTCATATTTCACTTCGAAATACAAATTATGGGCAAATTTGCCACTCAAAAAGGGTGAAAAAGGTATTTGCAATTTATTTTCCTTAAGAGTCATATTTCACATCCGAATACAAATTAGGGGCGAATTTGCCACTCATAAAGTGTGAATTTCGTATTTGCAACTTATTTTCCTTAAGAGTCATATTTCACATCCAAATATAAATTACAGGCAAATTTGCCACTCAAAAAGTGTGAATATCGTATTTGCAATTTATTCTCTTTAAGAGTCATATTTCACATCCAAATACAAATTATAGGCGAATTTGCCACTCAAAAAGTGTGAATATCGTATTTGCAATTTATCTTTCTTTAAGAGTCATATTTCTCCTCCAAATACAAATTAGGGGCAAATTTGCCACTCAAAAAGTGTGAATATCGTATTTGCAATTTATTTTTCTTAAGAGTCATATTTCACATCCAAATACAAATTAGGGACGAATTTGCTACTCAAAAAGTGTGAATATCGTATTTGCAAATTATTTTCATTAAGAGTCATATTTCAATTCGCAATACAAATTAACCACTCAAAGAGTGTGAATATCGTATTTGCAATTTATTTTCCTTAATAGTCATATTTCACATCCAAATACAAATTAGGGGCAAATTTGCCACTCAAAAATTGTGAATATCGTATTTGCAATTTATTTTCCTTAAGAGTCATATTTCACTTCCAAATACATATTAGGGGCGAATTTGCCACTCAAAAAGTGTGAATATCGTATTTGCAACTTATTTTCATTAAGAGTCATATTTCAATTCGCAAAACAAATTAGGGGCGAATTTGCCACTCAAAAAGTGTGAATATCGTATTTGCAACTTATTTTCATTAAGAGTTATATTTCACTTCGCAATACAAATTAACCACTCTAAAAGTGTGAATATCGTATTTGCAATTTATTTCCCTTAGGAGTCATATTTCACATCCAAATACAAATTAGGGGCAAATTTGCCACTCAAAAAGTGTATATATCGTATTTGCAATTTATTTTCTTTAAGAGTCATATTTCACATCAAAATATAAATTATGGGCAAATTTGCCACTCAAAAAGTGTGAATATCGTATTTGCAACTTATTTTCATTAAGAGTCATATTTCACTTCGCAATACAAATTAGGGGAAAATTTACCACTCAAAAAGTGTGAATATCGTATTTGCAATTTATTTTCTTTAAGAGTCATATTTCACCTCCAAATACAAATTAGGGGCAAATTTGCCACTCAAAAAGTGTGAATATCGTATTTGCAATTTATTTTCCTTAAGAGTCATATTTCACTTCCAAATACAAATTAGGGGCGAATTTGCCACTCAAAAAGTGTGAATATCGTATTTGCAACTTATTTTCATTAAGAGTCGTATTTCACTTCGCAATACAAATTTGGGGCGAATTTGTCACTCAAAAAGTGTGAATATCGTATTTGCAATTTATTTTCCTTAAGAGTCATATTTCACTTCCAAATACAAATTAGCGGCGAATTTGCCACTCAAAAAGTGTGAATATCGTATTTGCAACTTATTTTCATTAAGAGTCATATTTCACTTCGCAATACAAATTTGTGGCGAATTTGCCACTCAAAAAGTGTGAATATCATATTTGCAATTTATTTTCCTTAAGAGTCATATTTCACTTCCAAATACAAATTAGGGGCGAATTTGCCACTTAAAAAGTGTGAATATCGTATTTGCAACTTATTTTCATTAAGAGTCATATTTCACTTCCAATACAAAATAGGGGCGAATATGCCACTCAAAAAGTGTGAATATCGTATTTGCAACTTATTTTCATTAAGAGTCATATTTCACTTCGCAATACAAAATAGGGGCGAATTTGCCACTCAAAAATTGTGAACATCGTATTTGCAACTTATTATCATTAAGAGTCATATTTCACTTCGAAATACAAATTAGGGGCGAATTTGCCACTCAAAAAGTGTGAATATCGTATTTGCAACTTATTTTCCTTAAGAGTCATATTTCACATCCAAATATAAATTATAGGCGAATTTGCCACTCAAAAAGTGTAAATATCGTATTTGCAATTTATTCCCTTTAAGAGTCATATTTCACATCCAAATACAAATTAGGGGCGAATTTGCCACTCAAAAAGTGTGAATATCGTATTTGCAATTTATTTTCTTTAAAAATCATATTTCACCTCCAAATACAAATTAGGGGCAAATTTGCCACTCAAAAAGTGTGAATATCGTATTTGCAACTTATTTTTCTTAAGAGTCATATTTCACATCCAAATACAAATTAGGGGCGAATTTGCCACTCAAAAAGTGTGAATATCGTATTTGCAACTTATTTTCATTAAGAGTCATATTTCAATTCGCAATACAAATTTGGGGCGAATTTGCCATTCAAAAAGTGTGAATATCATATTTGCAATTTATTTTCCTTAAGAGTCATATTTCACTTCCAAATACAAATTAGGGGCGAATTTGCCACACAAAAAGTGTGAATATCGTATTTTCAACTTATTTTCATTAAGAGTCATATTTCACTTCGCAATACAAAATAGGGGCAAATTTACCATTCAAAAAGTGTGAATATCGTATTTGCAATTTATTTTCCTTAAGAGTCATATTTCACTTCGAAATACAAATTATGGGCAAATTTGCCACTCAAAAAGTGTGAAAATGGTATTTTCAATTTATTTTCCACAAGAGTCATATTTCACTTCGAAATACAAATTAGGGGCGAATTTGCCACTCAAAAAGTGTGAATATCGTATTTGCAACTTATTTTTCTTAAGAGTCATATTTCACATCCAAATACAAATTAGGGGCGAATTTGCCACTCAAAAAGTGTGAATATCGTATTTGCAACTTATTTTCATTAAGAGTCATATTTCAATTCGCAATACAAATTTGGGGCGAATTTGCCATTCAAAAAGTGTGAATATCGTATTTGCAATTTATTTTCCTTAAGAGTCATATTTCACTTCCAAATACAAATTAGGGGCGAATTTGCCACACAAAAAGTGTGAATATCGTATTTTCAACTTATTTTCATTAAGAGTCATATTTCACTTCGCAATACAAAATAGGGGCAAATTTACCATTCAAAAAGTGTGAATATCGTATTTGCAATTTATTTTCCTTATGAGTCATATTTCACTTCGAAATACAAATTATGGGCAAATTTGCCACTCAAAAAGTGTGAAAATGGTATTTTCAATTTATTTTCCACAAGAGTCATATTTCACATCCTAATACAAATTAGGGGCGAATTTGCCACTCAAAAAGTGTGAATATCATATTTGCAACTTATTTTCCTTAAGAATAATATTTCACATCCAAATATAAATTAGAGACAAATTTGCCACTCAAAAAGTGTGAATATCGTATTTGCAACTTATTTTCCTTAAGAGTCATATTTCACTTCCAAATACAAATTAGGGGCGAATTTGCCACACAAAAAGTGTGAATATCGTATTTTCAACTTATTTTCATTAAGAGTCATATTTCACTTCGCAATACAAAATAGGGGCAAATTTACCATTCAAAAAGTGTGAATATCGTATTTGCAATTTCTTTTCCTTAAGAGTCATATTTCACTTCGAAATACAAATTATGGGCAAATTTGCCACTCAAAAAGTGTGAAAATGGTATTTTCAATTTATTTTCCACAAGAGTCATATTTCACTTCGAAATACAAATTAGGGGCGAATTTGCCACTCAAAAAGTGTGAATATCGTATTTGCAACTTATTTTTCTTAAGAGTCATATTTCACATCCAAATACAAATTAGGGGCGAATTTGCCACTCAAAAAGTGTGAATATCGTATTTGCAACTTATTTTCATTAAGAGTCATATTTCAATTCGCAATACAAATTTGGGGCGAATTTGCCATTCAAAAAGTGTGAATATCGTATTTGCAATTTATTTTCCTTAAGAGTCATATTTCACTTCCAAATACAAATTAGGGGCGAATTTGCCACACAAAAAGTGTGAATATCGTATTTTCAACTTATTTTCATTAAGAGTCATATTTCACTTCGCAATACAAAATAGGGGCAAATTTACCATTCAAAAAGTGTGAATATCGTATTTGCAATTTATTTTCCTTATGAGTCATATTTCACTTCGAAATACAAATTATGGGCAAATTTGCCACTCAAAAAGTGTGAAAATGGTATTTTCAATTTATTTTCCACAAGAGTCATATTTCACATCCTAATACAAATTAGGGGCGAATTTGCCACTCAAAAAGTGTGAATATCATATTTGCAACTTATTTTCCTTAAGAATAATATTTCACATCCAAATATAAATTAGAGACAAATTTGCCACTCAAAAAGTGTGAATATCGTATTTGCAACTTATTTTCCTTAAGAGTCATATTTCACTTCCAAATACAAATTAGGGGCGAATTTGCCACACAAAAAGTGTGAATATCGTATTTTCAACTTATTTTCATTAAGAGTCATATTTCACTTCGCAATACAAAATAGGGGCAAATTTACCATTCAAAAAGTGTGAATATCGTATTTGCAATTTCTTTTCCTTAAGAGTCATATTTCACTTCGAAATACAAATTATGGGCAAATTTGCCACTCAAAAAGTGTGAAAATGGTATTTTCAATTTATTTTCCACAAGAGTCATATTTCACTTCGAAATACAAATTAGGGGCGAATTTGCCACTCAAAAAGTGTGAATATCGTATTTGCAACTTATTTTTCTTAAGAGTCATATTTCACATCCAAATACAAATTAGGGGCGAATTTGCCACTCAAAAAGTGTGAATATCGTATTTGCAACTTATTTTCATTAAGAGTCATATTTCAATTCGCAATACAAATTTGGGGCGAATTTGCCATTCAAAAAGTGTGAATATCGTATTTGCAATTTATTTTCCTTAAGAGTCATATTTCACTTCCAAATACAAATTAGGGGCGAATTTGCCACACAAAAAGTGTGAATATCGTATTTTCAACTTATTTTCATTAAGAGTCATATTTCACTTCGCAATACAAAATAGGGGCAAATTTACCATTCAAAAAGTGTGAATATCGTATTTGCAATTTATTTTCCTTAAGAGTCATATTTCACTTCGAAATACAAATTATGGGCAAATTTGCCACTCAAAAAGTGTGAAAATGGTATTTTCAATTTATTTTCCACAAGAGTCATATTTCACATCCTAATACAAATTAGGGGCGAATTTGCCACTCAAAAAGTGTGAATATCATATTTGCAACTTATTTTCCTTAAGAATAATATTTCACATCCAAATATAAATTAGAGGCAAATTTGCCACTCAAAAAGTGTGAATATCGTATTTGCAACTTATTTTCCTTAAGAGTCATATTTCACTTCCAAATACAAATTAGGGGCGAATTTGCCACTCAAAAAGTGTGAATATCGTATTTGCAATTTATTTTCCTTAAGAGTCATATTTCACTTCCAAATACAAATTAGGGGCGAATTTGCCACTCAAAAAGTGTGAATATCGTATTTGCAACTTATTTTCCTTAAGAGTTATATTTCACTTCCAAATACAAATTAGGGGCGAATTTGCCACTCAAAAAGTGTGAATATCGTATTTGTAACTTATTTTCTTTAAGAGTCATATTTCACTTAGCAATACAAATTAGGGGCGAATTTGTCACTCAAAAAGTGTGAATATCGTATTTGAAATTTATTTTCCTTAAGAGTCATATTTCACTTCCATATACAAATTAGGGGCGAATTTGCCACTCAAAAAGTGTGAATATCGTATTTGCAACTTATTTTCATTAAGAGTCATATTTCACTTCGCAATACAAATTTGGGGCGAATTTGCCACTCAAAAAGTGTGAATATCGTATTTGCAACTTATTTTCCTTAAGAATCATATTTCACATCCAAATATAAATTATGGGCAAATTTGCCACTCAAAAAGTGTGAATATCGTATTTGCAACTTATTTTCAATAAGAGTCATATTTCACTTCGCAATACAAATTAGGGGAAAATTTACCACTCAAAAAGTGTGAATATCGTATTTGCAATTTATTTTCCTTAAGAGTCATATTTCACTTCCAAATACAAATTAGGGGCGAATTTGCCACTCAAAAAGTGTGAATATCGTATTTGCAACTTATTTTCCTTCAGAGTCATATTTCACTTCCAAATACAAATTAGGGGCGAATTTGCCACTCAAAAAGTGTGAATATCGTATTTGCAACTTATTTTCTTTAAGAGTCATATTTCACTTCGCAATACAAATTAGTGGCGAATTTGTCACTCAAAAAGTGTGAATATCGTATTTGCAATTTATTTTCCTTAAAAGTCATATTTCACTTCCAAATACAAATTAGGGGCGAATTTGCCACTCAAAAAGTGTGAATATCGTATTTGCAACTTATTTTCATTAAGAGTCGTATTTCACTTCGCAATACAAATTTGGGGCGAATTTGCGACTCAAAAAGTGTGAATATCGTATTTACAATTTATTTTCTTTCAAAGTCATATTTCACATCCTAATACAAAATAGGGGCGAATTTGCCACTCAAAAAGTGTGAATATCGTATTTGCAACTTATTTTCCTTAAGAATCATATTTCACATCCAAATATAAATTATGGGCAAATTTGCCAATCAAAAAGTGTGAATATCGTATTTGCAACTTATTTTCATTAAGAGTCATATTTCACTTCGCAATACAAATTAGGGGAAAATTTACCACTCAAAAAGTTTGAATATCGTATTTGCAATTTATTTTCCTTAAGAGTCATATTTCACTTCCAAATACAAATTAGGGGCGAATTTGCCACTCAAAAAGTGTGAATATCGTATTTGCAACTTATTTTCCTTAAGAGTCATATTTCACTTCGCAATACAAATTAGGGGCGAATTTGTCACTCAAAAAGTGTGAATATCGTATTTGCAATTTATTTTCCTTAAGAGTCATATTTCACTTCCAAATACAAATTAGGGGCGAATTTGCCACTCAAAAAGTGTGAATATCGTATTTGCAACTTATTTTCATTAAGAGTCGTATTTCACTTCGCAATACAAATTTGGGGCGAATTTGCGACTCAAAAAGTGTGAATATCGTATTTACAATTTATTTTCTTTAAGAGTCATATTTCACCTACAAATACAAATTAGGGGCAAATTTGCCACTCAAAAAGTGTGAATATCGTATTTGCAATTTATTTTCCTTAAGAGTTATATTTCACTTCCAAATACAAATTAGGGGCGAATTTGCCACTCAAAAAGTGTGAATATCGTATTTGCAACTTATTTTCCTTAAGAGTCATATTTCACTTCCAAATACAAATTAGGGGCGAATTTGCCACTCTAAAAGTGTGAATATCGTATTTGTAACTTATTTTCTTTAAGAGTCATATTTCACTTAGCAATACAAATTAGGGGCGAATTTGTCACTCAAAAAGTGTGAATATCGTATTTGCAATTTATTTTCTTTAAGAGTCATATTTCACTTCCAAATACAAATTAGGGGCGAATTTGCCACTCAAAAAGTGTGAATATCGTATTTGCAACTTATTTTCATTAAGAGTCGTATTTCACTTCGCAATACAAATTTGGGGCGAATTTGCGACTCAAAAAGTGTGAATATCGTATTTACAATTTATTTTCTTTAAGAGTCATATTTCACCACCAAATACAAATTAGGGGCAAATTTGCCACTCAAAAAGTGTGAATATCGTATTTGCAATTTATTTTCCTTAAGAGTAATATTTCACTTCCAAATACAAATTAGGGGCGAATTTGCCACTCAAAAAGTGTGAATATCGTATTTGCAACTTATTTTCATTAAGAGTCATATTTCACTTCGCAATACAAATTTGGGGCGAATTTGCCACTCAAAAAGTGTGAATATCGTATTTGCAACTTATTTTCCTTAAGAATCATATTTCACATCCAAATATAAATTATGGGCAAATTTGCCACTCAAAAAGTGTGAATATCGTATTTGCAACTTATTTTCAATAAGAGTCATATTTCACTTCGCAATACAAATTAGGTTAAAATTTACCACTCAAAAAGTGTGAATATCGTATTTGCAATTTATTTTCCTTAAGAGTCATATTTCACTTCCAAATACAAATTAGGGGCGAATTTGCCATTCAAAAAGTGTGAATAACGTATTTGCAACTTATTTTCCTTAAGAGTCATATTTCACTTCCAAATACAAATTAGGGGCGAATTTGCCACTCAAAAAGTGTGAATATCGTATTTGCAACTTATTTTCTTTAAGAATCATATTTCACTTCGCAATACAAATTAGGGGCGAATTTGTCACTCAAAAAGTGTGAATATCATATTTGCAATTTATTTTCCTTAAAAGTCATATTTCACTTCCAAATACAAATTAGGGGCGAATTTGCCACTCAAAAAGTGTGAATATCGTATTTGCAACTTATTTTCATTAAGAGTCGTATTTCACTTCGCAATACAAATTTGGGGCGAATTTGCGACTGAAAAAGTGTGAATATCGTATTTACAATTTATTTTCTTTAAAAGTCATATTTCACATCCTAATACAAAATAGGGGCGAATTTGCCACTCAAAAAGTGTGAATATCGTATTTGCAACTTATTTTCCTTAAGAATCATATTTCACATCCAAATATAAATTATGGGCAAATTTGCCACTCAAAAAGTGTGAATATCGTATTTGCAACTTATTTTCATTAAGAGTCATATTTCACTTCGCAATACAAATTAGGGGAAAATTTACCACTCAAAAAGTGTGAATATCGTATTTGCAATTTATTTTCCAAAAGAATCATATTTCACTTCCAAATACAAATTAGGGGCGAATTTGCCACTCAAAAAGTGTGAATATCGTATTTGCAACTTATTTTCTTTAAGAGTCATATTTCACTTCGCAATACAAATTAGGGGCGAATTTGTCACTCAAAAAGTGTGAATATCGTATTTGCAATTTATTTTCCTTAAGAGTCATATTTCACTTCCAAATACAAATTAGGGGCGAATTTGCCACTCAAAAAGTGTGAATATCGTATTTGCAACTTATTTTCATTAAGAGTCGTATTTCACTTCGCAATACAAATTTGGGGCGAATTTGCGACTCAAAAAGTGTGAATATCGTATTTACAATTTATTTTCTTTAAGAGTCATATTTCACCTCCAAATACAAATTAGGGGCAAATTTGCCACTCAAAAAGTGTGAATATCGTATTTGCAATTTATTTTCCTTAAGAGTCATATTTCACTTCCAAATACAAATTAGGGGCGAATTTGCCACTCAAAAAGTGTGAATATCGTATTTGCAACTTATTTTCCTTAAGAGTCATATTTCACTTCCAAATACAAATTAGGGGCGAATTTGCCACTCTAAAAGTGTGAATATCGTATTTGTAACTTATTTTCTTTAAGAGTCATATTTCACTTAGCAATACAAATTAGGGGCGAATTTGTCACTCAAAAAGTGTGAATATCGTATTTGCAATTTATTTTCTTTAAGAGTCATATTTCACTTCCAAATACAAATTAGGGGCGAATTTGCCACTCAAAAAGTGTGAATATCGTATTTGCAACTTATTTTCATTAAGAGTCGTATTTCACTTCGCAATACAAATTTGGGGCGAATTTGCGACTCAAAAAGTGTGAATATCGTATTTACAATTTATTTTCTTTAAGAGTCATATTTCACCACCAAATACAAATTAGGGGCAAATTTGCCACTCAAAAAGTGTGAATATCGTATTTGCAATTTATTTTCCTTAAGAGTCATATTTCACTTCCAAATACAAATTAGGGGCGAATTTGCCACTCAAAAAGTGTGAATATCGTATTTGCAACTTATTTTCATTAAGAGTCATATTTCACTTCGCAATACAAATTTGGGGCGAATTTGCCACTCAAAAAGTGTGAATATCGTATTTGCAACTTATTTTCCTTAAGAATCATATTTCACATCCAAATATAAATTATGGGCAAATTTGCCACTCAAAAAGTGTGAATATCGTATTTGCAACTTATTTTCAATAAGAGTCATATTTCACTTCGCAATACAAATTAGGTGAAAATTTACCACTCAAAAAGTGTGAATATCGTATTTGCAATTTATTTTCCTTAAGAGTCATATTTCACTTCCAAATACAAATTAGGGGCGAATTTGCCATTCAAAAAGTGTGAATAACGTATTTGCAACTTATTTTCCTTAAGAGTCATATTTCACTTCCAAATACAAATTAGGGGCGAATTTGCCACTCAAAAAGTGTGAATATCATATTTGCAACTTATTTTCTTTAAGAGTCATATTTCACTTCGCAATACAAATTAGGGGCGAATTTGTCACTCAAAAAGTGTGAATATCATATTTGCAATTTATTTTCCTTAAAAGTCATATTTCACTTCCAAATACAAATTAGGGGCGAATTTGCCACTCAAAAAGTGTGAATATCGTATTTGCAACTTATTTTCATTAAGAGTCGTATTTCACTTCGCAATACAAATTTGGGGCGAATTTGCGACTGAAAAAGTGTGAATATCGTATTTACAATTTATTTTCTTTAAAAGTCATATTTCACATCCTAATACAAAATAGGGGCGAATTTGCCACTCAAAAAGTGTGAATATCGTATTTGCAACTTATTTTCCTTAAGAATCATATTTCACATCCAAATATAAATTATGGGCAAATTTGCCACTCAAAAAGTGTGAATATCGTATTTGCAACTTATTTTCATTAAGAGTCATATTTCACTTCGCAATACAAATTAGGGGAAAATTTACCACTCAAAAAGTGTGAATATCGTATTTGCAATTTATTTTCCAAAAGAATCATATTTCACTTCCAAATACAAATTAGGGGCGAATTTGCCACTCAAAAAGTGTGAATATCGTATTTGCAACTTATTTTCTTTAAGAGTCATATTTCACTTCGCAATACAAATTAGGGGCGAATTTGTCACTCAAAAAGTGTGAATATCGTATTTGCAATTTATTTTCCTTAAGAGTCATATTTCACTTCCAAATACAAATTAGGGGCGAATTTGCCACTCAAAAAGTGTGAATATCGTATTTGCAACTTATTTTCATTAAGAGTCGTATTTCACTTCGCAATACAAATTTGGGGCGAATTTGCGACTCAAAAAGTGTGAATATCGTATTTACAATTTATTTTCTTTAAGAGTAATATTTCACCTCCAAATACAAATTAGGGGCAAATTTGCCACTCAAAAAGTGTGAATATCGTATTTGCAATTTATTTTCCTTAAGAGTCATATTTCACTTCCAAATACAAATTAGGGGCGAATTTGCCACTCAAAAAGTGTGAATATCGTATTTGCAACTTATTTTCCTTAAGAGTCATATTTCACTTCCAAATACAAATTAGGGGCGAATTTGCCACTCTAAAAGTGTGAATATCGTATTTGTAACTTATTTTCTTTAAGAGTCATATTTCACTTAGCAATACAAATTAGGGGCGAATTTGTCACTCAAAAAGTGTGAATATCGTATTTGCAATTTATTTTCTTTAAGAGTCATATTTCACTTCCAAATACAAATTAGGGGCGAATTTGCCACTCAAAAAGTGTGAATATCGTATTTGCAACTTATTTTCATTAAGAGTCATATTTCACTTCGCAATACAAATTTGGGGCGAATTTGCGACTCAAAAAGTGTGAATATCGTATTTACAATTTATTTTCTTTAAGAGTCATATTTCACCACCAAATACAAATTAGGGGCAAATTTGCCACTCAAAAAGTGTGAATATCGTATTTGCAATTTATTTTCCTTAAGAGTCATATTTCACTTCCAAATACAAATTAGGGGCGAATTTGCCACTCAAAAAGTGTGAATATCGTATTTGCAACTTATTTTCATTAAGAGTCATATTTCACTTCGCAATACAAATTTGGGGCGAATTTGCCACTCAAAAAGTGTGAATATCGTATTTGCAACTTATTTTCCTTAAGAATCATATTTCACATCCAAATATAAATTATGGGCAAATTTGCCACTCAAAAAGTGTGAATATCGTATTTGCAACTTATTTTCAATAAGAGTCATATTTCACTTCGCAATACAAATTAGGTGAAAATTTACCACTCAAAAAGTGTGAATATCGTATTTGCAATTTATTTTCCTTAAGAGTCATATTTCACTTCCAAATACAAATTAGGGGCGAATTTGCCATTCAAAAAGTGTGAATAACGTATTTGCAACTTATTTTCCTTAAGAGTCATATTTCACTTCCAAATACAAATTAGGGGCGAATTTGCCACTCAAAAAGTGTGAATATCGTATTTGCAACTTATTTTCTTTAAGAGTCATATTTCACTTCGCAATACAAATTAGGGGCGAATTTGTCACTCAAAAAGTGTGAATATCATATTTGCAATTTATTTTCCTTAAAAGTCATATTTCACTTCCAAATACAAATTAGGGGCGAATTTGCCACTCAAAAAGTGTGAATATCGTATTTGCAACTTATTTTCATTAAGAGTCGTATTTCACTTCGCAATACAAATTTGGGGCGAATTTGCGACTGAAAAAGTGTGAATATCGTATTTACAATTTATTTTCTTTAAAAGTCATATTTCACATCCTAATACAAAATAGGGGCGAATTTGCCACTCAAAAAGTGTGAATATCGTATTTGCAACTTATTTTCCTTAAGAATCATATTTCACATCTAAATATAAATTATGGGCAAATTTGCCACTCAAAAAGTGTGAATATCGTATTTGCAACTTATTTTCATTAAGAGTCATATTTCACTTCGCAATACAAATTAGGGGAAAATTTACCACTCAAAAAGTGTGAATATCGTATTTGCAATTTATTTTCCAAAAGAATCATATTTCACTTCCAAATACAAATTAGGGGCGAATTTGCCACTCAAAAAGTGTGAATATCGTATTTGCAACTTATTTTCTTTAAGAGTCATATTTCACTTCGCAATACAAATTAGGGGCGAATTTGTCACTCAAAAAGTGTGAATATCGTATTTGCAATTTATTTTCCTTAAGAGTCATATTTCACTTCCAAATACAAATTAGGGGCGAATTTGCCACTCAAAAAGTGTGAATGTCGTATTTGCAACTTATTTTCATTAAGAGTCGTATTTCACTTCGCAATACAAATTTGGGGCGAATTTGCGACTCAAAAAGTGTGAATATCGTATTTACAATTTATTTTCTTTAAGAGTCATATTTCACCTCCAAATACAAATTAGGGGCAAATTTGCCACTCAAAAAGTGTGAATATCGTATTTGCAATTTATTTTCCTTAAGAGTCATATTTCACTTCCAAATACAAATTAGGGGCGAATTTGCCACTCAAAAAGTGTGAATATCGTATTTGCAACTTATTTTCATTAAGAGTCATATTTCACTTCGCAATACAAATTTGGGGCGAATTTGCCACTCAAAAAGTGTGAATATCGTATTTGCAACTTATTTTCCTTAAGAATCATATTTCACATCCAAATATAAATTATGGGCAAATTTGCCACTCAAAAAGTGCGAATATCGTATTTGCAACTTATTTTCATTAAGAGTCATATTTCACTTCGCAATACAAATTAGGGGAAAATTTACCACTCAAAAAGTGTGAATTTGCATCTCAAAAAGTGTAAATATCGTATTTGCAATTTATTCTCTTTTAGAGTCATATTTCACATCCAAATAGAAATTAGGGGCGAATTTGCCACTCAAAAAGTGTGAATATCGTATTTTCAATTTATTTTCTTTAATAGTCATATTTCACCTCCAAATACAAATTAGGGGCAAATTTGCCACTCAAAAAGTGTGAATATCGTATTTGCAATTTATTTTTCTTAAGAGTCATATTTCACATCCAAATACAAATTAGGGGCGAATTTGCCACTCAAAAAGTGTGAATATCTTATTTGCAATTTATTTTCATTAAGAGTCATATTTCAAATCGCAATACAAATTTGGGGCGAATTTGCCACTCAAAAAGTGTGAATATCGTATTTGCAATTTATTTTCCTTAATAGTCATATTTCCCTTCCAAATATAAATTAGGGCGAATTTGCCACTCAAAAAGTGTGAATATCGTATTTGCAACTTATTTTCATTAAGAGTCATATTTCACTTCGCAATACAAAATAGGGGCGAATTTACCATTCAAAAAGTGTGAATATCGTATTTGCAATTTATTTTCCTTAAGAGTCATATTTAACTTCGAAATACAAATTATGAGCAAATTTGCCACACAAAAAGTGTGAAAATGGAACTTGCAATTTATTTTCCTTAAGAGTCATATTTCACATCCTAATACAAATTAAGAGCGAATTTGCCACTCAAAAAGTGGGAATATCGTATTTGCAACTTATTTTCCATAAGAGTCATATTTCACATCCAAATATAAATTAGAGGCAAATTTGCCACTCAAAAAGTGTGAATATCATAATTGCAACTTATTTTCATTAAGAGTCATATTTCACATCCAAATACAATTTAGGGGCGAATTTGCCACTCAAAAAGTGTGAATATCGTATTTGCAATTTATTTTCTTTAAAAGTCATATTTCACCTCCAAATACAAATTAGGGGCAAATTTGCCACTCAAAAAGTGTGAATATCGTATTTGCAATTTATTTTTCTTAAGAGTCATATTTCACATCCAAATACAAATTAGGGGCGAATTTGCCACTCAAAAAGTGTGAATATCGTATTTGCAACTTATTTTCATTAAGAGTCATATTTCAATTCGCAATACAAATTTGGGGCGAATTTGCCACTCAAAAAGTGTGAATATCGTATTTACAATTTATTTTCCTTAAGAGTCATATTTCACTCCAAATATAAATTAGGGGCGAATTTGCCACTCAAAAAGTGTGAATATCGTATTTGCAACTTATTTTCATTAAGAGTCATATTTCACTTCGCAATACAAAATAGGGGCGAATTTACCATTCAAAAAGTGTGAATATCGTATTTGCAATTTATTTTACTTAAGAGTCATATTTCACTTCGAAATACAAATTATGGGTAAATTTGCCACTCAAAAAGTGTGAAAATGGTACTTGCAATTTATTTTCCTTAAGAGTCATATTTCACATCCTAATACAAATTAAGAGCGAATTTGCCACTCAAAAAGTGTGAATATCGTATTTACAACTTATTTTCCTTAAGAGTCATATTTCACATCCAAATATAAATTAGAGGCAAATTTGCCACTCAAAAAGTGTGAATATCGTATTTGCAACTTATTTTCATTAAGAGTCATATTTCACATCCAAATACAAATTAGGGGCAAATTTGCCACTCAAAAAGTGTGAATATCGTATTTGCAACTTATTTTCATTAAGAGTCATATTTCACTTCGCAATACAAATTAACCACTCAAAAAGTGTGAATATCGTATTTGCAATTTATTTTCCTTAATAGTCATATTTCACATCCAAATACAAATTAGGGGCAAATTTGCCAATCAAAAAGTGTGAATATCGTATTTGCAATTTATTTTCCTTAAGAGTCATATTTCACTTGCAAATACATATTAGGGGCGAATTTGCCACTCAAAAAGTGTGAATATCGTATTTGCAACTTATTTTCATTAAGAGTCATATTTCACCTCGCAATACAAATTAGGGGCGAATTTGCCACTCAAAAAGTGTGAATATCGTATTTGCAATTTATTTTCCTTAACAGTCATATTTCACTTCCAAATACAAATTAGGGGCGAATTTGCCACTCAAAAAGTGTGAATATCGTATTTGCAACTTATTTTCATTAAGAGTTATATTTCACTTCGCAATACAAATTAACCACTCAAAAAGTGTGAATATCGTATTTGCAATTTATTTTTCTTTAAGAGTCATATTTCACATCCAAATACAAATTATGGGCAAATTTGACACTCAAAAAGTGTGAATATCGTATTTGCAATTTATTTTCTTTAAGAGTCATATTTCACATCCAAATATAAATTATGGGCAAATTTGCCACTCAAAAATTGTGAATATCGTATTTGCAACTTATTTTCATTAAGAGTCATATTTCACTTCGCAATACAAATTAAGGGCAAATTTACCACTCAAAAAGTGTGAATATCGTATTTGCAATTTATTTTCTTTAAGAGTCATATTTCACCTCAAAATACAAATTAGGGGCAAATTTGCCACTCAAAAAGTGTGAATATTGTATTTGTAATTTATTTTCCTTAAGAGTCATATTTCACTTCCAAATACAAATTATGGGCAAATTTGCCACTCAAAAAGTGTGAATATCGTATTTTCAACTTATTTTCATTAAGAGTCATATTTCACTTCGCAATACAAAATAGGGGCAAATTTACCATTCAAAAAGTGTGAATATCGTATTTGCAATTTATTTTCCTTAAGAGTCATATTTCACTTCGCAATACAAAATAGGGGCAAATTTACCATTCAAAAAGTGTGAATATCGTATTTGCAATTTATTTTCCTTAAGAGTCATATTTCACTTCGAAATACAAATTATGGGCAAATTTGCCACTCAAAAAGTGTGAAAATGGTATTTTCAATTTATTTTACACAAGAGTCATATTTCACATCCTAATACAAATTAGGGGCGAATTTGCCACTCAAAAAGTGTGAATATCGTATTTGCAACTTATTTTCCTTAAGAATAATATTTCACATCCAAATATAAATTAGAGGCAAATTTGCCACTCAAAAAGTGTGAATATCGTATTTGCAATTTATTTTCCTTAAGAGTCATATTTCACATCCAAATACAAATTAGGGGCAAATTTGCCACTCAAAAAGTGTATATATCGTATTTGCAATTTATTTTCTTTAAGAGTCATATTTCACATCAAAATATAAATTATGGGCAAATTTGCCACTCAAAAAGTGTGAATATCGTATTTGCAACTTATTTTCATTAAGAGTCATATTTCACTTCGCAATACAAATTAGTGGAAAATTTACCACTCAATAAGTGTAAATATCGTATTTGCAATTTATTTTCTTTAAGAGTCATATTTCACCTCCAAATACAAATTAGGGGCAAATTTGCCACTCAAAAAGTGTGAATATCGTATTTGCAACTTATTTTCATTAAGAGTCGTATTTCACTTCGCAATACAAATTTGGGGCGAATTTGCGACTGAAAAAGTGTGAATATCGTATTTACAATTTATTTTCTTTAAAAGTCATATTTCACATCCTAATACAAAATAGGGGCGAATTTGCCACTCAAAAAGTGTGAATATCGTATTTGCAACTTATTTTCCTTAAGAATCATATTTCACATCTAAATATAAATTATGGGCAAATTTGCCACTCAAAAAGTGTGAATATCGTATTTGCAACTTATTTTCATTAAGAGTCATATTTCACTTCGCAATACAAATTAGGGGAAAATTTACCACTCAAAAAGTGTGAATATCGTATTTGCAATTTATTTTCCAAAAGAATCATATTTCACTTCCAAATACAAATTAGGGGCGAATTTGCCACTCAAAAAGTGTGAATATCGTATTTGCAACTTATTTTCTTTAAGAGTCATATTTCACTTCGCAATACAAATTAGGGGCGAATTTGTCACTCAAAAAGTGTGAATATCGTATTTGCAATTTATTTTCCTTAAGAGTCATATTTCACTTCCAAATACAAATTAGGGGCGAATTTGCCACTCAAAAAGTGTGAATGTCGTATTTGCAACTTATTTTCATTAAGAGTCGTATTTCACTTCGCAATACAAATTTGGGGCGAATTTGCGACTCAAAAAGTGTGAATATCGTATTTACAATTTATTTTCTTTAAGAGTCATATTTCACCTCCAAATACAAATTAGGGGCAAATTTGCCACTCAAAAAGTGTGAATATCGTATTTGCAATTTATTTTCCTTAAGAGTCATATTTCACTTCCAAATACAAATTAGGGGCGAATTTGCCACTCAAAAAGTGTGAATATCGTATTTGCAACTTATTTTCATTAAGAGTCATATTTCACTTCGCAATACAAATTTGGGGCGAATTTGCCACTCAAAAAGTGTGAATATCGTATTTGCAACTTATTTTCCTTAAGAATCATATTTCACATCCAAATATAAATTATGGGCAAATTTGCCACTCAAAAAGTGCGAATATCGTATTTGCAACTTATTTTCATTAAGAGTCATATTTCACTTCGCAATACAAATTAGGGGAAAATTTACCACTCAAAAAGTGTGAATTTGCATCTCAAAAAGTGTAAATATCGTATTTGCAATTTATTCTCTTTTAGAGTCATATTTCACATCCAAATAGAAATTAGGGGCGAATTTGCCACTCAAAAAGTGTGAATATCGTATTTTCAATTTATTTTCTTTAATAGTCATATTTCACCTCCAAATACAAATTAGGGGCAAATTTGCCACTCAAAAAGTGTGAATATCGTATTTGCAATTTATTTTTCTTAAGAGTCATATTTCACATCCAAATACAAATTAGGGGCGAATTTGCCACTCAAAAAGTGTGAATATCTTATTTGCAATTTATTTTCATTAAGAGTCATATTTCAAATCGCAATACAAATTTGGGGCGAATTTGCCACTCAAAAAGTGTGAATATCGTATTTGCAATTTATTTTCCTTAAGAGTCATATTTCCCTTCCAAATATAAATTAGGGCGAATTTGCCACTCAAAAAGTGTGAATATCGTATTTGCAACTTATTTTCATTAAGAGTCATATTTCACTTCGCAATACAAAATAGGGGCGAATTTACCATTCAAAAAGTGTGAATATCGTATTTGCAATTTATTTTCCTTAAGAGTCATATTTAACTTCGAAATACAAATTATGAGCAAATTTGCCACACAAAAAGTGTGAAAATGGAACTTGCAATTTATTTTCCTTAAGAGTCATATTTCACATCCTAATACAAATTAAGAGCGAATTTGCCACTCAAAAAGTGGGAATATCGTATTTGCAACTTATTTTCCATAAGAGTCATATTTCACATCCAAATATAAATTAGAGGCAAATTTGCCACTCAAAAAGTGTGAATATCATAATTGCAACTTATTTTCATTAAGAGTCATATTTCACATCCAAATACAATTTAGGGGCGAATTTGCCACTCAAAAAGTGTGAATATCGTATTTGCAATTTATTTTCTTTAAAAGTCATATTTCACCTCCAAATACAAATTAGGGGCAAATTTGCCACTCAAAAAGTGTGAATATCGTATTTGCAATTTATTTTTCTTAAGAGTCATATTTCACATCCAAATACAAATTAGGGGCGAATTTGCCACTCAAAAAGTGTGAATATCGTATTTGCAACTTATTTTCATTAAGAGTCATATTTCAATTCGCAATACAAATTTGGGGCGAATTTGCCACTCAAAAAGTGTGAATATCGTATTTACAATTTATTTTCCTTAAGAGTCATATTTCACTCCAAATATAAATTAGGGGCGAATTTGCCACTCAAAAAGTGTGAATATCGTATTTGCAACTTATTTTCATTAAGAGTCATATTTCACTTCGCAATACAAAATAGGGGCGAATTTACCATTCAAAAAGTGTGAATATCGTATTTGCAATTTATTTTACTTAAGAGTCATATTTCACTTCGAAATACAAATTATGGGTAAATTTGCCACTCAAAAAGTGTGAAAATGGTACTTGCAATTTATTTTCCTTAAGAGTCATATTTCACATCCTAATACAAATTAAGAGCGAATTTGCCACTCAAAAAGTGTGAATATCGTATTTACAACTTATTTTCCTTAAGAGTCATATTTCACATCCAAATATAAATTAGAGGCAAATTTGCCACTCAAAAAGTGTGAATATCGTATTTGCAACTTATTTTCATTAAGAGTCATATTTCACATCCAAATACAAATTAGGGGCAAATTTGCCACTCAAAAAGTGTGAATATCGTATTTGCAACTTATTTTCATTAAGAGTCATATTTCACTTCGCAATACAAATTAACCACTCAAAAAGTGTGAATATCGTATTTGCAATTTATTTTCCTTAATAGTCATATTTCACATCCAAATACAAATTAGGGGCAAATTTGCCAATCAAAAAGTGTGAATATCGTATTTGCAATTTATTTTCCTTAAGAGTCATATTTCACTTGCAAATACATATTAGGGGCGAATTTGCCACTCAAAAAGTGTGAATATCGTATTTGCAACTTATTTTCATTAAGAGTCATATTTCACCTCGCAATACAAATTAGGGGCGAATTTGCCACTCAAAAAGTGTGAATATCGTATTTGCAATTTATTTTCCTTAACAGTCATATTTCACTTCCAAATACAAATTAGGGGCGAATTTGCCACTCAAAAAGTGTGAATATCGTATTTGCAACTTATTTTCATTAAGAGTTATATTTCACTTCGCAATACAAATTAACCACTCAAAAAGTGTGAATATCGTATTTGCAATTTATTTTTCTTTAAGAGTCATATTTCACATCCAAATACAAATTATGGGCAAATTTGACACTCAAAAAGTGTGAATATCGTATTTGCAATTTATTTTCTTTAAGAGTCATATTTCACATCCAAATATAAATTATGGGCAAATTTGCCACTCAAAAATTGTGAATATCGTATTTGCAACTTATTTTCATTAAGAGTCATATTTCACTTCGCAATACAAATTAAGGGCAAATTTACCACTCAAAAAGTGTGAATATCGTATTTGCAATTTATTTTCTTTAAGAGTCATATTTCACCTCAAAATACAAATTAGGGGCAAATTTGCCACTCAAAAAGTGTGAATATTGTATTTGTAATTTATTTTCCTTAAGAGTCATATTTCACTTCCAAATACAAATTATGGGCAAATTTGCCACTCAAAAAGTGTGAATATCGTATTTTCAACTTATTTTCATTAAGAGTCATATTTCACTTCGCAATACAAAATAGGGGCAAATTTACCATTCAAAAAGTGTGAATATCGTATTTGCAATTTATTTTCCTTAAGAGTCATATTTCACTTCGCAATACAAAATAGGGGCAAATTTACCATTCAAAAAGTGTGAATATCGTATTTGCAATTTATTTTCCTTAAGAGTCATATTTCACTTCGAAATACAAATTATGGGCAAATTTGCCACTCAAAAAGTGTGAAAATGGTATTTTCAATTTATTTTACACAAGAGTCATATTTCACATCCTAATACAAATTAGGGGCGAATTTGCCACTCAAAAAGTGTGAATATCGTATTTGCAACTTATTTTCCTTAAGAATAATATTTCACATCCAAATATAAATTAGAGGCAAATTTGCCACTCAAAAAGTGTGAATATCGTATTTGCAATTTATTTTCCTTAAGAGTCATATTTCACATCCAAATACAAATTAGGGGCAAATTTGCCACTCAAAAAGTGTATATATCGTATTTGCAATTTATTTTCTTTAAGAGTCATATTTCACATCAAAATATAAATTATGGGCAAATTTGCCACTCAAAAAGTGTGAATATCGTATTTGCAACTTATTTTCATTAAGAGTCATATTTCACTTCGCAATACAAATTAGTGGAAAATTTACCACTCAATAAGTGTAAATATCGTATTTGCAATTTATTTTCTTTAAGAGTCATATTTCACCTCCAAATACAAATTAGGGGCAAATTTGCCACTCAAAAAGTGTGAATATCGTATTTGCAATTTATTTTACTTAAGAGTCATATTTCACTTCGAAATACAAATTATGGGTAAATTTGCCACTCAAAAAGTGTGAAAATGGTACTTGCAATTTATTTTCCTTAAGAGTCATATTTCACATCCTAATACAAATTAAGAGCGAATTTGCCACTCAAAAAGTGTGAATATCGTATTTACAACTTATTTTCCTTAAGAGTCATATTTCACATCCAAATATAAATTAGAGGCAAATTTGCCACTCAAAAAGTGTGAATATCGTATTTGCAACTTATTTTCATTAAGAGTCATATTTCACATCCAAATACAAATTAGGGGCAAATTTGCCACTCAAAAAGTGTGAATATCGTATTTGCAACTTATTTTCATTAAGAGTCATATTTCACTTCGCAATACAAATTAACCACTCAAAAAGTGTGAATATCGTATTTGCAATTTATTTTCCTTAATAGTCATATTTCACATCCAAATACAAATTAGGGGCAAATTTGCCAATCAAAAAGTGTGAATATCGTATTTGCAATTTATTTTCCTTAAGAGTCATATTTCACTTGCAAATACATATTAGGGGCGAATTTGCCACTCAAAAAGTGTGAATATCGTATTTGCAACTTATTTTCATTAAGAGTCATATTTCACCTCGCAATACAAATTAGGGGCGAATTTGCCACTCAAAAAGTGTGAATATCGTATTTGCAATTTATTTTCCTTAACAGTCATATTTCACTTCCAAATACAAATTAGGGGCGAATTTGCTACTCAAAAAGTGTGAATATCGTATTTGCAACTTATTTTCATTAAGAGTTATATTTCACTTCGCAATACAAATTAACCACTCAAAAAGTGTGAATATCGTATTTGCAATTTATTTTCTTTAAGAGTCATATTTCACATCCAAATACAAATTATGGGCAAATTTGACACTCAAAAAGTGTGAATATCGTATTTGCAATTTATTTTCTTTAAGAGTCATATTTCACATCCAAATATAAATTATGGGCAAATTTGCCACTCAAAAATTGTGAATATCGTATTTGCAACTTATTTTCATTAAGAGTCATATTTCACTTTGCAATACAAATTAAGGGCAAATTTACCACTCAAAAAGTGTGAATATCGTATTTGCAATTTATTTTCTTTAAGAGTCATATTTCACCTCAAAATACAAATTAGGGGCAAATTTGCCACTCAAAAAGTGTGAATATTGTATTTGTAATTTATTTTCCTTAAGAGTCATATTTCAATTCGCAATACAAATTTGGGGCGAATTTGCCACACAAAAAGTGTGAATATCGTATTTTCAACTTATTTTCATTAAGAGTCATATTTCACTTCGCAATACAAAATAGGGGCAAATTTACCATTCAAAAAGTGTGAATATCGTATTTGCAATTTATTTTCCTTAAGAGTCATATTTCACTTCGCAATACAAAATAGGGGCAAATTTACCATTCAAAAAGTGTGAATATCGTATTTGCAATTTATTTTCCTTAAGAGTCATATTTCACTTCGAAATACAAATTATGGGCAAATTTGCCACTCAAAAAGTGTGAAAATGGTATTTTCAATTTATTTTCCACAAGAGTCATATTTCACATCCTAATACAAATTAGGGGCGAATTTGCCACTCAAAAAGTGTGAATATCGTATTTGCAACTTATTTTCCTTAAGAATAATATTTCACATCCAAATATAAATTAGAGGCAAATTTGCCACTCAAAAAGTGTGAATATCGTATTTGCAATTTATTTTCCTTAAGAGTCATATTTCACATCCAAATACAAATTAGGGGCAAATTTGCCACTCAAAAAGTGTATATATCGTATTTGCAATTTATTTTCTTTAAGAGTCATATTTCACATCAAAATATAAATTATGGGCAAATTTGCCACTCAAAAAGTGTGAATATCGTATTTGCAACTTATTTTCATTAAGAGTCATATTTCACTTCGCAATACAAATTAGTGGAAAATTTACCACTCAATAAGTGTAAATATCGTATTTGCAATTTATTTTCTTTAAGAGTCATATTTCACCTCCAAATACAAATTAGGGGCAAATTTGCCACTCAAAAAGTGTGAATATCGTATTTGCCATTTATTTTCCTTAAGAGTCATATTTCACTTACAAATACAAATTAGGGGCGAATTTGCCACTCAAAAAGTGTGAATATCGTATTTGCAACTTATTTTCATTAAGAGTCGTATTTCACTTCGCAATACAAATTTGGGGCGAATTTGTCACTCAAAAAGTGTGAATATCGTATTTGCAATTTATTTTCCTTAAGAGTCATATTTCACTTCCAAATACAAATTAGGGGCGAATTTGCCACTCAAAAAGTGTGAATATCGTATTTGCAACTTATTTTCATTAAGAGTCATATTTCACTTCGCAATACAAATTTGGGGCGAATTTGCGACTCAAAAAGTGTGAATATCGTATTTACAATTTATTTTCTTTAAGAGTCATATTTCACCTCCAAATACAAATTAGGGGCAAATTTGCCACTCAAAAAGTGTGAATATCGTATTTGCAATTTATTTTCCTTAAGAGTCATATTTCACTTCCAAATACAAATTAGGGGCGAATTTGCCACTCAAAAAGTGTGAATATCGTATTTGCAACTTATTTTCATTAAGAGTCATATTTCACTTCGCAATACAAATTAGGGGCGAATTTGTCACTCAAAAAGTGTGAATATCGTATTTGCAATTTATTTTCCTTAAGAGTCATATTTCACTTCCAAATACAAATTAGGGGCGAATTTGCCACTCAAAAAGTGTGAATATCGTATTTGCAACTTATTTTCATTAAGAGTCGTATTTCACTTCGCAATACAAATTTGGGGCGAATTTGCGACTCAAAAAGTGTGAATATCGTATTTACAATTTATTTTCTTTAAGAGTCATATTTCACCTCCAAATACAAATTAGGGGCAAATTTGCCACTCAAAAAGTGTGAATATCGTATTTGCAATTTATTTTCCTTAAGAGTCATATTTCACTTCCAAATACAAATTAGGGGCGAATTTGCCACTCAAAAAGTGTGAATATCGTATTTGCAACTTATTTTCATTAAGAGTCATATTTCACTTCGCAATACAAATTTGGGGCGAATTTGCCACTCAAAAAGTGTGAATATCGTATTTGCAACTTATTTTCCTTAAGAATCATATTTCACATCCAAATATAAATTATGGGCAAATTTGCCACTCAAAAAGTGCGAATATCGTATTTGCAACTTATTTTCATTAAGAGTCATATTTCACTTCGCAATACAAATTAGGGGAAAATTTACCACTCAAAAAGTGTGAATTTGCCACTCAAAAAGTGTAAATATCGTATTTGCAATTTATTCTCTTTTAGAGTCATATTTCACATACAAATAGAAATTAGGGGCGAATTTGCCACTCAAAAAGTGTGAATATCGTATTTGCAATTTATTTTCTTTAATAGTCATATTTCACCTCCAAATACAAATTAGGGGCAAATTTGCCACTCAAAAAGTGTGAATATCGTATTTGCAATTTATTTTTCTTAAGAATCATATTTCACATCCAGATACAAATTAGGGGCGAATTTGCCTCTCAAAAAGTGTGAATATCGTATTTGCAATTTATTTTCATTAAGTGTCATATTTCAAATCGCAATACAAATTTGGGGCGAATTTACCATTCAAAAAGTGTGAATATCGTATTTGCAATTTATTTTCCTTAAGAGTCATATTTAACTTCGAAATACAAATTATGAGCAAATTTGCCACACAAAAAGTGTGAAAATGGAACTTGCAATTTATTTTCCTTAAGAGTCATATTTCACATCCTAATACAAATTAAGAGCGAATTTGCCACTCAAAAAGTGGGAATATCGTATTTGCAACTTATTTTCCATAAGAGTCATATTTCACATCCAAATATAAATTAGAGGCAAATTTGCCACTCAAAAAGTGTGAATATCATAATTGCAACTTATTTTTCATTAAGAGTCATATTTCACATCCAAATACAATTTAGGGGCGAATTTGCCACTCAAAAAGTGTGAATATCGTATTTGCAATTTATTTTCTTTAAAAGTCATATTTCACCTCCAAATACAAATTAGGGGCAAATTTGCCACTCAAAAAGTGTGAATATCGTATTTGCAATTTATTTTTCTTAAGAGTCATATTTCACATCCAAATACAAATTAGGGGCGAATTTGCCACTCAAAAAGTGTGAATATCGTATTTGCAACTTATTTTCATTAAGAGTCATATTTCAATTCGCAATACAAATTTGGGGCGAATTTGCCACTCAAAAAGTGTGAATATCGTATTTACAATTTATTTTCCTTAAGAGTCATATTTCACTCCAAATATAAATTAGGGGCGAATTTGCCACTCAAAAAGTGTGAATATCGTATTTGCAACTTATTTTCATTAAGAGTCATATTTCAATTCGCAATACAAATTTGGGGCGAATTTGCCACACAAAAAGTGTGAATATCGTATTTTCAACTTATTTTCATTAAGAGTCATATTTCACTTCGCAATACAAAATAGGGGCAAATTTACCACTCAAAAAGTGTGAATATCGTATTTGCAATTTATTTTCCTTAAGAGTCATATTTCACATCCTAATACAAATTAAGAGCGAATTTGCCACTCAAAAAGTGTGAATATCGTATTTACAACTTATTTTCCTTAAGAGTCATATTTCACATCCAAATATAAATTAGAGGCAAATTTGCCACTCAAAAAGTGTGAATATCGTATTTGTAACTTATTTTCATTAAGAGTCATATTTCACATCCAAATACAAATTAGGGGCAAATTTGCCACTCAAAAAGTGTGAATATCGTATTTGCAACTTATTTTCATTAAGAGTCATATTTCACTTCGCAATACAAATTAACCACTCAAAAAGTGTGAATATCGTATTTGCAATTTATTTTCCTTAATAGTCATATTTCACATCCAAATACAAATTAAGGGCAAATTTGCCAATCAAAAAGTGTGAATATCGTATTTGCAATTTATTTTCCTTAAGAGTCATATTTCACTTGCAAATACATATTAGGGGCGAATTTGCCACTCAAAAAGTGTGAATATCGTATTTGCAACTTATTTTCATTAAGAGTCATATTTCACCTCGCAATACAAATTAGGGGCGAATTTGCCACTC
Source organism: Helichrysum umbraculigerum (assembly GCA_949592205.1). Lineage (NCBI taxonomy): Eukaryota > Viridiplantae > Streptophyta > Magnoliopsida > Asterales > Asteraceae > Helichrysum > Helichrysum umbraculigerum. Next base: position 102,306,023 of record CATIUR010000001.1, read on the forward strand.
AAAAAGTGTGAATATCGTATTTGCAATTTATTTTCCTTAACAGTCATATTTCACTTCCAAATACAAATTAGGGGCGAATTTGCCACTCAAAAAGTGTGAATATCGTATTTGCAACTTATTTTCATTAAGAGTTATATTTCACTTCGCAATACAAATTAACCACTCAAAAAGTGTGAATATCGTATTTGCAATTTATTTTCTTTAAGAGTCATATTTCACATCCAAATACAAATTATGGGCAAATTTGACACTCAAAAAGTGTGAATATCGTATTTGCAATTTATTTTCTTTAAGAGTCATATTTCACATCCAAATATAAATTATGGGCAAATTTGCCACTCAAAAATTGTGAATATCGTATTTGCAACTTATTTTCATTAAGAGTCATATTTCACTTCGCAATACAAATTAAGGGCAAATTTACCACTCAAAAAGTGTGAATATCGTATTTGCAATTTATTTTCTTTAAGAGTCATATTTCACCTCAAAATACAAATTAGGGGCAAATTTGCCACTCAAAAAGTGTGAATATTGTATTTGTAATTTATTTTCCTTAAGAGTCATATTTCACTTCCAAATACAAATTATGGGCAAATTTGCCACTCAAAAAGTGTGAATATCGTATTTGCAACTTATTTTCATTAAGAGTCATATTTCAATTCGCAATACAAATTTGGGGCGAATTTGCCACACAAAAAGTGTGAATATCGTATTTTCAACTTATTTTCATTAAGAGTCATATTTCACTTCGCAATACAAAATAGGGGCAAATTTACCATTCAAAAAGTGTGAATATCGTATTTGCAATTTATTTTCCTTAAGAGTCATATTTCACTTCGCAATACAAAATAGGGGCAAATTTACCATTCAAAAAGTGTGAATATCGTATTTGCAATTTATTTTCCTTAAGAGTCATATTTCACTTCGAAATACAAATTATGGGCAAATTTGCCACTCAAAAAGTGTGAAAATGGTATTTTCAATTTATTTTCCACAAGAGTCATATTTCACATCCTAATACAAATTAGGGGCGAATTTGCCACTCAAAAAGTGTGAATATCGTATTTGCAACTTATTTTCCTTAAGAATAATATTTCACATCCAAATATAAATTAGAGGCAAATTTGCCACTCAAAAAGTGTGAATATCGTATTTGCAATTTATTTTCCTTAAGAGTCATATTTCACATCCAAATACAAATTAGGGGCAAATTTGCCACTCAAAAAGTGTATATATCGTATTTGCAATTTATTTTCTTTAAGAGTCATATTTCACATCAAAATATAAATTATGGGCAAATTTGCCACTCAAAAAATGTGAATATCGTATTTGCAACTTATTTTCATTAAGAGTCATATTTCACTTCGCAATACAAATTAGTGGAAAATTTACCACTCAATAAGTGTGAATATCGTATTTGCAATTTATTTTCTTTAAGAGTCATATTTCACCTCCAAATACAAATTAGGGGCAAATTTGCCACTCAAAAAGTGTGAATATCGTATTTGCCATTTATTTTCCTTAAGAGTCATATTTCACTTCCAAATACAAATTAGGGGCGAATTTGCCACTCAAAAAGTGTGAATATCGTATTTGCAACTTATTTTCATTAAGAGTCGTATTTCACTTCGCAATACAAATTTGGGGCGAATTTGTCACTCAAAAAGTGTGAATATCGTATTTGCAATTTATTTTCCTTAAGAGTCATATTTCACTTCCAAATACAAATTAGGGGCGAATTTGCCACTCAAAAAGTGTGAATATCGTATTTGCAACTTATTTTCATTAAGAGTCATATTTCACTTCGCAATACAAATTTGGGGCGAATTTGCGACTCAAAAAGTGTGAATATCGTATTTACAATTTATTTTCTTTAAGAGTCATATTTCACCTCCAAATACAAATTAGGGGCAAATTTGCCACTCAAAAAGTGTGAATATCGTATTTGCAATTTATTTTCCTTAAGAGTCATATTTCACTTCAAAATACAAATTAGGGGCGAATTTGCCACTCAAAAAGTGTGAATATCGTATTTGCAACTTATTTTCATTAAGAGTCATATTTCACTTCGCAATACAAATTAGGGGCGAATTTGTCACTCTAAAAGTGTGAATATCGTATTTGCAATTTATTTTCCTTAAAAGTCATATTTCACTTCCAAATACAAATTAGGGGCGAATTTGCCACTCAAAAAGTGTGAATATCGTATTTGCAACTTATTTTCATTAAGAGTCGTATTTCAATTCGCAATACAAATTTGGGGCGAATTTGCGACTCAAAAAGTGTGAATATCGTATTTACAATTTATTTTCTTTAAGAGTCATATTTCACCTCCAAATACAAATTAGGGGCAAATTTGCCACTCAAAAAGTGTGAATATCGTATTTGCAATTTATTTTCCTTAAGAGTCATATTTCACTTCCAAATACAAATTAGGGGCGAATTTGCCACTCAAAAAGTGTGAATATCGTATTTGCAACTTATTTTCATTAAGAGTCATATTTCACTTCGCAATACAAATTTGGGGCGAATTTGCCACTCAAAAAGTGTGAATATCGTATTTGCAACTTATTTTCCTTAAGAATCATATTTCACATCCAAATATAAATTATGGGCAAATTTGCCACTCAAAAAGTGCGAATATCGTATTTGCAACTTATTTTCATTAAGAGTCATATTTCACTTCGCAATACAAATTAGGGGAAAATTTACCACTCAAAAAGTGTGAATTTGCCACTCAAAAAGTGTAAATATCGTATTTGCAATTTATTCTCTTTTAGAGTCATATTTCACATCCAAATAGAAATTAGGGGCGAATTTGCCACTCAAAAAGTGTGAATATCGTATTTGCAATTTATTTTCTTTAATAGTCATATTTCACCTCCAAATACAAATTAGGGGCAAATTTGCCACTCAAAAAGTGTGAATATCGTATTTGCAATTTATTTTTCTTAAGAGTCATATTTCACATCCAGATACAAATTAGGGGCGAATTTGCCTCTCAAAAAGTGTGAATATCGTATTTGCAATTTATTTTCATTAAGAGTCATATTTCAAATCGCAATACAAATTTGGGGCGAATTTGCCACTCAAAAAGTGTGAATATCGTATTTGCAATTTATTTTCCTTAAGAGTCATATTTCCCTTCCAAATATAAATTAGGGCGAATTTGCCACTCAAAAAGTGTGAATATCGTATTCGCAACTTATTTTCATTAAGAGTCATATTTCAATTCGCAATACAAATTTGGGGCGAATTTGCCACACAAAAAGTGTGAATATCGTAATTTCAACTTATTTTCATTAAGAGTCATATTTCACTTCGCAATACAAAATAGGGGCAAATTTACCATTCAAAAAGTGTGAATATCGTATTTGCAATTTATTTTCCTTAAGAGTCATATTTCACTTCGCAATACAAAATAGGGGCAAATTTACCATTCAAAAAGTGTGAATATCGTATTTGCAATTTATTTTCCTTAAGAGTCATATTTCACTTCGAAATACAAATTATGGGCAAATTTGCCACTCAAAAAGTGTGAAAATGGTATTTTCAATTTATTTTCCACAAGAGTCATATTTCACATCCTAATACAAATTAGGGGCGAATTTGCCACTCAAAAAGTGTGAATATCGTATTTGCAACTTATTTTCCTTAAGAACAATATTTCACATCCAAATATAAATTAGAGGCAAATTTGCCACTCAAAAAGTGTGAATATCGTATTTGCAATTTATTTTCCTTAAGAGTCATATTTCACATCCAAATACAAATTAGGGGCAAATTTGCCACTCAAAAAGTGTATATATCGTATTTGCAATTTATTTTCTTTAAGAGTCATATTTCACATCAAAATATAAATTATGGGCAAATTTGCCACTCAAAAAGTGTGAATATCGTATTTGCAACTTATTTTCATTAAGAGTCATATTTCACTTCGCAATACAAATTAGTGGAAAATTTACCACTCAATAAGTGTGAATATCGTATTTGCAATTTATTTTCTTTAAGAGTCATATTTCACCTCCAAATACAAATTAGGGGCAAATTTGCCACTCAAAAAGTGTGAATATCGTATTTGCCATTTATTTTCCTTAAGAGTCATATTTCACTTCCAAATACAAATTAGGGGCGAATTTGCCACTCAAAAAGTGTGAATATCGTATTTGCAACTTATTTTCATTAAGAGTCGTATTTCACTTCGCAATACAAATTTGGGGCGAATTTGTCACTCAAAAAGTGTGAATATCGTATTTGCAATTTATTTTCCTTAAGAGTCATATTTCACTTCCAAATACAAATTAGGGGCGAATTTGCCACTCAAAAAGTGTGAATATCGTATTTGCAACTTATTTTCATTAAGAGTCATATTTCACTTCGCAATACAAATTTGGGGCGAATTTGCGACTCAAAAAGTGTGAATATCGTATTTACAATTTATTTTCTTTAAGAGTCATATTTCACCTCCAAATACAAATTAGGGGCAAATTTGCCACTCAAAAAGTGTGAATATCGTATTTGCAATTTATTTTCCTTAAGAGTCATATTTCACTTCCAAATACAAATTAGGGGCGAATTTGCCACTCAAAAAGTGTGAATATCGTATTTTCAACTTATTTTCATTAAGAGTCATATTTCACTTCGCAATACAAAATAGGGGCAAATTTACCATTCAAAAAGTGTGAATATCGTATTTGCAATTTATTTTCCTTAAGAGTCATATTTCACTTCGCAATACAAAATAGGGGCAAATTTACCATTCAAAAAGTGTGAATATCGTATTTGCAATTTATTTTCCTTAAGAGTCATATTTCACTTCGAAATACAAATTATGGGCAAATTTGCCACTCAAAAAGTGTGAAAATGGTATTTTCAATTTATTTTCCACAAGAGTCATATTTCACATCCTAATACAAATTAGGGGCGAATTTGCCACTCAAAAAGTGTGAATATCGTATTTGCAACTTATTTTCCTTAAGAATAATATTTCACATCCAAATATAAATTAGAGGCAAATTTGCCACTCAAAAAGTGTGAATATCGTATTTGCAATTTATTTTCCTTAAGAGTCATATTTCACATCCAAATACAAATTAGGGGCAAATTTGCCACTCAAAAAGTGTGAATATCGTATTTGCAACTTATTTTCATTAAGAGTCATATTTCACTTCGCAATACAAATTTGGGGCGAATTTGCGACTCAAAAAGTGTGAATATCGTATTTACAATTTATTTTCTTTAAGAGTCATATTTAACCTCCAAATACAAATTAGGGGCAAATTTGCCACTCAAAAAGTGTGAATATCGTATTTGCAATTTATTTTCCTTAAGAGTCATATTTCACTTCCAAATACAAATTAGGGGCGAATTTGCCACACAAAAAGTGTGAATATCGTATTTTCAACTTATTTTCATTAAGAGTCATATTTCACTTCGCAATACAAAATAGGGGCAAATTTACCATTCAAAAAGTGTGAATATCGTATTTGCAATTTATTTTCCTTAAGAGTCATATTTCACTTCGCAATACAAAATAGGGGCAAATTTACCATTCAAAAAGTGTGAATATCGTATTTGCAATTTATTTTCCTTAAGAGTCATATTTCACTTCGAAATACAAATTATGGGCAAATTTGCCACTCAAAAAGTGTGAAAATGGTATTTTCAATTTATTTTCCACAAGAGTCATATTTCACATCCTAATACAAATTAGGGGCGAATTTGCCACTCAAAAAGTGTGAATATCGTATTTGAAACTTATTTTCCTTAAGAATAATATTTCACATCCAAATATAAATTAGAGGCAAATTTGCCACTCAAAAAGTGTGAATATCGTATTTGCAATTTATTTTCCTTAAGAGTCATATTTCACATCCAAATACAAATTAGGGGCAAATTTGCCACTCAAAAAGTGTATATATCGTATTTGCAATTTATTTTCTTTAAGAGTCATATTTCACATCAAAATATAAATTATGGGCAAATTTGCCACTCAAAAAGTGTGAATATCGTATTTGCAACTTATTTTCATTAAGAGTCATATTTCACTTCGCAATACAAATTAGGGGCGAATTTGCGACTCAAAAAGTGTGAATATCGTATTTACAATTTATTTTCTTTAAGAGTCATATTTCACCTCCAAATACAAATTAGGGGCAAATTTGCCACTCAAAAAGTGTGAATATCGTTTTTGCAATTTATTTTCCTTAAGAGTCATATTTCACTTCCAAATACAAATTAGGGGCGAATTTGCCACACAAAAAGTGTGAATATCGTATTTTCAACTTATTTTCATTAAGAGTCATATTTCACTTCGCAATACAAAATAGGGGCAAATTTACCATTCAAAAAGTGTGAATATCGTATTTGCAATTTATTTTCCTTAAGAGTCATATTTCACTTCGCAATACAAAATAGGGGCAAATTTACCATTCAAAAAGTGTGAATATCGTATTTGCAATTTATTTTCCTTAAGAGTCATATTTCACTTCGAAATACAAATTATGGGCAAATTTGCCACTCAAAAAGTGTGAAAATGGTATTTTCAATTTATTTTCCACAAGAGTCATATTTCAATTCGCAATACAAATTTGGGGCGAATTTGCCACACAAAAAGTGTGAATATCGTATTTTCAACTTATTTTCATTAAGAGTCATATTTCACTTCGCAATACAAAATAGGGGCAAATTTACCATTCAAAAAGTGTGAATATCGTATTTGCAATTTATTTTCCTTAAGAGTCATATTTCACTTCCAAATACAAATTAGGGGCGAATTTGCCACTCAAAAAGTGTGAATATCGTATTTGCAACTTATTTTCATTAAGAGTCATATTTCCCTTCGCAATACAAATTTGGGGCGAATTTGCGACTCAAAAAGTGTGAATATCGTATTTACAATTTATTTTCTTTAAGAGTCATATTTCACCTCCAAATACAAATTAGGGGCAAATTTGCCACTCAAAAAGTGTGAATATCGTATTTGCAATTTATTTTCCTTAAGAGTCATATTTCACTTCCAAATACAAATTATGGGCGAATTTGCCACACAAAAAGTGTGAATATCGTATTTTCAACTTATTTTCATTAAGAGTCATATTTCACTTCGCAATACAAAATAGGGGCAAATTTACCATTCAAAAAGTGTGAATATCGTATTTGCAATTTATTTTCCTTAAGAGTCATATTTCACTTCGCAATACAAAATAGGGGCAAATTTACCATTCAAAAAGTGTGAATATCGTATTTGCAATTTATTTTCCTTAAGAGTCATATTTCACTTCGAAATACAAATTATGGGCAAATTTGCCACTCAAAAAGTGTGAAAATGGTATTTTCAATTTATTTTCCACAAGAGTCATATTTCACATCCTAATACAAATTAGGGGCGAATTTGCCACTCAAAAAGTGTGAATATCGTATTTGCAACTTATTTTCCTTAAGAATAATATTTCACATCCAAATATAAATTAGAGGCAAATTTGCCACTCAAAAAGTGTGAATATCGTATTTGCAATTTATTTTCCTTAAGAGTCATATTTCACATCCAAATACAAATTAGGGGCAAATTTGCCACTCAAAAAGTGTATATATCGTATTTGCAATTTATTTTCTTTAAGATTCATATTTCACATCAAAATATAAATTATGGGCAAATTTGCCACTCAAAAAGTGTGAATATCGTATTTGCAACTTATTTTCATTAAGAGTCATATTTCACTTCGCAATACAAATTAGTGGAAAATTTACCACTCAATAAGTGTGAATATCGTATTTGCAATTTATTTTCTTTAAGAGTCATATTTCACCTCCAAATACAAATTAGGGGCAAATTTGCCACTCAAAAAGTGTGAATATCGTATTTGCCATTTATTTTCCTTAAGAGTCATATTTCACTTCCAAATACAAATTAGGGGCGAATTTGCCACTCAAAAAGTGTGAATATCGTATTTGCAACTTATTTTCATTAAGAGTCGTATTTCACTTCGCAATACAAATTAGTGGAAAATTTACCACTCAATAAGTGTGAATATCGTATTTGCAATTTATTTTCTTTAAGAGTCATATTTCACCTCCAAATACAAATTAGGGGCAAATTTGCCACTCAAAAAGTGTGAATATCGTATTTGCCATTTATTTTCCTTAAGAGTCATATTTCACTTCCAAATACAAATTAGGGGCAAATTTGCTAATCAAAAAGTGTGAATATCGTATTTGCAATTTATTTTCCTTAAGAGTCATATTTCACTTGCAAATACATATTAGGGGCGAATTTGCCACTCAAAAAGTGTGAATATCGTATTTGCAACTTATTTTCATTAAGAGTCATATTTCACCTCGCAATACAAATTAGGGGCGAATTTGCCACTCAAAAAGTGTGAATATCGTATTTGCAATTTATTTTCCTTAACAGTCATATTTCACTTCCAAATACAAATTAGGGGCGAATTTGCCACTCAAAAAGTGTGAATATCGTATTTGCAACTTATTTTCATTAAGAGTTATATTTCACTTCGCAATACAAATTAACCACTCAAAAAGTGTGAATATCGTATTTGCAATTTATTTTTTTTAAGAGTCATATTTCACATCCAAATATACAAATTATGGGCAAATTTGACACTCAAAAAGTGTGAATATCGTATTTGCAATTTATTTTCTTTAAGAGTCATATTTCACATCCAAATATAAATTATGGGCAAATTTGCCACTCAAAAAGTGTGAATATCGTATTTGCAACTTATTTTCATTAAGAGTCATATTTCACTTCGCAATACAAATTAAGGGCAAATTTACCACTCAAAAAGTGTGAATATCGTATTTGCAATTTATTTTCTTTAAGAGTCATATTTCACCTCAAAATACAAATTAGGGGCAAATTTGCCACTCAAAAAGTGTGAATATTGTATTTGTAATTTATTTTCCTTAAGAGTCATATTTCACTTCCAAATACAAATTATGGGCAAATTTGCCACTCAAAAAGTGTGAATATCGTATTTGCAACTTATTTTCATTAAGAGTCATATTTCAATTCGCAATACAAATTTGGGGCGAATTTGCCATTCAAAAAGTGTGAATATCATATTTGCAATTTATTTTCCTTAAGAGTCATATTTCACTTCCAAATACAAATAAGGGGCGAATTTGCCACACAAAAAGTGTGAATATCGTATTTTCAACTTATTTTCATTAAGAGTCATATTTCACTTCGCAATACAAAATTGGGGCAAATTTACCATTCAAAAAGTGTGAATATCGTATTTGCAATTTATTTTCCTTAAGAGTCATATTTCACTTCGAAATACAAATTATGGGCAAATTTGCCACTCAAAAAGTGTGAAAATGGTATTTTCAATTTATTTTCCACAAGAGTCATATTTCACATCCTAATACAAATTAGGGGCGAATTTGCCACTCAAAAAGTGTGAATATCGTATTTGCAACTTATTTTCCTTAAGAATAATATTTCACATCCAAATATAAATTAGAGGCAAATTTGCCACTCAAAAAGTGTGAATATCGTATTTGCAATTTATTTTCCTTAAGAGTCATATTTCACATCCAAATACAAATTAGGGGCAAATTTGCCACTCAAAAAGTGTATATATCGTATTTGCAATTTATTTTCTTTAAGAGTCATATTTCACATCAAAATATAAATTATGGGCAAATTTGCCACTCAAAAAGTGTGAATATCGTATTTGCAACTTATTTTCATTAAGAGTCATATTTCACTTCGCAATACAAATTAGTGGAAAATTTACCACTCAAAAAGTGTGAATATCGTATTTGCAATTTATTTTCTTTAAGAGTCATATTTCACCTCCAAATACAAATTAGGGGCAAATTTGCCACTCAAAAAGTGTGAATATCGTATTTGCCATTTATTTTCCTTAAGAGTCATATTTCACTTCCAAATACAAATTAGGGGCGAATTTGCCACTCAAAAAGTGTGAATATCGTATTTGCAACTTATTTTCATTAAGAGTCGTATTTCACATCGCAATACAAATTTGGGGCGAATTTGTCACTCAAAAAGTGTGAATATCGTATTTGCAATTTATTTTCCTTAAGAGTCATATTTCACTTCCAAATACAAATTAGGGGCGAATTTGCCACTCAAAAAGTGTGAATATCATATTTGCAACTTATTTTCATTAAGAGTCATATTTCACTTCGCAATACAAAATAGGGGCGAATTTGCCACTCAAAAAGTGTGAATATCGTATTTGCAATTTATTTTCATTAAGAGTCATATTTCACTTCGCAATACAAAATAGGGGCGAATTTGACACTCAAAAATTGTGAACATCGTATTTGCAACTTATTATCATTAAGAGTCATATTTCACTTCGAAATACAAATTAGGGGCGAATTTGCCACTCAAAAAGTGTGAATATCGTATTTGCAACTTATTTTTCTTAAGAGTCATATTTCACATCCAAATACAAATTAGGGGCGAATTTGCCACTCAAAAAGTGTGAATATCGTATTTGCAACTTATTTTCATTAAGAGTTATATTTCACTTCGCAATACAAATTAACCACTCAAAAAGTGTGAATATCGTATTTGCAATTTATTTTCTTTAAGAGTCATATTTCACATCCAAATACAAATTATGGGCAAATTTGACACTCAAAAAGTGTGAATATCGTATTTGCAATTTATTTTCTTTAAGAGTCATATTTCACATCCAAATATAAATTATGGGCAAATTTGCCACTCAAAAAGTGTGAATATCGTATTTGCAACTTATTTTCATTAAGAGTCATATTTCACTTCGCAATACAAATTAAGGGCAAATTTACCACTCAAAAAGTGTGAATATCGTATTTGCAATTTATTTTCTTTAAGAGTCATATTTCACCTCAAAATACAAATTAGGGGCAAATTTGCCACTCAAAAAGTGTGAATATTGTATTTGTAATTTATTTTCCTTAAGAGTCATATTTCACTTCCAAATACAAATTATGGGCAAATTTGCCACTCAAAAAGTGTGAATATCGTATTTGCAACTTATTTTCATTAAGAGTCATATTTCAATTCGCAATACAAATTTGGGGCGAATTTGCCATTCAAAAAGTGTGAATATCATATTTGCAATTTATTTTCCTTAAGAGTCATATTTCACTTCCAAAATACAAATAAGGGGCGAATTTGCCACACAAAAAGTGTGAATATCGTATTTTCAACTTATTTTCATTAAGAGTCATATTTCACTTCGCAATACAAAATAGGGGCAAATTTACCATTCAAAAAGTGTGAATATCGTATTTGCAATTTATTTTCCTTAAGAGTCATATTTCACTTCGAAATACAAATTATGGGCAAATTTGCCACTCAAAAAGTGTGAAAATGGTATTTTCAATTTATTTTCCACAAGAGTCATATTTCACATCCTAATACAAATTAGGGGCGAATTTGCCACTCAAAAAGTGTGAATATCGTATTTGCAACTTATTTTCCTTAAGAATAATATTTCACATCCAAATATAAATTAGAGGCAAATTTGCCACTCAAAAAGTGTGAATAGCGTATTTGCAATTTATTTTCCTTAAGAGTCATATTTCACATCCAAATACAAATTAGGGGCAAATTTGCCACTCAAAAAGTGTATATATCGTATTTGCAATTTATTTTCTTTAAGAGTCATATTTCACATCAAAATATAAATTATGGGCAAATTTGCCACTCAAAAAGTGTGAATATCGTATTTGCAACTTATTTTCATTAAGAGTCATATTTCACTTCGCAATACAAATTAGTGGAAAATTTACCACTCAAAAAGTGTGAATATCGTATTTGCAATTTATTTTCTTTAAGAGTCATATTTCACCTCCAAATACAAATTAGGGGCAAATTTGCCACTCAAAAAGTGTGAATAACGTATTTGCAACTTATTTTCATTAAGAGTCATATTTCACTTCGCAATACAAATTAGTGGAAAATTTACCACTCAAAAAGTGTGAATATCGTATTTGCAATTTATTTTCTTTAAGAGTCATATTTCACCTCCAAATACAAATTAGGGGCAAATTTGCCACTCAAAAAGTGTGAATAACGTATTTGCCATTTATTTTCCTTAAGAGTCATATTTCACTTCCAAATACAAATTAGGGGCGAATTTGCCACTCAAAAAGTGTGAATATCGTATTTGCAACTTATTTTCATTAAGAGTCGTATTTCACTTCGCAATACAAATTTGGGGCGAATTTGTCACTCAAAAAGTGTGAATATCATATTTGCAATTTATTTTCCTTAAGAGTCATATTTCACTTCCAAATACAAATTAGGGGCGAATTTGCCACTCAAAAAGTGTGAATATCGTATTTGCAACTTATTTTCATTAAGAGTCATATTTCACTTCGCAATACAAATTAGTGGAAAATTTACCACTCAAAAAGTGTGAATATCGTATTTGCAATTTATTTTCTTTAAGAGTCATATTTCACCTCCAAATACAAATTAGGGGCAAATTTGCCACTCAAAAAGTGTGAATAACGTATTTGCCATTTATTTTCCTTAAGAGTCATATTTCACTTCCAAATACAAATTAGGGGCGAATTTGCCACTCAAAAAGTGTGAATATCGTATTTGCAACTTATTTTCATTAAGAGTCGTATTTCACTTCGCAATACAAATTTGGGGCGAATTTGTCACTCAAAAAGTGTGAATATCGTATTTGCAATTTATTTTCCTTAAGAGTCATATTTCACTTCCAAATACAAATTAGGGGCGAATTTGCCACTCAAAAAGTGTGAATATCGTATTTGCAACTTATTTTCATTAAGAGTCATATTTCACTTCGCAATACAAAATAGGGGCGAATTTGCCACTCAAAAAGTGTGAATATCGTATTTGCAACTTATTTTCATTAAGAGTCATATTTCACTTCGCAATACAAAATAGGGGCGAATTTGCCACTCAAAAATTGTGAACATCGTATTTGCAACTTATTATCATTAAGAGTCATATTTCACTTCGAAATACAAATTAGGGGCGAATTTGCCACTCAAAAAGTGTGAATATCGTATTTGCAACTTATTTTTCTTAAGAGTCATATTTCACATCCAAATACAAATTTGGGGCGAATTTGCCATTCAAAAAGTGTGAATATCGTATTTGCAATTTATTTTCCTTAAGAGTCATATTTCAATTCGCAATACAAATGAGGGGCGAATTTGCCACACAAAAAGTGTGAATATCGTATTTTCAACTTATTTTCATTAAGAGTCATATTTCACTTCGCAATACAAAATAGGGGCAAATTTACCATTCAAAAAGTGTGAATATCGTATTTGCAATTTATTTTCCTTAAGAGTCATATTTCACTTCGAAATACAAATTATGGGCAAATTTGCCACTCAAAAAGTGTGAAAATGGTATTTTCAATTTATTTTCCACAAGAGTCATATTTCACATCCTAATACAAATTAGGGGCGAATTTGCCACTCAAAAAGTGTGAATATCATATTTGCAACTTATTTTCCTTAAGAATAATATTTCACTTCCAAATATAAATTAGAGGCAAATTTGCCACTCAAAAAGTGTGAATATCGTATTTGCAACTTATTTTCCTTAAGAGTCATATTTCACTTCCAAATACAAATTAGGGGCGAATTTGCCACTCAAAAAGTGTGAATATCGTATTTGCAATTTATTTTCCTTAAGAGTCATATTTCACTTCCAAATACAAATTAGGGGCGAATTTGCCACTCAAAAAGTGTGAATATCGTATTTGCAACTTATTTTCCTTAAGAGTCATATTTCACTTCCAAATACAAATTAGGGGCGAATTTGCCACTCAAAAAGTGTGAATATCGTATTTGTAACTTATTTTCTTTCAGAGTCATATTTCACTTAGCAATACAAATTAGGGGCGAATTTGTCACTCAAAAAGTGTGAATATCGTATTTGCAATTTATTTTCCTTAAGAGTCATATTTCACTTCCATATACAAATTAGGGGCGAATTTGCCACTCAAAAAGTGTGAATATCGTATTTGCAACTTATTTTCATTAAGAGTCATATTTCACTTCGCAATACAAATTTGGGGCGAATTTGCCACTCAAAAAGTGTGAATATCGTATTTGCAACTTATTTTCCTTAAGAATCATATTTCACATCCAAATATAAATTATGGGCAAATTTGCCACTCAAAAAGTGTGAATATCGTATTTGCAACTTATTTTCAATAAGAGTCATATTTCACTTCGCAATACAAATTAGGGGAAAATTTACCACTCAAAAAGTGTGAATATCGTATTTGCAATTTATTTTCCTTAAGAGTCATATTTCACTTCCAAATACAAATTAGGGGCGAATTTGCCACTCAAAAAGTGTGAATATCGTATTTTCAACTTATTTTCATTAAGAGTCATATTTCACTTCGCAATACAAAATAGGGGCAAATTTACCATTCAAAAAGTGTGAATATCGTATTTGCAATTTATTTTCCTTAAGAGTCATATTTCACTTCGAAATACAAATTATGGGCAAATTTGCCACTCAAAAAGTGTGAAAATGGTATTTTCAATTTATTTTCCACAAGAGTCATATTTCACATCCTAATACAAATTAGGGGCGAATTTGCCACTCAAAAAGTGTGAATATCGTATTTGCAACTTATTTTCCTTAAGAATAATATTTCACATCCAAATATAAATTAGAGGCAAATTTGCCACTCAAAAAGTGTGAATATCGTATTTGCAATTTATTTTCCTTAAGAGTCATATTTCACATCCAAATACAAATTAGGGGCAAATTTGCCACTCAAAAAGTGTATATATCGTATTTGCAATTTATTTTCTTTAAGAGTCATATTTCACATCAAAATATAAATTATGGGCAAATTTGCCACTCAAAAAGTGTGAATATCGTATTTGCAACTTATTTTCATTAAGAGTCATATTTCACTTCGCAATACAAATTAGTGGAAAATTTACCACTCAAAAAGTGTGAATATCGTATTTGCAATTTATTTTCTTTAAGAGTCATATTTCACCTCCAAATACAAATTAGGGGCAAATTTGCCACTCAAAAAGTGTGAATATCGTATTTGCCATTTATTTTCCTTAAGAGTCATATTTCACTTCCAAATACAAATTAGGGGCGAATTTGCCACTCAAAAAGTGTGAATATCGTATTTGCAACTTATTTTCATTAAGAGTCGTATTTCACTTCGCAATACAAATTTGGGGCGAATTTGTCACTCAAAAAGTGTGAATATCGTATTTGCAATTTATTTTCCTTAAGAGTCATATTTCACTTCCAAATACAAATTAGGGGCGAATTTGCCACTCAAAAAGTGTGAATATCGTATTTGCAACTTATTTTCATTAAGAGTCATATTTCACTTCGCAATACAAAATAGGGGCGAATTTGCCACTCAAAAAGTGTGAATATCGTATTTGCAACTTATTTTCATTAAGAGTCATATTTCACTTCGCAATACAAAATAGGGGCGAATTTGCCACTCAAAAATTGTGAACATCGTATTTGCAACTTATTATCATTAAGAGTCATATTTCACTTCGAAATACAAATTAGGGGCGAATTTGCCACTCAAAAAGTGTGAATATCGTATTTGCAACTTATTTTTCTTAAGAGTCATATTTCACATCCAAATACAAATTAGGGGGGAATTTGCCACTCAAAAAGTGTGAATATCGTATTTGCAACTTATTTTCATTAAGAGTCATATTTCAATTCGCAATACAAATTTGGGGCGAATTTGCCATTCAAAAAGTGTGAATATCGTATTTGCAATTTATTTTCCTTAAGAGTCATATTTCACTTCCAAATACAAATTAGGGGCGAATTTGCCACACAAAAAGTGTGAATATCGTATTTTCAACTTATTTTCATTAAGAGTCATATTTCACTTCGCAATACAAAATAGGGGCAAATTTACCATTCAAAAAGTGTGAATATCGTATTTGCAATTTATTTTCCTTAAGAGTCATATTTCACTTCGAAATACAAATTATGGGCAAATTTGCCACTCAAAAAGTGTGAAAATGGTATTTTCAATTTATTTTCCACAAGAGTCATATTTCACATCCTAATACAAATTAGGGGCGAATTTGCCACTCAAAAAGTGTGAATATCATATTTGCAACTTATTTTCCTTAAGAATAATATTTCACATCCAAATATAAATTAGAGGCAAATTTGCCACTCAAAAAGTGTGAATATCGTATTTGCAACTTATTTTCCTTAAGAGTCATATTTCACTTCCAAATACAAATTAGGGGCGAATTTGCCACTCAAAAAGTGTGAATATCGTATTTGCAATTTATTTTCCTTAAGAGTCATATTTCACTTCCAAATACAAATTAGGGGCGAATTTGCCACTCAAAAAGTGTGAATATCGTATTTGCAACTTATTTTCCTTAAGAGTCATATTTCACTTCCAAATACAAATTAGGGGCGAATTTGCCACTCAAAAAGTGTGAATATCGTATTTGTAACTTATTTTCTTTAAGAGTCATATTTCACTTAGCAATACAAATTAGGGGCGAATTTGTCACTCAAAAAGTGTGAATATCGTATTTGCAATTTATTTTCCTTAAGAGTCATATTTCACTTCCATATACAAATTAGGGGCGAATTTGCCACTCAAAAAGTGTGAATATCGTATTTGCAACTTATTTTCATTAAGAGTCATATTTCACTTCGCAATACAAATTTGGGGCGAATTTGCCACTCAAAAAGTGTGAATATCGTATTTGCAACTTATTTTCCTTAAGAATCATATTTCACATCCAAATATAAATTATGGGCAAATTTGCCACTCAAAAAGTGTGAATATCGTATTTGCAACTTATTTTCAATAAGAGTCATATTTCACTTCGCAATACAAATTAGGGGAAAATTTACCACTCAAAAAGTGTGAATATCGTATTTGCAATTTATTTTCCTTAAGAGTCATATTTCACTTCCAAATACAAATTAGGGGCGAATTTGCCACTCAAAAAGTGTGAATATCGTATTTGCAACTTATTTTCCTTCAGAGTCATATTTCACTTCCAAATACAAATTAGGGGCGAATTTGCCACTCAAAAAGTGTGAATATCGTATTTGCAACTTATTTTCTTTAAGAGTCATATTTCACTTCGCAATACAAATTAGGGGCGAATTTGTCACTCAAAAAGTGTGAAAATCGTATTTGCAATTTATTTTCCTTAAAAGTCATATTTCACTTCCAAATACAAATTAGGGGCGAATTTGCCACTCAAAAAGTGTGAATATCGTATTTGCAACTTATTTTCATTAAGAGTCGTATTTCACTTCGCAATACAAATTTGGGGCAAATTTGCGACTCAAAAAGTGTGAATATCGTATTTACAATTTATTTTCTTTAAAAGTCATATTTCACATCCTAATACAAAATAGGGGCGAATTTGCCACTCAAAAAGTGTGAATATCGTATTTGCAACTTATTTTCCTTAAGAATCATATTTCACATCCAAATATAAATTATGGGCAAATTTGCTACTCAAAAAGTGTGAATATCGTATTTGCAACTTATTTTCATTAAGAGTCATATTTCACTTCGCAATACAAATTAGGGGAAAATTTACCACTCAAAAAGTGTGAATATCGTATTTGCAATTTATTTTCCTTAAGAGTCATATTTCACTTCCAAATACAAATTAGGGGCGAATTTGCCACTCAAAAAGTGTGAATATCGTATTTGCAACTTATTTTCCTTAAGAGTCATATTTCACTTCGCAATACAAATTAGGGGCGAATTTGTCACTCAAAAAGTGTGAATATCGTATTTGCAATTTATTTTCCTTAAGAGTCATATTTCACTTCCAAATACAAATTAGGGGCGAATTTGCCACTCAAAAAGTGTGAATATCGTATTTGCAACTTATTTTCATTAAGAGTCGTATTTCACTTCGCAATACAAATTTGGGGCGAATTTGCGACTCAAAAAGTGTGAATATCGTATTTACAATTTATTTTCTTTAAGAGTCATATTTCACCTACAAATACAAATTAGAGGCAAATTTGCCATTCAAAAAGTGTGAATATCGTATTTGCAATTTATTTTCCTTAAGAGTTATATTTCACTTCCAAATACAAATTAGGGGCGAATTTGCCACTCAAAAAGTGTGAATATCGTATTTGCAACTTATTTTCTTTAAGAGTCATATTTCACTTCCAAATACAAATTAGGGGCGAATTTGCCACTCTAAAAGTGTGAATATCGTATTTGTAACTTATTTTCTTTAAGAGTCATATTTCACTTAGCAATACAAATTAGGGGCGAATTTGTCACTCAAAAAGTGTGAATATCGTATTTGCAATTTATTTTCCTTAAGAGTCATATTTCACTTCCAAATACAAATTAGGGGCGAATTTGCCACTCAAAAAGTGTGAATATCGTATTTGCAACTTATTTTCATTAAGAGTCGTATTTAACTTCGCAATACAAATTTGGGGCGAATTTGCGACTCAAAAAGTGTGAATATCGTATTTACAATTTATTTTCTTTAAGAGTCATATTTCACCACCAAATACAAATTAGGGGCAAATTTGCCACTCAAAAAGTGTGAATATCGTATTTGCAATTTATTTTCCTTAAGAGTCATATTTCACTTCCAAATACAAATTAGGGGCGAATTTGCCACTCAAAAAGTGTGAATATCGTATTTGCAACTTATTTTCATTAAGAGTCATATTTCACTTCGCAATACAAATTTGGGGCGAATTTGCCACTCAAAAAGTGTGAATATCGTATTTGCAACTTATTTTCCTTAAGAATCATATTTCACATCCAAATATAAATTATGGGCAAATTTGCCACTCAAAAAGTGTGAATATCGTATTTGCAACTTATTTTCAATAAGAGTCATATTTCACTTCGCAATACAAATTAGGTGAAAATTTACCACTCAAAAAGTGTGAATATCGTATTTGCAATTTATTTTCCTTAAGAGTCATATTTCACTTCCAAATACAAATTAGGGGCGAATTTGCCATTCAAAAAGTGTGAATATCGTATTTGCAACTTATTTTCCTTAAGAGTCATATTTCACTTCCAAATACAAATTAGGGGCGAATTTGCCACTCAAAAAGTGTGAATATCGTATTTGCAACTTATTTTCTTTAAGAGTCATATTTCACTTCGCAATACAAATTAGGGGCGAATTTGTCACTCAAAAAGTGTGAATATCATATTTGCAATTTATTTTCCTTAAAAGTCATATTTCACTTCCAAATACAAATTAGGGGCGAATTTGCCACTCAAAAAGTGTGAATATCGTATTTGCAACTTATTTTCATTAAGAGTCGTATTTCACTTCGCAATACAAATTTGGGGCGAATTTGCGACTGAAATAGTGTGAATATCGTATTTACAATTTATTTTCTTTAAAAGTCATATTTCACATCCTAATACAAAATAGGGGCGAATTTGCCACTCAAAAAGTGTGAATATCGTATTTGCAACTTATTTTCCTTAAGAATCATATTTCACATCCAAATATAAATTATGGGCAAATTTGCCACTCAAAAAGTGTGAATATCGTATTTGCAACTTATTTTTATTAAGAGTCATATTTCACTTCGCAATACAAATTAGGGGAAAATTTACCACTCAAAAAGTGTGAATATCGCATTTGCAATTTATTTTCCAAAAGAATCATATTTCACTTCCAAATACAAATTAGGGGCGAATTTGCCACTCAAAAAGTGTGAATATCGTATTTGCAACTTATTTTCTTTAAGAGTCATATTTCACTTCGCAATACAAATTAGGGGCGAATTTGTCACTCAAAAAGTGTGAATATCGTATTTGCAATTTATTTTCCTTAAGAGTCATATTTCACTTCCAAATACAAATTAGGGGCGAATTTGCCACTCAAAAAGTGTGAATATCGTATTTGCAACTTATTTTCCTTAAGAGTCATATTTCACTTCGCAATACAAATTAGGGGCGAATTTGTCACTCAAAAAGTGTGAATATCGTATTTGCAATTTATTTTCCTTAAGAGTCATATTTCACTTCCAAATACAAATTAGGGGCGAATTTGCCACTCAAAAAGTGTGAATATCGTATTTGCAACTTATTTTCATTAAGAGTCGTATTTCACTTCGCAATACAAATTTGGGGCGAATTTGCGACTCAAAAAGTGTGAATATCGTATTTACAATTTATTTTCTTTAAGAGTCATATTTCACCTACAAATACAAATTAGGGGCAAATTTGCCACTCAAAAAGTGTGAATATCGTATTTGCAATTTATTTTCCTTAAGAGTTATATTTCACTTCCAAATACAAATTAGGGGCGAATTTGCCACTCAAAAAGTGTGAATATCGTATTTGCAACTTATTTTCCTTAAGAGTCATATTTCACTTCCAAATACAAATTAGGGGCGAATTTGCCACTCTAAAAGTGTGAATATCGTATTTGTAACTTATTTTCTTTAAGAGTCATATTTCACTTAGCAATACAAATTAGGGGCGAATTTGTCACTCAAAAAGTGTGAATATCGTATTTGCAATTTATTTTCCTTAAGAGTCATATTTCACTTCCAAATACAAATTAGGGGCGAATTTGCCACTCAAAAAGTGTGAATATCGTATTTGCAACTTATTTTCATTAAGAGTCGTATTTAACTTCGCAATACAAATTTGGGGCGAATTTGCGACTCAAAAAGTGTGAATATCGTATTTACAATTTATTTTCTTTAAGAGTCATATTTCACCACCAAATACAAATTAGGGGCAAATTTGTCACTCAAAAAGTGTGAATATCGTATTTGCAATTTATTTTCCTTAAGAGTCATATTTCACTTCCAAATACAAATTAGGGGCGAATTTGCCACTCAAAAAGTGTGAATATCGTATTTGCAACTTATTTTCATTAAGAGTCATATTTCACTTCGCAATACAAATTTGGGGCGAATTTGCCACTCAAAAAGTGTGAATATCGTATTTGCAACTTATTTTCCTTAAGAATCATATTTCACATCCAAATATAAATTATGGGCAAATTTGCCACTCAAAAAGTGTGAATATCGTATTTGCAACTTATTTTCAATAAGAGTCATATTTCACTTCGCAATACAAATTAGGTGAAAATTTACCACTCAAAAAGTGTGAATATCGTATTTGCAATTTATTTTCCTTAAGAGTCATATTTCACTTCCAAATACAAATTAGGGGCGAATTTGCCATTCAAAAAGTGTGAATATCGTATTTGCAACTTATTTTCCTTAAGAGTCATATTTCACTTCCAAATACAAATTAGGGGCGAATTTGCCACTCAAAAAGTGTGAATATCGTATTTGCAACTTATTTTCTTTAAGAGTCATATTTCACTTCGCAATACAAATTAGGGGCGAATTTGTCACTCAAAAAGTGTGAATATCATATTTGCAATTTATTTTCCTTAAAAGTCATATTTCACTTCCAAATACAAATTAGGGGCGAATTTGCCACTCAAAAAGTGTGAATATCGTATTTGCAACTTATTTTCATTAAGAGTCGTATTTCACTTCGCAATACAAATTTGGGGCGAATTTGCGACTGAAAAAGTGTGAATATCGTATTTACAATTTATTTTCTTTAAAAGTCATATTTCACATCCTAATACAAAATAGGGGCGAATTTGCCACTCAAAAAGTGTGAATATCGTATTTGCAACTTATTTTCCTTAAGAATCATATTTCACATCCAAATATAAATTATGGGCAAATTTGCCACTCAAAAAGTGTGAATATCGTATTTGCAACTTATTTTTATTAAGAGTCATATTTCACTTCGCAATACAAATTAGGGGAAAATTTACCACTCAAAAAGTGTGAATATCGTATTTGCAATTTATTTTCCAAAAGAATCATATTTCACTTCCAAATACAAATTAGGGGCGAATTTGCCACTCAAAAAGTGTGAATATCGTATTTGCAACTTATTTTCTTTAAGAGTCATATTTCACTTCGCAATACAAATTAGGGGCGAATTTGTCACTCAAAAAGTGTGAATATCGTATTTGCAATTTATTTTCCTTAAGAGTCATATTTCACTTCCAAATACAAATTAGGGGCGAATTTGCCACTCAAAAAGTGTGAATATCGTATTTGCAACTTATTTTCCTTAAGAGTCATATTTCACTTCGCAATACAAATTAGGGGCGAATTTGTCACTCAAAAAGTGTGAATATCGTATTTGCAATTTATTTTCCTTAAGAGTCATATTTCACTTCCAAATACAAATTAGGGGCGAATTTGCAACTCAAAAAGTGTGAATATCGTATTTGCAACTTATTTTCATTAAGAGTCGTATTTCACTTCGCAATACAAATTTGGGGCGAATTTGCGACTCAAAAAGTGTGAATATCGTATTTACAATTTATTTTCTTTAAGAGTCATATTTCACCTACAAATACAAATTAGGGGCAAATTTGCCACTCAAAAAGTGTGAATATCGTATTTGCAATTTATTTTCCTTAAGAGTTATATTTCACTTCCAAATACAAATTAGGGGCGAATTTGCCACTCAAAAAGTGTGAATATCGTATTTGCAACTTATTTTCCTTAAGAGTCATATTTCACTTCCAAATACAAATTAGGGGCGAATTTGCCACTCTAAAAGTGTGAATATCGTATTTGTAACTTATTTTCTTTAAGAGTCATATTTCACTTAGCAATACAAATTAGGGGCGAATTTGTCACTCAAAAATTGTGAATATCGTATTTGCAATTTATTTTCCTTAAGAGTCATATTTCACTTCCAAATACAAATTAGGGGCGAATTTGCCACTCAAAAAGTGTGAATATCGTATTTGCAACTTATTTTCATTAAGAGTCGTATTTTACTTCGCAATACAAATTTGGGGCGAATTTGCGACTCAAAAAGTGTGAATATCGTATTTACAATTTATTTTCTTTAAGAGTCATATTTCACCACCAAATACAAATTAGGGGCAAATTTGCCACTCAAAAAGTGTGAATATCGTATTTGCAATTTATTTTCCTTAAGAGTCATATTTCACTTCCAAATACAAATTAGGGGCGAATTTGCAACTCAAAAAGTGTGAATATCGTATTTGCAACTTATTTTCCTTAAGAGTCATATTTCACTTCCAAATACAAATTAGGGGCGAATTTGCCACTCTAAAAGTGTGAATATCGTATTTGTAACTTATTTTCTTTAAGAGTCATATTTCACTTAGCAATACAAATTAGGGGCGAATTTGTCACTCAAAAAGTGTGAATATCGTATTTGCAATTTATTTTCCTTAAGAGTCATATTTCACTTCCAAATACAAATTAGGGGCGAATTTGCCACTCAAAAAGTGTGAATATCGTATTTGCAACTTATTTTCATTAAGAGTCGTATTTAACTTCGCAATACAAATTTGGGGCGAATTTGCGACTCAAAAAGTGTGAATATCGTATTTACAATTTATTTTCTTTAAGAGTCATATTTCACCACCAAATACAAATTAGGGGCAAATTTGTCACTCAAAAAGTGTGAATATCGTATTTGCAATTTATTTTCCTTAAGAGTCATATTTCACTTCCAAATACAAATTAGGGGCGAATTTGCCACTCAAAAAGTGTGAATATCGTATTTGCAACTTATTTTCATTAAGAGTCATATTTCACTTCGCAATACAAATTTGGGGCGAATTTGCCACTCAAAAAGTGTGAATATCGTATTTGCAACTTATTTTCCTTAAGAATCATATTTCACATCCAAATATAAATTATGGGCAAATTTGCCACTCAAAAAGTGTGAATATCGTATTTGCAACTTATTTTCAATAAGAGTCATATTTCACTTCGCAATACAAATTAGGTGAAAATTTACCACTCAAAAAGTGTGAATATCGTATTTGCAATTTATTTTCCTTAAGAGTCATATTTCACTTCCAAATACAAATTAGGGGCGAATTTGCCATTCAAAAAGTGTGAATATCGTATTTGCAACTTATTTTCCTTAAGAGTCATATTTCACTTCCAAATACAAATTAGGGGCGAATTTGCCACTCAAAAAGTGTGAATATCGTATTTGCAACTTATTTTCTTTAAGAGTCATATTTCACTTTGCAATACAAATTAGGGGCGAATTTGTCACTCAAAAAGTGTGAATATCATATTTGCAATTTATTTTCCTTAAAAGTCATATTTCACTTCCAAATACAAATTAGGGGCGAATTTGCCACTCAAAAAGTGTGAATATCGTATTTGCAACTTATTTTCATTAAGAGTCGTATTTCACTTCGCAATACAAATTTGGGGCGAATTTGCGACTGAAAAAGTGTGAATATCGTATTTACAATTTATTTTCTTTAAAAGTCATATTTCACATCCTAATACAAAATAGGGGCGAATTTGCCACTCAAAAAGTGTGAATATCGTATTTGCAACTTATTTTCCTTAAGAATCATATTTCACATCCAAATATAAATTATGGGCAAATTTGCCACTCAAAAAGTGTGAATATCGTATTTGCAACTTATTTTTATTAAGAGTCATATTTCACTTCGCAATACAAATTAGGGGAAAATTTACCACTCAAAAAGTGTGAATATCGTATTTGCAATTTATTTTCCAAAAGAATCATATTTCACTTCCAAATACAAATTAGGGGCGAATTTGCCACTCAAAAAGTGTGAATATCGTATTTGCAACTTATTTTCTTTAAGAGTCATATTTCACTTCGCAATACAAATTAGGGGCGAATTTGTCACTCAAAAAGTGTGAATATCGTATTTGCAATTTATTTTCCTTAAGAGTCATATTTCACTTCCAAATACAAATTAGGGGCGAATTTGCCACTCAAAAAGTGTGAATATCGTATTTGCAACTTATTTTCCTTAAGAGTCATATTTCACTTCGCAATACAAATTAGGGGCGAATTTGTCACTCAAAAAGTGTGAATATCGTATTTGCAATTTATTTTCCTTAAGAGTCATATTTCACTTCCAAATACAAATTAGGGGCGAATTTGCCATTCAAAAAGTGTGAATATCGTATTTGCAACTTATTTTCCTTAAGAGTCATATTTCACTTCCAAATACAAATTAGGGGCGAATTTGCCACTCAAAAAGTGTGAATATCGTATTTGCAACTTATTTTCTTTAAGAGTCATATTTCACTTCGCAATACAAATTAGGGGCGAATTTGTCACTCAAAAAGTGTGAATATCATATTTGCAATTTATTTTCCTTAAAAGTCATATTTCACTTCCAAATACAAATTAGGGGCGAATTTGCCACTCAAAAAGTGTGAATATCGTATTTGCAACTTATTTTCATTAAGAGTCGTATTTCACTTCGCAATACAAATTTGGGGCGAATTTGCGACTGAAAAAGTGTGAATATCGTATTTACAATTTATTTTCTTTAAAAGTCATATTTCACATCCTAATACAAAATAGGGGCGAATTTGCCACTCAAAAAGTGTGAATATCGTATTTGCAACTTATTTTCCTTAAGAATCATATTTCACATCCAAATATAAATTATGGGCAAATTTGCCACTCAAAAAGTGTGAATATCGTATTTGCAACTTATTTTTATTAAGAGTCATATTTCACTTCGCAATACAAATTAGGGGAAAATTTACCACTCAAAAAGTGTGAATATCGTATTTGCAATTTATTTTCCAAAAGAATCATATTTCACTTCCAAATACAAATTAGGGGCGAATTTGCCACTCAAAAAGTGTGAATATCGTATTTGCAACTTATTTTCTTTAAGAGTCATATTTCACTTCGCAATACAAATTAGGGGCGAATTTGTCACTCAAAAAGTGTGAATATCGTATTTGCAATTTATTTTCCTTAAGAGTCATATTTCACTTCCAAATACAAATTAGGGGCGAATTTGCCACTCAAAAAGTGTGAATATCGTATTTGCAACTTATTTTCCTTAAGAGTCATATTTCACTTCGCAATACAAATTAGGGGCGAATTTGTCACTCAAAAAGTGTGAATATCGTATTTGCAATTTATTTTCCTTAAGAGTCATATTTCACTTCCAAATACAAATTAGGGGCGAATTTGCCACTCAAAAAGTGTGAATATCGTATTTGCAACTTATTTTCATTAAGAGTCGTATTTCACTTCGCAATACAAATTTGGGGCGAATTTGCGACTCAAAAAGTGTGAATATCGTATTTACAATTTATTTTCTTTAAGAGTCATATTTCACCTACAAATACAAATTAGGGGCAAATTTGCCACTCAAAAAGTGTGAATATCGTATTTGCAATTTATTTTCCTTAAGAGTTATATTTCACTTCCAAATACAAATTAGGGGCGAATTTGCCACTCAAAAAGTGTGAATATCGTATTTGCAACTTATTTTCCTTAAGAGTCATATTTCACTTCCAAATACAAATTAGGGGCGAATTTGCCACTCTAAAAGTGTGAATATCGTATTTGTAACTTATTTTCTTTAAGAGTCATATTTCACTTAGCAATACAAATTAGGGGCGAATTTGTCACTCAAAAAGTGTGAATATCGTATTTGCAATTTATTTTCCTTAAGAGTCATATTTCACTTCCAAATACAAATTAGGGGCGAATTTGCCACTCAAAAAGTGTGAATATCGTATTTGCAACTTATTTTCATTAAGAGTCGTATTTAACTTCGCAATACAAATTGGGGGCGAATTTGCGACTCAAAAAGTGTGAATATCGTATTTACAATTTATTTTCTTTAAGAGTCATATTTCACCACCAAATACAAATTAGGGGCAAATTTGCCACTCAAAAAGTGTGAATATCGTATTTGCAATTTATTTTCCTTAAGAGTCATATTTCACTTCCAAATACAAATTAGGGGCGAATTTGCCACTCAAAAAGTGTGAATATCGTATTTGCAACTTATTTTCATTAAGAGTCATATTTCACTTCGCAATACAAATTTGGGGCGAATTTGCCACTCAAAAAGTGTGAATATCGTATTTGCAACTTATTTTCCTTAAGAATCATATTTCACATCCAAATATAAATTATGGGCAAATTTGCCACTCAAAAAGTGTGAATATCGTATTTGCAACTTATTTTCAATAAGAGTCATATTTCACTTCGCAATACAAATTAGGTGAAAATTTACCACTCAAAAAGTGTGAATATCGTATTTGCAATTTATTTTCCTTAAGAGTCATATTTCACTTCCAAATACAAATTAGGGGCGAATTTGCCATTCAAAAAGTGTGAATATCGTATTTGCAACTTATTTTCCTTAAGAGTCATATTTCACTTCCAAATACAAATTAGGGGCGAATTTGCCACTCAAAAAGTGTGAATATCGTATTTGCAACTTATTTTCTTTAAGAGTCATATTTCACTTCGCAATACAAATTAGGGGCGAATTTGTCACTCAAAAAGTGTGAATATCATATTTGCAATTTATTTTCCTTAAAAGTCATATTTCACTTCCAAATACAAATTAGGGGCGAATTTGCCACTCAAAAAGTGTGAATATCGTATTTGCAACTTATTTTCTTTAAGAGTCATATTTCACTTCGCAATACAAATTAGGGGCGAATTTGTCACTCAAAAAGTGTGAATATCATATTTGCAATTTATTTTCCTTAAAAGTCATATTTCACTTCCAAATACAAATTAGGGGCGAATTTGCCACTCAAAAAGTGTGAATATCGTATTTGCAACTTATTTTCATTAAGAGTCGTATTTCACTTCGCAATACAAATTTGGGGCGAATTTGCGACTGAAAAAGTGTGAATATCGTATTTACAATTTATTTTCTTTAAAAGTCATATTTCACATCCTAATACAAAATAGGGGCGAATTTGCCACTCAAAAAGTGTGAATATCGTATTTGCAACTTATTTTCCTTAAGAATCATATTTCACATCCAAATATAAATTATGGGCAAATTTGCCACTCAAAAAGTGTGAATATCGTATTTGCAACTTATTTTTATTAAGAGTCATATTTCACTTCGCAATACAAATTAGGGGAAAATTTACCACTCAAAAAGTGTGAATATCGTATTTGCAATTTATTTTCCAAAAGAATCATATTTCACTTCCAAATACAAATTAGGGGCGAATTTGCCACTCAAAAAGTGTGAATATCGTATTTGCAACTTATTTTCTTTAAGAGTCATATTTCACTTCGCAATACAAATTAGGGGCGAATTTGTCACTCAAAAAGTGTGAATATCGTATTTGCAATTTATTTTCCTTAAGAGTCATATTTCACTTCCAAATACAAATTAGGGGCGAATTTGCCACTCAAAAAGTGTGAATATCGTATTTGCAACTTATTTTCCTTAAGAGTCATATTTCACTTCGCAATACAAATTAGGGGCGAATTTGTCACTCAAAAAGTGTGAATATCGTATTTGCAATTTATTTTCCTTAAGAGTCATATTTCACTTCCAAATACAAATTAGGGGCGAATTTGCCACTCAAAAAGTGTGAATTTCGTATTTGCAACTTATTTTCATTAAGAGTCGTATTTCACTTCGCAATACAAATTTGGGGCGAATTTGCGACTCAAAAAGTGTGAATATCGTATTTACAATTTATTTTCTTTAAGAGTCATATTTCACCTACAAATATAAATTAGGGGCAAATTTGCCACTCAAAAAGTGTGAATATCTTATTTGCAATTTATTTTCCTTAAGAGTTATATTTCACTTCCAAATACAAATTAGGGGCGAATTTGCCACTCAAAAAGTGTGAATATCGTATTTGCAACTTATTTTCCTTAAGAGTCATATTTCACTTCCAAATACAAATTAGGGGCGAATTTGCCACTCTAAAAGTGTGAATATCGTATTTGTAACTTATTTTCTTTAAGAGTCATATTTCACTTAGCAATACAAATTAGGGGCGAATTTGTCACTCAAAAAGTGTGAATATCGTATTTGCAATTTATTTTCCTTAAGAGTCATATTTCACTTCCAAATACAAATTAGGGGCGAATTTGCCACTCAAAAAGTGTGAATATCGTATTTGCAACTTATTTTCATTAAGAGTCGTATTTAACTTCGCAATACAAATTTGGGGCGAATTTGCGACTCAAAAAGTGTGAATATCGTATTTACAATTTATTTTCTTTAAGAGTCATATTTCACCACCAAATACAAATTAGGGGCAAATTTGCCACTCAAAAAGTGTGAATATCGTATTTGCAATTTATTTTCCTTAAGAGTCATATTTCACTTCCAAATACAAATTAGGGGCGAATTTGCCACTCAAAAAGTGTGAATATCGTATTTGCAACTTATTTTCATTAAGAGTCATATTTCACTTCGCAATACAAATTTGGGGCGAATTTGCCACTCAAAAAGTGTGAATATCGTATTTGCAACTTATTTTCCTTAAGAATCATATTTCACATCCAAATATAAATTATGGGCAAATTTGCCACTCAAAAAGTGTGAATATCGTATTTGCAACTTATTTTCAATAAGAGTCATATTTCACTTCGCAATACAAATTAGGTGAAAATTTACCACTCAAAAAGTGTGAATATCGTATTTGCAATTTATTTTCCTTAAGAGTCATATTTCACTTCCAAATACAAATTAGGGGCGAATTTGCCATTCAAAAAGTGTGAATATCGTATTTGCAACTTATTTTCCTTAAGAGTCATATTTCACTTCCAAATACAAATTAGGGGCGAATTTGCCACTCAAAAAGTGTGAATATCGTATTTGCAACTTATTTTCTTTAAGAGTCATATTTCACTTCGCAATACAAATTAGGGGCGAATTTGTCACTCAAAAAGTGTGAATATCATATTTGCAATTTATTTTCCTTAAAAGTCATATTTCACTTCCAAATACAAATTAGGGGCGAATTTGCCACTCAAAAAGTGTGAATATCGTATTTGCAACTTATTTTCATTAAGAGTCGTATTTCACTTCGCAATACAAATTTGGGGCGAATTTGCGACTGAAAAAGTGTGAATATCGTATTTACAATTTATTTTCTTTAAAAGTCATATTTCACATCCTAATACAAAATAGGGGCGAATTTGCCACTCAAAAAGTGTGAATATCGTATTTGCAACTTATTTTCCTTAAGAATCATATTTCACATCCAAATATAAATTATGGGCAAATTTGCCACTCAAAAAGTGTGAATATCGTATTTGCAACTTATTTTTATTAAGAGTCATATTTCACTTCGCAATACAAATTAGGGGAAAATTTACCACTCAAAAAGTGTGAATATCGTATTTGCAATTTATTTTCCAAAAGAATCATATTTCACTTCCAAATACAAATTAGGGGCGAATTTGCCACTCAAAAAGTGTGAATATCGTATTTGCAACTTATTTTCTTTAAGAGTCATATTTCACTTCGCAATACAAATTAGGGGCGAATTTGTCACTCAAAAAGTGTGAATATCGTATTTGCAATTTATTTTCCTTAAGAGTCATATTTCACTTCCAAATACAAATTAGGGGCGAATTTGCCACTCAAAAAGTGTGAATATCGTATTTGCAACTTATTTTCCTTAAGAGTCATATTTCACTTCGCAATACAAATTAGGGGCGAATTTGTCACTCAAAAAGTGTGAATATCGTATTTGCAATTTATTTTCCTTAAGAGTCATATTTCACTTCCAAATACAAATTAGGGGCGAATTTGCCACTCAAAAAGTGTGAATATCGTATTTGCAACTTATTTTCATTAAGAGTCGTATTTCACTTCGCAATACAAATTTGGGGCGAATTTGCGACTCAAAAAGTGTGAATATCGTATTTACAATTTATTTTCTTTAAGAGTCATATTTCACCTACAAATACAAATTAGGGGCAAATTTGCCACTCAAAAAGTGTGAATATCTTATTTGCAATTTATTTTCCTTAAGAGTTATATTTCACTTCCAAATACAAATTAGGGGCGAATTTGCCACTCAAAAAGTGTGAATATCGTATTTGCAACTTATTTTCCTTAAGAGTCATATTTCACTTCCAAATACAAATTAGGGGCGAATTTGCCACTCTAAAAGTGTGAATATCGTATTTGTAACTTATTTTCTTTAAGAGTCATATTTCACTTAGCAATACAAATTAGGGGCGAATTTGTCACTCAAAAAGTGTGAATATCGTATTTGCAATTTATTTTCCTTAAGAGTCATATTTCACTTCCAAATACAAATTAGGGGCGAATTTGCCACTCAAAAAGTGTGAATATCGTATTTGCAACTTATTTTCATTAAGAGTCGTATTTAACTTCGCAATACAAATTTGGGGCGAATTTGCGACTCAAAAAGTGTGAATATCGTATTTACAATTTATTTTCTTTAAGAGTCATATTTCACCACCAAATACAAATTAGGGGCAAATTTGCCACTCAAAAAGTGTGAATATCGTATTTGCAATTTATTTTCCTTAAGAGTCATATTTCACTTCCAAATACAAATTAGGGGCGAATTTGCCACTCAAAAAGTGTGAATATCGTATTTGCAACTTATTTTCATTAAGAGTCATATTTCACTTCGCAATACAAATTTGGGGCGAATTTGCCACTCAAAAAGTGTGAATATCGTATTTGCAACTTATTTTCCTTAAGAATCATATTTAACATCCAAATATAAATTATGGGCAAATTTGCCACTCAAAAAGTGTGAATATCGTATTTGCAACTTATTTTCAATAAGAGTCATATTTCACTTCGCAATACAAATTAGGTGAAAATTTACCACTCAAAAAGTGTGAATATCGTATTTGCAATTTATTTTCCTTAAGAGTCATATTTCACTTCCAAATACAAATTAGGGGCGAATTTGCCATTCAAAAAGTGTGAATATCGTATTTGCAACTTATTTTCCTTAAGAGTCATATTTCACTTCCAAATACAAATTAGGGGCGAATTTGCCACTCAAAAAGTGTGAATATCGTATTTGCAACTTATTTTCTTTAAGAGTCATATTTCACTTCGCAATACAAATTAGGGGCGAATTTGTCACTCAAAAAGTGTGAATATCATATTTGCAATTTATTTTCCTTAAAAGTCATATTTCACTTCCAAATACAAATTAGGGGCGAATTTGCCACTCAAAAAGTGTGAATATCGTATTTGCAACTTATTTTCATTAAGAGTCGTATTTCACTTCGCAATACAAATTTGGGGCGAATTTGCGACTGAAAAAGTGTGAATATCGTATTTACAATTTATTTTCTTTAAAAGTCATATTTCACATCCTAATACAAAATAGGGGCGAATTTGCCACTCAAAAAGTGTGAATATCGTATTTGCAACTTATTTTCCTTAAGAATCATATTTCACATCCAAATATAAATTATGGGCAAATTTGCCACTCAAAAAGTGTGAATATCGTATTTGCAACTTATTTTTATTAAGAGTCATATTTCACTTCGCAATACAAATTAGGGGAAAATTTACCACTCAAAAAGTGTGAATATCGTATTTGCAATTTATTTTCCAAAAGAATCATATTTCACTTCCAAATACAAATTAGGGGCGAATTTGCCACTCAAAAAGTGTGAATATCGTATTTGCAACTTATTTTCTTTAAGAGTCATATTTCACTTCGCAATACAAATTAGGGGCGAATTTGTCACTCAAAAAGTGTGAATATCGTATTTGCAATTTATTTTCCTTAAGAGTCATATTTCACTTCCAAATACAAATTAGGGGCGAATTTGCCACTCAAAAAGTGTGAATATCGTATTTGCAACTTATTTTCATTAAGAGTCGTATTTCACTTCGCAATACAAATTTGGGGCGAATTTGCGACTCAAAAAGTGTGAATATCGTATTTACAATTTATTTTCCTTAAAAGTCATATTTCACATCCTAATACAAAATAGGGGCGAATTTGCCACTCAAAAAGTGTGAATATCGTATTTGCAACTTATTTTCCTTAAGAATCATATTTCACATCCAAATATAAATTATGGGCAAATTTGCCACTCAAAAAGTGTGAATATCGTATTTGCAACTTATTTTTATTAAGAGTCATATTTCACTTCGCAATACAAATTAGGGGAAAATTTACCACTCAAAAAGTGTGAATATCGTATTTGCAATTTATTTTCCAAAAGAATCATATTTCACTTCCAAATACAAATTAGGGGCGAATTTGCCACTCAAAAAGTGTGAATATCGTATTTGCAACTTATTTTCTTTAAGAGTCATATTTCACTTCGCAATACAAATTAGGGGCGAATTTGTCACTCAAAAAGTGTGAATATCGTATTTGCAATTTATTTTCCTTAAGAGTCATATTTCACTTCCAAATACAAATTAGGGGCGAATTTGCCACTCAAAAAGTGTGAATATCGTATTTGCAACTTATTTTCATTAAGAGTCGTATTTCACTTCGCAATACAAATTTGGGGCGAATTTGCGACTCAAAAAGTGTGAATATCGTATTTACAATTTATTTTCTTTAAGAGTCATATTTCACCTCCAAATACAAATTAGGGGCAAATTTGCCACTCAAAAAGTGTGAATATCGTATTTGCAACTTATTTTCCTTAAGAATCATATTTCACATCCAAATAGAAATTATGGGCAAATTTGCCACTCAAAAAGTGCGAATATCGTATTTGCAACTTATTTTCATTAAGAGTCATATTTCACTTCGCAATACAAATTAGGGGAAAATTTACCACTCAAAAAGTGTGAATTTGCCACTCAAAAAGTGTAAATATCGTATTTGCAATTTATTCTCTTTTAGAGTCATATTTCACATCCAAATAGAAATTAGGGGCGAATTTGCCACTCAAAAAGTGTGAATATCGTATTTGCAATTTATTTTCTTTAATAGTCATATTTCACCTCCAAATACAAATTAGGGGCAAATTTGCCACTCAAAAAGTGTGAATATCGTATTTGCAATTTATTTTTCTTAAGAGTCATATTTCACATCCAAATACAAATTAGGGGCGAATTTGCCACTCAAAAAGTGTGAATATCGTATTTGCAATTTATTTTCATTAAGAGTCATATTTCAAATCGCAATACAAATTTGGGGCGAATTTGCCACTTAAAAAGTGTGAATATCGTATTTGCAATTTATTTTCCTTAAGAGTCATATTTCCCTTCCAAATATAAATTATGGCGAATTTGCCACTCAAAAAGTGTGAATATCGTATTTGCAACTTATTTTCATTAAGAGTCATATTTCACTTCGCAATACAAAATAGGGGCGAATTTACCATTCAAAAAGTGTGAATATCGTATTTGCAATTTATTTTCCTTAAGAGTCATATTTCACTTCGAAATACAAATTATGGGCAAATTTGCCACACAAAAAGTGTGAAAATGGAACTTGCAGTTTATTTTCCTTAAGAGTCATATTTCACATCCTAATACAAATTAAGAGCGAATTTGCCACTCAAAAAGTGGGAATATCGTATTTGCAACTTATTTTCCATAAGAGTCATATTTCACATCCAAATATAAATTAGAGGCAAATTTGCCACTCAAAAAGTGTGAATATCATATTTGCAACTTATTTTCATTAAGAGTCATATTTCACATCCAAATACAATTTAGGGGCGAATTTGCCACTCAAAAAGTGTGAATATCGTATTTGCAATTTATTTTCTTTAAAAGTCATATTTCACCTCCAAATACAAATTAGGGGCAAATTTGCCACTCAAAAAGTGTGAATATCGTATTTGCAATTTATTTTTCTTAAGAGTCATATTTCACATCCAAATACAAATTAGGGGCGAATTTGCCACTCAAAAAGTGTGAATATCGTATTTGCAACTTATTTTCATTAAGAGTCATATTTCAATTCGCAATACAAATTTGGGGCGAATTTGCCACTCAAAAAGTGTGAATATCGTATTTACAATTTATTTTCCTTAAGAGTCATATTTCACTCCAAATATAAATTAGGGGCGAATTTGCCATCAAAAAGTGTGAATATCGTATTTGCAACTTATTTTCATTAAGAGTCATATTTCACTTCGCAATACAAAATAGGGGCGAATTTACCATTCAAAAAGTGTGAATATCGTATTTGCAATTTATTTTACTTAAGAGTCATATTTCACTTCGAAATACCAATTATGGGTAAATTTGCCCCTCGAAAAGTGTGAAAATGGTACTTGCAATTTATTTTCCTTAAGAGTCATATTTCACATCCTAATACTAATTAAGAGCGAATTTGCCACTCAAAAAGTGTGAATATCGTATTTACAACTTATTTTCCTTAAGAGTCATATTTCACATCCAAATATAAATTAGAGGCAAATTTGCCACTCAAAAAGTGTGAATATCGTATTTGCAACTTATTTTCATTAAGAGTCATATTTCACATCCAAATACAAATTAGGGGCAAATTTGCCACTCAAAAAGTGTGAATATCGTATTTGCAACTTATTTTCATTAAGAGTCATATTTCACTTCGCAATACAAATTAACCACTCAAAAAGTGTGAATATCGTATTTGCAATTTATTTTCCTTAATAGTCATATTTCACATCCAAATACAAATTAGGGGCAAATTTGCCAATCAAAAAGTGTGAATATCGTATTTGCAATTTATTTTTCTTAAGAGTCATATTTCACTTGCAAATACATATTAGGGGCGAATTTGCCACTCAAAAAGTGTGAATATCGTATTTGCAACTTATTTTCATTAAGTGTCATATTTCACTTCGCAATACAAATTAGGGGCGAATTTGCCACTCAAAAAGTGTGAATATCGTATTTGCAATTTATTTTCCTTAACAGTCATATTTCACTTCCAAATACAAATTAGGGGCGAATTTGCCACTCAAAAAGTGTGAATATCGTATTTGCAACTTATTTTCATTAAGAGTTATATTTCACTTCGCAATACAAATTAACCACTCAAAAAGTGTGAATATCGTATTTGCAATTTATTTTCTTTAAGAGTCATATTTCACATCCAAATATAAATTATGGGCAAATTTGACACTCAAAAAGTGTGAATATCGTATTTGCAATTTATTTTCTTTAAGAGTCATATTTCACATCCAAATATAAATTATGGGCAAATTTGCCACTCAAAAAGTGTGAATATCGTATTTGCAACTTATTTTCATTAAGAGTCATATTTCACTTCGCAATACAAATTAAGGGCAAATTTACCACTCAAAAAGTGTGAATATCGTATTTGCAATTTATTTTCTTTAAGAGTCATATTTCACCTCAAAATACAAATTAGGGGCAAATTTGCCACTCAAAAAGTGTGAATATTGTATTTGTAATTTATTTTCCTTAAGAGTCATATTTCACTTCCAAATACAAATTATGGGCAAATTTGCCACTCAAAAAGTGTGAATATCGTATTTGCAACTTATTTTCATTAAGAGTCATATTTCACTTCGCAATACAAATTTGGGGCGAATTTGCCACTCAAAAAATGTAAATATCGTATTTGCAATTTATTTTCTTTAAAAGTCATATTTCACCTCCAAATACAAATTAGGGGCAAATTTGCCAATCAAAAAGTGTGAATATCTTATTTGCAATTTATTTTCCGTAAGAGTCATATTTCACTTCCAAATACATATTAGGGGCGAATTTGCCACTCAAAAAGTGTGAATATCGTATTTGCAACTTATTTTCATTAAGAGTCATATTTCACTTCGCAATACAAATTAGGGGCGAATTTGCCACTCAAAAAGTGTGAATATCGTATTTGCAATTTATTTTCCTTAACAGTCATATTTCACTTCCAAATACAAATTAGGGGCGAATTTGAAACTCAAAAAGTGTGAATATCGTATTTGCAACTTATTTTCATTAAGAGTTATATTTCACTTCGCAATACAAATTAACGTCTCAAAAAGTGTGAATATCGTATTTGCAATTTATTTTCTTTAAGAGTCATATTTCACATCCAAATACAAATTAGGGGCAAATTTGACACTCAAAAAGTGTGAATATCGTATTTGCAATTTATTTTCTTTAAGAGTCATATTTCACATCCAAATATAAATTATGGGCAAATTTGCCACGCAAAAAGTGTTAATATCGTATTTGCAACTTATTTTCATTAAGAGTCATATTTCACTTCGCAATACAAATTAGGGGCAAATTTACCACTCAAAAAGTGTGAATATCGTATGTGCAATTTATTTTCTTTAAGAGTCATATTTCACCTCCAAATACAAATTAGGGGCAAATTTGCCACTCAAAAAGTGTGAATATTGTATTTGTAATTTATTTTCCTTAAGAGTCATATTTCACTTCCAAATACAAATTATGGGCAAATTTGCCACTCAAAAAGTGTGAATATCGTATTTGCAATTTATTTTCTTTAAGAGTCATATTTCACCTACAAATACAAATTAGGGGCAAATTTGCCACTCAAAAAGTGTGAATATTGTATTTGTAATTTATTTTCCTTAAGAGTCATATTTCACTTCCAAATACAAATTAGGGGCGAATTTGCCACTCAAAAAGTGTGAATATCGTATTTGCAACTTATTTTCATTAAGAGTAATATTTCACTTCGCAATACAAATTTGGGGCGAATTTGCCACTCAAAAAGTGTGAATATCGTATTTGCAATTTATTTTCTTTAAAAGTCATATTTCACCTCCAAATACAAATTAGGGGCAAATTTGCCACTCAAAAAGTGTGAATATCGTATTTGCAATTTATTTTTCTTAAGAGTCATATTTCACATCCAAATACAAATTAGGGGCGAATTTGCCACTCAAAAAGTGTGAATATCGTATTTGCAACTTATTTTCATTAAGAGTCATAATTCAATTCGCAATACAAATTTGGGGCGAATTTGCCACTCAAAAAGTGTGAATATCGTATTTACAATTTATTTTCCTTAAGAGTCATATTTCACTCCAAATATAAATTAGGGGCGAATTTGCCATCAAAAAGTGTGAATATCGTATTTGCAACTTATTTTCATTAAGAGTCATATTTCACTTCGCAATACAAAATAGGGGCGAATTTACCATTCAAAAAGTGTGAATATCGTATTTGCAATTTATTTTACTTAAGAGTCATATTTCACTTCGAAATACAAATTATGGGTAAATTTGCCACTCAAAAAGTGTGAAAATGGTACTTGCAATTTATTTTCCTTAAGAGTCATATTTCACATCCTAATACAAATTAAGAGCGAATTTGCCACTCAAAAAGTGTGAATATCGTATTTACAACTTATTTTCCTTAAGAGTCATATTTCACATCCAAATATAAATTAGAGGCAAATTTGCCACTCAAAAAGTGTGAATATCGTATTTGCAACTTATTTTCATTAAGAGTCATATTTCACATCCAAATACAAATTAGGGGCAAATTTGCCACTCAAAAAGTGTGAATATCGTATTTGCAACTTATTTTCATTAAGAGTCATATTTCACTTCGCAATACAAATTAACCACTCAAAAAGTGTGAATATCGTATTTGCAATTTATTTTCCTTAATAGTCATATTTCACATCCAAATACAAATTAGGGGCAAATTTGCCAATCAAAAAGTGTGAATATCGTATTTGCAATTTATTTTCCTTAAGAGTCATATTTCACTTGCAAATACATATTAGGGGCGAATTTGCCACTCAAAAAGTGTGAATATCGTATTTGCAACTTATTTTCATTAAGTGTCATATTTCACTTCGCAATACAAATTAGGGGCGAATTTGCCACTCAAAAAGTGTGAATATCGTATTTGCAATTTATTTTCCTTAACAGTCATATTTCACTTCCAAATACAAATTAGGGGCGAATTTGCCACTCAAAAAGTGTGAATATCGTATTTGCAACTTATTTTCATTAAGAGTTATATTTCACTTCGCAATACAAATTAACCACTCAAAAAGTGTGAATATCGTATTTGCAATTTATTTTCTTTAAGAGTCATATTTCACATCCAAATATAAATTATGGGCAAATTTGACACTCAAAAAGTGTGAATATCGTATTTGCAATTTATTTTCTTTAAGAGTCATATTTCACATCCAAATATAAATTATGGGCAAATTTGCCACTCAAAAAGTGTGAATATCGTATTTGCAACTTATTTTCATTAAGAGTCATATTTCACTTCGCAATACAAATTAAGGGCAAATTTACCACTCAAAAAGTGTGAATATCGTATTTGCAATTTATTTTCTTTAAGAGTCATATTTCACCTCAAAATACAAATTAGGGGCAAATTTGCCACTCAAAAAGTGTGAATATTGTATTTGTAATTTATTTTCCTTAAGAGTCATATTTCACTTCCAAATACAAATTATGGGCAAATTTGCCACTCAAAAAGTGTGAATATCGTATTTGCAACTTATTTTCATTAAGAGTCATATTTCACTTCGCAATACAAATTTGGGGCGAATTTGCCACTCAAAAAATGTAAATATCGTATTTGCAATTTATTTTCTTTAAAAGTCATATTTCACCTCCAAATACAAATTAGGGGCAAATTTGCCAATCAAAAAGTGTGAATATCTTATTTGCAATTTATTTTCCGTAAGAGTCATATTTCACTTCCAAATACATATTAGGGGCGAATTTGCCACTCAAAAAGTGTGAATATCGTATTTGCAACTTATTTTCATTAAGAGTCATATTTCACTTCGCAATACAAATTAGGGGCGAATTTGCCACTCAAAAAGTGTGAATATCGTATTTGCAATTTATTTTCCTTAACAGTCATATTTCACTTCCAAATACAAATTAGGGGCGAATTTGAAACTCAAAAAGTGTGAATATCGTATTTGCAACTTATTTTCATTAAGAGTTATATTTCACTTCGCAATACAAATTAACGTCTCAAAAAGTGTGAATATCGTATTTGCAATTTATTTTCTTTAAGAGTCATATTTCACATCCAAATACAAATTAGGGGCAAATTTGACACTCAAAAAGTGTGAATATCGTATTTGCAATTTATTTTCTTTAAGAGTCATATTTCACATCCAAATATAAATTATGGGCAAATTTGCCACGCAAAAAGTGTTAATATCGTATTTGCAACTTATTTTCATTAAGAGTCATATTTCACTTCGCAATACAAATTAGGGGCAAATTTACCACTCAAAAAGTGTGAATATCGTATGTGCAATTTATTTTCTTTAAGAGTCATATTTCACCTCCAAATACAAATTAGGGGCAAATTTGCCACTCAAAAAGTGTGAATATTGTATTTGTAATTTATTTTCCTTAAGAGTCATATTTCACTTCCAAATACAAATTATGGGCAAATTTGCCACTCAAAAAGTGTGAATATCGTATTTGCAATTTATTTTCTTTAAGAGTCATATTTCACCTACAAATACAAATTAGGGGCAAATTTGCCACTCAAAAAGTGTGAATATTGTATTTGTAATTTATTTTCCTTAAGAGTCATATTTCACTTCCAAATACAAATTAGGGGCGAATTTGCCACTCAAAAAGTGTGAATATCGTATTTGCAACTTATTTTCATTAAGAGTAATATTTCACTTCGCAATACAAATTTGGGGCGAATTTGCCACTCAAAAAGTGTGAATATCGTATTTGCAATTTATTTTCTTTAAAAGTCATATTTCACCTCCAAATACAAATTAGGGGCAAATTTGCCACTCAAAAAGTGTGAATATCATATTTGCAATTTATTTTTTTAAGAGTCATATTTCACATCCAAATACAAATTATGGGCGAATTTACCACTCAAAAAGTGTGAATATCGTATTTGCAACTTATATTAAGAGTCATATTTCACTTCGCAATACAAATTTGGGGTGAATTTGATACTCAAAAAGTGTGAATATCGTATTTGCAATTTATTTTCCTTAAGAGTCATAATTTACTTCCAAATACAAATTAGGGGCGAATTTGCCACTCAAAAAGTGTGAATATCGTATTTGCAACTTATTTTTATTAAGAGTCATATTTCACTTCGCAATACAAAATAGAGGCAAATTTACCATTCAAAAAGTGTGAATATCGTATTTGCAATTTATTTTCCTTAAGAGTCATATTTCACTTCGAAATACAAATTATGGGCAAATTTGCCACTCAAAAAGTGTGAAAATGGTATTTTCAATTTATTTTCCATAAGAGTCATATTTCACATACTAATACAAATTAGGGGCGAATTTGCCACTCAAAAAGTGTGAATATCGTATTTGCAACTTATTTTCCTTAAGAATCATATTTCACATCCAAATATAAATTAGAGGCAAATTTGCCACTCAAAAAGTGTGAATATCGTATTTGCAATTTATTATCTTTAAGAGTTATATTTCACATCCAAATACAAATTAGGGGCGAATTTGCCACTCAAAAAGTGTGAATATCGTATTCTCAATTTATTTTCTTTAAGAGTCATATATCACCTCCAAATACAAATTAGGGGCAAATTTTCCACTCAAAAAGTGTGAATATCGTATTTGCAATTTATTTTTCTTAAGAGTCATATTTCACATCCAAATACAAATTAGGGCGAATTT
The DNA here is from genome assembly GCA_949592205.1 of Helichrysum umbraculigerum. Classification (NCBI taxonomy): domain Eukaryota; kingdom Viridiplantae; phylum Streptophyta; class Magnoliopsida; order Asterales; family Asteraceae; genus Helichrysum; species Helichrysum umbraculigerum. Next base: position 102,347,400 of record CATIUR010000001.1, read on the forward strand.
GCTACTATAAAATTGTGAATATCGTATTTGCAACTTATTTTCCTTAAGAGTCATATTTCTCTTCGCAATATAAATTAACCACTCAAAAAGTGTGAATATCGTATTTGCAATTTATTTTCCTTAATAGTCATATTTCACATCCAAATACAAATTAAGGGTAAATTTGTCACTCAAAAAGTGTGAATATCGTATTTGCAATTTATTTTCCTTAAGAGTCATATTTCACTTCCAAATACATATTAGGGGCGAATTTGCCACTCAAAAAATGTGAATATCGTATTTGCAACTTATTTTCATTAAGAGTCATATTTCACTTCGCAATACAAATTAGGGGCGAATTTGCCACTCAAAAAGTGTGAATATCATATTTGCAATTTATTTTCCATAACAGTCATATTTCACTTCCAAATACAAATTATGGGCGAAATTACCTCTAAAAAGTGTGAATATCGTATTTGCAATTTATTTTCCTTAAGAGTCATATTTCACTTCCAAATACAAATTAGGGGCGAATTTGCCACTCAAAAAGTGTGAATATCGTATTTGCAACTTATTTTCATTAAGAGTCATATTTCACTTCGCAATACAAATTAACCGGCGAATTTGCCACTCAAAAAGTGTGAATATCGTATTCTCAATTTATTTTCTTTAAGAGTCATATTTCACCTCCAAATACAAATTAGGGGCAAATTTTCCACTCAAAAAGTGTGAATATCGTATTTGCAATTTATTTTTCTTAAGAGTCATATTTCACATCCAAATACAAATTAGGGGCGAATTTGCTACTATAAAATTGTGAATATCGTATTTGCAACTTATTTTCCTTAAGAGTCATATTTCTCTTCGCAATATAAATTAACCACTCAAAAAGTGTGAATATCGTATTTGCAATTTATTTTCTTTAAAAGTCATATTTCACCTCCAAATACAAATTAGGGGCAAATTTGCCACTCAAAAAGTGTGAATATCATATTAGCAATTTATTTTTTTAAGAGTCATATTTCACATCCAAATACAAATTATGGGCGAATTTACCACTCAAAAAGTGTGAATATCGTATTTGCAACTTATATTAAGAGTCATATTTCACTTCGCAATACAAATTTGGGGTGAATTTGATACTCAAAAAGTGTGAATATCGTATTTGCAATTTATTTTCCTTAAGAGTCATAATTTACTTCCAAATACAAATTAGGGGCGAATTTGCCACTCAAAAAGTGTGAATATCGTATTTGCAACTTATTTTAATTAAGAGTCATATTTCACTTCGCAATACAAAATAGAGGCAAATTTACCATTCAAAAAGTGTGAATATCGTATTTGCAACTTATTTTCATTAAGTGTCATATTTCACTTCGCAATACAAATTAGGGGCGAATTTGCCACTCAAAAAGTGTGAATATCGTATTTGCAATTTATTTTCCTTAACAGTCATATTTCACTTCCAAATACAAATTAGGGGCGAATTTGCCACTCAAAAAGTGTGAATATCGTATTTGCAACTTATTTTCATTAAGAGTTATATTTCACTTCGCAATACAAATTAACCACTCAAAAAGTGTGAATATCGTATTTGCAATTTATTTTCTTTAAGAGTCATATTTCACATCCAAATATAAATTATGGGCAAATTTGACACTCAAAAAGTGTGAATATCGTATTTGCAATTTATTTTCTTTAAGAGTCATATTTCACATCCAAATATAAATTATGGGCAAATTTGCCACTCAAAAAGTGTGAATATCGTATTTGCAACTTATTTTCATTAAGAGTCATATTTCACTTCGCAATACAAATTAAGGGCAAATTTACCACTCAAAAAGTGTGAATATCGTATTTGCAATTTATTTTCTTTAAGAGTCATATTTCACCTCAAAATACAAATTAGGGGCAAATTTGCCACTCAAAAAGTGTGAATATTGTATTTGTAATTTATTTTCCTTAAGAGTCATATTTCACTTCCAAATACAAATTATGGGCAAATTTGCCACTCAAAAAGTGTGAATATCGTATTTGCAACTTATTTTCATTAAGAGTCATATTTCACTTCGCAATACAAATTTGGGGCGAATTTGCCACTCAAAAAATGTGAATATCGTATTTGCAATTTATTTTCTTTAAAAGTCATATTTCACCTCCAAATACAAATTAGGGGCAAATTTGCCAATCAAAAAGTGTGAATATCTTATTTGCAATTTATTTTCCGTAAGAGTCATATTTCACTTCCAAATACATATTAGGGGCGAATTTGCCACTCAAAAAGTGTGAATATCGTATTTGCAACTTATTTTCATTAAGAGTCATATTTCACTTCGCAATACAAATTAGGGGCGAATTTGCCACTCAAAAAGTGTGAATATCGTATTTGCAATTTATTTTCCTTAACAGTCATATTTCACTTCCAAATACAAATTAGGGGCGAATTTGAAACTCAAAAAGTGTGAATATCGTATTTGCAACTTATTTTCATTAAGAGTTATATTTCACTTCGCAATACAAATTAACGTCTCAAAAAGTGTGAATATCGTATTTGCAATTTATTTTCTTTAAGAGTCATATTTCACATCCAAATACAAATTAGGGGCAAATTTGACACTCAAAAAGTGTGAATATCGTATTTGCAATTTATTTTCTTTAAGAGTCATATTTCACATCCAAATATAAATTATGGGCAAATTTGCCACGCAAAAAGTGTTAATATCGTATTTGCAACTTATTTTCATTAAGAGTCATATTTCACTTCGCAATACAAATTAGGGGCAAATTTACCACTCAAAAAGTGTGAATATCGTATGTGCAATTTATTTTCTTTAAGAGTCATATTTCACCTCCAAATACAAATTAGGGGCAAATTTGCCACTCAAAAAGTGTGAATATTGTATTTGTAATTTATTTTCCTTAAGAGTCATATTTCACTTCCAAATACAAATTATGGGCAAATTTGCCACTCAAAAAGTGTGAATATCGTATTTGCAATTTATTTTCTTTAAGAGTCATATTTCACCTACAAATACAAATTAGGGGCAAATTTGCCACTCAAAAAGTGTGAATATTGTATTTGTAATTTATTTTCCTTAAGAGTCATATTTCACTTCCAAATACAAATTAGGGGCGAATTTGCCACTCAAAAAGTGTGAATATCGTATTTGCAACTTATTTTCATTAAGAGTAATATTTCACTTCGCAATACAAATTTGGGGCGAATTTGCCACTCAAAAAGTGTGAATATCGTATTTGCAATTTATTTTCTTTAAAAGTCATATTTCACCTCCAAATACAAATTAGGGGCAAATTTGCCACTCAAAAAGTGTGAATATCGTATTTGCAATTTATTTTTCTTAAGAGTCATATTTCACATCCAAATACAAATTAGGGGCGAATTTGCCACTCAAAAAGTGTGAATATCGTATTTGCAACTTATTTTCATTAAGAGTCATAATTCAATTCGCAATACAAATTTGGGGCGAATTTGCCACTCAAAAAGTGTGAATATCGTATTTACAATTTATTTTCCTTAAGAGTCATATTTCACTCCAAATATAAATTAGGGGCGAATTTGCCATCAAAAAGTGTGAATATCGTATTTGCAACTTATTTTCATTAAGAGTCATATTTCACTTCGCAATACAAAATAGGGGCGAATTTACCATTCAAAAAGTGTGAATATCGTATTTGCAATTTATTTTACTTAAGAGTCATATTTCACTTCGAAATACAAATTATGGGTAAATTTGCCACTCAAAAAGTGTGAAAATGGTACTTGCAATTTATTTTCCTTAAGAGTCATATTTCACATCCTAATACAAATTAAGAGCGAATTTGCCACTCAAAAAGTGTGAATATCGTATTTACAACTTATTTTCCTTAAGAGTCATATTTCACATCCAAATATAAATTAGAGGCAAATTTGCCACTCAAAAAGTGTGAATATCGTATTTGCAACTTATTTTCATTAAGAGTCATATTTCACATCCAAATACAAATTAGGGGCAAATTTGCCACTCAAAAAGTGTGAATATCGTATTTGCAACTTATTTTCATTAAGAGTCATATTTCACTTCGCAATACAAATTAACCACTCAAAAAGTGTGAATATCGTATTTGCAATTTATTTTCCTTAATAGTCATATTTCACATCCAAATACAAATTAGGGGCAAATTTGCCAATCAAAAAGTGTGAATATCGTATTTGCAATTTATTTTCCTTAAGAGTCATATTTCACTTGCAAATACATATTAGGGGCGAATTTGCCACTCAAAAAGTGTGAATATCGTATTTGCAACTTATTTTCATTAAGTGTCATATTTCACTTCGCAATACAAATTAGGGGCGAATTTGCCACTCAAAAAGTGTGAATATCGTATTTGCAATTTATTTTCCTTAACAGTCATATTTCACTTCCAAATACAAATTAGGGGCGAATTTGCCACTCAAAAAGTGTGAATATCGTATTTGCAACTTATTTTCATTAAGAGTTATATTTCACTTCGCAATACAAATTAACCACTCAAAAAGTGTGAATATCGTATTTGCAATTTATTTTCTTTAAGAGTCATATTTCACATCCAAATATAAATTATGGGCAAATTTGACACTCAAAAAGTGTGAATATCGTATTTGCAATTTATTTTCTTTAAGAGTCATATTTCACATCCAAATATAAATTATGGGCAAATTTGCCACTCAAAAAGTGTGAATATCGTATTTGCAACTTATTTTCATTAAGAGTCATATTTCACTTCGCAATACAAATTAAGGGCAAATTTACCACTCAAAAAGTGTGAATATCGTATTTGCAATTTATTTTCTTTAAGAGTCATATTTCACCTCGAAATACAAATTAGGGGCAAATTTGCCACTCAAAAAGTGTGAATATTGTATTTGTAATTTATTTTCCTTAAGAGTCATATTTCACTTCCAAATACAAATTATGGGCAAATTTGCCACTCAAAAAGTGTGAATATCGTATTTGCAACTTATTTTCATTAAGAGTCATATTTCACTTCGCAATACAAATTTGGGGCGAATTTGCCACTCAAAAAATGTGAATATCGTATTTGCAATTTATTTTCTTTAAAAGTCATATTTCACCTCCAAATACAAATTAGGGGCAAATTTGCCAATCAAAAAGTGTGAATATCTTATTTGCAATTTATTTTCCGTAAGAGTCATATTTCACTTCCAAATACATATTAGGGGCGAATTTGCCACTCAAAAAGTGTGAATATCGTATTTGCAACTTATTTTCATTAAGAGTCATATTTCACTTCGCAATACAAATTAGGGGCGAATTTGCCACTCAAAAAGTGTGAATATCGTATTTGCAATTTATTTTCCTTAACAGTCATATTTCACTTCCAAATACAAATTAGGGGCGAATTTGAAACTCAAAAAGTGTGAATATCGTATTTGCAACTTATTTTCATTAAGAGTTATATTTCACTTCGCAATACAAATTAACGTCTCAAAAAGTGTGAATATCGTATTTGCAATTTATTTTCTTTAAGAGTCATATTTCACATCCAAATACAAATTAGGGGCAAATTTGACACTCAAAAAGTGTGAATATCGTATTTGCAATTTATTTTCTTTAAGAGTCATATTTCACATCCAAATATAAATTATGGGCAAATTTGCCACGCAAAAAGTGTTAATATCGTATTTGCAACTTATTTTCATTAAGAGTCATATTTCACTTCGCAATACAAATTAGGGGCAAATTTACCACTCAAAAAGTGTGAATATCGTATGTGCAATTTATTTTCTTTAAGAGTCATATTTCACCTCCAAATACAAATTAGGGGCAAATTTGCCACTCAAAAAGTGTGAATATTGTATTTGTAATTTATTTTCCTTAAGAGTCATATTTCACTTCCAAATACAAATTATGGGCAAATTTGCCACTCAAAAAGTGTGAATATCGTATTTGCAATTTATTTTCTTTAAGAGTCATATTTCACCTACAAATACAAATTAGGGGCAAATTTGCCACTCAAAAAGTGTGAATATTGTATTTGTAATTTATTTTCCTTAAGAGTCATATTTCACTTCCAAATACAAATTAGGGGCGAATTTGCCACTCAAAAAGTGTGAATATCGTATTTGCAACTTATTTTCATTAAGAGTAATATTTCACTTCGCAATACAAATTTGGGGCGAATTTGCCACTCAAAAAGTGTGAATATCGTATTTGCAATTTATTTTCTTTAAAAGTCATATTTCACCTCCAAATACAAATTAGGGGCAAATTTGCCACTCAAAAAGTGTGAATATCATATTTGCAATTTATTTTTTTAAGAGTCATATTTCACATCCAAATACAAATTATGGGCGAATTTACCACTCAAAAAGTGTGAATATCGTATTTGCAACTTATATTAAGAGTCATATTTCACTTCGCAATACAAATTTGGGGTGAATTTGATACTCAAAAAGTGTGAATATCGTATTTGCAATTTATTTTCCTTAAGAGTCATAATTTACTTCCAAATACAAATTAGGGGCGAATTTGCCACTCAAAAAGTGTGAATATCGTATTTGCAACTTATTTTAATTAAGAGTCATATTTCACTTCGCAATACAAAATAGAGGCAAATTTACCATTCAAAAAGTGTGAATATCGTATTTGCAATTTATTTTCCTTAAGAGTCATATTTCACTTCGAAATACAAATTATGGGCAAATTTGCCACTCAAAAAGTGTGAAAATGGTATTTTCAATTTATTTTCCATAAGAGTCATATTTCACATACTAATACAAATTAGGGGCGAATTTGCCACTCAAAAAGTGTGAATATCGTATTTGCAACTTATTTTCCTTAAGAATCATATTTCACATCCAAATATAAATTAGAGGCAAATTTGCCACTCAAAAAGTGTGAATATCGTATTTGCAATTTATTATCTTTAAGAGTTATATTTCACATCCAAATACAAATTAGGGGCGAATTTGCCACTCAAAAAGTGTGAATATCGTATTCTCAATTTATTTTCTTTAAGAGTCATATTTCACCTCCAAATACAAATTAGGGGCAAATTTTCCACTCAAAAAGTGTGAATATCGTATTTGCAATTTATTTTTCTTAAGAGTCATATTTCACATCCAAATACAAATTAGGGCGAATTTGCTACTATAAAATTGTGAATATCGTATTTGCAACTTATTTTCCTTAAGAGTCATATTTCTCTTCGCAATATAAATTAACCACTCAAAAAGTGTGAATATCGTATTTGCAATTTATTTTCCTTAATAGTCATATTTCACATCCAAATACAAATTAAGGGTAAATTTGTCACTCAAAAAGTGTGAATATCGTATTTGCAATTTATTTTCCTTAAGAGTCATATTTCACTTCCAAATACATATTAGGGGCGAATTTGCCACTCAAAAAATGTGAATATCGTATTTGCAACTTATTTTCATTAAGAGTCATATTTCACTTCGCAATACAAATTAGGGGCGAATTTGCCACTCAAAAAGTGTGAATATCATATTTGCAATTTATTTTCCATAACAGTCATATTTCACTTCCAAATACAAATTATGGGCGAAATTACCACTAAAAAGTGTGAATATCGTATTTGCAATTTATTTTCCTTAAGAGTCATATTTCACTTCCAAATACAAATTAGGGGCGAATTTGCCACTCAAAAAGTGTGAATATCGTATTTGCAACTTATTTTCATTAAGAGTCATATTTCACTTCGCAATACAAATTAACCGGCGAATTTGCCACTCAAAAAGTGTGAATATCGTATTCTCAATTTATTTTCTTTAAGAGTCATATTTCACCTCCAAATACAAATTAGGGGCAAATTTTCCACTCAAAAAGTGTGAATATCGTATTTGCAATTTATTTTTCTTAAGAGTCATATTTCACATCCAAATACAAATTAGGGGCGAATTTGCTACTATAAAATTGTGAATATCGTATTTGCAACTTATTTTCCTTAAGAGTCATATTTCTCTTCGCAATATAAATTAACCACTCAAAAAGTGTGAATATCGTATTTGCAATTTATTTTCTTTAAAAGTCATATTTCACCTCCAAATACAAATTAGGGGCAAATTTGCCACTCAAAAAGTGTGAATATCATATTAGCAATTTATTTTTTTAAGAGTCATATTTCACATCCAAATACAAATTATGGGCGAATTTACCACTCAAAAAGTGTGAATATCGTATTTGCAATTTATTTTCCTTAATAGTCATATTTCACATCCAAATACAAATTAAGGGTAAATTTGTCACTCAAAAAGTGTGAATATCGTATTTGCAATTTATTTTCCTTAAGAGTCATATTTCACTTCCAAATACATATTAGGGGCGAATTTGCCACTCAAAAAATGTGAATATCGTATTTGCAACTTATTTTCATTAAGAGTCATATTTGACTTCGCAATACAAATTAGGGGCGAATTTGCCACTCAAAAAGTGTGAATATCGTATTTGCAATTTATTTTCCATAACAGTCATATTTCACTTCCAAATACAAATTATGGGCGAAATTACCACTAAAAAGTGTGAATATCGTATTTGCAATTTATTTTCCTTAAGAGTCATATTTCACTTCCAAATACAAATTAGGGGCGAATTTGCCACTCAAAAAGTGTGAATATCGTATTTGCAACTTATTTTCATTAAGAGTCATATTTCACTTCGCAATACAAATTTGGGGCGAATTTGCCACTCAAAAAGTGTGAATATCGTATTTGCAACTTATTTTCCTTAAGAATCATATTTCACATCCAAATAGAAATTATGGGCAAATTTGCCACTCAAAAAGTGCGAATATCGTATTTGCAACTTATTTTCATTAAGAGTCATATTTCACTTCGCAATACAAATTAGGGGAAAATTTACCACTCAAAAAGTGTGAATTTGCCACTCAAAAAGTGTAAATATCGTATTTGCAATTTATTCTCTTTTAGAGTCATATTTCACATCCAAATAGAAATTAGGGGCGAATTTGCCACTCAAAAAGTGTGAATATCGTATTTGCAATTTATTTTCTTTAATAGTCATATTTCACCTCCAAATACAAATTAGGGGCAAATTTGCCACTCAAAAAGTGTGAATATCGTATTTGCAATTTATTTTTCTTAAGAGTCATATTTCACATCCAAATACAAATTAGGGGCGAATGTGCCACTCAAAAAGTGTGAATATCGTATTTGCAATTTATTTTCCTTAATAGTCATATTTCACATCCAAATACAAATTAAGGGTAAATTTGTCACTCAAAAAGTGTGAATATCGTATTTGCAATTTATTTTCCTTAAGAGTCATATTTCACTTTCAAATACATATTAGGGGCGAATTTGCCACTCAAAAAATGTGAATATCGTATTTGCAACTTATTTTCATTAAGAGTCATATTTGACTTCGCAATACAAATTAGGGGCGAATTTGCCACTCAAAAAGTGTGAATATCGTATTTGCAATTTATTTTCCATAACAGTCATATTTCACTTCCAAATACAAATTATGGGCGAAATTACCACTAAAAAGTGTGAATATCGTATTTGCAATTTATTTTCCTTAAGAGTCATATTTCACTTCCAAATACAAATTAGGGGCGAATTTGCCACTCAAAAAGTGTGAATATCGTATTTGCAACTTATTTTCATTAAGAGTCATATTTCACTTCGCAATACAAATTTGGGGCGAATTTGCCACTCAAAAAGTGTGAATATCGTATTTGCAACTTATTTTCCTTAAGAATCATATTTCACATCCAAATAGAAATTATGGGCAAATTTGCCACTCAAAAAGTGCGAATATCGTATTTGCAACTTATTTTCATTAAGAGTCATATTTCACTTCGCAATACAAATTAGGGGCGAATTTGCCACTCAAAAAGTGTGAATATCGTATTTGCAATTTATTTTCCTTAATAGTCATATTTCACATCCAAATACAAATTAAGGGTAAATTTGTCACTCAAAAAGTGTGAATATCGTATTTGCAATTTATTTTCCTTAAGAGTCATATTTCACTTCCAAATACATATTAGGGGCGAATTTGCCACTCAAAAAATGTGAATATCGTATTTGCAACTTATTTTCATTAAGAGTCATATTTGACTTCGCAATACAAATTAGGGGCGAATTTGCCACTCAAAAAGTGTGAATATCATATTTGCAATTTATTTTCCATAACAGTCATATTTCACTTCCAAATACAAATTATGGGCGAAATTACCACTAAAAAGTGTGAATATCGTATTTGCAATTTATTTTCCTTAAGAGTCATATTTCAATTCCAAATACAAATTAGGGGCGAATTTGCCACTCAAAAAGTGTGAATATCGTATTTGCAACTTATTTTCATTAAGAGTCATATTTCACTTCGCAATACAAATTTGGGGCGAATTTGCCACTCAAAAAGTGTGAATATCGTATTTGCAACTTATTTTCCTTAAGAATCATATTTCACATCCAAATAGAAATTATGGGCAAATTTGCCACTCAAAAAGTGCGAATATCGTATTTGCAACTTATTTTCATTAAGAGTCATATTTCACTTCGCAATACAAATTAGGGGCGAATTTGCCACTCAAAAAGTGTGAATATCGTATTTGCAATTTATTTTCCTTAATAGTCATATTTCACATCCAAATACAAATTAAGGGTAAATTTGTCACTCAAAAAGTGTGAATATCGTATTTGCAATTTATTTTCCTTAAGAGTCATATTTCACTTCCAAATACATATTAGGGGCGAATTTGCCACTCAAAAAATGTGAATATCGTATTTGCAACTTATTTTCATTAAGAGTCATATTTGACTTCGCAATACAAATTAGGGGCGAATTTGCCACTCAAAAAGTGTGAATATCGTATTTGCAATTTATTTTCCATAACAGTCATATTTCACTTCCAAATACAAATTATGGGCGAAATTACCACTAAAAAGTGTGAATATCGTATTTGCAATTTATTTTCCTTAAGAGTCATATTTCACTTCCAAATACAAATTAGGGGCGAATTTGCCACTCAAAAAGTGTGAATATCGTATTTGCAACTTATTTTCATTAAGAGTCATATTTCACTTCGCAATACAAATTTGGGGCGAATTTGCCACTCAAAAAGTGTGAATATCGTATTTGCAACTTATTTTCCTTAAGAATCATATTTCACATCCAAATAGAAATTATGGGCAAATTTGCCACTCAAAAAGTGCGAATATCGTATTTGCAACTTATTTTCATTAAGAGTCATATTTCACTTCGCAATACAAATTAGGGGAAAATTTACCACTCAAAAAGTGTGAATTTGCCACTCAAAAAGTGTAAATATCGTATTTGCAATTTATTCTCTTTTAGAGTCATATTTCACATCCAAATAGAAATTAGGGGCGAATTTGCCACTCAAAAAGTGTGAATATCGTATTTGCAATTTATTTTCTTTAATAGTCATATTTCACCTCCAAATACAAATTAGGGGCAAATTTGCCACTCAAAAAGTGTGAATATCGTATTTGCAATTTATTTTTCTTAAGAGTCATATTTCACATCCAAATACAAATTAGGGGCGAATGTGCCACTCAAAAAGTGTGAATATCGTATTTGCAATTTATTTTCCTTAATAGTCATATTTCACATCCAAATACAAATTAAGGGTAAATTTGTCACTCAAAAAGTGTGAATATCGTATTTGCAATTTATTTTCCTTAAGAGTCATATTTCACTTTCAAATACATATTAGGGGCGAATTTGCCACTCAAAAAATGTGAATATCGTATTTGCAACTTATTTTCATTAAGAGTCATATTTGACTTCGCAATACAAATTAGGGGCGAATTTGCCACTCAAAAAGTGTGAATATCGTATTTGCAATTTATTTTCCATAACAGTCATATTTCACTTCCAAATACAAATTATGGGCGAAATTACCACTAAAAAGTGTGAATATCGTATTTGCAATTTATTTTCCTTAAGAGTCATATTTCACTTCCAAATACAAATTAGGGGCGAATTTGCCACTCAAAAAGTGTGAATATCGTATTTGCAACTTATTTTCATTAAGAGTCATATTTCACTTCGCAATACAAATTTGGGGCGAATTTGCCACTCAAAAAGTGTGAATATCGTATTTGCAACTTATTTTCCTTAAGAATCATATTTCACATCCAAATAGAAATTATGGGCAAATTTGCCACTCAAAAAGTGCGAATATCGTATTTGCAACTTATTTTCATTAAGAGTCATATTTCACTTCGCAATACAAATTAGGGGCGAATTTGCCACTCAAAAAGTGTGAATATCGTATTTGCAATTTATTTTCCTTAATAGTCATATTTCACATCCAAATACAAATTAAGGGTAAATTTGTCACTCAAAAAGTGTGAATATCGTATTTGCAATTTATTTTCCTTAAGAGTCATATTTCACTTCCAAATACATATTAGGGGCGAATTTGCCACTCAAAAAATGTGAATATCGTATTTGCAACTTATTTTCATTAAGAGTCATATTTGACTTCGCAATACAAATTAGGGGCGAATTTGCCACTCAAAAAGTGTGAATATCGTATTTGCAATTTATTTTCCATAACAGTCATATTTCACTTCCAAATACAAATTATGGGCGAAATTACCACTAAAAAGTGTGAATATCGTATTTGCAATTTATTTTCCTTAAGAGTCATATTTCAATTCCAAATACAAATTAGGGGCGAATTTGCCACTCAAAAAGTGTGAATATCGTATTTGCAACTTATTTTCATTAAGAGTCATATTTCACTTCGCAATACAAATTTGGGGCGAATTTGCCACTCAAAAAGTGTGAATATCGTATTTGCAACTTATTTTCCTTAAGAATCATATTTCACATCCAAATAGAAATTATGGGCAAATTTGCCACTCAAAAAGTGCGAATATCGTATTTGCAACTTATTTTCATTAAGAGTCATATTTCACTTCGCAATACAAATTAGGGGCGAATTTGCCACTCAAAAAGTGTGAATATCGTATTTGCAATTTATTTTCCTTAATAGTCATATTTCACATCCAAATACAAATTAAGGGTAAATTTGTCACTCAAAAAGTGTGAATATCGTATTTGCAATTTATTTTCCTTAAGAGTCATATTTCACTTCCAAATACATATTAGGGGCGAATTTGCCACTCAAAAAATGTGAATATCGTATTTGCAACTTATTTTCATTAAGAGTCATATTTGACTTCGCAATACAAATTAGGGGCGAATTTGCCACTCAAAAAGTGTGAATATCGTATTTGCAATTTATTTTCCATAACAGTCATATTTCACTTCCAAATACAAATTATGGGCGAAATTACCACTAAAAAGTGTGAATATTGTATTTGCAATTTATTTTCCTTAAGAGTCATATTTCACTTCTAAATACAAATTAGGGGCGAATTTGCCACTCAAAAAGTGTGAATATCGTATTTGCAACTTATTTTCATTAAGAGTCATATTTCACTTCGCAATACAAATTTGGGGCGAATTTGCCACTCAAAAAGTGTGAATATCGTATTTGCAACTTATTTTCCTTAAGAATCATATTTCACATCCAAATAGAAATTATGGGCAAATTTGCCACTCAAAAAGTGCGAATATCGTATTTGCAACTTATTTTCATTAAGAGTCATATTTCACTTCGCAATACAAATTAGGGGAAAATTTACCACTCAAAAAGTGTGAATTTGCCACTCAAAAAGTGTAAATATCGTATTTGCAATTTATTCTCTTTTAGAGTCATATTTCACATCCAAATAGAAATTAGGGGCGAATTTGCCACTCAAAAAGTGTGAATATCGTATTTGCAATTTATTTTCTTTAATAGTCATATTTCACCTCCAAATACAAATTAGGGGCAAATTTGCCACTCAAAAAGTGTGAATATCGTATTTGCAATTTATTTTTCTTAAGAGTCATATTTCACATCCAAATACAAATTAGGGGCGAATTTGCCACTCAAAAAGTGTGAATATCGTATTTGCAATTTATTTTCCTTAATAGTCATATTTCACATCCAAATACAAATTAAGGGTAAATTTGTCACTCAAAAAGTGTGAATATCGTATTTGCAATTTATTTTCCTTAAGAGTCATATTTCACTTCCAAATACATATTAGGGGCGAATTTGCCACTCAAAAAATGTGAATATCGTATTTGCAACTTATTTTCATTAAGAGTCATATTTGACTTCGCAATACAAATTAGGGGCGAATTTGCCACTCAAAAAGTGTGAATATCGTATTTGCAATTTATTTTCCATAACAGTCATATTTCACTTCCAAATACAAATTATGGGCGAAATTACCACTAAAAAGTGTGAATATCGTATTTGCAATTTATTTTCCTTAAGAGTCATATTTCACTTCCAAATACAAATTAGGGGCGAATTTGCCACTCAAAAAGTGTGAATATCGTATTTGCAACTTATTTTCATTAAGAGTCATATTTCACTTCGCAATACAAATTTGGGGCGAATTTGCCACTCAAAAAGTGTGAATATCGTATTTGCAACTTATTTTCCTTAAGAATCATATTTCACATCCAAATAGAAATTATGGGCAAATTTGCCACTCAAAAAGTGCGAATATCGTATTTGCAACTTATTTTCATTAAGAGTCATATTTCACTTCGCAATACAAATTAGGGGCGAATTTGCCACTCAAAAAGTGTGAATATCGTATTTGCAATTTATTTTCCTTAATAGTCATATTTCACATCCAAATACAAATTAAGGGTAAATTTGTCACTCAAAAAGTGTGAATATCGTATTTGCAATTTATTTTCCTTAAGAGTCATATTTCACTTCCAAATACATATTAGGGGCGAATTTGCCACTCAAAAAATGTGAATATCGTATTTGCAACTTATTTTCATTAAGAGTCATATTTGACTTCGCAATACAAATTAGGGGCGAATTTGCCACTCAAAAAGTGTGAATATCGTATTTGCAATTTATTTTCCATAACAGTCATATTTCACTTCCAAATACAAATTATGGGCGAAATTACCACTAAAAAGTGTGAATATCGTATTTGCAATTTATTTTCCTTAAGAGTCATATTTCAATTCCAAATACAAATTAGGGGCGAATTTGCCACTCAAAAAGTGTGAATATCGTATTTGCAACTTATTTTCATTAAGAGTCATATTTCACTTCGCAATACAAATTTGGGGCGAATTTGCCACTCAAAAAGTGTGAATATCGTATTTGCAACTTATTTTCCTTAAGAATCATATTTCACATCCAAATAGAAATTATGGGCAAATTTGCCACTCAAAAAGTGCGAATATCGTATTTGCAACTTATTTTCATTAAGAGTCATATTTCACTTCGCAATACAAATTAGGGGCGAATTTGCCACTCAAAAAGTGTGAATATCGTATTTGCAATTTATTTTCCTTAATAGTCATATTTCACATCCAAATACAAATTAAGGGTAAATTTGTCACTCAAAAAGTGTGAATATCGTATTTGCAATTTATTTTCCTTAAGAGTCATATTTCACTTCCAAATACATATTAGGGGCGAATTTGCCACTCAAAAAATGTGAATATCGTATTTGCAACTTATTTTCATTAAGAGTCATATTTGACTTCGCAATACAAATTAGGGGCGAATTTGCCACTCAAAAAGTGTGAATATCGTATTTGCAATTTATTTTCCATAACAGTCATATTTCACTTCCAAATACAAATTATGGGCGAAATTACCACTAAAAAGTGTGAATATCGTATTTGCAATTTATTTTCCTTAAGAGTCATATTTCACTTCCAAATACAAATTAGGGGCGAATTTGCCACTCAAAAAGTGTGAATATCGTATTTGCAACTTATTTTCATTAAGAGTCATATTTCACTTCGCAATACAAATTTGGGGCGAATTTGCCACTCAAAAAGTGTGAATATCGTATTTGCAACTTATTTTCCTTAAGAATCATATTTCACATCCAAATAGAAATTATGGGCAAATTTGCCACTTAAAAAGTGCGAATATCGTATTTGCAACTTATTTTCATTAAGAGTCATATTTCACTTCGCAATACAAATTAGGGGAAAATTTACCACTCAAAAAGTGTGAATTTGCCACTCAAAAAGTGTAAATATCGTATTTGCAATTTATTCTCTTTTAGAGTCATATTTCACATCCAAATAGAAATTAGGGGCGAATTTGCCACTCAAAAAGTGTGAATATCGTATTTGCAATTTATTTTCTTTAATAGTCATATTTCACCTCCAAATACAAATTAGGGGCAAATTTGCCACTCAAAAAGTGTGAATATCGTATTTGCAATTTATTTTTCTTAAGAGTCATATTTCACATCCAAATACAAATTAGGGGCGAATTTGCCACTCAAAAAGTGTGAATATCGTATTTGCAATTTATTTTCCTTAATAGTCATATTTCACATCCAAATACAAATTAAGGGTAAATTTGTCACTCAAAAAGTGTGAATATCGTATTTGCAATTTATTTTCCTTAAGAGTCATATTTCACTTCCAAATACATATTAGGGGCGAATTTGCCACTCAAAAAATGTGAATATCGTATTTGCAACTTATTTTCATTAAGAGTCATATTTGACTTCGCAATACAAATTAGGGGCGAATTTGCCACTCAAAAAGTGTGAATATCGTATTTGCAATTTATTTTCCATAACAGTCATATTTCACTTCCAAATACAAATTATGGGCGAAATTACCACTAAAAAGTGTGAATATCGTATTTGCAATTTATTTTCCTTAAGAGTCATATTTCACTTCCAAATACAAATTATGGGCGAATTTGCCACTCAAAAAGTGTGAATATCGTATTTGCAACTTATTTTCATTAAGAGTCATATTTCACTTCGCAATACAAATTTGGGGCGAATTTGCCACTCAAAAAGTGTGAATATCGTATTTGCAACTTATTTTCCTTAAGAATCATATTTCACATCCAAATAGAAATTATGGGCAAATTTGCCACTCAAAAAGTGCGAATATCGTATTTGCAACTTATTTTCATTAAGAGTCATATTTCACTTCGCAATACAAATTAGGGGCGAATTTGCCACTCAAAAAGTGTGAATATCGTATTTGCAATTTATTTTCCTTAATAGTCATATTTCACATCCAAATACAAATTAAGGGTAAATTTGTCACTCAAAAAGTGTGAATATCGTATTTGCAATTTATTTTCCTTAAGAGTCATATTTCACTTCCAAATACATATTAGGGGCGAATTTGCCACTCAAAAAATGTGAATATCGTATTTGCAACTTATTTTCATTAAGAGTCATATTTGACTTCGCAATACAAATTAGGGGCGAATTTGCCACTCAAAAAGTGTGAATATCGTATTTGCAATTTATTTTCCATAACAGTCATATTTCACTTCCAAATACAAATTATGGGCGAAATTACCACTAAAAAGTGTGAATATCGTATTTGCAATTTATTTTCCTTAAGAGTCATATTTCAATTCCAAATACAAATTAGGGGCGAATTTGCCACTCAAAAAGTGTGAATATCGTATTTGCAACTTATTTTCATTAAGAGTCATATTTCACTTCGCAATACAAATTTGGGGCGAATTTGCCACTCAAAAAGTGTGAATATCGTATTTGCAACTTATTTTCCTTAAGAATCATATTTCACATCCAAATAGAAATTATGGGCAAATTTGCCACTCAAAAAGTGCGAATATCGTATTTGCAACTTATTTTCATTAAGAGTCATATTTCACTTCGCAATACAAATTAGGGGCGAATTTGCCACTCAAAAAGTGTGAATATCGTATTTGCAATTTATTTTCCTTAATAGTCATATTTCACATCCAAATACAAATTAAGGGTAAATTTGTCACTCAAAAAGTGTGAATATCGTATTTGCAATTTATTTTCCTTAAGAGTCATATTTCACTTCCAAATACATATTAGGGGCGAATTTGCCACTCAAAAAATGTGAATATCGTATTTGCAACTTATTTTCATTAAGAGTCATATTTGACTTCGCAATACAAATTAGGGGCGAATTTGCCACTCAAAAAGTGTGAATATCGTATTTGCAATTTATTTTCCATAACAGTCATATTTCACTTCCAAATACAAATTATGGGCGAAATTACCACTAAAAAGTGTGAATATCGTATTTGCAATTTATTTTCCTTAAGAGTCATATTTCACTTCCAAATACAAATTAGGGGCGAATTTGCCACTCAAAAAGTGTGAATATCGTATTTGCAACTTATTTTCATTAAGAGTCATATTTCACTTCGCAATACAAATTTGGGGCGAATTTGCCACTCAAAAAGTGTGAATATCGTATTTGCAACTTATTTTCCTTAAGAATCATATTTCACATCCAAATAGAAATTATGGGCAAATTTGCCACTCAAAAAGTGTGAATATCGTATTTGCAACTTATTTTCATTAAGAGTCATATTTCACTTCGCAATACAAATTAGGTGAAAATTTACCACTCAAAAAGTGTGAATTTGCCACTCAAAAAGTGTAAATATCGTATTTGCAATTTATTCTCTTTTAGAGTCATATTTCACATCCAAATAGAAATTAGGGGCGAATTTGCCACTCAAAAAGTGTGGATATCGTATTTGCAATTTATTTTCTTTAATAGTCATATTTCACCTCCAAATACAAATTAGGGGCAAATTTGCCACTCAAAAAGTGTGAATATCGTATTTGCAATTTATTTTTCTTAAGAGTCATATTTCACATCCAAATACAAATTAGGGGCGAATTTGCCACTCAAAAAGTGTGAATATCGTATTTGCAATTTATTTTCATTAAGAGTCATATTTCAAATCGCAATACAAATTTGGGGCGAATTTGCCACTCAAAAAGTGTGAATATCGTATTTGCAATTTATTTTCCTTAAGAGTCATATTTCCCTTCCAAATATAAATTAGGGCGAATTTGCCACTCAAAAAGTGTGAATATCGTATTTGCAACTTATTTTCATTAAGAGTCATATTTCACTTCGTAATACAAAATAGGGGCGAATTTACCATTCAAAAAGTGTGAATATCGTATTTGCAATTTATTTTCCTTAAGAGTCATATTTCACTTCGAAATACAAATTATGGGCAAATTTTCCACACAAAAAGTGTGAAAATGGAACTTGCAATTTATTTTCCTTAAGAGTCATATTTCACATCCTAATACAAATTAAGAGCGAATTGCCACTCAAAAAGTGGGAATATCGTATTTGCAACTTATTTTCCATAAGAGTCATATTTCACATCCAAATATAAATTAGAGGCAAATTTGCCACTCAAAAAGTGTGAATATCATATTTGCAACTTATTTTCATTAAGAGTCATATTTCACTTCGCAATACAAATTAAGGGCAAATTTACCACTCAAAAAGTGTGAATATCGTATTTGCAATTTATTTTCTTTAAGATTCATATTTCACCTCAAAATACAAATTAGGGGCAAATTTGCCACTCAAAAAGTGTGAATATTGTATTTGTAATTTATTTTCCTTAAGAGTCATATTTCACTTCCAAATACAAATTATGGGCAAATTTGCCACCCAAAAAGTGTGAATATCGTATTTGCAACTTATTTTCATTAAGAGTCATATTTCACTTCGCAATACAAATTTGGGGCGAATTTGCCACTCAAAAAGTGTGAATATCGTATTTGCAATTTATTTTCTTTAAAAGTCATATTTCACCTCCAAATACAAATTAGGGGCAAATTTGCCAATCAAAAAGTGTGAATATCTTATTTGCAATTTATTTTCCGTAAGAGTCATATTTCACTTCCAAATACATATTAGGGGCGAATTTGCTACTCAAAAAGTGTGAATATCGTATTTGCAACTTATTTTCATTAATAGTCATATTTCACATCCAAATACAATTTAGGGGCGAATTTGCCACTCAAAAAGTGTGAATATCGTATTTGCAATTTATTTTCTTTAAAAGTCATATTTCACCTCCAAATACAAATTAGGGGCAAATTTGCCAATCAAAAAGTGTGAATATCTTATTTGCAATTTATTTTCCGTAAGAGTCATATTTCACTTCCAAATACATATTAGGGGCGAATTTGCTGCTCAAAAAGTGTGAATATCGTATTTGCAACTTATTTTCTTTAATAGTCATATTTCACATCCAAATACAATTTAGGGGCGAATTTGCCACTCAAAAAGTGTGAATATCGTATTTGCAATTTATTTTCTTTAAAAGTCATATTTCACCTCCAAATACAAATTAGGGGCAAATTTGCCACTCAAAAAGTGTGAATATCGTATTTGCAATTTATTTTTCTTAAGAGTCATATTTCACATCCAAATACAAATTAGGGGCGAATTGACACTCAAAAAGTGTGAATATCGTATTTGCAATTTATTTTCATTAAGAGTCATATTTCAAATCGCAATACAAATTTGGGGCGAATTTGCCACTCAAAAAGTGTGAATATCGTATTTGCAATTTATTTTCCTTAAGAGTCATATTTCCCTTCCAAATATAAATTAGGGCGAATTTGCCACTCAAAAAGTGTGAATATCGTATTTGCAACTTATTTTCATTAAGAGTCATATTTCACTTCGTAATACAAAATAGGGGCGAATTTACCATTCAAAAAGTGTGAATATCGTATTTGCAATTTATTTTCCTTAAGAGTCATATTTCACTTCGAAATACAAATTATGGGCAAATTTTCCACACAAAAAGTGTGAAAATGGAACTTGCAATTTATTTTCCTTAAGAGTCATATTTCACATCCTAATACAAATTAAGAGCGAATTGCCACTCAAAAAGTGGGAATATCGTATTTGCAACTTATTTTCCATAAGAGTCATATTTCACATCCAAATATAAATTAGAGGCAAATTTGCCACTCAAAAAGTGTGAATATCATATTTGCAACTTATTTTCATTAAGAGTCATATTTCACTTCGCAATACAAATTAAGGGCAAATTTACCACTCAAAAAGTGTGAATATCGTATTTGCAATTTATTTTCTTTAAGATTCATATTTCACCTCAAAATACAAATTAGGGGCAAATTTGCCACTCAAAAAGTGTGAATATTGTATTTGTAATTTATTTTCCTTAAGAGTCATATTTCACTTCCAAATACAAATTATGGGCAAATTTGCCACCCAAAAAGTGTGAATATCGTATTTGCAACTTATTTTCATTAAGAGTCATATTTCACTTCGCAATACAAATTTGGGGCGAATTTGCCACTCAAAAAGTGTGAATATCGTATTTGCAATTTATTTTCTTTAAAAGTCATATTTCACCTCCAAATACAAATTAGGGGCAAATTTGCCAATCAAAAAGTGTGAATATCTTATTTGCAATTTATTTTCCGTAAGAGTCATATTTCACTTGCAAATACATATTAGGGGCGAATTTGCCACTCAAAAAGTGTGAATATCGTATTTGCAACTTATTTTCATTAAGAGTCATATTTCACTTCGCAATACAAATTAGGGGCGAATTTGCCACTCAAAAAGTGTGAATATCGTATTTGCAATTTATTTTCCTTAACAGTCATATTTCACTTCCAAATACAAATTAGGGGCGAATTTGCCACTCAAAAAGTGTGAATATCGTATTTGCAACTTATTTTCATTAAGAGTTATATTTCACTTCGCAATACAAATTAACCACTCAAAAAGTGTGAATATCGTATTTGCAATTTATTTTCTTTAAGATTCATATTTCACATCCAAATACAAATTATGGGCAAATTTGACACTCAAAAAGTGTGAATATCGTATTTGCAATTTATTTTCTTTAAGAGTCATATTTCACATCCAAATATAAATTATGGGCAAATTTGCCACTCAAAAAGTGTGAATATCGTATTTGCAACTTATTTTCATTAAGAGTCATATTTCACTTCGCAATACAAATTAAGGGCAAATTTACCACTCAAAAAGTGTGAATATCGTATTTGCAATTTATTTTCTTTAAGAGTCATATTTCACCTCAAAATACAAATTAGGGCAAATTTGCCACTCAAAAAGTGTGAATATTGTATTTGTAATTTATTTTCCTTAAGAGTCATATTTCACTTCCAAATACAAATTATGGGCAAATTTGCCACCCAAAAAGTGTGAATATCGTATTTGCAACTTATTTTCATTAAGAGTCATATTTCACTTCGCAATACAAATTTGGGGCGAATTTGCCACTCAAAAAGTGTGAATATCGTATTTGCAATTTATTTTCTTTAAAAGTCATATTTCACCTCCAAATACAAATTAGGGGCAAATTTGCCAATCAAAAAGTGTGAATATCTTATTTGCAATTTATTTTCCGTAAGAGTCATATTTCACTTCCAAATACATATTAGGGGCGAATTTGCTACTCAAAAAGTGTGAATATCGTATTTGCAACTTATTTTCATTAAGAGTCATATTTCACTTCGCAATACAAATTAGGGGCGAATTTGCCACTCAAAAAGTGTGAATATCGTATTTGCAATTTATTTTCCTTAACAGTCATATTTCACTTCTAAATACAAATTAGGGGCGAATTTGAAACTCAAAAAGTGTGAATATCGTATTTGCAACTTATTTTCATTAAGAGTTATATTTCACTTCGCAATACAAATTAACGTCTCAAAAAGTGTGAATATCGTATTTGCAATTTATTTTCTTTAAGAGTCATATTTCACATCCAAATACAAATTAGGGGCAAATTTGACACTCAAAAAGTGTGAATATCGTATTTGCAATTTATTTTCTTTAAGAGTCATATTTCACATCCAAATATAAATTATGGGCAAATTTGCCACGCAAAAAGTGTTAATATCGTATTTGCAACTTATTTTCATTAAGAGTCATATTTCACTTTGCAATACAAATTAGGGGCAAATTTACCACTCAAAAAGTGTGAATATCGTATGTGCAATTTATTTTCTTTAAGAGTCATATTTCACCTCCAAATACAAATTAGGGGTAAATTTGACACTCAAAAAGTGTGAATATTGTATTTGTAATTTATTTTCCTTAAGAGTCATATTTCACTTCCAAATACAA
This sequence comes from Helichrysum umbraculigerum, assembly GCA_949592205.1. Taxonomy (NCBI): domain Eukaryota; kingdom Viridiplantae; phylum Streptophyta; class Magnoliopsida; order Asterales; family Asteraceae; genus Helichrysum; species Helichrysum umbraculigerum. The sequence goes on from CATIUR010000001.1 coordinate 102,370,397, forward strand.
ATTATGGGCAAATTTGCCACTCAAAAAGTGTGAATATCGTATTTGCAATTTATTTTCTTTAAGAGTCATATTTCACCTACAAATACAAATTAGGGGCAAATTTGCCACTCAAAAAGTGTGAATATTGTATTTGTAATTTATTTTCCTTAAGAGTCATATTTCACTTCCAAATACAAATTAGGGGCGAATTTGCCACTCAAAAAGTGTGAATATCGTATTTGCAACTTATTTTCATTAAGAGTAATATTTCACTTCGCAATACAAATTTGGGGCGAATTTGCCACTCAAAAAGTGTGAATATCGTATTTGCAATTTATTTTCTTTAAAAGTCATATTTCACCTCCAAATACAAATTAGGGGCAAATTTGCCACTCAAAAAGTGTGAATATCATATTTGCAATTTATTTTTTTAAGAGTCATATTTCACATCCAAATACAAATTATGGGCGAATTTACCACTCAAAAAGTGTGAATATCGTATTCGCAACTTATATTAAGAGTCATATTTCACTTCGCAATACAAATTTGGGGTGAATTTGATACTCAAAAAGTGTGAATATCGTATTTGCAATTTATTTTCCTTAAGAGTCATAATTTACTTCCAAATACAAATTAGGGGCGAATTTGCCACTCAAAAAGTGTGAATATCGTATTCGCAACTTATATTAAGAGTCATATTTCACTTCGCAATACAAAATAGAGGCAAATTTACCATTCAAAAAGTGTGAATATCGTATTTGCAATTTATTTTCCTTAAGAGTCATATTTCACTTCGAAATACAAATTATGGGCAAATTTGCCACTCAAAAAGTGTGAAAATGGTATTTTCAATTTATTTTCCAGAAGAGTCATATTTCACATCCTAATACAAATTAGGGGCGAATTTGCCACTCAAAAAGTGTGAATATCGTATTTGCAACTTATTTTCCTTAAGAATCATATTTCACATCCAAATATAAATTAGAGGCAAATTTGCCACTCAAAAAGTGTGAATATCGTATTTGCAATTTATTATCTTTAAGAGTTATATTTCACATCCAAATACAAATTAGGGGCGAATTTGCCACTCAAAAAGTGTGAATATCGTATTCTCAATTTATTTTCTTTAAGAGTCATATTTCACCTCCAAATACAAATTAGGGGCAAATTTTCCACTCAAAAAGTGTGAATATCGTATTTGCAATTTATTTTCCTTAATAGTCAAATTTCACATCCAAATACAAATTAAGGGTAAATTTGTCACTCAAAAAGTGTGAATATCGTATTTGCAATTTATTTTCCTTAAGAGTCATATTTCACTTCCAAATACATATTAGGGGCGAATTTGCCACTCAAAAAATGTGAATATCGTATTTGCAACTTATTTTCATTAAGAGTCATATTTGACTTCGCAATACAAATTAGGGGCGAATTTGTCACTCAAAAAGTGTGAATATCGTATTTGCAATTTATTTTCCATAACAGTCATATTTCACTTCCAAATACAAATTATGGGCGAAATTACCACTAAAAAGTGTGAATATCGTATTTGCAATTTATTTTCTTTAAGAGTCATATTTCACTTCCAAATACAAATTAGGGGCGAATTTGCCACTCAAAAAGTGTGAATATCGTATTTGCAACTTATTTTCATTAAGAGTCATATTTCACTTCGCAATACAAATTTGGGGCGAATTTGCCACTCAAAAAGTGTGAATATCGTATTTGCAACTTATTTTCATTAAGAGTCAAATTTCACATCCAAATACAATTTAGGGGCGAATTTGCCACTCAAAAAGTGTGAATATCGTATTTGCAATTTATTTTCTTTAAAAGTCATATTTCACCTCCAAATACAAATTAGGGGCAAATTTGCCACTCAAAAAGTGTGAATATCGTATTTGCAATTTATTTTTCTTAAGAGTCATATTTCACATCCAAATACAAATTAGGGGCGAATTGACACTCAAAAAGTGTGAATATCGTATTTGCAACTTATTTTCATTAAGAGTCATATTTCAATTCGCAATACAAATTTGGGGCGAATTTGCCACTCAAAAAGTGTGAATATCGTATTTACAATTTATTTTCCTTAAGAGTCATATTTCACTCCAAATATAAATTAGGGGCGAATTTGCCACTCAAAAAGTGTGAATATCGTATTTGCAACTTATTTTCATTAAGAGTCATATTTCACTTCGCAATACAAAATAGGGGCGAATTTACCATTCAAAAAGTGTGAATATCGTATTTGCAATTTATTTTACTTAAGAGTCATATTTCACTTCGAAATACAAATTATGGGTAAATTTGCCACTCAAAAAGTGTGAAAATGGTACTTGCAATTTATTTTCCTTAAGAGTCATATTTCACATCCTAATACAAATTAAGAGCGAATTTGCCACTCAAAAAGTGTGAATATCGTATTTACAACTTATTTTCCTTAAGAGTCATATTTCACATCCAAATATAAATTAGAGGCAAATTTGCCACTCAAAAAGTGTGAATATCGTATTTGCAACTTATTTTCCTTAAGAGTCATATTTCACATCCAAATACAAATTAGGGGCAAATTTGCCACTCAAAAAGTGTGAATATCGTATTTGCAACTTATTTTCATTAAGAGTCATATTTCACTTCGCAATACAAATTAACCACTCAAAAAGTGTGAATATCGTATTTGCAATTTATTTTCCTTAATATTCATATTTCACATCCAAATACAAATTAGGGGCAAATTTGCCAATCAAAAAGTGTGAATATCGTATTTGCAATTTATTTTCCTTAAGAGTCATATTTCACTTGCAAATACATATTAGGGGCGAATTTGCCACTCAAAAAGTGTGAATATCGTATTTGCAACTTATTTTCATTAAGAGTCATATTTCACTTCGCAATACAAATTAGGGGCGAATTTGCCACTCAAAAAGTGTGAATATCGTATTTGCAATTTATTTTCCTTAACAGTCATATTTCACTTCCAAATACAAATTAGGGGCGAATTTGCCACTCAAAAAGTGTGAATATCGTATTTGCAACTTATTTTCATTAAGAGTTATATTTCACTTCGCAATACAAATTAACCACTCAAAAAGTGTGAATATCGTATTTGCAATTTATTTTCTTTAAGATTCATATTTCACATCCAAATACAAATTATGGGCAAATTTGACACTCAAAAAGTGTGAATATCGTATTTGCAATTTATTTTCTTTAAGAGTCATATTTCACATCCAAATATAAATTATGGGCAAATTTGCCACTCAAAAAGTGTGAATATCGTATTTGCAACTTATTTTCATTAAGAGTCATATTTCACTTCGCAATACAAATTAAGGGCAAATTTACCACTCAAAAAGTGTGAATATCGTATTTGCAATTTATTTTCTTTAAGAGTCATATTTCACCTCAAAATACAAATTAGGGGCAAATTTGCCACTCAAAAAGTGTGAATATTGTATTTGTAATTTATTTTCCTTAAGAGTCATATTTCACTTCCAAATACAAATTATGGGCAAATTTGCCACCCAAAAAGTGTGAATATCGTATTTGCAACTTATTTTCATTAAGAGTCATATTTCACTTCGCAATACAAATTTGGGGCGAATTTGCCACTCAAAAAGTGTGAATATCGTATTTGCAATTTATTTTCTTTAAAAGTCATATTTCACCTCCAAATACAAATTAGGGGCAAATTTGCCAATCAAAAAGTGTGAATATCTTATTTGCAATTTATTTTCCGTAAGAGTCATATTTAACTTCCAAATACATATTAGGGGCGAATTTGCTACTCAAAAAGTGTGAATATCGTATTTGCAACTTATTTTCATTAAGAGTCATATTTCACTTCGCAATACAAATTAGGGGCGAATTTGCCACTCAAAAAGTGTGAATATCGTATTTGCAATTTATTTTCCTTAACAGTCATATTTCACTTCTAAATACAAATTAGGGGCGAATTTGAAACTCAAAAAGTGTGAATATCGTATTTGCAACTTATTTTCATTAAGAGTTATATTTCACTTCGCAATACAAATTAACGTCTCAAAAAGTGTGAATATCGTATTTGCAATTTATTTTCTTTAAGAGTCATATTTCACATCCAAATACAAATTAGGGGCAAATTTGACACTCAAAAAGTGTGAATATCGTATTTGCAATTTATTTTCTTTAAGAGTCATATTTCACATCCAAATATAAATTATGGGCAAATTTGCCACGCAAAAAGTGTTAATATCGTATTTGCAACTTATTTTCATTAAGAGTCATATTTCACTTCGCAATACAAATTAAGGGCAAATTTACCACTCAAAAAGTGTGAATATCGTATGTGCAATTTATTTTCTTTAAGAGTCATATTTCACCTCCAAATACAAATTAGGGGCAAATTTGCCACTCAAAAAGTGTGAATATTGTATTTGTAATTTATTTTCCTTAAGAGTCATATTTCACTTCCAAATACAAATTATGGGCAAATTTGCCACTCAAAAAGTGTGAATATCGTATTTGCAATTTATTTTCTTTTAGAGTCATATTTCACCTACAAATACAAATTAGGGGCAAATTTGCCACTCAAAAAGTGTGAATATTGTATTTGTAATTTATTTTCCTTAAGAGTCATATTTCACTTCCAAATACAAATTAGGGGCGAATTTGCCACTCAAAAAGTGTGAATATCGTATTTGCAACTTATTTTCATTAAGAGTAATATTTCACTTCGCAATACAAATTTGGGGCGAATTTGCCACTCAAAAAGTGTGAATATCGTATTTGCAATTTATTTTCTTTAAAAGTCATATTTCACCTTCAAATACAAATTAGGGGCAAATTTGCCACTCAAAAAGTGTGAATATCATATTTGCAATTTATTTTTTTAAGAGTCATATTTCACATCCAAATACAAATTATGGGCGAATTTACCACTCAAAAAGTGTGAATATCGTATTCGCAACTTATATTAAGAGTCATATTTCACTTTGCAATACAAATTTGGGGTGAATTTGATACTCAAAAAGTGTGAATATCGTATTTGCAATTTATTTTCCTTAAGAGTCATAATTTACTTCCAAATACAAATTAGGGGCGAATTTGCCACTCAAAAAGTGTGAATATCGTATTTGCAACTTATTTTAATTAAGAGTCATATTTCACTTCGCAATACAAAATAGAGGCAAATTTACCATTCAAAAAGTGTGAATATCGTATTTGCATTTTATTTTCCTTAAGAGTCATATTTCACTTCGAAATACAAATTATGGGCAAATTTGCCACTCAAAAAGTGTGAAAATGGTATTTTCAATTTATTTTCCAGAAGTGTCATATTTCACATCCTAATACAAATTAGGGGCGAATTTGCCTTTCAAAAAGTGTGAATATCGTATTTGCAACTTATTTTCCTTAAGAATCATATTTCACATCCAAATATAAATTAGAGGCAAATTTGCCACTCAAAAAGTGTGAATATCGTATTTGCAATTTATTATCTTTAAGAGTTATATTTCACATCCAAATACAAATTAGGGGCGAATTTGCCACTCAAAAAGTGTGAATATCGTATTCTCAATTTATTTTCTTTAAGAGTCATATTTCACCTCCAAATACAAATTAGGGGCAAATTTTCCACTCAAAAAGTGTGAATATCGTATTTGCAATTTATTTTTCTTAAGAGTCATATTTCACATCCAAATACAAATTAGGGGCGAATTTGCTACTATAAAATTGTGAATATCGTATTTGCAACTTATTTTCCTTAAGAGTCATATTTCTCTTCGCAATATAAATTAACCACTCAAAAAGTGTGAATATCGTATTTGCAATTTATTTTCCTTAATAGTCATATTTCACATCCAAATACAAATTAAGGGTAAATTTGTCACTCAAAAAGTGTGAATATCGTATTTGCAATTTATTTTCCTTAAGAGTCATATTTCACTTCCAAATACATATTAGGGGCGAATTTGCCACTCAAAAAATGTGAATATCGTATTTGCAACTTATTTTCATTAAGAGTCATATTTCACTTCGCAATACAAATTAGGGGCGAATTTGCCACTCAAAAAGTGTGAATATCGTATTTGCAATTTATTTTCCATAATAGTCATATTTCACTTCCAAATACAAATTATGGGCGAAATTACAACTAAAAAGTGTGAATATCGTATTTGCAATTTATTTTCCTTAAGAGTCATATTTCACTTCCAAATACAAATTAGGGGCGAATTTGCCACTCAAAAAGTGTGAATATCGTATTTGCTACTTATTTTCCTTAAGAGTCATATTTCACTTCCAAATACAAATTAGGGGCGAATTTGCCACTCAAAAAGTGTGAATATCGTATTTGCAACTTATTTTCTTTAAGAGTCATATTTCACTTCGCAATACAAATTAGGGGCGAATTTGTCACTCAAAAAGTGTGAATATCGTATTTGCAATTTATTTTCCTTAAGAGTCATATTTCACTTCCAAATACAAATTAGGGGCGAATTTGCTACTGAAAAAGTGTGAATATCGTATTTGCAACTTATTTTCATTAAGAGTCGTATTTCACTTCGCAATACAAATTTGGGGCGAATTTGCGACTCAAAAAGTGTGAATATCGTATTTACAATTTATTTTCTTTAAAAGTCATATTTCACATCCTAATACAAAATAGGGGCGAATTTGCCACTCAAAAAGTGTGAATATCGTATTTGCAACTTATTTTCCTTAAGAATCATATTTCACATCCAAATATAAATTATGGGCAAATTTGCCACTCAAAAAGTGTGAATATCGTATTTGCAACTTATTTTCATTAAGAGTCATATTTCACTTCGCAATACAAATTAGGGGAAAATTACCACTCAAAAAGTGTGAATATCGTATTTGCAATTTATTTTCCTTAAGAGTCATATTTCACTTCCAAATACAAATTAGGGGCGAATTTACCACTCAAAAAGTGTGAATATCGTATTTGCAACTTATTTTCCTTAAGAGTCATATTTCACTTCCAAATACAAATTAGGGGCGAATTTGCCACTCAAAAAGTGTGAATATCGTATTTGCAACTTATTTTCTTTAAGAGTCATATTTCACTTCGCAATACAAATTAGGGGCGAATTTGTCACTCAAAAAGTGTGAATATCGTATTTGCAATTTATTTTCCTAAAGAGTCATATTTCACTTCCAAATACAAATTAGGGGCGAATTTGCCACTCAAAAAGTGTGAATATCGTATTTGCAACTTATTTTCATTAAGAGTCGTATTTCACTTCGCAATACAAATTTGGGGCGAATTTGCGACTCAAAAAGTGTGAATATCGTATTTACAATTTATTTTCTTTAAGAGTCATATTTCACCTCCAAATACAAATTAGGGGCAAATTTGCCACTCAAAAAGTGTGAATATCGTATTTGCAATTTATTTTCCTTAAGAGTCATATTTCACTTCCAAATACAAATTAGGGGCGAATTTGCCACTCAAAAAGTGTGAATATCGTATTTGCAACTTATTTTCATTAAGAGTCATATTTCACTTCGAAATACAAATTTGGGGCGAATTTGCCACTCAAAAAGTGTGAATATCGTATTTGCAATTTATTTTATTTAAGAGTCATATTTCACTTCCAAATACAAATTAGGGGCGAATTTGCCACTCAAAAAGTGTGAATATCGCATTTGCAACTTATTTTCATTAAGAGTAATATTTCACTTCGCAATACAAAATAGGGGCGAATTTGCCACTCAAAAAGTGTGAACATCGTATTTGCAACTTATTTTCATTAAGAGTCATATTTCACTTCGAAATACAAATTATGGGCAAATTTGCCACTAAAAAAGTGTGAAAATGGTACTTGCAATTTATTTTCCTTAAGAGTCATATTTCACATCCTAATACAAATTAGGGGCGAATTTGCCACTCAAAAAGTGTGAATATCGTATTTGCAACTTATTTTCATTAAGAGTTATATTTCACTTCGCAATACAAATTAACCACTCAAAAAGTGTAAATATCGTATTTGCAATTTATTTTCTTTAAGAGTCATATTTCACATCCAAATACAAATTAGGGGCAAATTTGCCACTCAAAAAGTGTGAATATCGTATTTGCAACTTATTTTCATTAAGAGTCATATTTCATTTCGCAATACAAATTAGGGGCAAATTTACCACTCAAAAAGTGTGAATATCGTATTTGTAATTTATTTTCTTTAAAAGTCATATTTCACCTCCAAATACAAATTAGGGGCAAATTTGCCACTCAAAAAGTGTGAATATCATATTTGCAATTTATTTTTTTAAGAGTCATATTTCACTTCCAAATACAAATTATGGGCGAATTTACCACTCAAAAAGTGTGAATATCGTATTTGCAACTTATATTAAGAGTCATATTTCACTTCGCAATACAAATTTGGGGCGAATTTGATACTCAAAAAGTGTGAATATCGTATTTGCAATTTATTTTCCTTAAGAGTCATAATTTACTTCCAAATACAAATTATGGGCGAATTTTCCACTCAAAAAGTGTGAATATCGTATTTGCAACTTATTTTAAGTAAGAGTCATATTTCACTTCGCAATACAAAATAGGGGCAAATTTACCATTCAAAAAGTGTGAATATCGTATTTGCAATTTATTTTTCTTAAGAGTCATATTTCACTTCGAAATACAAATTATGGGCAAATTTGCCACACAAAAAGTGTGAAAATGGTATTTTCAATTTATTTTCCATAAGAGTCATATTTCACATCCTTATACAAATTAGGGGCGAATTTGCCACTCAAAAAGTGTGAATATCGTATTTGCAACTTATTTTCCTTAAGAATCATATTTCACATCCAAATATAAATTAGAGGCAAATTTGCCACTCAAAAAGTGTGAATATCGTATTTGCAATTTATTATCTTTAAGAGTTATATTTCACATTCAAATACAAATTAGGGGCGAATTAGCCACTCAAAAAGTGTGAATATCGTATTTTCAATTTATTTTCTTTAAGAGTCATATTTCACCTCCAAATACAAATTAGGGGCAAATTTTCCACTCAAAAAGTGTGAATATCGTATTTGCAATTTATTTTTCTTAAGAGTCATATTTCATATCCAAATACAAATTAGGGGCGAATTTGCTACTATAAAATTGTGAATATCGTATTTGCAACTTATTTTCCTTAAGAGTCATATTTCTCTTCGCAATATAAATTAACCACTCAAAAAGTGTGAATATCGTATTTGCAATTTATTTTCCTTAATAGTCATATTTCACATCCAAATACAAATTAAGGGTAAATTTGTCACTCAAAAAGTGTGAATATCGTATTTGCAATTTATTTTCCTTAAGAGTCATATTTCACTTCCAAATACATATTAGGGGCGAATTTGCCACTCAAAAAGTGTGAATATCGTATTTGCAACTTATTTTCATTAAGAGTCATATTTCACTTCGCAATACAAATTAGGGGCGAATTTGCCACTCAAAAAGTGTGAATATCGTATTTGCAATTTATTTTCCATAACAGTCATATTTCACTTCCAAATACAAATTATGGGCGAAATTACCACTAAAAAGTGTGAATATCGTATTTGCAACTTATTTTCATTAAGAGTTATATTTCACTTCGCAATACAAATTAACCACTCAAAAAGTGTGAATATCGTATTTGCAATTTATTTTCTTTAAGAGTCATATTTCACATCCAAATACAAATTAGGGGTAAATTTGCCACTCAAAAAGTGTAAATATCGTATTTGCAATTTATTTTCTTTAAAAGTCATATTTCACATCCAAATATAAATTATGGGGAAATTTGCCACTCAAAAAGTGTGAATATCGTATTTGCAACTTATTTTCATTAAGAGTCATATTTCACTTCGCAATACAAATTAGTGGCAAATTTACCACTCAAAAAGTGTGAATATCGTGTTTGCAACTTATTTTCCTTAAGAGTCATATTTCACATCCAAATATAAATTAGAGGCGAATTTGCCACTCAAAAAGTGTAAATATCGTATTTGCAATTTATTCTCTTTTAGAGTCATATTTCACATCCAAATACAAATTAGGGGCGAATTTGCCACTCAAAAAGTGTGAATATCGTATTTGCAATTTATTTTCTTTAAAAGTCACATTTCACCTCCAAATACAAATTAGGGGCAAATTTGCCACTCAAAAAGTGTGAATATCGTATTTGCAATTTATTTTTCTTAAGAGTCATATTTCACATCCAAATACAAATTAGGGGCGAATTTGCCACTCAAAAAGTGTGAATATTGTATTTGCAACTTATTTTCATTAAGAGTCATATTTCACCTACAAATACAAATTAGGGGCAAATTTGCCACTCAAAAAGTGTGAATATTGTATTTGTAATTTATTTTCCTTAAGAGTCATATTTCACTTCCAAATACAAATTAGGGGCGAATTTGCCACTCAAAAAGTGTGAATATCGTATTTGCAACTTATTTTCATTAAGAGTAATATTTCACTTCGCAATACAAATTTGTGGCGAATTTGCCACTCAAAAAGTGTGAATATCGTATTTGCAATTTATTTTCTTTAAAAGTCATATTTCACCTCCAAATACAAATTAGGGGCAAATTTGCCACTCAAAAAGTGTGAATATCATATTTGCAATTTATTTTTTTAAGAGTCATATTTCACATCCAAATACAAATTATGGGCGAATTTACCACTCAAAAAGTGTGAATATCATATTCGCAACTTATATTAAGAGTCATATTTCACTTCGCAATACAAATTTGGGGTGAATTTGATACTCAAAAAGTGTGAATATCGTATTTGCAATTTATTTTCCTTAAGAGTCATAATTTACTTCCAAATACAAATTAGGGGCGAATTTGCCACTCAAAAAGTGTGAATATCGTATTTGCAACTTATTTTAATTAAGAGTCATATTTCACTTCGCAATACAAAATAGAGGCAAATTTACCATTCAAAAAGTGTGAATATCGTATTTGCAATTTATTTTCCTTAAGAGTCATATTTCACTTCGAAATACAAATTATGGGCAAATTTGCCACTCAAAAAGTGTGAAAATGGTATTTTCAATTTATTTTCCAGAAGAGTCATATTTCACATCCTAATACAAATTAGGGGCGAATTTGCCACTCAAAAAGTGTGAAATATCGTATTTGCAACTTATTTTCCTTAAGAATCATATTTCACATCCAAATATAAATTAGAGGCAAATTTGCCACTCAAAAAGTGTGAATATCGTATTTGCAATTTATTATCTTTAAGAGTTATATTTCACATCCAAATACAAATTAGGGGCGAATTTGCCACTCAAAAAGTGTGAATATCGTATTCTCAATTTATTTTCTTTAAGAGTCATATTTCACCTCCAAATACAAATTAGGGGCAAATTTTCCACTCAAAAAGTGTGAATATCGTATTTGCAATTTATTTTTCTTAAGAGTCATATTTCACATCCAAATACAAATTAGGGGCGAATTTGCTACTATAAAATTGTGAATATCGTATTTGCAACTTATTTTCCTTAAGAGTCATATTTCTCTTCGCAATATAAATTAACCACTCAAAAAGTGTGAATATCGTATTTGCAATTTATTTTCCTTAATAGTCATATTTCACATCCAAATACAAATTAAGGGTAAATTTGTCACTCAAAAAGTGTGAATATCGTATTTGCAATTTATTTTCCTTAAGAGTCATATTTCACTTCCAAATACATATTAGGGGCGAATTTGCCACTCAAAAAATGTGAATATCGTATTTGCAACTTATTTTCATTAAGAGTCATATTTCACTTCGCAATACAAATTAGGGGCGAATTTGCCACTCAAAAAGTGTGAATATCGTATTTGCAATTTATTTTCCATAACAGTCATATTTCACTTCCAAATACAAATTATGGGCGAAATTACCACTAAAAAGTGTGAATATCGTATTTGCAATTTATTTTCCTTAAGAGTCATATTTCACTTCAAATACAAATTAGGGGCGAATTTGCCACTCAAAAAGTGTGAATATCGTATTTGCTACTTATTTTCCTTAAGAGTCATATTTCACTTCCAAATACAAATTAGGGGCGAATTTGCCACTCAAAAAGTGTGAATATCGTATTTGCAACTTATTTTCTTTAAGAGTCATATTTCACTTCGCAATACAAATTAGGGGCGAATTTGTCACTCAAAAAGTGTGAATATCGTATTTGCAATTTATTTTCCTTAAGAGTCATATTTCACTTCCAAATACAAATTAGGGGCGAATTTGCTACTGAAAAAGTGTGAATATCGTATTTGCAACTTATTTTCATTAAGAGTCGTATTTCACTTCGCAATACAAATTTGGGGCGAATTTGCGACTCAAAAAGTGTGAATATCGTATTTACAATTTATTTTCTTTAAAAGTCATATTTCACATCCTAATACAAAATAGGGGCGAATTTGCCACTCAAAAAGTGTGAATATCGTATTTGCAACTTATTTTCCTTAAGAATCATATTTCACATCCAAATATAAATTATGGGCAAATTTGCCACTCAAAAAGTGTGAATATCGTATTTGCAACTTATTTTCATTAAGAGTCATATTTCACTTCGCAATACAAATTAGGGGAAAATTTACCACTCAAAAAGTGTGAATATCGTATTTGCAATTTATTTTCCTTAAGAGTCATATTTCACTTCCAAATACAAATTAGGGGCGAATTTGCCACTCAAAAAGTGTGAATATCGTATTTGCAACTTATTTTCCTTAAGAGTCATATTTCACTTCCAAATACAAATTAGGGGCGAATTTGCCACTCAAAAAGTGTGAATATCGTATTTGCAACTTATTTTCTTTAAGAGTCATATTTCACTTCGCAATACAAATTAGGGGCGAATTTGTCACTCAAAAAGTGTGAATATCGTATTTGCAATTTATTTTCCTAAAGAGTCATATTTCACTTCCAAATACAAATTAGGGGCGAATTTGCCACTCAAAAAGTGTGAATATCGTATTTGCAACTTATTTTCATTAAGAGTCGTATTTCACTTCGCAATACAAATTTGGGGCGAATTTGCGACTCAAAAAGTGTGAATATCGTATTTACAATTTATTTTCTTTAAGAGTCATATTTCACCTCCAAATACAAATTAGGGGCAAATTTGCCACTCAAAAAGTGTGAATATCGTATTTGCAATTTATTTTCCTTAAGAGTCATATTTCACTTCCAAATACAAATTAGGGGCGAATTTGCCACTCAAAAAGTGTGAATATCGTATTTGCAACTTATTTTCATTAAGAGTCATATTTCACTTCGAAATACAAATTTGGGGCGAATTTGCCACTCAAAAAGTGTGAATATTGTATTTGCAATTTATTTTCTTTAAGAGTCATATTTCACTTCCAAATACAAATTAGGGGCGAATTTGCCACTCAAAAAGTGTGAATATCGCATTTGCAACTTATTTTCATTAAGAGTAATATTTCACTTCGCAATACAAAATAGGGGAGAATTTGCCACTCAAAAAGTGTGAACATCGTATTTGCAACTTATTTTCATTAAGAGTCATATTTCACTTCGAAATACAAATTATGGGCAAATTTGCCACTCAAAAAGTGTGAAAATGGTACTTGCAATTTATTTTCCTTAAGAGTCATATTTCACATCCTAATACAAATTAGGGGCGAATTTGCCACTCAAAAAGTGTGAATATCGTATTTGCAACTTATTTTCATTAAGAGTTATATTTCACTTCGCAATACAAATTAACCACTCAAAAAGTGTAAATATCGTATTTGCAATTTATTTTCTTTAAGAGTCATATTTCACATCCAAATACAAATTAGGGGCAAATTTGCCACTCAAAAAGTGTGAATATCGTATTTGCAACTTATTTTCATTAAGAGTCATATTTCATTTCGCAATACAAATTAGGGGCAAATTTACCACTCAAAAAGTGTGAATATCGTATTTGCAATTTATTTTCTTTAGGAGTCATATTTCACCTCCAAATATAAATTAGGGGCAAATTTGACACTCAAAAAGTGTGAATATTGTATTTGTAATTTATTTTCCTTAAGAGTCATATTTCACTTCCAAATACAAATTATGGGCGAATTTGCCACTCAAAAAGTGTGAATATCGTATTTCCAACTTATTTTCATTAAGAGTCATATTTCACTTCGCAATACAAATTTGGGGCGAATTTGCCACTCAAAAAGTGTGAATATCATATTTGCAATTTATTTTCTTTTAAAGTCATATTTCACCTCCAAATACAAATTAGGGGCAAATTTGCCACTCAAAAAGTGTGAATATCATATTTGCAATTTATTTTTTTAAGAGTCATATTTCACTTCCAAATACAAATTATGGGCGAATTTACCACTCAAAAAGTGTGAATATCGTATTTGCAACTTATATTAAGAGTCATATTTCACTTCGCAATACAAATTTGGGGCGAATTTGATACTCAAAAAGTGTGAATATCGTATTTGCAATTTATTTTCCTTAAGAGTCATAATTTACTTCCAAATACAAATTATGGGCGAATTTGCCACTCAAAAAGTGTGAATATCGTATTTGCAACTTATTTTAATTAAGAGTCATATTTCACTTCGCAATACAAAATAGGGGCAAATTTGCCACTCAAAAAGTGTGAATATCGTATTTGCAACTTATTTTCATTAAGAGTCATATTTCACATCCAAATACAAATTAGGGGCGAATTTGCCACTCAAAAAGTGTGAATATCGTATTTGCAACTTATTTTCATTAAGAGTCATATTTCACTTCGCAATACAAATTAACCACTCAAAAAGTGTGAATATCGTATTTGCAATTTATTTTCCTTAATAGTCATATTTCACATCCAAATACAAATTAGGGGCGAATTTGCCAATCAAAAAGTGAGAATATCGTATTTGCAATTTATTTTCCTTAAGAGTCATGTTTCACTTCCAAATACATATTAGGGGCGAATTTGCCACTCAAAAAGTGTGAATATGGTATTTGCAACTTATTTTCATTAAGAGTCATATTTCACTTCGCAATACAAATTAGGGGCGAATTTGCCACTCAAAAAGTGTAAATATCGTATTTGCAATTTATTTTCCTTAACAGTCATATTTCACTTCCGAATACAAATTAGGGGCGAATTTGCCACTCAAAAAGTGTGAATATCGTATTTGCAACTTATTTTCATTAAGAGTTATATTTCACTTCGCAATACAAATTAACCACTCAAAAAGTGTAAATATCGTATTTGCAATTTATTTTCTTTAAGAGTCATATTTCACATCCAAATACAAATTATGGGCAAATTTGCCACTCAAAAAGTGTAAATATCGTATTTGCAATTTATTTTCTTTAAGAGTCATATTTCACATCCAAATATAAATTATGGGCAAATTTGTCACTCAAAAAGTGTGAATATCGTATTTGCAACTTATTTTCATTAAGAGTCATATTTCATTTCGCAATACAAATTAGGGGCAAATTTACCACTAAAAAAGTGTGAATATCGTATTTGCAATTTATTTTCTTTAAGAGTCATATTTCACCTCCAAATATAAATTAGGGGCAAATTTGACACTCAAAAAGTGTGAATATTGTATTTGTAATTTATTTTCTTTAAGAGTCATATTTCACTTCCAAATACAAATTAGGGGCGAATTTGCCACTCAAAAAGTGTGAATATCGTATTTCCAACTTATTTTCATTAAGAGTCATATTTCACTTCGCAATACAAATTTGGGGCGAATTTGCCACTCAAAAAGTGTGAATATCGTATTTGCAATTTATTTTTTTTAAAAGTCATATTTCACCTCCAAATACAAATTAGGGGCAAATTTGCCACTCAAAAAGTGTGAATATCGTACTTGCAATTTATTTTTCTTAAGAATCATATTTCACATCCAAATACAAATTAGGGGCGAATTTGCCACTCAAAAAGTGTGAATATCGTATTTGCAACTTATTTTCATTAAGAGTCATATTTCACTTCGCAATACAAATTTGGGGCTAATTTGCCACTCAAAAAGTCTGAATATCGTATTTGCAATTTATTTTTCTTAAGAGTCATATTTCACTTTCAAATACAAATTAGGGGCGAATTTGCCACTCAAAAAGTGTGAATATTGTATTTGCAACTTATTTTAATTAAGAGTCATATTTCACTTCGCAATACAAAATAGGGGCAAATTTACCATTCAAAAAGTGTGAATATCGTATTTGCAATTTATTTTCCTTAAGAGTCATATTTCACTTCGAAATACAAATTATGGGCAAATTTGCCACTCAAAAAGTGTGAAAATGGTATTTTCAAGTTATTTTCCTTAAGAGTCATATTTCACATCCTAATACATATTAGGGGCGAATTTGCCACTCAAAAAGTGTAAATATCGTATTTGCAATTTATTTTCTTTAAAAGTCATATTTCACATCCAAATATAAATTAGAGGCAAATTTGCCACTCAAAAAGTATGAATATCGTATTTGCAATTTATTATCTTTAAGAGTTATATTTCACATCCAAATACAAATTAGTGGCGAATTTGCCACTCAAAAAGTGTGAATATCGTATTTGCAATTTATTTTCTTTAAGAGTCATATTTCACCTCCAAATACAAATTAGGGGCAAATTTGCCACTCAAAATGTGTGAATATAGTATTTGCAATTTATTTTTCATAAGAATCATATTTCACATCCAAATACAAATTAGGGGCGAATTTGCTACTATAAAAGTGTGAATATCGTATTTGCAACTTATTTTCCTTAAGAGTCATATTTCACTTCGCAATACAAATTAACCACTCAAAAAGTGTGAATATCGTATTTGCAATTTATTTTCCTTAATAGTCATATTTCACATCCAAATACAAATTAGGGGCAAATTTGCCACTCAAAAAGTGTGAATATCGTATTTGCAATTTATTTTCCTTAAGAGTCATATTTCATTTTCAAATACATATTAGGGGCGAATTTGCCACTCAAAAAGTGTGAATATCGTATTTGCAACTTATTTTCTTTAAGAGTCATATTTCACTTCGCAATACAAATTTGGGGCGAATTTGCCACTCAAAAAGTGTGAATATCGTATTTGCAACTTATTTTCCTTAAGAATCATATTTCACATCCAAATAGAAATTATGGGCAAATTTGCCACTCAAAAAGTGCGAATATCGTATTTGCAACTTATTTTCATTAAGAGTCATATTTCATTTCGCAATACAAATTAGGGGAAAATTTACCACTCAAAAACTGTGAATTTGCCACTCAAAAAGTGTAAATATCGTTTTTGCAATTTATTCTCTTTTATAGTCATATTTCACATCCAAATAGAAATTAGGGGCGAATTTGCCACTCAAAAAGTGTGAATATCGTATTTGCAATTTATTTTCTTTAATAGTCATATTTCACCTCCAAATACAAATTAGGGGCAAATTTGCCACTCAAAAAGTGTGAATATCGTATTTGCAACTTATTTTCATTAAGAGTCATATTTCAAATCGCAATACAAATTTGGGGCGAATTTGCCACTCAAAAAGTGTGAATATCGTATTTGCAATTTATTTTCCTTAAGAGTCATATTTCCCTTCCAAATATAAATTAGGGCGAATTTGCCACTCAAAAAGTGTGAATATCGTATTTGCAACTTATTTTCATTAAGAGTCATATTTCACTTCGCAATACAAAATAGGGGCGAATTTACCATTCAAAAAGTGTGAATATCGTATTTGCAATTTATTTTCCTTAAGAGTCATATTTCACTTCGAAATACAAATTATGGGCAAATTTGCCACTCAAAAAGTGTGAAAATGGTATTTTCAAGTTATTTTCCTTAAGAGTCATATTTCACATCCTAATACAAATTAGGGGCGAATTTGCCACTCAAAAAGTGTGAATATCGTATTTACAACTTATTTTCTTTGAGAATCATATTTCACATCCAAATATAAATTAGAGGCAAATTTGCCACTCAAAAAGTTTGAATATCGTATTTGCAATTTATTCTCTTTAAGAGTTATATTTCACATCCAAATACAAATTAGTGGCGAATTTGCCACTCAAAAAGTGTGAATATCGTATTTGCAATTTATTTTCTTTAAGAGTCATATTTCACCTCCAAATACAAATTAGGGGCAAATTTGCCACTCAAAATGTGTGAATATAGTATTTGCAATTTATTTTTCATAAGAATCATATTTCACATCCAAATACAAATTAGGGGCGAATTTGCTACTATAAAAGTGTGAATATCGTATTTGCAACTTATTTTCCTTAAGAGTCATATTTCACTTCGCAATACAAATTAACCACTCAAAAAGTGTGAATATCGTATTTGCAATTTATTTTCCTTAAGAGTCATATTTCATTTTCAAATACATATTAGGGGCGAATTTGCCACTCAAAAAGTGTGAATATCGTATTTGCAACTTATTTTCATTAAGAGTCATATTTCACTTCGCAATACAAATTTGGGGCGAATTTGCCACTCAAAAAGTGTGAATATCGTATTTGCAACTTATTTTCCTTAAGAATCATATTTCACATCCAAATAGAAATTATGGGCAAATTTGCCACTCAAAAAGTGCGAATATCGTATTTGCAACTTATTTTCATTAAGAGTCATATTTCACTTCGCAATACAAATTAGGGGAAAATTTACCACTCAAAAAGTGTGAATTTGCCACTCAAAAAGTGTAAATATCGTTTTTGCAATTTATTCTCTTTTAGAGTCATATTTCACATCCAAATAGAAATTAGGGGCGAATTTGCCACTCAAAAAGTGTGAATATCGTATTTGCAATTTATTTTCTTTAATAGTCATATTTCACCTCCAAATACAAATTAGGGGCAAATTTGCCACTCAAAAAGTGTGAATATCGTATTTGCAACTTATTTTCATTAAGAGTCATATTTCAAATCGCAATACAAATTTGGGGCGAATTTGCAACTCAAAAAGTGTGAATATCGTATTTGCAATTTATTTTCCTTAAGAGTCATATTTCCCTTCCAAATATAAATTAGGGCGAATTTGCCACTCAAAAAGTGTGAATATCGTATTTGCAACTTATTTTCATTAAGAGTCATATTTCACTTCGCAATACAAAATAGGGGCGAATTTACCATTCAAAAAGTGTGAATATCGTATTTGCAATTTATTTTTCTTAAGAGTCATATTTCACATCCAAATACAAATTAGGGGCGAATTTGCCACTAAAAAAGTGTGAATATCGTATTTGCAATTTATTTTCATTAAGAGTCATATTTCAAATCGCAATACAAATTTGGGGCGAATTTGCCACTCAAAAAGTGTGAATATCGTATTTGAAATTTATTTTCCTTAAGAGTCATATTTCCCTTCCAAATATAAATTAGGGCGAATTTGCCACTCAAAAAGTGTGAATATCGTATTTGCAACTTATTTTCATTAAGAGTCATATTTCACTTCGCAATACAAAATAGGGGCGAATTTACCATTCAAAAAGTGTGAATATCGTATTTGCAATTTATTTTCCTTAAGAGTCATATTTCACTTCGAAATACAAATTATGGGCAAATTTGCCACACAAAAAGTGTGAAAATGGAACTTGCAATTTATTTTCCTTAAGAGTCATATTTCACATACTAATACAAATTAAGAGCGAATTTGCCACTCAAAAAGTGGGAATATCGTATTTGCAACTTATTTTCCATAAGAGTCATATTTCACATCCAAATATAAATTAGAGGCAAATTTGCCACTCAAAAAGTGTGAATATCATATTTGCAACTTATTTTCATTAAGAGTCATATTTCACATCCAAATACAATTTAGGGGCGAATTTGCCACTCAAAAAGTGTGAATATCGTATTTGCAATTTATTTTCTTTAAAAGTCATATTTCACCTCCAAATACAAATTAGGGGCAAATTTGCCACTCAAAAAGTGTGAATATCGTATTTGCAATTTATTTTTCTTAAGAGTCATATTTCACATCTAAATACAAATTAGGGGCGAATTGACACTCAAAAAGTGTGAATATCGTATTTGCAACTTATTTTCATTAAGAGTCATATTTCAATTCGCAATACAAATTTGGGGCGAATTTGCCACTCAAAAAGTGTGAATATCGTATTTACAATTTATTTTCCTTAAGAGTCATATTTCACTCCAAATATAAATTAGGGGCGAATTTGCCACTCAAAAAGTGTGAATATCGTATTTGCAACTTATTTTCATTAAGAGTCATATTTCACTTCGCAATACAAAATAGGGGCGAATTTACCATTCAAAAAGTGTGAATATCGTATTTGCAATTTATTTTACTTAAGAGTCATATTTCACTTCGAAATACAAATTATGGGTAAATTTGCCACTCAAAAAGTGTGAAAATGGTACTTGCAACTTATTTTCCTTAAGAGTCATATTTCACATCCAAATATAAATTAGAGGCAAATTTGCCACTCAAAAAGTGTGAATATCGTATTTGCAACTTATTTTCCTTAAGAGTCATATTTCACATCCAAATATAAATTAGAGGCAAATTTGCCACTCAAAAAGTGTGAATATCGTATTTGCAACTTATTTTCATTAAGAGTCATATTTCACTTCGCAATACAAATTAACCACTCAAAAAGTGTGAATATCGTATTTGTAATTTATTTTCCTTAATAGTCATATTTCACATCCAAATACAAATTAGGGGCAAATTTGTCAATCAAAAAGTGTGAATATCGTATTTGCAATTTATTTTTCTTAAGAGTCATATTTCACTTGCAAATACATATTAGGGGCGAATTTGCCACTCAAAAAGTGTGAATATCGTATTTGCAACTTATTTTCATTAAGAGTCATATTTCACTTCGCAATACAAATTAGGGGCGAATTTGCCACTCAAAAAGTGTGAATATCGTATTTGCAATTTATTTTCCTTAACAGTCATATTTCACTTCCAAATACAAATTAGGGGCGAATTTGCCACTCAAAAAGTGTGAATATCGTATTTGCAACTTATTTTCATTAAGAGTTATATTTCACTTCGCAATACAAATTAACCACTCAAAAAGTGTGAATATCGTATTTGCAATTTATTTTCTTTAAGATTCATATTTCACATCCAAATACAAATTATGGGCAAATTTGACACTCAAAAAGTGTGAATATCGTATTTGCAATTTATTTTCTTTAAGAGTCATATTTCACATCCAAATATAAATTATGGGCAAATTTGCCACTCAAAAAGTGTGAATATCGTATTTGCAACTTATTTTCATTAAGAGTCATATTTCACTTCGCAATACAAATTAAGGGCAAATTTACCACTCAAAAAGTGTGAATATCGTATTTGCAATTTATTTTCTTTAAGAGTCATATTTCACCTCAAAATACAAATTAGGGGCAAATTTGCCACTCAAAAAGTGTGAATATTGTATTTGTAATTTATTTTCCTTAAGAGTCATATTTCACTTCCAAATACAAATTATGGGCAAATTTGCCACCCAAAAAGTGTGAATATCGTATTTGCAACTTATTTTCATTAAGAGTCATATTTCACTTCGCAATACAAATTAACGTCTCAAAAAGTGTGAATATCGTATTTGCAATTTATTTTCTTTAAGAGTCATATTTCACATCCAAATACAAATTAGGGGCAAATTTGACACTCAAAAAGTGTGAATATCGTATTTGCAATTTATTTTCTTTAAGAGTCATATTTCACATCCAAATATAAATTATGGGCAAATTTGCCACGCAAAAAGTGTTAATATCGTATTTGCAACTTATTTTCATTAAGAGTCATATTTCACTTCGCAATACAAATTAGGGGCAAATTTACCACTCAAAAAGTGTGAATATCGTATGTGCAATTTATTTTCTTTAAGAGTCATATTTCACCTCCAAATACAAATTAGGGGCAAATTTGCCACTCAAAAAGTGTGAATATTGTATTTGTAATTTATTTTCCTTAAGAGTCATATTTCACTTCCAAATACAAATTATGGGCAAATTTGCCACTCAAAAAGTGTGAATATCGTATTTGCAATTTATTTTCTTTAAGAGTCATATTTCACCTACAAATACAAATTAGGGGCAAATTTGCCACTCAAAAAGTGTGATTATTGTATTTGTAATTTATTTTCCTTAAGAGTCATATTTCACTTCCAAATACAAATTAGGGGCGAATTTGCCACTCAAAAAGTGTGAATATCGTATTTGCAACTTATTTTCATTAAGAGTAATATTTCACTTCGCAATACAAATTTGGGGCGAATTTGCCACTCAAAAAGTGTGAATATCGTATTTGCAATTTATTTTCTTTAAAAGTCATATTTCACCTACAAATACAAATTAGGGGCAATTTTGCCACTCAAAAAGGGTGAATATCATATTTGCAATTTATTTTTTTAAGAGTCATATTTCACATCCAAATACAAATTATGGGCGAATTTACCACTCAAAAAGTGTGAATATCGTATTCGCAACTTATATTAAGAGTCATATTTCACTTCGCAATACAAATTTGGGGTGAATTTGATACTCAAAAAGTGTGAATATCGTATTTGCAATTTATTTTCCTTAAGAGTCATAATTTACTTCCAAATACAAATTAGGGGCGAATTTGCCACTCAAAAAGTGTGAATATCGTATTTGCAACTTATTTTAATTAAGAGTCATATTTCACTTCGCAATACAAAATAGAGGCAAATTTACCATTCAAAAAGTGTGAATATCGTATTTGTAATTTATTTTCCTTAAGAGTCATATTTCACTTCGAAATACAAATTATGGGCAAATTTGCCACTCAAAAAGTGTGAAAATGGTATTTTCAATTTATTTTCCAGAAGTGTCATATTTCACATCCTAATACAAATTAGGGGCGAATTTGCCACTCAAAAAGTGTGAATATCGTATTTGCAACTTATTTTCCTTAAGAATCATATTTCACATCCAAATATAAATTAGAGGCAAATTTGCCACTCAAAAAGTGTGAATATCGTATTTGCAATTTATTATCTTTAAGAGTTATATTTCACATCCAAATACAAATTAGGGGCGAATTTGCCACTCAAAAAGTGTGAATATCGTATTTGCAATTTATTTTCCTTAACAGTCATATTTCACTTCTAAATACAAATTAGGGGCAAATTTGAAACTCAAAAAGTGTGAATATCGTATTTGCAACTTATTTTCATTAAGAGTTATATTTCACTTCGCAATACAAATTAACGTCTCAAAAAGTGTGAATATCGTATTTGCAATTTATTTTCTTTAAGAGTCATATTTCACATCCAAATACAAATTAGGGGCAAATTTGACACTCAAAAAGTGTGAATATCGTATTTGCAATTTATTTTCTTTAAGAGTCATATTTCACATCCAAATATAAATTATGGGCAAATTTGCCACGCAAAAAGTGTTAATATCGTATTTGCAACTTATTTTCATTAAGAGTCATATTTCACTTCGCAATACAAATTAGGGGCAAATTTACCACTCAAAAAGTGTGAATATCGTATGTGCAATTTATTTTCTTTAAGAGTCATATTTCACCTCCAAATACAAATTAGGGGCAAATTTGCCACTCAAAAAGTGTGAATATTGTATTTGTAATTTATTTTCCTTAAGAGTCATATTTCACTTCCAAATACAAATTATGGGCAAATTTGCCACTCAAAAAGTGTGAATATCGTATTTGCAATTTATTTTCTTTAAGAGTCATATTTCACCTACAAATACAAATTAGGGGCAAATTTGCCACTCAAAAAGTGTGAATATTGTATTTGTAATTTATTTTCCTTAAGAGTCATATTTCACTTCCAAATACAAATTAGGGGCGAATTTGCCACTCAAAAAGTGTGAATATCGTATTTGCAACTTATTTTCATTAAGAGTAATATTTCACTTCGCAATACAAATTTGGGGCGAATTTGCCACTCAAAAAGTGTGAATATCGTATTTGCAATTTATTTTCTTTAAAAGTCATATTTCACCTACAAATACAAATTAGGGGCAATTTTGCCACTCAAAAAGTGTGAATATCATATTTGCAATTTATTTTTTTAAGAGTCATATTTCACATCCAAATACAAATTATGGGCGAATTTACCACTCAAAAAGTGTGAATATCGTATTCGCAACTTATATTAAGAGTCATATTTCACTTCGCAATACAAATTTGGGGTGAATTTGATACTCAAAAAGTGTGAATATCGTATTTGCAATTTATTTTCCTTAAGAGTCATAATTTACTTCCAAATACAAATTAGGGGCGAATTTGCCACTCAAAAAGTGTGAATATCGTATTTGCAACTTATTTTAATTAAGAGTCATATTTCACTTCGCAATACAAAATAGAGGCAAATTTACCATTCAAAAAGTGTGAATATCGTATTTGTAATTTATTTTCCTTAAGAGTCATATTTCACTTCGAAATACAAATTATGGGCAAATTTGCCACTCAAAAAGTGTGAAAATGGTATTTTCAATTTATTTTCCAGAAGTGTCATATTTCACATCCTAATACAAATTAGGGGCGAATTTGCCACTCAAAAAGTGTGAATATCGTATTTGCAACTTATTTTCCTTAAGAATCATATTTCACATCCAAATATAAATTAGAGGCAAATTTGCCACTCAAAAAGTGTGAATATCGTATTTGCAATTTATTATCTTTAAGAGTTATATTTCACATCCAAATACAAATTAGGGGCGAATTTGCCACTCAAAAAGTGTGAATATCGTATTCTCAATTTATTTTCTTTAAGAGTCATATTTCACCTCCAAATACAAATTAGGGGCAAATTTTCCACTCAAAAAGTGTGAATATCGTATTTGCAATTTATTTTTCTTAAGAGTCATATTTCACATCCAAATACAAATTAGGGGCGAATTTGCTACTATAAAATTGTGAATATCGTATTTGCAACTTATTTTCCTTAAGAGTCATATTTCTCTTCGCAATATAAATTAACCACTCAAAAAGTGTGAATATCGTATTTGCAATTTATTTTCCTTAATAGTCATATTTCACATCCAAATACAAATTAAGGGTAAATTTGTCACTCAAAAAGTGTGAATATCGTATTTGCAATTTATTTTCCTTAAGAGTCATATTTCACTTCCAAATACATATTAGGGGCGAATTTGCCACTCAAAAAATGTGAATATCGTATTTGCAACTTATTTTCATTAAGAGTCATATTTCACTTCGCAATACAAATTAGGGGCGAATTTGCCACTCAAAAAATGTGAATATCGTATTTGCAATTTATTTTCCATAACAGTCATATTTCACTTCCAAATACAAATTATGGGCGAAATTACCACTAAAAAGTGTGAATATCGTATTTGCAATTTATTTTCCTTAAGAGTCATATTTCACTTCCAAATACAAATTAGGGGCGAATTTGCCACTCAAAAAGTGTGAATATCGTATTTGCTACTTATTTTCCTTAAGAGTCATATTTCACTTCCAAATACAAATTAGGGGCGAATTTGCCACTCAAAAAGTGTGAATATCGTATTTGCAACTTATTTTCTTTAAGAGTCATATTTCACTTCGCAATACAAATTAAGGGCGAATTTGTCACTCAAAAAGTGTGAATATCGTATTTGCAATTTATTTTCCTTAAGAGTCATATTTCACTTCCAAATACAAATTAGGGGCGAATTTGCTACTGAAAAAGTGTGAATATCGTATTTGCAACTTATTTTCATTAAGAGTCGTATTTCACTTCGCAATACAAATTTGGGGCGAATTTGCGACTCAAAAAGTGTGAATATCGTATTTACAATTTATTTTCTTTAAAAATCATATTTCACATCCTAATACAAAATAGGGGCGAATTTGCCACTCAAAAAGTGTGAATATCGTATTTGCAACTTATTTTCCTTAAGAATCATATTTCACATCCAAATATAAATTATGGGCAAATTTGCCACTCAAAAAGTGTGAATATCGTATTTGCAACTTATTTTCATTAAGAGTCATATTTCACTTCGCAATACAAATTAGGGGAAAATTTACCACTCAAAAAGTGTGAATATCGTATTTGCAATTTATTTTCCTTAAGAGTCATATTTCACTTCCAAATACAAATTAGGGGCGAATTTGCCACTCAAAAAGTGTGAATATCGTATTTGCAACTTATTTTCCTTAAGAGTCATATTTCACTTCCAAATACAAATTAGGGGCGAATTTGCCACTCAAAAAGTGTGAATATCGTATTTGCAACTTATTTTCTTTAAGAGTCATATTTCACTTCGCAATACAAATTAGGGGCGAATTTGTCACTCAAAAAGTGTGAATATCGTATTTGCAATTTATTTTCCTAAAGAGTCATATTTCACTTCCAAATACAAATTATGGGCAAATTTGCCACTCAAAAAGTGTGAAAATGGTATTTTCAATTTATTTTCCAGAAGAGTCATATTTCACATCCTAATACAAATTAGGGGCGAATTTGCCACTCAAAAAGTGTGAATATCGTATTTGCAACTTATTTTCCTTAAGAATCATATTTCACATCCAAATATAAATTAGAGGCAAATTTGCCACTCAAAAAGTGTGAATATCGTATTTGCAATTTATTATCTTTAAGAGTTATATTTCACATCCAAATACAAATTAGGGGCGAATTTGCCACTCAAAAAGTGTGAATATCGTATTCTCAATTTATTTTCTTTAAGAGTCATATTTCACCTCCAAATACAAATTAGGGGCAAATTTTCCACTCAAAAAGTGTGAATATCGTATTTGCAATTTATTTTTCTTAAGAGTCATATTTCACATCCAAATACAAATTAGGGGCGAATTTGCTACCATAAAATTGTGAATATCGTATTTGCAACTTATTTTCCTTAAGAGTCATATTTCTCTTCGCAATATAAATTAACCACTCAAAAAGTGTGAATATCGTATTTGCAATTTATTTTCCTTAATAGTCATATTTCACATCCAAATACAAATTAAGGGTAAATTTGTCACTCAAAAAGTGTGAATATCGTATTTGCAATTTATTTTCCTTAAGAGTCATATTTCACTTCCAAATACATATTAGGGGCGAATTTGCCACTCAAAAAATGTGAATATCGTATTTGCAACTTATTTTCATTAAGAGTCATATTTCACTTCGCAATACAAATTAGGGGCGAATTTGCCACTCAAAAAATGTGAATATCGTATTTGCAATTTATTTTCCATAACAGTCATATTTCACTTCCAAATACAAATTATGGGCGAAATTACCACTAAAAAGTGTGAATATCGTATTTGCAATTTATTTTCCTTAAGAGTCATATTTCACTTCCAAATACAAATTAGGGGCGAATTTGCCACTCAAAAAGTGTGAATATCGTATTTGCTACTTATTTTCCTTAAGAGTCATATTTCACTTCCAAATACAAATTAGGGGCGAATTTGCCACTCAAAAAGTGTGAATATCGTATTTGCAACTTATTTTCTTTAAGAGTCATATTTCACTTCGCAATACAAATTAGGGGCGAATTTGTCACTCAAAAAGTGTGAATATCGTATTTGCAATTTATTTTCCTTAAGAGTCATATTTCACTTCCAAATACAAATTAGGGGCGAATTTGCTACTGAAAAAGTGTGAATATCGTATTTGCAACTTATTTTCATTAAGAGTCGTATTTCACTTCGCAATACAAATTTGGGGCGAATTTGCGACTCAAAAAGTCTGAATATCGTATTTACAATTTATTTTCTTTAAAAGTCATATTTCACATCCTAATACAAAATAGGGGCGAATTTGCCACTCAAAAAGTGTGAATATCGTATTTGCAACTTATTTTCCTTAAGAATCATATTTCACATCCAAATATAAATTATGGGCAAATTTGCCACTCAAAAAGTGTGAATATCGTATTTGCAACTTATTTTCATTAAGAGTCATATTTCACTTCGCAATACAAATTAGGGGAAAATTTACCACTCAAAAAGTGTGAATATCGTATTTGCAATTTATTTTCCTTAAGAGTCATATTTCACTTCCAAATACAAATTAGGGGCGAATTTGCCACTCAAAAAGTGTGAATATCGTATTTGCAACTTATTTTCCTTAAGAGTCATATTTCACTTCCAAATACAAATTAGGGGCGAATTTGCCACTCAAAAAGTGTGAATATCGTATTTGCAACTTATTTTCTTTAAGAGTCATATTTCACTTCGCAATACAAATTATGGGCGAATTTGTCACTCAAAAAGTGTGAATATCGTATTTGCAATTTATTTTCCTAAAGAGTCATATTTCACTTCCAAATACAAATTAGGGGCGAATTTGCCACTCAAAAAGTGTGAATATCGTATTTGCAACTTATTTTCATTAAGAGTCGTATTTCACTTCGCAATACAAATTTGGGGCGAATTTGCGACTCAAAAAGTGTGAATATCGTATTTACAATTTATTTTCTTTAAGAGTCATATTTCACCTCCAAATACAAATTAGGGGCAAATTTGCCACTCAAAAAGTGTGAATATCGTATTTGCAATTTATTTTCCTTAAGAGTCATATTTCACTTCCAAATACAAATTAGGGGCGAATTTGCCACTCAAAAAGTGTGAATATCGTATTTGCAACTTATTTTCATTAAGAGTCATATTTCACTTCGAAATACAAATTTGGGGCGAATTTGCCACTCAAAAAGTGTGAATATCGTATTTGCAATTTATTTTCTTTAAGAGTCATATTTCACTTCCAAATACAAATTAGGGGCGAATTTGCCAGTCAAAAAGTGTGAATATCGCATTTGCAACTTATTTTCATTAAGAGTAATATTTCACTTCGCAATACAAAATAGGGGCGAATTTGCCACTCAAAAAGTGTGAACATCGTATTTGCAACTTATTTTCATTAAGTGTCATATTTCACTTCGAAATACAAATTATGGGCAAATTTGCCACTCAAAAAGTGTGAAAATGGTACTTGCAATTTATTTTCCTTAAGAGTCATATTTCGCATCCTAATACAAATTAGGGGCGAATTTGCCACTCAAAAAGTGTGAATATCGTATTTGCAACTTATTTTCATTAAGAGTTATATTTCACTTCGCAATACAAATTAACCACTCAAAAAGTGTAAATATCGTATTTGCAATTTATTTTCTTTAAGAGTCATATTTCACATCCAAATACAAATTAGGGGCAAATTTGCCACTCAAAAAGTGTGAATATCGTATTTGCAACTTATTTTCATTAAGAGTCATATTTCATTTCGCAATACAAATTAGGGGCAAATTTACCACTAAAAAAGTGTGAATATCGTATTTGCAATTTATTTTCTTTAGGAGTCATATTTCACCTCCAAATATAAATTAGGGGCAAATTTGACACTCAAAAAGTGTGAATATTGTATTTGTAATTTATTTTCCTTAAGAGTCATATTTCACTTCCAAATACAAATTAGGGGCGAATTTGCCACTCAAAAAGTGTGAATATCGTATTTCCAACTTATTTTCATTAAGAGTCATATTTCACTTCGCAATACAAATTTGGGGCGATTTTGCCACTCAAAAAGTGTGAATATCGTATTTGCAATTTATTTTCTTTAAAAGTCATATTTCACCTCCAAATACAAATTAGGGGCAAATTTGCCACTCAAAAAGTGTGAATATCATATTTGCAATTTATTTTTTTAAGAGTCATATTTCACTTCCAAATACAAATTATGGGCGAATTTACCACTCAAAAAGTGTGAATATCGTATTTGCAACTTATATTAAGAGTCATATTTCACTTCGTAATACAAATTTGGGGCGAATTTGATACTCAAAAAGTGTGAATATCGTATTTGCAATTTATTTTCCTTAAGAGTCATAATTTACTTCCAAATACAAATTATGGGCGAATTTGCAACTCAAAAAGTGTGAATATCGTATTTGCAACTTATTTTAATTAAGAGTCATATTTCACTTCGCAATACAAAATAGGGGAAAATTTACCATTCAAAAAGTGTGAATATCGTATTTGCAATTTATTTTCCTTAAGAGTCATATTTCACTTCGAAATACAAATTATGGGCAAATTTGCCACTCAAAAAGTGTGAAAATGGTATTTTCAATTTATTTTCCATAAGAGTCATATTTCACATCCTAATACAAATTAGGGGCGAATTTGCCACTCAAAAAGTGTGAATATCGTATTTGCAACATATTTTCCTTAAGAATCATATTTCACATCCAAATATAAATTAGAGGCAAATTTGCCACTCAAAAAGTGTGAATATCGTATTTGCAATTTATTATCTTTAAGAGTTATATTTCACATCCAAATACAAATTAGGGGCGAATTAGCCACTCAAAAAGTGTGAATATCGTATTTTCAATTTATTTTCTTTAAGAGTCATATTTCACCTCCAAATACAAATTAGGGGCGAATTTGCCACTCAAAAAGTGTGAATATCGTATTTGCAATTTATTTTTCTTAAGAGTCATATTTCACATCCAAATACAAATTAGGGGCGAATTTGCTACTATAAAATTGTGAATATCGTATTTGCAACTTATTTTCCTTAAGAGTCATATTTCTCTTCGCAATATAAATTAACCACTCAAAAAGTGTGAATATCGTATTTGCAATTTATTTTCCTTAATAGTCATATTTCACATCCAAATACAAATTAAGGGTAAATTTGTCACTCAAAAAGTGTGAATATCGTATTTGCAATTTATTTTCCTTAAGAGTCATATTTCACTTCCAAATACATATTAGGGGCGAATTTGCCACTTAAAAAGTGTGAATATCGTATTTGCAACTTATTTTCATTAAGAGTCATATTTCACTTCGCAATACAAATTAGGGGCGAATTTGCCACTCAAAAAGTGTGAATATCGTATTTGCAATTTATTTTCCATAACAGTCATATTTCACTTCCAAATACAAATTATGGGCGAAATTACCACTAAAAAGTGTGAATATCGTATTTGCAACTTATTTTCATTAAGAGTTATATTTCACTTCGCAATACAAATTAACCACTCAAAAAGTGTGAATATCGTATTTGCAATTTATTTTCTTTAAGAGTCATATTTCACATCCAAATACAAATTAGGGGTAAATTTCCCACTCAAAAAGTGTAAATATCGTATTTGCAATTTATTTTCTTTAAAAGTCATATTTCACATCCAAATATAAATTATGGGGAAATTTGCCACTCAAAAAGTGTGAATATCGTATTTGCAACTTATTTTCATTAAGAGTCATATTTCACTTCGCAATACAAATTAGGGGCAAATTTACCACTCAAAAAGTGTGAATATCGTGTTTGCAACTTATTTTCCTTAAGAGTCATATTTCACATCCAAATATAAATTAGAGGCGAATTTGCCACTCAAAAAGTGTAAATATCGTATTTGCAATTTATTCTCTTTTAGAGTCATATTTCACATCCAAATACAAATTAGGGGCGAATTTGCCACTCAAAAAGTGTGAATATCGTATTTGCAATTTATTTTCTTTAAAAGTCACATTTCACCTCCAAATACAAATTAGGGGCAAATTTGCCACTCAAAAAGTGTGAATATCGTATTTGCAATTTATTTTTCTTAAGAGTCATATTTCACATCCAAATACAAATTAGGGGCGAATTTGCCACTCAAAAAGTGTGAATATCGTATTTGCAACTTATTTTCATTAAGAGTCATATTTCAATTCGCAATACAAATTTGGGGCGAATTTGTCACTCAAAAAGTGTGAATATCGTATTTGCAATTTATTTTCCTTAAGAGTCATATTTCACTTCCAAATATAAATTAGGGGTGAATTTGCCACTTAAAAAGTGTGAATATCGTATTTGCAACTTATTTTCATTAAGAGTCATATTTCACTTCGCAATACAAAATACGGGCAAATTTACCTTTCAAAAAGTGTGAATATCGTATTTGCAATTTATTTTCATTAAGAGTCATATTTCACTTCGAAATACAAATTATGGGCAAATTTGCCACTCAAAAAGTGTGAAAATGGTACTTGCAATTTATTTTCCTTAAGAGTCATATTTCTCATCCTAATACAAATTAAGAGCGAATTTGCCACTCAAAAAGTGTGAATATCGTATTTGCAACTTATTTTCCTTAAGAGTCATATTTCACATCCAAATACAAATTAGAGGCAAATTTGCCACTCAAAAAGTGTGAATATCGTATTTGCAACTTATTTTCATTAAGAGTCATATTTCACATCCAAATACAAATTAGGGGCGAATTTGCCACTCAAAAAGTGTGAATATCGTATTTGCAACTTATTTTCATTAAGAGTCATATTTCACTTCGCAATACAAATTAACCACTCAAAAAGTGTGAATATCGTATTTGCAATTTATTTTCCTTAATAGTCATATTTCACATCCAAATACAAATTAGGGGCGAATTTGCCAATCAAAAAGTGAGAATATCGTATTTGCAATTTATTTTCCTTAAGAGTCATGTTTCACTTCCAAATACATATTAGGGGCGAATTTGCCACTCAAAAAGTGTGAATATGGTATTTGCAACTTATTTTCATTAAGAGTCATATTTCACTTCGCAATACAAATTAGGGGCGAATTTGCAACTCAAAAAGTGTAAATATCGTATTTGCAATTTATTTTCCTTAACAGTCATATTTCACTTCCAAATACAAATTAGGGGCGAATTTGCCACTCAAAAAGTGTGAATATCGTATTTGCAACTTATTTTCATTAAGAGTTATATTTCACTTCGCAATACAAATTAACCACTCAAAAAGTGTAAATATCGTATTTGCAATTTATTTTCTTTAAGAGTCATATTTCACATCCAAATACAAATTAGGGGCAAATTTGCCACTCAAAAAGTGTAAATATCGTATTTGCAATTTATTTTCTTTAAAAGTCATATTTCACATCCAAATATAAATTATGGGCAAATTTGCCACTCAAAAAGTGTGAATATCGTATTTGCAACTTATTTTCATTAAGAGTCATATTTCATTTCGCAATACAAATTAGGGGCAAATTTACCACTCAAAAAGTGTGAATATCGTATTTGCAATTTATTTTCTTTAAGAGTCATATTTCACCTCCAAATATAAATTAGGGGCAAATTTGACACTCAAAAGTGTGAATATTGTATTTGTAATTTATTTTCTTTAAGAGTCATATTTCACTTCCAAATACAAATTAGGGGCGAATTTGCCACTCAAAAAGTGTGAATATCGTATTTCCAACTTATTTTCATTAAGAGTCATATTTCACTTCGCAATACAAATTTGGGACGAATTTGCCACTCAAAAAGTGTGAATATCGTATTTGCAATTTATTTTCTTTAAAAGTCATATTTCACCTCCAAATACAAATTAGGGGCAAATTTGCCACTCAAAAAGTGTGAATATCGTACTTGCATTTATTTTTCTTAAGAATCATATTTCACATCCAAATACAAATTAGGGGCGAATTTGCCACTCAAAAAGTGTGAATATCGTATTTGCAACTTATTTTCATTAAGAGTCATATTTCACTTCGCAATACAAATTTGGGGCGAATTTGCCACTCAAAAAGTCTGAATATCGTATTTGCAATTTATTTTCCTTAAGAGTCATATTTCACTTTCAAATACAAATTAGGGGCGAATTTGCCACTCAAAAAGTGTGAATATTGTATTTGCAACTTATTTTAATTAAGAGTCATATTTCACTTCGCAATACAAAATAGGGGCAAATTTACCATTCAAAAAGTGTGAATATCGTATTTGCAATTTATTTTCCTTAAGAGTCATATTTCACTTCGAAATACAAATTATGGGCAAATTTGCCACTCAAAAAGTGTGAAAATGGTATTTTCAAGTTATTTTCCTTAAGAGTCATATTTCACATCCTAATACAAATTAGGGGCGAATTTGCCACTCAAAAAGTGTGAATATCGTATTTACAACTTATTTTCTTTGAGAATCATATTTCACATCCAAATATAAATTAGAGGCAAATTTGCCACTCAAAAAGTTTGAATATCGTATTTGCAATTTATTCTCTTTAAGAGTTATATTTCACATCCAAATACAAATTAGGGGCGAATTTGCCACTCAAAAAGTGTGAATATCGTATTTGCAATTTATTTTCTTTAAGAGTCATATTTCACCTCCAAATACAAATTAGGGGCAAATTTGCCACTCAAAATGTGTGAATATAGTATTTGCAATTTATTTTTCATAAGAATCATATTTCACATCCAAATACAAATTAGGGGCGAATTTGCTACTATAAAAGTGTGAATATCGTATTTGCAACTTATTTTCCTTAAGAGTCATATTTCACTTCGCAATACAAATTAACCACTCAAAAAGTGTGAATATCGTATTTGCAATTTATTTTCCTTAATAGTCATATTTCACATCCAAATACAAATTAGGGGCAAATTTGCCACTCAAAAAGTGTGAATATCGTATTTGCAATTTATTTTCCTTAAGAGTCATATTTCATTTTCAAATACATATTAGGGGTGAATTTGCCACTCAAAAAGTGTGAATTTCGTATTTGCAACTTATTTTCATTAAGAGTCATATTTCACTTCGCAATACAAATTAGGGGCGAATTTGCCACTCAAAAAGTGTGAATATCGTATTTGCAATTTATTTTCCTTAACAGTCATATTTCACTTCCAAATACAAATTAGGGGCGAATTTGCCACTCAAAAAGTGTGAATATCGTATTTGCAACTTATTTTCATTAAGAGTTATATTTCACTTCGCAATACAAATTAACCACTTAAAAAGTGTGAATATCGTATTTGCAATTTATTTTCTTTAAGAGTCATATTTCACATCCAAATATAAATTATGGGCAAATTTGCCACTCAAAAAGTGTGAATATCGTATTTGCAACTTATTTTCATTAAGAGTCATATTTCACTTCGCAATACAAATTAGGGGCAAATTTACCACTCAAAAAGTGTGAATATCGTATTTGCAATTTATTTTCTTTAAGAGCCATATTTCACCTCCAAATACAAATTAGGGGCAAATTTGACACTCAAAAAGTGTGAATATTTTATTTGTAATTTATTTTACTTAAGACTCATATTTCACTTCCAAATACAAATTAGGGGCGAATTTGCCACTCAAAAAGTGTGAATATCGTATTTGCAACTTATTTTCATTAAGAGTCATATTTCATTTCGCAATACAAATTTGGGGCGAATTTGCCACTCAAAAAGTGTGAATATCGTATTTTCAATTTATTTTCTTTAAAAGTCATATTTCACCTCCAAATACAAATTAGGGGCAATTTTGCCACTCAAAAAGTGTGAATATCGTACTTGCAATTTATTTTTCTTAAGAGTCATATTTCACATCCAAATACAAATTAGGGGCGAATTTGCCACTCAAAAAGTGTGAATATCGTATTTGAAACTTATTTTCATTAAGAGTCATATTTCACTTCGCAATACAAATTTGGGCGAATTTGTCACTCAAAAAGTGTGAATATCGTATTTGCAATTTATTTTCCTTAAGAGTCATATTTCACTTCCAAATACAAATTAGGGGCGAATTTGCCACTCAAAAAGTGTGAATATCGTATTTGCAACTTATTTTAATTAAGAGTCAAATTTCACTTCGAAATACAAATTATGGGCAAATTTGCCATTCAAAAAGTGTGAAAATGCTATTTTCAATTTATTTTCCTTAAGAGTCATATTTCACATCCTAATACAAATTTGGGGCGAATTTACCACTCAAAAAGTGTGAATATCGTATTTGCAACTTATTTTCCTTAAGAATCATATTTCACATCCAAATATAAATTAGATGCAAATTTGCCACTCAAAAAGTGTGAATATCGTATTTGCAATTTATTCTCCTTAAGAGTTATATTTCAAATCCAAATATAAATTAGAGGCGAATTTGCCACTCAAAAAGTTTGAATATCGTATTTGCAATTTATTTTCTTTAAGAGTCATATTTCACCTCCAAATACAAATTAGGGGCAAATTTGCCACTCAAAAAGTGTGAATATCGTATTTGCAATTTTTTTTCTTAAGAGTCATATTTCACATCCAAATACAAATTAGGGGCAAATTTGCCACTCAAAATGTGTGAATATAGTATTTGCAATTTATTTTTCATAAGAATCATATTTCACATCCAAATACAAATTAGGGGCGAATTTGCTACTATAAAAGTGTGAATATCGTATTTGCAACTTATTTTCCTTAAGAGTCATATTTCACTTCGCAATACAAATTAACCACTCAAAAAGTGTGAATATCGTATTTGCAATTTATTTTCCTTAATAGTCATATTTCACATCCAAATACAAATTAGGGGCAAATTTGCCACTCAAAAAGTGTGAATATCGTATTTGCAATTTATTTTCCTTAAGAGTCATATTTCATTTTCAAATACATATTAGGGGCGAATTTGCCACTCAAAAAGTGTGAATTTCGTATTTGCAACTTATTTTCATTAAGAGTCATATTTCACTTCGCAATACAAATTAGGGGCGAATTTGCCACTCAAAAAGTGTGAATATCGTATTTGCAATTTATTTTCCTTAACAGTCATATTTCACTTCCAAATACAAATTAGGGGCGAATTTGCCACTCAAAAAGTGTGAATATCGTATTTGCAACTTATTTTCATTAAGAGTTATATTTCACTTCGCAATACAAATTAACCACTCAAAAAGTGTGAATATCGTATTTGCAATTTATTTTCTTTAAGAGTCATATTTCACATCCAAATATAAATTATGGGCAAATTTGCCACTCAAAAAGTGTGAATATCGTATTTGCAACTTATTTTCATTAAGAGTCATATTTCACTTCGCAATACAAATTAGGGGCAAATTTACCACTCAAAAAGTGTGAATATCGTATTTGCAATTTATTTTCTTTAAGAGCCATATTTCACCTCCAAATACAAATTAGGGGCAAATTTGACACTCAAAAAGTGTGAATATTTTATTTGTAATTTATTTTACTTAAGACTCATATTTCACTTCCAAATACAAATTAGGGGCGAATTTGCCACTCAAAAAGTGTGAATATCGTATTTGCAACTTATTTTCATTAAGAGTCATATTTCACTTCGCAATACAAATTTGGGGCGAATTTGCCACTCAAAAAGTGTGAATATCGTATTTTCAAATTATTTTCTTTAAAAGTCATATTTCACCTCCAAATACAAATTAGGGGCAATTTTGCCACTCAAAAAGTGTGAATATCGTACTTGCAATTTATTTTTCTTAAGAGTCATATTTCACATCCAAATACAAATTAGGGGCGAATTTGCCACTCAAAAAGTGTGAATATCGTATTTGAAACTTATTTTCATTAAGAGTCATATTTCACTTCGCAATACAAATTTGGGCGAATTTGTCACTCAAAAAGTGTGAATATCGTATTTGCAATTTATTTTCCTTAAGAGTCATATTTCACTTCCAAATACAAATTAGGGGCGAATTTGCCACTCAAAAAGTGTGAATATCGTATTTGCAACTTATTTTAATTAAGAGTCAAATTTCACTTCGAAATACAAATTATGGGCAAATTTGCCATTCAAAAAGTGTGAAAATGCTATTTTCAATTTATTTTCCTTAAGAGTCATATTTCACATCCTAATACAAATTTGGGGCGAATTTACCACTCAAAAAGTGTGAATATCGTATTTGCAACTTATTTTCCTTAAGAATCATATTTCACATCCAAATATAAATTAGATGCAAATTTGCCACTCAAAAAGTGTGAATATCGTATTTGCAATTTATTCTCCTTAAGAGTTATATTTCAAATCCAAATACAAATTAGGGGCGAATTTGCCACTCAAAAAGTGTGAATATCGTATTTGCAATTTATTTTCTTTAAGAGTCATATTTCACCTCCAAATACAAATTAGGGGCAAATTTGCCACTCAAAAAGTGTGAATATCGTATTTGCAATTTTTTTTCTTAAGAGTCATATTTCACATCCAAATACAAATTAGGGGCGAATTTGCTACTATAAAAGTGTGAATATCGTATTTGCAACTTATTTTCCTTAATAGTCATATTTCACTTCGCAATACAAATTAACCACTCAAAAAGTGTGAATATCGTATTTGCAATTTATTTTCCTTAATAGTCATATTTCACATTCAAATACAAATTAGGGGCAAATTTGCCACTCAAAAAGTGTGAATATCGAATTTGCAATTTATTTTCCTTAAAAGTCATATTTCACTTCCAAATACATATCAGGGGCGAATTTGCCACTCAAAAAGTGTCAATATCGTATTTGCAACTTATTTTCATTAAGAGTCATATTTCACTTCGCAATATAAATTAAGGGCAAATTTACCACTCAAAAAGTGTGAATATCATATTTGCAATTTATTTTCTTTAAGATCATATTTCACCTCCAAATTCAAATTAGGGGCAAATTTGCCACTCAAAAAGTGTGAATATCGTATTTGCAATTTATTTTCCTTAACAGTCATATTTCACTTCCAAATACAAATTAGGGGCGAATTTGCCACTCAAAAAGTGTGAATATCGTATTTGCAACTTATTTTCATTAAGAGTCTTATTTCACTTCGCAATACAAATTAGGGGCGAATTTGCCACTCAAAAAGTGTGAATATCGTATTTGCAATTTATTTTCCTTAGAAGTCATATTTCACTTCCAAATATAAATTAGGGGCGAATTTGCCACTCAAAAAGTGTGAATATCGTATCTGCAACTTATTTTCATTAAGAGTCATATTTCACTTCGCAATACAAAATAGGGGCAAATTTACCATTTAAAAAGTGTGAATATCGTATTTGCAATTTATTTTCCTTAAGAGTCATATTTCACTTCGAAATACAAATTATGGGCAAATTTGCCACTCAAAAAGTGTGAAAATGGTACTTGCAATTTATTTTCCTTAAGAGTTATATTTCACATCCTAATACAAATTAAGAGCAAATTTGCCACTCAAAAAGTGTGAATATCGTATTTGCAACTTATTTTCCTTAAGAGTCATATTTCAGATCCAAATACAAATTAGAGGCAAATTTGCCACTCAAAAAGTGTGAATATCGTATTTGCAACTTAATTTCATTAAGAGTCATATTTCACATCCAAATACAAATTAGGGGCGAATTTGCCACTCAAAAAGTGTGAATATCATATTTGCAACTAATTTTTATTAAGAGTCATATTTCACTTCGCAATACAAATTAACCACTCAAAAAGTGTGAATATCGTATTTGCAATTTATTTTCCTTAATAGTCATATTTCACATCCAAATACAAAAATAATAGTCATATTTCACATCCAAATACAAATTAGGGGCAAATTTGCCAATCAAAAAGTGTAAATATCGTATTTGCAATATATTTTCCTTAAGAGTCATATTTCACTTCCAAATACATATTAGGGGCAAATTTGCCTCTCAAAAAGTGTGAATATCGTATTTGCAACTTATTTTCATTAAGAGTCATATTTCACTTCGCAATACAAATTAGGGGCGAATTTGCCACTCAAAAAGTGTGAATATCGTATTTGCAACTTATTTTCCTTAAGAATCATATTTCACATCCAAATATAAATTAGAGGCAAATTTGCCTCTCAAAAAGTGTGAATATCGTATTTGCAATTTATTCTCTTTAAAAGTTATATTTCACATCCAAATACAAATTAGGGGCGAATTTGCCACTCAAAAAATGTGAATATCGTGTTTGCAATTTATTTTCTTTAAGAGTCATATTTCACCTCCAAATACAAATTAGGGGCAAATTTGCCACTCAAAAAGTGTGAATATCGCATTTGCAATTTATTTTTCTTAAGAGTCATATTTCACTTCGAAATACAAATTAGGGGCGAATTTGCTACTATAAAAGTGTGAATATCGTATTTGCAACTTATTTTCCTTAAGAGTCATATTTCACTTCGCAATACAAATTAACCACTCAAAAAGTGTGAATATCGTATTTGCAATTTATTTTCCTTAATAGTCATATTTCACATTCAAATACAAATTAGGGGCAAATTTGCCACTCAAAAAGTGTGAATATCGTATTAGCAATTTATTTTCCTTAAGAGTCATATTTCATTTTCAAATACATATTAGGGGCGAATTTGCCACTCAAAAAGTATGAATTTCGTATTTGCAACTTATTTTCATTAAGAGTCATATTTCACTTCGCAATACAAATTAGGGGCGAATTTGCCACTCAAAAAGTGTGAATATCGTATTTGCAATTTATTTTCCTTAACAGTCATATTTCACTTCCAAATACAAATTAGGGGCGAATTTGCCACTCAAAAAGTGTGAATATCGTATTTGCAACTTATTTTCATTAAGAGTTATATTTCACTTCGCAATACAAATTAACCACTCAAAAAGTGTGAATATCGTATTTGGAATTTATTTTCTATAAGAGTAATATTTCACAACTAAATACATATTAGGGGCAAATTTGCCACTCAAAAAGTGTAAATATCGTATTTGCAATTTATTTTCTTTAAGAGTCATATTTCACATCCAAATATAAATTATGGGCAAAATTTGCTACTCAAAAAGTGTGAATATCGTATTTGCAACTTATTTTCATTAATAGTCATATTTCACTTCGCAATACAAATTAGTGGCAAATTTACCACTCAAAAAGTGTGAATATCGTATTTGCACTGTCATATTTCATCTCCAAATACAAATTACGGGCGAATTTGCCACTCAAAAAGTGTGAATATCGTATTTGTAATTTATTTTCCTTAAGAGTCATATTTCACTTCCAAATACAAATTAGGGGCGAATTTGCCACTCAAAAAGTGTGAATATCGTATTTGCAACTTATTTTCATTAAGAGTCATATTTCACATCTTAATACAAATTAGGGGCGAATTTGCCACTCAAAAAGTGTGAATATCGTATTTGCAATTTATTTTCCTTAAGAGTCATATTTCACTTCCAAATCAATATTAGGGGCGAATTTGCCACTCAAAAAGTGTGAATATCGTATTTGCAATTTA
This sequence comes from Helichrysum umbraculigerum, assembly GCA_949592205.1. Classification (NCBI taxonomy): domain Eukaryota; kingdom Viridiplantae; phylum Streptophyta; class Magnoliopsida; order Asterales; family Asteraceae; genus Helichrysum; species Helichrysum umbraculigerum. Next base: position 102,411,277 of record CATIUR010000001.1, read on the forward strand.
TTTTCCTTAAGAGTCATATTTCACTTCCAAATACATATTAGGGGCGAATTTGCCACTCAAAAAGTGTGAATATCGTATTTGCAACTTATTTTCATTAAGAGTCATATTTCACTTCGTAATACAAATTAGGGGCGAATTTGCCACTAAAAAAGTGTGAATATCGTATTTGCAATTTATTTTCCTTAACAGTCATATTTCACTTCCAAATACAAATTAGGGGCGAATTTGCCACTCAAAAAGTGTGAATATCGTATTTGCAACTTATTTTCATTAAGAGTCATATTTCACTTCGCAATACAAATTAACCACTCAAAAAGTGTGAATATCGTATTTGCAATTTATTTTCCTTAATAGTCATATTTCACATCCAAATACAAATTAGGGGCAAATTTGCCAATCAAAAAGTGAGAATATCGTATTTGCAATTTATTTTTCTTAAGAGTCATATTTCACTTCCAAATACATATTAGGGGCGAATTTGCCACTCAAAAAGTGTGAATATCGTATTTGCAACTTATTTTCATTAAGGGTCATATTTCATTTCGCAATACAAAATAGGGGCAAATTTACCATTCAAAAAGTGTGAATATCGTATTTGCAATTTATTTTCCTTAAGAGTCATATTTCACTTCGAAATACAAATTATGGGCAAATTTGCCACTCAAAAAGTGTGAAAATGGTACTTGCAATTTATTTTCCTTAAGAGTCATATTTCACATCCTAATACAAATTAAGAGCGAATTTGCCACTCAAAAAGTGTGAATATCGTATTTGCAATTTATTTAACTTAAGTGTCATATTTCACTTCCAAATACAAATTAGGGGCGAATTTGCCACTCAAAAAGTGTGAATATCGTATTTGCAACTTATTTTCATTAAGAGTCATATTTCATTTCGCAATACAAATTTGGGGCGAATTTGCCACTCAAAAAGTGTGAATATCGTATTTGCAATTTATTTTCCTTAAGAGTCATATTTCACTCCAAATACAAATTAGGGGCGAATTTGCCACTCAAAAAGTGTGAATATCGTATTTGCAACTTATTTTCATTAATAGTCATATTTCACTTCGCAATACAAATTTGGGGCGAATTTGCCATTCAAAAAGTGTGAATATCGTATTTGCAATTTATTTTCCTTAAGAGTCATATTTCACTTCCAAATATAAATTAGAGGCGAATTTGCCACTCAAAAAGTGTGAATATCGTATTTGCAACTTATTTTCATTAAGAGTCATATTTCATTTCGCAATACAAAATAGGGGCAAATTTACCATTCAAAAAGTGTGAATATCGTACTTGCAATTTATTTTCCTTAAGAGTCATATTTCACTTCGAAATACAAATTATGGGCAAATTTGCCACTCAAAAAGTGTGAAAATGGTACTTGCAATTTATTTTCCTTAAGAGTCATATTTCACATCCTAATACAAATTAAGAACGAATTTGTCACTCAAAAAGTGTGAATATCGTATTTGCAACTTATTTTCATTAAGAGTCATATTTCACATCAAAATACAAATTAGAGGCAAATTTGCCACTCAAAAAGTGTGAATATCGTATTTGCAACTTATTTTCATTAAGAGTCATATTTCACATCCAAATACAAATTAGGGACGAATTTGCCACTCAAAAAGTGTGAATATCGTATTTGCAACTTATTTTCATTAAGAGTCATATTTCACTTCGCAATACAAATAAACCACTCAAAAAGTGTGAATATCGTATTTGCAATTTATTTTCCTTAATAGTCATATTTCACATCCAAATACAAATTAGGGGCAAATTTGCCAATCAAAAAGTGAGAATATCGTATTTGCAATTTATTTTTCTTAAGAGTCATATTTCACTTCCAAATACATATTAGGGGCGAATTTGCCACTCAAAAAGTGTGAATATCGTATTTGCAACTTATTTTCATTAAGAGTCATATTTCACTTCGCAATACAAATTTGGGGCGAATTTGCCACTCAAAAAGTGTGAATATCGTATTTGCAATTTATTTTCCTTATCAGTCATATTTCATTTCCAAATACAAATTAGGGGCGAATTTGCCACTCAAAAAGTGTGAATATCGTATTTGCAACTTATTTTAATTAAGAGTCATATTTCACTTCGCAATACAAAATAGGGGCAAATTTACCATTCAAAAAGTGTGAATATCGTATTTGCAATTTATTTTCCTTAAGAGTCTTATTTCACTTCGAAATACAAATTATGGGCAAATTTGCCACTCAAAAAGTGTGAAAATGGTATTTTCAATCTATTTTCCTTAAGAGTCATATTTCACATCTTAATACAAATTAGGGGCGAATTTACCACTCAAAAAGTGTGAATATCGTATTTACAACTTATTTTCCTTAAGAATCATATTTCACATCCAAATATAAATTAGAGGCAAATTTGCCACTCAAAAAGTGTGAATATCGTATTTGTAATTTATTCTCTTTAAGAGTTATATTTCACATCCATATACAAATTAGTGGCGAATTTGCCACTCAAAAAGTGTGAATATCGTATTTGCAATTTATTTTCTTTAAGAGTCATATTTCACCTCCAAATACAAATTAGGGGCAAATTTGCCACTCAAAATGTGTGAATATCGTATTTGCAATTTATTTTTCTTAAGAGTCATATTTCACATTCAAATACAAATTAGGGGCGAATTTGCTACTATAAAAGTGTGAATATCGTATTTGCAACTTATTTTCCTTAAGAGTCATATTTCATTTCGCAATACAAAATAGGGGCAAATTTACCATTCAAAAAGTGTGAATATCGTATTTGCAATTTATTTTCCTTAATAGTCATATTTCACTTCCAAATACAAATTAGGGGCAAATTTGCCACTCAAAAAGTGTGAATATCGTATTTGCAATTTATTTTCCTTAAGAGTCATATTTCACTTACAAATACATATTAGGGGCGAATTTGCCACTCAAAAAGTGTGAATATCGTATTTGCAACTTATTTTCATTAAGAGTCATATTTCACTTCGCAATACAAATTAGGGGCAAATTTGCCACTCAAAAAGTGTGAATATCGTATTTGCAATTTATTTTCCTTAACAGTCATATTTCACTTCCAAATACAAATTAGGGGCGAATTTGCCACTCAAAAAGTGTGAATATCGTATTTGCAACTTATTTTCATTAAGAGTTATATTTCACTTCGCAATACAAATTAACCACTCAAAAAGTGTGAATATCGTATTTGCAATTTATTTTCCTTAAGAGTCATATTTCACATCCAAATACATATTAGGGGCAAATTTGCCACTCAAAAAGTGTAAATATCGTATTTGCAATTTATTTTCTTTAAGAGTCATATTTCACATCCAAATATAAATTATGGGCAAATTTGCCACTCAAAAAGTGTGAATATCGTATTTGCAACTTATTTTCATTAAGAGTCATATTTCACTTCGCAATACAAATTAGGGGCAAATTTACCACTCAAAAAGTGTGAATATCGTATTTGCAATTTATTTTCTATAAGAGTCATATTTCACCTCCAAATACAAATTAGGGGCAAATTTGCCACTCAAAAAGTGTGAATATCGTATTTGCAATTTATTTTCCTTAAGAGTCATATTTCACATCCAAATACAAATTAGGGGCGAATTTGCCACTCAAAAAGTGTGAATATCGTATTTGTAACTTATTTTCATTAAGAGTCATATTTCACTTCGCAATACAAATTTGGGGCGAATTTGCCACTCAAAAAGTGTGAATATCGTATTTGCAATTTATTTTCTTTAAAAGTCATATTTCACCTCCAAATACAAATTAGGGGCAAATTTGCCACTCAAAAAGTGTGAATATCGTATTTGCAATTTATTTTTCTTAAGAGTCATATTTCACATCCAAATACAAATTAGGGGCGAATTTGCCACTCAAAAAGTGTGAATATCGTATTTGTAACTTATTTTCATTAAGAGTCATATTTCACTTCGCAATACAAATTTGGGGCGAATTTGCCACTCAAAAAGTGTGAATATCGTATTTGCAATTTATTTTCCTTAAGAGTCATATTTTACTTCCAAATACAAATTAGGGGCGAATTTGCCACTCAAAAAGTGTGAATATCGTATTTGCAACTTATTTTAATTAATAGTAATATTTCACTTCGTAATACAAAATAGGGGCAAATTTACCATTCAAAAAGTGTGAATATCGTATTTGCAATTTATTTTCCTTAAGAGTCATATTTCACTTCGAAATACAAATTATGGGCAAATTTGCCACTCAAAAAGTGTGAAAATGGTATTTTCAATTTATTTTCCTTAAGATTCATATTTCACATCCTAATACAAATTAGGGGCGAATTTGCCACTCAAAAAGTGTGAATCTCGTATTTGCAACTTATTTTCCTTAAGAATCATATTTCACATCCAAATATAAATTAGAGGCAAATTTGCCTCTCAAAAAGTGTGAATATCGTATTTGTAATTTATTCTCTTTAAGAGTTATATTTCACATCCAAATACAAATTAGGGGCGAATTTGCAACTCAAAAAGTGTGAATATCGTGTTTGCAATTTATTTTCTTTAAGAGTCATATTTCACCTCCAAATACAAATTAGGGGCAAATTTGCCACTCAAAAAGTGTGAATATCGTATTTGCAATTTATTTTTCTTAAGAGTCATATTTCACATCCAAATACAAATTAGGGGCGAATTTGCTACTATAAAAGTGTGAATATCGTATTTGCAACTTATTTTCCTTAAGAGTCATATTTCAATTCGCAATACAAATTAACCACTCAAAAAGTGTGAATATCGTATTTGCAATTTATTTTCCTTAATAGTCATATTTCACATTCAAATACAAATTAGGGGCAAATTTGCCACTCAAAAAGTGTGAATATCGTATTAGCAATTTATTTTCCTTAAGAGTCATATTTCACTTCCAAATACATATTAGGGGCGAATTTGCCACTCAAAAAGTGTGAATATCGTATTTGCAACTTATTTTCATTAAGAGTCATATTTCACTTCGCAATACAAATTAGGGCAAATTTACCACTCAAAAAGTGTGAATATCGTATTTTCAATTTATTTTCTTTAAGATCATATTTCACCTCCAAATTCAAATTAGGGGCAAATTTGCCACTCAAAAAGTATGAATATCGTATTTGCAATTTATTTTCCTTAACAGTCATATTTCACTTCCAAATACAAATTAGGGGCGAATTTGCCACTCAAAAAGTGTGAATATCGTATTTGCAACTTATTTTCATTAAGAGTCATATTTCACTTCGCAATACAAATTAGGGGCGAATTTGCCACTCAAAAAGTGTGAATATCGTATTTGCAATTTATTTTCCTTAAGAGTCATATTTCACTTCCAAATATAAATTAGGGGCGAATTTGCCACTCAAAAAGTGTGAATATCGTATTTGCAACTTATTTTCATTAAGAGTCATATTTCACTGCGCAATACAAAATAGGGGCAAATTTACCATTCAAAAAGTGTGAATATCGTATTTGCAATTTATTTTCCTTAAGAGTCATATTTCACTTCGAAATACAAATTATGGGCAAATTTGCTACTCAAAAAGTGTGAAAATGGTACTTGCAATTTATTTTCGTTAAGAGTTATATTTCACATCCTAATACAAATTAAGAGCGAATTTGCCACTCAAAAAGTGTGAATATCGTATTTGCAACTTATTTTCCTTAAGAGTCATATTTCACATCCAAATACAAATTAGAGGCAAATTTGCCACTCAAAAAGTGTGAATATCGTATTTGCAACTTATTTTCATTAAGAGTCATATTTCACATCCAAATACAAATTAGGGGCGAATTTGCCACTCAAAAAGTGTGAATATCGTATTTGCAACTTATTTTCATTAAGAGTCATATTTCACTTCGCAATACAAATGAACCACTCAAAAAGTGTGAATATCGTATTTGCAATTTATTTTCCTTAACAGTCATATTTCACTTCCAAATACAAATTAGGGGCGAATTTATCACTCAAAAAGTGTTAATATCGTATTTGCAACTTATTTTCATTAAGAGTTATATTTCACTTCGCAATACAAATTAACCACTCAAAAAGTGTGAATATCGTATTTGCAATTTATTTTCTTTAAGAGTCATATTTCACATCTAAATACAAATTAGGGGTAAATTTGCCACTCAAAAAGTGTAAATATCGTATTTCCAATTTATTTTCTTTAGGAGTCATATTTCACTTCCAAATACAAATTAGGGGCGAATTTGCCACTTAAAAAGTGTGAATATCGTATTTGCAACTTATTTTCATTAAGAGTCATATTTCATTTCGCAATACAAATTTGGGGCGAATTTGCCACTCAAAAAGTGTGAATATCGTATTTGCACTTTATTTTCTTTAAAAGTCATATTTCACCTCCAAATACAAATTAGGGGTAAATTTGCCACTCAAAAAGTGTGAATATAGTATTTGCAATTTATTTTTCTTAAGAGTCATATTTCCCATCCAAATACAAATTAGGGGCGAATTTGCCACTCAAAAAGTGTGAATATCGTATTTGCAACTTATTTTCATTAAGAGTCATATTTCACTTCGCAATACAAATTTGGGGCGAATTTGCCACTCAAAAAGTGTGAATATCGTATTTGCAATTTATTTTCCTTAAGAGTCATATTTCAGTTCCAAATATAAATTAGGGGCGAATTTGCCACTCAAAAAGTGTGAATATCGTATTTGCAACTTATTTTAATTAAGAGTCATATTTCACTTCGCAATACAAAATAGGGGCAAATTTACCATTCAAAAAGTGTGAATATCGTATTTGCAATTTATTTTCCTTAACAGTCATATTTCACTTCCAAATACAAATTAGGGGCGAATTTGCCACTCAAAAAGTGTGAATATCGTATTTGCAACTTATTTTCATTAAGAGTTATATTTCACTTCGCAATACAAATTAACCACTCAAAAAGTGTGAATATCGTATTTGGAATTTATTTTCTATAAGAGTAATATTTCACAACTAAATACATATTAGGGGCAAATTTGCCACTCAAAAAGTGTAAATATCGTATTTGCAATTTATTTTCTTTAAGAGTCATATTTCACATCCAAATATAAATTATGGGCAAAATTTGCTACTCAAAAAGTGTGAATATCGTATTTGCAACTTATTTTCATTAATAGTCATATTTCACTTCGCAATACAAATTAGTGGCAAATTTACCACTCAAAAAGTGTGAATATCGTATTTGCACTGTCATATTTCATCTCCAAATACAAATTACGGGCGAATTTGCCACTCAAAAAGTGTGAATATCGTATTTGTAATTTATTTTCCTTAAGAGTCATATTTCACTTCCAAATACAAATTAGGGGCGAATTTGCCACTCAAAAAGTGTGAATATCGTATTTGCAACTTATTTTCATTAAGAGTCATATTTCACATCTTAATACAAATTAGGGGCGAATTTGCCACTCAAAAAGTGTGAATATCGTATTTGCAATTTATTTTCCTTAAGAGTCATATTTCACTTCCAAATCAATATTAGGGGCGAATTTGCCACTCAAAAAGTGTGAATATCGTATTTGCAATTTATTTTCCTTAAGAGTCATATTTCACTTCCAAATACATATTAGGGGCGAATTTGCCACTCAAAAAGTGTGAATATCGTATTTGCAATTTATTTTCCTTAACAGTCATATTTCACTTCCAAATACAAATTAGGGGCGAATTTGCCACTCAAAAAGTGTGAATATCGTATTTGCAACTTATTTTCATTAAGAGTTATATTTCACTTCGCAATACAAATTAACCACTCAAAAAGTGTGAATATCGTATTTGGAATTTATTTTCTATAAGAGTAATATTTCACAACTAAATACATATTAGGGGCAAATTTGCCACTCAAAAAGTGTAAATATCGTATTTGCAATTTATTTTCTTTAAGAGTCATATTTCACATCCAAATATAAATTATGGGCAAAATTTGCTACTCAAAAAGTGTGAATATCGTATTTGCAACTTATTTTCATTAATAGTCATATTTCACTTCGCAATACAAATTAGTGGCAAATTTACCACTCAAAAAGTGTGAATATCGTATTTGCACTGTCATATTTCATCTCCAAATACAAATTACGGGCGAATTTGCCACTCAAAAAGTGTGAATATCGTATTTGTAATTTATTTTCCTTAAGAGTCATATTTCACTTCCAAATACAAATTAGGGGCGAATTTGCCACTCAAAAAGTGTGAATATCGTATTTGCAACTTATTTTCATTAAGAGTCATATTTCACATCTTAATACAAATTAGGGGCGAATTTGCCACTCAAAAAGTGTGAATATCGTATTTGCAATTTATTTTCCTTAAGAGTCATATTTCACTTCCAAATCAATATTAGGGGCGAATTTGCCACTCAAAAAGTGTGAATATCGTATTTGCAATTTATTTTCCTTAAGAGTCATATTTCACTTCCAAATACATATTAGGGGCGAATTTGCCACTCAAAAAGTGTGAATATCGTATTTGCAACTTATTTTCATTAAGAGTCATATTTCACTTCGTAATACAAATTAGGGGCGAATTTGCCACTAAAAAAGTGTGAATATCGTATTTGCAATTTATTTTCCTTAACAGTCATATTTCACTTCCAAATACAAATTAGGGGCGAATTTGCCACTCAAAAAGTGTGAATATCGTATTTGCAACTTATTTTCATTAAGAGTCATATTTCACTTCGCAATACAAATTAACCACTCAAAAAGTGTGAATATCGTATTTGCAATTTATTTTCCTTAATAGTCATATTTCACATCCAAATACAAATTAGGGGCAAATTTGCCAATCAAAAAGTGAGAATATCGTATTTGCAATTTATTTTTCTTAAGAGTCATATTTCACTTCCAAATACATATTAGGGGCGAATTTGCCACTCAAAAAGTGTGAATATCGTATTTGCAACTTATTTTCATTAAGGGTCATATTTCATTTCGCAATACAAAATAGGGGCAAATTTACCATTCAAAAAGTGTGAATATCGTATTTGCAATTTATTTTCCTTAAGAGTCATATTTCACTTCGAAATACAAATTATGGGCAAATTTGCCACTCAAAAAGTGTGAAAATGGTACTTGCAATTTATTTTCCTTAAGAGTCATATTTCACATCCTAATACAAATTAAGAGCGAATTTGCCACTCAAAAAGTGTGAATATCGTATTTGCAATTTATTTTCCTTAAGTGTCATATTTCACTTCCAAATACAAATTAGGGGCGAATTTGCCACTCAAAAAGTGTGAATATCGTATTTGCAACTTATTTTCATTAAGAGTCATATTTCATTTCGCAATACAAATTTGGGGCGAATTTGCCACTCAAAAAGTGTGAATATCGTATTTGCAATTTATTTTCCTTAAGAGTCATATTTCACTCCAAATACAAATTAGGGGCGAATTTGCCACTCAAAAAGTGTGAATATCGTATTTGCAACTTATTTTCATTAATAGTCATATTTCACTTCGCAATACAAATTTGGGGCGAATTTGCCACTCAAAAAGTGTGAATATCGTATTTGCAATTTATTTTCCTTAAGAGTCATATTTCACTTCCAAATACAAATTAGAGGCGAATTTGCCACTCAAAAAGTGTGAATATCGTATTTGCAACTTATTTTCATTAAGAGTCATATTTCACTTCGCAATACAAATTAGGGGCGAATTTGCCACTCAAAAAGTGTGAATATCGTATTTGCAATTTATTTTCCTTAACAGTCATATTTCACTTCCAAATACAAATTAGGGGCGAATTTGCCACTCAAAAAGTGTGAATATCGTATTTGCAACTTATTTTCATTAAGAGTTATATTTCACTTCGCAATACAAATTAACCACTCAAAAAGTGTGAATATCGTATTTGGAATTTATTTTCTATAAGAGTAATATTTCACAACTAAATACATATTAGGGGCAAATTTGCCACTCAAAAAGTGTAAATATCGTATTTGCAATTTATTTTCTTTAAGAGTCATATTTCACATCCAAATATAAATTATGGGCAAAATTTGCTACTCAAAAAGTGTGAATATCGTATTTGCAACTTATTTTCATTAATAGTCATATTTCACTTCGCAATACAAATTAGTGGCAAATTTACCACTCAAAAAGTGTGAATATCGTATTTGCACTGTCATATTTCATCTCCAAATACAAATTACGGGCGAATTTGCCACTCAAAAAGTGTGAATATCGTATTTGTAATTTATTTTCCTTAAGAGTCATATTTCACTTCCAAATACAAATTAGGGGCGAATTTGCCACTCAAAAAGTGTGAATATCGTATTTGCAACTTATTTTCATTAAGAGTCATATTTCACATCTTAATACAAATTAGGGGCGAATTTGCCACTCAAAAAGTGTGAATATCGTATTTGCAATTTATTTTCCTTAAGAGTCATATTTCACTTCCAAATCAATATTAGGGGCGAATTTGCCACTCAAAAAGTGTGAATATCGTATTTGCAATTTATTTTCCTTAAGAGTCATATTTCACTTCCAAATACATATTAGGGGCGAATTTGCCACTCAAAAAGTGTGAATATCGTATTTGCAACTTATTTTCATTAAGAGTCATATTTCACTTCGTAATACAAATTAGGGGCGAATTTGCCACTAAAAAAGTGTGAATATCGTATTTGCAATTTATTTTCCTTAACAGTCATATTTCACTTCCAAATACAAATTAGGGGCGAATTTGCCACTCAAAAAGTGTGAATATCGTATTTGCAACTTATTTTCATTAAGAGTCATATTTCACTTCGCAATACAAATTAACCACTCAAAAAGTGTGAATATCGTATTTGCAATTTATTTTCCTTAATAGTCATATTTCACATCCAAATACAAATTAGGGGCAAATTTGCCAATCAAAAAGTGAGAATATCGTATTTGCAATTTATTTTTCTTAAGAGTCATATTTCACTTCCAAATACATATTAGGGGCGAATTTGCCACTCAAAAAGTGTGAATATCGTATTTGCAACTTATTTTCATTAAGGGTCATATTTCATTTCGCAATACAAAATAGGGGCAAATTTACCATTCAAAAAGTGTGAATATCGTATTTGCAATTTATTTTCCTTAAGAGTCATATTTCACTTCGAAATACAAATTATGGGCAAATTTGCCACTCAAAAAGTGTGAAAATGGTACTTGCAATTTATTTTCCTTAAGAGTCATATTTCACATCCTAATACAAATTAAGAGCGAATTTGCCACTCAAAAAGTGTGAATATCGTATTTGCAATTTATTTTCCTTAAGTGTCATATTTCACTTCCAAATACAAATTAGGGGCGAATTTGCCACTCAAAAAGTGTGAATATCGTATTTGCAACTTATTTTCATTAAGAGTCATATTTCATTTCGCAATACAAATTTGGGGCGAATTTGCCACTCAAAAAGTGTGAATATCGTATTTGCAATTTATTTTCCTTAAGAGTCATATTTCACTCCAAATACAAATTAGGGGCGAATTTGCCACTCAAAAAGTGTGAATATCGTATTTGCAACTTATTTTCATTAATAGTCATATTTCACTTCGCAATACAAATTTGGGGCGAATTTGCCACTCAAAAAGTGTGAATATCGTATTTGCAATTTATTTTCCTTAAGAGTCATATTTCACTTCCAAATATAAATTAGAGGCGAATTTGCCACTCAAAAAGTGTGAATATCGTATTTGCAACTTATTTTCATTAAGAGTCATATTTCATTTCGCAATACAAAATAGGGGCAAATTTACCATTCAAAAAGTGTGAATATCGTACTTGCAATTTATTTTCCTTAAGAGTCATATTTCACTTCGAAATACAAATTATGGGCAAATTTGCCACTCAAAAAGTGTGAAAATGGTACTTGCAATTTATTTTCCTTAAGAGTCATATTTCACATCCTAATACAAATTAAGAACGAATTTGTCACTCAAAAAGTGTGAATATCGTATTTGCAACTTATTTTCATTAAGAGTCATATTTCACATCAAAATACAAATTAGAGGCAAATTTGCCACTCAAAAAGTGTGAATATCGTATTTGCAACTTATTTTCATTAAGAGTCATATTTCACATCCAAATACAAATTAGGGACGAATTTGCCACTCAAAAAGTGTGAATATCGTATTTGCAACTTATTTTCATTAAGAGTCATATTTCACTTCGCAATACAAATAAACCACTCAAAAAGTGTGAATATCGTATTTGCAATTTATTTTCCTTAATAGTCATATTTCACATCCAAATACAAATTAGGGGCAAATTTGCCAATCAAAAAGTGAGAATATCGTATTTGCAATTTATTTTTCTTAAGAGTCATATTTCACTTCCAAATACATATTAGGGGCGAATTTGCCACTCAAAAAGTGTGAATATCGTATTTGCAACTTATTTTCATTAAGAGTCATATTTCACTTCGCAATACAAATTTGGGGCGAATTTGCCACTCAAAAAGTGTGAATATCGTATTTGCAATTTATTTTCCTTATCAGTCATATTTCATTTCCAAATACAAATTAGGGGCGAATTTGCCACTCAAAAAGTGTGAATATCGTATTTGCAACTTATTTTAATTAAGAGTCATATTTCACTTCGCAATACAAAATAGGGGCAAATTTACCATTCAAAAAGTGTGAATATCGTATTTGCAATTTATTTTCCTTAAGAGTCTTATTTCACTTCGAAATACAAATTATGGGCAAATTTGCCACTCAAAAAGTGTGAAAATGGTATTTTCAATCTATTTTCCTTAAGAGTCATATTTCACATCTTAATACAAATTAGGGGCGAATTTACCACTCAAAAAGTGTGAATATCGTATTTACAACTTATTTTCCTTAAGAATCATATTTCACATCCAAATATAAATTAGAGGCAAATTTGCCACTCAAAAAGTGTGAATATCGTATTTGTAATTTATTCTCTTTAAGAGTTATATTTCACATCCATATACAAATTAGTGGCGAATTTGCCACTCAAAAAGTGTGAATATCGTATTTGCAATTTATTTTCTTTAAGAGTCATATTTCACCTCCAAATACAAATTAGGGGCAAATTTGCCACTCAAAATGTGTGAATATCGTATTTGCAATTTATTTTTCTTAAGAGTCATATTTCACATTCAAATACAAATTAGGGGCGAATTTGCTACTATAAAAGTGTGAATATCGTATTTGCAACTTATTTTCCTTAAGAGTCATATTTCATTTCGCAATACAAAATAGGGGCAAATTTACCATTCAAAAAGTGTGAATATCGTATTTGCAATTTATTTTCCTTAATAGTCATATTTCACTTCCAAATACAAATTAGGGGCAAATTTGCCACTCAAAAAGTGTGAATATCGTATTTGCAATTTATTTTCCTTAAGAGTCATATTTCACTTACAAATACATATTAGGGGCGAATTTGCCACTCAAAAAGTGTGAATATCGTATTTGCAACTTATTTTCATTAAGAGTCATATTTCACTTCGCAATACAAATTAGGGGCAAATTTGCCACTCAAAAAGTGTGAATATCGTATTTGCAATTTATTTTCCTTAACAGTCATATTTCACTTCCAAATACAAATTAGGGGCGAATTTGCCACTCAAAAAGTGTGAATATCGTATTTGCAACTTATTTTCATTAAGAGTTATATTTCACTTCGCAATACAAATTAACCACTCAAAAAGTGTGAATATCGTATTTGCAATTTATTTTCCTTAAGAGTCATATTTCACATCCAAATACATATTAGGGGCAAATTTGCCACTCAAAAAGTGTAAATATCGTATTTGCAATTTATTTTCTTTAAGAGTCATATTTCACATCCAAATATAAATTATGGGCAAATTTGCCACTCAAAAAGTGTGAATATCGTATTTGCAACTTATTTTCATTAAGAGTCATATTTCACTTCGCAATACAAATTAGGGGCAAATTTACCACTCAAAAAGTGTGAATATCGTATTTGCAATTTATTTTCTATAAGAGTCATATTTCACCTCCAAATACAAATTAGGGGCAAATTTGCCACTCAAAAAGTGTGAATATCGTATTTGCAATTTATTTTCCTTAAGAGTCATATTTCACATCCAAATACAAATTAGGGGCGAATTTGCCACTCAAAAAGTGTGAATATCGTATTTGTAACTTATTTTCATTAAGAGTCATATTTCACTTCGCAATACAAATTTGGGGCGAATTTGCCACTCAAAAAGTGTGAATATCGTATTTGCAATTTATTTTCTTTAAAAGTCATATTTCACCTCCAAATACAAATTAGGGGCAAATTTGCCACTCAAAAAGTGTGAATATCGTATTTGCAATTTATTTTTCTTAAGAGTCATATTTCACATCCAAATACAAATTAGGGGCGAATTTGCCACTCAAAAAGTGTGAATATCGTATTTGTAACTTATTTTCATTAAGAGTCATATTTCACTTCGCAATACAAATTTGGGGCGAATTTGCCACTCAAAAAGTGTGAATATCGTATTTGCAATTTATTTTCCTTAAGAGTCATATTTTACTTCCAAATACAAATTAGGGGCGAATTTGCCACTCAAAAAGTGTGAATATCGTATTTGCAACTTATTTTAATTAATAGTAATATTTCACTTCGTAATACAAAATAGGGGCAAATTTACCATTCAAAAAGTGTGAATATCGTATTTGCAATTTATTTTCCTTAAGAGTCATATTTCACTTCGAAATACAAATTATGGGCAAATTTGCCACTCAAAAAGTGTGAAAATGGTATTTTCAATTTATTTTCCTTAAGATTCATATTTCACATCCTAATACAAATTAGGGGCGAATTTGCCACTCAAAAAGTGTGAATCTCGTATTTGCAACTTATTTTCCTAAAGAATCATATTTCACATCCAAATATAAATTAGAGGCAAATTTGCCTCTCAAAAAGTGTGAATATCGTATTTGTAATTTATTCTCTTTAAGAGTTATATTTCACATCCAAATACAAATTAGGGGCGAATTTGCAACTCAAAAAGTGTGAATATCGTGTTTGCAATTTATTTTCTTTAAGAGTCATATTTCACCTCCAAATACAAATTAGGGGCAAATTTGCCACTCAAAAAGTGTGAATATCGTATTTGCAATTTATTTTTCTTAAGAGTCATATTTCACATCCAAATACAAATTAGGGGCGAATTTGCTACTATAAAAGTGTGAATATCGTATTTGCAACTTATTTTCCTTAAGAGTCATATTTCAATTCGCAATACAAATTAACCACTCAAAAAGTGTGAATATCGTATTTGCAATTTATTTTCCTTAATAGTCATATTTCACATTCAAATACAAATTAGGGGCAAATTTGCCACTCAAAAAGTGTGAATATCGTATTAGCAATTTATTTTCCTTAAGAGTCATATTTCACTTCCAAATACATATTAGGGGCGAATTTGCCACTCAAAAAGTGTGAATATCGTATTTGCAACTTATTTTCATTAAGAGTCATATTTCACTTCGCAATACAAATTAGGGCAAATTTACCACTCAAAAAGTGTGAATATCGTATTTTCAATTTATTTTCTTTAAGATCATATTTCACCTCCAAATTCAAATTAGGGGCAAATTTGCCACTCAAAAAGTATGAATATCGTATTTGCAATTTATTTTCCTTAACAGTCATATTTCACTTCCAAATACAAATTAGGGGCGAATTTGCCACTCAAAAAGTGTGAATATCGTATTTGCAACTTATTTTCATTAAGAGTCATATTTCACTTCGCAATACAAATTAGGGGCGAATTTGCCACTCAAAAAGTGTGAATATCGTATTTGCAATTTATTTTCCTTAAGAGTCATATTTCACTTCCAAATATAAATTAGGGGCGAATTTGCCACTCAAAAAGTGTGAATATCGTATTTGCAACTTATTTTCATTAAGAGTCATATTTCACTGCGCAATACAAAATAGGGGCAAATTTACCATTCAAAAAGTGTGAATATCGTATTTGCAATTTATTTTCCTTAAGAGTCATATTTCACTTCGAAATACAAATTATGGGCAAATTTGCTACTCAAAAAGTGTGAAAATGGTACTTGCAATTTATTTTCGTTAAGAGTTATATTTCACATCCTAATACAAATTAAGAGCGAATTTGCCACTCAAAAAGTGTGAATATCGTATTTGCAACTTATTTTCCTTAAGAGTCATATTTCACATCCAAATACAAATTAGAGGCAAATTTGCCACTCAAAAAGTGTGAATATCGTATTTGCAACTTATTTTCATTAAGAGTCATATTTCACATCCAAATACAAATTAGGGGCGAATTTGCCACTCAAAAAGTGTGAATATCGTATTTGCAACTTATTTTCATTAAGAGTCATATTTCACTTCGCAATACAAATGAACCACTCAAAAAGTGTGAATATCGTATTTGCAATTTATTTTCCTTAACAGTCATATTTCACTTCCAAATACAAATTAGGGGCGAATTTATCACTCAAAAAGTGTTAATATCGTATTTGCAACTTATTTTCATTAAGAGTTATATTTCACTTCGCAATACAAATTAACCACTCAAAAAGTGTGAATATCGTATTTGCAATTTATTTTCTTTAAGAGTCATATTTCACATCTAAATACAAATTAGGGGTAAATTTGCCACTCAAAAAGTGTAAATATCGTATTTCCAATTTATTTTCTTTAGGAGTCATATTTCACTTCCAAATACAAATTAGGGGCGAATTTGCCACTTAAAAAGTGTGAATATCGTATTTGCAACTTATTTTCATTAAGAGTCATATTTCATTTCGCAATACAAATTTGGGGCGAATTTGCCACTCAAAAAGTGTGAATATCGTATTTGCACTTTATTTTCTTTAAAAGTCATATTTCACCTCCAAATACAAATTAGGGGTAAATTTGCCACTCAAAAAGTGTGAATATAGTATTTGCAATTTATTTTTCTTAAGAGTCATATTTCCCATCCAAATACAAATTAGGGGCGAATTTGCCACTCAAAAAGTGTGAATATCGTATTTGCAACTTATTTTCATTAAGAGTCATATTTCACTTCGCAATACAAATTTGGGGCGAATTTGCCACTCAAAAAGTGTGAATATCGTATTTGCAATTTATTTTCCTTAAGAGTCATATTTCAGTTCCAAATATAAATTAGGGGCGAATTTGCCACTCAAAAAGTGTGAATATCGTATTTGCAACTTATTTTAATTAAGAGTCATATTTCACTTCGCAATACAAAATAGGGGCAAATTTACCATTCAAAAAGTGTGAATATCGTATTTGCAATTTATTTTCCTTAAAAGTCATATTTCACTTCGAAATACAAATTATGGGCAAATTTGCCACTCAAAAAGTGTGAAAATGGTATTTTCAATTTATTTTCCTTAAGAGTCATATTTCACATCCTAATACAAATAAGGGGCGAATTTGCCACTCAAAAAGTGTGAATATCGTATTTGCAACTTATTTTCCTTAAGAATCATATTTCACATCCAAATATAAATTAGAGGCAAATTTGCCTCTCAAAAAGTGTGAATATCGTATTTGCAATTTATTCTCTTTAAGAGTTATATTTCACATCCAAATACAAATTAGGGGCGAATTTGCCACTCAAAAAGTGTGAATATCGTGTTTGCAATTTATTTTCTTTAAGAGTCATATTTCACCTCCAAATACAAATTAGGGGCAAATTTGCCACTCAAAAAGTATGAATATCGCATTTGCAATTTATCTTTCTTAAGAGTCATATTTCACATATAAATACAAATTAGGGGCGAATTTGCTACTATAAAAGTGTGAATATCGTATTTGCAACTTATTTTCCTTAAGAGTCATATTTCACTTCGCAATACAAATTAACCACTCAAAAAGTGTGAATATCGTATTTGCAATTTATTTTCCTTAACAGTCATATTTCACTTCCAAATACAAATTAGGGGCGAATTTGCCACTCAAAAAGTGTGAATATCGTATTTGCAACTTATTTTCATTAAGAGTCTTATTTCACTTCGCAATACAAATTAGGGGCGAATTTGCCACTCAAAAAGTGTGAATATCGTATTTGCAATTTATTTTCCTTAAGAGTCATATTTCACTTCCAAATATAAATTAGGGGCGAATTTGCCACTCAAAAAGTGTGAATATCGTATCTGCAACTTATTTTCATTAAGAGTCATATTTCACTTCGCAATACAAAATAGGGGCAAATTTACCATTCAAAAAGTGTGAATATCGTATTTGCAATTTATTTTCCTTAAGAGTCATATTTCACTTCGAAATACAAATTATGGGCAAATTTGCCACTCAAAAAGTGTGAAAATGGTACTTGCAATTTATTTTCCTTAAGAGTTATATTTCACATCCTAATACAAATTAAGAGCAAATTTGCCACTCAAAAAGTGTGAATATCGTATTTGCAACTTATTTTCCTTAAGAGTCATATTTCACATCCAAATACAAATTAGAGGCAAATTTGCCACTCAAAAAGTGTGAATATCGTATTTGCAACTTATTTTCATTAAGAGTCATATTTCACATCCAAAGGGCGAATTTGCCACTTAAAAAGTGTGAATATCATATTTGCAACTAATTTTTATTAAGAGTCATATTTCACTTCGCAATACAAATTAACCACTCAAAAAGTGTGAATATCGTATTTGCAATTTATTTTCCTTAATAGTCATATTTCACATCCAAATACAAATTAGGGGCAAATTTGCCAATCAAAAAGTGTGAATATCGTATTTGCAATTTATTTTCCTTAAGAGTCATATTTCACTTCCAAATACATATTAGGGGCAAATTTGCCACTCAAAAAGTGTGAATATCGTATTTGCAACTTATTCTCATTAAGAGTCATATTTCACTTCGCAATACAAATTAGGGGCGAATTTGCCACTCAAAAAGTGTGAATATCGTATTTGCAACTTATTTTCCTTAAGAATCATATTTCACATCCAAATATAAATTAGAGGCAAATTTGCCTCTCAAAAAGTGTGAATATCGTATTTGCAATTTATTCTCTTTAAAAGTTATATTTCACATCCAAATACAAATTAGGGGCGAATTTGCCACTCAAAAAATGTGAATATCGTGTTTGCAATTTATTTTCTTTAAGAGTCAAATTTCACCTCCAAATACAAATTAGGGGCAAATTTGCCACTCAAAAAGTGTGAATATCGCATTTGCAATTTATTTTTCTTAAGAGTCATATTTCACATACAAATACAAATTAGGGGCGAATTTGCTACTATAAAAGTGTGAATATCGTATTTGCAACTTATTTTCCTTACGAGTCATATTTCACTTCGCAATACAAATTAACCACTCAAAAAGTGTGAATATCGTATTTGCAATTTATTTTCCTTAATAGTCATATTTCACATTCAAATACAAATTAGGGGCAAATTTGTCACTAAAAAAGTGTGAATATCGTAATAGCAATTTATTTTCCTTAAGAGTCATATTTCATTTTCAAATACATATTAGGGGCGAATTTGCCACTCAAAAAGTATGAATTTCGTATTTGCAACTTATTTTCATTAAGAGTCATATTTCACTTCGCAGTACAAATTAGGGGCGAATTTGCCACTCAAAAAGTGTGAATATCGTATTTGCAATTTATTTTCCTTAACAGTCATATTTCACTTCCAAATACAAATTAGGCGCGAATTTGCCACTCAAAAAGTGTGAATATCGTATTTGCAACTTATTTTCATTAAGAGTTATATTTCACTTCGCAATACAAATTAACCACTCAAAAAGTGTGAATATCGTATTTGGAATTTATTTTCTTTAAGAGTAATATTTCACATCTAAATACATATTAGGGGCAAATTTGCCACTCAAAAAGTGTAAATATCGTATTTGCAATTTATTTTCTTTAAGAGTCATATTTCACATCCAAATATAAATTATGGGCAAATTTGCCACTCAAAAAGTGTGAATATCGTATTTGCAACTTATTTTCATTAATAGTCATATTTCACTTCGCAATACAAATTAGTGGCAAATTTACCACTCAAAAAGTGTGAATATCGTATTTGCACAGTCATATTTCATCTCCAAATACAAATTACGGGCGAATTTGCCACTCAAAAAGTGTGAATATCGTATTTGTAATTTATTTTCCTTAAGAGTCATATTTCACTTCCAAATACAAATTAGGGGCGAATTTGCCACTCAAAAAGTGTGAATATCGTATTTGCAACTTATTTTCATTAAGAGTCATATTTCACATCCAAATACAAATTAGGGGCGAATTTGCCACTCAAAAAGTGTGAATATCGTATTTGCAATTTATTTTCTTTAAGAGTCATATTTCACTTCCAAATCAATATTAGGGGCGAATTTGCCACTCAAAAAGTGTGAATATCGTATTTGCAATTTATTTTCCTTAAGAGTCATATTTCACTTCCAAATACATATTAGGGGCGAATTTGCCACTCAAAAAGTGTGAATATCGTATTTGCAACTTATTTTCATTAAGAGTCATATTTCACTTCGTAATACAAATTAGGGGCGAATTTGCCACTAAAAAAGTGTGAATATCGTATTTGCAATTTATTTTCCTTAACAGTCATATTTCACTTCCAAATACAAATTAGGGGCGAATTTGCCACTCAAAAAGTGTGAATATCGTATTTGCAACTTATTTTCATTAAGAGTCATATTTCACTTCGCAATACAAATTAACCATTCAAAAAGTGTGAATATCGTATTTGCAATTTATTTTCCTTAATAGTCATATTTCACATCCAAATACAAATTAGGGGCAAATTTGCCAATCAAAAAGTGAGAATATCGTATTTGCAATTTATTTTTCTTAAGAGTCATATTTCACTTCCAAATACATATTAGGGGCGAATTTGCCACTCAAAAAGTGTGAATATCGTATTTGCAACTTATTTTCATTAAGGGTCATATTTCATTTCGCAATACAAAATAGGGGCAAATTTACCATTCAAAAAGTGTGAATATCGTATTTGCAATTTATTTTCCTTAAGAGTCATATTTCACTTCAAAATACAAATTATGGGCAAATTTGCCACTCAAAAAGTGTGAAAATGCTACTTGCAATTTATTTTCCTTAAGAGTCATATTTCACATCCTAATACAAATTAAGAGCGAATTTGCCACTCAAAAAGTGTGAATATCGTATTTGCAATTTATTTTCCTTAAGAGTCATATTTCACTTCCAAATACAAATTAGGGGCGAATTTGCCACTCAAAAAGTGTGAATATCGTATTTGCAACTTATTTTCATTAAGAGTCATATTTCACTTCGCAATACAAATTTGGGGCGAATTTGCCACTCAAAAAGTGTGAATATCGTATTTGCAATTTATTTTCCTTAAGAGTCATATTTCACTCCAAATACAAATTAGGGGCGAATTTGCCACTCAAAAAGTGTGAATATCGTATTTGCAACTTATTTTCATTAATAGTCATATTTCACTTCGCAATACAAATTTGGGGCGAATTTGCCACTCAAAAAGTGTGAATATCGTATTTGCAATTTATTTTCCTTAAGAGTCATATTTCACTTCCAAATATAAATTAGAGGCGAATTTGCCACTCAAAAAGTGTGAATATCGTATTTGCAACTTATTTTCATTATGAGTCATATTTCATTTCGCAATACAAAATAGGGGCAAATTTACCATTCAAAAAGTGTGAATATCGTACTTGCAATTTATTTTCCTTAAGAGTCATATTTCACTTCGAAATACAAATTATGGGCAAATTTGCCACTCAAAAAGTGTGAAAATGGTACTTGCAATTTATTTTCCTTAAGAGTCATATTTCACATCCTAATACAAATTAACAACGAATTTGTCACTCAAAAAGTGTGAATATCGTATTTGCAACTTATTTTCATTAAGAGTCATATTTCACATCAAAATACAAATTAGAGGCAAATATGCCACTCAAAAAGTGTGAATATCGTATTTGCAACTTATTTTCATTAAGAGTCATATTTCACATCCAAATACAAATTAGGGGCGAATTTGCCACTCAAAAAGTGTGAATATCGTATTTGCAACTTATTTTCATTAAGAGTCATATTTCACTTCGCAATACAAATTAACCACTCAAAAAGTGTGAATATCGTATTTGCAATTTATTTTCCTTAATAGTCATATTTCACATCCAAATACAAATTAGGGGCAAATTTGCCAATCAAAAAGTGAGAATATCGTATTTGCAATTTATTTTTCTTAAGAGTCATATTTCACTTCCAAATACATATTAGGGGCGAATTTGCCACTCAAAAAGTGTGAATATCGTATTTGCAACTTATTTTCATTAAGAGTCATATTTCACTTCGCAATACAAATTTGGGGCGAATTTGCCACTCAAAAAGTGTGAATATCGTATTTTCAATTTATTTTCCTTAACAGTCATATTTCACTTCCAAATACAAATTAGGGGCGAATTTGCCACTCAAAAAGTGTGAATATCGTATTTGCAACTTATTTTAATTAAGAGTCATATTTCACTTCGCAATACAAAATAGGGGCAAATTTACCATTCAAAAAGTGTGAATATCGTATTTGCAATTTATTTTCCTTAAGAGTCTTATTTCACTTCGAAATACAAATTATGGGCAAATTTGCCACTCAAAAAGTGTGAAAATGGTATTTTCAATCTATTTTCCTTAAGAGTCATATTTCACATCTTAATACAAATTAGGGGCGAATTTACCACTCAAAAAGTGTGAATATCGTATTTACAACTTATTTTCCTTAAGAATCATATTTCACATCCAAATATAAATTAGAGGCAAATTTGCCACTCAAAAAGTGTGAATATCGTATTTGTAATTTATTCTCTTTAAGAGTTATATTTCACATCCAAATACAAATTAGTGGCGAATTTGCCACTCAAAAAGTGTGAATATCTTATTTGCAATTTATTTTCTTTAAGAGTCATATTTCACCTCCAAATACAAATTAGGGGCAAATTTGCCACTCAAAATGTGTGAATATCGTATTTGCAATTTATTTTTCTTAAGAGTCATATTTCACATTCAAATACAAATTAGGGGCGAATTTGCTACTATAAAAGTGTGAATATCGTATTTGCAACTTATTTTCCTTAAGAGTCATATTTCATTTCGCAATACAAATTAACCACTCAAAAAGTGTGAATATCGTATTTGCAATTTATTTTCCTTAATAGTCATATTTCACTTCCAAATACAAATTAGGGGCAAATTTGCCACTCAAAAAGTGTGAATATCGTATTTGCAATTTATTTTCCTTAAGAGTCATATTTCACTTCCAAATACATATTAGTGGCGAATTTGCCACTCAAAAAGTGTGAATATCGTATTTGCAACTTATTTTCATTAAGAGTCATATTTCACTTCGCAATACAAATTAGGGGCGAATTTGCCACTCAAAAAGTGTGAATATCGTATTTGCAATTTATTTTCCTTAACAGTCATATTTCACTTCCAAATACAAATTAGAGGCGAATTTGCCACTCAAAAAATGTGAATATCGTATTTGCAACTTATTTTCATTAAGAGTTATATTTCACTTCGCAATACAAATTAACCACTCAAAAAGTGTGAATATATTATTTGCAATTTATTTTCTTTAAGAGTCATATTTCATATCCAAATACATATTAGGGGCAAATTTGCCACTCAAAAAGTGTAAATATCGTATTTGCAATTTATTTTCTTTAAGAGTCATATTTCACATCCAAATATAAATTATGGGCAAATTTGCCACTCAAAAAGTGTGAATATCGTATTTGCAACTTATTATCATTAAGAGTCATATTTCACTTCGCAATACAAATTAGGGGCAAATTTACCACTCAAAAAGTGTGAATATCGTATTTGCAATTTATTTTCTTTAAGAGTCATATTTCACCTCCAAATACAAATTAGGGGCAAATTTGCCACTCAAAAAGTGTGAATATCGTATTTGCAATTTATTTTCCTTAAGAGTCATATTTCACATCCAAATACAAATTTGGGGCGAATTTGCCACTCAAAAAGTGTGAATATCGTATTTGCAACTTATTTTCATTAAGAGTCATATTTCACTTCGCAATACAAATTTGGGGCGAATTTGCCACTCAAAAAGTGTGAATATCGTATTTGCAATTTATTTTCTTTAAAAGTCATATTTCACCTCCAAATACAAATTAGGGGCAAATTTGCCACTCAAAAAGTGTGAATATCGTATTTGCAATTTATTTTTCTTAAGAGTCATATTTCACATCCAAATACAAATTAGGGGCGAATTTGCCACTCAAAAAGTGTGAATATCGTATTTGCAACTTATTTTCATTAAGAGTCATATTTCACTTCGCAATACAAATTTGGGGCGAATTTGCCACTCAAAAAGTGTGAATATCGTATTTGCAATTTATTTTCCTTAAGAGTCATATTTTACTTCCAAATACAAATTAGGGGCGAATTTGCCACTCAAAAAGTGTGAATATCGTATTTGCAACTTATTTTAATTAATAGTAATATTTCACTTCGTAATTCAAAATAGGGGCAAATTTACCATTCAAAAAGTGTGAATATCGTATTTGCAATTTATTTTCCTTAAGAGTCATATTTCACTTCGAAATACAAATTATGGGCAAATTTGCCACTCAAAAAGTGTGAAAATGGTATTTTCAATTTATTTTCCTTAAGATTCATATTTCACATCCTAATACAAATTAGGGGCGAATTTGCCACTCAAAAAGTGTGAATCTCGTATTTGCAACTTATTTTCCTTAAGAATCATATTTCACATCCAAATATAAATTAGAGGCAAATTTGCCTCTCAAAAAGTGTGAATATCGTATTTGTAATTTATTCTCTTTAAGAGTTATATTTCACATCCAAATACAAATTAGGGGCGAATTTGCCACTCAAAAAGTGTGAATATCGTGTTTGCAATTTATTTTCTTTAAGAGTCATATTTCACCTCCAAATACAAATTAGGGGCAAATTTGCCACTCAAAAAGTGTGAATATCGTATTTGCAATTTATTTTTCTTAAGAGTCATATTTCACATCCAAATACAAATTAGGGGCGAATTTGCTACTATAAAAGTGTGAATATCGTATTTGCAACTTATTTTCCTTAAGAGTCATATTTCACTTCGCAATACAAATTAACCACTCAAAAAGTGTGAATATCGTATTTGCAATTTATTTTCCTTAATAGTCATATTTCACATTCAAATACAAATTAGGGGCAAATTTGCCACTCAAAAAGTGTGAATATCGTATTAGCAATTTATTTTCCTTAAGAGTCATATTTCACTTCCAAATACATATTAGGGGCGAATTTGCCACTCAAAAAGTGTGAATATCTTATTTGCAACTTATTTTCATTAAGAGTCATATTTCACTTCGCAATACAAATTAGGGCAAATTTACCACTCAAAAAGTGTGAATATCGTATTTTCAATTTATTTTCTTTAAGATCATATTTCACCTCCAAATTCAAATTAGGGGCAAATTTGCCACTCAAAAAGTATGAATATCGTATTTGCAATTTCTTTTCCTTAACAGTCATATTTCACTTCCAAATACAAATTAGGGGCGAATTTGCCACTCAAAAAGTGTGAATATCGTATTTGCAACTTATTTTCATTAAGAGTCATATTTCACTTCGCAATACAAATTAGGGGCGAATTTGCCACTCAAAAAGTGTGAATATCGTATTCGCAATTTATTTTCCTTAAGAGTCATATTTCACTTCCAAATATAAATTAGGGGCGAATTTGCCACTCAAAAAGTGTGAATATCGTATTTGCAACTTATTTTCATTAAGAGTCATATTTCACTTCGCAATACAAAATAGGGGCAAATTTACCATTCAAAAAGTGTGAATATCGTATTTGCAATTTATTTTCCTTAAGAGTTATATTTCACTTCGAAATACAAATTATGGGCAAATTTGCTACTCAAAAAGTGTGAAAATGGTACTTGCAATTTATTTTCGTTAAGAGTTATATTTCACATCCTAATACAAATTAAGAGCGAATTTGCCACTCAAAAAGTGTGAATATCGTATTTGCAACTTATTTTCCTTAAGAGTCATATTTCACATCCAAATACAAATTAGAGGCAAATTTGCCACTCAAAAAGTGTGAATATCGTATTTGCAACTTATTTTCATTAAGAGTCATATTTCACATCCAAATACAAATTAGGGGCGAATTTGCCACTCAAAAAGTGTGAATATCGTATTTGCAACTTATTTTCATTAAGAGTCATATTTCACTTCGCAATACAAATGAACCACTCAAAAAGTGTGAATATCGTATTTGCAATTTATTTTCCTTAACAGTCATATTTCACTTCCAAATACAAATTAGGGGCGAATTTATCACTCAAAAAGTGAGAATATCGTATTTGCAACTTATTTTCATTAAGAGTTATATTTCACTTCGCAATACAAATTAACCACTCAAAAAGTGTGAATATCGTATTTGCAATTTATTTTCTTTAAGAGTCATATTTCACATCTAAATACAAATTAGGGGTAAATTTGCCACTCAAAAAGTGTAAATATCGTATTTCCAATTTATTTTCTTTAGGAGTCATATTTCACTTCCAAATACAAATTAGGGGCGAATTTGCCACTCAAAAAGTGTGAATATCGTATTTGCAACTTATTTTCATTAAGAGTCATATTTCACTTCGCAATACAAATTTGGGGCGAATTTGCCACTCAAAAAGTGTGAATATCGTATTTGCACTTTATTTTCTTTAAAAGTCATATTTCACCTCCAAATACAAATTAGGGGTAAATTTGCCACTCAAAAAGTGTGAATATAGTATTTGCAATTTATTTTTCTTAAGAGTCATATTTCACATCCAAATACAAATTAGGGGCGAATTTGCCACTCAAAAAGTGTGAATATCGTATTTGCAACTTATTTTCATTAAGAGTCATATTTCACTTCGCAATACAAATTTGGGGCGAATTTGCCACTCAAAAAGTGTGAATATCGTATTTGCAATTTATTTCCTTAAGAGTCATATTTCAGTTCCAAATATAAATTAGGGGCGAATTTGCCACTCAAAAAGTGTGAATATCGTATTTGCAACTTATTTTAATTAAGAGTCATATTTCACTTCGCAATACAAAATAGGGGCAAATTTACCATTCAAAAAGTGTGAATATCGTATTTGCAATTTATCTTCCTTAAAAGTCATATTTCACTTCGAAATACAAATTATGGGCAAATTTGCCACTCAAAAAGTGTGAAAATGGTATTTTCAATTTATTTTCCTTAAGAGTCATATTTCACATCCTAATACAAATTAGGGGCGAATTTGCCACTCAAAAAGTGTGAATATCGTATTTGCAGCTTATTTTCCTTAAGAATCATATTTCACATCCAAATATAAATTAGAGGCAAATTTGCCTCTCAAAAAGTGTGAATATCGTATTTGCAATTTATTCTCTTTAAGAGTTATATTTCACATCCAAATACAAATTAGGGGCGAATTTGCCACTCAAAAAGTGTGAATATCGTGTTTGCAATTTATTTTCTTTAAGAGTCATATTTCACCTCCAAATACAAATTAGGGGCAAATTTGCCACTCAAAAAGTATGAATATCGCATTTGCAATTTATTTTTCTTAAGAGTCATATTTCACATATAAATACAAATTAGGGGCGAATTTGCTACTATAAAAGTGTGAATATCGTATTTGCAACTTATTTTCCGTAAGAGTCATATTTCACTTCGCAATACAAATTAACCACTCAAAAAGTGTGAATATCGTATTTGCAATTTATTTTCCTTAATAGTCATATTTCACATTCATATACAAATTAGGGGCAAATTTGCCACTCAAAAAGTGTGAATATCGTATTAGCAATTTATTTTCCTTAAGAGTCATATTTCACTTCCAAATACATATTAGGGGCGAATTTGCCACTCAAAAAGTGTGAATATCGTATTTGCAACTTATTTTCATTAAGAGTCATATTTCACTTCGCAATACAAATTAGGGCAAATTTACCACTCAAAAAGTGTGAATATCGTATTTGCAATTTATTTTCTTTAAGATCATATTTCACCTCCAAATTCAAATTAGGGGCAAATTTGCCACTCAAAAAGTGTGAATATCGTATTTGCAATTTATTTTCCTTAACAGTCATATTTCACTTCCAAATACAAATTAGGGGCCAATTTGCCACTCAAAAAGTGTGAATATCGTATTTGCAATTTATTTTCCTTAACAGTCATATTTCACTTCCAAATACAAATTAGGGGCGAATTTGCCACTCAAAAAGTGTGAATATCATATTTGCAACTTATTTTCATTAAGAGTCATATTTCACTTCGCAATACAAAATAGGGGCAAATTTACCATTCAAAAAGTGTGAATATCGTATTTGCAATTTATTTTCCTTAAGAGTCATATTTCACTTCCAAATACAAATTATGGGCAAATTTGCTACTCAAAAAGTGTGAAAATGGTACTTGCAATTTATTTTCCTTAAGATTTATATTTCACATCCTAATACAAATTAAGAGCGAATTTGCCACTCAAAAAGTGTGAATATCGTATTTGCAACTTATTTTCCTTAAGAGTCATATTTCACATCCAAATACAAATTAGAGGCAAATTTGCCACTCAAAAAGTGTGAATATCGTATTTGCAACTTATTTTCATTAAGAGTCATATATAACATCCAAATACAAATTAGGGGCGAATTTGCCACTCAAAAAGTGTGAATATCGTATTTGCAACTTATTTTTATTAAGAGTCATATTTCACTTCGCAATACAAATTAACCACTCAAAAAGTGTGAATATCGTATTTGCAATTTATTTTCCTTAATAGTCATATTTCACATCCAAATACAAATTAGGGGCAAATTTGCCAATCAAAAAGTGTGAATATCGTATTTGCAATTTATTTTCCTTAAGAGTCATATTTCACTTCCAAATACATATTAGGGGCGAATTTGCCACTCAAAAAGTGTGAATATCGTATTTGCAACTTATTTTCATTAAGAGTCATATTTCACTTCGCAATACAAATTAGGGGCGAATTTGCCACTCAAAAAGTGTGAATATCGTATTTGCAATTTATTTTCCTTAACAGTCATATTTCACTTCCAAATACAAATTAGGGGCGAATTTGCCACTCAAAAAGTGTGAATATCGTATTTGCAACTTATTTTCATTAAGAGTTATATTTCACTTCGCAATACAAATTAACCACTCAAAAAGTGTGAATATATTATTTGCAATTTATTTTCTTTAAGAGTCATATTTCACATCCAAATACATATTAGGGGCAAATTTGTCACTCAAAAAGTGTAAATATCGTATTTGCAATTTATTTTCTTTAAGAGTCATATTTCACATCCAAATATAAATTATGGGCAAATTTGCCACTCAAAAAGTGTGAATATCGTATTTGCAACTTATTTTCATTAAGAGTCATATTTCACTTCGCAATACAAATTAGGGGCAAATTTACCACTCAAAAAGTGTGAATATCGTATTTGCAATTTATTTTCTTTAAGAGTCATATTTCACCTCCAAATACAAATTAGGGGCAAATTTGCCACTCAAAAAGTGTGAATATCGTATTTGCAATTTATTTTCCTTAAGAGTCATATTTTACATCCAAATACAAATTAGGGGCGAATTTGCCACTCAAAAAGTGTGAATATCGTATTTGCAACTTATTTTCATTAAGAGTCATATTTCACTTCGCAATACAATTTTGGGCGAATTTGCCACTCAAAAAGTGTGAATATCGTATTTTGAATTTATTTTCCTTAAGAGTCATATTTCACTTCCAAATACATATTAGGGGCGAATTTGCCACTCAAAAAGTGTGAATATCGTATTTGCAACTTATTTTCATTAAGAGTCATATTTCACTTCGCAATACAAATTAGGGGCAAATTTACCACTCAAAAAGTGTG
This sequence comes from Helichrysum umbraculigerum, assembly GCA_949592205.1. Lineage (NCBI taxonomy): Eukaryota > Viridiplantae > Streptophyta > Magnoliopsida > Asterales > Asteraceae > Helichrysum > Helichrysum umbraculigerum. Next base: position 102,441,206 of record CATIUR010000001.1, read on the forward strand.
AATATCGTATTTGCAATTTATTTTCTTTAAGATCATATTTCACCTCCAAATTCAAATTAGGGGCAAATTTGCCACTCAAAAAGTTTGAATATCGTATTTGCAATTTATTTTACTTAACAGTCATATTTCACTTCCAAATACAAATTAGGGGCAAATTTGCCACTCAAAAAGTGTGAATATCGTATTTGCAACTTATTTTCATTAAGAGTTATATTTCACATCCAAATACAAATTAGGGGCGAATTTGCCACTCAAAAAGTGTGAATATCGTGTTTGCAATTTATTTTCTTTAAGAGTCATATTTCACCTCCAAATACAAATTAGGGGCAAATTTGCCACTCAAAAATTATGAATATCGCATTTGCAATTTATTTTTCTTAAGAGTCATATTTCACATATAAATACAAATTAGGGGCGAATTTGCTACTATAAAAGTGTGAATATCGTATTTGCAACTTATTTTCCTTAAGAGTCATATTTCACTTCGCAATACAAATTAACCACTCAAAAAGTGTGAATATCGTATTTGCAATTTATTTTCCTTAATAGTCATATTTCACATTCATATACAAATTAGGGGCAAATTTGCCACTCAAAAAGTGTGAATATCGTATTAGCAATTTATTTTCCTTAAGAGTCATATTTCACTTCCAAATACATATTAGGGGCGAATTTGCCACTCAAAAAGTGTGAATATCGTATTTGCAACTTATTTTCATTAAGAGTCATATTTCACTTCGCAATACAAATTAGGGCAAATTTACCACTCAAAAAGTGTGAATATCGTATTTGCAATTTATTTTCTTTAAGATCATATTTCACCTCCAAATTCAAATTAGGGGCAAATTTGCCACTCAAAAAGTGTGAATATCGTATTTGCAATTTATTTTCCTTAACAGTCATATTTCACTTCCAAATACAAATTAGGGGCCAATTTGCCACTCAAAAAGTGTGAATATCGTATTTGCAATTTATTTTCCTTAACAGTCATATTTCACTTCCAAATACAAATTAGGGGCGAATTTGCCACTCAAAAAGTGTGAATATCATATTTGCAACTTATTTTCATTAAGAGTCATATTTCACTTCGCAATACAAAATAGGGGCAAATTTACCATTCAAAAAGTGTGAATATCGTATTTGCAATTTATTTTCCTTAAGAGTCATATTTCACTTCCAAATACAAATTATGGGCAAATTTGCTACTCAAAAAGTGTGAAAATGGTACTTGCAATTTATTTTCCTTAAGATTTATATTTCACATCCTAATACAAATTAAGAGCGAATTTGCCACTCAAAAAGTGTGAATATCGTATTTGCAACTTATTTTCCTTAAGAGTCATATTTCACATCCAAATACAAATTAGAGGCAAATTTGCCACTAAAAAAGTGTGAATATCGTATTTGCAACTTATTTTCATTAAGAGTCATATATAACATCCAAATACAAATTAGGGGCGAATTTGCCACTCAAAAAGTGTGAATATCGTACTTGCAACTTATTTTTATTAAGAGTCATATTTCACTTCGCAATACAAATTAACCACTCAAAAAGTGTGAATATCGTATTTGCAATTTATTTTCCTTAATAGTCATATTTCACATCCAAATACAAATTAGGGGCAAATTTGCCAATCAAAAAGTGTGAATATCGTATTTGCAATTTATTTTCCTTAAGAGTCATATTTCACTTCCAAATACATATTAGGGACGAATTTGCCACTCAAAAAGTGTGAATATCGTATTTGCAACTTATTTTCATTAAGAGTCATATTTCACTTCGCAATACAAATTAGGGGCGAATTTGCCACTCAAAAAGTGTGAATATTGTATTTGCAATTTATTTTCCTTAACAGTCATATTTCACTTCCAAATACAAATTAGGGGCGAATTTGCCACTCAAAAAGTGTGAATATCGTATTTGCAACTTATTTTCATTAAGAGTTATATTTCACTTCGCAATACAAATTAACCACTCAAAAAGTGTGAATATATTATTTGCAATTTATTTTCTTTAAGAGTCATATTTCACATCCAAATACATATTAGGGGCAAATTTGTCACTCAAAAAGTGTAAATATCGTATTTGCAATTTATTTTCTTTAAGAGTCATATTTCACATCCAAATATAAATTATGGGCAAATTTGCCACTAAAAAAGTGTGAATATCGTATTTGCAACTTATTTTCATTAAGAGTCATATTTCACTTCGCAATACAAATTAGGGGCAAATTTACCACTCAAAAAGTGTGAATATCGTATTTGCAATTTATTTTCTTTAAGAGTCATATTTCACCTCCAAATACAAATTAGGGGCAAATTTGCCACTCAAAAAGTGTGAATATCGTATTTGCAATTTATTTTCCTTAAGAGTCATATTTCACATCCAAATACAAATTAGGGGCGAATTTGCCACTCAAAAAGTGTGAATATCGTATTTGCAACTTATTTTCATTAAGAGTCATATTTCACTTCGCAATACAATTTTGGGCGAATTTGCCACTCAAAAAGTGTGAATATCGTATTTTGAATTTATTTTCCTTAAGAGTCATATTTCACTTCCAAATACATATTAGGGGCGAATTTGCCACTCAAAAAGTGTGAATATCGTATTTGCAACTTATTTTCATTAAGAGTCATATTTCACTTCGCAATACAAATTAGGGGCAAATTTACCACTCAAAAAGTGTGAATATCGTATTTGCAATTTATTTTCTTTAAGATCATATTTCACCTCCAAATTCAAATTAGGGGCAAATTTGCCACTCAAAAAGTTTGAATATCGTATTTGCAATTTATTTTACTTAACAGTCATATTTCACTTCCAAATACAAATTAGGGGCGAATTTGCCACTCAAAAAGTGTGAATATCGTATTTGCAACTTATTTTCATTAAGAGTTATATTTCACTTCGCAATACAAATTAACCACTCAAAAAGTGTGAATATATTATTTGCAATTTATTTTCTTTAAGAGTCATATTTCACATCCAAATACATTTTAGGGGCAAATTTGCCACTCAAAAAGTGTAAATATCGTATTTGCAATTTATTTTCTTTAAGAGTCATATTTCACATCCAAATATAAATTATGGGCAAATTTGCCACTCAAAAAGTGTGAATATCGTATTTGCAACTTATTTTCATTAAGAGCCATATTTCATTTCGCAATACAAATTAGGGGCAAATTTACCACTCAAAAAGTGTGAATATCGTATTTGCAATTTATTTTCTTTAAGAGTCATATTTCACCTCCAAATACAAATTAGGGGCAAATTTGCCACTCAAAAAGTGTGAATATCGTATTTGCAATTTATTTTCCTTAAGAGTCATATTTCACATCCAAATACAAATTAGGGGCGAATTTGCCACTCAAAAAGTGTGAATATCGTATTTGCAACTTATTTTCATTAAGAGTCATATTTCACTTCGCAATACAAATTTGGGGCGAATTTGCCACTCAAAAAGTGTGAATATCGTATTTGCAATTTATTTTCTTTAAAAGTCATATTTCAACTCCAAATACAAATTAGGGGCAAATTTGCCACTCAAAAAGTGTGAATATCGTATTTGCAATTTATTTTTCTTAAGAGTCATATTTCACATCCAAATACAAATTAGGGGCGAATTTGCCACTCAAAAAGTGTGAATATCGTATTTGCAACTTATTTTCATTAAGAGTCATATTTCACTTCGCAATACAAAATTGGGGCGAATTTGCCAATCAAAAAGTGTGAATATCGTATTTGCAATTTATTTTCCTTAAGAGTCATATTTTACTTCATAATACAAATTAGGGGCGAATTTGCCACTCAAAAAGTGTGAATATCGTATTTGCAACTTATTTTAATTAATAGTCATATTTCACTTCGTAATACAAAATAGGGGCAAATTTACCATTCAAAAAGTGTGAATATCGTATTTGCAATTTATTTTCCTTAAGAGTCATATTTCACTTCGAAATACAAATTATGGGCAAATTTGCCACTCAAAAAGTGTGAATATCGTATTTGCAACTTATTTTCATTAAGAGTTATATTTCACATCCAAATACAAATTAGGGGCGAATTTGCCACTCAAAAAGTGTGAATCTCGTATTTGCAACTTATTTTCCTTAAGAATCATATTTCACATCCAAATATAAATTAGAGGCAAATTTGCCTCTCAAAAAGTGTGAATATCGTATTTGTAATTTATTCTCTTTAAGAGTTATATTTCACATCCAAATACAAATTACGGGCGAATTTGCCACTCAAAAAGTGTGAATATCGTGTTTGCAATTTATTTTCTTTAAGAGTCATATTTCACCTCCAAATACAAATTAGGGGCAAATTTGCCACTCAAAAAGTGTGAATATCGTATTTGCAATTTATTTTTCTTAAGAGTCATATTTCACATCCAAATACAAATTAGGGGTGAATTTGCTACTATAAAAGTGTGAATATCGTATTTGCAACTTATTTTCCTTAAGAGTCATATTTCACTTCGCAATACAAATTAACCACTCAAAAAGTGTGAATATCGTATTTGCAATTTATTTTCCTTAATAGTCATATTTCACATTCAAATACAAATTAGGGGCAAATTTGCCACTCAAAAAGTGTGAATATCGTATTAACAATTTATTTTCCTTAAGAGTCATATTTCACTTCCAAATACATATTATGGGCGAATTTGCCACTCAAAAAGTGTGAATATCGTATTTGCAACTTATTTTCATTAAAAGTCATATTTCACTTCGCAATACAAATTAGGGCAAATTTACCACTCAAAAAGTGTGAATATCGTATTTTCAATTTATTTTCTTTAAGATCATATTTCACCTCCAAATTCAAATTAGGGGCAAATTTGCCACTCAAAAAGTATGAATATCGTATTTGCAATTTATTTTCCTTAACAGTCATATTTCACTTCCAAATACAAATTAGGGGCGAATTTGCCACTCAAAAAGTGTGAATATCGTATTTGCAACTTATTTTCATTAAGAGTCATATTTCACTTCGCAATACAAATTAGGGGCGAATTTGCCACTCAAAAAGTGTGAATATCGTATTTGCAATTTATTTTCCTTAAGAGTCATATTTCACTTCCAAATATAAATTAGGGGCGAATTTGCCACTCAAAAAGTGTGAATATCGTATTTGCAACTTATTTTCATTAAGAGTCATATTTCACTTCGCAATACAAAATAGGGGCAAATTTACCATTCAAAAAGTGTGAATATCGTATTTGCAATTTATTTTCCTTAAGAGTCATATTTCACTTCGAAATACAAATTATGGGCAAATTTGCTACTCAAAAAGTGTGAAAATGGTATTTGCAATTTATTTTCGTTAAGAGTTATATTTCACATCCTAATACAAATTAAGAGCGAATTTGCCACTCAAAAAGTGTGAATATCGTATTTGCAACTTATTTTCTTTAAGAGTCATATTTCACATCCAAATACAAATTAGAGGCAAATTTGCCACTCAAAAAGTGTGAATATCGTATTTGCAACTTATTTTCATTAAGAGTCATATTTCACATCCAAATACAAATTAGGGGTGAATTTGCCACTCAAAAAGTGTGAATATCGTATTTGCAACTTATTTTCATTAAGAGTCATATTTCACTTCGCAATACAAATGAACCACTCAAAAAGTGTGAATATCGTATTTGCAATTTATTTTCCTTAACAGTCATATTTCACTTCCAAATACAAATTAGGGGCGAATTTATCACTCAAAAAGTGTGAATATCGTATTTGCAACTTATTTTCATTAAGAGTTATATTTCACTTCGCAATACAAATTAACCACTCAAAAAGTGTGAATATCGTATTTGCAATTTATTTTCTTTAAGAGTCATATTTCACATCTAAATACAAATTAGGGGTAAATTTGCCACTCAAAAAGTGTAAATATCGTATTTCCAATTTATTTTCTTTAGGAGTCATATTTCACTTCCAAATATAAATTATGGGCAAATTGGCCACTCAAAAAGTGTGAATATCGTATTTGCAACTTATTTTCATTAAGAGTCATATTTCACTTCGCAATACAAATTAGGGGCAAATTTACCACTCAAAAAGTGTGAATATCGTATTTGCAATTTATTTTCTTTAAGAGTCATATTTCACTTCCAAATACAAATTAGGGGCAAATTTGCCACTCAAAAAGTGTGAATATTGTATTTGTAATTTATTTTCCTTAAGAGTCATATTTCACTTCCAAATACAAATTAGGGGCGAATTTGCCACTCAAAAAGTGTGAATATCGTATTTGCAACTTATTTTCATTAAGAGTCATATTTCACTTCGCAATACAAATTTGGGGCGAATTTGCCACTCAAAAAGTGTGAATATCGTATTTGCACTTTATTTTCTTTAAAAGTCATATTTCACCTCCAAATACAAATTAGGGGTAAATTTGCCACTCAAAAAGTGTGAATATAGTATTTGCAATTTATTTTTCTTAAGAGTCATATTTCACATCCAAATACAAATTAGGGGCGAATTTGCCACTCAAAAAGTGTGAATATCGTATTTGCAACTTATTTTCATTAAGAGTCATATTTCACTTCGCAATACAAATTTGGGGCGAATTTGTCACTCAAAAAGTGTGAATATCGTATTTGCAATTTATTTTCCTTAAGAGTCATATTTCAGTTCCAAATATAAATTAGGGGCGAATTTGCCACTCAAAAAGTGTGAATATCGTATTTGCAACTTATTTTAATTAAGAGTCATATTTCACTTCGCAATACAAAATAGGGGCAAATTTACCATTCAAAAAGTGTGAATATCGTATTTGCAATTTATTTTCCTTAAGAGTCATATTTCACTTCGAAATACAAATTATGGGCAAATTTGCCACTCAAAAAGTGTGAAAATGGTATTTTCATTTTATTTTCCTTAAGAGTCATATTTCACATCCTAATACAAATTAGGGGCGAATTTGCCACTCAAAAAGTGTGAATATCGTATTTGCAACTTATTTTCCTTAAGAATCATATTTCACATCCAAATATAAATTAGAGGCAAATTTGCCTCTCAAAAAGTGTGAATATCGTATTTGCAATTTATTCTCTTTAAGAGTTATATTTCACATCCAAATACAAATTAGGGGCGAATTTGCCACTCAAAAAGTGTGAATATCGTGTTTGCAATTTATTTTCTTTAAGAGTCATATTTCACCTCCAAATACAAATTAGGGGTAAATTTGCCACTCAAAAAGTATTAATATCGCATTTGCAATTTATTTTTCTTAAGAGTCATATTTCACATATAAATACAAATTAGGGGCGAATTTGCTACTATAAAAGTGTGAATATCGTATTTGCAACTTATTTTCCTTAAGAGTCATATTTCACTTCGCAATACAAATTAACCACTCAAAAAGTGTGAATATCGTATTTGCAATTTATTTTCCTTAATAGTCATATTTCACATTCAAATACAAATTAGGGGCAAATTTGCCACTCAAAAAGTGTGAATATCGTATTAGCAATTTATTTTCCTTAAGAGTCATATTTCACTTCCAAATACATATTAGGGGCGAATTTGCCACTCAAAAAGTGTGAATATCGTATTTGCAACTTATTTTCAGTAAGAGTCATATTTCACTTCGCAATACAAATTAGGGCAAATTTACCACTCAAAAAGTGTGAATATCGTATTTGCAATTTATTTTCTTTAAGATCATATTTCACCTCCAAATTCAAATTAGGGGCAAATTTGCCACTCAAAAAGTGTGAATATCGTATTTGCAATTTATTTTCCTTAACAGTCATATTTCACTTCCAAATACAAATTAGGGGCCAATTTGCCACTCAAAAAGTGTGAATATCGTATTTGCAATTTATTTTCCTTAACAGTCATATTTCACTTCCAAATACAAATTAGGGGCGAATTTGCCACTCAAAAAGTGTGAATATCGTATTTGCAACTTATTTTCATTAAGAGTCATATTTCACTTCGCAATACAAAATAGGGGCAAATTTACCATACAAAAAGTGTGAATATCGTATTTGCAATTTATTTTCCTTAAGAGTCATATTTCACTTCCAAATACAAATTATGGGCAAATTTGCTACTCAAAAAGTGTGAAAATGGTACTTGCAATTTATTTTCCTTAAGAGTTATATTTCACATCCTAATACAAATTAAGAGCGAATTTGCCACTCAAAAAGTGTGAATATCGTATTTGCAACTTATTTTCCTTAAGTGTCATATTTCACATCCAAATACAAATTAGAGGCAAATTTGCCACTCAAAAAGTGTAAATATCGTATTTGCAACTTATTTTCATTAAGAGTAATATTTAACATCCAAATACAAATTAGGGGCGAATTTGCCACTCAAAAAGTGTGAATATCGTACTTGCAACTTATTTTTATTAAGAGTCATATTTCACTTCACAATACAAATTAACCACTCAAAAAGTGTGAATATCGTATTTGCAATTTATTTTCCTTAATAGTCATATTTCACATCTAAATACAAATTAGGGGCAAATTTGCCAATCAAAAAGTGTGAATATCGTATTTGCAATTTATTTTCCTTAAGAGTCATATTTCACTTCAAAATACATATTAGGGGCGAATTTGCCACTCAAAAAGTGTGAATATCGTATTTGCAACTTATTTTCATTAAGAGTCATATTTCACTTCGCAATACAAATTAGGGGCGAATTTGCCACTCAAAAAGTGTGAATATCGTATTTGCAATTTATTTTCCTTAACAGTCATATTTCACTTCCAAATACAAATTAGGGGCGAATTTGCCACTCAAAAAGTGTGAATATCGTATTTGCAACTTATTTTCATTAAGAGTTATATTTCACTTCGCAATACAAATTAACCACTCAAAAAGTGTGAATATATTATTTGCAATTTATTTTCTTTAAGAGTCATATTTCACATCCAAATACATATTAGAGGCAAATTTGCCACTCAAAAAGTTTAAATATCGTATTTGCAATTTATTTTCTTTAAGAGTCATATTTCACATCCAAATATAAATTATGGGCAAATTTGCCACTCAAAAAGTGTGAATATCGTATTTGCAACTTATTTTCATTAAGAGTCATAATTCACTTCGCAATACAAATTAGGGGCAAATTTACCACTCAAAAAGTGTGAATATCGTATTTGCAATTTATTTTCTTTAAGAGTCATATTTCACCTCCAAATACAAATTAGGGGCAAATTTGCCACTCAAAAAGTATGAATATCGTATTTGCAATTTATTTTCCTTAAGAGTCATATTTCACATCCAAATACAAATTAGGGGCGAATTTGCCACTCAAAAAGTGTGAATATCGTATTTGCAACTTATTTTCATTAAGAGTCATATTTCACTTCGCAATACAATTTTGGGCGAATTTGCCACTCAAAAAGTGTGAATATCGTATTTTGAATTTATTTTCCTTAAGAGTCATATTTCACATCCAAATACATATTAGGGGCGAATTTGCCACTCAAAAAGTGTGAATATCGTATTTGCAACTTATTTTCATTAAGAGTCATATTTCATTTCGCAATACAAATTAGGGGCAAATTTACCACTCAAAAAGTGTGAATATCGTATTTGCAATTTATTTTCTTTAAGATCATATTTCACCTCCAAATTCAAATTAGGGGCAAATTTGCCACTCAAAAAGTTTGAATATCGTATTTGCAATTTATTTTCCTTAACAGTCATATTTCACTTCCAAATACAAATTAGGGGCGAATTTGCCACTCAAAAAGTGTGAATATCGTATTTGCAACTTATTTTCATTAAGAGTCATATTTCACATCCAAATACAAATTAGGGGCGAATTTACCATTCAAAAAGTGTGAATATCGTATTTGCAATTAATTTTCCTTAAGAGTCATATTTCAATTCCAAATATAAATTAGGGGCGAATTTGCCACTCAAAAAGTGTGAATATCGTATTTGCAACTTATTTTCATTAAGAGTCATATTTCACTTCGCAATACAAAATAGGGGCAAATTTACCATTCAAAAAGTGTGAATATCGTATTTTCAATTTATTTTCTGTAAGAGTCATATTTCACTTCGAAATACAAATTATGGGCAAATTTGCCACTCAAAAAGTGTAAAAATGGTACTTGCAATTTATTTTCCTTAAGAGTCATATTTCACATCCTAATACAAATTAAGAGCGAATTTGCCACTCAAAAAGTGTGAATATCGTATTTGCAACTTATTTTCCTTAACAGTCATATTTCACATCCAAATACAAATTAGGGGCGAATTTGCCACTCAAAAAGTGTGAATATCGTATTTGCAACTTATTTTCATTAAGAGTCATATTTCACTTCGCAATACAAATTAACTACTCAAAAAGTGTGAATATCGTATTTGCAATTTATTTTCTTTAAGAGTCATATTTCACCTCCAAATACAAATTAGGGGCAAATTTGCCACTCAAAAAGTATGAATATCGTATTTGCAATTTATTTTCCTTAAGAGTCATATTTCACATCCAAATACAAATTAGGGGCGAATTTGCCACTCAAAAAGTGTGAATATCGTATTTGCAACTTATTTTCATTAAGAGTCATATTTCACTTCGCAATACAATTTTGGGCGAATTTGCCACTCAAAAAGTGTGAATATCGTATTTTGAATTTATTTTCCTTAAGAGTCATATTTCACATCCAAATACATATTAGGGGCGAATTTGCCACTCAAAAAGTGTGAATATCGTATTTGCAACTTATTTTCATTAAGAGTCATATTTCATTTCGCAATACAAATTAGGGGCAAATTTACCACTCAAAAAGTGTGAATATCGTATTTGCAATTTATTTTCTTTAAGATCATATTTCACCTCCAAATTCAAATTAGGGGCAAATTTGCCACTCAAAAAGTTTGAATATCGTATTTGCAATTTATTTTCCTTAACAGTCATATTTCACTTCCAAATACAAATTAGGGGCGAATTTGCCACTCAAAAAGTGTGAATATCGTATTTGCAACTTATTTTCATTAAGAGTCATATTTCACATCCAAATACAAATTAGGGGCGAATTTACCATTCAAAAAGTGTGAATATCGTATTTGCAATTAATTTTCCTTAAGAGTCATATTTCAATTCCAAATATAAATTAGGGGCGAATTTGCCACTCAAAAAGTGTGAATATCGTATTTGCAACTTATTTTCATTAAGAGTCATATTTCACTTCGCAATACAAAATAGGGGCAAATTTACCATTCAAAAAGTGTGAATATCGTATTTTCAATTTATTTTCTGTAAGAGTCATATTTCACTTCGAAATACAAATTATGGGCAAATTTGCCACTCAAAAAGTGTAAAAATGGTACTTGCAATTTATTTTCCTTAAGAGTCATATTTCACATCCTAATACAAATTAAGAGCGAATTTGCCACTCAAAAAGTGTGAATATCGTATTTGCAACTTATTTTCCTTAACAGTCATATTTCACATCCAAATACAAATTAGGGGCGAATTTGCCACTCAAAAAGTGTGAATATCGTATTTGCAACTTATTTTCATTAAGAGTCATATTTCACTTCGCAATACAAATTAACTACTCAAAAAGTGTGAATATCGTATTTGCAATTTATTTTCTTTAAGAGTCATATTTCACCTCCAAATACAAATTAGGGGCAAATTTGCCACTCAAAAAGTATGAATATCGTATTTGCAATTTATTTTCCTTAAGAGTCATATTTCACATCCAAATACAAATTAGGGGCGAATTTGCCACTCAAAAAGTGTGAATATCGTATTTGCAACTTATTTTCATTAAGAGTCATATTTCACTTCGCAATACAATTTTGGGCGAATTTGCCACTCAAAAAGTGTGAATATCGTATTTTGAATTTATTTTCCTTAAGAGTCATATTTCACATCCAAATACATATTAGGGGCGAATTTGCCACTCAAAAAGTGTGAATATCGTATTTGCAACTTATTTTCATTAAGAGTCATATTTCATTTCGCAATACAAATTAGGGGCAAATTTACCACTCAAAAAGTGTGAATATCGTATTTGCAATTTATTTTCTTTAAGATCATATTTCACCTCCAAATTCAAATTAGGGGCAAATTTGCCACTCAAAAAGTTTGAATATCGTATTTGCAATTTATTTTCCTTAACAGTCATATTTCACTTCCAAATACAAATTAGGGGCGAATTTGCCACTCAAAAAGTGTGAATATCGTATTTGCAACTTATTTTCATTAAGAGTCATATTTCACATCCAAATACAAATTAGGGGCGAATTTACCATTCAAAAAGTGTGAATATCGTATTTGCAATTAATTTTCCTTAAGAGTCATATTTCAATTCCAAATATAAATTAGGGGCGAATTTGCCACTCAAAAAGTGTGAATATCGTATTTGCAACTTATTTTCATTAAGAGTCATATTTCACTTCGCAATACAAAATAGGGGCAAATTTACCATTCAAAAAGTGTGAATATCGTATTTTCAATTTATTTTCTGTAAGAGTCATATTTCACTTCGAAATACAAATTATGGGCAAATTTGCCACTCAAAAAGTGTAAAAATGGTACTTGCAATTTATTTTCCTTAAGAGTCATATTTCACATCCTAATACAAATTAAGAGCGAATTTGCCACTCAAAAAGTGTGAATATCGTATTTGCAACTTATTTTCCTTAACAGTCATATTTCACATCCAAATACAAATTAGGGGCGAATTTGCCACTCAAAAAGTGTGAATATCGTATTTGCAACTTATTTTCATTAAGAGTCATATTTCACTTCGCAATACAAATTAACTACTCAAAAAGTGTGAATATCGTATTTGCAATTTATTTTCTTTAAGAGTCATATTTCACCTCCAAATACAAATTAGGGGCAAATTTGCCACTCAAAAAGTATGAATATCGTATTTGCAATTTATTTTCCTTAAGAGTCATATTTCACATCCAAATACAAATTAGGGGCGAATTTGCCACTCAAAAAGTGTGAATATCGTATTTGCAACTTATTTTCATTAAGAGTCATATTTCACTTCGCAATACAATTTTGGGCGAATTTGCCACTCAAAAAGTGTGAATATCGTATTTTGAATTTATTTTCCTTAAGAGTCATATTTCACATCCAAATACATATTAGGGGCGAATTTGCCACTCAAAAAGTGTGAATATCGTATTTGCAACTTATTTTCATTAAGAGTCATATTTCATTTCGCAATACAAATTAGGGGCAAATTTACCACTCAAAAAGTGTGAATATCGTATTTGCAATTTATTTTCTTTAAGATCATATTTCACCTCCAAATTCAAATTAGGGGCAAATTTGCCACTCAAAAAGTTTGAATATCGTATTTGCAATTTATTTTCCTTAACAGTCATATTTCACTTCCAAATACAAATTAGGGGCGAATTTGCCACTCAAAAAGTGTGAATATCGTATTTGCAACTTATTTTCATTAAGAGTCATATTTCACATCCAAATACAAATTAGGGGCGAATTTACCATTCAAAAAGTGTGAATATCGTATTTGCAATTAATTTTCCTTAAGAGTCATATTTCAATTCCAAATATAAATTAGGGGCGAATTTGCCACTCAAAAAGTGTGAATATCGTATTTGCAACTTATTTTCATTAAGAGTCATATTTCACTTCGCAATACAAAATAGGGGCAAATTTACCATTCAAAAAGTGTGAATATCGTATTTTCAATTTATTTTCTGTAAGAGTCATATTTCACTTCGAAATACAAATTATGGGCAAATTTGCCACTCAAAAAGTGTAAAAATGGTACTTGCAATTTATTTTCCTTAAGAGTCATATTTCACATCCTAATACAAATTAAGAGCGAATTTGCCACTCAAAAAGTGTGAATATCGTATTTGCAACTTATTTTCCTTAACAGTCATATTTCACATCCAAATACAAATTAGGGGCGAATTTGCCACTCAAAAAGTGTGAATATCGTATTTGCAACTTATTTTCATTAAGAGTCATATTTCACTTCGCAATACAAATTAACTACTCAAAAAGTGTGAATATCGTATTTGCAATTTATTTTCTTTAAGAGTCATATTTCACCTCCAAATACAAATTAGGGGCAAATTTGCCACTCAAAAAGTATGAATATCGTATTTGCAATTTATTTTCCTTAAGAGTCATATTTCACATCCAAATACAAATTAGGGGCGAATTTGCCACTCAAAAAGTGTGAATATCGTATTTGCAACTTATTTTCATTAAGAGTCATATTTCACTTCGCAATACAATTTTGGGCGAATTTGCCACTCAAAAAGTGTGAATATCGTATTTTGAATTTATTTTCCTTAAGAGTCATATTTCACATCCAAATACATATTAGGGGCGAATTTGCCACTCAAAAAGTGTGAATATCGTATTTGCAACTTATTTTCATTAAGAGTCATATTTCATTTCGCAATACAAATTAGGGGCAAATTTACCACTCAAAAAGTGTGAATATCGTATTTGCAATTTATTTTCTTTAAGATCATATTTCACCTCCAAATTCAAATTAGGGGCAAATTTGCCACTCAAAAAGTTTGAATATCGTATTTGCAATTTATTTTCCTTAACAGTCATATTTCACTTCCAAATACAAATTAGGGGCGAATTTGCCACTCAAAAAGTGTGAATATCGTATTTGCAACTTATTTTCATTAAGAGTCATATTTCACATCCAAATACAAATTAGGGGCGAATTTACCATTCAAAAAGTGTGAATATCGTATTTGCAATTAATTTTCCTTAAGAGTCATATTTCAATTCCAAATATAAATTAGGGGCGAATTTGCCACTCAAAAAGTGTGAATATCGTATTTGCAACTTATTTTCATTAAGAGTCATATTTCACTTCGCAATACAAAATAGGGGCAAATTTACCATTCAAAAAGTGTGAATATCGTATTTTCAATTTATTTTCTGTAAGAGTCATATTTCACTTCGAAATACAAATTATGGGCAAATTTGCCACTCAAAAAGTGTAAAAATGGTACTTGCAATTTATTTTCCTTAAGAGTCATATTTCACATCCTAATACAAATTAAGAGCGAATTTGCCACTCAAAAAGTGTGAATATCGTATTTGCAACTTATTTTCCTTAACAGTCATATTTCACATCCAAATACAAATTAGGGGCGAATTTGCCACTCAAAAAGTGTGAATATCGTATTTGCAACTTATTTTCATTAAGAGTCATATTTCACTTCGTAATACAAATTAACTACTCAAAAAGTGTGAATATCGTATTTGCAATTTATTTTCCTTAATAGTCATATTTCACATCCAAATACAAATTAGGGGCAAATTTGCCAATCAAAAAGTGTGAATATCGTATTTGCCATTTATTTTCCTTAAGAGTCATATTTCACTTCCAAATACATATTAGGGGCAAATTTGCCACTCAAAAAGTGTGAATATCGTATTTGCAACTTATTTTCATTAAGAGTCATATTTCACTTCGCAATACAAATTAGGGGCGAATTTGCCACTCAAAAAGTGTGAATATCGTATTTGCAATTTATTTTCCTTAACAGTCATATTTCACTTCCAAATACAAATTAGAGGCGAATTT
This sequence comes from Helichrysum umbraculigerum, assembly GCA_949592205.1. Taxonomy (NCBI): domain Eukaryota; kingdom Viridiplantae; phylum Streptophyta; class Magnoliopsida; order Asterales; family Asteraceae; genus Helichrysum; species Helichrysum umbraculigerum. The sequence continues at coordinate 102,456,757 of CATIUR010000001.1, forward strand.
GCCACTCAAAAAGTGTGAATATCGTATTTGCAACTTATTTTCATTAAGAGTTATATTTCACTTCGCAATACAAATTAACCACTCAAAAAGTGTGAATATCGTATTTGCAATTTATTTTCTTTAAGAGTCATATTTTACATCCAAATACAAATTAGGGGCAAATTTTCCACTCAAAAAGTGTAAATATCGTATTTGCAATTTATTTTCTTTAAGAGTCAAATTTCACATCCAAATATAAATTATGGGCAAATTTGCCACTCAAAAAGTGTGAATATCGTATTTGCAACTTATTTTCATTAAGAGTCATATTTCACTTCGCAATACAAATTAGGGGCAAATTTACCACTCAAAAAGTGTGAATATCGTATTTGCAATTTATTTTCTTTAAGAGTCATATTTCACCTCCAAATACAAATTACGGGCAAATTTGCCACTCAAAAAGTGTGAATATTGTATTTGTAATTTATTTTCCTTAAGAGTCATATTTCACTTCCAAATACAAATTAGGGGCGAATTTGCCACTCAAAAAGTGTGAATATCGTATTTGCAACTTATTTTCATTAAGAGTCATATTTCACTTCGCAATACAAATTTTGGGCGAATTTGCCACTCAAAAAGTGTGAATATCGTATTTGCAATTTATTTTCTTTAAAAGTCATATTTCACCTCCAAATACAAATTAGAGGCAAATTTGCCACTGAAAAAGTGTGAATATCGTATTTGCAATTTTTTTTTCTTAAGAGTCATATTTCACATCCAAATACAAATTAGGGGCGAATTTGCCACTCAAAAAGTGTGAATATCGTATTTGCAACTTATTTTCATTAAGAGTCATATTTCACTTCGCAATACAAATTTGGGGCGAATTTGCCACTCAAAAAGTGTGAATATCGTATTTGCAATTTATTTTCCTTAAGAGTCATATTTCACTTCCAAATACAAATTAGGGGCGAATTTGCCACTCAAAAAATGTGAATATCGTATTTGCAACTTATTTTAATTAAGAGTCATATTTCACTTCGCAATACAAAATAGGGGCAAATTTACCATTCAAAAAGTGTGAATATCGTATTTGCAATTAATTTTCCTTAAGAGTCATATTTCACTTCGAAATACAAATTATGGGCAAATTTGCCACTCAAAAAGTGTGAAAATGGTATTTTCAATTTATTTTCCTTAAGAGTCATATTTCACATTGTTGGGACATAGATTGTGACAACAGATCTAGCTTGAAATAGGACTGGTGTAATTATTATTACGTTTGTATATTGGTTTAGATTTGTAAATAAATATTTGTTTTGTTAGTAATATTCGTTAAACATATTATTGTGCTAAGTTAGAGGAATGTTTAAAGACGAAATAAATAATAGACGTTTAATGCGAGGCGAGTCGAGATCTCAGGTCGCAGCGAGTTGAACTGTGAGAGGAGATCTGAACTCTCGAGGCATTAGTCTGGCGAGCCGAGTTCTGTGTTGGGCTTGGGCTGCGAGTTGGACCGAACTCGCAGGCCCATGCGAGCCGAGATGAGCTGGACGTATATAATGTTTTTCACTCCTTGAAAAACATAACTTTTGGCATTCTTTCTGATCGGCGATTCCAGCAAACCAGAGAAAACATAACCTACGGCTAGGCTTTGACGATTTATCGTTTAAAGTTAAGCTTTATTAAAACGCAATTCGAACGTATTCGTTGTTAGTAAGATAACACCATATTTAGGGATTCCGCACCTTAATACTACAGATAACGAAGTTATCGATCCTAGAACTAGGGGACTTACATCTGGTATCAGAGCTTTCGGGCTAAATACGAGTGTGTTCATAAGTTTTAGTGTTATTGAGTTTTTGATTCGGGTCGTTTTTACGTGCGTTCTTGCAATACTAACGATCAAAATCATTCTCTGGACGTTTTAGGGTTTGTTTACAGCCAAAATTCTTAGTTTCAGTCGTAAAAATACCTTAAAAATTGGTTTTCGGGTTTAACAGCCGTTTCGCGAGTCGAGATTAGGGTTCCAGCGTCGCCTGCGAACCGAGTTGAACTAGCGAGTCGAACTGAGGCTTGCGAGTCGAACCGAGATCCCTCGCGAATCGACATCACTTGCGAATTGACATCTTTAGCAATCCGAACTGAGGCTTGCGAATCGACGTATTCTACGAGTCGAGCTGAGATTGCGAGTTGAGCTGAGTCTTGCGAGTTGAGTTTTCTGAATTCGCTGAAACAGTTTAATTTTACGTTTTTAAGATGTCTGACTTAAGTAGAATGATCGAAATAGACCACGAGGTGGGAAAGTCAAACGTTCCACCTAAGTTGTTAAGAATCGAGGATTACTACAACTGGACAGATTTGAATCTTACTGTAGATTCCATGACCTGTCAATCTGGATGTGTATCAAGAGTGGATACACCGCACCTACACAAACTGTTCAGAATGCCACTGTGGTTCTTACCTATGCGAACATGAGTGATCAAGAGAAGGAAGCTTACAGAAATGAGAATAAAGCACATTCATGCATAAAGATGTGTCTTCCTAAAGAGATTGCTCATCAACTGAAGTCTTTTCATACTGCTAGAACGCTCTGGGAAGCTCTAGAGAAAAGATGTGAGGGAAGTCCACAGGTGAGAGTGGCAAGAGGAGTCTTCTTAAAAAGCAGTTTACTATGTTTAAAGCTTTAAAAGGAGAAGATCTTGATGCCTATGTCACGCGTTTCTACCATCTACTAAGTGAACTGGAATACCATGAAATTGTTGAAGAAGAAGTAGCTAAAACCGACAAGTTTCTTGAGGGTTTGCCTTCTAAATGGGAAATGTATGGCGTTATGATTAAGGATAACGAAACCAGGTATTCTACTATGACCTTAGAGCAAGTCATTGACAAGCTGAAAGGTTATGATTTCTCCAAGAAGTCAAGAGATAGTGATTCTGATCAGGTTCAGAACCCTGGGTTGTATCATGGAAAGTCAAGTCTTTCGACTGCGTCATCTAGTTCGACCACTGCACTGTTAGTTGGTGATACTAGTGAAAATGGAGAAATGATTACTGAAGATCTGTGCTTTATTTCCTCCTCTGGTGATGAGACAAAGGGAAAGAATTCTGAGAAGTCACCTCAAGAGCATCAGAAGATGCCGATGAGTGTGAAATCTGCTGAACAGCAACTGTCTGTTCTTGCTTCCTTTGTGGCATCATATGGGAACTACATAGAGGGAAAGATCAATGATCCTATTCTGTTTGATGAGGATTATGAGCAGATAGATTCTGATTATCTTGAGGAATTGGAGCTTCAAGATCAACTAGCGTTGATATCTAGAAAGGTGAAGAATTTCCTCAAGAGAACTGGTAGAAAAGTATTGGGCAATAGATCAGGGTTTGACAAAACCAAGGTCAGATGCTTAAACTGTCAGGGTATTGGTCATTTTGCTAGAGAATGCCAAAGACCTAAAGTAGAAGCACAAGGAAAACAAGGTTCGGGAAGTACTCTCGCTTCCAAAGCCTTAGTGGTGAAGCAGTTGGATGGCTCTTATGATTGGCAAGCTCATTCTGAGGAAGCTTTGATGGCCGAGATCGAAGAGACAACTGCTGGATCAGTGTCCTACATGCCCACTGATATGGAACAGAAAGTAGAGGTGCCTGAGTCTGAAGTGAAGGCAAGTGATGATGACGTGCTATATATGGACTCAGCTCCAGATATGAGTCCTGAAGAATTCGTGGCACGCATGGCTGAATTACAAACTGGCAAGAAGAAGGTATGTTTAGATATTCTTAATCTTGCTGATGTTTGTTACTTAGTTACTGATTTACAATCTCAGAATAGTGTCTTAACTGTGTCAAATAGTAACCTGTCATCACAATTAAATATGGATAAGGAATCCTATAAGACTGTTAGATCTGAACTTGATCAAGCTATTATGGATATTCGTAGATTAAGTGATGATAAACAAGTCTTAAAAGATAAAATTAAGTCTGATGCTTCGGATAGAACAAAACTTAGAGATACCATAAGTGAAAAATCTGTTGTCATAGATGGTCTCTATATGAATATCAAAGACTTAAATGAGACGATTGCTAGTAAGGATCAGGAAATAGTGAACCTTAACTTAAGGTTAATTGAGCAAAATCGTAAACTTGAGAACTATAGGACATCTCAAATGGATAAAATGTTAGATGCTCAACGTAGTGTAAAGGACAAGACTGGGTTAGGTTACAATGATGTATCCCCTCCTTTTAATGCCAATTACACTCCTATTCCTGAAGATTCTGAAATGACAGATGCTACTCCTGAAATTTCAGTAACTAATGATCAGGAAAAGTTAGAGGCTCAGAAAGATGTTATTAAGAACGTATCATTAGATAATAGCAAGGCTTCTCATTTCACCAAAATACAATTTGTATCGGGTGGAGTGATTAACGATGCTAAGACTGATGATAAGGTTAATAAGGAACAGCTTAAACCTTTAGTGCCTAAGACTCCGGATGAGAAAGCAAAAGTGAGTAAATCACGTAAGCAGATGTCATGTTTCAAGTGTCATCAAAAGGGACACGTGGCTTCGTGTTGTCCTAACAAAAAGCCTGAAACATCACATAAGCTTGTGATTGATGAAAAGACACAGACCGACTCTAGTCTGACTGTAGATGGGTTAGATACCAAACCTAAGTTAGGTAATAAACCTGTTAACATTCTTAAAAGAGATGGTAAACATAGTGTCTCCCCACCTAAACCTAAACGGCCATATACTCAAGGTGATAATTCTGTCTATAAGTCTAGAGATGTGACACCGTCGAGGTTTAGAACTCCGAGTAGAGGCCATAGTCATTATGAGAGTGGTACTACTTCGCGATCACATGAGTTTAATTATAATCATAGAGCTCATAATTATGTGCCTAAGAGGTTCTCCTCAAATTCACCTCTTAAGGCTGATCGTCCACAACCTAAAGCTACTTCGAAAGTAACCAAAGCTCCTGATGGGAAGGATGGTTATTTTAAAGAGCTTAAGTTTGTTGATGATAAGGGACAAACCAAGACCGTAATGGCTTGGGTCCCTCTTGATAACTGATCGTGTTTTGTGTTATGTGCAGGAGCATGCTGTGAACAAGGACAGCTGGTGGTATGTAGACAGTGGATGCTCAAGGCACATGACCGGAGAAAGAAGTCTGTTGAAGGACTTCAAGGAGAGTCTCAAGCAAAAAGTAAACTTTGCAGGAGATAAAGGAGGAGTAATTTCGGGAAAAGGAAAAGTTTCAAATGGAAGTTTGACTCTTGAGGATGTGAACTATGTTGAAGAACTAACTCACAACCTAGTGAGTGTTTCCCAAGTCTGTGATAAAGGTCATCCAGTTTATTTTAATGAAAAGGAAGCCTTAGTCCTGAAGCCAGGTTTTAAAATTCCTGATAAATGGATATTGATGAGGGCTCCAAGGAAGAAGGACATCTATGCTATCAACATGGGTGTTCCTAATTCTTCAATGGTGTCTACTTGTTTATTATCCAAGGCTTCAGAAACAGACGCATTATTATGGCATAGGAGAATGACACACCTGAACTGGAGAAAAATGAATTATATAACCAAAAATGGTTTGGTTCTAGGTGTACCACAAAAACGTTTCGAGTCTGAGGATAAGTGTGTTCCTTGCAAGAAAGGAAAGCAGCACAAGAAACCACACAGACCTAAGACTGAAAACTCTATCTCCTCACCATTTGAATTGCTACATATGGATCTCTTTGGTCCTATAAGCAAGAGAAGTCTAGGTGGCAAATGGTACTGTTTGGTTGTCACAGATGACTATTCTAGATTCTCATGGGTATTCTTTTTGGGATCAAAGGATGAGACTCCTGGAATTCTAATTGAGTTCTTTGATCTAGTAGAGAATGTCTATAAAAAGAGAGTTAAGCGTATTCGTAGTGACAATGGAACATAGTTTAAGAATTCAACGTTGAATATCTATTGCTTAAGCAAAGGGATATTACATCAATTCAGTGCACCGTATGAACCTCAACAAAATGGTGTTGCTGAAAGGAAAAATAGGACGTTGATTGAAGCTGCTAGAACAATGCTTGCTGATTCAAAGCTTCCGGTCATCTTTTGGGCAGAAGCAGTGAATACAGCATGTTATGTTCTTAATAGAGTTCTTACGGTTAAGAGACATAACAAGACTTGTTATGAACTTTTGAACAATAAGAAACCTAACTTAAAGGGGTTTGAACCCTTTGGAGTTTCATGCACCATATTAAAGACTGGACATCAAGCAAAATTTGGTGAGAAGGCTGACGAAGGATTTTTTCTAGGTTATATGCCCAATTCGCCAAACAAGAGAGTCTTTAATAAAGTCACAGGACGTTTGGAGGTAGTTTATAATATTGAGGTTACGAGCTACTCACCTGATGTTCATAAGGGCTTAGATTGGCAATTTGATTATTCTGATCTCTTTGCATCATTTAAAGTTCCTATTAGTGACTATGTCAGTGATTCAGAGATAGCTGAACATTTATTGTTTGAAGATGAGAATATTGGTCCCGCTTCAACATCAAGTGTTAAGCAGTCTGGAATTAAGACTAATGTTGACTCAGATAAAGCTTCCACAAGTGAGTCACAACAACCTTCAGAGGATAAGTCTCAAGAAACAGAAGATCTTGATGATCTTTCTACAAAGTTTGATGATATACTTACTCCTTTGAAACACTTAAGGATATCTTCAGCACGTACGGAAGATGTACCTGAATTGGAAGAGATTGGTACTAATTTGGAAGATGAGATACCGGTTGAACCAGTTACTACAACTAGAACGAGTAAGAATCATCCCGTTGAAAACATCATCGGTGATATTAATACTCCGGTTCAAACTAGGCATCAATCCAGAGCTAGTACGTCTGAGAACTTAGAATACCAAAGCTTGTATACAGCAATGAAAGAGACAGGGATTCCTAATCAATGTCTATATTCATGCTTTATCTCACAAATCGAGCCTAAAAATGTTCAAATGGCTTTAAAAGAAAGTTCGTGGGTAGAAGCAATGCAAGAAGAACTATCTCAGTTCTCTAAATTACAAGTATGGGAGTTGGTTAACCTACCAAAGGGAGAATATCCAATTGGAACTAGATGGGTATTTAAGTGCAAGAGAGATGATAAAGGAATCGTTACTCGCAATAAAGCTCGTCTGGTGGTTCAAGGTTTTAATCAACAAGAAGGTATTGACTATAACGAAGTGTTTGCACCAGTTGCTAGGCTAGAAGCAATTAGAGTATTCTTAGCATTCACATCTTATTTTGGTATAAAAGTGTATCAGTTGGATGTTAAGAGTGCCTTTTTGTATGGCAAAGTGGAAGAATTGGTGTATATTTCACAACCGCCAGGGTTTGCTGATCCTGAGTATCCAGATAGAGTATATCGTTTGAATAAGGCTCTATATGGATTACATCAAGCACCTAGGGCATGGTATGGAACACTATCAACGTATCTACTTGAGAATGGATTTACAAGAGGATCGATTGATAGTACACTGTTTGTGAAGTGGAAAAAGAAAGACTTTCTTCTAGTGCAAGTTTATGTTGATGACATTATCTTCGGATCTTCTGATGAAAAGATGTGTCAAGAATTCGAGAAAGTCATGAGAAAAAGGTTTGAAATGTCTGCAATGGGAGAGTTGAATTTCTTCTTAGGATTACAAGTTGATCAAAAGAAGGATGGATTCTTTATTCATCAATCTAAATATACATATGAGCTATTAAAACGCTTTAAGATGGATGAAAGTAAGGTCTACAATACTCCAATTCCAGTCAATCATGGACTAGGTCCAGATACATCGAGTGATAGTGATGTGGATCCAACTCTTTATAGAGCCATGATCGGATCACTAATGTATCTAACAGCCTCTAGGCCTGACATAATGTTTGCTGTTTGTTTATGCGCAAGATATCAGGCTAATCCGAAAGAGTCACACATGCAAGCTGTTAAACGAATCTTTCGTTACCTCAAAGGGAAACCTAAGCTGGGTCTTTGGTATCCGATTGATGGAGACTTAGATCTCGTAGCTTATACTGATTCGGATTACGGAGGATGCAATCAGAATAGGAAATCTACGACCGGAGGATGTCAATTCCTAGGAGGTAGATTAGTATCCTGGCAGTGCAAGAAGCAAACCTCGGTAGCCATTTCTACATGTGAAGCTGAGTATGTTGCAGCTGGCAGCTGTTGCTCGTAAGTACTTTGGATTCAACAGCAACTGCGGGATTACGGGTTAAATATAACCAATACTCCTATGATGATTGATAACGAATCTACTATGTCGATCACCAATAATCCGGTGAAGCACAGTAAAACTAAGCATATTGATATTAGACATCATTTTATTAGAGATTGTGCTGAGAAAAAGTTGATAAAGTTAGTTAAGGTTCCATCATTGGATAACTTAGCAGACTTATACACAAAGGCGTTCGACAGAGCAAGATTTGAGACGTTGGTTCAACTGAACGGAATGAGAAATCCAGAGTGATTAGTCTTCCAAGGGTATTTTTATAATAGTTAGTATTTCTGTATTCATTTAAAAAAAAAAAAAAAAGGCGTATGGCATTCATTTGCTTGTTACCTAAGGGGAATCGCCTTCATTTAAGTTTTTATTTGCAAAAACTAAGGGAAATGATAGTACATTAAAATAATAAGCTTTACAATAATAAGCTTAAGTCCTAAGTATGATATGGTAGTAGGTTCAAATAAAGTTGCTTTAGAACTACAGCGGTTCTATCAGGTGTGTGTTTATATTTATTTGATTATACACCTATATCCACAAGTTATAATTTGTCTATTTTTAGTGAAAACTTTAGATGGCTTCATCATATGATGTACTGGTAGGCAAATTATATGAAATTTTCTAAGCCTTAAGAAGTTAATTAACAACTTGTTTATTATTTTGTGTTACTATTCTATGATGTATGACATTAAGTCTTAATTGTTGAATGATGGTATTACCATACACTGTTATCATGCATATTAATTTGAAGTGACAAATAGTAGCAATATGGGTATTAACTTAATTACTGGTAACTTTGTTGTACTAAGTACAGAACTGAAACCTTTAATTAAATTAATATTCTCAAATATATATTAAATTATGCTAGAAGAGATCTTCTGTTGTACTATGTACAGACTTAGATAACATAGCATATTCAAAATATGTTTGATATTTGTCTAACCTTTAAAATTCAAGTGTATGTTATATGTTTCGAAAAGATACATCATTTAGTAGCCGCTACCTTGAAATTTAATGATGCAGTGTTATGTGTTTTACTTGAATTCTTCAGTATGTCATATAATAGGAAGCACTTGATAATATTCATACTAACAATAAAGAGTTGTTTAGAAAATTGAGTATAATTTGTTTATGTGGATCATAATACCGGTAATCGTCTTGAACTGTCTATAATAAAATATTCACTTTATGTGAATAATGCATTTATTAATTATGCTATGTGGATAAAGGTACCTAAGATATAATTTTATAAATATAAATGTATAAATGATAAATTTAGTTGTAATTTTACAGTAATTTATTTGAATTTCATGAGGTATGTATACTACCAATCTGCTTAGACTTTTTAATATATAATTAATTGCTTATTCTTACTAATATGATCCTTAAGAAGATAAAATCTTATTTACTTTGTATATCTACTTTGTTTCAAGTGATTAATAAAATGGTACTTGATACCAAAGTTTATATAGTTGTATTTTTATCTTATTTTTATTTGTTTTTAATTTTTGTGTTTATTAGGTTTACCCTTCGGAATTAAATTATACTGTATATTTTTCAGTTGAACAACGTGACAAATACAAGTGAAAATTAATTATAATTTAGACTTGTAAAATATCGGGTTTTTATTTATACTTAGAATTAAATTCGCGTTTTTAATATAGTCTGCGAGTTGACATCAACTTGCGAGTCCGATCAAATCTCGCGAATCGGATACAAAGTATAAAGGGGGTCAAACGAGTCAAGCTCACCCACCGAACCCACAAACTTCGCGAGTTCAGTCAAACTTTGCGAATCCGTCACACAGGCGAAACGAGGCGATTTTATCTTTTCGCTTGATTTCGATTTTTATAGTACGGGAACGAGCTTTTCAATCCGTAACAATTATACATCTTTACTTTGCGCACATTTTGAGGTATATATCAACGGATTTCACCGTTTAAATTGCACGAAATCGAAGGTTTTTTAAACTTAGGGTTTCGGTTTGAAGTTTAAACGATTCACATAGATTTACGATGTTATTGGACATGGATCTTTAGGGTTTATGTTAAATGAACATTAATGAACGTAAATCAATCGATAGATCATGTTAAAATCAACGGATTAATCGATTTTAAGTGTAAATTCGCGACGGCAGTTCATCGAACGAGTTGACATTGTGAATCAACTCGCAGCGAGTTGACTAGCGAATCCATGAGATTAGCGAGTTCACTTCAATAGCTGCTTGATAAGTTTAGCGAGTTGATCAATGTAGCGAGTTGATGAGTAAAGCGAGTTGATAAGCAAAACGAGTTGACCTCAACTCGTTAGGCCAGTTTATGCGAGTCCAGAACTTACAAAAAAATTTTTTTTTTTTTTGTAATAACTTTTATATAATTAATTTAAATTAGACTTAAGACTTTTAGTTATAAGTTAAATTTTTATATACGACTTGAGACTATTTTTGTAACAAGTTATATATAATTTCAATTTCAAACTAAGATGTTTGATGAATCTCGATTCATAATACGTTATAGTTTAAAGATTTTTAATCGTGCATTAAATTATATCTGTTGTTTGTGTTTATTTTACAGATATGGCTAGAGCATTTGACAAGGGTCACAACATTTTGGTTGATCTGAACCTTGAAGCCAAGCGGGCTGATAGGGTTGCTGATATACTACGATTCCTTGCACGATCACGGATTAGATACGCCATTACGGCCAATCCTCCTATCTCTCAGGCTATACTGAACGATTTCTGGACGAATATAGTATATGACGAATCTGTCAACCCGCCAGAGATTAGAGCTACGGTTAGTGGTCAGCCTGTTACATTTTCAGCTGGTAATCTCCGTGAGATTTTGCAGCTAGGTACAGTAGAACAGGAGAATGGAGATACGGAGTACCCTATGGATTTTATCGAGGGAGCTATAGGCCGTATGGGTTATACCGGAGACAGACGTGGACGTCAGTTCCAGAAACCTCTGGTCATTGGTCAGTGGAGGTTTCTCTGGCACGTGATGAATATAGTTTTTGCAGCAAAGAAGGGTGGTTTTGATGAGTTGAGCCCTGCGATTCTATCGGCTGCACTGTCACTGGTTTATAATAAACCATACAGTTTTTGTGACTATATTTTTGGTGAGATTGCGAAACAGATATCGGGGTCTGTTAAATCAAGATTTTTGGTTTACCCGCGATTTTGCATGCTGATTATCCGTGCGCGTTTACCGGATTTGGCTATACCAGAACCACATCTAGTGGTTAATACGATTGATCATCGTGGGTATAACGCCATGTTTATGCAGACGGTTAGGAAAGAGGGAGTGGTGAAACCGGAAGTTAGGCCACTTTTTGGGTATGTTATTGACCCGAACTACGTTGCACCGCCAAATCATGGGTGGTTAGACGTTGCTCCTGCTGCTGCTGCTGCTCCTGCTGTTGCTGATGTTGTACCAGAACCTGCAGCTGAGGAAGCTCAACCTGAAGATCCACAAGGGCTCCTTGAGGATGTTCTTATTCAGGCTGGTCAGGTTGATCAGCAAGTGAACCAAGAGGTTGCTGCATAGGTTGTGCAAGAGGTTTTGGAGCAGAATGATGATGCGACAAATTCTTTGCTTCAAGACATTGAGAGTTATTTAGCACCACCTGAGGTAATTTTTTATTTATATAATAATATAGATGCTTAGTTAATAGATTGTTTTATTAATCATAGATGCATAATATTATTATATAATGATTCTGATATTAGATATTTAGTTAATTGGATATTATTTCTGATTTTAAAATATAAATATCATTAAGCAAACAGGAAGCTGAAGCTGAGGCTGCAAACCCAGAAGTTATATTACTTGAGGGGGAGCAGATACAGCTTGATAGATCAGTTGTTGTACCGACTGAGGTATTATATCTGATTAATCTTAAATATATAGAACTTGTATGATAGAGCTTATGCTAATCATAAATGTTTAATATATTTAAACTTTAGGATCCTGTTAGATCATCTGGAGGTCGTGATGGTGAGACGGCTTCAGATGAAGATTCTGACAATACACCTTCTCCTCCTCCGTCTCTTTCTGAAAGGAAGAGAAAAGGTAAGAGTGTTATGGAGGAAGGTACTGAGGAAGTTGAGATTCCTTTGATGAAGCGTCCGAGAACGCTAACTATTCGAGAAGGTTAGTATTGATTATAAAAGTTAAATAATCTTAACTTGTTGTTTATCAGGAGTTAAACTGAGACAGTTAATTCTGTATACAGTTGCTCAGGATACACCGCAGGTGGAGATGGATGCACCGGTGGTTACTGAACCGATGTCTTTACCGCTTCAGGTATGAGATATAAGTTCTATAACTATGAGTGTTATGCAATTAATTAGAGTTTGAGACAGAGTAATCTGTAACAATAACTGATTTTAATTGTGTTTAACTTTACAGCATGAGGTTGCTGATCTAGTTCGTGGAGCTAATTTTCCGACGAACAAAACAGCTAGATTTGCGACAAGCTTGCTTACGCAGGCTTTGTCTCAACCTCATACACCGCTGACCAGAGACTGGCATATTGAGTCTCTTACACCGCCTGGACCCAGAACGATACCTGTTACTCCAACGACTGATGCTGAAAGGATTACATCCTTAGAGTCGAGGGTAAAGGATTTAGAGAAGCTTACTTCTCAGATTCTAGAGCTGGTGTCGAGCAATCTTCTTCTTTCTCAGCAGATACTCAAACAGAGTGAATCGTACAATCTGTTGATGAAGACTCATGAGACTTTGCTTGCGGACTTCAATGTATAGAGACTGAAGTTATCTTCTTTGGAGAGTCTGGTCTTGAGATCGCATTCAGGACAGTCTACTCAGGGGGAGATATTGGTATATCTGGAGTCTTGCAGAGAGGATGAGCTGAAGATGAAGAGAGACTCTGACAAGGACGATGATCCCAATGCACCAAGTGGTGAGCAGACCGGTCCTTCAAAGACTGGTGAGCAAGCTACAACTCAGGGGGAGTCTGGTGCTGGTGCTAGTGGTTCTGGAGTGGATACAAGTGCAGATAAGACTGTACCGGGTGATATTGAAGCTGGTAAGATAGCTTAGTATTATCATAGTACTGTAATATCTGTAATAGTTTGTAGTGAACAAATGTAAACTTAATTTATTGTGTAAATATATTTGGCTTAGGGTTATTATTATTTTAAGTAAAATATGTTTGGTAATTTAAGTTTATATAATTGTGTTAAGATAAAATAGTGATCGAAAGACTTCCGACTCATTGAGTAGTCGAGCGGCATGTTCCGATTAATTTCGGCGGTCAAAATTTTATAATAACATATGCATTTTAGATTTGATTATGGACTTAAGACCGTAAGGTATATAAGTAATTAACAAGTTAAAAATGTATTCGTATTAACTAGACAAATGATATATAATTTAAAGGTTAAATTGATAATGAATGAGATCAATTAACACTTGGAAATTATATAAGGTAATTAATAGTAAATTTAAATGTTTGGTGATTATTCACAATGCATTAGAATTTAAAATTAATTAATATTTGTTAAGTAGACTTAAGAGATTTTGGATTGATTCAGGGTAATCAATAAAAGATTTTATAAGTTATATGTAAATTGCGTTTATATGTTAGGTTAAAATATACAAAAGAATTAATAAAGAAATTCTTAGATTGGTTCAGGGAAATCAATGAAGAATTTGAATTATTAATATATTTGTATTTACATTTTTCTCTAGGAATGGAAATGCTTAATCTATCAGATTCGGAACATGATATTTTGGATGAGATAGATGAAAAGATTTGATATGATATTGAAGAAGGAGAGTTCAAACTTCCTGAAGACTGGACTGCAGTATTTGAATCTGTGATAGATGAAGGTGTTGATCTGGATGCAAATGTAGATGAACATGTTGTGAATCCATCAATGACTGAATTTGTTTTTGTAAATGAACAAGGAGAATCAGTTATTGATTTAGAAGCTTTTGAGAATGCTTCTGAAGATTCGGATACTGAAGTTGAAGAAATAGAGGAAACATATGATTGGTAATCCTATGTTTATCCAAGAAATGCTAAAGAAGAAAAAGAAAAATAAGCCACGCATTTTGAAAGAAGTTGATATTACTGGAAAGCGTGTACTTAAAACTGGCATTATTGGATGGTATTATGACTATGACCTGAAGCTCTTCGCGATCAAAAGGTTTGACGGGGTTCAATATTTTGAGAAGAATCTTGCAGTGTTTAGTTCATTGCCTTGATATGAGATTCGAGACTTGGCTAGATTAGATATGATAAATTCAAGTGATGATGACTATGCTAAGTATGTTGAGCGTATCATTAGGACTGAAGGATTATCTATGAAGTTTTCGAAGATTAAGCCAAGGAAAGGAAAAACGATAAAGCTGAACGAACTCAGTCAGAGGACAGGAAGAAGAATAAGGAAGAAGGTTTATCCAGCGGTCAACTGTATTAAGCAAATACCTATGAAGACTATGCCTCAGAATATTTTGGGAAAATTGAAATATTGGGGGGTAGATGCTGGAACAGGAGAAGCCTTTATGATTGAAGCTGATGATGATTATCCTGATGGCGAAAAAGAGATTCTTCGTGTATATGATCACAGACATCTGATGAACTTATCAAAGGAAGATCTGATTATGTTGTACAAGAACAAGATCAAATCTACTATTGGTTGGGGTGATTTAGCACGAGATTATCACAGGATGGTTAAAACATGCATCAAGCTTAAAATTTTTGCAGGAAGTAAGATTTACAAATGAAGACCAAAGACAATGTGAAGATAAAGACGCTAGAGCTATTGTCAAGGGGGAGTCTGTTGGGACATAGATTGTGACAACAGGTCTAGCTTGAAATAGGACTGGTGTAATTATTATTACGTTTGTATATTGGTTTAGATTTGTAAATAAATATTTGTTTTGTTAGTAATATTCGTTAAACATATTATTGTGCTAAGTTAGAGGAATGTTTAAAGACGAAATAAATAATAGACGTTTAATGCGAGGCGAGTCGAGATCTCAGGTCGCAGCGAGTTGAGCTGTGAGATGAGATCTGAACTCGTGAGGCATTAGTCTGGCGAGCCGAGTTCTGTGTTGGGCTTGGGCTGCGAGTTGGACCGAACTCGCAGGCCCATGCGAGCCGAGATGAGCTGGACGTATATAATGTTTTTCACTCCGTGAAAAACATAACTTTTGGCATTCTTTCTGATCGGCGATTCCAGCAAACCATAGAAAACATAACCTACGGCTAGGCTTTGATGATTTATCGTTTAAAGTTAAGCTTTATTAAAACGCAATTCGAACGTATTCGTTGTTAGTAAGATAACACCGTATTTAGAGATTCCGCACCTTAATACTACAGATAACGAAGTTATCGATCCTAGAACTAGGGGACTTACACACATCCTAATACAAATTAGGGGCGAATTTGCCACTCAAAAAGTGTGAATATCGTATTTACAACTTATTTTCCTTAAGAATCATATTTCACATCCAAATATAAATTAAAGGCAAATTTGCCACTCAAAAAGTGTGAATATCGTATTTGCAATTTATTCTCTTTAAGAGTTATATTTCACATCCAAATTCAAATTAGGGGCGAATTTGCCACTCAAAAAGTGTGAATATCGTATTTGCAATTTATTTTCTTTAAGAGTCATATTTCACCTCGAAATACAAATTATGGGCAAATTTGCCACTCAAAATGTGTGAATATCGTATTTGCAATTTATTTTTCTTAAGAGTCATATTTCACATCCAAATACAAATTAGGGGAGAATTTGCTACTATAAAAGTGTGAATATCGTATTTGCAACTTATTTTCCTTAAGAGTCATATTTCACTTCGCAATACAAATTAACCACTCAAAAAGTGTGAATATCGTATTTGCAATTTATTTTCCTTAATAGTCATATTTCACATCCAAATACAAATTAGGGGCAAATTTGCCACTCAAAAAGTGTGAATATCGTATTTGCAATTTATTTTCCTTAAGAGTCATATTTCACTTCCAAATACATATTAGGGGCGAAATTGCCACTCAAAAAGTGTGAATATCGTATTTGCAACTTATTTTCATTAAGAGTCATATTTCACTTCGCAATACAAATTAGGGGCGAATTTTCCACTCAAAAAGTGTGAATATCGTATTTGCAATTTACTTTCCTTAACAGTCATATTTCACTTCCAAATACAAATTAGGGGTGAATTTGCCACTCAAAAAGTGTGAATATCGTATTTGCAACTTATTTTCATTAAGAGTTATATTTCACTTCGCAATACAAATTAACCACTCAAAAAGTGTGAATATCGTATTTGCAATTTATTTTCTTTAATAGTCATATTTCACATCCAAATACAAATTAGGGGTAAATTTGCCACTCAAAAAGTGTAAATATCGTATTTGCAATTTATTTTCTTTAAGAGTCATATTTCACATCCAAATATAAATTATGGGCAAATTTGCCACTCAAAAAGTGTGAATATCGTATTTGCAACTTATTTTCATTAAGAGTCATATTTCACTTCGCAATACAAATTAGGGGCAAATTTACCACTCAAAAAGTGTGAATATCGTATTTGCAATTTTTAATTTATTTAAGAGTCATATTTCACCTCCAAATACAAATTAGGGGCAAATTTGCCACTCAAAAAGTGTGAATATTGTATTTGTAATTTATTTTCATTAAGAGTCATATTTCACTTCGCAATACAAAATAGGGGCAAATTTACCATTCAAAAAGTGTGAATATCGTATTTGCAATTTATTTTCCTTAAGAGTCATATTTCACTTCGAAATACAAATTATGGGCAAATTTGCCACTCAAAAAGTGTGAAAATGGTACTTGCAATTTATTTTCCTTAAGAGTCATATTTCACATCCTAATACAAATTAGGGGCGAATTTGCCATCAAAAAGTGTGAATATCGTATTTGCAACTTATTTTCCTTAAGAGTCATATTTCACATCCAAATATAAATTAGAGGCAAATTTGCCACTCAAAAAGTGTGAATATCGTATTTGCAATTTATTCTCTTTAAGTGTCATATTTCACATCCAAATACAAATTAGGGGCGAATTTGCCACTCAAAAAGTGTGAATATCGTATTTGCAATTTATTTTCTTTAAGAGTCATATTTCACCTCCAAATACAAATTAGGGGCAAATTTGCCACTCAAAAAGTGTGAATATCGTATTTGCAATTTATTTTTCTTAAGAGTCATATTTCACTTAGCAATACAAAATAGGGGCAAATTTACCATTCAAAAAGTGTGAATATCGTAATTGCAATTTATTTTCCTTAAGAGTCATATTTCACTTCGAAATACAAATTATGGGCAAATTTGCCACTCAAAAAGTGTGAAAATGGTATTTTCAATTTATTTTCCTTAAGAGTCATATTTCACATCCTAATTCAAATTAGGGGCGAATTTGCCACTCAAAAAGTGTGAATATCGTATTTACAACTTATTTTCCTTAAGAATCATATTTCACATCCAAATATAAATTAGAGGCAAATTTGACACTCAAAAAGTGTCAATATCGTATTTGCAATTTATTCTCTTTAAAAGTTATATTTCACATCCAAATACAAATTAGGGGCGAATTTGCCACTCAAAAAGTGTAAATATCGTATTTGCAATTTATTTTCCTTAATAGTCATATTTCACATCCAAATACAAATTAGGGGCAAATTTGCCACTCAAAAAGTGTGAATATCGTATTTGCAATTTATTTTCCTTAAGAGTCATATTTCACTTCCAAATACATATTAGGGACGAATTTGCCACTCAAAAAGTGTGAATATCGTATTTGCAATTTATTTTCTTTAAGAGTCATATTTCACCTCCAAATACAAATTAGGGGCAAATTTGCCACTCAAAAAGTGTGAATATTGTATTTGTAATTTATTTTCCTTAAGAGTCATATTTCACTTCCAAATACAAATTAGGGGCGAATTTGCCACTCAAAAAGTGTGAATATCGTATTTGCAACTTATTTTCATTCAGAGTCATATTTCACTTCGCAATACAAATTTGGGCGAATTTGCCACTCAAAAAGTGTGAATATCGTATTTGCAATTTATTTTCTTTAAAAGTCATATTTCACCTCCAAATACAAATTAGGGGCAAATTTGCCACTCAAAAAGTGTGAATATCGTATTTGCAATTTATTTTTCTTAAGAGTCATATTTCACATCCCAATACAAATTAGGGGCGAATTTGCCACTCAAAAAGTGTGAATATCGTATTTGCAACTTATTTTCATTAAGATTCATATTTCACTTCGCAATACAAATTTGGGGCGAATTTGCCACTCAAAAAGTGTGAATATAGTATTTGCAATTTATTTTCCTTAAGAGTCATATTTCACTTCCAAATACAAATTAGGGGCGAATTTGCCACTCAAAAAGTGTGAATATCTTATTTGCAACTTATTTTAATTAAGAGTCATATTTCACTTAGCAATACAAAATAGGGGCAAATTTATCATTCAAAAAGTGTGAATATCGTATTTGCAATTTATTTTCCTTAGGAGTCATATTTCACTTCGAAATACAAATTATGGGCAAATTTGCCACTCAAAAAGTGTGAAAATGGTATTTTCAATTTATTTTCCTTAAGAGTCATATTTCACATCCTAATACAAATTAGGGGCGAATTTGACACTCAAAAAGTGTGAATATCGTATTTTCAACTTATTTTCCTTAAGAATCATATTTCACATCCAAATATAAATTAGAGGCAAATTTGCCACTCAAAAAGTGTCAATATCGTATTTGCAATTTATTCTCTTTAAAAGTTATATTTCACATCCAAATACAAATTAGGGGCGAATTTGCCATTCAAAAAGTGTGAATATCGTATTTGCAATTTATTTTCTTTAAGAGTCATATTTCACCTTCAAATACAAATTAGGGGCAAATTTGCTACTCAAAAAGTGTGAATATCGTATTTGCAATTTATTTTTCTTAAGAGTCATATTTCACATCCAAATACAAATTAGGGGCGAATTTGCTACTATAAAAATGTGAATATCGTATTTGCAACTTATTTTCCTTAAGAGTCATATTTCACTTCGCAATACAAATTAACCACTCAAAAAGTGTGAATATCATATTTGCAATTTATTTTCCTTAATAGTCATATTTCACATATAAATACAAATTAGGGGCAAATTTGCCACTCAAAAAGTGTGAATATCGTATTTGCAATTTATTTTCCTTAAGAGTCATATTTCACTTCCAAATACATATTAGGGACGAATTTGCCACTCAAAAAGTGTATCGTATTTGCAACTTATTTTCATTAAGAGTCATATTTCACTTCGCAATACAAATTAGGGGCAAATTTACCACTCAAAAAGTGTGAATATCGTATTTGCAATTTATTTTCTTTAAGATCATATTTCACCTCCAAATTCAAATTAGGGGCAAATTTGCCACTCAAAAAGTGTGAATATCGTATTTGCAATTTATTTTCCTTAACAGTCATGTTTCACTTCCAAATACAAATTAGGGGCGAATTTGCCACTCAAAAAGTGTGAATATCGTATTTGCAACTTATTTTCATTAAGAGTCATATTTCACTTCGCAATACAAATTAGGGGCGAATTTGCCACTCAAAAAGTGTGAATATCGTATTTGCAACTTATTTTCATTAAGAGTTATATTTCACTTCGCAATACAAATTAACCACTCAAAAAGTGTGAATATAGTATTTGCAATTTAGTTTCTTTAAGAGTCATATTTCATATCCATATACAAATTAGGGGAAAATTTGCCACTCAAAAAGTGTAAATATCGTATTTGCAATTTATTTTCTTTAAGAGTCATATTTCACATCCAAATATAAATTATGGGCAAATTTGCTACTCAAAAAGTGTGAATATCGTATTTGCAACTTATTTTCATTAAGAGACATATTTCACTTCGCAATACAAATTAGGGGCAAATTTACCACTCAAAAAGTGTGAATATAGTATTTGCAATTTATTTTCTTTAAGAGTCATATTTCACCTCCAAATACAAATTAGGGGCAAATTTGCCACTCAAAAAGTGTGAATATCGTATTTGCAATTTATTTTCCTTAAGAATCATATTTCATTTCCAAATACAAATTTGGGGCGAATTTGCCACTCAAAAAGTGTGAATATCGTATTTGCAACTTATTTTCATTAAGAGTCATATTTCACTTCGCAATACAAATTTGGGGCGAATTTGCCACTCAAAAAGTGTGAATATCGTATTTGCAATTTATTTTCCTTAAGAGTCATATTTCAATTCCAAATACAAATTAGGGGCGAATTTGCCACTCAAAAAGTGTGAATATCGTATTTGCAACTTATTTTCATTAAGATTCATATTTCACTTCACAATACAAAATAGGGGCAAATTTACCATTCAAAAAGTGTGAATATCGCATTTGCAATTTATTTCCTTTAAGAGTCATATTTCACCTCCAAATACAAATTAGGGGAAAATTTGCCACACAAAAAGTGTGAATATCGTATTTGCAATTTATTTTTTTTAAGAGTCATATTTCACCTCCAAATACAAATTAGGGGCAAATTTGCCACTCAAAAAGTGTGAATATCGTATTTGCAATTTATTTTCCTTAACAGTCATGTTTCACTTCCAAATACAAATTAGGGGCGAATTTGCCACTCAAAAAGTGTGAATATCGTATTTGCAACTTATTTTCATTAAGAGTCATATTTCACTTCGCAATACAAATTAGGGGCGAATTTGCCACTCAAAAAGTGTGAATATCGTATTTGCAACTTATTTTCACTAAGAGTTATATTTCACTTCGCAATACAAATTAACCACTCAAAAAGTGTGAATATAATATTTGCAATTTAGTTTCTTTAAGAGTCATATTTCATATCCAAATACAAATTAGGGGAAAATTTGCCACTCAAAAAGTGTAAATATCGTATTTGCAATTTATTTTCTTTAAGAGTCATATTTCACATCCAAATATAAATTATGGGCAAATTTGCCACTCAAAAAGTGTGAATATCGTATTTGCAACTTATTTTCATTAAGAGACATATTTCACTTCGCAATACAAATTAGGGGCAAATTTACCACTCAAAAAGTGTGAATATCGTATTTGCAATTTATTTTCTTTAAGAGTCATATTTCACCTCCAAATACAAATTAGGGGCAAATTTGCCACTCAAAAAGTGTGAATATCGTATTTGCAATTTATTTTCCTTAAGAATCATATTTCATTTCCAAATACAAATTAGGGGCGAATTTGCCACTCAAAAAGTGTGAATATCGTATTTGCAACTTATTTTCATTAAGAGTCATATTTCACTTCGCAATACAAATTTGGGGCGAATTTGCCACTCAAAAAGTGTGAATATCGTATTTGCAATTTACTTTCCTTAAGAGTCATATTTCACTTCCAAATACAAATTAGGGGCGAATTTGCCACTCAAAAAGTGTGAATATCGTATTTGCAACTTATTTTCATTAAGATTCATATTTCACTTCGAAATACAAATTATGGGCAAATTTGCCACTCAAAAAGTGTGAAAATGGTATTTTCAATTTATTTTCCTTAAAAGTCATATTTCACATCCTAATACAAATTAGGGGCAAATTTGCCACTAAAAAAGTGTTAATATCGTATTTACAACTTTTTTCCTGAAGAGTCATATTTCACATCCAAATATAAATTAGAGGCAAATTTGCCACTCAAAAAGTGTGAATATCGTATTTGCAATTTATTCTCTTTAAGAGTCATATTTCACATCCAAATACAAATTTAAGGGCGAATTTGCCACTCAAAAAGTGTGAATGTCGTATTTGCAATTTATTTTCTTTAAGAGTCATATTTCACCTCCAAATACAAATTAGGGGCAAATTTGCCACTCAAAAAGTGTGAATATCGTATCTGCAATTTATTTTTCTTAAGAGTCATATTTCACATCCAAATACAAATTAGGGGCGAATTTGCTACTCAAAAAGTGTGAATATCGTATTTGCAACTTATTTTCATTAAGAGTCATATTTCACTTCGCAATACAAATTAACCACTCAAAAAGTGTGAATATCGTATTTGCAATTTATTTTCCTTAATAGTCATATTTCACATCCAAATACAAATTAGGGGCAAATTTGCCACTCAAAAAGTGTGAATATCGTATTTGCAATTTATTTTCCTTAAGAGTCATATTTCACTTCCAAATACATATTAGGGGCGAATTTGCCACTCAAAAAGTGTGAATATCGTATTTGCAACTTATTTTATTAAGAGTCATATTTCACTTCGCAATACAAATTAGGGGCAAATTTGTCACTCAAAAAGTGTGAATATCGTATTTGCAACTTATTTTCATTAAGAGTTATATTTCACTTCGCAATACAAATTAACCACTCAAAAAGTGTGAATATCGTATTTGCAATTTATTTTCCTTAAGAGTCATATTGCACATCCAAATTCAAATTAGGGGCAAATTTGCCACTCAAAAATTGTAAATATCGTATTTGCAATTTATTTTCTTTAAGAGTCATATTTCACCTCCAAATACAAATTAGGGGCAAATTTGCCACTCAAAAAGTGTGAATATCGTATTTGCAATTTATTTTCTTAAGAGTCATATTTCACATCCAAATACAAATTAGGGGCGAATTTGCCACTCAAAAAGTGTGAATATCGTATTTGCAACTTATTTTCATTAAGAGTCATATTTCACTTCGCAATACAAATTTAGGGCGAATTTGCCACTCAAAAAGTGTGAATATCGTATTTGCAATTTATTTTCCTTAAGAGTCATATTTCACTTCCAAATACAAATTAGGGGCGAATTTGCCACTCATAAAGTGTGAATATCGTATTTGCAACTTATTTTCATTAAGAGTCATATTTCACTTCGCAATACAAAATAGGGGCAAATTTACCATTCAAAAAGTGTGAATATCGTATTTGCAATTTATTTTCCTTAAGAGTCATATTTCACTTCGAAATACAAATTATGGGCAAATTTGCCACTCAAAAAGTGTGAAAATGGTACTTGCAATTTATTTTCCTTAAGAGTCATATTTCACATCCAAATACAAATTAGGGACGAATTTGCCACTCAAAAAGTGTGAATATCGTATTTGCAACTTATTTTCTTTAAGAGTCATATTTCACTTCGCAATACAAATTAACCACTCAAAAAGTGTGAATGTCGTATTTGCAATTTATTTTCCTTGATAGTCATATTTCACATCCAAATACAAATTAGGGGCAAATTTGCCAATCAAAAAGTGTGAATATCGTATTTGCAATTTATTTTTCTTAAGAGTCATATTTCACTTCCAAATACATATTAGGGGCGAATTTGCCACTCAAAAAGTGTGAATATCGTATTTGCAACTTATTTTCATTAAGAGTCATATTTCACTTCGCAATACAAATTAACCACTCAAAAAGTGTGAATGTCGTATTTGCAATTTATTTTCCTTAATAGTCATATTTCACATCCAAATACAAATTAGGGGCAAATTTGCCAATCAAAAAGTGTGAATATCGTATTTGCAATTTATTTTTCTTAAGAGTCATATTTCACTTCCAAATACATATTAGGGGCGAATTTGCCACTCAAAAAGTGTGAATATCGTATTTGCAACTTATTTTCATTAAGAGTCATATTTCACTTCGCAATACAAATTAGCGGCGAATTTGCCACTTAAAAAGTGTGAATATCGTATTTGCAACTTATTTTCATTAAGAGTTATATTTCACTTCGCAATACAAATTAACCACTCAAAAAGTGTGAATATCGTATTTGCAATTTATTTTCTTTAAGAGTCATATTTCACCTCCAAATACAAATTAGGGGCAAATTTGCCACTCAAAAAGGGTAAATATCGTATTTGCAATTTATTTTCTTTAAGAGTCATATTTCACATCAAAATATAAATTATGGGCAAATTTGCCACTCAAAAAGTGTGAATATCGTATTTGCAATTTATTTTCCTTAATAGTCATATTTCACTTCCAAATACAAATTAGGGGGCGAATTTGCCACTCAAAAAGTGTGAATATCGTATTTGCAACTTATTTTCATTAAGAGTCATATTTCACTTCGCAATACAAATTTGGGGCGAATTTGCCACTCAAAAAGTGTGAATATCATATTTGCAATTTATTTTATTTAAGAGTCATATTTCACCTCCAAATACAAATTAGGGGCAAATTTGCCACTCAAAAAGTGTGAATATCGTATTTGCAATTTATTTTCTTTAATAGTCATATTTCACTTCCAAATACAAATTAGGGGCGAATTTGCCGGTCGAATTTGAAACAAAGCTTATTTGGATAATTAAGTCTTCAAGATAGGGTTCAGATAGTTGGTTTTGTTTGGGTTTTTATCTAATTTAAACTACTAAAGCAATAAAACTAAAATGAGCTAGCTAGCATATAAGGAACAACTAAGGATAAGGAAAACGTGGTTTGCCATGATTTGAGATAATATAATGTCGGGAAGGTGTTTATGATGGGGACACTTTCAGATTAATAGATTGACAGAACTTGGTGTAAACACTAGAACCCTACCAACTAATTTCCCATTGGCATGTCACTAGGAGCTAGGTTATCATGATTCTGATCGGAGCAATACGCTAGACTTCCAATACTTAACTAGTTGAAAGATAAGCAACCTATCTTGGTTAAACACCGAGGTACATGAATAAAGTAGCGTATCGTCTCATAGGTCCGACCGTTCTTAACACCTAAGCTTATCTCTCGTTCTTCTAATTGTGTAACTAATTATTTACTTGTTATGTTTAAATAATCAAATATGTAAGATCAAGGGGGTTTACGTATCCTGGGTCACTTGGACTTTACTTTCCTGGATCTTGTTAATACCTTTCTTAAACTCTAATTACTTTGATATATGACTTAGACCTCTCCTTTTCAAACAGTTATACATCCATGGATTATTCGCAGTTTATTAATACGTGTTTCATATGCAGACCATGCCTTTCAGTAATTAGACAGTGTACTTTACATGGTAGTTCCACGGCTTCTTACTCCAACACGCGGTCAAGAGTAATTGACAGTGAAAGTGACACTCTAAACTAACTTTTATGTAAAGCAGTGCAGAAATGTAAACCTAATATGTACAACGAGTGGTTTCACTGTGTCTTACTTATTGCATGTCATGAGCACAGATAACTACTTACCACAATTAAAGTTCATGACTCCCTAATATCTAAGTTGTAGTCACGTGGATAACTGGAAAGGGTACTCCAGAAATTAGGTCTGGTGTCATATATTTAATCAATAACAAGGTATAATAATTTCCATTCAAATTAATTTCTCTTTATAAATTTAAACTATGTTGGAATGAGTTGTTTTTACGATCCTATCAACTAACTAACGTAGAGTTGTCCGCAATCAGATAGAAGATATATCACATGGATAGTAAACACAAACAATTACAATACACCGGAAGTTCTCCCAAATGTACTAAACACATCGGCCAACGGCTACCCTCGAATCCTATTCCCCAATCTCGGTCGTCAGAGATGTCCGTATCATGGCATGGTGTATTTAATAAATAGTCGCATAAACAGGTTTTACCCTACCGAAATAAGTTGGGGCAGTCTGGTCATAAGCGGTTGGCCAAACATGTCATCATTCGTTCATAATATTATAATTAAACTATAAAAAGAAATTCATTTAGCACATTCATAGTATTGCTTCGTAATGTAACTACCTTCGATCGTCCCAGACTTCCGTACATTTGTACTTCGCATAAAGCGTTTCCAGCACTATATCCGGGAACAGTCGAATAGGGGCCGTCACAGTACTTCACAATATTTAATATCATCCCATTATAACTATCTAAATCATGGCAAACATATAAGCAACTACTCACAGATCATGGCAATAAAAATTTCTAATGTTAATAGATCATAAACATCAAACAAGAACATTATGAATAATTAATATAACAAAATAATTGATATTACCCGTAATTATTGCGAGCAAAACGATGCTTATATTACTTCCAAATATTCCAAAGCGTTACATTGCTAAGCTAGCTACTACTAACTACTACACAATTAATCTCCTACTTATCTCTCACCAAATTAATTAAATTAACTTAGAGAGAGAAAATAGAGAGAAAAAGAGAAAATAAAAGTTGAGAGAAATTAATCTTTGAGTATGTAGGAAGGTGTGTAAGGTGTGTCCTGAAATGAAGCTTTGGGGCCTCTATTTATAGTTGAAATCCGGTACATTTTAGCAACTTAGGGCACATGTTAGCAAAAGGTGGATAAAGGTCTAGCACATGTACCCTAAGGCGCGTAAAGGTCTAGCACATGTACCCTAAAGTTGCGGAAAGGTCTAGCACATGTACCAGGCGAGTACGGGCAAGGACGAAAAAGCACCAAATGGACGGGGGACAGGAGGCCGGCGCCGCCCACACCATGGCCGGCGGCGGCTGGGTGGTGGCCGGCGGCGGCTGCCTTCCACCCGCCCCGGTTTGCTTTCTTTTTCTCGTTTCTTGTTTCGTGCGTATCTTCTTCGTTGTGCGTCCGTTTTCGTCGATTCTTTTGCGTTGGATTCGTTTTATAAAAACGAAGACTTTGATGAAAAGAAATACCTAAAAAGTATCTCTAATCTTTAGATGTCTCGTGCGAATCGTTTGAATCTTTCGGTGTACGTAGAATCTTCATTCTTCATCTGTTTTTGTTGATTCTTCTTCTGTTGGATTCGTAATTTAAAAACGAAGATCTTGGATAAGAGAAATCTTGGTGGTGGGCACTTTATCTCAAATCTTGTCTCGGATGTCTTGAATCTTCAACTGTGCGTGGAATCTTCGTTTTTCGTCCGTTTTGCTTGATTTTTCTCGTGCAACTTCGTTTTGACCTTCTTGGCAAAGTTTCACTGATTTGTGCATTATTTGATTCCATATGCCAAGTATTGTTCCAGAATGAGAGAGATATCGGTGGTAAAAACATGACTTTTTACGCGATATCAAGTATCCCACACTTAGACTTTTGCTTGTCCTCAAGCAAACTCATTCATAAAAGGCCTTTAGAAAGATTCTAGTTACACATATCTTTTAGAAATACTATTTCCAAAGAATATAAAGCTCCGGTTATGAAAGAATTCTTATGAGAAACTAAGGGTTTATAGAATTTGATACTTTCTTCAAGAAACTTAGATGGTACTCATGACTAGGCAATCCTTGCAGTGGGTCCCTCAAATCACTCAGGTGCTTACGGTTTCCTACTTGCTAGTGTCAATGATAACACGCAAAAAGTCAAGTTTTTGTGTGCTATTATCTCACCTTTTTAGCCCAATTATGAATGAAAACATTTGAAATATACATTTTTATACTAAATTTCTTAATGATGGCTAAAATATAGACAGTGCTTCAAGAATCAACCAAAAAGGCCTAAAAACGAGTAAAATAGAGCACAAACGATCAATGAATCTCCCGTTCACTCGTTCTAGCACTTTTTGAGCTACACTTGGAATTATGACCTCTGATGCTGTGTAAACGAGGCTTTAATTTTAAAAATGGAAATACCTAACTTACTACACACAACACAGGCAAGAATACCTGGTCATATATAGTATAGTTCAGTAAGTCCGAGTCGAACACAGGGAACGGGTGTCAATCTTAACAAATTGGAAATTGATACAATTAATTAAAGCAGTAGAAAGTGGGGACGTTTTAGTTCCGATCGAACAATTGATAAAAAAATTATAAAAGAAATGATTTATTAACTAAAAAAAACAAAATATAAAATAAAGGAATAGTAAAATGACTTAATTAAATAAAGATTTAATTCAAATGATAAAAGAAATGCATTTGCTTAGATTACTTTCCTTAAAATCTGGAAATCATGTTATTTAGAATGCTCATGTATGGATTTTATTGTGCTATAACAATTGTATCAATCTTCCTTACAAGATAAATTGAATTAACACAATTAAGAAAGACATGAAGTTGTTTTCAACCCGCTAACAGTTCAATTTAACGTTGCCCACCTAATTGTGTTTTATATTAATTCAACACCGTCTATGTGATTTATCCTTATTACTTGAATCAACAAAGTCTATAACTATTTCTAGTTATCTCCTTCTTGAATAATTATTACCAATTATTAACCCTAACCCGTCAAACTCAATATATTCGGTGATAATTATCAATTAAAACCAACAATCATCAATAATCTTATAATCAAAAGGAATTCAATCTCAATCAATCATAAAACCACGTTAGGTAATTAATAATATTCACTCAATAACCAAGGTTCAACGAATAAACACATAAACTTGAATAAAATCCAATACGATTCGCAATTTCAATAATCAATCCATCATTATAGTATTATCATCTGAGAAAATGCAATAAAAACTTAGCCACTCATATTATAACAGAAAATCATAATCGAAATCAACATCATAATCATAATCGAATGAAAGAAAGTAATGAATTCGAACCGCAATAATGAAATAACGATTGAACAAACGAAAGTCTTTGATTTTTTAAGCTTCAATCCCTTCAAAAGCCTCTGGAATTAAGGTTTTTATTCAGAGAAAACGTCTGGAGAAAAGTGGTGTGAGTTATCTCCAAAATGAGAGCAAAATGAACTTTTTAGGGTTTCTGCCGAGGCAATCCATACGCCGTATGGAATTCCATACGCCATATGGATTGAAAAGCCCATGGGTTTCAACCCGCGAATTCTAGCGGCCCGGCTCACAACATCCATACGCCGTATGGATTCCATACGCCGTATGGATTCTTTTTTCCAACTTTTTCAGCCTTCGACCTCCTATTCTTTACACTTCTCATTTTAACTTTTTTCTTCAATTCTCGCACATTTTCAGCTTCTATTCCGATTCAAACTCCAGATAATTCCTAAATGCAAATATGAACGAAATGAGTATCGAATTCAAATAAAATGCATAAGAAATTAATCAAACTAAGGGGTAATTAGCACTATAAAATAGTACATTTTGGCGTTCATCAAACATCCTCCACTTGAATCCTACTTGTCCTCAAGTAGACTATCGATTCAAAAACTCAAAACTTTAAATATGAACGGCAAACAAAAGTGCAAAAGGACTTACATACTCCACAGCATTCAACAAACCAAAATCCCATCTTAAAATCAATTCTAACTTAAAACTTAGCAATCAAGAAACTCTCAATGGGAAACAATTCTAATACATTATTATTATACATAAAAGATAATTCATTTAGATTACCGATATTATTGTCCACTTAAACAATCTAAAATTCAGAAATTGAGCTCAACTTATTATTATTCTAGCAGGCATTATCCTTGATTTTCAATAGCAAAATACTCTCATACAAATAACGTGTCACAATTCTCCAAATAATGAACATCCAAATAAATATATCATTTTTCAAACCAAGACATTGGTGACAGGTCTGTACCTCAGTACAACATAGCGACATAACTTGGCTTTGGTTTTTCAATTTATGAGTCCTTTGTACTCATTTATTTTTATAAATTTTGATATCAAATATACTGACGGAAACCAGGTCTGTACTTTCGTATAACAGAGGAGACAACACCCAGTATATTCCCAAATGATGATAATTAGGATCCCAAAATTATGGATTATAACACGCTATCATACAAGAATTAAGACTAAGGTCATACCTTGCTAAAAGATCCTCATAGGATAAATCCCTACTTAATGCATTAAATTTCTTAATAGCTCAACAACCTTCATATAGATTTCCTATCGATACATCACAAGATGAACTATCTAATATTTAAAAATTAAATTCATTTCATTCTTTGCATTCCCAAAATATGTTACAAGATTGCTAAACTTTACACAGAATATAATTTTAAACAAAAATTTTAGCTGAAAAATGACTAACACGTAGAATGCCTTTTAACTTTAAAATTTGCCAATTTTTACCATTCATATCTTAAGGACAAACAGACTTCTTTTCCCCATCCCCCACTTAAAAGTATGCAATGTCCTCATTGCAAAAGAAAACAAAAATAAAGGGAATAGAAAAGAAGTGAACAGAAACTCCCCTGACAATTGCTTGAAAGACTTCGTTCAGAAATAAAAATACAACAGCACACTTTCGTAGGCATCACGATTGCATTTAGCATATGCAACAAGCCTTTAAACCTCTCAGTATCCTGAGCGGACGAGTTGTAGTCTCGTGAGGGTTTTCAGAGAACACACCCACAAAGTTCAAACCTGCAAACAAAAACAATAAAACAAAATAACGAAATAACGGGTTGTCTCCCGAAAGCGCTTTTGTTTATCATGTCGGTAAGCTCGACCTTTTACTTCATAACTTAATTCAAATCCATCTCCAAATTACGTTTGGAATCTCTTACATCACCATAATACTCCTTTAAACTACTTCCATTTACCTTGAAAGTTTTTCCAGAATGTCCTTGTAAATCAACAGCACCAAATGGATAAACTTTCTCAACTACAAAAGGTCCAGTCCAGCGTGTCTTCAACTTACCATGAAATAAATGTAACCGAGAACTATACAATAGAACTTTGTCACCTTTTTCAAACGTATGATTCGACTTAAGACGAGCATCATGCCATTTCTTCGTTCTTTCCTTGAACAGTCTCGAATTATCATAAGCATTCATTCTTAACTCTTCCAACTCAGTTAGCTGTGCCATTCTTTCTTTTCTAGCTAATTGCTCATCTAGATTGCACTGCTTAATAGCCCAATATGCCTTATGTTCCAATTCAAAAGGCAAATGACAAGCCTTCCCATAAACTAGGCGATAAGGTGTTGTTCCAATTGATGACTTAAAAGCTGTTCGTGCCGCCCATAAAGCATCATCCAACTTATATGACCAATTTTTAGGGTTTCCTTCAACTGAACGTTCTAAAATACGCTTCAACCCTCTATTGGTTACTTCTACTTGACCACTCATCTGTGGATGATAAGCAGTTGAAAGCTTGTGGTTAACTCCATACTTTCGCAGCACTTTTTCCAATTGAGCATTTGTGAAATGCGTCCCTCGATCACTAATTAAAGCTTTCGGTGTTCCAAAACGTGAAAATAGCTGCTTCAGAAACTTCACCACAACTCTAGCATCGTTCGTGGGTAATGCTTTTGCTTCAGCCCACTTAGAAACATAATCCATAGCCACAATGATGTATTTATTTCCATTGCTAGGTGGAAACGGTCCCATAAAGTCTATTCCCCAGACATCAAAAATCTCACTTACCATAATTGGACTTTGCAACATTTCATCCTTCTTAGAAATTCTCCCGGTACGCAGGCATGCATCACACTCCTTCACATACTTAAATGCATCCTTATAAATGGTTGGCTAGTAAAAACCTGCCTCAAACACTTTTCTTGCAGTGTAATTAGGACCATGATGTCCTCCAGACGGACCATCATGACAATGCACTAAAATTATGTCGCATTCTTCTCCAGCTACACACCTTCGAACAATTCCATCAGCACACTGTCTGAACAAGTACGGGTCTTCCCAGAAGTAATATCGCAAAGATGAGAAAAATCTCTTTCTTTGATTGAAATCTAATCCCGACGGCAGAGTGTTCGTAACTAGGAAGTTTTCAATATCAGCGAACCATGGAAATTCATTCAAAATTGCCTACAACAAGCTTTCATCAGGGAATTTATCTTGAATCTCTGTTTCGTCTAACTTATCCAGCTCTGGATTTTCTAATCGAGATAACTGATCGGCTGCCAGATTTTCAGCTCCCTTCTTATCTCTAATCTCTATATCAAACTCTTGTAATAACAAAATCCATCGCAACAACCTTGGCCTCGCATCTTGTTTACTAAACAAATATCGTAGTGCCGAATGGTCGGTGAACACTACCGTCTTTGACAAAACCAAGTAAGATCGGAATTTATCAAACGCAAAAACAACAGCAAGCAATTCCTTCTCAGTCGTGGTGTAATTCTCCTGCGCACTCGTCAAAGTCTTGCTTGCGTAATAAATAGGTTGAAACTTCTTATCAACCCTCTGGCCTAAAACTGCTCCAACAGCATAGTCACTGGCATCACACATCAACTCAAATGGGAGATCCCAATTTGGACTTATCATAATCGGCGCAGATACCAACTTTTCCTTTAAAAGATTAAACGCATCTTGGCATTCCCTTGAAAATTCAAACTTAGCATCTTTCTCCAACAACTTGTTCATCGGACGTGCTATCTTTGAAAAATCTTTGATGAATCTTCTATAAAACCCAGCATGTCCTAAGAAACTTCGTATTCCTTTAACATTCGTTGGATGAGGTAGCTTTGCTATGGCCTCAATCTTGGCTTGATCAACTTCAATATCAGCACTTGATATTTTATGTCCTAAAACAACTCCTTCACGTACCATGAAATGGCACTTTTCCCAATTTAAGATGAGATTTGAACTCTCACACCTCTGCAACATCTTCTTGAGATTTGCCAAACACTTATCAAACGAATTTCCGAAAATAGAAAAGTCATCCATGAATATTTCCATGCTGTCTTCCACCATATCATGAAAAATCGCCATCATGCATCGCTGAAATGTTGCGGGTGCATTACACAAACCGAAAGGCATCCTTCTATAAACAAAAGTTCCGAATGGACAGGTGAAAGTAGTCTTGTCTTGATCATTAGCATCTATCGGAATCTGGAAGTATCCGGAAAAACCGTCTAAAAAGCAATAATACTCTTTTCCAGCTAGACGTTCGAGCATCTGATCAATAAACGGCAAAGGAAAGTTATCTTTGCGTGTCGCATCGTTCAACTTCCTATAATCGATACAGACTCTCCATCCAGTGACAGTTCTCATGGGGATTAACTCGTTTTTCTCATTAACAACCACTGTCATACCTCCTTTCTTGGGCACAACATGAATGGGACTAACCCATGGACTATCAGAAATCGGATATATCAATCCAGAGTCCAACAACTTAATGATTTCCTTCCTCACTACATCCGTAACCTTAGGATTCAACCGTCTCAATGGTTGCACAACCGGTTTGAAATCAGATTCCATGAGGATCTTGTGCGTGCAATATGATGGGCTGATTCCCTTGATATCACCAATCGTCCATGCTATAGCATGCTTATGTTCCTTCAGAACTTTCAGCAGGCTTTCTTTCTCGATTGCAGATAACTGAGATGAAATGATAACCGGTAGGTCCGACTCTCCTTGCAAGTAGGCATATTCCAAAAGGGTCGGTAGATCCTTTAGTTCTAACTTTGGTGGTTCTTCAAAAGAAGATTTAACTGCCAACACCTCCTTTCTAGAACATGGAATCCCATGCATAGTGATGCGAGTCTCTTTTTTGACTAAAATACCATCAATCTCAACTGACTCTTCGCTCTCTATCGGCTGATTTTCATCATTCTCTAACTCCTCATCACTCGCGAATTCTAGTTCCTCAAGCAACTTATCAAATTCTTCAATATCTCGAATTGCTTCTATGCTTCCCGTCCATCCTTCAAGAATCATGGGATCAAGGTCTTCGTCTTCCATGAGACTTTGAAAGAATTCTTCATCATCAGTCATTTCTCTAGCACTCACAAAGTAACAAGTATCATCAACTGCATCAGGGTATTGCATTGACTTGTTGACATCAAACACTACTTCATCATCTCCTACCCTTAAAGTGATCTTCCTATCATGAACATCAATCAATGCCCTCGCAGTGGCTAGAAAGGGTCTTCCCAAAATGATAGGTACCTTAGAATCTTCTACCATGTCCAGAATCACGAAATCGCAAGGGAAAACAAACCTATCAACCTTAACTAACACATTCTCGATCATACCCTTAGGGTACTGGACTGAACGATCTGTTAACTCAATGCACATTCTAATTGGCTTTGGTTCTCCTAACTTGAGTCTAGCATACATTGTATAAGGCATTATTGATATGCTTGCCCCCAAGTCAGCTAATGCATGAGTGAGGTCTAAACTTCCAATCAGGCAAGGAAGAGTAATACTCCCAGGGTCCTTCATCTTTGGCGGAAGTTTATTTTGCATAACTGTTGAGCATCTCTCGTTCATTGTTACCGTGGTTGCCTCCATCAGCTTGCTCTTGTTGGTTAAAAGTTCCTTCAAATACTTTGCATACTTGGGCATTTGGGCAATCGCCTCCACGAATGGAATGTTAATGTGCAGTTGCATCAGATTCTCTAGAAACTGGTGTTATTGAGCATCATCCTTCCCTCTTCTCAAAGCTGCTGGATAAGGTGGTGGCGGTGCATGATCCTTGGCATATTGCCTATCTCTTGCAATTTGGTCAGTCTCAGTGTCCATCTTAGGACTTTCAACAACTTCTACTTCCTTTTCCTTCTCAGGTAAGGGTTGGGAAACAGTTTTCTTCTTGACACCTGAATCCTCATGAATTCGTCCACTTCTGGTGATCACAGCCTTAGCTTGATCACGTGGGTTGGTTTCCGTGTATCCAGGAAGAGTTCCAGGAAATCTCTCTTGAAGAACTTTAGAGATGTTAGAAATATTCCCTTCAATCTGCTTGATTGCAGCCCCTTGATTTCTTAATGTCGCATCAGTGGCATCCATCCTTTGTCCAGAACTGGTAATGAATTTCTCATTTGAGGTAAGAAACTTTCCCATCATCTCTTCTAAGTTGGTTTGTTTATCTGTTGATGGTCCAGCTTGTTGATCCTTGGTGTAAAAACCTGGTTGAGTTTGGCGAAACTGACGCCCTCCATCTTGGTATGGTCTCCTGAAGAAGTTTCCACCGCCCTGGCGGTATGGTGCTTGAGCTTCCCCATACTTAACTTCCTCAGTTGCTTCTCCCGTTTTTATCTCGGGGCAATCCTTCACTAAATGGCTTCCTCCACAGTTGTCGCATCCCACTTGGATAGCATGGACAGTCTCGGTAACTTTTTTAATATCTCTGCCCATGTTGTCCAGCTTAGTAGTGATGGCTGCAAACCCATCTTCATCATTCACAGACCTCTTCCGTCTAGAAGTGCCATCATCCCATAACTGAGAGTGTTTCGCTTGGTCGCGAATGGCAGTCAAAGCATCACGAGGGATCTTCTTGGGAATAGGCCCTTGGGAATCCAGTTGCTGTCTCGTGGCACGATCCACTCCTTTATAGAAAATACTCACGATTTGCTGATCGTTCAGGTCGTGCTGCGGGCACTTATGCATTAGGTCCTTATATCTCTCCCAAGCTTGGTGTAGTGACTCATCCATTTCTTGCTTGAAATTTCTGATCTCGTCAATCATCTTTGAAGTTTTGGAAGGAGGACAATACATCTTAAGAATCTTTGTGCGAAGATCTTCCCATGTGGTGATGGACCCAGCTGGTTCGTTCTGAATCCATCTTTTAGCATCTCCCTTGAGTGTGATAGGGAAAACTCTGAGCATGACTTGATCGCGTGTGATGTTCGGAACGTTGAACATATCGGCTATCTCCACGATCCTTTCCACATGATCGTTAGCATCTTCCCTTTCTTCTCCATGGAACGGATTCTCCCTAAGCTCCTTGAGGAACTATCCTTTGATTTCAAACTCCACATCTTGCGCAATTGCCGGCCTTACTACTCCAGTGCCACGGTCGTTACGCATCCGACTCGAATACTCCTCAAGAGTTATGTTGGCAATATCTTCTGCCATTATGTTATCGGGTTG
Organism: Helichrysum umbraculigerum; assembly: GCA_949592205.1. Taxonomy (NCBI): domain Eukaryota; kingdom Viridiplantae; phylum Streptophyta; class Magnoliopsida; order Asterales; family Asteraceae; genus Helichrysum; species Helichrysum umbraculigerum. The sequence goes on from CATIUR010000001.1 coordinate 102,492,608, forward strand.
ATCGTTAAAAAGGAATCGTAGGCTCTCTCCGAAATCGCCTTCTAGATACGAACGGTAGTTTCTGGTTCGTGGGGTAAAAAGGTTATTGGTAAAAACCTCGAAATCGTCGCTAAGAAATGTGTTGATTAACGGCGAGTTTGGTGGTGCGGAAGAAGCGCGTCTTCTTTGGTGAAATATGCGTTCGGGTTCTTCAAAAGGGTCGGTTGGATCTGGAACAGTTGATCGGGTCATAAACTCCTGTAACGTACTTGACAAGTCAGCAGATTAGGCTACCCTACTACCTAATTATAAACTAAAGTGAAAAGGAAATTAACTAAATAAAATACCAAACAAATAATAAACTAACTAAAAGTAATAAACAAAAGACAACTTCCAATTTATTTAATTGAAACAAACCGCTCCCTGGCAGCGGTGCCAAAAACTTGATGCTGTGTAAACGGGGCTTTAATTTTAAAAATGGAAATACCTAACTTACTACACACAACACAGGCAAGAATACCTGGTCAAATATAGTATAGTTCAGTAAGTCCGAGTCGAACACAGGGAACGGATGTCAATCTTAACAAATTGGAAATTGATACAATTAATTAAAGCAGTAGAAAGTGGGGACGTTTTAGTTCCGATCGAACAATTGATAAACAATTATAAAAGAAATGATTTATTAACTAAAAAAAACAAAATATAAAATAAAGGAATAGTAAATTGACTTAATTAAATAAAGATTTAATTCAAATGATAAAAGAAATGCATTTGCTTAGATTACTTTCCTTAAAATCTGGAAATCATGTTATTTAGAATGCTCACGTATGGATTTTATTGTGCTATAACAATTGTATCAATCTTCCTTACAAGATAAATTGAATTAACACAATTAAGAAAGACATGAAGTTGTTTTCAACCCGCTAACAGTTCAATTTAACGTTGCCCACCTAATTGTGTTTTATATTAATTCAACACCGTCTATGTGATTTATCCTTATAACTTGAATTAACATCTTGAATAATTATTACCAATTATTAACCATAACCCGTCAAACTCAATCTATTCGGTGATAATTATCAATTAAAACCAACAATCATCAATAATCTTATAATCAAAAGGAATTCAATCTCAATCAATCATAAAACCACGTTAGGTAATTAATAATATTCACTCAATAACCAAGGTTCAACGAATAAACACATAAACTTGAATAAAATCCAATACGATTCGCAATTTCAATAATCAATCCATCATTATAGTATTATCATCTGAGCAAATGCAATAAAAACTTAGCCACTCATATTATAACAGAAAATCATATTCGAAATCAACATCATAATCATAATCGAATGAAAGAAAGTAATGAATTCGAACCGCAATAATGAAATAACGATTGAACAAACGAAAGTCTTTGATTCTTTAAGCTTCAATCCCTTCAAAAGCCTCTGGAATTAAGGTTTTTATTCAGAGAAAACGTCTGGAGAAAAGTGGTGTGAGTTATCTCCAAAATGAGAGCAAAATGAACTTTTTAGGGTTTCTGCCGAGGCAATCCATACGCCGTATGGAATTCCATACGCCATATGGATTGAAAAGCCCATGGGTTTCAACCCGCGAATTCTAGCGGCCCGGCTCACAACATCCATACGCCGTATGGATTCCATACGCCGTATGGATTCTTTTTTCCAACTTTTTCAGCCTTCGACCTCCTATTCTTTACACTTCTCATTTTAACTTCTTTTCTTCAATTCTCGCACATTTTCAGCTTTTAATTCGATTCAAACTCCAGATAATTCCTAAATGCAAATATGAACGAAATGAGTATCGAATTCAAATAAAATGCATAAGGAATTAATCAAACTAAGGGGTAATTAGCACTATAAAATAGCACATTTTGGCGTTCATCAACCTCTAACTTATGTCATTTTCTTCGTTAGGAAATTACCAACGCGTGGATATAAAGATCGCTCAAAACGGATAAACGACGAAGAAGTTACGCCAAATCGAAGAAATGAAGAACTAAAAGGACTGAATACAGCTGTCCCAGACCGTATACGTCTGGACCAGACAGTATACGGCTTGACACAGACCGTATACGGCCTGTACAGACCGTATACGGCCTGTGCCCAGCTGTATACGGCCCAGCACAGCCGTATACGGTTGGTGCCCACCCGTATTCGCTCCAATTCACCCGTATACGGCCAAAACCACCCGTATTTCGTGTTCAGGCAATCAAAAAGAGATTTTTATATGGTTGTGTGATACGGTTGTGCATTTGAAGGTTGGAATACGGTTGAAGAATACGTCTGTGCGTTTCCTATAAATACAAGGCTTCATCTCCCATTTTGCATCATCCTTCAAATCCATTCATTCATTTTCCTTCTTTCTCTCACTACTCTCTCTCTAGATTTAGGTTTTCATTTATAGTTTTAGTTTCTGTAACACCCCCAAATTCGACAGTTTGCGGAAGCATACTTTGGGTGTTACTAATCAATATACAAAGCGCAAGATATACAGCAAACGACCTCTAAATGAGACGTTTTGTAAAATAATTACATTTCATAATTTAATCGTTTGAAAACATATAGTTTTCTTTACATCAAAAATATATAAGCCTAGAGTCCGCGTAAGTGGCAGGAGATTCTATTACATAATCATAGCTACAAAAGATAATGCCAAAGAATCTCCGTTAGATGCAGTTTGGAAATCATGCGACTCTAGCTAGTAATCCTGGAGTGATCCTACTCCGTAAGTGTACCTGAGAATACATGCTAAAAAGGTCAACCAAAAGGTTGGTGAATCTCACAGGTTTATCAGTAAATAAATAATCAGTTTGAACACAAGATTTCATCAGTAGTGCCCGTAGGCGTATATCAAGTATTTGCGAATCCAGCAAAAGTAAAGTAATCAAGTTATACCGTTGCCATGAGGCTCATAATCGAAGCTTAACCCGTAAATATTCAGTTGCTCCCGTGACATGCTCGAAATTGAGCAAGCATAAGTAAACGAAATAATAGTCGCCCGTTTATACATAACGGTTCGTGGTAGCGCTACTACCCCGGGCGGGGAGGGTCATTTCCCTAATGGATCCATTAACTACTGTTCGCGCTTAAGTACATAACTAACGATATATGATGGAGAGACTTCAGTAAATAGTAAGTAACTCATGCAATTCCGTGTGGTATAGTAAACAGTTTAGTACTTGTGTTCAGGAAAAATCAGTAGCATGCATCTCCCCCAATAAGTTAAAACAGTAAAAGTGAGGCCGTAAGACTCACCTGAGCCTTTGCAAGTACGTTTATATCAATAAACGAGTAAGTAATGTCAACAGTTGGTTCTCCGAACCCGTAACCTCCGAATGCCTAAACACGTAATGTCAAGTAAGTAGATGTCTCGCAAGACCATCTAGGCTAGTTGTTTACACAACTCATTATGTCCAAGTGTTTGTTTAGTAATCCGTTTGTAGTTTGAAAACCAATATGGCCCGTTGGTGACGGTTTGTAATAATGATTCAAAGTGTTAACATTATATGTATCGTTGAATCAGATTTCGTTATTTGTAAGTGTTCGACACTTAGTGTGAAAAGTATTTACAACATTTAATGACGGGGGTCCGGGGGCAGCGCCCCTGGTAGCGGGGTCCAAGGGGCGGCAGCCCCTGGCGGGGTCCAAGGGGCAGAGCCCCTGGCTGGGGTCGAGCTGCCAGGTCAGCTTGGAAAATTTTTATTTCTACTATATTGCTTTGACGAAAAACGCATCTGGATCCGAATTTGGGTGAAATCAGGTGTTAAAATCTTGGTTCCGACACTTAGTAAAAATCTGAGTTTTCAAGGTTCTGGTTTGTGCGACGTAGCATGCGACGTAGGGTGCGACGTCGGGTGCGACGTCGGGTGCGACGTGGGCATGTACGTCGCATGATGCGACCTTCGCAATTTAATGCGACGTAAGGGGCTGCGTCGCTAGTGCGACGTCGGGATTTTTGTGCGACGTAGGTCGCGACGTCGCTAAGTGCGACGTTGGTCACTTAATGCGACGTTTTGAGCTACGTCGCAGATAGCCCAGCGTATCTGCGACGTAGCGGTCTGATCGGAATTTGGTGGCCGGAAAATCGGTCGAAAAACTTCCGTTAGGTCCAAATCTTTTACCCAACCCATTTTTGGACATTTTAAGCATATATAAACCATAAAAACGTACAAATGAGTAAAAACGGAGAGTTTCGGGTTTTGTCGGGAACTTACAATTTGCCGAAATGAAATTCCGGAAAGATAGGATTGTAGATCGGGAGATGGTGATGCTTTTATTCCAAAGGAGACGTGTGATCCAAGCTCGTTTAGTAGTAGTATTTGGCGTTTTTAATGGGTTTGTGGTGGTGAACTTTTAGAGAGAAAAGGGAGGAGAAAGAGAAAAAGAAAGATATGAAATGAAAGAAAAGAGGAGGTGGAGGTGGGGTTATCCCCACTTTCTCAGTCTTCGTCCCGCGTTCCGTGTGGTGTTCGTTTGCTCCGTCGTTTAAACGTTAAATAATTATTTTAAATGTTAATAGTGCGTTTTAAAATACAAATTATTACGCGATATTATTTAAATGTTTTACTAATCAATTTATATATTGAATTATAAAATGTAAGTTAGTTTATTTAATTTGCGCGTTTTAATGTCTAAATTTGTGTACGTTTTGTTTGTACGATACAAATGAATACAAAATATTATTATAATAATATTTTTGACATAACAATGTTATTTAATAAAATTTGTCACCAACGTCCGTATTTATTTGAATCGAAATACATTCGATTTAAATTGCGTACGATTTAACCAAATCGCATTTTCGTATATATATATTCTACAATATATAAAATTCGATACATAAATTAGCCTAACACAGAGCTAATTACATGTATTAACAAAGAATTAGGCACTAATTCTAGTCCTAATTTGCCGGTTGTTACATTCTCCCCCTGTTAAAAGAATTTCGTCCCGAAATTTAAGTCGAAGTCGCGTTAGGGGCAGAATCGGTGAATAAGTGAGGATACTTGAGTCGTATTTGATCTTCCCGTTCCCAAGTGAATTCCGGACCGCGCCGTGAATTCCACCTGACTTTGACAATTGGAATACGACTTTGTTTCAGTTGTTTGACCTCACGGTCCATAATTTCGACGGGTTCCTCAACGAAATGTAGTTTTTTCATCGATGCGAATCTCGTCAAGGGGTATAATAAGTGTCTCGTCGGACAAACATTTCTTTAAGTTAGAAATGTGAAAAGTAGGGTGCACGCTGCTGAGTTCAGAGGGCAGCTGCAATCGATATGCCACTGGACCTATCTTCTCGAGGATTTCAAAAGGTCCAATGTACCTGGGGTTTAATTTTCCGCGTTTGCCGAATCGGATTACGCCTTTCCAAGGCGATACTTTTAAGAGTACTCGATCCCCAACTTGGAATTCGAGTGGCTTGCGTCTCACGTCAGCATAGCTTTTCTGACGATCACGCGCGGCTTTGAGTCGGTTTTGGATTTCAACGATTTTCTCCGTGGTTTCATGTATGAGTTCAGGACCAGTGAGTTGACTCTCTCCCACTTCAGTCCAACAGATAGGTGATCGGCACTTACGACCGTACAGTGCCTCAAAGGGTGCCGTTTTAATACTGGCGTGATAGCTGTTGTTGTACGAGAACTCGCACAACGGTAAGTGTCTTTCCCAATTTGTACCAGAATCAACTACGCAAGCTCGTAGCATGTCTTCCAGTGTCTGAATAGTACGTTCGCTCTGGCCATCGGTCTGAGGATGGTACGCGGTACTCATATCGAGACGGGTACCCAGTGATTTTTGGAGTGATTGCCAGAAGCGAGATGTGAAACGGGCATCCCTGTCAGAGATAATCGAGATAGGGACCCCATGTTGGCAAACGATTTCCTTGATGTAAATTTGTGTAAGGCGTTCCATTTTGTCGGTTTCTCTGATTGCCAAGAAATGAGCCGATTTGGTGAGACGATCGATGATCACCCAAATGGTATCGCAACCGCTCGCCGATTTAGGTAGTTTGGTTATGAAATCCATGGTAATTTGCTCCCATTTCCATTGAGGAATTTCAGGTTGTTGAAGCAATCCAGAAGGTCTTTGATGCTCGGCCTTGACCTTGGAACAAGTTAAGCATTTGCTGACGTACAAAGCAATGTCAGCTTTCATATTCGGCCACCAATAAAACTCCTTGATGCCGTGGTACATTTTGTCAGACCCCGGGTGGATAGAATATTTGGACTTGTGAGCCTCATCCATCACCAAGTCCCGAAGGTTTCCGAAATTAGGCAACCAGATTCGGTTTGAAAAGTACCTAATCCCGTTGGGTCTGATCTCGAATTGTTTATCCATGCCTCGCAAGGCCTCGTTCTTGAAGTTATCGGGTTTCAGGGCTTCGAGTTGGGCAAGATGTATTTGGGTGGTGAGATCGTTATAAATGGTAATACTGAGTGCCCGGACTCGAAGGGGTTTTGTTCGTTCCTTACGGCTGAGAGCATCAGCAACCACGTTTGCTTTGCCCGGATGATATTTGATCTCGCAGTCGTAATCGGTGAGTAATTCAACCCATCTACGTTGCCTCATGTTAAGATCTTTTTGGTTGAAAATGTGTTGGAGGCTTTTGTGGTCGGTGAATACAGTGCTGCGGGTACCATAAAGATAATGTCTCCAGATTTTTAAAGCGAACACCACGGCCCCTAACTCGAGGTCGTGAGTTGTGTAGTTTTTCTCGTGAACTTTAAGTTGTCTGGAGGCGTAAGCAATGACCTTGTCTCGTTGCATCAGCACGCAACCGAGACCTTGGTGAGAAGCATCGCAGTATACCACGAAGTCATCAGTGCCTTCGGGTAGAGATAGAATGGGTGCACTGCAAAGCTTGGATTTCAACAGTTGAAATGCCGACTCTTGTTTATCGGTCCAATCAAATTTCTTTTCCTTCTGAGTCAGCACGGTGAGGGGTTTGGCAATTGTTGAAAAGTTTTCAATGAAGCGGCGATAGTAACCGGCCAATCCCAAAAATTGGCGTACTTCGGTGGGAGTGGTTGGTGCTTGCCAATTCTTGATTGCCTCGATTTTCGACGGGTCTACATGAATTCCCTGACTGTCGATAACGTGTCCAAGGAATTGAACGGTGTTTATCCAGAACTCACACTTAGAGAATTTGGCGTAAAGCTCCTCGTGTCTAAGTAGTTCTAGGATGGTTCTGAGGTGTTGTGCGTGTTCCTGTTCGTTTCGCGAATAGATAAGGATGTCATCGATAAAAACAATGACAAACTTGTCGAGGTACGGTTTGCACACCCGATTCATAAGGTCCATGAATACAGCCGGTGCGTTAGTTAGGCCAAAGGGCATTACTTGAAATTCATAGTGCCCGTAACGGGTTCTGAATGCGGTCTTTGGAATGTCAGCATCGCGAACACGCAACTGATGATAGCCTGATCGAAGATCAATCTTTGAATAACAGCTTGATCCTTGAAGTTGATCAAATAGATCATCGATTCGAGGGAGTGGGTACCGGTTCTTGACGGTTAGTTTGTTCAACTCTCGGTAGTCAATGCACATCCTGAATGAACCGTCTTTCTTTTTGACAAATAAAATTGGAGCTCCCCAAGGTGAAGAACTCGGTCTAATGAATCCTCTATCCAGGAGTTCCTGTAACTGAGTGGATAACTCCTGAAGTTCGGATGGGGCTAGGCGGTACGGTGCTCGGGCCACCGGTGCGGCACCCGGCACAAGATCAATAGAGAACTCAACCTGTCTAGGTGGAGGTAAACCAGGTAGTTCTTCTGGAAAGACTTCGGGAAAGTCTCTAACGATTGGCACATCTTCAAGTCGCTTCTCCTCCGACTTTTTCTCCGTGATGTGCGCGAGTATTGCTGGGTAACCCTTTCTCAGAAATTTTCGGGTTTTTAAACAGGAGATTAAGTTTAGCCTCGACCCACCGGTCTCCCCCTGTATGATTAAGGTACTACCGGCGGCGAGAGGGATTCGGACGATTTTATCATGGCAAACTATTTCGGCCCGGTGCTTGGACAACCAGTCCATTCCCACGATGACGTCAAAACTTCCTAGTTCAACAGGCATTAGATCAATTGAGAAGGTTTCGTTGGCGAGGTTTAAAGTGCAATTAGGTATTACACTATTGGTTTCTATGAGTTTACCATTTGCGAGCTCTATAGTATACTTAACATCTAAGGCCGAAGGGGTAATATCAAGTAGTGGACAAAACTCATCAGATATGAAACTTTTATCAGCACCGGTATCAAATAATACTGAAGCAGTAAGATCGTTGAGAAGAAACGTACCCGTTACAACATTCGGGTCTTCCCTAGCTTCCCCAGCTTTGATGACAAATGCTCTGCTACGAGCAGGGTTGTTGTTCCGTTTGTTGTTGTTGTTGTTGTTGTTGTTGTTGTTGTTTTTCTGCTTAGGGCAATTATTCTGAAAATGCCCAGTACTTCCGCACCCGTAACAAGTCTTCGGTGCACTGGTGTTTCGACAATCTTTGGCCAGATGCCCAAAACGTTTGCAGTTTGTGCATGGGCAGGAACCGTCGTGGTGACGATTGCATTTGGGACAGTAGGGCCTGTTTCCACTGTACCCTTTCTTTTCTGAAGAGCCCGATGAATAAGCTCTAATAGGTTCGGGTCTTCGGTTGGTGATTTGGTTGGATGAGTTGGGGTTTCCTTCCCATTTTCGTTTGTTGGTGGCAGGTGGGGCTGAGATTGTGTTACGGCGGACAGCGTTTGCCGTGAGTTCATGTGCCATACGGATGGCGTTCTGGATAGTACCTGGTTTGGATGAAGTCACCAGGTCCTGAAGTTTCTCGGGCAGTCCATCAATGTATTTCTCGATCCTCTTGTATTCAGGATCGACCATGGTTGGGCACAGAAGTGCCAGTTGGTGGAAACGGTTGGTATAACCGGTGATATCATCACCTTGCATCTTATGGTTCCAGAATTCCAGCTCTAACTGTTTCAGTTCATCCCTGGGGCAATACTCGCCCCTCAACATTTCCTTTAACTCCTCCCACGGGAGTTGGTAAGCAGTAGCAACACTCACTGTCTGGGCATAAGTGTTCCACCAGGTGAGTGCGGTGTCAGTAAAAGTACTAACGGAGAACTTAACCTTATCTCCCTCCGCACAGTTGCAGATTAGAAACACAGACTCAACTTTCTCGATCCAGCGTACTAGACCGATAGCTCCCTCAGTACCTGCAAAGTTTAGAGGTTTGCAGTTCTGGAAGTCCTTGTAAGAACAAGGTTTAGCAGCAGAGGTTCCAGCGGTATCGCTGGTTCTTGTGGAATTTGGTGGAGTATTCCGAGCCAAGGCTTCTGTAACAGCCTGGGTTATAAGGGAGGTAATCTGGGCGTCGGTGTATGGTCGTGTCTTTGGCGGCATAATGCTGAACAATAAAAAGGACAAGGAAAACGGAATAAGATAATTGCATGAAATTATGATATGTCACAAGTGTAAATGCTGAGATTCACGATAACAGTATGAGGTGACAATCGTATTTCATTTAGATAAACAAGTCGAATACAAGATACGGTTTTCAAAAGATTACAGAGTAGTAGTAGTACAAAAGTACCGGGAATTGTTACATCCGGTTGAATTACATAGGCCCTACTTAAGTAGTTAACTGGTTACTAGATACAGACTGATCTAATCCTGGTGTAGATTAATCTGCTCCATCAGCGTGACAAGGCGGTCCACTGTTTCTGCTAGTCGGTTGGTTTGCCTGGCGTTGTCTTCCACCAAGGCCAGTCGTTGTGTTAGTGTTCGAGAGTGATCCGCAGTCTCCTGTGAACGCTGTTCACATTCTGCTAGTCGGTCTCTTACAAGTTCATCCGCACCCAGTTCGGCGGTCATGGAATCCTGAATTATGCTCACAGAGAGGTTGGTGTCTTCTTGTTCTCGCTGTAGTTGTGATATGCGGTCAAGAGCTTGACGAAGCAGGTAGGTCATTCGGTGTTGTTCCAGTTCCAGGTTTTCGAGTCTTTGCTCCTGACGGCGGAATTGGGTAGCCAATACTGGCAACGTGAGATGTGCCGAGTTCTGAGAATTTTGTACAGGATAAGGGCTGTTTCGAGGTGACCTTGTGTTCCTCCTGGCTACTCGTGGGTTCCGTGACTCATGTGAGTGCGAGTGTGTCGGATTAGGTGGTGTGTTTGCCATTCCTGTGGCAGAGTGTGAGTAAGACAAGACTAATACATATGTACATATATCATATCCAGCCTAGTGTCTAGCACGTATCAAGTAGTGGTCCGGTTCTCTCGTGGTCAGAGTCAACTAACGTATTCCTGTTCAACATAACCATTTCAGACCTCACATCATCTTTCTTTAATTGTACATAGTTGATCAGGCTATGTTAAATTAAAGTCGTATGATGTAATTCCTGAACCAATCATGCCTAGTAAGGGGATACTGCCTAATGGTCATAGTCTAGGCCCACTAAATGCAACCTAGTTCACTATAACCTTAGGCTCTGATACCAATCTGTAACACCCCCAAATTCGACAGTTTGCGGAAGCATACTTTGGGTGTTACTAATCAATATACAAAGCGCAAGATATACAGCAAACGACCTCTAAATGAGACGTTTTGTAAAATAATTACATTTCATAATTTAATCGTTTGAAAACATATAGTTTTCTTTACATCAAAAATATATAAGCCTAGAGTCCGCGTAAGTGGCAGGAGATTCTATTACATAATCATAGCTACAAAAGATAATGCCAAAGAATCTCCGTTAGATGCAGTTTGGAAATCATGCGACTCTAGCTAGTAATCCTGGAGTGATCCTACTCCGTAAGTGTACCTGAGAATACATGCTAAAAAGGTCAACCAAAAGGTTGGTGAATCTCACAGGTTTATCAGTAAATAAATAATCAGTTTGAACACAAGATTTCATCAGTAGTGCCCGTAGGCGTATATCAAGTATTTGCGAATCCAGCAAAAGTAAAGTAATCAAGTTATACCGTTGCCATGAGGCTCATAATCGAAGCTTAACCCGTAAATATTCAGTTGCTCCCGTGACATGCTCGAAATTGAGCAAGCATAAGTAAACGAAATAATAGTCGCCCGTTTATACATAACGGTTCGTGGTAGCGCTACTACCCCGGGCGGGGAGGGTCATTTCCCTAATGGATCCATTAACTACTGTTCGCGCTTAAGTACATAACTAACGATATATGATGGAGAGACTTCAGTAAATAGTAAGTAACTCATGCAATTCCGTGTGGTATAGTAAACAGTTTAGTACTTGTGTTCAGGAAAAATCAGTAGCATGCATCTCCCCCAATAAGTTAAAACAGTAAAAGTGAGGCCGTAAGACTCACCTGAGCCTTTGCAAGTACGTTTATATCAATAAACGAGTAAGTAATGTCAACAGTTGGTTCTCCGAACCCGTAACCTCCGAATGCCTAAACACGTAATGTCAAGTAAGTAGATGTCTCGCAAGACCATCTAGGCTAGTTGTTTACACAACTCATTATGTCCAAGTGTTTGTTTAGTAATCCGTTTGTAGTTTGAAAACCAATATGGCCCGTTGGTGACGGTTTGTAATAATGATTCAAAGTGTTAACATTATATGTATCGTTGAATCAGATTTCGTTATTTGTAAGTGTTCGACACTTAGTGTGAAAAGTATTTACAACATTTAATGACGGGGGTCCGGGGGCAGCGCCCCTGGTAGCGGGGTCCAAGGGGCGGCAGCCCCTGGCGGGGTCCAAGGGGCAGAGCCCCTGGCTGGGGTCGAGCTGCCAGGTCAGCTTGGAAAATTTTTATTTCTACTATATTGCTTTGACGAAAAACGCATCTGGATCCGAATTTGGGTGAAATCAGGTGTTAAAATCTTGGTTCCGACACTTAGTAAAAATCTGAGTTTTCAAGGTTCTGGTTTGTGCGACGTAGCATGCGACGTAGGGTGCGACGTCGGGTGCGACGTCGGGTGCGACGTGGGCATGTACGTCGCATGATGCGACCTTCGCAATTTAATGCGACGTAAGGGGCTGCGTCGCTAGTGCGACGTCGGGATTTTTGTGCGACGTAGGTCGCGACGTCGCTAAGTGCGACGTTGGTCACTTAATGCGACGTTTTGAGCTACGTCGCAGATAGCCCAGCGTATCTGCGACGTAGCGGTCTGATCGGAATTTGGTGGCCGGAAAATCGGTCGAAAAACTTCCGTTAGGTCCAAATCTTTTACCCAACCCATTTTTGGACATTTTAAGCATATATAAACCATAAAAACGTACAAATGAGTAAAAACGGAGAGTTTCGGGTTTTGTCGGGAACTTACAATTTGCCGAAATGAAATTCCGGAAAGATAGGATTGTAGATCGGGAGATGGTGATGCTTTTATTCCAAAGGAGACGTGTGATCCAAGCTCGTTTAGTAGTAGTATTTGGCGTTTTTAATGGGTTTGTGGTGGTGAACTTTTAGAGAGAAAAGGGAGGAGAAAGAGAAAAAGAAAGATATGAAATGAAAGAAAAGAGGAGGTGGAGGTGGGGTTATCCCCACTTTCTCAGTCTTCGTCCCGCGTTCCGTGTGGTGTTCGTTTGCTCCGTCGTTTAAACGTTAAATAATTATTTTAAATGTTAATAGTGCGTTTTAAAATACAAATTATTACGCGATATTATTTAAATGTTTTACTAATCAATTTATATATTGAATTATAAAATGTAAGTTAGTTTATTTAATTTGCGCGTTTTAATGTCTAAATTTGTGTACGTTTTGTTTGTACGATACAAATGAATACAAAATATTATTATAATAATATTTTTGACATAACAATGTTATTTAATAAAATTTGTCACCAACGTCCGTATTTATTTGAATCGAAATACATTCGATTTAAATTGCGTACGATTTAACCAAATCGCATTTTCGTATATATATATTCTACAATATATAAAATTCGATACATAAATTAGCCTAACACAGAGCTAATTACATGTATTAACAAAGAATTAGGCACTAATTCTAGTCCTAATTTGCCGGTTGTTACAGTTTCTCTCTCTAGGTTCTCTCTCAAGTCTCTCTCTCTAGTTTCTCTCTCTAGAAACTAGTGGGAAGATTAGGGGGAGAATCCGTCGCTTAGAGAGTTATGTAATTTAGTTCGTAGAAGCTAGCATATGTAATACTTGGGATATTATTTGGCAAAATACAAGTGTTAAACTGCACGCATTTATTTACCGGTAATAACTATCCTTTCTTATATTAATCTGTCATAATGTTCTTGTTTAATGTTTGTGATTTATTAATGTTGGAAATGTTTATTGCCATGCTTTGTGAGTAGTATTTGTAAGTTTGCCATGATTTGGATTGTTGTAATTAGGTATGATTAATGGAATTATTAAACCTTGTATCTGTCTAAACTTATCATGCATCTAGACCTAGATACGGATCACCCTTTCCAGTCCTTCACGTGACTATCACCTTAGATGTAGGCCTAAGTTACGGTAGATTGTTATCTGTATGTTTTTACGAATCAATGTTTGTTACTGTAATTCGGCTAAAGTACTAGGTATAGCGATGGAAACACCACTGGTGTAGTACAACCGTGGAAGCCCCGGAAATAGCCGTTGGTACCGACCTTATGACCTACCTAGTAACCCTCGAATATGGTCTAGGAACCGTAGAGCTGTGAAAATGCTACAGTACACCGTAGGTCTACCTCTGGTTACAAAGCTGTGGAAATTCATTAACTAAAGTACACCGTAATGGTACCTAGGGTTAGTAAACATGTGGAAGAGCTATAGTACATCGTAAACCTACCTCTGGTTAAAAAGGCTGTGGAAATGCTTATAGCACTATACACCGTTACCGTACCTAGGGTTAGTTAGCTATGGAATGGCTGTAGTACACTGTGAACCTACCTCTGGTTACAAGTTATTGTGGAAAATGATTAGATGCTGTACACCGTAAACGTACCTAGGGTTAGCAAGCTGTGGAAGAAGTAAATGCACTGTACACCGCTAGTGTTCCTAGGGATGAATGATTGATCGCAAAGGAGGGATCTAGATCATGACAGAAGTATTTGAGCTAATTACAACCTAAGAGAATGAGTCTAGAAACGAAGGTCAAGCCCAGCAGTGGTTCTGGATTCCTAAACCCCTAAACTCTTCAAAACTGATAGTTTAGAATACAAAGTTATTAATCAGTACACAATTAGATAATAATATTTAGACTTAGGTGTTAAGAAAGGTCAGAATAACCCGAGGGCAGTCTGTTACCTTATTCCTGCACCCTTAATGGGTCACTGGTCCTAATCGAACAGTGTGGGGGGTTGAGCAGCCTGTTCTGATCAGATCACGATAGCCTAGGTACTCAGTGACATACTAATTTAGAACCTATCTAAAGAAGTAGGGTCTTAGTGTTTACACCTATAGTTTACCTGTCTGTTACCTAAATGTGTCCCATAATGAATATCATCCCAGTATGCACTATCCCCAAATCATGGTGAACCACGTCTCCGTCATCCTTAAGTGTTACATATATGCTAGCTTCCCTTTTATTTTATGCTTTAGTAGTTTAATAAATTAGAAAACCAAATACAAACCTATCCAACTATCCAAAACCCATCTTAATTATTAAGCTATCCGAACGAGCTCTGCTTCAATTCTACCGTCATGAGGAATGACCCTGGATCATCCTTACCACTTACTAGTATCAGGTACTCGTACCTAGTATCAGTATGTTGTTCGGAAGGTTTAGGTTCCGGCAATTTATAAATTTAAAACTACCCATGATGCCACCTCGAGCGATAGGAAGCAATTCCTGAACCGACCATTTGTGGCGCATCAAGTATTTGGCGCCGCTGCCGGGGACGATAGTACGATTTGGAGCTTGTTTAGATAAAGTAGTTTTTAAGAGATCCTTTTGACTAGGATTCACCATCCCTGTCATAATTTACTTTCTGCCCGTAGATTAGTGTAGCTTAAAAAACTTAGCATAGTTTAGATTACATTCCCTTCTCACCTTAACTTTAATTCTTAAACCTTCTTCGTGTGTTCTCTAAAAACTTGGGTAATGGCAAATGTACAACAACTAATAGATCAATTTGATAGTCTTGTTCAAGATAGATGTAGGAGTGATTCCCACTTAGATAACGATTGTGAAAGGTATAGTAGGATTTATTCGGATAATGTAGGGTACCTAGAGCCTCATAATACAATATGACCCTCACGCTTTCCAACATCAATACCAACCCTATTGTCCCAAACCATTTGAAGTCCACCCATACTCATCTTACCCTGTATCTGCACCTCACCCGTATGAGAGTCCTGACTTGAGAGATACATCTTTGACCTTTCTCAGCAGTAATGCTGCTTTCTCACCCTCTTCTAACTCACTTGAACAATTACTAAAAGAACAAGAAGACATGCTTAGAAGAAGTTCTAATAAGCTATTTGAAATACGAAAACAAGTAAGTAATAAGGTAATAAGGGAAATGAGGATCAAGATAGAACCAACTTTAGGCTGCAGGAAGATGATATGAACACACACACCACATCTACTTCACTTGACACAGACTTTCATTTTCATGAGTCTGGTTGCAAACTTTCTTCTAATCCTACACCTACCCAATCTTCTAAATCTTCACTTCCACCCACTCTTAACCTATCAACGTCCAAGACCGATGAAGAGTTCATTCTAGAGGAATTTTCCGAACCATTGCAACTCGAAACTACTGGCCAGGGTGACGAGTACGGCGAGGTAGACGAAGAGATGGAGAAACCGGAGGAAGAGATTTACAAGGAAGACTCAGCTTCAGAAGGATGGGAGGAATATGCACCGACTCTGAAAAGTGATCTCATCCTAACTCAAAAAGACGTGGTTGATACTATCCCGCAACAAGTTGTGGTTGATGATATCCCACATATCTCTCAGGATGTATCACCCCTTGATCTAGTTGAACCATCTATTGCCTTAGACATACCAGTTTCCCAAGTAGTGGATGAGAATGTTGCTACGAGATTGGAGACGTCAATGGACTCGGTCCCACCTCCATACCCAGAGTACAACATTATCATCAACCCAAATAGCACAGGAAGTAAGGTGGGTTATGCGTCAAGGTTGTCCCATATATCATCTCTCCACTACACAATGACATACATTTCATCAAGAGATGAGGACCCCTTAGACCTGCCCATTCTGAAAAACCAAACTGAGAAAGTACAAGAAGTTGAGAGATTTATTATACCTCAAGTAAAACAAATCACTCACTTCGATGTACCTTCTCATCTTATTGGACATACCCTAGGAATAACCTACTTTAACTACATAGGTATGTGCCAATACTATCACTTGTGTCTACTGATGGATACAAATGAACTAGGATTTCCTGAAATATAGCGCTAGAGTCAGGCTCGAGACTCGAACAAAAACAAGCGCTTCTCGGGAGGCAACCAGTGTCTAACATAGTAGTAATAGTAGTAAACTAACCTCAATAAGTAGAAAATGAAACCCTAGAAAACATGTTTAAAAGTCTTCTTCAATTTAACTGAACAAAAAGGAAATGATTTTCAAAATGACTTGGAACTTAAAATTTCATATTCATTGAAGTCGTGGTTTGTGAAATAAATCTTTTGCTAAAAACCTGAAACTTTCCTTCTCCTACTTGTTTGGACTTCATTACAAAAATCTATTCACCATTATCTAAAAGTTCTTAACATCCTTTCACTCACAAACATAGAACACTGCTAGAAGTTATGTTATCTAGGTGCCTTAGTCATCATATACACCCACTCACATATTTCGAGCATTTGAGGTACTTACATTTCTATGAACATACATAAGATCTATCAATGCCTTATAACATGATTTGTATGTCAATATGTGTATTATGCTTGAACTCATTTAAAAATATGTGATTCGGAAATCTTTATACTTGGCTGCCTGATTTAACAGAATTTACTAGTATTTCCATATATGTTGTTTGTGCTGAAATGAAATTATAGGCGGTCGGCGCTTTTAAGAGTGTGATTAAACTCGAAGTCATACACTGGTTTGTTTTCCAAAAATCTTCACTTTTAAAAATCTTTCGAAAACCAGTGAATCTATGACCTTGGGAATAATCACATGTCTATTAGATCACATTTGTCTGCTCTATTGTTTGTACAAATGCCTAACAGACAGGGACCGATGCCTATAGATGGAGAATCTTTGAGTATAATGGAGGAATAACAAGGGGAGCACTATCGTTCATTAGATTTGGAAACTTTGGAGCATTGCCTATTATGGGAAATGATATATCTTTAGGAGACAAAAGATGATCACATTCTAGTTCTCTCGAAATTGTTCATCGAGCAAATGACCTCGACATACACCATATGTTCCCAACATTCCATAATCCAACCATACCTTACCACATCCTTGGTTGCTAGAAGAGCATTTCATGGAACCCAGAACCACCATCACCATATCCACATCCACCCACCCTCCACCCATTCACACTTATCATTACCACCATTGGGGACCATGAAGCACCACAACGCTAGCAGTATTTTCCATCTTATAAGTATTCAACGCTAAACCATAGGAATATAAGTTGATCAAGGAATGGACATTAAGGGATTAAAGACGGGATTGAAATGGAAGCTAGAGATCTCTTCTGACAAGAACAACATTACATTCATTCCATCAGTTCGTCGGAGAAGATCCTGGGTGATAGAATTTTATGGCCATCAGATCCAGCACTTTCATTCATCATGAGCTATTAAGTTACATCAGTGGCTCACGATGATTAGGATCCTTGACCGTTATCTCTATCAAGCATTTGGTGCATCTTGGTTGATTCTGCCTACTTCCTGATGATGTTATCACTTCATTTTCTACAATCTATCCGTTTATTCTGAGTTATTTTTGAGAGAAGTTGGTGGATGGTTTTGAATGAAGAATATACCGCATGAGCTAGAGTACACTTCATGAAGACGGAGTCTGAGCCAGCATATAGTGGTTGCGACTCAGTCTACTTTTTAGATCCTCAGCTCGTAGCCATATAGGGGAGTTTCCTCGTTCTTATCCTTGTTTTGATATGATCATTTTGTTCTATTTTTATCGTTAAATAATAAAAGTAGTCTATACCATATCCTAAGCTTATCACTAAGTGTAGGATTCCAGCCCAAAACAAACACTTGAGAAACATTTTTCGATATGTTCAAACTCTAAGTGTGGGATTTCACTTTCAGTAAATTCTCAACTCAAGAGAACATTAGGGACAATGTTCCTATAAGTGTGGGATAGCGGTATAGAATACCTTAGGTTAGATTCTTATTTCCAAAAGCAAAGTCGGAAAATGTTCCTCAATTTTAAAACCTCACTTTTGCTTAAAATTTTTCAAAATTTTTTGAATCAAAATGTCTTGAGAGGAATCATTTTCATATATGAGTAAGGTATTTTGAAAAATAAGATTAAATAAGTTAGGAATTTCTTGAGCTGAAATGATGATCTAAAAGGGGCATGGCATGGCTAGGCACATACAACCCATACTTGCAGTGAGGTATCTTGAGCCCATGAAAAGCATTCATTTTAAATGCTTCACTATTCGTTTGATGAGTGTGTGTCGATGCATGCATCCGAAATTATAACTTGCTCCTGTTATGCACTTCGAGACCACATTGGTAGAGTATTGTACGCGGTATATGTGTAATTAGAGGACCTTGACATTCCTTAGGAGCTAACCCCCTTTTTACATATCTCTTCAAGCCCAAAACCCTTTCAACACTCATTTTCAGTGTTAATGATCCGCCTAGAAAACCCTGTTGAGCCTTAGCTTTTTCGTTTCTTTAAAACCCAAATTTTAAACCCATTCACTTCCACACCTACCAAAACCTTATCTTAGAAGTTTTAATTTTTTTGAAAAACGCTATTTAGGTATTCTTTTTGCTTTCACTCAAAAATCACAAAATTCGTGTTTACTCAAAACTCCTCGCGTGCGTTTCTATGATCAATATTCAAGGATCGAGAGTCTTATGGTGGGAAAAATTGGCACCAAGTAAATTTGAAATTGTCAAAAGCGTGAAAAAATGTAAGTAAGAAATGGTCTCAAAAGGGCAATAAAATAAAAATGCCTTAGAAATTCCTTGACAAAGAAGTTCTAGGCCAAAAATATAAAAAAAAAAAAAAAGAAAAGAAAAGAAAAAGTTTGAAATAAAGCTAAGTGCTTCAAATCTCCTGAAAACTCCGATCTCATAAAAGTATAAATTCTCCATGTGTTTTCAAAAGATAGAAGTCAAAATAGCTATCTTCTTCCCTTACCGTTATCCGTTTCCGTTTTCATTGAAAAGTTTGTCTAAATAAAATTTTTCATAAATTTAAAGGTCCTAAGATAAGCAAAACCCTTGAACCAAAATTCCCACTTATCCATACCCTTTAACCCTCACCAAACATTACAACCCATTTGAATGTCCTGGGATAATTAGCACCGTCCTCACCTAAGTGGTGGAGATATGATTCTCGAGCAAGCCTATGACGATGGATGTTGCATGACTGGCGTTTGAGCGATTTCGTTTGTTTAGAATGATAGGTAACCCAAAACACTTCTGAGTGAATTAAGTGAGCACCTGGTGAGATCGCCTAGTCATATATATTCCAAAAATCACATGCCCAAGAGAGTCATTTTGTGCTTCTGAAATGAATACCTTATTTTCTTTTATTTTCCAGGATATGTTACTTATGTATGGAGATGTTTGCTCTTAATATATTTTGATTCACCCAAAATGCATTTACACTTACAAATATTTTCATTGAGAAGCAAGTGAGAAATTTGAGTTTTGCTTGAGGACAAGCAAAGTCTAAGTGTGGGATATTTGATAACACGCAAAAAGTCAAGTTTTTGTGTGCTATTATCTCACCTTTTTAGCCCAATTATGAATAAAAACATTTGAAATATACATTTTTATACTAAATTTCATAATGATGGCTTAAAAAATATAGACAGTGCTTCAAGAATCAACCAAAAAGGCCTAAAAACGAGTAAAATAGAGCACAAACGATCAACGAATCTCCCGTTCACTCGTTCTAGCACTTTTTGAGCTACACTTAGAATTATGACCTCTAACTTATGTCATTTTCTTCTTCAGGAAATTACCAACGCGTGGATATAAAGATCGCTCAAAACGGATAAACGACGAAGAAGTTACGCCAAATCGAAGAAACGAAGAACCGAAAGGACCGAATACGGCTGCCCCAGACCGTATACGGCTGGACCAGACTGTATATGGCTGGACACAGACCGTATACAGCCTGTACAGACCGTATACGACCTGTGCCCAGCCGTATACAGCCCAGCACAGCCGTATACGGTTGGTGCCCACCCGTATTCGCTCCAATTCACCCTATACGGCCAAAACCACCCGTATTTTATGTTCAGGCAATCAAAATGAGATTTTTATATGGTTGTGCGATACGGTTGTGCATTTGAAGGTTGGAATACGGTTGAAGAATACGGCTGTGCGTTTCCTATGAATACAAGGTTTCACCTCCCATTTTGCATCATCCTTCAAATCGATTCATTCATTTTCCTTCTTTCTCTCACTACTCTCTCTCTAGATTTATGTTTTTATTTGTAGTTTTAGTTTCTCTCTCTAGTTTCTCTCTCTAGAAACTAGTGGGAAGATTAGGGGGAGAATCCGTCGCTTAGAGAGTTATGTAATTTAGTTCGTAGAAGCTAGCATATGTAATACTTGGGATATTATTTGGCGAAATACAAGTGTTATTCTGCTCGCATTTATTTACCGGTAATATCTATCCTTTCTTATATTAATTTGTCATAATGTTCTTGTTTGATATTTGTGATTTATTAATGATGGAAATGTTTATTGCCATGCTTTGTGAGTAGTTATTTGTATGTTTGCCATGATTTGGATTGTTGTAATTAGGTATGATTAATGAAATTATTAAACCTTGTATCTGTCTAAACTTATCATGCATCTAGACCTAGTTACGGATCACCCTTTCCAGTCCTTCACGTGACTATCACCTTAGCTGTAGGCCTAAGTTACGGTAGATTGTTATCTGTATGTTTTTACGAATCAATGTTTGTCACTGTAATTCGGTTAAAGTACTGGGTATAGCGATGAAAACACCACTGGTGTAGTACAACCGTGAAGCCCCGAAACCAGCCGTTGGTACCGACCTTGTGACCTACCTAGTAACCCTAAAATATGGTCTAGGAACCATAGAGCTGTGAAAATGCTACAGTACACCGTAGGTCTACCTCTGGTTACAAAGCTGTGGAAATTCATTAACTAAAGTACACCGTAATGGTACCTAGGGTTAGTAAACATGTGGAAGAGCTATAGTACATCGTAAACCTACCTCTGGTTAAAAAGGCTGTGGAAATGCTTATAGCACTATACACCGTTACCGTACCTAGGGTTAGTTAGCTATGGAATGGCTGTAGTACACTGTGAACCTACCTCTGGTTACAAGTTATTGTGGAAAATGATTAGATGCTGTACACCGTAAACGTACCTAGGGTTAGCAAGCTGGGGAAGAAGTAAATACACTGTACACCGCTAGTGTTCCTAGGGATGAATGATTGATCGCAAAGGAGGGATCTAGATCATGACAGAAGTATTTGAGCTAATTACAACCTAAGAGAATGAGTCTAGAAACGAAGGTCAAGCCCAGCAGTGGTTCTGGATTCCTAAACCCCTAAACTCTTCAAAACTGATAGTTTAGAATACAAAGTTATTAATCAGTACACAATTAGATAATAATATTTAGACTTAGGTGTTAAGAAAGGTCAGAATAACCCGAGGGCAGTCTGTTACCTTATTCCTGCACCCTTAATGGGTCACTGGTCCTAATCGAACAGTGTGGGGGGTTGAGCAGCCTGTTCTAATCAGATCACGATAGCCTAGGTACTCAGTGACATACTAATTTAGAACCTATCGAAAGAAGTAGGGTCTTAGTGTTTACACCTATAGTTTACTTGTCTGTTACCTAAATGTGTCCCATAATGAATATCATCCCAGTATGCACTATCCCCAAATCATGGTGAACCACGTCTCCGTCATCCTTAAGTGTTACATATATGCTAGCTTCCCTTTTATTTTATGCTTTAGTAGTTTAATAAATTAGAAAACCAAATACAAACCTATCCAACTATCCAAAACCCATCTTAATTATTAAGCTATCCGAACGAGCTCTGCTTCAATTCTACCGTCGTGAGGAACCACCCTGGATCATCCTTACCACTTACTAGTATCAGGTACTCGTACCTAGTATCAGTACGTTGTTCGGAAGGTTTAGGTTCTGGCAGTTTACAAATTTAAAACTACCCATGATGCCGCCTCGAGCGACAGGAAGCGATTCCTGAACCGACCGTTTGTGGCGCATCAGTTAATCAGTCAGATAGCCAGTCATGCATCATTCTTGTCATAGACTTGATCAAGAATCAAATCTTCATCACTTTGGAAAAGAACGGTACTAATCTTTCAAGACATCTTAAAAAGGAATCGGGTTTTTGGTTTGGAGAAGCGAAGAAGGTGTGTGAAAAGGAAGATTATGGGTTTTTCTTTCCTCGTATCTTTCTTGAAACTTGGGTGTTTTTTCTGAGAAAGTCTCTTTAGGAATTTCTCATATTTGAAAAGACTTGATAGTGTAACCCTTTCGGATTTAAATTTCCTTTTCTGGTAGTGCCGGCACATATTTCCTTGTTTTCTTTATTTTTCTCGTTTTTCTTCTCTTTCTTCTCTCTCTCTCTCTCTTTATATATATATATATATATATATATATATATATATATATATATATATATATATATATATGCCGGCCCTACCGATGGGTATTGGGTTGTGAGGTTGTGTTAGCTTTTCTTGTGGAAATTTGGGAAACTGATA
This sequence comes from Helichrysum umbraculigerum, assembly GCA_949592205.1. Lineage (NCBI taxonomy): Eukaryota > Viridiplantae > Streptophyta > Magnoliopsida > Asterales > Asteraceae > Helichrysum > Helichrysum umbraculigerum. The sequence continues at coordinate 102,515,447 of CATIUR010000001.1, forward strand.
GTGTCTCTGAAAATTCTAGAAGACGTGGCTTCCGTAGGTTCGGGGTGATGATATAAAGGGAAGTTTTGATTGGATAGTGGGTGAGAATAGTGAGTGGATGTTTGGTGGTAAGTGGGTGTTGGGATCCCTTAGAAAGTATCGAGATAGGTTGTACCTATGCCACGTATGGTACTCATTGGTGTGATCTCGAAATGAATTGCAAGAGCAAGTTCTAATTCAAATGCATACATCGGCACACACACGAAACAAAAAGTGAAGCATTTTAAGGATGAATGCTAGTTAGGGCTCAAACCTCAAGAATCGAATGTTTTGGTCAATGTGTGCCTAGTCATGTGTTGCCCTTTTCGTCCGTATCGTATTCTAAGAAAACCGTTTTGTTTCTTTGCTAAAACTTGTTTCTTGCTGTAATTTATATTTTTGGAAAATAGAGGTTCTAAAGAATGTTGCTTTTGAATCCAAAGAAATTTGAAAATTCCTCCATTTTTAGCCTTTTAATGAAAATATTGTTTATTTTACGAACAAGAGGTTAAACTTGCGGTTGCAGACCGTATATCCCACACTTAGAGGAACATTGTCCCTAATGTTCGAATCTATGTATTGAACACCTCTTGTCGGAGTATCCCACACTTAGAATTTCTACTAATTATGGAAAATATTCTCTTAGTATTTTGTGGATTCCATGGATCCCACACTTAGTGTTGGGAATGGGATATAGGTCGATATAATTTTGCAAAACTGGTTAAATAAACTAGAGAAATGAACGCAGAACTCCCCTATCGTCTATACGACTGTGAGCTGAGGATACGAGTGGTCGACTGTGTCAGCTCCAATGTTTTATGAATTTGGTTTGCATCAGCCTTCATGTATTGAACTCGAGCTCCAGCAGTATAACCTTTCTTTAATACCTAAACCAGTTTCCTCATGAAAATAACTAAGAACTAAATGATAGATTGCAGAAAATGAAGGGATAGCTTTCTCAGGATGTTGGGAGAGTCATTCCGGTTGCAACGGGTTTTGTGATCTTCACCAATTGACTGGTGTCTTTGATATGATCTTTATCGGATAAGATTTTCAATTCCGTTGTAAAACCCGATATACTTCTTTGTATCCTATTAGTCTATCATTTCCCTTGAAATACGATGTTCAATTTGTTCCTAGATCTAATGAGCTATGGTGCTCCCATCTTCCATTTCCATAGGCGTAGGTTCCTGTCTTTTAGGCATTTGTACAAGAGCAGGTGAATTTGATCTAAAAGAAAGTTGATTATTATCATAGACTCACTAGGTTGCAGAAAACCTTTTCAGAAGTATTATGAAAATGAAACAAACCGATGTATGATTTGGAGTCCAATCATGTACTTTCGCAAGACAAACAGTATACATAGAAACACTACTATTAGCAGATTAGGTAGCCAAGTATAGACATATCAAAAACACACATAATTTCAAGTTGAGCACACTTAGAATGTTGTCATACCTCAAAGCTCAAATAAGTGAGTGTGGGTGCAAGATGTCTAGGTAACTATCGTATTGCTTATAGTAGGTTTCTGTGTTTGTGAGTAAATGGATGTTTGAGAATAATGGTGAAGTTCAAACTAGGAAGATTTTAAGGCTTGAACAAAAGACTTCAATGCATATGAGAATTTAAATTTCAAGTCATGTTAAAAACCATCATTTTTTTATCATAAAAATCTGAGAAACGTTAAACATTTATTCCAGGGCTTCATTTCTACTTATGGGGGTTAGTTCACTACTTAAATTACTTTAACTACTACTGATAATCCTATGTTAGACATGGGTTGCCTCCCGAGAAGCGCTTGTTTTTGTTCGAGTCACTAGCTTGACTCCAAACCTATTTCTTGGGAAATCTAGGGGACTCCATTGCATCCATCAGTAGACACAAGCGGAAATATTGGTACATACCTAAGGTATTAAAGTGGACTATGGTCAGGGTATGTCCAATCGGTGGAAGAGGCATGATAAAGTAAGTGATTTGTTTTACTTGAGGTAAAACAAAGCTCTCGACTTTTTCTACCTCTTGAGTTTTGGGTTGTTCGGGTTGGTCAAAGAGGTCCTCATCACTCCACGACGTGTACGTCATTATGTAATGGAGAGATGGTTTGTAGGGTGCTCTTGATGCAAAACCCACCTTGCTTCCTAAAGCCTTTGGTTGGATGATAATGTTGTACTCTGGGCATGGAGGTGGGAAAATGTCCATTAGTGTCTCCAATCTTGTAGCAACGTTATCATCAAATACCTGGGTGTTTGTCTCCTCTAAGGTACTAGAGAAGTCTATTAGATCGGGAAGTGAATCAATCAAAGGGATTTTTGGGATACATTCAACCACAACTAGTTATGGGACGTGTTCAACCATATCAGTTTGAATGAGTTCACTACTCAGAGTCGGTATGTATTCCTTCAGTTCATGTGAAGTTGAGTCTTCTATGGAAATCTCCAAATTCGGGCTTTCCATCTCGATCTCTTCGTCATCCTCGTCACTTCGGCCGGAAGTTTCGAGTTGTAGTGGTTCGGAAAGTTCTTCTAGAACAAACCCTCCGTCGGTTTTTGACGTTGTTAGGTCGGGAATAGGTGAATGTGAAGGTTTAGAAGATTGGGTTGGTAGGGGAGTTGAAGGGATATTGTAACCAAACTCATGAGAATGTAAGTTTGTATCTGGTGTAATAGATGTGGTGTGTGTGCGTCTCTCAACTTTCTGTATCCTAGAGTTAGCTCCAGCTCGATTCCTACTCTCCTCACTACTCTCTTGGGCTTGCGTTGGTAGTTCAGTAAAGATTTTAGAAATATTATAAGTTAAACTCCTAAGTATGTTTTCTTGTTCTTTAATCATTTCTTCAAGTGATTCGGAAGGAGGTGAGAAAATAGCATTACTAATGAGACAGGCTAAGGGCGTATCTCTCAAGTCAGGATTCTCATAGGGTTGTGGTACACTTACAAGGTGAGGTGAGTGTGGGCAGATTTCGAATGGTTGGGGATGAAAAGGTTGGCATGGATGTGGTTGGAAAGTCCTAGGGTCATTTTGATATAGTGTTTGAGGATCTAAGTACCCTAAGTTATCCGAATACATCATACTATGGCTTTGGCATTCTCCAGCTACATGGGTATTACCGCACATGCTACACCTATTTTGGATTGAATTAACAAGACTTTGCATTTGATCTAATCGTTCCCATTGATTTAACATTTCCCAAGGGTCCATAACAGATAGCATAGGGAGAAGGTTTCAGAATTAACGTCGTGGGTGAGAAGGGAACTAATCTAACCTAAGGTAATCCTAACTACGCTAAACTACGTACGAAATGTAACTTTTGACAAGGATTGTAAGTCCTGTTCAAAAGGATCTCTTAAAAACGAATTTATCTAAACAGGCTCCGAATCGTACTACCGTCCCCGGTAACGGCGCCAAAAACTTGATGCGCTCCCAACCGTCAGTGTCGTTGGTGTTGTTGCAACGGCTGAGCAGGCAATCAGGGTGTTTTAAAATTTGTTTTGCTCGGGGCCTAAACTTCCGAACTACCTACTGGTACTAGGTATTACTACCTGATACTAGTATGTGGTAAGGATGATCAGGGTCATCTCCAGACGGTCGAATTTGAAACAGAGCTTGTTTGGATAATTAAGTCTTCAAGATAGGGTTCAGATAGTTGGTTTTGTTTGGATTTTTATCTAATTTAAACTACTAAAGCAATAAAACTAAAATGAGCTAGCTAGCATATAAGGAACAACTAAGGATAAGGAAAACGTGGTTTGCCATGACTTGAGATAATATAATGTCGGGAAGGTATTTATGATGGGGACACTTTCAGATTAATAGATTGACAGAACTTGGTGTAAACACTAGAACCCTACCAACTAATTTCCCATTGGCATGTCACTAGGAGCTAGGTTATCATGATTCTGATCGGAGCAATATGCTAGACTTCCAATACTTAACTAGTTGAAAGATAAGCAACCTATCTTGGTTAAACACCGAGGTACATGAATAAAGTAGTGTATCATCTCATAGGTCCGACCGTTCTTAACACCTAAGCTTATCTCTCGTTCTTCTAATTGTGTAACTAATTATTTACTTGTTATGTTTAAATAATCAAATAGGTAAGATCAAGAGGGTTTACGTATCCTGGGTCACTTGGACTTTACTTTCCTGGATCTTGTTAATACCTTTCTTAAACTCTAATTACTTTGATTTATGACTTAGACCTCTCCTTTTCAAACAGTTATACATCCCTGGATTATTCGCAGTTTATTAAAACGTGTTTCATATGCAGACCATGCCTTACAGTAATTAGACAGTGTACTTTACATGGTAGTTCCACGGCTTCTTACATCCAACACGCGGTCAAGAGTAATTGACAGTGAAAGTGACACTCTAAACTAACTAAATGTAAAGCAGTGCAGAAATGTAAACCTAATATGTACAACGAGTGGTTTCATCGTGTATTACTTATTGCATGTCATGAGCACAGATAACTACTTACCACAATTAAAGTTCATGACTCCCTAATATCTAAGTTGTAGTCACGTGGATAACTGGAAAGGGTACTCCATAAATTAGGTCTGGTGTCATATATTTAAACAATAACAAGGTATAATAATTCCCATTCATATAAGTTTCTCTTTATAAATTTAAACTATGTTGGAATGAGTTGTTTTTACGATCCTATCAACTAACTAACGTAGAGTTGTCGGTAATCAGATAGAAGATATGTCACATGGATAGTAAACACAAACAATTACAATACACCGGAAGTTCTCCCAAATGTACTGAACACATCGGCCAACGGCTACCCTCGAATCCTATTCCCCAATCTCGGTCGTCAGAGATGTCTGTATCATGGCATGGTCTATTGAATAAATAGTCGCATAAACAGGTTTTACCCTACCGAAATAAGTTGGAGAAGTCTGGTCATAAGCGGTTGGCCAAACATGTCATCATTCGTTCATAATATTATAATTAAACTATAAACAGAAATTCATTTAGCACATTCATAGTATTGCTTCGTAATGTAACTACCTTCGGTCGTCCCAGACTTCCATACGTTTGTACTTCGCATAAAGCGTTTCCAGCACTACATCCGGGTACAGTCGAATAGGGGCCGTCACATTACTTCATAATATTTAATATCATCCCATTATAATTATCTAAATCATGGCAAACATATAAGCAACTACTCGCAGATCATGGCAATAAACATTTCTAATGTTAATAGATCATAAACATCAAACAAGAACATTACGAATAATTAATAAAAGAAAGGATTGATATTACCCGTAATTATTGCGAGCAAAACGATGCTTATATTACTTCCAAATATTCCAAAGCGTTACATTGCTAAGCTAGCTACTACTAACTACTACATAATTAATCTTCTACTTATCTCTCACCAAATTAATTAAATTAACTTAGAGAGAGAAAGTAGAGAGAAAAAGAGAAAATAAAAGTTGAGAGAAATTGATCTTCGAGTATGTAGGAAGGTGTGTAAGGTGTGTCTTGAAATGAAGCTTTGGGGCCTCTATTTATAGTTGAAATCCGGTGCATTTTAGCAACTTGGGGCACATGTTAGCAAAAGGTGTATAAAGGTCTAGCACATGTACCCTAAAGCGCGTAAAGGTCTAGCACATGTACCCTAAAGTTGCGGAAAGGTCTAGCACATGTACCAGGCGAGTACGGGCAAGAACGAAAAAGCACCAAATGGACGGGGGACAGGTGGCCGGCGCCGCCCACACCATGGCCGGCAGCTTCTGGGTGGTGGCCGGCGGCGGCTGCCTTCCACCCGCCCCGGTTCGCTTTCTTTTTCACGTTTCTTGTTTCGTGCGTATCTTCTTCGTTGTGCGTCCGTTTTCGTCGATTCTTTTTTGTGTTGGATTCGTTTTTCAAAAACGAAGACTTTGATGAAAAGAAATCCCTGAAAAGTATCTCTGATCTTTAGATGTCTCGTGCGAATCGTTTGAATCTTCCGGTGTACGTAGAATCTTCATTCTTCATCCGTTTTTGTTGATTCTTCTTCAGTTGGATTCGTAATTTATAAACGAAGATCTTGGATAAGAGAAATCATGGTGGTGGGCACTTTATCTCAAATCTTGTCTCGGATGTCTTGAATCTTCAACTGTGCGTGGAATCTTCGTTTTTCGTCCGTTTTGCTTGATTTTTTTCTCGTGCAACTTCATTTTGACCTTCTTGGCAAAGTTTCACTGATTTGTTCATTATTTGATTCCATATGCCAAGTATTGTTCCAGAATGAGAGAGATATTGGTGGTAAAAACATGACTTTTTACGCAATATCACACCTCTACTAAGTTTCCTCACATCCAAACCTCAAAAATCAACCCTATTGAATATTTCAGATTATGTCCAGAATTTTGAACCATTTCACGAATTTTAAACCATGACCAAATGAAATCATTTGACTCTACAAATTTTACCAGTGACATTTCAATATGTTAAGAACACCCTGTAAATTTTTCCAGGTTTGATTTCATTGATTTACTATTTTTAAAAATTCAACATAGTGAACTGCTCTAAACCGACAACACTTTCTGCCCTTACCAAAGTTATATTTTATTTAAAATACTTCAAGACTTACAAAGTTTATAATATTTTTACAGAAAATTTATAACACTTTGAAGTTATCTCAGTAAAAATTTCAAGACCAAACTCGTAGTTTAAGATAAGTTTCAAAAATCGACAAGTTAACCGAAATCATGAACCGACATTCGATTTTATAAAATCATTTTGACCAACTTATACTCAACATTTGGACACAAAACCAATGCCAAACGAAAGTAGACTCTTAATACTTATGTCTAGACTCCTGTTTCATCAAAAATCATCGTGAAATGACATAGTTACAAGCCTTTCAATCCGAGAATCAATTCTGATCAGCTTAGGGTTTATGAGTTTAAACCTAAACCTTTATACTACTCAATCCAAACGCTCAATCAATCGAATATTTCGCTCTCAACAAACTTATTTACTGATTTAACATACATCCTAATGATTTCATTCACTAGGAATACAATGGATTGAATCGAAAGAAACCGTCAATAACGAAACAATCGAAATACACTAAAACGAATGAGATCGGATAGAAATATACCAATTAACGTCTAACCGCACGATTATCTTCAGTAGAATTTGTGAAAACAACATTTTGTGAGGATCTAATAACTCCATGCAATATGTATTCGAAGAATATAAGAGTTTGGAACACGAATCTTACCGAAAAACACGTTTATGCGAGTTCTTGACCGACAAAATGGATTAGATATCAAATGTTTTGAGTTCCTAGACTTTGGGAATCGAAATGTGAAGAACAAGTCACCTGAGTTCGTCCAAAATCTGCTGTGATTTGAAAAATACGAGTTAGGGTTCTAATAATACGTTTATATACCAGGTCTGAACGATACGAGGTCGCGTCGCGACCTTCAATAAATCGCATCGCGTTTTCAGGTGAATCGCGTCGCCAAACTAAGTACAAATCACGTCGCATTTTATAGTAAATCGCGTCGCGATTCTACGAATCTCAGAAAACCCTAGTTTAGCCATTAATGCACTCTAACCTTATTATTTCATTATTATTAAAACACCATTTCTTGTACGCGTAATGATCGAATTGTTTGAATACTATACAAAATTTAAGTTTCTCTTATAGTTTAGGATACGAAATGTTTGATCATAATTAAGAAATGATTTTAAAAACGCACCTATAAACGAAGCTTTTAGTGACGGATGTCACAGTATCCCCCAGTTGAAGGAATTTCGTCCCGAAATTCAACTAGAGCTAGTACTTCCAATATGATCACTGAAGAGATGCGGATACTTTTGTTTCATTTGGTTCTCACGTTCCCAAGTAAACTTAGGACCTCTCTTAGCATTCCAACGAACTTTGACAATCGGAATCTTACTATGTTTTAGCTTCTTAACCTCACGATCCACGATTTCTACCGGCTCTTCTACAAAATGAAGTTTGGAATCAATCTGAATTTCTCCCAACGGTACTTGCAAAGTCGAATCGGCTAAACACTTCCTCAAATTCACCACATGGAACACATCGTGAACTCCACCAAGCTCTTGAGGTAACTTTAATCTATAAGCAACTGGACCAACACGCTCGGTAATCTCGAATGGTCCAACGAATCTCGGCGCAAGTTTTCCCTTTTTACCCAAATGAACAACTCCCTTCCACGGTGACACCTTTAACAACACATGATCACCAACCGCAAATTCCAACGGCTTACGACGCTTATCAGCATAACTCTTTTGTCTATCTCGAGCCACTTTCAAATCTCTCCTTGATTTGTACGATCTTATCAGTAGTCTCTTGGATTATTTCTGGCCCAATCAACTGACTTTCTCCTACCTCAGCCCACATTACAGGCGAACGACACTTACGCCCATAAAGTGCTTCGAATGGTGCACACTGAATACTGGAATGATAGCTATTATTATATGAAAATTTCACCAATGGTAAATGTGTATCCCAGTTTCCTCCAAAATCAATAACACAAGCTCTCAACATATCCTCCAACGTATGGATAGTACGCTCACAACGGTACTTGAAAAGTCTCACCTTGGAAGGGTGTGATTCGGTTTGATAAGCGTGGTAAACTTGCACCTAGGTACATTGGGCCATTTAGAATTCGACAAGTAGTTAATTTTCAAACGGTGTCACTAGCTCTTCCTCCTGAATTAACGGGTATTCATGATACTTTTAATGTGTGTTACCTATGGAAATGCAATGTGGAGGACCAATCCCATGCTCTTCCATTGTAAGATTTACGTGTTGACCAAAGTCAGAGACTTGTAGAGGAACCCATAGAGCTTTTAGATAGAAAAGTGACTAAAGTTCGAAAGAAGGAAATCCCTATGGCTTTAGTTAAGTGGAGACATAGTTTGGGTGCTAATCTTACGTGGGAAACGGAGGAAAGCATGAAGTCTCGGTACCCTAGTTTGTTTGTGCAAGGTGAGATTTCGGGGACGAAATCTCCTTAAGGAGGAAAGATTTGTAACATCCTCGTTTTGGGCCTAGGAGAAATTGGTAATTTCTTTATTTTATATTATTATTTAATAGTGTTGTGGATATTATTTGTATTATGTGAATAATAGAAATTAATAGGTCAACTGGCTAAATAACTTATTATGATTAATAAATTATTACTTGTTTTAAATTATTTTAGTTGACGGTAAAATAAAAGATTATTCTCGCAAATGGTTTTTAGGTTCCAGACAATAGATTTAGTAGGGATTGAATTTCACTAGCTGATAGTGGGTCATTATTGATGAGTCGACCTAACTCCCTCCACTTACCATTTTTGTTCATGCATTTCCTCTCAACTACACCTAGAAACCAAATAAAATCAAAGAAGGAAAATCATTCAACAATCTTGAGGATGTGATTCTTGATTCAACATCTGATTATCATCATCATCATCTTCATCTTGTTCATCTCTATTCCCCATTTCAATTGTAAGTTGCATTTCTTGAACCTATGAGCTACTTGATGATTTAGGTTAAGAATTTGATGCTTAAACTGAATTTGATGTTAGAATGATCATTACTACTGAAGTTGTTTTACTTTCATCATCATCACTTTGTTGCATCTAAATTATATGCTAATTGTGCTCCATTTCATGATTATGAAAGAGTTTGGTTGATTTAGGTTAAATTATGATCCATGTGTAGTATTTGAAACTTGATAATGTTGATTGTTGTTGTATTATGTTTATAGATGATATTTGAGGTTATTAGTTTGATAAAATCGTGTTTTGCAACTGTATTTTGTGAAATTGGGTTTTAGGTTCGAGCTGAAATTGTGCAGGTCTGGGTTTTATTGCTGAAAAACACAGAAACGCGATCCAGCCTCTTTACCCGGATCGCGTTCCTTAGTGATATTTTGGGTCAGTCGCATTTTACTCTTGTGAACGCGATCCCAACCCTTCCACCCGGATCACGTTTCATAGTTAAAAAATGGTTACATAATGGTTTTGGTCGGTGTAACGCGATCCATCTTCTTTGTTCCCGGATCGCGTTAGTCAGTGTTAAAATCGAGTTCAGTCGTGATTGGTCATGGGAACGCGATCCAAACCTCATTCCCGGATCGCGTTTCACAGTTCGGTTACAGAATGTTTTGAACTAGTTAACGCGATCCCACCTCTCCCTGCCCGGATCGCGTTTGCATGTTATAACTTGACAAATTTGATGACTTGTGACTTATACACTTGTGAAGTTTAAAGAGTATTGGTAGTATATTATGTGCACATATTTGACATTATATACTTGAGTAGATCATAATAATTTATAAGATAAGATACTAATTCGGGTTTTGATCGTGTTCATAGATAAACCAAAGACTCAGTAAAATAAGATCTCTGAGTGGAGGCTGTAGTCGAAAAGGGTGATTGGATTAATGACTCTCAGTCTAAATCAGTTGTAACAATCTGGTTACAACGGGTAAACTTGGTTTTACTGCTATACTGTTATGTTTACATATTGCCATGAAAATTGTGGATTATGTGAATTGTTCAGAGGTCAACATGGATTGGGTTTGAGTACTATTACTTGGACAACATAAGTGCTTTACACATGTGTTGTTTATTGAAATTCTGTTGTATGTAGTAATAGTACCAAACTATCGGTTAGATCACTGAATTGGCCTTCAGTGGTTGTAAGTGTTACTTGGGGGCCACCGCGGCAGTAGGGTTCCTCAAGGACCACCGATCCTCTTTGAAGCTAGTTGTTTACGATGCTTAGCTGTAAACATTTGTTAATCTGGGTTAGGTTGATAGTTGTGGATCTATTCACTTAGCTTTGTGCTAATTCCCTCCTTACTTCTTGCAGGTTAAGCTTTTGATAGTGGGTGGGCAAGAAGTTGATTTTGGTTTGGAATGTTTGACGGCTCACTCTGAATTCTATATAATCATGTCAATGGTTTAACTTTATGTTTGGAATTATATAACACCTAAACTTAGTATTTGTAATTAGTATGGTAACTTATTTTACGAATCATGTTATGTGGATTGCGACTTTGAATTGTAATTTATGAAATCTAAGATAAAATTATTTTACTTTGCGCTTCCGATAGTTTAAAAAAAATGATCTTGAAATTGAAGGGAGTTATACGTATTTGCTTTGAAAATCTGGAGGCATTATTTATATGGTACTAAATGTGTAATTTGTACGGATCATAAAAGTCTTCAGTATATGTTTTCACAAAAGGAGCTTAATATGCGCCAACGCCGATGGTTAGAATTGATAAAAGATTATGATTGTGAGATTCGATATCATCCGGGGAAGGCTAATGTTGTTGCAGACGCTTTGAGTCGTAAGGTAACTTCTGACATAATCTATTTTATGCGTCTAGAAGTTTCTTCTGATTTGATATACCAGTTAAAAGATGCTCAACTTGAGGCATTGTTAGATCAGAACCTGAAATCTGAGATAATGTTGAAAAGAAAAGATTTTTTGATAGATGATTCCAGGGGATTAAAGACTTTTCAGTCTAGGGTTTGGGTTCCATTGATTGGGGGACTTTGTGATGTGATTTTGACTGAAGCTCACAAGTCTCGATTATCTGTTCACCCGGGGAGTAGAAAGATGTATAATGATTTGAAACCGTTGTATTGGTGGCCTACTTTGAAAACTGATGTAGCACAGTTTGTAGAATCTTGTCATATATGTTCTCAGGTCAAAGCCGAACACCAGAAACCTTATGGTTCATTAAGGCAGCTAGAGATTCAAGAATAAAAATGGGAACATTTAACTATGGATTTTGTTACTAAGCTTCCAAGAACATCACGGGGTAACGATATGATTTGGGTAATTGTACGTGGACAGATTGACTAAGAGTGCTCATTTTCTTGCCACCAGTGAGACCGCTTCTTTGAGTAAACTCGCACAGTTGCATATTGATGAGATTGTCTCAAGGCACGGGATTCCATTATCGATTGTCTCAGACAAAGATTCCAGGTTTGTTTCTCGATTTTGGCAGAGTTTGCAGCATGAGTTGGGTACTAGAGTGAACTTAAGCACAGCTTATCATCCCCAGACAGATGGTCAGACTGAGAGAACCATTCAGACACTTGAAGATATGTTACGTGCCTGTGTGTTAGAGTATAGAGGGTCTTGGGATTCGCATTTACCGTTGATTAAATTTGCTTACAATAATTCGTATCATTCGAGTATTGGCATGCCTCCGTATGAGATGTTATATGGGCGACATTGCAGAATGCCTACTTGTTGGTTAGATGTTGGGGAGAAACAGTTTGCAGGTCCTGATATTGTACAGATTACAGCGGATAAAGTGGCAGTTGCTCGTGAGAAATTGAAAGCGGCCCGAGATAGACAGAAACAGTATGCAGATCCGCGTAGGCAACCCGTTTCTTTTGTCGAGGGCAAGGGCGAATCTACATGGTCTCAAGGGGGGTCAATGGACCACCCTTAGATTTCAAAAACCTTTATAGAGTTCCTTAAAATTGGAATTGGACCACCCTTATCTTGTTTGATCTTCAATGTTGAAGACTTACAGCTCTCTTAAAGGGAATCAAATAGTGAAAGAGCATGTGAGTAAAATTTGTATGGTACTTTAATGGTGAAATTGAAGAAAATGGCGATCTGCAGATATGCTGATGATGATGATGAAAGAGAATATACATTTTCACAAATGCCCCTTATAGTATTTATTAGTTTGCAAAAAAAACTCAAATTATTTTACATCATATCTTGAGCTTCTATAAATATATCTTTTCCAAACTACCCCTTAACAATTCTAATAGTATATATAGTCAACATAAATAGCATAGATTAGAATAAAAAAATTCGTTAATGTCATGCGTCTAGTGACTTACTTTTGCCAATTGTTTCTCTATAATTTAACTTACTTAACTTATATAGGTACATAAATAAAATACTCCGTATAAGATGTATTACCATTGGCATAATTTTCATAAAGTATTATATAACATAAACAAAGATATTTAAGGTAAAAGTTGAAAAAGAAAGACTTCAAAAACTAAAACTTGACAGTTATTTTGGGACGGAGGGAGTATAATATAATGAATTACTAGTTTAACTTCGATATATAGTTAATTAATTAAAACTGCTGTAACTTCTGGTATTCAAAATATAACTCTGATGGTACTCACAATTAAGATGTTTGAAACAATATTAAATTTATTTATGATTATAACTTATTTTATCTTTTTCATAAATCTTTAAACACGAAAAACTATTTCATTATAGTTAAAAAAAGCTTTAATATGTATACATATTGTACTTCGTTTTGGTCTTGAAAGTTTTATAACATTCAAAATTTTCAATCATGTCCTTAAATTTATAGAACTAGAATACTTATATTGAAACTTAAAAATTTTAACCATATTTAAAACCGACCCGACCCGTTAGTTAACCTATCTAACTTGTTCATTTTATAGCATTATTAAGTTGGACCACCCTTAGATCGTATCCTAGATTCGCCACTGGTCGAGGGTGAGTTGGTATATGTAACACCCCAAGTTTCAGGTTTTAATATCGTACACGGATATATTTTTATTACGAAATATTATTATGTAGATAACAAGATATAGTGAAAAACGTTAAACGGTTTTATCAGTTTCAGACTGTAGGGTTTAAAAAGGGTATTAAAACATATAGATATGTACGTACAGTATTATGTTTATTTCATTATCTTCTAAAAATGTTCCAGAGGGTTAGAGAGAGCGGGAGAAAAAGAGAGAAAAACACAGGGACGATTCTACTTCAATTTCTTTCTTTAATTCTTTGATTAATTCTTTCTAAGGTTCAATTTATGATCTTCTTCATCATCTTCATTCATATGTAAGTGATTTCTCTTTAGTTTTAACCTAGTTTCTAGTTAAAATGGGTTTTAGTGAGTTTTATGAAATTATTGAATTTAACTACGAAATTAGGGTTTGAATTGTTTTAAATTAGTGTTATTTAGTGTTTTGATTATGATTATAAACTATGTATCATCATGAAAGTGATTAATTTGAAGTAAAAAGCTAGTAATCAAAGTGGGGTTTTGGTGGGGTTTCATAAAACTAGTGATTATGATATGAATATATGTTTAATATGTTAAATTGATGCTAGTGAAGCTAAATAGTGAAAGAATTAGTGTTAAAATGAGTTAAAGATTTATAAGTTAGTAATATGTTCATAAAGGTTTTGATGAATTAAGAGCAATTCATGTAATAAGCTTAATAGTGTAATTAGAAGTGTTAATAGAGTATGAATATGATTAATAGTTACCTTAATGATGATTAGTGTCTAAAAGTGTTGTATGTATCATATATGAATTATGTAGGTGATAAAGACGTGGAGTGCTTTCAATGGTGAAATCGACTAATAGAGTATGGTGAGTGATACGGGGGTTAAACAGGTGATTTGATTGTGTAGTACCGTATAGCTTGCGGGCTAAAGGTTTGCACAATCAAGGAAAGTTAATTGTTAAGTTTGTTTATTTATGTTTATTTCTTATAATAGTTAACTGTGTTAAATTATTTGTTATGCTTAATTGTTATGTGAATACATGTTATTTGGAAAAGTCAGTAGTGATTATCTCATTAGCGAGTAATGAGTATGTCACTAGCTTGAAGGTAAAAGAAAGAATTGGTGAAGAATAGTGTATGATTCAATTGTATTGGATCCGGATTACTGTTGGGTAAGAGGCTACACAATCGGGTGAAAGATTATGTGTTGTTATATGTGGATTAAATAATTGAGATTATGTAGTTATGATGTTATTTTGAATTGATAGTGTATGATTCGATTGTGTTGGATCCGGATTGCTTCCGAGCAAGAGGCTACACAATTGGGTGGAAGAAAATGTGTTTACATATGTGGATTAATTAGTGGAGATAGTGTAGTTATAATGTTATGTGAATCGATTGTTGGGTGATTATGTAGTTTGTGGATTTTGTGGAATATGCTTATGTAGTGAAACAGTGTTAGTATGCATACCGTTGTGGTATGGTACTCAGTGAAATAGTGTTAGCATGCATATCAATGTGGTATGGTTCTCAGTGATCAGTGTTCAGTGTGTTCAGAGATTTAATGATTTTGTGTTTATGTGAATTGCTTGTTTGATTTGCCTGTGTACTCACTAAGCGGTTGTGCTTACCCGTTTCAGTGTTTCATGTTGTAGGTTGATGAGTTGGTAGAGACACATGGATAGAGAATATGCTCATGGTAGTGACGTGGATATGGAGCTTGCTTTGTGGTTAGATAAAGCTCCATTTCTTTTGAATCGTTGTTATGGTTTCAATTTGTGTAAATCGCCCAAAAATGGTTTTATAGTGACATATGTGATTTTATTGAGTAAAGTGTGAAGAGAATGATGTAATTAGGTTTTAAAGAGTCAAGTTATGTTGTGGGTTGGATTGGGAAGTGATTTAGTGTTAAATATGGTTGTTTTGGCTAAATGGGTCAAGGGTGTCAAAATGGGTCATAAAGGGGTCATGTGTTGATTTCAAATGGGTTAGTGTTAGGACTTGTTGTCGGGTGCTTCAAGTTTGTTTTCAAGTGTCAAGTGAGTATGCCAAAGGGTTAAGTTAGAGACTATGTGGTTTGGGATTTCATATGTTCACCAAAGTGGCCGAAATGGCACTAAATTGGTGACACGCCCAGATTTGTTGTTTTCGTGAATTTTGAAAAAGTGTAAAAAGGGAAACCTTCATTTTGTTATAGTGGAGGTGTGTACAAAATATCAGGTCTTAACTATTAACGAGTCAAAAGTTATGCGCATCCGAATTTGGTTTAAAAATTTGAGTTTGCTGGTGAAAGAGTCTAAAGTAGTCTTTAGTTAATTTTAGGTTGAAGATAGTCCAATTTAGACTATTAAGTAGAGTAATAGTCTAATTTAGTCTAAAATTGACTGAATGAGTCTAAAGTAGATATTAGTTTATTTTAAGCAGAAAGTAGACTAATTTAGACTATATAGTGGGGTAATAGTTTAAAATGGACATGTCGGGTCAGAAGACTATTTTGAGTCGTATTGGTTTAAAGTATGTAGTAACAATGAATGGGACCTATTGAGTGTGCTTTTAATGAAGAAAATAAGTGAGTAAAAAAAAAATGGTTCTGATTTCGGGGCGTTTCAAGTTGGTATCAGAGCAATGGTTTAAGAGAGTTAGGTGATCCATGATAGGATTGCTTAAACTTAAACCATTATGTGTTGTTTGATTTGTTATGATTATGATTCTGTTTAATGGTTAATGTGATTTATTTGGATTAAACTGATTCTACGATGATAAATGGATAATTTAGTACAGAGATGGTTGCCAGAGATAAGAGTAAGTGTATATAAGGAGTTATTAGTTGCAGTTTTGTGCAAGTGTTCAAAATGGATAGAATAGTAAAGTAGTTTTTGACTATGTGTTTAATTGTTAAATTAGTTATTGTGTGGTAACTGTTAAATGAATTGTGTGTTATCTGCTTGTGTGGGAATCACATTGAAAAACGATGATATGAGATAGCTTGAGAATGAAGTGTGTATAACATAATATGTCTACGCCTGATCACCGTAGTTATATTATGCTAGTTCACATGGAATTGTTGGAATTATCAAATATCAAAGTGATTTAATGTGATTGTTAGGATAGAGTGTAAGAGAAGAGGTGTTCAAACTATGTGAATTAAGTGTTAAATGTTATAATAAGAGGAGATAATAGAGGAAGTAAGAGTAATAGACTTGTATCTAGTGATACGTATTTCACTAAATAATGTGAAACCAATATGTAGGTGGTATATGATTAAGATCTTGTAGAGTTAGTGTTGATAATGTGTTCGAGTAGGATTAAGTGATGTATGCGTTTATGTATAACCAGTGAATTAAGTGTAGTGTTCTAAAGATGATTAGATGTTTGTACAAGAGCAGAGATAGTGTTAAGACTGAGTAGTATGGGTGCCATTCGTGAGGACACGAATGAGATAAGTGGGGGAGAGTTGTAACACCCCAAGTTTCAGGTTTTAATATCGTACACGGATATATTTTTATTACGAAATATTATTATGTAGATAACAAGATATAGTGAAAAACGTTAAACGGTTTTATCAGTTTCAGACTGTAGGGTTTAAAAAGGGTATTAAAACATATAGATATGTACGTACAGTATTATGTTTATTTCATTATCTTCTAAAAATGTTCCAGAGGGTTAGAGAGAGCGGGAGAAAAAGAGAGAAAAACACAGGGACGATTCTACTTCAATTTCTTTCTTTAATTCTTTGATTAATTCTTTCTAAGGTTCAATTTATGATCTTCTTCATCATCTTCATTCATATGTAAGTGATTTCTCTTTAGTTTTAACCTAGTTTCTAGTTAAAATGGGTTTTAGTGAGTTTTATGAAATTATTGAATTTAACTACGAAATTAGGGTTTGAATTGTTTTAAATTAGTGTTATTTAGTGTTTTGATTATGATTATAAACTATGTATCATCATGAAAGTGATTAATTTGAAGTAAAAAGCTAGTAATCAAAGTGGGGTTTTGGTGGGGTTTCATAAAACTAGTGATTATGATATGAATATATGTTTAATATGTTAAATTGATGCTAGTGAAGCTAAATAGTGAAAGAATTAGTGTTAAAATGAGTTAAAGATTTATAAGTTAGTAATATGTTCATAAAGGTTTTGATGAATTAAGAGCAATTCATGTAATAAGCTTAATAGTGTAATTAGAAGTGTTAATAGAGTATGAATATGATTAATAGTTACCTTAATGATGATTAGTGTCTAAAAGTGTTGTATGTATCATATATGAATTATGTAGGTGATAAAGACGTGGAGTGCTTTCAATGGTGAAATCGACTAATAGAGTATGGTGAGTGATACGGGGGGTTAAACAGGTGATTTGATTGTGTAGTACCGTATAGCTTGCGGGCTAAAGGTTTGCACAATCAAGGAAAGTTAATTGTTAAGTTTGTTTATTTATGTTTATTTCTTATAATAGTTAACTGTGTTAAATTACTTGTTATGCTTAATTGTTATGTGAATACATGTTATTTGGAAAAGTCAGTAGTGATTATCTCATTAGCGAGTAATGAGTATGTCACTAGCTTGAAGGTAAAAGAAAGAATTGGTGGAGAATAGTGTATGATTCGATTGTGTTGGATCCGGATTACTGTTGGGTAAGAGGCTACATAATCGGGTGAAAGATTATGTGTTGTTATATGTGGATTAAATAATTGAGATTATGTAGTTATGATGTTATTTTGAATTGATAGTGTATGATTCGATTGTGTTGGATCCGGATTGCTTCCGAGCAAGAGGCTACACAATTGGGTGGAAGAAAATGTGTTTACATATGTGGATTAATTAGTGGAGATAGTGTAGTTATAATGTTATGTGAATCGATTGTTGGGTGATTATGTAGTTTGTGGATTTTGTGGAATATGCTTATGTAGTGAAACAGTGTTAGTATGCATACCGTTGTGGTATGGTACTCAGTGAAATAGTGTTAGCATGCATATCAATGTGGTATGGTGCTCAGTGATCAGTGTTCAGTGTGTTCAGAGATTTAATGATTTTGTGTTTAT
Organism: Helichrysum umbraculigerum; assembly: GCA_949592205.1. NCBI lineage: Eukaryota > Viridiplantae > Streptophyta > Magnoliopsida > Asterales > Asteraceae > Helichrysum > Helichrysum umbraculigerum. The sequence continues at coordinate 102,534,010 of CATIUR010000001.1, forward strand.
GTGAATTGCTTGTTTGATTTGCCTGTGTACTCACTAAGCGGTTGTGCTTACCCGTTTCAGTGTTTCATGTTGTAGGTTGATGAGTTGGTAGAGACACATGGATAGAGAATATGCTCATGGTAGTGACGTGGATATGGAGCTTGCTTTGTGGTTAGATAAAGCTCCATTTCTTTTGAATCGTTGTTATGGTTTCAATTTGTGTAAATCGCCCAAAAATGGTTTTATAGTGACATATGTGATTTTATTGAGTAAAGTGTGAAGAGAATGATGTAATTAGGTTTTAAAGAGTCAAGTTATGTTGTGGGTTGGATTGGGAAGTGATTTAGTGTTAAATATGGTTGTTTTGGCTAAATGGGTCAAGGGTGTCAAAATGGGTCATAAAGGGGTCATGTGTTGATTTCAAATGGGTTAGTGTTAGGACTTGTTGTCGGGTGCTTCAAGTTTGTTTTCAAGTGTCAAGTGAGTATGCCAAAGGGTTAAGTTAGAGACTATGTGGTTTGGGATTTCATATGTTCACCAAAGTGGCCGAAATGGCATTAAATTGGTGACACGCCCAGATTTGTTGTTTTCGTGAATTTTGAAAAAGTGTAAAAAGGGAAACCTTCATTTTGTTATAGTGGAGGTGTGTACAAAATTTCAGGTCTTAACTATTAACGAGTCAAAAGTTATGCGCATCCGAATTTGGTTTAAAAATCTGAGTTTGCTGGTGAAAGAGTCTAAAGTAGTCTTTAGTTAATTTTAGGTTGAAGATAGTCCAATTTAGACTATTAAGTAGAGTAATAGTCTAATTTAGTCTAAAATTGACTGAATGAGTCTAAAGTAGACATTAGTTTATTTTAAGCAGAAAGTAGACTAATTTAGACTATATAGTGGGGTAATAGTTTAAAATGGACATGTCGGGTCAGAAGACTATTTTGAGTCGTATTGGTTTAAAGTATGTAGTAACAATGAATGGGACCTATTGAGTGTGTTTTTAATGAAGAAAATAAGTGAGTAAAAAAAAAATGGTTCTGATTTCTGGGCGTTTCAGTATATTTGAAAGTTTCTCCATGGAAAGGGGTGATTAAATTTGGTAAGCATGGAAAACTTGCTCCTAGATTCATTGGCACATTCAGAATCCGACAGATTGTTAATGATTAAACTGTTGCGTTGGATCTTCCGGCTGAACTTGCGGGTATTCATGATACATTTAATGTTTGTTATTTAAGGAAATGTAATGTGGATGATCAGTCACAAATTCTTCCATTGCAAGACTTACGAGTTGACCAGAGTCAAAGATTGGTGGAGGAACCCGTTGAACTTTTAGATTGAAAAGTGATCAAACTTCGCAAGAAAGAGATTCCTATGGTGTTGGTCAAATGAAAACATAGTTTGGGTTCTAATCTTACGTGGGAGACTGAGTCTGGCATGAGGTCGCATTACCCTAGTTTGTTTGGACATGGTGAGATTTCGGAGACGAAATCTTCTTAAGGGGGAAGATTTGTAACATCTACCCTAAGGGCCTACGGTAAATTCCTGACTTTAAATTTAATTTTATATGTTAGGAAATTATTTGGTTACATTATTATATTTAACTGTGAAATTTAGGTAATAAGTCAAATGACTTATTGTGGCTAATGAATTATTATTTGGTTTAAATTATAATAGTTGTAAGAATAATAAAATAGTTAGTCTCGCAAATGATTTTTAGGTTCCAGACAATAGGTCTAGAAAGGGAATAAATTATACCAAGTATAATGGGGTCGGTTTTGATGGAGCCGACCTATACTTCTCAAATTTTCCTAAACTCCATTTCTCCTTCATTCTTGATTACTCACATAGCAAGAACAACTTAACCCAAATTGAATCAAACTAATTCCTATGATATAGATTGTGATTAAAATACCTTACCTTCATCATCATCATCACCAGCTTCATCATCCTATTTACTCTATCTTGATTGTAAGCTTACTTTGTTCTATTATTCTTAAATTCTAATTCTTGATTAAATTGTATGGGTTAAAGATAGATGGAAGGAATTTAAGCTTGCATGATGTTGTTAATATTATATGATGTTTATTTGAAGTTATTGATGTGTTAGAATAGCTTAAAAACTGAGTTTGATGTGTTTGAGTTAGTAAATTATGAGTTAGGGTTCGTGTATATAGTGTAGGTCTGATACACTGCTTTTAAACCTTTATTACGCGATCCCAGTCTTGAGTTAGGATCGCGTTCCACCTTTGAATTTTGTCACAGTCGAGTTTTGGTCTTGGAAACGCGATCATAGCCAGCTAACCGGATCACGTAAGCAAGTGTAATTCGGTTACATAAGAGATTTTGTAGTGTTACGCGATCCCAACCCACTTCCTGGATTGCGTTACATAGTTTTAAACGGTAACAGAAAGTTTTCTTCGGTGTTACGTGATCCCACCCCCTGTTTCAGGATCGCGTTTGCACGACAAATCTGTGAAATGTGATAACTTGTTGACTTAAGTACTTGTGATATCTAAGTTGTATTGGTTACATATATTATATACTTGGTTGACATTTAATACTTGAGTAAGTTATAACCATTTATAAAATGAGTTACTAACTTGTGTTTTGATTGTGTTCTCAGATCAACCGAAGACTCGGTAATATAAGATCTCTGAGTGGAGACTGAGATAGTCAGGTGAGTGGATCTGTAACTCTCAGTGTGATTTAATTGTAACAGTTTGGTTACAACGAATAAACGTAGAATTATTGTTTATAGACTTTTAGTCTGATATAATGCCATGATGATTATGGATTATGTGATTATCTAATACGTAGCCTTCGGGTATTACGTGATATAGAGGTCAACTCGGGTTGGGCTTGTTTGCTATTGTTTGATCAACACGGGGTCTTGGTACATGCGTTATTGATAGGAACCTGTGTTGAGTATAGTGATAGCAGTAGGCTATCGGTTAAACCGCTGTATTGGCCTGCAGTTGGTTTTAAGTGTTGCTTGGGGGCCACCGCGGCAGTAGGGTTCCTCAAGGACCATCGATCCTCTGTGATATTATTTGTTTACGATTATTTGCTGTAAACAGATTTTGTTATGCTAAGTTATAATGTTAGTTATACATCTATTCACTTAGCTTCGTGCTAATCCCACCACCTTACTTCTTGCAGGTTTTGTTTGTTATTCTGGGTTGGGCAAGAAGTTTTGACTGGATGGAATGTTTGGCAAATCGTCTACTCTGATGATGTTTGATAAACAATGTTGAGTTTTGATTTTATGTAACACCCAGTCCGAGAAATACTTTGGTTTTATGTAAAATTATGTAATGTAAAGAGATAATGTATGTTGGACTTACACTTTCGAAATATATATAAGAATTATATGATTAGAAAAAATGATTTTGAATTCTAGAGGTGTTATAGCCACCTCCTCTATTTCCTCTATTGGCATTTCGGGCTGAGCGTCTAGGTGGCATTTTTCTACAATTTTTAAAACACGTCACGAATTAGCACGGTTGCAGAACATAAATATGATTCATGTATGAACAATTCGTATGATCGAAGAGCAAATATTTCAGGTATGTAAGAATCACAAACATGAGAAGAAGATGCAAACATGATTTGAACAAGAATTCATCCCTCATACTCCCTTATGGGTAGCACATTGCGTACTCAAATATGGTTAGATAAACTTGCGCATGTCATAACACCTTTGTCAATTACGTCGGCCGCCATAATTGTAAAAGTATTCGTTCACACACATAGCCACCTTCCAAGTTTTTTAACACAATGTACTTGTACAAAAGGGCAAAGATTAATAATAAAACAACAGATATGCACAACACATGTCAAACAGGCCACAAACATGCAACAAAAGAATAGATTATTTCAATATAATTAAAATATTTCCCAACGTAACAATCGTCAAAATAGCAAATTGGAAATCTTGTAACAATAGTGAATATGGAAATATGATAGCAGATATGATATGTCTTTAAGACATCACTTGCTCCAAGTGCAATTCTCTTCGAAGGGTGCGTCCTGATATATGTGAGGAAGAGGGGATGCTACAGCTGGCTCAGATTCCACTCTACTACAAATGCTAGCACCCGAGGTCGTAGATTTAGGATCTTGTGCCCAAAGTGCATCCTCAAGTTCCCTCTCCTCCATAGGTTCTTCCTCAGGATCTTCCTCCTCCTCTTTTTCATGTTCCTCTTATGGTTCCTCGTCCTCAGATTCTTCTTCTGAAGAGGAGATAACAACCATGGCGATCTTTTGGGGTTTTCTCTTCTTCCAGTAATTTTTATGACGCTGTGCCCACGAGATAGGTCTCTTCCGACCCGGTACAACAGACGGTCCAGGCATATTCGGATTATCAGGTACATTCGGGGTACATTTAGAAGTCTTATCGGATGACGATGAAATGTTGATAACTTCTTTTCTATTTGACATGGCTGTGTTGTGCAACAAACGTTAAGAAATATTTGATTCACGTTGATATATGCACACATAGTTTTTCCTAATTCATGTTCTATATGCGGGTTCCTTATTTATAGTCTAGGTCAATCCACCTAGATCTCTATAAACAATGGCTCTGATACCAATCTGTCACACCCCGTCTAAAGCGGAAACAACTGGGTACAACCATGATAGGATCACAACACATTATTATAAAGAAGTCTATATGAAAATAAATTCCAATGTGTCATGATGTCTATAACATGAATAGCGGTTCATGCTACGCATTCATATCAACAATGAAACAGAATAACAAACAATAATCCTTAATTTAAAGTCAAGGCAAAACACACCCTTCCGAACAAATATAATGCAATGGTTCAGCAACCTTAAATAGTCTTGATAATTGGCTTAATGCAATCCTAACGGTCCTCTAAGCCTTCTTATCCTCAGCCTTTGTACCACTAGAGCTTCCTGAAAAGTTATGCTCAAAATCGTCAACAAATATGTTAGTGAGTTTCGTAGGTTTGAAACAACACACAAAAATATAAACTTTTGCTATGATAATAACGAGTTAGGACAATGCATTGAAAAGGCACACAAGTGAAATAATATAACCAATACATCTCAACAAACTGTCATCACCCCACGAAGAAGTATGACCCAAACAACATCCCAAAATGACAGTAGCTACTCCAAAAGTGGCTTTAATGTATACACAACGTGTAACATTAGGTACATACCCTCGAAAGGGTAAGGCCTCATAATCGAAGAAGAAATCCAACAACCAACAGCACATAATTCACATATTTTCACACATTTCAAGCATATGTCCAAAAGAAGAAATAAATAAGTTCACAACATAAAAAACCGTTTATAAAACATGAGCATACTTTTCCCCCAATTTGAAACCAATTAAATGAAAACGGGGCCACGAAAACTCACCTTGAGTATCAAAGTAAGTATCGCCCTCAAATGAATCCACCACACAAAACGCAAATCTAAAAGTGAATATATACATAAGTTACAACCTAGACAATACTATGTCCTTCCATTGTATCCCAAGTTCCAAATCCAAACCACCTCTATTATGTCTCCTCACAACCAAGTCTCAAATGTCTTTATTAAAACAAACTCTTGTTCATACAAAATAGTAGTAATTTTTATCTATCCTGCAATTCAGATTCTGCCCAAAATTTTCATACCACTTTACGAATTTTAAACCATGACTAAACAAAATCATTTGACTCTAAAAATTTAACCAGTGACACGTTGATGTATTAAAAATACTCAGTAATTTTTCCAGAATTTATTTCGATAGCTAACTATTTTTAAAAATTCCCAAAAGTGAACTGCTCAACACGACATCACTTTCTAACTTCACCAAAGTTATAATTTATTTAAAATACTTGAAGACTTACAAAATTTATAATATTTTTACATAAATTAATTAACACATTAAAGTTATTCCAGTAAAAATTTCAAGACCAAATTCATAGTTTAATCTACGTTTCAAAAATCCACAAGTTAACCAAAATTACAAACCGAAAACTCAGAAATGACCTTTAATTTTATAAAATTATTTTGACTGATTTAAACTTATCATTTGGATACGAAACCAACGCCATTTGAAAGTAGACTTCTAGTACATAAGTTTAGACTCAAGTTCCATCAAAAATCATCGTAAAATGACCAAGTTATACCTTTCCCAAACCGACATACGAATCTGTCCAGATTTTAGGGTTTATATATTCAACCTAAATCTTCGTATAAACCAATCCAAAAAGCATATTAAATCAAATATCTCACTCCTAACAACTTTTTCACTTATTCTTAATCATTCTATCATAATCACATTAATAGGAATACAATGGATCGGACCGAAAGATACCAAATAATACGCTAGATCAAAATACGTATAAGAGAACAATCGATTTAGAGAGTATACCAACTAACGAAATGAATCACGCGAGAGATCTTCCTTAGAATCTGCGAATAACGAGGACATAAACACTTAGAAGTTGTTTTGCGATTAAACGAAACGTATAGATGAGTCATAGGATCAAAATCTTACCACCGAACCTTAAACAAATGTTTTCGGTTGATCAATATGCGTAGAAATTAATCCCTTGAGTATTTTGGGGTTTAGAATTTTGTAACTAGGGTTTGGAGGAGTAAAAAGTCGACTGAAGTTCACAAAATAGGGTTTAAAACTCGTCTGTGAAGTTTTAACACGTTTAAATAGTATTTTGGGCCGACTTGGAATCGCGTCGCAATAATACCCAAATCGCGTCGCGAAATGGTATAATCCGCGTCGCCTTTTAATTTGAAGATCGCGTCGCGATCCGTGATAATTCGCGTCGCGATGTTAAGGAAAATCCGAAGCTCTAGAATCATCATTAATGAAACCTTAACTTTATTTAATTTATTATCAAATCACCATTTCTTGTTTTATATTTACTCTGGCGCAAGTAATAATCAAATTATTAGAACGCCATACGAGAATTTAGTTTCTCTTATAGTTTAAGATACGAAATGTTTGATCAAGATAAGGAAATGATTTTTAAGAACGAACCTATAAATGAAAATTTTGGTGACGGATGTCACATTGTATAACTTAGACAATAAACTAATATAATACAATTTAAACTTACGAATTTAGGGGCGTTACAATAAGTTTAAGTGGTTAGTTTGTATATTCGTGTCTGTAAACGAATAGTGAATATAAAATGCACATAAGTCTGGACCTGCGACACTAAGCCTGTAGGTTGGCAGGTCAGACTATAAATAGATGAGTAGTATTCAGTTTTAGGATTGCTAGTCGTGTGAAAGGGTGTGAGGCGTGTGAGAGAGCAGAGGCAAAGTGTGAGATTTGTAAACGTCTTTAATTGTTAATATATACAAAGATTATAGAATTGTGTGTTCGTGTTTGATAAAACGTTCAATACTTGTTTGCTTGTATTCCGCGCTTGCAATCAAGGTGACGATCTGATTTAGATCCGGTAAAAGGGAACCTACACCACCTCATCATAAAGGCAGTCTAAGATTGGGCGAAAGCTGATGCATGACATCAGCGTAGTTAGCCCTTTAGTATATATTATAGATTATAGATTATAGATAGTGTTAGACACATATATCTGTCAATTAACAAGTTTCAATAATCCGTGTTCACAAAAGAGATCTTTATAAATTTAGAAGTTATAAAGATTTATAAAATTATAAAAGATTCTTTAAAAATGAAAAATGTAGAATAAATTATGTAAACTGTTAAAAGGGTAATTTTGTCATTTATCATTATTGAATTCCAATTTCATCAATAAATTTATGTTAACCAAACAAAATGCAGATTATTTCAAATTTCAATTCTTTCAAATTCAAATTCCTACAAATTCCAATTCCTTTAACAGATTTCAATTCCATCAAAAACATTCTGCGAAACAAACGGGCCCTTAGGAAAGTTTGACGTTACTTTTTATTTGATATGTTTAAGATAAAATATTTCAACTTTGATTAAGGGAGTTGGTTAACAAAGCTTTTCCAAGGGATAATTACATAAATGCCACTATTAACTTTTTTGAGTAAGGTTCAAATGAGTACAACATTTTTTAGTGAGAATGGAGGAACCAACCAGAATATGTCATGTGTCACTTTTTTCTCTTTCCTTCACATTTTTAAAAATTAAATATCTCTCAAACGGTAAGTCGAAAAATCATAAAAATTGCACCATAATAACCAGCGTTTTATTCTCTTCAATTAGAAATGTGACAAGATATACTTTCGATGAACTTTTTTTTTCCGTTTTTCGGTGGGTTTTGAAAAAACAACTAACACATGTGTTACCGTTAAGTAACACATGTGTTACCGTCGAGTAGTAGGTTTTGAAATCAACTAACATATGTGTTACCAATGAAGTAACACATGTGTTACCGACGAGTTACACATGTGTTACCGGCGAGTAACACATGTGTTACCGGCGAGTAACACATGTGATACCAGCTACTAACACATGTGTTACTAATTTTGTACCATTTACAAAACCCAAAAAAAAAAAAAAATCGTCGAAAGTATGCTTTGAGGGACGGCAAATCGAAGAGGATAAAACACTGAAAAATATAGTGCAATTTTCATGATTTTTCGACTTACCGTTTGTGAGATATTTGATTTTAAAAAAACAAGGGGGAAATTGGTTATTGTGACACATAGCGCATTATGAATGGTTCCTCCATTCTCACACAAAATCTCATTCTCATTTGAACCTTACCCTAACTTTTTTAATATCATATATGTCTAAACTAATTTGAAAATATCATATATGTCATTCTTAAACCCACAAAATACTATATATATATATATATATATATATATATATATATATATATATATATATATATACCCAAATGATTATTTTTTCAATAGGTAATCTCTAAACCTGTTAATAAATAACAAATTGACTAGTGTACCCTTGTCCATTTAAATAATTCTTACCCTTACATATCTAGAAACTCAGGAGACATCTCGTAAATTCCAAAAGTTAGAATAAGAAACCATCAAAAGATTTCTAATAAGACTTGATTGCTTGAAGATGAAAATGGGATTGACGTGAGTTTTTGTTCTATTAGTGAAAAATACAACTTATTTATAGATATTGTTGATTCTTTGTATGCTACTTAATTATTATTATTTTTTATTGAGTAAATTCCATAAATGGTTCCTGTGGTTTGCATTGATTTACGAAAACAGTCCTTGTACTCTTTTTTCAACGTTTTCAGTCCAATAACTTCGGTTTTGCTCGCACATGGTTCCTTAGGGACCATTTGCGAGCAAATCCAAAGTTAGCCGGATGGACCATTTGCGGGCAAAAATCCAAAGTTAAAGGACCATTTGCGAGAAAATCCAAAGTTATTGGACTGAAAACGTTGAAAAAAGGATACAGGGACTGTTTTCAAAAATTAATGTAAACCACGGGGACCATTTATGAAATTTACTCTTTTTTATTCTTTCTCTCTTTTCCAGAGGGTACATCAAATCATCAAGTGCAATTCGATAGATATACTGGGCAGGGTAAATATCTTGGTGCATATCACTTGTGTGGCCAATTCATTGATTAAAGTTTTGTTTTGACTCAATAATATTCAGGAAGTGAAGAAAGAAAAATTAATCATATGAAGTTATGAACGTATCTCTTAGAGAGAATTCCATATATGCCACTACTAACTTGCTTAATACGGAGTATCATATATGCCCAACTTAATTTGAAATATCATATATACCATTCTTAAACCCACAAAATATCATATATACCCAAATAATTATTATTTTTTCAATAAATAATCTCTAAACACCCTTAAAATCAACAATAAATTTGTTGTTGACCATTGTACCCTTATATTATAACATGTCATGTACAACCTTCATTTAAATTTACAGATACGTTCATAACTTCATATAATTAATTTTTCTTTTTTCACTTCCTACCACCTGAATATATTGAATCAAAACAAAACTTTAATCAATGAATTGGCCACACAAGTGATATGCAAGTTAGACCGGTATATGATTTCTCTTCTATAAGACCGGTCCTAACGCACGTCGCTTGATCGCATCGGTGGGGCGTCGGTTGGAACCGACGCACCGACGCCGTTGGCACGGGGCGTCGGTGCCTCCGCGTCGGTAGGCTACGTCGTCAAACCGAAGCAAGAGAGAGAGATGGGGCTGGGGTCCACGTGATGCTTTTACCGTTTGAAAACAAAAAAAAAAAAAAAAAAATTGAAAAATGTGTGAAACGGTCAAAAAAAAAAATCTAATTTTTTTATTTTTTTTTACTTTTTACACTCTATAAATTCAAACCAAATCCAACCCATTTTTCACAACATTCACTCCTCAATTCACTACTTTTATATACAATTCCCCACTTTTATACAATTTATTCTTTCCAATTCCCCACTCTCAACCAACTTTCCACATTATTTTACACCCAATTCACCACTTTTATATAAAATTTTATCAACTTCTCCAATTAACCACTCTCAATTCACCACCTCTATACACAAAAAAATGAGGCGAAATTCCAACTCTACCGGCGACGATATGTTTAACAACTTATTCAACTACGTGCCTCCGCCGGTTAATCCAGGTTCACCACCATCCACTTTCTCGGCTCAATCGAGCAACTCGTCACCTAGCCAACCCCCCGGTTTTGCATCATACGCAAGTCCAACCCGAACCTTCCAAAGTCCATCCGCTCCATACCAAATGTATCAACCCTACGCATATCAAGGTTTTTCACCAACAATCTCATTTCAACAATCTCCCGCGGCGTTCGGAAACCCACACTACATGCACCAACCTCATCCTTCCGCTTTTAACCCATATCCACCAACACCAATCAACTACCCACAATTCGGAAACATCAACACTCCACCCAGAACCGAACCCGAAACCCAACCCGAACCCGAACCCGAACCCGAAACCCAACCCGAACCCGAGCCGGCTCCAAAAAGAGGAAGATCTAAAGGAAAAGCCGTGGACACTGCCTCGACCCGGGTGCAAGTACGCTGGTCCGACGAGGAGGCGGTTTTGTTGGCGCAACGATGGATCCACCGGTCAGAAAAAGACAAGGAAGGCGCTGCACAAGCTGGAGATGCGTTTTGGGCTAAAGTTGTGGAGGACTACAACAAGGTGGCTCCCCAATACCGTTCCAAGAGCCAACTTCAAGGCAAATGGAACAAGATCCGTTCGGATTGCAAGATCTTCATAGGAATTTACAAGGATGTTACAAATCCTCGTCCGAGCGGTGCCAAAGAAGAAGACATTGTGAAAGCATGTTATAAGAGGTTCAAGTCCCGAATGAAAAGAGATTTCATATATGAAACTTCTTGGAACGTAGTCAAAAATCATCCAAAGTTTTTGGCAACGTTTGGTGTCATGAGCAACCGAGAAGAACCATCCCAACCCGAGCTCGAACCCATCAATCTTGGAGACGACATGCCTTATTCCGAGCCTCTCACGGCTAACATGCAACATTTGTTCACCGACGACCCCATTCGTCGCCCGCCCGGTCGTTCGTCTTCTAGAAAAAGCCAAGAAAAATCTCGGGTTCCAGTGACGCCGCCACTTCTTCGCGTTCTTTGAAAGAACAAGAACGTTTGGCCAACATACGAGCCGCAGCAGAGGCCGAATGTAACATCCTCGAAATGGACCTAGTTGTTTATATATTATTTCTTGATTTAAATATGTATTTAAATGTGTTTGGAAATAATATTGTTTGAAATAGTGAAATAATTGGAATAGGAGTCGAATATTCCAATGTGATAAGTGAAATATTAATTGTTGTAAATTAATGTAGTTGACGGTGCAATAAAATGTTTGGACTCGTAAATGGTTTTCGGGTTCCAGACAATAGATTGAGATGGGGTATTAAATTATACCCGTATATTGAAGGCGGTTTGTGAGGTCGGTTATATATATCACTTTCCTCTTTAGGAAAGTTTATTTAGAAACTTCAAAACTCACAGAAACTCTCTGAAAACCTTCAAATCAAACTGGAAATCAAATCAGGAAGTTGTGATTCTCGTGAAACTTCCTAATCATTAGATTACCATCGTTAGATTCTTCAATCAGTAAGTATTCTTAAGTATTTAAGAATTTAATTTTGATTTAAATTTGGGTAAATTGATGATTTGAGAGAATTAGATGTTAAAAACATGTTATGAATGTTTTATAATGATTTCCTAAAGCTTTTAGTAGTATATTGATGATTGAAATCGAGTTTGAGGTGATTTGGGTAATAAATCGCGAGTTAGGGTTTTGAGCAGAACGACCTGGGCTGGAACGAAGGTCGAAGCCGGCGGCTTCGTGATGAAGCCGGCGGCTTGATATTCTGAGGAAGCCGGCGGCTTCTAAGCCAAGCCGGCGGCTTGTGTTGCCTGGTAGGACCCGGCGGGTATAAACCCGACCCGGCGGGTGGTGTAAGCTTTAAAACTTGTTTTTGTTCTGTTACCACAATTGGTAAAATACCCGGCGGCTAAGTAGTGTGACCCGACGGGTGGTTGTTTGAAGCCGGCGGCTTCATAAAGAAGCCGGCGGCTTGGTTGGCTGTTACAGCATTTCTTGTTTGATTGTTAATAGTAATGTGATTGTTAGATGTTATATGTTAATAGATGATAATGATTATAGTGTAAATCATTAGTGTATCATTAGAAACTACTAATCTTGATGTGGATTATGTTAAGTTCCTAATAGTATGGATTAATATAAGTTATGTATTGATATGGATTACTAACTTATATTTGATTGTAAATTCTCAGATGTGGAGAAGGCTCAGTGATATTAGACTACTGAGTAAAAGCCTGAGGTAGTCGGTGAGTGGATCTGTAACCTCAGTATGATTTAGTTGTAATGATTTGATTTACAACAAGTAATTATAGTATTACTGTGATAGAATGTAATTGTTGAGATATCTTGCCATGATAGTTTGACTAGTTGCTTACTTGGCTGTTTGAGCTAGTATGTAAGATTCTGAGGTCAACTTGACTTGACAGTTGGACTTGGTTGTTATTGTAGACGACAGGAGATCTTGAAACTTGAAATGTTGGTTTGGAGATCTAGGTCGTGTGTGATTGACAACCAGTTATCGGTAGTTCTGTATAGGCCAATACAGATGATTGATAAGAGTTCCTGGAGTACCAAACCGGTATTAGGGTATCTCAGGAGCCACCGATCCTCATGATGAATGATAATGATTGATAGGTGTAGCTTGACATTGATTGGATGTCGAGTGAATGATTGATTTACTGTTTATTGTTATTTGATGTAAACAGATTGTTATGCTAGGTTGAGCTGTTGTTTATAGTTTCATTCACTTAGCTTTATGCTAACCCCACCACAGTTCTTCCTGCAGGTTAAATAGATGGGACATATTGGGCAGGAGGTTGTTGGACTGGATGGAATGTTTGACAGACTGTTACTCTGATGTTATTTTGATAACTAAATATATGTTTTAAATTATATAACACCGAGTTGGTTGAAATGTCATGTGTTTGGATTTGAAAAAGTTTAGTAACATTTTAAGTAATGTAAAACATTGATAGTATGTTTTGAAATATACGCTTCCGAGTCGCAATTATTATATTATTGTTTATATTGAAACAGGGGGTGTTATACCGAACGTATAATGTTTCAAATCGGAAAAGCCGCGGCCAAAAAAACGATCATTAAGTCGTGGAAAATGCTTATGCAGCCTGTCCCGTCGTTTCTCAAAGGCAAGGAGAAAAAAATGATCAAGGAAGTAAGAAAAACCTTGGTTAACAACTATGAGTCGGACTACAAAACTTTCTTTGGTCACGACGCGGGTGCGGGTTCTACTCAAGTGGCGGAAACGGATGAAGACGACAACGAAAACGACAACGAATCCGAGTAGACTACTAGTTGTATTTTTAAGCTTTCAATAAATGTATTTTTTTTCTTTTTTAGGATTTGTAACATTTTTCTTTTTTAGGATTTGTAACATTTTATTTTTTTAGGAATTGTAATTTTTTCCTTTTTTTAGAAATTGTAACATTTTATTTTTTAGGATTTGTAATATTTAATTTTTAATTAATGTAATGTTTTTGGTTTTAATTTAAATGTGTTATTTAAGTTTTTGTATTAAATAAATAGATTAAATAGTGTGTGGGGCCCTGAAAATAAGGGAAGTGATGTTGCTGTTGGCAGGGGTGTGTCAGTTGTGTGTCAGTTGTGTCAGTCTGACGTGGCGCTGACCTGGCAGGCAACTGATGCGTCAGTTCGTGTCACTGTTGGGAGCAGCCTAAATGTACAATTAGGTATTCGAATATAAAATGAGCCGAACATTATACGAGTTAAATACTTTGTTTTATTCGACATACACTCCATAGAAAATCGTCGTAAATTATACGGAGTATGTAATTTGGTGCACTTAGGTCAGGCTTTATATAATCATCAACATATGTCCCATTTGAAGAATGAATCCAATTAAGTTTAGATATTTAGTAAAGATTTGTCTTATGCGTTATAAAACCTCACCTTAAGCCCCAATCTAGACAAAAATAGGTGCATCCATTTTTTCTCTATCTTTAAATATTGTCATTTTCATGAAAAATGTCATTCCCTAAACAAAAATATGGGGTGATTGATACAACACTAAATTTGTTCCCTACACCACACTGTACAAGACTTAAAGCCCACGATACAAGTATAATGTAACATGACTTTGGTGTATGAATCAAATTATAAGTTGTGTTTATCAACTCCCACAAAAATATATATAAAAATGTCGATACTTCTTGGTAATGGCTAAAAACGTAGCAAATAAATAAAGGTACAAACAACCAGGGGCGGATGTACTCCAAGTGAAGGGTATGCACTTGCATACCCTTGACTCCTAATTGTAGTGTTAAAATTTTTATTATGTTGATCATTTCTAGAATAGCTTCTAAGAGTGCACACCCAGAAAATATTTGGTGAATACCCTATTGTATGGTGGTCTGAATTCTATGTCTAAACCCCAGGGGCGAACCTAGTGTAGATTAAGGGGGGTCCATTGCACCCACTTAAATCTTCATTTTTTTCACAGATATATACATAAAAAGTAAGTTGGACACCCCTTGTAAATATATTTGGACCCCATTTAAATTTTGGACAAAACAAAAGCAACTAACACTTAATATACCAAGCCCAAATATTATCGATTGAAATTTTTAAATCTGACCCACTAGAATTTACCAATACAATATAAAGACATAAATTTAGTTACCGCTTGGAAAAAGAAGTAGCAAAGGACAACCATGACTTCTTTTCAACTTTTTTTACTCCAGCTTCTTCCACTCGTTTTCTATTTCTTGGTGAGTCACTAAGTTATACTAATCTATTTTTTGTTCACTCTGGTAATTCTTGATGGTAAGTTATATGGTTTTTCTATTATATAACTAATCACCTTATTCATTATTGCCTCTATATTATTCACATTGTTAATTTGTATTAGACTGTTAATTTAATTTAGGTTATTATATTCAAATTTTCAGATATTTGATTGTGAGATACATTTGAAGATATATTTTTGTCAGTAGCATCAAGTATTGATGACATATTATTGTAAAGTGGTGTTTGTAACGATCCGTCCCAACCCGACCCATATTAAAATAGGATACCCTTTTCAATTTATTTTTCATCCTGACGTGAACTTAGAAAATTGAACCCCAGTAAGTCTAAATCCTAGATTCGCCACTGCTAAACCCTGTCTATCAAGAAGAATATGGTGGGTCTAGTAAATGTTGTTAGAAAGATAGCAACTTTATTTAATCTGATTGTTATTGATTTCATTATTATAATTTAAGTCTTCAGTACAAGTAAATGATGAAAATAGAAAGAGGGAACCGAGGACTAAATTAAACATTATTTTCATTATTTTCATGGCATCATTCTCATTATTTTCATGTCATATGAATTTGTGAATGTCCTTAGAACATTTCAAACTAATGTTTCAACTTTATTGAGAATTGTAACACGTAATAATTTAAAAGTATGTCATCTTTTGAGCTACTGATTAATGATGTATTTATTGATTAATGATTAACAAGTACTTTGACTGATAAATATTATGTGATCATTTATTAACTTGTTGACTATTGTTGGGTATGATCTGCTTTTAGAGTTTAATTCTTACTACGAGTTGATAAACGAGTATAGAAACATAATTAATATTTAGAAGTTTGTATTATTAGCATTTATTATTATATTTCGTGGCGGTGGATCAAAGTAGCATGACAAATTTATTTCATTTTAGGAACATATTTGTATGACTAAAATGTAGTTGTATTAAAGTGCGGTTAAATTTATAGGTGTAAAATGCAGTATGTTAAAGTGCAGCCTTAGATAAGGTGCAGTGAATCTGGATGACAAATTTGTGCTGCAGTAAATCAGGTTGCCCCTCATTTGAGGGCCGCCCCTCTAAACCTTACTTATATTTCGCCTTAAAAAACTTGAACCAAAAACTATCATTATTATGCCTTATGCTCATTTTAAATAATTATTGGCAAATTAACATATAATTTCATGAATAACCAAAATCTAGGTAAAGAAAAAGAACCCGACCCGAATGAGTTTTTTTTTTTTAGATTTTGCATATCCTAATTCGAATCTCTAGATCCGCCACTGCAAACAACCGACTAACTTGTGTAAGTCGCACCCTAGATGTCAAGAGCTTAGCAATCAAGACTCGATCGAGCATTACCAATAAGGCAATAATGTTATCATCCACAAGGCACACGTGAAAAAAGTTTGACCATTTTATATGATTCGTTCTTCATACTTCATAGCCCATCATCAAGCTCCTGAGATTTTGACCATTCAATTTAAATTATATTATTAATTATGAATATTTAACAACAAATAGAAAAGCGAAATTATATATTTATTAGATTAGATTAATATATAACCCCATTCCTTGACACTATCATGATTTATCAAAGACGAATCTACATGTAAGTTAGGTGGGTCATTTGACCCCTCTTAGACAAAAAAATTTACCACAGCCCATATGATATTTTCTTCATAGACCCTCCTTGCATTTTAGTTTGGACCCCCCTTGGACTCTCAATTTCTAGTAAACGAATGTTTCACCAAACCACCTTGTTTAAAAATTAAAATAATACTCCGTAGTAAAATAAGCCCAATTTAGTACTAGTAGTAATTTACTCACTGTCTGACTTCCGCTTCATTAAAATTTAGTGTTGACAACTGTTTTTTGGTAAACTATGGTGAAATTTAAGGGTTTTATCCATTTTTTTTATCTCTACCCCTCTATTAATCATTTTGATGTTTTGGCTTAATTGACTTAGTAGAGGGATATGCAAAATCCCCATAATACCCTTCAAGTGTACCTGTCACTGACTCATATTAATTTAAATTACTTTTCCTAATTTAATTTACTTCAATCTCATAATTTTAGACGTACTTAAATTTTTAAATACTCACTTTAAATTACTTTTTCTACTTACCACCATGTGTACCTGTCACTGACTCATGCAACTATTATTTTTGAAAAGTCAACTATATAAATACAACAAGTACTGTCACAGTGGGTGCACAATATCAATTCACGATTACAATATCAATTCACGATTAGATCAAATTCAATACAATATCAATTACATACTCAAAAATGGAAATTTCACCATTAATACAAAATCCCTTGATAAAAATAAAATAAACTACTGACACTATAAAAACACAGTTTTGTTTCATGAAAAAATAAGACAGCAAATCAACACACTAATATACCACAGTAATATCAACATACCAACTATGGATTCCGAAATCAACATGATTGATGCTCACCTTGATGCTGAAAATTATCTTGAACTTACTCTTGAAACTGCTTTACAATTTGCTCCCGTTATTGATCCGGTTTCTGCACAGGTCTCAACTCCCATTGTTTTCCGCTATGTTTAACCTGATACAAAATCAATTTTACAACTGGTTTTTCACTATGTTTTATCATAAATTTCAAATATATTCCCGCCGCATTGCACGGGTTACCAGCTAGTATGGGATAAATAGCTTTACAAACTCAGATTAGTATTGAAAGATCATAAAAAGAACTTATAAATCATATATAATAAAAATGAAAACACAAATGATTCTAGTGTTTCACATATAGAATCTTTCGATTGTTAAACATTAATTAATAAATTTTCGTTTCATATATATTGAAAGATGTGGCACATAGTATTAATAACAATGCTCATATGAATTATTTTCAAAATATGAAACCTCCTCGAAGAAATTAGTATTAACTTCAACTGTTTGTTCAATTTATATTTTATGTTATGTACTATTAACCCGATTTGACCCATTCACGTGGCTATTTATCTGTCGCTTTAACACCCGTGTTCTTAATGACCCATGTGAGTTTGAGTCCTAGATTCGCCACTATTTATGAACCACTATTTGCAACAAAAATAACCGTACAACCCAAAACACGAGTATTGTTTAAAGTTTCAAAGGTACGTATACAAACCCCAAAACACATGAGTATTGTATAAAGTTTCAAAGGTATACAAACGCCTCCATTTGACACCCCAATCACGGTAATGGGTTATTAGGTGTTCGATTCGTCGAAATTCATTAACCATTTAATTTAAATTGATTCACAAATAAACTAATTTGGAAGACATTAAATTCTTCCATTCCAAATGAATTGTAGAATTCTAACGAAATTCATTAACCATTTAATTTTAATTGATTCACATATATAAACTAATTTGGAAGCCATTAAATTCCTCCATTCAAATGAATTTAAATTCCAATCGAGAATATTATACGAATCAAACGCAACGTTAGTAGTTCTTAGCCAAACTTTTTATTAAATCTTAATCCAAATCTTATCTTATTTTATCTTAATCTTATCTTATCTTAAACCCTTATTATGCATTTAGTCATTTTGGCTTAATGTTTAAAATGGGGATATCGAAAATTACATTAATACCCTCTACCTAATTAGATAAATATAGAAGTTAACATAATCAAATCAATTTACACCTACATTCTTCTCTTAATAAAATAAAGTTAGCCGTTTGATTAAATTTGTTAAATCAAATAATATAATTTTGAATTGTTTGTACATTTAGTAAAAATCAAAATTTAAATAATCAAAATTGTTTTCTATCACCATTAAAGTAATAATATTCATATCATAATATATTAAATTGAAATATAGGCCAAAAGAAAGAAAGAAATGGAGTGGTAACCGATTCTAATATAATTATTATTGTTACGTCTACTATTATTGCCGACAACCATTATAATTTCTAGCACTACCATCGCATTGCGCGGGTTACTGACTTGTACACACAAAATCAAGCTCTACAAGGTTCCTATCCAACACAATTACACGTACTATTGAATCCACTCAAATCAACATCACAATTTTGGCTTATCAACTAAGCCATCAATCAAATTACCAATTCAACCAATATGCACAATCCTATATTCTTCTTAAAGTTGCTAGTATTAGGCAAAAATATAAACCAAATACAACGCACTTGCAAAATCACCATAATTCACAACAACAACAAAAAATAAAAAAATACATTAGTCAAACAAAATTACTTGTATAGATAAGAACTCAACATCATCATTACATCACATAATCCCGCAAAGTTATCATCATTAAAAAAAAAAAAAAAAAAGTTACAAAAATAGAAAATATGTACATGTCCTAATAATTGCGGTATGTTTATGTTTGTGTGGGTAAATTAAAATTAGTGGGTGGTGTTGCAAAGCATACAATCCAGAATCCGATGAAAGGCATACCGGAGACGTGGATAAACTCGATGTGTGTACCCGCTAGATTCCCTCCATAGATCTTCCATGGTTTGTACAAACAGATTCAAGCTTCTGATTGGTGGTACATATAAAGTCAACGGCACAGCTGAAAACGCAACTGCAAAGAACAGATGAAGCATCTTCTATGAGATTTTGATGGTTAAAGGTTTTTAATTTTTAGATAGAAATAAAGATGGTGAAAAGGGTTGATGATGATCGGAAAGTTGAAGTTGGGTGTTTTTTTGGATTTCTGAAAGAATCTGGACTTTTCTAGGGGAGTTTATCTGTTACTACTTATTTATATTTATATTTGGGAATGGGAATTTGGATTGTATGGTGTGATGGTGTGATGGGTGATAATTTATTGCATGTGAGAAAATGGTAATAATACATGGTTTTGTGAGGTTCATGTGGTTTTGTAGGTAGTAATCAAATTGGCAACCCATTGTTTTGTGAATGGAAAGTTAAAGTTTAGGCCATTTCGTTGAAAAGTATTCTTCATTTAAGTCTTTTCTTCTTTGAAATTCTAGACATTTAATTTTGGTTACCAAAATTTAGAGATGAAAAACAAGGATAATTATTTTGTGCCGTTGAACTGCATAATTAGATTGTGCTGTTTAGTGGTGTTCATTCGGTTAATTCGGTTTAAACCGAACCTAATAGATAAAACCAATCGGTTTCGGTTTTGAAAAATTGAAACCGAACCGGACAAGTAAAAAACCAAACCTAACCGCATTACTATTCGGTGTATTCGGTTTTTACTATTCGGTTTATGCTTTCATATATAAATAATAAAAACATTAAAACAAAATCAAAATTTTGAATATTAAACAAAACTAATTGGTACGTTTCGTAAGTTTTTGACAAAAGTCTAATAATTTGCAAAACAAAATTAAAATATAGTTGCGACTTTTGTGATAAATGATGGGTGTGTTTGGCATGCAGCTTATAGGAGCTTGAGCTTATGGGTTTTTTCATAAGCTTTGTTTGGCAACCAAAAATTTTAATAGCTTATGGTTTTCATAAGCTCTAAAACCATACGCTTCTTGAAGTAGCTTTTGAAAGAAGCTTGTAGCTTATGGAAAAGTAAATTACACAAATACCCTCTAACTAATTATATTGCATCTATTAGAAATAATATATTTGTCATTTTATGTCATTTTACATTTATAAACTACAAGTTCCAGCTACTCTGTCAAACACATATATTACCAAAAGCTCCAGCTACCAGCTCCAGCCACAAGCTACCAGCTCCAGCTACCAGCTAGTTGTGCCAAACATACTCGATGAATGAAGGTAAAGATGGTATCAATATATATAATAGTGGGTGATTTACTCAATTAATTTGTACACATATTGAAAATATTAACAAAGTATATTAATTCGGTTAATTTGGACTATTCGATTTTTACTGTGTTAACCAAAACCAATCCAAAAACCAAAATAAATATTCGGTTTTGAACTGAACCGATCCAAAAAATCAAATTATCTGAACCAAATAGTCCAAACTAAATTGTCCAATTGAACAATTCAGTTTGTCCAAATAGTGAACACCCCCTAATGCTGTTAGTATAAATGGAGGGACCCTTTGTGTATATATTAAAAAGTTAGAGGATTAGAAATATAATATATATAATTTTATTTTAATGATAATTGGTCAACATCACAATTGTTTGCTGTTGTCAACAGCATAGTTGATATGCGCGAAAACCAATAAGGTGTTCAAACGATCAAGTTTCAGTTTAACGAGATTATTCATTTGGTTTGTTCGGCTTTTGAAAAAAATAAAAACAACGCAATACCCAAACCGAAAGTACACAAAACCAATCTAGATCAACCATATAGCATTCGGGTTAGTCACTTTGAAGCCCTTAAATTCGAACTCATGATAACATTTGTGAAATAACAAATAAAATAACTCAAATTCTTCATGAAATGGGAGTCTAATATACTCATAATATATATAACTATCATTTACCACAAACAAATAATTCACGAGTTTTATTTTTATGAGTGTCATATTGACTTTGATTGACATAACAAGCATTGATTAACTAAAATTTTTAAATCAACTATAAAAGTCAAAGTATATAAATTAATAAGTCTACGTAAGGATTTGTAATGCTACCACTATTTTAGTTAATAACAAGAAAGGACTTTAGGCAAGGCTATTAATGTTTAAAACCCAGTCAACCCTCTCTATATCTATATCTATATCTATACTACATATAAACCAATTCTACTTTTATCTTAAAATGGTACTCAACTAATGGAAAAATCTATAATACCCTTGCATCTCTACTCAAATTAAGGTAAGCAGGAATATATATGGAAGTTGACTTTTTGATTTGATCTCGTTTAATTTTTATTGCTATTGACACATCCTGCAATCTTCTACGGGTACCAAAAGAGTCAATCAAAAGTTCATCAATTTTTAAAAGAGTTTAATCGATTCAACAACTATATCACGGAACTAAGAGTGAAATGAAAAGGATAAATCTTCTCCGCCGCATTGCCCGGGTAATTTGCTATAATTCATTATCCATACATATAAAATATAGAGTAGTATACTAATACTATGTGTCTATATTGGTTTTCCAGATTGGCTCAATATGAATTTTCAAATCCAAATCCGAACCAAAAAATAGTTATAATATCAGTTAAAATCAGATATCCAAACCAAACCCTAATAATCTAAAATCAATTAAACCAAACCAATTTGGATCGGGTAGTTTTCGATTCAAACCTTTTAACGAACAACCCCAAACAAAAGTAAAATCTCTATATCAAATATATATCTATATTATTATTTAAAAGAAAAACCTTGAATTAAAGATGACAATTAGATGGGATAGCAACTTAATTAATCAAACCCTTAATCTCTTTAGTGACATCATATGTCTCCAACCCCTTATATGGAAAGACTTAATTACCCTTAATGAAATGTTTCTTTTAAGTCCTTTATCATTCCTAATTCTATCACATTAACACTTTATATTATGTAGCTAATTACATATTACGTTTGTTATTTATAGCTAAAGTCATATCACAAATATAAAACGGCTTTATTAAACTCAATCACAACAACCATTTTATTTGTTCATTGGCATATACTTTTTGTTTATTATTATTATCATTATCATTTTACATATACTAAAATACTCAAACATCGTAAGGTAGAATATACGTATATCTATCTTAAAAAATCACGTATAGAACATTTATGCATATGAATCAGAATCCATAACATATTAAAATTGATCATACTAATAATAGAATATCTAAAAGACACCATTTGCATCATTCATAAAAGTTATTAGGTCACTTCTATGCTAAACTAATGTCGAAATTTATGCCAGGATATGAATTAAAAATTATGAGGAGTAAACATTATTAGTCAAACACTAAGTTTCGCATTATGTAACTAATTTTTATCTCTATTATTCCACCACAAATCCGAAAATTTCAAACTTATTTACAAAACGATTTCATATATTTTAGGTAATCTTCTATCTATTATCTAATAAAATAAATAAAATAAGATAATATTGTGTATCGTTTCATGCCATCTATTTACATATGATAGATGTTATCCATAAATAGTAGGAACACATACTACTTTCTGTTCTAACTAGGCATGAACATCGAAACCGGTTTTGAAAACCAGACCCGATTCTAAACCGAAACCGACCCGGTCAAAACCGGTTTTGACCAAAACCGGTTCGGGTTCTCCCCAAACCGCCGGTTCCAAACCGGTTTCCCATTCCAACCGTTGAACCCGGTTCCAAACCGGTTTGGCCGACCCGGTTTGGAAAAACCGGTTTGAAAACCGGTTTTAAACCGGTTTTTGAAATTTTGAAAATTTTATATCCGTTTGAGCCTTTATCTAGCCGTTTTTTTGGATTTTATTTACCATTTTGCCATTGTTTTTCAACTATATAAAGAACCATTGAGTTACTTTCAATCACACACAATTACACACTCATATTTACATACAAAACTCAAAAACGCAAACTATATTCTCATGGCAACTCAATCTTCTTCGGCTTCCCATGGTGTTGGTTCTTCAAATGCACCAACGATTGTGAAACAATTGCCCAACAAAAGAAATCCGGAGATTTGGAGTGCTTACGACAAAGTGTTGTTGTCGGATGGTTCGATTAAAGCGCATTGTAAACGTTGTAAGTTGTTCTTCAAACCCGACTCCAACACCACCTTGAAAAATCATACCGAGAAGCATTGTGCGGGACTCAAAGGTAATCCGGAAGCAAGTGGGCAATCTTCGATGGCACGAGATGGTTCTATATTTACATACGATGTGGAACGGTGTCGACAAGCTTTTGCGGGTTATGTGATTCAAGAAGCTTTGCCTTTCAACCACTTCGACAACCCTCGGCTTACTAGGGTGATTCAAACCACTCTTCAACCGCGATATAACAATGTAAGTCGTACTACTCTTAAACGCGATGCCCTTAAATTGTCGAAAGATGCTAAAAAACAACTAAAAATCGGTTTTGAAAATTTAAATACATGTGTATCATTAACAACCGATGTTTGGTCGGCTCCTCATGGTTTGCCCGGTTCGTACCTTTGTGTAACCGCACATTGGGTTGATCCCGCAACTTGGCAAATGATGAAACGTACCATTGCTTTTGAAGACTTTGAGTATCCTCACACGGGTCAAAACTTATTTTACATGTTACGAAGTGTGATTAAAATGTTTAAATTGGAAGAAAAGGTTTTTTCAATATCTTTTGACAACGCTAGTAATAATACACTTGCCGTTTCAAAATTAATACTAAAATACGCACCACCATTGAAGGGCATTTTTTATCATAGTCGATGTGTTGCACACATCATTAACTTGGTTGTGCAAGCCGGACTAGCGGTTGAAGATGTAGACGAAGTAAAAACGAGGTTTAAAAGTATGTTGCAAGACGTTTTTCAAAAGGGTAAAGCTAGATACAAATCTTATATGAAATTGTGCAAGGATACGAATTCTATTTTTTTAACCCCTAATTGGGACATGCCCGTTAGATGGAATTCGACCTACCATATGTTTGTATGTGGTTTACGCCAACGCGATAGTTTACAAGTTTTTCATGATCATCTTGTTACAAAAGGTCTTGCAACACCATTTCCAATCATATATTGGGAGTATATTAAAAAGATGGTCGAATTGCTCAAACTTTTCAAAACCGCGACTACTTTATTATCGGGTGTTTATTATCCAACTGGTCATTTGGTGCTTAATCAAATTTGGTTAATGACTACAAAATTAAACGACTACGTGTATGAAGGTCCTATATTTGAAGAAATGGTGGCTCCCATGAAAGAAAAACTAAAAAAATATTTTCAAGAAATGCCACCGGTAATTACTTGTTCCACCGCAATGAACCCTTGTTTAAACGTTACCGGGGTGGAAATGCTTATCGATAACATTTGTCACAATTTGGATTTGAATGAGGCCGACCCATTGTTTTCACATAATGCAAAAACGGATTTTAACAAATGTTTGGGAGATTTATTTGGCGTATTTTTTCAAAAATATAGTTCAACCACACATGTGTCCGGTAGTACGGCTAACCCAATGTTTTCTTCATCTTCTTCTAGCAATCCAATGCTAAACTTTTATAATAGTTTAAGACAAGAAAACAATAAACGGGCAAGGGGTGATGGTAACCAAAATACCACTAACGAATATGGGAGATATACGACTACGGATTTTTTAGCCACTATTCTACCCAATGAGTTCGAACAATTTGATATTTTGGCTTGGTGGAAAGAGAGGGAATCTCAATTTCCCGTTCTAGCCATCATGGCCCGAGATTTACTAACCGTCCAAGCTTCTACGGTAGCTTCGGAATCCGCTTTTTCTCTTAGTGGCAAGGTATTATCTATACGAAGAACAAGACTCACACCGGCCTCCTTAGAGATGTGCATTTGCTTGAAGGATCACTTGGACGCCGCGGAACGCATACAAAATGTATCAAGTCTTGAAGGTGAAATGGAATACGAAGAAGACATACACAATATCGAGGTGGAAGAAGGTGTAACAATATCACTTTCCGACGAAGAAATTGCTCTTGATCAAGCTTCGCGCGAGGCTACCTCCGAAGAAGATTTCGACTTTTGAAGATTAATACAAGTTGAAGATTACTACTCGATTACATTTTCGGGTGATGGCCATGCCGAAGCTCGAAATGTATTCGTTGGTATATTTTATATTTTTAGTTGTAATTGTATTATGAAGACTTAGAAGACTTTTGTTTAAGTTATTGTTCAATTACGTTTGTATTACTAATGTTCTACCAATTCAATAAAAAAAATTTGTTCCAAACATTGTTTATCCTTAAAAAGCCTAACGCTAAAACGTGTTTGATAAATGCAAGGAAGTTTTTACTAAACACACGGAAATGTACAACTCTTTATGCATACAGTATCACTTTTTATGCACATGTTTCCTTGCATTTAGTAAAACATTCCTTGAAAGTATCAACTCACTTTGAATTATATAGAATTTTCGGATTCAATAATATTTTTAAGGAGATTTAGAAGCCTTTTGGTTATGTTATTGATCAATTATGTTTCCATTACTAATGTTCTACAAAGTTAATAAAAAAATTTGGCCCAAACGTTGCTTTTCATTAAAACGTTTAACGCTCGAACGTTTATGAATTATATAGAATTTTCGGATTCAATAATATTTTTAAGGAGATTTAGAAGCCTTTTGGTTATGTTATTGATCAATTATGTTTCCATTACTAATGTTCTACAAAGTTAATGAAAAAAATTTGGCCCAAACGTTGCTTTTCATTAAAACGCTTAACGATCGAACGTTTATGAATTATATAGAATTTTCGGATTCAATAATATTTTTAAGGAGATTTAGAAGCCTTTTGGTTTGGTTATTGATCAATTATGTTTCCATTACTAATGTTCTACAAAGTTAATGAAAAAAATTTGGCCCAAACGTTGCTTTTCATTAAAACGCTTAACGATCGAACGAAAAATGAATTATATAGACTTTTTCGATTCAATACTTTTTTAACGAAGATTTAGATGCCTTTTGGTTTGGTTATTGATCAATTATGTTTTCAATACTAATGTTTTACAATATAAATGAAAAAAAATAGACCGAAACATTCGTTTTCCTTAAAACGCTTATCGATCGAACGAAAAATGAATTATATAGACTTTTTCGATTCAATACTTTTTTTTAACAAGATTTAGAGGCGTTTTGGTTTAGTTATCGATCAATTATGTTTCCAATACTTATGTTCTACGAACTCAATGAAAAAGTTTTGACCCAAACATTCGTTTTCCTTGAAACGCTCGCGAAAAACGGAATTATATAAAAACCGGTTTGAAACCGGTTTTGGAACCGGTTCGGGTTCGACCCTATACAAATCGGGTTAGATCGGGTTGGGGTTTGGGTGGCCAAAACCGGGTTGGACCCGAACCGGTTTTGGGCCAAACCGGTTTTGACCAAAACCGGTTTCGGGTCGGGTCGGGTCGTGTTCTCTCAAAACCGGGTTATGTGCACCACTAGTTCTAACTAGGGGTGTTCATTGGTTTGGTTTTCGGTTTCCTCGGTTTATTCGGTTCGGGTTGTTCGGTTTTGAAATTTTTTTGGGCAAAACCGAAAACCGAACCGAACACCGAATTCAAACCGAAAACCGAAAACCGAATTCGAATTCGGTTCGGTTTCGGTTAAAACCGAAAAAACCGAATTCCAACAAAAAACCGAAAAACTTAAAAAAAAACTGAAAACCGTACAAAAAAACCGAAAACCGAACATAAAAACCGAAAAACTAACAAAAAAAAACCGAAAACCGAACCGAAAAACCGAAAACCGAACCGAAAAATCGAAAAAATAATATTATTTTTTTGAATTCGGTTTTGAATTCGGCTTTCGGTTAAACCGAATTCAAAATTTTTAAAACCGAAAACCGAATTCAAATTCGGTTTTCGGTTTTATCGATCCAAAAACCGTTTTCAAAATTCGGTTCGATTTTTTCCGATTTTTATTCGGTTTGATTTTCGGATTAAACGGTTTCAAACCAAATACTGAACACCCCTAGTTCTAATATTCATGATTATTTTTTTATTTAATGAGAATATAATTAAAATTTCACTAAAACTAAACGATGAGACGTATTCATAATGTAATTTACATTGATTTTTCACCATAAATGCCAGCTAATATCACTATTAAGAAAATGTATTGAGACATAATCACATTAAAAAGAACGTATTCCAAAGTAAACTTTTATAAGGCCACAAAAGTTCGTAGGGTTGCCCCATTCGAACACGATGTTATTGGATATTCAATGATGAGAAATTCTTTGTAGTGGTCAGTCAACGCATATGTTTACCCTCCATGGTCCGTGTTGGATTTTTTTTCCTTGACAGTGGACACTAACCCACGGGATAAAAATAGCGGGACCGCAGAGCTAAACAGCCTATACGATTACACCACGTGTACCAAAAATCTCGCGGTCAACATAATATTCGCAGGTCAACCAACAATCCGGTAGTCATTATAAAAACAAATTACCCGCTGTATTTTAGAAAATTCCGCTGGATACTTGAAATTTTGTTGCATCAACAGGTAAATTTAAAACAATTGCATATGAAGAAAATTTATATAGTTTCATTGCATTTTCATAACATGTGCATAAATATGAATAGGATCACTCTGTCACACTAATAGGAAAATAGCTCAATGATTTGATAAGCTAAAATCGAATAAAGTATCCAGTGCATTGTATAACACATTACACGTAGAATGAAACCAAGAACGTTTTATTGCTCATTATAGGGGCTCATTCAATATGCTTACATAAGGAAGTGAAAAAATTAGAAATAATTAATTTCCGGCATACAAATAAAATATCCCGTGCATTGTATTCCAAAGTAAACTTTTATATGGCCACAAAAGTTCGTAGGGTTGCCCCATTCGAACACGATGTTAATGGATATTCAATTATGAGAAATTTTTTGTAGTGGTCAGTCAACGCATATGTTTACCCTCCATGGTCCGTGTTGGAGTTTTTTTCCTTGACAGTGGACACTAACCCACGGGATAAAAATAGCCAGACCGCAGAGCTAGACAACCAATACGATTACACCACGTGTACCAAAAATCCCTTGGTCAACATAATATCCGCAAGTCAACCAACAACCCGGTAGTCTTTTTAAAAACAAAATACCCGCTGTATTTTAGAAAATCCCACTGGATACTTGAAATTTTGTTGCATCAACAGGTAAATTTAAAACAATTGCATACGAAGAAAATTTATATAATTTCATTGCATTTTCATAACATGTGCATAAATATGAATAGGATCACTTTGTCACACTAATAGGAAAATAGCTCAATGATTTGATGAGCTAAAATCGAATAAAATATCCAGTGCATTGTATAACACATTACACGTAGAATGAAACCAAGAACGTTTTATTGCTCATTATAGAGGCTCATTCAATATGCTTACATAAGGAAGTGAAAAAAATTATAAATAATTAATTTCTGGCATACAAATAAAATATCAACGAGTAGCAGAAAATCACATGAGCTTCAACACCTGAGCGGAGTTTCACATGTCTGACGAAGATTTTGAGAAAATTGGTATACTTTGTGAGTTGCCTGCCGAAAACCACCACCAACTAAAACCAATATACCTTCAAATTTCAAACGACAACAAACTGAGTTGCCAGCTTCTTGCCATATTTATGAAAGATCAAGTCGCCGGAATCATATCGCACATACATGTCAGAATTCAGACAAAGAAGACGAAATAACTTTTTCCCGCTTGAAATCGAAAACAAAACACTTTAACTCGAAAACTTGATACCCGCGGAAATTTCAAGAAAACCACGGGATCTTTATAAATACGACGGGTATTTGGTTTTTAAGAAGACTGCGGGATTTTTGGTTGACCCGCGGATATTGTGTTGACCGCGGGATTTCGAGTACACGTGGTGTAATTTTGGTGTAATTTTATTGGCTTTCTTTTTTCGCGGTCCCGCTGTTTTTATCTCGCGGGTCAGTGTCTAAATGTGAGATATCTCCCAGCTACGTGCTCTTAGCGCACTCTAGGTTGCTCGCCACCAAGATTAATTCTTCCAAATGTTAGATGGATACTCTGGAAAATATATTTTATAGTACCTACTAAACTCTGAATGAATAGGACTTTTCAAGTTCGATATATAATTTTGTAGTAGACGTCCACCAAATTTTATATTTTATATGCGCTAACTTAAAATGCAATTGCAGTTAAATTTACTGTTAAAATTCCGCGAATCTCGCGGGTCTTAATCTAGTTAAATTATTATAATCATAATTCATTCTACAATCTTATGTTTTTTTAGAAAAGGAAATAATATTTCAAAATAAAAACTAGCAAGTTGTTAGGAATTATAACGACCCTAAGCAACCGTCACAACGACAAAACAACCATGAACGAAGGACGGACTTCATTCAGTGACCCCATGATCGCCCCGTGAACGACAAGAATAAAGTAAAGCTTGAATATAAGCTTAATTTTGTACGCTTTTAATTTCTCCGACCCTCTAGTCGGTGGGCGTTGGTCGGTCTTTCACAACGGAAAAACAACCCTAAACAAACCATGCCAACAAAATGACCTTAAAAACAACACCCCTAAAACTTCGGTCCAATCTAAAACAATGTAAAGCATCCATTAACCATACAAACTACGACTCTAGGGGAAAATCTCCGCCAACCATTCTCATAAAACGCATAACCACATAAGGGCATCACAAGATAGAAAGCATGATAATGGGTGAGCAATTGACCATGACCTTTGGCGTCCACAACCTCGACGAAACACAAGACCCACAAGAATCTCCAACAAAAATTATTCTAGCGCCACGTAATCAAACCGGGTGGTGGCATTGTGAGATAAAGAGAATGTGAACAATGATAAAAACCCATTATCGAGCCGGTTAGTCCAAGAACCTTAAACCTTGTCAACCATTGACCTTTTATCCTTGACCCGCGAACTTATCAAACTGAGCTTCTTGTTACCTTAAACCTTGAAAACCATTGACCATTAAGGAGTGACACAAAATTTTAAATTTATAAGAATATGTAAGTATTTAAAGTCGATCAAAATCTATCTATACTATATAATATAAGGGAGTTAGCGCTGATGTCATCAAGCTGATTTGGCCCAATCTAAGGTTGGAAGCTTGATGACGTGGCATAGCTAAGGTGCAAGATAAATCAATTTATTATTTTTATTATTAGTTACATAATCTAAATCCTTTAAATACTGCCAAAGTATGCATACGGTGCTTTTTTCCTAGGTATATTAACGATTTCCCATAAGCCGTAATAATTACAATGCACATGCATACCTGGCCAATTTGAAAAATACTGGAATACCAAAAGTTTCCTTCACATTAATATAGGAGTGACATTGGCAGTTGAAACCCACACACGCTAAACCAAAAAACACACACACACAAAATTTTCTCTCTTCAATTTCTTAACTCGGTATAGATCAGAAAGCAAACACTGTCGGAAATCAAATTTTCCGAGAAGCACGAATTTCCCGGCAGATAAATGGCGGGTAACGGCTCCTGATACTAATTCATGTTCGGAATTTCACGAGGCTTCTGGTCCCTGTGCATTAACGAAACCCTCGCCGATATATGGCCAGAAATTAAATTCCGGCGAACTGCGACTGTGTACCGCGTGGCAGAGCATCGACGAGCGGTCGCCGGTGAAACTTGTACAATTGAGTTCGGAAAAATGTCACGAGTTTATTGCTGGTAGTGGCGTCGGCTTGTTTGCCCGGGATTATGAACTCATCAAGAATCCTCCGCCAGCAGCACATCCTTTGTCCACGGCAAACAAAATCGCTCCGATCAGTTTGGGTAACAAATTATCTCTTTATGTTTGATCGTGGGTTTTTAATATCTCTACTCAGTTTTTAAAATTTTCACCGTCAGGTTTTTGTGATTTAATGCTTTCTTGATTTCATTTTTTATGTGGATTTTGGTGCTAATAGTAGAGGAATGACATAGATGTTATGATGTAACTTAAAGATGGAAGATGGATGAAGAACCTTATGAAGATTTTGTATAGCTTCTCAATTCCATGAAACTAAGACATCATGGTATGCTTTCTTTTTAACCTTTGGTTTCATGTCAGAGTCGGTTATCCCAAAATGTTCTATTTATCATTTTATTTTTATGAACCAACTTTCTTTGGGTTAATATAGTGGAGTTGTTCGGTTTATTGTTTTTTGCAAGGTTATTTTTCATTTTAATACGGTATTATGTCATTTTTTTACGATACTTGTATAAAACCTGATAGTGAAGTGATTTAGTAAGTCACTCGATTCTGAATCTGACTTATCATGTGAAACTACTTTAATTAGATTTTGCTGCTTATTGATTTTGGGTTCCTATAACGAACTTAATATTGTTAAAGTTGCATTTGGTTTCTGTGACACCCTCAAATTTCGGTTTGCGGAAGCTGTCGGGTCGGGTGTCACTAAATCAAATATCACCGCATAAGATACATAATGAACGACTCTAAATGAGACGTTTGAAAATAATTATACATTTCCCAAAATAGAACGTTTACAACGTTATGAGTTTAATAATAATTTCCAAATACATAATTTGAAAATACTAAAGTAGATGCAGAGTTGTCCCAATTGTTGAAAATATGCGACTCGAACTAATAAGATCTTGTAGCGATCCTAATCCTGCTGGGCAACCTGAGAACACATGCTAAAACAGGTCAGCTATAAAGCTGGTGAGTTCATAGGATTGTTAGTTGAAAACATAAAGTAATAAAACAATTTATGTTTTGTAAAGTTGTTTCCAAAATCAGTGATTTTTGATATGTAATACGTTGAAGTTTGTAACGCCAATGTGTAAAGGTCGAATCTAGGTATTTCATACCTAACTAGTTTGAATTGTAAGTCTACCATTGAAATTGTTTGTCTAACTTAATGTTCAATTACCCCGATATGGTTGGTTGCATTGTTACAAGTTACTTAGACTTGTTTGTCTTAAATTGATACAAGTTACAACGACTTGTTTGTTTGAAAATGCTACAAGTACAACGACTTGTCTGATTGAAAATGATACAAGTACAACGACTTGTCTGCTTGAAAATGATACAAGTACAACGACTTGTCTGCTTGAAAATGATACAAGTACAACGACTTGTCTGCTTGAAAATAATACAAGTACAACGACTTGTCTAATTGAAGTTGTGCCCACTGCAATACCGTGGCATCGTTTTGTACCCACTTTACCGTGGTATCGTTTTGTGCCCGCTGCAATACCGCGGCATCGTTTCTGAAGTGCTCGAGAGCATAGTTGAAATGTAGAGCTAGTAGTACTACGACATACTAGCTATTGCAAATAAGTGTCGACCGTACAACGACGCGTCCGACTTGAATGATTGTGTTTGTATGATTGTATGTATACTAATATACATAAATATTATTGAAGTTAGCACCAAGTGCTCATGATAATATATAAACATGTAGATATATATATATATATAGATACATATATTTGTCAAATGAGCAAACGTAAGTAACAATCGTGACACGCATGAAAATAATTGATTGTATCTAAATACGTATAAGCAAATATTTAGATATTAAGTAATACGTTGGTCCTAGGTATGAATACTCATCACCTAGTTGAATTGTATTAGTATAAAGGATCTATACTAACATATGATGCTATCGTATACTTCTAGCCTAAAGCCTAGCAAGTATATTTGGGTTCTGAATTGTATTGGCAATATTAGTTCCTAAAAGAGAAACTGATCCTGTAAATGTATGTATGTCGTCTAGTGTAGGTAGAACTAACCAGTTCTAATGTATTTGATAATATTGTCCCGCGACAATATGGCCAATGAATAGTAATAACTATACCCAGTTATACCTAAGTAATTGTTTTCCAACAATCTGATAGTGTACGATTGTGACCTATCTAGGTTAGGTCTTGATATTGTTCCAAAACAATGTGTTGGGTGTAATTCCTAAGTATTACACATTTGTATTACATACAGTAATAAGATTGATTGTGAATTATAAAAGATTATTAATATAATTCGAAAACAGTTGTTGTGCATGTGTTTCACCCCAAAAACAGTAAAACAGTTGAAAGAGTGGGGCTATGAAACTCACCTGTGAATTGTTAGCGATACGATGATACGCGCGTCGTCCAAATGGTAACCTTCTAGTGTCCTAAACACGTGAGGTTATATAAGTATGAGACAAATCAGTTTGTCTAAGCGAGTTGTTCATGTGTGCATTTGTTGCTGAAGTCTGGGAATGGTGTACGGGGGTCCGGGGGCAGCGCCCCTGGTAGCGGGGTCCAAGGGGCGGCAGCCCCTGGCGGGGTCCAAGGGGCAGAGCCCCTGGCTGGGGTCGAGCTGCCAGGTCAGCTTGGAAAATTTTTATTTCTACTACTTTACTTTAAAGAAAACGTGTTCGGAATCCAAATTCGGGTAAAATCGAGTGGTAAAATTTGGTTGTCAATACTTAGTGAAAAACATAGGTTTTTAAGGTTCTGCGACGTCAGATGCGACGTCAGATGCGACGTCAGATGCGACGTAGGGTCGTGCGTCGCTATGTGCGACGTCGCAATTTAATGCGACGTTGTGCGTTACGTCGCAATGTGCGACGTTTAAGATTTACTGCGACGTAGGGTGTTACGTCGCATCATGCGACGTTGAGATGTTTTTGCGACGTTGGCTGCGACGTCGGCTGCGACGTCGCAGCACTGTTTTTGGTCTCTGCGACGTAGCGATCTGATCGCCGGAGTTTGAGCCGAAAACGAGTTTTCCGGCCTCCGTTGAGTCTGATTCTTTTACCCAACCGTAACTAAGTATTTTAAGCTTATCTAAACCGCAAACAAGCAAAATAACAAGGTTTTCAGAGATTTCAAGAATTGTCGGAAACTTACAAATCCGCGCGAGGAGAATCCGAAAAGATAGGATTGTAGATCGTTGCGTGGTGATCGTTTTTCCCTAAAGGAGCTTTGAGATTGGAGGTCGTTTGACGGTGGTTTTTGGCGGATAATGGTGGTGGTGGTGGTAGGTTGTAGAGAGAGAGATGAGAGAAAAGGTAGGTGAAAAAGAAGAAGAAAATGAAGAAATGAGGTGGGAGTTTGGGTTTTTGTTAAAACTCAGATCCCTAACTCGTGTACTGTGGTCTCCAACCACAGTACAAAATGTCCGTGATTTCGTACCCGTTTAAAATGTAGATTTATTATTTAAATCCATAATTTTGTTTATATCATTTTGTAAATATTTTTAATAAAATATTTCACTTGAACTATAAAATGTCATTATTCAAAGTTTAAAATCGGCGCGAAATTTGACTTTTTGACCGGGTGTTACATTCTCCCCCTGTTAAGAAAATTTCGTCCCGAAATTTAAAGTGATGTCAGGGTTGCGCCTGGTCTGGGGAGCAATGCACGTACGAGGTATTTGTCGAATAGATTGCAGACACATGATGTCTATAACGAGGTTGAATAGCAGTCACTCCATGACAGCATCATGTTTAATCGTTGTGGTCACATTCTGACTGTTTTGTAATTGGTTATATCAGGGCTGAGCGATTTATCGTTGAGTCGATTAGTCTACTGAAAGTAAACATTGAGTTTGGTTGGTGAGTGTTCTATCGATTGGTCTGCTGAAAGCAAACTTTGGGTTTTATGTGGGCCTAGGTCAACTAGCCCTAAGATGTGATCGACATTAAGTCGTTAAAATGATGGTGGGGACAATAAGTAAACGTTTAGCGAATCTAAAATTGAAGAGTTATGTTTTCGCGGAGAGGTTGTACTTACATTATTGTTGGAGATTTATTTGATTTACTCGGAGTCGATTAGGTGAATTTTGCGTCTTTTTGGCAGTCCTTCTTGTAATGACCAGGTTCCTTACATTTGAAGCATATCCTTCGAGAGTCGGGATTGGCGGGAACTCTGCAGTCCCGGATTACGTGACCATATCGTTGGCATCTTTCGCAAGGTAATCCGCAAAATCCGTCATGATGACGTTTGCAGCCGTGACAAAATGGTTTGTTACCCGCATAGCCTTGTCTGTCGTTGGGTTCAGCAGCGTAGGACCTCAAGGGTTCAGGTTGATTCGTTGGGTTTTGGCTAGAGCTGGAACTTCCATTTCCTTTTTGTTGATTGTTTTCTGTTGCAGGTGGCCCACGTCGAACCACCTGTGCCATGAGTCTGTGGGCCATGCGAATAGCCTCTTCAATAGTAGTGGGTTTAGAGGCGGTGACCATTCCCTCAATTAGCAACGGGAGTCCACCAATGTACCTCCCGATTCGTTTGTTTTCAGGGTTTACTATGTTTGGACAAAGGGATGCTAGTTGTTGGAAGCGATTGGTATATGTTTCAATGTCGTTGTCCTTTACGGTGAGATACCAAAGTTCGTCCTCAAGTTTGTGAAGTACTTCGATGGGACAATACTTGTCCTTCATGAGTTGTTTCAGGTCTTCCCACGGAAGTTCGTGAGCAGTGTCGTTTCCTACAGTTCGGGCGTGAAAATTCCACCAGGTAGAGGCATCATCCTGGAGGGTGTACGTGGCGTACAAGACTTTGCAGTCGTCGGGGCAGTTGCACATGTGGAAAATAGATTCAATTCTCTCGAACCATCGAATTAATCCGACAGCTCCTTCAGTTCCGACGAAGTTTGGTGGCTCGCACCTCAGGAAATCCCTAAAAGTGCAAGGCTTTACTTGGCTATGAGTAGTTAGAGTCGCAGTCACTGCTTGATTAATGATTTGATCTTGCTCAGCTCGAGTGAAAGTTGGTCGTTTAGGTGGCATGATTCTTGAACAAGAATGAAATGACACAGTGTGAGATCTTTAATCAAAGATGATG
This sequence comes from Helichrysum umbraculigerum, assembly GCA_949592205.1. Classification (NCBI taxonomy): domain Eukaryota; kingdom Viridiplantae; phylum Streptophyta; class Magnoliopsida; order Asterales; family Asteraceae; genus Helichrysum; species Helichrysum umbraculigerum. The sequence continues at coordinate 102,570,679 of CATIUR010000001.1, forward strand.
ATTACTACAATGACATAAGTAGCTAACTTGGGTTGGAATTTATGATACACGGGATCCTACGATCCTTGACATTGAAGTTTTTTTTTTTTGATATTGTAGGTGGCAGGCGCATCACTGCCCTTTTGTATTGTTGATACAACAGTTTAAGTAACCGTTGTCTAGTTTTCTTTAGTTAAGTTATCATGAATCTCACGTTTTCCGAGTGTTGTGACCAGTTGAGTTGTAGTTTCTAGGTGCGGTCGTACCATGACCGAGTTGCGTTTTCTATGTAGTCAATCCAAGACTATGTTGTTGTGGGTAGTCCAATGGACTATATCGTAGTACTAGAATATCGTACGGCCATTCATACTTGTGTATGTGACAACTACCGTGTTCTCGGTGGTGTTGAAGCAGGGTCCACCAACACAACCCATGTGTGTGGTGACATCATTGTGTATTTATTGATTAAAGCATTACATGCTAAATTGGTAGTATATACATATATGGTGTACACGTAACTATGCAAGCATACGTACATAATAAGAGTCAGGTGTGGCACCTCGTGCCCAGTGAAGTAAGTGTATATGTATATGTGTCAGTCGTACATGCAACTATAACAAGTCTACATGCATAATTGAAGTAGCACCAAGTGCTATAATGCAGTGCTATCAGCACAGTAATTGAAATACTAATATTTTGTAATTGTAGTACCAAAGTACCATGAAACGCAGCACTACGTGCTGTAATGAAGTGCCCGCGGCATTGAAATTGTAGTACCCGTGTACTATGAGTGTGGCATCAACATGCTATAATTTGTAGTGTTGACCTATTGTGAAGGTTGCACTAACGTGCTCAAGTTGTGGTATTAACATACCTTGAAATCGTAGCACTACGTGCCATGTATTGTTTGATTTGTAGCCCCAAAGCCAAAATGTGTTTGAAGTTCGAATTTCTCAGTTGTAACACAGAAGCTAAAGTGTGAGTGTCAAGGCACTAAAGTATTGAATTGATTGATCTACATGATCAAATTGTGATTCGAAAAATTTTTTTGTTGTGGACTTAGTCAACACTAATCCGATTGTGATCCATATGGTCAAAGTTGAAAAGTTGTCAGTTTGTTTTAAGTTTCGTGAAGGTTTAGCATGTGCGGGTTTCCATTCCCATTGATGACGTTTGTACCTCCTTCCCGAGGTTCAGTGATATAGGTGATATCCTCCTATGCGTACATAAGGAGAAAAATGTCGAGTCGTGATAGTCAAGAAGACGGCGATGTGCCTTTTCACGGGTAAATAATAGTACAGCGGAATTTTGTTGTATATACATACTTATTATATATATAGGTATGTAATAGTAGTACACGTGTAAGGCCTATTAATATATACCTACAGTACATATAATAGCCTAAAGTGTCTAGCACATAACAATCAGAGTCAACTACGCATTCCTGTTTCAGTATAACCCCTTTCAAATCTTACATCATCTTTATTTAATTGTACATAGTTAGCTACGCTATGTTAAATTAAACTCGTATGATGTAATCCCTGAACCAGTCATACCTAACGAGGAATACTGCCTAACGGTCATAGTCTAGGCCCTCTAAATGCAACCTAGTTCACTATAACCTTAGGCTCTGATACCAATCTGTGACACCCTCAAATTTCGGTTTGCGGAAGCTGTCGGGTCGGGTGTCACTAAATCAAATATCACCGCATAAGATACATAATGAACGACTCTAAATGAGACGTTTGAAAATAATTATACATTTCCCAAAATAGAACGTTTACAACGTTATGAGTTTAATAATAATTTCCAAATACATAATTTGAAAATACTAAAGTAGATGCAGAGTTGTCCCAATTGTTGAAAATATGCGACTCGAACTAATAAGATCTTGTAGCGATCCTAATCCTGCTGGGCAACCTGAGAACACATGCTAAAACAGGTCAGCTATAAAGCTGGTGAGTTCATAGGATTGTTAGTTGAAAACATAAAGTAATAAAACAATTTATGTTTTGTAAAGTTGTTTCCAAAATCAGTGATTTTTGATATGTAATACGTTGAAGTTTGTAACGCCAATGTGTAAAGGTCGAATCTAGGTATTTCATACCTAACTAGTTTGAATTGTAAGTCTACCATTGAAATTGTTTGTCTAACTTAATGTTCAATTACCCCGATATGGTTGGTTGCATTGTTACAAGTTACTTAGACTTGTTTGTCTTAAATTGATACAAGTTACAACGACTTGTTTGTTTGAAAATGCTACAAGTACAACGACTTGTCTGATTGAAAATGATACAAGTACAACGACTTGTCTGCTTGAAAATGATACAAGTACAACGACTTGTCTGCTTGAAAATGATACAAGTACAACGACTTGTCTGCTTGAAAATAATACAAGTACAACGACTTGTCTAATTGAAGTTGTGCCCACTGCAATACCGTGGCATCGTTTTGTACCCACTTTACCGTGGTATCGTTTTGTGCCCGCTGCAATACCGCGGCATCGTTTCTGAAGTGCTCGAGAGCATAGTTGAAATGTAGAGCTAGTAGTACTACGACATACTAGCTATTGCAAATAAGTGTCGACCGTACAACGACGCGTCCGACTTGAATGATTGTGTTTGTATGATTGTATGTATACTAATATACATAAATATTATTGAAGTTAGCACCAAGTGCTCATGATAATATATAAACATGTAGATATATATATATATATATAGATACATATATTTGTCAAATGAGCAAACGTAAGTAACAATCGTGACACGCATGAAAATAATTGATTGTATCTAAATACGTATAAGCAAATATTTAGATATTAAGTAATACGTTGGTCCTAGGTATGAATACTCATCACCTAGTTGAATTGTATTAGTATAAAGGATCTGTACTAACATATGATGCTATCGTATACTTCTAGCCTAAAGCCTAGCAAGTATATTTGGGTTCTGAATTGTATTGGCAATATTAGTTCCTAAAAGAGAAACTGATCCTGTAAATGTATGTATGTCGTCTAGTGTAGGTAGAACTAACCAGTTCTAATGTATTTGATAATATTGTCCCGCGACAATATGGCCAATGAATAGTAATAACTATACCCAGTTATACCTAAGTAATTGTTTTCCAACAATCTGATAGTGTACGATTGTGACCTATCTAGGTTAGGTCTTGATATTGTTCCAAAACAATGTGTTGGGTGTAATTCCTAAGTATTACACATTTGTATTACATACAGTAATAAGATTGATTGTGAATTATAAAAGATTATTAATATAATTCGAAAACAGTTGTTGTGCATGTGTTTCACCCCAAAAACAGTAAAACAGTTGAAAGAGTGGGGCTATGAAACTCACCTGTGAATTGTTAGCGATACGATGATACGCGCGTCGTCCAAATGGTAACCTTCTAGTGTCCTAAACACGTGAGGTTATATAAGTATGAGACAAATCAGTTTGTCTAAGCGAGTTGTTCATGTGTGCATTTGTTGCTGAAGTCTGGGAATGGTGTACGGGGGTCCGGGGGCAGCGCCCCTGGTAGCGGGGTCCAAGGGGCGGCAGCCCCTGGCGGGGTCCAAGGGGCAGAGCCCCTGGCTGGGGTCGAGCTGCCAGGTCAGCTTGGAAAATTTTTATTTCTACTACTTTACTTTAAAGAAAACGTGTTCGGAATCCAAATTCGGGTAAAATCGAGTGGTAAAATTTGGTTGTCAATACTTAGTGAAAAACATAGGTTTTTAAGGTTCTGCGACGTCAGATGCGACGTCAGATGCGACGTCAGATGCGACGTAGGGTCGTGCGTCGCTATGTGCGACGTCGCAATTTAATGCGACGTTGTGCGTTACGTCGCAATGTGCGACGTTTAAGATTTACTGCGACGTAGGGTGTTACGTCGCATCATGCGATGTTGAGATGTTTTTGCGACGTTGGCTGCGACGTCGGCTGCGACGTCGCAGCACTGTTTTTGGTCTCTGCGACGTAGCGATCTGATCGCCGGAGTTTGAGCCGAAAACGAGTTTTCCGGCCTCCGTTGAGTCTGATTCTTTTACCCAACCCGTAACTAAGTATTTTAAGCTTATCTAAACCGCAAACAAGCAAAATAACAAGGTTTTCAGAGATTTCGAGAATTGTCGGAAACTTACAAATCCGCGCGAGGAGAATCCGAAAAGATAGGATTGTAGATCGTTGCGTGGTGATCGTTTTTCCCTAAAGGAGCTTTGAGATTGGAGGTCGTTTGACGGTGGTTTTTGGCGGATAATGGTGGTGGTGGTGGTAGGTTGTAGAGAGAGAGATGAGAGAAAAGGTAGGTGAAAAAGAAGAAGAAAATGAAGAAATGAGGTGGGAGTTTGGGTTTTTGTTAAAACTCAGATCCCTAACTCGTGTACTGTGGTCTCCAACCACAGTACAAAATGTCCGTGATTTCGTACCCGTTTAAAATGTAGATTTATTATTTAAATCCATAATTTTGTTTATATCATTTTGTAAATATTTTTAATAAAATATTTCACTTGAACTATAAAATGTCATTATTCAAAGTTTAAAATCGGCGCGAAATTTGACTTTTTGACCGGGTGTTACAGTTTCTATTCTATTACTTCCACCTTAAAACTGATTTGTATTATTTGGGTTTAAAGTTGCATTTATTTCTATTTCTTTGCTTCCAAGTTCCAACCCTAAACTGATTCACTTGTGTTTAAATTTGCATTTGGTCAGTTTGGACCCATTTAAGCCTTTACATCCAAGCCTAAACAGGTGTACTCCTACCTTTGATCCGTTTTGTTCCAAAGACACTATTGCTTATTAGCTATGACCATCTACTATTTTAATCATAGGTATCAAGAGCAAACTGGAAACATGTTCAAGAGTAACTGAAAGACAGTTTTGTATTAAGTGTACAAGCAGATTATACGAAGATGGAATCAAGGTGCGTATGTGTGAATGGAAAGAGCATCATGTAAACAAACTATGATATTTTGACTCTTCTAAGTCAAATTGTATATAAGCATTTTTTACAGATTATGTATCTGCTTGGAAGGCTGAATTAATCCTTACTTTTAGAAGTTGCAAAATGGGTGGGTCGGGTGAGTTCGGTACTTGGGTAACATATCACAGAAATGTTTCTACAATGTCACAGACATGTTTGACAGTAATGGGTCTATTTTTCGGAGTAAAGTGAATGAGAACTTATGGCAAGCAATTGTGTGGGTTACCGGGTATTACATTTGGAAGAATCGAAATAACAGAGTATTCGGGTCAAAGTTTCCATCTATACCTGTACTCTTTCAAGAAATTCAGTCACGGAGCTTTGAGTGGATAAATAAAAGAGCAAAAAGAGGGGTTCCGTTGTATGGCATCAATGGATTACAGAAGCAGGAAACTCAAAATTTGTGGGTACTGCACAATAATGCAAACTACAGTCCGTGTGTGCATGGAATACGGATGTATTTTAGTGCCTGAATCTGGCTTGTGTAGTACTGGTAAAGTAAATTGGTTTGCTAATGCTACATGGAGCATTGGTTTGCTAAGGCTACATGGAGCATTTGGGAAATGAAAAAAGATATCACATAGACATGTTGTAGGAAAGTGGTTGTATTTGCATTTTAATTTCTTTACTTATTTATTTATCTTACCGGAAATATGTTTATTTATATACTGTGTTACTATGATTATATTAAGTTCAAAGATTATATGCATATATTAATACTTTCGTCAATATACGTGAACTTGAAAATCAAACTTTAATTGATATTTTGTACTTAGAAAACATAAGTGCAAATTTTAACATAATTCTTTATTAAACCCGTGTATTCACGGGTCCATAAACTAGTTTATTATATAGTGGGATACGAATGACTTCCGTATAAAAAGTTTCATGTCTAATACCGCATGTCTATAAAAAATCAACTTTGATTAATCGGGGTTCAAAGTTCAAACAGTATAATAGTTTGAGCCAAAAAGAGGGAAAAAATAATAACTACTACAGTAGTAATAATACACAATTTAAATTGGGTTAATCAGTAAAATCTTTTTAATTACAAAAATTACCAAAATCACATTCCTATCGCGCTATAAACCCATTTTTGAACCCTGCGTACAGTAAACATCCACACTCCTTTTGCCGCTTCAATGGCCAAAAAACGGAGAGTGCCGGATGTACTATGGAAAGTGTTCCAAAACCGAGCCCAAACCCTAGCGGAAACCATACTATCCTTGATCCCTTCACCCTCACCGGCGACGGTTCAATGCCGTTGCAAAGACAGCCGGAATTGTCTTCGTTGCTGTTGCGCCGGTGACCGTATGTCGTATCTTCTCCGAGAAGACGATCCTTCCGATTACCGAAATCTTCTCAACCTGTGCTTCGTCGTCATCTCCGACGATGCGCCTTCTCTTCCGCATTTCGATCCTCATTCTCGCTGGTCTCAACTTGAGGTCTCTCTCTTTTTCACACTCGGATTAATTGTGTTTTTTTACGCTTTATTATGAATGTGAAAATTTTATACGGATGGAATTTGTTATGAACAATAATGTGATATGATATATGTGTAATTGATTGATTGCTTAGGGCTTTACATTTGGTGTAAAGTGATTGTTACCTTATTTATTTAATTATTTAAATCAAATTGAATTTCAATCTAATTGATAAGCTGTTTTCCTAAATCTAATAAGACTGTATTGATGGATATGAACAGATTGTTAGAAGGACAATTGAGATGATTTTACGTGAGAATATATCTACAAAGAATGTGATATGCACAGGTTATAATAAGGTAAGCTGCTTCGAGTTCGACAGATACAAAAGACATGTATGGTAGTTTTTTGAGCTGGAGAACTATATTAGTTCTAATGGATATATTAAATTTTGACAGCACAATCGTTCCAGCATCGTTTTAGAAGCTCTGACGTCAACTTCATGGAGTCTGCTATTACAGCGGGTTATTCATATCTGGCTCTTTTAGTTGAATTCTTGCAAAGATTAACCTCAACTTTCAAAAATAATGAAATGTCTTAAAAAGTATTATGATCAATATAGAAAAGTTTCTGTGAAGTGAGCAAATTAGAAATCAATTGAAGTTTTTGCACAAAGGGGGTGACAACTCATTGATTTGATTTTTGCATCGTCTATATATCAGAGTTAAATCTTTATGACATTTGCAGGTAGGAGATGGCCTCATGGTTCATTTATTGAGGTTTTCGTCAATATTCATGCCTCTGAATCGAAAGAAACACCATCAGGTAGCAGGATTTCCCATTGATGACTTGTGCTGGGAATTATTGAAGCATGCATCTGGGTCCAAGAATCAGCAGCCTGCATTAGGTAAGACGCTTCATATTATTGCTACAAATAATCATTTGACAACTATGCTTGCTATTTTCCTTGATTTTTACGTTACCGTTTACTGTCTTATATGTCTCTTGTATTTTGATCAACTTAAGTTTTTCTTAAGTCATTTTATTTTTTTCTATTTTGATCAACATTGTTGTAATATTTTGGAACTGTACAGTAATCTCTAGAGTATGTAGATGTTCATATGTCCGCGGTTTACAAGTAGCTGATCTTTATGTAAATAAATCTCAGGTGTTCAAGAGAGGTGTGATTTAGTTAACCCCGTCTCCATGAACATTGATATGCCAGAAAGTTCCATGAGTTGTCATGGAGATTCCATACTCGGTGTTGACTGTAATGAAGCTGCTCAAGATAACGGAGTTCTGTCTTTGGCTAAGTCTGGGAAGCGATCAAGATCACACGCTCGGAAGCATAGGCATAAACGCAGGAAGCTGTCATCTCAGAACATGTGCGATACAAACTGTTCTTTACCTGAGGAGAAGGTACCTAGTTTTATCACTTTAGAAGTTATAGATTTCTTTAATGTATTTCAATAAATATGAATTTTACAAAGTAGAAATGTTTTCTTATAAAATACTATATATCTACAGATGAAAGTCCCGTGCTCTTGTTGTTCAGTTTGGGAAAGATTGCAGAAACTTCCCAGTGAAGTTCAGATAAGTAAGCGATCAATGCTATATAAACTGGAACGTGGGTCATCAATTCTTCCCAGAAAATGTATCCTTGCCAAGCTGTTGTGTCATTTGTATAGAATGTTATAGTTAATGTTAATAGTATTCATGATGACCTTAAGAATGCTAGACATATTAAATTCTCTGAGGCCAAACGTTGTTGGTGCGAGTGCTCTCTTGAAAGAAGTTTTTGGGTTAAGTGATGCTGGCATAGTCGCTCACTCAAACGTATGCTCTCACAGAAATTACATTTGCACTTCTAAAACGACATGCCTGTAAGTGTAGCAATGAGATTTTGAACATATTCACAGTTATGTAATTTGAAGTGGGTTAATTGCATATAGAGTAACTAACTTTACTCTGGATTAATTTTAGCTAAGACGTTACTTTTAGTTTGAATCAAAATTTCAAAACTATTGATTTAGGCTGATCAACTCTAAAAATTTCTGATATATGTTAATCCGGCTTGGTTGTAGAAATGCCAGTCTTAGGTCATTACCATTAATGGGAATAATTCAAAAGTTTGATGGGTTTTGTTTTCTTCCTTCTTTTTAATATGTGATTTGATCATTTTTGAATTCTTTGTTTTATTTGATCTTATAAAGTATCTTTATACTGTTGCGAGTTTAAGTATAATTATGAGGTTTCTTCTTGTTGTTGATAACTATAAACGAATGTCCTAATTGGTTTGAATGCTCATGAGTTTCTCAAGCCATTCTTATACTCCCCTGGTTTCTCTTTACAGATATCACTCTCTTCACAAGCTGCTCAAGATTCTTATAAGGAGAGCAACTAATTGCCCACGTGAAAGGATATTGAATAAACATATTTTCGTAAATGCCAATGAAGGCGAGAGCTCACTCTCTGGGGTAAGTATTTGATGAACAAATATTTTATCCATTGGATTAATGGGTTCCTTTCAGTCACAATGCCACTTTTTAAATTCATTTTTCTATACTGACTAGCATGGTTTTGTTAATGCTATTTAGTTACTACTTATCTGAGAATATCTCATTCATATTCAATTGTGATACAGCATTGTTCAAAAAGGCAGGTGGTGTCATTTATATGGGCAGCGTGTAGGAGCATTGTTCCTCGCGAGCTGTTAGGAACCTCATCTAATTGGAGGATCCTTAGGAAGAATATTTCTAAGTTTATCAGGCTACGCTTATATGAAAAGTTTTCCTTGCATCAATGTATGCATAAACTGAAAATTTCAAACTTCCCGTTCCTATCATATAAGAACTCTATCTGCAACTTGAGTACAAAACGAGATATTCTAAGAAGATGGATCTTTTGGCTCTTTACATACCTTGTAGTGGCATTGTTACAAGCTAACTTCTATATAACTGAAAGTGAGCACGGAAAACTAGAAGTCTTCTTTTATGAGAAATCAAGTTGGGAGAATCTGATGAAAGACTCCATGTCATGCTTAGAGGAGCAGTGCTATAGCTTGTTAGATGTGAAATCTGTCAAGAAGATTTTAAGTTCTAGAACTTTTGGTTTCTCCAGGGTTAGATTCCGTCCGAAAGTAAATGGAATTCGACCACTAGCTAATCTTAAATCATCATCACGACTTCCTTTAAGACATGCTAGTAAGGCTTTCAAGCCTGTCAATGTTGTCCTTCGAGATCTGCATGCTGCACTAAAAGACGTGCAACTCAAAAAACCAGAAAAGTTAGGCTCATCAGTGTTCAGTTACAATGACGTGCACTTAAAGTTACGTGGATTTTTATCTCATGTCAAAAGTGGATTGAACACGTTGCCTTGTGTATATATGGTTGTGGCTGATGTCCAAAAAGCTTATGATACCATTGATCAGGATAAACTTCTCCATCTAATGAAAGATGTTATAACTGATGATCATCTTCTACATCAAAGTAACCAAATCGTGTCATCAAATGGATTTATGAAAATCAGCCAACATATTAATATGTCTACAAAGTTCCGATCTCATGTTCATGCTCGTTCATTTCATAGCATCCTTGTTAATCAGGTATCACATGTATATCACACACATATATGTATGCATATGGACATGCATACATAGAGGTACATATAGTCATATGGATACTTATATATCTTCACCTTAAATACTTCAGGGTAGAAGCAGAACAGCAAGGAAAGATGATCTTCATTATAATCTTCAACAGCATGTCAAGTACAACGTGCTGTGTGTAGATAACAGCTTTTACCTGCAAAAAGTTGGTATAACCCAAGGAAGTATTTTGTCGTCACTACTCTGCTCAATTTACTTGGGACACATGGAAAGTGCCAAACTTGTTCCATTTCTTGATAAAGTCACCGAAACTGGAGCTTCAGATAGACAGGATTTGCTACTTAGGTTTATTGATGATTTTCTTTTCATATCAACATCAAGAAAACAGGCTCTTGCATTCTGCTCGAGGTTAGAAAGAGGATTCTGTGAGTATAATTGCAACATGAACAAAGAAAAATTTGGTCTAAGTTTCAATGTTGACAAGAGTAGTACTTCATCAAATAGGCTGTATATTGACGAAAATGATAGTAAGTTTCTTCGATGGAGTGGTTTATTGATCAACTGCAAAACTCTAGAAGTTCAGGCAGACTACACAAGGTTTTCCCTCAAACATTTTTCTTACATTGGAGTGTCATGTTATAGTAAACTTATGCTATCTTTTTACTAATTCATTGCATTAGGTACCTGGATGGTCATTTGAGGTCAACCCTTACAGTCTGTTGGCAAGGGAATCCAGGTCGTCATTTCCGGGAAAAAATGTGTGACTATTTGCGGCCCAAATGTCATGCTATTTTTTACGATTCACATATAAACTCAGCAGCTGTCGTTAGATTAAATATACATCAAACATTTCTGCTATGCGCAATGAAGTTCCACTGCTATTTGTGCGAGTTACTTGACATCTGTTGTTTTGACTCAGGATCCTATATGGCCATTATCCACAACTCTATCAGGTAATGAATATGGGCACTTACTTCGTCCACAAACCATCATCTTTCCTTTAGGAAAGAGTGCGTAGTTAAGTAATTTGTGAAATTTTCTTTACCAACATTTTCTCAGGTATATGTATAAGCTTATGAAAAAACGGACGTATTCCGTAGATGTGGACACCATTTTAAGGCCAATCCTTAAAGTGAAAAAGAGAGAAGTGGAATGGCTTGGATTAACAGCATACTTTGAAGTCCTAAAGCGAAAACAATCTAGATATAAAGAGTTACTATCTTTGTTGGAGTTCAAGTTGAAGTCGCTCAATGTAGAAACCAACTCAGCTGCCTTAAGGTTTGCTGCTGACAAGTCTAACTCCTCGGTACTATGGAAAATCAAGTATTGAACCTTTGCATGATTGATCATATTTGAACCTTTACAAGTATTGAACCTTTGCTGACAAGTCTAACTCCTCGGCTTTCATGATTGATCATATTTGATAATTTTGAAGACATTAACCGTATAAAAAGTTGTCATTAACAATACCCTTAAATATACGAGGTTATTCAATTTAGAAGTCAGAGAAAAATTACTCTTTGTTAAGCACCATGTATTAAACTGTTCAAATACAATCTTTTTGTGGAATTGTCGAAGACCCATTAGATCAAGAAGAAGATAAACCTAATTAGTTGATTTACTTAAAAAAATTCAAGGTGTTTTGCTTTCAAATAAAAAAGAATGTTGGTTCTGGCCTTTAGGCAACTTGAGGATTTTACTCCAAATTTTAGATTTTCGTTATCTTATTAATTTATTTTTTTGCCTATCACGTCATAAAGTAGAATAATCTTGTGCCGATCACCAACTTTGTTCTAGCTTGAAGGCTTTCATAACCGTCGTTACAAGATTTATAACCAACTTTGTGCCTGTTGTTGATCATAAAATCGAGTCAGAAAACCATTTGTTTGCATTTTATGCATTTTTAAAGGAAGTTTGGTCTAGGATACAACAATGGTGGAAGTGCAGAGAACGATTAGTCAATCTCGTGACAATTTATTTACTTTGGCTGACGACTACATTGTAACTTTTGGTGTTCATTTGGCTAAAAGACTTTATACGATAATTCTTTGCTCGATTGCGCTGTATCTGGAAAGTAAAAAATAATAAATTCTAGATGACGAGAAATTATCCAAAAATAGTTGATGTATCATTATCCACTCGTATGATTGGTTAAATTGTACACTTAAAATTTGATACATCTTGACTAGATCAGTGATACAACTCTAAAATATTGTAAGCTTATATAACCTCATAATATTTTCAGTGATTGTTTTTTACGTTCATACTCATAGTTACCGCCATTCAAAAGGGTGTTGATATATATACAAGTTTTGATTTTGATGCATACTCCGTATATTTATGCATGCGATACAACTTTTTAATTCACGGTCTTTTTAATTAAAATTAGAAATTAATAAAACAAATATTTGTTCGATGACAAACAAAATATTGCCCGACCCGGCCCGATCGCAAAAGGTACAACCCGTCAATCTATTCATCCAGGTTGTTGAAGCTAGCGTTGCCATTTCTATCTTCCGAATCGTGCATTAAAATTAGGGTTGTTGTTCGATTGTAATTGCAATGGCTGCTCGACTCAGATCAACCGTCACCGGTATCACCAAGTCGCTCTTGTCCGATTCTCTATCATCTCACACATCAACCGTCACACGAGCCGTTATTTGCCCTAGTTTCTCCAATCTCGAGGTAATCACAGATCTTATGAAATGAATCTTTTAATCAATCCTTCTGACTTTTGATTTTTAAGTCCTTCTTTAGCTGATTTTAATCCTTATTCTGACATCTGGTTTTATGTTTTGTTTACATGTTATTATTGGCAAAAAGATTAGAATGGTTGCAAAATATTGATATAATTATGCTGTAAGAGTATAGTTTACATACTGTGTGAAGCCTGAAACTGCCTGGAAAAGATCACTAAGCATCACTCTTAAAAATAGTTCGTTAATATTGCAAAAAGTGCTTATAAATTTGAAGTAATGAATCTTTTTATTGAAATGACAGATTTTTGGTTTATTTGTATCTTTCTATTCCCACATTTCATGTTTGCCAAGCAATTACATTAATGAAAAAATCAAGCGTTTTTTGTCCGATTTTGTAAACAAAAGAATAAACTTGCAATCATTTACCTGATATAGTTTTTCTTTCAACTTAATTTTTAAAGATGATTTGTAAATGGTAAGATGAAGATGTTATCATGTGGTACGACAAGAATATGCATTTTGTACATGTTGAACGGTGTTGGCTAAATTTGAAAATATGGAAAAGTGAACCTTTATAGTTCGTGGAAATGAATGACGTTCTAACACACACTACTTCGTAGATCTCTTTACTCTAGTTTCTGCATTTCAGTTCCGTGTTTTGGTTACTAATTAAGAGATTTTTTTTCTTGTTGCTCGTTGACCTTCAACTAATTTTGGAATTTTGATTTCGCAGCAATCGAGAAACTTCGCTTCTGCTTCTGCACCTAAGGAACCGAAGGTCAAGGTAATGTATTAACTGAAATTTTATATATTATGCTTTGCTATATTTGTTTGAAGTTAGAAAAATCATGGAGACACTGTACTATCCTTTATATGCTTTGAACATTAATCTCTATTGTATGTAAAGGCAAAGACTCACACCTGTTACACCAATCATATAAACCAATGTCTCAATTCAAACTTAAACGGTTAAACCCACATTCTCCTGGTTGATGGACCACCTGGATACCCTCGGCCCTTAAAGGGCCTGTTGGTAATCTACGATTCTACGGTATTGAAACACAACAAAATTTGAAAGTATGATATGGTTATTTTTATTGGAAGATAAATTTTCTTTGGCTATGTGATCTTGTAACCAATAGCTAAATAAACTGCTATGAAGTTTCTAAACAAGTTGCTAATTGAACTATTACCGAGTAGGCCCCACATTTAAACTGTTGACACTTATTTGCATGCAATGATTCTCAGGTTCCTGTGGCTATGTTTGGTGGCTCTGGAAACTATGCGTCTGCATTATACATTGCAGCAGCAAAAGCCAAGGCATTGGACAAAGTTGAGTCAGAGCTTCTTGATTTTGTTGCAGCTACTACTAAAGCCTCAACGTTTTCTCAGTTCATGAAGGACCTAGCAGTACCTGCAGATATTAGAGTGAAGGCCATAAACGAAATATGTACCCAAGCTAAATTTTCAGATGTCACAAAGAATTTCTTGGGTAAGATGGTAAATCTAGGAGTTGAAACTTACACTGTGATGTCAAACTCTGCGGATTCCTTTCTTGAATGAAGTTAGGTTAATCGATTAAATTTTTTCATGTGATTTTGGCAGTTGTGTTGGCTGACAATGGGAGGCTTCGACATGTGGACACTATTGCCAAGAGGTATTCGGATTTGACCATGGCACATCGAGGGGAAGTTAAAGCTATTGTTACAACTGTGATTGTAAGTCCAATTATGTTATTTAGAAAGTTATAACATCCAAAACCTTTGCCATCTTAATTTATTTATTTGCTGCTATAACTTTGTTGGTGTACTCTTGTCATTCTACCAGCCACTCCCTGCTGAGGAGGAGAAAGAATTGAAAGAAACTTTGCAGGAAATACTTGGTAAAGGGAAAACGGTTAAGCTTGAGCAGAAGGTAGGGTGCTAATTTCTTGCTGATATAATCTTCTGACTTTAATACTATCCCTTCACTTGAATTGCGTCTATGTTTCACTTTGGAGTCTCTTAATGGTTTACTGTAGATGTGTCAAATTGGGTGGGCCATTCAGGTTATGTAATGGGTTTAAACGGGTGTTATATAATACGGGTCCCAAATATACTTGTTGGGTTGCCCACCAGCTTTAACTTGTGCACATTTACAAAATGTTGCAAATAGTGTTTTTAATATGATTAACAGATGTACCTTAAAAGTCATACTAAAAAATTTTTAAACAAAAGATATTTAGGAGGTTCTAAAGCATATTTAATTACACTTTGGGCGACTTTCCACCCATTTGACCCATTGTTATTTTACTTTAGAGTTTATCCAAGTTGATATGTTGTAGGTAGAATATAGCTCAAAATGACTTTTTCTTTTAGAAAATAATCAGGTCGAACTTGCCACGTCTACTTTACTATTTCTTCAGAAATAAGATAATGGTTGTAGATAACACTTCATGACAAGAATGTTAAACAAGACACTACCATAACCATAGTAAGTAGATAACACTTTATGACAAGAATGTTAAACAAGACATTACCATAACCACAGTAAGAAAACATTTAAACCCAGAAACTAAAAGTGTCTGCCAGTATTGAAAGTGGTTTACTGATGTACTGGACTTGGAATATTACAATGAAAAATAGTCTAGTTATGCAACTTCTGTATGGAATAATGTGTGGTGCGTCTCTTACCTTGTAATTTTGTGTATGAACTTCAGATTGATCCCAGTATTCTTGGTGGGCTTGTGGTGGAATTTGGGCAAAAGGTATTTGACATGTCGATAAAGACAAGGGCAAGGCAAATGGAGAGGTTCTTGCGGGATCCAATTAACTTTGACGCCTAAACATCTTGACCCTTTTCATTTGTAATCAACCCTTCATGTATGGATTTTTTGAATTTATTTACCGTCATCAAGATAGGATGTTTTTCCTTTTCCGTCTCCTATCATGTGATGTTTAACATTCCATTTACGACATCTGGTTGATTAATCAAATAAAAGTACTACTCTGCTATCACTTTTCCATTTCAATATAGGGATCCAATAATTTTAGGGTGTTAATAACAAACTCACTTATTGCAAATCTGGTATTGAGCTTGGAAACAGGATCTTGTTACAATGTTTGCATAGTACGAGTATAATGAAACGAATCAATTTGATTATGCTGATAATTGCTTTTTGTTTATATAGGACAAAGTGAACAAATGACTGTGTTAAACATTGAAATTGGGTTAAACTCTGACTAGTTGCAGTCATTAAGATAGCCACAATTCATATGTTAATGTCATGGTCAAGTCTTTATTTTTTAGGAGATAACTTGAAGTTAAAATCGGTATTTATGATATTAGTGTAGCTTAAATAGTTACATATAAACATTATTATTAAGTTTTTAATTCATGATTAAACCCGACAGAATTAAATAACATGCTCTTAATTAACATTTCTATGTACATTACAAACAAGTTAATTGGGAAATATGCTATAATCACAATCAACTAACAACTATATTTAATTCGTTTGTTTGACAGCCTAAAACAAAAAAAAAAACTATGTTTAGTTTTAACCAACAAAATCTAGATCAGGGAGTGATTTGCTAAGCCACTTTCAATGGGCCGTATCTTGTAGGCCGTTCTTGCTGGGCCAATTATTTTAAGCCCAATCTGTTATACAAAAGCTTAATAGTCAACGCTGAATGCCTGAATACCCACCGACAAGTTTTAGTAAAGGACACTTTAAACCCTGTAGTTCTAAAATTTGCATTTGTTAGCTGTTTAACTTTATGTTAATGACTTTTGTACCCGGATAGTTTATGAAATTATACTTTAGATCTAAATTGAAATTATAAGTTTCTGGCATTAATTGTGCTTTTGTTTGATTAACGATGAAATGGCGATCAATTAGCCTTTATATTACTATTTTTTTCGCTAATTATATCAAATTAGAAATATCTTATGAAAAAAGGTATTTATGCAATTTAATTATCATGCTAGGGCAATAAAATGCCCATCAAAAGGTTATAAATATATATCTATGTTCCAACTAGTTTTAATTAGAAGTAAATACTACAAGGGTTTTGCTAACGTGTTTCGTTAAGGTACATACTTGGTCAATGAGTAGAAGAAAATACTAATACCCTTTTTTAGCCAATAAATAAACTATTCTATTATTGACATGCATATTAAATGACTAAATGAGTTACAATGTATTACATAAAAGTGTCATGCTCGAGTAAAGGATACTACTCGGGAATCACGAGTTGGATTATTTTTTTTTTTAACGGCAGAAGAATTATATTAAAAAGGACCAACTAGCAAGATGCTAGAGGCAAATAGAACAAAGACCAAAATCTAGACATAAAACATGATACATAGACTAGATTCTACCCGGGACTTTAACTGCTAAGACTGCAAAAAGGGTAAAAAAAACTCATGCCGATTACAGATATACCAAGACATGAGAAAAACCCCCATCAATGGAGGCCACGCCACTGGTTTTCACCCCCATGATGTTTTTGATGCAGTCCCAAACAAGTCTCGGGGATACGATACAATAAATAAAAATAAACGCTTCAAGCAAATGCCTCTCAATCAATCGAACAGGGATTTTTGAGCCATTCATCCCACTTCATGTTTGCGTTCCTATACCTGCAGCTGTACCACTGAAAAGAAAACAAAATAATCGAGTCGACAAGATTGATGTATCGCTTTTTGGTTGAATGAAAGACGGTTTCATTTCTAAATCTCCAAAGTTCCCACCAAGTTGCATATATAATGATGGAAATGATATCCTTCGTTTTTTTGTTCGTCTTCAAGGAGTAGGTTTGATCCAACAAATTAGTATGAGACAACCAATAAGGAATATTATAGCCCAACCAAGTCGAAATTGACGTCCATGTTTTTTTGGCAATAATACAATCCGACAGAACATGCGTAATTGTCTCAATACCATTAAAGCATGTAGGACAAAGAAGAGAATTATTATAGATTCCACGAAACCAAAGATTGAAACGAGTTGGAAGTCTATCTTTAAGCAGTCTCCAAACATGAATATTCACTTTTCGGGGCACGTGTTTATTCCATCGAGTTACCATGTGATGCGAAGGCAATGTATATTTATCTAATACCTTACGTAACCCGTTAACTTGAAAAGTATCCATGTTATTGAAGTTCCACTCCCATCTGTCCGATGAATTCCCAATCGTAACATGAGCTATTTCTTCACATAACTGGTTAAATTGATCTTCTTCCACCCCTCCTCGAATATTCCTCCTCCAATTCCATGTACATCTTCGGCCGTCCCATCTATCTCTAATAGCAACATCTTTGTCCACTTCCAGGTTGTAGAGTCTCGGAAATTTATTTGCAAGAGGACAATTATCCAACCAAACCTCATTCCAAAATGCAGTGTCTGCGCCATTACCAACTTTTCTTTTGATTGCCGAAAAAGGAACTTTATTTTCATCATGGAGATCATTAATTATGTTCATTATCTTATACCACGGGCCAGGATTAGCAGAAAACCTTTGATGCGTTATAAAATTCCGAGATGGATAAAGGTTTTTGATAATTCTAACCCAAAAAGCGTCCGAATAATTGTGGAATCTCCATCTCCATTTGTATAATAGAGCCTTATTAAATGACTGTAAACTACCAAATCCAAGACCGCCATCATCTTTACTAGCAAGAACCATCTCCCATTTAACCCAATGAATCTTCGCTTCATTCCCCCAAAAGAACCCTGCTCTCATCATCTCAAGTTTATTACAAATAGCCCTCGGCATCGAAAACAGAGAAAGATAATATGTAGGTAAGGCACCAAGTACAGAAGTTACCAACACAGACCTCCCCCCAAACGAAAGTAACTTAGCTTTCCACTTCGACAATCTTTTACTGAATTTATCAATAACTGGTTGCCATGAGCTTAGCCGACACATATTCGCCCCAATAGGCATCCCAAGATACAGAAAAGGTATTTTTTCACCCTTGCAACCCGCAATGCCTGCCATATGATTGACCTCGGAATCCGGAACACCAATCCCATACAACTTAGATTTATTAAGATTGATTTGCAAACCTGAAGCTAGATAAAAACAGTTAAATAGATCAATAATATGAATAAAGTTTTCACGAGACCACTCACCTAGAACCACAACATCATCGGCATAAATTAAATGTGAAAAGTTAATATCGCCAATTGACACTCCCTTAATTATGTTAGCAGCTTTTGCGTCTTCCATAGCAACATGAAAGCCTTCCATCGCTAAAATGAAAAGAAATGGGGCAAGAGGGTCACCTTGCCGGAGCCCACGACCCAAATTAAACTCTAACGTCGGACTGCCATTAATGATGATCGATGACCGTGCAGAATGCAGGCATGATGAAATCCATTTCCGAAATTTGTTTCCAAAACCCATGAAATTTAAAACCGACATAAGGTATTCCCAACTGAGTGTGTCATAGGCTTTAGCAATATCCACTTTAAAAATCATGGCTTTCTTCTTCCTTTTTTTAAAAGTATGGACTAACTCATTCAATACCAAAGGCCCATCCAGAATTTGACGATTCTTTATGAAAGCAGATTGAACCGGATCAATTACATCATCGATAAACTGAGCAATACGGGAAGCTAGGATCTTGGCGATTATTTTATAAATCACCCCTATAAGACTAATTGGCCGAAAATCATTAACAATCAGAGGAGAATCAATCTTAGGGATGAGAGTGATAAAAGACGAATTGCAGCCAATAGGAATGTCTCCTTTAGCAAAAAATTCCGCTATCGCCCGGAAAAAGTCCTCCTTCAAAATACTCCAATATCTTTTAACAAATCCAAATGTATATCCATCTGGTCCTGGCGCTTTTTCACTACCACACTCCCATACTGCTTCTTTGACCTCTTCAATACTCACCATCGCCTCCAGCGTATTTATATGTTCCAATGAAAGTTTTTTAAACCTGGAACTAGGACGTCCAATAGGAATGGTAGCTTGAGACGCAAATTTGCTAATAAATTGATTTCTGAAGACTTGTTTGACATCATTTGGTTCCTCCATCCAGCTACCATTATGTTTGATACCACGCACTGCCAATTGATTCCTTTTCTTATTAATAATCCCATGATAAAATTTGGTATTTTCATCCCCTTCCACACACCATTTATTTCGCGATTTCTGAATAATATCCTTCTTGTTTCGACTTTCAATCTTGCAAATATTATCAATAATGTTGTGTCGAATATCAGCGACATTTGCAATGTTTCCCCTGTTATCTATTATCTCATCAATTTTTCTCAACTCGCCATTGAGGTTTTCGAGCTCCAAATTCCTATCTCTTTTAGCATGCTTCCACTCCTTTATCTTCCCTTTTAGACCCTTCAACTTATTCTTGAGATTAATAATGGCAGACGAAGATCGCTCATAATTACCATGGCACCAGAATTCATTAAAAACATTATCAAAACCCTCCTCTTCAAACCAAGAATGATACACCTTAAAAGGTATAGGCCCATAATCAGTTTTACTTCTTGTAAAAAATATCGGATGATGATCAGAGATAATTCGATCCAAAGCAGTAACAGAAAAAGGGCCTAAATTCATCCAAAGTGTATTAGATACTAAAAACCTGTCAAGTTTGCTACCTTTAGAACATGACTTGTCAACACGAGTAAATTTATACCCTCCCAAGGGAACATCAATAAGATTTCCATTAACAATGAAATCATTAAAAGCTGTTGCGTTAATACTAGAAAAAGAGGAACCAAACCTTTCATCCGCGTTACGAACTGAATTAAAATCGCCAAAAATAATATAATGACCAGGATTTTGCACCATGAAGGCAATAATATATCTCCATAGACTTTGTTTCCCATCCTCATCTTGTGGAGCATACACATTGACCATAAACACCTCAAGTTGAAAATCTAACCAGCTCCCCTCGACTATGAGAATATTTGTGAGTGATATAACCCTTTTCTTAATAAAGACATTAGGATTCCAAATAGATACGATTCCGCCCGAGTGACCATTAGCAAGTGAGTACGCAGAATCAAATTGCATATTACCCCAAATCTTCCGATACACAAACAAATTATCTTCGTTAAGAAACGTTTCTTGGAGACCAACAAAATTAATCCCATGTTTCAAGATAATACTGTGAATTTTAGGCAATTTGTTCGGATCCCTCCCCCCGGTCCCACATATATTCAACGATAGGATATTCATCGAGTCACATTTACCTCTCGCGTCCTAGTTAGAATTCTGCTAATATCCATGTATGACGATGGCATGTCCAAGCCTAAAATGTTGCCTAATTCAGTAACTCTAACAAAATCATCTTGAGAAAACTTCGTATGTTTGGGTCCCACTGATTGAAAAGAGTTCCCCGTGTTGCTATAATTTTTCCCCTCAAGGACAGATCTATTCCTTTTTATGGACTCCGCATACTGACTAAATCCAGGAGGAAAAGAGTTAGATGATCTAGAAGCGCTGTTACGAGATACGTTTGAGTTTACCTTTACTTCATTAGAGTTTTCATGTGTACTCTTTGTCTCGTTTATGTTCATCTCAGCAGAGCCTTTAGTCGTACCCTTTCCAGTCCCATTGGACTTACCCGACTCAACCGTAGTATACCCAATGTTTTCTTGCTCACCCTGATCGTATTTCTCTTGAAAGTGTTTTGCAGACCTGACGGGATTCGATTTTTTACCATTATAAGGGAAAATATCCTCAATAATGTGCATCACCTTGAATGGATCATCGTCTGTTGCTTGAATATCAGATTGTTTATCAACATCTTTAGATACCTTTATATCATCAAAAAATTCATTCTCGTTCTCCTCAGAGGCATGACATGAAATATTCTCTTCCACAAATGACGACTCTTCCGACTCTTCTCTTTCTGAAGTCTCCTCAAAATCGGGTGACCAATACGCAAACTCATTGACATGCACTTCATAAATATTCCCATTAACCTTTACACATATATTATCTTGTATTTTCTGCATGTTTCTGGTAACGATGCATACTTTACCATTGGCGATCGATTCTCTCTTATCCAAGTCAACAAAAATACTTTCACCCCATAATTGACCAATTTTTTTAAAGGCATTTGAATTCCAAGCACATAGAGGCATACCAACAATATCTAACCAAACTGCACGTTCATCAGGCAAGAAAGCTTAAAAGTTAAGCAGTAATAAAGGCAAGAATTACGAGTTGGATTATGGTTTTAGAGATGGGGCATTGTATGTAATAAATTAATGAGAGCCATGACGGTACCAAAATTGCTTAAAAGTTAAGCAGTAATTAAGTGCTCGATCTATATATGGAGTGTATGTAATCAGGCATAGTTAAGAATTACTCCGTAATTAATTAAGTTTATGAATATATGAAGAAAGTTCAAAAAAGAATGGTAAAAAAAAAGAGAATGGAGGAACCAATAGGATTGCTCCATTTCAAATACCCATTTCCACCTTTTTTTTCAAATCTAAATATCTCACAAACCGTATGTCTACAAATTATAAAAATTACATATTCGGAATCAACGTCTTTTTCTCTTCGATTCCAGATCTAACAAGATATACTTTCGACGAAGTTTTTTTTTTTCCATTTTTTTAGGTTTTAGAAACTTTTAATGTGAAATCACATGTGATTTAACACTAAAAAATAATCACATCTGCTTATATTTCCGATTAAACTTTAAATTCAAATCATTGATGATGTAAAGAGATTAAGACATGAAAAACTAAGGTGTAATCACATGTGATTGAATATCAAACTATCAATCACATGTGTTTAAAGAGTAATAAAATACGGATTTTCAAATCATTGACTAAGAATTATACAATCAAGTAAAAATCAAGTTGAAATCATATATGAATTATCATATATCGATAAATTTCTCATCAAATATCAATTTTTAACTGAAAATCATATGTGATTATATGCAAAATCATATGTGATTATATAACAAATCACTTGTGATTAAGTGTACAAATAACAATCACATGTGATTTTTAATGAAAACTATTGTAATTTTTAATTTTTTATTTATAACTATTAATGTGGGTGAATATTAAGTTATAATCACTTATTAAGTAGCAAATACCATGAATAAATAATCGTGAACAAATTTTAATTTTTTATCAAAAATCACATGCGACTATATTGTGAAATCCGGTAAAAAAGCGAAGAAAAAAAATTCGTCGAAAGTATATCTTATGATATCTCTAATCGAAGAGCAAAACGCGCTGGTTTCGAATATGTTATTTTTATAATTTATGGACTTACGGTTTGTGAGATTATTAACCAAGGGAGTAAAAAATAGAAGTGGGTTTTGTAGAGAAATGGAATAATCCTATTGGTTCTCCCATTCTCTACTTTTTTAGCATTCTTATTCTTAAAAGAACTCACCTCTTGTACTTATATATATACTACCTTGAAATTAATAATATATTATTCGTATTTCATCATGTATATATGATATAAAAACATTACATCTCAAGTTAAAATATTGGACATTTTTTGTTATATAATTAATGTAAGATTTATGATGGTTTCATGATTTATGGCCAAGGATATTTCTTCTGTTAACCATGTCATCTTAACATGCATGATACTGGTGAATAGACTCGTTAAAACACGCGACTGTTGTTAGAACTACAACGTACACACCACCATCACTAATGCCTAGGCTCGCAAAATTAAACATCTTTGTACGTACGTTGCGTACCTGTAATAACCAAATAATCAGATTCACCACGAAAACAATTCGGATCAATGAATCATGTGAGCCGTAAGATACAGAAAAGCTAGCTAGGTGTATGTCATATATAAACTAGCTAGCTAATTGTTATAGCTTCTTGATTATATATTCTTGTAAATATCTTTTTTTCCTTAATGTTAATAGGACATATGATCGATCGATCATATATCAATGATTTTATCAGAACATCAATTAGGAAGTATATATATTATTAATTTTTGTGATTAGCTAGACGACAGTTAATTTGCTTAGAAAGTGGATTACCTCAATACTAAGACATGCTTTATCATGTTACTGTCCTTTTGTCTATGTAATCTCCAACCACTTGCATAAAAAACAACTTTCTTAATCTTAACAAATTAATCATTCAATCTATGAGATTGTATTCAAAGCTTGATGAATTCCTGAAATTGCTCGAGAATTACACGTATTAGACGATTAACATCTAGCTTCTTGCGGTGGCAATGGTGATCGACGATCCAAGTAATGTATGTGGGGCTTCAATTCCTCAAACAGGAGATAGAAATTATAAAGGTGTTGATAAATTATAGGTTAGAGTAGAAAACGGATATTAAAAGTGGGCCTCAAATATGGTATGATGATGATGATTACCTTGTGAGTGAAGAAAAATGCATCGAAAAAGACTAGTTTTGAGTCAAAGACAAGAACACCAACCGTCACCTTTTCTCTCTCATCTATCTCTCTCTCTCTCTCTCTTCATGGAATAGTATATGTATATTTACATTTATATTGTTATGATGATAGATCAATATAGATGTACTTTCTCATATGAACCAAAGTGAAGTTTCCCTACAAAGAAACTTTACTTTAATTGATCATCTTTTGTTGTGTGGAAATGAGAAAGCCAGACCAATGTGGGAGAGAAAAAGTGAGTGATAACAAGGGAATGATTTTGAAGGCTCGAAAGGGTTTGTGGTCACCGGAAGAAGATGAGAAGTTGATGAATTATATGTTGAAGAATGGACATGGTTGTTGGACAGATATTGCTAGGAACGCAGGCCTTCAAAGGTGTGGAAAGAGCTGCCGCCTTCGTTGGATCAATTATTTGAGACCAGATCTAAAGCGTGGCGCCTTTTCTATCCAAGAACAAAACCTCATCCTTCATTTGCATTCAACTCTTGGCAATAGGTATGTATGTAAACATTATTTATGCATGTATGCATATAGATATACTCGATCACTTCAATTCCCTTGTTGGTTTTGTGTTATGTATGTATTATACTGATCTGACGTTGTCTTCTAAAGCGTTAAATAACCAGCAACGCTATTATTGCACCAACATTGTATACCGTAACTAGTATAAGCTCGAGACTAATTTTTTTTAAAAATTTAAAAATTCAGGTGGTCACAAATAGCGGTTCATCTTCCAGGAAGGACAGATAACGAAATAAAAAACTTTTGGAACTCGACAATAAAGAAAAGGTTGAAGATCAACAAGAATGATGCATCTGCAACCTCACCAAATGATAGTATTGGCAATTTATGTGGTGATATTACTAGAGGAGCTGGTGTGTTCATGGTTCATGATCCTGATATCATGACCATGTGCATGGATTCATGTTTGACATCATCAACAACTAACTCATCATCAATACACACTAACCCTATGTTCATCAAGTGTAATGATCACTTGCCACAATTAGTTCTTGATAACACCAATTGTAACACCAATAATGGTGGATCAAGTTTCTTGAACATATCCTCTTGTTTGGGACAAGATGGATATGGTGATGTTCTTGAGGTACCCTACATGTTTGGCATGGAAAATGACATTACTAACCCTGAATTAGGTAATAGTATCATTGAAGGGGATGTTAATGTCACTATTAACCATCATGATTTGGATCAAAGGTCAGATCATATTAACCACCATTTGAATGAGGGTATTAGTGGAAATATTAAAGTGGAGGAAGTGGTTGGTTTTGGAAATCATTGGCCAGGAGAAAGCTTCAGAATTGGAGAATGGGACTTGGAGGGTTTCTTTGCTAATGTCTCTTCAATACCGTTTATTGATTTCTAGAATAAATGTGAATAATCCCAAATGTAAGAGTAATTAGTACGTAAAAGGGGCTTAGTGAAAATAAGAAAGTCCAAATATTATCTTGTTTGTACAATAGATAAAGGCTTATATATAGATGACAAAGTTAAAGGTAGAGGATTTTAATCAATAATATGATGATGTTTAAGATAGAAGTTGTTGTTGATGTAGTTTTTTAGTATATATGTACTCGTTGACAACGCGATGATTGAGATGGCAACCAATAACCTTTTTTTGTATGCACATCCTTATTGTGTAATTACATGCATTATGATAATATAAAATTGCTATCTCTTTATTGTACGTACGTGTATATATGGATGCATGTGTATAACGAGATTAATTAATAAACTTTATTATCATGTAAAATATTATAGTATTTTTCAAAAGTGATATATGTACCATATTGATTCGTGCACGGTTCATGAAATTTGCTTTGGAATAATACTAGAGATTGAATATGTTTGGGCACACAAAACATATTCCCAAAATGCTTATGTGTGTTCTTGATTTGTGTATGAAACAATGCAAATACAACAAACGCAACCAACTTGACGCTTATCTAAAAGAATTTACGTCTTTCTGAAGGTTGTAAATGAGGCAAATACAATTTTTTAAAACCCGGTTTTTTAGTTGAACCAGAAGAGTGTCGATTTCTGGTCGGATTGGTTGGACTGGAAGGTCGGACCGGAGTTGTTAAAATCTGAAAACATAATATATATTATATATATAGGGTTTGGATCGAATAGAATAAAGTTTAAGATAGAATATATAGAATAAGAAATAAAATTTTAAAATTTATTATATATCCAAGGGTATTTTAGACAATTTAATCCAACAATTAATAACCCTAATAAATCTCCCCCACCCATTTTTTACACTAGCTGTATGTTTCTTCCTCACCGCCAATCTCTCCTCTTTCCGGTTGCCACCCATCTCATACGAGCCGCCGACCACTTCTGTAGTCACAATAAAAAGTGACGACAACAATACAAACAAGACAAAAATCGATGAAGCTTGCACATGTGTTTTACAGACTTGAAACAAATGACATCACCGATGTGCATCAGGTCTAGTTGGGTATCATGTTTTCCGACATCTCCGTCAACAAGTTCTACTCATTTTAGTACCGGTGTGCATCAAGTCTTGCCGGATTTTTTTGGTTCGAATAATATCGTTACCCTAAGAGAACATCGTGCATCAAGTTTTAAAAATTAATAATTGCCGTGAATCTACTTTGTTAGATCGAGTTGAGTATACATATTTTAGAATGTGAATCATCGTTTTACATGTTGTGCATCAACTGTGTTTTAGTTTTTGTGAATCGATGGTTTTGTGAATCACTGTTCCACTTTCTTCTTTCTTACTAGTATTGTAAAAAAAATGATTGGTTTGTGAATCAATTCTATTGATATGACGATATTTTATTACGAGGTATTTGGTTTGTATTTGTGAATTAAAGTTGTGCATCGAGAACTTATATTAGTGGATCAATTAAGATATGTTTTATTTTGAAATTCAACAATTTTTGAATTCTTTTTATAGTTGTATCAGAGTAAGTAAATGTGCATCACTTTATTTGGTGAACTAGAATTGATGGAGGTTTTTTAACAAATGTACAAAATGTCGTTTGTACCCTTCGACAGATGTAATTGAATCTTGACTGTTACAAAAAGTTGATCCGATCTAATGAGTATCCATTGGCTGACATTTTAAAATTATATTGTTTTTATACATGTAAACGCAACAAATTACACATAAATATTATTTAATGTTCATATTGTTGACAAACAAAAGTTAAAAATCACAAAATACATGTTAAACTATAAAATATATGAAGTGTTCACATGTGCACATATCAAATGTGCACATGTAAATAAAATATATAAATTTGATTTTAAAGGTTATTTTGATGAATTCTCAAACTATTTTGCTTTTAACATTAATCTAGATTAATGTTCACATGTAATTGAATCATTAAACATGTTAAAATCTTTATAATTTATAAGTTCTCGCAATTCTTTACCTTTTTGTGGTTCTCATTTGAACTTCTGGCTATATATATATATATATATATATATATATATATATATATATATATATATATGAAGTAAAAGACATACAAAATAACGTCCACCAAATAATTTAACAATCAAACAAGTATACTATAACACCCAAATTTCGAGTCTAGAATTAAAATGATTATTTAACGTGATAGTAAATAATTGTAATTGGTTACTTGAAAATAAATAGGTAAAAGAGTCACAGGAATTAATGTGACTAATAAAATAGTACTTGTATTAAATTGTTAAGATTGACGGTAAAATAAAATATTTCGTCTCGCGGGTATTTTCGGGTTCCAGACAATTGATTTAAAAGGGGATAAAAATTACACTGTATTTAAATTGGGATCGGTGGAGGTGACCGACTTATACACCTACCTTTCTTACTTTTCCTAAATTCATTTGTTTGCTTCATTTCTTGATATTTATTTCACAAATACAAAGACACACATTTATCTTAAGAAATCAAGAGCAAGGGAATCAAAATTTGATTGTGATTAAAGCTATAATCATCTCCACCATCATCTTAAGTTCTTTCAATTGTAAGTTCTCTTTTCATTAATATCAATTTATAAATTTATTAGTCATGCTAGAAATTAATGGGTTAGTGAACTATATATGATGTTGATGATGTTGTTGATGTTAATATAAGATATATGATGTTAATAATACAATTTACTTGATGTTCTTGCATATTTAATCTATGAAATTGATTTGAATTTAAATGGGTTATTGATTGAATATGAAAGGTAAGCTTGAAAGATTGTTGTGTGATAATACTTGATAATATATGTTGTATGTGAGGTTATTGATGTAGTGAAATTTGTTTGAAACTTGAGTAATATGTTTTTTTGGGGTTTAGGTTCGGGTGCAGTAGCAGGTGTTCTTCATTTGCAAGTCTGCTGTACAGATCGCGGTCGCGACGCGACCTAATGAGATCACGACGCGATGTAATTGAAATCGCGACGCGATTAGTGGTCATTGCGATGCGATTTGAGTCTGGACAATTCAGTTTCAATTTGTTTCTTGACTTTGTATGATGTTTGTATGATATATAAACTGGTGTAAAATTTAGATATGATGACAGACTATGATATGATAATAATGGAGAACCAACCTTCAAATTGAATAAGCATGATGATAAATTGTAGTTTATATTTGTTATTTATTATGAATAAATTAAGTAATGTTATTACTTGATGTTATGCATTTAAAATGTGTATAATAATTATGACATGGTTGTGTAGCTAATTGATGTTATACTTTTGAAACAAGGGTATATTATGAAAAGGATTATATGTTGTAGAATCTATATGTGAGTAAGTATATACTTAATAAGGATGTAAGAATGATGTAAATTGATTGGTAACCGAAAAGTGATAATTACAACTTGTTATGGTTATAACTTGGTGTGATGTATTGAAATATGTTATATGATTATAACATGGATTATTGGTTATGGAATAAGTTACCGACTTGTTATTTAATTGTATTCTCAGATCTGGAGAAGACTCAGTAACATTAGACTACTGAGTGGATGACTGGGTATTTTGGTGAGTGGGATTGTAATCTTCAGTTCAACCCAGTTGTAACAGGTTTGGTTACAATGGGTGAACATATAATTGTTATTGGTTATTGATTGTTTAATCATCTGGGTTATTGTTATTGTTGATTTGGGTTGATTGGTTGTTATAATTCCATGATGGCATGAATATTATGTATTATATATGTGACTATGTGGATTATTCAGAGGTCAACATTGGTTGGGTTTGTTGCTATTGTTTGGCTGGCAGGGTTTCCGATACACATTGTTGATGGATGAACCCTAGTCAGTGAAGATATATATAGCTTCAAACTATCGGTAAATCACTGTGATGGTATACCAGTGATTTAAGGTGTTCTTGTGAAGGCTTACTCAAGAACCTCCGGTCCTCTTTGACGTTGTGTGCTTATGTGTTTATTTGTTGTAAGATTTGTTATTTCTGGATTGAACTGTCGGATACAGGTCCATTCACTTAGCTGTGAGCTAACCCCTCGGTATTTAACATTTTGCAGATATGTTTGGGGATATGGAATGGGCTTTGGGATTCTAGATGGAATGTTTGACTACTGCTGCGACTACTCTGATATTTTGGGAAACTTGAAGTTATGTTTTGGAAATTAATATAACACCCGGACGTTAGTACAAGTTTTGTAATTATATAAGTATAAGTGTGATGTTTTGAAAAATATAAATTTTGGTATATGTAAATATGGTTTGGGACTCGCTTCCGGTGTTTGTAAATAGAATAAAATATGTTGTTAAAAGATGGGGTGTTTTATATACATTGTTTAAAGACATACTATCTAACAAACAACAATCTTAACGATAAAATTTTATCATTATATATTATATAGTATTAGTTTGATATAGAAGTTTCATTATTGAGTTGCATTTTTTTGGCATTTGAAGGTATATCAAACTTTGATCAATTATTCTGATAATCTAGTATGTTTCTTTTATAAATTAAAAAAAAATGAAAATCTATGTTTTATTCCATCTTCAACAAGATGGTTCAAGCTCCGTCTGTAGTTTAATATACGTGTAAGACCAATGCCATCGGCATTCGTCGGTTTCAACCGACGAAGCCATGGCTTTCGCCACTTGATGGCACGGCTTCTTCTTCTCTTTCGTCACTTGATGCTTCTTCGGTAAACAGAAGAAAGAAAGGTTTTTCGTGGGCTCAGCTTATATTTAATGTATTGTTATTTTTTGTTTAGTGTATGTAAATGTAGGTATATTGTAAATGCAGGGCTCAAAAATTGAAGTGATGAAACCACCATTGACACCCTTGTGTCTGTCTTTCGTCGGTTTTTGATGTGCTGATGTAGCACAACTGATGAAAGAAGTGACGAAACAACGATTGGGGGTGACCTAAGATGGTTATGATAATATATGATAGATGTTGCGAAAGAAACTAAAGTGATCAAAAGTTATCCCTGGTACAAGTCATGTGCACACACATGATAAAGCTAATTGTTAAAAAGTTAACGATGCTATAAACATGCACAAATTAAGCATTAAAATAATTAGACCAAATATATACACAAACAAAACTTTTGGATCAAACTTGTAGCTAAAGCAATACCATAAGGACATTTTTGTTATAACTAACTAAAATAATAAAGAGTATGTATTGTCGGAACATACTTGTGAAAGAAATTAACTACATACTTTATTAAGCTGTGTGGTGATAAATTGCTGTCGGTGACTTGATCCAAACTACGAGAAGAAGACAAACTTAATTATTATTTTCATCAACTTAACAACTTCCCTTTTTCTAAATATATATAATTTGGTGGGGGGCAACAACACCCTTATTATATTTCAATGGTTTGTTAAGTATATAAGTTATTTGATTACGAAATATCAACTTATTATTAAAGTCGTCGATTTCTTTTTAATCATTTTGTTAGTTAGAATAATAAAAAAATCGTATTTAAAAGATTTTTTTGGTTCTAGTAACTCAATTAACATGTTATACCAGAAAACGTGGTTAACCGCTAGAAAATAATAGACACAACATGTGTACCGCTTTAGTTTCGATCTTTAACAATAAAATCATGACCCATGTGACTAACCTTATTACAGTAACAATAATTAGAGTTTAGTTAAATACTAATAATCTTGTAATTTCACCATCATCGATATATAGCTTGTGTAAACAAAAGGGAAGAGATTTGTAACCTGTATTTAACTTCGAACCTGATTTATTTGTGTACATCTTGATCGGTAAATCATACAAATATTTATCTGATTAACATAATTTTTTATACAAAGTTACTACCTTTAAAAGGTTTTGATACTATAAACTACTCCATCTTTAAGCTTTAAATTACTGATAATTTATGATTTTAAAGATTTAATTTTTTTAATGACTAATTATTCAAAACTAGCCGATAACCCGTGCAATGCGGCGGGAATATATTTGAAATTCGTGGAAAAAGGTGGTGAAAGAGCAGTTGAAAAATTGATATAAAATATACGGCTTAAATCAAGCAAATAATAATAATAATACGAAGTAATATGATACTATAACAAATTAAAAAAACACTGCATGTCTAAGATGTGTGCATTATAAATGTCATATTCATATGATTACGTGAAAAAATTATATAACAGATAATTGAAAATAAATTTAAACTTCAAATAGCAAAATCCAAACGCACATAAATAGATTGGTATTTTTTTCATGAGTACAAGTGCGTTTATATAGTATTAATTTTACTATTTTTTTTGTGCAGTGATTTTGTAATTGATTGAGTAGTGAATGTTTTGATGTAATTGATTTTGTAGAGTATAGTTGACTTGCCAAAATAAGTTGACATGTTAGGTGACAGCTAGTGTCAAAAGTTGGTAATAGAAAGAGTCATTTGTGTTAACTTTATTTTTTTATTTAAGATTAAATAGAAGGGTATTATGGGGATTTCCCATATGACATAAGGTCAACACATGAGAATGCTTAATAAAGGGGTAGAAACAGAAATATCTTAAAAAAATAGTTTTAAAATTTAATTTTAAGTATATAAAAGAAAAATTGTGTAGCTTTCGTGTCTGTTAGCGATTCCTACATCACTACATTAACAGCTGGAACATCTTGTATCATTGCCATCAACATATACATACACACTCTCTGTATCTATATCCCTATTATATAAATATTTACATACATTTATACATATAAACACTAAAACATCCCCTTGTGCTTCTCAATTATACTCCACTCGATCTGTTCAGATCCCCCTACCTTTTTTCTCGCTACAGATTTGATCTTCAATCAGGTTTGACTCCAGATCTTCTTACAATTTCAAACTAATTACACTGCTGTACTCTAATTAGCCCTAAATTTGCGTTACTTGATTTAATGTTACGTGTATAAATGCTTGTTAATTGATGGTTTGCATACATTTTAAGGTTTTAGCTGATGAAAACCTAACTGATTTGATGAAATTACTTGCAGATCCGTGGTTATGTTTGCTTTTGGCGGTTGATTCTTTAAATTTGTCGGTGATTTGATTGCTTCTGCAAGGAGTGATGGAATCTGAAGGAGAGACTGGGGTTAGTAGTTTGTGATTGTTATTTTGATCTTAATTAGTGATTAATTACACTTAATTTTAGGTCAATTTCAGCTGTCCTACTGATCTGATGTTTCATTTGAATACTGGAAATGTTTTTGTAAATGTAGATAGATTCAGGTTTCACATTTTTAGTTTATGCAAAATTTATGATCAGTATATGGCAAGATGATCATGATTGTAGTGATTAATTACATTTAATATAATATAAAGTCAATTTCTGCTCTTTTACTGATCTGATGTATCATTTGAATAATAGAAATGTTTTACGTATAAGATATATTTTCAGGTTTCGTATCTTTGGTTTATGCTAGATTTGTGATCATTGATCAGTATATAGCAACTTCATCATGATTGTATTGATTAGTTACACTTCTTTTAGTTGATTGCAGCAAATTTTATTGATTTGAGGTGTTGATTTGAATACTGGAGATATTTTACTTATTTAATCGAGCATCATAATACAGTTTTGTATGTTAGATGCTTAGCAGCTTAGATGTGTGATTAAGCTATATCAAGTTGATCTAATTTGAAGTATGATATTGGGATTATGTAGGGGACTTCTATGAAGAATGTGGGTGGTCAGGTTTGCCAGATCTGTGGTGATACAGTTGGTAATACAGCAAAAGGAGAACCTTTTGTTGCTTGTGATGTGTGTGCATTTCCAGTTTGTAGGCCGTGCTATGAATACGAACGCAAGGATGGCAATCAATCTTGCCCTCAATGCAAAACCAGATACAAACGACTGAAAGGTTTGAATTATTTGTGTGATTTCTTACAAAAATATCTTGTTGTGCTCATTCTGTATGACGTGATGAAGTATCGTCAATAATTACATCTGGTCGTGTTGCGTTATCTGTGAATTGCAAAGATATTTATGGGCATGTAATTGATCATTTACTTGGTTGAACACAGGAAGCCCTGCAACTGCTGGTGACAGAGAGGAGGACGCTGATGTTGATGAAGAAACAACCACTTTTCCCTTTTCTTCACAAACTCAGAACGAGAAACAGAAGACTGCAGAGCGCATGTTAAACTGGCACATGACATATGGGCGAGGAGACGGAACTAATGCTCCGAATTATGATAAGGAGGTCTCTCATAATCACATACCTTTACTTACCAGTGGACATGAGGTACCTGCATTTTAAAATTTCCTTTCTCACATTTCAGCATTTCTCAATGTAGCTAATCAAATGCTGTGTGTCTACCATTGTGTGATTACCTATATTTTTAAAGGTGTCCGGGGAGTTATCTGCTGCTTCTCCTCAACGTCTTTCAGTATCATCTCCTCCACCCGAAAGACTCACGCATTCTTATGCTGGATATACGAATCAATCCCGTACGTCTGTTATGATTCAATAATAAAACAATGAGTTATGTTTATAAAGTATGCCAATTAAAAAGTTAGTCTATTGTTTGCAGCTAATATTAGAGTTGTGGATCCTGTGAGAGAGTTTGGATCCACAGGATTAGGAAATTTGGCCTGGAAGGAGAGAGTTGATGGGTGGAAAATGAAACAGGACAAAAATGTGGCTCCAATGACAACTAGTCGTGCTGCATCTGAAAGGGGTCAAGATATTGATGCTAGTACTGACGTGGTTGACGATTCATTGCTGTAAGTGTATTTGATCATGTTAAAAGAAAAGATGTTATTCTCTCTTAATGGCTTATATATCTTTGTTATATCTGAATTTACATTTCTAAAGCCCGATACATCTTATAAGGCATGTTAGTGACTTCAACTGTTTATCTCCATTCTAGAGACAGCTCATTGGTTGACCATGCTAGTTAGACCTATGTTTTTTCTTGTTGATTAATATGATCTGTTCTACTTATGAAGGAATGATGAAGCCCGTCAGCCACTTTCAAGGAAAGTATCAATCCCATCATCCAGAATAAATCCATACCGAATGGTTATTATTCTGCGGCTGGTTATTCTTTGCATCTTTTTGCACTACCGTATAACGAATCCTGTGACTAATGCATACCCGTTATGGTTGCTCTCTGTTATTTGTGAGATTTGGTTTGCGATATCATGGATATTGGATCAGTTCCCTAAATGGCTTCCTATAAATCGTGAGACTTACCTTGACCGGTTATCCTTGAGGTAGTATAATGCCCTTTTAGATCGTTCTTTTGTTTGAAATTTATCTCTATGTTTGGATGTACGATTTGAATGTGATGATGTGACATTTGATAATCAGAAATAGACAATTAGCTGTTATAAAATAGATCGTTGGAAATAGTGTTTGGATTTGTTGCTGCTGTTTGGAGTTGTAATGATCATAGAATCAGGTGTTTTGGTTATTTTTGATTATTAACCAAAAGATTTTTATTGTTTATCATTATATTTTTTAATGAACAACTTGACATTTGTGTAAAAAAAGTGTGAAACTCTGTGAAATAGGCGTGAAAGTCTCCCATAATGTTAAAAGAATTGGTAAATAAGTAAACCTTTTCTTGTATCTCTAGATAATCAGTTATAACTGGTATGAAACTTATTATTTGACTCGTAAGTCCTAACCAATAGTCAAAAGCAGGTGACAGGTTTCGAAATGCAAATCCAAACATTCCTATTACGAGCCTAAGACATAAGATTCCTTTTTTATAAAAGTAAGGAAAATCAAGATTCTAATACATAATTATTCATATATAGGTATGAGCGGGAAGGAGAGCCATCACAACTAGCTGCTGTTGACATATTTGTGAGTACCGTGGATCCTTTGAAGGAACCTCCACTTGTCACAGCAAACACTGTCCTATCCATCCTTGCAGTTGATTACCCGGTTGACAAGGTGTCATGCTACGTTTCTGATGATGGAGCAGCCATGTTGTCATTTGAGTCACTATCGGAAACATCAGAATTTGCAAGGAAATGGGTTCCTTTTTGCAAGAAATATCAGATTGAGCCACGAGCTCCAGAATGGTACTTTTCCCAGAAGATTGATTACTTGAAAGATAAAATTCAACCAACATTTGTAAAAGATCGCAGAGCTATGAAGGTGAGACTTCTTTTATGCCAGTGGATTAATGATTTTATGTAGAGGTGGCGATTTTGACCCACTTACTTTTAAGTAAGGTTTGGTTGTGATTCATCTCAAATGGATCATATTGGAAGATTAAACTAAAAGGGGAACACATCAAAGGGGTCGAGTTGAATCACTTGAAAGTCGCGGGTCCATTTATTTTTGTGATCACAAGGAACACATTGGTTATTCATAAAATATAAATGCAATTAAAAAGGATTGGACAAATAGTTGTCTGTGGGTGAACCCATCGTTACCTGGTCTTCTTTGACCCGTACTAACATACATCCTATTTCAACTCAACCCTGTTATAACACAGGGCTTGATCTGTCCAACCTGCTGATGCTGCCACCTCTAATCTTACATCATCTTTCTCTTGGTGGATTGTTTCTTACTTTAAGTTAAAATGCAGAGAGAATATGAAGAATTCAAGATTCGTGTGAATGGTCTTGTTGCAAAGGCTCAGAAAGTTCCTGATGAAGGATGGATTATGCAAGATGGCACACCATGGCCAGGGAATAACACCAGGGATCATCCAGGAATGATACAGGTTATTTAATTAACTTAACAAGTAATCTTTTTCACCCATATGTGAAAATTTTTACTTTGTTGGCGCTTGTTATAATTTTATTCAAAGTGGTCAGGGAAATAGTTATGTTTTGTCTTTCATGCAAATAACATGAATACCTTGTCTTAAAAAAAAATTCTCAGGTTTTCCTGGGTCAAAATGGTGGGCTTGACAGTGAGGGAAATGAGTTGCCACGATTAGTTTATGTTTCCAGAGAAAAACGTCCAGGCTTCCAACATCACAAGAAGGCTGGTGCCATGAATGCACTTGTATGTAATTTTCATATATGAATCATATCAACTACTATATCTTCTTGGCATAGTTGGCTTATAACTTAAAATGTTGCTACTTGTAGGTTCGTGTATCTGCAGTCCTTACAAATGGCCCCTTTTTGTTGAATCTTGATTGTGATCATTACATTAACAACAGTAAGGCGCTTAGAGAAGCTATGTGCTTTATGATGGACCCAAACCTTGGAAAGTATGTATGCTATGTCCAATTTCCACAGAGATTTGATGGCATTGATAGGAACGATCGATATGCTAACAGAAACACAGTGTTCTTTGATGTGAGTTCCTTCATCTCTTAATGTATACTGATATGATAAATGTGCAAAGTGGTTATATAATGTATTTTCTGCACAGCTGTTTATTTGACTTCTAAATTATTTACTTTCTGTACAGATCAATCTTAGAGGTTTAGATGGGATTCAAGGTCCAGTTTATGTGGGTACTGGATGTGTGTTTAACAGAACAGCATTATATGGGTATGAACCTCCTCTTAAACCTAAGAAGAAGAGAGAAGAGGGTTTCTTCTCTTCTTGCTTCGGTGGATCACGAAAGAAAAGTTCAAAATCAAGTAAAAAGGGATCTGACAAAAAGAAATCGAGCAAACATGTTGATCCAACTGTGCCAGTATTCAATCTTGAAGATATAGAAGAGGGAGTTGAAGGTACATTCCTTTGACATTAATCATTATCACCTTAATTTGCAATCAAGTGTTATAATCTTATATGTTATAATAATTACACATGGTTCATCAGGTGCTGGATTTGATGATGAGAAGTCATTGCTCATGTCACAAATGTCACTTGAGAAACGGTTTGGTCAATCGGCTGTTTTTGTTGCATCAACACTCATGGAGAATGGTGGTGTTCCTCAATCTGCAGCGCCAGAAACGTTACTTAAAGAAGCTATTCATGTTATCAGTTGTGGTTATGAAGATAAAACCGATTGGGGAAGTGAGGTCGGTTAGTTTTTATACATTTCTCAATATATTATCATTTCTAGAAATTCTCTTTTGCACTTCCTCTATATGCTAATAAGAGAAATTTGACTCCGAAATCTGCAGATTGGATGGATTTATGGTTCAGTCACAGAAGATATTCTTACAGGATTTAAAATGCATGCTCGTGGATGGCGATCAATATACTGCATGCCACCTAGGCCCGCCTTCAAGGGTTCTGCTCCTATTAATCTGTCAGATCGTCTAAATCAAGTGCTTCGATGGGCTTTAGGATCTGTCGAAATTCTGTTCAGTCGGCATTGTCCTATTTGGTACGGCTATTCCGGAAGGCTAAAGTGGCTAGAGAGATTTGCATACATTAACACAACCATTTACCCCATCACCTCTGTTCCTCTTCTCATCTACTGTACTCTCCCTGCTGTCTGTCTTCTCACTGGAAAGTTTATCATACCACAGGTAATTATTATATCACCTTAAGTTATATAATAGATTAAAGACAAAATTGCGTGGATCGTCCCTGTGGTTTGCCCAAAATAACTAACCGAGTCCTTGTGGTTTTTTTTTTACCTGAGGCATCCCTAAACTTGCAAAAAGTTGTGTGGGTCGTCCCTGGTCCTAACTTTCGTTAGTTCTGGCGTTAAATGCGAGGGTATAATGGTCCTTTCATTAGTTAAAGGACTGCCCACGCAATTTTGCAAACCACAGGGACTGTCCGTGTAAATTTTCAAATTTCATTTAATATTTTTTTATTGTAATTCTAAATACTTTTTTTAATTGTGTTTAATTAATTAATTTTTGAAAATTAAATTTATTTAATAACTAAAGATGTTCAATTTTTTTTAATTGTATCTACTTTTTCAAAAAAAAAATTGTATTATTGTATATATACAATTCTTTTACTCCATATTTTTTATTGTAATTTTAATAGATTTCAAAGGTTATTTTTAGGGGTGAGCATTCGTACCCATAGGAACTATCTGTGTAAATTTAAAATTAATAAGCTAATTATATTGTTTATTTATTAACATTTATTTTTACTTGTTGCAAATTGAAATGATTACCAAAAATACTTCCTTCCTCCATCCCATAAAATTGTCCCCTAGCAAAAATTGTTCGAACATCGTAATTCACTTAGATAAACGTAATTCTTATTGTTTTAAGTATTTTAATCTACGGAACCGGTACAATACCACTTTAAACGGTCCGGTATTCGATACTCACTTTAGGGTCAAAAAGATAACCGCTACCAACCAGTTCGGTACCGATATTTTACCAGTTTACCTGCTTTGGTACCATATACGAAATATACATGTTTTTCTGACTGCGAGTGTAACTTTGTAATATTTAGTTTTAAATGACTATGAGTGTAACTTTGTACGCCATCATTTAAACGGTTCGGTACCGGTATTTTAAGTGTTTTTAACATTTAAAACACTTAAATGTTAAAAACACTAAAAAAAATACGCATATAAATGTTAAAAACACTTAAAATATAAATGTAAAAAACACGCATATAAATGTTACAACACTTAAATGACAAACACGCATATAAATGTTAAAAACACTTAAAATACTGGTACCGGACCGTTTAAATGATGGCGTACAAAGTTACACTAGCAGTCATTTAAAATTAAATATTACAAAATTACACTCGCAGTCAGAAAAACATGTATATTTCTTATATGGTACCAAAGCATGTATATTTCGTAAATGTTAAAAAAATAAACAATATAATTAGCTTATTAATTTTAAATTTACACGGATAGTTCCTATGGGTACGAATGATCACCCCTAAAAATAACCTTTAAAATCTATTAAATTTACAATAAAAAATATGGAGTAAAAAAATTGCATATATACAATAATACAAATTTTTTTTGAAAAAGTACATACAATTTAAAAAAATTGAACATCTTTAGTTATTAAATAAATTTAATTTTCAAAAATTAATTAATTAAACACAATTAAAAAAAGTATTTAGAATTACAATAAAAAAATATTAAATGAAATTTGAAAATTTACACGGACAGTCCCTGTGGTTTGCAAAATTACGTGGGCAGTCTTTTAACTAATGAAAGGACCATTATACCCTCGCATTTAACGCTAGAACTAACGAAAGTTAGGACCAGGGACGACCCACGCAACTTTTTGCAAGTTTAGGGATGCCTCATTTAAAAAAAAAACCACAGGGACTCGGTTAGTTATTTTGGGCAAATCACAGGGACGATCCACGCAATTTTGTCTAGATTAAAGCCTCTTAATTGTATATTAACTTCTTGATTTTTCATGATTGCAGATCAGTAATCTTGCGAGTTTATGGTTTATATCCCTCTTTCTTTCCATTTTCGCCACTGGTATTCTAGAAATGAGGTGGAGTGGTGTTGGTATCGATGAATGGTGGAGAAATGAACAGTTTTGGGTCATCGGTGGTGTTTCTGCCCATCTATTTGCTGTCTTCCAAGGTTTACTCAAGGTACTCGCTGGTATTGACACCAATTTTACCGTCACGTCAAAGGCATCAGATGAAGATGGTGATTTCGCCGAGCTTTACCTGTTTAAATGGACCACTCTTCTCATCCCGCCTACAACTCTCCTCATCGTAAACTTGGTAGGAGTGGTTGCCGGAATTTCGTATGCAATCAACAGTGGTTACCAGTCATGGGGTCCACTTTTCGGTAAACTCTTCTTCGCCTTTTGGGTGATTGTTCATCTTTACCCGTTCCTCAAGGGTCTGATGGGGAAGCAAAACCGCACGCCTACCATTGTTGTCGTATGGTCGATTCTACTTGCGTCCATTTTCTCTCTGTTATGGGTTCGAATTGACCCCTTCACCACTAAAGTGACTGGCCCGGATGTCAAGTTTTGTGGAATCAATTGTTAAATTAAAAGTATAAGTATTTAAAGTTACCTAAACATATGAATATCTAAGCTCTTTTGTGATGTGGAGATTTCAGCTGTAATTGAAATTATCAAAGTTACTGCGTAGTTGTAAGACCGGTTACATATGTATTTCTTCTATTCTTTTTTACAGTTTTGTATGTTATACTTATAAACCATCTTGTTGTATTTTGGTACATTGATATTTATAAAATTTCATTTTTAGTTCCCAATTGTCCAACCTTCTCTGTAATGACCTCATTTGATACCCTCTAGAGACACATGAGGTTAAAATTTGGGTACTGTAAAGATATATACAATTTGTTTTTTTTTTTTTAAATAATTTGAATAAAATTTGGTCCACAGAAAACAGACGGGGGGATAAGACAAAGCAGATACTCTAATTTTCTGAATCTAGCTGTATGCATCTCAAAATATTCTTTATTGAAGAAAAATGATTGTAGCTATGGCTATGGCTGTGGCTGCAAATTCAAGTTCATGCCCATGTTTTGGCTTATTTGCAGCCATGAAATGTAGCTTGAAATTGAGGAAGAGTAGTGCATACAAGAATTTTGTAGGCATGAGAAAATCAAAATCAGTGAATTCAAATTCAAATCTAAGTAACTCTTTCTTGGATGATGAATGGCATGCAAGAGTGAGCTGTTTATCTTTCAGGAATCACCATCAGCGAAAGTTCAGAAAATCGATTGTTAACGAACTTGGTGGGCAATATGAAGAGGTCTTTAACGACGTTAAATTGGTACTGTTTTGTTTTTTGTTTCCTTACACCTTTTGCTAATTAAGTTATTTTAAGTTTCTGTGAACCTTACAGGAAATTAGTCATTTGAATGCAGGAGCTGCGCAATTGTTTCACTTCAAAAGCAGTTAGGACAGTTCTTCATCAACTCTATGAAATGAATCCTCCCCAGTATATCTGGCTGCACAAGCAAGTGAAGCCATCCTTACTTTTTTTCTTAACTTGTTCCGTTTCCAGTGTTGGTTGATTCAGTGTTCTTGATTTGCAGTTTCATTGCCGAAAATGATCCTGCAGATGGGAAGCGATTTCTTAGGAACCTTGCAAAGGTAAATTTCAAAGACAAGATTTTACTTCTCCCTGCTTTGATCCATTCTTGGGGTAGATGCTAGTCTGACTCAGAAATTAAAGAACATGCCGATTGAGGTTATACTTGATCTCTAAAAAGTTAAACAGGTGAAATCAAGAAAAAAAGTTATGGGTCAAACAGGTTGAAAGTCATCTAATATGTTTATTAATGACGCACATAAGGCTTCAAAATCAATGTTCATTTCAAAGATTATCATTATTTTTTGTGAAAGTAATTACATTTTTATGTACAAGAAGTATTTCAAGCTAACCCAACCGACCTTTCCTAACAAAACTACTCATATGGACTTGGAACCGTCTTGACTCGTTACGCAATCCACGACCCACCCATTTTACCACTTCCGTCAGCTACTATCCTAGGATGACATGTAACATGTGTTACAAAATACATATGTAGTGAATTACTAAGATACATCTGATGTCAAAAGTTACACAAAATTAAGTCAGCAGATGTCCTAAAATACGCACTACATCCACGAGTATATCGCACAATGCCTAACCTTTTATTTTCTAGGAATATCAAGATCTTGCCGAAAGAGTGATGATCACACGCCTTCACCTGTACGGAAAATGGATTAAGGTAATCTCATTGTTATATACTATAACTGCTCTTTCTTGCTCAACGGAGATAGATATAGGAAGCTAACGAGTAATTCTAATAATGGTGAAATAGCAATGTGATCATGCTGAAATATACAAGGAAATTTCGGACGAAAACTTGGAGTTGATGAGGGAAAGGCTGTTGGAAACTATTTCATGGCCTACTGATGACCAAAATGCAGACTAAACAAATTGGTTGTATCAGCTTGGTTACTCTGATATTTACTATTGCTAGTACTAGTAGAACTTTGTATTCTTGTTGTTCATATAGGTCTGAAATTAGAAACTTTTGATGATTGATTTAGAACACATTGTGAATAAATGATGAGACTGTGTTTTTGGATGCATTAGATTGAAATGGGATGGCGCTTTAAAAGATGATATTCAAGAACTGAATTTCTTTGTGTATGACATGTTATAAATTTGTAATAGGATGTGATGATAATCTGGACTAATTCCTTAATCGTGTTGAATGACTTTTATCACAAAGTATTTCGACCCATACAGCCTAGATATCACGAAATTCTTATTGGTATAATTCAAGAAATCACTCAATATCTTGGTAGAGAACTTTGAGCATAATATAAAGATTATGTTGTGTTTTTGTTTGTTCAAGGTAGCCAAAACTTTCCGTGTTAATTATGTTATACACAGAACTGTTTTGGAGATTAAATCAACGAACAGACACAACCTTCCGCGAAAAGGTGCGATTTTTAATGAACATGCACAACTATCTGTTATACCTGTTTGTTTTGGTGGGAAAAAGGGGTACGAGGGTAATTGCACAATAAATTTAATATGGGTCGTGGCATTGCCATTTGGTCCTGAGTAACCTTGCAAACGGCGCTGCCCCTTGACCCTATAGGGAGGCGCAACCCCTTTAAACCCCTTTTTTAGTGGCGGTCCAAGTTAGTTTTAATAAGTGTGCACTCTGCACTTATCAACTCGTTATATAATTTAACTTAAAACACCTCGTGGTTTCGAGTGAATTCCAATTATACTGAAATTACCAACATGACATGTCATAGTTAGTCTAAATTGGTTAATATAGTTGACGGTTTTTTTTGTTCTCGGACACAAACCTCTATTCTCTATAACATTCCCAACTTCGCTGAATTCCCTCCTTGGTACGTATAATTAATTAAATTATTATATAAAACCTCATTAGGTACGGCTTGACCGTCAATATGAATAGTAACTTTTTGTACTTTAGCGAACTTAAGATATAAATATATACAATACATGTGGATAAGAAGAACAAATATGCTTCTAGCCTGAATGGTTTGGATGCCTTTTATCTATCAAGTTGTTACATGTTCGAGCCTTAGTAACAACAATTTTTTTGTTTATAATTCTAAATCTCCTGGAAGGCCAATGGTTAGGCCCAACCCAACTTACAAAGTTACCATATACGAGTATATAATAATAAATAAATAAAATTACTAATTATATATAATTTTAGCATTAATATATATATATATATATATATATATATATATATATATATATATATAGGGTAGTGATCAAGAGAGAAGTGCCTTTTTGGGAGGAAGGGGGAAGCGTTAGTATGCATCAAGAAGCATATTACAATTATCAATCAAAACGTCAACAAAAAATTATTTTTATTGGTAAATCGTAATCAAAATCGATGCTATTAAGAATATTTTAACGAATGAATTTCATTTTTAAGTCATAACATTAATTGATGAATATTTATTTAATAAATTGTTAATATGCAGTGTGCTGCATATTAACTAGGGAAATGCTATTGACAGCCCTAAGGGCTGTCAATAAGTGCATTTATTGAAGTCAAAGTTTCCTTATATAATCAAAATTATAATTAATACACTGAAGTTTTGTATTTAATTCATTGAAACTTTCCTTTTATATGTGATGCATTAATTATGATTTTTGATAATAAAGGAAAGTTTGAGTTTAATAAATAAGTTCAAGGGTTCTTATTGACAGCCCTAGGGGCTATCAATAGCATTTCTAATATGCATCGCGATGCATATTAAAACTTCACATTATTTGAAAGATATTTTTATTGTTAATTTGCATCATAATTCATATTAACTAATATGCACCGCGATGCATATTAACGGATTTGGATCTAATATTCATAAATCGATGCTATAACTTGAAGAAAGAATTTATCAAGGAAGCTTAACATTCATAGCATCGATTCTAATTAACATTTACTAAATTTCAGTTTGCTTTTTTCGAAATTTGTATGGGTGAAGGTAATATGCTTCCTGATGCATACTAACGCTTTCCCCTTCCCCCAAAAAATGCACTTCCCTTTGGATCATTCCACGATATATATATATATATATATATATATATATATATATATATATATATATATATATATATATATATATATATTACAATTTTAGCATTAATATATAAATATTATGTATAATATTTGCCATTAAATCTCGGATTTATTATTTTAAAGTTAATACTTTGCCAATTTTGTTATTGTATGAAATTTACTCACATCTGGTATATAGGGTAAAGGGGAATTTACCGCGGCAAATATTATAAATGAATGATAAGTGTTACAATTACAAGAGTGTGGAAAAATCACAGAAAACTTAGTCTACTAGACTGAAAGACTAAGTACATATACATGACAGGCCATGAGTATGA
Source organism: Helichrysum umbraculigerum (assembly GCA_949592205.1). Classification (NCBI taxonomy): domain Eukaryota; kingdom Viridiplantae; phylum Streptophyta; class Magnoliopsida; order Asterales; family Asteraceae; genus Helichrysum; species Helichrysum umbraculigerum. The sequence continues at coordinate 102,615,442 of CATIUR010000001.1, forward strand.
CCACCCGCTAAAAGTACAACCTCTAGATACAGCACCTATATTTTAAAATTAATATAAATAATGAACCGAGTAAAAATATGAAACAGTTTTGTTAAATTTTAAACTAATCATTTATTGTAATAGATTGGAAGTATTACATTAAATTAGTTTCATATTACAATATTGTATATCGTAATTGCTATAAAATGAATCAAAGTACTTTGTATGTTTGTTATATTTGAGCAACAGTTTTGATACCCGCAGTAAGCACGGTATCAACTTCCTTGTTACTCTCTCCGTCCCATTTAAAATGTCCACATTACTATTTTGGGATGTCCGATTATAAGTGTCCACTTTGATATTTAACCAATCAAAAAGAACTTTAGTGGGTAGATTTAATATTTGATCGGTGAAAATTGTAGTTAGTGGAGAATTCTAAAATTACGAACAAAGTCAAAATGGACATTTTAAATGGGACGGAGGTACTACTATTCAATGTGAGATCTAAAACTTAACCGATGTCCGATCCAAAGACCAGTAGAATAACATAATTAAGATGGTTGACACAATTTTCAAGAAGACGGTGCAATGACCCCTCATGTTGTTGCTTGGGTCCTATTATCTCTTACCGATTAAGCTACATACTGTTTGGCTGTGATGACCCCTGAAGTTTACACCCATATCACTATTCACACCTTTAAGATTTGACATTTTGCATAATTCATTTAAAAGTTCTGTCATCATTTATCAGTTCTATATCATTCAATCACTTTTTTCATTTATCATCATATATTACATTGCTATATCAATAGAATGACTCATGATTATGGATTTAATCTACCATGTCATGTTGTGTCATGGTTGTGATATACTGATATCTCATACGATTCAACATTACAACTATTATATTATAGGAAGATGTAATCTATGATGTACGTTATATATAATAGAATTATAACTATTACATGTTATTTTAAATTAAAATATCATGAAGACGTCGCATAATCTTTATATGCTAATTAATTAAAAAGAAAATGTGTCAATTTCTAAGTTCACAGTTCATCTCAAACCAATTTGTGATACTTTCTTAAAATGTTTTTCGCAATAAAACGTGACTCACATGGTATTATCACATGGTACAAAAGGACAACCACCAAGTATGATCAACACTAGACACATACTTCCTATATTCACTAGAGTGGGATAGGGTACAAATCATACCCAATCCACCAACTATCAAATCCCAATCAATCATACACGTGTCAACATCTCACCGGATACACCAATTCCTTACAGTAGAGATGAGCAAAGACCAGATAAAACTGGTTTTCAGTCCAGTTCAAAAAAGTCCAGTTTTTTAACAGAAAATTAAAAATCAGTCTTTTCTATGACTGGTCCAGTTTCAGTCCAGTTTTTTGCCAGTTTTGCCAGTTTTTCTTAGAATTTCAGTCCAGTCCCAGTCCAGTTTCAGTCATTTCTAGTCTTTTTTTTCATGGTCGATAATTTTGTCAATAGTTACAATAAAATTTTAAAACCAATAGAAAAAATCAATAAATGTGAAGTATGATTAAATTAAAATGTATATAATTGAAATTGTTAATGTGAAAATAAATAAAAGTTTATAAATAAAGAAATAAAAATGTATCAAATACAATTTGACCTAAATTTAAATTTTATAAGGAAAGAAAAAAGTTAATAAACAATAAATAAACATAAATAGCTTATAATACATTTAAGTCTTTTTGCCAGTTTTAAACTAGTTTCAGTCTTTAACCAGTTTAAACTGATTTCAGTCCAGTTTTTAACCAGTCTTCTGCTGAAAAGTAGGACTGAATTAGGACTGTCAGGCAGTCCTAGAACCAGTCCAGTCTTTTTCCCAGTCCAGTTTTTCTAGGACCGGTCCCAGTCCGGTTCAGGACCAGTTTCAGTCTTAGACTGTTTTGCTCATCTCTACCCTACAGGTAGAACGGACTACTATTATGTTCATGCATGAAATACACAACACAACATATTAGACTCAAAACTAAACAGAGCTAACACATTCATCGATTTGTATCACCCAATGTCTTGTTCAACCTTTTGGAATTAGCAGCCCATCGTGGGCCGGTTGGGGTTGCCGGTTATCAACCTTTTGCTCTTGTAATGTCTCGTTCAACTGAGATATTCAGATTACTTACGTAAAACGTAATGTAACGATATAATCAAACTACATTTTGCACTCAAGAATATCATATACTTGATCAAATAAGAAACGTACACAGTCGTGCATTTGGTAACTAAAGAAAGTCTCTACTTTGATTCATACAAATTACAAATAATAATACTCAAACGTTTTAAACAGCTCAAGAACAAACTGACAGCTAGTTGAAAGTAGAAGGACTTGGAACATAAAAGTTTTCACTCGTATCCTATCCACAATGATGATCACATCATACGACACGTAATCATACAACGTGGCTTCAAACGCATCTCACCACCTGACACCCTTCCGACACGTGTCCAACCATAGTTCCATTTTCTTGAAACATTTATAATATCACCTTTCCCAACATTTTTACACATCAAAAACTGAATTTTGAAACCTTTCTATTTTGATTCCCGGGAAAAAGACAGAAAGAAAAAGAAAGTAAACAAGAATTTATATAGAAAAAATAACCTTTTTTGTCCAAAAATGGCGGTAACAACGGTTGAAGAACCCATGCTTTCTAGACTTGATCGTCTCGATAACATCGTAAGTTCCTAATTATTATTATTATTATTATTATCAGTTAATTAGTTATGGTAATCCAATGTTTAACAGCAATTAACTAAATCCATGCATTTATTAATCGAGTTTCTTTGTAATTTTGTTACGATTCGATCGATACGTCTAGTTGTATTTTTTTTGTTAATTTTGTGTGATGATGAATAATGAATAGGTGAGGCACTTGGAAGAAATAAGAGGAGGGGGGAATAGAACGCCAAAGAGCTCGTGTGCATCGACACCATCGAGCTGTACGCTTACGAGCGACGGTCAAGTTTCGTCTATGGATTTCTCACCCAGGAGCTTAGAGAAGCACTGCCGTCCGATTGATGATGTCATAGTTGAAACAGGGGTTAAAGGAACACTTATTGAGAGATTAGTTCATGTTGAAGATCGTGTAGCCAAGGTAATATATATACTTAATTTGAGTAGTTATTGCATGTCGTAAAAAATTGAGTAAGATAATAAATCATGTATATGAATGGTTAGTAAGATAACACTCTCCTGAGTCGGCAGTTGAATTGTCGTTGATGAGTAGGGTTGCAATTATCGGCTTGACACACAATCCAATATGGACCTGAAACCGGCCTGATCCGAAACGGGTGAGGTTTGAGGTTTCAGGTTCTCGACCCAAAACCAACGACCTGTTTAAATTTTTGGGTCGGCTTCGTGTCAAAATTCCTATTAGTAGCAACACGCTGACCCGAAAGAATTTGGAAGTTCTTGTTTTAAAATTTTTGGCAACCCACCAACACGACCCGCATCTTATTTGACCCGAACCAACCGCAGCCGTTCGACATGAACTTGTTTAATAATTCAGGAATCTCGAGTAAGGTACAAAAAGCTCCATATTAATTGGGTCGAATGGACTTCTATGCCAAGTTTCATTCGTTCGTTTCATTTTGTATATTGTAATCCTTTTCCTCTAGCGGCTTGCTAGAGCCTTGTTGTTTTATATATAACCCGGCCAGCCTGAGCCTGCCAACCCCAACCTGATCCAAATTGTCACCCCCTTTTGATGAGTGTTTTGTGCATGATGCTTAAGAAGCATTTCTTCTTGTTGTCTACCTAAGTATATTTCGGTCAAGTTGTGTCGTGGTGTCGGATTTGTTTAGGGTGTTGGTTTTAAAGACGACTGACATTGTGGTGTACCAGATCTGTATGCAGTTGGAAGAGGAGATGGAGGCAGAAAAGAGGAGAAGAATTGAAGAAGACAAAAAGATGCAAGCGACAAAGAAAAAGAAGGGTTTCAAGCAGTTAATGAAATCTTGTGTTTCAGGCAACCAAACTAAACAAGCATGGAAGCCTTAGAAATCTTCAACTTGCTTTTTGTAATTTGTTTTTGTGGACTTCTTCTGGGTGTACAGAAAGCAAATGTGGTTTTGGAGATCATGTACATGTGACTTGATTGCTCATAGTTTTGTTCATGTATTATGGCTTCTTCTTATTTTGGTCATGTAATACTTCAGATTTGCATCTTCAAGTGTGTTAATTACATGTGGCATTACTGTTCACTGTATTTCATTGTCATACTTTCAGAAACATGGTATGAACTATAAGTATAAACAGCAACATCAATGTTCGGGTTCGTCAAAATCATCGGCTTTATGCCCATATGGTGAACTGCATATATAATCATGCACATCTTAGTAGCTGATGAACTACAGGGAATTAGGCAAGAATACAACTTATTGAACATACACAAGCAGTTTGTGCTTTAATTAGATGGAAATATTTGTACAAAAAAGCAATGCAGGTCAAGTTTGATCCAACTTGAACATTATCAGATAGTTTTTGTTTATATAGTTTTGGTCAAAGGAAAAGATGATATACCACCAGTTCCAGATACAGTGAGCAGGTGGAAATGGTCTTCCCATCACATTATACAACACCACACCTTTTGAGGTTCTAAAATGTACAAATTTTTGTTACATGGTACAACTCCACATTGCACAAAGAGGTTGTGAGAGGTTAGCAAGGCCTCACCATGTCAGCCTTCTACATCTCTACCCCCAGCAGAATACAAGTAACCAAAGCCAAGAATGAATTGCCCGAGAACAGGAACACGCATTGGGAAAGAAATTGCAAACCTGCAAAATAACAAGCAAAATGAAATTTGGCAGTGAATATTATGCACACTCATTTTCTGGATCAGCAATAACTGCTTGACCATGTTATCCTTACTAATAAGATCCTAGGTTCACCAAAAGGTTCGTTTAAAACCCGGAAAGTAGGACAAGCGAATGTTAACTGTTTATAAGAGTGACAGTGAATTAACGAATAGTCATCGGAAGATACCTTCCCTCATTTGTAATATGGGTCCCTTTTCGGCAGTTGATTTATCATATTACCCTTCTCCCTTTTGAAGTACCGCACTCCCTCTTCCCTGTCCATCAAATGGAAGTTGTATGTTGATGAACTGTGGTGATCCTTGCTAGCGCCATTTGGGGAAGTGTTTCTTTTGAGCATATCGTCAAACATTGAAGAATTTCCAGGGTAAATGGTGGACATATGATCCGAACCTATTGAGTTGAATGACTGCATTGACATGGCCATACCAGATTTTGACTGATTCTGTTGTGTGGAATTTGTGTTTGTGTCACCGTTGAGCTTTTTTGTATTGAGGAAGCGACCTCCACAACCCCGAGCCCTTTTCATAGCGTGCTGGTGTCGGGATTCATGAAGATACGGCTACATGGGTTGAAAATAAAGCAGGAAAAACAGCATAAGTTTGACATTTACAAGTCATAACATGCATAATTGTGCTACCTAACCACGAAACATTCCTTGTGTTTGTAGAATATTTCATTCAAAATCATTCATTTGGTATTACATATAAATGTAAGCAGCTCTTCTATTATTAGGCTTATATAAAATTAAATAAAAATCAGCATTTGTACCATCAAACCACCATTTTTCTTCTCTTATAAAGGGGGTGTAACTGTAAGGATATAATGTGTGTCGTCTTATTTCATTTAACGGAATATACATATTCCATACTCCAATTGACATTCCCTATACTACTTTTTGTTAAAAAACAATATATAGGATTGTTTTTAACAATGTAGGCATTTAAATTGAACCTTTCTGGATTTAACGGCTTTCTTTTCCAATTCTGCTTTAGCTCTTGATTGTCTTCTTCTCAGAATCCCATGATATTGTTTTGCGTTCACATACACAGGCTCTTCTTCCATTTGAAGGGGCAATGGCATTCTGCTCTGATGGATCCCGAGCAAGTGTGGATGTACCTGGCTCCATAGTATGGTCACAAAAACTACTTTAAACACAAGTATGAACATGTATAGCTAAATAAAAGCCTTCCCATAGGTTGATAAGAATATATCCAGAAATTTTCTGTATCCAAGGAACTTCATATGTGCAAGTTATTATGTTCAATTGAAATGTATAAGAGAGACATAATTCCTTGTTTTTCTCGTTTCAGCCCCAAAGGCTCTTTAGCATGTAGCTGTGTGTCTTAAGGTCTCCATCCAAAATATACGATCATGTTTTATCTTGTTTGTGAATATGATATCAGAGCCTAGACGCTTAAACAGTAAACCCTGATTCTCAATTGCCTTCTACCACCAGCAACCACCCTAAAGAAATATGTCACTGCCAACCAGTCCCGCCAAGAGTGTGTTTAGACCCTTAGTGCCCTTCAGGCAAGCACCACCTTCATCAATCCATGGCATCACCATTCACAACCTGACCGAGTCCCAAGTTTATCTCCAATGGCCAGTAAAAAACCAGTCATTGACTCCCCAGGCTTTATTTTATGCCAAAAAGCGTCAATTGCCTTACAATTTGGGGTTCCTCATGACAGTTGATCAATGCATAAAAAAGCCATGTAAGGTAGGCAGTGATTGTCACCTTGACACCTTGTGAGCCTTATCAGCACCAAACTTAACACTATATGAGCAAGTAGAGATTTGGCCCGCATACGTCATTTTCATGAAAAGTATGGACCTTCAGAATGTAGCTTCCACAGGCAGCATACTCTACTCTCAAGTTAACTACTTAACTGGAGCACAGTGAGGTGCTTTTCGTTAAGATGAAGGGTTCCAAATATTTGAGTGATATTACAGTTATCGTAAGATTTATTTGTTAAAATAGGCCGAGTTCGTTTGCTGTCAAAGTGAGCACATTCACAGTAGGGACAAGTGTGGTGCTTTTTTACGTTAAGATGAAAAGTGTTTCCTCACCTGTGTTCCATAAGTCATTCCTGCATAATGTGATTCCTGATATGGATAAGATGTCAATACCTGCAAAGTGCTTTTGATAAGTAACATGGCTAGTCATATATATTTTATTCTAAAGCTGAATCTTTAGCTAGTAGATCCCCATAAATATGTCCAGTAAGCTCACTTTTCACATATACAAAAATCTTGATGTAAACATAGATGCAGAGAGAGACAGAGAGGGGGAGACAGAGATTACTATCGAGTGGCCAACGAGTTCCATTGGTGAACTTGTCTCAACTTGTTTAGCTTGTTGCTGCTTTTGGCCACTGTTCACATTCAGTCCTGAAATATTAATTTTGATGTCATCACATCACCTCTATTGCCTTCTGATTAATAAATATTCACCAATCAGAACTGAAAAGGAAGACACGGAATGGGCAATAAATTAAGGAAAAAGAAAAAGAGTGGTTGACAAGAACACATATAGTGCAACAGAAGTTCCAAGGGAAACTACATTGCTGATTGCCCTAACCACTTATGAAAAAAGGACAGTCCGAGGCTTTAACAATTGAAAGGCTAGCTTGCTAGGTAATATATTATGCTTCCTAGCTCAAGAAGTGAAATCTTTAGAAAAGAAATTAGTCATTCCAGCAACAAAAGTTTAAAGATAAAAGTTAAATCTAGATGGGCTACTCCAACCCCAATTCTGTGATCTCATTGAATACATATGTAGAGACGTTAAAGGTTACGAGGATTAACACTACTTTTAAAGTTATCGTAAAAAAGATTGCAACAGCGAAATAGGAAGTTTAACATATGCAAAATATTCACATCGCCCATGAAAAAAACTCCACAAGCTGACTTTTCAGGGATCTCAAAGTTCATATATGTCAACGTCAATATCTTTTTCCTGACCTAAATTGGCTTTCAGATTTGGAAGCGAAGTCATTTCAAACATATGAATAAAACCACTTCATAAAAATGTCATTCCAAACACATTTGCATACATACACATCTATCAGTGGCTGCCCACAACATCCCTTCATACAATATATATAGTATAATCTAGTTACTAGTCCTACAAGATAACCATAACCTGTAATCTTCAGTCACTGCTATATCTAACAACATATATTCATATCCTCACCAAAAAATACTCTCACGAAAAATCGATATTTTTTAACTGAATTACAACGTTGCCAATCCTTTTGAGGAGTATGCCATTAATCTGATTCAATTGTGCCAATATGGGAAAAATGGTGTGCAATTTTGGATTGCAAATCGCCATATTCCGTGTATTATAGCCAATAACATATGATATATACTCTGACACCCATAATTATTCCCCAATTCAGTAGCAATAGTTAGTCAAAGCTAATACAAAATCTACTATATATCCTAACATCAAAAACTGTGCTTAAATTCTGCGTAGTACTATTTAACAGAAACTTGCAATAGCATATGACACTGATAACTACCACAACTATAATTACACATATCCAACTAGGCAACTCAACAATACATACCAGACTGCTTAACAGTGGAGGAATCAGTATCGACAACAACATCATCATCACTAGCCGTTCGTAATTGAGCTCCAACTTTACCATTTGTTTCACCAAAAGAGTTTATCGCACCATTTCCAACTCCATGCCACCACGGTTGCGAATATACAGTTGATGGATTAATAATTTGCACTTCACCGTCACTTTGTTGATCATCATCGTCATCGTGATGTTTTGTAGTCATCACCCTAAACTCCTTCACAAATACTATTAACTTCTCATCAACCACACAGAACATAATGCAAAATTGTATCATTACATAACCTAACAACTTACAAAAAATCCTGTAATTACATCATCAATAGCTCAATTTCTTCAAAAACACGTTGAAACTTGTAAATCTACTTCAAGCTAATCGTTTACCGAGCATATACTCGTCAGCTAGATTCATGATTACAGATAAAAAAATGCTTATTATCCTCGATTAAACTTTCAGTTTCAAATTTCTTATGCGCGTATACAGAGATGTGTATAATATGTATATATGATTATCTATATACATGTAAACATATAATCAATCATGATGATACATGAAACCCTAATTGAATTGAAAATATGATACAATTAACTAACCTCTTTGATGTTACAAGGAAGGGAGTAAAATTGAAATCTTCAAGATGATAATGAAACTGGATTCAAACTCACTAATCAAGTTGTGTATGATTAAAGACGCTAATCAAACAATTAAAAATTAAAAATTAGGAGGATTAACGATGAAATTGGTGTTGTAAATAAAAATCACTTTATCGCATTTATTTGTTGTATATTTTTTTAATAAAATATTTTTTATTTAAAAATTCACGCCAACGTCACTCTCTTGTGTCGCTGTTAAGGAGAAAATTGATTAAATAAATCGGAGAGAACCGTCCAACTGTATTTACGGAAATACCCCTCTAATTTCTAACATCAAACATTTCTTCGGAAGAAAGAGGGTAAAAAAAGATATTCAAGAGATGATGAATAATAACAACTTGATTATTATTTCATTTTCACATTCATGAATTATCATGAATTATCGTATGTTAAGCAGATCAGTTTTAAATTTGACATCTTCCTTAAAAAATCATTTTCAGACGCAATCATGTATGTAATAACTAAGAGCGTTAACAACCCGAGTTGGTTATAACAACTCAACTCGACCTCGATGCTTTTCTTAACCTTTCTACGATTTTATGATAAACTAGCTAATCTCAACGTAATTGTTTAGAAAGCATAAAAAGTTGTCTTTTGATTTAAACTTAAATCGGAGTTAAATCATATAACACATTTTCAAAGTTATAGTCTCATTAAAAAACGGAACAAGATACATACGGCCATGGGAAGATGAGGTGTACGATGGAAATACTTGTTTTAATTTTAGGTGATAATTAAATTTGTCATTATTTATTTATCTAATTAATTTTTTTTTAATTTCAATTAAACTTTATTTGTTAGTGTGGTGGACCACATATGTTGAGTGGAGATTAGATTAGGTGTCATGAGTCATGACAAGAAATACAGGAGCAGGTAAGTTTGACGTTGACTAGTGCGGGGCAGTTTGGGCAGGCCGGGCAGTGGGTTTGGCTTGATCCTGGGTAACATGCGCAATCCTTTAAACTACGTTATCTTCAAACCTCCCTTGTTCCCCGGCACTTGGCATCAGAGTGCCTGTGTTTGGATACGTGCAGTAATTATTAAGATGTTTAAAAAACACTCATTTTCAAAATGTGATAATAACGCAACTAAAATTAAAGAAAGACATATACAATTATGAGTACGAGTATACATTTTAATTTTAAACTTTTATTTTAATTATTAAAAATAAACCTTTTGTGATAACAAGGGGTATGTAAATGATACTCCGTAAGTGTCACAGCTAGGAAATCTAAATAAATGGGGCGAAAAGAAAATTATTTATTTTATAGTTTTGTGTGAACAAAAATTTTAAAATGTCATTAATATATTTGAGAAGAATTTCCTTTTTACGTAATTTAAATTCTTGTAGAGACGGCTACATATGTTATCCCCCTTGTCTCCGCCATATAAATAATCCAAATATTATAAGTGGAATGATGTTTGCTTTGGATTTGTTTGTCATTACAGGATTGAAAAGGAAATTATTGAATGAACATGCTCTGATATCATATCGAATGTTAGTAACTACAAGCATATCTAATTGATTAAAAGACTGAATTTATCAACCATTTGAGATACCATAAATTATGCAAGAATTCCTAAACTAAATGGATTTTTTACAGTTATTAAGTTTCTGATTACTTAATTTAATTACATAGGTTTTAGCAAATTTTTCTTGTTCATCAGTGAGATACTTGTACAAAGCTAACCAATGAGAAACCCGCTTTACTTTAATGTCTTTCGCTTATATTTATGACGTTTGTAACATTCTCATACCACCTGACGTTTGTAACATTCCCGTACCACGCGTATGAATCGTGGGTTAATGACCTAGCATTAGTAACAACTTACAGCAAGTTTATAATCATCACTTGACAAATTAGAGGTCTCAACAAATCAAACTCTAGTTGATGGTACTTAACAAAAACTGGATTTTTACAACACTTCATTAAATAAACATTACATTTCCCCCCTGAGATCAATCAAGGCACTACTATGAATAGTAATCATCAAATTTACGCTTTTTAACCCTGAAAATTTTATATTTTTCACCCCTTAGATTGTAGCACTATTCTATTTTCAACCCTTTAAGTTTCAACGCTTTTAAAGTTTCTACCCTTAACTTTTAGTACTTTTCTATTTTCTACCCTGCAACTTTAAAACTTCCACCCTTTAAGTTTTAGTGATTCTCCATTTCCCCCCTTTAAATTTTGACTACTTTTCATTTTCTTCGTCTCAACTATTACCACTTCTCCATTATATACCCTTTAGATTTTAACATTTTCCATTTTCCCCTTCTAAATTTTAAATTTAATTTTTTCATCCTTATCCATTTATATTAATTAACAAACTATTATTAACATTAACTCTTTAATAACTTTAAATTTGTTAGGGGTTCTATAAGTTTAAACCTTTAGTAAAAAAATTAAGCAAATGAAGTTTTATAATTTTTCATTAACTTTTTATGTAGTTATTTTTTTCATAATCTTATCTTTTTTATTTACCACGGAGTACTATTAATTTTAGCTATATAATAGTTGGAGCTGAATACGATAGCTTACTTTTACATATAAGAATTAGAGTAGATACTAAAAAGTTTAACCTTAGTCTACTTATTTACTACTACTCATCTATTTCGTTCGTTGTCTACAATAGTACAGTATCTCACGACATAACTTGAATACTCAACTCACAGTATAATATGTAATTCTGAATTACAAAATATGAATTGATAACCAACCATTGTACGTTGTTCAAATAACGTTTCTTTTTAGTCTTTATTTTTATGGTTAATAATAGATAAAGGTTCTAAATATTAAGTTTATCTTCTTTTTTTTAACAACTCATATGAGAGTACTTCACAAAAATGAAACCCGGTGCGGAGCACGGGCACGAAATACCTCGTTTACAACAATCAAATGTCACAGTAAACAGTTGCAGTTTAAACATAGATAAAATGTATATTTTCATTTTCGTTTATTCTACAAGTAATAATCACTGATATTGTTTAATCTTGACTTAGCTGATTCATTCACCGACAAAATAATCAGATGCAGAAACAATGGTACTTGACTACTTCCTGTCACCTTCAAATAAAATATAGATTGAGGAATGGTATCAAATACCACGACCATTTCTATTTAATTGAAGGCAAACAGAACGAATTAAATGGTTTACACCTATGACATTTGTGTTGGCTATATTCACCATAAAGAGCATAATTCCAGTGCTTCAAAATAACTGCCATAACCATATTGAAGCTGCAGCATGGTTGACTACATGCATGCTACATTACAGTTTTTGAAAAGCTTGATGCATGGTTCACTTCTTGGGTTAAGGTAACTAGCCCAACATGTGTAACCAGATTGAAGAGTTTGACCGTATATGTAATAATATGACAATTAAGTTATCAACACAAGCACATCAGGTCAAACAAGTCTTAAAATATGCATCAGGGAATAAGATCTATGCAGGCTCGCAGACTGCAAACATGGTTACAAAGTATACTCCCAATCTCTCTGCAGATCTTTGCAGGCAATGTATCTCCCATATCTTAGGGGGGATGACGCCTTGTTGTAGTGGGAAGTGGCTGCAGCAATTTTATCTCCAGAGTCTTATATGATATAATCGAACCAAAATTCTAGAAAATGAGAACTCTGTAGCCATCTCTACACACTTCAGGTACCAATTGAACATGTTCGTTTTATGTGATTCTAAATTGTTTATTTGATTTACGCAAGTTCTCTCACTTATATAACAAGTAGGAAAATGTGATTGCAACCACTATTTGAAGAGTCTTATATGTATATAGTCTATAACACTCGTTGCAACCACTACTTAGATAGACATGCTAATGAAATCCTTTCTTGAGAGCAGTCATCCAAAATAAAATCATTGCCTGAAAATTATTATCAATCTTACAATCACCCATTAAAACTGTAAAAAAAATTTATATATGTTTCATAATCTTTAGAAATGGGTAAAAGATGTCACCCCTGTAAAAAGCAAACTGTAGGGAAAGCTTCAATCTTACTAAAACTTATTTATATACCTCAACGTCTGTATACAAATCACCATATTAGCTTTAGAATTTGCAGCTAGTAATATCATACCGTGTGTTTTAGTTTAAAAATTCGTCTCTAGCAAAATAATAATCAATATCATAAGAATTAATATATAAGGATACATTTAGTGTTGTTATATATATCCCTCAGAATGCCTAGTATCAGCCTGACATGTAGTAATGGTTCCTCTACCTTATAAGCTTATAAGGGAGCACCACATTTGCAAATTACATGCACATATTCAGATTACTAAATATTTCATCACCGGGCTGCAGGACTGTCTTCGTGGGTAGGCGAGGTCCGAATTGTAGGGGCCTCAAAATGTGTGTTTGTGTATATATATGTGTATATACCCTCCAAATTACTTTTTTTTTTATTTGTGTACATATAATTTGATTGTTAATTGCAAGAAGAAATATATGTTCTAGTTGTTTCAAAGTTGAATGAGCCGAAACAAAAAGAAAATAAAAATAAAACATTTTATAGCTCGATATAGGGCCTCGTTTCGACGATCATTCATGTTTTTGCCCATGCTGGGCTGTATAATAAGTAGTAATTTTTTATATTGCACAACAAATCCTGAAGTTTCTAGATGAATAAATCGTTGTACAGCTAGCTTGCAACCTCAATTACCAACATAAAATTGTTTTAATTGATTAATTTCTAAAACACAGGGTATAATAACAGAGCGTAAATGCTATAGGGATGACTTAATCATGATTAATTAAAAAAACTGTAATTATTCTTATTTCATGTTTAGGATAAACATATAGTAGATGCATATCACATAAGTTCAGATTACATTACCGGAGCATGGAAATGATGAAATTGACCTTAAAGAAAGTTGAGTCCGCTGCTATCATCGAGTCTGCGGCGGCGACAGAGTGTCTAGGGTTTTGTTTGTTTGACTGACTGAGGGTTTATGGCCTTATAAGCAGCTAACGTGTTACAGCTTTATTTTATTAGAAGAGAAAAGCTAAAAATTTACAAAGCTGCAATACAATTATACTTCCTTTGTTGAAATGTCTATTTGACTAGTTTTATAAATTTTCACTGATTCAAATATTCATAATATTTCTATCAACTTAAGTGTTTTTTAATCGGTTATAATATCAAAACAGATACTACTTATTTGAGACAATCCAAGATACTTTATTTTATAGGAGTAATTGTAAACACTTCTAAAAGCGAGGCTACAATATAACTAGGTGGGTCATTTGACCACCATTAAAAAAATTTATTAGAAAGCCCACATATATTTTTATTGGACCCCCTAGATTGAACTCAGAGGGATCCCAACGCCAACCGGTTTCACCAACCGGTTGACAATCGATTAGGGAGGGGGTGCCAACGCAAACCGGTTAGGAGCCACATCCGGTTGTAACCGGATATCCGGTGCAAATCGGTTCCAAATCACTTCAAATTTCGTGGGTCTCAGCAATATTTATATGTTTTTTTTTCGTTGCATGTGACCGTTTGTAAAAAAAATAAAAATTGAAGTGTAACGGTTGGGGAGCGTGGGCACAGACGGACAAAAAAAAAATTCAAAATTTTACCACTCAAACTCCAACTTTCCACTACCCCTTTCATATATATATATATATATATATATATATATATATATATATATATATATATATATATATATATATAACCTTTACACTACTCTATTTCACCACAAAAACTCCAACTTTCATATATATACTAGTTCAGTGACCCGTGACTACACGGGTTTTATAAATAAAAATTTGAATATTGTTATTAATAAGTAAATTGGTTTTATTATGTGTTGTAGGCAATTTAGTTTAACACATTTTTTTAATTTGATTTATTAACAATGGTGAGAACGCATATTATTTTTTGAAAACACTTAACTATATAAACGTTATGTTATCGAGATTTCTATGTTATCTAGTATACGCATGTTTTGTTTATAAAATACATATATTATTGATTATCCCTACTGTATTACTCCCTAAACTTTGCGAAACATGAACTATGATATATATTAACAACACTGTAAGTATTGAAGCAAAAACATCTGCTGCTACACACATGAGTCTCTTAACCCACGAGTCACCAATTTTACAACACTATAGAAAGGGACATAACAAATAACAATAAAATTGATAGAATACATATACATATATACCTATGAAACTAAGACCATAACAAATCCAGCCCTTTAGAAGATGACGGAAAAAGTAACCTCATCTAAGAAACCTTGCAACATAGTACAATAGTACAATTGCACCAATCAACCCTTGCAAAAAGTTACCACATTTTGAGCTGTAACGTCTCTGTCTGTAGTACCTATGTTCACTTGACAACCAAACTCATTCTCAATTCAAATCTTGTGTTTACCCACTCAATTGCACCAATCACACTGCAAAAGAGAGTAGGAAAACATAAGCAGCACTTGCAATTGCAATGGGACTTCTTTACATTCTACCAATTGAATGTCTAGTGTTTTGAACTTGCAGTAGTTGATTATATAATAATCCGTTACTTCAACATTGGTACCGATATATAATGGCTAAAATAGATATTAGTCAAGTATTTTTAACAGATGCTGCTGAAAACATGCGTGAAAAAGTGGCTTTAAATATATATCACAATTGTATTGAATCTGATCAAGAAAATTATGTCATTCATATTATAAGGTAATAAGGTATCTTTTGGATCATTATTAGGACAGCTAACGCCCTTTACCCCTTCCCCTTTGTATACATGTTAGGCGACTTTTGCCCTTTTATGTCAATAGACTCAACCCATTTCATTTTCACTTTTTATGTATTAGACCCATTATGGATAGATGATGTGTGCACCCAATCATATCAAACTCATGTGCACCCAAACCTGAAAAACTTCAGCACCAAGATAACTCTGCAGCATACGAATAACAGAAGCTCCCTTACGATAGCTTATTGCATCAGAAATTCATCTATTTCACATGCATGATTAATGTCCACCTGCAAATAATTTAATTTTAAAGGTTACTCCAATCTGGCATATAAAAAGAACTATTAAGCTTCAAGTATAATACTAACCAACAAACATATGAATAAATATAACAACTAATCCCATATTCTACCTCAATAGGGTGTGATTCTGAAAGGCCATCAAGTCGAAGACTAATCGTGTACCGTCCTGAATGGGCCTCACAAGTTAAACAGGCGAACATTACACAGGACGGACCAACTAACAGGCCCGACAAACCCACAGGGAGGCCCATGGGCCGACTCACGAAGGCGGTATAAATCCATGGCATTAGGGTTTGTGTCCCCTGTCAGGGGACAGCCTTGTAACGGATTCCACCCACGTTAGTGGTGGTTCTCCGAAGGCCGACATGGGTTTTATCCTCCCCATATTATTGGTCCACGTCATTACAGGGGACCCACATGCAGGACGCGTTAATTACAACCGTACGATTCAAAGTACCAAGATCATATCTTAGCCGTACGATGAACAGTACCACCAGATGGTGATTCCACCGTACGATCACAACCATGCGATCATGACTCAACCGTACGATGAACAGTACCACCAGATGATGACTCCATCGTAGGATCAAAACCATGAGATGATGACACGTGGCAAACTTGCTCACCAAGGTGAAGGTGGAATACTATAAATATAGGGCATAATCACTATTCATGCCCTAACACCTCATAATACACCTTCAATACTATTCAATACTATTCACCTCCTACGTTCATCATCAATAGGAGATCACTGTTCATCTCCTACCGCCGATTCATACCACCCTTATTGTTGTTCGATACACTATAACGGGTCCTTACGCAAGTCGCGGAGAGTAACGAGTCGGCCCAATCCATTTTGCACTCAGGTATAAAAATAATGCTTGATGAAATGGCGCCATCCATTTGTTGAAACCCTAACTCTTTTATTGAGCTAATAAATGTTTTTTTTAACTGACTCTACTCAGACTCAGTAGCTCAGGCATCATGACATCAAATACCGGTCCAACTCCAATGGCCGGTGAAAACACGATGCAGTTTAGGCCTCAAAACACACAAATACCGCCGCCAACTGCTGGAGAAATGGCTACATGGAGCCAACGGCTAGAAGAAGCACGCCGCCATCTGGATTTCAGTACTCCAAGGGGGCAAACAGCGCAATCTCAAAGACCAACGCAGGGGGGTGGACAACAACAATTACACGGATCGAATTCTCAGCCGTTCACACAGACTCAATCAAGCGGTAGTCAACCACCTCCCCAACAAACATTTCAACAGCCACTAATGCAAAACTTCCAGCAGTTTCCACAGCAAAACATTCCATTATTCCAGCAGGTACCATATCAGCAGGTACCATACCAGCAGGTATCATACCAGCAGGTACCATACCAGCAGGCACCTTATCAGCAGGCATCATACCAGCAGGTGCCATTTCAGCAAGTACCATTCCCTCAAGTATCATTCCAGCAGGCACCATTTCAACAAACACCATTTCCACAACCGTCTGCACATAGCTTCCAGCAAACCTCGTATCAACAGGCGCCACCTCAACAGGGGCCATTTCAGAACACTTCATTTCAACAAACGCCATCCCAAAACACACAGGGGTCATCTGTCCAGGAGACCGCAAATGCTTTGGGTCAACTCCTGGCACAATTAATGCAACCAGCTGCAATACCACCGCCTCCCCCACCATTACCACCAATGCTGGCAAATCTCCTGGCAGTAATGCAAGGAAAAACACCACAGCCACAAAACGTAATCCCTGACTCAAATACACAGTTTCACCCTGCTATCGCTAACGTTCCACTCCCCTTGGGAGTTACAGTGCCTGCTAATTTAGGAATTTATGATGGAACTACAGACCCTGAAGACTTCATACAGTCGTTCCACCATGTTATTAAAACTCAGCACTGGGAGGATGCGGTCGCTTGCCAAATGTTCCCATCAGTCCTAAGATCCTATGCTAAGTCCTGGTTTTGGGATTTGCCTGAAAAAAGCATCACCTGTTTTGATGACATCAGAAGAAAATTCGTAAGCCACTTCCACCAGAAGAAGAAACATGTAAGATAGCATGTCGAGGCGCATATGATAAAACAACACAATCATGAATCTCTGGAAGATTTTATTGACAGGTACACCGATGAATGCCTGAAAATACCAGGACTGCCAGAAAGCCAACAGGTGTCGGGTTTTATATCCTGCTTAGATGAAAGCAGATTTCAGGCGCTGGTAGATAAGTTCATCGGCGATACACCGCCAACTTTTGCTACACAAGTGTCTCAAACAAGAGACTATGCCAGGGCGATGGAGAAACGCAAGCTTAATCAGAGGATCAAGCAGGCCGTAAACAATTCGAAAAACGACCACAGGTCTCAACCTTATCAGGGAAAGGGTAAAGGAATACAGGGAGGAAAGTTTGGAAAAGGAAATAGATTCCAGCCTTATAACAGACATGGGGAAAAAGATGCGCTTATTGCCTCTCTGTCAAAAACCCCGCATGAGATATTGACAACCGAGCCTGTGGCCAGGGGATTCAAAAAGCCAAATCCTATTAACTCTAAAGCGAAAGAAAATGGCAAATATTGCAAGTTCCACAAAGAAACAGGCCATGAAACCAACGAATGCAGGGAGCTCAAAGCTCAGATTTATAAAGCAATCAAAGAGGGCAAATTAGAACACTTAGCCCAGGGCGCTAGGGAATTCCAACAGGGTGAAGTCAAAAAAGGTAAAACCACAGCCGAATTACCCAAGCCTGATGCAGTAATACTCATGATCAGCCCCCTAGCCCCAAGGCAGAAACGAAAAATAGAGCAGGTGGAATCATGGGAGTTGACAGAAATATCTTTTCCAGCCATACATCACGTAAACCCCTCGGCAGAACCACTCGTCATTACGGCAAGAATAGCAAACTTCCAAGTCAGCAGAGTTTATCTAGACAGTGGTAGTTATACAGAGATCATGTACGAGCATTGCTTCGAACAATTACCAGAACATATCAAGAATAGCAGGGAAGAATTCCTACAACCTCTGGTAGGATTCTCAGGAGAGACAAATTGGCCGATAGGAAAGATTAAGCTTGAAGTTACGTTGGGAGCTTATCCGCGGTACAGAACAACTACCCTCGATTTTGTAATTGTTCGCTCTCCCTCTAAGTACAATGTTATACTGGGAAGAACAGCCATGCTCCAGTTTAAAGCAATCACTTCAACAGTACATGGTATGGTACGTTTCCCAACACCAAAAGGAGTGGCAACTGTTCATGCAGACAGGCTACTACAAATTGAATGTTCTCAGGTGAGCAATACTCCTGAACCAGAGAATGCACCTCAACCAGACAACGAACAGGAGGCGATTGTGATAAACCAAGAACACCCAAACCAGACGGTGTATATTGGTAAGAAACTCCCAACCAGGGTAAAGCAGCAGCTAAAAGCATTGTTAACTGAAAATCAGGACGTTTTCGCATTCCGGCCATCCGATATGACAGGCGTCCCAAGAAGCATCGCTGAGCACTCCTTGAATGTTAGACCTGGTGTGACTCCCTCCAGACAAAAGAAGCGTGGGATGGCACCTGAACGAAGTGCCTTCTTACAAAAAGAGGTGGAAGACCTTGTGGGCGCAGGGATACTAAGAGAAGTTAAGTACCAGACATGGGTGGCCAACCCTGTCATGGTAAAGAAACCTAATGGTTCCTGGAGAATGTGTGTTGATTACTCAGACTTAAACAAGGCTTGCCCAAAAGACAATTACCCACTGCCTGAGATTGACTGGAAAGTTGAGTCCTTAGCAAGTTATAGACTAAAATGCTTCCTGGATGCTTATAAAGGCTATCATCAAATTCAAATGGCCGAGCATGATGAAGACAAGACAGCATTCCACACCAACCAGGGGATTTTTTGTTACAGAAAAATGCCCTTCGGACTAAAAAACGCAGGAGCCACATACCAGAGGGTGATCGATTCCGCTTTCAGGGGTCAAATTGGCCGAAATGTCGAGGCATATGTAGATGACCTTGTTATTAAAAGCACATCAAAAGCAAGCATGTTGGAAGACATTTCAGAAACATTTACCACCCTTCGGGGTATTAATATGAAGCTCAATCCCAGTAAATGCAGCTTTGGGGTTGAAGAAGGAATGTTCCTGGGACACGTGATCACCACAGGCGGGTTCAAGGCAAACCCAGAAAAAGTCCAGGCGGTAACAAGCATGCCTTCCCCCAAAACAAAGCAGGAAGTTCAAAGCCTTTCAGGAAAGCTGGCCGCCCTGACCAGGTTCCTATCTAAGGCGGCAGAAAGAGCCTTACCTTTCTTCTCCACCTTAAAGGGTACAGCAAAAAGTGACTTCAGGTGGACTGAACAGGCTGAACAAGCATTTCAAGACATGAAGACCCTCATGGCGGAACTCCCAACACTCACAGCACCAATACCAGGGGAGACACTGACCCTGTATTTGGCAGCCTCAAGTGGAGCAGTAAGCTCAGTCCTGATTGCAGAGAGGAACAAGATACAAATGCCCGTGTACTTCGTCAGCAAAGCACTTCAACCGACAGAATTAAATTATTTCCCGATAGAAAAACTGGTCCTGGCCCTGGTGCACACGGCCAGGCGCCTGCGTCGATATTTTCAAGCACACCCGGTCGTGGTGCTAACCGACCAGCCGATCAAACAGGTGCTGCTAAAACCAGAAAAGTCAGGAAGAATGGCAAAATGGGCAATAGAGTTAGGTGAGCATGAAATCACTTTTTGCCCTAGGAATGCAATGAAGGGACAAGTAATGGCAGACTTCCTGGCTGAACTTCCAGGGGAGTCGGAAGGAAAGAGCTCACTGACCGTCAACAGCACGCCAACGGAAACCTGGGAACTGTATACGGACGGGGCAGCCAGCTCTGGGGGGTCAGGAGCAGGGCTAATTCTTACAAGTCCGGCTGGAGAAGAACACACCTATGCTTTAAGGTTCGAATTCCCCGCAACAAATAATGAAGCTGAATATGAGGCACTAATCGCTGGATTAAAGATTGCTGAACAAATGGACATCACGTCCATCCAAGTGTATGTTGACTCACAGTTAGTGGCCAACCAAATAAACGGAAACTTTGAAGCTAAAGAGCAGGCAATGAAAAAGTACCTAGAAGTTGTGCAAGAGATCAAAAACAAGTTCAGCCACTTCAAAATTGATCAGGTCCCAAGGAGTCAAAACAAAAAAGCTGACATCTTAAGCAAACTAGCTACACTCACCTTTGCTCACTTAACCAAAGAAGTGTTGGTCGAAGTTCTAAAACAGAAGTCAATTGACAGAAGTTATGAAGTTAACCCAGTGGAGGAAGACGGAGATAATTGGATGACCCCCATCAGGGAGTACTTACTTAACGAGACACTCCCTGCTGATAGGGCTCAGGCAAGGAAAATCAGGGTTAAAGCACCAATGTATCTCATGGAAAAGGGTGAATTACTCAGGAAGTCATTCCTGGGACCAAATCTCAGGTGTGTTGGTCCTAGACAGGCGGAGAATCTTATCAGAGAAGTTCACGAGGGCTCCTGTGGCCTCCACTCAGGCCCTCGCGCGATCACAGGAAAGCTAATGCGCCAGGGGTATTTCTGGCCCACAATGCATCAAGACACCCTGGAGATAGTTAGAAAGTGCCAGTCCTGCCAAATTCATGCACCTATCTCCAGAACCCCGAAGCACGATCTCATCCCTGTCACTTCACCATGGCCTTTCTACAAATGGGGGATCGATATTGTAGGACCTTTCCCACCTGCAGCTGGAGGATTGAAATTCATTGTGGTAGCGATTGATTACTTCACTAAATGGGTGGAAGCAAAGCCCGTGGCTCAGATCTCTGGTAAGAAAATGGTGAACTTTGTCTGGGAAAACATCGTGTGTCGTTTTGGAATCCCACATGAGATTGTAAGCGACAATGGAACACAATTCGCGGCTGATCCCTTCAAATCATGGTGCGAAGAGCTCTCAATTAAACAAACATTTACTTCTGTAGCCCACCCCCAGGCTAATGGACAGGTGGAGGTAACCAATCGGGACATTGTTGCAGGGATCAAGGCTAGGTTGGGAAGGTCCAGGACTGGATGGGTCGAAGAACTCCCAAACGTCCTGTGGGCACATCGAACATTGCCAAAGAATGATAGTACCTGGGTTACCCCTTTCAGTTTAGTATATGGAACAGAGGCGGTAATCCCTGCAGAGATCAGTGTCCCCACAGAAAGGGTCCTAACATTTGAAGAGGATGCCAATGTGATATCCCTGCAAGAAAACTTGAATCTGACAGAAGAAACCAGGGAGATGTCAGCTATCCGTCAAGAGAGAAACAAACAAAAAATGGCCAGGTACTACAACAGGAAGGTGCAATACAAGCATTATAAAGTCGGGGACTATGTATGGAGAAAAAATGAAGCTTCCAGGGTTGAAGATACAGGAAAGCTTGGACAGAAATGGGAAGGACCCTACCAAGTAACATTGGCCCACGGCAATGGAGCTTACAGCCTGACACAACTTGACGGTACTCCTGTTCCACGAACATGGCACGCAACAAACTTGAAAAAATGTTACGTCTGAACAACTATCTGTAAACCCAGGAGGACTTGATCACCCCTCCTGCTTGGCATGTTTTGTTGAATCACTTTTTTATCAATAAAACTAAGTTGTTCGTGCCAAATTAAAGTTATCTTACTTCATGTTTATGTTTATACAAGTATCACAAATGTGCCAGGGACATACCACCTTTACACAAGGAATGTCATATGCACAAGGCCCTACTATTGGCCGGATTTGCACAATGCATCTCCACATAGCCTCACTCCCTGCACACAGGTGATACATCCACCATAAAAAGGCAGTCAGGAGTGACGGTCCTGCCATAGCGGAAGGTGAATTCTAGCCCTATCCCTGGCAGAGGTTCACCTCAATCAGTAGGTTGGCAAAGCGTTGAACCAGATCAGGGCAGGAAGGACACAGGCATTCGCCATTAGGCTTGCTAGCTGAACCTTCCTGCACAACCGACAAACTAGAATTTGCCAGGTCATGACCACTCAACTTTCACTCATCACACCCAAACAGTGTAAATATTCAAAACAAAACTTGCAAGTAAATACTTAACAAGAAGCATGCATACATTAAAAACATAGATAAAAATATACATGCCCAAGAAGCATTAGACGTTCATATACAATTTGTCCATAAGAAAAATAACTATGGCTTCATAGCCAGGATCATGTCGACATGCATATTAAGATCCTCGACTAACTTCTCCAGGAAGGGAGATGTAGATAAATTCTTCAAGGTCGTCTTTGCCTCTTCAAGCTTTGTCATAATGTCAGGGTCAATTCTCCTGGCAAGAGCTTCAGGCAGCGGGTTCAAAAATTGAGCAGCCAAAGTAGCTGTTTCATGATGGCCCTGGCCTCTTGAATACTGAACCAACTTGCCGAAAGGATTAATAATCCCAGGACAGCCCATTGAGGTGATGATCAGGTCAGGGAAACCGGCCTGCAACTTTTTCTTTTCTCCGGTTGCAGCGTCCCTTTCAGAAAGGGCCTGATCTCTTTCCTCGGCTGTCCTGTAACTAGCAGCTAGGGCCTCATCCCTTTGCAGGGTAGCAGCATTTAGCTCCTGATTAGCTCTTTGCAGCGAAGCTTCCATCTCGACTGCTTTTTGGGCCTAAACAAACAAAACACTTCGGGTGATAAGTCCCAAGCAGGTAGCAGAAAACGAAAAGCAAAGGAAATAAAAATATACCTGCTCTGCCAACTGAGTCTTCAGAGTCTCAATCTCCAAATTCATCTGGTCGACCCTGGCAATATCACCAACATGATCTGCTTTGAATTTCTCAAACTGTTCACGCTCGTGTGCTGCCCGCGCCTGCTCATTTTTCAGGTCAATCCTCAATTTCCTGGCAAGCACCTCCAAACGATCAGCCACCTTCAAAGTGTTAATGCTCCACATGAAAGAGTCGAATGTGGCCTTGATCCCTCGGTTAATACTCTGACGAGCGTTCAGGGAGGCCATTCTCTTCCCAATAGCTGGAGGCATTGCGTGATGGACATAGTCTCTGCAGGATTGGAGATCGTGCCCCAGGTTGTCAGCATGAAAGGATGTCGCACCCCCAAATTATGATGCGGAAGCGGGTCGGTTCGGGGCGCGACTAATCAATAACAAAACACATAAGATTACATAATGAACGACCACTACATGCGTCGTTTGATAAAATACATTAATGTAATAGAAATTACATAATTGTTTTCCAAAAGGTGAGTTCGCATAAGATACTTGAGAGATTCCAATACATATCTAATTTGTACAAAATATAGAAATGCAGTTAAATCTCTTGATGATATTATTTGCATGCGACTCGAGCTACAGTATCCTGATGGGCAGTCCAACCTACTGCTGAGTACCTGTGATACATGCTAAAATGGGTCAGCGAAAACGCTGGTGAGCTCACAGGTTTGATATAACAATATATGATTTGTGAACCGCAAGATTTAATGAGTTGATTTACAAAGCATGTAAATAATTGATTGATGAGTATCACATGAATATTTGTAATTAAACAAATAAGTATAGATTGATACAACTAACATGAGCACATAGTCTGAGCTTAACTGAGGGGTCAGGATCACTATCAAGTGCCTGATCGAGGGTGCCTCTATGCGTATGCCTAATCAACATACGTTTGAACAAATGATAATGCGTCCGTTTGACAGGTCAGTGCTTGCTAACTCGGACGGGGATTGTCAATCCCATATGGTACCATACACTAACATTCACGCTAAATCATATTAACAGAACTATGCTTCAGAGGACTTTGATTGATTAGATGAAAACAACTCATGCAGCATACGTGATAATTTGATACTTGCGTTCACATGTAAAACAAAACAGAGCATGTATCTCACCCCTAGGTAAAAGCATTTAAAATAGGGGCTATGAGACTCACCTGAGTCTGATGAGATGCTGTCAAGCAACAATGATGGTATACAAAGAATGATGTCGTTTCCAACGACTGAAACCTGCCGGGCGTCCTAAACGCGCAAGGTTTTAAATGATTAGATGTCTCAGCAGACCATCTATGCTAGTTGTTCATCCAACTAGTAATGTCCAAATAATTAGTTTTGGATTGATTGTATTTTGAAAACATGTACGGCCCGTTGGTGATTAATTGTAATAATAATCTCAAAACATTATTATTAAAATGTTGTAATGATATACTTGTAAAGTATAATTGAAGTGGTTAGTATTCGTATAAATCATGTGTTGATGCGTTATTGTCTTAGGTGATTATAAGTTGTTACCACTTCTAGTTATAACCTCGTTACCATTGTTAGTTTAAGTTGTTACCACTGTTAGTTATAAGTTGTTATCACTGTTAGTTATAACTTAGTTACCACTGTTAGTTATAACATAGTTACCACTGTTAGTTATAACTTAGTTACCACTGTTAGTTATAACATAGTTACCACTGTTAGTTATAACATAGTTACCACTGTTAGTTATAACATAGTTACCACTGTTAGTTATAACATAGTTACCACTGTTAGTTATAACTTAGTTTCCAAAACAGCCCCTTTTTATATCTTTTTCTGATTTTTGGCTCGACGAACCTCTCGTTTTCTACACTTTTTATTCAAAACCAAGACCCACCAAAAATCACAGATGTTCCCCTATGGTTCTAGTGTAAATCTGCACTTTATGGTAATTTTATAAGTTCATCTGCTATTTTTAACAAAAATCAACATGAAAGGTAGTCGGATTTGGTTCGGAAACGAGTAACATTCAAAGATCAGCTTCTATACTTAAATCCGTACAGATCTGGAAAAAGTGTAAAACACGAAAGTTGTAGCTCTTTTCAATACGCAACTTTTAAAAAAAATTGGTTGTCTAACTCATCTTAGAGCTCGAGATATTAACGATTTTGTGGGACTGTTTTTGAGAGACAGAATCTGTCATACATACATACTTATGAAAAACGTTTTTAAGATTTAGATTTGGACATTATCAAGTTGTATGAACAATATATCATCTATATAAACATAATACAAGTATTTTACGAAAGTGTCGGGATTCTTACTATGATCGAATGAAGAATCCGAAAAGGTGGAAGCGTAGCTCGCGTTCTCGTGATCGTTTTTGCTTCAATCGACTTGATGATCCAAAGAGGTTTTGATGGTGGATTATGGTGGTGAAAGTGGCTGATTTTAGAGAGAGAAAGATCAGAGATTAGAGAGAGAATGAGAGAGATTGAGTTGGTGATTGAATGAAGAAAGATGAGATGATGGTGGTGGTTAAAGTCAAGAACAAGATCCATGTTTCATGGATCTTGTTTGGCTGATTTTTCCAAGTCAAAAAGGAGGTGGATTTTTTTGTTATATTTTGTCTCAAATAATTGGTATTATATCCGTGTTCGTTTACCCGATCGTTTAAACGTATATTTAGACGTTATATTTTATACGCAATACGTACGTATTTTAAATAACGAATGAACTTTAGATATTTTCGAGTTGAAGTATTTTATCAAAATACTTATTAATGACTTATAAAATATAACTTTAGTTTGTTTCGATTATCGGGCACGACTTGTGCATTTTTGGTTGCGTTTGATTGTTTTATACGACACGAAATACTTTTGAAATGTTATCGAAATAATACGTAATAAATAATGAGTTGTATTAAATAACAATTCTATATTACTTAATACTTATTTTCACCAACGCCGTATAGATGAATCGGAATTCGGCCGATTTGAAAATGCACGATTTAAACAAATCGCGTACTGATATTTATATATAACAATATACATATTGATACATACAATTAGCCTAAAACATAGCACTAATTACATATATTGCTAGATGATTAGGATCTAATAACTAGTCCTAATTTGATGGGTGTCACATTCTCCCCTTGTTAAGAGAATTTCGTCCCGAAATTTAGCTCTGAGTCGTGGTTGAAGTAGAATCAGTGAATAATTGAGGATACTTGAGTCGCATTTGATCTTCCCGTTCCCAAGTGAATTCCGGACCACGCCGCGAATTCCACCGGACCTTAACGATGGGAATACGACTTTGCTTGAGTTGCTTGACCTCACGATCCAGGATTTCCGCAGGTTCCTCGACAAAATGAAGCTTGTCGTCGATTCGAATCTCATCGAGAAGTATAATGAGTGTCTCATCAGACAGACATTTCTTGAGATTAGAAATGTGAAATGTGGGATGCACGCTCCTGAGCTCAGGTGGCAGCTGCAATCGATATGCTACCGGACCAATTCTTTCAAGGATCTCAAAAGGTCCAATGTATCTAGGGTTTAACTTCCCACGTTTACCAAAACGGATGACACCTTTCCAAGGTGATACTTTTAAGAGTACTCGATCCCCAACCTGGAACTCGAGATGTTTGCGTCTCAAGTCAGCATAACTCTTCTGACGATCACGTGCGGCTTTCAACCGTTGCTGGATACCAATGATCTTCTCGGTGGTTTCATGAATGATTTCAGGACCAGTGAGTTGGCTATCTCCAACCTCGGTCCAACAGATAGGCGACCGGCACTTACGACCGTAAAGTGCCTCGAAAGGTGCAGCTCCAATACTGGTGTGGTAGCTGTTGTTGTATGAAAATTCACACAATGGCAAATGATGTTCCCAATTTGCACCGAAATCAATTACGCAAGCGCGTAGCATATCTTCCAGTGTTTGAATTGTCCTTTCACTTTGGCCATCGGTTTGAGGATGATACGCAGTACTCATATCTAGACGAGTACCTAACGATTTCTGTAATGATTGCCAAAAGTTAGATGTGAATCGGCTGTCTCTATCAGATATAATTGAGATTGGAACGCCGTGCCTTGTTACGATCTCCTTCATATAGATTCGCGTGAGACGTTCCATTTTGTCGGTTTCCTTCATGGCCAGGAAGTGAGCAGATTTGGTTAGACGATCAACTATTACCCATATAGTATCGCAACCACTTGATGTTTTCGGGAGTTTAGTGATGAAATCCATGGAGATTTGCTCCCATTTCCATTGAGGAATTTCCGGTTGCTGGAGCAAGCCGGAGGGTTTCTGATATTCGGCTTTAACCTTAGAACATGTGAGGCATTTACTGACGTATGTGGCAATCTCAGCTTTCATGCTCGGCCACCAGTACAGTTCCTTGATGCCATGATACATCTTGTCCGATCCAGGATGTATAGAGTATTTGGAC
This sequence comes from Helichrysum umbraculigerum, assembly GCA_949592205.1. NCBI lineage: Eukaryota > Viridiplantae > Streptophyta > Magnoliopsida > Asterales > Asteraceae > Helichrysum > Helichrysum umbraculigerum. Next base: position 102,643,780 of record CATIUR010000001.1, read on the forward strand.
TTGTGAGCTTCATCCATCACAAAGTCTCGAAGATTCCCAAACTTGGGTAACCAGATTCGATTTGCGAAGTACTTGACCCCATTGGGTTTGGTTTCAAATTGATTCTCCATATTTCGCAAGGCCTCTTCCTTGATGTTTTCAGGTTTCAATGCTTCGAGTTGAGCAGTGAGGATTTGAATGATTAGATCATTATGAATAATAATACTGAGGGCTCGGACTCGAAGAGGTTTGGTGCGCTCTTTTCGACTTAAGGCGTCGGCAACTACATTTGCCTTGCCCGGATGATACTTGATTTCGCAGTCATAGTCGGTGAGTAACTCGACCCAACGACGTTGCCTCATATTGAGATCCTTCTGATCAAATATGTGCTGGAGACTCTTATGATCAGTGAAGATGGTACATTTTGTGCCATACAGATAATGTCTCCAGATTTTAAGAGCGAACACTACGGCTCCTAGTTCGAGATCATGGGTTGTGTAGTTCTTCTCGTGAACCTTGAGTTGTCGGGAGGCGTAAGATATGACTTTCTCTCGTTGCATCAACACGCAACCCAGTCCCTGATGCGAAGCATCGCAATATACCACGAAGTCTTCGTTACCTTCGGGTAGCGATAGGATGGGCGCACTGCAAAGCTTTTGCTTTAATAACTGAAATGCTGACTCTTGCTTATCAGTCCAATTGAACTTCTTCTCTTTCTGAGTCAGTGTCGTGAGTGGTTGTGCTATTTTGGAGAAATTCTCAATGAAGCGCCGATAATAACCAGCCAGTCCTAAGAATTGGCGTACTTCGGTCGGTGTTGACGGTGCTTTCCAGCACTTGATAGCCTCGATCTTTGAGGGGTCAACATGAATTCCCTGACTGTCAATCACATGACCAAGGAATTGAACGGTCTGAATCCAGAATTCACACTTGGAGAATTTTGCATATAACTCTTCGTGTCTAAGAAGTTCTAGAATGGTTTTGAGATGCTGCGCGTGCTCTTGCTCGTTACGTGAGTAGATAAGAATGTCGTCTATGAAGACAATGACAAACTTGTCAAGATATGCTTTGCACACTCGGTTCATTAGATCCATGAATACTGCCGGTGCGTTAGTCAAACCAAAGGCCATAACCTGAAACTCGTAATGACCATAGCGAGTTCGGAAAGCGGTTTTCGGAATATCTTCATCGCGAACTCGTAACTGATGATAACCCGATCGTAGATCTATTTTTGAATAAACACTTGACCCTTGGAGTTGGTCGAACAGGTCATCGATACGAGGAAGTGGATAACGGTTCTTGACGGTCAATTTGTTCAACTCTCTGTAGTCGATACACATCCTAAATGAACCGTCCTTCTTTTTCACAAACAGGACCGGAGCTCCCCATGGTGAAGAACTCGGTCTTATGAAACCCTTATCCAGAAGTTCCTGTAACTGAACAGACAACTCCTGAAGTTCTGAAGGGGCTAAACGATATGGTGCTCGTGCCACGGGTGCTGCCCCAGGCACAAGATCTATTGAGAACTCAACTTGCCTTGGTGGTGGAAGACCAGGTAATTCTTCAGGGAAGACTTCTGGAAAGTCTCTGACGATGGGCACATCCTCAAGTCGCTTCTCTTCTGACTTCTTCTCAATAACATGAGCGAGGATTGCCTGATACCCTTTTCTAAGGTACTTGCGAGTCTTCATGCAGGATATGATATTCAATCTCGTCCCACTGGTCTCCCCTTGTATGATCAAAGTACTACCAGTGACGAGAGGAATACGAATGATCTTGTCATAACATACAATTTCAGCTCGATGCTTGGATAGCCAATCCATGCCTACTACTATGTCAAAACTTCCAATCTCGATGGGTACGAGGTTTATGGGAAATAGTTCATTTGCGAGGTTTAGGGTGCAATTTGGTATTACACTATCGGCCTCGATCAATTTGCCATTAGCTAACTCTACAGTGTACTTAGCTTCTAAGGCAACAGGTGAAATGTCTAATAGTGGGCTAAATTCCTCAGATATAAAACTCTTATCAGCACCAGTATCAAACAAAATTGAAGCAGTTAAATTGTTGAGAAGAAACATACCCGTGACCACATTAGGGTCTTCACGGGCCTCTCCAGCATTCAGTACAAAAGCTCTGCCCCTAGCATTGTTGTTGTTGTTCCCTTTGTTCTTCAACTTTGGACACACATTCCTGAAGTGTCCAGTGTTTCCACACTCATAGCATGCTCGGGGTTGGTTGTTGTTGTTGTTGGCGGTGGGGTTGGTTGCAGGTGTTCGACAGTCTTTGGTAAGATGTCCATACCTCTTGCAGTTGTTGCAGGGTGCACTACAAGGACCATCATGATGACGATTGCACTTTGAACAGTAGGGTTTACTTCCAGTGTACCCTTTCCTCTCTCCAGAACCTGATGTGTCATTCTTGACAGTCTCAGTCTTTTTGAAGGTCTGTTGGTTCTGATTCCCAGACCATTTTCTCTTGTTGTTGTTCCCAGAAGATGAGACAGGGCTTCCTTGGCTCTCTTGCATAGCCATGAGCTCATGAGCTAATCGAATTGCTCCCTGAATGGTGGTTTTGCCGGAAGAAGCGACATTCCCCCGGACAGGTTCCGGAAGACCGCGAATGTACCTCTTGACTTTGTCGGTCTCAGTGCTTACTAAGGCTGGGCGGAGGGTTGCCAGTTGTTGAAACCTAGTGGTATAACCAACAATGTCGTTTCCTTGAACCTTAAGATGCCAGAACTCCTCATCTAGCTTCTCGAGTTCTTCAGATGGGCAATACTCATCTGTGAGCATTTTCTTCAGATCTTCCCAGGGAAGTAGATAGGCGGTATCTATACCCACAGACTGGGTATACGAGTTCCACCAGGTGAGGGCACCGTCAGCAAGGGTGCATGTGGAAAACTGAACTCTATCCCCTTCCGCACATTTGCTAATGCGAAAGACGGATTCCATCTTCTCAACCCATCTGATTAGGCCGATGGCTCCTTCAGTTCCTTTAAAGCTCAGGGGTTTGCAGTTTTGGAAATCCTTGTAGGAACAAGGCTTGGTAGTGGGAGGGGTATTGGCAGTACCACTATTCCTTTCGGGGGTCTCTGACGAATGTCGCGCCAAGGCTTCAGTCACAGCCTGAGAGATGATAGATGCCATCTGGGCATCAGTGTAAGTCCTTGACTTTGGCGGCATGATTTTCCTGAGATTAGAAGGATAAAGTTCGTGAGAGATTGTCCATAAATGATGATTATCATAGATGTACATATACAAATGCGGTAATATACAACATCACAATATGACAATCAACATTATAGAACAATCAAGAGGAATTGAATAACCATCACTACTGACTAGCAACTACGTGCTAACTAGCCTGGTTATTTGAATTGTTGAGTTGGATAAGGTCTCGCTTGAAGTGACTCGGTGGTCCTCCTAGCTACCTATGAGTTTCGTGATTACAAGAGATGTTGTCGAGAGCGGGATGAAATAGAAGATGTTTCGGTGGGTGTGTGTTGCCATCGCTATGACAAAGTGTTTGAATATGTGAGTGTCTATATATATAATATATAATAGACTAGCGTACTGTGCTTGATCGATGACTAACTATGTATATATACTTATATCACATAATAGTCTTATGAGTGTCTAGCACAAACAATTTTGAGTCCCGGTTTCTCTCGAGGTCAGAGTCAACTAATGTATTCCTATTCCAGCATAACCATTTCAAGCCTTACATCATCTTTATTTAATTGTACATAGTTGATCAAGCTATGTTAAATTAAACTTGTATGACGTAACTCTTGAACCAATCACACTTAACAGAAAATACTGCCTAACGGTCATAGTCTAGGCCCACTAATGCAACCTAGTTCACTATAACCTTAGGCTCTGATACCAATCTGTCGCACCCCCAAATTATGATGCGGAAGCGGGTCGGTTCGGGGCGCGACTAATCAATAACAAAACACATAAGATTACATAATGAACGACCACTACATGCGTCGTTTGATAAAATACATTAATGTAATAGAAATTACATAATTGTTTTCCAAAAGGTGAGTTCGCATAAGATACTTGAGAGATTCCAATACATATCTAATTTGTACAAAATATAGAAATGCAGTTAAATCTCTTGATGATATTATTTGCATGCCGAGCTACAGTATCCTGATGGGCAGTCCAACCTACTGCTGAGTACCTGTGATACATGCTAAAATGGGTCAGCGAAAACGCTGGTGAGCTCACAGGTTTGATATAACAATATATGATTTGTGAACCGCAAGATTTAATGAGTTGATTTACAAAGCATGTAAATAATTGATTGATGAGTATCACATGAATATTTGTAATTAAACAAATAAGTATAGATTGATACAACTAACATGAGCACATAGTCTGAGCTTAACTGAGGGGTCAGGATCACTATCAAGTGCCTGATCGAGGGTGCCTCTATGCGTATGCCTAATCAACATACGTTTGAACAAATGATAATGCGTCCGTTTGGCAGGTCAGTGCTTGCTAACTCGGACGGGGATTGTCAATCCCATATGGTACCATACACTAACATTCACGCTAAATCATATTAACAGAACTATGCTTCAGAGGACTTTGATTGATTAGATGAAAACAACTCATGCAGCATACGTGATAATTTGATACTTGCGTTCACATGTAAAACAAAACAGAGCATGTATCTCACCCCTAGGTAAAAGCATTTAAAATAGGGGCTATGAGATTCACCTGAGTCTGATGAGATGCAGTCAAGCAACAATGATGGTATACAAAGAATGATGTCGTTTCCAACGACTGAAACCTGCCGGGCGTCCTAAACGCGCAAGGTTTTAAATGATTAGATGTCTCAGCAGACCATCTATGCTAGTTGTTCATCCAACTAGTAATGTCCAAATAATTAGTTTTGGATTGATTGTATTTTGAAAACATGTACGGCCCGTTGGTGATTAATTGTAATAATAATCTCAAAACATTATTATTAAAATGTTGTAATGATATACTTGTAAAGTATAATTGAAGTGGTTAGTATTCGTATAAATCATGTGTTGATGCGTTATTGTCTTAGGTGATTATAAGTTGTTACCACTTCTAGTTATAACCTCGTTACCATTGTTAGTTTAAGTTGTTACCACTGTTAGTTATAAGTTGTTATCACTGTTAGTTATAACTTAGTTACCACTGTTAGTTATAACATAGTTACCACTGTTAGTTATAACTTAGTTACCACTGTTAGTTATAACTTAGTTACCACTGTTAGTTATAACATAGTTACCACTGTTAGTTATAACATAGTTACCACTGTTAGTTATAACTTAGTTACTACTGTTAGTTATAACATAGTTACCACTGTTAGTTATAACTTAGTTTCCAAAACAGCCCCTTTTTATATCTTTTTCTGATTTTTGGCTCGACGAACCTCTCGTTTTCTACACTTTTTATTCAAAACCAAGACCCACCAAAAATCACAGATGTTCCTCTATGGGTCTAGTGTAAATCTGCAATTTATGGTAATTTTATAAGTTCATCTGCTATTTTTAACAAAAATCAACATGAAAGGTAGTCGGATTTGGTTCGGAAACGAGTAACATTCAAAGATCAGCTTCTATACTTAAATCCGTACAGATCTGGAAAAAGTGTAAAACACAAAAGTTGTAGCTCTTTTCAATACGCAACTTTTAAAAAAAAATTGGTTGTCTAACTCATCTTAGAGCTCGAGATATTAACGATTTTGTGGGACTGTTTTTGAGAGACAGAATCTGTCATACATACATACTTATGAAAAACGTTTTTAAGATTTAGATTTGGACATTATCAAGTTGTATGAACAATATATCATCTATATAAACATAATACAAGTATTTTACGAAAGTGTCGGGATTCTTACGATGATCGAATGAAGAATCCGAAAAGGTGGAAGCGTAGCTCGCGTTCTCGTGATCGTTTTTGCTTCAATCGACTTGATGATCCAAAGAGGTTTTGATGGTGGATTATGGTGGTGAAAGTGGCTGATTTTAGAGAGAGAAAGATCAGAGATTAAAGAGAGAATGAGAGAGATTGAGTTGGTGATTGAATGAAGAAAGATGAGATGATGGTGGTGGTTAAAGTCAAGAACAAGATCCATGTTTCATGGATCTTGTTTGGCTGATTTTTCCAAGTCAAAAAGGAGGTGGATTTTTTTGTTATATTTTGTCTCAAATAATTGGTATTATATCCGTGTTCGTTTACCCGATCGTTTAAACGTATATTTAGACGTTATATTTTATACGCAATACGTACGTATTTTAAATAACGAATGAACTTTAGATATTTTCGAGTTGAAGTATTTTATCAAAATACTTATTAATGACTTATAAAATATAACTTTAGTTTGTTTCGATTATCGGGCACGACTTGTGCATTTTTGGTTGCGTTTGATTGTTTTATACGACACGAAATACTTTTGAAATGTTATCGAAATAATACGTAATAAATAATGAGTTGTATTAAATAACAATTCTATATTACTTAATACTTATTTTCACCAACGCCGTATAGATGAATCGGAATTCGGCCGATTTGAAAATGCACGATTTAAACAAATCGCGTACTGATATTTATATATAACAATATACATATTGATACATACAATTAGCCTAAAACATAGCACTAATTACATATATTGCTAGATGATTAGGATCTAATAACTAGTCCTAATTTGATGGGTGTCACAAAGGACCAGTTAGGAACAAAGGGAGGAAGACCAGAGAGGTCTTCAGCAGGAGCACTAGGAGTGGCAACACGAGCACTGCCCAAAAAATCAACCGCATCATCATCATCATTAGCCATCCTCTTCACAAAGGAAAGGCTGTTGGAGCTTCCTGATTGATGACGTGAAGAAGAGTTGTTTTCAGTCCTGAACTGAATTCTCCTCCTCTTGCGGTGAGCAGGATTCTCACCACCCTCTTCCTCCTCCTCTGAAAAAGAAAATTACTCATTAAATTTTTACCAAATCATTAAATTTTTACCAAAACATAAGGAACAAATAAGCTAGCGAACCATTGCATACCTGTAGCAGAGTCATGCAGCCTGGAGGGTTGAGAAATATAAACAACATCCTCGGAACCCCCAGCTTCACTGGAGGAAACAGGGTGACTGCCAGTCTTTTTCTTCTTCGACCTACCTCCTGGGGCAGTCTTTTTCTTCTTTCTCCCTGTGGATGCCCCGAGGTCATTGACCATTTCATAATCCTCCGGGACGTCGGATCCGACAGGAATGCTTTGCTGGGGGGACCCATCGTCGTTGGCAGGTATGTTATCTACATAGGTATGACCAATCTCCACCCCAGAAAGGTCATCAGCTGCCAGGAAGCTATTGAAATCCATCACTGCAAGAGGAAAAAGAGTTAAAACGCTACACATTATAAATAGGTATCTAAACATTTGAGAGCCGCCTGAACACCACCACTCCCTACCTTTATTTTTATACGTGCATATAAGAATGCGGCCTTCCCTGTTCCAATTCCTGCTCATACTAGCCATAGCCAGGACGGAGTCTGGGTAGGGCCTCATCACTACTCCGGCCTGTCTCAGGAGCCGAAGGAAATTCATGTCAACCTCCGGATTTGTCTCAAGAATCACAGGGTTCATATTTTTTACAGGCGCAAGTCTAGAGACCCAGGCTTGCGGGTTTACCCACTGCAAAACCCCCCGTTTATCAGATGGGATAAACTTGTCATCAACATAAAAAAAACCCTCCTTCCACCCCCTCCAACCATCTAACCGGGAACCACAAAAGTTGGTATTTTTGCCTCCTCGCTTGGCTACCGAAAACCAACTCTCCGGAGAATTGGTTATTGTAAACTGGCTAGCAAAATATAACAGGGTGGGCTCTTTCCTGTGTAATCTACAATACACCTCGAACATTATTATTTTTTGAAGCCCTAATGGATGTAGCTGGGAAAACCCAATCCCATAATACTCTAATAGGGAAATCAGGAAGGGAGTGGGGGGAAGCCTGAAGTTACTAAGGGAAAACCAGTCGGAATATACAGTAACCTTTCCAGAGGGAGGCATATGTGCCCGCTGGGAGGGTAACGGCGCGATCGCCTCAAAAAGATCTATACAAGGGTACTGGGAAATCAACTGTAAGAGGGTGTCCCTATCTATTTTACTCCTAATACCGTCAACCATACCGCCGGAAAACTGAGCAGTAACCCTAGCCAAGGGACCGCTCATGACAGAAGTGGTGGCAGGGGTAGTGGCAGACGAAGACGGCTCCATTATTTTATACAAATAAAAAAGCAATCTAAAGGATACAAGAGAGAGAACACAGGAACAAGAAAACAAACCTAAAAGATGCTTGCCGGAATTCTAAAAAAGCGTCGGAAGTTGCAGAGAAGGAAAACAATGTTTGTGAAATGAGAGTAAAATGGAAAAACTGCCAAGGTATGCCTATTTATGGCGAAAGAAAGTAACCGCCTCAGGCCCATGGGCTCGTGGGCTTTAATCCAAGCCATACACGTGTACGACTGAGATAAATCCTCAGGCGTGGGCGCGTGTGGCAAGCTGTAGCAATTAATACCCCACGCGCACACGCAATCACCGGCACACCCTTCGATAAATACGGACACCTCGGGCAGGTAAACACTCACATTCTGACATAATGATGGGACACCATCAGTCAAAAAAATGAAACGCCAAGAAAATGACACGTCTAGCCTGACAAAACCAACGTCCCGGATTCAAACAACATCGAAAGGCCATTTGAAAATCATTTACCCAGGGAAGGATAAGGCTTCTTCCCTGTAAATAACATGGTAATTAAAGACCATGGCAATGTCTCGCCTGAGAAAGGAAATCTTAGAGTTTAGTTCCCTGATGCAAATCTCAGCAAACTAAACTGGGGGGACTTAATCGTGTACCGTCCTGAATGGGCCTCACAAGTTAAACAGGCGAACATTACACAGGACGGACCAACTAACAGGCCCGACAAACCTACAGGGAGGCCCATGGGCCGACTCACGAAGGCGGTATAAATCCATGGCATTAGGGTTTGTGTCCCCTGTCAGGGGACAGCCTTGTAACGGATTCCACCCACGTTAGTGGTGGTTCCCCGAAGGCCGACATGGGTTTTATCCTCCCCATATTATTGGTCCACGTCATTACAGGGGACCCACATGCAGGACGCATTAATTACAACCGTACGATTCAAAGTACCAAGATCATATCTTAGCCGTACGATGAACAGTACCACCAGATGGTGATTCCACCGTACGATCACAACCATGCGATCATGATTCAACCGTACGATGAACAGTACCACCAGATGATGACTCCATCGTAGGATCAAAACCATGAGATGATGACACGTGGCAAACTTGCTCACCAAGGTGAAGGTGGAATACTATAAATATAGGGCATAATCACTATTCATGCCCTAACACCTCATAATACACCTTCAATACTATTCAATACTATTCACCTCCTACGTTCATCATCAATAGGAGATCACTGTTCATCTCCTACCGCCGATTCATACCACCCTTATTGTTGTTCGATACACTATAACGGGTCCTTACGCAAGTCGCGGAGAGTAACGAGTCGGCCCAATCCATTTTGCACTCAGGTATAAAAATAATGCTTGATCAAAGACCTACAGTGCTTTCCTCAAGAAACTGAGTCCATATTTTCCAATCAGGGAACAACCCATCAGCAGCTAAATAGCTTACCTGTTATGAAAAGAAAATTAACTTCTGAATATCGTAAAACATATTGCTTTCAAACCGAAAACCTCCTAGGCGTACATGAATTAGCTACAAGTAATTACCCAAGTTGCAAATCCCTCATTTGGCCACAAATGTGTCCACCACTCCATCGTTACAAGATTGCCAAACCATTGATGTGCAAGTTCATGAGCTACAACAGTTGCCACCTAAATATTGATTTCTGTTAGTTTAGTTTATTAATTAATGTAACAAAAGCTAAACGCAATGATTTAAGTAGAGTTCTGAATCTGATAACATTACCCTCTGCTTCTCATCATACAGTAGAGCTGTTTCTCGGTATGTAACTAAACCATAATTCTCCATTGCCCCAGCAGAAAAATCAGGGATTGCAATCATCATATCAATGAAACCTATAGCTTTAGCAACATAACTTCTTAATGGTCCTAAATAATATAACAAACGGTAATGGAAGTAACAATCAATCATGGTTATATAGTATTCACTCGGATTCTATGTTTCTTCCAGTTTCAATAGCTAGTACCTGCAAGTAACAATCAATCATGGTTAATGGAAGCTTACAAAGTACCAGTTTCAAAGAGAAGTCAAGCTCCTTAATTCTATAATTAACCATACTTATTTCAAAAATGTTGTCTTGAAACTGAGCAAAAATAATTTAAGTAAACTAACCTTGACTTCCAAATCTACCGAAAGCTTTCTTCAAGCAAAACCACCAAAGCACGACATCATAATCTACTTCCGGCAAGGAAATCCACAATAATCTTCTTCAATTTCTATGTTGCCTAATAATTAAATTAACAAACAAAAAAGGTCAGAGAAGAATCAAAAGTAAAAACCCATTTGATGAGGGTTGACTTTTATCTCACCATTCTATTCAAATCTAAAACAAAACTTGAAGAAATCTCGGGTAATGAAAATTAAGAAATTCGTTTAGGTATAGAAGAACCTGGATGATGAAGAAGATAAAATTGAATGGGAGATGGAGAAAGGAGATGTGTAAAATTGAATGAGGCAGCAATGAGTTGAAGCAGCAATGATGTAATTAAACAGGGGAGGCATATAAACCAATTTTGAAGGAAAAATGCTCCATTAGGTTTTACTTTTTAGGTTTTCAACGTGTACTGATAAACCAATCAGATTAATCTTCTTGATATTGATTATTGTGCGATTTTCAAATTTGAATATCTTGCAGCAACAAAATCAAAGCAACAAATTTCAAAGCAAGGCATGCTCAAAACTAATAATTACACCACAAAACCACACCTCAAATTAATTTCCGGATTTATTATAAAAATTCAAAAATGGGAGAAAATTTCTTGCACCATATTGCGCCACATCATCTTGAGACAGCCTTAGAATGGGACAAATCAGCAATATGACATCAGCACCAACTCCCTTTTATTAGATAGGTAAGATACCCACTTCACACTACTTATTTTTACACCCAAAAAATTACACTCATTCTACATGCAACTTTTACACATTATTTATCACAAAAAATCATCAACAATGCCTAAAAACAAAAACAAAAATACATCTTCATCCCACCAAATATCCCAAGATATGCTTAACAATTTGATCAACGCTAATTTTCCCACACCAAATCCGAACACGCATTTACCATGCGGTTCTTCTTCCGCTCAATCAAACTCTCAATCTCTATCTCAACCAACCGGTTTCTCACATTACGTACAAGTTGCGACAAACCCGTATTCACAATCATTTTATCAACAACACCCGCAACGTGAATTTTACCCTATCCCACAACAACAACACTCTTCACAACCACAACCATACTACACAAACCTTTTGCATCAACACTCTTTTAACCCATACCAACAAATGCAAACCGAAATCCAAGACTCCTCCGACGAGGCCAACGAAAATACCCACGTTGATGAGTCCGTACCCGAAACCCAACCCGAAGCCGAAGTCGAAACCCAAACCGACAATAAAGGAAAAAGAAAGCAAGTTCGGTGGACCGTCAAAGAAACGTTCATTTTGTGCGAACGGTGGATACATTGTTTCGAAAATGGTGTCATCAGCCGAAACCAATCTCACGAAAGCTTTTGGAAAAAAGTCGTTCGTGACTATTGTGACAACCGTCAAACCTCAGGTCATTATCACACTAGAATCGTAAATTACATTTACCGCATTCCTTAAATCCGAGTGAAATTCCTAGGTTACGACTTCGCAAGCTTATTAAGCCATAGAACGACTTAGAGATTGCTTAGTGAACCATAAGTTCTTTTAGAGATGTTATAATAGGTTACTAAGTGCCAAATTAATCAAAGAAAAGTTCATCCCTTGATGCTTTAATAAAACCCTTAACGGTTCACAAAACTGAAATTTTCGTAACTCGACAACGCAAACTTAATCGGATGAATAATACATGGACATTAAAAATAGACAAATTAAGTGTATCATAACCTAAGTCAAGAACTTAAAATTTCTCACTTTTCAAAACTCAAATTTTAATCACCAAAACATCACAAAATAAACCTCATAAAATACATATATTTATACCAAATTAATACAAATTAATTAAATAACTTTTATACACTTTATTTAACAAAAAAAAAAATAAATAAAATGACCAAAATACCCCAAAAAAAAACGGCCAAAGGGCCACCTCCCCCATTCCCCAATTATTTTTCATGCAATCACCTCTTTTCTATACCCCCATTCACATTACATGCATTCACTCACACACAACTCTCTCATTCAATCTCCATTTGCTCTCACCTCTCACTAGAATCCCCTCTCTCTCTCTAAAATTCCAGAAAACATTCAAGGCATAACAAAAGATTTGAGGGTGTTCTTGCATCAAAGGAACCTTTAAAGGTAAACCAAAGCATCTACATTCATCTTTCTTCCATTTTCTTGCATTATTTCTTCATAATAATCGGATTTTATGCCTTTCCATGGCTAAAATCCCCATATAAACTCTTGATGTTTGTAGGTTACACCTTAAAACACCTTTTAGGTGTTAATAGAAAGGGTAACCCATGATCAAACCGAAAATCAAGTAAAAATCGATTATTGTTTGTAAACTTGTTGATATATTGTTCTTAGTATGTAGAAATCTTGTTTTTATGATAATAATCACCTCTAGCACATCATGGATGTATTTTAATACCATGCATGTGTTAGAATATAGATTTAAAGGTCAAAGGATCAAAAACTTCTTTTATTTCATGATTGGTGTTCTTCACTATGAACAAAACACCCATTATGAGTCTGGAATGCTTCTGTCCAGAAACTTTCATCTACTTCCACGATTTTTCTAAAAATCATTTCTTCATGAAAATGGACGTTTTTATAGTCTAAATTCAAGTTCTGGAAGTTAGCTTTCCAACCCCGTAAACCTCATATTGATTTGAGTTTGTTTGATATTTTTAATAATTTGTGGGACAAAAGATATACAAACTGTTGAAAAGGGTCAGAAACTTTTATCTTGGTATTTTAATCATATCTAGAGCCTCACACCTCCAAATAACTTGAAACCAACGCCAAAAGTTTACAAATTTTGTTGGTTACAACGTTTCTGTTGATCACTTTTTCTGGAACCCAATGTATTTTACTTAGATGTAATGATTGCATGCATGTGTCCCTAATTGGACACAGAAGATAAAAGAAAATATTAAAAATATTTGCACTAATTTTTAAATATTGGAAAAATTACAGTAACTATATAACATATTGGGGATAATCTGTGATTTTTTTCTATATTTGATTTCAAATCAGAAGTATTTTTAATAAATACAACAAACAGAAATAAAATTCTGAAAATAAGAATGTTGACTGATTTTGGTAAAATTGAAAAACCGACACTTGCGGACTTGTCATTTAGGGAAAGAATAACTTTTTATGACTTATGAACATGTTTAAGGGTTGGGAATAAGTCTCGGGTCAAATCGAGGAGTTTTGACCGAGACAACAAAAATGAGTCTCGGTTTCGGAGACGGAAAACTTACTATTTTCGGAAATAATGCTAACAAGAAGGTTATGGGGTGTCTTATGTGGTATAATCGGGTTATGGGTTTAATAAACATAAAATTGTAAGGAACCAATGTTCCAACACTCAAAACAATATGAAATATGGACATTACAATCACGTGACATTATACGACTTGTATGAGACGTTCGACAATTTTTCTTTGTGTAACATATTAGTATTCATTATTGTACACAAACGCGATAATCGGACATTAACAAACTTCAAACCAATCAAACCAAAAAGGCACTTTGTAATCTAGATATTTAACTAAGCAATCTTAACAAACCAATTTACCAAGAATCTAACTAGAGACCTCGTGTTCATAGGACTTGGATAGGGGTCATACTCGTCAAGCACACGTGTTACATCCGTCGATTCACGCTTACGCTCAACAGTGAGTTCTCACAGCCCCTTTTTCACTTGTTTAATATTTTGGGGTGAAAAGCATGATTCTAAATTTTTACTAAATTGGTTGTACATTCATGAACTTGTTAAATCTTTGCCATGCTACTTATGCGAATTGGTGTGTATACTATTGTTATGCTTGAGTACTATCGTGCTAAAGTCCCCGGAAATACCTTTACACTACTTATTAACTCGTCCGAGAGCCAGACGAGCCGTTAATATTTATGGATAGCGCTATTTAGGGTAGACCATCCCTCACTCACACTGTAACGTGGGTGCATAGTATTACTTTTACTCATGTTACCGATAGAACATGGAGCTTGGGGCATGTGTCGGTCTAATCGGTTTAGTAGTGGCCTCATTGCATTAACGTTCGTATATACTACTTTCCTATTCGCAATATTTACAACCAATCATTTATATTTATATACTTGATAAACAAAGCTTTTGATTCATTTATCTATAAGATTAAACCTGTGAACTCACCAACTATGACCATAGTTGACCGTTTGTTTATCATGTTTTTCAGGAAATCGACAGTAAGACGCATTCTAGGAGTACTTTTGTGTGGATGCATTCTCGCATGCGTTTGCTTTAATTTGGATTATGACTAACTTTTGGAAACTTTTATGAACTTGTTGTAATCACCTTTGGAATTATGTTTTGAACTTGTGGTAACTTGTAATACTTTTGCTAAATTATGTATGGTATTACTTCTATATCTTGTGCATTTGTTACCCGGTACTGTTACACCTCGTGTTTCCGCTTTAGCGGGGTGTGACAGATTTGGTATCAGAGCCTAAGGTTATAGAGAATGCCGGTTTTTCCAAACAAAAACCCCAACTATAACCAACATTTTTTTAAAATCTTTTCTTAAAACTCCAAAGGTATTACCAATTAAACTAAACCGAGCATAGTACTAGTATAGCTAAACCATGTGTTGCATTATTGGACCTCAATTAGGCATAGCCTGATCACCTATGTTTAATTTAGGTAAGATTATGCGAGACACGGAATATGTATACTACGATTATGTTGATTTTTCTTTCCTGTTTAAACATTTGGAAAGCAAACGTTGTGTGTGTGCATTGCATATCGTAGGCATCCATAGTAGCACTATTAGTAACTAAGTATATCTTTAGGAACTAAGTTCTCCTTTTTATACAGACTTACCATGTCACACTCATCACTTCACGCTCTTGGATCGGCTGACGATTCTGGCTACTACACTGGTCGCCCTCGCGACAACACCTTGAGTTCCGAGCCAGAGGAGGCCCCCTATGAGGATTCTGAGCCAGAGGAAGCCCCCTATGAGGACCATGAGTCAGAAAACGAAGTTAGTAGCCGAGAGGTCACCCGAGAGAATACGAGGGTGACTCCGACACCCATCTCACCTCAGCCACCTCAGAATGGTGTGCGCTTGAGGACCACTGCTCGTATGAGCGTTGCCCCACCTGTCAGATTTGCAGTACGAGACTTCCCTCCAGGGACTGGACCTTCAGGAACTGTACCTCCTGAGACTGTTTCTGGGATCCCGATTTCACGAGATCCCAACATGACTTATTGGATAGCACGCAGGGTAGATGAAATAAGTCATGAACTTCATGCTCATAGGACTGGCCTTGCCCAACATGAACAGATGTTGGGTAACATAGCAGACCTAACAGACCGGTTAATTTATCGTGCAAATGATGCCAGGGACACAGCAAGTACAGCGATATTTTGGTGCAGAGTGTTGGCAGGACTCACGTTTCTTTTAGCTGCAATGCTTATGTGGGTAGTTTGGTTTAGGATGTAGTGCTTGTTGTATGTGTCAACTTTCCAATTCTAGTGAATGTCTTTTGTTTCAGTTAATTATGAAAAATTGTAATGTAATGGTTGATCCAAATTTTCAAATCCAGGTTTATTAATGGAAAAACCTTACCTTGTTTATTTTATATGACTATGGCAATTACTTACACACTTACTTGAATGTAAAACTTTTACTGTAACTTAGTTTCAATTGATTACTAAAATATTAAAGTTTTAATGATACAAATATACAATACAAGCACTAACCAATAGCTTTTACCTGACTTAGAATCATGCCTCCGAGGAGAAACACAGACAACGTAGCTGAACGAGTAGCACAAGAACTTAACGCGGCACTACCTAACCTCGTTGCTCAAATCACCGCGGGTATCAATGCAGCACAAGGGAACCTGGGAGGACAACCTACTAACAACAATCAAGGATGCAGCTACAAAACCTTCATGTCATGCCGTCCCAAGGAGTTCTTCGGGACAGAAGGTGCTGTTGGGCTGTTATCCTGGATTGAAAGCATGGAGTCAGTGCTTCACATCAGCAAATGCTCACCTGAAAGCCAAGTTGAATATGCGACATGCATGTTTCAGGGAAGAGCATTGACTTGGTGGAATAACCAAATTCAAACCAGAGGTCGCGAAGCTGCGTATAACCTTTCATGGGAGGAATTGAAGAGGATGTTGATCGAAGAGTACTGTCCAAAAGATGCACTTCAGAAATTGGAATCTGAATTCTGGAATCACGCCATGACTGGAACTGACATCGATAAGTACACTGCCCGATTTCATGAGCTTGCAAGGCTAGTACCCCACATGGTTACCCCAGAGGAGAAAAGAGTGGACAGGTACATATGGGGTTTAGCTCCAGAAATACGAGGGACGGTTACCTCGGCAAACCCATCAACCATTCAGGCGGCTGTAGTCTTGGCTAACCGCCTGACAAATGATGTGATTAGATCAGGTGGATCATCGAAAGGGAAAGATAATGGAAAGAGGAAGCAGGAGAACCAACCAAGGAACAGGGGTGGTGGTAACCTAGATAAGAAACAGATGGTGGCGAAAAATTTTGGTGTGGTTGCCCAAGGACCGAAGCAATACACCGGGCCGCATCCAAAGTGTAACAAGTGCAACTATCACCATTCTGGAAATTGTCCGGTGTGCGACAAGTGTAAACGGACGGGCCACTATTCCAAGTACTGCAGGAGTGGTAATGGGAACAATGGGCAAAAAGCAGCATGCTTCGAGTGTGGAAGCCTGGACCATCTCAAGAACACTTGCCCTAGGCTGAATAGAGCCCCTAATAACAATGCTGGAAATCAAAGGGGCCCAGCACGAGGACGGGCGTTTGTCATTGGAACTGAGGAAGCAAGGCAGGATCCGAACGCTGTGACAGGTACATTCCTCTTAAACAATCACTACGCGTCTGTACTGTTTGACTCTGGAGCAGAAAGAAGTTTTGTCTCACTAGAGTTTAGGCCACTGATTAATTTAAGGCCAGACAAACTAAAGGAGATCTATATTATCGAGTATGCTAATGGTCATGAATTTCAGGCTAGGGACATAATTCTAGGTTGTACCTTGAACCTAGCTGATAAGTCATTTAATATCGACCTAATTCCAATCGAACTGAAAAGTTTCGATGTAGTGGTGGGTATGGACTGGCTCACCAAGGTCCGAGCGGAGATTGTCTGTTTTGAAAAAGTTATCCGAATACCTCTCAAAGACGGAGAAACTCTTGCTGTGCAAGGAGATAAACCCGATCGAGAGCTCAAAATTGTGTCTACTATAAAGATGCGTAAATATCTGGAGAAAGAGTGCCATGCATTTCTGGCTCACGTAGTGGAAAAGAAACCGAAGGAGAAGCGTATCCAAGATATACCTGTAGTTAGAGATCACCCCGAAGTTTTCCCGGAAGATTTACCTGGACTTCCCCCGCCAAGGCAGGTCGAATTTCGAATCGATCTAGTTCCCGGGGCAGCACCTGTAGCTAAAGCACCATATCGCTTGGCACCGGCTGAGATGCAGGAACTATCAGAACAATTACAAGAACTTCTGAGCAAAGGTTTGATTCGGCCAAGCTCATCGCCCTGGGGAGCTCCCGTTCTCTTCGTCAAAAAGAAAGATGGGTCATTCCGGATGTGTATCGATTATAGAGAACTAAACAAGTTAACTATTAAGAATCGTTACCCTCTTCCCCGAATAGATGATCTATTTGATCAGCTACAAGGCGCATCCTACTTTTCAAAAATTGATCTACGGTCTGGATACCATCAAGTGGGTGTGCGCGAGGAAGACGTTCCTAAGACAGCCTTTAGAACTCGATATGGACACTACGAGTTCTTGGTAATGCCCTTCGGACTAACAAACGCGCCTGCAGTTTTCATGGATTTGATGAATAGGGTATGCAGACCATACCTAGATAAGTTCGTGATAGTGTTCATCGACGACATATTGATTTACTCACGGAATAAGGAAGATCACGAACATCATTTGAAGTTAATACTAGAACTACTCAAGGACCAGAAATTGTATGCAAAGTTCTCAAAGTGCGAATTTTGGCTCCGAGAGGTACACTTCCTTGGTCACGTGGTCAACGAAAAAGGAATCCAGGTGGACCCAGCTAAGATTGAAGCAATTAAAAAGTGGGAGGCTCCGAGAACCCCTACAGAAATTCGTCAATTTCTGGGATTGGCTGGTTACTACCGGAGATTCATTGAGAACTTTTCAAAAATCGCTAAGCCTTTAACAGAATTGACCCAAAAGGCGAAGGAGTTTGTTTGGGGGAAAATGCAGGAGGAAGCATTCCAAACACTGAAGCATAGGCTATGCGACGCACCAATCTTGGCGTTACCTGAGGGAACAGAGGATTTTGTCGTATACTGTGATGCGTCACACCAGGGATTGGGATGTGTGCTGATGCAAAAGAATAAGGTCATCGCTTATGCATCAAGGCAGCTCAAGGAGCATGAGAAGAATTATACAACACACGACTTGGAGCTAGGAGCTGTAGTCTTTGCCCTTAAGATCTGGAGACACTATCTGTATGGTACAAAGTGCACTGTGTTTACTGACCATAAGAGTCTTCAACATATCTTTGACCAGAAAATGCTCAACATGAGGCAAAGGAGATGGGTAGAATTGCTTAGTGACTATGATTGTGAGATCAAGTATCATCCAGGCAAAGCGAATGTGGTAGCAGATGCTTTAAGTAGGAAGGAAAGGTTAAGACCCTCACGAGTACGAGCATTGGGTATGATGGTTCAAACAAATTTAAAAACTCGAATCCTTGACGCTCAAAGAGAAGCAATGAGACCTGAAAATATAAAGAACGAGACTCTACACAACCTAGACCAGAAATTTGAAATTAAGACTGATGGAGTTCGTTACTTCAAGGAGAGGGCATGGATTCCGAGAACCGACAATCTAAGGGATGTCATCATGGATGAAGCCCATAGATCCAGGTATTCAATCCACCCAGGAGCTGATAAGATGTACAGGGATTTAATGGAATACTATTGGTGGCCGGGGATGAAGAAAGATATTGCCCTGTATGTTGGGAAATGTTTAACATGTTCTAAGGTCAAAGCAGAGTACCAGAAACCATCCGGTTTGTTACAACAGCCAGAAATTCCCCAATGGAAGTGGGAGCAAATATCAATGGATTTTATAACCAAGTTGCCCAGGACGGCAAGGGGACATGACTCGATTTGGGTTATAGTGGATCGGTTGACGAAATCCGCACATTTTCTTCCGATCCGAGAAGACTACAAGATGGAAAAGCTCGCACAGGTCTATATTAATGAAATTGTTGCACGTCACGGAATACCTCTTTCCATCATTTCTGATAGGGATAGTCGATTCACGTCGCGCTTTTGGCAATTACTCCAGAAAACCCTAGGTACTCAACTGAACTTAAGTACTGCCTATCACCCCCAAACTGACGGGCAAAGTGAGCGAACCATACAAACTTTGGAAGACATGTTACGAGCCTGCGTGATTGACTTCGGAGGAAGCTGGGATACTCACTTACCTTTAGTGGAGTTTTCCTATAACAACAGTTATCACACTAGCATTGAGTGTGCTCCATTTGAAGCCTTGTATGGGCGTAAATGTCGTTCACCGCTTTGTTGGTTGGAGGCAGGTGACAGACAGTTGACGAGACTAGACATCATACAAGATACAACTGACAAGATCACGGCTATCAGGGAAAGATTGAAGACAGCCAGAAGTCGTCAGAAAAGCTACGCAGATAACCGTAGGAAACCTCTAGAATTTCAAATCGGTGATAAAGTACTCCTAAAGGTGTCACCGTGGAAAGGCGTTATCCGCTTTGGAAAGCGAGGAAAACTAAGCCCGAGATATATTGGACCTTTCGAGGTACTGCAAAGGATTGGTCCGGTAGCTTACCGACTCAAACTGCCGCAAGAGCTCAGTGGCATCCACGACACATTCCATGTTTCTAACCTAAAGAAATGCTTATCTGATGAAACACTCGTTGTCCCTCTCGAGGAAGTTCGAATTGACGATAAACTCCACTTCATAGAAGAACCACTCGAAATCATAGACCGCGAAGTCAAGAGATTGAAGCGAAGCCGAATTCCCATAGTTAAAGTCCGGTGGAATTCGCGACGGGGTCCTGAATTCACTTGGGAGCGCGAGGATCAATTCCGACGCAAGTATCCGCATCTATTCTCGAGTGCTTCGTAGCACAATGGGACGAGTTGAATTTCGGGACGAAATTCATTTCAACGGTGGGATATTGTGACAACCGTCAAACCTCAGGTCATTATCACACTAGAATCGTAAATTACATTTACCGCATTCCTTAAATCCGAGTGAAATTCCTAGGTTACGACTTCGCAAGCTTATTAAGCCATAGAACGACTTAGAGATTGCTTAGTGAACCATAAGTTCTTTTAGAGATGTTATAATAGGTTACTAAGTGCCAAATTAATCAAAGAAAAGTTCATCCCTTGATGCTTTAATAAAACCCTTAACGGTTCACAAAACTGAAATTTTCGTAACTCGACAACGCAAACTTAATCGGATGAATAATACATGGACATTAAAAATAGACAAATTAAGTGTATCATAACCTAAGTCAAGAACTTAAAATTTCTCACTTTTCAAAACTCAAATTTTAATCACCAAAACATCACAAAATAAACCTCATAAAATACATATATTTATACCAAATTAATACAAATTAATTAAATAACTTTTATACACTTTATTTAACAAAAAAAAAAATAAATAAAATGACCAAAATACCCCAAAAAAAAACGGCCAAAGGGCCACCTCCCCCATTCCCCAATTATTTTTCATGCAATCACCTCTTTTCTATACCCCCATTCACATTACATGCATTCACTCACACACAACTCTCTCATTCAATCTCCATTTGCTCTCACCTCTCACTAGAATCCCCTCTCTCTCTCTAAAATTCCAGAAAACATTCAAGGCATAACAAAAGATTTGAGGGTGTTCTTGCATCAAAGGAACCTTTAAAGGTAAACCAAAGCATCTACATTCATCTTTCTTCCATTTTCTTGCATTATTTCTTCATAATAATCGGATTTTATGCCTTTCCATGGCTAAAATCCCCATATAAACTCTTGATGTTTGTAGGTTACACCTTAAAACACCTTTTAGGTGTTAATAGAAAGGGTAACCCATGATCAAACCGAAAATCAAGTAAAAATCGATTATTGTTTGTAAACTTGTTGATATATTGTTCTTAGTATGTAGAAATCTTGTTTTTATGATAATAATCACCTCTAGCACATCATGGATGTATTTTAATACCATGCATGTGTTAGAATATAGATTTAAAGGTCAAAGGATCAAAAACTTCTTTTATTTCATGATTGGTGTTCTTCACTATGAACAAAACACCCATTATGAGTCTGGAATGCTTCTGTCCAGAAACTTTCATCTACTTCCACGATTTTTCTAAAAATCATTTCTTCATGAAAATGGACGTTTTTATAGTCTAAATTCAAGTTCTGGAAGTTAGCTTTCCAACCCCGTAAACCTCATATTGATTTGAGTTTGTTTGATATTTTTAATAATTTGTGGGACAAAAGATATACAAACTGTTGAAAAGGGTCAGAAACTTTTATCTTGGTATTTTAATCATATCTAGAGCCTCACACCTCCAAATAACTTGAAACCAACGCCAAAAGTTTACAAATTTTGTTGGTTACAACGTTTCTGTTGATCACTTTTTCTGGAACCCAATGTATTTTACTTAGATGTAATGATTGCATGCATGTGTCCCTAATTGGACACAGAAGATAAAAGAAAATATTAAAAATATTTGCACTAATTTTTAAATATTGGAAAAATTACAGTAACTATATAACATATTGGGGATAATCTGTGATTTTTTTCTATATTTGATTTCAAATCAGAAGTATTTTTAATAAATACAACAAACAGAAATAAAATTCTGAAAATAAGAATGTTGACTGATTTTGGTAAAATTGAAAAACCGACACTTGCGGACTTGTCATTTAGGGAAAGAATAACTTTTTATGACTTATGAACATGTTTAAGGGTTGGGAATAAGTCTCGGGTCAAATCGAGGAGTTTTGACCGAGACAACAAAAATGAGTCTCGGTTTCGGAGACGGAAAACTTACTATTTTCGGAAATAATGCTAACAAGAAGGTTATGGGGTGTCTTATGTGGTATAATCGGGTTATGGGTTTAATAAACATAAAATTGTAAGGAACCAATGTTCCAACACTCAAAACAATATGAAATATGGACATTACAATCACGTGACATTATACGACTTGTATGAGACGTTCGACAATTTTTCTTTGTGTAACATATTAGTATTCATTATTGTACACAAATGCGATAATCGGACATTAACAAACTTCAAACCAATCAAACCAAAAAGGCACTTTGTAATCTAGATATTTAACTAAGCAATCTTAACAAACCAATTTACCAAGAATCTAACTAGAGACCTCGTGTTCATAGGACTTGGATAGGGGTCATACTCGTCAAGCACACGTGTTACATCCGTCGATTCACGCTTACGCTCAACAGTGAGTTCTCACAGCCCCTTTTTCACTTGTTTAATATTTTGGGGTGAAAAGCATGATTCTAAATTTTTACTAAATTGGTTGTACATTCATGAACTTGTTAAATCTTTGCCATGCTACTTATGCGAATTGGTGTGTATACTATTGTTATGCTTGAGTACTATCGTGCTAAAGTCCCCGGAAATACCTTTACACTACTTATTAACTCGTCCGAGAGCCAGACGAGCCGTTAATATTTATGGATAGCGCTATTTAGGGTAGACCATCCCTCACTCACACTGTAACGTGGGTGCATAGTATTACTTTTACTCATGTTACCGATAGAACATGGAGCTTGGGGCATGTGTCGGTCTAATCGGTTTAGTAGTGGCCTCATTGCATTAACGTTCGTATATACTACTTTCCTATTCGCAATATTTACAACCAATCATTTATATTTATATACTTGATAAACAAAGCTTTTGATTCATTTATCTATAAGATTAAACCTGTGAACTCACCAACTATGACCATAGTTGACCGTTTGTTTATCATGTTTTTCAGGAAATCGACAGTAAGACGCATTCTAGGAGTACTTTTGTGTGGATGCATTCTCGCATGCGTTTGCTTTAATTTGGATTATGACTAACTTTTGGAAACTTTTATGAACTTGTTGTAATCACCTTTGGAATTATGTTTTGAACTTGTGGTAACTTGTAATACTTTTGCTAAATTATGTATGGTATTACTTCTATATCTTGTGCATTTGTTACCCGGTACTGTTACACCTCGTGTTTCCGCTTTAGCGGGGTGTGACAACTATAATGCATGCATGACCAAAAAACGTAATTATAGTCAGCTAAACGGGAAGTGGAACAAGATTGCACCCGACGTGAAAAAGTTCAACGCCCTTCACAAACACTACACCGACGTACGACCCCAAAGTGGGGCGAGCGATAACGACGTTTTAATCGCCACCCGAAACCACTTTGCACAACAAGAGAATGGTTGTGCATTTATTTACGAGGCGTGTTGGAATATTTTGAAACATTATCAGAAGTTTTTTCAAGAAAAAGGAGTAATGGGCAACAAACGTACGTTCGAGCATGTAACACCCCCAAATTAATGATTTGCGGAAGCATACTTGGGTGTTACTAATCAATATACAAAGCACAAGATATACAGCAAACGACCTCTAAATGAGACATTGTAAAACGATTTCATATGAAATAAATGTTTGAAAACTCAATGTTTTTGTAACACCCCGCAATTTCAACAAAAGTATAAACGTAATTAACACGCATTTCTAGGATAATTCCCTACTTGAGTTAATTCACAACTACTTTTAGAGTTAAGTCTAGCAAAGCACAACTAGCTGATAAGCGAGGTAATACTTATTTGTAATTAGTTGTAATTACATACGAAACAATTGGAACAAACGCGACAAAAATATACGACTGTTGGTGAACAAATTTTATTTAATAAAACAATATTATTAAATAACGTCGTTAACAATTAAATATTATATCGATAGTATTTACAAAGTATTTTATAACGTAAAACGTTTATTGCGCAAACTGAAATGAAACAAAGTTAAATTTTATAAACTTAACTAAATTATATTGATAAAATATCTCAACTAAAATATATTCTAAAAAGATATTTAAAAACTTACCAATTAAAAATAATTAAACGTTTAAGCGATCGGGGAAAACGAACACCGCACGGAGCACAATTGCGGAGGCTGGGAAAATGGGGCTTTCACCAAAACCCCACCATCTCCTCCTTCCTCCTCATTTCCCACTTTTCTTTTTCTCTCTCTTTTTCTCTTTTTCCCTCAAACTACCATCACACCACCACCTCACTAAATCAACAAAAACTACCACAAAAACTCATCAAATCAACTAGCTTCTTTGGAATAAAACGATCACGGGATCACGATCTACATTCCTACCTTTTCGGATTTCAAAACCGACACGCGTAAGTTTCTGACACTTTTCGAAAACTCTTAGATTCGGTGTTTTCTTTGTTATTTCATGTTTATAATGATTAATATACCATGTATTAGTGTTATATCAACTTATTATGCCCAAAAATCCCTTGAAAAACGCTTTAAGAATCGAAATCCACACAAAAATTATGAACAGCTCGTTCTGCGGATCGAGATCGATTTTCGCGAGTCGAGATCTGGACTTGTGGGTCGACTTGACCTGCGGATCGACTTGACTTGCGGGTCGACTTGACCTGCGGATCGACTTGACTTGCTGGTCGACTTGACCTGTGGATCGACTTGACTTGCTGATCCACTTGACTTGCGGATCCACTTGACTTGCGGATCCACTTGCGAGTTGATTTTTTGACTGCGAGTTGACTTTTTGAAAAAGTGCATTTTTGATCCAAAACGATGAATTTTGACACATTCGGACATATATATATGTGTGTACTTTCGGATAAAATAATAGAAAATTTAAGGATATTTTCTCGCTAATCATTAAACATCTTCAAGAATCAAACCTTTATGATATAACTCGCACATGAAACACATATACTTTGGGAAGTATACAACACGAAAAATATAATAATAATACTTTAAATTATTATTACGAAACTCACCAACGAGCCGTACATGTTTTCCAAAACATAAACGTATAAACAAACATGTGGACATAACTTGGTTGTACGAACACTAGCATGGATGGTCAACTTAGACATCCACATACTTATTAAATCTCATACGTTTAGGGCGTTAGGAGATTTTGGACTATACTTGGGCTTTAGGCTTTGCTAGCACTCGCACTTTACTTAACTCAACAGGTGAGTTCACAGCCCCTACTTTTACTGTTTTAACTGCTTTTGAACAGGGGTGGAAAACATAGTCAACTGCTTTACTATTTGCCATAACTGCTTTTACTTACATGAACGTATACTTATTTTACTCGAACGATTAGAGTACTTGAACTGTTAAACAATTACACAAACTGATGTTTATGAAAGGATATTTCATACAAAAATTATTATCAACTTGTGAAATTTGACTTGGTATCTTACCGAAGAACGACCGGTACAATTTGTATCTAGCTGGAGAACGACCAGCCGTGTAACTTGTCGGAGAACGACCGACACTAACTTGGTATCTTACCGGAGAACGACCGGTACTAACAGTGCAACTCGCTGGAGAACGACCGGTGCTAACTTGGTAACTTACCGGAGAACGACCGGTACAATTTGGTAACTAGTCGGTGAACGACCGACTCAAACTCTTAAAACCTTAAATCCGTTGGAGAACGACCAGCAACACGTTTCAAACATACGATTTGGGTAACATCCCACAATAACTTATATTTGGGCAGACATCCCACGTAAACTGTATTTTGGGCTGACATCCCACGTAAACTGTATTTTGGGTAACCTCCCAACGAAACACATTTTTAACTTTAGCATACGAACTTTCCTACAAACAACTTAAAATCGTATTTGGATAACATTCCACTTAACCGTTCTTGACTGTTATGGCAATAACTATTTGTGAACGTCTTTGGTTTAACAACTGTGCTACAAACTTGATTTAACTATTGCAAACATAAAACCTGTGAATTCACTCAACCTCGTTGTTGACTTTTACTATGTTTTTCAGGGAATTAGTTGCGCACGTAAGAACCGCCTGCACATATGGAACTTAGGTGACCCGTGAAGCTTTAGGATGCCAACTTTTGACATATGGATTTCTTTTATATAACTAATCGGTTTTTAGTCATATTTACGAAATCTACTTTTGTAAAACTCAACTACTTTTGTACTTGTACGATTCGAGTAATCGTAAAATGATGTAATTATTACTTTTGGCTTCTATATATATATGTTCTGTTGTAATCATAAGCTCTGATATGTATGTATGTACATCGTTATTGTGGCACCCCCGTACTTAACTAAAATGCTTCCGCTAAACAAAATCAACGAATTTGGGGGTGTTACAGATTGGTATCAGAGCCATTGGTTATAGCGAACTAGATTTCTTAGGTGACTTAGAGACCTTAGAGACCTAGACTATAGCCTTGGCTAGTACGCACATGCATACACACATTTGCATACGTCTAACGTCGTTACGACACATCAATACACATGATTCCTTCGTCGAACCGTACTATGTCTGAAACTCTTCCCTTTCATTCAAAACTCATATGAACCTGATCGTATTAAGCGATTGATAAAAAGAAGTATGTATTTAGCATCATATAATGACGCCTGGCCAACGTGATTATATTATACTAAGTACATATGGGTGTTTCATAGTCGTGAGACACGTGATGGGGATCTTGTCATTTCTTCTTAAATACTCGATAACTGAATTATGTGAAATTTATATCCTTCACATCTCTTTCATTGGCATTGACTTCTGCATTTCCATCCTCGCAGAACGTCAGCATGCCGCCTAAACAAAGAAAGACCCGCAACAGTCGCCAAGCAAATACACCTCCCGTCGTCGAAACCACCGAACAGATTATAGAACGACGCGTGGCTGAAGCTATCGCTCAATACGAGGCAAGCTGCAATCGAGACAACGTGGCAAATAACAGTGGAGCCACCCCCGTCAACAGTGAGACACCGACGAATACCCAGCAGGGGTGTTCATACAAAACCTTCCAGGCTTGCAAACCGAGCACATACACCGGGACTGAAGGGGCCATTGGCCTAGTCCACTGGATCGAGAAGATGGAATCGGTCCTCGACATCAGCGGCTGCGCAACTAACACCATGGTGAAATACGCCACGTGTACCCTAGCTGACAAAGCGTTGACTTGGTGGAACGCTCAAGTTCAAATCATGGGACGACCAACTGCTTACTCCATCTCGTGGGAGACTTTGAAACGGATGATGATGGAAGAGTTTTGCTCTCACAGTGAGCAGCAGAAACTTGAAACCGAGCTGTGGAACATCCAGATAATAGGTACTGACATTACCGGGTACACGACAAGGTTCCAGGAGCTTGCACGCCTCGTACCCCACATGGTGACCCCCGAGAGCAAACGCATTGAGCGTTACAACAGGGGATTGGCCCCACAGATCAGAGGCATGGTGATGTCCTCCAAACCAGCTACTTTCCGGAGTGCAGTGGACCTGGCTCAAAGCTTGACCGATGATGCGGTCCTAATTGGAACTCTGAAAGCTACTACGGGGAAAAGCGAACCAGCCCGTACTGAAATTGTTGGTTACGGAGGTGACAAACGTAAATGGAACAATGAGGGAAACGATCACCAAAATCAACCCAACAAGAAACCTTCGGGAAACACCAGGGCTTACATTGCCACCACCGCAACTGGATTCAAACCCTATCTTGGCAACAAACCGAGGTGTGATAAGTGCGGGAAGCACCATGATGGAGATTGTACATTTTGCCAAAACTGCAAACGTCCCGGCCACTTAGCCCAAAACTGTAGAACAAACCTACCTCCTCAAGCCACCACCGAGGGACAAAACACCGGCTGCTACGAGTGTGGAGAACTCGGGCACTACCGAAACCGTTGCCCACAACTCAACCGCGGTAACAACAACCAAAACAACAACAACCGCATCGCTAATAGAGAGCCAGCTCGCGGACGCGCTTACATCCTTCGTGCAAGCGATGCACCGGAGGATCCCTACGCTAACATTGGTACGTTTTAGCAAACCATTATCCCGCTCTAACGTTACGCTATTTGAATGTCGATTCAAACCTAACGCTTGGTAAACTTTGACCACTTATCGAACACACGACTTATCAAGCTATACCGCGAGTATACACGAACTGTTAAAACTTTATGGAAACTTAGAGCGCCATGCAAACTATTACTATTGTTAACGACATGACTTATCGGAAAACATACGCCGCGGGCGATCCGACTTGATTCTAAATCTCGGGATGAGATTTCTATAACATGGGGAGAATGTAACACCCCGTAATTTCAATAAAAGTATAAACGTAATTAACACGCATTTCTAGGCTAATTCCCTACTTGAGTGAATTCACAACTACTTTTAGAGTTAAGTCTAGCAAAGCCCAACTAGCTGATACGCGAGGTATTACTTATTTGTAATTAGTTGTAATTACATACGAAACAATTGGAACAAACGCGACAAAAATATACGACTGTTGGTGAACAAATTTTATTTAATAAAACAATATTATTAAATAACGTCGTTAACAATTAAATATTATGTCGATAGTATTTACAAAGTATTTTATAACGTAAAACGTTTATTGCGCAAACTGAAATGAAACAAAGTTAAATTTTATAAACTTAACTAAATTATATTGATAAAATATCTCAACTAAAATATATTCTAAAAAGATATTTAAAAACTTACCAATTAAAAATAATTAAACGTTTAAGCGATCGGGGAAAACGAACACCGCACGGAGCACAATTGCGGAGGCTGGGAAAATGGGGCTTTCACCAAAACCCCACCATCTCCTCCTTCCTCCTCATTTCCCACTTTTCTTTCTCTCTCTCTTTTTCTCTTTTTCCCTCAAACTACCATCACACCACCACCTCACTAAATCAACAAAAACTACCACAAAAACTCATCAAATCAACTAGCTTCTTTGGAATAAAACGATCACGGGATCACGATCTACATTCCTACCTTTTCGGATTTCAAAACCGACACGCGTAAGTTTCCGACACTTTTCGAAAACTCTTAGATTCGGTGTTTTCTTTGTTATTTCATGTTTATAATGATTAATATACCATGTATTAGTGTTATATCAACTTATTATGCCCAAAAATCCCTTGAAAAACGCTTTAAGAATCGAAATCCACACAAAAATCGCGAACAGCTCGTTCTGCGGATCGGGATCGATTTTCGCGAGTCGAGATCTGGACTTGCGGGTCGACTTGACCTGCGGATCGACTTGACTTGCGAGTCGACTTGACTTGCGGATCGACTTGACTTGCGAGTCGACTTGACCTGCGGATCGACTTGACTTGCGGGTCGACTTGACCTGCGGATCGACTTGACTTGCGAGTCGACTTGACCTGCGGATCGACTTGACTTGCGGATCCACTTGACTTGCGGATCCACTTGCGAGTTGACTTTTTGACTGCGAGTTAACTTTTTGAAAAAGTGCATTTTTGATCCAAAACGATGAATTTTGACACATTCGGACATATATATATATATATATATATATATATATATATATATATATATATATATATATATATATGTGTGTGTGTGTGTGTACTTTCGGATAAAATAATAGAAAATTTAAGGATATTTTCTCGCTAATCATTAAACATCTTCAAGAATCAAACCTTTATGATATAACTCGCACATGAAACACATATACTTTGGGAAGTATACAACACGAAAAATATAATAATAATACTTTAAATTATTATTACGAAAACTCACCAACGAGCCGTACATGTTTTCCAAAACATAAACGTATAAACAAACATGTGGACATAACTTGGTTGTACGAACACTAGCATGGATGGTCAACTTAGACATCCACATACTTATTAAATCTCATACGTTTAGGGCGTTAGGAGATTTCGGACTATACTTGGGCTTTAGGCTTTGCTAGCACTCGCACTTTACTTAACTCAACAGGTGAGTTCACAGCCCCTACTTTTACTGTTTTAACTGCTTTTGAACAGGGGTGGAAAACATAGTCAACTGCTTTACTATTTTCCATAACTGCTTTTACTTACATGAACATATACTTATATTACTCGAACGATTAGAGTACTTGAACTGTTAAACAATTACACAAACTGATGTTTATGAAAAGGTATTTCATACAAAAATTATTATCAACTTGTGAAATTTGACTTGGTATCTTACCGGAGAACGACCGGTACAATTTGTATCTAGCTGGAGAACGACCAGCCGTGTAACTTGTCGGAGAACGACCGACACTAACTTGGTATCTTACCGGAGAACGACCGGTACTAACAGTGCAACTCGCTGGAGAACGATCGGTGCTAACTTGGTAACTTACCGGAGAACGACCGGTACAATTTGGTAACTAGTCGGTGAACGACCGACTCAAACTCTTAAAACCTTAAATCCGTTGGAGAACGACCAGCAACACGTTTCAAACATACGATTTGGGTAATGATAAACGCTCAAAAGTACTATATTTCAGTAGTAATTTACCCCTATTCTTGAATGTTTTTATTACATTTTGTTTAGAATAGATATTGATTTCGTTCATATTTGCAATTAGATGTGGAAATGGAGTGTTTATGAAGAAAGGAAGGAAAACAGTCAATAAAAGAGTTAAATGATGCATATTTGAAGAAATAAGTAAAGCCGAAGTCGAAGAAAAGAATGAAAGAAGAAAAATCAAAAATTCGGCTGGAAAAGTCATCCATACGCCGTATGGAATTCCATACCCCGTATGGATTGCTGCACTGGAGGCCCAGGTTACGCGGACATGGGCTGGGCTTGAAATCAATCCATACGCCGTATGGAAATCCATACGCCGTATGGATCAAAATCACAGGAAGTATAAAAACGCGAAAAAACCCTAATTCGATAGTTTTTGATAGCTTTTCGTTTTCTTTTGGTTCCAGACGACTTTAGGGGTTTTTAATTCGTAAATTAGGGTTAGTTTGGAGGTACGAAGGGTGAAGAACGAGAATAATTCATCTAAATCATTCGTAGTTCGTCTTTATAACTCGGTATAATTTCTTTATTTCGATTTCATTGAAGTATTTGATGTTGAATGATCTGATTGTTACTGATTTATGATGAATTGAGTATTTAAAGTGATTGTGTAGTTGATTTAACTTAGATTATGATTATTAAACGATTATAATTGCGTATTGAATAAGTTGTTTAATTGAAAACTGTTATATTGCTCGTGGACACTTGGTTGTTGGTAACTAGTTATTATTGTTGCTTCACGTGATTAATAATTTTAATGAGATTGAGTTCCTTTAAGATTATTGATTATTGCTAGTACTACCTTAGGGTTTTGGACTATCACTAAATACGTTGAGTCTGATAGGTCGGGTATACAATAATAATCTACTTTAAAATGAACAAGACAATAAGTTAATTATTGGGTATTGTTGAGTCATACCATAGAGTTAATTATAATGAGTTGTGAATGTTTAATGCATAATTTAGGGAAAGGCACACAATTGACTGATCATCTTGTGACATTGGAACCAGTGTTTCATGTTGGACCCTAGATTATAGGAATTAGTTGGACCCGAAACGTTGGCTAGTTCATATTCGACTTTGTATTCATTGAAGAATTTGGTATTAAGTTGATCTAAAAGAATCACAATTAGATAATCAATACGTAATAAATCGGGAAATATGAATCTAAGTGACGTTAACTATACAATTACTTATTCCTTCCAATTAAGATTTATTGTTATTATTTATTTATTATTTTAATTTAAAAGTTTTATTTAAGTTTGTTTATTTTAAATTAAATATATTCTAAACAAATGTTCGTACGGAACTAAAACGCCCCCCATAATTACTGTTTTCTAGTTAATTGTTAATTTCTGTTTTAAATATTCCACATTTTCCCTGTGTTCGAATCCGACTTACCAAATCTATATTTACAATTGATCGGGTAATCTTGCCTGGTTGCTTGAAAGTATTTATTAGGTATTTCTATTTATAAATTGTAAAACAAGACGCGCTTTCATAAGCCAACATCAAGTTTTTGGCGCCGCTGCCGGGGAAAAGCGGTTGTGATTATTTAAATAGGAGTTAGTTGTTTGTAAACTTTGATTTCTAAAATTATTTTATTAAACGAATAATTTTGTAAAGTTGTTTAAAGTAAATTAAGTAATTGTGTAACAAGTTTTCATTAATTCAATTGGTTGAAACTAATTATCCTTTAATTGGTTAAACTTTTGGGGTTTTAGTTTCAACCGGCGGATGGAAATCCGTCCGCCGGTTGGAGTTCCATTTATTTGAAGTTGTACATGTTATTTAATTTTTGTTTATTTTGTGTGAACTAACTTGTTTTTCGTTAGTGGTGTTTTGTATTTTCAGATTTATTTTTATTTAGGTTTGTCCAATGGCGAGGAGTTTTGAAAGTGATGCAAATGATAATAACATGGTTAAGAGGGATCAGTCTGCTAATTCGGATGCTAGTTCCGCCGAGAGGGTGCCTCCTTATACCCAATTAGGCCGCATTCCCGTTCCTATTACTTCATCTTGTCAGGGGTTGCTATCGGCACTTGAGGAGTTTAGAGGGGATATCCCTTTCAGTTATGAGATTATTAGCAAGTCCACTGTGGATTTTACTGATAGTCAGCGGGTTTTGGTAAATGATGTGTTAGAGGCAGCTTTGATTGAGAGTCATTATGGGATTGATAGGCAATTCTATATTGCCCTCATTTCTTTTGGGGAATCTCTAGGAACTAGGATTAAAGAAGAAGAGAAATTCTACACTACTCAGAAGAAAAGATACACGGAGATTTATGAGATTCTGAGGCATTCTGCATTTCCTTATTCGGCAAATCAGACCGCGTGTCTTGGCCGTATGTTTAGGGTTCTGTACGAGGTTACTGGTCATCCAAAGGCAGAAGCAGACAAGGAATTTAGGTTTGGTCTAAGGGAATTGGTTCGATTGCTACATTCAGATGACCATTTGACGGATATTACACCTCATCGGTTCATTGTTACGAGTACTATTCATTACTATCTTCATGAAATGGTGACAAAAATGGATCGCTTTGCAAAGGAAGAGGAAGAAAGGCCTCACCCGGATTTCATTCATCCTCATTTTGATATTGATTTGGCTACTTACGTGGTACTGAACTTGGATGTTTTAGTTGATAACAATAAGGTTCTAACTATGAGGGAGCATTTCCACTATGGGATGGTGGAAATATATACTAAATTGGTTGAAATCTTCAAAGATTCAGGATTAGAACTAACTTGTGTTCAGAATGAGGTAATTGCAGGGATTGAGACTAGAATAAGAAGTTTAAGGAAGGAACCGTTTCTGAGTAAGCATGCTGGGATAGTGGCAGATTGTTTGGAGTTTATGAGTGAGTTTGAGAAGAATCATCCCGACCGTGAGTACAAGCTGGTAGGTGATAAGTTAGTATTGGCACCTGAGGGAGTAAATAATAAGGTGATAAAGAGAATCAGCTGGGACTTGGTCTATCTTCAGCATGTTACCTATGGACATTTGGAAAGTTTTGCGACTTTTGGTAATGGGGTTGAAAATGTAGTCACTGAAATGATGAAGAGCTTCCTTGTCCTCTATCCATTGAACTAATTTCATCGTTTCATCCCTTTTATATTTCTTATGCTATTGGATTGTTTCTAACATTCTGGTTTGTTTTGGATTATGTTAGACTTTTGTTTGTTTTGGATTTTTGTTCTTGAATGTGTGATTTGAATATTAAGTATTATTTTGAATATTATTCTTTTTAATGTTTGTTAATTTGTTATTTATTTTATAGTGTGGAATTGTGAAGATTTTGAAGTCGTGATTATCCTCCAGGTTTGAGATTTAATTATATAAAGTTAGTGATGAATTTGGGTTAAAAATGGGTTTGAAAATCGTTTTTGAAAAAAATTCTGAATTTTCAATCCATACGCCGTATGGAATCCATACGCCATATGGATTGGCTGGGCCGCTGGACCGGGCCGTTGACTGGGTTTAATGAGTTGACCTGGGCCTGTTTAATCCATACGCCGTATGGAATCCATACGCCGTATGGATCAAAAATGCAGAAAACCGCCAGCAGCCTCTTTTTTCCTCATTTTTCACTCCAAAACCTTTTTCTTCAAAACCACCTACGGCTTTCACACCCACAACCCCCAAACGGAAATTCCGGCCACGCATTCATCGCCATTTTTGCGTATTCGTGTTACACGCACTTTCCTCTACAAGGTATAACTTCCCGTTTTCATTTTCGTTGGTTAAATCACTCGTTTGGAAGTTAGGGTTTATGATAGATATTTTGGGTATTTCGGATATGGGTATGATTATTAGCATGTTTTGATTGAATTATGTTCTAGTTGCTATATACATTGCAATGTCATGCTCGTTTTTCAATTGTATTGCATATTTTATGTTATTCGAATTATTCGTTCGTGATGATAAAATGTGAATATGAGAAACTCAATTGTGCTATGTTTTAATTTAGTGCTTATTAATTTTCTGACCACATGATGATTAATGCAAATATTTGTTTGGTACACAAGTGTTTGTGATTACGGTTATGTGATAAGTTGTTATTTTGATTAACGGTGTTACAATAATTCATTTTGAGATTGTATGGATGTTTGCTAGTTGCTAATACTCGAGTTTAGTGATTGTGCAATGTCGTATATTCATAATGGTACCAAGTTATTATAATGCATTTGATTAGGCAATTGTCATGGATATTTAATTAAGTATATACATGTATGCAATTTGAGTGATTTTTGTTTAAAAATTGCAATTTAGGTTCATGAAATTGGTTGTTGTAGTTTTAGGCTAAACCTGTATGGTGGATTATTCAATTTTAAGCCGAAATGCTGCCGAAATTTTTAGTAACCTTTTTGCAATTAACTGATTATTTAGTATTATTAACAATTGTTTTGTTCAGCAGTTATCATGTCTAACAGGAGAGCACGAGGAGGTGAAACTTTGGGAAACCCGTTGATTAGAGCCCATAGATACCTCACTTTTCATGGGTCATATTCTGAGACTGCTAGGATGCAGTTTAGAGATCGTCTGGCTTCTAATATTGGCCAGTCAATTGAGGTGTTTGATGCTGTTAACTGGAATATTTTGGAGCATGTGATTGCTAGAGATGGGTTTACTAATGGTGCTGAGGCCATTAGGAATTTACTTGCTGTTCCATATGTACTAGAGGATGGAAACATTGGATTTGTTTCCTATGCTTGGTCCCGGTTATTCAGTATCAGGGAGGACATCTACAGAGAGCTGATTGTTGAGTTTTACAGCACTTTTAGGTTTGATGCCAGGTCGACTCAATGGACTGAGAACTCCATTTTCTTCCAGCTATGGGGACATCCTAGACAGATGACCTTGGTTCAGTTTGCTTTGGGATTGGGGCTTTATGAGCCCAATGAGCTGGATAATCCTCACTTTTTAAACCACATTTCTGCAGGTGCTGTGAAGAAGCTTACTGATTTGGAAATTGAGCAGGAGTGGCAGTTTATTGCCCAGGGTAGTTATGGTAGTTCGACACCTTCTTACACGCGTATTCGAGATCCTCGTCATCGACTCATTCACAGATTGTTGACTTACACCATTGTTGGTCGCAAGGAGGGGCTTGAGAAAGTTTCGAGGCCTGACTTGTTTTATTTGAGCTCGATTATCAGGAAGAGGTTAGTGGATTTACCTTGGAGGTTAGCGAAGTGGATGTCGAAGAGAGCTACTGGTACTAGAGATGGTAGTAGTTTGTGTGGAGGTCACTTTGTTACTCGATTGGCGAGATACTTTGGTTTGGCTACTCAGGATGAGATGGGGTCATGCACGATTGTTCAGCCTAGTATGGGATGGTTGACTGCACGCCGGTTGGAGGCGTTTGCTCTCATTGAGCCATGCATTACCTATGGTGGTCCTGCAGAGATGTATTACTGGGTTCCGATTACTCCGGTAGGACAGACTTTGCAGTCGAGGCAGGCTAGAGCCAGAGGAGATACGAGTGGCAGTGATAGAGGTCGAGGTACGGCACGAGGCCGTAACAGAGGTTATGCTACGGAGTTTGATCAGTTGTCTCAGCAGATGCACCAGATGCAGTTACATCAGACTCAGAGGTTTGATCAGATAGATCTTATGCAGAGACAGCATTTCCATCAGACCAGTGCACACTTGGACTACCAGGATGGCTTGTTTGAGCAGCTGTTTGGTCAGTTTCCTTCTGGACCCGCGTATCAGCCATTCCAGTACCAGATGCCACCAGAGTTCATGCCACGACCACCACCACCATCGCAGTCAGAGTATGGAGCGCTTTCTCATCAGTACCAGTACCGTCAGGATGATGACAGTGACTAGGATGATGTTCATCCTATTTGGTTTATGATTCCAGACACTATTATTATTATTGTTTTATTATTATTATTATGACTGCTTTTATTTATAGGTTTTATTAATTGTGTTTGATTGGTAGTTTTAGGATTCGGTAGTAGTTATTTTTAATTAGAATGTTTTAATCTGGTATTGTTTAATCTTGTGTGTTGATTGATCCCTCAGAATTGTGTTGTGAGTACGTGTCATGCTGGCAGTAAGTTCAGCGCAACGAAAAATTGAATCGAGAGGATGTGGGAAATTCGTATCCTCCTTGTCTTTAAACTGCACACTATTCCAGGGGAGTTTTTCTGTTCTAAGTTCTTTTCTCTTTTTCCCATTTTAAGTATTTCATTATTTGTACAATGAGGGCATTGTACATCTTTAAGTGGGGGATGGGAGAGAAAAGAAGCTTAATTTCCACATAATTGTTCTGTTAATAAGTAGATGATTTTGTAATTTGGTTAATAGTTATCTTATTAAAATAAGTAACTAGGAGGTTATGAGTTGCCCATTTTTCAACCAAATTTTTGCATTAAAATTTTTGTTTTCTAGAGATAATTATTTTGTAACTATGTAGGTTAAATTTAAAATTTTCTACACTTTTAATTAAATACTAAAGCTATTAAAGATGTTATTTAGCTTCATTATATGATGTATTGATAGGCGATTTATATGAGAATGTTTGAGCTGTTAAGAAATGATAATTAAGGAGTAAATGTTACTTGTAGATGAACTCTAGCTATGTATGACATATGTCTTAATTTTCATATTAGTAATGTGTGATATGCCATATTTTTAGGAATTTAATTAATATCATTTGGGGATATACTGGGTGTTGTTTCCTCTGTTGTATGAAAGTACAGACCTGGTCTCCGTCAGTATATCTAATGAAAAAGAGCAAAAGAGTTTAACAACTCATGATTTTAAAATGTGGTCAAATTAAGTCGCTTTGTTATACTTAGGTACAGACCTGTCACCAATGGTTTGACTAAAAATATTATTGCTAAACCAAAATCAAGTTATGTTGCTTTGTTGTGTTGAGGCACAGACCTGTCACCTCTATCTTGATTTGAAAAATGATTGTTTTGATTAAATTTCAAGATATGTAATATTGGCATATTATGAGTATGAAAGTATATAGTTTTTGGGAGTCTAAGGGAATATTTACACGAATAATAATAAGTTGAGCTCGAGTATTCAAATATAGATTGTTTAAGTGGATAACAATATCAGTAATCATTGTGAACTATTTGATGTTTAAGAATAATAACTCTATGTGTAGATCAGTTTTTTGTAAATCTCGTAGTTTCTTAATAATTGTTTTTAGAATTAACAGATTTTTAAATTTAAGCATTTGAGTTGAAGATGGGTGATGTTGTGTAATTCCTACTTTAGTTATTTAGATTAATAGAGATGACTGTTTTCCTAAGAATTTGATTTTTGAATCGATAGTCTACTTGAGGACAAGTAGGATTCAAGTGGGGGATGTTTGATAAACGCTCAAAAGTACTATATTTCAGTAGTATTTTACCCCTATTCTTGAATGTTTTTATTACGTTTTGTTTAGAATAGATATTGATTTCGTTCATATTTGCAATTAGATGTGGAAATGGAGCGTTTATGAAGAAAGGAAGGAAAACGGTCAATAAAAGAGTTAAATGATGCGTATTTGAAGAAATAAGTAAAGCCGAAGTCGAAGAAAAGAATGAAAGAAGAAAAATCAAAAATTCGGCTGGAAAAGTCATCCATACGCCGTATGGAATTCCATACGCCGTATGGATTGCTGCACTGGAGGCCCAGGTTACGCGGACATGGGCTGGGCTTGAAATCAATCCATACGCCGTATGGAAATCCATACGCCGTATGGATCAAAATCACAGGAAGTATAAAAACGCGAAAAAACCCTAATTCGATAGTTTTTGATAGCTTTTCGTTTTCTTTTGGTTCCAGACGACTTTAGGGGTTTTTAATTCGTAAATTAGGGTTAGTTTGGAGGTACGAAGGGTGAAGAACGAGGATAATTCATCTAAATCATTCGTCGTTCGTCTTTATAACTCGGTATAATTTCTTTATTTCGATTTCATTGAAGTATTTGATGTTGAATGATCTGATTGTTACTGATTTATGATGAATTGAGTATTTAAAGTGATTGTGTAGTTGATTTAACTTAGATTATGATTATTAAAGGATTATAATTGCGTATTGAATAAGTTGTTTAATTGAAAACTGTTATATTGCTCGTGGACACTTGGTTGTTGGTAACTAGTTATTATTGTTGCTTCACGTGATTAATAATTTTAATGAGATTGAGTTCCTTTAAGATTATTGATTATTGCTAGTACTACCTTAGGGTTTTGGACTATCACTAAATACGTTGAGTCTGATAGGTCGAGTATACAATAATAATCTACTTTAAAATGAACAAGACAATAAGTTAATTATTGGGTATTGTTGAGTCATACCATAGAGTTAATTATAATGAGTTGTGAATGTTTAATGCATAATTTAGGGAAAGGCACACAATTGACTGATCATCTTGTGACATTGGAACCAGTGTTTCATGTTGGACCCTAGATTATAGGAATTAGTTGGACCCGAAACGTTGGCTAGTTCATATTCGACTTAGTATTCATTGAAGAATTTGGTATTAAGTTGATCTAAAAGAATCACAATTAGATAATCAATACGTAATAAATCAGGAAATATGAATCTAAGTGACGTTAACTATACAATTACTTATTCCTTCCAATTAGGATTTATTGTTATTATTTATTTATTATTTTAATTTAAAAGTTTTATTTAAGTTTGTTTATTTTAAATTAAATATTTTCTAAACAAATGTTCGTACGGAACTAAAACGCCCCCCATATTTACTGTTTTCTAGTTAATTGTTAATTTCTGTTTTAAATATTCCACCTTTTCCCTGTGTTCGAATCCGACTTACCAAATCTATATTTACAATTGATCGGGTATTCTTGCCTGGTTGCTTGAAAGTATTTATTAGGTATTTATATTTATAAATTGTAAAACAAGACGCGCTTTCATAAGCCAACATCAGGTAACATCCCACAATAACTTATATTTGGGCAGACATCCCACGTAAACTGTATTTTGGGCTGACATCCCACGTAAACTTTATTTTGGGTAACCTCCCAACGAAACACATTTTTAACTTTAGGATACGAACTTTCCTACAAACAACTTAAAATCGTATTTGGATAACATTCCACTTAACCTTTCTTGACTGTTATGGCAATAACTATTTGTGAACGTCTTTGGTTTAACAACTGTGCTACAAACTTGATTTAACTATTGCAAACATAAAACATGTGAATTCACTCAACCTCGTTGTTGACTTTTACTATGTTTTTCAGGGAATTAGCTGCGCACGTAAGAACCGCCTGCACATATGGAACTTAGGCGACCCGTGAAGCTTTAGGATGCCAACTTTTGACATATGGATTTCTTTTATATAACTAATCGGTTTTTAGTCATATTTACGAAATCTACTTTTGTAAAACTCAACTACTTTGTACTTGTACGATTCGAGTAATCGTAAAACGATGTAATTATTACTTTTGGCATCTATATATATATGTTCTGTTGTAATCATAAGCTCTGATATGTATGTATGTACATCGTTATTGTGGCACCCCCGTACTTAACTAAAATGCTTCCGCTAAACAAAATCAACGAATTTGGGGGTGTTACAGTTTTCGTATACAAAAATGTAGTTCCCTAGAGTCCACGCGTATAGCGGGAGATTCTATTACATAATCAAATATACAAAAGATAATGCTAAGAATCTCCGTTAATGCAGTTGGGTTGAAATCATGCGACTCTAGCTAAGTCCGGGAGTAATCCTACTCCGTATGTGTACCTGAGAATACATGCTAAAAGGTCGACACGAATGTTGGTGAATCTCACAGGTTTGTATGTAATAATAGTTTTTGAATACAAGATTTCATCAGTAGTGCCCGTAGGCGTAAATCAAGTATTTGCAATCCTGCAAATGTAGAATACGTAAGTTATACCGTTGCCATGAGGCTCATAATCGAAGCTTAACCCGTAAGTAATAAGTTGCTCCCGTGACATGCTCGTAACTGAGCAAGCATAAGTAACGAATAATAGTCGCCCGTTTATACAGTACAGTTCGTGGTAGCGCTACTACCCCGGGCGGGGAGGGTCATTTCCCTAATGGATCCATTAACTAGTGTTCGCGCTTAAATCCATAACTAACGATATATGATGGAGAGACTTCTGTTTGTAAGTAAACTCATGCAATCCCGTATAGTAACATGTAAGTTTCGTACTTGTGTTCAAGAAAAGTAAGCATTGTATCTCACCCCGTATGTAAAACAGTAAAAGTGGGGCTGTAAGACTCACCTGAGTCAAGTAGTAAGCAGTAGCAAACAGTGAGTAGTGTGTAGGTTCTCCGAACCCGTAACCTTTAAATGCCTAAACATATAAGGTTAAGTAAGTAGATGTTCCGCAAGACCATTTAGGCTAGTTGTCTACACAACTCGTTATGTCCAATGTTGGTTCGTTATCGTTTGTTCTTAGAAATCATGGTTGGCCCGTTGGTGATTAGTTGTAGTAATAATCTTAACATTATCATTTTGATTTCAAATAGTTATACTTAAAAGTGTTTATACGCTTTAAGTGACGGGGGTCCGGGGGCAGCGCCCCTGGTTAGCGGGGTTCCAGGGGTGGCAACCCCTGGCGGGGTCCAAGGGGCTGACCCCTGGTTGGGGTCGAGATGCCAAGTCAGCTCGAAAATTTTTTATTTCTACTAAATTGCTTTGGTGAAAAACGCATCTGGACTTGAATTTGGGTGAAATCAGGTGATAAATTTTAGGTCTCGACACTTAGTAAAAATGGTTTGAAACTTTCTGTTTTTAGCGTCACTTATAGCGACACTCAAGGGTTTAGGCGACACTTAGGAAGTGTCGCATGAAATGACGGATTCTGATTTAATGGCGTCACTTGTGCAAGTGACGCATAGGGTGCGACACTTAAGGAAGTGTCGGTTGTAAGTGTCGGTACACGTGTCGTGAATCACTAAGGTTAGTGACGGGTGAAATCAGTTCTCGATTGTAGGCGTCACTTAGACAAGTGACGCTATAAGTGTCGGTTCATAGTGACGGGTATTGAATTTGCGACACTTAGACAAGTGTCAGGAAAAAGGGGTTTTATGCGGCACTT
The DNA here is from genome assembly GCA_949592205.1 of Helichrysum umbraculigerum. NCBI lineage: Eukaryota > Viridiplantae > Streptophyta > Magnoliopsida > Asterales > Asteraceae > Helichrysum > Helichrysum umbraculigerum. Next base: position 102,685,932 of record CATIUR010000001.1, read on the forward strand.
AGGCAAGTGACGCAAAATTAGGGCTTTTAGCGACACTCAATGCGTCACTTAAGTGACGCACGAAGTGACGCTATACTGCAGTCGTCGTTGCGTCACTTCGAGCTGTTGACGGATTTTTGAGCCAAAAACGAGTTTTCCGGCAACCACTTGGTCCGATTCTTTTACCCAACCCATATATGGACATTTTAAGCTTATCTAAACAATAAACAAGTAAAAGTACTCAAAAACGAGAGGTTTCGGGATTTTGTCGGAAACTTACAAAGTGGCGAAACGAAATTCCGAAAAGATAGAAGTGTAGATCGTTGCGTGGTGATTCTTTTTCTCCAAAGGGCTTCGAGATTTGATGACGTTTGATGGTGTTATTTGAGGTTTTAAGGTGATGGTGATGGTGGAATTTTTGAGAGAAAGAAAGAGAGAGAGAGAAGAAGAAAGTGGATGATGATGATGAAATGAGATGGTGGCCGGTTTTCCCCCTTTGTTGGCCGGTTGGGTGGGGCCCACGGGTGTGGGCTTCACCCATTTTTCATTCCCTGCATTCGTGCTCCGTGCGGTGTTCGTTTTCCCGGTCGTTTAAACGTTAATTAATTATTTTATATGTTTTAAATATACGTTTTAAATTACAATAAGTTACTCAATATTTTTGTTGAAGTATTTTACCAAATACTTAATAATTGCGTTTTAAAATGTCACCTTTAACTTGTTTTGTTTTGGTTGTGCGTTTAACATTTTAATCGTGTAGACGTTTATTTGTATGATACGAAATATGATTGAAATGTTATAAGAATAATATCTTGGATGTAATATTGTTATTAAATAATGTTACATCACTTAATAGAATTGTTCACCAACGTCCGTATTTACTTGAACCGAATTACCTTCGATTTAAATTGCGTACGATTTAATCAAATCGCATTTTTGTATATATTCATCAATATATATTTTGATACATTAATTAGCCTAAAACCGAGCTAATTACATGTATTAACAAATGATTAGGCACTAATCACTAGTCCTAATTTGGCGGGTGTTACAGAGCACGACTCGCAACCCATCGATCTTGAACCCGAAACGGGTCCAACCATGCAACCCGGAACCTCCACCCTTGAGCTTAATATGCAACACTTATTTCGGCCGGACCCGATTCGTCGTTCCCCAGGTAGAAAAGCTAAAAAAAAATCATCTTCATCGGACGCGGCTACATCTTCATCCGGCGCATCAACCGAAAAATCCGAAGCGTATGTAGAGGTTAAAAGGAGCGCGCTCGCGTAAACCGAAGCAATTCACACCATCAAGGAAAATTCGACAAAAAAATTAGCCTTCAAAGCCTTGAAATTTTTAACATTTCAAACAAAAAAACTAAATAAGAAAAAGATCTGCTTCGAAACCCTCGTGCGAATGTGATGGAAGAGTACGAAAAAATGTTTCCGCCACGTGCAACCGATCCGAACGACGAAGACGAAGCCGACGACGAAGAATCCGGATCCGAATAAATTATTTTAGCTTGTTTTAATTATTGTATTTTTTTTTAGGAAAAGTAATGTGTGTTTTAATTATTGTATTTTTTTTTTTAGGAAAAGTAATGTTTTATTTTAATTTTATGTAATGTTTATTTTTAATTTAATGAAATGTGTTTTATTTTAATTTGTTTTGTATTAAATCATTAAAATGAAAATAAAGTGATTTGGAAGTGGTTAAACTGTTGGTAGGGACGAATCAGTTTTGAATCAGTTGGTGGAAAGCTGATGCGGCGCTGATGTGGCACAACTGGTTGGGAAGTGGTTAAAACGCCATTGGGAAAGCTCTTAGGACCAACCTTATACTCTTAAAATTTTATAAAATAAATTAAATTACTTGATCAAAGAGGTCCAAATTTGCAATTCACCTTTATTCCAATTCGAAACTCATGTGTGCTTTAGTCTGCTAGTTAAAGGAATACCTTCCCAAAATAATAAGAAAAAACGCAAATCATCCATTCATCATACACTCAGAAGTTAAAAGGAATATCTTCCCCAATTGTTTGTTTACCTTCGATCCATCATTCATTGCTCACTGGCAACATCTCTCTCTATCGGGTATTGGTAATTATTTTTGTGAACTACGATAATTTTTAGGGTTGTTATTTCTATATCTTTTGTTAGTATGTGTAAGGAAATGATAACTATTATTTGAACTTGTATGTTTTATTTGTGAGACTGTGAGTTTCTGAATGTCAATAGAATTGGCAAATGCTCAATACTGTAGGGTGTGTTAGAAAATAACGGGCTAAAGTTGGGGGCTGGAGCTTGAACTTATATTTAAAAGTCACTTCAAAAAGTTTCTTGTTTAAGGGCTTCTAGATGCTTATTTTTTCAAGAAGCCCCAATATTTATTGTGTTGCCAAACAAGTCTTATAGGCTGGACCTTATTAAAAGTAGAAGCTCAAGCCCCTAAAAGCCCAAAAAAAACTCTCTTCCAAACACACCCGTAGTCTAGGCATTAATAGGGGATTTGTGATTTGTAAATAGAAGCAACCAAGTTGCACTTTCTAGTATAAGAGTATAAAATTAAAGTGTATTGATTTCATAAAAGAATATTATAATTGTACACTGCTCATTTAAAAGATACTAATTTATTATAAGTTTGAGTTATCGACTCCGGAGCATGCGTTTTCAGCAATGAAGATAAAGAGTGATTTGTGAAACAAAATAAATGATGAAGTTATGAATGCTTGCTTGGTACCGTATAATGAAAAAGATATTTTAGATGGTATTAGTAACGAGACTCTTATGGACCATTTTCAAGGTATGAAACCTCGTAGGGAAGATTTGTATTAAGTAGAACTTGTTAACACTAAGTGTTCTAAAGGTCTACTGATGCGACTCATGATCTCTTCAATGAAGTGCAAGTGAAGACTTTTGGATGGGTTTTAACTAGATAGAAGGCTGTGAAATCTGCTGTCATTGCTTTGTTTTGCTGGAGTATTTGCCGCCTCTACTTAAGTGATGGTCCTTTGCTCCTGGTTTACATTCTAATGGAATCTATCTGCTTTTTAATGAAAAAATAAAAAAATCCGACCTGTTTGGCATGTGTGAACATTTATTTTTGTCACTTTAGTAATGTCCTAATGTCAAATTCTTATTAACCCACGTAAGTTTTGATCCTAGATTCGCCACTTCTTGTAAGTGAAACGAAGAGAAAGAGTAATTAGTTTTCTATCTTTCTTCATCTCATTCTATATCATAAAACAAAATATATGTTTTATTGTAAAAATCTACACATTCCATGTCAAAAATGAGAATATGAAAATAGACTATATGTTCACATATAAAATTCATTTCAAGACTTTGGAAACGATAAACTAGAGTAAATTGCATGAATGATCCATGTGGTTTACACACATTTTCACCGTTAGTCCCTGTACTTTGTTTGTTGCATGGATAGTCCAAAAATTTAAAAGTTGTTGCATGCTTAGTCCCTATTCTACTTAAAATGACCAAAGTACCCTTGGTGAAGCTATATATTTTGCTTGGTTAGAGGAGGGTATTTTGGTCATTTTAGGTAGAGGAGAGACTAAGCATGCAACAACTATTGAATTTTTGGACTGTCCATGCAACAAACAAAGTATGGGGACTAACGGTGAAAATGTGTGTAAACCACAGAGACCATTCATGCAATTTACTCGATAAACTAAAAGCTAATTCCAAATGTACACTGCTTGGAAATGAGTAAATTCCATAAATGGTCCCTGTGGTTTACATTGATTTACGAAAATAGTCCATGTACTTTTTTTTTCAACGTTTTCGATCCAATAACTTTGAATTTGCTCGCAAATGGTTCCTTAACTTTGAATTTTTCTTGCAAATGGTCCCTCCATCTAACTTTGGATTTGCTCGCAAATGGTCCTAAAGGACCGTTTGCGAGCAAATCCAAAGTTATTGGACCGAAAACGTTGAAAAAATAATACAGGGACTGTTTTCGTAAATCAAGGTAAACCACAGAGACCATTTATGGAATTTAGGAAATTTTTTATAAATGTTATATCAATCGAGTTGGACATCAACTTCTTTACTTGGTTAACAAATGCTATTGTTAAAAGTGTAACGAAAATCAAATATGCATCCATATACCTCACAGTTCACACGAAATATAAACATATCCACTTGAAAAGAAAACGATGCAAACAAGTATACTAATTCCATAGTATTAATTGTAATTTACGTATAGAATATATCAATGTCTATACACTGGATTCACATTACGATATGACGAAAGTGTATATCGCATATCGAACTTCTAGTACGCTTTACTTTACCATAAGCCTGTGCAGCAACTTGCGTTGACCTCACAAAGACTCAGAAGTTAGCTTGTTCCTGAATTTGCTCCTGTTCAAAAATCACAATGATTTTATTATCACGATATGTAGGGGCGGAGGTACAGGGGGGCATGGGGGGCAGCTGCCTCCCCAAGAATTCTCAAAACATGTAAAAAAGAAAATTTTTTAAGGGTATTTGCTATATTTCATAAGTTTTGCCCCCCTAAAACATGAATAAATAATTTGAAGTTTTTTTTTGCCCCCCCTACTTCTAAATCCTAACTCCGCCCCTGACGATATGACCAGGTAAAATGAGCTTTGAAGTCGTCAAAATATGGTTTCATATACGAGGACTAAATGAGCTTTTGGACTCATAACAGTTCACAGCAGATACGACAGCGACCTCTGTCACAGTGTAGGCATCAAAACTGACAGTATTTTGGGCATTAATATTTAATCCAAGTGTCAACTGCTCCTATAAAGTATTGCTAGTAGGATAAAATATCTGGTGAAACTGACAGTACCCTCCTCTGAGCTAATGCACTCGTATGACAAACTTGTTTAGGAGATAAGCATAATAATCAACTTGATTTGCTACTACACCTATAAAAGAAGTGCCATCTAACACCAAACAAGATAAAAACTTGAAAGTATTTAATCACAAGTGCATCGAAGATCCGGAGTACAATTTTCATGTTTTGTGAACAAATATGATTGCTCATGCATGCCTTGTTTACGTATATGCAGCCACGTTTAGCATAAGCACCTTCAGTTTTTAATCTATATTTAGAAGGTATATGGGTATTGAGAAATATAATTCACTGACCTCTGTCACAAAGAAAGCATGGAAACCGTATGGAACTCTATGGGGCAATGGAACAACTGCAACTGGATCTGGAGACATTGTTTTGGCATCTATAACTGTTACTGATGATTTCCTGCACATAGAATCAAATAAACAAATATAAGGATTACATTTCTAAAAAACTACTTGCATGTTATAGGACAATGAATCATAGGAGTTCTATACTCCGTGTTCTCATCATGTGTAAAGAAGATCAAGTAGCCATCATCTTCTTCGGAATCAACTCCAGGTACTCGAGGAACAAAAATTGCCTCTGAACCATATCTACCAGGCCCAAGGTCATATATGCCTTGAACATTTCCTCCAACTTCAAGTTTTGTTTTTCCAGCCTCAGGTTCTGCATGTAAATCAAACTTAACGATACCAGTAACCTTCGCAATGCTGTCAAGCCTAGTTGCATACACAAATCGTTGTTTCCTGAGGTCACGTAAAACAATAAGAAAATAAATATCATAAAATTCAACATTAGAAAATATATTTCAGTTAACATTGACACGGTAGATAATAATAACTCACCTTCCAGTGTAGGACTCGTTGACCCTCGGAAAATCAACAGCAGACTCTGATAACTTTCTCTGAGAAGCAAGACCACTTTCCATGTTGAATCTCATCTCATACCTGGATAATGGAATTTTAATCAGGAAAAAGTACTAAACGCTTCTTAACCTCTTGATACCGAAATGGATCAGAATCTTTACAGCTCATTTGCAAAATTTTCAAGCTTCTCTTTAGCAGCTCCACCAACCATATCCAAATTTGGATTCTGAAGGCGACATGTAATCAGAACAACTTCATCTCCTTCCTCCCATGCATTGGCTGGTAAAGTAAAAGGGTGGAAAGGGCATGCATTAGAATTCCATCAACTTCCACATATATAATTTTAAGGTTGTCAACACTCATCATTGTAAGACTTCATTGACGAAGAAATTTTTTCAAAAAGTGATCCGACAAATCAGGAAAGGTAACACATGAAAAAAGACTCACCATTGTGAAAGATGAAGCAATTTGGAAGCTCAAACCATTTAATCTGGAGTTCGTTCTTTGCATACCGTGGAAGGATACCAAATCGAGCTTTTTTTGTTGCATCGAATGTAAAAATCAACTTTTTCTCCTTCACCATATCCTAAGGATAGCAATGTTGAGCCAATCACAATAAATAAATTGAAAAGGTTTAAAACTTCATAAATATACTTCAAGTTACAATTCCACAAAAATAAAAAATAAAAATGACAAATAAGAATAAGATCTCATTTGAATGTCAGTTATTTTCACTGTATCTAATATCTAATTTATACAAGTGCAGAGCTAGAAGTTGCAAAAAAATTAATTTTGTTTTCTTCTAGAGTTTAGGTGGCAAAAATTTTAAATTGTCAATAATAACCCTAAAAAAAGTAATAATAATAATAAAAACAAATCTTACAGATTTTCAAATTTCTTGGGGGCAGCTGGTTAACCAAAACAAATCATTCCAGACTTTGGTATCCTTTATAACATGCACTATAAATTACTTTTCTTGAGGAAATTATTTTTTATATTGGTAAACTTTACGAAGGGGCTCTTTTAGTAAAAGGAAAAAAATAGACATATAAGATTGAACTGAAAGAGTGACAAGAAAGTTATGATTCACATACTTTTGGTCTAAAGTACAAAGGTAGATCCATAAAGATTGCATAATTCTCTGTAATCGCAAAGTCATGCATCATTACTGATTCTGGAATTGTTATTGGCACAGGATCATTCATGATACCATCCTTTGAAATCACCCGATATGTGACATATGGTGGTGCTTGTGAATATCCAAATGCAAACATCTCACCTGGAAGCAAAATTTTAGCTGTAAATTGATACTAATGCATAAATATGATAGCACAATTGGTGGTGACAGGGTTTTACCAGTGATTGGATCAACTTTTGGATGAGCAGTGAAAGTGTGAGAAAGTCTCTTATCATAATCCATCAAGCCCAGAGTTTGCAAGTCACCATCCTCCAAAACTTTAATAGCATCTAATAAATGTCAAAAAGACGATGATATTATTTAGAAATAGTTCAAATAAATTATAAAGGAGTAATCTTCTCGTGTTTAAGGTCAACATAAGTAAAACATTTACATGGTTTATCTCCTTCTGAGAGTGCCAAGAGCTTTCCATGATGATATATGAGAGCCGTGTTGCCTAGAATAAAATAATCAGAATAGTTAAGTTAGTTTTAAGGTTCCACCAGGCATAGAAGTAACTACACTGAATAACAAGAATTCTAATTTGTAATTGGTAACAAACTTGTTTAAATATACTATGCAAAAGCTGCCTGAATCCACAAGAAAAGGTATAACATCGAAAAGGAATCTATCAATAACCTGTCCCCTGGCCATATGAAAGATCTAGCACTTTCAACTTTGATCTAAGCATTTGCATATGGACCATCACTAATCCAAAAAAGCCTTGAAGATCTCCAATCTGAAATTACAATAGCTAAAATGTAACTAGGTCCATAACGTAAACCTACGCAACAACTAGGGACTGAAGTTAACAAAATGCTCAGACAAATATATATTATGCTGAACTTCAATAATTCACCGACTTTCTTTTTTACTTCATTATAAATGGAGGAATAGTTAGGACCTTGCTATACTAACAATACTTCTGCAAAAGACATACATATAATAATAATATATAGAAACACGTTCCATATATGACCTACAAAATTGCTTACAACCGGATAATCAATGTTGCACAATATGTTACTGAGCATGCAGAAAAGAGTAAAGATGTTTGGCTACAGTCTTAGAGATATACCTTCATAAATTTAGCTCCTCCAAAATATTCCTCTTGTTCCAAACGAGATGTCTTCACATACCGGGAGAGATAAGTTGCTTTTCCATCTTTGATGCGCAAGCCATGGATCATACTGCAGGATAAAGTACTTCAAATTATTCATAAATTCTAATAAGCATTTGTTGAGCCAATCCATTGCAGGCTTTTTCTAAGCTACTTTACAGTGACTTCACATCATGCACATCAAAAATGTACAGGTATAGATGAAGGAACAAGTAATACGTACCCATCTCCATCAAACCTGCACACAAACAACACAATTAAGTTAGTGGCAGGAATTTTCTGTAACAGAAAGAATGAAAGATAACAATCAACCATAGGAAATGTGAACTCTTTTATTCTATTGACGCGACAACTATAAAATGTTCAGAGAATAAACTTGACCAAGAGAAAGGATATACCAGTGATATCCAGCCACAGGAGCAAACTTTGGATTCGGACCTACTCTAACAAACTCGCCATTCAAGCACTCCTATAGTTACAAAGATTTTGAAATTAATATAAGCACCAGGAGACAATAACATAAAATTACAGAAAGCCACAACTAAAACAAAAGAAACAACACGATAAAACTTGCACAAAATAAAGTATCTGCGGATATAGTTACTCTATTTCTGCACAAGCAAATATTTACGCATTTTGAAAAAACACAATTTGGCAGTAGACCACAAGGAACTACTAGCCTTCTTATAACATATACATATGAAACACAAACTAGTAGCTCAAATTGAGTATGGATGTCAAAACAGTTGCCGAAATTAGAGTACAGTTAAGCATACAGACACTAATAAAATAAGCTAGCACTGTTCACAGATACACCAATAATATAATTCCGTAACAAAAATAACTTGCAAAACATCAATAACCATACGTCTCAACATTCAGAAACACATATTTCCTAGCAACTGACGATTCAGCAGAAGAAAACACAGATAATAAAAACTTACACGTATCAAATCAAAGCAATATAACCAAAATTCAAGTGCGATTCGACACTCAAAACACAAATATGCTAACAACATACACTTATACAGAGCATTACATCAATAATAAAACTTATATAACAAGCATCAATCAATAATAATCAAACTGATTACAACTATATATCACCGGACGAAAATACGCATAATATACTAATATACTGATATACAGATACATATATATCTGTGAAGGAAGGAAAAAACTAACCGGTAGGTGACCGATAACATGGAGATCTTTGCAAGGAGGAGATTCATCAACAGGAGCAAAATTACCTAAAAGCCAGTGATGAGGTTGCGATGAATCGTACATAAGCTTCACTAGAAGTTTCTCCAACCAATCAACTGCTTTGGAAGTAAGGCCTTTGTTTGGCTTAGGGTTTACGACCACCGGAGCTCCGCCTATCTCCGTCTCCATTTCGGTAATTGTTCCCATCTGTTTTGTTTGTTTGTTTGTTTCAGTGGATGATAATTCGTATGAGGAATCAAAATATTATCTATATTTCATATATAAAACATCTCCGCATTTCAATTTCAACGGTACGTAAAATATTCAATCTTCCTAAAATACCCCTATCCCATTCTCTATTATCTTTTCACAATTTATTCTCCACTAACTAAACTTTCATTAATACCCCTATCCCATTATCAATTATTTTTAATTACTACTTATTCACCAATAACTACACTTTTCATCCATCAAATATTAAATTTACAATTTTCACCCAAAATAGTAATGTCGACATTTTAAATGGGATAGACGGAGTACAATATGTTTTTATTTTAAAACATTTGTTCGCTCCTCCATTCACCGTCGCCATGTTCACCGCTGCATTGCGCGGGTATTGTGCTAGTATAATTGAAATGAACTGATGAAAATGTGGTATAATTTTATTTATTTTTTTATTTTATTTTATTTATTATATTTTTAATTTTGGATTTTGGATTTTGTGTGATTATTTTTGGTTGGAGAAAGAAACGGCCACATTGGCTGATGTTGTTGGACTTGGAATATTTTGTGTTGATACTTGCTAGGTATAATACACGCTACTTCGCGAGTGATCCATACGGAAATGCCACCTCTCACGTCGCTTCCGTTTTTTTTTGGGTGTCACCATTGAATTTGATAAATCCACCACAACTGTGCATTATTTCTGTGTACTCTACAAGTGCTTAATGCACAGTTGTCGTGGATTTATCAAATTCAATGGTGAAAATATCACTATCCTTTTCTTTTAATAAAAATCGAATCGAAACGGATATAATATTTTTTCTAATAATTGAAATTGTTCGATTTGTCAGTTTTTTGTGATTCGGTTTTTCAGTTTTTTGTTACGGTTTAGTTGTCTTGGTTTATAATTGAATTTTGGATGCTACAATATTGACCAAATTCTACTATATTCATTATTAAGAAATTTTGTAAGGATATAAATACGATAAAAATGTAAATGCTTTTAGCAATTTAACAGCACACTTAGTCAATTAACGTTTTCGAAATTTTAATCACACACTTAGTCAAGTATACAATCTAGCGACACGTATTTTGGTTATAGCATTATCAAATATTAAACCGTCAATTTCACCTTCGGTTTGATTTTTTCGATTCGATTGGTTATGATTCGATTTTTTGGTATTTTTTTCTCATCCGTCCTCTACTTTGTTTCGGCGAAACTTTTTTGAAGTTAGATTGTGTATTACATTGAGATTAGTGGATGATAAAATGTAAAATAACATACGTTTTTTTGTGTGAAAAAAAATAAATTAAGAAGTTATAAAATCACGTTTTAGTTGACAAAGTGTTTGTGCTTTGGCGATTTTAATTGAAATGACGTTAAATGTATTTAAAATATACATCTAACTGCTAAACATGAAGTTATGTTTAAGAAATTTAGGCACGCATAAATTGTTTGTACCCATATATACATATTACCACCCATTTGACTATGTGACGTGGCAAATACATTTTGTTATTTTTTAGGGTAAATTGATTTTGTCGGCTATGTACCCCCTGTTTGTCCCAAGGTCAGCAACTTACCCACTAAAGTTCCAATGTCTGCATTCAAGTGGTAAAGTTTGTATCGATGTAGGTAAGATGGTAACTTGTGACCGGAACAACGGGTTAAATTGACGACGTGGACGATTACTAAATGTGACATGTGGTCTGACACATGGCTGCTCAGTAAGCAATTAAAAGCCCGAAACGGTAAAACTTAATTTTTAAGAGATTCTAGCACATAATATAAGGTTCGATAGCATACATTGGAACTTTAGAGGGTAAGTTGCCGACCTTGGGACAAACAGGGGGTACATAGCCGACAAAATCAATTTATATTTTTTATCTACAAATGACATTTGTTTTCAACGAAGTTTTGCTAATGCGCATTGTTGCGAGATTAAAAAGATGTTTTTGTTTAAAAAAACAGCATTTCAAATTACTCATCATCTTTGTTTTAACTTTCTAGTTTCTAGTTTCTATATTGTATCATCTCATAAATATATATAAATCAAAATATAAAATAATCATAATAGCACTATTTTTAAAATCCAAACCTGAGGCGATGTAGTCGTCTCATCCTCTGATTCGACTTTAAAGATCAATGGGTCTGCTTCTTCGATGTTAAATAATTGTTCAATGTTGCTTTTATAGTCCTGATTTGATTTTTCCAGAGTCTCTGTTAACATTAACATCACTTCAAGCTTTATACCTTTCCAACAACTTGTTTTCTGGTCAAATTTAGGCAATGTATAAATGTTTGTCCTCTTTTAAATTTCCGTGCATATTAATAAAAAAAATAATATAACTAGTACGTAGTAATAAACTTCAAAGGGCAAATACCTAAACTCGTCTTCAAACTTCCTCTTACTCGTAATTTTTCTGCAAAAAAATTTCCGAACTTGTTAGCTTTTCTTCATTATATAAGTAAACCCTTGTCATTTCGGCTGAATTTAATTAAATCAGCTGATTAAAGTTGTTAGAAGTGTTACAATGGATTGAAACCAAATCAATATGAAGTATATTAAATTTAAATTGATGATTATGAATTGAAAAGAAGATAACAAATTAAAGAAAAATGTTACCTGACTCTGTGGGATAAAACTGAACTTTTGTTATTAGAGGTCCACTTGATTTACGGCAAGGTTGATCACTTAACGCAAAGGTATGATAGCCTATATAATGTCACAATATTTCTTATCATTATCTTCTTACATATAATTAAACTAAAATCTCATTGAGCAATATGGGCCCTTCAATGTGGTTTTTCAATGGACCTAGTTATAGAACATAATACCTGAGTTGTCATCTTTAGATCCATGTCCGAATAGTCCGTTAGGCCCTGATCTCAACCAAATCTAATATTGAAAGAAGACAAAAAAAAAAAAAAAAAAAGAATAACGAGTTTCTTAAGTTATACGTTTACTATATAATCATGGTGTAAATCATTTTATCATTTCAGTATGTTCAAAAATAATAGTTACAAATTGAAGATAAAAAGATAAAGTCATTTGTCGAACTGCCAAAGGTGGATGTAGAATGGTGAGGGGGCAGTTGTCCCTTAAAAAATTCAAATTGTATAAATAAAATAATATTATACTATTCTAACTAAAATTTATATTATATATATTATATATATTATATATAAAATATATATTATATAAATAATTAAATATAGACGTATATTGTAATTCTTAATTCTTCTTAAATTTTAAGTAATATTTTACCATTCTAACTAATTATTCTACGTGTAGCTTTTACAATCCAACAATTCGTTTGATCATATTATCATTATTAACATTGTACTATTGTATTATTCAAACTCAATGTAATACAACAACAAAGAACATTAGTTACATTTTTACGTCTCTCTGTACTAGTAAGTCAACATAGTACTTAGTTTCACCATAACTCATAAGAGTTTCTACAATATTGTGTATTGATCGATGTTGTTATTTCTATAGTTTTTTTTAAAAAAAAATTATTTAAATTTATTTGATCGGAGAGTAAATCCCCAAACCCCGTTATGAGCGTAGATGGGATGTAAAATTAATCGCAACGTAGATTGAGGATGGGGATAGGAAGTAAAAAAGGGGAATGGGGATGCGGAATATGATCTCGATCCTATATTCCGCGTCCCATGTCATCTCTAACTATACGTCAAATTCATATTTAGAAGTTTGTCTTTTTTGCTTTCGTTCAAAATCGATGGTTTCCTTTTTCAAAACTTATATTTTATCATTTTAAAACTTTATATCGATCACATAGCTTGATTGGGCACATATAATATGGCGCCCTTGGGTCTTTGATGGTATCGAAAGGCATACAAAAGAAAGACTAATAAACTACTTAAAAACAAAAGTTAGACAAATCCCATCTTTTAGTTGGTTGGTTACTCTTAATGGAAAAAATTATACAGAGGATATGTCATTACAAATTTACAATACTCTAAAGTACTTACCGAATACATAGAGCAAATAACTGAGAGTCACTATCGATAGACGACGATCCTTCTAACCGCTACCAACACTTGATCGTCTTCTTTAGTTAGTTATCTTTTCCTTGTTGTAGGTTTGTATAATAAGAACTTTTAAGGAAGTGATTCCAATATATAGGCTTGCAATGTGTTTATGTGCAGAATCTAACTTCCAGGTAATGATCAACATAACAAGTCAAGTTTTATGAATTTATTATTATCAGGTTATCTTCATCTTTGGACTTTATTGAAGTAAACAAATGTTTCCTACAAATAATGGAGATTGTAATTACTACAAATTTACAATTACAATGTGATTGTCTTGTTATATTGTTAAATCCGAACCATCTATGAGATCCCCTCGCCGAACTAGTACTGAAATAATATTATATTTTACACAGACAAATTTGATCCTTGAAGTGATACTGATATATGTTTTTGGGAAGGAATATATCATAGCCATCACAGTGACAATGCACCCAAAAACATACGTTAAGGAATATTCACACAGCAACATTGCACAATTTAGTTGGCTCAAAAACATACGTTAAGACAAACAGGACAGTAATTTCCTTTAACAAACAATCTCCCACAAGCATCGCAACAAGTATGCCTGAATAACCACCTGCAAAGTGATGTATATTACTAAATATGGTTCTGAAAATGTTTCATCAAGAGCATCGAAAAGATTGGTCTTTCATATGTAAAAAATGGGTATTTGGGCCACCCACTGGAACCGCTTCATATTTCAATGGAGCACGACCGAACCCCCCACAAGGTCCAACATCGCCGGGTCTTTCATATGTATTTAAGCATAGTTGACACTTAAACCATTTCCTGGAACTGTGGACACACACCTGCGACACTATGTATGCTCAGGGCACAAATAAGGTCCACTACTAACATTCTGCATAATTGAATAATACATCAACATTTCGCGCGATTCATCTATAACAGAATTTATGACTACAATTAACACTTTGTAACGAAACTTCCAATGCGACTGATTGGTTAAAAATACATCAGACTGCTAGTTTGGCATACATTTATGTTCTTTGTTAAAAACTTATACTTGCGGCACTTTAATGCCATGTCCAACTCATTTTACAATGCTAACAATGATCACGATCCGACTCTAGCATTCTCTGTTTTGAGTTCTGTATCTTCTTTTCATCTTTTGTTGGGTTGTATAAATAAAGCTTTGTATTTAAAAAAAAAATAATTTCCCCAATCCTGTACTATGTTACAATGTCATGTTAGGCTTAACCTAGATTGCAAAAAATCATTGCAAGCTGATTCTGTTTCACCATTGAATGATGACAAATACAATTCATGCCTCAGAATCTATGAAACTACAAAACACAAAACTTCATCATTTCATATTCTTAGGTAGATACCCTATATGAGTGCATACATATATAGTGGCATCGACTCTCATTCCTCCCAATTATTTTATCCCTTTAATGATGGGTTAGCAGTCAGCCTCAAAAAGTCTGCAACTCGAATAATTAGGGTTTAGTAATATTATGCAATTCACTTGTTTCTTTGTAGTCTTGAACTGTACAATCCTGTAAAACATAAAAGGTGGTGTATGGATAAAAAGTGTTGGTGTACGGATCACCACCCTAATCAAAATCTCCAAACAAAATGCACCTAACTCCAAGTAGTCTTCTATTGTGCCTAGGGGTGTAATTTAGTTGAATCGAGTCGATGCAGTGCCAAGCTCGAGCTCGACTCAATTAGAAAACCCGAAACTTGACTCGAGCTCGATTGAGCTTGTATTTTTCAAGCTTGAGCTCAACTCGACTAATGAACCGACACTTTCAAGTTCGGCTCGACTCGACTAGAATATTGGAATTATAATATTAATATTAAATAACTTCGAATTAATATCAATCGACTTCATAATTTTAAGCTTGAATAGACTTGACTCAACTTGATACTTTAATGTTCGACTTGACTTGCAGTTTATTAAATAATATGCTAAATATGCTATTATACATATACATGGAGGGTATATTTAGTTACGCGAGCTCAACTCGAAACTCAACTCGAGTAGCTTGAACTCAAGCTCGACTTATACCGAGTCAATTTTGAGTTGCTCATGAAGTGTCTCGTTTAATTTTCACTCATAGATAGTGCTTGAGTATCGTAGTTTGAACTCTTACAGAGGATGACTACTAAGGTGTTACCTATTTTGTCCTCTACGCAGTGCCTCTTTGTGGTATGTTGATACGCCATAATAAGAGAAATAAAAAGGTAAGCGATTTGGTTGGAAGAACAAACGCCAACGAAATTAGATATGTATAACACCTACACAAATGATAACACAAGAGACACGTCATTAACACAAGAGCGACAAAAACCTTCGAGAAGGAGAAAGAAAACAACAACAAGCACTTATTTTACTATAATGGAGTTGATAATAATAATATTTGGGGGCAAGCATTACAAAACTGCATAGAACACTAAGAACAACAACCAAGTACATTTTAATGCCAAAAACACGGTAGATCGATCAACTTTAGGGTGACATAATAGTTGTTAAACTCTTACGATTCACGAGTCGACTCTTATGAGTCGAGTCGAAAATACAAAAAACGAGGTGACTCGAACCCCGACTCTTAAATGACTTTTTCTCTTACGAGTCGTTTATTGACTCTTACGAGTCTTGTGCGACTCTTACGATTCTGAAAATCAGACAAACTTTTAGTGTAATGTAATATAGATAAATAAAAGGAAAAAATAAATATTAAATGACTATAATCTGTTTTTGAATTCTCAACGACCTAATTATCGAGTTTTACTATATTTTACTTCACTTAAAAACAAAGAATTCTAACAATAATATACATATAGATATAAATATACGTATTAATTGTAAAATAGTGACTTTTACGAGTCGAGCCGAGTCACGAGTTAAAAATCGAGATCCCAAGTCACGAGTCTAGTCACGAGTTAACAACTATGCATAAATACAATAAAAAATGTTAGCACCAAAGTCCATTCATAACCTACCACAAGCACCAAAGTCCATCAATAACTATAAGTTTTTTTTTTTTTTTTGGTTTATGCGTATCGTGCTCGATCTTCCGTAGTTTTTGTTTATGGTCTTGATGGTTCAAGTGTGTTAGTCTTTGTAGAATTCGTTTTGAGTTTTAGTCCTCCGTCAGTATCTTATCTTATCTTACTTCTTACTAATATATAAACCATTTGCACCATAGGTCTTAATTCCTTAAAAATGTCCTAACTTAATTTACTATTTTCCCCATACATCTAATGATATTTTATAACGCATTTATGTGAATTAATTGTAATTTCGTAACCTTTACTTTCTTTAATCATCTATTATCTATTACTACATATAAAGAGTCTCTATTGTTGAGTTTTAGAGTTCTTAAACATAATTAAAATTACCAAATTACCCATGTTACATCTAACCTAATACATTAATGATCTATCTATGCATATATGTAATGTAATCTTTTCCTTACTGTATCAAATCAATTAACTTAGTTTCCAATTTTTATTATAACTATAGAAAATGGATCCATTCGATATAAAATTCGTCTACATTACATACAAAAAATTAAAACTAATAGACTATAACATCTAAGTTATGATTGTCAACCAAAAAAGAAGTGATACGTTACTTAGTAACTAAACATATTACAATATTTGATAACTAACTATATTAAAAAAAATCGAGTAAAAACTACATTAATAGATAGACGTCTACATATTCATTTGAATACATTTGTTGTAGAGAAAAAGTGAACCCGCTACCCGCTGTTTAATTTCAAATCGAGTAAAAAATACATATTCATTTGAAATTAAGCAGCTTTCCAAGATAAAATATAACTCCTATTTGATAACGCATTTATGTGAATTAATTGTAATTTCGTAACCTTCACTTTCTTTAATCATTTGAAATTAAACAGCTTTTCAAAATAAAATATAACTCCTATTATTCAATTCACATAATAATTACGATACTCATCCCAATAACAATCTCATCGATTTATAATTATAAACACAATTAAGTGAGATTAATGCAATCTTTTTTAACTCATTTGAAGTATTCTTTTAAAAATTATTATATTATATTATTATTTTATCAATAACATTAGCATTATTTTATCAATAACATTAGCATTATTTTTTGACAAATCATTTATATTTAGTGGTATACCTTACATTTATTAATTTCTAGATAACACTAATATTAATAAATTAACTATTAATTAATTAATAGGGTGAGGTTCAAATGAGACTAAAAATTTGTGTGAGACTAAGGGAACCAATGATATCATGCCACATATACAAAGAGAATGTTCCATACTACAAAACCCATTTACCCCAAACATCAATTATCTCACAAACGACAAATCGAAAAATCATGAAACTTGCACCATAATTTTCAGCGTTTTATCCTCTTCGATTTGCCGTCCTTCAAGGCATACTTCCGACGAATTTTTTTTTTTTTTTCATTTTTTTGGTGGGTTTCATATGTTACTAACACATGTGTTAAAGTGTTGCGTTTAGGGTTTGAGTTTTGGGGTTTCGACGCTTTATAAAACTCTAAACCCTAAATCATACTAAACCCTAAACCCTAATAAACCCTTCCCTACTAAAACATAAGATCTAAACCCTAAACCATGAACCCTGCTAAATCCTAACCCTAAACTCTAACCCTAAACCCTAACCATGACCGTAAATAAAATGTACAATCAATCACTAATACATGTGTTACTAATTTATAAAACCCACCAAAAAAACCGAATTTTTTTTTATCGAAAGTATACCTTGAGGGACGGCAAATCGAAGAGGATAAAACGTTGAAAAATATGGTGCAAGTTTCATGATTTTTCGATTTGTCGTTTGTGAGATAATTGATGTTTGGGGTAAATGGGTTTTGTAGTATGGAACATTCTCTTTGTACATGTGGCATGATATCATTGGTTTCCTTAGTCTCACTCAAAAATCATGGACTCATTTGAACCTTACTCTTAATTAATAATAAATATATAATTACATAACTTGTGACCCATTAGGAGTTACGGTACTGTAAATTCCATTTTGTCTAAGCAAAGTATTTTTTAGAAGTATTTGATAAATTACATCATTATAACATTATTCCCACTTCCTGATGGCCAACGTCGCGAATCACCAACATTTCTTATTTATCATATTTCGGTGCAACGTGCGGGTGTCATGCTAGTTGTTTAGTGAGTTAGGTTCTTTAATTGTAATCTTTGTTAATGTCAAAGAAACTTATCTTAATATATATATATATATATATATATATATATATATATATATATATATATATATATTCGTTTTCCAGCAAAAAAAAAGAAAAAAAAGTCCATCCATAAACAACTTAAGTTTTTTTTTATACAACAGTTTACCTCCCTTCTTACCAAAAACTGTATACTGCATTTATTTTCAAGTTAAAACGTCACCATCGTATTATTCCAAAACAATAATAGTGTTTAACAATTACACGTACTTATAATTGAATTGCAAAATCTAACATCTATCCCATGATAGAGGCAAATCAAACATTGTTAGTATATTATTTAGATAAATATAAACTCTTTATAGCACTATAGAGAAGATATAGATTTAAACATCACAAATATGATCTTTCTTACTGGGAATGAATTGGAAGTGCGAGATGCACTAATCGAGAGGAGACTCTCTCTCTCTCTGTGGTAAAAACATTTTGATATCCTTATAAGAGATATCCATTTCAAGCTTTTTATGTTATATGATGGGGGTTAGAGACGGAGGATATAAGAGGTGTCTCAACGGTGGTGTCGGTTTTTCGTCGGTGCAAACCGACGGAACCGACACCGATGGCACGGGCCGTCGGTTTCGGTCCGTCGGTTTGCTCCGTCGGAATTCCGACGGAGCGTCGGGTGTGGGCGTGGGTCCGTGCGTGGGGCCGAGTGGAATAAAAAAAAATTTATTTAAATTTTGAGCCGTTGGAGAGTTTTAAAAAAATAATAATAATAAAAAAAAGCAACGGTCATGGAGCGTGGTTTTTTTTTAAAATTTTAAATTTTTTTTATCCCTTTTTTCCTATAAATACACACCTTTAAACCTCAAAAAAATCATACCTCAAACTCATACTTCTCTTTAAATTCAAATTTGTATACTTTCACATTTTAAAAAATGTCATCTTCCGATTTCGATATCGACGAGGTGATGGCGGTGAATGCTTGTGCCGATCCGATGCAAGCTCTCGCAATGCTCGATGCGATAAGCTCCGGTTCATCCGACGAAGACGAAGTTTATGTACCGATACCACGAGCACCCCGACGATACTTTCCTAGAGATCGTGCCGTCGCGTCGGAATGTTTGTATCGAGACTACTTTGCCGAGAATCCAACCTTTCCGGCGGATGTTTTTCGTCGACGTTATCGGATGAGCAAAGCATTATTTCTCTGTATTTGCCAAGGTATAATATCATACTCCACTGTTTCGGTACCTGCATACTTTATTCAAAGACCCGATGCTACCGTGTTGGTTTTAATGTTTGAAAATGTAACACCCCCAAATTCGTTTAGCGGAAGCATTAGTAAGCTGGGGATGCCACATTTACATTGTACATGCATACGTATCAGAGCATATGATTACAACAGAACATATATATTAAGATGCCAAGAGTAATAGTTACAAAGTTTACGATTCATCGAATCGTATAAGTAGTTAAGTTGTACAAAAGTGGATTTCGTAAATATGACTAAAACAGATTAGTTATACAAAAGAAATCCATATGTTTCAAAAAGTTGGCATCTTAAATCTTCAAGGGTCACCTAGATTTTCAGTTGTGCAGGCGGTCCTTACGTGTGCAGCTAATTCCCTGAAAAACATAGTAAAAGTCAACAACGAGGTTGAGTGAATTCACAGGTTTTAGGTGATAGTCCCTTACTCGTAGATCTGATCGGATCGTTTAATTGATTATTAGTGCGGAAAACAAATAATCAATGATTGATTCACAAACACAAACAATTCTATAACATTTTCTTTGTATTCACACTTGAAGTATAAACGTTACAATATACAAACTCGATTTCTCTGTCTCTCCTCTATCTACTCACGGCTCTCTCTCTCTATCTCTGAAACTCTAACCCTAAAACTGAATATTAACTCTCTATTTATATGAAGCCTACTGGGCCCTGCGACGTTAGGCTCAATGTCGCAGGCCCAGATCCTTGCGACGTCTGACCCAACGTCGCAGGCCCAATTACAATGTCACCATTCTATGTATATTCTATAATTACATTTCGTTTACAGACTCGAATATACACACTAAACACTTACATACGCAGACTAATTGACTTTGACAATTACAATAGTTTGACCAACTGACTGACACACATAATGCACCAACAAACTCCCCCTTGTCAGCAGCTTGGTCAAATAAGTCTTCAATTAGTCTTCATCAACAAACTCTTCACGTCTTCAACAATCAGAAACTCCCCCTTTGAGATAGCATGGTCTTCCAAGAAATCTTGATGTCCAAAAATTGAACAGTTTTTTTTTTTACGAATCTAGAACGAGGGTAATGTCGCAGAAAAAATTAGCAACGTCGCAGCGGTACGTCGCAGAAGTCTGATGACTTAATTAAGAATCGAAAATGAGACGTAGTGTATAACGTCGCAATCCAACGTCGCTAGTAACGTCGCAGAAACAAGCGACGTCGCAACCTACGTCGCAGTAACCACTTAAGGTCAAAATAACGACGTCGCTAACGAAGTCGCAACTTTACGTCGCAAAGACTACTCAAAGTCAAAATCAATTACGTCGCAAGCGACGTCGCAGGTGACGTCGTAGGTGACGTCGCACAGTCGGGCTGCAGCGGCCAGAAACCCTAAAATCGAATTTTTTTCGAAACCCTAACGAAATTTCGAAAACCAAACGTCGATCTAACCCAAAAACACCTCCATAAATCAATCTTAATCAAGCAAATCAACTTAGAAACGATTAATAACAATTAATACCTTCGCGAATCAATCGAGAACGCCCAAAATAACGATCCGAAACCGACGAATCCTTGATTCTCTGGCTTTGATACCAGTTGATAGTCCCTTACTCGTAGATCTGATCGGATCGTTTAATTGATTATTAGTGCGGAAAACAAATAATCAATGATTGATTCACAAACACAAACAATTCTATAACGTTTTCTTTGTATTCACACTTGAAGTATAAACGTTACAATATACAAACTCGATTTCTCTGCCTCTCCTCTATCTACTCACGGCTCTCTCTCTATCTCTGAAACTCTAACCCTAAAACTGAATATTAACTCTCTATTTATATGAAGCCTACTGGGCCCTGCGACGTTAGGCTCAATGTCGCAGGCCCAGATCCTTGCGACGTCTGACCCAACGTCGCAGGCCCAATTACAATGTCACCATTATATGTATATTCTATAATTACATTTCGTTTACAGACTCGAATATACACACTAAACACTTACATACGCAGACTAATTGACTTTGACAATTACAATAGTTTGACCAACTGACTGACACACATAATGCACCAACATTAAGTTTGCAAGTACAGTTTGTTTAACCAAATACGTTCGTAAAGAGTTATTGCCATAATAGTTAAGTAATCATTTTGTGGATTGTTATCCGAATGTAGTTCGGTTGGGATGTTGCCCAAATACAGTTTACGTGGGATGTTACCCAAATATAGTTTAAAATCTGTTGCTGGTCGTTCTCCAGCGTTTCCAAAACAGTACCGGTCGTTCTCCGGTCTAAAGACGCACGGGTCGTTCTCCCGTCCAAACGCTGCTAGTCGTTCTCCAGCGAAACACAGTACCGGTCGTTCTTCGGTCAAAGACGCATGGGTCGTTCTCCCATCCAAATACGCACGGGTCGTTCTCCCGTCCACATGGCCAGTCGTTCTCTGGCACTAAAATACGTAGCTGGTCGTTCTCCAGCATTTTCATAAAAAGTACCGGTCGTTCTCCGGTATACCAAATAAGTTTAACATGTTTATAGTATGAAAATGTTGTTTCTTAAATACCAGTTTGTATAAGAGTTCAACAGTTCAAAGTACTCTAATCGTTCGAGTAAAACAAGTATACACTCGTGTATGTAAAGCAGTTATGGCAATCAATAAAACAGTTGACTATGTTTTTCACCCCAAGTTGTAAGCAGTAAAACAGTTAAAAGTGAGGGCTGTGAACTCACCTGTTGAGTTAAGTACGTTCGAGTGCTAGCAAAGCCTAAAGCCCAAGTATAGTCCTGAATCTCCTAACGCCCTAAACGTATGAGATTTAATAAGTATGTGGATGTCGTAGTTGACCATCCATGCTAGTGTTCGTACAACTGAGGTATGTCCGAAGTGTTTGTCAAATACGTACGGTTGTATTTTATAGTTGTGAGAATGTATACGAATCATTGGTGATAGTTTGAAAATCATAACTTCAGAAGTATAATTTTGTTTGTTTCGTTGTATTTTTATCAAGTATGAAATTGGGTACGGGGGTCCGGGGGCAGCGCCCATGGTAGCGGGGTCCAAGGGGTGGCAACCCCTGGCGGGGTCTAAGGGGCAGAGCCCCTGGTTGGGGTCGAGCTGCTAAGTCAGCTTGAAAATTTTTTATTTCTGCTATGTTGCTGTAGTAAAAACGCATTCGAAACTTAATTTCGGAGTAAAATCAGGTGGTAAAATCTCAGTCTCAACACTTAGTGAAAAAGTTGTAAACTTTCTGTTTTTTTTTAGCGTCACTTGAGGCATCACTTAATAGTTTATAGCGACACTTAGGAAGTGTCGCATGAAATGATAAATTCTGATTTATTAGCGTCACTGGAGGAAGTGACGCATGAGGGGCGACACTTAGGCAAGTGTCGGGTATGAGTGTCGGTGTAAGTGTCGGACAAGGTAAAAATCGAATTTAGGCGTCACTTAGGTTAGCGCCGCATGGAGTGTCGGGTTACCGACACTTAACGAAGTGCCGCAAAAAGAGGGTTTTTGGCGTCACTTAGGGAAGTGACGCAAGATTAGGGTTTTATGCGACACTTAGTGCGTCACTTAAGTGTCGCTACACTGTTTTTGGCACCAATGCGTCACTTACCACTGTTCGACGAACTGCTCACAAAAACGGGTTTTAGGTTCGATTTTAGACATTTTCGGTTATTAAGAACACTAAAACATGTTATATTGAGTACATTAAACATGAAATATCAACGAAAACTTCGAAATGTAAGGATTTACGGGAAATGTCAGAAACTTACGCGTGTCGGTTTTGAAATCCGAAAAGGTAGAAGTGTAGATCGTTGCGAGGTGATCGTTTTTCTCTAAATGGCTAGATGATTCGGCGCGTTTTTGGTGTAGTATTTGGTGATTTTGTGTGATGTTTTTAGAGAGTGAAATGAGAGAAAAGTGAGAGGTAGAGAGAGATAAAATGAAATGAAAGAGTAGAAAGGAGGTGGAGGTGGAGTATAGGTTGGTGACTTGTGTCCCCATTTGTGGTATTTACTCCGTGTTCGTTTACCCGATTGTTAAATGTTCAAATATTTTAAATAATAATTATTTAAATACGTTTTCGCTTATATTTTTGGTTGGAATATTTTATGGAAATAAATTAGTTAAGTTTATAAAATTAAAACTTTGTTTCGTTTCAGTTTACGAAATAAACGTTTATACGTTATAAAATACTTTGTAAATATTATCGACATAATATTTAATAAACGTTAATGTTATTTAATAATTTCGTTTTATTAAATAATTTTGTTCATCAACAGTCGTATATTTTTGTCGCGTTTGTTCCAATTGTCGTGTACATAATTATAACTAATTATAAATCGTAATACTACGCGTATTAACTAGTTGGGCTTTGCTAGACTTACATCTAAAATGTGTTGTGAATTCACTCAAAGTAGGGAATTAGCCTAAAAATGCGTGCAAATTACGTTTATAATTACGTCGAAATCGCGGGGTGTCATAGAAAAAAATACACGTCCGCCATACGGCAATTGGCATACGGTTGTGCCGCCGATGCGTTTGATGAATATTTACATATGGGTGAGCAAACTTCATATGATTGTTTGGATAACTTCTGTAAGTGTGTTTTTCATTTATACTCTACGGAGTATTTACGAAAACCGACATTGGCGGACGTGCAACGATTGCACGAGAAACATGCTCAGGTGCATGGTTTTCCTGGGATGCTTGGTAGCATAGATTGTATGCACTGGCCATGGAAAAACTGCCCAGTAGCATGGCAAGGTCAGTACACTCGAGGTGATCACGGGTATCCAACGATCATGCTCGAAGCGGTTGCCTCTTATGATACTTGGATTTGGCACGCTTTCTTTGGTCCAGCCGGTTCGAGCAACGACATCAATGTGCTCAATCAATCGGATTTGTTCAACGACTTACTTCAAGATACTGCTCCCCAAGTAAACTTCACGATTGCCAGGCAAGAATTCACAAAAGGTTATTATCTAGGAGATGAGATGTATCCGGAATGGGCCACTATTGTGAAATCGTTTAAGCATCCCCTAACGGAACAGGAGAAACGCTTCAAGAGATACCAAGAATCTGCACGAAAGGATGTGGAGCGAGCTTTCGGTCATCTTCAAGGCCGTTGGCAAATAATCAAGAACCCGGCAAGACCGTATAGCACCAACCGGATATCAAGAATCATGTATGCTTGTGTTATTCTACACAATATGATAACGGAGGATAACAGACGAAATATGTGTGACCCGGAGGAGCAATATCCGGATGTCCCACCGAGACGCTCGTGGCGAGAAAGGGTGGAGACTCATTTGCGTATGGACAAAGAATTACGCGATCGGGTAGTTCATCACCGACTTCGAAATGCTTTGATCGAGCACATTGCACAACTCCCTCCGAACTACCGTAGTCGTTAATTGTTGTAATCGTTTAATTAAAATAATTGTCTTTCGTTTATTAGTGTAACTTTTTTTAATTATTGTATTTTATTTTAAGTATTGTGATTTTTTTTTTAAGTATTGTAATGTTTTTTTTAAGTATTGTAATGTTTTTAATTTTAATGAAATGTGTTTTTATTTTAATTATTGTGTATTAATTAATTAAGTTTATTGGTGTGGGTCCCTGTAAAGTGAGTGATTTGTTTTATTTGAGGTAAAACAAAGCTCTCGACTTTTTCTACCTCTTGAGTTTTGGGTTGTTCGGGTTGGTCAAAGAGTCCCTCATCACTCCATGACGTGTACGTCATTATGTAAGGGAGAGATGGTTTGTAGGGTGCTCTTGATGCAAAACCCACCTTGCTTCCTAAAGCCTTTGGTTGGATGATAACGTTGTACTCTGGGCATGGAGGTGGGACAATGTCCATTAGTGTCTCCAATCTTGTAGCAACATTATCATCAAATGCTTGGGTGTTTGTCTCCTCTAAGGTACTAGTGGAGTCGATTAGATCAGGAAGTGAATTTATTCAAAGAGAATTTTGGGATACAGTCAGCCACAACTAGTTGTGGGACGTGTTCAACCATATCAGTTCGAATGAGTTCATTACTCAGAGTCGGTATGTATTCCTTCAGTCCATGCGAAGCCGAGTCTTCTATGTAAATCTCCAAATTTGGGCTTTTCATCTCGATCTCTTCATCTACTTCGCCATCCTCGTCACTCTGGCCAGAAGTTTCGAGTTGCAGTGGTTCGGAAAGTTCTTCTAGAACAAACCCTCCGTCGATCTTTGACGTTGATAGGTCGGGAATAGGTGAAATTGTAGGTTTAGAAGATTGGGTTAGTGTGGGAGTCGAAGGGATATTGAAACCGAACTCATGAAAATGTAAGTTTGTATCTGGTGTGCTAGATGTGGTGTGTGTCTCAACTTTCTGTATCCTAGAGTTGGCTCCAGCTTGACTCCTACTCTCCTCACTACTCTCTTGGACCTGTGTTGGTAGTTCAGTAGAGAATTTAAACATATTATAAGTTTGACTTCTAAGTATGTCCTCTTGTTCTCTAATCATTTCTTCAAGTGATTCGGAAGGAGGTGAGAAAGCAGCATTACTGCTGAGACGGGCTAAGGGCATATCTCTCAAGTCAGGGTTCTCATAGGATTGTGGTATACTTACAGGGTGAGTTGAGTGTGGGTAGATTTCGAATGGTTGGGGATAAAAAGGTTGGTATGGATGTGGTTGGGTAGCATGGGGGTCATATTGATATTGCATTTGAGGGTCTAAGTACCCTATGTTATCCGAAAACATCATACTTTGGCATTGGCATTCTCCATCTAAGTGGGTATTACCGCACATCCTACATCTATTTTCGATTGAATTAACAAGACTTTGCATTTGATCTAATCGTTTCCATTGATTTAACATTTCCCAAGGGTCAATAACAGGTGGCATAGGGAGAAGGTTTCAGAATTAAAGTTGGGGGTGAGAAGGGAACTTAATCTAAAGTAATACTAAGGCAATCCTAACTACGCTAAACTACGTGCAAAATGTAACTTCTGATAAGGATGGTGAGTCCCAGTCAAAAGGATTTCTTAAAAACTAACTTATCTAAACAGGCTCCAAATCGTACTACCGTCCCCGGCAGCGGCGCCAAAAACTTGATGCGCCCTCAGCCGTCGGTGTCGTCGGTGCTGTTGTAACGACCGAGGGTGCGATCAGGGTGTTTTAAAATTTATTTTGCTCGGGGCCTAAACTTCCGAACTACCTACTGGTACTAGGCACAAGTACCTGATACTAGTACGTGGTAAGGATGATCAGGGTCGTCTCCAGACGATCGAATTTGAAACGGAGCTCGTTTGGATAATTCAGTCCTCAAGATTGGGTTCAGATAGTTGGTTTTGTTTGGTTTTTATCTAATTAAAATAACTAAAGCAATAAAATTAAAAAGAACTAGCTAGCATATAAGGAACAACTAAGGATAGGGAAGACGTGGTTTACCATGACTTGGAATAGTATAATATCGGGATTGTGTTTATGATGGGGACACTTTCAGATTAATAGATTGACAGACTTTGGTGTAAACACTAGAACCCTACCAATTAAATTCCCATTGGCATGTCACTAGGAACTAGGTTATCGTGATTCTGATTGGAGCAATACGCTAAACTCCCAATACTTACCTAGTTGAAAGATAAGCAACCTATTTTGGTGATTAACCGAGGTACATGAATAAAGCAGCATATCGTCTCATAGGTCCGACCGTTCTTAACACCTAAGCTTATCTCTCGTTCTTCTAATAGTGTATCTAATTATTAACTTGTTATGTTTAAAGAATCAAATATGTAAAATCTAGGGGGTTGATAAATCTAAATCACTTGGACTTTCCTCACTAGACCTTGTTAATACTTTTCTTAAGCTCCAATTACGTTGATTTATGACCTAGACCTCTCCTTTTCAAATAGTTATACATCTCCAGATTATTCACAGTTTGTTTAAAACATGTTTCATATGAGGACCATGCCTTTCAGTAATAGACAGTGTACTTTACAGAGTAGTTCCACGGGTTCTTACGTCTAACATGCGGTCGAGAGTAATTGACAGTGAGGTTGACACTCTAAACTAACTAAATGTAAAGCAGTGCAGAAATGTAAATCTAATATATACAACGAGTGGTTTCACTGTGTCTTACTTATTGCATGTCGTGGGCACATATAACTACTTACCCCAATTAAGGTTCCGGACTCCCTAATATCTAGGTTGCAATCACGTGGATAACTGGAAAGGGTACTCCATAAATTAGGTCTAGTATCATATATTTAAACAATAACAAAGTATAATAATTCCCATTCATGTAGGTTTCTTTTTATGAATTTAGACTATGTTGGAATGAGTTGTTTTTACGATCCTATCAACTAACTAACGTAGAGTTGTCCGCAATCAGATAGAAGATATGTCACATGGATAGTAAACACAAACAATTATAATACACCGGAAGTTCTCCCAAATGTACTGAACATATCGGCTAACAACTACCCTCGAATCCTATTCCCCAATCTCGGTCGTCAGAGATGTCCGTATCATGGCATGGTCTATTGAATAAATAGTCACATAAACAGGTTTTACCCTACCGGAATAAGTTGGGGTAGTCTGGTCAAAAGCGGTTGGCCAAACATGCCATCATTCGTTCATAATGTTATAATTAAACTATAAATAGAAATTCATTTAGCACATTTAAAGTATTGGTCCGTAATATAACTACCTTCGGTCGTTCTCAGACTTCCGTACGTTTGTACTCCGCCTAAAGCGTTTCCAGCACTATATCCGAGAACAGTCGAATAAGGGCCATCATATTACTTCACAACATTTATTATCATCCGATTATAACTATCTAAATCATGGCAAACATATAAACAACTACTCGCATATCATGGCCATAGACATTTCCAATATTAATAAATCGTAAACATCAAACAAGAACATTACAATTAATTAATAAGAGAAAAAGATAGATATTACCCGTAATTATTGCGAGCCAAACGATGCTTATATTACTTCTGAATAATCCAAAGCGTTACATTGATAAGCTAGCTACTACTAACTATTACATAATAAATCTCATACTTATCTCTCTCCAAATTAACTTAGAAAGAGAAAGTAGAGGGACCCTAATCTTCTCTCTAGTTCTCCTCTAACTCCTAAGAGTAGTGCTAGAGAGAGAGACTAGAGAGAAGAACTAACTACAAGAATAATTCTCATCTAACTCCAAAGAGTAGTGCTAGAGAAAGAATTCTAGAGAGAGAAAGAGAAATATGCAAGAAAGGAGGTGCATATGGTGCAAGTTGAAATGAAGCCTCATGCCCTCTATTTATAGGAGAGCTTTGGCTCACATTAGCATCAAGGGGTGCACATTAGCAAAAGGTGGCCAAAAGGGTACACCAAGTACTGTACAACGCGAAAAGGTGGTGCACCGGGTACTGTACAACGCGGAAAGTAGGTGCACCAGGTACGGGAATTAGCCAAAAAAGGAAAGAGAGGCGGGGGTCAGCCGGCCGGCGGCGCCCAGCAGGTGGCCGGCGGCGGCTGGCTGCCACCCGCCCCGTTTCACCGTCTTTTGCTTCGTTTCTTGATTCGTGCGTATTTTCTTCGTTATGCGTCCGTTTACGTCGATTCTTTTTTTGTTGGATTCGTAATTCAAAAACGAAGATTTTGACATAAGATAGTCCCTGAGATGAGGTCCCTAGATCCAGATATTGCGTACGAATCATTTGGATCTTCCGGCGGGCGTAGAATCTTCATTATTTATCCGTTTTAGTCGATTCTTATTCTGTTGGATTCGTAATTCAAAAAAGAACATCTTAGATAGAATGGATGTTGGTGAAGGGCACTTTAGTCTTGAAATCTCGTTTTGATGCCTTGAATCTTCAAACGTGTGTGGAATCTTCGTTTCTTATCCGTTTTGCTTGATTTTTATCGTGCAATCTTGTTTTGACCATCTTGGCATAATGTTATTGATTTGAACCATAATTGAATTCAAAGTGCCAAGAATCATTCCAGAATGAGAGAGATATCGGTAGTAAAAACATGACTTTTTACGCGATATCAGACGGGTAGCGCTCCCCTAAATTTTGGGCCACAAGTCCAATATGTAGATATAATATTTGACTCAAATATGATAAATGTTAGTTGCTTTGTGTCTTGGGCTTTCAAGAGACTAATAAACTCATTCATATATTGCATTTTACCAATACTTGATGTCAAACTAAGACTTTATAAAATCAAAATAAGAAACGGAAAAGGAAATGCCATGTTCCAAATGTTGTTTTTATACATATCTAAAAATTCATATTCTCTCTAAGAAATCTAAGGTTTAAATTGTTGATGTTTTATTTTATTTTTTATGTATATTTTTTAGTAGCTCTATTATAGAAAATGTTAACTATAGCTCTGAGGGCTATCGTAAACCATACTATGTTTAATTTAGTTCCATATTTATAATTTAAAGTTACCATGAATAAACGGTCTTACCAAGTTTAAATAAAGAAAGTCAATATCAAAAAGGAAAACTCGTACTTTATAATTAATTCAACCTAGTTTTTAATATTAAATATAGTAATCTTAACCATAGCCCTAAGAGCTATAGTTAACATTCTCCATTAGATTATGGAAAATGATTGAGAGACCTAAATACGTAAGCCTAAATCTAGACCTAAAGATATGATTGGTAGATGTGAAAAATTGATTTGATGAGATTAAGAAAGAGAAAAAAATCAACCAATGAAAAAATTAGGTCTGTTTTTAGGTCTATGTAATTAGTCCTATATAGCATTACTCAAAGATTATTTATAGTTAAAATTTAGATTGCTAATTAGATTGAATGTTTGATTATCATATTTGCAAAGACTTTTATGATCAGTTTTTGTTACTAAGATATTTATTTGATATATCAATGGTCCATCTACTTTGTAATCATTAATGGATCTTTTAATAAAACTACACACATCTAAGTAAAAACTTAAAACCTACTCTATTGCAAAATACATCATAAATCACTTGTATATACTTTTTTTTTTTTTTTTAACAATTATTAACCCATATTTTGAATTATTATTATTATTGAATGAAATTAATTAATTTCTACTTAAGAAATATTAAGAAAATTCTATTTTATAGTCTGTAGTTTGTCAATTAGCCCGGTTCCCCTTTTGCCTGACTCTTTGCAAACGAAGACGACAACCCGACCTCATAGACCATTCACGATCGTAACACCAGAACGCACATTTTTCAGGCGTCAAGTCAGCATAACACCACAACACCATTTTTAACACTAGCAATGGTAATAACAGAACGCCCATTTTTTACCCCTAGCTCCCACACTACCATTCATTTGAATTAAAACAAGGAAATAAAACAAAAACAAAAATGGAAATGGAAATGGCTGTTAAAGCTCGATTTTTTCCCGTGTTGGGCTACACAACGCCCCCACAACGCCCCACCCAGAACGCCCTATTGCAGGTGTTGCGGGCGTTCTCACTCCCAAAACAGCTCCAGAACGCTGCACTGTGAATGGTCTTATTCTTCTGGACCTGTGTGTTTCCATCTTCCTCCTAAGAATTAAAAACATTGATGTAACTTCCTTCTGCTTTTCTAACTATCTAACTTAACATAACCCTATGTTTTTAATTCTCTAGTCTCTACTTTCATATCTGCCGATACGATTTCCCTTATAATTTACATGCAATATAGGTCACTAAACTCTGTAATCACTGTCAAGTAGGTCATTTGAGTGACGAAAATCCTCGTCGCTAATTTGTTCCAACTTCCAACTGACCTATGTAAGTATGTAACAACAAATTTAAGTAGAGCAAACTGTATTTGTCTGTAACAGCAAAAAAAATAGAAGTAGAGAAATAATACAAGCGGTTAACCTGTAAAATGTAGCAATTTATTGACTTATTTGCATGATGTTATTGTGATCTTATTTCTTGTACCTTCACAGAGAAGAGAGTCACGAATGCTCCAGATCGTTAGGAGCGAGTTGTGGTTCCTGAGGGCATAAAGAAGTACAATTTGTTACTTCCGTTTTACCCTTATGTTTATATTCCATTGTTTTGTTAATTCTGTTTTACAAAATATGTATTTTACAGGGTGTCTTATGAAAGGGATACTAAGATCATTAATGCTGCCTCGTTTACTATCGAGAGAGAGGACCACACCATAGGAAACATCGTGCGCATGTACCCAATTTTTTCGACTTTAACATAGTAATTCAGTGGTCCACTTGTATATTATTATTTTTGTATGTATGGATTTGTATTACATGAACAGGCAGTTGCACAGGGACGGGAATGTGCTCTTTGCTGGTTACAAGCTTCCACACCCTCTTCAGTACAAAATTATCATTCGGCCTGTTAGTTCTCTTTTCTTAAAAAGTCGTAGTTCATATCATTCTGTTACTCAAATGACGTTATGACACCGCTACCTTTGTTCCAGAAACAAGATGCACGTTAACAAATTTCGTTCTAAATGTTACATATTATTTGTTACTAACATTGATAGCTGTAGTAAAATGTAGAGGAACTAATTTCGGTCACAACTTTTGGAGGTTAAATAAATTAAAAGAATTTCAAAAACACATTTTTCCTTAAGTTGGTATATGTTATGTTGATTAGATAAACAGTGTATTCAAATTGTTTATATTGTAAAGAATCATTGATGATCTCATATTGACTCACCAAGTTGAAAATGAGTGTTCAGAGGGGATTAAAAATAAGGTTGAGTTAGCATTTTTATTTTCTGTATTACTCATGGTTTCCTTGGTGTAACCCAAAATCTATACAGTTGCTCAAATATGAGCTGTTTTTGTTTATTGACGATGACTAACTTAATCTATGTACTTAAGAATGGATAAACACATTAGATAATGGAAAAGGTGACGGGGGTTGAAACTGACCCGAATTGTATTATAATGCTTACAACCTCTTAACTCGCGCTATTAAATCATAATTAATACACATGTATTATACACAGTGGCGGATCTAGACATTCAAGTTAGGCTATACACTATCTAAACTACGTCGTGTATAACAAGAACAAAATTGGTTTCTCAGATTTCATATTCGGGCTTTTTTCCTTCGAATTTGGGTTATTCACGAAGTTATTTAAGTTTAATTTGCTTTAAAATTTACTAAATATGACGTTTAGTACTCGTGAGGGTATTTGGTTCACATTAAAGTTATTCGAGTCAAAAAGAATAAACAAATACTTATACTATATCTAGTATTCTTCATCAACAATAAATAAGAGCAAAACTCACAAAGCATATCATTACCGATGAAAGTTAACACCTTATAATTCCATTAATATTAATCACTAGCCCAAAACATGATAGATATAAACATGTTTATAAGGTAAAATTCTAAGAAAAAGCACATTCACAATTTTACAAGATATATACGAGAATAATGGGAATAAGGTAACATTTAGTCCTTTAGTTCCCACCTTTTTGTTAATTATATGTGTGCTTATTAACTATCCAACTCGAGTTGAGTCGAATATTGGGAACTTTGAGCTCGATTGACTTGAACTCGACTCGAATTTGAAGATATACAAAGAACTATGTTCGAGCTCAAGTTCGAATAACTTGTAAATGTTTGAGTTTGAGTTCAAATTCGATGCTCGTTTAATACTTTAATATTATTTTAACAAACTAATTATCAAGTTCAAGTTGTTCGTTACGAATATCAAGTCGATAAACTTGTTCAAAAGTTCGACCTCAAACTCGTACTAACGTACTATCTCATTTATACGTGTTGTTTTGGGTTACAATCATATTGGTTGCACTTAAATAGAGTTTCTAAACACAAAATCTTTATACAAATCCAGCTCGTTGGGCTCGATTAGCACGTTTGACTAGAATAAAATGAGCATTCAAACGAACCAAGTCGAATATTATCCTTTTTAGCTCAGTTCGTAAAATTAACCGAATATTAATTTTCATTTGATGAATTGAATTTGACTTGAATTGCTGGAATCATTAACCCCACTATTTATATGTTTTAGATTTAAATCCATGTTTTATACATGTATCAATTATATTGTAACGCCTAAATTCAAGTAGATGTTTTAAACATTGATTCTTGACGTTGTCTCTGCTTTTTAAGGAGGTGAATTGAATTTCATGAACAAGGGTATCACCATAAATTTATTGGGTATGCACTCTTAAGGAAGTATATTAGAAAAGGCTTAAAATTATTTTTTTTTACATAACAATTAGGACTTAAGGGTATGCAAGTGCATACCCTTAAGTGTTAGTAAGTCCGCCACTGATTATACGATATACTAGAAACGAACTGAAGGTGATTGTGGCTCAATCTGCCATCCCTGTATCAAAATTTACCCGTTTCGACCCATTACTTAACCCGTTCGGCCTGCCCAAATATTGTCACTTCTAACAAAGACAGATAACTTTACTCCTTATTTTTGTTTTCCTCTAAAGATAACTAAAACTTATCGTGAAGTAATGGGGTTGGCATGGACCCCCAAACATATATCAGATATAAAAAGGACTATTGTGGTATGTGGTCTGAACTCTGAAGATGATATTACATAACATGTGGCCTTAAAACGATCAACCATGTTCAAGTTTACAAGTTCACGATGTCGACGTGCTATCTATTTGTACAATAGGTGGTTGAATTAGGAGGCAAATTAGACCAAGTTACTTCTGAATGGGCCCTTCCGTATTTGGTGTTTGCCCCTTCCCCTTTGGTTGGTGGCTTCTTAAATATATTAAAATTTTAATAATTATTTCTATTGAGTCAAATAGATTTAATACAAATAATACAGTAGCTAATAAGGAATTGGGTCAAATGTATCGATCAAGCTAACCGGGTGGAATATCGATGCACCTGTATTATTAACGCATTAAGTCTTCTAAATCAGTTTGATCAAATTATATTACTGTATTATTTATAAAATATAGCTTTTGCAGTCATGTTTACATAAATAAAAACTTTGGACAAGCAAGCTGTTCAGGTCAACCGATTCGACCCAAAAAATTACCATCTCCGACCCAACCTGCATGCCTGACCCCATATTGCCACCTCTAGTCTTTATAATTAGTGTTTGTATTTCAACATGGTTGATGGGGTGTTTCACAGGTTCACACTACTAACCAGTCATCACCAATGCGCCACCAGTCTATCAACGATCTTGACAAAGAACTTGATTATCTAAAGGCTGCATTTGAGGTTATTCGTCCTTATTGTTCCATGTTTAGGCATCAAATAGATTCTCACTGATAAATTATTGCATGAACTTTTAAGAATTTGACCATCAATCATCTGATCAAAAATACTAATTTACAGGCTAAGGTTGCAAGAGTTTCTGGGGAGTAGTAATGATAATGAGTGGCATAATCGTCGAAGACCTGATTGCACATAAACTTTATCCTATTTTTGTGTGTTACCTTAATGGCTAAATGTCTGGATGAATGCAAGCGAAAACTGTAAACTGTAGTACTCCGTAGCATTTGAACCTGCAGTTTGCACTGAACTGATGTTAAGGTCACAACATCGAGTTATGCAGCACAATGCAGCACATGAATTCGTCTAATCTTTTGGGCAAAATATAATATATGGGCATGGGTTACTGGTAAAAGTTAAGAGATTTTGGATTACTGACGTGGACACTTGAAGCTCCATACAATTTTCTCACCTTTTAACTTAATTGCTTATTTTAATTAATTCTATCAACCAACTGGGTCTAGCTCAAGTGACACCGTACCGTAGAGGTGGCAATTCGGGTTGGGTCGAGTTGACCCGCTCAGGTTATTGAGTTGGTGGGTCAGAAGTAGTTGACCAAAACCCGACCTGATTTTATAATCGGGTTGAGTATTTCAACCCAACCCAACCCTGACCCAACCTTACCCGACCCAGATTACCCATTTATCTAGTGAGATCAAATTGATCATCAGGTCATTTTATGTTAACGGATCAATTTCGGGTCAAATAGATCGCATTAATATACATAAAACTGTTTATAAAATTCAAAAATCTCGTATCACCTATTAAGTTCATCAAAATTTGATATTAAAAATCATTAAATACGCTGGATTATTATATTTTAAAAAAACTTACAATTTTTAGCTACATTTAAATTTATTCGGGTTAACCCAAAAACTCATTCGATGGCCCAAACCCGACCCAAAAAATAGTCAGGTTGGCGGGTTTCGGGTTGACGGATTCTTGGGTCAAAAGACCTCAACCAACCTTAATTTCTTCAAGTCAGTTTCGTATCGGGTTTCTGATCGTGTCAGAAATTGTCAGTCCTACCGTACCACAAACATCCAGCTCCACTTGTGTGACCGACATCCGTGCCTCAGCACATGTGAGTATGTGACCGATGTATCTGACGTTGATGTTCCTTGCAGGTGAAGCTGACACGCACCATTAAAATATGGTACCGGGTGGGGGAGTCATAAAAGTTAACAAACACGACACCTAGCATTCACAATCCACAAAAATATAGATAACCCAACAACCAATTATTACCCTTAATATCAATTAGCAAAGACTATGAATAATAAGTATATTGTCCTTTTGTGCTTTACATGTATAATTAAATAATAGATTTTGCAAAGTCTTACAAATATGGTATTTGGATCAAGTGGTTAGCAAGTGTTCAATTAAAAGGAATGCATGCAAGTTAAAATCTTGGAGTGGCACTTTGAATTCATATATTTTAATTATTGATTTTTGAAACAATCTATGGACTTTTTTAATATTATAAAAAAAATCTTAATTTCTCTAATATCATGATGTAAAATCAAAATTCGTTCTTGGACTTTTTCGCTGGGGAAATCACAAAAGTGATCCAATCATCACATCCCTTTTAACAAAATAATCCTTTGACCAACCATTTTAACAAACTAATCATTTGACTGGCGCCGGGTCGACGCCCCTGGCGCCCCACCCTCAAAAGACGTGCCACGTGGAAAAATTTATTAATATTTAATATTGGGGCGCCGGCGATAATGGTGGGGCGCCGGTCCCACATGGTGGCGCCCCTGGCGATAATGATGCAAAATTATGCAAGCTTTTTCCACGTGGCACGTCTTTTGAGGGGTGCCAGGGGCGCCGACCCAGCGCCAGTCAAAGGATTAGTTTGTTAAAATGGTTGGTCAAAGGATTATTTTGTTAAAAGGGGTGTGTTGATTGGATCATTTTTGTAGGGATGAGCAAAAAAACCGAAATACCGAAACCGAACCGGTATCGAACCGGACCGGTACCGAACCAGTACCGACCGTTACAAATGGTACGGTATTCGGTTTTTGATTTGGGGCAAAAAAAAACCCGGAACCCATCGGTCGGTACCGGTTGGTACCATGCACACCAAAATACCTAAACCGAACCGGAACCGCACCGGACCGGTACCGAACCGGTACCAACCGATACAAATGGTACGGTATTCAGTTTTTGATTTGGGACAAAAAAAAATCGGTACCAATCGGTCGGTACCGGTTCGGTACCTGTATGGTACCAAGCTCACCCCTACATTTTTGTGATTTTCCCTTTTTCACTTAAGAAAAAGGGGTTTATGGACCAGATCGCCAACGTACTTTACTTTTTGTCCCAATGTCACCAATGAACCGATTTTATTACCAATGTCGACACCAAACTTTTTACTTTTGTCTCAATGTCACCAACGAACTAATTTTATAACCAATGTCGACAACGAATTTGTTAAATATGTTTTGAGGTCACCAAAATACTTTTTTTAACGAACTACGTTTTGAATTTGTTGATATGGTGTTGTCATGTTATTTCATTTATGTGACCAGGCTTCCACGTAAGCTAAACTTGTATATGTATGGTTAATTCTTCTTCTCCTATCGAATAACATGTAATTTTTGATTGCTTTACGATAATCACCACTTTTCGAGTGAATCTAAATGCAATTACTACTTTTTTTTATTTATCAAAAACGTAACCCAAAATTACATGTTAGTCGGTCGGAGAAGATGAAGTTAACCATACGTGTACATGTTTAGCTTACATGGAAGTCTGGTCACATAAATAAAATGCATGGCAACACCACATCAACAAATTCAAAACATAGCTTATTAAAAAAAGTATTTTGGTGACCTCAAAACATATTTAACAAGTTCGTTGTCGACATTGGTAATAAAATTAGTTCGTTGGTGACATTGAGACAAAAGTAAAAAGTTTGGTGTCGACCTTGGTAATAAAACCGGTTCATTGGTGACATTGGGACAAAAAGTAAAGTACGTTGGCGATCTGGTCCATAAACCCTAAGAAAAAACATAATCTTTGATGATTTAGTTATATATGTAGTTTAATGTGTCTTTGCTTTATATTACCCTTTATCTTTTTATTTGATATTCATAGTTGCCTAAATATATATAACTCGGTAATTGTTGAAGGTAATACGCATGATGTTAAAGTAACTTATAAATTGGTATACGTTCTAAAAGTTGTAGTTACCTTTTAAAGTCAAGTTTATTGCACACACAATCATATCAAATTTATAGATTTGTCTCAAGCGAAAGTTAAACTCACAATTCAACAGTGATAAATTTTGATACCATTAGGCATATATATCAAATTGATGTCAACAATAGTATTTCCCGACGCGAAGCGTGGGCAAATAAAACCTAGTTACTATCAACAGAAGGAAAAATGAAAAAAAAAATGTAAGATTCCTACGGGTACACGTCAAACTGCTTTAACGACAATTATGTCTTTAATAAGTTTAAAAATGAATAAATTATCGTGCTTTAAACAGTATTTTGATTGATTTGATAAACATGATTTATTCATGTCTTTGGTAGTTAATATGCCTTATCACTTATTTGATAAAAAAAGGTAAGCTGCTATAATATCTTCCACTTGTATCCCAAAGAAGCCATACTTTCGTTTACACTTGTTAGAAACAAGTCGAATACAAAAATGTGGTAGTTGATGTATGTCTTATCGTTAGATTAAAAAACGCACAAGTATTCGGAAATTGTGACACAGATCTCCGAACATTTTTGTAAATTAGGTTTATGTGGCGTTCAGATAGAAAAAGGGTTTAAGTCAACGATCGCTAACGTACTCTCCTTTTTGTTCCGAGATCACCAATCAACCGGTTTTATTACCATGATCACCAACGAACTTTCAAATTTCGTGTCGAAGTCACCAATCTACTTTTACCTACGGGTTGGAGATCGCCAAAATACTTTTAATACGGAATTAAGATCGCCAATAAAAATTATAAAGAAATTCATTTATTTTTTTAAACGGCAGATATAAAATTGCATTAACAAAGATCAACTAGCAAGGCGCTAGAGACCAGAAAAACAAAAATCCAGTCATACAGCAAATACAAAATCTAGTAAAAAATTCATTTTTTGAAAGTTCGTTGGTGATCATGGTAATAAAACCGGTTGATTGGTGATCTCGGAACAAAAAGGAAAGTACGTTGGCGATCGTTGACTTAAACCCATAGAAAAATAATAACATTTTTTCACAAACATAAACATCTGCTACCTATAAAATAGGGCAATGATTCATACATTATCAGGTTTTTGTACGCTACTAAAAAATTATGACGTTATGATATACAACATATAACATGTATATAGTGGTGTGTATATGAAAAAATTACTGCTTAAATTAGTACCCATAAAATATTTAAACGGGGAAGGCTTTCCCTCATCAGGTGAATTGGGGAGGGCGAAAAATTTTATTGTAATGTACGCGGCCCAATTGAAATATCCAGTGACCATTCGCGACCCTTTTCATGGCCACCCCAAGATATGCAGGTAATGAGATTTGAATTTGAGACTTCTCATGAGGATATCCGAATTGCCAACTACTAACCATATATCATAAATATAAGTAGTTTTATAGTACCTCCGTCCCAAAATAATTGTTCAGTTTTGACTTTTTGAAATCATTCTTTTTCAACTTTGACCTCAAAAAAATTTATGTTTGTGTTATATAATACTTAATGCAAATTATATGAATAGATTGAGTTTTAAATGTATTTTCATTGGTATAATTTTCATCAAGTATAACACAAACAAAATATTTAAGGTCAGATTTGAAAAAGAAAAACTTAAAAAAAAATCAAAATTGAATTATTATTTTTGGACAAAGTGAGTACTTTCTGGTGTCATATGAATGAACCTGAAGCTAAAATATTAAATGTAATAACAAGATAAAATTAAGATACTATGATTAAAGTTCAATGAATGAAAAGGTAAATTTTTCCCACTTGTATAAAAATGAAAAATGACAATAACAATCCTAAAGAATTAACATAAATATTTGTTGTGCTTAATAGTTGTACCTTATTATTATAAGTTTTACATCATTGATGGTTAGTTGTTAAGATGTAACACTACTGATGCATTATTCCTTAATATTAGTTAGCAAACTCTTATGAATAGTAAGTTGTTTGTCTTTTTATTTAACCCACTTTATATCTCTTAATAAATACATTTATAAAAAAGAGTATCTATACTCCCATATAAAGGGTTTTCACCTTTTATTAACAAACTTATACTTTTAAAGATGCGAAAATGACGATTATACCCTTATCATTGACCTAATATATAAGAAAACTATTAAAACATTAAGTAACTATGTATTCTCTTATTTAATAAATCATTAAACATTTAAAAATGACACTGATTGATTAGATATATATGGAAAATCAATTAATTAACATAATACTAAAAAATTTATACTACGGATTTTTTAATTTATATCAAACATTTTTGACTTTATAATTAAATTCATTAATTGTGAAAGCAAAAATAATAATAATAATAATAATAATAATAAAAATATAATCTTCCAAGATATATACAAATATAAGTTTGTATGAATTTAATAAATCACTAATGATAAAACGTCATTATTGGTAACCGATGTAGGCCAACAATTACCAACGTCCACCGCTTACAACTATCACTATATTTTTCATTAACATTATTGGAAGCTATCACCGTCGACCACTACTATATTTTTGTCATTTATTACCGCTGCATTGTGCGGGTAATATACTAGTATAATTAATGAAGTTG
Organism: Helichrysum umbraculigerum; assembly: GCA_949592205.1. NCBI lineage: Eukaryota > Viridiplantae > Streptophyta > Magnoliopsida > Asterales > Asteraceae > Helichrysum > Helichrysum umbraculigerum. The sequence goes on from CATIUR010000001.1 coordinate 102,726,875, forward strand.
AATTGATGGTAAGGTTGTTTCCATACAACCTCTAATTTTATGGTTTAATTTCTAGCATGCTCTTTATTTTTTCAATATTAACTAATTTGATAACTTGCTTGCCGTTAGTTTAGTTAGGTTATCGATTAGAACGAATCTAAAGGTAGCCAAAGTGTTTTAGTACAAAGAAAGTTTATAACACCCAACTATTTCATGACCATTTTTTTTTTTTTAAACATATCGGAAGCGTAAATTTTAAATTCATACAACCTAGATTGCATAAGCTACATTTCAAAGGCGCAATCCATTCATACATGAACCTTTAAGTTAGGTTACCATCATAACTACACACTAAGTTTAGATGTTATACTACTTCAAACACAATGTTAAACCCTTAACATAATTATCTAAGTCAGAGTGTGAGCCGTCAAACATTCTATCAAAACTCAGACTTCTTGCTACCCACAATCAAAAGTATATCCTGCAAGAAGTAATGAGGGGGATTAGCACAAAGCTAAGTGAATAGATCTTTAACTATTAACCCAACTTAGAATAACAAAAGCTTACAGCAAAGCATCGTAAACTGATAAATCAAGAGGATCGGTGGTCCTTGTGGTACCCTCATGCCGCGGTGGCCCTCAAGTAACACTTAAAATCAACTGAAGGCCAAACAGTGGTTAAACCGATAGTTTGGTACTAATACTACATACAACATAATTACAATAAATAACACATGTACAAAGTACTTATGTTGTTCAAAGTAATAGTATCTGTAACACCCGCTAAATTAGGACTAGTAATTAGTGCCTAATCATATGTTAATACATGTAATTAGTTCTGTGTTAGGCTAATTTGTGTATCCAAATATATATTGTTGAATATATACGAAAATGCGATTGATTAAATCGTACGCAATTTAAATCGAATGCATTTCGATTCCGTAAATACGGACGTTGGTGACTCAAATTATATTTAAGTATAAAACATTATCTGAAAACATTACTGGGTCCAAACTACTGTTTACATTTTATTCCCAAAGTTGTCCCGTTTTACACAATTGAAACCTACTTAATTAACAACAAAATACGCAAATTATTTAAATTACATTTTAAATCTTTCAATTATTAGATAATTGGTAAAACAATTTAATTAAATTATTAAACAAAATTCGCATTTTTAAAATGGTTGATTAATACGCAAAATATTTATTAAAACGTTAAATGACGGAGAAAAACGAACACCACGCGGAGCAGAGACGGAGACTGAAAATGGGGGACTTAACCTCCCATTTTCCCTCTTTCATTTCATTTTCACCATCTATCTCTCTCTCTACTCTTTCTTTTCTCTCTTTTCTACAAAACAACCAAACCACCACCATCCACCTAAATCACAAAATAACACAATCAAACGCACTCGGATCGTCAATATTTTTAGAGATTCACGACCACCTCGCAACGATCTACATTCCTATCTTTCCGGATTTCCATTTCGGCAATTTGTAAGTTTCCGACAAAATCCCGAAAACTCTCGATTCTTTGTATTTTCACTTGTTAGTGTTTATATAACTTATATATGTCCATTACAAAGAGTAGAACACGGTTTTATAGCTTAAAAACGAGTTTAAATTGGGTTTTGGCCGGAAAAACCTCAGCAGTCGAAACTTTCTGGGCTGATGTTCTTCAATGCGACACAAGCCTTGTGTCGCATGTAGTGTCGTATTTTGCCTGTTATGTCGCACCTAGTGTCGTATAAATTCTTTTGTGTCGTACCCTTTACGACACAACGTTGTGTCGCATCTTATGTCGTATTTTCATACGACACAATCACTATGTCGCTGTTGAATCAGCATCTCAAATCTATACGACACAACCCTTGTGTCGTATAGGTATTGTGTCGCATTTCTATGCGACACAATCCTTGTGTCGCATGACAAACTTTTGTGTCGTATATTGTGTGGCAAAACACAGAAAACTCAGATTTTTTTACTAAGTGTCAAGACTCGAAATTTATCACTCGATTTTACCCGAATTCAGATCCCAGATGCGTTTTTCACCAAAGCAATATAGTAGAAATAAAAAAATTTCGAGCTGACCTGGCATCTCGACCCCAGCCAGGGGCCAGCCCCTTGGACCCCGCCAGGGGCGCTGCCCCCGGACCCCCGTACTTAGATTCCGTAAGCACATTTCTCACCAAGTGTCAAACTTGTACGACTTCAAAACGCTTATATGATACCATTTTTCAAACATAATGGAATATACTTTTCAAGTATAACACTTCGAAATCAATGTGATAACATCAGGACTATTATTACAATTAATTACCAACGGGCCGTACACGTTTTCAAACACTTAACAAATCAACCAAATCGTAGTAATTTGGACATATATATAGTTGTGTAACAACTACAAGGGTGATCTTTTGAGATACCCAATCATGTGTATAACCATCGCGTGTCGTGGACACCCTCAGGTTACAAGTCTTTGGATTTCATTACTCGGCTAATCAACTCAAGTTTATTAAGTTAAACTCACAAGACTCAGGTGAGTCTCATAGCCCCTCTTTTTACTGTTTTACTCAGGGGTGTGATACATTGCTCATTTTAACATGTGAACGCAAGTACAAACATTTCATATACTACATGAGTTTTTCACAACTAATCATTTAAAGTCCTCCGTCAGCATAGTTGTTAATACGTTGTAGCGTGAATATTAGTATATGGTACCATATAGGATTGACCCTCCTCGTTCGGGTTAGCAAGCACTAACCGGGTAAACGGACGTACTAATATTTGAGAAGACGAATGTTGATTAGGCATTCGTGGAGGCACCTCGCCCGGAATTCTCTATAGGGGACCCGGCCCTCGAGTTAAGCTCAACTATGTGCTCATGGCTGTATACATATACATTATCAATTGCTGGATGCAATTCAATTATTTAAATCTTGCGGTTCATACTATATTACTTGATTTCAAACCTGTGAGCTCACCAGCTTTAGCTGACCCATTTAGCATGTATCGCAGGTACCAAGCAGTAGGTTGCATCTGCTTCAGGACTTTTAGCTCAAGTCAGCATACAGACGATTGAGATTTTCTTGCATTAGTATATTTTGTACAAGTACTTATGTACTGAAATCTCCTTTTATTTAAACTCGAGCTATGTAAAGCTATAAATGTTGTAAACACTTCAATATCAATATATTTTGTTAAAACGACGCATATATAGTCGTTTACTATATATCTTTGTGCCTTGTTATTGATTAGTAACACCCAAATCGTGCTTCCGCAAATCATCAAATTTGGGGGTGTTACAGTATCCAAACCCAATCCATGTTGACCTCCGACATTCAATTAATCCACAACCATCATGGCAATATATATATATATATATATATATATGACACAATCAATAGATAATAGTAAACCAGGTTTACCCGTTGTAACCATGTTGTTACAACTAATTTAGACTGAAGTCCAAGATCCACTCACCCTTGTCGACCACAACCTCCACTCAAAGATCTTATTTTATTGAGTCTTCGCTTTATCTGAGAACATAACAAAATATAAATTAACATTTTTTAACTCACAAGTGTATACTTCATCTAATATATAATTAATATCAAAAGAACACTTCGTAATCAATCCATAACATACTTTTATATCAAAAGTACTTATGCTAAAACGAAGTCACTATAACCTATTATCATATGAATATAAATTGTATTCAGATTTCAATAATATCCAGTGAACATATACTGTACTAAGATACACCAAAAGAAATCAAATATCATTAACATACCCGATCGGGTCAATGGCCATACCCGTTCGGGTCACTAGCCATACCCGGTCGGGTGACTAAGGAAAATCCGAGGTTTTTAGTTTAGGTCCCGTGCTGAAGTCATTTTGTTCTAATTCACGCGATCGGCTAAATTTACTTGATCGGGTAACAATACATACCCGTTCGGGTATCAAAGCTACCCGTCCGGGTGAGGTTAAAAACTCAGAAACCAGACGATCTTTCTGCAATTGACAGCTTCGAACCAACACCCAAATTTCACAAAACTCAGATGAAATACACGTTTTCACTCAGTAAAGGACATCAAATATCAACCATAAACATACTACAACAACAATTTAACATCATCTAGCCTCAAATTCAACACATGCATCATGTATTCAACCTAAATTCATCAATTGAGCAAATAAAGATAAAGAAATGAAACTTACAATTAAAGATAGAGAATTAAGGTGAGCAAGATGATGAAGATGATTATGAACTTAGATTCTATAACACCCCACAATTTAAGACACAAATTTTTTTTTTAATTCGGAAGCGCAAATCCCATATATAATATATACATAGATGTCACGATATCACCAACCAAAACATTACATATGTTCTAAAATTTAGATATAGTTACAAACGATAATTATCGACTGGGTGTTATTTAACAAAACAAAGTAATAACAAAACGATCAGAGTTCAACTTGGCAAACATTTCTTCAAACCATCAACACGTCCCAAACAACCCAAAAGTTAACCTGCAAAAGTATTGTGGGGAATTAGCACGAAGCTAAGTGAGTAAACTAAGTCTAACAATCTAACTTAGTATAACAATCAATTCACAACAATCATCTAAAAAAACAATCAAATAGAGGATCGGTGGTTCTTGAGATACCCTCAGTCCGCACTGGCACTCCAAGAACACTTAATAATCAACTGCAGGCCAATACAGAGATTTTTACCGATAGTTTATTGCTATCTTTAACCAATATGGGTTAATTCACAACGAATGTTCATCCGACCCATAAGGATTAACCTATAGCAACTAAACCCAAAATTGACCTCTATCATTCCAACCTATCATGGAATTATTCACAAGAAATCAATCCATCCATCAAACCACAAGTTTAATCAATAATCCTATCATTAATGCAACGATAAATCAGTCATTACAAGCAACTTAAAATTGATGCAACTAAATGTTAACACCAAGATTAAATTGTGAGAAGCAGTCCACTCACCTGTCAGTTTCGGTCTCCAAACTCAAAAGTCTTATTTTATTGAGTCTTCGGTGTCTCTGTAAACACAATAAAAACACAAGTTAATAACTTGTCTCAAAATTTAATTATGACTATACTTAATTACATACATTGATAATCAAGAAATATTGATAACTAAACAATATAAGTGTTAGATTCACATAAGTTCACAAAATATCAAATTCTTCAAAATTACAAGGACAAACGCGATCCAGCTAAAGGTGGTGGGATCGCGTTCCCAAGAAGAAAACTTTCGGTTACCAAATAACACTGAGCAACGCGATCCGGTTAGGGGTTTGGGATCGCGTTCCATAGTTCAAAATTTGCTGAGCCAAAATAACACTGATGAACGTGATCCGGGTTCGAGGCTAGGATCGCGTTTAATAGTCTAAATTGCAAAGAACCCAGTTTATAACTGAGGAACGCGATCCAGGTCAAGTTGTGGGATCGCGTTTGTATGCTTTCCAGCTCCAATCAGACCTGTAACTTACAACTACGAACTACAAATCACAAATTGACCAAACTCAGTTTCAAACTCGAATTTTCACCAAACTTTGGTCATAACAACTTCTAATATCAACATATAACAAAGATTTAAGCATCATATCATCACAATTCAAACAAAACACATATAACCTAACTATTTCACATTCAAATCTAAAACTCAAGAAATCTAACTATTTAGCATGTAATCATTATGTAATCAACTTAGTAGAAATTAGTTGTCGTCATTCAATCATCTTACAAGCATCAAACGAATTTATCAAGCTCTAATTTCATTCCATAAAACAATTTAATCTAATTTCTCTATTTAGGTAGACAAGAACTTACTTAGAAGATAAAGCAAGAATAAGATGATGATAGTGATGAGTTTCAAGGATTCAATCTTCTAATCTTGTTTAAACATGCATCAAATCTTCACTACTAATTTGAGTTGGTGATTTGTGAGTAATGTTTTGAAGTAATCAAATGAAGAACAATGAAATTGGGGAAAGTTAGGTCGGTCTCCTAATTTATTAAACCGACCCCTCCTTATTTTACAGTGTAATATTATACTCTTCTTTGACCTACTGTCTGGAACCTCGATTTTAAATGCGAGAAAATTATTTTATTTTACCGTCACCTAAAATTATCTAAAACAGCTAACATTTCAATAGTCACAATATTTCCTGAGGCTCATTTACCTATTAAATTTAAAATCGAACACAGGTAAAAATTTTAAATCGCATAAATAATTTAAAGAAAATACCTTTTTCTTCTAGGCCCGATTTGGGGATGTTACAGATTCAAACATAAAATAACAGCCTCTAATGCTTTCAATTGTTTGTAGATTTCTTTGAGTGTGTGTGTTCTTGAGAGAAACAGGAAAATTGGGGAAAATGGCAAGTTAGGTCGGCATTACCCAACCGACCTCAATATTAGGTAGTGACATTTTATTCCCCTTCTTAACCTATTATCTGGAATCTAAAATCATTTTGCGACAATAAGTTTTATTTTACCGTCAACTAAGGCAAGTTAAAAGAAATAATATTTTATTATCCACAATGAGTCATTTAACCATTTGACCTATTAATTTCACATAACAAGATAATACAAAATTATTTACAACTTAATTAAATAATAAAATAAAATAAAATAAAGAAATTACTGTATTACTCCTAGGCCCATAAGGAGGATGTTACAAATCTTCCCTCCTTAAGGAGATTTCGTCCCCGAAATCTTACCATGCCCAAAAAGACTAGGATAACGCGTCCTCGTGCTAGACTCGGTCTCCCACGTAAGGTTTGGTCCCAAACTATGATTCCACTTAACTAACACCATGGGGATATCCTTCTTTCAAAGTTTAGTCACCTTACGGTTTAAAAGTTCTACGGGTTCTTCTACAAGTCTCTGATTTTGGTCAACTCGTAAATCTTGTAATGGAAGAACTTGGGATTGGTCCTCCACATTACATTTCCTTAAATAGAACACATTGAAAGTATCATGAATACCCGTCAACTCTGAAGGAAGATCTAGTGACACCGTTTGATCATTAACTACTTGTTGAATTCTAAATGGCCCAATATACCTAGGAGCAAGTTTACCACGCTTACCAAACCGAATCACTCCTTTCCAAGGAGAAACTTTTAAATAAACCAATTCACCTACAACAAATGAAACGGGTCGACAACGTGGATCGGCATACTGTTTTCGTCTATCACGGGCAGCTTTTTTCTCACGAGCAATAGCTACCTTATCCGCGGTAATCTGAACAATATCCGGACCCGCAAACTGTTTCTCACCCGCTTCCAACCAACAAGTAGGTGTTCTACAACAACGCCCATATAACATCTCATACGGAGGCATACCAATATCCGAGTGATAAGAATTATTATACGCAAATTCAATCAATGGTAGGTGCGAATCCCAAGACCCACCATATTCTAACACACAAGTACGCAACATATCCTCCAAAGTCTGAATGGTACGTTCTGACTGACCGTCTGTTTGAGGATGATAAGCTGTACTCAAATTGATTCTAGTACCCATTTCCCGCTGCAAACTTTTCCAAAACCCAGACACAAACTGAGAATCTCTGTCTGAAACGACAGATAACGGAATCCCATGCCTCGAAACAATCTCAATAATGTACAATTGCGCCAATTTACTCAAGGATGTCGTCTCACTAGTAGCAAGAAAGTGAGCACTCTTATTTAATCTATCCACAATCACCCAAATCATATCATTTCCCTTAACTTTCCGCGGAAATTTAGTTACAAAATCCATAGTTATGTGCTCCCATTTCCACTCGGGAATCGCAAGTTGTTTCAACGACCCATATGGTTTCTGGTGCTCGGCTTTAACTTGTGAGCATATGTGACAAGATTCCACAAATCGAGCAACATCCGATTTCAAAGTTGGCCACCAATACAACGGTTTCAAATCATTATACATTTTTGTACTCCCGGGATGAACCGATAATCTAGACTTATGAGCCTCCATCAGAATCACATCACGCAGTCCACCAAGCAAAGGAACCCAAACACGTGTTTGAAAAGTCTTTAATCCACGAGAATCGTCAACTAACAATTCCTTTCTTTTTAACATGATCTCGGATTTCAAATTATGATCCAACAATGCCTCCAATTGTATAACACCCTGCTGATTTTTAGAAACATATATTATATAATAAACTTCGGAAGCGAGTCCCAAAACATATATACCATATTTACATATACAAAATGTTAGATGTTTTCAAAGATCACACTTATACTTTTATAATTACAAAACCATTTACTTAAGATCGATTGTTATATTAACTACCAAAACATGACTCTAATTTCCAAAAGATCAGAGTAAGCGCGGTCATAGTCAAACTTCCCATCTAGCATCCAAAAACCAGATCCATAACTTAATCAAAATCTACAAAATGTTAAACATGGTGGGATTAGCTCACAGCTAAGTGAATGGAACTGTATCCGACAGTTCAATCTAGAAACAACAAATCTTACAACAAATAAACATAAACACACAACAACAACAAAGAGGACCGGCGGTTCTTGGTATGCCATCACAAGAACACTTTAAACCACTGGTATGCCATCACAGTGATTTACCAATAGTTTGAAGCTATCTTCACTCACTAGGGTTCATCCATTAACGATATGTATCGAAAACCCCGCCAGCCAAACAATAGCACCAAACCCAACCAATGTTGACCTCTCATTAATCCACATATGCCCAGCGGCCAAGAATTACATATTGCACAATTGCCATACCAATACAGAATATAACAACCAATCAACATTAAAAATAACCCAAAAGACTAATCAATCAATAACTCATAGCCAAGTATGTTCACCCGTTGTAACCAAACTTGTTACAACTGGGTTGAACCGAAGAATACAGTTACCACTCACCGATATTCCTAGTCTCTACTCAGTTGTCTAATATCACTGAGTTTCCGTCTTCTTATCTGAGAACATAAATAATAACAAGTCAGTATCTTGTTCCATAACTTAATCCATATCAAAGTCAAATACATATTCGAATGTAATATCAATAAATCACATTATTTTATCTAATCAATACACAACTCGAACTTAAGTACTTAAGCTATATCAAGTTATCACATTACTTGCTAAATCTTATAATCATGTTAAAATATAAAATTTAAGTCATCATCATAACATATTATCATCATACATGTTTAATTAAGTTGTGATTATAAAACATCAATAACTTAAATAATAACAAGTCAATATTACTAAACCACGGCCTATAATGTTATGCAGAAACTGAACTGGACTGTGCAGGCACAAATCGCGTCGCAATGAGGCCAGGTCGCGTCGCAATTACAACTAAATCGCGCCGCAATTTCATTACATCGCGCCACGACCATTGCAGATACAGCAGACCTGCACTTCAGCAAGAACTCAGGTCTGAATTCACATCCAAAATCACAAACCTGACTTTCTACTTGATCAATTACCACTTATTTTAATTACTAAGCTTCTAACAACTTTAATAACACATTTCTTATCATCATCAACTTCATATATTACATATTACATAGCAAATCCACATATTTTATAACATAAACCCTAACAATTAATCACTAATCAATCTTGAAGAACACAATCAAATGATATGTAATAACTTCATATAATCATCAATAACAACTTATAATCAGTAACAAACTATCTTTCTAACAATTTTATACCTAAATCATAAACCCAAATAAATTACTCAACATCAAGTTCATATATAAATAAACACAATACTTACAATTAGTTTGTGAAGTTTCAAGATGATGATTATCTTCTTTTGAGTAATTAGAATCCAAAACACAATTTAATCATTTGATCTCTTTTGATTTCTTTGAAGTGATTTGGTAAGAATTTAGAGAGTTTAAGAACCAAATGAAGATTTGGGAAATAAGGTTGGTGAAATGAGTCGGTTATTCACACCGCCCCACATATTAATTAGTATAAATTTTATCCCCTTCTAATCCTATTACCTGGAAACCGAAAATACCCGTGAGATAAAATATTTTTATTTTACCGTCAGGTTCAACTATTTAAAACAAGTACAATTTTATTAGTCACAATAAATCCTGTGACTCTTTTACCTATTTATTTTCAAATAAACCATATATAAATCATTTCCCATTTCTTTAAATAACCATTTAAAACTTATAAAAATACTACAAATTTCTAGCCCCGAAATGTGGGTGTTACAAATTGTGTCATTTTCAATTTGTCAACCAAATCCGAAGAAACCTCCAATTGCATAAAATGAATTTTATCAGAATTTCCCTTTCTACTCAAGGCATCCGCAACCACATTGGCCTTACCCGGATGGTATCGAATCTCACAATCATAATCCTTAATCAATTCTAACCACCGTCTCTGAAACATATTCAATTCCTTTTCAGAAAACATGTACTGAAGACTCTTGTGATCCGTACAAATAAAACATTTAGTACCGTACAAGTAGTGCCTCCAGATTTTTGAAGAAAACACTACAGCCGAAAGTTCCAAGTCATGGGTAGGATAGTTCTTTTCATGAGGCTTAAGCTGACGAGAAGCATAAGCAATGGTCCCGCTGCATTAAAACACAACCCAAACCCGCATACGAAGCATCGCAATAAACAATAAAATCATCGGATCCGTCAGGCAATGCTAACACCGGAGCCTGATACAAAAGCTGTTTCAAAGTTTGAAAAGCTGATTCCTGTTGTTCATTCCACTGAAACTTAACATCCTTTCGGGTTAATTTTGTCAAAGGACCAGCGAGCTTAGAGAAATCCTTTATAAACTTTATGTAATAACCCGCTAACCTAAGAAAACTCTTAATCTTGGAAGAAGACTTAGGTGCATGCCAGTTCATAACAGCCTCAACTTTAGATGGATCTACCTTAACCCCATCCTTACAAATAATATGCCCCAAAAACTGTACCTCACGTAACCAAAACTCGCATTTCAAAAATTTAGCATACAACTGCTCTCTTTTTAAAGTTTCCAAAACCAATCTCAAATGCATTTCATGCTCCGCTTCTGACTTAGAATATACCAAGATGTCATCAATGAATACAATAACAAATTTGTCAAGGAAAGGCTGATAAACTCTATTCATCAAATCCATGAAAACCACCGGAGCATTAGTCAACCCAAATGGCATAACCAAGAACTCATAATGACTGTATCTCGTGCGAAAAGCTGTCTTAGGAATATCCTCCTCACAAACCCGCACTTGGTGGTAACCCGACCTCAAATCAATCTTAGAGAAATAAGAAGACCCTTGCAATTGATCAAACAACTCATCTATTCGGGGTAAAGGGTACTTATTCTTTATGGTTCGTTTATTCAATTCCCTATAGTCAATACACATACGAAAGGTGCCATCCTTCTTTTTAACAAACAACACAGGTGCACCCCATGGAGAAGAACTGGGCCTAACAAAACCCTTATCTAACAACTCCTGAATCTGACTCATCATTTCACGAATTTCTGAGGAAGCTAATCTATAAGGAGCCTTAGCTACAGGAGTAGAACCAGGAATCAAATCAATTTTATATTCTACTTCTCTAATGGGAGGTAAGCCAGGCAACTCATCGGGAAAGACTTCCGAGTATTCAGAAACGACTCGGACATTGGAAAGAGTTTTCTTTTCTAACTTAGCATCAATTACATAAGCCAAATACGATTCACACCCTTTAGCTAAAGACTTTCTAGCTTTCATCATTGAAATCAAAGGAATACTACCCTTCTCCCGTTCCCCTCGAGCCACGACATATGACTCATCCGAGATTGGGATTCTAATCAACTTCTTATGGCACTCTATATTGGCTTTATTATGACTTAACCAGTCCATGCCTAATACCACATCAAAACCGGGAATAGGCATTAAAAGAAAAGAACCCGGGAAACTATGACCCTCAATCAATATGCTAGCTCCAGTCACCGATGTGGTAACCGGAAGCATTTTACCATTCGCTACCTCAACTTCAATAGGATTTGTAATACAAGTGGGAGTCAATTTCAGTCTATGACAGAAAAACATGGATATAAAAGAACAATTGGCTCTTGAATCAAACACAACACTTGCCGGTACATAATTGATAAGAAAAGTACCGGTTATGACGTCCTCAGTTCTGACAGCTTCATCAGCTGTCATTTGGAAAGCCCTGCTAGTTGCTGATGGTGGATTCTTTCTTTTCTGTCCAGAAGATTAAGACCCTCCGACCGTGCCCGTCCTTTGCCTAACCGCCTCCTGGCATTGCCCAGAACGATGACCTTCCTTGTGGCAATTCCAACACACATGCTTAGGGAAAGTACAATCCTTGACATCATGCCCAAACTGACCACACTTGACGCATCTAGCCGTTTATGGAGTACATGGCCCGGTATGTTTAGCCTTACAAGTATGGCACCAATTTGCTTTGTCCACTAAACCACCACTCTGTTTCTTACTTTGAGGAGACCCCTGCTATCTTTTCTTTCCTTGACTAGAAGAGGAATCACTTTTGGATTTCGATGAAGACATTTATTTGTTTTCTAAATCCCGAACCCGAACATCACCATCCACAGAACGGGCCAAATCAAAAGCTTGGTTAAGAGATCCTGCCAGTCTCATAGTCGTTCGATAAGTATAAGGCAACATTCCAACGAAATGTTCAATTTTGGTCTTTTCGTCTGGAACCCATTGTTGTACAAACCTAAGCTTTTCAGAGAATTGGGAAATAAGCTCATCCATGGTCATATTATCCGTCAAACGCATATCCATAAACTCCCGTCGAATACGAGTCATGTCAAAATCTGAGCAATATTTCTTGCAAACCTCATTGTTGAAATCGGGCTATCTAATAGATTCTTTCTGTTGTGGTGTCAAATGTGATGTAATAGAATCCCACCAACCCATTGTCGGACCCTTCAAAAGTTGAACTGCAAAAGGAACTTTGATCTCATCCTCACACCGAAAAACCTCAAATTTCCTTTCCACATCCCTCAACCAGTCGAGTGTGACCGAAGGATTGGTGCTACCACAATATTCAGAGGGTCTACAAGCCATAAAAGTCTTGAAAGAACACACTTTATTTTGTTGCTGAGATAATCTGACTTGTTGGTCTAGCAACGCCTGTTGTTGTAAACCTCTATGTTTTAGTACCTCCTCCTCTAACTATAAAACATAATCATCTATGTCTAGATTCCCCGCAGAGAAAGAAGTACCCATGTAACCCTGTCTATCATTCTGATTTTCAGGAGGAGTAACATTTACCCTAGAGACGTTGTTGGTGGTATCGGTCGGATGTTCATTATCGGCCATTTCTATAACACCCCTCATTTTACACTCATTTAAATATAATAAACCAGGAAGCGCACGTCCAAATAATCATTAATAATTTACATTATGTAATCATCATATAAAATCGAACTAATTCAAATCATCGTTTATCAACATGGGTGTTATTTTCAAAACCAAAAATAACATTGATTTATACAAATCAAATATCAGAGTAACGCCTCGTGTCAAACATTCCTTTCAGTCCAACTTCTTGCCCACCCATATTATATTTAAAACCTGCAAGAAGTGTTAATGTGGGGGATTAGCATAACGCTAAGTGAGTGAATAATTAATCAACAGTTTAACTTAGCATAACAACTTTGTGTACAACAACTAACCTGAAATACACAAGTACACAATACAACTGTTCAACAATTTAACTGGGCAACTATTCAGCTGGTCAACTAATTAACTTGTCAACTTAACAACTATGCAACTATTCAACAATTTCACAATTTAATAATGAGGATCGGTGGCTCTGGAGAATACCATAATACCCGGGTGGCTCCCCAAGAACACTTATTCAACCATATCTGTTTAGCCATAACGGACGAGACCGATAGCTAGTGGTCATTATCCTCAAACACAGGTTCTACACATAATAAATGAAGTAAAACCCTATGTAATTCACACAATAACCAACTAGCCCACCTACCAGTTCAACCCGTCGACCTCATTAGCAACTGATGCCCGAAGGCCAATGATAACAACTAATACCAAGAGGCCAACTTTCTTCTGTGATCACATATTCACATATTCATCAGGTCACACATCAGACTAATCAGTATATCGACAGTATTACTACTATTAAACCAAAATCATCATGGCAACAAAAGCAGTAATAATACGTTTACCCGTTGTAATCAAACCTGTTACAACTAAATCACACTGAGGAGTAAAGATCTGAGAGTCCCGGAATCACTATCAGTTAGTGATTTGGAATCGCAAAGTGTAAAGTTTAATTGTAGAAGGGGGGGGGGGGGGGGGGGGTTGAATACAATTTAAAACTATTTCAGATTTTAACTTAGTTAATTAGTTAGTTTTAAATTGTTTAACAGAAACAGAGTATAACAGATATATAGATATAACAATATCAAAGTAAAGAAGTAATAGTAGCTTAAAAGTGAATTGTATTGATTATTAAATTCACAAGTATTGAATGCTGAATGGATTAACCAAAGTTAATCCAATTTAAACACTTAGCTAATCTATTACAGATTGAGAAGAACAGCAGTGGACAAACATGCTGACTGTTCTCTCGCTGGATCGATAATACGTACTCTAGACAAACTGATCACTGACACACAAGTGATAAGTACGATTGAACGACTAGCCTCTACAGTACAAAACAATGGACTATTTATACTACAAGAGTTCCTAAAATATCTCCTATAAAATAGGATCTTGAAATGACACGTGTCGCTGCTTGATTGGCTTGATCTCTGATGAACCGACATTCTGCGGGTCCCAATTCTGTTACCGCAAATATCTCGTTACCTTAAAACCAATCATTGGTTGCCACGTAATCTTTCGAACATACTTCAAGTAGGAACGCTCTTGCTGATGTATAGATAAGTACAGTATTTTCTGTACTTGATGATTGAGAGGCTTTATTGAATAGTCCCTGAAGATGCAGTAATCCTCCTCACTCACTACGAGCTAACATGCTCTTGTAGAATGACTTGAACTATTGATCTTCAGCGACTAGCTGTTATTCTGGCAGTGACTTTCGCCTTTATTGATTTTGAAGATGTAAAGCTCTCGCTGTCAAGATCAGCGACACTCAAAGTTGAGCTTTAATCTTCCTCAGCATATCAATTCCTTGAGAGTAGAATGAATGATGATCAGCGAAATCAATCTTCAGCAACAACAGCTTTGATACAATACATTTCTTCATCGAGTAGTGTTAAGTTGAGTTGGTCAGTGACCAGCGACTCAACATGGTCAGCGACCAGTGACTCAACAATCTCTCCCTAAATGATTGTGATCGAAACTCCCTAGACAAACTAGTTGATGTGAAAGTTTATAGTCAGTGTTTAAAGAATTTAAACATTCAGTGACTTACACTTTGATCCATTCATTTATCTTTTTGGATTCTTTTGATATGATCTGAGTTTTGCACTTTGGTTTTCTCAAAAGATCAGATATTATTGAACTGCAAAATATAAATGACAGATAGTTTTTCAGTTACAATACATCTAATCTATTACAAGTTTTAAACCTACTATCTTCAGCAATCAGATGAGGCGGTGTGGCACAAATATTGAATAAAATCGCCAAGAAAATTGTAACTCAAATACAGGGAATATGTAAGTTTTGTGATAGAAGCCGCAAAGATGATTCCCAAGTATCAGCAACTTTAATAGTAGCAGTGATTTTTCATATAAGCATAAGCAACATTGGTTTTTGCATTTATTTGCACATTCTCTCCCCCTTGATAACAGCACGAAGTAGATCAGCATTTCTTTGATAGCATCAGCAACAATTGAATATTTCTCCCCCTTGATGATAGCATGAAATGCTGCAGCAAATATTTGATCTTTTTGTAATAAGTGAGTGGTTTTCTCGTCATCATCAGCTTGTGTTTTAGCTGATGAATCATTGAAAATAGAGGGATCAGCCTTTATCTCTCCCTGTGACTAGAAAGAGACATTGACAGCTGGTGCAGTGATAGATGAGATTTGGCACGGGTCTGTAGCCAGTGATGTGGTATCAGCAATAAGTGTGTTATCACCCACTGATACCACTAGCCCTTTTGATGAAGTGTCATCCTTTTGTGAGAATGACAAGTGGCTGATGGTTAGACTCGATATGAGGGTGTGGGATGCATCCAAATCACTGCTAATAATAGTTTGAGCTATTTTAGCTGTCTGTAGTTGTCCCTTTTTAGAATCACTGGACTTTTGGGAGTCCAATGAAGCAGTTGAAGGCTTGGGGTCAGCAAGGGTGCCCGTAGGGACTGAACGTTCAGCCTCCGCTTCACCCTTGGCATCCTTGGATGTCTTCATTTTGCTATGTCCCTGATCTGTTAATGTCAGGAACCCTAATTTGGATGCTTTCTTGGGAGAGAATGGTGGTTGACTAATGATAGTCACTGGGGGTGTTGTCAGTGACATAGTCGATTTAGTTGTAAGAACGGATGGATGTACAGCAGTTTCAGACTGGATTACAAGTAATCCCTGTTTTCTCATGAGAGTATATAAAAACATGATCACTGTTTTTGAATAAAGATTTTGAGAACACATCAGGATTGATCTTAAAGATTTGGATAACAATTTAACCATGTTTACTTCAGTGATCAGTATCTTCACATACTCTGTTTTTGGGATGGAAAAATGTTTTAGTGAATAAAACGATTTTTGAAAGTGTAATGACAAAATCCTTACCAACTGAAGATGTTTGAGGATTTTCAGTGGAGTATGATGATGTTTTGAAGAATTTGATTTCGTCGTTACAGAAAACAAAAAGATTTTGTATGGTGTTTATTTTGAAAGGTTTTTTTATGAAAATCAAGAGGACGTTTGGATTGAGATGAGTTTAAGTAGCTTGATTTATAGAGGCCCTCTTGATTATCATGTGGATAAAAATGGATTAACGTGGTTGATGATGGTGGTGAGTAGAGGTGGTATAGAGGTGATGATTGATGGTGGTAAGTGGTGTAGGGGTGATGATTATGAAACCTGGTGGTATTAATGGTGATGGGAGAGGTGTGCCGGAAAAGTACACTGACGTAAGAGAGAGAGTGTCAGATAATACGACTTTTCCGTTACACCACAACCCATAAATGATATTTGTAAACTTAATAGCACCATTAAATGATATCTTCAGAGAGAAAGAGGTACTGAAGATATCTAATCAATTTCTTGATTTACCACCCAAAAGAAATATAACAATAATAAGATAATAAATTTAATTGTTTATCTTGCTGAGACTAGATCTCGCTGACTTAATCACAACTTAGAATACTGATTGAGTCATTGTGAAATAGTTACAGTTTTGATATAAATTTAACTTATCAACTCAACATCGTTATATTGAAAGTTTTTCTTTTCTCTCTCTCTCTGTTTTTTTTTTTTTAAGAAGAACATGAATATAGATTATGTCTTATGTTAAATGTATAACATATTTCTATATTACTCATCACTGATCCAGTTACAACTTAGAATACTAACTAGATCAGTTAGAGACATCATAGAGCAATGCTACAAACCTATCATTGAGACATAAGAAAATATTCATGAGTCTTTATACGAATATAACATTAGATGATCACAGTAAGCTGGGTATTAATCTTGCTGATTAGTTCAGTAAAGATTAAAACATCAGTGTGTATGGTCAACTGAAATTATATTTTACAAAGACATATTATTTAAAGCATTTATAAATTTAAATGACAATAAATAAATAAACTCAAAGAGTTCATTTATTTATTGAAGTTTAACATACCAAGCTCGCTGATAAGAAAATTAAATCTTTTCTCATCCAGAGGTTTTGTAAACAAATCAGCGAGTTGGTAATCAGTTGAGATGAAATGAAGTTCAATATCACCTTTCATCACATGGTCCCTGATGAAATGATATCGGACATCAATGTGCTTTGTCCTTGAGTGCATCACTGGATTGTTGGCAATGGCTATAGCACTTTGACTATCACAGTAGATTGGTATCTCACTGAAGTCAAAGCCATAGTCAACGAGCTGATTTCTCATCCAGAGAATTTGAGCAGTGCAGGCACTGGCAGCGACATATTCAGCTTCAGCAGTTGAAGTTGAGATTGAGTTTCGTTTCTTGCTGGACCAGCTTACTAGCTTTTCTCCAAGAAATTGACAGCTACCAGATGTACTTTTTCTATCCAGTTTGCATCCAGCATGATCAGAATTAGAATATCCTTTCAGGGAGAAATCTGAACCAGATGGGTACCAGAGACCAAGATTTGGTGTACCCTTAAGATATATGAATATCCTTTTGACAGCGAGCAAATGTGATTCTTTAGGATCAGCTTGATACCTAGCACAAAGACATGTAGCAAACATAATGTCTGGTCTACTAGCAGTTAGATACAGCAGCGACCCGATCATTCCTCTGTAAGCAGTGATGTTTACAGATTTACCATCGGGATCAGCATGTAGCTTTACTGCAGGTGACATGGGTGTAGCAAGGGTTGAGCAATTAGCAAATTCAAATTTCTTTAACAGATCTTTAATATATTTTCCTTGACTTATAAAAATTCCAGTTTTGGTTTGTTTTATTTGCAGACTGATGTGCGGAAAGTATATGCAATTATAATAACAAGTTTAATTAAGGAAATACTAAATAATACTATCACACAATTCAGTCAAGATTAACCCGTTCATTAATATAGCTTAATAAGTAAGTCCAAATTCGAACACAAGGAACACAGGAAAACGTTATTCTTATTTATAACTAATTATCTATTTATTCCACTTTACAAATATTTACAATTATAATACAATTAAATACAAGGATCCAATTTACAATAATCTACAAGATAAGGGGGACGTTTTAGTTCCGAACGAACATATTTATATTATTGATACAGATTCTAATAGATAAGTTCTAGGAAACAACTTAAGTATACTCAATTGGATAGAAGATTATAACTATTTAAACAATTATTTATTAAACGTATTATATCAACTTATGTCTATTTGCTTTGTTGGCTATTATTATTGGTGAATTACTAATGTAGAAAATCACAAAGATTAAGATAATTTTCATATAGCAACACTCCCAAAGATTAAGTAAAGTATCACTATTTATTAAGATCTATCAGCAGTTTATTAATACAATTCCAAGATTAGATTGAATTACATTGTTACTTAACATTAATAATTGACAATCATTAACTAAATTATAAAACTCACAAGATTAGTAAAGCTATCTATATAAATCAATTAACTGTTATCAATATTAACATAACACAGACAATTCTTGTATAATAAGCATTCAATAATATAGTTCCAACATAAACATATAATTCATATAATAAATCTAATAAACATACATTTAAACATTCATAATGAAAACCTAATAAGCAATTAATTCAAATAAACAATATCCAAAATAACCCAAAAGATTAATAAAGTTACAAGGATAAAGAAACCGAACCAATTAGCAAACCAGCTTTTCCTAGGGTTAAAAACCTTCAAACCCTAGCTCCTTTGCCTCCAAAATCGCACCTTAAAGTCGTCCTAAAACCCTAACTTTCAGTTTTAGTATTCTTGAATCGTATATGGTTTAAGCTAAATTGAGCCTCTATTTATAGTTTCACAGGCCGACCTTCCAACCGCCGGTTGGATACTCCAACCGCCGGTTGAAGTAATTTGTTTCCGAGTCCAACTCCACGTGTCTGCACCGCCTTAAACCCTAAAGCTCAACCGCCAGTTGGTTAATCCAATCGCCGGTTGAATGTAATTTCCAGAATATTCTAATTTCGGGCTTGGGCTTAATATTTGGACTCTCAATCTTCATAACCGGATTTCTTTGTCTTCTTGGCCCAATTCTTTATTTTAACTCTTTTAGTTTTCATTTCTTCAAGGTCTTTAATCTTTATTTCTTTAAGTGCTTTAATTCTTCAGTTCTGATCTCGTTCTTTTCCTTTTTCTTCATTCTTCAATTAAAATACATTTCTGCAATTATTAACAAAATAAGTATCTAAAATCATATAAATGCAATAAAATGTATAAAAATATAGGGATAAATTAATATAAAATATACTATCTATTTGATGCTTATCACAGACCAAGGAAAAACGTTAATTCACCCATCATGCTCATCTCATAACTTTTGGTCATGAGATCAGAAAATTCCTTGCACATGTCACTGTTAGTAGACCCGAAAATGATATCATCAACATAGATCTGGACTAATATGACATCTCTCTTATCTCTTTTGATAAACAATGTGCTGTCAATTTTACCTCTGACGTAGCCACATTTTATCAGGTAGACAGAGAGAATGTCATACCACGCTCTGGGAGCCTGTTTTAGTCCATATAGGGCTTTATCAAATTTGTAAACATAACCAGGATGTTTTGGATCGATGAATCCAGGTGGTTGCTTGACATACACTTCTTCCTGCAGCTTGCCATTCAGAAAGGCACTTTTCACATCCATTTGATATACTTTAAACTTCTTGTGAGCTGCATAAGCTAGAAACAGCCTGATTGCTTCAAGCCTAGCCACTGGTGCAAAGGTTTCGTCATAGTCAATGCCTTCTTGTTGACAGTAACCTTGTGCAACCAGTCTAGCCTTGTTTCTTGTTACCACACCATCAGCATCCATTTTATTTCTGAACACCCATCGTGTTCCAATCACCGATTTACCAGCAAGTTGAGGCACAAGTTTCCAAACTTTATTTCTTTCAAACTGAGATAGCTCTTCTTGCATGGCAGTTATCCAGTGATGATCAGTGAGTGCTTCATCAACCTTCTTTGGTTCCATCAGTGATACAAAACTTACAAACAAACAAAACTTAGCAGTTGTTGATCTTGTCTGAACCCTGGATTGTGGATTACCAATAATCATTTGATTATCAATATGTTTTGTCCATTTAGTCATTCGCTGAGGTTCAGCAGTGACTGTCTTATCTGGTGATGGTTCATGTGACAGATCAGCATCAGAAACATGAGTATTGTTGTTATGGGAATTTTGGTTTGGACATTGAGTTGATGATGATGGGATATCAGAGGTAAAGATGATGTCCCTGAATTCTTCTCAGCTAAAGTAGAGCTAGAATTGATTTCAGGAACACTATCTTCCCCTTCAGAGTCTGATGAGAAATTTTCATATTTCTTATCAGCTGGTTTCTCTTTATTTGATGAGTCACTATTTGTTTTGTTAAAAATGAGATTTTCATATTCTTTTGGATCAGTGAGTGACTCATCGTATGATTCATCAAAAGTAACATCTATTAATTCTTCAATACATTCCCTTCGTTTATTATAAACTCTGAAAGCTTTAGAGATGATTGAGTAACCAACAAATATTCCTTCATCAGCTTTAGGATCGAACTTTCCTAAGTGATCTCTTTTGTTAAAAATGTAGCAAGTACTACCAAAAACATGGAGAAAACTTATGTCAGGTTTTCTCCCCCTTAACAGCTCATATGCTGTCTTACTGTGTCTTTTGACAATCAGTGACCTATTCTGAGTGTAACAGGCAGTACTTACTGCTTCAGCCCAGAAATAGGTTTTAAGACCATCATCAATGAGCATTGACCTGGCAGATTCAATCAAGGTTCTATTTCTCCTTTCTGCCACCCCATTTTGTTGGGGTGTTCTAGGTGCTGAAAATTTTTGAGAAATACCTTTTGAATCACAGAAACTTTCCAGGTCAATATTTCTAAATTCAGTACCATTATCACTTCTCAGATGTTTTACCGTGACATCATTTAGATTTTCCATTTTCTTGACAAAGGATATGATCTCGCTGACAGCTTCAGTTTTAGCTTTGAGAAAAAATACCCAGGTGTATCTGGAGTATTCATCCACTATCACCAAACAGTACCTTTTTCCACCAAGACTTGGAGTACTCACTGGACCAAATAGATTCATATGGAGCAAGTGGAAACATTCAGTCACTGATGAAGTCTGC
This sequence comes from Helichrysum umbraculigerum, assembly GCA_949592205.1. Classification (NCBI taxonomy): domain Eukaryota; kingdom Viridiplantae; phylum Streptophyta; class Magnoliopsida; order Asterales; family Asteraceae; genus Helichrysum; species Helichrysum umbraculigerum. The sequence continues at coordinate 102,748,831 of CATIUR010000001.1, forward strand.
TTACTTTTGAAAGAAGAGCTGTGATGCTTTCCCTTTTCACATGCTGAACAAAGCTTATCTTTATCATAAGATGATTTTGGTAGTCCAGTGACTAAACCATTCTTGCTCAATATACTGATTGCTTTGAGATTCAGATGAGAAAGTCGCTTATGCCACAACCATTTTTCTTCTGAAACTGTTCTGGAGTAAAAACATGTCCTTGACTGAGCTGAGTCCATATTGACTACATAAGTATTGCCTTTTCTGTTAGCAGCAAGTACAGTACTTCCTTTCTTGTTGTAAACAACACCAACTTCATGATCAAACAGTACCTTATTCTTTGAATCACAAAATTGACTGATACTTAGCAAATTGTGCTTCAGTCCCTCCACATATGCAACTCTTTTGAACATCACATTCCCATTAGTTAAGACTCCATACCCTCTGGTCTTCCCAACCTTGTTATCACCAAATACCACATCAGGACCTTTTTCATCCTGATAGTCACTGAGCAGAGACTTGCATCCTGTCATGTGCCTGGAACATCCGCCGTCCAAGTACCAGATAGTCTCTCTAAGAATACCTTTGTAGATGCTATCAAAATCCCAACCAGATGCTGAACATTTTTGAGCTACTTCCTTGATGTCTTCATGGAATTCAGTGTCATCAGCCATTAAACAATAATCTTTGTCCAAGCAAATCATTGCTTCTTCATCATCGGATGAAGAGGATGAATCAGAGTCGCTGACAAACCCATTTCTCTTCTTCTTCCCTGATTTGGACATAGCCTTCAGCTTTTTGTACTTTTACTTGTATTTGTTGTACTTGTCATTTCTGAACATTGGCTTTTGTTCAGGGATTGGATTGACTGACTTTGATCTACATTCAGCTGCAAAATGACCAGGTTTGCCACACTTGTAGCATTCTCTCTTGGATTGAAAATTGTCAGATGATAGAGCACCAGCGAATCTTTTTGATCTGGTGTTACTTCTGAAATTAGCAACCATCATGGCCATGTCTTTTTCAAGCTTCTCCAGACCCTCATCATATTCATACTCTGATTGTTCTTCAGCTTGACCACCTTCTTCTTCAGCTATCAGTGACTTTGAGCTTCTTTTAGACACTTTTGACTTCTGTCTCAGATCAATTTCTTCAAGCTCAGATACAAGGGCATTGGATATCTTTTGACTTCCAAGAGTAGCACGAATATGCTCACTCTAATCAGCTTGCTTTTCAGACTGCTCCCAGTTGAGCAAAATACCATAGACTTGAGTTAGATTAAGAATTGAATAATCATTCCTCTGTCTGGTGCATGTGGCAATCGTTCCCCAGATTTTCCTTGGCAGCAACTCCAAAAACTTTTCAACAACAAATCTCTGTTCCTTGCCTATACCAGCCTTCTCTATTTTGTTCATCAGTGACTGGTATCTGGTGTAAGTAGAAGACAAAGATTCATTTGGTTCCATTGCAAACAGCTCATACTGGCGAGTGAGATTGACTTCCATGCAGCGAATAATATCAGGAGTTCCAATATATATATTCATAAGGGTGTCCCACATGTCTTTAGTAGTTCTACAAAGTCTGATAGATTCGAACACTTCATCAGGAAGTGTCATGCCTATGTAGATTTTAGCTTGTTTATCCAGTCTAACCAATCGTCTATCCTCATCCGACCATTGTTCCTCTCTTTTGGGCACAACCATTTCTGGTATAGCAGGAGTAGTAGCTGTTGCAATTACAGCAGGAACAATAGTGGTTGGAATGTGGGGACCATTGGTTATTGTATTACAGAGACGGTCGTCAACTAGGTCTAAAAACATCATCATTCGGGACATCCAAGTTTCAATCTTTGAAGGATCAAAAGTTGGAGGTTTGGTTGTAGAACCATTTCCCTTCTGATAATCAGAGTCTACACAACTGTACTTTACTGATTCCATTGCAGACCTGGTTAATTGAATTTAAACCAACTCTGCTCTGATACTAATTGAGAGTCCCGAAATCACTATCAGTTAGTGATTTGGAATCGCAAAGTGTAAAGTTTAATTGTAGAAGGGGGGGTTGAATACAATTTAAAACTATTTCAGATTTTAACTTAGTTAATTAGTTAGTTTTAAATTGTTTAACAGAAACAGAGTATAACAGATATATAGATATGACAATATCAAAGTAAAGAAGTAATAGTAGCTTAAAAGTGGATTGTATTGATTATTAAATTCACAAGTGTTGAATGCGGAATGGATTAACCAAAGTTAATCCAATTCAAACACTTAGCTAATCTATTACAGATTGAGAAGAACAGCAGTGGACAAACACGCTGACTGTTCTCTCGCTGGATCGACAATACGTACTCTAGACAAACAGATCATTGACACACAAGTGATAAGTACGATTGAACGACCAGCCTCTACAGTACAAAACAATGGACTATTTATACCACAAGAGTTCCTAAAATATCTCCTATAAAATAGGATCTTGAAATGACACGTGTCGTTGCTTGATTGGCTTGATCTCTGATGAACCGACATTCTGTGGGTCCCAATTCTGTTACCACAAATATCTCGTTACCTTAAAACCAATCATTCGTTGCCATGTAATCTTTCGAACATACTTCAAGTAGGAACGCTCTTGCTGATGTATAGATAAGTACAGTATTTTCTGTACTTGATGATTGAGAGGCTTTATTGAATAGTCCCTGAAGATGCAGTAATCCTCCTCACTCACTACGAGCTAACATGCTCTTGTAGAATGACTTGAACTATTGATCTTCAGCGACTAGCTGTTATTCTGGCAGTGACTTTCGCCTTTATTAATTTTGAAGATGTAAAGCTCTCGCTGTCAAGATCAGCGACACACAAAGTTGAGCTTTAATCTTCCTCGGCATATCAATTCCTTGAGAGTAGAATGAATGATGATCAGCGAAACCAATCTTCAGCAACAGCAGCTTTGATACAATACATTTCTTCATCGAGTAGTGTTAAGTTGAGTTGGTCAGCGACCAGCGACTCAACATGGTCAGCGACCAGTGACTCAACAAGATCCACTCATCAATACCTCAGTCGTCCACTCAGTAGTCTAATATCACTGAGTCTGCTCACAATCTGAGAATAAAACAGAATAACAAATCAGTCATTCAGTCATAACAATGAACTTATGTTATAATCATATAACATTTTCAGGACATAATATTCAACTACATAATTACCAAGTTATAATATTAATTATAACTACTCATTTCATATACTCAACTTATCTCAGAATCATATCATTAATTAACAACCATAACTGGTTTATAATTATTAATCATAAGCACTTAAATTACAACAAAGCTGTTGGAACTAGGCATTACCCGCCGGGTTCCTAGAGTACCCGTCGGGTACCCAACTCACCAGCCGGGTATAAGCTAAATCATCTGGGTAATTTGCATTTTGTGGTAACAGAAGCGAAACACGTTTTAAAGTTATAGAAGCTTCCGGTTTTACCAACTAGCAGCCGGGTACTCGACTTAAACTCATTACCCGTCGGATTGGGTTATACCCGCCGGGTAACACACAACCCGAACAACCCGCCGGGTACGGGCCTTACCAGCCGGGTACTACCTTCGTCCCAGCAAACTCAGCTCTGCTCAAAACCCCAACTCCGAATTTCATCCACAAAATCACAAACTCAGGTTTCTAATCAATTCAATAGCAGCAATAAACTTCAACAACATTATACAACATCATATAACATCATATAACATCAAGAAATATCAAATCATCTATATCTTAACAACTCATACAATTTAATCAAAACACTAAATAAATTGAACTTACTTCTTGATGAAGATTTGAGGAATTAAGATGGTGAATATAAGACACAAGCTGATGTAATTGAATCAAAAGCGCCACTCAAAGTTGATTTCCAATTGGGTTTAGGGTTCTTGATTTCCTAGGTTTTGGGGTTTCAAAGAAATGAAGGAAGTAACTTTCCTTAAAAGGAAAGTGAAATGAATAGGTCGGCCAAAGTTCCAACCGACCCCGTATCCACTTAAAATTAATCCCCTTCTAAACCTATTGTCTGGAACCCGAAAACCATTTGCGAGAACAACTATTTTATTGTTCCGACAACTTTATTAATTTACAACATTTAATAATTTATCTGTCACAATGGAATATTTAACTCCTATTCCAATTATTTTTCAAGTAATTCAAACCGAACTATTTCCCAACACATTAAATAACAATTTAAAGTCAGGAAATATATCATAAACTCCTAAGCCCAAATAGTGGGTGTTACAATTTCTGCATCAAACAACATCTCACAACTCATTAATTGTTAGTACCTACATACTAACCAATTTAACATACAACAACTAAATCCCACTCCCTGGAATGTTTGACCAACACAAATAGATTTGGGATTGAACACTTAACCCATGCTCAATTCACTCAAATCCATGCTCTGATACCAATTTATAACACCCAACCATTTAATGACCATTTTTTTTAAAAACATATCGGAAGCGTAAATTTTAAATTCATACAACCTAGATTGCATAAGCTACATTTCAAAGGCGCAATCCATTCATACATGAACCTTTAAGTTAGGTTACCATAATAATTACACACTAAGTTTAGATGTTATACTACTTCAAACACAATGTTAAACCCTTAACATAATTATCTAAGTCAGAGTGTGAGCCGTCAAACATTCTATCAAAACTCGGACTTCTTGCTACCCACAATCAAAAGTATATCCCGCAAGAAGTAATGAGGGGGATTAGCACAAAGCTAAGTGAATAGATCTCTAACAATCAACCCAACTTAGAATAACAAAAGCTCACAACAAAGCATCCTAAACAGATAAATTGTCGCACCCCTAAATTATGATGCGGAAGCGGTTCGGGTCGGGGCGCGACTAATCAATAATCATAGCACATAAGATATAATGAACGACCACTATATGCGTCATTTTGAACTTGTATTGATAAAAACAAAAGTTTACATCAAAATAATGTATACATTAGCTCAGTTTCTGAAATTGAGAGATTTACATCACATAATTACTTTATACAAAATATAATAATGCAATTAAATCTCTGGTTGTATGAATGCTGACTCGAGCTAACGATTTCTGCCTGGGCAGTCCAACCTACTGCTGTGTACCTGTGATACATGCTAAAATGGGTCAGCAAAACGCTGGTGAGCTCAAAGGTTTGTATGTCAACACGTATTTGTATGAACCGCAAAATTTAATTGAATTTAAAAATTAATTAAGCAGAATAAAAGTTATACAGCCATGAGCACATAGTCTGAGCTTAACTTGAGTGTCAGGTCCAATTAAGGAAACCCAACTGAGGTGCCTCCTACGAGTGCCTAATCTACACTCGTCTTCCCAAATGCTAATACGTCCGTTTGACCAGTTAGTGCGTGCTAACCCGGACGAGGATTGTCAATCCTATATGATATCATATACTAACATTCACGCTACTACGTATTACCAGACTATGCTATGGAGGGCTTTAAATTGATTAGTTGAAGTAACTCATGTAGTATTTGATTTTGATTTGTACTTGCGTTCAACTTGTAAAACTAAACGAGCAATAATATCACACCCCTGATTGAAAAGCAGTAAAACAGGGGCCATGAGACTCACCTGAGTCTTGAAGTGGTTATCTAGATAAACTGAAATTTATTAGCTGTGAATTGATGTCCGGAACTTGTAACCTGAAGGCGTTCATTACACGCGATGGTTATTAATTGGTCATGCATCTCGAAAGACTACATTTGTAGTTGCTTGTCCAAATTACCCTGATTTGGTTGATTGACTTGAGTATTTGAAAACGTGTACGGCTCGTTGGTGATTGTTTGTAATAAAAATCTCAACATTATTATCTTGTTTTCAAAGTGTTATACTTAATAAGTATTTATAAACTTTAGGTGACGGGGGTCCGGGGGCAGCGCCCCTGGTTAGCGGGGTTCCAGGGGTGGCAACCCCTAGCGGGGTCCAAGGGGCTGGCCCCTGGTTGGGGTCGAGATGCCAAGTCAGCTTGAAAATTTTTTATTCTTTCTAAGTTGCTTTGGTGAAAAACGCATCTGGACTTGAATTTGGGTGAAATCAAGTGATAAAATTTAGGTCTCGACACTTAGTAAAAAGGAGTTGTAAACATTCTGTTTTCTGCGACACTTGAAGCGACATTTAATAGTTTTCGGCGACACTCGATCAGTGTCGCATAAAAATGTGAATTCCGTAGTAATTGCGACACTTAGTGAAGTGTCGCAGGTGGTGGCGACACTTGGTTGCGGCACTGGAGGTAAGTGTCGCATGGATTGTAAATTGATTATAGGCGACACTTAATCAAGTGTCACTAGGGTACTGTTACAAAAATAGGCGTCACTTCGATGAAGTGTCGCTTGAGAAGTGTCGGGTAATGAATTTGCGACACTTAAATAAGTGTCGCGAAAAGAGGGTTTTCATGCGGCACTTAGGCAAGTGACGCAAAATTAGGCCTTTTAGCGACACTCAATGCGTCACTTAAGTGACGCACGAAGTGACACTATACTGCAGTCGTCGTTGCGACACTTAAAGCTGTTGACGGATTTTTGAGCCAAAAACGAGTTTTTCGGTGACCACTTGGTCCAAATCTTTTACCCAACCCATATATGGACATTTTAAACATATATAAACGACAAATATGTAAAAATGAGTGAAATCGGAGAGTTTCAGGTTTTTGTCGGGAACTTATGCGGTGTCGAAATGAAAATTCGAAAAGGTGAAGTTGTAGATCGTTACGAGGTGAATCTTTTTCTCCAAAAAGCTTGATGATTTGAGGTCGTTTTAGTGTGTTATTTTGTGATTTTTGTTGATTGTGGTGTGGTTTAGTTTAGAGAGTGTTGATACATGTTTGTGTGTCTGTCAGTTGGTCTATTGAGTTGTAAGTGTCGTTAGTTAGTTTTAATAGAAAAGTCATTTTCTGTATTTGCGACACTTAAGTTTAGCATTAGGCGACAAGTGACGCCTTTGTTACTAATCAGCTTCCAAGTTTTTTTTTAAGTTGATTTTACAGGTACGCTTCAATGTCTGATAAGGAAGATATTAGAGGAATCAGAGAGATGCTCAGACAGAGCAATGATATTGGATCCAGTAATAAACCTCCGTTCTTTGGACCAGATTTAGATTATGTGTATTGGAGAGATAGATATGAACAGTATATAGATTTCCACTGTCCTGAACTGTGGGGACCTTTAAAAGAACGATATGTTGCTCCAGTGGCTGAAGGAAATTATCGTGGTGTTCCTCCAGCTAAAACATATAATGCTATGTCACCTCAAGAGAAAAAGGAGTATGAAACAGAAAGAAAGGCTCATTCTTCTATCTGTATGTGTTTGCCAAAGGATGTTATGAGACTCTTTAAATCTCATGACACAACTTATGATCTGTGGAAGGCAATTGAGACAAGATGCGGAGGAAATGAAAAGTACAAGGAGGCTAAGCTAGAATTAATCAAAAAGCAGTATGATCTATTTGACATGATTCCGAATGAGCTGACTTCCAGTCTATTCACTCGATACTCACATCTGGTTAGTGAGTTAAATGAAGGAGGATACAATCTCCCTGCACTTGAGGTAAACAAGAAGTTGCTGGACGTGTTGCCAAGTGCTTGGGATGTGAAAGTCCAATTTTTAAAAGAAAATCCAGAATTACAGAGGATGACTTTGGATCAATTGATAGGTATTCTACAAGCTCATGCGATGGAATTGAAGAAGAAAGAATGTAAGTCAGGTGGATCTGTACAGAATGCCACAACTGGTGGAGTTGTACTAGTCAATTCTGGCAAGAGTTACGGTGGAGTAGCATTTATAACGGATACCAATTCATCTTCTGCTTCTTCTGGAGGTCATCATACAGCTTATCTTTCTGGTACATCTCAAGGAAATCAACAACAGGCTCCAGTTTCACCAGCAATACAAGAGCAAGCTGCAATTTATACAGCTTTTCTGAGCTCTTACAAAGATTTGGTTACTCAACCAAATACAACTTTGGAACTGATCAAGGAGGATTACGGACAATTGGATGAAGATGATCTAGAACAGATGGACTTGAATTGGAACATTGCTATGATAACAAGAAGGGTTCAAAAATTCTTGCAACGAACTGGACGCAAGAGTTTAGAAGGCAATGGGAAGTCAGGATTTGGTTTTGATAAAAGCAAGGTCCGTTGTTATAACTGCCAGAATTTGGGTCATTTCGCTAGGGAATGCGAGAAACCCAAGATGCCACCGTCGGGCCTTACTAAACCTGATCCTCCAAAAGCGAAAGAAGAGGGCAAGACATTAGTTGTGGACAATGCTTTGGTGGTTTTTGAGCCAACTACTCATGACTGGAATGCGGAGGCTACAAAGTTTCAACAGTGTCTCATGGCTCATATTACACCTGAGGTACAAAATGAATCACCTGAACCTTTAAACTGTATCTCATGCATTAATCTAACTGAATCTCTAGAGGCTTTTCAAAAGGATAACCAAGAGTTGCGAGATAAAGTTGCAAAACTTAATGAGTCAAATAAGTTTTTGAAAGAAAATGAAAAACTCTATGAAAAACATATTGAAGCTCATAAGTTAGATACTCAAACTTATAAAGCTAAAGTTTTTAGTCAACAGGATGCAATTAAAAGTTATCTTACTGAAATTGAACTGTTGAACAAAGAGCTTTCAGACTTAAAAAGTGAGTATGGTAATTATCAAGATAAAGTCTTAGGGTCAACTTCTGCGACAATGATCTTTAATGAAATTATTAGCAATCATAAGCAAGATAAGAAAAGTAAGGGAGGAAAAGGAATAGGTTTTGTTGAAATAGCACCTCCTACTACTTATACTCCTTTACCTGTTAAGGAAGGCCTTGATGAAATTCCAGTTGATTATGCTAAGTTGTTGGGTATCAAGGGTAAAGTGGCTAAATCTAACAAACAGGAGAAGGAGAAAACCACGAGGCCAGAGTATCCCACTCCTAAGTTTGTTAAGCCACTGAATAAATCTCCTGTTAGTGCTGAGGAGATTGTTGAGCAAAAGGATGTATCTCCAGTTTGTTTTGAGGAGATCGTTGAGATTGAGGACATTACGGATCAGGAGTATCCTGAAGTTAAGAGAGTTGAAGTTAAACCTGAAAAGGTGGTTTCAAAAGTTGAACCTGAAATTAAGGTTCAAACAAATAAGGGTAAAGCCAAGGTTTTAAACTCAAAACAACAAACTTTACAGTCACCTGTAAAGATTTTGCAACGAAAATTAGTAAATGAAAAAGTTTTGTCTGATAAACCTTCAACTTCGACCTCTCAACCAAAGCAAACATTTTCTAAGACATGTACTCAATGTTCATGTTCTAGAAATGTTTCTCCACCTCCTGTGGTAATGCCTCAGCCTCAACCGTTAGTTGAGACTCGTTCTTGTTTCTACTGCAAGAGACAAGGACATTTGATCCGTGACTGTCCCAAGCTGTCAAATCAGCGCTATGGGAGAGAGATGCCTAGGACATCAGTTTATAGAAATTCTTTTTCAAAATCTCCACCTAGGCGTTACTCAAAGTCTCCCAAGCCTGTTCTGAAGCTAAGTAATGTTGAGCAAAAACCTTTGCCAATTCAAAAGCCCAACATTATTTCTGATATCAATTCCGAACCTTCAAAAGTTTGGAAACGAAAAGAGTCTGATGTTGACTCTTCAGTCGTCAACAATAACACTTCAGATAAAAATTCTAATTTGTTTAAAGATAAAGTCCTATCTGACGTGCTTATTGTTGATGACCATGGAAGACCTAAGTCTGTAAAGGCTTGGGTCTCCGTTTCTCACTAATCTCTTTCTTTGATGTGTTGCAGCAGTCGGAACGTGTGAAGGATAGTTTATGGTATATGGATAGTGGCTGCTCGCGACACATGACTGGCGATGTGTCTCTTCTGACGGATATTAAACCATACTCGGGAGGATACGTTGCTTTCGCGGGAGATTCAGGAGGAACGATTTCGGGAAAGGGAACGCTAACAAATGGAAAAGTTAGCTTTGAAAATGTGAATTATGTGGCTGAGCTGACTCACAACTTGCTGAGCGTTTCACAAGTTTGTGACAAGGACTACACCACGTTATTCACAAAGACGGAATGTGTAATATTGAAGCCGGGGTATGTCATTCCTGAGGATTGGGTATTGATGCGGGCACCTAGAAAGAATGACACCTATGTGATGAATATGCGAACTGTGGAGACTACAAGTGACTATACTTGTCTTCTTTCAAAGGCTTCAGAAAAGGAATCACTCCTTTGGCACAGACGGATGGGACATATTCATTTCCGTAAAATGAATTTTCTGATTAATAATGATTTAGTGAGGGGAGTTCCAAAACAGTCATTTGCTCTAAAAGATGACTGCGTTTCTTGTCACAAAGGAAAACTCCACAAGAAGTCCCACAAGTCTAAGGTTGTGAATTCTATTGCAGCTCCGTTGGAACTACTGCATATGGATCTGTTCGGTCCAGTTTCAACAAAGAGCATTGGTGGTCGGTCTTACTGCTTGGTAGTTACTGATGACTACTCAAGGTTTTCGTGGGTATATTTCTTGACTACAAAGGGGGAGACTCCTGATATTCTGGTGTATTTGTTGGATAAGTTGGCAAATCTATGCAACTTAAAGGTGAAAAGGATTCGAAGCGACAATGGAACTGAATTCAAGAACTCAACTCTCGAATTGTTTTGTGCTACAAGAGGAATTGAGCATCAATTCAGTGCTCCAAGGACTCCACAACAGAATGGAGTTGCAGAAAGAAAGAACAGGACAATTATAGAGACAGCTCGGACTATGTTAGCTGACTCCAAATTACCAATCATCTTCTGGGCTGAGGCAGTTAATACTGCCTGTTATGTTCTCAACAGAGTGCTCACGGTTAAGAAAAAGAACAAGACGTGTTATGAACTTTTCAATAACCGTAAGCCAAACCTTCAGTTCTTAGAACCATTTGGGTGTCCATGCATGATCATGATTACAAAAGATAAGGTCTCTAAGTTTGGTGACAAAGCTGTTGAAGGGATTTTTCTTGGATATTCAGTCAATTCTCCGAACAAAAGAGTCTTTAACAAATCAACGAATCAGATTGAGGAACAGTTTGAAGTAAAATGTTTAAGGTATACGGAACCTCCTCAAGGAACAGGTCCGGATTGGTTCTTCAACTATGGAAATCTCTTTGACTCTTTCAAAATTCCTGATGATGATGAAACGGAAGAGTTAGTTTCCATGCTACATGGACTTGATTTTTCTCAAGATACACCAGTTAGTAAACCATCCGACCCATCTCCTAATGCAACACCCGAACCACCACCAACTGATACTACACCAATACCAACACCCACACCACCATCAACAACACCTATTCCAACATCTACTTCTCAAGTTACACCTTCGAAAGATGCTCCTTCTACCTCTAAAACAGTGTATAACTACACCAAGGAGCTTCCTTATGATCCAAACATGCCGTCATTAGAGGAAGGAGGAGAGGATGAGGTAAGTGATGAGGGAGAGGAAGCAGAAAATATGAATTATTCTCATTTATTTTCTCAAAGAGATGAAGATGATGATGCTTCTCCGAATATTTCTGCAAATGAGGGAGATCTGAGTAACCTGGAACAGAATCTTGTGCCAGATCAAATTCCAGTGACTCGGATACATAAGGATCACCCCATTGATAATATCATTGGTGATCCTCATGCAAAGGTTCAAACAAGACATCAAGCGAAACAGACTGATACTGAACAACTTTCGGGTCTGGTGGCTAATGTTAATTCATGTTATCTTTCGCAGAATGAACCTAAGAAAGTTGAAGAGGCCTTAAAAGATCCATCCTGGATCGAGGCCATGCAAGAGGAACTACAACAATTTGAAAAGTTGCAAGTCTGGGAAGTAGTTCCATTACCCAAGGGTGCCCACTTGACTGGCACTCGTTGGGTTTTTCGTAATAAGATGGATGATAGGGGCGTTGTAATTCGTAATAAAGCACGTCTAGTAGTTCATGGCTTTAGCCAAATTGAGGGATTGGACTATGATGATGTATTTGCCCCTGTTGCTCGATTGGAATCCATACGCATTTTTCTGGCATACGCGTCCTTCAAGGGATTTCGCGTCAATCAACTTGATGTGAAAAGTGCGTTTCTGTATGGAAAGGTTGACAACGATGTGTACGTTAAGCAGCCTCCTGGTTTTGAAGACCCTGCGCATCCTGAATACGTCTGTAAATTGAACAAGGCGTTGTATGGTCTTCACCAAGCACCAAGACTTTGGTACGAGAGGCTAACTACACATCTGATTAAGCATGGTTTTGTGAGAGGGAACATCGATAGCACGCTATTTATTCTTCGTGAACAGTCAGAGGATAGGGAAGATATGCTACTTGTGCAGGTTTACGTGGACGATATTATCTTCGGGTCTACCAATGAGGCAATGTGTAAGAACTTTGAGAAAATCATGAAGTCTGAGTTTGAGATGAGCGCAATGGGGGAGCTCACTTTCTTTTTAGGTGTACAAGTTGAGCAGCTTGCAAAAGGTATTTATATACATCAGTCAAAATATGTCAATGACATGTTGACTAGGTATGACCTGCTCACTTGTAAAACCTATGGGACTCCCATCGAGCTTAATCACAATCTCAAACTTGCTGAGGAAGATGAAGATTGCAAGGAGAGGGACTATCGTTCAATGATAGGTTCTCTTATGTATTTGACTGCCTCAAGACCGGATATTGTATTTGCCGTGTCGATTTGCTCACGTTATCAGGCTAAACCAAAGGTGTCACATATGAAGGCAGTAAAGCGAATTTTTGGTTATCTCAGAGCTAGACCTACCCTTGGTCTTTGGTATTCAAATGAGAAGACTTTCGCTCTCACAGCCTATTCAGATTCGGATCATGGAGGTTGCAGTATCGATAAGAAGTCTACAACGGGTGGATGTCAATTTCTGGGATCGCGTTTGGTCTCGTGGCAGTGCAAGAAGCAGACTACAGTCTCTCTTTCTACAGCAGAGGCTGAGTATGTTGCTGCCGCTAGTTGCTGTGCCCAAGTTCTTTGGATTCAGCACCAATTACGCGATTACGGGTTACTTCTTACTATGACTCCCATTCACATAGATAACACTGCTGCTATTTCTATCACACGCAATCCCGTACAGCACTCTAAGACAAAACATATTGAACTTAGGTTCCACTTCATACGGGATTGCTATGAAAAACACTTGATAGACCTGGTCCACATAGACACCCTTAAACAAAATGCCGATCTATTCACAAAAGCCTTTTCACGTGCTCGATTTGATGAACTGGTCAACATGATCGGTTTAAGATTCTTTGGGTCTAAAAAGTAATGTGTGACTTGGATAGTTAACGTTATTTGCTTTTATGTGTGTTTAAAAAAAAAAAAAAAAAATCGCAACAGCCACTCTTTGTACTCTTTAGTATTAAAGAAAACTCAAGGTTGCTACATTTTTAAAATAGACGTTGAAGTTGTGTCTGTAAACAACTTGGGATATGATAGTACATCGGGTGACATGCACAAAATGGAATTTTAAGGTTTATCTTGGATGTGTCAGTAGGTTTATCTGACACACTTAAAACAGTTTTTATCTAAATTATCTTCATCATACGATGTATTGGTAGGCATGGTACACACCGGTCTCTGAGGTATTAAGAAGTAATTTAAATACATGTCTATGATCATGTGGTAAACACCTTGTGATGTACGACTCTAAGTCTTAATTCCTTAGCATAGCTTGACATACTTCTATTTTTGGATCGTATATCTGAGATCTTTTGGGGGAGTATGCTGATTGTTTCCTCTGTTGTACGTAAGTGCAGACCTGGTCTCAATTCAGCTTACTCTCAAAACTAAGCAAACGTGAGTCAATGCACTTGCAAAGTCTTAAATTTAAGATACTACACAAGGTCGCCACAAATTTGGTTTGACTGCGTTTAGTTTTGCTTATACCTGAATCAAGTTATGTTGCTCTGTTGTACGCAAGTACAGACCTGTCACCGCTGGCTTGATTCTTAAAATTGATTCTCTTATATTCTTTCTAAATTTGGAAACTATGTTAATGTCTAAGTTATAGGGGTATATATATGGTGGGAACCATGGTGAAATATTCATTTTAACAATAAAAGGTTAACTCACAGACACGGATGTAACATGTTTAGGTGGACAAACAATACCAATAATTGTCTTGAAATAATTTTTATAAAAGGTGTTTTAAATGTGCCAAGTAAATTTAAGGTGGACAAATATACTAATGATCGAAATAACACTTACTATTCCTAATAATTGCATGTTATTCCGATATGATCCCTAACCAGACTTAATCAACTCCGTCACCAAAAAGAATGTATTTAGTTTGGTTTTTATTGTTGTAATTTTGTTAAATTATATTTTATTCTTACTTTTAATTTTAATTTTATTTTTTACCAAGTCACATTTACTGTCAAATTGAGTACTACGCAAAAGATCGATAAAATTTTAAATTTCGTTAAAAACTGTCGATATGCGTCACTTTATAAGTGACGCTCATAGTGACGCATAAAAGTGACGCTTTAAGAGTCGTTCTAAGTGACGCTGATTAGGGTTTTGGTATAAATAGTCCGTAACCGGCACTTATTTCTACCACCAACACTATTCACTACGCGTCACTTCCACTACCCTTGCGTCACTTCTCTCGTCGCTGCGTCACTTCGACTGTTCGTGCTTTCCGATCGATCTACGGCTTTTCGTGTATTTTGTGATCAATCGGCCTCCGTCACCTTGTTCAACTTACTCATACGCATCATTAGGTACCATTTTTATCTATTATAATTGCGTATTCATGATTTAATCGTCGATTGAAGCTTCGGGTTTTTAGGGTTTATGTAATCACGATTATTGGGGATCGTTTTGTTATTGTTTTGTGTTAATAAACGGTGTGTTTTACTCGCTTTCACTTGCCGCACCGTTTGGTTAACTCGTTTTCAAAAAACCCTAAATTTGGTTCGTCGTGATTTCCGGGCTTGAACAGTGACACGATGATCTTCATCGTTGCGTCACTTCAAGCGTCACTTTCACAAGTGACGCTTACTTGTAATTTCATAGTTTAAGCGTCACTTCATTAATTGACGTTTTTAAACGTCACTTTGCGGAGTGACACCTTTATGCGTCACTCTCACATAATACTTACCGAGTGACGCTTCGCTCCGTCACTTCATTAACTGACGCTATCAGTGCCGCTATTACTAACCGTCATTTTTTAAATGACGCATACCCGTCACTTGTTAAGTACCGCTTGAATGATACATGTTGCGGCAACGTCACTTACACCAGTGACGCTTTCAATGCGTCACTTACCTTAAGTGACGCATCTTTCTGATTTCTGATTTTCATACGGCACTCCTTAAGTGTCGGATGTGTTACGTGCGTCACTTCTTCAGTGACGCTATAAAATCAGATTTTTCGATTATGATTTTGAGCTTATTCTGTAACGATTTTTCATGTTCTTGTCTGGTTTATAGTTACAGATGGAGAATCTTCAGGATTATTATCGTCGCACAAACACCAGGCACAACATTGTTGCATTTTTGGAATCTACGCATAAGAACTCGTTGCCTTTTCGGCCGATGATCGAGTTTCTTAGACGTTCGAGGATTCATTACGCTATTACAGCTTCAGTACCAGTGTATATGAATCAAATCGAGGAGTTTTATGACCACGCATTTATCAGAACAGAGAACGACACTCCGAGGATTGTGTCCACTATGTTTGGTCGTGAGATTCAGATTACACAGGATTCAGTTCGCCGTGTTTTGCAGTTTGATGATGCAAACAATATGCCGACCGTTTTTGAGACTACTTTTATCTACGGGGGTCTTCAGAGATTGGGTTATCCGGCTGATCAGCTTACTGATTTTCGTAAACAGTATCTCTGTAGAGTTTGGAGATACTTAGCTCACATTGTAATTGTGTGTTTATCTCCGCGAAAAGGAGGATATGATGCTGCTAGTCACATGACTTTATCTCTGATGCTGGCGTTAGTTTATAACAAGCCGTATAACTTCAGCGGTTATATTTTCGGGAATATGGTTGATAATGTTCGAGCTGGAAAAGAAAAATGGCTGTTATATCCTCGTTTTGTTCAGCTGTTATTAAATGATTTGGATTTGGGAATAGCTCCGGATCTAAGATCGTTACTATTTCCAACGCCAATGATGTTGCGTGTTTTCAATGACTGTAAGCTGCCACCAAAAGATTCTCAGATCTTGCCTGATCGTGAGTTATTTGGGCACATAGTAAACGAAAACTATGTTGCGCCGCCTGGGGATGGTTATGAGGATGTTGTTGCTCCTCCGGTCAATGATGCAGATTTAGTTGATGCTGCTGTAGCTCAAGATTTGGAGGATATTGAGCAAGTTGAAGAGGTTCCAGCTGAGGAATCTGATGGTGGTCTTACACCACCTGATTCTCCAGGTGATGTACCACCTCAGGATGCATTGGATGGAATACAGTTGGCTGATCCTCGACGCTTTAAGCGTATTTTGAGAAGGATTTCTGCGGGGCGTGTTCATGTACCGCCTAATCTTGGAAAGCGACCAGCTGGGTCTTCTCCGTCTTATGCTAATTTACCATTGAGAAGACGCCAGCGAACAGGAATTACTATTCAGGAACCTGGTCACCAAGATCAACAACAACAACAACAACCGCCGACTGCAATGCTTCAGCAGTTACTTGATCAGATAACTCAGATGAACAAGCGTTTTGATGATCAGGCTGCCGTGATTGAAGCTCAAGCTGCTCAAATAAAAGATTTGGAGATAAAAGCAGCTCATGTGCAGGAGTTGCAGCTAGAATTGAAAGATGTGCAGTCTAGGTTGTTAGAATTGGAAGCGGTTACTGTTGTTTCGGGGGAGGAAGGTCAGAGAACCTTAGAAACAAATGTAACCCCTCCCCCAGAATCCGAAAATGTAAATCCAGATTCTATTAATGAAAACATTGCTTTGGATTATTTTGTTGATGTTCCAGGACAACCGAGACCCATTTCGGTTGATTATTCGAATGTTAATCTCACATACATTCAGAGTTTGATAAATCCGGATGGTGAAGAAGATAGATAAGTTGATCCGGATGATATAGAGATGGATGCTGAGGTTCCAGGGTCAGACGAATAATAGTTGGTTAATCCTCATCAGGAACCGGCACCTGAGCGAGAATCGGAACCAGTTCAGAAACAACCAGCTCAACCGTATGATTTTGATGCACCGATCATTGAGTCCGATGATTCTGATGATGACCAAGAGCCTCAAACAGATACTACTCAGGAACAACCAACTGCTGAATCTGTTCCTGAACAAGCGCAACCGTCTACATCTTCAGAGCGCCCAATGTTTCGAAAGCTCAAGCCTGAATTGAAGATTTGCAAAACATATCAGGTTCGAGGTGATTTGACTGGATTAATCAGAAGTTGGAAGTTTGATGAAGTCAACTTTCTGATTCTTATTAAGCGAAGAGATGGAGTACAGTATTTTCGGCCAAGATTTAACTGTATCAGCACATTGCCGAAGGAGGAATTAAATCGTCTTGCTCAGCTGAACATCGTTAACCACACTGATGATTTTCGTGGTAATATGTTTCAGAAGATTCTCAGAAGAGATATTTACAGCAAGAAGTATTTGTGGGTTAGACCAGAGTTGGGAGTTCGTTATTCATACAAGAAAAAGTTGGATTCAAGAACTCAGCAACCGATTGTGAAGTATCATTATCCTCCAGCTGCTAGTAAGAAAACTGTGCCTTTGCAGTCATTACCACTTGATTTTCTGAAAAGATTACGATATTGGTAGTTTGACTCTGTTACTCAAGAAGCAGTCATTGAATATCTTTCGGTTGAAGATCCAGTGATTGAGAAGGGTAATTGGAGTTTATCTGCAAAGTATGGAAGAACTCTTCGTGTTTTTGATCCGATCAGCCTTATCAATTTGACGAAGAAAGATTTGAAAGCTCTTCACAAAAGTAAGATGGAGTATCATCGTTATGATCAAGAAGAAGCTTCAAAGTTCGAGAAGGTGGTCGAGATTTGTGTTCAAGTGGGTATTCATGCTGGTGGAGTATTTCCACCAGGTTGGGTTTAAACTGAAGATGTTTTTGAAGACCAAGCTGAAGACACGGGGGAGTTTGTTGATACATGTTTGTGTGTCTGTCAGTTGGTCTATTGAGTTGTAAGTGTCGTTAGTTAGTTTTAATAGAAAAGTCATTTTCTGTATTTGCGACACTTAAGTTTAGCATTAGGCGACACTTGCCTTAGTGACGCATAGCGACACTTAGGTAAGTGACGCATGAGGGCGGTGACATGCGACACTTCCCAAGTGACGCATGTCTGCCGATTTTGTTTTAGTATAAATTGAAACCTACGGGTTTTCGGCTAGGGTTGACGAAACCCTAGCACCATTTGTCGACTAAGCACTTCTGTAAACAGTTCCAATACGATTTACAAGCTAATATACTCGTTTACTTTGATTAATCATTGTTTTCGTTTTGAGTTTATTACTTGTTTGTGTAATTGATTGATTCCGCCAATCTATTACTATCGATCAACACTTAGATCCACATGCAGGGGGCACTTTCAGAGAGAAAATGAAAAAGAGAGAGATAGAGAGATAAATAAGATGGTGATAATGAAGAAGTGGTGGGGATCCCCCCCCCCCCCCCCCCCCCCATGTTGGCTGATTTCGGTGGGGTCCACTGTGACACCCGTAAAATTAGGACTATTAATTAGGGCCTAATCAATTGTAAATACATGTAATTAGTCATGTGTTAGGCTAATTAATGTATCAAAATATATATTGATGAATATATACAATTATGCGATTTGATTAAATCGTATGCCTTTTATTTCGAATGTAATTCGAACCAATTAAATACGGACGTTGGTGAACCATTTTATTAAATAATATAATATTATTTAATAACGCTATTATATCCAAAATATTATTTTTATAATATTTCGTATTCATTCCGTATCGTACAAACAAAACCTACGCGGTTAAAATATTAAGCGCACGAACAAAACAAAACAAGATAAAGTTATATTTTATAACGCAATTATTGAGTAATTGGTAAAATACCTCAACAAAATATTGGGTAAATATTCCTATTTTAAAACTTGTAATTAAACGTACATAAAATAATGATTTAACGTTAAAACGATCGGGAAAACGAACACCGCGTGGGACACGAATGCAGGGAATGAAAAATGGGTGAAGCCCACACCCGCGGGCCCCACCCAAACCGGCCAAAAGGGAGGAGGATTCCCTCCCACACCTCATTCTCATCTCACTCACTCTCTCTCTTCACCTCTTTTCTCTCATTTTCTTCCAAAAACCACCAACACCATTATCACCTAAAATCATCAAATACCAACCCCAAACGACCTTAAATCGCTGAAGCTTTTGGAGAAAAGGAACCACCTCGACACGATATACAACTCTATCTTTTTGGAATTTCATTTCGACACCACGTAAGTTTCCGACAAAAACCCGAAACTATTCGATTTGGTTTTTTTTAACATGAAAGTGGTTTGTTTAGGTTCAAAATGTCCATATATGGGTTGGGTAAAAGGATCGGACCAAACTATGGCCGGAAAACTCGTTTTTGGCTCAAAAATCCGTCAATAGCTTTAAGTGTCGCAACGACGACTGTAGTATAGTGTCACTTCGTGCGTCACTTAAGTGACGCAGTGAGTGTCGCTAAAAGCCCTAATTTTGCGTCACTTGCCTAAGTGCCGCATAAAACCCCTTTTTCTCGACACTTGCTTAAGTGTCGCAAATTCAATACCCGTCACTATAAACCGACACTTATAGCGTCACTTGTTTAAGTGACGCCTATAATCAAGAACAAATTTTACCCGTCACTAACTTTAGTGACTCATGACACTTGTACCGACACTTACAACCGACACTCCCTTAAGTGTCGCACTCTATGCGTCACTTGCACAAGTGACGCCATTAATCAGAATCCGTCATTTCATGCGACACTTCCTAAGTGTCGCCTAAACCCTTGAGTGTCGCTATAAGTGACGCTGAAAACAGAATGTTTACAACTCATTTTTACTAAGTGTCGAGACCTAAATTTTATCACTTGATTTCACCCAAATTTAAGTCCAGATGCGTTTTTCACCACAGCAATTTAGTAGAAATATAAATTTTTCGAGCTGACTTGGCATCTCGACCCCAACCAGGGGCCAGCCCCTTGGACCCCGCCAGGGGTTGCCACCCCTGGAACCCCGCTTACCAGGGGCGCTGCCCCCGGACCCCCGTCACCTAAAGCGTATAAATACTTTTAAGTATAACTATTTGAAATCAAAATAATAATGTTAAGATTTTTACAACAACTAATCACCAACGGGCCGTACATGTTTTCAAAACACAAGTTAATCAAACAACCAAATCGTAGTAATTTAGACATTAAAGTTGAACGAACAACCACAAAGGTAGTCTTTGTAACTACCTACTCATATTAATAACCCTCGCGTGTCGTGGACACCCTCATGTTATCTGTCTGCGGACATCTCACTGCTTGATTAAGCATCATACGTTTATTGTTTAAGCACTTCAAGACTCAGGGGTGTGATTCAATGCTTATTTTAACACGTGAACGCAAGTTCAACTTTTCAACATACTACATGAGTTATTTTCACTAATCTTTTCAAAGCCCTCCATCATCATAGTTTGGTAATACGTTGTAGCGTGATTATTAGTATATGGTACCATATAGGATTGACCCTCCTCGTCCGGGTTAGCATGCACTAACTGGGTAAACGGACGTACTAATAATTGTTCAGACGAGTGTGGATTAGGCACTCGTGGAGGCACCTCGCTCGGAATTCTCTATATGGGACCCGACCCTCGAGTTAAGCTCAGACTATGTGCTCATGGCTGTATACACTACTATTTATTTGCTGGATGCAAATCTTTACTTAAATCTTGCGGTTCATACGATATTATCTTATTTCAAACCTGTGAGCTCACCAGCTTTAGCTGACCCATTTTAGCATGTATCACAGGTACCCAGCAGTTGATTGGACTGCCACAGGATTACTATAGCTCGAGTCAGCACGCAGACATTAGAGATTTTCTTGCATTAGTATATTTTGTACAAGTACTTATGTACTGAAATCTCTCATTTAATCGAACACGAGCTATGTACAGTTTTAAATGTTGTAAACACTTTTATATTAATATATTTTGTTAAAACGACGCATATAGAGTCGTTTGTTATATCTTGTGTGCTTTGATATTTGATTAGTAACACCCAATTTATGCTTCCGCTAAACAGTAAATTTGGGGGTGTTACATCCACGAGGTGGGCTTCACCAATTTTTACTTTCCTGAAATCGTGCTCCGTGCGGTGTTCGTTTTCCCGATTGTTAAATCGTTAAATAGTTATTTTATACGTTTGAATATACGTTTTAAAATACGAATAATTACTTAATATTTTCGTTGAAATATTTAGCCAAATACTTTATTCTTGTGTTATAAAATATAACTTGGATTCGTGTGCGCGTTATAATACATTAATCGCGTAGACGTTATTTGTACGATACGAGATAAATACTAAATATTATAAAAAAATAATATCGTTGGGTATAATTGCGTTATTAAATAATGTTATATTATCTAATAAAATTGTTCACCAACGTCCATATTTAATTGAATCGAATTACATCCGATTTGAAACTTGAACGATTTAATCAAATCGCATAATTGTATATATTCAACAATATATATTACTTGTACATTAATTAGCCTAACACAAAACTAATTAAATGTATTTACAATTGATTAGGCACTAATTACTAGTCTTAATTTGACGGGTGTCAGATAAATCAAGAGGATCGGTGGTCCTTGGGGTACCCTCATGCCGCGGTGGCCCCCAAGTAACACTTAAAACCAACTGAAGGCCAAACAGTGGTTAAACCGATAGTTTGGTACTAATACTACATACAACATAATTATAATAAACAACACATGTACAAAGCACTTATGTTGTTCAAAGTAATAGTATCCAAACCCAATCCATGTTGGCCTCCGACATTCAATTAATCCACAACCATCATGGCAATATATATATATATATATATATATATATATATATATATATATATATATATATATATATATATATATATATGACACAATCAATACATAATAGTAAACCAAGTTTACCCGTTGTAACCATGTTGTTACAGCTAATTTAGAATGAAGTCCAAGATCCACTCACCTTTGTCGACCACAGCCTCCACTCAAAGATCTTATTTTATTGAGTCTTCGCTTTATCTGAGAACATAACAAAATATAAATTAGCATGTTCTAACTCACAAGTGTATACTTCATCTAATATATAATTAATATCAAATGAACACTTCGTAATCAATCCATAACATACTTTTATATCAAAAGTGCTTATGCTAAAACGAAGTCACTATAACCTATTATCATATGAATATAAATTGTATTCAGATTTCAATAATATCCAGTGAACATATATTGTACTAAGATGCACCAAAAGAAATCAAATATCATTAACATACCCGATCGGGTCAATGGCCATACCCGTTCGGGTCACTAGCTATACCCGGTCGGGTGACTAGTCTTACCCGGTCGGGTGACTAAGGAAAATCCGAGGTTTTTAGTTTAGGTCCCGTGCTGAAGTCATTTTGTTCTAATTCACGCGATCGGCTAAATTTACGCGATCGGGTAACAATACATACCCGTTCAGGTATCAAAGCTACCCGTCCGGGTGAGGTTAAAAACCCAGAAACCAGACGATCTTTCTGCAATTGACAGCTTCGAACCAACACCCAAATTTCACAAAACTCAGATGAAATACACGTTTTCACTCAGTAAAGGACATCAAATATCAACCATAAACATACTACAACAACAATTTAACATCATCTAGCCTCAAATTCAACACATGCATCATGTATTCAACCTAAATTCATCAATTGAGCAAATAGAGATAAAGAAATGAAACTTACAATTAAAGATGGAGAATTAAGGTGAGCAAGATGATGAAGATGATTATGAACTCAGATTCAAACACAAAATCACAACCTCTAATGCTTTCAATTGTTTGTAGATTTCTTTGAGTGTGTGTTCTTGAGAGAAACAGGAAAATTGGGGAAAATGGCAAGTTAGGTCGGCATTACCCAACCGACCTCAATATTAGGTAGTGACATTTTATTTCCCTTCTTAACCTATTGTCTGGAACCTAAAATCATTTTGCGAGACAATAAGTTTTATTTTACCGTCAACTAAGGCAAGTTAAAAGAAATAGGAGTAATATTTTATTATCCACAATGAGTCATTTAACCATTTGACCTATTAATTTCACATAACAAGATAATACAAAATTATTTACAACTTAATTAAATAATAAAATAAAATAAAATAAAATAAAATAAAGAAATTACCGTATTACTCATAGGCCCATAAGGAGAATGTTACAAAGTTAATATTGTATAGAATTTAAATTTAAATTTTTGAAGGGGAAAGTATGTTTACTTATAATATACATAATCACTATTACTTATACTTGTATTGAAGTAATAAATTAGTGGACATTCAAGGTGAGATGTTTAATTGAAAATATATGCATATGTATTGCTAATTTGTTATTATGTTTATATAAAAAAAAAATTAAATATCATAAGTATTACAAATTTTCTATTTTAAATGCAATATATGTCTTTTTAACGATGTAGTTGTTTAATACCATACAAGTTTGTGAGTACTTAATGGTATTATTTAAAATTCCCAACGTAATACGTGAGTATGATAATCCTTGTTACATTCATTTTAACGACATCCTTTAATGATAGTTTTGAAGAAATGTGCCTAATCGACGTCTTTGATAATTTCTCAATTTTGTATATTAGTTATTATCATTATCGTAATTTTTTCACAAGTTAATAAAGTATAACTTTAATATAAAATTAAAAATGATATTGTTTTAATTATATATAGGTGTATATATATATATGTATATATTTATGAATCTATGAAAATGATTTTTGAGATGAAAATAGAGTATTTTACTATTTACATTGCAATTTGCAAAAAGGCCAAAAAGACCCATAGATCTCATCCGTTGAAACATGGTAGACTTTTGGGAATTCTCCTCTACTTGCTATTTTTTTAATATTATTTTCGTCCTTATTCGTACTACTTGAAATCAAAGCTGACGTGGAAATGCGTGACCATTGTCTTTTCAACTTTCAAACTTCTCGTTGACTATACATATTTTTCCCTTCTAACTTACGCCGTCTATGCGCACTACACCCACTCTCTTCCAAAGGTCTAACTATGCGCACTACGCACATTGCGTATTCTAGTCTCTCTCTTCTTTATTTCTCCATTAGTTAAAAAGCATACGTTGACTGATAATTTTTAACACCTTACACAAATTATATCAACCATTTCCCGTCGCCGGAATCGCACCTTCACCGACACTATCTCCGGTGATATCTATGACCGATGCTTGTATCTTATTATTATTATATGTGTATTGAATCTGTGCTCTGTTCATGTATGTATTTATGTGTATCTATGTGTTAAGTTAGGGTTTTGAAAGCGAACTATACGAAAACGGAAAACCTAATTTGTGGCTGTAAATCGTTAATTGGTGTTGATGCTGCTCGATTTAGGTATTTTAGATGAGCGGTTGAGATCTGTAGGCTGATTTTGTTGCTGTAATGGAGTTTAATTTATGAGCTAGAAATCTAGGGTTTCCGAAAGTGCTGTTTGGTTCTTTGCAACTGTTGTAATTGGAGAGGTTGAAGTGAGAGGCTTGGTTTATGATAAATTTTGTTAGTTTGTCGTTTTGTGGTGGTGGTGGTTGTTGATTCAAGTATGAAGAGATTGAAATCGAGTGATGATGTTAACTCGTATGGAGGTGAAAAGGGCGTGTTTAAAGATTGGGGAAGAAAGGATGATGATGGTTCGAGTATGCATCAGTCTTCATCACACAGGAGTTTTCATTACAAGTCTGAGAGTGGGAAGAAAGGTTTATCGTCTTCATCTTCTTCACGATATGAACGTGTAGAAGATGATCGTAAGAATTCAAGGTTGATACGGAAGAGGCCGGATTATGATGTTGATAGTTATGAAAGGAGAAAGAGTTATGATCGGTATAGAGATAGGGATAGGGATAGTAGTGAAAGGGGGATATTGAGTTCGTCACCTCGTGGTGGAGGTGGATATGGTAGTGATAGGATACATAGATCTGAAAGCTTTTCGGGGCCGAGGAGAGATTTTCCTAAGGGGTTTAGATCTGAGAGAGATCGACCACGAAGAGAGGGAAGTGTTTCTTCATGGAAGCGGTTTGGTAGTGGTAAAGATGCCGATGAAGGAGTGAGGAGTGGCGGTGATTTTGTCAGAGGAAGTAAGGCGGCTTCGGAAGAAGTTGGGAATGTGAGGTCTCCACAGGGAGGGAAAGATGCAAAGTCACCTGGTGGTAAAGATTTGGATGAAGGGGCGAGAAGTGGTTGTGATTTTGTCAGAGTAAGTAAGGCGGCTTCAGAAGAAATAGGTAATGTGAGGTCTCCGCACGGTGGAAGAGATGCAAAGTCACCAGCTTGGTCAAAGGACTCTGGAAGTGAACAATCGAAGAGTGTTGAAGTGAAGAAGAGTGAAAGTCTTCCAGCAGAGAGCGAAAATAACAGTGAACGGGAAGAAGGGGAGCTTGAACCTGAACCCAATCCTCATCCTGAATCTTTTCCGAATGTTGAGAAGACAACGGATAGTTTACCTTCTGAGCCATTGAATACCTGCCCGGATGTTCAAAATGGAAAACATGTTAATGGCAATTGTTTAGAAGATAAGCCAAAGCTAATGTCAAAAGAAGAAACAAAGTCTGACCAAACGTGCGAGAAGGTTGATGCTGAAGAACTAAAAACTCCTAAAGAAGCAACTAGCACAGTTAATAAATCATCTTCTTCCGAGAATTCATCAACCCAAAGAACAGGTGAAAATGAAGTTGCAATTCCATTGTCATTTGATGATGAAAAGAAGGATGCAGAACGAATTCAAGATGATATTGCTCGTAAAGAGGAAGATAGGGATGTTTCTGAAAGTTCTTATCCCGGTGATATAAAACCAAATCAAGACAGTGATACAAAACTTGAAGTCAAAGTGGAGAGTAATATTACGACTACGAGTTCACACTTACAGGTAATGGAAAATGCAGAACGACATGATATATCTGGAGCTTTTAATCATTCTCTTGTGACGAAAGAACTGACCCAGAATTTCAAAGATAAGGGGAAAGGTGTGATTGTTTCAGTTTCCAGTGGCGTTGATGAATCAAATGGCTTCTTGACTAGCAAGGAAATTGACATGGAAGGACCTAGCAGAAGGGGTTTCGACTTGTTTTTTACAGATCCTGTTAAAAAGACAGAAAGTAATGACCAAAAGGGAGTAAACAAGCCAAAAGATGAGAAACTTTCTTTGGAACCCCTTGAACTTTCTCTTCGTTTACCAAGTGTTCTTCTGCCTATTGGGGTCGACAACCCGGTTCAGGGTCCAGATTCTCCTAGTCAGGAGATGAGCATCCAATCTCACGCCAGCTCTTTCCAAACAAGCTCTGATGGATTCACAAGATCTTTTTCGGGTTCTCAGCACTTTACTCATAACCCTAGCTGCTCATTAACTGAAACTTCATTTGATTTTGAACAATCCGTTGGAAGCCGTCCATTATTTCAGGGTGTGACCTGGCAGGTTCAGTCTTCAGATGACCAGAAGAATGCAGAACAACCGCATCAGATAAGCATTTCAAATGGAAATGGTGGCACTCCAAATGCTCAGTCTTTACAATTACACAATGCTAGAGTTGCAGAAGGAGGTTATAAAACACCTCTTGGATTTGAACGACAGTTAAGTAGTAATAATAACAATAAGCAGTCATCAGGATCACTCTCTAGACACCAAAATGAGATACGATCCCCAACACAAAGTGTTGGATCTCACGATACTGGTTCAGATTATTATAAAGATAGAAAGCGTGTTACGAGAGAGGTTATTGGTACTTCAAGTAAGAGTACTGCTGCAGCTGACATGGTTGAGTCCCTTCTTGTAATGGTGGTTTCAGACCCGTTACACTCTGTGGCTCGAATATTAAGTGAAATGGCTGCACCCTCTCTCACAAGTTTAAAAGAGATGGCCCGTGATGTTATCTTGAACTCGAGTAGACGAAGACAATATTCAGCCTTTCGTAAAGCACTTGAAAAGAGGTCAGATATCACGCTAGAAACACTACCGAAAGCTCATAGTGTGCAAATTGAAATACTGGTGGCTTTAAAAACTGGTATTCAAGATTTTCTCCGCTCAAATTCAGATACATCATCATCTGATTTAGCTGAAATATTTTTGAACCTAAGATGCAGAAATCTCACATGTCGAAGCTACTTGCCTGTTGATGAATGTGAATGCAAAATTTGCGTGCAGAGAAAAGGTTTTTGCAGTGCTTGCATGTGTCTAATATGTTCAAAGTTTGACATGGCTTCTAATACATGTAGTTGGGTAGGATGTGATGTATGTCTGCATTGGTGTCACACTGATTGCGGCTTACGGGAATCTTTTATTGGTAATGGTCGTAGTGCAAATGGGGCTTTAGGTCAAACCGAGATGCAGTTCCATTGTGTTGCTTGTGGTCACCCGTCTGAGATGTTTGGTTTTGTGAGGGAGGTTTTTCAAAATTTTGCCAAAGGGTGGACTGCTGAAACACTGGCAAATGAGCTTGAATATGTTAGAAGAATCTTTTCTGGCAGTGATGATATTCGAGGAAAACGCCTTCATGAGATCGCTCTTCAGATGCTGACTAGATTGTCAAACAAATCAGATCTTCATCAAGTACGAAATTATATAATGAGGTTCTTTACTGGTAAGCTTTCTTTGATCCATATAAGTTTGTCCTGTTCTGTTTTTCTACTAGACAAATTATTTTCATCTATTTATTACATTTATTTAAGGTAGTTTGGGGTGTTTGTTATTGCGTTATGAAAGTAATTAAATGATTATTGCGATTTTAAGTCGCTGGAACCCGTGTCTAGCGTTTAGGTGTTGTGAAATTGGGTTTGATTATTTGATAATTGCTAGAGTCAGATATTTAGTTTTGGGTGATCAACTACTGAGTGGCTGCAACATAATTTTTTATCCAATGCAAAAACAAATTCACTATATCACTTCTCATTTAAAGGGGACGGCAACGATTGTTAGCTTATCATTGAGTCCATAAATAATTCTTTTGCAGATAGAACATTTACTTTTCTAACTTCTGTGAATGATATTTTTTCCTATCTAATTTCAGGTAATATATTATTTATTCAGCATATAGACATGTCTTTTTGGTAATTTTGCCTATAAAGACCTTGAATAATCTGAAACTGCCAAACATGCAAACAGCTGCTTATCTAATTATTATAGCCGATGTTGTTACAGTTGATTATTAGATTCCGATCAGTACATGTTACTTAATCACTTAGCAATGGCAAATACTGGTTCTCTTTGTTAGTTTCTGTCTATTTTAGTACACAGAGGGACATATATCTCACTCAAGTGGTTACTGATTTCAGATGATGACGCTTTCAAGTCAGACAACATTCAAATCTCGCATGAGAAAGAAGTAGTGAAGCCAATTCATGGAGAACGAAGTAACAATGTTTCCATTTCCAAAAGCAGTCAAGATGGTTCCATGTGGATGAAATCTGTTTATACAGAGAGGCCTACCCAGTTACAAACCAACAGCTCAGACATACAACGGGTCACTCCTTCAATTCCAAGAGAACCTGTTTTTGATGAGTTGGATGGCATTGTGAGGATCAAGCTGGCAGAGGCTCAGATGTTTCAAATGCGTGCAGATGATGCAAGAAGAGAAGCTGAAGGTCTGAATCGGATTGCACAGGCAAAAAGCAAGAAAATTGATGAAGAGTATGCAAGTCGGGTGACAAAGTTACATTTATCAGAGGCAGAGGAAATTAGAAGACAAAAAATGGAAGAACTCCAAGTTCTGGAAAATGCTCATCAGGAATATTTCAACATGAAGGTGAGGATGGAAAGAGAGATTAAAGATTTGCTTTTAAAGATGGAAGCCACAAAACGTAACTTTAGCTCGTGAGGAATGTAGGTTATTATTTTTTAAGATTGCCAGTTTAGGTCTATTTCAAAGTTAGCTTTCCTTTAATTAGATGCTTCATCTAAAGACAGACTGTACAGTGACTGCTCTTCTATGTTAGATAAATATTTCCGGTTAAGGAACAACTTAGGTGGCACATGCTTTTTTTCTACAGTATATGCAACTCTATGATCAAATCGTTGATGCTCTTTGTTTTCTAAAATAAAGTTGATTTCTTTCGAAAGAGATGAATGTAGGTTAAACTAGTGTTCTATCTTGCACAATGATGTGGTGATGGCGGAACTTCGAACCATTGAGTACCCGTGTGAAGTGGTGAGTATATTAAGTTGAACCATGTTGTGTAGGTTAAGCTTAAGAGTGGGAAAATGAATGCGTTTGAAAACCTGTCTCAATGGGTTGAGACGTTGAGTTGGGCTGTGACGGGCTGAAATTGCCACATCAATTTGTATAATTTACTATAACCTAAATAAAACCATTTTTGGTTAATGGGTTGGTATTGCCACCTCTTTCAGTTGGTAATGGGTTTAACTTTCATCCCTTTTGATCCGTACCTTTTTTAAGAATTTTAATTCTACCCGTTTTGACCCGTTTGTCGGAGGGCCAATTTATTTACAGACACGGTTCAAATATTTTGATGCGAGACCGACTATTTCTATCGGTTGACTTAACTACACTAAAAGATTACCTTTGATTTTGTTTTCCATAACCGCAGATGTTTTAAAAGGGAAAGATACGCAAAATGGTGAAAGACCAAAGGATCTGTGAATCCGTGACACTGAGTTATTAAGCTATGTGTTCCTTTAGCTTCTTATCGGTCCTATTCTATAACTTCAAAAGCGTCCATTCATATATGTACTTCCTCAAGACTGTTTAGTAGTAACACCACTAAGGTGAAGACATCTGTTGCAAACTTTCACAAATTACATCAGTTACAAGTTCATTACGAAAAAGTGAAGTAGTATGCGACTCTTCTCAAAGATTTCCTAACTGGGTTGTCTATTGTCATGGCTCATCAATATCTATTCTATCTACTAAATGAGAGTTCGGCTGATGTCATGAAGCTGATTTGGCTCCCTATTAAGCAAGTAAATATGCTGACGTGTCACATTTTGGTTAATCTGCTGATGTCATAAATTTGTGTTTAACATGTCATGGAGAAGATTTGAGTATAAAAGTGGATAAACTATTTGTAATTTCCTAGACAAATATGTTTTTTTTTTTTTTAAAGCCCGCTTATTTTCTTGAAAACCTTCAATTTGCTTTGCACGCTTCCTAAACTTTATTGATTTGTCTCGAGCATCAGGCCTATTCTGTGATTGGATCTTACCACCGCGTATTTCTTCTTCTTCTTCTTCTTCAGCCTTCTCACTTTTATTCTCTTTCTCAAAGTTTCATCCCCATCACCAACTTCACGATTCTCCCAAATTTTCTTATTTGCTTCGTCAATTTATCCCGCCATTTCTTTACTATCAGGTATGTTTTCTAATTTCAGGGCTCAAATGTTTTCTTCCTTTATGCTAATCTGTCTTTTTTGCTTCGTAATCGGATTGCTAAATAGATTTGACTTTATTTCTGGGATGTGCTTGATTATCGTTGTAGATATAATCGCATTCTTGGTTATTTTCATCGAAATTTTCACTCATATATGAATAAAGTGGTTGATTTGAAAGCTTTTACTATGGTTGTGTTTGGCATTCAATGTCAAGTATTTTTTTGTTTGGACTATTTTTAATACTCCATCTAATTTCAAGTTCCTATTGATTGGATTTGATGCAGGTTTGACAAGTTACTATTAATTGGTGATTACGTAAGTGCATGAAAGGTGTTCGATGAAATAACATAGAGGAAGAGAGTTAGATGGTATGATTTCTATTACACCTATTTCATAAAAGCTATACGGGTCTTCTTATATTGTCATTCACATCATCAAATCACTAATAGTTGTTTATATGTGCAGTTTTAACTAACCTAAAGTTTCTGTTTATTTTAGTGTAGGTGGAAGGATTGACATTTGTTTTTAATAGAAAGTGATATTAGCGAACTTGATCAAGGTATTAATCAACCCTTTAATTGTTCCATTCATACAAATGATTTATGCTTTCTTCTTGAGTTGTTTTTGTTTGAAATTGGTACACTAATTATACTCTATTAATTGTTTCTAAATGATGATATATATGCTTATTTGCATAATAAATCAATACCCCTATATGACATTAATGGGTTCTCTTAAAAACTGCTTCTTTATGCTAATTGTTTCATTTTTGTTCCTAATACGTGTTCTTAATCCTTGAGGTGGTCATCCACGAATTGTCCAAAGGGGTAATTTTATGTTATATACAATGCCAATGAATTTGTCAACTTGCTGTAATGATGTATTCATGAATTTTGCATTACAGAATCTTTTCAGGCATAATCTTGCATTACTGAAGTTTTTTACTGAAAATGACCTGTGTGGGACTACTAAAGCTTCTTTGAAGTTGTGTTTGACCTCCCTAAATTCTATGATTTTGTATAACGAAATTGTGTCATATATATTTATCAATGTGCTTCAGGTTGACCATGATGTACCACTGAAAGCTCTACATCTGACATAGTATATTAGGATAAAGTGGTAAGCACGGAACCTCTTTGAATATGTTTTTCATTATTTTTGAAACAAAGTAATTTGTCATATTACACTGGTCAATGTTTCTCTTCATTTTTGTTACATGGAATCAATATATAGAGGTAAAGATATATAGTGTCAAGCTTGCAAGTGTGTATAATGATGTGGACAAGATTAATTCCACCCAGATGATCGAATCAATGTACTAGAGTTATGGAGGAGTGTTTTTGCTCTATAAAATGTAGTTGATGCAGTAGTACTACTCTACAAATAATATATATCAGCTGAATATGTACACGAAATATGTACACGAAACTGGGAATAGTGCTTTTACAGCTTCTTTCGGGTCAACGAGTGATCAATATAGACGTACAAAAGCCGATGCCGCTCGGAAAAATGGTAAAAACTTCATGTATAGAGATCGTATATTTAAATTTAGTAGTCAGGTTTCTTAATTGACCATCAAAACAATCACTTTATATTTTTAAGACAAAATTACGTGGATCGTCCCTGTGGTTTGCCCAAAATAACTAACCGAGTCCCTGTGGTTTTTTTTTTACCTGAGGCATCCCTAAACTTGCAAAAAGTTGTGTGGGTCGTCCCTGGTCCTAACTTTCGTTAGTTCTGAAGTTAAATGCGAGGGTATAATGGTCCTTTCATTAGTTAAAGGACTGCCCACACAATTTTGCAAACCACAGGGACTGTCCATGTAAATTTTCAAATTTCATTTAATATTTTTTTATTGTAATTCTAAATACTTTTTTTAATTGTGTTTAATTAATTAATTTTTGAAAATTAAATTTATTTAGTAACTAAAGATGTTCAATTTTTTTTAATTGTATGTACCTTTTCAAAAAAAATTGTATTGTTGTATATATGCAATTCTTTTACTCCATATTTTTTATTGTAAATTTAATAGATTTCAAAGGTTATTTTTAGGGGTGAGCATTCGTACCTATAGGAACTATCCGTGTAAATTTAAAATTAATAAGCAAATTATATTGTTTATTTTTTTAACATTTATTTTTACTTGTTGCAAATTGAAATGATTACTTTAAATACTTCCTTCCTCCATCCCATAAAATTGTCCCCTAGCAAAAATTGTTCGAACATCGTAATTCACTTAGATAAACGTAATTCTTATTGTTTTAAGTGTTTTAATCTACGGAACCGGTACAATACCGCTTTAAACGGTCCGGTATTCGGTACTCACTTTAGGGTCAAAAAGATAACCGCTACCAACCGGTTCGGTACCGATATTTTACCAGTTTACCTGCTTTGGTACCATATACGAAATATACATGTTTTTCAGACTGCGAGTGTAACTTTGTAATATTTAGTTTTAAATGACTACGAGTGTAACTTTGTACGCCATCATTTAAACGGTTCGGTACCGGTATTTTAAGTGTTTTTAACATTTAATAAAAACACTTTAAAATACGCATATAAATGTTAAAAACACTTAAAATATAAATGTTAAAAACACGCATATAAATGTTACAACACTTAAATGACAAACACGCATATAAATGTTAAAAACACTTAAAATACTGGTACCGGACCGTTTAAATGATGGCGTACAAAGTTACACTAGCAGTCATTTAAAATTAAATATTACAAAATTACACTCGCAGTCAGAAAAACATGTATATTTCGTATATGGTACCAAAGCATGTATATTTCGTAAATGTTAAAAAAATAAACAATATAATTAGCTTATTAATTTTAAATTTACACGGATAGTTCCTATGGGTACGAATGCTCACCCCTAAAAATAACCTATAAAATCTATTAAATTTACAATAAAAAATATGGAGTAAAAGAATTGCATATATACAATAATACAAATTTTTTTTGAAAAAGTACATACAATTAAAAATTTTTGAACATCTTTAGTTATTAAATAAATTTAATTTTCAAAAATTAATTAATTAAACACAATTAAAAAAAGTATTTAGAATTACAATAAAAAAATATTAAATGAAATTTGAAAATTTACACGGACAGTCCCTGTGGTTTGCAAAATTGCGTAGGCAGTCCTTTAACTAATGAAAGGACCATTATACCCTCGCATTTAACGTCATAACTAACGAAAGTTAGGACCAGGGATGACCCACACAACTTTTTGCAAGTTTAGGGATGCCTCAGGTCAAAAAAAAAACACAGGGACTCGGTTAGTTATTTTGAGCAAACCACAGGGACGATCCACGCAATTTTGTCTATTTTTAAGGTATGTGCCTGGATTGTTGGGCCAATTCAGAATATTAGATACATAGTAGTACATAACATATACTTGAATGTTCTTTTGTAATTTAGTAGAGGTGGCATGGCAATCATGTTGGGTCAAGTAATGGGTTGATACATGTTGCACTACATATTAAAACTTTTGGTTAAAGTTGCGCTGATTCACAAGTTCTTGATGTTTTTTTACAGGTACTTTGAAAAAATTAAATGAGTTGATTATGATTGTTGAAACATCAACACATATGAATAGCAATTAAAGGGCATAAACTAAACGATTGGATAAAAGCATAATAGTTGTTTTTTTATCAATTATAGAAGGATCTTTTGTGTTCTCCATAGAGTTGAATTATAACCTTTTTATCTTTTTTTAACTTTTAGGATTTAAAATTGAATATGTCAATGTTTGATAGGTGAAGGTGTAACAATGAATTGAGTTTTGAATGGGTGTCAAAATGGGTCAGTAAGAGGCTGGGTGTAACAATCAATATGTGAAGCCGTAAAAATGGGTGTCAATATGGGTCACATCGGAAGATGCAGGACATAACAGTTAATTATGCGAAGCTCGAAAAATGGACATCTGAAGCTGCTGTCTTGAGCTACTACTTTGAGCATCATGTATTGATGTGTGGTTTTGTTTTGGATTGTACATACATAATTGAGTGCATGAGTGTTGTATTACTAATGTGATTCTGTTTGGGTTTAGTATGGTTGTGTACATGGTACTCCAATGATAAGTGCATTTTTTATGTATGCTACAAGCAAAGAAAATTGAATATGTAAATAAAATGCAGGTCATAATATGTAACCATGATCATGTATGTATTTTGATAGGTCCTTGGCCAATTGTTTTTTATTTTTGGTATGGTCAGGTTAACTCATGTATCTAATTGTTTGATATATGCTTCTGGAAGATCATGTTAAGTTTTGAACATTGGTTGTTTGGCATTTGCAAGTATTTGAATGAAGTTTGCACTCCAAATTGTTTATAAAATATGATTTTTTTTTATCAAACCCGTGTTTGCACGGGTCCATAAACTAGTAAGTCACTAAAAGGGTGTTTAAATTATCTGATGGGTTTTCTCTAATCTCAAAAATTGAAATCAAAGAATTTTGATAGGCTATACTGCATTCTACTCTAGAGGAAGCCGAAAGGGATGGGTTCGCGTTTTTTCAATGTGTAAAGTGCATAGAAGGCATTTACTGGAGCAGATAGAACTTATTAGTGGTCATTCGGTTTTACTTGATGCCCGAGTTTAGGAAATATGTACAAGCAGAGGAAAAGGGAAAAAGAAAAAAGCTACTTGACTTGGGAATAGACTACTTCAGAATCTAGTATCTTGGGAATGGTTGTATACTTGTATAATACTCATGCTTCTTAACAAAGTGGAGATTATAACTGTTCATTTATGTTTTAATAAGATATTAAAGAGTGAGAATCAAACATAAATGAGATAAATTGATCTATTAACTAATAATAACAACATACACTAAGTTCAAATTGTAAATTGACTTGGCTAAAAAAAAATCATGGCCCTTAAGCAACTATACAAAAGAATGGATAGGTCAATCCGTTTTCACAACACGAATTAGCCTGAACTCGACCTGAGAAACTTCCCGGTGAAATTGTCTTCTTCTAATAGTACGTGTTCATCTTTGATCAGCTCAAGTCCAATGCCTCATTTTCGTTTCATGCATTATTTTCAAAACAAACATCAAATTAAGATATATTGTTTCATTGTAATGGGATGGTAATTATCCGATTACAAAGCCCATGAACAAAAGTAACATATACAGTATCAACAAATCTATTTTAGACAGTTTAGTCGATTCAAAATTAACTTCAATAATATTCCAATTTCTACAATAACATTTGACCATTGAAGCTAACAAAAACTCCATTCACCTTGGGGATTGATATTTCCACCATTAAAAATGATAGATCCACCATTATGTACAACTATTTATGTATATAGTACAACTGCTCACTGCACAGTTTTGATGGAACTATCATTTTTATTGGTGGAAATATCATTGACCATACATAGAGCACCAAATAAAATAATAACTTTGCGCATCCATGACACTTCCAACACTCATTGGTATTCTCTAATAGGTTTTTGGAAAGATTTATTTTTTTGTTTGGGGTATGAAATAATGGGTTGTATTGACATCTAATGTTTTATTTTTATACCGATTATAATGCAAAACTGAATTTTTACTTGAACCTATTAGCTTCTCATGTTTTATTATACCGAATATTTATGGTGCGTTTACTTAAAGAAATTTCTCCATTTTTTTTTTCATTTCTTTAAGAAATGAGAAGTGTTTTACTTCTCTAGAATAACACGAAAAATCTAGAGAACGTGCTTAGTTGTAAAGGGTGGAGTTTTCCTTTTCCAATGAATAATAGAGATGAAAAACAACCATCAAAAGTAGTTTTCAACTTTGTAGTTATAAAAAGGAAAACAAGGATTTTCCTTTTCTTATAAAAGTTTTTTAGAAAACTCGAATTTGAACACGTTTTCTAATATTCTTGTTTTCCTTGGAGAATTTTTCTAGAAAAGTAAGGAGTTTTCTGTAACTAAACGCACCCTTAAATTTCTTAAATGCAATATTTCATTAGACAAATGAAAAGGTCAGTATGACCTATTAGCTTCTCATCTTTTATTACATTTTTATACTTAAATTTTTTAGAGCACTCGGAGCGCCTTCATATTTGTCGCCGTTTTCGGTCGAAAACGCCGAGGACTCGGCGTTCGGCACTCCGACCCGACGTTCTCGGTCGGCGTTTTCGTCCAAGGTTTTGTTTGAAACGCAGGTTTTCAAAGTTTTTTTTTTTTTTTTTTTTCCAACGGTTAGATTTCAAAAAAAAAAAAAATTGACCGTTTGAACGGCTAGTTTTTTTTTTTTTAAAAAGTTTTTTTTCTTTTTCCTTTCTCTTTCTCTTCTATAAATACTACTCCATTCTATACATTTTTTTCACACCTTTCATCCATTTTCTTTCACTTTCTCATACAAAATACAAAATGAGTGATTCGGAATTTTACGATTCACCTTCTACCGACGAGGATGTTGAAATTTTAACAATTCTTCATCAATATCATAACCTCCGAGTCGATCTTGTGGAACATATTTGGGAGAATACTATGTAGTTTATTGTTATCTCTTTAAAATAATTGTCTCCGGATTATGTATTTTTAGGAATTATTGTCTTTTAAATTTATTGTCTTTTAATTATGTATTTGTAGGAATTTTAATTATTGTATGAAAGTACTTTTTAATTCAATGTTATTTATTTTTGTTTTGTATTATTTTATTGTATTAAATTTGTTTAAACAAAAAAATAATAATAATAAAATAATTACGAGAACACTGACGAAAACACCGAAACTCAATGTTAACCACTACCTCACTTTTCTGTTTCAGTGTTCTCGTTCAGTGTTTTCGATAACACTGACGAAAACACTGAAACTCAATCGAACGCTCCTTGTGCTCTTATATTCAATGCCTACACCAATGAAAGGGGCAACTTATTACCATCATAATAACTTATTGTTAGTAGTCATGTCAAAACTGAAATAGCTATAAAATTATTTATAAGTATGATAAACTCAATACTTATTACCATCACTTTTTGACAAAGAACTCAAAAATTATAGGATCGTAGATTTTAGTCTTCCTCTTTATATACGTATATAATTAATTATAACAACATATTGAAAATATAATATATATATATATATTTGTAATGAAAATAGAAAAAAGTTAAGAGCAGTTCACAGGGGCACAGAGGGAGGGGGGGACTAATTTGCAAAGAAGGAGGGATTATTTTGTAATTTTGATAAAAATTATGAACCTGCTCAAAAAACTATCCTAAAAAATTCCAAAAAAAATGTCAAAAATATTACTCAATCAGAAAACTTGTTAATATGCAAGATTCAGTCAAAATGCTAACAAACGTAAGATGCAGTAACAAATATACAAGATGCAGTAACAAAAATACAAAGTAATACTAATTTTTAAATTCAAACATAAAATCAAGATTTACAACACATAAAAATGCTAAAAAAATTATAAGATGCAGTAACGTATACAAGATGCAGTAAACAAGTACTAGCACAAATGTACATTAGTTGCATTTAAGACGCGGTAACGTAAGATGCAGTATCATAAGATGCAATAACGTACGATGCAGTTGATTTTTTTCAAATAAAGTAGATCTACTTTTCAGATCTACTTTTTTAAATCTAGATCAATGAGTTTCCAGATCTAGATCTATATAGTGGTATTGGAGTGGCGGTGGTGGCGGTAAATGGTGGTGACATTGGAGCGGCGGTTGTGGCGGTGGAGCGGTGGGAGATGATGGAGAAACGACCACGGTTGGTTACGTCCGGTGGAGGTCGGTTTACCAATGGTGGTGGTTCGCATCTAAACCCTCTTGTCACAAATCCGCCTTCGTTTTCTTCGCCTCTTTCATCCGGTGATGGTGGTGGCGTGGTGGCGGTGACGGTGACAGATGTGGTGGTCGGTGGTGGTGGTATGTTGGTATGTGAGTGTTTGTGTGTGTTGTGTGAAGAGAGAAATAGAGAGAGTTGAGAGTGTTTGTGTGTGTTTTGTGAGGATGGAAAAAGAGAGTGAGGAAAGAAAGTGAGATCCCCCTTTTTTATTTTGCATAAATTGTAAAATGGTCCGTTGCCCTCTCTAACTTCCATTCTCATCTGATCCTAAATCTCAAGATCGTTAGAAATCTAGTACAGTAGTATATACCATTATTCTATGTGGGTTTTGCATTTGCCCAACCATTATGTTTCCTAGTATGTAATATGCGTGTGTGCCTACGATTTATGTGGTTGTATTTGATGAAGGATATTACATATTAGGTTATGTACTTTATTATCTGCATTTAGCCCAAATTATATTATCTGCAAGCCTTCAAGGCACCATATATATTATCTGCATTTAACACAAATTCAAAGAATTAACCAGGATAATCTAAGATGTATTGTCAAGTCTAATTGCATAGAAAACAAAATCATAGTAGACTTACTATTCTCATTGGTTAAGTTTTTTTTTTTTTTTAATCTTATCCAATCAATTATTCACACATACCAAACACATTTTAAGTCTAGATTTAGACCTACAAATTTAGGTATACCTATCATTTTCCATAAGGAAGATAAATCAAAATGTCTTGACGAATTCCCAATCTCATTCGAGAATTCTATACATGCTTTATGCTTATACTATTAAAAGGGTATGTTAGTCATTTCAAAACATTTAACAGGCCATGCCGACATAGTTAAGTTTAACGCACTTACAAACCGGCAAGCAGAGTTTCAAAAAATAGGAAAATTCGGTGGTAATTTCGAAAGTAT
The DNA here is from genome assembly GCA_949592205.1 of Helichrysum umbraculigerum. Lineage (NCBI taxonomy): Eukaryota > Viridiplantae > Streptophyta > Magnoliopsida > Asterales > Asteraceae > Helichrysum > Helichrysum umbraculigerum. The sequence continues at coordinate 102,788,230 of CATIUR010000001.1, forward strand.
AAGGATGATCAGTGTCATTTTCAAAAAACACACGGGGACAGTATTTTCTTTATAAAAAATGTTAAAACTTGAAATTCTTTGAGTGCAGTTGAAGTCAACATTAAACTTATAAAATCAATTAATTCATACAAGAATGATCTTCATATAAACTATGGTTTCTCTAAAGACCTTAATAGTGGTGCAATGTTAAACCCTTTGACTCATCAAATTAAATCACACACTAAGGGTGAGTTTGGTATTGAGTTTCAAAACGTCATTCTGAAAAAAAAAAAAATGTCCCAACATGCTTTTCCGAAACTGCGTTTTCTCTATATCATAATTCAGATAATCACTTTTTTGCCAAATCCTTTTCTTTCTTTCTAATTATCCGTGTTTTGTGAACGCAATAATCAAATAATCTTTCTAAAATGTAATCCCAATCCCCAGGTGTTTTCCAACAATATATGGTAACCATAATACAAACATATATCTACCTTTATCAAAGGGTGTGTTTGGCAACAACGGGTTGGAGCTGGGGCTGGAGCTGGAGCTGGAGTTGGAGTTGGGGCTTGGGATTCTATTCAAAAGCCACCTCAAAAAGCTTCTTGTTTAAGGGCTTCTAGGGGCTTATTTTTTCAAAAAGCCCCATGTTTTTTATGTTGCCAAATAAGATTTATAGCAAGGGCTTATAAAAAATAGAAACTCAACCCCAAAAGCCCTAGAAGCCTTTAATCCAAACACACCCATAATCTGAAACACATTTGGCTTTTGCCGGGAAATTTTAAATAAAATAAATGAAACAAAGCGATAAGAAGCAAAGTGACGTGTCGATTAATAATAAAAGAAAAAAGAAAAATAAAAAGAAGTTAAAACTAAATTTTTTTCCTCTCATTTTTCATGTCCATATAATTCGAACACTTCCACTGTAACCGGATAACAAAAATCTCAATCTAACAATGACATCAACGGCGGTACTCTCCGCCGCACCGGCGATCAAAAACTCACCACTCTCCGCCACAAAACACCGTCTAATTTCACCGATATCATTTCCTCCAACAATTACAACCACAAACAACAAAAAACTGAATCTATTTCATCGGATCAAATCATCGGCTTCAGATTCCGTTTCAATCATCGACGGTCCAAAGGCGTCGGAAGAAGAAGAAGATTCAGTGAAGGTCGGAGCTAGGGTTAGGGTTACAGTACCGTTAACGGTTTATCATGTACCTAAAGTACCGGAAGTCGATTTGTACGGAAAAGAAGGTACTATAAAGGAAAACGTCGCCGTTTGGAAAGGTAAACAGATTTCAGCTAATTTTCCGATCAAAGTCGAGTTCCTCGAGGTACTTGAAGGTCGCGGTGATAAACCTGTCAAGTTTTTTGCGCATCTGAAAGACGATGAGTTTGATTATATTGACTGATTAATGATTTTTGATTGTGAAATTGCATCCGTTGAATGAGCCTATGAGATGTATTGGTTATGTTACAATTAATTTGTTAAACAGGAATTATGGATGTATATATTAAAGTTCTAATAATATAAACTGCAAACCTTTATTTTTGTGTTTGCTCTAATTTTGTTTCAAGTGATTACTGCATTTGGCAATTGCAATTGTACACCAAACTTTAGTCATGTAAAATCATCAAAGGGAGATGATTTGTACACCGAACATTTTCCCTGTAAAATTGCCGTTTCGACTTTCTCCCTATAAGTTCACGGAGGCCGTAACACCAAGTTATACACTTCATACAAGTTTTCTTACTCAAGGGATCAAGTCTGCATTTGGTTGCAGTGTCATCTGTGCTTGTTTTGCAAGTTTGTTATGTCGAATGGGTTCGGTTTTGTAGTTTGCCGGATGGCATTTCATGTTCCCCACAACCAGGGGTGGATCTAAAAAGCCCCTAAGAAATTTCAAATTACATATAAAAATAAACTTTTTTAAGGTAGGACTTTTGCGCCCCTTAAAAACAAAAAACAAAAAAACGAACAAAAGAAATTTTTTACCTCCCGAAATATGTTGTCTTGGCTCCGCCCCTTCCCACAACCGTGTTATAAACTACATTTTTTTTCGTTTTCAGAAAGCATTCTAAATAAGTAGATTTACTTACTATTATCAGTATGTTCTTTCCCCAAGCAAAGCTGGTTGGTTTTTACACTCTCAATTCGGCAAGTAATGTGCGACTAGTTAGCATACACAAGCATCCTGCATTGACACACATCGACAAAAATAGCAGTTTACTATATACTGTACTTATTACCATCAACATGTCTCCATCTGTCTAAACTATGTCATCTATTCCACTTGGTGCTTATCTGTTTATCCTTTCGAAACGAAAATACTCTTTATCTATGTGTTGGTATGTGGACATTGAACAGCATAAACAGTACAATGAGTAATGTTATAAGTCTCATTGTTCTACAAGTCGTATTTGTTATGATACAGATTGATATAGCCTTGACAAATCTTAGAAAGATTTGAAAAATCCATCATCACCATGGTGGATGTTCTAGCTTAGTGCTAATAAGAGGTCATCTATAAACGACTGATATCTAATGTTATAAACCATTTGGGCTATATAATCCCCCTTTGGTTTATACAAATTCTTAGAATCCAAACTATTAGACACAGATTTACATAGGTGACTTGTAATCAAACCAGCGTCATCTATAAACTAGAAAAAAAAAATTTAAAAAAAGAATCAACCACTAATTTGACGTGGTAAATTTTGTCCGCTGATTTAAACCCCTAAAATTAGAAACACATGAAAGCCTCATTTCCTACTCTCACCCTCATTCACCAACATATTATCCATCTCCATAATTTCCTCCGGCACATATATAACTCACCTTTTCCTCCACCAACCCCTGTCACGGTTCATTCAGGTGGCCGGCTGCTGCTGCTTCACTACCGGCCACCCTCCCTTACACCATCACAGAATGAGCGACCCATCAATGGCCCCATTGCCTCCCTTAAAACCCGACAACATATCACCACAACGATCAACACCATTGTGGAAGAAACGCAAGGTCTTGTTTAAAGACTTATCACTGAAAGAGATCCCACGAAATGTAGCATGGGAAAGGCGTCGGCGCCTTAAATTCCTGCAAGAAAAGAAAGGGGACACTGTTGCAACCGTTGAGGAGTTGTCTGAAGACCTCAACGAGCTCAAAGGTTGCATAGAGCTCGGTTTTGGGTTCAATGAGAACGAGGGTGGCCAAAGATTGACCAGCACCCTGCCAGCCCTCGATATTTATTTTGCTGTTAATCGACTTGGGAGCCCTATGGTCAGCCCCAATGGTAATGCCCCGACTTCACCAGTACCAAAACTCAATAGGATAGGCTCATTGTCATCAATATCAGGAGAATCATCGGTCAGCAGTGACGAATCGTGGAAGATCTGTAACCCAGGTTTGTCAATAGTACTAGATGTGGCAAAGGGTTGGCCTTATTGGAGTAGGTAATGGGTCAAAATGGGTAAATCTATACGGATTGAATCAGGTCAGGCTTGGTTTGTCTAAACCCAGAAAAACTTATCATAAACATTTGATATAATTACAAGGTAACATACACTATCAAAGCTATAATTCGATATATAATATAATGATATAGAAGATTTCAGCATTAATATATCTAAATTTTGAGGGACTTTGGACCTGTTTGATACGGTGGATGAAAGATAACCGAAGTCAACCCTTTTTTTTAAGTAAACGGGTCAATTATTGTCATCACTAGGACCTGATACTATATACTTAAAAGTACCATGTGACGTATATCAAGTATTTATAATGCATTATATGGTATGCAGGGGAAGACCCACAGCAGGTGAAGGCAAGGTTGAGGCACTGGGCTCAAGCAGTTGCTTGTTCTGTGATACAGTCTTCTTGAAGGAGAAACGAGGGGAGGGACACATATGTACAGACGTCAACCAAAAGATAAGTGTCATCAGATCCGAAAACGGCAGATTTCAAAACACAGGTCTTGCAGAAATTACAAGCTGTACGGAGAATTTGGATAGTTTCTGGGAGACCCCAATCAGCAGCACATAAGTGTCGATGACGTGCGTGAGTAAATCTGGTTAAAGAGTGTAATAGTCTAGCAGGATCTCACGGGGATCAACTGGACTCTATCAAATAATGTAACAATCACAGATGTAAATTATGAAGATGAAATATGACCACACTTTGCTTACATTATTTATCATTCCTAGAAGAACTATATATGGAATATAAGTCACGAGTATATGCCAACAAAAAAAAATAAAAATGAATGCATGCAAGATATAAATCAGTTCAAGATACTGTAGTACCTGTAGTGAGCAATGAAGCGGACAAGAAAGCAAATCCAATAAAGTCTTCCAAGACTTTACTTTAGTCTGATCAATCACATATACAACTAAAACCTGCATTAACTAGAAAGCTATCAAAAATATGCTTAGAAAAACTGAGAAAGAATGGTTGATGATTTTGTAGGGCACTTGATACTAGCTGTCTAGCTCTATAATGTTAAATTAGAAGCTAAATGAGATTTAGCATACCCATTGGGCACTTTGTACATGCAGTAGGGAAAGATACCTGAGCCATATAAAATGGATATAGAAAAGAAAGGGAAGTTTTTCCCATGATGTAATATTGTAGAAGGTTAGAGTAAAGCAGGCAGATTAATCGAAAAATGTTTATGGCAAATTGAAAATAAATATATAGTTGAAAGCTTTTGGCTTATCATGGTGAAAGCCCTCAAAATCATCTCTTGTACCAAAAAAAGGTTTATTGTTGCATACTCACTACTAACAACTACTTATTACTAGAAGCGACTCTATTTTGCTAAACAACAATGTCATTGCCAACGGGGTTTCAAATATTTCCATTAGCCTATATAAGATCAAAACTTACGAACATAAGTGTTCCTGTCGACAACTTAATATCAGAAGGTGAAAGCATTGGTATCAACCAATACGTTATAATAAACTTTCACTCTAAACTAGTCACAGACTGCTTGCTAAACTGAAGGCCAAAAACACCATCCACTTAACTGTACTGATAGAACGTTCAGTTTATAGAGATGTAAAAAGATTGCGTGTTAGTTTAGAGAACCAAATACTCTTGCTAAGTTGATAACAGGTGTTGATACAAGTACATCTTAGTATCAGATTACACAGCTGATCTAATTTGCGCGAACACACTAAATTGAAGCTCAAATAACAAAAACTACCCTTACTATCTAAAAACTACGTACTAGCTTATTACAGATGTAAACACACACAGTTCTGAGTACAGAGCAAGAAAAACAAAGTAACTGTAGATCAATCGGAGGGAACAATTTTTAGAAGGTAGACGTTGACTTAAAACCTTCCAATGACCTGATGCACCTTAACAAGGTAATTTATTTGTATACTGTGTGATCTATGCAAACAGCTAAATGCATCAAATTTACTTATGGTGAACAATAGACTATATAACGCCACAAACAGAAGATTTTCAATCAGTTACATGCCCTTTTAAGTTTCGATTCCTTGATGCAGACTAACATAGCCACAATGGATAAGAAGTTGCTATTCAATCTCCCTTATTATTCTTAACTAATCTACTACCTGCTATACGTGAGAACATACAAATAGTTATTAAGCGAAAAACAATCCCTCGCATTATTAGACACGTCGCGAATTCGCAAACAACAACAGAAAAAAGAAATACTGCAAGTATATACATCTAAAATACCAACACTAGTACATTTTACAACTTTAATATAACAAGTGACACTATTGATATATGACATTATATCAATAATATCAAAATCAAGTGTTAAATAGTTTTTTTCCAGCCAAAATCATGAATCAATCAATATACTCAAACTCATCATCCTTAAGATGCACAAAAAACTTGACAGGTGCATCACCACGTCCTTCAAGTTTCTCAAAAAACTCAATCTTATACGGCAAGTTAGCTGATATATGTTTTCCTTTCCAAACAGCAATATAATCCTTAATTTTACCTTCTTTACCGTTCAATTCAACTTCCGGTACTTTAGGTATATGATACACCTTCAACGGTACTCTAACCCTAACCTTAGCTCCGATCTTCGCCGGAGTTTCTTCTTCTGAAGTGGACGCCGCAGCTGGATTGTCTACGATCGCCGTGGAATCCGAGGCCGCTGCTGCTTTAATAAGCTGATTCGATCTTCTGTTGTTATGGTTAGAGTTATGGTTTCTAATTGTTATAGAGCAATCACGAGAACTAGCATATAGTAATTGAGAAATTAGACGGTTGTTGACGGTAGAAGGAGGTGAATTGATCGGCGAGACGGCGGCAAAGATAGCCGGAGATGTCATAATTAATTATCCGATTAGGGAAACGGGAATTATTTAGCAGCTGAAAGTGAGATCTTAAATTATGGACATGAACTAAAAAGGAAATTTTTTTACTGCAGTTCATTTTGACTATAGACAATCACTTTTTACTATCATCATAATTTCATTTTCAATTTCATTTTCATCTGGTTATCATAAAAATTAAAAATTATACAATTTACATAATTGTACAACTATAAAACTTATAAGAATACACCAAATATACTATTCACTGATGCTTACTTTTATATTGAATCTAATCTAATCTAATAAACATATTGAATTCAAATAAAGAAATAACGACAAAGTTAAGAGCATCCACGAATGGTTTGTTTGTTCGGCATCAAAGCGGCATACGTCATGGTTCTACAGCACCCTTTTCATGGTCGGCGTCGATGTGATCAAATCTGCATGTCATTACTTATTGCTTTTATTTTTAGTGATTGATATGCTACAAGTACATATAAACATGATCCACATATCTTTTTGTGATAAATATTTATAAAGTGGTGAAAGCAGTTGGTAACATTTGATATTGGAGTAAAGTGAAGGATATAACTTGAAGAAAAAACTGACGTGTCGTTGACATGAGAAGTGTTGATGTCATCCATGATTAGATGCTCTAATAGACTAATACAGCTTGAACGAATGTTAACATGATTTAACCAATTTCATTCTATTGGTATCGAGTAAAATATATAAAAATTGACCACAATCTCTTTTTACTAGCTTACTATCCCCTCTTGTTATAGTAATTGATGCTCTAAAAAGTTCACCATGCATCTTTCTTGAATACTAAACATGAGTGATAACGAAATGAGCTTTCCACTACAAACCAAGATCAAATTCACCGTCACATAAACTTGATCAGGGTAGAGGTTCTTCCCTTACGCCCCTAAAAATTCCAATAAATTTAAGAAAGTCCCAGGGCTTTTCAATAGATATCAGGTCTTTTTTCTCCATATATATCTAAAAAAGGTTAAACATAGAATCACATTTCGGAACAAAATTTAATCCTAAAAGGAGTGATTTTCATGAATAACTCAAGATTTACAGAAAACTAAAAATAAAACTCAAATGAGAGATGGATTCTTGTTAACTCCCTCTAGAGTGAATTTTTTAAGTAAATAATATCAAGTATGCTTTCTGGTTCATAACAATCCTTGAATTGGTGAACAACAACAACAAAAATATCAATCACAGTTCTATTTTTTAGTGATAAATGATGTTACACATATGCACAGAATTCTGACTTTGAAGGTGAGGTTACTAGTGTTATGAATTATATACCTATACCTATAGATTTTACAAAAAATATAGAATACACTGGCTGAACTGAACCCTTTGATGCAGGGTACCTGAAAGGAAATACGCGATTTACAGTGCGAGGTGCTAGTTTACAAGATGTTTTGAGCTCGAGTAAATACAAACACACCACCACCTCCCACTGCTCGGCCCACAAGCATGTTCCGGTCCAGATATGAAAGATAATACAGTCCTCCTACCGAGCGTCTGCCATTATAAAACAATATTTTTTTATTAATTTTCGTTTTAATATATTATACAATAAGTGTACGCGCTAAGACGATGTCATAATCAAACCTTTCTAAAGTTACGGGGATAAAAACTGAATGTACCTTCCTGGGCTTGTGCTATTCACAGGAACTTGAGCTTTAAAAGTGCGAATTGCTTGCAAGATCTAAAAATAAAACTATAAATGAAACTGTGTATCTAAAATTTAAATGTCAGATAGCTTTGTTTGTGAGAAGTTTACCTGCAGGCTTAAAAATGAGCGTGGCAGCAATGCAGGAGCTATAAGAGCTTGCAACTCTTCACTGATGTTTATATTTTGAACAGCTATCTATCATTGTAAAAAAAATGCTATTAAATTTTCAGAAATGGTAAGCAAGTGCATTGTATTTAGCAATTCCCAGGGTAGCTCGAGATAATTAACCGACCTCTTCAAATTGAAGGTATATGTTACGCCGTGACACAATAGAAAATTTTGCAGAAACAAGGAGGGTGGCACCTTCATTCTCCTGGAAAAAAAGTAAGTATGTTAGTACCAACATTATTAGGATTCTCTGAATGAACAAATCCAACTTCATGAGCTTTAATTTTGTTATGTTATGGCAATGTGAACTAAGTTTTGATTATAAAAAGTATCCATTCTTTTATTTCTCTCTACATCTTCAAGTGTCACACTCTTACAAATGGTAGTAACACTGGAGTGAAGCCTTTTGTCATTCATTCAGGTTCTATTTTTCAAGTGTTGATGGAAATTCAAAGGATTTTTCCTGTATCTCAGTCTTGTATATTTGGTTTTTATAATCTTTGTGGTGGTTGGCTGCAAATTTTGGTGGTCAAACCTAGTGTTCCTCACACCATAAACACTTATTTTGGGCTAGAAGGCAGATCACGAGATACTATCAAGCTGATACATAGCTCATATAATTCATGCTATTTTTATTTCATTGAGATTTATATATCTTGACTCGAGATGTTGGTTACAAACTTATATTGATCCCATACTCTTTAAATTTTAATGCGATTGAAGGAAACATCATATTAAGGTTCACGCCCGTATGGTATTTTGGTACAAGCTTTGGTTTTTAAATACAACTCCTATGTAACTTTAAACCCCCAACTCGTGACTAGATTTGATAACATAGACTCGCTGGAGCATTCGTGAATGTAGGTCGTTCCTTCTGACTGAACCATGCATATTCCCATGGTCTTCATTTTTATACGTTTGAATTGCTGTTGCTAAGCCTACATGAGTTACCCTGCATTGTTCGCTGATTGGTGCACATCTGCTAACAGCTACCTCGTCAAATGACAGCTTGTGATGGTTAGTTAGTAGGTGTTATATACTGCTAAGCCTACATGTGTTACCCTGCATTGTTCGCTGATTGGTGCACATCAGCTAACAGCTACCTCGTCAAATGACAGCTTGTGATGGTTAGTTAGTAGGTGTTATATACTGCTCTTAATCAATTTCACTATTTTAGCCTCATCATTTTCTAAAAGTCTATGGTCTTGATGTATTAGATGTAACTTAGCCACTAGTTTCTTGTTCTAAAATAAGCTAACTTGCATCATCTTTTCCATCTATTGCTTAAAGTCTCTTGTACAACTTTGTATATGCATTCCAACTTATTTCCAAGTTATCTTCTTTGTTCGCTTCTTTTTTGGCTGATTCATACTTCTATGTATTTTCTAAATTCTTACCATCATCCAAGAAGAGTTTTGTTTTAACATAAATTAATTGGGATTGGGATATATTCTTGGTATTGCACAAACACAGTTAACGTTGAACACTTTGAAATGTTCTATCTCAAACAATAAGCAAGTTTCATAGCAAATCATCAAATTATAAAGTTACAATATAGAACCAAAAAATTTAATAAAGAAGAAAGTGTACCTCCAGCAGGCTGGGAATACTCCAACGTACAACATTGCGGACATATCCTCCATCATCTTGACCCTTACATTCAAACTTTTGAAATATTTGGCCAACCTATTCATCATATCACAATGTGATACATGTCAACTATACTCCAATAATCCTTTCGCAAATAAACACATAAATTCATTTTCTGTATGTGCCTTGAAATTTTTCTTTATAATTAAAGATAAATTGCTTGTTGGAAAATGAAACCAGTACGAAATAAATCAAACTCAATCAACAATCAAAATCTTGAAGGACTCTACTACTTGCGCATATCTACACAGGTTAATTACAGTAAAATAAGAGACTGTACTTAAGTTCGCTCTATTTTTGTGCTTATTGATACCATGTTACCAAAGAAAACAGGTATTCACATTTTATTGTATAAAAATGAAGCATGGTGGGGATCAAACAAACATGAAAACAAAGCATAGTCACTCTGAGTTTAGGCAAGGAGAAATTCTAATACATAAATGAACATGTAGTACAAAAGATAACACAAATTGCATAGTAACAGTAATAACTAATAAACAAAGCGCATTATATGATAAATGGAAGGATTAAAAAATATGAAGGACACCGGTGCTAACACGTGTCCTCATGCACCATATTGTACAATGCATGATTACACGTGTCAGCACCCGAACCCTTCCTACCTTTTAAACGCTTGTTTTCGCGTAAACGTTATAAAAACCTGAAAAAAGGGAAGTCTGGAGGACGAATCAAGAAGAATGAGAACATCAGAAGCCGAAGTATACTGCAATCTCCAAGTCCCATCCAATTTCCCCAAATCAATTTCTTCATTATCCACTTCATAACTCTCTAATTCCACCTACAAAACCCCAAGTAGTTTCCACCATCATACACTACATAAATATGAAATGGGTAATGATCTCAAAAGGCCTAAAATACGACTTAATTCACTGATTAGTTAATACATTTGGAATTTTTCATGTGTCATGTTGGTTAGCTTATTGTTACAGCTTACTGGTTTATCGTGTTCTTAAAAGCCAATAACCTATGAACAAATAATTATTCAGCTGTAATGAGAAGGCTACCCAAACACTCCAAATCTAAATTAATGCAACTAAATTATATAATTAAGAGAAATGGAAAACAAGGAGAAGATATGATGGTACCAAAGTTTCCTCGATTTCGGAACGTTGGTTAGGGGTAGTGAGGGAGCCACGTTGAGTATCTTGAATAATTTTCAACAAGTCATATTTCTTGTTTTCTAATTCTGTCTCGTTTCTCTGTAACAAAAAAAGAAATCATCATAAATCATAAATAAAGTATATAAAATAAAATTAAAAAGTAAGTGGAAAATGAGAATTGAGTTACCTGCTGTTGTTGAGGTGATGATGTTAAGATTGTGGCTGAGCATTGAAATCTGTTATTAGAATTGTAATAAGAGTGCGAAAGAAATAAGGAGGTTGGTGTTGTTGTGGGTGGTGGTCGGAAGTGTAAAGTTGGGGGTAGTCGGAAAAAGGTAGTTGTAGTGGGTAACGGCAAACTCATTTCTCCGGGAATTGGATATTATTTATCGCCTTTTTCTTTTAATTAACGGTGTTATTACTATAAAACAAAACCAGACCCGTTAATGTTCCGGGTGAGTCTGTGGTTTGTTCACGTTTTGGATCAATAAGATTTAAGTAGTAACTTACCGCGCTATGAGCCGACAATGATAAATAGCTTCAAAACAAAAATCAGCATAAATCACAAGTTCTCGGCGCTAGTTTAGCGTCAACAACACTACTATCATTAAATTTGCAAAACAAAATGTGTAAAAATATACGAGTAATAAACTACATATGATCGGTTTATACAAAACTATTAGCAATACGTACGATTAAAGTAACCATTTTTGTAACTTCACATACGACATACCCCATCTATGTAGAGTACGCATGATTTGGTTTCCATAATTTTCAGTTGCATAATATGATAGGATAGGGTATTTGATTTATAGGGGTACAATTGTAACTTATGATCTTCATATTTTAAGTTTAAGACTTTAGGGGGTGTTTAGTTGTGGAAAAAAGTGGTTGTTTTCTAGAAAATTTTTCCAAGAAAAGTGGAAAGGTGGAAAACGCGTTCAAAATGAATTTTTCTGAGAAAATTTTCCAAGAAAATGGAAAATTCACTTTTCCAAAATATAACAATGTGGAAAACAGGTTCCCCTCACTTTTCCAAATTTTCCTTTGTAAACTTCCCCACACTTTTTCAAATTTTCCAAGATATAACTAGTTTTCTAAAATTCACTTTTCCAACATTTGAACGCGTTTTCTAAATTTTCAACACTTTTCTAGAAAACTATTTTCTTTTGATAATTGGAAATGAAAAATTGTGGAAAATTTTTCACGACTAAACACACCTGACCTAAACCATTTATGGTACTGTATAGATAAAATTTAAAACATACAAACCAACATTTTGTAACCTTTTGAATTTAGTTAACCGATTTTAAAATTCAGATAGAAAAAAAGTATAATGATAAAGAGCCCATAGATAAATGGGAGCTGATATATACAACTTATTTGATATATACACCAACTCTTATGCATTACAATTTGTACTGTATAATTCTGTAATGCATTAATTTGGTGTACGTATCAATTAAATGTGCTGTATTTATCAATGCCCTAAATAAATAGGTTTAGTGTTAAAAAGTCCACCAGGCTTATTAGCCTACGCATTTGGCCTATATTAGTTTAAGTTTTTTGTTTAATTTGTTTAGCTTAAGCTTATATAAAAAATGTTGAAGCCTTTAATTATATTCGTTCAATAATAATATACGTATTTTTCAAGTATCTAGTTTCTTCGTACACTTCACTACTTCCTCTAACTAAGTTCTTCACAACCTGCAACTCTTCACCATCAGAGGCGGAGTTAGAAGGGAGACAGTGGAGGCAGTTGCCCCTCTAAAAAATCTAAAATTATCGAAAAAAATAATTTTTTTAAGATAATTAATGACAATTTATACATTTTGATCCCCCAATACTATAAAAAGGAAAAAAACTATATTTTTTTTACCCCCCATATAAAAATTCCTAGCTCCGCCCATATTCACCATCTTCTTTTTATTTTTAGTTTTTCGTTTGATTCCACTTTTTTGCGTCAGATACAATTACTATATAAATATACAGGATTTGATTTTGTTTATATTAATGATCGATAAACTCGTTTAGGTTAAGACTTCAAACAAATATTAATATTACCTAATAATATTTTGTTATTTACAATGATCCAATATGAAAAAAATTTGGTAGAGTGCTTTCAAGTTTAGAAATTGTAATAATAACAATAATAAATAAATAACAATTATTAATACATAGTTAACTAACAATAATAATATCCATGGTTAATACCTTTTTTTATTTAATAGTATTTGCATTTGAACGTGAATGAAGAATAATAGAACACTTGAGAATCTCACGAGAATGTAGGCAGTTTACTATATGCCAATAAAATATAAGGGATAATATTAAAGCTATTACGTAGAAGAAAATGAAATAAAAAAAATGAAATATTCTCGTGAGCCCCGCACTTTCTTCGTTCTCGCCATCAAAAACTTGACGACAACGCTTAACGACGGTTCCCACTCAGATTTGTGGTCGTCATCAAGCCTTCACGAGCTCAAAACAGAACCCACTCCAAGTGGTCTTATCGATTTATTCGGTTTTGTTATTTCTTCTAGTTTCGCTCCAAAGTTATTTAACATTTCTCATTTGTATGTAAGAAAAAATTGTTGGAAAATTGGGCTAAAATATGCATTTTTCCCAAACTTTGGACCTAATTATCTATATGTAAATATAGTAATTATATGTAATATTTTGTATTGTTATATAGCTCTTGATAAGAGCTTCGTAATAACGTATTACATGTCCAAAATAGATGACAGATGAATGAGATATCGAAGTTTAAAGTAAGGTGTATGAAACAAGAATTTAATGGGTTTTGGTTTGATCCCACATAGGAGATGGGAAAAACATTTGAGGTGTTTATAAGTGTTTTGTTCATAGTTTGTTCAATAACCTTATAACCACTACAAACTCCAACTCCTACGCGTAGGGGGGGGTGCAAAACGGGTCGGGCTCCTGCTCCATTGTGCGCTCGCACGACCTGCAGACACGAATGCAGCTCGGAAAAAAACCCGGGCTAGTGCAAGCTGGTTTTTGCTGCAACACAGTTCTTTTTGGACCCGAACCGTGACCCACTGGTTTGACCCATGATCCGTTTTCCATTTCAGTTTTGGAAATGATCCACAAGATCATTACAGATATACACCAAACGAATTTTTGAACTGATCTCATTTTTATTTTAGAAGAGATTCGAAAATATATTTCGTATCAATTTATACATAAAACGATTTCGAAAATCGTTTCTGTTTTTGTACAAATTTGAACTTGGAGAACAAGTTTTCGTTACAGTATAAATTGAGACATAGCTTCATTCGAAAAGAGATACGAAATACAAATCTATTCCTCTCCATACACGAACGCACGATCATACTTTGCTGCAGTTTCAGGCAAGTAGTTTACTCCAGCAGTACGCTGCTTCTGGCCGCCGTACCCTGGGAAACGGACGCGAATTCGTTTTAAGGGAATTGTGTTCAACACAAGCTCCGGCTTTCTTAACAATTAGTTTATTTTTCTGTTACATGCTACTACTACTGTTTCGTTTGTGATACATATTCTTACAGCTTAAAACGAATTTCAAAACGAAACTGTTGTTTAAACGTTTTCTTTACTTTGGTTTCTTTCGTTTCTGGAACACATAATTGTTCTCTGAAAACGTATCCAGGTTGGTATAGACCTGCGTTGTTTCGAGCATAATGTGTTAATAACGATTGAAATATACTTGCTTACCTTCCTTTGTTTCATTATCAAACTAGTTTTATAACGAGACGATTGGATATTGATACAACATACTGTGTTGTCTGCTTATGCATTTATGGTGGTTTTAAATTAATTGGTTTAGAATTTTTTCTGTTTATATCATATAGTACTCATATTAAATCAATTTTTGTTGATTTATTTCAATTCAGTTTTATATAACTGCTTCTAAAAAGCATATATATACTACTGACTTTTGACTGAGAACTTGGAATAAACATATAACCATCGTACAAAGGTTTTATTCATTTGTTATACTTAATAAAATCAGTTTATTAAAGCATATCTATATGCTAGACAACTATCTTTTATTTAAGAACATGCTTGCTATTGCACAACTACAAAAAAGGTTTATATATAGCACTTTGTTTAAATAGCTAATTATAGCATATTATTCAAAGGTTGGCTTTATAAACGGTTTATGATCTTTTAACGAGTTGTCCTTAGACACAGTTTTGATTTAATCGTTTTTCTATCGAAGATAAGAAACCAGGATTGAGTTTCTTATCGCTTCAAAGAAACCAAGATAGAGTTTAGTATTGTTTTCAAGAAACCGGGCTAGAGTTTCTTGTTTATTATAACTTGTTACGATTAATTGCTTATTCGTTTCAGTTTGTTGGATTTTTCAGATTTACTATGGCTGAGGGTCAATCGAGTGCTTCAAAGCAACCAGTCTCTGGTGCTAACACTACTACTGTGACCGTTCCAACTATTGCTACTCATGCTGAAAGGCCGGAAAAATTTTCCGGTTTACACTTTAAGAGGTGGTAGCAGAAGATGTTCTTCTATCTCACTACCCTGAATTTGTCTCGGTTCTTGACCGAATCTGTACCCCAACTTGCTGAAGGGGAAACCGATGCACAAGCTTTGAGAGCTGTTGAAGCTTGGAACCATTCTGACTTTATTTGTCGGAACTATGTACTGAATTGCTTGGTTGATGGATTGTACAATGTTTATTGTCAAATCAAGACTTCCAAAGAACTATGGGAATCATTGGATTGGAAGTATAAAACAGAGGATGCTGGAACCAAGAAATTTGTGGTAGCTCGGTTTTTGGATTATAAGATGGTTGATTCTAAGACTGTGATCAGTCAAGTACAAGAACTGCAAATCATGCTTCATGATATTCACGCTGAAGGTATGACACTAAGTGAGACTTTTCAGGTTGCGGCTATGATTGAGAAGTTACCTCCTGGTTGGGTGGACTTCAAAAACTATCTCAAACATAAGCGTAAGGAGATGTCAGTAGAAGATCTTATTGTTCGTCTCAGGATTGAAGAGGACAATAAGTTGGCTCAAAAGAGTAGCTACACGGCTACTTCTGCTAAAGCAAATATAGTGGAACAAGGTCAGTCTTCCAAGGCAAATAATAACTACAAAGGCAAAGGCAAAGGCAAAAGAAACAATGAAAAGAATGGCAAGGGGAAAAACTGTGAACCTTGGTCCGAAAGCTGGGATTGTGAAAAAGAAATTCCAAGGGACTTGTTACAATTGTGACCAACCGGGTCATAGGGCTGCTAATTGCAAGAAGCCAAAACGTGAATCCTCACGTCAAGCTAACATGGTGGATGATGATGTGATGGGACTTGTTGCTATGGTTTCCGATCTTAGTATGATGATTTCGGAAGTGAACCTTGTGGATACTGATTCCAAAGGGTGGTGGGTTGATACTGGGGCTACACGCCATGTTTGTTCTGATAAGAGTCTATTCCATACATTAAAGGAAGTTGAGAATGGTGAAAAACTCTTCATGGGAAACTCGGCTACCGCTGAAATCAAGGGTGAAGGAAAAGTGATCTTGAAGATGACCTCCGAGAAAGAGCTCACATTGAACAATGTGTTGTATGTGCCTGAGATTCGCAAGAATCTTGTGTCCGGGTGGTTGCTTAATAAGTTTGGTTTTAGGCTTGTGTTTGAGTCTGATAAGGTCGTGTTGACCAAGAATGGTACTTATGTTGGTAAGGGCTATGCCCTGAATGGTATGTTTAAACTCAATGTAATGGTTATCAAAAGTGAAATGAATAAGACTACTACTAGTTCTACTTATATGCTTGAGTCTTCTTCTAATATGTGGCATGGTCGTCTTGGTCATGTTAATTTTAATTCTATTCGTCATTTGATTAAATTGAATTGCATACCAACATTTCATATTGACTCAAATTACAAATGTAAAACATGTGTTGAATCCAAACTTACTAGATCATCATTCCAATCGGTTGAAAGAAAAACCGAACCACTTGATATAATTCACACGGATATTTGTGATTTAAAATCAACTCCAACAAGAGGTGGCAACAAGTATTTCATCACATTTATTGATGATAGCACAAAATATTGTTATGCTTATTTACTTAAAAGTAAAGATGAAGCAATTGATAAATTCGTGCTATACAAGAATGAAGTTGAGAATCAACTTAATAAGAAAATCAAGGTAGTTAGAAGTGATAGAGGAGGTGAATATGTATCACCATTTGCTGAATTTTGTGAGCAACATGGTATTAGACATGAATTCACCGCTCCTTACTCACCTCAACAAAACGGTATTGCCGAGAGAAAGAACCGTACCTTGAAAGAAATAATGAATGCCATGTTAATAAGTTCTGGATTAGGGCAGAACATGTGGGGAGAAGCTATACTCTCAGCTAATTATCTTTTGAATAAGATACCTCGGAAAAAGAAGGATGAAACCCCATATGAATTATGGACGGGAAGGAAACCTTCCTAAAAATACTTAAAAGTGTGGGGGTGTTTAGCAAAGGTGGTTGTTCCACCACCTAAAACGGTGAAGATTGGAGCGAAGACTGTGGATTGCATATTCATTGGATATGCTCACCATAGTAGTGCCTATCGATTTCTTGTGCATGAATCTAAGATACCTGATATACACAAGAATACGATTATGGAATCAAGGAATGCTTCGTTCTTTGAAAATGTGTTTTCTTGTCTAACTTCATATGAACAACCTAATGTGGTTAATCATGATGAACTACCTAGTGTGGTTAATCATGATGAACAACCTAACAAGGTTAATCATGATGAAAGACTAGATAGTCAAGTCAGACAAGAACAATCCGAAGAAGAGGATGTTGAACCAAGAAGAAGTAAAAGGGCAAGGGTTGAGAAATTGTTTGGTCCTGATTTTATCTCTTTCATGATAGAAAGTGAACCCAACACTTATCGAGAAGCAGTTACTTCTTCTGAAGGACCCCAATGGAAAGAAGCCATCAAAAGTGAAATAGATTCTATTTTACAAAACCATACATGGGAGTTAGTGGATCTTCCTCCGGGATGCAAACCATTAGGTTACCGATGGATCTTTAAGAAAAAGATGAATACGGATGGCTCGATTGATAAATACAAAGCAAGATTGGTGATCAAGGGTTATAGGCAACGAGAAGGTCTAGATTATTTCTGTAACACCCCCAAATTTAATGATTTTGCGGAAGCACGATTTGGGTGTTACTAATCAATAACAAAGCACAAAGATAAATAGTAAACGACTCAATATGCGTCGTTTTAATAAAATATATTGATATTGAAATGTTTACAACATTTATAGCTTTACATAGCCCGAGTTTAAATAAAAGGAGATTTCAGTACGTAAGTACTTGTACAAAATATACTAATGCAAGAAAATCTCAATCGTCTGTATGCTGACTCGAGCTAAAAGTCCTGAAGTAGAAGCAACCTACTGCTTGGTACCTGCGATACATGCTAAATGGGTCAGCTAAAGCTGGTGAGCTCACAGGTTTGAAATCAAGTAATATAGTATGAACCGCAAGATTTAATAATGATTGAATTGCATCCAGCAATTGATAATGTATATGTATACAGCCGTGAGCACATAGTTGAGCTTAACTCGAGGGCCAGGTCCCCTATAGAGAATTCCGGGCGAGGTGCCTCCACGAATGCCTAATCAACATTCGTCTTCCCAAATATTAGTACGTCCGTTTACCCGGTTAGTGCTTGCTAACCCGAACGAGGAGGGTCAATCCTATATGGTACCTGTGACACCCGTCAAATTAGGACTAGTTTTTAGCTCCTAATCATTTAGAAATACGTGTAATTAGTTCTATGTATTAGGCTAATTGTATGTATCAAAATATATATTGTTGAATATATATCAATACGCGATTATATTTAATCGTTCATTTTCAAATCGGCCAAATTTCCGATTCATTTATACGGCATTGGTGAAAATCAAATATTAAGTAATACCGAATGATTATTTAATATCCACATATTTATTATATATTATTTTGATAATATATAAAGTATTCGTATCGTACTAATGTAAAACATTCGCGACAACCTTTATAAATAATGTATTATTAATTGGAGATAGTAATTATTATTTACATTAGATAAAATGAAACATATTTCGTTTTATATTTTTTTACTCAAACGCAACGAAACCACTCGAATCGTGTCCGTCTCCAAAACATAAAACAATGATATATTTTTATATCTCATTAAAAGTATTTTTATTAAAATACTTCGATCAAAATACGTACGAAATCAATTATAGAAATTTATCGAATTAAAACATTTTATTATTTTTCGATCGGGTACAAAAACACGGGTATTTTGTACCACAAATGGGAGCCCAACCGACTCCAATAATTGGAGCCGGATGAACTAACACCAAACGCACCCTTTTGGTTTCATTTCATTTTCCATCTATCTATCTCTCGGCTCTATCTCTTTCTCTCATTTCTTTCAAATTATCAAACAACAACAACAACTAGATTATCATCATCATCATCTTTGGATCATCCTCACCATCATCATCTTCATCACCATTATCATCATCATCCGTTCATCAAAATTTTGGTAAGAAATCGTTGATTTAAACTTTGTAATTTCGTATTTAAATAGCATATACTACCATGTATTGATGTTAGGATTGATGATTGCTAGTTAAATTGCGGATTAGATTTGGTTTGGGTATGATTTTGAAACTACAGACTTGAATCGGCCCTCGGAATACGGCGTATTCAAGGGAATACGGCGTATTCCCGCCCAGAAATCATGAACTACCTGCGCCTCCTCGGAATACGGCGTATTCAAGGGAATACGGCGTATTCAAAGGAATACGGCGTATTCAAGAGAATACGGCGTATTCCCTCTATTTTTCATGAATACGGTCGTATTTAAGGGAATACGGCGTATTCCCCACAAAAGCCACCAATACGGCGTATTCAAATGAATACGGCGGATTCCCCCGTTATATTTCATGATCCAACGGATCAATAAACTAGCCCTGCAAATTTTAGCTAAAACAGAACAAGTAAATTTTCGAAAATGTCGACGATTTAACAAGTTAAAACAGGGTAGCTTCTCGATGAAAAATTTATTGTAACGGATTGGGTTCAAATTCGCATGGTCATTTAAAAACAACCGAATGGTCAAGGCTAAGTACCTTAGCCTAGCCAGTTTTAGGCCATCCGGAGTCATCTAGGGGTCGAAAATGGTATATTTTAGTTTTCGGACCCACGTTTTTCCATAAACTTAAAACTAAAGGTTTACACTAAGTGTCTGACATCGCGACATATTTCATACTTATACGATACAACATTTAAACACTTCAAATATGCTTTTATAAGTTCACAACAAATGAAAGTAGTAATAATAATTGAAGAATTATTATTTCAATCAATCACCAATGGGCCGTAAACATTTTCACAAACTCAAACATAATCATTAACCAAAGTACTTGGTCATAACTAGTTAATGGGATAACTAGCATAGATGGTCCGTAGAGTCATCTAATCAATTAAACCTTGCGCGTTTAATACGCCCGACAGGTTTCAAGAATCTAATCATTTATCAAAACCTTGCGCGTCTAAGACGCCCTGCAGGTTCAGTCGTTGTAACGACATCAAATCATTGTGAATCATCCTAATTGTTTGCTAACAATTCATTAGGCTCAGGTGAGTCTCATAGCCCCTTTTTAAATATATTTTCTCAGGGGTGTGATCCATTGCATGTTTTGTTTTACAATATGAACGCAAGTATCATTAAATCGAATACTGCATGAGTTATTTTCTCTAATCATTTTTAAAGCCCTCCATCAGCATAGTTTGGTAATACGTAGTAGCGTGAATATTAGTATATGGATCCATATAGGTTTGACCAGCCTCATCCGGGTTAGCACGCACTAACTGGTAAAACGGATGTATTAATATTTGTGTAGACGAGTGTTTGATTAGGCACTCGTAGGAGGCACCTCGCTCAGGATACCTTAAATGTGGACCTGACATCTCGAGTTAAGCTCAAACTATGTGCTCATGGCTGTATAACTTTTATTTTGCTTAATTGCATTTTAAATTCAATTATCATTAAATCTTGCGGTTCATACAAATATGTGTTGACATACAAACCTGTGAGCTCACCAGCGTTTTCGCTGACCCATTTTAGCATGTATCACAGGTGATCAGCAGCAGTAGGTCTGCCACTCAAGATGCCCATTAGCTCGAGTCACATTCAGACATCAAGAGATTGTCATGCATTACTATATTTTGTATACTTTAGTTATGCCATAGAATCTCTATAAATCGAACTCAGGAGCTTTTGTAAACTATGTTATAACAGTGTAAAACTTTTATAATATCAATGTATTTGTAAACGACGCATGTAGTGGTCGTTCATTATGTAATCTTGTGTGCTTTGTATATTGATTAGTCGCGCCCCGAACCGTTACCCGCTTCCGCATCATAATTTGGGGGTGCGACATATTGGTATCAGAGCCTAAGGTTATAGTGAACTAGGTTGCATTTAGTGGGCCTAGACTATGACCGTTAGGCAGTATTTCTTATTAGATATAACTGGTTCAGTGATTATACCATATGAGTTTAATTTAACATAGCTTAGCTAACTATGTACAATTAAATGTATACGATGTAAAAGCTGAAAGGGGTTATGTTGAACAGGAATGCGATAGTTGACTCTGACCACGAGAGAAACCGTGACTAATACTTGATTAGTGTTAGACACACATTAGGCTATTATGTGATATAGGCGTATATACATACATAGGCCTCATTTATGTGCTACCTTATAGGCTATTATATATTGAAGGTATATGATTAAGCCCCACTCGCGTATTATCTTCTAAGCTATTATATATATCGAATATATATAGATCACACACGATAATACACTCGTTAACATCTTCACTACCAAAGACGATGAGTATGAATTACTATCGTCTATCCTTTTTATACGCACATAACATCTCACAACACATTCCGCTGTACAATCACATATTCGCGAGGAATATATCATTTTGTATTTCCTCCATCATTCTATTTTCTTAGAATCACAAATGGAACTTATTGTTTGAAGGACTATAGGCTCCATACGTAAAACCATACCCCACCTATTCGCAAACTCGCATCTAGTATGCAACTCTGTTGTTTGTCAAATGTGATTATCACTTGTGTAATTGTATATTACCCCATAAATATATATATGCATATGTGATGTATCATGTTTTGGTGCAAACAACTCATCCACTCTCTTTGCTTTTATCAGAATCATGCCGCCAAAGAAGACTGGTTTCAGTCAAGCTGAACTCAATGCTGCGGTTACCCGAGCTGTAGCCGAAGCCATGGCTGCTCAAGAAGCTCTAAGGAATGCAGAGACAGTCAATGCTACTCCTACTCCTGTTATCAAACCTTGTTCCTACAAGGATTTTCTTAGCTGCAAACCATTGTATTTCAAGGGCACAGAAGGTGCCATTGGCTTGATCAGATGGATTGAAAGAATTGAATCTGTCTTCAGTCTCTGTAACTGTGCTGAAGATAGTAAGGTCAAGTTTGCTGCTTACACCTTTCAAGAAGGTGCACTAACGTGGTGGAACACCCATGCAAACTCTATTGGCGTCGAGATCGCAAACCGACTTCCTTGGCCTGAATTGAAGAAAAAGCTAAGGGAGAAGTACTGTCGCGAGGAAGAACTACACCGACTGGAAGTCGAGTTCTGGCATCTGGAGGTACAAGGGAACGATATTGCTGGGTACACCACCAAGTTCCAGCAATTTGCTCTGTTGTGCCCAGGTCTGGTTGATACAGAAGGAAAAAGTATCAAGAAGTACATCCGAGGACTCCCGGAGAATATCCAGGGGAATGTCGCCTCAGCTCAACCAACCACTCTGGAAAGAGCTATCGAAATTGCTCATGAACTCATGGCCATGGTTGTCAGCCGTGAGACATCTGCTCCATCTTCTGGTAACAACAACAAGAGAAAGTGGTCTGGGAACACCACTCAAAACCAATCATCATCAAAGAGGTCTGAGTCTGATAAGACCCTCAACACAGGTTCTGGTTTCAACAAGGGTTACACTGGAAATAAACCCTACTGTTCAAAGTGCCGCCGTCATCATGATGGTCCTTGCAGCACACCTTGTGGAAAATGTCAAAGGTATGGACATTTGACCAAAGACTGTAGGTCTACTACCGTCAACACCAACACCACCAGCCAACCAAAATCCTGCTATGAGTGTGGAGATACTGGACACTTTAGGAATGAGTGTCCAAAGCTGAAGAACAAGGGTAACAACACTGCGAAGGGAAGAGCTTTCGTTCTGAACTCAGGAGAGGCCCGTCAAGACCCAAATGTGGTCTCGGGTACGTTTCTTCTCAACAATCTTACTGCTTCTGTTCTATTTGATTCTGGTGCTGATAGGAGCTTCATGTCTGATGAGTTTAGTCAATTGCTTAACATTGCCCCTATTGCCTTAGATGCTAAGTACATTGTAGAATTAGCTAATGGCAAGTTAATTGAGGCTGACAGTGTAATACCAAATTGCACTTTAAATCTATCTGATGAAATCTTCTCTATTGACCTTATACCCGTTGAAATTGGAAGTTTCGACGTCATTATTGGAATGGATTGGTTATCCAAGCACCGAGCTGAAATTGTCTGCTATGACAAAATCGTCCGCATACCTCTTGTCACCGGTAGTACTCTAATCATACAAGGGGAGACCGGTAGGACGAAACTGAATATCATATCCTGCATGAAAACTCGCAAGTACCTTAGGAAAGGGTACCAGGCGATCCTCGCACATGTCTTGGAGAAAAAGTCGGAAGAGAAACGACTTGAGGATGTGCCCATTGTTAGAGATTATCCAGAAGTCTTTCCCGAAGACTTACCTGGCCTTCCACCACCGAGACAAGTTGAGTTCTCGATCGATCTCGTGCCCGGGGCAGCACCTGTTGCACGAGCACCATATCGTTTAGCCCCTTCAGAACTTCAGGAGTTGTCTACTCAGTTGCAGGAACTCCTGGAAAAGGGATTCATTAGACCGAGTTCTTCACCATGGGGAGCTCCGGTTCTGTTTGTGAAAAAGAAGGACGGTTCATTCAGAATGTGTATCGACTATAGAGAGTTGAACAAATTGACCGTCAAGAACCGTTACCCACTTCCTCGTATTGATGACCTATTCGACCAACTTCAAGGGTCAAGTATCTATTCGAAGATAGATCTAAGATCAGGTTATCATCAGTTACGAGTTCGCGATGAAGACATTCCGAAAACCGCTTTCCGAACTCGCTATGGTCATTACGAGTTTCAGGTTATGGCCTTTGGTTTGACTAACGCACCGGCAGTATTCATGGATCTTATGAACCGAGTGTGCAAACCATATCTTGACAAGTTTGTCATTGTCTTCATCGATGATATTCTCATTTACTCGCGCAATGAGCAAGAGCACGCGCAACATCTCAAAGTCATTCTAGAACTTCTTAGACACGAAGAGTTATATGCTAAATTCTCCAAGTGTGAGTTCTGGATGAAAACCGTTCAGTTCCTTGGTCATGTGATTGATAGTCAAGGAATTCACGTAGATCCATCAAAGATTGAGGCTATCAAGTGCTGGCAAGCACCGACGACGCCGACCGAAGTACGCCAATTCTTAGGACTGGCAGGTTATTATCGACGTTTCATTGAGAGTTTCTCCAAAATAGCTCAACCTCTCACAATACTGACTCAGAAGGAAAAGAAGTTCGATTGGACTGATAAACAAGAGTCAGCATTTCAGCTATTGAAGCAAAAGCTTTGCAGTGCACCAATTCTATCACTACCCGAAGGCAATGAAGACTTCGTGGTATACTGCGATGCCTCACACCAAGGTCTTGGTTGCGTGTTGATGCAACGAGACAAGGTTATTGCCTACGCCTCCCTCGAGCCCATAGGGCCATCGCGAGGGGTGGGGTGTCACAGAAAAAGTACTCAAAGTTCACGAGAAGAACTACACAACTCATGATCTCGAATTAGGAGCCGTAGTGTTCGCACTCAAGATCTGGAGACACTATCTGTATGGCACAAAATGTACCATCTTCACCGATCACAAAAGCCTCCAGCATATATTCGATCAGAAGGATCTCAATATGAGGCAACGTCGCTGGGTCGAGTTACTCACCGACTATGACTGCGAGATCAAGTACCATCCGGGCAAAGCAAATGTGGTTGCCGATGCCCTAAGTCGCAAAGAACGCACAAAACCACTTCGAGTCCGAGCCCTTAGCATAACCATCCATAATGATCTCATCATTCAAATTCTCACTGCTCAACTCGAAGCATTGAAACCTGAAAACATCAAGGAAGAGGCCTTGCGAAATATGGAGAATCAATTTGAAACCAAACCCAATGGGGTCAAATACTTCGCAAACCGAATCTGGTTACCCAAGTTTGGGAATCTTCGAGACTTTGTGATGGATGAAGCTCACAAGTCCAAATATTCTATACATCCTGGATCTGACAAGATGTATCATGGCATCAAGGGATCATACTGGTGGCCAAACATGAAAGCAGAGATTTCCACGTATGTCAGCAAGTGCCTCACATGTTCAAAAGTTAAAGCTGAATATCAAAAGCCCACCGGTTTGCTACAGCAACCGGATATTCCAGAATGGAAATGGGAGCAAATTTCTATGGATTTCATCACTAAACTCCCGAAAACATCAAGTGGTTGCGATACTATATGGGTAATAGTTGATCGTCTAACCAAATCTGCTCACTTCCTTGCCATGAATGAAACCGACAAAATGGAACGTCTCACGCGAATCTATTTGAAGGAGATCGTAACAAGGCACGGTGTTCCAATCTCAATTATCTCTGATAGAGACAGCCGATTCACATCTAACTTTTGGCAATCATTGCAAAAGTCTTTGGGTACTCGTTTAGATATGAGTACAGCCTATCATCCACAAACCGATGGCCAAAGTGAAAGGACTATTCAAACACTGGAAGATATGTTACGCGCCTGCGTAATTGATTTCGGTGCAAATTGGGAACATCACTTGCCATTGTGTGAATTCTCGTACAACAACAGCTATCATACCAGCATTGGAGTTGCACCGTTCGAGGCACTGTACGGTCGTAAGTGCCGATCGCCTATCTGTTGGACCGAAGTTGGAGACAGTCAACTCACTGGTCCTGAAATTATTCATGAAACCACCGAGAAGATCGTTGGTATCCAACAAAGGCTGAAGGCCGCACGTGATCGTCAGAAGAGCTATGCTGACGTGAGACGCAAGCATCTCGAGTTCCAGGTTGGGGATCGAGTATTGCTCAAAGTATCACCTTGGAAAGGTGTCATCCGCTTCGGCAAGCGTGGGAAGTTAAACCCTAGATACATCGGACCTTTTGAGATCCTTGAAAGGATTGGTCCAGTCGCTTATCGATTGCAGCTACCTCCAGAGCTTAGTAGCGTGCATCCCACATTTCACATTTCTAACCTGAAGAAATGCCTGTCCGACGAGACACTCATAATTCCGCTCGAGGAAATTCAAATCGACGACAAACTTCATTTTATCGAGACACCAGTGGAGGTCATGGACCGTGAGGTCAAACGACTTAAACAAAGTCGTATCCCTATCGTCAAGGTTAGGTGGAATTCGCGGCGTGGTCCGGAATTCACCTGGGAACGGGAAGACCAGATGCGACTCAAATATCCACATCTATTTTCAGACTCCACTCACGCATCAACTCAAAGCTGAATTTCGGGACGAAATTCTCTTAACAAGGGGAGAATGTGACACCCATCAAATTAGGACTAGTTTTTAGCTCCTAATCATTTAGAAATACGTGTAATTAGTTCTATGTATTAGGCTAATTGTATGTATCAAAATATATATTGTTGAATATATATCAATACGCGATTATATTTAATCGTTCATTTTCAAATCGGCCAAATTTCCGATTCATTTATACGGCATTGGTGAAAATCAAATATTAAGTAATACCGAATGATTATTTAATATCCACATATTTATTATATATTATTTTGATAATATATAAAGTATTCGTATCGTACTAATGTAAAACATTCGCGACAACCTTTATAAATAATGTATTATTAATTGGAGATAGTAATTATTATTTACATTAGATAAAATGAAACATATTTCGTTTTATATTTTTTTACTCAAACGCAACGAAACCACTCGAATCGTGTCCGTCTCCAAAACATAAAACAATGATATATTTTTATATCTCATTAAAAGTATTTTTATTAAAATACTTCGATCAAAATACGTACGAAATCAATTATAGAAATTTATCGAATTAAAACATTTTATTATTTTTCGATCGGGTGCAAAAACACGGGTATTTTGTACCACAAATGGGAGCCCAACCGACTCCAATAATTGGAGCCGGATGAACTAACACCAAACGCACCCTTTTGGTTTCATTTCATTTTCCATCTATCTATCTCTCGGCTCTATCTCTTTCTCTCATTTCTTTCAAATTATCAAACAACAACAACAACTAGATTATCATCATCATCATCTTTGGATCATCCTCACCATCATCATCTTCATCACCATTATCATCATCATCCGTTCATCAAAATTTTGGTAAGAAATCGTTGATTTAAACTTTGTAATTTCGTATTTAAATAGCATATACTACCATGTATTGATGTTAGGATTGATGATTGCTAGTTAAATTGCGGATTAGATTTGGTTTGGGTATGATTTTGAAACTACAGACTTGAATCGGCCCTCGGAATACGGCGTATTCAAGGGAATACGGCGTATTCCCGCCCAGAAATCATGAACTACCTGCGCCTCCTCGGAATACGGCGTATTCAAGGGAATACGGCGTATTCAAAGGAATACGGCGTATTCAAGAGAATACGGCGTATTCCCTCTATTTTTCATGAATACGGTCGTATTTAAGGGAATACGGCGTATTCCCCACAAAAGCCACCAATACGGCGTATTCAAATGAATACGGCGGATTCCCCCGTTATATTTCATGATCCAACGGATCAATAAACTAGCCCTGCAAATTTTAGCTAAAACAGAACAAGTAAATTTTCGAAAATGTCGACGATTTAACAAGTTAAAACAGGGTAGCTTCTCGATGAAAAATTTATTGTAACGGATTGGGTTCAAATTCGCATGGTCATTTAAAAACAACCGAATGGTCAAGGCTAAGTACCTTAGCCTAGCCAGTTTTAGGCCATCCGGAGTCATCTAGGGGTCGAAAATGGTATATTTTAGTTTTCGGACCCACGTTTTTCCATAAACTTAAAACTAAAGGTTTACACTAAGTGTCTGACATCGCGACATATTTCATACTTATACGATACAACATTTAAACACTTCAAATATGCTTTTATAAGTTCACAACAAATGAAAGTAGTAATAATAATTGAAGAATTATTATTTCAATCAATCACCAATGGGCCGTAAACATTTTCACAAACTCAAACATAATCATTAACCAAAGTACTTGGTCATAACTAGTTAATGGGATAACTAGCATAGATGGTCCGTAGAGTCATCTAATCAATTAAACCTTGCGCGTTTAATACGCCCGACAGGTTTCAAGAATCTAATCATTTATCAAAACCTTGCGCGTCTAAGACGCCCTGCAGGTTCAGTCGTTGTAACGACATCAAATCATTGTGAATCATCCTAATTGTTTGCTAACAATTCATTAGGCTCAGGTGAGTCTCATAGCCCCTTTTTAAATATATTTTCTCAGGGGTGTGATCCATTGCATGTTTTGTTTTACAATATGAACGCAAGTATCATTAAATCGAATACTGCATGAGTTATTTTCTCTAATCATTTTTAAAGCCCTCCATCAGCATAGTTTGGTAATACGTAGTAGCGTGAATATTAGTATATGGATCCATATAGGTTTGACCAGCCTCATCCGGGTTAGCACGCACTAACTGGTAAAACGGATGTATTAATATTTGTGTAGACGAGTGTTTGATTAGGCACTCGTAGGAGGCACCTCGCTCAGGATACCTTAAATGTGGACCTGACATCTCGAGTTAAGCTCAAACTATGTGCTCATGGCTGTATAACTTTTATTTTGCTTAATTGCATTTTAAATTCAATTATCATTAAATCTTGCGGTTCATACAAATATGTGTTGACATACAAACCTGTGAGCTCACCAGCGTTTTCGCTGACCCATTTTAGCATGTATCACAGGTGATCAGCAGCAGTAGGTCTGCCACTCAAGATGCCCATTAGCTCGAGTCACATTCAGACATCAAGAGATTGTCATGCATTACTATATTTTGTATACTTTAGTTATGCCATAGAATCTCTATAAATCGAACTCAGGAGCTTTTGTAAACTATGTTATAACAGTGTAAAACTTTTATAATATCAATGTATTTGTAAACGACGCATGTAGTGGTCGTTCATTATGTAATCTTGTGTGCTTTGTATATTGATTAGTCGCGCCCCGAACCGTTACCCGCTTCCGCATCATAATTTGGGGGTGCGACAGTACCATATACTAATATTCACGTTACAACGTATTAACAACTATGCTGACGGAGGACTTTAAATGATTAGTTCGAAAAACTCATGTAGTATATGAAATGTTTGTACTTGCGTTCACATGTTAGAAATTGAGCAATATATCACACCCCTGAGTAAAAACAGTAAAAAGAGGGGCCATGAGACTCACCCGAGTCTTATGAGTTTAACTTAATAAACTTGAGTTGATTAGCCGAGTATGAAGTCCAAAGACTTGTAACCTGAGGGTGTCCACGACACGCGATGGTTATAAACATGAGTGGGTATCTCAAAAGATCACCCTTGTAGTTGTTACACAACTATATATATGTCCAAATTACTACGATTTGGTTGATTTGTTAAGCGTTTGAAAACGTGTACGGCCCGTTGGTGATGGATTTGAAATATAAACTTTAAGTATTATTATCATGTTATTGATGTTTTGCACTTACAAGTGTGTTCCAAGGTGTTTTATAAGTCGTATCGTATAAGTGTTTGAGGTTATATAGGTTCGACACGTAGTGAAATTTTAGTTTGAAAACCTGCTGTTTTATGCGACACAATCATGCGACACAAAAGTTTGTCATGCGACACAAGGACTGTGTCGCATAGAAATGCGACACAATACCTATACGACACAAGGGTTGTGTCGCATAGATGCGAGATGCTGATTCAACAGCGACATAGTGATTGTGTCGTATGAAAATACGACATAAGATGCGACACAACGTTGTGTCGTAAAGGGTACGACACAAATGGATTTATACGACACTAGGTGCGACATAACAGGCAAAATACGACACAACATGCGACACAAGGCTTGTGTCGCATTGAAGAACATCAGCCCAGGAAGTCCGACTGTCGAGATTTTCCCGGCCAAAAACCCAATTCAAACCCGTTTTTAAGCTATAAAATCGTGTTCTACACTTTGTAATGGACATATATAAGTTATATAAACAACTAACAAGTGAATATACAAAGAATCGAGAGGTTTCGGGATTTTATCGGAAACTTACAAAGTGCCGGATTGAAAATCCGAAAAGATAGCGTTGGAGATCGTTGCGAGGTGGTCGTGAATCTCTAAAAATCTTGATGCTACGAGTGCGTTTGATTGTGTTATTTTACGATTTTGTGGATGGTGGTGGTTTTGGATAAAAGAGAGAAAAAGAGAGTAAGTGAGAGAGAGAAAAGAAAGAAATGAGAGAAATGAGAAGGGAGGTGGAGGTTATCCTCCACTTTCAGTCTTCGCCCCGCGCTCTGCGTGGTGTTCGTTTTCTCCATCGTTTAACGTTTTAATAAATATTTTGCGCGTTAATTAACCATTTTAAATTACGAATTTTGTTTAATAATTAAATTAATTGTTTTACCAATTATCTAATAATTTAAAGATTTAAAATGTGAGTTAAATAATTTGCGTATTTTGTTGTTAATTAGGTAAGGTTTAAATTGTACGAAGCGGACAACTTTGGAAATAAAATTTAAACAGTAGTTTGGACCCAGTAATGTTTTCAGACAATGTTCTATACTTAAATATAAATTGTGTCACCAACGTCCGTATTTATAGAACCGAAATACATTCGATTTAAATTTCGTACGATTTAATCAAATTGCATTTTCGTATATATTCAACAATATATATAATTCGATACATTAATTAGCCTAACACAGAACTAATTACATGTATTAACAGAGAATTAGGCACTAATTACTAGTCCAAATTTGGCGGGTGTTACATTCTCCCCCTGTTAGGAGAATTTCATCCCGAAATTTAGCTCGAGGTCGCGTTTGATGTAGAATCAGTGAAGAGTTGAGGATACTTGAGTCGCATTTGGTCTTCCCGTTCCCAAGTGAATTCTGGACCGCGCCGCGAATTCCATCTGACCTTGACGATGGGAATACGACTTTGTTTTAGTTATTTGACCTCACGGTCCATGATTTCAGCGGGTTCCTCAACGAAACGAAGTTTGTCGTCAACACGGATTTCATCGAGTGGGATAATAAGTGTCTCACCAGACAGACATTTCTTCAAGTTAGAAATGTGAAAGGTGGGGTGCACGCTGCTGAGTTCGGATGGCAGCTGCAATCGATAAGCTACGGGGCCAATCCGTTCAAGGATCTCAAAAGGCCCGATGTACCTGGGATTTAACTTCCCGCGTTTGCCAAAACGGATGATGCCTTTCCAAGGCGATACTTTTAAGAGTACTCGATCCCCAACTTGGAACTCGAGTGGTTTGCGTCTCACATCAGCATAACTTTTCTGACGATCACGTGCGGCTTTAAGTCGGTTTTGGATTTCCACGATTTTCTCAGTGGTGGCGTGTATGAGTTCAGGACCAGTGAGTTGACTATCTCCCACTTCAGTCCAACAGATCGGTGAGCGGCACTTACGACCGTACAGTGCCTCAAAAGGTGCAGCCTTAATGCTGGCGTGATAGCTGTTATTGTACGAGAATTCGCATACCGGTAGATGTCTTTCCCAGTTTGTACCGAAATCAACTACACAGGCGCGTAGCATATCTTCCAGTGTCTGAATGGTTCGTTCACTTTGGCCATCGGTTTGAGGATGGTATGCGGTACTCATATCGAGACGGGTACCCATTGCTTTTTGAAGTGATTGTCAAAAGTGAGAGGTGAAACGGGCATCTCTGTCGGAGATGATCGAGATTGGAACGCCGTGTTGAGAAACGATTTCCTTGATGTAGATTTGTGCAAGACGCTCCATTTTATCGTTTTCCTTGATTGCCAGGAAATGAGCAGATTTGGTGAGACGATCAACGATCACCCAAATGGTATCGCAACCGCTCAACGACTTGGGTAGTTTGGTTATGAAATCCATGGCAATTTGTTCTCATTTCCATTCAGGGATTTCAGGTTGTTGGAGTAAACCAGGAGGTTTCTGATGTTCGGTTTTGACTTTCGAGCAAGTAAGACACTTGCTGACATAAGTGGCGATTTCGGCTTTCATATTTGGCCACCAATAAAATTCCTTGATGTCGTGGTACATCTTATCGGATCCTGGATGGATAGAATATTTGGACTTGTGAGCCTCATCCATCACCAAGTCTCGTAGGTTCCCGAAATTAGGCAACCAGATTCGGTTTGAGAAATACCTAATCCCGTTAGATTTGGTTTCAAATTGTTTGTCAATACCCCGTAAGGCTTCGTTTTTGATGTTTTCAGGTTTCAGGGCTTCGATCTGAGCGGTATGAATCTGAACGGTAAGATCGTTGTGAATGGTCATACTGAGGGCTCGGACTCGAAGTGGTTTCGGTCGTTCCTTTCGACTGAGGGCATCGGCTACAACATTAGCCTTCCCTGGATGGTACTTGATCTCTCAATCGTAATCGGTAAGCAACTCGACCCATCGACGTTGCCTCATGTTAAGATCTTTTTGGTCAAAGATGTGTTGGAGACTTTTGTGGTCGGTAAAGATTGTGCACTTAGTGCCGTAGAGATAATGTCTCCAGATTTTGAGAGCAAAAACGACAGCTCCAAGTTCGAGATCATGAGTGGTGTAGTTCTTTTCGTGAATTTTCAGCTGTCGTGAGGCATAGGCAATGACTTTGTCTCGCTGCATCAGCACGCAACCGAGACCTTGGTGAGAAGCATCGTAGTATACCACGAAGTCATCGGTGCCTTCGGGTAAAGATAGAATTGGAGCACTGCAAAGCTTTTGTTTCAAAAGTTGGAACGCTGACTCTTGTTTATCGGTCCAATCGAACCTTTTGTCCTTATGAGTCAGTACCGTGAGTGGTTGAGCTATTTTAGAGAAATTTTCGATAAATCGCCGATAGTACCCAGCAAGACCCAAGAATTGACGTACTTCAGTTGCAGTGGTGGGTGCTTGCCAGTTTTTGATAGCTTCAATTTTTGATGGGTCAACGTGAATTCCCTGACTGTCGATCACGTGACCAAGGAATTGAACGGTTTTTATCCAGAACTCACACTTAGAGAATTTAGCATACAGCTCTTCGTGTCTAAGTATTTCTAGGATGGTTTTGAGGTGTTGCGCATGTTCTTGCTCGTTGCACGAGTAAATGAGTATGTCATCGATAAAGACAATGACAAACTTGTCGAGGTAAGGTTTACACACCCGGTTCATGAGGTCCATGAATACAGCCGGTGCGTTGGTTAGGTCAAAGGGCATCACTTGGAACTCGTAGTGCCCATAACGTGTTCTGAAAGCAGTTTTTGGAATATCGGTGTCGCGAACTCGTAACTGATGATATCCTGATCGCAGGTCGATTTTTGAGTAGAAACTTGAACCCTGAAGTTGGTCGAATAGATCATGCATTGAAGAATATCAGCCCAGGAAGTCCGACTGTCGAGATTTTTCCGGCCAAAAACCCAATTCAAACCCGTTTTTAAGCTATAAAATCGTGTTCTACACTTTGTAATGGACATATATAAGTTATATAAACAACTAACAAGTGAATATACAAAGAATCGAGAGGTTTCGGGATTTTGTCGGAAACTTACAAAGTGCCGGATTGAAAATCCGAAAAGATAGCGTTGTAGATCGTTGCGAGGTGGTCGTGAATCTCTAAAAATCTTGATGCTACGAGTGCGTTTGATTGTGTTATTTTACGATTTTGTGGATGGTGGTGGTTTTGGATAAAAGAGAGAAAAAGAGAGTAAGTGAGAGAGAGAAAAGAAAGAAATGAGAGAAATGAGAAGGGAGGTGGAGGTTATCCTCCACTTTCAGTCTTCGCCCCGCGCTCTGCGTGGTGTTCGTTTTCTCCGTCGTTTAATGTTTTAATAAATATTTTGCGCGTTAATTAACCATTTTAAATTACGAATTTTGTTTAATAATTAAATTAATTGTTTTACCAATTATCTAATAATTTAAAGATTTAAAATGTGAGTTAAATAATTTGCGTATTTTGTTGTTAATTAGGTAAGGTTTAAATTGTACGAAGCGGACAACTTTGGAAATAAAATTTAAACAGTAGTTTGGACCCAGTAATGTTTTCAGACAATGTTCTATACTTAAATATAAATTGTGTCACCAATGTCCGTATTTATAGAAACGAAATACATTCGATTTAAATTTCGTACGATTTAATCAAATCGCATTTTCAACAATATATATAATTCGATACATTAATTAGCCTAACACAGAACTAATTACATGTATTAACAGAGAATTAGGCACTAATTACTAGTCCAAATTTGGCGGGTGTTACAATTTCGATACCTACTCGCCAGTGACCCGGATAACTTCCATAAGAATGGTACTTGCTATAGCCGCCATTAGAGATTTGGAAGTTCACCAAATGGATGTGAAAACTGCTTTTCTAAACGGAGATTTAGATGAGGAGATTTACATGGAACAACCCGAGGGTTTTGTTGCTAAAGGACAAGAGAATAAAGTTTGCAAGCTTGTTAAATCACTGTATGGTTTAAAGCAAGCTCCAAAACAATGGCATCAAAAGTTTGACCATGTCATGATAGATAATGGTTTTAAGATCAATGAATGTGATAAGTGTGTCTACGTGAAAGACACACCTAATGGATACGTCATCTTATATCTCTATGTGGATGATATGCTAATCATAGGTAGTGATGATAAGATGATAAGATCAACAAAGGATATGTTGAAAGCAAGGTTTGACATGAAAGATATGGGTTTGGCGGATGTGATTCTTGGTATCAAGATCACAAGGACCAAAGATGGTCTTATGTTACACCAAACTCATTATGTGGATAAGATTCTTGAGAAGTTTAATTCGGGTGATTCTAGTGTAGCTAGAACTCCGATTGATATATAAGTCAACACCTATCTAAGAATAGAGGTCAAGGTGTTTCCCAAGTTGAATATTCAAGAATCATTGGTAGTCTCATGTATTTGATGAGTTGTACAAGGTCTGACATAGCATATGCAGTAAGCAGGCTGAGTAGATATACTAGTAATCCAAGTACTGAAAATTGGAAAAGTATAACGAGATTACTAAGATATTTGAGATATACTCGTGAATATGGACTACATTACAAAAGATATCCAGCTGTAATTGAAGGATACACCGATGCAAATTGGATCTCTGACATAAAAGATTCAAGAGCAACTAGTGGGTATGTTTTCACACTAGGAGGTGCAGCTGTATCTTGGAAATCGTCCAAACAAACGGTTATAGCTAGATCCACGATGGAATCTGAGTTTATCGCTTTGGACAAATGTGGGGAAGAGGCAGAGTGGTTACGTCAATTTACCGAGGATATACCTAGGTGGCCTAAACCGGTAACGGCCATTAATAGACATTGTGATAGCCAATCAGCAATTGGTAGAGCTCATAGCATAATGTATAATGGTAAGTCTTGTCATATTCGACGTAGACATAACACTATACGACAACTACTCTCAACTGGAATTATCACAATTGACTATGTGAAGTCAACTGATAATATTGCGGATCCGCTAACTAAAGGCTTAAGCAGATAAGTAGTTTACAGGTCGTCAAGAGGAATGGGACTAAAGCCCTTGAATGAATAAGTTTGTACAAAAGAAAACCTCACCTAGTTGACTGGAGATCCCAAGATCTAGGTTCAAGAGGACAGCCTAATTGTATGAACGAAGGGAGGTCACTGTGGGGGAGTTATTTTATTAACTAAACCCGTTAAAAGGGAGTTTTATTAAACTTCCTAGTCCATTCTTATATTAACAGTGATAGTTAGGTTAAGCTTAATGCTTTTAATGATTTCGAGAATCACCTATGTGGGAGAGAAGTAGGGTCGCTTCGAAGGGAAATGTGGGGGGCGCATTTCCTAAGAGCTCTTGCAAAACCAGGCTAGTGTTCAGGACCATAAAGGACATGACTATGAGGAGTTAACATTGTCAAGAAGAGTCGTGTGTGAACATGTATTGTCGTCTACATAAACAGCAGATCAGTTCAAAGACATCACCGTCTACTGACAGCTAGGAGACTAAGTACATTTCACAAGGGAAGGTTCAAAGGATAATACCTACCTATCCTATGCAAGACTTAACTGTTGAAATTTCAGTATAAGTATGTGTGTTATTCTATCGATCTCCATTCATGTGGGGGATTGTTGGAAAATTGGGCTAAAATATGCATTTTTCCCAAACTTTGGACCTAATTATCTATATGTAAATATAGTAATTATATGTAATATTTTGTATTGTTATATAGCTCTTGATAAGAGCTTCGTAATAACGTATTACATGTCCAAAATAGATGAGAGATGAATGAGATATCGAAGCTTAAAGTAAGGTGTATGAAACAAGAATTTAATGGGTTTTGGTTTGATCCCACATAGGAGATGGGAAAAACATTTGAGGTGTTTATAAGTGTTTGTTTCATAGCTTGTTCAATAACCTTATAACCACTACACACTCCAACTCCTACGCGTAGGGGGGAGGGTGCAAATCATTGGGCAAAACGGGTCGGGCTCCTGCTCCATTGTGCTCTCGCACGACCTGCGGACACGAATGCAGCTCGGAAAAAAACCCGGGCTAGTGCAAGCCGGTTTTTGCTGCAACACAGTTCTTTTTGGACCCGAACCGTGACCCACTGGTTTGACCCATGATCCGTTTTCCATTTCAGTTTTGGAAATGATCCACAAGATCATTACAGATATACACCAAACGAATTTTTGATCTGATCTCATTTTTATTTTAGAAGAGATTCGAAAATATATTTCGTATCAATTTATACATAAAACGATTTCGAAAATCGTTTCTGTTTTTGTACAAATTTGAACTTGGAGAACAAGTTTTCGTTACAGTATAAATTGAGACATAGCTTCATTCGAAAAGAGATACGAAATACAAATCTATTCCTCTCCATACACGAACGCACGATCATACTTTGCTGCAGTTTCAGGCAAGTAGTTTACTCCGGCTGTACGCTGCTTCTGGCCGCCGTACCCTGGGAAACGGACGCGAATTCGTTTTAAGGGAATTGTATTCAACACAAGCTCCGGCTTTCTTAACAATTAGTTTATTTTTCTGTTACATGCTACTACTACTGTTTCGTTTGTGATACATATTCTTACAAAAATGAGGCGAGTAATAGGTGGTGTGTTTGTCATTTGGTTTTATATTTTATTGATGATTGATGATGATTTGAAAAAAGCTTTAGGTTTCGGTTGACTCGATTTTGACTTATAAATTACGTCCCGTCTCACTTAAAATTTATCATTATTGATCATAACTTGAGTGTTGCGCGACAAACATATTTTATCTATCTCGTGTTCTCATTTTTTGAGTTGATCTAGAAAATTCAATCTACACAATAGTCGTTTTAGTTTATTTTTAGGACAAACTTAAACCTTATTGGAAAAGCTTGGATTAATACGAAAGTCAAAAGGTTAGCCACATATAAAATACGAAAGTCAAAAGCTTTGATTAATACGAAAGTCAAAAGCTTGGATTAATACGAAAGTCAAAAGGTTAAACCTTATTGGAAAAGCTTGGATTAATACGAAAGTCAAAAGCTTGGATTAATAGAAAATTCAATCTACACAATAGACGACTACTTGACTCGATTTGATTACGCGAATTCAATTTGTGGTTTAGATTATCCTCCCAAAATAATGGCAGGGAGGACTTTAAATTGCAACCTAGTCAAAATAAAAGAGATTGGTGCTCAAAGTTGGGGTAAGTGCATAAAAATGCAATTAATTATCACCTGACATTTATAGTATGTATCCAACTATTCGGACATACATTGTGTGTAACAAACTCGTTATTTCTTGCCATTGTATATATTTTGGTGACGTGTCAATGTGACACCCGTCAAATTAGGACTAGTTTTTAGTTCCTAATCATTTAGAAATACATGTAATTAGTGCTATGTGTTAGGCTAATTTTATGTATCAAAATATATATTGTCGAATATATATCCATACGCGATTATATTAAATCGTGCAATTATCAAATCGGCCAAATTTCCGATTCATATATATATGGCGTTGGTGAAAAACAATATTAAATAATATAGGAATTATTATTTAATATAACTCATTATTTATTATATATTATTTTGATAATATATAAAGTATTCGTATCGTACAAAATCAAATCATTCGCGACAACATTTATAAATAATGTATTATTATTGAAAATGATAATTATTATTTACTTGGATTAAAATGAAACATATTTCGTTTTATAACATTTTACTCAAACGCACCGAAACCATTCGAATTGTATCCGTCTCTAGAACGTAAAACAAAGATATATTATTATATCTCACTAAAGGTATTTTTATAAAATACTTCCAATAAAAGTATAAACGAATTCATTTTTAGAAATTTATCGATTTAAAACATTTTACTACTTTTCGATCGGATACCAAAACACGGGTCAAAATACCACGGAACGGATCGAAGCTCGGATCAACCACCTCCAATAATTGGAGATGGCCGATCCATTTTATTTCTATCTATCTATCTCTCGGCTCTATCTCTCCATCTCATTTCTCTTCAATTTATCAAACAACAACAATAACAAATAATAACAACAAGATCATTATCATCATCAACTGGAAATCATTATCATCATCGTGATCATCGTCATCATCCGTTCATCATCTTCATTTTCAATCATAAATCATTGTAAGGACAATCGTTAACTTTTACTTTGTAAATTCGTGTTTAAATACCTTGTATTATCATATAGTAATGTTAGGATTGATGATTGATGGTTAGAATACGGATTAGATTTGGTTTGGGTGAATTTTGAAACGAACAGAGTCGAACCAGACCCCAAAAAATATGATCCACGCGGTGCGTCCTTATGCACGCGGCGCGTCCTTTTAAAAACCCGAAGAACACGGTGCGTCCTTATGCACGCGGCGCGTCCTTTGGAAAACTAAAGAACACGGCGTGTACTAATGTACGCGGCGCGTCCTTTAAATGGCAGTTCCCCCGTCCTATTTCATGATCCAACGAATCAATAAACTAGCCCTGCGAATTCTAGCTAAAACAGAACATGTAAATTTTCGAAAACGTCGACGATTTAACAACTTAAAACAGGGTAGCTTCTCGATGAAAAATTTATTGTAACGGATTGGGCTCAAATTCGCAAGGTCACTCGAAAACAACCCAATGGTCAAGGCTAAGTACCTTAGCTTAGTCAGTTTTAGGCCATCCGGAGTCATCTAGGGGTCGAAAATTGCATATTTTAGTTTTCGGACCTCTTTTTTTTTCCATAAACTTAAAACTAAAGGTTTACACTAAGTGTCAGACATCGCGACATATTTCATACTTATACGATACAACATGTAAACACTTCAAATATGCTTTTATAAGTTCACAACAAATGAAAGTAGTAATAATAATTAAAGAATTATT
The DNA here is from genome assembly GCA_949592205.1 of Helichrysum umbraculigerum. Classification (NCBI taxonomy): domain Eukaryota; kingdom Viridiplantae; phylum Streptophyta; class Magnoliopsida; order Asterales; family Asteraceae; genus Helichrysum; species Helichrysum umbraculigerum. The sequence continues at coordinate 102,827,994 of CATIUR010000001.1, forward strand.
ATTTCAATCAATCACCAACGATCCGTATACATTTTCACAAACTCGAACATAATCATTAACTAAAGTATTTGGTCAGAACTAGTTAATGGGATAACTAGCATAGATGGTCCGTAGAGTCATCTAATCAATTAAACCTTGCGCGTCTAAGACGCCCTGCAGGTTCAGTCGTTGTAACGACATCAAATCATTGTGAATCATCAATTGTGCTTAGTAGCATCTCATAGGCTCAGGTGAGTCTCATAGCCCCTTTTTAAATACTTTTACCTAGGGGTGTGATTTCATTGCTCTGTTTTGTTTTACAATATGAACGCAAGTACCATCAAATCAAATACTACATGAGTTATTTTCACTAATCATTTTAAAGCCCTCCATCAGCATAGTTTGGTAATACGTAGTAGCGTGAATATTAGTATATGGTACCATATAGGTTTGACCAGCCTCATCCGGGTTAGCACGCACTAACTAGTAAAACGGATGTATTAATATTTGTGTAGACGAGTGTTGATTAGGCACTCGTAGGAGGCACCTCGATCAGGATACCTTAAATGTGGACCTGACATCTCGAGTTAAGCTCAGACTATGTGCTCATGGCTGTATAACTTTTATTTTGCTTAATTGCATTTTAAATTCAATTATCATTAAATCTTGCGGTTCATACAAATATGTGTTGACATACAAACCTGTGAGCTCACCAGCGTTTTCGCTGACCCATTTTAGCATGTATCACAGGTGATCAGCAGCAGTAGGTCTGCCACTCAAGATGCCCATTAGCTCGAGTCACATTCAGACATCAAGAGATTTTCATGCATTACTATATTTTGTATAATTTAGTTATGCCATAGAATCTCTATCAATCGAACTCAGGAGCTTTTGTAAACTATGTTATAACAGTGTAAAACTTTTATAATATCAATGTATTTGTAAACGACGCATGTAGTGGTCGTTCATTATGTAATCTTGTGTGCTTTGTATATTGATTAGTCGCGCCCCGAACCGACCCGCTTCCGCATCATAATTTGGGGGTGCGACAGTCAACTTGTAAGGATAACAAGTGTCACCTTATATATGACACGCGGAAAAAATACCAAAAATTACATACAATATCATGAAATAACTAGTTCCTTACGAACAATGGAAGCCCGGGTAGTTTAGTACACACTATGAATGTCAGAACATAGTTATTGCATTTTTTTGTACTTGACCCCTCAAAGTTCTAAGCACAAGTTTCATCTCATTTTAGCCTTTTCGTTGTAGTTTTGATTAGTATCAAATCAAGCTTTGTAAGAAGTGGTAGTAAAGAAAAAATTGCATAGGGGCAGCAATATAAACAACAGAATCAACGACCTTAAAAATGGTTGTGATTTCATTAGGGTCATCACATGTTTGTAATTTGCTTCTTGTGGGTGGACATTGATGGGAGATTTATGTTACACTACCAAAAATTATCGATACATCACTAACTAACTGTGCTTTACAGTGTTGTACTGTACAATACCATGAAGCACAATTAGTGGTGTACGGAGAATTTTGGGTGATGTACGGAGAATTCCCCATACAAATACAACTCACTAATGACCACTGTTTAAGTCATTCGTTACAATACAAGAGAATGGGCCTAGATCTTATATATAGTCATATAGAGTAGGAGTTCATCTAAAATTGGGCCTAGCCCTTATATACAACTATACAAGAGAAAAATGGGCCTTGTGGATCTAAGTATGTATACTTTCACTTAACTTTACCAATTCATCGTGTAATTTATTTTTTTTACAAAATTGATTTACAGAATACTCTGAAAAAAAATAATGGTAAGACTATCAATTTTCTCTTGTACAATATACTGATTATGCCTTTTTATAAAATTTATATAATTTTGTTGTGGACACTTATTATGGGACAAAGGAAGTAATAGACTTGATTAATAAGTCTTGTAGGTGTGATGTATTTCGGTTTGCTTTTGTTGGTAATCTTGGATTTATTAAACGATTTTAATCACGAAATACAATACGAAGCATGCATATAAATTAAGATCAAAGAATGCGGAAGCGTGTAAATAAAATTGATTATCAAAATGGATCCATATGTATCATATGACATATCAAAAGATGAATCAACAAAGATAGTGAAGTTAGATTTACCTTTCTCACGCAAGGTATTTGAATGGTAGAAACAAATATTCAAAGTAGAACACCTCTACGGTTGATCCACACGCGAATATTTCAAAGATCACCAATTGGATGCTAGTCCAAAATCAAGTAATAATATAAGAAAAATAAATAATCATTATTAATTACTTCTTCTAGAATTAGGCAAACACACGTTTATTTTCTGTTTGTTGTGATCGAGAAATCAAGAAACCAAAAAACTATTCTTGTATGTCATCTAGAAGATTAGAACCAAGAAAACAAACTTTCTTTTCTAATATGAATTTCGGCTGCAGGTGTCGAAAGAAAAACAAATTCAAAAACCCATTTTTGTTTCTTGTATTTTCGGTTGACCTCCATCATAAAAAAAATGAATATATATATATATATATATATATATATATATATATATATATATATATATATATATATATATATATATAGGGTAGTGATCAAGAGGGAAATGTCTTTTTGGGGGGAAGGGGGGAAGCGTTAGTACGCATCAGGAAGCATATTACAATTATCAATCAAAACGTCAACAAAAAATTATTTTTATAGGTAAATAGTAATCAAAATCGATGCTATAAAGAATATTTTAACAAATGAATTTCATTTTTAAGTCATAACATTAATTGATGAATATTTATTTAATTAATTGTTAAGATGCAGTGTGATGCATATTAAACCTTCCATCTTCTTCCACTTTTCTCATTTCTCTCTCTTTTTCTCTTTCTTCCTCTCTTCTTTTTGCTCTCAACTAACAACCACCACCATCACCATTAAACCACCAAATAACGCCACGAAACGACCACGAAACATATAGCCCGTTTGGAAGAAAAGCACCACCGCGACACGATCTACCTTCCTATCTTTTCGGATTTCTTATCCGACATTTTGGTAAGTTTCCGACAAAACCCGACATCTCTCGATTCTTAATGTTTTTACGTTTTTATTGTTTCCATAGGCTTAAAATGTCCAAAAATGGGTTGGGTAAGAGATTTGGGCCAAACGGAAGCCGCTCGGCCGTTTTTCCGGCCAGCGGAATCGTAACAGACCCCGACGTCGCATTTGGCTTGGCCCGATTGCGACGTCAGCCACAATGTCGCAAAAACCCATCACAACGTCGCATATAGCGACGTCACCACTAACGTCGCCTTAATTGGCCAACGTCGCACATAGCGACGCCACCCACAACGTCGCATTAAATTGCGAAAGACGCACATAGCGACGCCATGCTCAACGTCGCAGTTAGGACCTGCGACGTCGCACCCAACATCGCATAAAACAGAACCCTGAAAACTCAGATTTTTACTAAGTGGCGGAACCAAGATTTTACCACCTAATTTTACTCCAAATTCAAATTTCGGATACTCTTTCACTAAAGCAATGTAGTAGAAATAAAAATTTTCCAAGCTGACTTGGCAGCTCGACCCCAACCAGGGGCTCTGCCCCTTGGACCCCGCCAGGGGCTGCCGCCCCTTGGACCCCGCTACCAGGGGCGCTGCTCCCGGACCCCCGTCATTAGATGTTGTAAATACTTTTCACACTAAGTGTCGAACACTTACAAATAACGAAACCTGATTCAACGATACATATAATGATAACACTGTGGATTATTATTTCAAACTGTTACCAACGGGCCATACTTGTTTTCAAACTACAAACGGATTACTAAACAAACACTTGGACATTTCCTAGTTGAGTGGACAACTAGCATGGGTGATCTTTTAAGACACCAACTTATTACTTATTTACTTACAACCTTGCGCGTTTCGGACGCCAGGAGGTTGCAGGGTTCTGAGAACCGACATACTTACGGACTTACATCCACGTTACTTGGTTGACTTTTCATACATTACTTGCTAGGCTCAGCTGAGTCTTACAGCCCCACTTTTACTGTTTTACATACGGGGTGAGATACATTGCTTACTTTTCTTGAACACAAGTACTAAAATTGTTTAATATACCAAACGGAATTGCATGAGTTGTTTACTACTTACAGAAGTCTCTCCATCATATATCGTTAGTTATGGACTTAAGCGCGAACACTAGTTAATGGATCCATTAGGGAAATGACCCTCCCCGCCCGGGGTAGTAGCGCTACCACGAACCGTTCTGTATAAACGGGCGACTATTATTCGTTACTTACGCTTGCTCAGTTACGAGCATGTCACGGGAGCAACTTATTACTTACGGGTTAAGCTTCGATTATGAGCCTCATGTCAACGGTATAACTTACTTACTTTACATTTGCTGGATTTGCAAATACTTGATTGACGCCTGCGGGCACTACTGATGAAATCTTGTGTTCAAAAACTGATATTACTTACAAACCTGTGAGATTCACTATAACACCTCAGAAATTCAAGAGACAATTTTTTTTTTATATCATTCGGAAGCGTTTAATACAAATCATGCATTATAGATTGCGTATATCATATTTCCAAAAGCACAATCTATGAATGCATGATGAGTTAGTACAACAATCATAATAACTTCAAACATCAAGGTAGGTGTTATTTAAATTCAAAACATATGATTAAAACGATAACATGTTTGTATATCTCAGAGTAGGCAGTCAAACATTCTTCAAACTAACTTCTTGCCCACCCACATCAAAAGTAATCTGCAAGAAGTGAGGAGAGGGGTTAGCACGAAGCTAAGTGAATAGATCACAACTATCAATCTAAATTAGCATAGCAATTGATCACCACAAAGCATCACAACAAATACATCAACGAGGATCGGTGGTCCTTGAGGTACCCTCATGCCGCGGTGGTTCCCCAAGTAACACTTATAACCACTGAAGGCAAACAGTGGTCTTACCGATAGTTTAGTACTATTACTACAAATGACATAACTTCAATAAACAACACATGTACAAAGTCATCATGTCGTCCAAAGTAATAGTGCCCAAACCCAATATCATATTGACCCCTGACAAAATAGCACATTCCATAATAATCATGACAATATGCACTTATACAAAGCATAACCGTAAAACCAGGTTTACCCGTTGTAACCAGATTGTTACAACTACTTCAGGCTGAGAGTCAATGATCCACTCACCTTGATAATCACAACCTCCACTCAAAGTTCTAATATTATTGAGTCTTCGGTTTATCTGTAATCACCACAGAATAATACGAGTCAATAACTCATTCCAAATATCCGTATGCTAAATTAAGGACATCCTTGAAATCAAACATGATGTCTCAATTTACAACACTTCAATATGCATATTAATTCATACTTTAACCTATCATGATACTATATTTCATACCACTAAATCATATAAGCATATAACTCACTTATTAGCAAGGGATTTAAAATGAAAACGGGTTTGCTGAGAATGCCCACGAACCCGCCGGCTGAGGTCTAAGAGCCGCCGGCTTGACCCAATGACCCACCGGTTCCACCCACAATCAGCCGGGTAAATTAAGTTTTTCACTAGCAGAAATAAAATGCGTTTTAAAGTCTGTAGGAGCCGTCGGGTTGGCAAGGAAGCCGCCGGTTCCCTTAAACTACTAACAACCCGTCGGGTTGAGACCCCAACCCGCCGGCTTGTTCATCGTTTCCAGCACCTGCTGCTGCTGTCCAAGCTTAGCACGAACACAAAATCACAAACTACAAATTCAAGGTGCACTACACGATTTTACCTATCTAATAACCTCAACTATCATCATATATCATGTCATATCCACAACATACATCATCAAGCTTCAAGATTTACCTAAGCATCAATTTAACCTAACTATTTAAATTTCCAAATTAAACTCAAATCCAAGATGTGTGAGAGCAAGAAGTTACTTACAAATTGTAGAGGAACAAGGTGATGAACTAAAGACGACTAAGATGATGGTGATCACATGAGCTAGATCAAAGCCCCAAATTTTCTTTTGTGTGTGTTTTGCTTTGGAAGAGAAATGAGAAAACCAAATGAGAATGAAAAGGGAAAGGTGGGAAGTTAAGTCGGTCTAACTTCCACCTCCATATTATACAGTATACAAATTTTATCCGCTCTAAATCTATTGTCTGGAACCTAGAAACCTTTTGCGAGAAATACATTTTATTAGGCTTTCAACTAAGGTTCTTTAAAACGAGCAATAATTCATTTAACACAATAAGTTATGCATTCACAATTACAATTTAAATAACAAATCAAATAAAGAAATTACCAATTTCTCCTAGGCCTGTAACGAGGATGTTACAAATCTTCCCTCCTTAAGAAGATTTCGTCCCCGAAATCTCGCCACGCTCAAAGAGATTAGGATAACGTAATCTCATGCTTTCCTCCGTTTCCCACGTAAGGTTAGCACCCAAATTATGTCGCCACTTAACCAAAACCATGGGTATCTCCTTCTTTCGAAGTTTAGTCACCTTTCTATCTACAAGCTCTACAGGTTCCTCTACAAGCTTCTGATTTAAGTCAACACGCAGGTCTTGTAAGGGAAGGACTTGGGATTGGTCCTCCACCTTACATTTCCTTAAGTAACAAACATTAAAGGTGTCATGAATACCCGCTAATTCAGGAGGAAGATCTAACGATACTGTTTGATCATTAACTATTTGACGAATTCTAAATGGCCCAATAAACCTAGGAGCAAGCTTACCACGCTTACCGAACCGAATCACTCCTTTCCAAGGGGAAACCTTTAAGTATACTAATTCACCTACAACAAATGAAACCGGACGACGCCGCGGATCGGCATACTGTTTCTGTCTATCACGGGCAGCCTTTAATTTCTCACGAGCAATTGCTACCCTATCCGCGGTAACCTGAACAATATTCGGACCCGCAAACTGCTTCTCACCCGCTTCTAACCAACAAGTGGGTGTTCTACAACGACGCCCATAAAGCATTTCATACGGGGGCATACCTATACTCGAGTGATAGGAATTATTATACGCAAATTCCACCAATGGTAGATGCGAATCCCAAGACCCGCCATATTCCAACACACAAGCACGTAACATGTCCTCTAAGGTTTGAATGGTGCGCTCAGATTGACCGTCTGTCTGAGGGTGATAAGCCATACTCAAATTGATTCTTGTACCCAACTCCTTTTGCAAACTCTGCCAAAATCTGGACACGAACCTAGAATCTCTATCCGACACAATAGATAACGGAATCCCATGTCTCGAAACAATTTCACTGATGTACAACTGAGCTAATTTACTCAAAGATGCCGTTTCACTAGTAGCCAGGAAGTGAGCACTCTTAGTCAGTCGGTCCACAATCACCCAAATCATGTCATTTCCTCGAACGGTTCGCGGGAATTTAGTTACAAAATCCATCGTAATATGCTCCCATTTCCACTCAGGAATCTCGAGTTGTTTCAATGATCCATAAGGTTTCTGGTGCTCGGCCTTAACTTGCGAGCATATATGACACGATTCCACAAATCGAGCAACATCCAATTTCAACGTAGGCCACCAGTACAAAGGTTTCAAATCATTATACACATTTGTACTCCCGGGATGAACCGACAATCTAGATTTATGGGCCTCCATCAATATCACATCACGAAGTCCACCAAGCAGAGGAACCCAAACACGTGATTGGAACGTCTTTAACCCTCGAGAATCATCGCATAACAAATCTTTTCTTTTCAGTAAAATCTCGGCTTTCAAATTTTGATCCAACAATGCTTCCACCTGTGCCATTCTCAATTTGTCAATCAAATCTGAAGAAACCTCTAATCGCATAAAGCAAACCTTCTCGAATTTATCTTTTCTACTCAACGCATCCGCGACCACATTCGCCTTACCCGGATGGTAACGAATTTCACAATCGTAGTCCTTTATCAATTCCAACCATCGCCTGTGACGCATATTCAGTTCCTTATGAGAAAACATGTACTGAAGGCTCTTGTGATCCGTACAGATAACACATTTAGTACCATACAAGTAGTGTCTCCAGATTTTCAAGGCAAAAACTACAGCTGCAAGCTCCAGGTCATGGGTAGGATAATTCTTTTCATGAGGCTTAAGCTGACGAGAAGCATATGCAATGACTTGACCACGCTGCATTAATACACAACCCAAACCAGCATGCGAAGCATCACAATACACAATGAAATCATCGGACCTGTCAGGCAAAGCTAAAATTGGAGCCTGACACAATAACTGCTTCAAGGTCTGGAAAGCCGACTCCTGTTGACCATTCCACTGAAACTTAATATCTTTTCGAGTCAATTTCGTCAAAGGACCCGCAAGCTTAGAGAAATCCTTTATGAACTTTCGATAGTAACCCGCCCAACCAAGAAAACTCTTAATCTCTGAAGCAGACTTAGGTGCTTGCCAATTCATAACTGCCTCAACCTTAGATGGATCTACTTTAACTCCATCCTCACAAATAATGTGCCCCAAAAACTGGACCTCACGCAACCAAAACTCGCATTTGGAAAACTTAGCATACAACTTCTCCTGCCTCAAAGTGTCAAGTACTAAACGCAAGTGCATCTCATGATCAGACTCAGACTTAGAGTAGATCAATATATCATCAATGAACACAATAACGAACTTATCAAGAAAAGGCCGACAAACTCTATTCATCAAATCCATGAAGACTGCCGGAGCATTAGTCAACCCAAAAGGCATAACAAGAAATTCATAATGGCCATATCTAGTGCGAAAAGCCGTCTTGGGAATATCCTCCACACAGACCCGCACTTGATGATAACCCGACCTCAAGTCAATCTTAGAGAAAAATGAAGACCCTTGCAATTGGTCAAACAGCTCATCTATTTGGGGCAAAGGATATATATTCTTTATAGTCCTTTTATTCAACTCCCTATAATCGATGCACATCCGAAGGGTGCCATCCTTCTTTTTAACAAACAATACAGGCGCACCCCAAGGGGATGAACTAGGTCTAACAAAACCCTTATCTAACAGTTCCTGTATTTGGGTCATCATTTCACGAATTTTGGAGGGAGCTAGCCTATAAGGAGCCTTAGCTATAGGAGTAGAACCCGGAATCAGGTCAATTCTATATTCCACATCTCTAATAGGAGGCAAACCAGGCAATTCATCAGGAAAGACGTCTGGGTATTCAGAAACCACCCGGACATCGGAAACGGTTTTCTTTTCTAATTTAGCATCGATAATATAGGCCAGGTAAGATACACACCCCTTAGCTAAAGATTTACTAGCTTTCATCATAGAAATCATAGGTATACTACCTCTCTCCCGTTCCCCTCGAGCCACAACATATGACTCATCCGAGATTGAAATTCTAATAAGTTTCTTATGGCACTCTATACTTGCTTTATTCTTACTTAACCAATCCATGCCTAAAACCGCATCAAAACTAGGAATAGGCATCAATAAGAAAGAAATCGGAAAGCTATGGTCCTCAATCAATATGCTAGCTCCAGTCACCGATGTGGTAACCGGAACTATTTTGCCATTTGCTATCTCAACTTCAATAGGGTTTGTAATGCAAGTGGGAGTCAATCTCAGTTTATCACAGAAAAGCATAGATATAAATGAGCAATTGGCTCCCGAATCAAACAGAACACTTGCTGGTACATAGTTGATAAGAAATGTACCAGTTATGACATCTTCGGTTCTGACAGCTTCATCAACTGTCATTTGGAATGCTCTGCCCGTTGCCGTTGGAGGATTCTTTCTTTTCTGGCCGGATGATGAAGACCCTCCGACCGCCCCCGTCTTTTGTTTTCCCGCCTCCGGACACATACCCGAACGATGTCCTTCCTTATGGCAATTCCAACACACATGCCTAGGGAATGCACAATCCTTGATGTCATGACCAAGTTGTCCACATTTGATACACCTAGCAGTTTGAGGAGTGCAAGGACCCGTGTGCCTCGATTTACAATTGTGGCACCAATTCGATCTATCCAACACATTACCACTCGAACCTTGCTTCCTAGGCTGATGAGACCCATGCCATTTCTTCTTTCCAGGACTATTCGAAGAATCACCTTTAGGTTTCAATGCCAACTTACCCTTAATTTCCAAATCTTTAGCTCTAACATCTCCATCCACAGATCGGGCCAAATCAAAAGCTTGGGTAAGGGAACCCGCTAGTCTCACCGTCATTCGATAATCATGGGGCAACGTTCCTACAAAATGGTCAATCTGAGTACGTTCATCCAGTACCCATTGTTGCACAAACCTTAGTTTTTCGGTGAATAGAGAAATGAGTTCATCCATGGTCATCCTATCCGTCATTTGCAAATTCATAAACTCCCGTCGAATGCGGGTCATATCAAATCCAGAACAGTATTTCTTACAAACCTCATGGTGGAAATCGGACCACCTAATAGATGCTCTTTGTTGTGGGGTGAAATGTGATGTAATGGAATCCCACCAACCCATTGCCGGTCCCTTGAGGAGTTGCATCGCAAATGAGACCTTAACTTCTTCCTCACATCGACACACCTCGAATTTCCTCTCAATATCCGTCAACCAATCCAAGGTAACCGAGGGATTTGTACTACCCGAGTACTCGGACGGTCCACTAGACTTAAAAGTCTTGAAAGAGCATAGCTTAGGCTGATTCTGAGCCTGAAATGACGGGGTCCGATAACCAGAAGACCCAGAAGCAAATGGAGTCGAAGTCTGATAAGTACTATATAGTTGCTGTTGTTGATAAAAAGGCTGAGATACGGGAATCTGTGATGTTACCAAAGGGGGTGGCACCGCACTAACAAGAGGTGGCATCGATTGCAAAACCCGCTGGGAGGACAAGGCTTGCTGTTGCTGCAAAAACTGCTGCTCAATTGCCTTAAGTCTAATATTTTCAGACTCCAAATGTAACATATAATCATCATGGTCAAATTCTCCAGCTGTAAAAGAAGTGCCAGTTTGACCCTGACTAACATTCTGGTTTTCCGGAGGGGTGACATTTGTTCTAGGGACATCATTGGGTGGATCGGTCGGATGTTCAGAATCTGCCATATCTGTACCAAAACAACATCTCATAACACGTTAGTTGTTAGTACCTACATACTAACCAACTTCACATGCTAACAATATCCCATTCACCGGAATGTTTGACCGACACAATTAGATTTGGGATTGAACACTTAACCCATGCTCAATTCACCCAAACCTAAGCTCTGATACCAATTTATAACACCTCAGAAATTCAAGAGACAAATTTTTTTTTTTTATATCATTCGGAAGCGCTTAATACAAATCATGCATTATAGATTGCGTATATCATATTTCCAAAAGCACAATCTATGAATGAATGATGAGTTAGTACAACAATCATAATAACTTCAAACATCAAGGTAGGTGTTATTTAAATTCAAAACATATGATTAAAACGATAACATGTTTGTATATCTCAGAGTAGGCAGTCAAACATTCTTCAAACCAACTTCTTGCCCACCCACATCAAAAGTAATCTGCAAGAAGTGAGGAGAGGGGTTAGCACGAAGCTAAGTGAATAGATCACAACTATCAATCTAAATTAGCATAGCAATTGATCACCACAAAGCATCACAACAAATACATCAACGAGGATCGGTGGTCCTTGAGGTACCCTCATGCCGCGGTGGTTCCCCAAGTAACACTTATAACCACTGAAGGCCAAACAGTGGTCTTACCGATAGTTTAGTACTATTACTACATACGACATAACTTCAATAAACAACACATGTACAAAGTCATCGTGTCGTCCAAAGTAATAGTGCCCAAACCCAATATCATATTGACCCCTGACAAAATAGCACATTCCATAATCATCATGGCAATATGCACTTATACAAAGCATAACAGTAAAACCAGGTTTACCCGTTGTAACCAGATTGTTACAACTACTTCAGGCTGAGAGTCAATGATCCACTCACCTTGATAATCACAACCTCCACTCAAAGTTCTAATATTATTGAGTCTTCGGTTTATCTGTAATCACCACAGAATAATACGAGTCAATAACTTATTCCAAATATCCGTATGCTAAATTAAGGACATCCTTGAAATCAAACATGATGTCTCAATTTACAATACTTCAATATGCATATTAATTCATACTTTAACCTATCATGATACTATATTTCATACCACTAAATCATATAAGCATATAACTCACTTATTAGCAAGGGATTTAAAATGAAAATTGGTTTGCTGAGAATGCCCACGAACCCGCCGGCTGAGGTCTAAGAGCCACCGGTTTGACCCAATGACCCACCGGTTCCACCCACAATCAGCCGGGTAAATTAAGTTTTTCACTAACAGAAATAAAATGCGTTTTAAAGTCTGTAGGAGCCGCCGGGTTGGCAAAGAAGCCGCCGGTTCCCTTAAAATACTAACAACCCGCTGGGTTGAGACCCCAACCCGCCGGCTTGTTCATCGTTTCCAGCACCTGCTGCTGCTGTCCAAGCTTAGCATGAGCACAAAATCACAAACTACAAATTCAAGGTGCACTACACGATTATACCTATCTAATAACCTCAACTATCATCATATATCATGTCATATCCACAAAATATATCATCAAGCTTCAAGATTTACCTAAGCATCAATTTAACCTAACTATTTAAATTTCCAAATTAAACTCAAATCCAAGATGTGTGAGAGCAAGAAGTTATTTACAAATTGTAGAGGAACAAGGTGATGAACTAAAGACGACTAAGATGATGGTGATCACATGAGCTAGATCAAAGCCCCAAATTTTCTTTTGTGTGTGTTTTGCTTTGGAAGAGAAATGAGAAAACCAAATGAGAATGAAAAGGGAAAGGTGGGAAGTTAAGTCGGTCTAACTTCCACCTCCATATTATACAGTGTACAAATTTTATCCGCTCTAAATCTATTGTCTGGAACCTAGAAACCTTTTGCGAGAAATACATTTTATTAGGCTTTCAACTAAGGTTCTTTAAAACGAGCAATAATTCATTTAACACAATAAGTCATGCATTCACAATTACAATTTAAATAACAAATCAAATAAAGAAATTACCAATTTCTCCTAGGCCTGTAACGAGGATGTTACATTCACCAACATTTGTGTTGACCTTTTAGCATGTATTCTCAGGTACCCAGACGGAGTAGGATTACTCCAGGACATAGCTAGAGTCGCATGATTTCAACTAAATTGCATTAACGGAGATTCTCAGCATTATCTTTTGTACATTGTGATTATGTAATAGAATCTCCCGCTACACGCGTGGACTCTAGGGAACTACATTTTGTATACGGAAACATTAAGTTTTCAAACATTTATTTCTATGAAATCGTATTACGACGTCTCATTTAGAGGTCGTTTACTGTATATCTTGTGCTTTGTATATTGATTAGTAACACCCAAGTATGCTTCCGCAAATCATTAAATTTGGGGGTGTTATATCATGCATGTTAGAGTCAGGTAAAATATTTAACGTGAATTTGATCCGTTCACCGTGTATGGCATGAACAAAAATTTAAATGAAATTGAAATGAAATTGAAAAAAAATACCTTTCTAACAATATAATGTTTTATGTGACACCCGACATTTTAGGACACCATTACTATACCTAATTATACCATTAATATATGTATTAGTTTGAAATAAGACTAAGTACATATAACCATTTGTATATTTTATATACACACGTACGCGAATAATTTAAAAACCGCGCGATAACAACTCGTATAGGACACGACATTTATAATACGGACGTTGGTGACAAAACTTTTTTAGATAATGAGTTACTACGAGGAATAAACATTGTTTACACGGATTATATTAAATTATCCAAAAACATATTACGTTTTGTTAAAACGTAATCGTACGCGACAAAAACGCACGAAACGTGCCCGACAAACTAATTTAAAACCAAGTTATATTTTTATAACTCAAAAAAAGTATTTTGATAAAATACTTCAGATAAAAATATCTCGAATACACGTAACAAAATTTTAAACTTTAAAAATATAACGCAGTTAAACGATCGGGCAAATGAACACGGGGCTTAACTCCACTATTTGGGAGACAACAAAACCCCAACCCATACTCTTTTACCCCTCCCCATGTTTTCATTTTCCACCAAACCAAACCCACCCTTCAATTATTTTTCCCCTCCCCTTTTTCTCCCTCTCGGTTCACACTCACACCCGCCACCATCATCATCAAAATCGGAAATCATCATCATCATCTTTGCTTGTTTACACTTCAAGAACTAAGGAGCAACCTCAAACCTCAACATCACCATCTCAATCCGTCATTTTTAAGCTCGGTGAGAACCCCTCCTTTTTCTTAACTCATTATGTTTGGAAATGCTTATTTTATCATGTTTTAGCATTCTATCCACGAGATTATGTCCGAAAAACAAGAATTGAAACTGTTTACACCGAAATTTTCATAGCCAGACATGGATAAACAAAGTATCCGGCGGGTAAACCTAGTACGCGATCGCGTATTGGGTCTACGATTGCATATTAGTATGAAGATTTGACTGATCGCCATTTGTTAACTGTAACACGCAAACGCGTGTTTTTACATCCCTGGATCGCGTATTAAACTCAACGCGATCGCGTATCAAGCCTCACGCGATCGCGTATTGTATGAGAACTTGTACCTGCGACACTGATCATGAAGTGTCGCACCTCACCAAGTGATATGCGACACTGATCCTGAGTGTCGCTAGTTATACGAGTGTCGCCTCTTGCGACACTAGCATGAGTGTCGCCAATAATAGAAGCTTTATAATTACTTTTTAAATTTTGGATGCATTTTTTACTAAAGCAATGTAGCTCGACCCCAGCCAGGGGGACCTCGTCAGGGGTTGCCACCCCTTGGACCCCGCTACCAGAGGCGCTGCCCCCGGACCCCGTACACGATCCTATACTTTATAAAAATACAATGAAAAAAACTCAATAATAATGCTTCCAGAAATTATTATTAAAAACTGTCACCAAAGGGCCGTACACGAATTCTAAACTTAAACAACAAACGAATATTTGAACAACTAGCTTAGACCGACTGATTAGTCGCTTACTTTTATAACCTCGTGTGTTTAGGACACTAGGAGGTTACTGTTGGGACAACACACATTCGTTAGGGACGCTAGCACCCGCAGGTGAGTTCGTAGCCCCACTTTTAAACTGTTTTACTGATTTTGGGGTGAGAATGCATGCATTCCTTTACTGTTTCATGAATACAAATATTTAAATCTTATGATTTACATTTACAATATTACTGTTGAAAAATACATTTGTTTAACACTTACAAATTACAATTACCATGATTACTGTAGAACAGTACAATTGCTTAAATCGTATGATTTACTCTTATGCTAAAAACTGAAAAACTGTTAAACTGATTGCATGATTGAACTACTAGAGACTCCAACTTTCGTGATTAAATTCTGAACTGTGAATAACTGTTGATTATATATGATGATATATACACTGTATGGCATTGTATGCTACTTCCGGGTACTGTGTGCTACTTCCGGGCACTTTGTGCTACTTCCGAGCATCGTATGCTACTTCCGGGCACTGTGTGCTATTTTCGGGCACTTTGTGTTACTTCCGGGCACGTTGTGCTACTTCCGGGTACTGTGTACTACTTCCGGGCAAGTTGTGCTACTTCCGGGCACTGTGTGCTACTTCTGATTTACTTATGCATACTTGATATATATACATGCACACTTGATATACAAACATGATAGACTACATGGGTATGTAGTGCTACTTCCGATACACACATGCATGCTCAATATACATGTACTTCCGATACTCATAAGCACGCTTGATACACATCGTGAATTACTTGAGCACGTAGTGTTACTTCCGATACACACATACATACTTAATACACACGATAACTATTAGGACACTGTGTTATTTCCGAAAAACATCATACTACACACTTACAAACTTGGCATTTGAGCCACTATCGAAAAGTAATACGAATGTGAAAACTATTGGATAACATCTTTCAAGTTACAAATAACAAAACCTATGAACTCACCAACATATGTTGACCCGTTTTAGCATGTATTCTTAGGTGCCCTGCAGGAATAGGACTACTACGAGATATGCTAGCTCGAGTCGCATGTTTTCAAATATTTGGGATTTCCCTTGCATTACTTTTGTACTTCGGATTATGTATTGAAATTACTGCGAACTCGTAAACTATGTAACATTTGATGTTTCAATGTAATATTTTGATGTATTTTCAAAACGTCTCATGTAGAGTCGTTCAATGTAACCTTGTGATGTGATTACTTGATTAGTCGCGTCCCGACCTGAACCGCTTCGGCACAGTAAATTTTGAGGTGCGATATTTTAAGACAAGATAGTAACACACATATCATGTATAATCACACCGAATATTATATACTCATCACATTTTCAAGTTAGGCTTGAACTTGCAACCTCTTAATTAAAAATTTTCTCTCATACCAATAAGTCAAATGCACTTTGATTCACATATCTCAAATGAAATTTACCCATTATTAAGACGTATGGTATAACACTATTCGATGCTTTGAATCTAACTTCAACGATATTGAATCTTTAGAATTGTGTGAGTCGGCTTTAGATCAATGGGACGACATGGTCATAACATTACAATTTTTTCTAAGAAGGTAAACACTTGCACATCCTATTATAAATAAATCTATACATTAAATTGTTACAATATATTAATTAAGTAATAAAATATTCAACCTACAAACACAAGTAAATACAATGTATATTACTCCCCCCGTCCCATTTAAAATGTTCATATTACTATTTTGGGATGCCCCATTATAATTGTCAACTTTGATATTTAACCAATCAAAAAAAGTCTTTATTGGGTAGATTTAATATTTGATTGGTGAAAAGTGTACTTAGTGAAGAATCCTAAAACTACGTGCAAAGTTAAAGTGGACATTTTAAATGTGACGGAGGGAGTAGTATTTATTTATTATTATCATCATACACTTAACCTAATATTCCCATCACCAAGGTCGACCTTAAATTTACCTACCCCGCTAAAGTCTAACCAGGCGCGTGTTAGCCACTAGCCCACTAGCATCGATGTTGAATTTTTGCACCACAACGAACAATATCTTTTTCTTGCTTTTTCCTAACTATCTTGTTTTAATATAATAACATAACATCCTACTCGTATTACACAAATATGCTTTAAAACTAAAATTTGTATATTTTCTCTCCAAATAATTTTCTAACACTATTATTTATTTCAAAAGAGTGTTCGGTTTAAAAAAATAACTATTAAAAATAAGTAAATTATAAATTTTACTTTTATTAATTACTATCGAGAACTAGTTTCTTGAATATTTCAAGTTACATATTTATTTAATATAACAATATTCGTAACATTTATACAATATATCTTAAATTGAAAGTTTGTATGAATGAACATTTTGTTTGGAACGACCAAAATATATTATCCTAACTCCTCCAATGTTTTACGCATTACTTAAAGAATTAATCGCTTTAACCAACCATTAAAATATTTGATGTATCATAATCATACTTCAGTAGTTCTAGATAGATTTGCTTTTATTATAATTATATAAAATTCTAATTATTCAGTTTTAGCTCGGCCGTTGCGTTTTGATAAGATGATGTATTATGGTCACCAACCATTTCTCATCCTACTAACTAGTATCTAACCCGGACGTTGCCCAGTTAAATGGATATCATAAAAAACCTTAGTAATATCGTAAAGTTAATGTACATATACAACTCTATTTGCATGGAAGGTGTTAACATATAACAAATGTTTGTGCATAATAACGTGTAACAATGCGTATGTGTGTAACAACAGAATAATGCTCATTTAAGTATTTAAATCTTTAATAATGTTGGTAAATACCACCACGATAATACAGAAAGTTGACAGCTGAATTATGTTTGGACCTTTGTTACAATTTTGACAGCTGAATTATGTTTGGACGTTGTTACAATTACACCACAGATTGGAACATTACAATTGACATAATTACATACATAAAAAAAATAGTACGTGTAAACAGACCCTTAAATGTTATTATTGATAATGGAGGCTAGAAAGTATGAAGACCGAATACAACCTAAAAAATATACATGGGGATTAATATCAAAATGTATATTATATTCAAATAATGTTATTAACGTACTATTGTGGTTTTCGCTTTTAACTTTACTTATATACCTTTTGTATTAATTCAAATATACCACTACGGCCAGTTTATTTTTATCTACATTTTGATATAAAAAGGGTTGATTTCGAGACAAAAAAAATACGTTCGTTAAATATAAATCATATGACGATAAAATTTATATCGAAATGTAGATAAAATTACACTGATTATAAATATATATTCAGAATTATTCCAAACATTATATATAAAAAGTTATCAAACAAAAACAAAATATTTACCTAAATTAAATAGGTAACATATAATATATTATTAATACTACGTCAACAAAAATGAATTACTCCTTGTGTGCGGGAAAAAAAAAACCGTCCAAAAAAAACCAACCATAACCAACAAATAAAGGTTGCAATGGTCCAGATTAAAAGTTAGTAAGATTCAATGGATATAAACAAAGTCTACTGAAAACTTTATAGTCAACTCACCTGAAACCATATATATGGATAATTGCAGGAATATACTCATTTGACCAACCCACCGAAATTTTATATTTTAAATAAATCAAATCAAATAAATAAATCAGACAGGAGATAATATATTTATCATCGATAACATGTGAACTCCCTTCCATGTTCTCTCCTTTATTCCATCAAACAAATTTACAAGAAAGTGATATTTTATATTTTTATATATTTGGTCCAAAAACTAATTAATATCATGAATTAATATTATTTATTATTTCAAATTCATTACCTTATGTTCTTATAACTCCACTACATCAGATTTAATTGTTTCTTGCCTTAAATTAAGTCTAAAATATGACGCAAACTATGGCTGTGCATGGCCCATCCACCCCTACCCGGACCGAACCGAGCTATACCCGAACCCATCCAAGACCCAACTATATAGGAAAACAAGAACTGAGTACCGGACCACCACATACGATTCATTTTGGTCCGGGTATTGATTTCTGTCCAAATGGTTGGGGTAAAAGACCTACACGAAAGAGAGATGATACGTTTGAGATGATTACTTGCCAAGAACCAGATGCAAAAGACCTAAAAAGTAATACCTTACCTAATCTGTAATTCTGTAAATATCACATATGTTTCCAACTAGGGATGTATATTCTTTACGGTAGTTATATGTTTGCCTTTTAAAATATGGTATTCGTTTCTTGTTACATACAAGAATAAAAGAGATACATAACACGCTATTAACTTTATTTTTTTCTTCCTAAACATAGATAGTGATCCTATAGGTACAATTAAAGCATCATACAATTTCATATTAATAAAGTTGGTTGTGTCGTGTAAAGTTAAATTAGTCGTTCATAAATATAACTTTGAATTTAAAGCTAACAACGAATTTTGATGCACAACATTTAATATTAAGAAAGTAAACTAAAAACGATAATAAATGAATGAATAAACTAGCCCTTCTTTATTCAACCACATCTTACAAAAAGAAACTATGCATTCTTATTGGTCCGAGATTTAAGGGTGTTTTAGTACCACTAAACATGGAGTTGTACAAATTATAAATCACACTTAAAAGGTGTACGAATATTTTTGATGGTGTACGGATCACCCTTTCACAAGGTGTACGAATAATTTTTGATTGGTGTACGAATAATTTTTGATGGAGTTGTACAAATTATCATCACCCTTTCACAAAACACTCCATTTGAATTCTCAAACGATGCCCAGAATATAAAATAATAATTAAGCTAAATTAAAATAAAAACAAAATAAATAAATAAAAACAAGACTAAAATTTAACGTAAAATTGAGGCATAATTGGCCATAAATAATAGTAACCGATACAATTTGCAAAACAACAAAAACAATAATAATAATAATAATCTCCAAATATAGTCAATCTGTGTCAGACAACGTAATAAAGAATCTCGTCAGTGGGGTTTTTAAACCCCATCTTACTACAACCCGCCGTCGCACCACCACCACCGTTTCCGCCGTTGCCGGTCTTCACATCGCCGCCGGGAGAGTGGTTGTCCGCCGGTGGATGGTAATACATCCGGGCAGTTTGCGGGCAGTGTGAATGTACCCTGCAAGCAATTCTGAATGCATCCAAAATCTCACTATATTTTCCCATCAATCAAGTTAATAATAACTTCCTCTTCTCTCTGGAATTAAAAAAAAAAAAAGAGAGGAAGAGGTTGAATTTAAGAATTGAATTGAAGAAGAATCTAGAAAACTGGCCAAACGTTAGAAGAAAAAGAAGAGCCCATAAAAATTGGAGAGACACCTTAGTTTAGTTTAACATTGGTGTTGTTTGGTCGTGTATTTATATGCTCAAACGATGCGGCGTTTAGGGCAGCGGTTTCTTTACGCCGCACCTTATTCTTTCGATATTTCTGTTTTACTCCCTTGGGGTATTGAGTGTGTTGTAAATCTTACCCTTTTAAGCTACAAAACTATTGATTTTTATATTTTTGATTTTTTGTTATGTATATTGGAAAGGTGAATACTATTATATTAATAGTACCTTTATTAATTTTTTATTTTGTTAATATTTTATTAATATAATATAATATTTCTTTTAAATAACTTAACTTAATAATTTATTATAATATAATTCATATAAATAGCCATCTAATTGTATGTTTTATAAATTGCATATATTATATCTTACATAAACTTTTAAACATCCGAATAATCAATGCGATGTCTTTTAATTTAATTGATTAACTCGAAATAACAAAAAAATTTACAGTTTAGATTTATTTTATTTGACCCTAACAGTGTCATTAATGTTCGATAATTATTTATTATTTATAGTTTTTTATAATAGAATGGCAACCATGTTAATCATGAGATTGATGGTATAGAGCACATTTATATATATATTTTTAGCTTCATATTTGAAGAATTAGCTTAACGGTTAATAATGAATATATAGTACATGACCAATCAATTTTTTACACATTGCTTTCTCTTTTTATTATCTTAATTTTAAGTTTAGAACATATAACTCACTTCTCATCTATTTCTATTCACTTCATTTCTTTTGTTTGTTTTAATATGCATCACTCTAAAATACGATTAATCTAATAGCGTATAGTACGATATATATAAAAACATAGTAAGAAATTATTTATAGTTAGTAAAAGGTTGCGTAAAATGAGTTGATTATGAGTATATAGGTTTTCTGTGCGTGTCATAAAAGAATAGAGAGAAATGAGCATTGGTAAGAACTGTTAATATTTATTTTTATATGGATATGGTATATAAAAGTCATATAGATTAAACTCCTTATATAAATCTTGAATAATTTTAAAATAATTTTGTGATCAATGAATAAAACCTATATACATCTAATTCTAAGGTAAAGACCGTAAACATTATAGGTACCTTTATTGTCTCTTTATTGTCTCTTTATTGTCTTGGCAAATAAAATAATTAACCAATGAACATCAAGTTTATGTCCATACATAGCTCCTTAAGCCATTCAAATATCTGAATTTGACTACATACGAAACACTCAATTATAAGTTACATATATATCAAATTATTTCATAAAATATTATAAAAAATTTTATTCCCCCGCAACGCGCGGGTTAAAAACTAGTTGTTGAGGTAATTAGTTAGGAAATTTTTATAAAGAGAAAATTCCATAAACCATACATGTGGTTTACACACATTTTCAAATATCATACCCGAACTTTTTTTTTCATGTTTTTGATACAATAAGTTTCAAATTTGCTCGTAAATGGTACCTTCGTCTATTTTTGTCGTTAAGTTTTACCAATTCCGTCTATTTTCAATACAATAAGTTTCAAAATTGCTCGTAAATGATACCCAAAAGTTTCAAAATTGCTCATAAATGATACCTCAGTGCAAATCACGTGGTAAAACTTAATGACAAAAATAGACGGAGTTGGACGGAGGTACCATCTACGAGCAAATTTGAAACTTATTGTATCGAAAACATGAAAAAAAAGTTCGGGTATGATTTGTGAAAATGTGTGTAAACTACATGTATGGTTTATGGAGTTTTCTCTTTTTATAAAGGGTCCATCTCCCCATTGAAATGACTAAAATACTCATTTTATATGTTCTTGATTAGAGAAAATTACCTATTTTGTCATATTTCACATCCTATATCTTAATATTTGACAAAATCTTAAAATATATCTCTTTTGTTCAAAAATTTCGTTCCATCATATCAGTATAGAATGAAGGATCCGGTTCAGAGAGGAACCATCCAATCTGAGAGGGACCAAAAGCACTTTCAATATTTCCCCTTTAACTTTTCAATTTTACATTTAGCTCCCCCTCTTTATTATCCAACACTACAAAACACTCATTTTCTTTATTCCTTTCACAAAACACACACACAAACACTCTCATCTCCCTTTCTTCACCACTCTCACACCACCACCGGAAATCACCTCCGGCCACCACCACTACCGACCACCACCACCACCACCGTCAACCACAACAAATCCATCGTAATTCAACCGCCACCGCCACCACCAACGTCACCATCATCGTAACCACAAAAAATGTGGATAAAACGATGACGGTTTTTTTTGGTCGGAGAATAAATATGCAAACCACCACCGTTGGTGAACCGCCCTCAACCGGACGTAACCAACCGTGGTCGTTTCTCCATCTCCTCCCACCACCACCGCCGCCACCGTCGCCACCGTCACCACCGCCGCCACCAATCGCCGATCAAACATCACCACCATTTACCACAACCAACGCCGCTGCTCTACCACCAATATGTAGATCTAGATCTGAAAATTCGTAGATCTAGATCTAGATCTACTTTTTAGATCTGGCTGCATCGTACATTTTTTTCACTGCATCCTATGTTCTTTCTACTGCATCGTACATTTTCATTTGCATTGTTCCTTTTTTAGTTAAAAAAAAAACTACATATTTGCTGCAGCTTTTTTAAGATGTAGTGATAAGATGAAATGCTTTTAAGATGTAGTGATGTCTTTTTGTTAGTGCTTCATGAACTTTTTTTCACAAACTATATGTTAAAACATGATGCAGTGATTCTAATTAAACATGATGCAGTGTATTAATTTAAAATTGAGATGCATGGTTCTAAATTAAAAACAAGATGCAGTGGTTTTAATAGTATGATTCAGTGGTTTTACATTGTCATGAAACATGATGTAGTGATTCTAATTAAGCATGAGGCAGTGTATTAATTTAAAATGGAGATGCATGGTTTTAAAATAAAAACAAGATGCATTGGTTTTAATAGTATGATTCAGTGGTTTTACATTGTCATGAAAACATGATGCAGTGATTCTAATTAAACATGATGGAGTGGTTTTAATTTGATGCAGTGTATTAATTTAAAATCAAGATTCATGGTTTTAATTTAAAACACAAGATGCAGTGGTTTTAAAAGTATTATTCAGTTGTTTTACATTGTCATGAAACATGATGCAGTGATTCAAATTAAAACACAAGATATAGTGGTTTTAAAAGTATGATTCAGTAGTTTTACGTTGTCATGAAACATGATGCAGTGATTCTAATTAAACATGATGCAGTGTATTAATTTAAAAATTGAGATGCAGTGTTTCTAATTAAAAAGTATGATGCAGTGTATTAATTTAAAATTGAGATGCAGTGTTTCTGATTAAAAAGTATGATGCAGTGGTTTAAAATTAAACACGTGATGCAGTGACTTTAAAAGTGTAATTTAAAAAAAAAAAATTTTAAAAAAAAAAAAAATTCGCCGGAATCCGCCGCCGGCCGCCGAAATCTGACGGCGGCGGCCAGATTCCGGCAGCAGCTAGGTGGGGGTGGTGGGGTAGGGTGAGGAATAAGATGGAAGGAGGTGAGAGAAGAAAGTGGAGGGGTAAAAAAGAAATGGGAGGAAATGTGGAAGGGGTGTAAATGTAAAATAAATGTTATGTTTTTTTTTCTTAACTTATAACCTCACTTTTTCATTTTAATTACAAAAATGCCACTCCACCCCATTTTTTTGTTGGTGCCCTTGGTTCCCTCATAAAAGAGGGTTCCTCTCTGATCCCAAACCTAGAATGAAATATAATGTTTTTTCTTAATTTGTTAGAGTGAAATGTCGTTTGTTTTTTTAGTTGGAGCGAACTCCTAGGGCTTTGACCATCTAGGTAATTTTCTTAGAATAAGTCATTTTAAATGAGTGAAGGGACTATTCACAAAACAAAATTAACCTTTTAAGCTGATAGATCGTAAAAAAATGTATGCACGATGTTCATAAAATCGTGCAAACCACAACAACTATTCATAAATTAAAATTTACTCTAGAATGTATAAGATTTAAAAATGCTGGAACAATACAAGTATACATATACATATTATTAACATTAGGATTTCAACATCTTGGTCTATGATATATAGGAGTAAATTTCATAGATGGTTCCTGTGGTTTACACTGACTTACGGAACTCATCTCTAAATTATTTTTTTCAGGTTTTCAGTCCAATAACTTTAATATTTGCTCGAAAATAGTCCCTCCATCTATTAAATGACTAAATTACCATTATTCTATTCTTTTTTATTTTTTTTTAAATTTTTAACTAGATCATAACCCGCAACATTTGCGGGCTATGCCATATTATAAGACAACTGTTTTATTATTATTTGATTTTTTTCGATAACTCTAAAGATACATATTTTACCTTATGAAGTGAATGCATGTTAAGAATTTAAGGGTACATAATTGTCTATCGATATGCATTATGATTGACGGTGTTACTACATTTTCCGAGTTTTCATGACCCTTTACCCAAATAGTAGTTACTACAAATTAATGATACATCTTTAAATTAAATAATTATATGATATAGTGTTTAATATGATATACCAGCTTGAACATTACAACTTGATAGTAAAACTTACAATTACTACTACAAAATATCTAAAGGTGAATCACAAAAGAAACTTTTTTCAATTATAAATCCAGACCAAGTCTGTTGTGAATCGAAATATATATGTAGCATAGATGAACATCTCAGAATAAAAAATAAGTAAAATAAAAATTAATTTGTCAAAGAGCTATCATTTAAGATTGTTAAAGCTGGGCTCCACTGCCCCTTCAGAATATCAAAGCAAATGCTACCACTACTACTATTTTTAGGTGGAAAACCTTAGTCGTAAATGAAACCTTAATGATACATTAACATATATCATCAGTTAAAAAAACTGTTTTGCAATATCAAAAAATTATATAGCATGACATTTAACCACTTGATGCAACTACAAATATCACCATGGAACTAACAACGGCTGTAACACAACTATCATATACTTTGAACACCAATCAAGAGAATAGAGATATTATCGAACAATGGAGCCCAAACAATATGAACAACTCATGAATAAAAAATATATGTACAACGACAATTTGGGCCATTTTGACCCTTTTAACTTGTTTCGTTATAAGCCAAACCTTAGTTATTTGACCAATTATAGATGAAACACATTACGTCAAAGACAATCCACTTACAAGTAAAGAGTTCGAAATTGCCTCCTCTGCTTAATAGCATGATATAAGAATCTACAAATTAGTAACTTACTGAGTCACGTGACGATCTTTGTAACTCAAGCAAGGCTGCAAGACAGTGGCACAATCTCCTATGATAGGGAAATTAAATACCCGAGATAAATTGATGATACGAGATATGTCAAGAAAGCATACTTCTGATGGATACAATGTAGCATAACATAATAATGCAAGTATAAAAAACTGTTATTTTAGAACATTCGTGTATAACACAAAACAAACAAACATGAGTCCCTTTACACTACTTCCCTATCCAAGTATCTAGGTTGACTTACCTATAACCATTAAAAACATAAGAAACACTGTGACGAGAGTACAATAATTAAATATAGAGTTGAAGGAGAAAAATGGTTATCGTCATATAAGAAGAGGCTTATATGAAAAAGTCAAGACACGGGATCCTTGATGTATGTGCTTCTTGTATGTGATTACAAAAAATGCAGGTTTATTATTTAGTCTTTCTTAAATGGTCTTGGATGCTCCCTTTACAACATAAGATATATTTGAGGACTGCATTCAGTACAAATAAGTAGTGTATACTCCTTTCCCATAGTAGCATCTAGTTTGTAGAATTGGTCGTATGTACAAACAACAACTACCACATTCTTTTCAAATGAAATTCTTAAAGACGTGTCTGAACAATATGGACACCACTTCCACCTCCCCTACAAACAATGTGAAAGAAAAGGGCTGCAAATGCCAATTTTTGTTTATGATAAAGGGCTGAATATAAAGTTGGCTAATAAGATTGACACTCATGGGAAGTTAATGATACATCTATTAAGTACAAAAAATATTCAGAGAAAAACATACAATTCATATATTCGATAGAATAGCATATACTCAAATTATTGGTGTCAAGAATATACAATCTAAGCTAAATGAAGTTGCAATCCCACAAAGAAAATAAATCAAATGGGCCACAAGATAACTCAAGTATATCTTTAATACATAAAACCAAAGTTAGATCATT
This sequence comes from Helichrysum umbraculigerum, assembly GCA_949592205.1. Lineage (NCBI taxonomy): Eukaryota > Viridiplantae > Streptophyta > Magnoliopsida > Asterales > Asteraceae > Helichrysum > Helichrysum umbraculigerum. The sequence goes on from CATIUR010000001.1 coordinate 102,854,709, forward strand.
ACTGAAAAGTAAATAAGTTTTTTAATGATATTCAACTGACTACTTGTTTTTGAACATTAAAAAAACTTGGACAGACAAGTATTTCGCGACAACCCTACCCAACCCCGCCCATTTTGATATACACCATAAATGACCCATTTGACCCGTTACTAAACCCTCCTGACCAATCCATTTTTTCCTCTAATAACAACATGAAAGCTTGTACCATATTAAGTGAGGTTAATGCTCTGGTTGTTGATGTATCTTAGTGTGTCTGTCAGTTGGTCTCAGTCTGTATTAGATTTGTTATGTAATTACGTTAGCTTAAACGTTTGTATTTTATAAGTAATTACATTTTCTGTGTAGGCGACACAGCCTGTGTCGTAGTAGCGACATAGCTTGTGTCGCACTAGTCGGTCAGGCGACACATTTTGTGTCGCAAGAGACAGATTAGGTTTTTAGTATAAATACTTGAATTCGGCTCAGAATTCAAGGTTGACGAATTTATGGTTTGTGAGAAAGTTTTCTGTGTTATCATTTGTATCCAAGCTGATCGATTATTGTTATCTATATACAAGTGATTTTGTTTGATTCCTGATATTCGTTTAACGTATTAATTATCATTCTTTGGATTCCGCACTTTGATTGATCATTAGGGTTCGATTAGGTCCGGTACAGGGAACCTACAAAGTGGTATCAGAGCCATAATCTTCGGATTTGGCGTTATCGAGTCCGTTTGGAACGTTTTTCGGTTTAAAACGAATTGTTTTGGTGTTAGATCTTCATAGAAAAGTGTTAAAGGATCATATTCTGGGTTTTCTTGAAGATTTGTGGGTTAATATTCGTCCTCCGTTCGTGAAAATTCGTTAGGGTTTCGAAACCTTACGAATTTTAGGGTTTTTGGCCGCTGCCCCATTTGACATTGCGACACAAGCTGCGACACAACCTTTGTGTCGCGACTAGGGTTATCTGCGACATATTTTCTGTGTCGCGTTTCGTTTCTGCGACATTAGCCTTTAATTAGGTGACATAAGCTTGCGACATAAGCTTATTTCCATTTGCGACATCAGCCTTTGACTAGGCGACATAAGATTGCGACATAAGCTTATTTTCTGCGACATAAAAAACGGTTTTCCTCCGTCGCTATTGGATTGCGACACAACCTTTGTGTCGCTATTTGATTCTAATTTAAAGGCATCCTGCGACATAACCTCTGTGTCGCCACTTGATTTTGCGACATAACTTTGTGTCGCATAACAGTTTCTTTGTTTGTATTTATTTCTTTTGTAGGTAAACTTACAATGTCTACATCAGCTTCTACATCTTCCTCGTCCATTCAACAAGTAGGGGCAATGTTAAGGCAGAACAATGAGGTTGGATCTGCCAACAAACCTCCTATGTACACTCCAAGCATGAATTATCTTTACTGGCATCAAAGGTTTGAGTCATTTGTTGCTTTTCATGATCCTGAGATGCAAATTTATCTGGAGGAGAGATATGAACGTCCTGTACGAACTGACATTTTTAATGGACCTGCTCCAGAGAAGTTAATTAAATCAATGACTCCGGAAGAGCGAAAGGCTTTTGATATGGAAAGGAAAACCTACTCTGCCATCACCATGGCATTACCTCAACAAATTTTGAGGCAAATGAGACATAATAAGATTGCTTATGATTTATGGACTGCATTCGAAAAGAAATGTGGCGGAAGTGATCAATATAAGAAAAACAAGCTGGATCTTATTAAGAAACAGTATGAGGTGTTTGATATGTTACCAAATGAGTCACTTGAGGATATGTGTAGCAGATACTCACAGCTTGTTAGTGAGTTAACTGAGGGAGGAGTCATGCTTGATAAGACCGATGTGAACAAGAAACTTCTAGGATCTTTACCTAAGAAGTGGAATACTACGGTTTTGCTGATGGAAAAAGATGAGGATATAATGGATATGGATTTGGAAGATTTAATTGGACAGATTGAAGCCGTTCTTCTTGACATGCAGAGAAAGGAGACAAAGGCTACTCCTTTATTCAAAATCCTAAGCTTTATGGTGTGGATGCTCCTGTATCTACAAGTCAATCTACTGGTACTGCATTTATGGCTGGCAGGACTAGTGGATTTGGTTCAGCAAGTACTACATCTTCTGGTGGTACTTATGTTCATATTCAAGGAACTTCGCTTGCTGCTGCTGAAGAATATGCTTCTACTTTTGCAGCATTTCTGTCAGCCACTGCGGATTTGACTGACGAAGATTTCGGTCAAATTAATCAAGAAGATCTAGAAAGAATGGACTTGAAGTGGAGCATGTCAATGCTCACAAGACGAGTAAAGAACTTCTTGAAGAAATCGGGCAGAAAATCTGTGACAGATCCAGGTGAAAAGGGTTTGGGATTCAAATAGAGCAAGGTTAAGTGCTACAAGTGTCAAAATTATGGACATTTTGCTCGTGAATGTGAAAGACATAAGAATCCATCTTCTGGGTTAACCAAACCTTCTTAAAATAAGGATGAAGAAAAGGCAATGGTTTCAGCTGCCTTGATGCTGACAGAAACTCCTTGGGATAACAGCTGGCGAGATGATGCAGAAGAGGAAGACAAGGAAGAAACAGCACTCATGGCCGAAGTTGATGAGGTAGATGATGAACCTCTATCCTGCATTTATTGTATTAAGCTAAGAAACCAGGTTAACAGGTATAGAGAGGATAACAAACGCCTTAACTCTGTCAATGAAAAATTAAATGAAACTAATGAAATGTTAAGAGATAGTGATAAGGCGAGTGAGAAAAAGTTAAAAGCTATTTTTGAAGAAAAGATAGAACTGAAAGCCAAAATTTTTGAACAGCAAGATGAGATAAGTAGTTACGTAGATATGCTTACTTCGGTAAAACGAGAACTTACAGATTCATAGGCTGAGGTTCTAGATTTGAAACGAAAATTATCTAACTTTTCTACATCCTCTTTAGTTTTTGATGAAATCCTTCAGGCACAAAGAAGTGATACTAAAAGTAAGGCTGGACTTGGTTACCATCAAGTCCCGCCTCCTAAAGACTATCTCCCTATGCCTGTTAAGGAAATTGTCACTGATTTTGTGCCTATCTACCCTAAGATAGACATAAAGCCTGTTAAGCCTACTGTTAGCATAAAGATAAGTAAGCCTGAGTGTATTAAGGCTGAAAATGTTAAGAATGTTTCTGAAAATCCTGTCACTAGTATGCCTGAGCCAGTTAAGGCATCGACTAGTGAGCCTGAAATTTTGAAGGCTCAAAAGGTTGAAAAGGTTGAGCCTGTGAAGGCTGATATTGAAAAGGCTGAGCTAATTAAGCCTATTGTTGTTGAAACGCCTGAAATTAGTAAGGCTAAGTTTGATCCTCCAGTTAGTTTTAAGGAGGAAATTGAAATTGAGGATATAACCGATGAGGAATACGGTCCTCTTGAGAAGAAATCAGTAAAAACAGAAAATCATATCTTCACAAATGAAGGTTATGATGAAATTTTAAAATTAAAAGGTAAAGCCAAGGCTGAATCTAGCAAGAAGATTTTGAAACAACCAGTTACTAAATCAACTAATCAAAAATCTTCTAAAACTTCTTCTCAAGGTTCAACCTCTGCATACACACCTAAGTGTGCATGCTCAGGTCATATTTCTTTTGGCCATACTCAGAAGTTTATGCCTCAATCTCATGATTTTGTTGAGAACCGATCTTGTTTCTACTGCAAGAAACAAGGTCATCTGATTAGTGCTTGTCCGTTGCTTGCAAAGAAGCAGTTTGGTAGAGGTGTTTCAAGAACCTCTAAATTTCAAAATCTTTCTCATAAATCTGTTTCTATCAGAGGTTCTCCATCTCCACCACCTGCTCCTAAAATTAACAACATTGAGCCCACAAAAGTTATTGATATTAAGCTCAAAGTTGTTAACAAGCAACAACCCAAACCTTCAAAGGTTTGGAAGATCAAAGAGTCACGTTCCGACTCTTCATCTGACAATGATACATCAGGCAACACCTCGGATTTGCTAAAAAATAAAATCTTGACTGATGTAATCATTGTGGATGATGCTACTGGGTTACCTAAGTCTATAAAGGCTTGGGTCTTCCTTATTAATTGATATTTTTGTTTGTGATGCCGCAGTAACCTGAAGCAAGTAAAAATAGCAAATGGTATATAGATAGTGTTTGCTCGTGACATATGATTGGCGATATATCTCTGCTATCTGAAGTTCATGATTACGATGGGGGATATGTTGCTGATGTGACGCAAAAAGTCATATTTTTAAGTACAATATTCCGCACTTTTTGGACACATCTTTAGTGAAAACATTCCAAAATAATGATTATTTACTAAAATTCACTAAAGTGCTCCAAATATAGACGTTGCTGCAAAAATCACTAAAAATGTCCAAATATACATGCACAAATTCTTTCGACCTCATTTATCTTGTAAGATTTACATTCTAACCTCATCATATGATAATACAGGTAAAAACGAGTCCGGAAAATCAAGAATCATGCAAAAAGGTTAGAGAACGGAGAAGATACGACGATTACAAACACCTAAAAAGTCATTTTGGCTATGACTGAGCTCTACACATCCAATTTCCATGAGATTGGTACCATTATAAGAGTAACGGAATTACGAAGCCATAGGCGAAAGAATCAAGTCAAACGGACGCATAACGAAGGAGATACTGGCATTTTAAGCAACGAACGAAATCAGACGGAGCCCGTATGCGGCCTCAGGAATCGTATACGGCCCCATAGAGACCATATACGGCCTCATACATACCATATATTGCCCCCCCCCCCCCTTATTTCTGCTTCGTTTGCTTGTACGTGCTGCTTCGCGAGTTGTACGTGTGGTTTGAGGCTTTCACTATAAATAGATGGCACCTCCAACCTCATTCACACACCTCATTCTCACTTTTAAGTTTCTCTCATTTTTCTCTCTTTCATTCTCTCTCTCTCTTCTTTCTCTCTCTAGAATCTCTCTCTAGAGATCTAGAAGGAAATAGAGAGAGTTAAGCTTACGGTTCGAGTCTAGAGGAAGGTTTAGCTTGGTAATCTTGTTGTAACGAGTTTTTCAAGTTCAGACTATTTGTAATCCTCAGTATTACGCTGCTGTATTCCCGGTGATATCTAAACTTTACTTAATGTTATAATGCTTGCACTTTATGTTATTGCAGTTTGTACTTTACTTATTGCCATATTTATAGAGTAGTTTAATATTGTGATTGTTGAAATGTAGATATTAGCAATGTTTTAAAAACCGGTTCAAACCGGCCGGTCGGACCGGTTGAACCGGAAACGGACAGAAAACCGGTCGAACTTATATAGTGTATAATGGGCGGTCGGACCGGAAATCCAACCGGTTGAACCGGATTAACTCGGCTCCGGATTGAATTCCGGTTCACCTAAAAAACCGGTTTTCAAAACATTGGATATTAGGAGTAAGGATGATGTTAAATTAATGTTTCATTTATATGATTGGAGATTGTTATGTTGTGTATTTGGTTAAACTTATCCTGAATATATATCTAGTTTCTCGTCACCCTTTCCAGACTTTCACGTGACTGTTGCCCTAGGATAGGATCTGATCAACCCTAATACTATGTCAACACAGTTATCTCCAGTTACAGTATGAAGCTATGAACTTTCCTTGTAACGGCACGGTACTTCGTATAGCGTTGGAAACACCACGTGTGGAGTACAAATACGTGGAAGCTAAGGAAATGCCATAGGATTGTTTCATCGTGGATTACCTAGAAGTGATCCTTCTAGAACTGTGGTCTAGGAATCAAAGCTGTGGAAATGCTTGTTGCACTGTACATCGTTAGTACACCTAAGTTCTGGAAAGCTATGGAAATGCTTAAATGCCCAGTACACCGCCAGTACATCTAGGGTTTGGAAAACTATGAAAATGCCTAATTTCCCTGTACACCGTGATTATTCCTAGGGATGAATGATTGAATGTAAAGGAGGGTCTATGTTTATAACGGAATATGTACTTAAAATAGACAAATACAGGGTTGTGTCAATAAAGCAATAATGCCCAGACATGCTAAACCCTAATTAACCAGCAGTTTAACATACATAGGATGCAATCAGTATTCACCATGATAAAAGCAAATAGACGATTAGGTGTTAAGAAAGGTCAGTATTCACATTGTGTTGCTAATTAGGTTTGGGTATATAACCAGACCCCAATCGCATTCACTGTTACCCCACATTTGCGACACAAAATCAACTTTAGCGACATAACCTCTCGACTAGCGACACAACTCACGGACGTGATTTCGATCTTTCGCGTGTTTTCTGTTCGATCCAACTTTTATTTCTTGTTCTCCTCATCACACTTGATCGATAGGTACTTGTTTTGGCCCCTGTCATTACGTATATTTTGAGATATTAAGATTTAAAGTTTACGGGGGTTTGGGGTTCGGTTTTTGATTAAATTAAACACGTAAACGACTAACTAAGATGTTAAAACTTATGTTTTCGTGTTCACCTTTGTGTGCCGCACCTAATGGTGTGGCTTGTGTTGAAAAGCCCCAAATTATGTTCATCGGGTTTCTGGGTTGGGGTTGCAGTTCGTCACTGCGACACAACCTGCGACACAAGCCGTTGTGTCGCAGGTTTATTGCAATTGATTACTTTTCACTGTTTATATGCGACACAAAATTTTGCTTCGCTATTTCCTGCGACTCAAACCTGTATGTCGCTTCTTTATGCGACTCGACCTGTGTGTCGCCAATTCATGCGCCATAACTTTTAGGTCGCCTACTTTCTACGACACAACATCTGCGACATAACTCATGTCGCATATTATTCGATTAAATTTGAAATATTGCAAAATGCGACACAACTCTGTCCGTCGCACCTTTGAGTTGCGACACAATTCAGTATGTTGCATATGTTTTGTGATTAATTTCCAATTCGAAGGTGACACAATTGCTTATGTGGCAGGACTCCTGCGACACAAGCCCCAGTGTCGCATATGACAGATTGTAAAATTGATTTGTTTGTATAAATTCGTGCTGCTAATGCTAACATCTTTCGAGTATTATTTGCCTTCTGTTTTTTAGATATGGCAGATGCTGAAGTTGTTTGGGAACCACGACACAATATTGTGGCCTTATTAGACGACAACAAACAGTCGGCAGAATCCTACAGGCCGACGGTGGCTTTTCTACGCCGTTCCCGTATTTTCCATGCCATCACCATGAATACAACGATATACAAAGATCAGGTGGGCGCATTCTGGGATAATGCAAGGATTAACTCTGACCTGCCATTTAATCGTATTATCTCCACCGTTGCGGATCGGGAGATTATATTGTCTGAGCAGTGGATCAGGGATTTCTTTAAATTTGGTGATGCTACTGACATGCCAGTTCTATTTGGGCATGAGTTTATTTCTGGCGGCATGCATCGTATTGGATATCCCAGGGCTCCTAGAGATCAATACAGGAATGCAAATCTGCCTAAAGTTTGGAGATATCTGATGCATGTGATGATCGTTTGTTATCTGCGCGCAAGGCTGGGCTCGACGGAATGAGTCACTCAGCGGCCTCTGCTATGCTGGCGCTCATCTACAATAAGCCCTACAACTTCTCTGGTTATATTATTCGGGATATGGTAGATAATGTGACCGCCGGGGATAAGCGTTGGAATCTGTATCCACGCTTTGTTCAGCTGTTTATTGATAATCTTCTCCCTGGTATTCCTAGCGATATTCGTCATCATCTCCGCCACACGCCAATGAACGTCCGAATCTGGACAGTTTGTGCCCAGGGGGAGCACGCGAATGACAATTTTCCATTTTTTGGGCACGTGATCAACTAGGGTTACGTCCCTCCGCCCAATCACGGATTCATGGATGCTCCGGCCGCACCTGCTCAACAACCGGAGCAAGTTTTTGTTGACGTTCCTGTTCAGCAGGAACCTTTAGATGATATTTTGCTCGACATTGAGAATTTTGAGAATGTTGAAGAACCTGCTGGTGGACAGGCTGCTCAGCCTAATCTTGAAGAACCAGCAAGTGATGATTCAGATAGTGGATCTACTCCAGCATCATCTCCAGGGGATGTTCCGCGAGAGGCGGAAATGGAGAACATTCGACACCATCATCCCCGACGTTATAAGAGGATTCAAAGGCGCAAGATCCGGGGGATGGTTTATGTTCCCCCATCTACTGGGAAGACGGTTCGTGATTTGGGTTCCTCCTCGCACAATTCGTCGTACGTCTTCTGCTGCAGCTGCTTCATCTTCTTCTGCACCATGAAGGGTTGAGGTCCCACATGTTGTTACTCCTGTTAAACCTCACCCAGCTGTTATTGAAGATCTACTTAAGCGACCGGACGTTATGCAGCAGACACAGAATGAACAAGCTGCTTTGATCCAGTCATAGTCTGCAGTCTTGGAAGCTCAAGCTGCACTGATTAAAGATTTAGAGCTGCAGACTGCCAGGGTTCATGTGTTAGAGTCTAGGGTACTAGAGTTGGAGTCCCTAGATGATGTTTCGGGGGGGTCAGGCCTGCGTGCCTTAAAAACAGCACCTAGGACCTCCGCCGGAACACAGACGAAAGATGTAAACGATAATGTACCTTCTATTGAAGTAAATGAAACTCTTCTTTTGGATTATTTTCCTGTTGTTGATATTCCAGACCAACCAAGACCGTTAGCTGTTGATTATTCTCAAGCAGATCTATCATTTATTCAACGAATGATGAATGAAAATGGTTCGGCGTCTAAAGAACATTACGATTTTGTGGTTAATGAAGATGTTGAGGTTGAGGAAGAGGAGCTGAACTCTGATGAATATTATGATGATGCTCCAGTTATTGAATCTGATTCTTCTAAGGATGAGGCAGAGCCTGCTCCTGTGTCTACATCTTCTCAACTCCAGTTCCAGAGACACCTACTCCTGAAGCTGAAACTGCTGAAGATAAAGAAGCGAAATATGCTAAATGGTGGCCTCGTAGAAGAACCGCTAAGCCTGTACCTTTTACATGTAAATCATACAAGGTCAGCGGGAATTACACCGGAGTTATTAAGAGTTGGAAGGTGCAAAAAGCAAAATTTATGATCAAAAGAATTGACGGCGTTCAGTACTTCAAGCGATCTTTCAACAAATTAAGTACGTTGCCGAAAGGAGAAATAAACCGTCTAGCTCAACTGAACGTGATTAATCCTTATAAAGATGACAATGCCGAGTACATCCAGATAATTCTGCGTCGAGAGGTGAAAAGCAAAAGATACAAGTTTATCAAACCGACGCTGGGTACGAGGTATACATTCAAGAAGAAGCTAGATCCAACGACAAGGCAGCCAGTCCTTAAAGTTCATTATCCGCCTGCTGATTGTCTGACTGAGATTCCTCTGGAGATTGTTCCCTTCAATTTTCTTAAAAGATTTCATTATTGGGAACTAGATGTGCATACTGGCGAAGCTGTATCTGTTTACGTACCAGAGTCAGAGCCAGAACCAGAGACTGGAGGTTTATAGAGATTGAGAAAAGCAGAATTCAGAGTATTCGATCCTATGAGTTTAATCAATCTATCTGAAAAAGATTTGAGAAAACTCATTGACAATAGGATTAGGTACAACAAAGGTAATCCCATCAACAAAAGGTTGGCTATCCAGTTCCAGAGGATTGTTGATATCCGTGTTACGCATGGGATTCATGCTGGTGGCAAGTTTCCCGCAGGCTGGGTTTGAACGAAGACATCTTCAAAGACCAAACTGAAGACACGGGGGAGTTTGTTGATGCATCTTAGTGTGTCTGTCAATTGGTCTCAGTCTGTATTAGATTTGTTATGTAATTACGTTAGCTTAAACGTTTGTATTTTAAAAGTAATTACATTTTCTGTTTAAGCGACACAGCCTGTGTCGCAGTAGCGACACATTGTGTCGCACTAGTCGGTCAGGCGATACATCTTGTGTCGCAAGAGACAGATTAGGTTTTTGGTATAAATACTTGAATTCGGCTCAGAATTCAAGGTTGACGAATTTTGGGTTTGTGAGAAAGTTTTCTGTGTTGTCATTTGTATCCAAGCTGATCGACTATTGTTATCTATATACAAGTGATTTTGTTTGATTCGTATTATTCGTTTAACGTATTAATTATCAATCTTTGGATTCCGCACGTTAATTGATCATTAGGATTCGATTAGGTCCGGTACAGGGAACCTACACTGGTGTATTTTGATCAAGAACCCAACAGCAATAAAGATACTAGAGCCCAAGACCTGCACCAATAACAATCTTTAGTCTTATGTGCCAATCCAGTGGCTCTTTATAAACCTTTTGATAAATAAATAATACGTAGGATACAAAATTCTAATTATAAACTTCAGGGTTACCACATAACTGATTATCAAGACTGCCCAATGGCATGTACTCATAAACCACGTCCTTGATCTCCACTGCAATTCCATCATGCAACATTGAACAATCCATCAAGATACTAATCAATGATGATTCATCTTATCTCAATTAATGCACCGGAAAACAAAATCAACACCAAGGTTACCCTAATTGAGAATACTTCTAAGGCATTAATGCCATCATATATATATCTGTAAACCGTAGATGCAAGAAAGTCTCATAAAACAAAATACATTAAACTACACAGATAATAAAAATAGCTAACACATCAAAAGTGGTTCAAACCTGTAGAACATGTCGGTATAAATACACTGATAGGCAATTAACATATTTGGTATTTCCTCTAAAGCATATAGATGAGAATGGGTGAGATTGTTTTTTAAGAGTCAATACAGAGAATAGGTCCTGTCCTTTAGAATACAAAAGTATAAACTCCCATACTCAAAATTTTAAGACACTAATGTAAAGGCACGTTCCAGTTACGTAAGTTCAACATTCGATTTGATGACATGGTGAACGCTAACAAATAACAAAATTCGAAGAAGCATTCACCAACAAACATATATATATATATATATATATATATATATATATATATATATATATATATATATATATATATATATATATATATATGAATAAACATTAACGTTAATCGGTATTTTATATAAAAGGAAAAACGAATTTAAGATAGGAACTCAACTAAGCAAATCCATGTCCCTAAAGTATTTGTTTCCACTGAAAATCGTTTGCCTGACCCGCCCATTTTGCCACATTATCATACCTTTCTATGTCATCAGACAGAGCACCTAGACTACTTGGCGACTTGCTAAAAGTAAAGGGTTGAAAAACACAGTTACGCAATAATTTGGATATGAACTTATAAACCTATAAAAGAAGCAACCTTTATTATATTGCCATTTTAAATATCACCCAAAGTAAACTATGTAATCTGATTAAGCACTGAGATGCATCACACGTGCGTATACCTAATCACAAAGAGATTCATGAGTAAGAGAGAACCAACATAGAAAATTAATGACTTAAAAGTAAAAGGCCTATATCTATGTCAAATAGCCGCAAAGCATCTAAAAGGCAACCAAAAGGGAAATTTTTTTATCAAAAAGGATCCATTTTACTATATTGTTGTCCATTTTTTATATACAATTAAGTAGTTATCTACGTACCTAGTCATATAGTTGTACCTCCTAATATTCTCACAACTTATATATGTGTATTGGCTAGCTAGCATTAAACATTAGAGAGCCAATCTTGAAAACGCCCAATGAGACTGTCTCAAACACAAAATGGGAATAAGAACAAACGGGATCTAAATAGACTGGAGCATTTTAAGCCATTCGTTCATAGCACCCAAAGTGTCCTAAGAACTTACAAACATTAGATCAACTATTTGTGTCAGGATTATAGCACAATTTCTTATTATCAACGCCCTAGCCCATTTCTTCAATCTCATATCAAGAAAACCTACCATAATAAATTATCGGGCATATGCACATTGTACCTGATAGTATAAATATACGAAATATATTGTTTCATCATACCTCCACTTCATCAGGGCCCGTTCTACCACTGCAGGTCTGCGACCACCTTCCCTCTAACCAACATAGACCTTCCCAAAACCTCCTTGCTCATCTTCGTTTCTGTCTTATACTACATATAATATTCCACTTACCCGCATAAATTCAACAAAATAAAACACAATTAAGAAGTAAGCAAATAATGCATAAGGTTTAGTTTCAAAATAAATTCGCTGTCAGAACGAATGCTAAATATAAGCCGACTATGACACCCCTAAAATAGTTCACAAACAAAATATCACATCATGAAATCATTACATGAATATCTATTATCCACTATAACCTTATTAAAACCAAAACCAATTATCTTTATTAGACAAAATATGACAGAACTTCGTAAAAATTAGAACAAACGAATGTCGTTAACAATTACAACTCAAGATCTGACCTCTAAACTTCTAATCTTTGGTTCCAACGAAGTACAACTCATAATGTGAGTTTCCAGGTCATTTAATGGCCAAGCCATATATTCCTTCCATACATCTTTAACTAATACATGCATAAACTGAGCAATTACAACATATAACCACAAACTATAAAAAACACTTGAAAATAGTTAGTACAAACCACAAAATTTTTATAGAAATCACTCAAACAACTCATACTTACAGCCTTGTCATTGCTATCATCAGTTGAGTACTCCAAAGTCCAAACTTTGATGTTATTTGTCAAGTCTATGAGCCCTCTTAATATACAACTTCTTTTCCTGAAATAAAGTACCAACAATTTTTTGTTCAAAATAACAAATTGGTCAAACAGTAGATCGTCAGTAATGAAAAAACCCAATGAACCAAATTATTTACAAATTAATAAAAGTTTTGGCTGCTTATAAACAAATCAAGTGAATGATAAAATAGGCGATGAGTTACTTAATGACCTGTTGCAGCTGCAGCTGTGAGATCTTCTCAGATTGTTCTAAGTTTAGATGATGATGGCGATTGAACAACTGAAACCAGAAGATGATAATCAGTTCTAGCAGATTTAGGTAACTCGTAACAATTGGTTGCTAATATCTTTGTAGCAGATGCAACAATACTACTCGTTCTTGAATGTTGTAACCAGCTGGCTGGTGCTGCACAATTAGTAGTAATAATAGAGGCCAAAGCACTGGCTAGACCTGCACCCACTGTGTCACACCCCGTCTAAAGCGAAAACAACGAGATACAACCTGATAGGATCATAACACATTATTATAAAGAATTCTACATGAAATAAAAAGTTCAATGTGTCATGATGTCATAAACATGAAAACGGTTCATGTCATGCATACATATCAACAATGAATCAAAGTTCAACAACAATAGTACTTAAATCAAATATCAAGGCAAACCGCCTTCCAAATTCAAACAAAGCAAAATATAAGTCTTGTCAATAGTCAATGCAACCTACGTGGTCCAATAAGCTTTCTTGTCCTCGCTCTTAGTTCCAATAGTACTTCTAGAAAAGATATGCTCAAAAAGTGTCAACACAATGGTTGGTGAGTTCCGTAGGTTTGAAACGACACACATAAATAAAATTTTGATGTGATAATAACGAGTTAGGACAATGCAATGAAAATGTACACATAAGTGAAATAATGTAAACGATACGTCTCAGCACACTGTCATCACCCCACGAAGAAGTATGACCAAACAAACCCTTGTGATTGCAGTAGCTACTCAATATGGCTTTAATGTATACGTAACGTATAACATTAGGTACTTACTCTCGACAGAATAAGGCCTTGTGAAATAATGGCTTCAATGTATACAAACATATACATTAGGTACTCACTCCCGAAAGAGTAAGGCCTTGTGAACAAATGAATCCAACAACCAGATGCATATACTTCACATAATGTCATTTCATGCAATTGTCCAAGAAAAGAAATGAATACATTCACAGCATGTAAAATTAACAATTGATAAAAACACGAGCACACTTTTCCCACAATTTGAAAACAAGTAATGAAAACGGGGCCACGAAAACTCACCTTGATTTATCAAAGCAAATGTCGTCACCAAATAAGATCACCAAACGATACGTTAATCTACAAGTAAATACATATAGATTAATAATCTAAACAAGACTATACTTTCTTATTATATACTATACTGAAGTTCCAATTTATCTTCATTAAGTTTTCTCACAATAACTCATATGTCGAGTCAAATATAAACTCATACATATTTACTTTATGATAATATACACTTTTTCAAAGAACTACACTATTCTATCCAGAATTTTAGACCACTTTACGAATTTCAAAACACGACTAAACAAATTTATTAGACTCTCTAATTTTTACCAGTATCACTTTGAAGTATTTAAAACACTCAGTAATTTTTTCCGGAATTTATTTCGATGGTTAACTGTTTTTAAAAATTCGTCCACATGAAATGCACACAACAAAACGTTTTTCTGACTTCTCAAAACTTTTATATCAATTAAAATACTTACAAATCTTCCAAATTTTTAATATTTTTACAGAAGTTAATCAACATATTAAAGTCATTCCAGAAAAATTTTCATGTTCTAATCCAAATCCCAACACGCGATTTCATAAGTCAAACCGATTTAAACTTACCAATGTGTTTATGAAAATTCGTCACTCAATACAGCAGTTTACAAAATAACTTTTATAAAATCATACAATACGTTTCAGAGGCCGAAACCTCAAAAGGGTTAAGTAAAGTTTCAGGATCTACAACTTTCTAGTTTTGGTCGAAGCCTGAAAACGAAAGTAACTAGGTCAAAACAGCCTCTGATTATGACTACGAAAATCTAGACAGATTATACGAGTTACGGTTTTATAACTTTCGACTTCAAAAACACCTTAAACCCAATATATTCAATCCCCAAACGCATAAATCATCTCTAATATACATCTATTCCCGAATAATAATAAAATAAATTATTGGTTAGGGTTTATGAAAAATACCTACACGAACACACAAACGATCAACACACGAAAGCAAGTCTCGAATTCCATTTTGTGAAGTTCTTCTTTTGATTTCTTCCTCCCCCTTTTTTTTTAGTCGACACAAGCAAAAAAAGAAAACCCCAGGAACGATCGTATATTTTATCCAAAAAGATTAGGGTTTTTAAATTGATATTTAAGTGTTTAAATTGGCTTGGAGGCTTAGTTAGGAGATATGGGTCTCTTTTAAGGTTGGGCCATTTTTCTTTTGGTTTGGCCTCTTCACTTCGACTCACACAAAAGAACTACAACGATTACTATTTTTTTAGTATTCATTATATACGATCACTAGGTAAAAGATCCGCGACAACGCGGGTTTCAAAATTTGATTTT
The DNA here is from genome assembly GCA_949592205.1 of Helichrysum umbraculigerum. Lineage (NCBI taxonomy): Eukaryota > Viridiplantae > Streptophyta > Magnoliopsida > Asterales > Asteraceae > Helichrysum > Helichrysum umbraculigerum. Next base: position 102,869,960 of record CATIUR010000001.1, read on the forward strand.
GTAAAATTTAATTTTTTAAGTTAAAAGAGTTAATTATTTGCTGCGTTAAATGTATGATTATCGGTTTCATATGTTGAAAATCAAAATTCAAATGGATTTATGTAAATGGATCGAATTTGATCCAGTCCATCCAAACGAACACCCCTAAGCTATTCAATGGTGATTTCATGTACAAACAAATTCAAAAAATTGTTAGCAACTACAAATTAAAAGGAGTTGATATATACAACAAATTAAATGATTCAAAAATCACACCGTGCAACACTTTTCATTCACAGTACAAATACACCATAACATGACTTTGGTGAATAAATCAATTTTTTTGTTATATTTATCAGCTCCACAAATCAAACGATTATAACTTCAATAATCCACATATGATACTTTTGAATTCTTTTAGAGTTTTTAATATGTTGTTTTGCATTTTATGAATATGGTTTCGGTGGATCTGTGAAAGTGAAAAATGTGGAAGAATTTTTAAGGACCATAAATTGAATAATGAATGGTGTATAATTAGTAAAATATTCTTGTATAATTTTTTCTTCATTTTTAGATAAAAGTATAAATATAGATAATGGACCCTTCAATGGAATTTTTCAATTTGATTCGACGATCTAAATTTGATTAATATAATTACACTTTCCCACCCTCTCAAATATTAAATATTATTAAGTATATCAATAAAAAAAACTTCCGGTTAATATCACGTTTAAATAAAGCAAATTAACACAAAAAATTAAAAACTCTAACAACTTTCATGACATATTCTCAATATTACCGATTTTTTTTTATAAAAAATTTAAGCAAAATCAATACTATCGAAAATAAAAATGTATTCTATTCAAATCTTTTCTTAATTAATAAAAGTTGTTTATCCAAAAAATCAAGTGCAGTTGAACATCTCCTTGATCGAAAACAACTGGTTGTTCAAGATTTCAAAAGTCTAGAAATATTGGAAGCTAATGTATGCATTTTTAAAATTACTTTTTCATATATATGACAACTTCAATCGACAACAATTATAAACTCATATTTAATTGACTCAAGTCTAATATTGCCATCTCTTGTATATAGATAGTTGTTTTGCATTTTATGAACATGGTTTTGGTGGATCTATGAAAGTGAAAGGATGTGGTAGAATTTTTAATGACCATAAATTGAATAATGAATAGTATATAGTATAAGTGTCAAAATGAATGGGTCGGGTCGGGTCACAGGTCTAGAGGTGTCATTTAGGATGATGGGTCTAAACGGGCTGGGTCAAATGGGTCTAGAGTTGGATCGACCCATCAGGTTTCCACTAATTTTTTTTATTTGAGTGAAAAATGAAAAAATGAAATGAGGTGGAAGAAAAATTTATCCGCTAGACCCGTCTAAATTCGTTGGTTAATTGTTATACAATTGGAGGTTATATTAAATACCCATTTAGACCCATCTAAAAAAATGGGGGAGACCCAACAAACCCACCAACTCATAAATATTAATCAAGCTGACTCATAAATAACCATTGGGTCTAATATTGCCGCCTCTTGTATATAGATATGGTTTTGGTGGATCTATGAAAGTGAAAGGATGTGGGAGAATTTTTAATGACCATAAATTAAATAATGAATGGTATATAGATGGATAAGAAAATATGGTTTTCAGTAGTAAAATATTTTGGTACGATTTATTCCCCACTTTTAGATATAATAATAATAAATATAGATGTTTTTAATAATATTGGAGTTTACGTTGGATCAGTCAAATTATTTATTAATATTGAGGATTATTTAATTTGATTTAGTTGATATTTTAATATATATTTGATAAGTTATAAGTTATTACTACGTAAAATAAAGTTTGTAAATAACTTGGATCGGTGTTGGATCCAACAGAATTTTTTGGTTATTATTTACTTTTTATTTAATTTCTGATTATAATTTATTAGTTGATAATAATATTTTAAAATGTTAACAAATAATTAGAGGGTGCAAAGTGTAATTATGTTAAACAAATTTAGATCGTTGATCGTTAATGAAAAACCCTAATCAAGGGCCCAAACTCCTTCATGCTATTCTGTTATAATAATAATAATAATAATGATAATAATAATAATAATAATAATAGCTTAAAGTCCCGCGACAACGCGGACGACTAAATTCATAGATTATTTTAATTACGACTTTAACGTATACATTATATTAAGTTTGTATGGCTATATGGACGATCAGTTTTTAGTGTCATATTGTTGATAAATAAAATTCATGTTATTAATCAATATAGGTAAATCTTTCAAATACGAATGGTTTATTTATAGATTACCTCTTAGAAAATCGACTAAATTCATATAATATTTTAATTACGACTTTAACGTATTCATTATATTAAGTTTGAATGGCTATATGGACGATCAGTTATTAGTGTCATATTGTTGATAAATAAAATTCATGTTATTAATCAATATAGGTAAATCTTTCAAATACAAATGGTTTATTTATAGATTACCTTTTAGAAAGTCATGATATCTAAACTATAAAGACTAAAAAAAATTAGGGAATTACTGAAAGTGTCAATTATCAATAGTTGTGGTACTGAAAGTGTCAATTTTCAATAGTTGTGGGTACATCCTTTAAAAAATAGAAATAGATGTAGGAAATAATTTTAGCCGTAGGATCTTTATGGATGGAACTAATCTAAGGCTCAGATTGCTCCATGGTATTCTGTTTTAATTATATATTAAGATGACTATTACTATCATTTTATTATTTTTTTATTATATTATTATATATTATATAGACAATCTGATGATAGTATTTAGGCCTGTAAGCGAACTGAACGTTCGACGAACTATTCGCGAACCGTTCGGCTAGAAGTTCGTTTATGTTCGTTCGTTTCATTATATGAACAAACATGAACAAATATTTACGTTCGTTTAATTATATGAACGAACATGAACACAGGTCTCGTTCGTTCATTTACGTTCGTGAACGTTCGGTAACATGTTCGTGAACGTTCGATTAAATGTTCGTTTATTAACTAATAGTTTAATTAAATTAATAAATATATTTTTATATCTTTTTTTGATTAAGCTAAATATCATATAGAATATTATTAATACTTTGATATTTTCATTTAATAATATTAAACATTTAGATATTTTTACCTCACATTTCCCTCCACTCCAAACACACCTCCACTCTCTCCTTCCACTAGTTCCAGATCTACCGCTCTTTCCAATGATCGGACCAAACAAAGGAGTTTATTTGTGATTGTTTTGTAATGTTAAATATGCATCGCAAAGTTTCAAGTTATATAATATATATGTGTAGATGTGTGTTTGTGTGTGTGTGTGTGTGTGTGTGTGTGTGTATGTTCGTTGAGGTTCATTTAAGGTATTAATGAATAAATGTATTAAATTATGTGTTTGTTCGTGTACGTTCGTTTGTGTTCGTGAACAAACAAATTTTCTTAGTGAACGAACATGAACAACAAAATCTGTTCGCTTATCCGTTCATGTTCGTTCATTTGTTCGTCAAAACCTTAATGAACGAACACGAACAAACTCCTTTCGTGTTCGTTCGGTTCGTTTACAGGCCTAATAGTATTACTATTATTATATTACTATTATTATTATATTATTATTCTTATAATATTATTAATTACTATTATTATTTCATTATTATTATTGATTGGGGTTCATACGGGAAGGGATCATATGAGGAGAAGGAGGAGAAGTTTTATTTGTGGCCATTGGATGATCTTTTGGGTTGGATCAATGGTTAAAAAGGGTGGCAATTTTGTAATTACTTTCAAAAATAAGGGTATTAGTTAACAAAAAAAAAAAAACATAACATTAATTTTCACTCCACACCCCTTCCACTATTTAGACTTTTACATTTTAACCCTTCCACTTTAATTTCTTCCCCCTCCTACCTTCTTCTTCCTCCAACCCCACCTACCACCACCCCCACCACTTGCTGCCACCACCTGCCGGCCGTCGGAAAAAAAAAAAATTTCAAATCTTTTTTTTCAAAATTTTTTTTTCAAATTTTTTTCCCGTAAATCTTTTATTAGATATAGTATTCCTTTTCCTACTGCATTTTTAATAAAACTATACGTTTTTAAACTGCATTTTGTATATTATTGTTAATTAACTAAAACTTTTATATATTTTACCGCATCTTCTATACCCGACATCAAATAAATACCGTACAAATGGATTATATATATATATTCTAAAATGCAGTAAAAAGAGAACAATATGTCCTAAATGATGTATATGCAAAATGCAATAAAAACAACAATATGTATTATCATTTAATACAAAATGAAATACAAATAGATAATATGTAAAATACAAAATGCAGTACAAATCGATAATATGTAAAATACAAAATGCAGTGAATAACAAACAATATATGATTAATGAAATATATGAAAAATGCAGCAAAAATAACAAAATGCAGTAAAAATAATAAAATGCAGTACAAATTGATTATGTATAATATAAAAATGAAGTGAAAATAACAAAATGCACTAAAAAAACAAAATGCGGTACAAATAGATTATATATAATATAAAATGCAGTAAAACGAACAATGTGTACAAAATAAATATATGCAAAATGCAGTAAAAACAGTAGTATGTATTATACTTTCATACAAAATGCAGTAAAAATGGATCATATGTATAATATAAAATGCAGTAAAAAATAAACAATATGTAATATATGAAATATATGCAAAATGCAGTGAATAATAATAAAATGCAGTGTAATTTTAACAAAATGCAGTAAAAAATATATTATGTATAACTTAAAATGCAGTAAAAAACAAACAATATATATAAGATTGAGGTGTATAAATAAAATGCAGTAAACAAATCAAAAGAATTATGTGTAAAATACAAAATGCAGTAAAAATGAATAATATCTACTAAACATATATACAAAATGCAATAAAAATAATAAAATGCAGTACAAAGTAATAATATGTAAAAAAAATTGGAAAAAAAAATTATGAAAAAAATTAATTTTTTTTTTAAAAAAATTAAAAAAAAATGAATTTTTTTTTCCGACGACCGGTGGCGGCGGCGACGGGTGGCGACGGGTGGTAGCAGCTAGTGGTGGGTGGTGGAGGGGAGGGGTGGGTAGGATGAAAGTAGGAGGGAGTAGTGTACACTATTAAAAAGGTGGAGGGGGTAAAAATGAAAATTTGAAAATTATTCTCCTCCTCCTCCTCAAATAATACTTTCTTCTCTGAACCTCACTCATTATTATTATCCTAACTTTTAATTTAACCGCGTACGAGTATTGGTTTAAATTGTTGAACACTATACAAGAATTAAATTTCTCACCTAGTTTAAAATACGAATACTTAATTTATTTCTCCACATTACTCACGTACTTGAATCCAAATATGAAATGATTATTCAAAACGAACCTATAAATAGAATTTTGGTGATGGATGTAACACACCGGCAGTTCAAGGTGTGAGCCTATTATGCCCAGACTATAAATGCATAGAAAATTTGACGCGTTAGCCTATAAATTGGTCAATTTGGGTTATTATTTAATTAGACAAGATCAAGTGAAATATGATAAAACAATCCTTAAAGTTCTATAAGACATTATGATGAAGTTTTATAATTAAAATTGTAGACGTGAACTTCCCAAGGAGGGTGTACAACCAATTCATGATCAAGCTCCTCGATTGTTGTTAAACTCATGTTCAGTGGATAAACAATCTAATTTTCTTAAGGTCAGTTCTACATCGGTAACATTTATTAATAAATAGATATAGATACAAAGGCTTCAAACATACGTTTTCTTTATGGAATCTTACCGATCCAAATTGACCTCGATTACGGTTACTTCTCACCAGCTTGTTCATCTAACCAAAATGCTCCATATGGCAGGTTCTTATATTTCAAGATAGCCACCAGGGTATTAATTCAATAACTTAGCATACAATCAGTAACCATAGTCTATAAGCTATCATTCGGCATCACAAAATTATGGTAGGAAAAATTATATAAACCAATCCAGGAGTATTGAAAGCCAAGGGAACCCCAATTTTAGCAGCATTTTTGTTGATAATTTCATGATATGTTTATATGGCATAAATCTTCCTAGACAAAGCATAACGTACTCCATCCAGTATGATACCTATATCCATACACAAATTTATAAGTCATCACTAACAACCAGCATAACTTGCCAAACACATACGTAGATAAAAGCATTACAAACACTAAATTATTGAACACATCAGTTAGTTTTCTTAATGAGAGTGAAAGATTTCTCTGAAATCATAGCCTAAAATTGTATAGCATACACTTGAATACTTGATGATCTCTTTGTGGAAGCTACTGGAATATGTTGCTTGCTTGTAGAGGCCATATTGTTAAGATTTATGGTCGGTAACCTGTATAAAAAGTAGCAATAACACAATTTAAATCGCATTACAATAATTTTACAGAATTGATATGACCATCATAACCTTATAGATCACAAAATCAAAAATCACCAAATCAAAGAACATCATAAAGATGGTATGAATCAAACACCAAACCCTAATTTTTGAAATCAAATTCATAGCATCAAAATTAGGGTTCAACAATTCTAAGTGCACAATCCCTGATAATCATTCTTATAATAATCACATTAACATCAAATTTATTCAACAAATAATAAAAACTCATACTAAATAATAATAATAATAATAATAATAACTCATTTCTCTAATTAGAAACCAATGTTCAATTGAACTCAATGAGAAAAATCGATCAAGCTTTTATGGTACTTAATCGTTTAGCATACGAAATCAGACGTTAGAACTTCAAACAAACACACATAATTAAATTTGATCTTTAAGAAAACGATTTAGTCCATAAATCATAAGCCTTTTGGACATCAAATACAACAAAACATCAATACCTGAAATCGAAATCGGCAAACCGATGTAAGATGAAGATTGTTGAAATCAAGATTGCATTCAGGAAGATAGTGTGTTTATGTTTTTTCCGTTTCGATTTTGAATTCTTGAAGATGTCAGCCGCATGTTTTGGTTCCCGGAAGTCCGTTTGAATGAAGAAAAGAATAAAATACGGATATTTATTTTCTTAAAGACATATTTATTATTGACTCTTTAGTTTTATTATTGACTATTAAATGCATTATTAATTAATTTAATTTTCAACTAATTAAAGCAAAATTGAAATTTAAAAGGGTAAGGTTCAGAGGAGAAGTTATTATTTGAGGAGAAGGAGGAAAAGAATTTTCAAATTTTCATTTTTACCCCCTCCACCTTTTTAATAGTGTACACTACTTCCTCATACTTTCTTCCTACCCACCCCTCCCCTCCACCACCCACCACCACTAGCTGTTGCCACCCGCCGCCACCCGCCGCCCCCCGCCACCGCCACCCGTCGTCGCCACCCGCCGCCGCCGCCACCCGTCACCGGTCGTCGAAAAAAAAATTTTCAATTTTTTTTTTAAATTTTTTTTAAAAAAAAAAATAAAATTTTTGTTTCATAATTTTTTTTTTCAATTTTTTTTACATATTATCACTTTGTACTGCATTTTATTATTTTTATTGAATTTTTGTATATATGTTTAGTAGATATTGTTCGTTTTTACTACATTTTATTTATACACCTCAATCTTATATATATTGTTTGTTTTTTACTGCATTTTAAGTTATACATAATATATTTTTTACTGCGTTTTGTTAAAATTACACTGCATTTTATTATTATTCACTGCATTTTGCATATATTTCATATATTACATATTGTTTATTTTTTACTGCATTTTATATTATACATATGATCCATTTTTACTGCATTTTGTATGAAAGTATAATACATACTACTGTTTTTACTGCATTTTTCATATATTTATTTAGTACACATTGTTCGTTTTACTGCATTTTATATTATATATAATCTATTTGTACCGCATTTTATTTTTTTTACTGCATTTTGTTATTTTCACTGCATTTTATATTATACATAATCTATTTGTACTGCATTTTGTTATTTTCACTGCATTTTGTTATTTTTGCTGCATTTTTCATATATTTCATTCATTATATATTGTTTGTTATTCACTGCATTTTGTATTTTACATATTATCGATTTGTACTGCATTTTGTATTTTACATATTATCTATTTGTATTGCATTTTGTATTAAAGTATAATACATATTGTTGTTTTTATTGCATTTTGCATATACATCATTTAGGACATATTGTTCTCTTTTTACTGCATTTTAGATTATATATATTATCCATTTGTACGGTATATTGTTGACGTTGGGTATAGAAGATGCGGTAAAATATATACAAGTTTTAGTTAATTAACAATAATATACAAAATGCAGTGGAAAAAACGTATAGTTTTATTAAAAATGCAGTAGGAAAAGGAATACTATATCTAATAAAAAATTTATGGGAAAAAAATTTGAAAAAAAAAATTTTGAAAAAAAAAAATTTTTTGAAAAAAATTTTTTGAAAAAAAAAAAATTTTGAAAAAAATTTTTTTTTTGAAAAAAAAAATTTGAAAAAAAAAAATTTGAAATTTTTTTTTTCCGGCGGCCGGAATCCGGCAGCGGCTGACGGCGGCCGGCGGCAGTCAGATGGTGGCAACAAGTAGTGGGTGGTGGGGTGGTGGTAGGTGGAGTTGGAGGAAGAAGAAGGTAGGAGGGGGAAGAAAATAAAGTGGAAGGGTTAACATGTAAAAGTCTAAATAGTGGAAGGGGTGTGGAGTGAAAATTAATGTTGTGTTTTTTTTGTTAACTAATACCCTTATTTTTTCAAAGTAATTACAAAATTGCCATCCCTTTTAACCATTGATCCAACCCAAAAGATGATCCAATAGCTACAAATAAAACTTCTCCTCCTTCTCCTCATATGACCCCTTCCCTTATGATCCCCAATCAATTTAAAATTCAAAATTAGGTAAACTAATAATTGAGAAAGGGTAAAATAGTATTTGAATAATAAGAATGGTTAATTATTGGGTAATCATTCTCATAATTCTTGATCAATGGTTTAAATGAATAGAGCTTTCAAATAAATGGCCAAAATTAAACCATTCTAATATTGATTAGACAATTAAGCCTCTCTTTTAAGGGTGGTGATATTTCCACTATGATTTTTGATAGATCCACCATAATGTACAACTATTTATTCATATGGTACAACTGCTTACTGCATAGGCATAGTGGATCTATCAAAAATCATGTTGAAAATATCAATACCCCTCTTTTAATAGTAAAGAGAGAAGAGATTGAATTAAATCTATTATGTCATTTATTATATTAATAATAATCATCAATCAAATGATTATATATACCATTTCCCCTCTCTGCTACCTCTATTCATCCTCAAACCCTAAAACTTCCTACCCATTACATGTCACCGCCATCATCATCAGCAAAACCACCACCATCATTTTACAAAATAGCAACCATTCATTTTAATTTTTTTAGCTAATTTTCAATTTTTAAAATGTCATATACGTTGTAAATGAAACCACCACGTTTTTGTCTGACACATCATCAGTTAATAACTTAAACTGGTCAAAAATAGTTGTTTCCCTAAATCGACACAAAATTTAAAAGTTTGTTACCTACCAGAGTAATAAATTGGGTTCATACCCTAACTCGGTAAAAAAGGTAAAATTTGTTGTCACACCCCCAATTTCATGCTTTGCGGAAGCGATTGTTTTTGGGCGTGACTAATCAAATATCAAAACACCAAAGTATAAGCAAACGACTCTAAATGAGACGTTGTAGAAAATATATTACATTACATAAGTTTTCAAAAGTAGTACAAAGTTTAAGTCATAAGTTTGAAACATAGTAGTGAGTTCGCAAAATGATTTCAGAAGATTTTAATACATAACCATTATACAAAATATAATGCAAGAAAATCTTCATGTCTAAATGGATGCATGCGACTCGTGATAGCTAGCTTATCCTGTAGGCCAGTCCTACTGTTGATGAGCACCTGAGAATACAACACTAAAAGGTCAGCTATAAAGCTGGTGAATCTCACAGGTTTAACAAAAACATTGATGTGATCAATATGATTATCCGACGATAATAACCAGTTATAAATGAATAGTGATTTAAGCAATTTACTCAAACAATGATTTTTAAACCAACGCAGGTTCCTAAACAATGATTTAAACCAACGCAGGTTTTCTAAATGGTGATTTATCAATTAAGCTTCAAAACAATGATTTAACCATTTCCGGTTACTAAATAATGATTTGAACCAACGCAGGTTCCCTAAACAATAACGAAATCAACTAGGATGAAACCAACGCAGGTTTCGGAACATTGAACAAACCAACGCAGGTTTTTGAACAATATGAAATTAGACAATGATGAAACCAACGCAGGTTTTGTAACATTGAACAAACCAACGCAGGTCTTCGAACAATGTGCAATTAAACAGTGATGAAACCAACGCAGATTTCGCAACATGGAATAAACCAACGCAGGTTTACGAACAATGAGAAATTTAACAATGCTAATCAGGACCAAAGAATGGTAGCCAAACAATGTAACTAATATAGTTAACTGAACTAAATAATCATTTAATTCCCTGAGTTAATAATCATATTAACTAATCAAATAACATATGATCACGAAAACAAGTAAGCATTGTATCTCACCCCAATATTTAAAACAGTAAAAATGGGGCTGTGAGACTCACCTGTAGAGCGAGCAATCCTATTGTGCGTACGTATCCCAACAGTAATCTCCTAACGTCCTAAACACGCAAGATTGTATGTTTGTAAGTGTACGCGTAGTAGTTCGTTTGTTTAGTTGTTCATGTGGTTGATTACTTCTAAAGTATTTGTTACGTGTTACATTCGATGTTTCAAAAATACGCGGCCCTTTGGTGGTGCTTCGGGATTATATTTTGAAAATATAATATTGTTTGTTTTGTATAAACTCCTTTCGTACATTTGTATACCGTGTCGTTTATCCTTATTTGAAAACGTATAAAGTTAATTACTTAGTTTGTAAAAAGGTACGACTCGTAGTCGTCAGGTTACAATTATATTTCAAAAATATAATTAAGTTTGTTTAATGTAAAAATGTTTATTTAAACGTATATTGTATCCATATAAATGTTTGTATTCGTTTTAGTTAACATTGAAATCAGAAAACTGGGCTGGGCTAGGTACCCGCCGGGTAGTCGAGGTACCCGCCGGGTAAAACGGTAATGGGTCGAATCCGCCGGATTTAAATCAATACGCCGGATTCAATGGATTTCGAGGGGAATCCGCCGGATTCACCCGAATCCGCCGGATTGGGCTCAAAGTTTGGGGAATACGCCGGATTCCCTTGAATCCGCCGTGTTCATGTTTTCTGGGTAGGAATCCGCCGGATTCATCATGAATCCGCCGGATTCACGTAACTGGTTCGACTCTGTACGCACAGAAAACATACAAAACCATTTCTAAATCCAAATTCCGCTTACAACAACTTAATACAAAGCTAATACATGTTATATTACGTAGTTTAAACACGAAATAAAAAGGAAAAACGAAACGATTCCTTACAATTTTTGAAAACGAAATCGTGTGGGTGTTGATGAAGATGAACACGATGGTGATGGTGATGATCCAAAAAGAAGAAGAAGGTGGTGATGATGATGTTGATGATTGTTGTTGTTGTTGAAGATGAAAGCCGAGAGAGGGAGGGAGCAAGAGACCGAGAGAGATCAAAATATGTGTTCGTGTGTGTGAAAATAATTGAGGTCGGGTTATTATAACCGGCCTCAATTATTGAGGTAGATGGGGACTTTTCGACCCGTGTTTGCGTATCCGATCGTAAAATAGTAAAATCTTTTAAAATGATAATTTTCTAAAAATAGAATCGTATACTTTTTAAATCAAAGTATTTTATAAAAATACTTTTTAAAGAGATATAAAAATATATCTTTGTTTAACTTAAAATGTACAGATAGTTTTCAGTATCCAAAATGTATTTAAATTTAAAATGGAGTACGTAATTATTATCCTCAATAATAATACTTTGTTTAAAAATGTTTTTCGCTCGCTTTCATTTTGAGTTTCTACGTTTTGTTAAATTCGTGTCTTTGCGATTATTAATTAATCGTTTCGGTTTATATATATACATATATATATAATACTTGTGTACTTGAGTATTGACACGTATGTAATTACGTGTTTTAAAAGTTTAAATTCGGTGCTAATTTTGGGTTATTTTGACCGGGTGTCACATTCTCCCCTTGTTAGGAGAATTTCATCCCGAAATTTGTTCGTAGTATTTATCTTTGTATTTAAGTTGTAGATTGCGTGTTATCTAAGTAAGTCTGACAACACCTATCTAGAGTTGTCTATCTCCCCTTGTTGAACTAGTGCCCTTCCGGCAACTAAGGAGTTCGAAATGAGGTTTCAAGATGTTTTAACTATTGTGCCTACATGATCAGTCCAGTCGATCACTAGGGAGTAGCTACAATGTGTACTAGTAGCTTAAAGTAATTCAGTAAATCCTTGATGGTTTGGTCGGTAGGACAAAGTTTGTCGTTTAGCCAATTGCTTGAGTACAACTACTTTTTGCACTAGTAGCCCACCTTAGACTCTATCAGTCTCCTATAGAAACGAAATGATTCAGCCTACATTAGCTTTATATGGGATGTGACCCATTGTATAACGCCCCTAATTTAGAACGCATTTTTTTTTTTTTTTTTTTTTTTAAACATCGCGGAAGCAATATCCCATATATATATAACCTTGGATTAACCAAAATATACATAATCATTTACATAAGTATTTCATAATACAACTACACAATTAGATGGGCGTTACTTTGATCAAAACATTTGAATTAATATAAAAGTCATCAGAGTTTCATCATTGTCGAACATTCCATCAATTTACTCCGAGACCCGCCCTTAACAAAATATATTAACCTGCAAGGAGTAAACAACGAGGGATTAGCACGAAGCTAAGTGAGTTAACTCATCACTAACACTACACTTAGTTTAACACCATGAGTCTACAACAATTTAACACATTGACTCAACATCACTAGAGGATCGGTGGCCCTTGTGGCACCCTCAGCCGCGGTGGCCCACCAAGCGACACTTACACCAACTGCAGGCCAATACAGTGGTTAACCGATAACGGTTTGCTACCTTTAGTCAACACGAACTCCATTCACAACACATGTTCACAATTCTCGTGTTGACTAACCTGTAGCAAAACGTCCAACAAGTTGACCTCCTTAACACAATAACCAATAGGTTTCTTAACACTTTAACACTTAACACAAATCACAATTCACTTAGCACTTTAACACATTAGTATAACACTTAACACCTGAAGTAACCACATAAATGATCACCAAACATAGCGAGAGATCAAAGTCCACTCACCTGTCCACTTTAACTTCAGTTTCTCAAGTGACTAAACTCACTGAGTCTTTGCCTTGTCTGTAAACACATCAAAACACTCGAATTAGTAACTTAATATAAATGCACACTGTTAAGAAACAATCACTTCAATTACTCATAACCTGTGAATCAAACATGTATTATATAATAGATACAATACACACATAGATATATAATCATAATTAGTAAAAAGATAACACATTGATCTGCAGTGGGAATCCGCCCGGATTCCCTTGAATACGTCCGTATTCATTTGAATCCGGCCGGATTCAGATGAATACGCCGTATTCCCGATCAATTTCCAATTCAGAACTTGAATTAAGCAATACGTTCTTGAATACGCCGGGGGAATCCGCCGTATTCCAGGGAATACGTCCGGATTCCCATGAATCCGTCCGGATTCCCGTTAAAGACCTGCACGAAAATTGCAGGTTTTCCTGCACCTTCAAACTCGAACCAAAAACCACCAAATCGACCAAACTCAGTTTTGTACTCGAAAATTTACCAATATAAAGCCATTATAACATCTGATAACATCATATAACCTAAGTTCATTCATCTAATCACACAAATCATTCAAACCACAAATACCTAACTAATCTCATATTCTAACTTAAAACTTAAGGATTAATCACAATTTCTTCATGTAATTCAACCTATTAGATGCTCACAAAGTCCATGTAATCATCTTACAAACATCAATTCAACTTATAAATCCACAAATCTTACAATCAACAATTTATCTAATAATATCATAGGGGTTAGTTTAAACTTACTTACAAAATGAAGAACACAACTAGAGATGAAGATGATGATGATCTAACAAGGATTTAAGCTTCCATTCTTCAATCGATTTGATGCTAGCTTTTTGATTTGCAAAAGTTTGAATGTAATGTGAGTTAGGTTTAGAAATTAATGAAGAAATGAGAATTGGGGAAAAAATCGATCACCTCCTTTTTATTTACACCGACCCATTAAAGTCACAGTACCATATTGTACCCTCTTTTGATCTATTGTCTGGAACCTAAATACTAGTTACGAGAAAATTATTTTATTTTACCGTCGTCTAAGATTATTTAAAACAAATAATATTTTACTAGCCACAATATCTCCTGAGACTTATTTACCTATTAATTTCACAATCAAACATATTCAAACAATTAAATGTACGTATTTAAATTTAATTAATTACCTGATTCTACTGGGCCCAATTCAGGGTGTTACAAATCTTCCCTCCTTAGAAAGATTTCGTCCCCGAAATCTAACTAGACTCGAATAAACTAGGATAACGAGCCCTCATACTCGACTCGGTCTCCCAAGTAAGATTTTCTCCCAAACTATGTTTCCATTTCACTAGCACCATAGGTATCTCCTTCTTGCGTAATTTAGTCACTTTTCTATCGACTAACTCAATGGGCTCTTCTACTAATTTCTGACCTTGGTCAACTCTAAGATCTTGTAACGGAAGGATTTGGGTTGGATCCTCCACATTACATTTCCGTAAATAGCAAACATTAAAGGTATCGTGAATACCACTTAATTCAGAAGGAAGGTCTAAGGCAACTGTTTGGTCATTAACTACTTGACGAATTTTGAATGGACCTATAAACCTCGGAGCCAATTTTCCACGCTTACCAAAACGAATCACGCCCTTCCAAGGTGACACTTTTAAATAAACCAATTCACCTTCAACAAAATTAACTGGTCGACGACGCGGATCAGCATACTGTTTCTGCCTATCTCTAGCGGCTTTCAATTTCTCACGAGCTATTGCAACTTTATCAGCCGTAATCTGGACAATATCGGGACCCGCAAACTGTTTCTCTCCCGCCTCTAACCAACAAGTCGGCGTTCGACAACGACGTCCGTAAAGCATCTCATATGGCGGCATGCCAATGCTAGAATGATACGAGTTATTATACGCAAATTCCACCAAAGGTAAGTGAGAGTCCCACGAACCTCCATACTCCAAAATACACGCCCGTAACATATCCTCAAGTGTTTGAATGGTTCTTTCTGACTGCCCATCGGTCTGAGGATGGTATGCAGTACTAAGATTAACTCGAGTACCTAACTCTTTCTGAAGATTCTGCCAAAAGCCTGACACAAATCTGGAATCTCGATCTGACACAATAGATAATGGAATGCCGTGCCTTGATACAATTTCATTAATATACAACTGAGCCAAACGGGTCAAAGAAGCGGTTTCACTGGTCGCAAGAAAATGGGCGCTTTTAGTTAAACGATCAACAACAACCCAAATCATATCATTGCCTTTCTGCGTACGTGGTAACTTGGTGACAAAATCCATAGTGATATGTTCCCATTTCCACTCGGGTATCTCTAATTGTTTCAACGAACCATAAGGTTTTTGATGCTCGGCTTTTACTTGGGAACAAATATGACATGATTCCACAAATCTAGCTACATCCGTTTTCATTGTTGGCCACCAATAGAGAGGTTTCAAATCATTATACATTTTCGTACTACCGGGGTGAATAGATAATCTCGATTTATGAACCTCCGTCAAAATCAATTCACGAAGTCCACCAATTAACGGAACCCAAACCCGAGACTGCAAAGTTTTCAACCCACGTGAATCATCAACTAACAAATCCTTTCGTTTCAACATGATCTCGGATTTCAAATTAACATCCAATAAAGCTTCAATCTGTGCGACTCTTAGCTGAGAAATCAAATCAGAGGACACCTCTAATCGCATAAAACAAATCTTATCACTAGATATATTTCGACTCAATGCATCCGCAACCACATTTGCTTTACCCGGATGATAACGGATCTCGCAATCATAGTCTTTAATCAATTCTAACCACCGCCTCTGACGCATATTCAATTCTTTTTGCGAAAACATGTACTGAAGGCTTTTATGATCCGTGCAAATTACACATTTCGTACCATACAAATAATGTCTCCAAATCTTCAAGGCAAAAATTACAGCCGCAAGTTCCAAATCATGCGTCGGGTAATTCTTTTCATGTGGTTTAAGCTGTCTAGAAGCATACGCAATTACACGATCTCTTTGCATTAAAACACCACCTAATCCGGTATGCGATGCATCACAATATACAATGAAATCATCCGACCCATCAGGTAACGCCAACACCGGGGCTTGACACAATAATTGCTTTAATGTCTGAAAAGCTGCCTCTTGTTGCTCGGTCCACTGAAATTTCACATCCTTCCGAGTTAACTTAGTCAATGAACTCGCAATTTTGGAAAAATCTTTGATAAACTTTCTGTAGTATCCTGCTAATCCAAGGAAACTTTTAATTTCTGACGGAGACTTAGGCGCATTCCAATTCATAACAGCTTTCACTTTAGATGGATCCACTCTAACCCCGTCTTTGCAAATGATATGCCCCAAAAACTGTACCTCACGTAACCAAAACTCACATTTCGAAAACTTTGCATAAAGCTGCTCTCTTCTCAAAGTTTCAAGTATCAATCTCAGATGCATTTCATGATCCGCTTCAGACTTGGAATAAATCAAAATATCGTCGATAAACACAATCACAAACTGATCAAGATAGGGACGACACACACGATTCATTAAATCCATAAAGATTGCAGGAGCATTCGTTAACCCGAACGGCATAACCAAAAACTCATAATGACCATACCTCGTGCGAAACGCGGTTTTTGGAATATCTTCCTCACGAACTCGGACTTGATGATATCCCGATCTCAAATCAATTTTCGAAAAATACGAGGATCCTTGTAATTGATCAAACAATTCATCAATTCTGGGCAACGGGTATTTGTTCTTCACCGTTCTCTTATTTAATTCCCGATAATCGATGCACATACGGAGGGTACCATCTTTCTTCTTCACAAATAACACGGGAGCACCCCACGGCGATGAACTCGGCCTAATAAATCCCTTATCTAACAATTCCTGAATTTGCCCCATCATTTCACGGATTTCGGAAGGAGCTAATCTATAAGGAGCCCTTGCTACTGGAGACGAACCAGGAATTAATTCAATCTGGTATTCTACATCTCTTACAGGGGGAAGACCAGGCAATTCATCCGGAAACACGTCCGAATATTCAGAAACCACCCGAATATCGGAAATGGATTTCTTTTCTACTTTAACATCTACAACATAGGCCACAAAGGATTCACAACCCTTAACTAAAGACTTCCTAGCCTTTATCATAGATATTACCGGAATACTACCCTTTACACGTTCCCCACGCGCCACAACATATGATTGATTGGACACTGGGATTTTTATCAACTTTTTATGACAAGAGATGTCGGCTTTGTTTTGACTCAGCCAGTCCATACCAAGAACCACATCAAAACTAGGAATTTGCATCAATAGGAAAGAAACTGGAAATTCATGATCCTCTATCAATATACTAGCTCCGGCTACCGATGTGGTAACAGGAACTGTCTTACCATCAGCTACCTCAACTTCTAAAGGATTAGAAATCACAGAGGGCATCAATTTCAGTTTATCACAAAACTGCACTGATATAAACGAGCAATTTGCTCCAGAATCAAATAATACACGAGCTGGTACAGAATTAACAAGGAAAGTACCAGTAATCACATCATCAGTAAGCACAGCATCATCCACGGTCATTTGAAAAGCTCGACCCGTAGCAGCTGGTGGAATCTTCCTTTTCTGGCCAGAAGATGAGGAACCTCTAGCCGTACCCGTATCCCGCTTCCTTGCATCAGGACAATCACCCGCTCGATGTCCCTCTTTGTGACACGTCCAACACACATTATTAGGGTAAGTACAATCAATCGCATTATGACCCAACACTCCACATTTCATACACCTAGATGTCCGAATAGAACAAGGCCCGGTATGTTTTGATCGACATCTTGCACAATACGAATTTTCCATCGGAACACCACCATAACTAGTTTTCTTGTTCTGTTGAGAAGGTTGCCATCTTTGTTTTCCTTTACCGGAAGAATCACTCTTCGGTTTCTGCGCATACCTTTCCTTATTTAGCAACCTCCTAGCCACAACATCACTATCCACGGATCGTGCCCACTCAAAAGCCTGAGAAATGCTACTAGCCATTCGCACTGTGGTACGATAATCTGGAGGTAAGGTTTTCACATAATGACTAATCTTATTTCTTTCAGTTGGGACCCACTGTTGCACAAATCTTAACTTCTCAGAGAATTGCCGGATAAGCTCATCGATTGTCATCTCATCAGTTTTCCGTAAGTCCATAAATTCCTGCCTGACACGATCAAGATTATATTCTGAACAAAACTGTTTGCATACCTCGGCATGAAAATCTTGCCATTTAATAGAACTCCTTTGTTGTGGAGTGAAATGAGCAGTTATCGAATCCCACCACGACATAGCTTCACCTTTCAACAATTGAACAGTATAGGGAACTTTGTCTTCCTCATCACAGTGACAAACCTCTAACTTTCTTTCCACATCACGCAACCAGTCCAAAGTAACCGTAGGATCAGGACTTCCAGAGTAAGAGGATGGTTTACTAGACATGAAAGTTTTAAGAGAACATCCTTTCTTAGGCAACTGAAAAGGTGGAAACAATGATGCATGATAACCAGTCGATCCAAAAGAAGGAAACGGACATGATGTCTGAAAATCATAACCCTGTTGCTGTTGTTGTGAAACATGAGGAAAAGTAACCGGAATCCTAGTAGAAGCAGTAATAGGAGGAGTAGTAGTAGCAACATGAGAATAAGTCGGAATGGACCTGTGAGATGACCCTGCACGTTCTCTCTCAAGTTCAACTACCCTGTTCTCTAACCTCAATATATAATCTTGACTAGTTTCAACTTCTGTATTTACCGGATTCGAAGTACCATTATGATCCACATCTTCTGGAGCGGAGGGAACAGTCGAGACATTATAGAGAGTACGGGGTGGTTGCTCATTTTCTGCCATCTGTCATCAAAACACATCTCAACACTTGTTAATTGTTAGTACTAGCATACTAACACATTTCACGCTATAGCTAATCCCACAACCCGGAATGTTTGACAACTCGACACGAGATTTGGGATTGAACATTCTAAGTTGTTCAATTCGCCCAAATCTACGCTCTGATACCAACTTATAACGCCCCTAATTTAGAACGCATTTTTTTTTTTTTTTTTTTTTAAACATCGCGGAAGCAATATCCCATATATATATAACCTTGGATTAACCAAAATATACATAATCATTTACATAAGTATTTCATAATACAACTACACAATTAGATGGGCGTTACTTTGATCAAAACATTTGAATTAATATAAAAGTCATCAGAGTTTCATCATTGTCGAACATTCCATCAATTTACTCCGAGACCCGCCCTTAACAAAATATATTAACCTGCAAGGAGTAAACAACGAGGGATTAGCACGAAGCTAAGTGAGTTAACTCATCACTAACACTACACTTAGTTTAACACCATGAGTCTACAACAATTTAACACATTGACTCAACATCACTAGAGGATCGGTGGCCCTTGTGGCACCCTCAGCCGCGGTGGCCCACCAAGCGACACTTACACCAACTGCAGGCCAATACAGTGGTTAACCGATAACGGTTTGCTACCTTTAGTCAACACGAACTCCATTCACAACACATGTTCACAATTCTCGTGTTGACTAACCTGTAGCAAAACGTCCAACAAGTTGACCTCCTTAACACAATAACCAATAGGTTTCTTAACACTTTAACACTTAACACAAATCACAATTCACTTAGCACTTTAACACATTAGTATAACACTTAACACCTGAAGTAACCACATAAATGATCACCAAACATAGCGAGAGATCAAAGTCCACTCACCTGTCCACTTTAACTTCAGTTTCTCAAGTGACTAAACTCACTGAGTCTTTGCCTTGTCTGTAAACACATCAAAACACTCGAATTAGTAACTTAATATAAATGCACACTGTTAAGAAACAATCACTTCAATTACTCATAACCTGTGAATCAAACATGTATTATATAATAGATACAATACACACATAGATATATAATCATAATTAGTAAAAAGATAACACATTGATCTGCAGTGGGAATCCGCCCGGATTCCCTTGAATACGTCCGTATTCATTTGAATCCGGCCGGATTCAGATGAATACGCCGTATTCCCGATCAATTTCCAATTCAGAACTTGAATTAAGCAATACGTTCTTGAATACGCCGGGGGAATCCGCCGTATTCCAGGGAATACGTCCGGATTCCCATGAATCCGTCCGGATTCCCGTTAAAGACCTGCACGAAAATTGCAGGTTTTCCTGCACCTTCAAACTCGAACCAAAAACCACCAAATCGACCAAACTCAGTTTTGTACTCGAAAATTTACCAATATAAAGCCATTATAACATCTGATAACATCATATAACCTAAGTTCATTCATCTAATCACACAAATCATTCAAACCACAAATACCTAACTAATCTCATATTCTAACTTAAAACTTAAGGATTAATCACAATTTCTTCATGTAATTCAACCTATTAGATGCTCACAAAGTCCATGTAATCATCTTACAAACATCAATTCAACTTATAAATCCACAAATCTTACAATCAACAATTTATCTAATAATATCATAGGGGTTAGTTTAAACTTACTTACAAAATGAAGAACACAACTAGAGATGAAGATGATGATGATCTAACAAGGATTTAAGCTTCCATTCTTCAATCGATTTGATGCTAGCTTTTTGATTTGCAAAAGTTTGAATGTAATGTGAGTTAGGTTTAGAAATTAATGAAGAAATGAGAATTGGGGAAAAAATCGATCACCTCCTTTTTATTTACACCGACCCATTAAAGTCACAGTACCATATTGTACCCTCTTTTGATCTATTGTCTGGAACCTAAATACTAGTTACGAGAAAATTATTTTATTTTACCGTCGTCTAAGATTATTTAAAACAAATAATATTTTACTAGCCACAATATCTCCTGAGACTTATTTACCTATTAATTTCACAATCAAACATATTCAAACAATTAAATGTACGTATTTAAATTTAATTAATTACCTGATTCTACTGGGCCCAATTCAGGGTGTTACACATTGTTTTCATAAAAATATTAACCGGTGTGTTTTCCGGTATAAAACAATGTAGGATTTGTTATCCCAACACTTATGCAAGCTAAACCTCGTCTCATAAAGAAACTATATAACCTAAATTGTCACCTTGCCCTAACCCTATCGTACAGTTAGGATCTAGAGAAAACATAAAAGATATCAAGCAACAAGTAATATCTATCCATGTAAACAGTGTAAAGCAATTAGGTCATGTATAAGTGACCATACCAGTGTCGAGCAAGTCAATGAGTCTAGGGTTCTGGTCGTCATCCCTAGTTCTGAGTACGTAGGCTCTTCCTCGAGCAGGGCCGATGTTCTTGTCCTTTAGATTCGGACAGTCATTTCTGTAGTGACCTACAGTTCCACATTCAAAACAGGCTTTCACACGGCAATCTTTAGCAAGATGCCCAAAACGCTTGCACTTCTCACAGTGGTCGCCACAAGGCCCATCATGATGGCGTTTGCACTTTGAGCAGAAGGGCTTGGTTCCAGCGTACTCTTTCTTGTTTTCAGACCCAGAGGTGTTGGCCTTGATGGTTGCAGGCTTTTTGGTAGCCGAGCTTTGATTATCAGGATTTCCCTCAAGTTTTCTCTTGTTATCACTAGGGTGGTTTACAGTACTCTTGACAACAGACGTTCCTTGGCGAACGATCTGTGTCATCAGCTTATGTGCCATGCGCACAGTACCATGAAATGTAGGAGAGTTGGATGAAGTAACCATCCCTTGAATTTGTGGAGGAAGTCCCCAGACATAGCGCTCAATTCGCTTGGATTCCGTATCCACCATAGATGGACACAGGTGGGCCAACTGATTAAATCGAGAGGTGTAGCTGGCAATGTCGTTCCCTTGAGTGGAGAGATTCCAGAATTCCGACTCAAGCTGTTGAATTTCATCCCTAGGACAATACTCATCCTTGAGCATTTTCTTCAGCTCATCCCAGGGAGTTTCCAGAGCAATGTCTTGGCCTATGGAGTCAGCATAAGTGTTCCACCATGTTAGAGCATCGTCCATGAAAGTGTAGGTGGCGAACTTGACCTTACAGTTCTCAGGGCAGCTGCAGATACGAAAGACTGCCTCTGTCTTCTCCAGCCATCGCAACAACCCAATGGCACCTTCTGTGCCTTTGAAGCTCAAAGGATTGCAGTTAATGAAGTCTTTGTAGGTGCAGGGTTTCACTACAGGGGCATTTGGTGTTGTTTCGACACTTTCAGATCGTTGTCGTTCGGCAAGTACTGCATCAGCCACTAGTCGGTCAACCTGAGCTTGAGTGAACTGGCGACGTGGAGGCATGTTCCTTCAATAAAGATAAGGGACATGTCAGAGTTTCGTACAAGAATATGATCATCGTAGTTGCATATATAACAGTAATATATTACAACACAAATGACAATCAACGGTGTAGAATAAAGAAGATTGTAATCATCCAACTTGCGAGTTCAAATGATTACGAGGATTAAGGTTTTCAAAAGTAAAAGGGATATTACATCCGTACATGTATCAGTAGTTTTGCGGAATGTGATAGGAAAGCAGAAAAGATTTGTACTTAGAGGAATACTGGATTCGAATGTTAAAACTGATAGGTGAATGAAGGATGGTCCTCTGATGACCAGTTGGTGTAGAATAAGGTATTGAAATGTTCAATTCTACCTAGGGTAAGCCTATTTCGAAGAGATGACCCTCTAAGCGTAGGCACATCCCGGTACTATTTTCCTGACTCGATCAACTTACCATAGGCAAATTCTAAGATGTATCTATTCATTGATTATGTTAACAAGTATCTGAGGCGTATTATTATCCATACTATATAATAGCCTAACTGTATAAACCATATATACATATCGTCCACCTAGTCGTGTCTAGCATAAAACAATTATGAGTCCCGGTTCTCTCGTGATCAGAGTCAATTAATGCATTCCTGTTCAACATAACCTCTTTCAGATCTTACATCATCTTTATTTAATTGTACATAGTTGATCAGGCTATGTTAAATTAAACTTGTATGATGAAATCCCTGAATCAGTTATATCTAATAAGGAATACTGCCTAACGGTCATAGTCTAGGCCCACTACATGCAACCTAGTTCGCTATAACCTTAGGCTCTGATACCAATCTGTCACACCCCCAATTTCATGCTTTGCGGAAGCGATTGTTTTTGGGCGTGACTAATCAAATATCAAAACACCAAAGTACAAGCAAACGACTCTAAATGAGACGTTGTAGAAAATATATTACATTACATAAGTTTTCAAAAGTAGTACAAAGTTTAAGTCATAAGTTTGAAACATAGTAGTGAGTTCGCAAAATGATTTCAGAAGATTTTAATACATAACCATTATACAAAATATAATGCAAGAAAATCTTCATGTCTAAATGGATGCATGCGACTCGTGATAGCTAGCTTATCCTGTAGGCCAGTCCTACTGTTGATGAGCACCTGAGAATACAACACTAAAAGGTCAGCTATAAAGCTGGTGAATCTCACAGGTTTAACAAAAACATTGATGTGATCAATATGATTATCCGACGATAATAACCAGTTATAAATGAATAGTGATTTAAGCAATTTACTCAAACAATGATTTTTAAACCAACGCAG
Organism: Helichrysum umbraculigerum; assembly: GCA_949592205.1. Classification (NCBI taxonomy): domain Eukaryota; kingdom Viridiplantae; phylum Streptophyta; class Magnoliopsida; order Asterales; family Asteraceae; genus Helichrysum; species Helichrysum umbraculigerum. Next base: position 102,894,054 of record CATIUR010000001.1, read on the forward strand.
GTTCCTAAACAATGATTTAAACCAACGCAGGTTTTCTAAATGGTGATTTATCAATTAAGCTTCAAAACAATGATTTAACCATTTCCGGTTACTAAATAATGATTTGAACCAACGCAGGTTCCCTAAACAATAACGAAATCAACTAGGATGAAACCAACGCAGGTTTCGGAACATTGAACAAACCAACGCAGGTTTTTGAACAATATGAAATTAGACAATGATGAAACCAACGCAGGTTTTGTAACATTGAACAAACCAACGCAGGTCTTCGAACAATGTGCAATTAAACAGTGATGAAACCAACGCAGATTTCGCAACATAGAATAAACCAACGCAGGTTTACGAACAATGAGAAATTTAACAATGCTAATCAGGACCAAAGAATGGTAGCCAAACAATGTAACTAATATAGTTAACTGAACTAAATAATCATTTAATTCCCTGAGTTAATAATCATATTAACTAATCAAATAACATATGATCACGAAAACAAGTAAGCATTGTATCTCACCCCAATATTTAAAACAGTAAAAATGGGGCTGTGAGACTCACCTGTAGAGCGAGCAATCCTATTGTGCGTACGTATCCCAACAGTAATCTCCTAACGTCCTAAACACGCAAGATTGTATGTTTGTAAGTGTACGCGTAGTAGTTCGTTTGTTTAGTTGTTCATGTGGTTGATTACTTCTAAAGTATTTGTTACGTGTTACATTCGATGTTTCAAAAATACGCGGCCCTTTGGTGGTGCTTCGGGATTATATTTTGAAAATATAATATTGTTTGTTTTGTATAAACTCCTTTCGTACATTTGTATACCGTGTCGTTTATCCTTATTTGAAAACGTATAAAGTTAATTACTTAGTTTGTAAAAAGGTACGACTCGTAGTCGTCAGGTTACAATTATATTTCAAAAATATAATTAAGTTTGTTTCATGTAAAAATGTTTATTTAAACGTATATTGTATCCATATAAATGTTTGTATTCGTTTTAGTTAACATTGAAATCAGAAAACTGGGCTGGGCTAGGTACCCGCCGGGTAGTCGAGGTACCCGCCGGGTAAAACGGTAATGGGTCGAATCCGCCGGATTTAAATCAATACGCCGGATTCAATGGATTTCGAGGGGAATCCGCCGGATTCACCCGAATCCGCCGGATTGGGCTCAAAGTTTGGGGAATACGCCGGATTCCCTTGAATCCGCCGTGTTCATGTTTTCTGGGTAGGAATCCGCCGGATTCATCATGAATCCGCCGGATTCACGTAACTGGTTCGACTCTGTACGCACAGAAAACATACAAAACCATTTCTAAATCCAAATTCCGCTTACAACAACTTAATACAAAGCTAATACATGTTATATTACGTAGTTTAAACACGAAATAAAAAGGAAAAACGAAACGATTCCTTACAATTTTTGAAAACGAAATCGTGTGGGTGTTGATGAAGATGAACACGATGGTGATGGTGATGATCCAAAAAGAAGAAGAAGGTGGTGATGATGATGTTGATGATTGTTGTTGTTGTTGAAGATGAAAGCCGAGAGAGGGAGGGAGCAAGAGACCGAGAGAGATCAAAATATGTGTTCGTGTGTGTGAAAATAATTGAGGTCGGGTTATTATAACCGGCCTCAATTATTGAGGTAGATGGGGACTTTTCGACCCGTGTTTGCGTATCCGATCGTAAAATAGTAAAATCTTTTAAAATGATAATTTTCTAAAAATAGAATCGTATACGTTTTAAATCAAAGTATTTTATAAAAATACTTTTTAAAGAGATATAAAAATATATCTTTGTTTAACTTAAAATGTACAGATAGTTTTCAGTATCCAAAATGTTTTTAAATTTAAAATGGAGTACGTAATTATTATCCTCAATAATAATACTTTGTTTAAAAATGTTTTTCGCTCGCTTTCATTTTGAGTTTCTACGTTTTGTTAAATTCGTGTCTTTGCGATTATTAATTAATCGTTTCGGTTTATATATATACATATATATATAATACTTGTGTACTTGAGTATTGACACGTATGTAATTACGTGTTTTAAAAGTTTAAATTCGGTGCTAATTTTGGGTTATTTTGACCGGGTGTCACATTTGTTACCTATCTGCACCATGAACCCTTATTTATATTATAAAAAATATTACTCGAATGATAATATGTGTTTTGTGTTCTTTAAAACCATAAAATCTTCATGTGATATGATCCACTGTTCAACAACGAAATTAATCTATAACGAATTATCCTCTAATATCAATTAGGAACTTCTTAAGAATAGTAAGTTGTTTGTCATTTTTCTAACTTAAATTTGTTTGTCTTTGTAAGTATGTTTATTTGTGTAAATAGAGTAAGATATAGTTTTACTTGATGGTAAAGGGTCTTGCCATCTAACCCCTTTCTCCCATGTTCAAGTCCTAGCTTCACTCTTTTTTATTCAACTTAATTCTTTTTTATTATTTTTAAATATTAGAGCAACAAATGTAATACAAGAAAATTACATGCTACTACCCTATTTATTTTTGTCAAGTATTATAATACTACATCATTTGTTAGCTATTAGCTAAATTTGACTAATGATTTAGTATGAATAAAAATGTGGTTCAAAAATTGAGGACTTATATACAATTTTTTATAAATTATTTAATGTATGCAATGCATAATATAATATGTGTATTGATATATAGATATACATAATTTAATTAATCATGTCACGCATCTTGATTTTTTTAGTATACTTATTATCTTATTGACTCGTGTATTAACAAAGTTAATTATGTAAAATATTATTAGATATATAACATACGCCATATTGCCTAGCGGCATGTATGTAACTTCAAACATAGATGTTGTGAATACACGTCTCATTTGAAATAATATGTCTAATTTATATGTAATTCTACGTAATAGATAAAGTTGTATATGTTATAATTCGCAGTTTCACTTTTAATCAACACGATTTACATTTATTCATTAATTAGAATACATTTTGGAAAGATGTTAATTAATAACACATAAATAAGTATAATTAAGTGGTGAATATAATATATAACAAATAAGTCTCATAAAGGCTACGTGTTGTTATTTTGGAGTAGTTATTAACAATAAATTTAAGAATAGAACAAGTCTACCTTATAAACCTTAAAATAAATATATATATTTTGTTTAAGGTATTAAAGTTTTAACATTAGATTCGTTTTATATATACTATAGAGAAGAGATAATTTATTACTCCCTCCGTCCCATTTAAAATGTCCACTTTGACTTTGCACGTAGTTTTAAGATTCTCCACTAACTACAGTTTTCACCAATTAAATATTAAATCTACCCACTAAAATCTTTTTTAATTGATTAAATATCAAAGTGGACACTTATAATGGGACATCCCAAAATAGTAATCTGGACATTTTAAATGGGACGTGTTTGAAGATCCCAACGTAATGCATTGGCATGATAATCCTTATTATCATAAATGCTAGTATACTACCACCTCAAATCATTACAAAATAACCCACCACCATAGCATCACCATTGCTAAAAAAAAAAAAAAAAAAAAAAAAAAAAAAAAAAAAAAACAAAACAACGTCTGTAAGAAAATAAATTAATATAAAAGCCATAAAAAATCATCAATAACACTATTAAACAAAACCTAAAATAATAAAGATTCATAAAGTTGGTTCATTTTCTTCATATTTAGATTAATGTTTTCATTTTTATTATTATTTAAAATAATTAGGTTTTAATGTTGATATAGATCTTCAAAAATTTTCAAATTAGATTATGCACAACACCTCTCCACCAACAAAATTTGAGGGAAATCTTAGCCAATTATACTTGAAGTTAATTCAAATCCGATAACAAAATCATAACATTAGACTATTCAAGACGAGCTTGAAACAATAAAAATTAAAAACTAATGAATTATGATTTAAGTAAAAAAAGAAAAGAAAAAACTAACACTTAAATAAAAGGAAAAAGCCAAGAGCTTCCAGCTCAAGTGGCACAAGGTGTTTCACCATGACCTCAAGGTCATGGGTTCGAACCCGGATGTGAGCAAAATGCTCTCCGGGATGGAGACAGGGGTTTTCTCTCGAAATATTCGGGTTTCCCCTGGAATTGGTGATGGGTATATGAAGAGGCAATGCCACTGAGCCCAATACTGCATTTCAAAAAAAATAAAATAAAAGGAAAACCTAAAATTTTAAGTAAAAAATAAGAAACCTAAACAATATGACAAATAAATGAAACATATTAAAGGTGGTATTAATTATCGCCGATCCATTAATTTGTTGATCGTGGATCTTTAATTTAAGGATGAAGAGAAATATGGATATTGTTACATAGAAAGAAATAGTATGGAAATAAGGGAATTTAGAAAGCTAGATTGAGTAAATACCATAATAAAAAGGCTTAATGAATATTTTTATGAGGACAAAATTTTGAGTAAAGGGTAATTTTTGCCATTAAATGTATTAAGAGTCTCTCATTTATCATGATTTGATAAAATCATGAAAATTGTTATAAAAAGTGTTTTAGAATTTGAAGTAAATATTACTAATTTTGGTTCAATACTTATTTTATTTATTTTTCATATGAGACCACATTTAATCAATAATAATAATAATAATAATAATAATAATAATAATAATAATAATAATAATAATAATAAAAATAATAATAACAAACATTCAAAAAGATTAAAAATGCGATATATTATTATAAACTATGATATTATATTGAACTTAGACGTCGCAACAACATGATCTAGGATTTTGACATTTAGATTTACCTCTTTTTCCTCTAAATTTGCAAACAATAAAGCAGATATAATCGTTACAGCTGGGTTGTGAAAAACAAACTTCATATGGATTGATTTGAGGAATCAAACTTGGTGCGGTTGATTTTCCTTGTATAAAATCATTTGTTTGAAGTCTCATACCTACCGTGCCACTTTGACTTGAAATAGCTAGGATCATCATGAACCAGAAGATCAATTGTTTACTTACCCCCATTTAAAACCTTTTTGGAATTTTGTTTTTTTAAAAAGCTTTTTGGAATTCTTTTTATCTCTGAGTATAGTTTATGAGGCAAGAATGTATTACTTACACACATATATATAGATATACACACACATACGTAAAGCCCACATAAATATTTATTTTGTACATTTAATGTATAAGATTGTTTGAATTCATATATTCTTTTTACTTTAATTAGAAATTAATATTAGTCATTTAATTCGATATATTAATTTGTGTATAAAAACACTTAAAATAGTTCGATGTGTCCTTAATTAATGTATAATTAATGTTTTTGTTAGGTCATTGGTCGCTGACCAACATAATCACTTTAGATTAATATCACTGAGGAAAATGACGAAAACAAACTCTTGTTATCAAGAAGATGATCACTGCAAGTACTTATAACTTCTTGAGTATTGAATAAAAGTGTTTTGAATCTCCGCGCTGTATAATCGCTAATGACAGCGAGAGATTTAAAACACTTAGCTTTTCAAATAGAGTTAGTATCACTGACCTTGAATAAAAGCTTGTCATTGAAGGATGATATGACGAACTACTCTACAAGAGTATATCAACTCGCAGTGAGTAAAGATGAATATTACTCCTCTCAGTGACTTACAGAATGATAAAGTACTGCTGTAACTTGCTGGAGCTGGTTTGTGGTCCCTGATCTTAAGAAGCGCCATCGTCACTCAAGACTTATTCAAGTGAAGATTACGTGGCATCAACAAAGGAAGTGATTGGATAAATTCAAGTCACAATATTCTCATGATTAGTAAAGGGGTCCATGGAATATTTTTGATGGTTATCAGATGCAGAATAGCCAATCCAGCAGTGACACGTGTCATTATCAGGTCCACCTTTTAGGAAATATTTACGGGGATATCTAGCCTATAAATAGTATGACCTATTGTACTTAATTTGTTGTCGTTCTCGTATCAATCATCGTTTGTCAGTGATTAAGTTTGTCTAAGCACGATAGCGTATCAACGACTGTGACTTGGTTGATTAGTTGAACAATGTCTATAGTGCAACGTCTGTAATAGTTAGCTCAATTTTAATGATTTGATATGAGCTTTGACCAGATCATTCCGCAATCAGTTTAAGTGTAATTTGTTATCAATGAATTCACTTTGAGCTACTATTATTGCATGTTATATACTTGCTTTTATATTCATTGTTCACATTACTTTGTTTAATACTTAACTGCTTTAATTCCAAAAATCAAAATCAATAAAAGGCAATATTAAATATTTATTTGTATTCACACCCCTCTACAAATTATAAACTATACAATTTAGCTCCAAACACTTAGTAAATAATTGTAATTGGGATCTAACACTTTTCTTTGTATATCTCAAGATAATAATAACAACATATAAGTTATACACGTTGACATAATGTTAGAAATAACTCTATTTTATTATCAGTATATTTTCATGATACACAATATTTTTACAAATAATGTGTCTTTGATTATGTATACTTTGTCATTTTCATATTTTATTCAGTTAGGAAAAATAATGTGTCGAATCTATCTTATGAATTTAATGAGTAAAAATAGGTTAAGTGTCACATTAAAGTTTGAAAGAGTATTGTGTGACCGAGTCTGAAACATCATACTCTAACATGTATTTCAGACTCTGACAAGCTGTACATAAATAACACTAGACTATTCAAGACGAGCTTGAAACAATAAAAATCAAAAACTAATGGATTATGATTTAAGTAAAAAAAATACCCTAATACGTATATAAAAGGAAAACCTAAAAATTTATGTAATATTGGAAAAACAAATGATATGACAAATAAATGATAGATATTAAAGGTGATATCATCGTCGATCCATTAATTTGTTGATTGTGGATCTTTTATTTAAGGATGAAGAGAAATATTGATGTTGTTACATAGAAAGAAATATTATGGAAATACGGGGATATAGAAAAATTGAGTAAATACGATAATAAAAAGGCTTTATGTATCTCTTTACGGGGACAAAATTTTAAGTAAAGGGTTATTTTTTCTATGAAAAGTATTAGAAATCATGATTTAAGATAAAATCATGAAAAATTGTTATATAAAGTGTCTGAGAATTTTAAGTAAATATTATTGAATTTGGTTCAATCATTAATTTATTTACTTTTTATATGAGACCACATTTAATCAATAATAATAATAATAATAATAATAATAATAATGTGAGTCCCTTATGCCTTGGATCTAAACTGACTGACACAACCGATTGCTTGGCGGAATCAAACAATCACACTAATAACAAGTAAACTCAAACCGAAATCGATTAATCAACGAATAGAAACTTGTTATATTGAATTGATAACGTATGGAACTGTTTACAAACTTGCTTTATCGACAAATGGTGCTAGGGTTTCGTCAACCCTTGCTCAGAACCCGTAGGGTTCTATTTATACTAAACTAAACCAACTTAGCGACACTTAGCCAAGTGTTGCTTACATTGGCCATGCGACACTGACTCAAGTGTCGCATACAATTCTAAACTCAATCTTGGCGACACTTAACAAGTGTCGCCCAATACTAATATTAAGTGTCGCTAATAATACATTTTACATATAACTCAATTAACGACACATATAACTCGATAGACCAACTGACTGACACACAAAATGTACCAACAAACGCTCCCATGTCAGCAGTTAAACACCCCTTATTTATCATCAATTAAATATAATATTATCGGAAGCGCAAGTCCAATTTAAACATTAATGATTCACATCTTTTAGCAAACAATAAAAATCCAATTATTTTAAACCGTAGTTTATCAATCTGGGTGTTATATAAAACAAGAGTAACACTTATTTATAAAATCAGATATCAGAGTAACACTTGGTAGTCAAACATTCTTCAGTCCATTCCCTGTCCAGTCAAGTTCATCTCAAGACCTGCAAGGGGTAAATAGTAGGATTAGTACAAAGCTAAGTGAGTCAACCTGTCACTATCAGTACAACTCATCATAACAATACCGATTAACAATAATTAACACTTAGACACAACATCACCAAGAGGATCGGTGGTCCTTGTGACGCCCTCAGACCCGGGAGACGCACCAAGCAACACTTATAACCAACTGCAGGCCAATACAGTGGTATTACCGATAACTGTTTGCTACCTTTAGTCAATATGTGTTCCATTCTCAACACATGATCACAAATCTCACATTGACTAACCTGTAGCAACCCAGTACAACTAACCAGTCAAGTTGACCTCCAAATCACCAAATGCTCAAAGGCAACACATCACTTATTACACGTGTATTTCATCAATCAACAGTCAACAATCACAATCAACAATCAACAGTAACAAACTATATTCACTTGTTGTAACCAATGATGTTACAACCAAATCACACTGAGAGTACAAGTCCACTCACCGTTACCTCAGCCGCAAGCTCAGAAGTCTAATATTACTGAGCCTTCTCCATATCTGAGAACACAATAAATATTGAGTCAGTAATTCATTCAATAACAATCAATCCGTGTTATAATCTTATAACATATCTCTACATATACCCATCAAATAAGTAAGAATCGCATTTTTTTAAACCAATACAAAACTTAGACTTCATAAGTACTTAAACTTATAACAAGTGATCACCATTTTCCAGGCTAAGTCTTTAACAATAAGAACACATCCACATCATATATATATCAACACATATATCGTCAATATTACAATAATAGCCACATTACAATTGGGATTTATTTTATCTTGACAATAATCATACCATTAAGCTACCATAATGACATGTTGTAAACATCACTTATATCACTTTTATCAAACTACCTACATAATTGATAACTTCATTTTCAATTTCTAAACTGTTATCATAATACAATAATGCTATCGTATATACTTTGGTTCCAATACTACACTAAATATTATGTAGTAAACAGAATTGGGCTGTAATGACATTAATCACGTCGCAATGATCTCAGATCGCGTCACGATTCAGATAATTTCACGTCGCGATGTATTAAGGTCGCGTCGCGATCTGTGTTCGTTCAGACCTGCATCTTCGAGTTTCCTGCTACTGCTCTAATCATAACTTGATTTTTATTACTTAAACAACTTCAACCTTAGTTTCTAACTAATTTAATATATCAATTAACCTCGACCATCATCATATACATCATATAGCAACTTTTTAAATCTCAATTTCATATACATACCCATTTACACCTAATAATTTAGTCACTCAATCAAGACTTAAAGAACATCAAATATTTGGGATATTAGCATCATATAATCATCAAATATTGTTTCCTAACAGCCTATAATATCAATAATACTCATCCAAGTATCCATTTCACATATATATTACTAATTTATATATGATTTATATGAGACCAAACTCATATATATAATTGACAAAAGTACTTACCCTTAAAATGAAGGAAACGAGATGATGGCCAAAATAATGATGACGAAATTAAAGCAATAGCAACATCCCTTTAATTGTTATAATTTGGTTATGGGTTTCTTAACTCGTAAGAATAATAAAAGAGACTTAAGAAATGAATAAGTGAATAGAGATTGAGGTAAGTAAAGGAATGAGTCGGTAATATCCCAAACCGACCTCACCGTTGTTTATAATTTTATCCTCTCCAAATTTATTGTCTGGAACCTAAAATCATTTCGCGAGAAACTTACTTTATTTTACCGTGAACTATAACTATTTAAAATAAGCAATGATTCACTATTCACAATTAATCATGTGACTCTTTTACCTATTTATTTTCAATAACCAAATAACACTATTTCCTAACACCTTAAATAATTATTTAAAATTAGGAAATATTATAAAACTTCTAGGCCCGAATTGAGGATGTTACAAGCAGCTTGGTCTTCAAAAATCTTCAGCACTTCCAGTCCGCAGGAAACTTGCCACCTGCGTGAACTCCTTGACCTAAACATACAGAAACAACCTTCTGAAAACGTAAAGCTTCAGTCTTGAACCCTGGATAATAAACAATCTTACTAGCATGTAGAGATTCAAGATCTTTCTTTGTAAGGTTGATCAAGCTCAAAGGATCATAAACACGAATCCTCATAGACTTAGCTCTCCACAAGTCTTTTGGTTCTGAATCAGGAATACATATGATTTTAGCTTCGCCTGTTATTCCATCATATATCCAATACTGTAATCGTTTCAAAAAATCAATCGGAAGTTTCTCCAATGGATTGTACTTTAAGGTCTTAGGAGATTTGTAGACAACCTTAACCCAAGGTCTATTTGTTACAGGATTAATCCTATTCCTGTAAATTAGCCTCGTCCCTAGATTAGGCTTGAAGAGGAAAAATTATTTAGAGTTAACCTCTTTTCTCATAATTTTCTGTACTCTGTTAGCCAGCTCATTATCAATTGGATTGACAATATTCATCTGAGCTAGCCAAAGAAGTTTGCAATACGGTAATGAACTTAAAACGTTGAAATTTGTAATGAAGTATTGCAAACCATCCGATCTTTTCACGATTACCACTTTATTCTCCACATCATACTTCCAGCTAATAATAAGACCTTTGAGTCGTCGTTTTCCAAATTTATAGAACTTATAGGTTTTCAGAGTATCAGATTCAACAGCTGCAGAAGTAGATGGTACACTTTCAGGAGCTGCTGACGAAGATTCAGTCTGAAAAGCTGATCAGGCGCCGAGAGGTCGGTTGCGATTTGACTCGCGTCGTTGCGGGCCTTCCTCCTGGCGCCCCGGTAAGTGGGTTTTAAAATTTATGTTTTGTTGGGCCTAAGTATACTTAAAACTATTGGAAGTACAGTAGTAAGTATGACATAGGGTCGTTCTTCAAACTACAACGGGCATAGGATCTAGGCCTTTCGATTATCTTTCGTATTTTAGCTGACTTTATCAAGAGTTTGATTAGGGTTTTTGTTTCTTTTCTATTCTAACCAACTAATTTAAAAACTAAACTTAAGATAGGGGAGGTGAGGTGGCTACGAGAACTACAGATTAACGCGAGTGCTTGCTATTACAATCTTATATGCTATTTTAGGGGTAGTTATTTTAGTTAAAGTATTAGTTATGATGACGGAGTCAGGATTCAACAGACGTACTTGGAACAATTAATGACAGCAAAGTAATCTACCTAGAGCCTTTCCTAAGCTCCCACGTATTTGTATTCCACCAGTGGTGTTTCCAACGCTTATACCAGTATTCAGCTGTTTTACGGTATTTCCGTTACAACATTAAAAGGTCCTTGTTATCTATCATGAGTTATATATCCTAATGAGCCATAACCACTAGCCTATTATCTATCTAACGTAGAGTTGTCCGCAATCAGATAAATAACATGTCACGAAGATAGCAGCTATGGAATGTAAACTACACCAGAAGTTCTCCCAAATGTAGCAACAAATTTAATCAACAACCATCCTCGAATCTTGTTCCCCAATCTCGGACATCAGAGATATCCGAATCATGGCATGAATTGTTGAATAAACAAAAACATGAACAGGGGTTTCCCACCGGAACAAGTTGGGATGGTCTGATCTAACGGCTGATATAAATTGTTCATCATTATTTTACATAAATCATCATAACTATTCTACGCATGTTAAACTGGTGTATGCAGTCAATTTATATTCGAAAACCTAATCATATATCCAACAACATAGGTGATACTAGCATGCAAACCCTAAAGCAACAATCAAACAAGAACATGCAGCAAAGCAGCATACATGGATCAGTTTATACGTGCAGAGTAACTGGATAATTGATCAAGTCACAAATATTCCGAAAGTTCTCTCTAAAATATTTGTTGTATGAAATGAATCTAACCTATCTCTAATCCTATGCTCCGTGTCTCCTTCCGGTGTATTTCAACCAGGAGAACACCGGCCATGTCGAGTTCAACGATCATCAGACACAGAATAATAAGCGGCGTACCACTAGTTAAGGACCATCAGTAAGTTACAAACCACAACATAGGTTGGATAGATAAACATTGGAGACTTAATTCATAGATTCAAATATATATTAACAGCATACAGACAAAGTAACGGCATGTTACAATTGGAATCATTATTTCCACAACGGATTGTGCCCACGACTTTCATAGCTTCCACATTCCGTACTACACACATTCGTGATGGTTCCGGCGCTATACAAATGAAATCCGTATAACGTTACCTCCGTTGTTTCATAATGGTGTATCCCAATTGCATATTAAAATATAACTACCCTAGCATAACGACTATCATAGCAAACACAGATTTGTTTAGCTAAGCATGGCAATAATTTTAGCAAGTGATTCTAAATAATCATGGCAGCAACACAACATATTTAAAATAACAAGATAGAAATTATAATAGAACCTGACAAAGCGTTATTACAAATCTTGCGTAATCGCAGTCTCGGAGCACCTCCGTTAGAACCAAGATAGAAGCTAATCTACTAGCTTAATTATACTAAACTAAACTAATCTAATTATTTCTAGAGAGAGAGTAGAGAGAGAAATGAAAGAAAATGTGAATGAATGAGAAATGTTGGATTGATTGTGTTGGTGGAGGCTTATATTTATAGTGGTTGCTCAGCCGTATCGTCCAGCCGTATTCCTACCTCCAAAAGCTCAACCGTATCGCTCAACCGTATCAAAATGTCATCTTGTACGGGAGGGGAGCACGATACGGGTGGACCAGCCGTATTTCGGGTGGAAATTGCACAATACGGGCGAACATGGGCTGAATACGGGAGAACGAGGCCGTATACGGGAGAACGAGGCCGTATACGGGAGAACGAGGCCGTATACGGGAGAACACCAGCCGTATACGGCTGGACAAGGCCGTATACGGTCATGCCAGGCCGTATACGGTCAGTGCATGGCCGTATACGGCTTGTTCCCCTCGTATCCGGCTTGGTTTGCCCGTATTGGTCTTCTTTGGTTGCTTGGATTCTTCGTTTGGGCATAACTTTTGACTCGGGTGTCCGTTTTCAGCATTCTTTATATCCACGCGATCGTATTTTCCTAACGAAAAAAATGACATAAGTTAGAGGTCATAATTCTTAGTGGAACTCAAAAAGTACTCAAAAGCGTGAACGAGAATGCTTATGATCATTTTCGTTATATTTATCATGTTTTTCGACCATTTTAGATGATTTTTGAAATGTTGTCTATATTTTAGCCCAAGTGAAGAGTTTTAATGATAAAGCATTGATTTTAGATATATTCATCATGATTTGTGCTATAAAGGTGAGATAATGACACATAAAAACTTGACTTTTTGCGTGTCATCAGAAGCAGCAGCTGTAGAAGGTTCAGGATTAGAAGCAGCTACAGAGGAAACTTTAGGTTGAGCTTCATCTTCAGAAGAATCCAACTTGATTATCTGAGCATCTGTATCAGCATACACATAATCATCGTTGACATTCTCTTGTTGAATATCAACGTTATCATCATCAACAAACACCTCTTCTTCTTGCTCAGGTACCGTATAATCATCGTCGTATAACTTACTTCGCGGAAAATCCAAGTTGACTTGAGAATAGTCAATATTGAGAGGAACCGGTTGACTTGGAATAAAATCAGAAGAAGCAAAGTAATCCAAAGTTAATGTTTCATTAATCTCAGAAGGATTTACATTTTCAGGCTGGGGGGGAGTCGTAGTTGATGTTTCCAAGGCACGCATGCCTGACTCCCCGAAACAGTAGCTACAGACTCCAACTCAAGAAGCCTAGACTCTAGACCTGGAATCCTAGCAACCTAAACCTCTAACTCAGCAACCCGAGCATCTTTAATCTCCAAATCCTTAATTTGAGCAGCTTGAGCTTCAATCACAGCAGACTGATCATCAAAGCGTTTGTTCATCTGCTCAATACTCGTGACCGGAGTATACGGAGTATATTATATACTCTCTCTCTCTCTCTCTCTCTATATATATATATATATATATATATATATATATATATATATATATATATATATATATATATATATATATATATATATATATATATATATATATATAGATAGATAGATAGATAGATAGATAGATAGATAGATAGATAGATAGATAGATAGTATATTGTTTTTATATATATAACCCTCACAGTGAATTCTTTTGTTTTTTGACTTTTAAATTTAACATGCAGTATCAACATTAACCGCTTCAAAGATAACACAAAACCGATCCAATAGGTCATATTATGGTTAAGAACAATAATCATAACGATCCAATAAAAACACCGCTCCTTAAGATACTAATAACTGATCCAAAATTTGTGTAACCGTTCCAAGTGGTAACATTGAGTATTTTTCCCGCCAACGAACGAGATAGAAGTCAGCATCTTCTCTGCATCCATATTAATTACTATCTGGCGCTCTACTCTCCATTAAAAACTCTTTTTAGATAGGGCTTTTAGATATCTCACCAACAAAATTAAACTCTACCTTCATTAAATTTGTACATTGAAAGCCCTTACAAGTTACAACATTAAAGTGGACCTCGAGATCTTGTTATCAAGGTTTGATTTTCAGTTTTGTTTTGTACGTGATATATGTATTTATTATTACCATACTTACTATATATATTTCTATAAAGGTTCTTATAACTATATATATGTAAAAATATATAGTTATAGTTATATTTTTTTAGAAATAGCAAGTTCATTTGTAAATGGTTTGGTAGTTTTAATAAATTTCTTGTTGTTCCTAAAAAAAATAACTTAATAATATGTACGTGCAAGCTAGAGATTAATTTCGGAAAGTCGATCCCTGTTTGGGAGTCCTTTAGTGAATTGACTATTCAAGAAAAAATTGGTCGATCATTTCCTTTTAAATTTTCAGATGGACCGTGAATGGATGTATAACACAGTGCGGTCTTCATTAGAGTATGTGAGTGGCGTGGAACAATTTCTTAGATTTGCGGAATATAATCGTGTGATGAATTGAGAGGGTGATATTTTGTTTCCTTGCATAGATTGTAGAAATTTTAAGAGATTTAGTGATACTAGTGTAATTGAGTCTCACTTGTTTTAACGTGGGTTTGTACAGCTGTATACTTGTTGGTCAAGACATGGTGAACCAACTGTTGTTGAAAGTTGTTCGTCAACTAGAGTTAATTACAACGATGCTTCATATAACTACAATTTTGATGACAATGCTCAAGTTGAAGTTGATGACAATGCTCAAGTTAACAACGATCAAGACGAATTGCACCGACTTTTTGAGCAATCTGAAAAACCATTGTATGTCGGTTCCGAAATTTCCAAACTTTCTGTTGTGATGAAATTAATGAACTTAAAAGAAAACTATGGTTGGAGTGACGGGAGTTTCACAAAGCTACTAGTTCTTTTGCATCAAATGCTCCCCGAGGATAACGAGTTACCTGTTTCGTTGTACCTCGCAAAGAAACTAATGTGTCCAATGGGATTAGAAATTGAAAGGATAAATGCATGCCCGAATGACTGTGTATTGTACATAAATGAGTACCGTGAGTTGAAGACGTGTCCCATTTGTGTTACACCTAGGTACAAGCGAAAAAGAGGAGCAGATGAAGAGGAAGAAGTTGAAGGATCAAAACATGACCCATCTGCAAAATTATTGTGGTATATGCCTATAATACCAAGATTGAGACGATTGTTTTCTAACAAGAATGAGGCAAAATTGTTGCGTTGGCATTCCGATCAGCGTAAAAATGATGGAAAATAAAGACATGTTGCTGATTCACCTCAATGGAGAAATATCAACAATATTTATAAAGAATTTGGTGCAGAAGTTAGAAATTTATAGTTTGGTCTTAGTTCAGACGGAATCAATCCATTCGGAAGCTTGAGCAGTCGCCACAGTACTTGGCATGTTCTTCTATGTATTTACAATCTTCCACCATGGTTATGCATGAAACGTAAATACATCATGATGTCATTGTTAATTCAAGGCCCCAAACATCCGGGTAATGACATTGATGTTTTTTTTTGCTCTTTTAATTGACGACTTGAAAACTCTGTGGGATATGGGTGTACAAGTGTACGATGCTTATAAGAAAGAGAATTTACGGTTGAGAGCAATGATTTTTTGCACCATAAATGATTTCCCGGCATACGGAAACTTGTCTGGTTACTGTACGAAAGGGAAACTGGCGTCCTAATTGTGAAAGTGATACACATTCAAGGTGGTTAGATAACTGCAAAAAGACTGTTTTTATGGGGCATCGCAGATCGCTTGAAAGTGATCACGCGTATCGTAGCATGGATACTCAGTTTGACGGGACCACTGAGCATAGAACTGTGCGGACACGTCTTACCGGACATGAAGCACTCTCGAAAGTTGTAAATAAAAAGATAGTGTTTGGCAAAGGAATACCGCTGCAGAAAGGTTCATGGAAAAAGAAGTCCATTTTTTGGGAGTTACCTTATTGGAAGGATTTGGAGGTTCGATATTGCCTGGATGTCATGCACACCGAGAAAAACATTTGTGATAGCTTGATAGGCTTATAGTTGAACATTCCCGGAAAAACAATGGACGGGATTAATGTACGAAAAGACTTGGAGGCATGGAACATTCGGCCCGAGCTTTGTCCAAAGCTCAACGCTGATAAAAAGCGCACCTTTCTCCCACCAGCAAGCTATATATTGTCGAGAACTGAAAAAAACAATTATGTGAATGTTTGCATGGTATTAAGGTTCCTTCTGGCTATTCGTCGAACATTAAGGGGTTTGTGTCACTAAAAGATTGTAAATTGCTTGGTATGAAGTCTCACGATTGCCATGTTTTAATGACACACATGATTCCTATAGCAATCCGAGGTTTAATGCCCATCCGCATCCGACATAGTATCGCAAAGCTTTGCCTATATTTTAACACGATCCACTCAAAGGTGATTGTACCAACAAAATTAGGGAATATGCAAAAAGAGATTATTCTCACGCTTTGTGAATTAGAGATGTACTTTCCACCTTCTTTTTTCGATGTCATGGTTCACTTAGTGTCTCATATTGTAGGAGAAATTAAGGTTGTTGGTCCCGTATTCTTACGTTACATGTACCCTTTCGAGAGATATATGTGACACCTGGTCAAAAAGTACAAATTTCGCGCCCAATTTTAATTTCACATAATCATACTTAGTACGCAATTATAACAGAGTATTCGAAAACTTTATATATATAATTATATATATAATACACAATGATTATTTAATAATCACACTCGAAAGAATCTGAAAGAACGCAGAATAACGCGTCCGAATTTCGATGACAAAATTTCACAACTAATATTTTATTAGTGAGAATAAACATTATACATTTGGAGAAAAATATTAAACATTCGAAAATGTCATCCGTTTTGAGTTTAAAACGTGTTCTAATTATCTGAAAACACGCAGACACCAAGTTACATTTTTGTAATTCAAATGATATATTTTTATTTAAAATATTTACGAAATTATATAAACAAAATTATAAATTTAAAATATTTCATTTATATTATGATCGGGTACAAAAACACGGGCTTTTAATGCAACAATTGGGGACTACCAACCCCCACTAAAAGTGAGGGCCGGCCTCCCCCTTCCCCATTTTCTTATTCTCATTTTCTTTCTCACAAACACACCCCTCTATCTCCATCTCTCTCTTTTCTTTCATTTTCAACAACAACAACAACAACTAACAATAACAATAACAATAACAACAACATTATAACATCATCATCATCACTACCATCGATTATCATCTTCATCATCACCAAGTTCATCATCTTCATCATTGTGTTCATCACCGTCATCACTTGATCTCCACTTTTGGTTAGAAATCACTCCGTTTTCTTTGTTATTTCGTGTTTACATCATCTATATTAACATATACTAGCTTTGTACAAGCGGATCTAGCCCGAAAATAGGTTAGATCTTGGTTTTGGGTGAAAAATCGTCAGACAGAAGCGAGTATCGCTAGAGTGCCAAAAACAGTGTTAGTGACTGTCGTGCACCCCGCGGTCGGTCGGATTTTACTCCGGTCGTTGAACCTTCCGGCAAGGGCGCGCGGACAGTGTGTTTTATATTTATTATGCTGGGTATCCTAAGTTTTGATACAACCTAAAGACCTAAAGGGCAGTAAGCGGTATCTATGACTCAGGTGTCGTTCTTCAAACTACAACGGGCATGGGAATCTAGGAGGATTAATTATCTTTTGTAATTTAGCTGGGATTTTTAAAACTTTTTGATAGGTTGGTTGGTTTTCTAAACTAATTACTAAAATTAAAAACTAAATTAAAGACAGGGGTTTGTACGGAGTATGCAGAGAAATCAAGATATGGAATATGTTTGCTGTGACTTCGGCAATGTTATTTGGATGGATAGTTATGAGGGATAAGGTTACTAGGTGTGATGATTAATCCGGTGAGGTCATAGAAACTTAATTGGTAGATAAAGTATTATGCCTACGACCTTTACTCGGTTTCCCACGTATTTATGTTAACGCTATACCGGATACTCGGGCGTTTTACAGCTTTTCCGTTATACCAATTAGGGTTCCAGATTACTCACTAGATATTCCTGTATTTCTTAATGAGCTACAGCTACGATCCTACTATATACCTAACGTAGAGTTGTCCGCAATCAGATATGTAATATGTCACATGGATAGCAGTTATAGAATGTCCAGTACACCGGAAGTTCTCCCAAATGCACAGACCAATTTAACTGACAATTATCCTCTAATCCAGGTCCCCATTTACAGACATCCGGAGGACGTTAGTATTATGGCATGAATTGTTCATTGAACAATAACATGAACATGGTTTAACCCGCGGAACTGGTTGGGATAATCTGTCTAGCGGTCAGCTGAATTGTTCATCATTAATCATACAATCAGCACAACTATTTACATACATGTTAATCTATCTATATTATGTTTATTATGTTCGTGAAAATCTAATCAGCAGGGCAGTGATAATGTTTACGTATGTCTAGCATGCAGTACCTAAGCAACAATCAAACAAGAACATGCAATAAGACGGGACACTAGTCATTACATTAACTGACCTAATAATTAAATCATGGATATCCCGGGAGTTGTCCCAAAGATACACAACAAACAAGCGTGAACCTAATCTATCTCTAATCCTATGCTTCGTGTCCCTCGGATGTGTTTCAATCAAGGGAACAGCGACCATGTTGAGTTCATTGATCATCATACACAGAATAGTTGGCAATCCTACTTCTAGCAATTGGCCAGGTTCTAGGGAGGAGGATACAAACCACAGCATAAGTTGGATAGATAAACAGGCAGAGGT
Source organism: Helichrysum umbraculigerum (assembly GCA_949592205.1). NCBI lineage: Eukaryota > Viridiplantae > Streptophyta > Magnoliopsida > Asterales > Asteraceae > Helichrysum > Helichrysum umbraculigerum. The sequence goes on from CATIUR010000001.1 coordinate 102,913,337, forward strand.
TCAGCTTATAAGTTTGCAAACAGTTTTAAACCTACACAGACAGAGTGACAGTATGTTTACAATTGGGAATCATTATTTCCACAACGGATTGTGCCCACGACTTTCATAGCTTCCACGTTCCGTACTACACACATTCGTGATGATTCCGGCGCTATACAAATGAAAGCCGTATAACGTTACCTCCGTTGTTTCATAATGGTGTTATCCCCAATTGTACATTATATCATAACTATCCTAACATTGCATACATCACAACAAACATTGATTTGTCTAGCCTAGCATAATTCTAGCATTCATTCCTAAGCATGCATAATAAGAAAGCATAATTAAAAGAATAAATGCGAGAGATTGTATTAAACCTGAATACGAGAGTAATACAGACAAATCTTCACAAATCTGAAGTCTCGGAGTAACTCCGTACAAAAGCTACTGAGAGCTTCTACTCTAACCTACTAATTCTCCTCTAACTCCTAAGAGTAGTGCTAGAGAGAGAATGCTAACCTAATTCTAGAGAGAAGTTTTAGAGAGAGAAAGAAAATGAGATATGAGGTGTGTTTGAAATGAATGAGGAGGCTTGGTATTTATAGGAGAATGAGGTGAAGCTTGGTACAAGTCACAAAGCATAAAGAACAAGCACCAAAGCGCATACGGGGGGTATTGGACCAAGGGGCAAACAGCACTTCACAAGCCAACCAACCCCGTATACGGCACCCTAAGGGCCGTATACGGCACCTAGGGTACCGTATACGGTACCTAGGTGGGCAGGGGGGGTTGGTGCTTGGTTTGGCCTCCGCTTGTTTCTCGGTTGCTTTGTTCGTCCGTATCTTCTTCGTTTGGGCTCCGATTTGCTTGATTCTTGTGTCGTTGGCTTCGTTTTTCCGTTACGATTCTAATGACACTGAGTTTGCCAAATTTGGAAGTGTTTATCTTTTGCGTGTTCCGGATGACGATCGGCGAGCTTCCAGACTGCATATCTTCTCCGTCTTTCATCCGTTTCTTCTGATTCTTTCACCTCCGGTCTTGGATCTTCCTATGGAATCATAAAATATGTATTAAGCTCTATTTCCATAAGAACATTGAGAACGGAAAATTTAAGGTGATTGTTTTGCCTCGGTTTGCGTGTTATTTGGACGTTTTAACCGATTTTTGAAGCAACGTCTATATTTAGACTACCTTGGTGATTTTTGGTAAATAATGATGGTTTTGAAATGTTTTCACCAAAGAATAGTCCAAAAAGTGTGGAAATATATCCTTAAAAACATGACTTTTTGGGTCACATCAAGTATCCCACACTTAGACGTTGCTTGTCCTCAAGAAACACTCATCAACATCCCCTTTGAAAACATTTTTAAAATAGGTTTTAGAGGAGAGTTATGACATCCGTGTCGGTCACCGTCTTCTCGTATGAGTAGATAGTTTCAGGAAACCAAGGAAAAGTAAGATGATCCTTTCGGAAACAAGAAGCGATTCTCATAGGAATACTTCCAACTCTCGTGATCTTGGAGTATACATGACTAGGCGATCTCACATAAGGTGGTCACTCAATTCACTCAAAAGTGTATCGGGTTTCCTATTAATCTAGTTCAAACGAAATCGCTCATAAAGCCAGTCATGCAGTACTCATCGTCATAGGCTTGATCGAGAATTGGATCTCCACCACTTAGGTGAGAACGGTGCTAATTATCCCAAGACATTCGAGGGTTGTAATGTTTTGTGAGGTTTAAGGGGTATGGATAAGGGAATTTTTGGTTTGTGAGGGTGTTGCTTATCTTAGGCTTTCCAAGAATCATGAAAAACTTATTTGTAGAACGGATGAAGTAGCTACTCGTCTTCTATCGGATCTCCCTTTAAATGGTTGATACTTTGAAGCTTCTTGAGCTTTATTTTCTTTTTCTTTTTTCTCTTTTCTTTTCTTTTTATTTTCTTTTCTTCTTCAGAATTTCTTTGTCAGAGAACTTCCGAGGATAATTTCTTTTCTTTTTCTCCTTCAGAAATCCTTTCTCTTATCTTGATCAATTCGAGTCTTTTCTTTGGGTGCTAATTTTCCCGCACTGTTGTTCTTTTGTCTCTCTTGTGTGCTAATTTTCCCGCACTTTTAGAGAGGTTTGATTCTTTTTGGAGAACACGAACGAGTAGGATAATCGAGTTGGATATTCTTCAAGATGTTTTTCATAACCTCAGAATTCCTAAGATAAGGTTTTGGGAATTTGGGAAAATAGGTTTATGATTAGGGTTTTTGAAGAAATGAAAAGGTTTAGGCTCAACAGGGTTTTCTAGGCGGATCATCGATACTAAAAATGAGTATCGGAAGGGTTTTGGGCTTGAAAGAGAAGGCTAAAAAGGGGTTCAAATCCTAAGGAATGTCAAGGTCATCTAATTGCGCCTATACCGCGTACGGTACACACCAATGTGGTCTCGAAGCGTATGTCAAGAGCAAGTTCTAATTCAGAGATACATGCATCGGCACACACAAGAAATGAACAATGTAGCATTAAAAATGAATGCTTTTAAGGCTCAAAACATCACTGCAAATTTGGGTTGTATGTGCCTAGTCATGCGATGCCCCTCTTAGATTGTCGTTTCTTGCTTAGGAAATTTCCACCTTAATTTCCTTAAGTTTTTGAAATATTTTCCTCATATTTTGAAAATGATTTCTTTCAGGCATACCAAAACTCAAAAATTTAGAGTTAATCGCAAGATTTAGCTCATATTTTAGTTTTATTAAAAAATATTTTTGAAAAATTTGAAAAATTTTAGGGAACATTTTCTGAGATATACCATGTAGACATAAAAATCGTTTATCCAAGGTATTCCATACCTACCATCCCACACTTAGAGGAACATTGTCCCTAATGTTCTCTTGAGTTGAGATTTTACGACTAAAATCCCACACTTAGAGTTTGAACATGTAAGAAAATGTTTCCTAAGTGTTAAATTGGGCTGGAATCCCACACTTAGTGATAAGTTAGGATGTGGTATAGATTATAACACATAAACTTAAGTGAACGTAGAATCATTAAAAACGGAGAAAGGTTTAAAATACTCCCTATTCTGCTTACTGGACAGGACCAGATTAGTGTAGAAATGGTGCGTGTGATTTGCTGGATTGGAGGACCAGTCTCGTGTAAGTTTATCCATTCCACAATAAGCTAAGTTCTGCAATAAACATCAACACAACGTCATATCTCGAAAATAATAAAGAGTTATAAAAATCTAAGTACTGAAATAAGATAAATGAAATAAACTAAATAAACTAAAAGTCATCAAGTAGATCATCGCTGTCAGGATCGAAGGCAGCAATAGCAGCAGCAAGGACTGAGGTGGGTGATGGTGCAGGCTCCTCAATCGTATCCATGCTCGGCTCAGTAATGCCAGCAGAAGCATGAGCGTGAGGTGGGCTAAAGACATCCAACACAGCCATCAACTGCTCAGTAAGCGAAGGCTCTGCTGATGCACTCCCTGATGACATGGCAGGATCAACAGCAGCAGGTGGAGCAGTGGAAGGTCCGGCAGCGAACGGTCCAGCAGGAGGGAAGAATGACCAGGGCGGGCGAGACGGTCCTGGGTCCGGACCAAGATAGAACGGACAGTCAGAAGGCCTCGAAAGCCCTACATGCACATAGAGGGTGGACATGATGTCATGCTGAAGGTGGAGTGTCCGAAAGAGGGCCCAGGTGTAACATCCTCTCAAGTGGTCTGGTAGTTTTCTATTTAAATTGAGTATTTAATAGTTTTAGAAATTTACTTGATATAAATGGTTTAATTGAGAAATTTAGATAAATAGGTCTCAGGACTTATGGTGATAAATAAAATGTTGCTTGTTTTAAATCATTAGAGTTGACGGTACAATAAAATAAATTTCTCGCAACTAGTAATTAAGTGCCAGACAATAGATTTAGAGCGGGTATAAAATACCTAAAATATTAGGTCGGTTAAATAAAGGGCCGATCCCTTTTGTTGATCACTTTCCCAATTCCTTTATGTCTTCCTCATTTCATTTCAAGATTTCAACAAAAACCCTAACTTAAATCAAAAACTCAATTCATCTAATTGATGGTGTAAATTGAAGTTGTAATCTTTTAACAAGCATCATCATCATCCTCTATCTTCTATCTTCTATCATTTGTTCCTCCATCCTTTGTAAGTGAGTTTCCTTCATAAACTCAAATGTTAGATTAAATGATGAAATGATGAATTGATTTGATTCTTGAGTTTAGATGATGATTACTTGTGATATATGATGCTATGTGATGATTATTGATTGATGATATAGAGTAAATTCATGTTCTTGAGCTAGGATTGAATCTAAATGAAAACCTAAATGGGTTTTTGGTATAAATGATGAATTAGGATGATTGTTATGAAATTGAAGCCTATTGTTATGTTATAGTTGTTAGTTAGTGCCTAATTCATGAGTATAAGTTGAGTTATAACTTGAATTTAAAGAATTTGATTAAGTGTTCTTGAGGTTATTGATGAACTTGATAATGATAATGAATGATATGATAAAATTAGCATTTTGGTGATTAAGAACATTTAATTGATGATTAAAGATGATGATTGTGTGAACTTAATTATTAAGTATTCATTAGACTTAAACATTGGAAGTTTGATGAATTGTTGATGGTAGGGGTTAATAACCTTAGTTTTGGTTTAACCATGTTGATTAGTGATGATGGAAGTGGATTAATGAGATTCTATGATCATAATTTGCTAGTGATGATAAACTAATGATGTTGAAATAGTTATTTATAATATGAATTGAATAATGAGAATTGTGGTAATTGTGTTAATTCATATGAATTGAGTAAATCGGGTTTGTTGTTAATCTATTAGAATGATGTTGTATATATTTGAGACAAGTAACTAACTTGTATTATTCTATTGTATTGTCAGATGTGCAGAAGGCTCAGTGATATTTGACTACTGAGTGGATGCCTGAGGTGATCGGTGAGTGGATCTCTAATCCTCAGCGTAACTTGGTTGTAACAAGTTTGGTTACAACAAGTCGCGTGTTATTACGTTATTAGTTGCATCGATAATACTGTTGATATGTTGACTAGTTGAATATGTGACTTGTTGATTACGTGATCACTTGAATTAATTGGCCTTCGGGCATCAGTTGTTAATGAGGCAACGAGTTGTTGAACTGTTGGTTGGGCTAGTTGGTTATCCAAAGTTTAACACATCTCCTGTGTTAGTTGAAGATAATCACTAGCTATCGGTCTCGTCCGTATGGCCATACGGATAGGTTGGGTAAGTGTTCTTGGGGAGCCTCCCGGGTTAATGGTTATCCCCAGAGCCGCCGATCCTCATTATGGTGTTGTTGATTAGTTGAATTGTGCATTGTGGAACTGATGCATTGTTGATGTGTTGTATTGTGTACTTGCTTGTTTAGTGCTAATTGTTGTCACACAGTTGTTGAGCTAAGTTAGGCTGTTGATTAGTTATCTACTCACTTAGCTTTATGCTAATCCCCCACATAACACTTCTTGCAGGTTATTGATATATTTGGGTGGGCAAGAAGTTGGACTAGAAGGAATGTTTGACCGTGAAGCGTTACTCTGATAGTGGATTTGTTTAAAATAATGTTTTATCACGTTTTATATAACACCTCTATTGTGAAATTATGTTTTGAAAAGGTTGAATTTTATATTTTGATAAAATGAGGTAAATTATTACTAGCTATTTGGACTTACGCTTCTGAATTACTATATTTAAATGATTATAAATGAGGGATGTTATAAGTTGGTATCAGAGCATAGGTTTGGGTGAATTGTACATTATAAGATGTTCAATCCCAAACTTAGAATTTTGTCAAGTCAAACATTCCAGGGTGTGGGGATTAGTGGTTGCATGAGAAAGTTGTTAGTGAATGTGTACTAACCTATAACAAGTTGCAAGATTGTTGTTGTGGTTGCAGAGACGGAGGAATATGAGGAACCGAATGGTATTCTCAATGATTCCTCAATACTCGTGGGCTTAGATGTGCCAGGTAATTTCCGTTAAGCTTGGTAAAGTTCAATAAGCTTTAATTGATTTACTTTACTATGATATGATTGTTAGTAAAGTAAATTGAATTATTGGTGATTATTACTTGTTAATAAGGTGATAAGAACATTAATGAGTAATTAAGGAGAAAATGGAAAATTTCAGAAAAGTGTTGAAACTGTGTAGATACATGATTGACTAAGGTGTAACAGTTGGGTTGATTGATATTAAGTATATCTACAATATGTAATAAAGTATATGTGATTATAAGTGCAAGGTGTGATTATAAATCCTTGTTAGGGAACTTTTTGATACATGATAAATTGAACTAATATGACTCCATGTGGTGAAAATGAAGAGATGTTGGTATATCTCAAATAATAGGTTTGGAGTCCTGTGGTTTGTAACACCCGCATAATTAGGATAATTAATTATGCCTAATTGTTTGTAACTAGTTGTAATTAGTATGTAATAGGACTAATTACAGGCTCTATTTGTATATATATAAGGTGAATTATATATAGATGTGTGTATACTTACGCGATTTGGATAAATCGTGCGAATTAACCGGACGGAGTCCGACACAGTTTACTTGGACGTTGGTGACAGAAATTTACTTAAATAAGGAGAACGTATTTTGTCATATAAAATACGCAACCGAACGAGCATTATTTATATATTATCGTGACGACATTTTAACTAATGCAACAAAACGTAATAAACGCGGCTTAATAATTAAAATATTGCGACAAATGTTTTACTATTAATTCCAAAGTATTTTTATTTAAATACTTTAGTTACATTTTAAGAATATAAACGTTTGACTAAATATTAAAAACTAGCGATTAAACGATTAGGACACGGAGTCAACACTGTGTTTTGGGGAGTATTTTCCCCCTTCCTTCTTGATGGATCAGCCATCACCCCACCCCCACCACAAAGTTTCTCTTTCATTTTCATTTCTACCAAACACACACAAACAACCAAACTCTCTCAACCTCAATTCACACCCAAAATTCGGAATCAAATCCCGACCACGAAAATTACATATTCGGAATCACCATCACGAGTGGAGCAAGAATATCAAGATCGTTTTCCTCATTTCATCCTCCATTTGGCTCGATTTGCAAAAGTAAGAAATTTCTAAAATCTTAGATCTATTCAATTTGGTGTAATGTTTTGATGTTTTGAAGTGTACACAACTTAGATATAACCTAATACATGAATAATACACGATTTTATAGCTCAAAAATGGGTTAGATTTGCGTTTTGGTCGAAAGTTCTCGAAACCCGAAAGTTTCTGGGCTGGTGTTCATCCATGCGACACAAGCCTTGTGTCGCATGCTATGTCGCATAAACCCATTAATGTCGTACCTTGTGTCGTACCGAACCTTTGTGTCGTAATCTATGCGACACAATATTGTGTCGCACTCTATGTCGCATACTATGTCGTATTTCATACGACACAACCACTATGTCGCTATTAAATTAGCATTTCGTATCTGATGCGACACAATCCTTGTGTCGTATTCTTGTGTCGCATGACGTCTGCGACACAGCCTTGTGTCGCATGACAGCTTTAGTGTCGCATTTTGTGTCGCAAAACACAGCAGATTCACAAATAAATTCCAAGTTAAGTGTTATACATTTCGGACTTCAAACGACTAAACGATATAACATCTAAGGTACATTGAAACATGTTTTTCAAGCATAACAATTCAAACTAGTATATAAATGTCGAGATTAACGTTTCAACTAAGTCACCAACGGGCCCAAACGTGTTTTCCAACAAACGAACAATTACAAACATACGAACAAACATTGGCTATACTAGTTGTGTACAACTAAACGAAACGTCACGTGAGACGCATACTTACATAACTTCATATGAATAGGCATTTGAAGGTTACGGGTTCGGAGAACCTACTTGCTATATTTACTACTTGCTATTTGCTACGGCATATTACCAGACTCAGGTGAGTCTTACGGCCCCACTTTTACTGTTTTATCTTATTGGGGGAGATACATGCTACTTATTTTCTTGAACACAAGTACTAAACTGTTTACTATACCAAACGGAATTGCATGAGTTGTTACTATTTACAGAAGTCTCTCCATCATATATCGTTAGTTATGGACTTAAGCGCGAACAGTAGTTAATGGATCCATTAGGGAAATGACCCTCCCCACCCGGGGCAGTAGCGCTGCCACGTACCGATTTACACGTATAAACGGGTGACAACTTATTCGTTACGGATGCTTGCTCACTTACGAGCATGTCACGGGAGCAAACAGATTATTTACGGGTTAAGCTTCGATTATGAGCCTCATGGCAACGGTATAAACTTATTTATTTACATTTGCTGGATTGCAAATACTGATTTTACGATTGCTGGGTTGCAATGGCTGATTTTACGCCTACGGGCACTACTATTGAAATCTCGTGTTCAAAGCCGATATTATTTACAAACCTGTGAGATTCACCAACCTTTTGGTTGACACTTTTTAGCATGTTTTCTCAGGTACCCGGATGGAGTAGGATTTCTCCAGGATTTTAGCTAGAGTCGCATGATTTCAACACAACTGCATTAACGGAGATTCTTAGCATTATCTTTTGTATATTATGATTATGTAATAGAATCTCCCGCTACACGCGCAGACTCTAGGGAAAATACATTTTTGTATACGAAAACACTAAGTTTTCAAACAACATATCTATGGAATGTAACCAATTTACAAACGTTGCATATAGATGTCGTTTACTTTATCTTTGTGTTGTGATATTTGATTAGTAGCACCCCAAACTATGCTTCCGCAAAACAGTGAATTTCGGGGGTGTTACAGATTGGTATCAGAGCCTAAGGTTATAGTGAACTAGGTTGCATTTAGTGGGCCTAGACTATGACCGTTAGGCAGTATTTTCTCATTAGACATGACTGGTTCAGGAATTACAGCATACGACTTTAATTTAACATAGCCTGATCAACTATGTACAATTAAGGAAAGATGATGTAAGGTCTGAAATAATTATGTTGAACGGGGATACGTTAGTTGACTCTGACCACGAGAGAACCGGACCATTACTTGATACGTGCTAGACACTAGGCTGGATACGATATATGTATATATATATTAGCCTCGTCTTACTTACACTCTGCCACAGGAATGGCAAACACACCACCTAATCCGTCACACTTTCACTCACATGGGTCACGGAACCCACGAGTAGCCAGGAGGAACACAAGGTCACCTCGGACCAATCCTTATCCTGTACATAACTCTCAGAACTCGGCACATCTTACGTTGCCAGCATTGACTACCCAATTCTGCCGTCAGGAACAAAGACTCGAAAATCTTGAACTGGAACAACACCGAATGATCTACTCTATAAACTAGTCGGATGTAACAATTCCCGACACCTTTCGTAATATCTCTGTAGGATGTAACCTTTGAACCCACATTATCTATCAAACTTTCCTTGTTATTTCAACTCATATAAATTGTCATTTTCCATGTTGATGTTATGTATTACTGCTGTTATACATGTACATCTGTGACAATTACAAGTTCCTACAAAAATCTCATGTATCTTCATTTCTTTTATTGAAGAATCATGCCGCCAAAGTCAAGACCATACACAGATGCCCAGATTACCTCCCTTATAACCCAGGCTGTTACTGAAGCCTTGGCTCGGAATACTCCACCAAATTCTTCAAGAAACAGCGATGCCGCTGAAACCTCTGCTGCTAAACCTTGTTCTTACAAGGACTTCCAGAACTGCAAACCTCTAAACTTTGCAGGTACTGAGGGAGCTATCGGTCTAGTACGCTGGATCGAGAAAGTTGAGTCCGTATTCCTTATCTGCAACTGTGCGGAGGGAGATAAAGTTAAGTTCTCTGTTAGCACCTTTACTGACACCGCACTCACCTGGTGGAACACTTATGCCCAGACTGTGAGTGTTGCTACTGCTTACCAACTCCCGTGGGAGGAGTTGAAGAAGATGTTGAGGGGCGAGTATTGCCCCAGAGATGAATTGAAACAACTAGAAGTGGAATTCTGGAACCACAAGATGCAGGGTGATGACATCACCGGATACACAAACCGTTTCCACCAACTGGCACTTCTGTGCCCAACCATGGTCGATCCTGAGTACAAGAGGATCGAGAAATTTGTTGATGGTCTTCCTGAGAGACTCCAAGACCTGGTAACTTCTTCCAAACCGGGTACTATTCAGAGCGCCATCCGTATGGCCCATGAACTAACGGCAAATTCTGTCCGCCGTGGCACCACTTCAACCCCATCTGCAAACAACAAACGCAAGTGGGAAGGAAATCCCAACACATCCAACCAAACCTCCAACAAAAAGCCTGAGTACATTAAGGCTTATACATCTGGAACTTCGGAGAAGAAAGGGTACAGCGGGAGCAGACCCTACTGTCCCAAATGCAACCGCCACCATGACGGTTCTTGCCCTTGCACCAACTGCAAACGGTTCGGGCATCTAGCCAAGGATTGCCGGACCAACATTTCTACCCCCAACACCGATGCACCAAAGGCCTGCTTTGGGTGCGGAAATTCAGGGCACTTCAAGAGAGATTGCCCAAAGCTGAAAAACAACAACAACCCTGCTCGCGGTAGAGCTTTCGTTATCAAGGCTGGGGAAGCCAGACAAGACCCGAACGTCGTGACGGGTACGTTCCTTCTCAACGACATTACTGCTTCTGTGTTATTTGATACCGGTGCCGATAGAAGCTTCATTTCTGAGAAATTTAGCCCTTTACTTGATATAACTCCCACTGCCTTAGATGCTAAATACATTGTTGAATTAGCTAACGGCAAACTGATTGAGACTGATAGCATCATACACAACTGTACACTTAACCTCACGAACGAAACGTTTCCCATTGATTTAATTCCTGTCGAGATCGGCAGCTTCGATGTTATTGTCGGTATGGATTGGTTATCCAATCACCGAGCTGAAATCATCTGTCATGACAAACTCGTTCGCATACCTCTTGTCTCCGGTGGAACCTTAGTCCTACAAGGGGAGACCGGTAGACGGAATCAGAATATTGTATCCTGTCTGAAAACGAGAAAATACCTACGAAAAGGGTATCAAGCCATCCTCGCACATGTAACGGAGAAGAAGTCGGAGGAGAAGCGACTTGAGGATGTTCCGATCGTGCGGGATTTCCCGGAAGTCTTTCCTGAAGACTTGCCCGGACTTCCGCCACCTAGACAAGTTGAATTCCAAATTGAACTTGTGCCCGGAGCTGCACCCGTGGCACGAGCCCCTTACCGTTTAGCACCATCCGAAATGCAGGAGTTGTCTAACCAACTACAAGAACTCCTGGACAGAGGATTCATTCGACCAAGTTCCTCGCCTTGGGGAGCTCCGGTCTTATTCGTGAAAAAGAAAGATGGATCTTTCCGCATGTGTATCGATTACCGAGAGCTGAATAAGCTAACCATAAAGAATCGGTACCCACTTCCTAGAATTGACGATCTGTTTGACCAACTCCAGGGATCGAGTGTTTACTCAAAGATTGATCTACGGTCGGGTTATCATCAACTCCGAGTCCGTGACAATGATATCCCAAAGACAGCTTTCCGAACTCGTTATGGGCATTATGAATTCCAAGTGATGCCATTCGGGTTGACCAACGCACCGGCCGTATTCATGGACCTTATGAATCGGGTGTGCAAACCATATCTTGACAAATTTGTCATTGTGTTCATCGACGATATTCTGATTTACTCTCGCAACGAGCAGGAACATGCTCAACATCTGAAAACCATTCTAGGACTTCTGAAACACGAAGAGTTATATGCAAAATTCTCTAAGTGTGAGTTCTGGATTCGAACCGTTCAATTCCTCGGGCACGTGATTGACAGCCAAGGAATTCATGTTGATCCCGCCAAGATTGAAGCAATCAAGGGCTGGGAGTCACCGACCACTCCAACCGAAGTGAGACAATTCTTAGGTCTTGCTGGTTATTATCGCCGATTCATCGAAAACTTCTCAAGAATAGCTGTTCCCCTAACCACACTGACTCAGAAAGATAAGAAGTTCGACTGGACGGATAAACAAGAGTCAGCCTTCCAGCTATTGAAAAACAAACTTTGCAGTGCACCAATCTTGTCCTTACCCGAGGGCACCGACGATTTCGTAGTTTACTGCGACGCCTCACACCAAGGACTTGGTTGTGTGTTGATGCAATGGGAAAAAGTCATTGCCTATGCCTCACGACAACTGAAAATCCACGAGAAAAACTATACGACCCACGACCTCGAGTTAGGTGCTGTGGTCTTCGCATTGAAAATCTGGAGACATTATCTCTACGGTACGAAAAGCACTATCTTTACCGATCACAAAAGTCTCCAACACATATTCGATCAGAAAGATCTAAACATGAGACAACGTCGCTGGGTTGAGTTACTTAGTGACTACGACTGCGAGATCAAATACCATCCGGGCAAGGCTAACGTAGTTGCCGATGCCTTAAGCCGAAAAGAACGAGTGAAACCCTTTCGAGTCCGAGCACTTTCTATGACAATTCGTAACGAACTCCCTGCTCAAATCCTTACCGCTCAACTTGAAGCACTCAACGATGAAAACTTGAAAAATGAAGCCTTGCGAGGCTTGGATAAACAATTCGAAATCAAACCCGATGGAACTCGATACTTCTCTAACCGGGTGTGGTTACCCAATTTCGGAAACTTGCGAGATTTGGTGATGGCTGAAGCTCACAAATCTCGATACTCTATACATCCTGGTTCTGACAAGATGTATCATGACGTCAAAGGGCTGTATTGGTGGCCTAACATGAAAGCTGACATCGCTTTATACGTCAGTAAATGCCTAACCTGTTCCAAAGTAAAGACCGAACACCAAAGACCCTCTGGGTTGCTTCAACAACCTGAAATTCCTCAATGGAAATGGGAACAGATTTCCATGGACTTCATTACCAAACTACCGAAAACTTCGAGTGGTTGCGATACCATTTGGGTGATCGTGGACCGTCTCACGAAATCTGCTCATTTTCTGGCCATCAAGGAAACCGACAAGATGGAGCGTCTGACTCGCATCTATGTCAAAGAAATCATCTCGCGACACGGTGTACCTATCTCGATCATCTCGGATAGGGACAGCCGTTTTACTTCTAACTTTTGGCAATCGCTACAGAAATCTCTTGGTACTCGTCTGGATATGAGTACTGCTTATCACCCGCAAACCGATGGCCAAAGCGAGCGAACTATTCAAACACTGGAGGATATGCTACGAGCCTGCGTAGTTGACTTCGGTACTTCTTGGGAAAATCACTTACCATTGTGCGAGTTCTCGTACAACAACAGTTACCATACCAGCATTAAGGCTGCACCCTTCGAGGCACTCTACGGACGTAAGTGCCGATCACCTATCTGTTGGACTGAGTTAGGAGATTCCCAACTCACGGGTCCAGAAATCATTCAGGAAACTACTGAGAAAATCATCGGTATCCAAAACCGGCTGAAAGCCGCACGTGATCGTCAGAAAAGCTATGCTGACGTGAGACGCAAACACCTTGAGTTCCAGGTAGGAGACAAGGTACTTCTCAAAGTGGCACCGTGGAAAGGTGTTATTCGATTCGGGAAACGAGGCAAACTAAATCCTAGATACATCGGACCATTCGAAATCCTTGAAAGGATTGGTCCAGTGGCATATCGCCTGCAACTTCCTGCTGAACTTAACAGCGTACACAACACATTCCACATTTCTAACTTGAAGAAATGTCTGTCTGACGAGACACTGATCATACCGCTCGACGAAATTCGAATCGATGATAAACTTCATTTTGTCGAGGAACCTATGGAAATCATGGACCGTGAGGTCAAGCGATTGAAACAGAGTCGTATTCCCATCGTAAAGGTCAGGTGGAATTCTAGGCGCGGCCCTGAGTTCACCTGGGAACGGGAAGACCAAGTACGACAGAAATATTCACATCTCTTCCCAGATAACGCACCGTCCGTGCACTCAAGCTAATTTCGGGACGAAATTTCTTTAACAAGGGGAGAATGTAACACCCGCATAATTAGGATAATTAATTATGCCTAATTGTTTGTAACTAGTTGTAATTAGTATGTAATAGGACTAATTACAGGCTCTATTTGTATATATATAAGGTGAATTATATATAGATGTGTGTATACTTACGCGATTTGGATAAATCGTGCGAATTAACCGGACGGAGTCCGACACAGTTTACTTGGACGTTGGTGACAGAAATTTACTTAAATAAGGAGAACGTATTTTGTCATATAAAATACGCAACCGAACGAGCATTATTTATATATTATCGTGACGACATTTTAACTAATGCAACAAAACGTAATAAACGCGGCTTAATAATTAAAATATTGCGACAAATGTTTTACTATTAATTCCAAAGTATTTTTATTTAAATACTTTAGTTACATTTTAAGAATATAAACGTTTGACTAAATATTAAAAACTAGCGATTAAACGATTAGGACACGGAGTCAACACTGTGTTTTGGGGAGTATTTTCCCCCTTCCTTCTTGATGGATCAGCCATCACCCCACCCCCACCACAAAGTTTCTCTTTCATTTTCATTTCTACCAAACACACACAAACAACCAAACTCTCTCAACCTCAATTCACACCCAAAATTCGGAATCAAATCCCGACCACGAAAATTACATATTCGGAATCACCATCACGAGTGGAGCAAGAATATCAAGATCGTTTTCCTCATTTCATCCTCCATTTGGCTCGATTTGCAAAAGTAAGAAATTTCTAAAATCTTAGATCTATTCAATTTGGTGTAATGTTTTGATGTTTTGAAGTGTACACAACTTAGATATAACCTAATACATGAATAATACACGATTTTATAGCTCAAAAATGGGTTAGATTTGCGTTTTGGTCGAAAGTTCTCGAAACCCGAAAGTTTCTGGGCTGGTGTTCATCCATGCGACACAAGCCTTGTGTCGCATGCTATGTCGCATAAACCCATTAATGTCGTACCTTGTGTCGTACCGAACCTTTGTGTCGTAATCTATGCGACACAATATTGTGTCGCACTCTATGTCGCATACTATGTCGTATTTCATACGACACAACCACTATGTCGCTATTAAATTAGCATTTCGTATCTGATGCGACACAATCCTTGTGTCGTATTCTTGTGTCGCATGACGTCTGCGACACAGCCTTGTGTCGCATGACAGCTTTAGTGTCGCATTTTGTGTCGCAAAACACAGCAGATTCACAAATAAATTCCAAGTTAAGTGTTATACATTTCGGACTTCAAACGACTAAACGATATAACATCTAAGGTACATTGAAACATGTTTTTCAAGCATAACAATTCAAACTAGTATATAAATGTCGAGATTAACGTTTCAACTAAGTCACCAACGGGCCCAAACGTGTTTTCCAACAAACGAACAATTACAAACATACGAACAAACATTGGCTATACTAGTTGTGTACAACTAAACGAAACGTCACGTGAGACGCATACTTACATAACTTCATATGAATAGGCATTTGAAGGTTACGGGTTCGGAGAACCTACTTGCTATATTTACTACTTGCTATTTGCTACGGCATATTACCAGACTCAGGTGAGTCTTACGGCCCCACTTTTACTGTTTTATCTTATTGGGGGAGATACATGCTACTTATTTTCTTGAACACAAGTACTAAACTGTTTACTATACCAAACGGAATTGCATGAGTTGTTACTATTTACAGAAGTCTCTCCATCATATATCGTTAGTTATGGACTTAAGCGCGAACAGTAGTTAATGGATCCATTAGGGAAATGACCCTCCCCACCCGGGGCAGTAGCGCTGCCACGTACCGATTTACACGTATAAACGGGTGACAACTTATTCGTTACGGATGCTTGCTCACTTACGAGCATGTCACGGGAGCAAACAGATTATTTACGGGTTAAGCTTCGATTATGAGCCTCATGGCAACGGTATAAACTTATTTATTTACATTTGCTGGATTGCAAATACTGATTTTACGATTGCTGGGTTGCAATGGCTGATTTTACGCCTACGGGCACTACTATTGAAATCTCGTGTTCAAAGCCGATATTATTTACAAACCTGTGAGATTCACCAACCTTTTGGTTGACACTTTTTAGCATGTTTTCTCAGGTACCCGGATGGAGTAGGATTTCTCCAGGATTTTAGCTAGAGTCGCATGATTTCAACACAACTGCATTAACGGAGATTCTTAGCATTATCTTTTGTATATTATGATTATGTAATAGAATCTCCCGCTACACGCGCAGACTCTAGGGAAAATACATTTTTGTATACGAAAACACTAAGTTTTCAAACAACATATCTATGGAATGTAACCAATTTACAAACGTTGCATATAGATGTCGTTTACTTTATCTTTGTGTTGTGATATTTGATTAGTAGCACCCCAAACTATGCTTCCGCAAAACAGTGAATTTCGGGGGTGTTACATGGTTGTTTAAATGTGAAAGTGTTTAGTTGTTACAATGTGTGTTGTTAACTTAGAAAAGTCAAAGTGAAGGTGGTCAAGCCAAATTGGATAATAACCATGTCATAAAGTGATAAAGGTGGCTAGATAATTATGTGTAGCATTGATCATGATTTTTGGTTGAATTATGATCTATGTATTGAACGTGGTAAAATCAGGAAGTCAAAGTGGTCAACTAGTCTATATATGCGTTGACAAGTTGTGAAAAAGTCATGGTTGAATACTTGTTGTAATTGTTGTGAATTTGATGATTTTATGTGAATTTGGTGTTTCAAGGTTATAATGTGACACCGATAGTGGAAGTAAAGTTGTTTGACTTGGTAAAGTCAAAGAAGTGTAAAATGGGTGTTAAATTAGTGAACATGTTGGTTGAAACCCAAATGGGTTGTTAAAGTGCCCAAATGGGTCACTTGATGGTTAAAAGGTTAAAATGAGTAGTGGTCTGATTAAAAAGAATGTTAAAGAGACTTTAAGTCATAAAGATAGTAGTAAAAGGTGATGAAAATGATTTGGGTAGTCAATGTGATTATTTTCTTAAAAGTGCCCATTTGGACCCCTAAACGGGTCAACGTGTCAAAACAATGTAGAATGAGTGTTTGTAGGTGACGAATATGCCCACACGTCACTAATGTATATAGAAACATGTTGGTAAAAGGTGGAAGTCAGAAACCAAGTCGTTTGAAATATAGCGTGTCAACCAAAATGGTCGAATATGGTCAAAAATGAGTCGTACGTCCGTTTTATCGTAAAACGTATAAATTGGAAAAGTGTAAAAAGGGAAAGTTTCATTTTGGCATAGTGGACGTGCCTGCAAGATTTTAGAGTCTAACTCTAAACGAGTAAAAAGTTATACGCGATTGAAATTGGCTAAAAATATGAATTTTGCTGAAACTCAGATTTCTACTTGGGAACGCGATCCCAACAATCTTTTCTGGATCGCGTTCGTATGTGTTATTTTGTCACAGATTATTTTTATGCTTGGGAACGCGATCCCAGCCATTTTCCAGGATCGCGTTTGTGTGTGTATTTCGGGTTCAGATGCGTTTTCTCTTGGGAACGCGATCCCTCTCACTTCTCCGGATCGCGTTTGTATGCTTAATTTGGTTACAGAACATTTTTAACTGAGGAACGCGATCCTGACCCGTTTTCCCGGATCGCGTTAGTTAGTAAAAAAAAAAATTAAAAAAATATATATATATTTCTTGCGACGTTCGACGTAATACTTGACGTAGAAAATTTTTGAAAATTTCGGTGTCCGATTAAGACGAAATTTACAGGGTTACTTGGAAACGGCTCAACGGTCAAAGCTCATCGCGTTGCCATGAGCCCTGTCAGTTTTCGGCACTTCGGGGTCGTTTGGGGCCCGAAAATCGCGTTTTATTGTTTTTCGGACCTTATTTTGAACTTTTAGCTTACGTTTTGTATTGGGCTTTTGTTTCATTGAGCCCAGAGATCATTCATGTGACTATATGCAATATTAAAAGTTGATTTAAGAGGTCCACATATTTTATAGGGTATGCGTCGGTTGTAGGCAGTTTATTTAACTGCAAAATATACCAGTAAATGGTATTGTTGATTGCTACTAGCAAGAATTAGTAAACATCGATTAGATAATCATATGAACTATATTATGTGGACTAATTGAAATGTGATGAAGTAATTGGATTACTTAGAGTGCTATAAAGTGCTGAAATAAACATTTTAAGAAAATTATGATATAAGTGCATGAACTTATATATATGTGATAGTTGAACATGAAATGAAGTGTTTACCTATAAGTTGACTAAAAGTACATGGATTGATGAGTATGTGTTGAATGTTATATATATTATTGATGAAATGTTTAGTACTAAATGTACTATAAGTATTAAGTTGTATAAATAATATTTAATATTGAATCTGGTAATAAAGAAGTTGATCGATGTATTCATGTCGGACATTGTTGTAGGATGTCTGTATTGTTAATATAAACATGATGATATGAGTAGTTACGTTCAAAGTGATCAGTTAAAAATATTAGTAAGTTAAAAAGTTAGTTGTATACCTGTTGTACGGTGGTATTATATATGTGTAAAATGTTGATATCATTGTTGTGAAATATGAGAGAGAAAAGATAATAATATGGGAGATCGATGGTATGAAGTGGCCTGAGAATAAAGTGTGACTGACATAATATGACGACGTCTGGCCAACGTATTTATATTATGCCATTTCACATGGAGTTGTTGAGGCTACTCAGTACCAATTAAAGTTAACCGTTTTAATATAATCGGATATTGAAATGTAGCTGAGAAATAGTCAGATATTGACTAAAATGGAATGGTAGTAAACCACTAAGTTGTTGTTACTAACGTGGTATCTATTGTACAATTGAAGTGTATGTGTGATGCATGGTTAATTGTAAAACTTAAAAGATGATATAAGCAAAGTAGAGGTCAGTTGAATGTGAATAATATTGTTGAATGGATGATTAATGATAACACCTTGTGTTGTTGAAATACCATTGTTGAAGATGTTTGGTATTAACAGGTGTTGTCTAGCAGCCCAAATTGTATGATGTGATGTTAGTTGATTACATGATAATAAGTTTAACTATAGAAATGAACCTCTACATAATGCTTGTTAGTTAATCTTATATGTTTATGATTATATGATTGTGAATTCCGGTTAAATAAAGGATTTCATATACTCGAGTTGTATTTATAACTGCAAGTTGTAAAGTAGTAATTAATGAGTTGCTAAAATTTGTAAATCTAGCAAAGTGATAACTAAAGAAGTATATAATTATTAGTTAAATTGCTAGTGACGGATCGAGTTACAACTTGTTGCTAAGATGCATGTAGTAGTGTTCATTACCACTTGTCATTATTGTGGTTGTTGTTGTCGTTATAGTTGTATTTTCTGCTATAATTATTGCCGTGATGAAGATGATACTTTACTTGACTATGTAAGTGGTTGATTTAACTTATTAGAGGCAGGGTATAAGCACTGTATTGGTGCAGGAGGAAAGAGGGAAGCATGTGCATTTTGATAAGTGCATGTGGAAAGGACTGAACAAGTATATCTATATTTATGAGTTGCTCAATAGTGTAATTAAACTATTGACGATGTTACACTGTGTGTTGAAAATAACATTTTGTGCTAAGAAAATAAGTAGAGGTAAAACACAATCTATGTGTTTAAGAAAGTTCAGTGGAATTGCACACTGGTGGTGTGTAAAGTGATGCAATGACATATAGCTATATAAATATATGTGGGTATAGTTGATGTTGAGGTGACTAAAGATGTGCATAAGTAATAGAAATAAGAAGGCATAGATGATTCTTTCACACTAGAGTGATTAAGGGTGAACAGATTTCGAGGACGAAATCTCTTTAAGTAGGGGAGATTTGTAACATCCTCTCAAGTGGTCGGGTAGTTTTCTATTTAAATTGAGTATTTAATAGTTTTAGAAATTTACTTGATATAAATGGTTTAATTGAGAAATTTAGATAAATAGGTCTCAGGACTTATGGTGATAAATAAAATGTTGCTTGTTTTAAATCATTAGAGTTGACGGTACAATAAAATAAATTTCTCGCAACTAGTAATTAAGTGCCAGACAATAGATTTAGAGCGGGTATAAAATACCTAAAATATTAGGTCGGTTAAATAAAGGGTCGATCCCTTTTGTTGATCACTTTCCCAATTCCTTTATGTCTTCCTCATTTCATTTCAAGATTTCAACAAAAACCCTAACTTAAATCAAAAACTCAATTCATCTAATTGATGGTGTAAATTGAAGTTGTAATCTTTTAACAAGCATCATCATCATCCTCTATCTTCTATCTTCTATCATTTGTTCCTCCATCCTTTGTAAGTGAGTTTCCTTCATAAACTCAAATGTTAGATTAAATGATGAAATGATGAATTGATTTGATTCTTGAGTTTAGATGATGATTACTTGTGATATATGATGCTATGTGATGATTATTGATTGATGATATAGAGTAAATTCATGTTCTTGAGCTAGGATTGAATCTAAATGAAAACCTAAATGGGTTTTTGGTATAAATGATGAATTAGGATGATTGTTATGAAATTGAAGCCTATTGTTATGTTATAGTTGTTAGTTAGTGCCTAATTCATGAGTATAAGTTGAGTTATAACTTGAATTTAAAGAATTTGATTAAGTGTTCTTGAGGTTATTGATGAACTTGATAATGATAATGAATGATATGATAAAATTAGCATTTTGGTGATTAAGAACACTTAATTGATGATTAAAGATGATGATTGTGTGAACTTAATTATTAAGTATTCATTAGACTTAAACATTGGAAGTTTGATGAATTGTTGATGGTAGGGGTTAATAACCTTAGTTTTGGTTTAACCATGTTGATTAGTGATGATGGAAGTGGATTAATGAGATTCTATGATCATAATTTGCTAGTGATGATAAACTAATGATGTTGAAATAGTTATTTATAATATGAATTGAATAATGAGAATTGTGGTAATTGTGTTAATTCATATGAATTGAGTAAATCGGGTTTGTTGTTAATCTATTAGAAAGATGTTGTATATATTTGAGACAAGTAACTAACTTGTATTATTCTATTGTATTGTCAGATGTGCAGAAGGCTCAGTGATATTTGACTACTGAGTGGATGCCTGAGGTGATCGGTGAGTGGATCTCTAATCCTCAGCGTAACTTGGTTGTAACAAGTTTGGTTACAACAAGTCGCGTGTTATTACGTTATTAGTTGCATCGATAATACCGTTGATATGTTGACTAGTTGAATATGTGACTTGTTGATTACGTGATCACTTGAATTAATTGGCCTTCGGGCATCAGTTGTTAATGAGGCAACGAGTTGTTGAACTGTTGGTTGGGCTAGTTGGTTATCCAAAGTTTAACACATCTCCTGTGTTAGTTGAAGATAATCACTAGCTATCGGTCTCGTCCGTATGGCCATACGGATAGGTTGGGTAAGTGTTCTTGGGGAGCCTCCCGGGTTAATGGTTATCCCCAGAGCCGCCGATCCTCATTATGGTGTTGTTGATTAGTTGAATTGTGCATTGTGGAAGTGATGCATTGTTGATGTGTTGTATTGTGTACTTGCTTGTTTAGTGCTAATTGTTGTACACAAAGTTGTTGAGCTAAGTTAGGCTGTTGATTAGTTATCTACTCACTTAGCTTTATGTTAATCCCCCACATAACACTTCTTGCAGGTTATTGATATATTTGGGTGGGCAAGAAGTTGGACTAGAAGGAATGTTTGACCGTGAAGCGTTACTCTGATAGTGGATTTGTTTAAAATAATGTTTTATCACGTTTTATATAACACCTCTATTGTGAAATTATGTTTTGAAAAGGTTGAATTTTATATTTTGATAAAATGAGGTAAATTATTACTAGCTATTTGGACTTACGCTTCTAAATTACTATATTTAAATGATTATAAATGAGGGATGTTATACCAGGCTGCAACCGGGTCAGCTAGTGTAATCCCATACTCAAAAGTTGGTACAGGAGCTGACTGACGGCCAGGTGATGGGGGCATCTCAACGGATGGCTCCTCACCAGTGATCGGGACATCAGTAAGGTCCTCCTCGTGAATAGTGGGCATGGTCCTGCGTGCTCTACGTCCTCGTCTGCGATCTCTACGACGTTTCGGTGGTATCTCAGCTATGATCTCTCTGGTGTCACTGGAGCTATCCATCTTGAAACAAACAAAATAAACAGGTAATGCATAAAATGATGAATACACATGCACAGAGATCTGATGACAGTGTGAAGATGTTTTATAAAGATTTCTGTTATCAGAGTTCTGGCATTTGCATTCTTATCTCTGATTTTGTTAAAATTTGAAGTTTGTAGTCAGATAAGTAGCAAATCCTGAAATTTCGTTAGAGATAATCATACTTAACAAAAATAAACTAAGAAGTAAAAATTTGACAGAAAAGTAAAGATAAGCTTGGGGTGCCTCCCAAGAGCGCTTGTTTTACGAGTCTCTAGCTTGACTCTTTGTACCTTTCTTGAAGACTCATGGAGGTTCAAAGATGAAGACGTCTTCCCTGATGGAAAAGTCCTCAACATAATGCTTTAGGCGATGACCATTAACCTTAAAATTACCTTCTGGAGCTTCGAGTTCGATTGCGCCATAGGGAAATACCTTTGAGATCGTGAATGGTCCGCTCCACCTACTTTTGAATTTACCGGAGAATTTCTTGAATCGCGAATTGAAGAGCAGCACTTTATCTCCTTATTTGAACCTAGAGGGCTTTAACTTAGCGTCATGGACCCTTTTAGTTCTTTCCTTGAAGCTCAGCGAACTGTCGTACGCTTGGTCTCTTAGCTCTGCTAACTCATTCATTTGCATTCTCCGTTGTTCTCCAGCTGCTGAAATTTCCAAGTTGCAATGTTTTAATGCCCAGTACGCCCGATATTCCAACTCAATTGGAAGGTGACACTCCTTTCCGTAGACCAGGCAATACGGTGTGGTTCCTAATGGTGTTTTGTAGGCAGTTCTGAATGCCCACAACGCATCGTCTAATTTTTCGGCCCACCTATGCCCGTGATTTCCGACAGTTCGTTCCAATATCTTTTTCAAAGCCCGATTTGTCGCTTCAGCTTGCCCATTAGTTTATGGATGGTAAGCCGTCGAAGTTTTGTGAGTGACACCATACTGCTGCAGCACTAGCATGAATTGAGTATTGCAGAAATGCATGCCACGGTCACTGATTATAGCTCTGGGAGTTCCAAATCGACTGAACAGCTTTTTGAGGAATTGGGTTACTACTTTTGAATCGTTGGTCGGAAAAGCTTGAGCTTCGGCCCACCTGGAGACGTAGTCAACTGCGACTAAGATGTACTCTTTATCGTTAGATTTAGGGAATGGTCCCATAAAATCTAATCCCCAGATATCAAAGATCTCCACGGCCTGGATGTTAGTAAGTGGCATTTCGTTTCTGGCTAAGATATTGCCTTGCCTTTGGCAAATATCACAGCGCTTCACCAGGTCGCAAGCGTCTCGGAATATGGTTGGCCAATAAAAGCCGGCATCGTAAACCTTTCGTGCAGTCATTTTGTTGCCATGGTGTCCTCCAGTAGGTCCGTGGTGGCTCTGGTGTAGAATTAGTTCTGCCTCCTTCCCATCGACGCATCTTTGAATAAGTTGATCGGGACAAACCTTAAAGAGATAAGGATCGTTCCAATAATAGTTCTTGACATCTCGGAAGAATTTTCGTTTCTGAGAGGTTGGCATTCCTTTTGGTACGATGTTTCCTACCAGATAATTGGCGAAGTCAGCATACCAAGGGTTGTGTGTGAACTGTGACCCTTGTTAGTAGCCTCCTATAGTCATGAGTTGTTCTTCGGGGAACTGATCTTGAATATCGCTCTCGTGCAACTTCTTCATTGATGGATTTTCCAATCGGCTAAGATGATCGGCCACGACGTTTTCTGCTCCTTTCTTATCTTTAATCTCAATATCAAATTCTTGTAGGAGTAGGATCCATCGTAGAAGGCGCGGTTTAGCATCTTGCTTCTTGAAAAGGTATTTCAAAGCGGAGTGATCTGTATAGACAATAGTTTTGGACAAGATTAGATAAGAACGAAATTTATCAAAAGCAAATACTACCGCAAGCAGCTCCTTTTCTGTAGTGGTGTAGTTTTCTTGAGCATCCGTGAGCGTTTTGCTGGCGTAGTATATTGGTTGAAAATGTTTCTCCTTCCGCTGTCCCAGTACAGCTCCAACAGCGAAATCACTGGCGTCGCACATGATTTCAAATGGAAGACTCCAATCGGGGGCAACCATGATCGGTGCATGTACAAGCTGTTCCTTTAGGTAGTTGAAAGCTTTGAGACATTCATCTGTAAAGTCAAACGGAGTATCTTTTTCGAGAAGATGAGTCATAGGATCTTAGAGAAATCCTTAATAATGCGACGGTAGAATCCGGCGTGACCTAGAAAACTTCGGATGGCTTTCATAGAAGTAGGGGGTGGAAGCTTCGAGATGGTCTCAACTTTTGCTTTGTCAACTTCAATTCCAGATTTTGAAATGCGGTGTCCAAGAACTATGCCTTCTTTCACCATGAAGTGACATTTCTCCCAATTCAGAACTAGGTTTGATTCTTCACATCGAGCAAGCATCCTATCCAAGTTAGAAAGACAAATGGTGAATGAATCCCCCAAAACTGAGAAATCATCCATGAACACTTCCATGCATTGTTCAATCATGTCGTGGAAGATTGCTACCATGCATCTTTGAAAAGTCGCAGGTGCATTACATAAACCAAAAGGCATACGTCGGTAAGCAAACGTTCCATAGGGACAAGTGAACGTCGTCTTTTCTTGGTCCTTTGGATCGAGAGGTATCTGAAAATAGCCTGAGAAGCCATCAAGGAAACAATAGAATTCATTTCCCGATAACCTTTCGAGCATCTGATCAATGAATGGTAGAGGGAAATGATCTTTGCGTGTAGCTTCATTTAGTTTCCGATAGTCGATTCACACCCTCCAACCATTGACGGTTCGTGTTGGAATCAATTCATTGTTTTCGTTAGCGATGACCGTCATGCCTCCTTTCTTTGGGATGACTTGAACTGGGCTAACCCACGGGGAATCTGAGATAGGGTAGATCAGACCGGCATCCAGGAGTTTGATAACCTCCTTTTTCACCACGTCTTGAATCTTCGGGTTGACTCTCCTTTGCCTTTGAACTGATGGTCTGAAGTCGTTTTCCATTAAGATTTTATGCGTGCAGTAGTTTGGACTAATCCCTTGTATGTCAGAGATCTTCCAAGCAATCGCCTTCTTGTGTGACTTTAGAACCTGTACCAGTCTTGCTTTCTCTTCGGGCTTCAATTCTTTAGATATGATAACCGGTAAGTGCGAAGTTCCTTCAAGAAAAGCATATTCAAGGTGTGGGGGAAGTTCCTTTAGTTCCAATTCGGGTGGTTCTTCAGTAGATGGTTTCATCCTGGCAATCTCGTCTCTTTTAAGCTCGTCGTACGTTGTTTGATAATCTGACTCTATTGCAGGTGATTCCAGAATGTCGGCTGATGCTATCTCAACCCATTCTGTATTGTTGGACAGCTCATCTTTTCTCAGCTCATATTTTACTTGGGAAGATTGAGAGATTGCATTTTCTTCAGTGATAATTTCTTTTCCTTTGTCAGTTGTTGCAAATCTCTGAAGTTGAGCTGATGAAGACTTACTGATGGTGATTTCTGGATTAAGATTTTCACAACCTTTGGATGGTTGCGAAGCAGGTGTTTTAAGCATTGACTCCATGTTTTTAAGAGTCTTCAGAATTTCTTCCCTTGAGAGAGATGAATGATCTACTTCAGAAGTCAGGTTTCTTCGTAGTAGAGTGACAGGAGTGCCATATCCAAGTGGAGTAGTCAAGATGGAATTGAGCTGCGGCTCGGAATTCTTTAGAGGAAATAGTAACTCTCTAGATGTGTCGGAAGAATCCGAGATAGCTGAGCATAGACCCGCACCTTCTTCACAGAGTATTCTTGAAGTGATGACAGTATTGGGAAGGGGGTTAATGCTGCTTACTGCGAGGATCTCTTCTAAGTGTTCTTCAATTATTTCCTGCATAGAATCTACAAGACCAAGATCTTCTCCCACAGGCTATTTCATTAGTTTATCAACATTGAAGGTGACCTCTTCAGTTCCAACTCGGAGTTTTAAAGATTTTTCATTTACGTCAATGACGGCCTTGGCAGTGTTTAGGAAAGGTCTGCCAAGGATGAGCGGAACCTGGGTGTCCTCTTCAATATCCATAACAACGAAATCAACTGGAAAGACGAATTTGTCGACACGGACCATAATATCTTCAGCAATTCCTCGGGGGAGTTTAACTGATCTATCTGCTAATTGGATGGTCATACGTGTAGGCAAGAGTTCGTTTAATCCTAGTTTCCTATAAAGCGAGAATGGCATGAGGTTTACACTAGCTCCTAGGTCAGCTAAGGCGTTACTTATTTGAACATCCTGAAGATAACGAGGAATAGTGAAACGGCCAGTATCTCTAAGCTTAGGGGGTAGTTCTTGTTGCATAATTAGAGAGCACTCGGCATCTAGGGGTAAGTTAACTATCTGTCTAAGTTTTTCTTTGTTGGATATCAGCTCCTTAAAGAATTTAGCACAACTGGGCATTTCTAATAAAGCATCTAATAATCTGACGTTTAAGTGTAGGCTTTTGAACATTTCTAGATATTTTCCAAATTGAGCTTCTTGTTTCTCTTTCTTAAGCCTACCTGGAAAAGGTATTCAAACGGGTTTAGAAACTTCTGGCTCAGGAGAAGCGACAGGGGTGTCAGCTTGTACCGAGTCAGTAGTAGAGAAGTAGAAGGTTTATCTGAAGGAATATCTATGGTTTTCTCGTTCTTAGTCTCTTTTCCTCCTCTAGTGACCACAAGCATGTCATCGTGCTCATAGGATGAGTGAAAGACAGAATTGTAGATCGCTTCCTCCCTTTGCTTCTCCTCAACTTTTAAAAACAACCTTTTAACATTATCCTCCATGTTTTTAATTAAATCATTTAAAATCCTGAACAAATAATCATTTTGGTTTTGAAAATCAAGAATTCGTTTGTTTGTATTATTTTGCTCAACCATGAAGTTATTGAAAATCGTATTGTCTAAGCGAGAAGTCAGTTGGGTAGGAGTAGAGAGAACTAAATATTGAGACGGGGGTAGTGTGGTTAACCGCTGAGCGAATGGTTTAGAATGAAAGGATTGGTCAGGGTTTCTACCAGTGGTATCAAGAATTTCTTCGTTGGCCCGTCTGTTTGGGAAGAACTTTGGGGGTTTCTTCTTTTGCATGGGTTTAGAAGATTCTTGCAAGTCCTTGACAACTTTAGAGATGGATTCGAGTTGAGTTTTCAAGGTGTCCAAGGCTTGATCTGAAGTATTCCTTTCCTCTTAAGTGGATTCATCTGGCTCCAAGTCATGATGGTGCATCGTTATCGTCTCAATCAACTTCCAAGCTTCGTCTGAAGTATGTTGCATGAAGTTTCCGGATGAAGCAGCATCGAGGGTTTGTTGGTGCTGAGGATTTAAGCTGTTGTAGAATATGCAGACCAAATTCGTTTCAGCCAACTGATGGTTTTGACATCTTCCGATAAGATTCTTAAATCGTTCCCAAGCCTTGCTTAATGATTCGTTAGTTTCCTAACGGAAGTTAGCAATGTCGGTCTTGAGCTTGGTTTGCATGGAAGGAGGAAAGAACTTAGCTAGAAACTTAGTAGCCATCTCTTCCCATGTATGAATCGAATTGGGTTCGAAATCATAAAACCAGGTTAAGGCTCGAGAAGATAGAGAATAAGGAAACAGATGGAGTCGAAGAAGGTCTCTATTGGTTCCTATTATATCGAAGGAGTCGGTAAGGTTGATGAACTTATTGAGATGGGCGTTTGAGTTTTCAACCGAAAGACCATGAAACTGACACTCAGATTTAATCATTTTTATGTAGTGAGGCTTAATTTCATGGGTTTCGTCGGTTGGTGCTACGATCGGTCCTCCACGTCCCTCTAGCAGTGGCTTTATTGATGAGGCGAGCGTGATACGGTTCGTCATAACTCGTAAGGTAGAAATTTGGGTTACGGAAAGGAAAAACTAATCTAAACTAATTAACCTAATTAACCTAAGGATAAAGCAGGTAACTTCCGGATGATATTGATCTCCCGAAAGAGTCGCTAAATAACTTAAGATAACTAAATTCCTAAAGTCGGTCGTTGTAGTCCCCGGCAACGGCGCCAAAAACTTGTCGTGCACCCCGCGGTCGGTCGGATTTTACTCCGGTCGTTGAACCTTCCGGCAAGGGCGCGCGGACAGTGTGTTTTATATTTATTATGATGGGTATCCTAAGTTTTGATACAACCTAAAGACCTAAAGGGCAGTAAGCGGTATGTATGACTCAGGTGTCGTTCTTCAAACTACAACGGGCATGGGAATCTAGGAGGATTAATTATCTTTTGTAATTTAGCTGGGATTTTTAAAACTTTTTGATAGGTTGGTTGGTTTTCTAAACTAATTACTAAAATTAAAAACTAAATTAAAGACAGGGGTTTGTACGGAGTACGCAGAGAAATCAAGATAAGGAATATGTTTGCTGTGACTTCGGCAATGTTATTTGGATGGATAGTTATGAGGGATAAGGTTACTAGGTGTGATGATTAATCCGGTGAGGTCATAGAAACTTAATTGGTAGATAAAGTATTATGCCTACGACCTTTACTCGGTTTCCCACGTATTTATGTTAACGCTATACCGGATACTCGGGCGTTTTACAGCTTTTCCGTTATACCAATTAGGGTTCCAGATTACTCACTAGATATTCCTGTATTTCTTAATGAGCTACATCTACGATCCTACTATATACCTAACGTAGAGTTGTCCGCAATCAGATATATAATATGTCACATGGATAGCAGTTATAGAATGTCCAGTACACCGGAGGTTCTCCTAAATGCACAGACCAATTTAACTGACAATTATCCTCTAATCCAGGTCCCCATTTACAGACATCCAGAGGACGTTAGTATTATGGCATGAATTGTTCATTGAACAATAACATGAATAGGGTTTAACCCGCGGAACTGGTTGGGATAATCTGTCTAGCGGTCAGCTGAATTGTTCATCATTAATCATACAATCAGCACAACTATTTACATACATGTTAATCTATCTGTATTATGTTTATTATGTTCGTGAAAATCTAATCAGCAGGGCAGTGATAATGTTTACGTATGTCTAGCATGCAGTACCTAAGCAACAATCAAACAAGAACATGCAATAGGACGGGACACTAGTCATTACATTAACTGACCTAATAATTAAATCATGGATATCCCGGGAGTTGTCCCAAAGATACACAACAAACAAGCGTGAACCTAATCTATCTCTAATCCTATGCTTCGTGTCCCTCGGATGTGTTTCAATCAAGGGAACAGCGACCATGTTGAGTTCATTGATCATCATACACAGAATAGTTGGCAATCCTACTTCTAGCAATTGGCTAGGTTCTAGGGAGGAGGATACAAACCACACCATAAGTTGGATAGATAAACAGGTACAGGTTCAGCTTATAAGTTCGCAAACAGTTTTAAACCTACACAGACAGAGTGACAGTATGTTTACAATTGGGTATCATTATTTCCACAACGGATTGTGCCCACGACTTTCATAGCTTCCACGTTCCGTACTACACACATTCGTGATGATTCCGGCGCTATACAAATGAAAGCCGTATAACGTTACCTCCGTTGTTTCATAATGGTGTTATCCCCAATTGTACATTATATCATAACTATCCTAACATTGCATACATCATAACAAACATTGATTTGTCTAGCCTAGCATAATTCTAGCATTCATTCCTAAGCATGCATAATAAGAAAGCATAATTAAAAGAATAAATGCGAGAGATTGTATTAAACCTGAATACGAGAGTAATACAGACAAATCTTCACAAATCTGAAGTCTCGGAGTAACTCCGTACAAAAGCTACTGAGAGCTTCTACTCTAACCTACTAATTCTCCTCTAACTCCTAAGAGTAGTGCTAGAGAGAGAATGCTAACCTAATTCTAGAGAGAAGTTTTAGAGAGAGAAAGAAAATGAGATGTGAGGTGTGTTTGAAATGAATGAGGAGGCTTGGTATTTATAGGAGAATGAGGTGAAGCTTGGTACAAGTCAGAAAGCATAAAGAACAAGCACCAAAGCGCATACGGGGGGTACTGGACCAAGGGGGCAAACGGCACTTCACAAGCCAACAAATCCCGTATACGGCACCCTAAGGGCCGTATACAGCACCTAGGGTACCGTATACGGTACCTAGGTGAGCAGGGGGGGGGGGGGGGGTTGGTGCTTGGTTTGGCCTCCGCTTGTTTCTCGGTTGCTTGGTTCGTCCGTATCTTCTTCGTTTGGGCTCCGATTTGCTTGATTCTTGCGCCGTTGGCTTCGTTTTTCCGTTACGATTCTAATGACACTGAGTTTTCCAAATTTGGAAGTGTTTATCTTTTGCGTGTTCCGGATGACGATCGGCGAGCTTCCAGACTGCATATCTTCTCCGTCTTTCATCCGTTTCTTCTGATTCTTTCACCTCCAGTCTTGGATCTTCCTATGGAATCATAAAATATGTATTAAGCTCTATTTCCATAAGAACATTGAGAATGGAAAATTTAAGGTGATTGTTTTGCCTCGGTTTGCGTGTTATTTGGACGTTTTAACCGATTTTTGCAGCAACGTCTATATTTAGACTACCTTGGTGATTTTTGGTAAATAATGATGGTTTTGAAATGTTTTCACCAAAGAATAGTCCAAAAAGTGTGGAAATATATCCTTAAAAACATGACTTTTTGGGTCACATCAGTGACACTCGTCAAGTGTCGCTACAAGTCTAAGTGTCGCTGCCAGCGACACTCCTTAGAGTGTTGCCAACCAAATAAAATCAATTTTTGGCGACACTAACCAAGTGTCGCCAGATTACTTAACTTTTTGGAACTAGCGACACTATCCGAGTGTCGCCAACAAAAACTAAGTGTCGCCATAGCGACACTTGCAAAGTGTCGCTACAAACAGAAGTATGAAATTTTAGAATGCGTTTTCACTACAGCGACATAATAGCAATAAAAATTTTCCAAGCTGACCTGGCAGCTCGACCCCAGCCAGGGGCTCTGCCCCTTGGACCCCGCCAGGGGTTGCCAACCCTTGGACCCCGCTACCAGGGGCGCTGGCCCCGGACCCCCGTACACGGTTTCCAAACCTGAACAACTTACTTGGTCATACTATTTGATCTCGTACTCATATAACCCCGTGTATTTAGGACACTAGGAGGTTACCTATCGGACGACGCGTGTATCGTAGGATCGCCGACAACTCACAGGTGAGTTCATAACCCCACTCTTTCAACCGTTTTACTGTTTTCGGGGTGAGACGCATGCTCAATTACTGTTTTCGAATTATAATGATAAACTTTTACAATTCACACTCATCTATATTGCTATTATGTAATACGAAATGTGTAATACTTAGGAATTACACCCATTATATTGTTGTAGGACAATATCACTGCCTAACCTAGATAGGTTACCATTGTACACCATTAGATTGTTGCAAGACAATCACCATCACATAACTTGACTAAGTTATCATTATACACTGAACACATTGTCGCGGGACAATAATATCAAATACATTAGAACTGGTTAGTTCTACCTACACCGGACAACAACTAGATTTTTACAGGATTAGTTTTCCTTTTTAGGGACTAAGACTGCCCATACAATCCAGGACTTCTAAACTGGAATGGTACTCAAGTAAACAACAACCAAGGACCTCAAATATACTTGCTAGGCTGAGGCTAGGAGTATACGTTAGCGACATACGTTAGTATAGAATCTTTATACTAATACAAACCAACTAGGCGATGATTAGTCATACCTAGGCTAATTGCGATATACTTAATATTTAGGTATTGTATATACATACCTCGATACACCAAACCACTATCATGCGTGGCATGATACCCTGTTGGATGTGTTTGTTGTTTTGACATATATATATATATATATATATAAATATAGATATATATACACATACTTGTACTTCACCTCGAGCACTCGGTGCCACCTACAACTTATTTATGTATATAGGTATACATACACAATCATTCAAGTCAGGCATGTCGTTGTACTGCTGGCTCTCATTACTTTAGTCGGGCATGTCGTTGTACTGTCGGCTCTCATTACTCAAGTCGGGCATGTCGTAGTACTGCCGGCTCAATTACATACATTGTTTACGAGCAATTCGGTCAATGCCAGATGGGCACAAAACGATGCCACAGTATTGCAGTGGGCACAAGTACGATATCGAGGTAAAGCGATACAATCGATGGATGTGCGAGCTTATGCTCGTGATCCACACTCATTCACGGATGGGTGAGCTTATGTTCGTGATCCGCACTCATTAACGGATCGGTGAGCTTTCACGCGAGGTCGTTAACTAAGTATTTGATTAAATACTCAATCATAGTTCTGCGGGACTACAATTACATGTTGCTTGAGGCAACACAATATGCCAGGTGGCATACCAGTTAGTACTTGATATCATATGACGTGGTCGTACACTTACTCGATAGTTCTTAGGCATGTATTGCCTCACGTTTATCGACTTACTTATACCTGATAGGTATCTAGGCATGGAATGCCTCTTTCTTTATGTACTTAGGTACACACCACCATTACTTAGGTATGAGATACCTCGTTAGATGTATACACATTGGTGTTACAACTTTATAACAATACAAGTCAAAATCGTAGATTTTGAATAAATTTCCAAAACATACAAGATTTTACTTTATGTTCTCAACTAACAATCCTATGAACTCACCAGCTTTATAGCTGACTCGTTTTAGCATGTGTTCTTAGGTGCCCAACTGGATTAGGATTGCTACAAGATATGCTAGCTCGTGTCGCATGTTTTCAAACAACTGGATTTCTCTGCATAACTTTTGTATTTCAAATTATGTATTGAAATTATTTTGCGAACTCGCAACTTGTACACATTTTTATTTTGGAAATGTATGACTATTTTCAAACGTCTCATTTAGAGTCGTTCATTATGTACCTTTGTGCTTGTGATATTTGATTTGGTAACACCCGACCTGACCGCTTCCGCAACCCGAAATTTGAGGGTGTTACAATATATGGGATTCCTAAAGGGATATGTAAGGAACAAAAAAAAAACAGAGGGTAGTATTATTGAAGGATACTGTTCCGAGGAGGTGATTGAATTTTGTAATGACCACATAGAATGTGTTAAGAAGGTTGGCATTCCGATATCTCGACACGAAGGTCGACTTTCTAGCCTTGGGACAAGCGGAGAGAAAGATATATATCCAAGTCACGATCTTTTACAGCTTGCACACTTTGTAGTCCTAGAGCACATGTCATGTCTTTCTCCCTACATTGCAGAACACATGAGGATATTACGGGCAACACATGCGGGGAGGAACGACGCCTGGTATAAGATCAAATACAACAAAAAGTTTGCAAAATGGTTGAAAGACATTGTGACCGTAAACTACGGTCAACCGAATGTTAATAAGACAGTGGAAGCGTTTGGAGAAGGCCCAAACTTCAAAGTGAAGGCATATGAAGGATACGACATTAACGATTACACATTTAACACGCAAAAAAAAAGATGATAAATGCGCAGCGCAAAATTGTGGAGTTATTGTTATAGCATCTACGGTTGAATATGGCAGGGCGAATAATCTTGATAAAAGGATTAAGATTGCCAAAGCGTCCTATTATGGTAAGATTCAAGAAATTTGGGAGTTGGATTATCGTTTGTTTACTGTACCTCTGTTCAAGTGTAAGTGGGTGAATAACAGACGAGGTGCTGTTAAGGTTGACCCTCAATTGGGTTTCACACTTGTCGACCTTTCGACTAATGGCTATGCAGACGAACCTTTCATTTTTGCAAACCTAGCCACCCAAGCGTTTTATGTTAAAGACCCGTCATACTCAAAATGGCACGTCGTCTTGTAAGGTAAATGACGTATACTTGGTGTCGATAACGTTGTAGATGAGGAAGAATATGATCAGTTTGACGAGTTACCACCATTCTCTGTCGGTATACCTCCTCTCACAGGTGAACATAACGTATGCCTACGAGCAAACAACAATGAAGAAGGAGTGTGGCTTGATAATCCACGAGTTGCTAATTAAAGATTCCATTCCCTTTATGAAAAGAAAGTTATATATTTATCCTAATGGTGGTCACTTCTAATAAGTACGCGGTTTATGATATTTTTTCTATATACTCATGAAGTCTGTGACTGCATTTGGAAGCTACTGTCCTGCTGTTCTATGGTTATCCATGTGGTCCCAGAGTTGCTCATGTGGGTTTGGTCAAAGCTTGTGGCTTTTGCGCGCTTATGTTATTGGCGATATAAACTCAACAGTTTAGATGATTTTGGACATTTTTGATTGCTTATGTTTTGTTTTGGCTGTTGCTGGTCAAATGTGTAGGGTTGAAATTTTAGTGTTAGCTTATTGTTGGATCGGTTACATATAACCGTTGCAAATGTTTTTAAGTGTTGGATCGGGTTTACTTACAACCGCTACTAATGGTTCCAACATTAAAGCGGGTTACCATTAACCCACCACAAGTTTCCTCAAATGTGGATCGGTTAATTAAGAACCGCTACTAATGGTACAAACAATTGAAACGGTCATCGCTTATAACCGCAACTTGTGGTCCTGCATTAAATAAAAAATTGCATTTAATTTCTTCTTAATTTATTATTCGGTGTCATTTGGTGTTTAAATTGCATTAAATAAAAAATTTATTGCACACGTTTTCACTTATTATAACTACAAACAATAGGTGATGACCAAATACTGGTTTCAATGTTACCGGGGATTTCCCGCTAAGCGATTCGTTGCTAGGAGTAGTAATAACGTTAACTTTCTAATTAAGATTAGATGATAGCGATGATCACTATATATGATCATCTTTCAAATTAAGTGATGATCGAGTTGAGCGTAGTTGGAATTCAATCATGATAGATCGACTAGATATAATATATATGTAATATATTTGTATTCATGCGAAGATAGTTTCCGTAGTTAGCATAGAAGGTAGTTATATTGTGATAAGGCAAACCAATCACATGCCTTATTTATAGCATTGTAATCTTTATATATTGACAGGTGATCAATAAAACGAATCAAGGGATTTACATTCCTACGAATCATTTCTATATATTTTTTTATTTTTTATTAACATTTCCATTAAATTATCAACATCATAACTACTAACATTTATTATCGACATATTAAACAAAAAAGAAACAACCACAGAAAAATAATAATCAACATCATATCGACTATAAAAAGATCATTCTTAAATACCTTTATCAACATAGATATGATAACTCCCTTCTCTTTAGGCTGTTTGCTGCGAATATATAACTACAATTTACTCGCGAGTAGCAAACAGCCTATGGAGAAGGGAACAACCAAACCTACAATGATAATGATACAGGGAAATGACCTTTAAGAAGGAACATCAAAAGACTTAAATAAACCAATACACATTTTCTATTATTTTCGATGTGGGATACATACAAGTTTGTGTTATATGGGTAAGACAAATGGATAAGATATGTCTCAATATATACACTTGTATTTGGGCTTTCATCTTCTCACAACTTCAAAATTATTAAGCCCATTAAGGCCCATGCACACGTTTCTTGTGGGTCGGTTTACTGATAACCGCTAAATGGTTGCAAATATTTTCGTGGGTATTTTTTCCCGGCATAAAATTTTTTAATTTTGGATCGGTTTATTAATAACCGCTACTAATGTGATAAATCAATTGTAGCGAGTAGACTTGACCGCCACAATCATTGTTACTTAAGGCGGTTTAACATAAACCGCTACATTAGCATTATTGGGACCCCACATTAAGACTCGTAAACCGCTCCATTGTAGATAATTGAACCCACTTTATGATCTTTATAGCGGTTTTCACTTAAAACCGCTATAACGTTGCGCTCTTTTTACTCGATTTTGTACTAGTGTATTATGATGAATTGGTAGTGTATAAGTGTGTATATGATGATGATTAACATTAATCCAACCTAAAAGTGGATTAATTGAATTCTATGAATAGTAATCAAAGTGGGTTTTGTATAAAGGGTGATGAATTGGTGTTGATACACCCTAATTGGTGATTATAAATGCTATTAGAACATGAATAATGAAAACTGAAGTATTGAATCAAGAGGTTAAGTGATTGGATTAATTATGATTATGAGAATGATTATGGTTTAAGTAATGAAATAATGAACTTAAGAAATTAATATGAGTTAATGATGTTTAATGTGGTTCTTCATAACCTTGAATTGGTTTATGATGAATCTTGATTAGTTAGTAATAATCAAAGTGAACATGTAAGTAATTGCATAGCTGAAATAAAGAGAGATTATATGTAGTATGATCAATCCAAAAAGGGTGATGGATTGATAATATTGATTAATTGATTATGATGATTACTAGTTGTTGAACATGTTGTTATGTTAATATGTTATATGCTAGGTGATCAAGAGTGGTGGCTTTGCTAATCAAATGTGAATCCATGTACTTGCCTAAAGAGCAAAGGTGAGTGATATGGGGGTTAAATGGGTAATGGTTGTATGTTCCGGATTGCTTACGAGCAAGAGGTTCATACAATCAAATGGGTTATGCTTGTTTCTATTGTGGTATATGATATTATATCGTATCTTGTTTTAATATGATGAATTCTAACATTTGTATTATAGCATGTTATACGAATATGTGCTTAGTTTGTTCTAGACATTGAATTGGGTTGAAATAAAGTGTGGTATATGTGTAATTATTTAAATTATGTAATTTGAGCAGTTGTAGAGATTCAGTAGTATCTTGCTAACTGCGGTTAGCCTACGCTGTTTTGGAATACGTGCTTAGCACGAACTGGTATGTAGTTGAGCTTGGTATCCATTTCGACGTGATTTGGTACCCTGCTTGTTGTATTTATTGGACCGCGGATCCGTATGAATTACAGAGAAATCTCTACATTTGCTCAGTGATTAATTGCTTGAACAGATAAGTGGAATATTGTTAATTTTTATGTGTTATGTGATTTTGTGAATTATCCATTTAATTGCTTATATGCTCACTAAGCTTTAAGCTTATTCCTTCAGTTGTTTCCTGTTGCAGGTGGAAAATTCTGTGGAATCGGAAGGAGTAATTTGGATAACTGATGTCGCTAGACTGTTACGTGGATTGAAGCTTGCGTAATGGGTAGACAAGCTTCGGTTCTTTTAGATTATCGTTATGATGACTCTTGTATAAATCGTCCACATAATATGATTTGTTGTCAGATGTCGTTTAGAAGAAAGTTTTTACTAAACTGTAATTATTATATGTAATTGATTTGAAAGAGTTAAGTGTCGGTATAAATTAGTGTTGATTGTTAAATGGGACCAAATGTAAACGAAATACATTTTACTCATTATTATGATGGTATAAAAAAATTAGGGCGTTTCACACACGCCCAATTTGAGCTTATTCGGATGAAACCGTTTAATCCGAACACCAATCCGAAACCGTTTAACCTGTATCCGATTAATCCGTTGCTTATTTGGATTGGATTAAGGATCAACTTGAGATTGTACAAAATCCGATTAATCCGAACTGAATAATCCGTCCGAATGACACCCCTACCCGGGCCGTCGCCCGTGCCAAAGGCCGGCTTTGCATGTAGTAACAGCGAGTAACACATGTGACACTAATATTGTACAATATATAAAACCCCACAAAATAAGTCGTCGAAAGTATATCTTGTGAGATGTCTAATCGAAGAGAAAAAAATGCTGATTTTTATGGTGCAATTTTTATAATTTTTCATTGAGCCATTCTTGAGATATGTAATTTTTTAAAACGTGAAGGAAAGTGGGTTTTGTGACACGTAACACATTCTTATTGGTTCCTCAATTTTCACCTAATATTGATTACTAATTTGAACCTTACTCGATAAAATTAACATTAATTATGATTCATACAATAAAATTTTACACATTTAATGCATACAATACAACTTATTAATGCACAATTTTGTTGTATAAATCAAAGTTCATATTGTATTTATCAATTCCCTAAAATTAACATCATCATCAATTATTTGATAACAAAACCAAAGTTTTATTATATTCTTTGAAGTATGTTGTAGAAGGTAACATTAAGTTATTTACTTAGTTAACTTATTTGAATTTTTATGAACATATTAATTATTATAAAATAAAGTGTTAACATTGGTAAGTAATTAATAATACTACGTATATTTTTCTAGACGTAACTATGAACTACTTCAAACTTTACATATAATGTGTTGTAATTATTGTTGTTTTGAGAAGAAAAAAAGACATGTCTATAGATAGAAACATGTGTTTTTCAATTGTAATCGTATTCAAGAAGAAAAATAGTTATAGTAGCAAAGATAAAAAGAAATCAAGCATATATTAATTACTACGTAATAGAAATGATTTAATAGAAAATGTGAAATGATTATACGTTTAATACAATTAGATAATGCATAATATGCTTGAAGTAAAAGACACCACTACCCTTAAAATCTCACCAGAACTTCAACATCTCATGTTAACATGGTAATATTACTTAAATACCCTTAAAGTTGTCATGAGAAATTGCTCATTTACTTTGCAAAATGATTAGAAGGGATAATTGGTCAATTGCAAATTGAGTTACAGACATACATGTACCCTCACTTTCGAACATATACCGATACACTTAACTAAATTCATCGTTATGTAATATATGTGATTTGTAGAGGGGAAATATGTAATTCTCACAAAATAATGCAAGCAAAGATAAAGTAATACATGATCTTCCGATCCCAAGGATATATCTACATCTACATTATTATATTCTTGTTTCCCATGATGACGGAATTTGTCACAATTCGCGAATTCGCATCATGTTTGATTCTTGTTCACTAAATAATAATGCACATTAACGCATGTAATTATCGTTACATAGCATATATCTATTATCATACCCTACATTCAAACTTTTATTTATGCTATTAGCGTTACAAGTTACAATCTTATGGGGTATCGAATGGTTTTATAATGTAAGAGAGCTTAAACCACAATAAAAAGCTCTACTTCTAGAATCATTTGTTTCCACCATGACTATAATCCTTATCAAAAATAAAACATGACATCACCTTATGTTAACATTTTTTTAAAAAAAAAAAAGGCTAAAGCCTAAACTTTTATTTATTACGTTCAGACAAAATAACAATCCATGGATTACAATTGAAGTTACAACTTCAAAATGACAATAAAAGATAATCATACAAAATATCGAACTCAAACTGTTGTCGAGAAGTTGAAATCATATCCAAAGAAATCCTAGGATAAGAGACCTTTGCATAAATGTAGCATGAGTCCATTGCTTTAGCCATCAAATGAGAAACACCAATATATCACCTTAACAACGTGTGTGGGTGGGTGGGGTGGGGGGGGGGGGGGGGGGGGGGGGTGGGGAGGTGTCGCATATGTGAACCGTCAACTGTTGAATTTTATTGTTAAAGGGGGTTTGAAGATGACATTGAAGATCATACACAAACCAAACACTTTTCTTTTGAAATATCTAGATATGGTTGCAACAGACCCTTGAGGTAAATAAAGATAACTTAAATAGGTACCTCGTATAGATCATACACAAACCAAACACCAATATATCACCTTAACAATGTGTGTGTGGGTGGGTGGGGGGGGGGGGGGGGGGGGGGGGTCGCATATGTGAACCGTCAACTGTTGAATTTTATTGTTAGAGGGGGTTTGAAGATGACATTGAAGATCATACACAAACCAAACACTTTTCTTTTGAAATCTCTAGATATGGTTGCAACAGACCCTTGAGGTAAATAAAGATAACTTAAATAGGTACCTCGTATAGATGATTTTAGGATCTCAAACTTTGAACTCATAATTAATCTTTTCTATAGGTTTGACGGGAAAAAAAAAGTTGCGAATCTTTCGGATGAAATCACAAAGGAAAGTAGAACCGACAAATACGGAAATTGGTCTCTACGATAGACGGAGAGAAAGAAGATCACATCGAAGACGACAACAAAATTAGAGTTTTTTGAGCCGTCATGACGTTATGGAGAGACTCTCGTAGGAAACTCTAGAGAAAGAATAGTGAAATATCCTTTGTCCATCTTTTTATTAACATTGGCACCATTATTTTGTTGCTATTGAAGAATCCATCTTATATACCATTCTAAGAACCAATACTTTGTTTGCATCAAAGTCCAAACTATAAACACATTTTGATTGTGCTCATTTATGCCTGATATATTGTTGATGGATACAATTTTTAGGTCAAGGCAGGTATATTCTTTAACATGTCTGGCATTGTTAGCAAATTGATAGAGGTTTATTACTTAGGTGATTGGATCATGACCTAATAGCATATAATTCGATCCATGATCTAAAAAAAGATGATCAAGATTGAACCTTTATTTACATATAAAAGTAAAGAATTGAAAACTTTCATTGTGTTAGGGAAAATACTTACCAAGCTTTTAAATTCACAAAAGAACTTTAATGTTAAAACCAAGATTGTCAAGATCGCGATCCTGATCGTAGGATCGTACGATCTTACGATCCTACCAAGGGAAAACGCGTAGGATCGGAGTAGGATCGGTCACGAGGTAGGATCGGAGTAGGATCGTAGGATCGATCGTAAGATCGTTGAACGATCCGATCCTACAAATAGGCTAATTTTTTTTATTTTTTATTTTTTTTTTCTTTTTACAATTGGACTTGTGAGGCTCATAAGTAGTCCAAATCCAATCTCAAAACTTACCGTACTTTTTGTTTCCTAAGTTCAATTTTCCCTTTTATTATCAGATTAACCTAAGAAAAAGTCTAGAACCTCTAAAACGACGATTAGGAATTTTCATTTGTAACATGCTCTCAAACTTTGGTGCAATTGTACTATGACGCTATCTTTTGTTTTAGTACATTTATCGTTCGAGAAATATATGTTGACAGATTGCATCACTTCAGTAATATAAAAGTTTGAATGTTAGATTAATTTCTCTAATAGCAGTTTTCTACAAGAATTTAGATATCTTTGTATAAAAATTCATATTTTAGTAGGATCTACGATCCCGATCTCGATCTTACGATCCCGATCTTGCAAAGGCAAAAACGATCCTATGTAGGATCCCGATCTTGACAACCTTGGTTAAAACTGTATTGTAGATGTACTGTTATAGTTAATAAATTATATAACTTTATGTTACTTTCCATTTTGCATGACAAATTAAGCCTGGCGGTAAAAAATAGGAACAAAATGAAAAGTCCAACAGTGCTTCAAAATCGACCTCTATTAAACAGGGCAAACCAAACAACAAACTCAAGAAATTGTCAAGCAACTGCCAGTTAACACCGTCAATAAACAACATTCTTCCAGATATTCTACCAAGTCAAAACATAATGCGTAAATGCACGCTACGCATATCAAAGATAGTTCCAATTCCATATCTCTGATCATCGTCCTATTGTGGTTTCCGTGCCAAGAAGAAATACATTGGTGTAAAGATCTCCTTCCTGCCACACAAGTTTATATGATAATATTAGTAATTGTGTCGCGAAGTGCGCACATAGACAGAGAGAGAGAGAGAGGGAGAGCAATAAGTGGGTTGACAAATCCTTCTTAATTTTT
Source organism: Helichrysum umbraculigerum (assembly GCA_949592205.1). Classification (NCBI taxonomy): domain Eukaryota; kingdom Viridiplantae; phylum Streptophyta; class Magnoliopsida; order Asterales; family Asteraceae; genus Helichrysum; species Helichrysum umbraculigerum. The sequence continues at coordinate 102,955,155 of CATIUR010000001.1, forward strand.
TTTATATTTATTTTTCACTTGGTAAGATTAAGTGGAAATGTGATTAAAAAACAATTGGTTTTACAAAAGGAGGTAAGCTCTCACTTTCCACCAGCTACAAGCCCTTCTGCAGCTTTCTCTAAAAACGACTGAACCCGTTGGCTTCCTTTAGGGGCAAGTCCCACGTATTCAAGAGCCACGACCTACAGATAAGAATAACATCGATGATATTAATTGCTGGTTTTCTGCAGTTATCTGAAGCTAAGGGTAGCAAGTTCGGCCAATATCTTCAAGAAAAAAGCAAATGGGTTGAGTGGGAAAAAAGTTGCCTTGATTAAATTACTTAATGCTAAAAACATCCTCCATCAATTAATTCGAAAAATAAATTATTATCGAAATAATATAATGTAAATATATTTGAACCAACCTTATTTTAAGTTTTAACCCTTACACAACCCGCCTGCCCCGCCCGTTTTGCCACCTCTACCTTAATCCAAAGCAACCTATTTTGAAAAGCAAAACAAATAATGATCTTACCATATTCCGCGTAATAAACCGTCCAGCAGTTGTAAGACGGAAACTGCTAAGAGAGAGACGACTCGGATCCAGTGGCATGTACCATGGAAGTGGTGAATCTTTTGCCAGATCTTTCTCCCATATTACCTTCATACAAAAAAATATGTCACTTTCTTTGCATAAAAGGTTCAGTGAAAATATTTCTGTTCTACTCACCTCAAAACCTACTTCTTTTAGAGCTGCAAGACATTGTTTGGTTAATCTTATGTCGGGAAGCCCATCACCAATCTCGATTTCTGCCTATTACCATGAAATCATATTAAGTTAGTAGCAGCCACATTTTTTTTCAGATACAGTAAAAACCTAACTCAAATTGGGTTATAGTCTTTTAGATACTACGGTTTAAAAGTCAATGTTTGAAAAACAAAAAATAGAAGTCAAATTCAGGTTGATTAAGGTGGCTCAAAACTAGTTGAACATCAAATACGGTTAATTCAAATATATGCATTCAGCTGTCTGTACCTTAATTTTTTGGTGCTCTTGGTTATTTGGGTCAAATGCATCGGTCATGCACCACTCATATGCAGCAAATGACTGGCCAGGCTTCAAGACTCTAAATATCTCTTTGTAACATCCAACCTTTGGTCAAAATGAGTAATCTAATAAGTTATAGCCAAATAAATTATAAATTATAGAAGAAAAAGCAACATTTTGTCAGGTACAAGATCTCTAACATCTAAACAAATTGGTCATTAAGTATATATACCGCATCTGGAGCATGGCAAGTAGCCTCAATTGCATACACTGCATCAAAACTGTTGTCAGGAAATGGCATCTTCATAAAATCAGCCTGCACCATTAGGAGATCACAAAAGAACAATCACATCATTTGCAGTAACACTGTAAACGCTATAAACACTAAAATAGAGTAATACAACCCCAACGTACACTAAAAGGTCAACACAAACTGACCTTTGTAAAGTCACATGTCCTTTCAACTCCTGCAACGCGGTTTAATGCCTAGAAAGAATACCAAAACATAAAAATACTATATTTCAAACATTTTCTTGATAACTAATGCTTCACAACACAATAAACTTACCCTTCCTCTTGTTATCTGATATTCGTTGTTGTTTATCCCCGTCACAGATGTGGAACTGCCAAAAGTACAGACCAAGGTCAAACATTCAAAAAACAATTATATTTGTGATTTATAAATAAATTAGGAAAAAGGGCAATTTAGTTACCTAAATCTAGCAATTTCCCTTAATGGTCCACCAATTCCACATCCTACATCCAGCACCTTTTGGAAACCGAAACACAGAGCAAAGTTACAATTCAGTATAAGCATCCAAGAATTGATAATTACGGAGTATTACACTGCCAATCAGATAACTGGAAATTGATTGGAATACAAAACCTTTTGTCCTGGCTTCAAACCTAGCTGTAAAGCAAGAAAATGTTCATGACGCTTAATGCTCTCTCTAAGTGATTCCCCGTTCCATCTGCAGATATGAGAAGAACAGTTTAAAGTCATGGGTAATAGCTTAAAGCATGGAAACCTTTACGATAAACTAAACACTTCTGTATCAACCTATGGGCAAAATGGAATGATTCTCCCCAACCATACTCGTAGAAGCTTGTGACAAGATCATAATACTTGTTAACCTGAAACAAAACAGAAAGTTTGTAGTCACAGCATGATAATGATGATAAATATATGCCAAGTCATAGTACTACACTACCAATAGTTGTTTTGGTAGTTGGTAGTTGGTAGTTGGATAGACATACGATTACATATAAGAAAATCACCAGATATCACAGAAAAGACAAGTTTAATCAGTTACTCCGTGTAACTTATAACAAAAAACAAGAAAAGGCTTTAAATCTCAGTATCAAGTTAATTACTTGCATAGTGATCATGCAAGAGATAGCCCCATTTACAATATGATGGGAGTTATTGTACCAAATAGATAAAAAAGTACATATACTTCGATAACTTGAACTATTCTCTAAAAACCGACAAATGTTTCTTACCATGTCAGTATAGTTAGCCTTTCTGTCTTCCTCAACACCTCCAAAATCCGAATGATACTTCTCATACCTATATTGAACCCACAAAAAGAATTATAAGTTCAATTTCCATAGCAACATGCACGTATTCCGGACTGAACCTAAAAGTTTTTTTACAGATTAACCTATTTATACTCAATCTTCCATGGTAACATTGAAAATTTGAATCCAAATGAGTGAAATACAACTGCCTCGGTTCTCCATCAGTTGCTCTACTTTGGAAATTGGATTTCAAACATTCAAAACTTATTGCTATTTTTACCAAGACTGTAACTATGATAGTATGATTTACTGTTCTACATTTCAAGCACCAATATTTTCATTTGTACTACTAATTGATTTCCTTTGAAAAAAATTTCTATTTCAAAAGAGTTAAGCTTAGTTTGTACAGAGTATGATCTTCAAAGCAACCAATACACCTTATGGAGATCAAAGCCATTAAGTACTCCTTTTCTGGACAAACAGTATATGATAAACACGCACACAAGTTCACATCGAAATATCTATAAGCATTATAGTCATATATAGGTTTCCAACAAAAACACACATCCAATAGGTGCTTTCCAAGTAACACTCATTTACAAACAGAGTCAGTTTTCCAAATTGTTACTAGCAGAGTAGCAGTCAATCCATATATTTGCCACATGCAGAATAATAACTGCATATAAATTTGTTACATAATTAACACTGACATTCTTCTAGTAATTATTACCACCTTTTTCATATATTTCATCAGTTATCATAATTTCACTCAATAAAATCAAAATCATTCATAACCACATGCAGAAGCAATGCATATAATTCTGTTACAAAAATATCATCAACATCATTCTAACGGTAGTGTGCTTGCATAAAGTCCTAACAGTTATACTAACACAGATCTCGATATAATCATATATACTTCTCATCAGTTCAGATCTCGATATAATCACCCATTCACATACATATATATATATATATATATAATCAGACTCGAAAACCTAAACAGAATGCGTTAAGCGTAAATAAATTCAATCTATCACAGAATAAATAAAAAAATCAAAAAGTGTATATGTATATATATATACTTATCGACAGCAGAAAGAACGTCATCTTTCTCGATTTTGCCACCGAGTCTAGATGCAAGATCAAAGGCTCCAGTTTTCGACATGTTAGCAATGCCTGCGATCCGATTAAAATTAGGTCATGAAATCAAACAAAAAGAGGCATTATAAAGTTAAAAGGAGATAGGAAATCTACACTAGTGAGAAAAGTAGGATCTGGAATCTGGATTGAAATCGATGAACGGTAAAGTAGAAAAGGAGAAGATATTTGAAGAGCAGGAGGAAATATAAATAAAATAGTAGTGGATGGATCGTAAACAGCACAGAAGGATATGTCGTTTTATTTGAAAAAATGGAATCGCCAAATCAGCAAAAACACGTGGTGGTGGGGGAGTCCTCTAAACAGCCGGCTTGATGCTTGCTGAATTGCTCTGCTTATTTGTTGTTTGTTTGTTTGCATCACTCCCACTCACCTTTTGAAATACAACTAGTTTTAAGATTTGGTACCTCAAGTATTGGTTAACATGCAATGTTATATTAAAGTTAGAAAAAATTACATAAATCATCGTTATGGTTTGTTTCAAATTTCACTCTTCGTCTTTTAACTGATTTAATTACACCGATCATCCTTTCTTTCGAAACTTGTTACGTCAATAGTCCTTTACACTAATGATTGTTAACTCTTCGTTAAAAATAACCTATGTGTATAAAAGATTTTATACTTTAGAATTTTTTGAGTAAAATATAGATTATAAAATATAACATATGTATAGTAGATACATTATAAGGTGCACATAAAATTATTTTCATCTTCCTCATATTATTCATCATCAAATTTGGTCATATTCTCGTCTTAAATATTATATTTTATATTCCACCACTCAAATTCACCACCATTGTAAGACCCCAACTTTTATATACAAACATACTTTATATTATACACCAAAGTGTGGTCCCAAAACATATGTTTACAATATGTACAAAACTTGCTAATTAAAACTTTCATAATTACAAACCATTCTACTAAATCCAGGTGATATAAAAACTTTCCAAAACATCATATTATCAAAAGTCAGAGTTTGCGCCAGTTTAGTCAAACACCCAGTCAACTTCTACTATCCGATCTACTTCATCAACTAACCAAAATCTGCAAAACATACAACAACGAGGGGGTTAGCCTTTGCTAAGTGAATGGAACCGTAACCGACGGTTCAATCCATTTATAACAAATCTTACAACTAATAACAACAACTAGTTAAACACATAAGCACATAACTACGTGAGGATCGGCGGTTCCTGATAATACAACTTTTATAAACAACAATACCAGAAACCACGACCACTGGGCGCCATGCCATTCCCAATGATCTACCAATAGCCTGATTACTACTTTCACTGAATAGGCTAATCTTCAACTATGTGTATTCAAGTAACCTAGACAGCTACACAGTAGTAATCAAACCCAACCTGCAAGCTGACCTCACTCCAAATCATCACAACAACTTGTCACATAAAGGCATATCATATGCAGTTATGTAAAACCAACTGAACAACTGAAACAACTAATCATTCAACAAAATCAATAAAATCAACAACTAAATAACTGAAATTAACATGGCATTAACTTCAACTGAAACTATCCTGGTTACCCGTTGTAACCAAACTTGTTACAACTGAGTTGAACCGAGGACTACAGAAACCACTCACCAAGTATCGTCCGGTCACCAAACTCAGTGGTCTAATGTTACTGAGTGGCCGCCCGCTTATCTGAGAACACAACAATAACAAGTTAGTTTCTTGTTCCCTATCATAATTCACATCTTTCAACAACAATTGAACACTTATCAATTAATCATGCAATTAAAAACTAAAATTGCTGAAAACACCCAGAAGCCGCCGGCTTGGGCAGGGAAGCCGCCGGCTTGGCTAAGAAGCCGCCGGCTTGGCACCCTGGCCCGCCGGGTGAATTACCATTTTCAACATCAGAACTTAAACCTCTTAAATAAGCATCTACAAACCGCCGGTTAGGGTTATCAACCCGCCGGCTTCCCCATGAAGCCGCCGGCTTGGCTCCAGAAGCCGCCGGCTTCTGACCCTGGACCTGCAACTTTTTCAGCAAGAACACCATACGAGCAAAAATCCTAAAAATCACCAAACTAAGTTTCTATATGCGATTTTACTAAGTAATTGACCACAACTTCGACCACAAACATAAACTAACTTCAAACAACCTATTCTAACATCTATTGCAAGCATCAATCATCATCAAAATCATAAAATCATTAAACCCTAACTTTTAAGCTCAAACATGAAGAACAATTATGATTCTAGCCTTAATCCATCATGTAATCATCAAATATCTGTAAATAACCAACATACAACTCACTAACAACAACTTACAAGCTTCAATTCAAACCAATCATCTATATTCATCATATACCCAAATTTATGAAATAAGCTCAAGAACACATAATACTTACAAGATGATTCAACAAAGAAGATGATGGTGATACAATCTGAGTTTAATCCTTTTAGCACAATCACTAGTTTTAGCCTTTGATTAATTGAGAGAATTTTGAGAGTGATATGAGATAAAATGAAGAACAAGTGAATAAGATAGTAAAATTTAAGTCGGCCTAAACCCACCGCCTCCATCTTATTATTTGGTATAAAATTATACCCCTTCCTAATCTATTGTCTGGAACCTGAAAATACCCGCAAGTCAAAATATTTTATTTTACCGTCAACTTTAACTTTTTAAAACAAGTAACATTTCACTTGTCATAATAAAAACTGAGGCTCTTTCACTAGTTTATTTTCATATAAACTAATCAAACTTAATAAAATACAATTTATTTCCGGGTCCAGAAACGGGATGTTACAAATCTTCCCCCCTTATAGGATTTCGTCCCCGAAATCCAACCACACCCAATTAAACTAAACATACTCAATTCTACTATTAACATACAACTCTAATCATATTACTATAGGTTAAAATAAACTAAGCATAAAATATACCTATCGCGTCAACATCAAGTCCAAAAACATTCTCCGCCGTCATTTGGAAAGCCCTTCCTGTAGCCGGTGGAATCTTTCTTTTCTGTCCAACAGATGACGCAGAACCCGAAGCCACACTCCCAGCCAAACCCGAACCTTGCATTGTCTTCTCCGGACAATTCAATGATCTATGTCCTTCCTTTTTACAATTCCAACAAACAAACTGTGGAAAAGTACAATCCCGCATACCATGACCATACACCCCACACTTAACACATCTCATAGTCTCAGAAGTACACGGACCAGAATGCTTCGACTTACAATCTACACACCATGGATTACTTCCCGCCGAATCATCACTATAAACTACTCTTCTAGTCTGTCCTTTGTTTCCCGAAATACTACTCTTAACCTGTGAGGAACTCTTTTCTTTGTTCATTTTACCAGAAGCTCGCATGTCACCATCTACAGATCGAGCTAATGTAAAAGCCTGAGTAAGAGTACCTGCCAATCTCACACTAGTTCGGTACTCCGGTGGTAAAGTTCCTACAAAATGATTAATTCTCATCCTATCATCTGGGACCCATTGTTGAACAAAACGTAACTTCTCAGTGAATTTATTAATGAGGTCCTCAATCGACATTTGCTCAGTCAACTTCAAATTCATAAACTCCTGTCTAATCCTAAGCATATCAAATTCAGAGCAAAATTGTTTACAAACCTCACTGTGGAAATCTGCCCAAGAAATTTTCGATCTCTGCTCCTTTGTCAATTGCTCAGTTATAGAATCCCACCAATTCATCGCCTGTCCCTTCAGTAATTGCACAGCATAACCAACCTTTAATTCCTCCTCGCACCGACATACTTCGAACTTTTTCTCCGTATCCCTCAACCAATTCAATGTTACTGTAGGATCATTACCTCCTTCAAATTCTTTCGGACCACTTGCTTTAAATGTCTTAAACGAACACAACTTATTCTGTGGTGGTGGTGAAGGAAACTGATAAGTTTGCTGAGCTAACCTAGCTTGTTGTTCCAAGTACAACTGTTCTATCTTTTTAAGTCTTATCACATCATCCTCTAGTTGCAACAAGTAATCCTCTTGACTAATTTCTTCCTGATTAACCTGTGTAGTACCAGCCTGCCCCTGATTATCATTCTGAGTATTCGAAGGTGGAACAACATTGTTGATCGGGTTCTCGTTATCTGTCATGCCTGTACTCACAATCAAAACACAACTTGCAACTTGTTAATCGTTAGCATTCACTATACTAACCAATCCCCAATCCCAAAGCTAATCCCACTTACCGAAATGTTTGACTAACACCGACTAGATTTGGGATTGAACATTTACAAATGCCCAATTCACCCAAACCTATGCTCTGATACCAACTTGTAAGACCCCAACTTTTATATACAAACATACTTTATATTATACACCAAAGCGTGGTCCCAAAACATATGTTTACAATATGTACAAAACTTGCTAATTAAAACTTTCATAATTACAAACCATTCTACTAAATCCAGGTGATATAAAAACTTTCCAAAACATCATATTATCAAAAGTCAGAGTTTGCGCCAGTTTAGTCAAACACCCAGTCAACTTCTACTATCCGATCTACTTCATCAACTAACCAAAATCTGCAAAACATACAACAACGAGGGGGTTAGCCTTTGCTAAGTGAATGGAACCGTAACCGACGGTTCAATCCATTTATAACAAATCTTACAACTAATAACAACAACTAGTTAAACACATAAGCACATAACTACGTGAGGATCGGCGGTTCCTGATAATACAACTTTTATAAACAACAATACCAGAAACCACGACCACTGGGCGCCATGCCATTCCCAATGATCTACCAATAGCCTGATTACTACTTTCACTGAATAGGCTAATCTTCAACTATGTGTATTCAAGTAACCTAGACAGCTACACAGTAGTAATCAAACCCAACCTGCAAGCTGACCTCACTCCAAATCATCACAACAACTTGTCACATAAAGGCATATCATATGCAGTTATGTAAAACCAACTGAACAACTGAAACAACTAATCATTCAACAAAATCAATAAAATCAACAACTAAATAACTGAAATTAACATGGCATTAACTTCAACTGAAACTATCCTGGTTACCCGTTGTAACCAAACTTGTTACAACTGAGTTGAACCGAGGACTACAGAAACCACTCACCAAGTATCGTCCGGTCACCAAACTCAGTGGTCTAATGTTACTGAGTGGCCGCCCGCTTATCTGAGAACACAACAATAACAAGTTAGTTTCTTGTTCCCTATCATAATTCACATCTTTCAACAACAATTGAACACTTATCAATTAATCATGCAATTAAAAACTAAAATTGCTGAAAACACCCAGAAGCCGCCGGCTTGGGCAGGGAAGCCGCCGGCTTGGCTAAGAAGCCGCCGGCTTGGCACCCTGGCCCGCCGGGTGAATTACCATTTTCAACATCAGAACTTAAACCTCTTAAATAAGCATCTACAAACCGCCGGTTAGGGTTATCAACCCGCCGGCTTCCCCATGAAGCAGCCGGCTTGGCTCCAGAAGCCGCCGGCTTCTGACCCTGGACCTGCAACTTTTTCAGCAAGAACACCATACGAGCAAAAATCCTAAAAATCACCAAACTAAGTTTCTATATGCGATTTTACTAAGTAATTGACCACAACTTCGACCACAAACATAAACTAACTTCAAACAACCTATTCTAACATCTATTGCAAGCATCAATCATCATCAAAATCATAAAATCATTAAACCCTAACTTTTAAGCTCAAACATGAAGAACAATTATGATTCTAGCCTTAATCCATCATGTAATCATCAAATATCTGTAAATAACCAACATACAACTCACTAACAACAACTTACAAGCTTCAATTCAAACCAATCATCTATATTCATCATATACCCAAATTTATGAAATAAGCTCAAGAACACATAATACTTACAAGATGATTCAACAAAGAAGATGATGGTGATACAATCTGAGTTTAATCCTTTTAGCACAATCACTAGTTTTAGCCTTTGATTAATTGAGAGAATTTTGAGAGTGATATGAGATAAAATGAAGAACAAGTGAATAAGATAGTAAAATTTAAGTCGGCCTAAACCCACCGCCTCCATCTTATTATTTGGTATAAAATTATACCCCTTCCTAATCTATTGTCTGGAACCTGAAAATACCCGCAAGTCAAAATATTTTATTTTACCGTCAACTTTAACTTTTTAAAACAAGTAACATTTCACTTGTCATAATAAAAACTGAGGCTCTTTCACTAGTTTATTTTCATATAAACTAATCAAACTTAATAAAATACAATTTATTTCCGGGTCCAGAAACGGGATGTTACAACCATCTTTCTCCACTAAAATATACATTTGTAGCTTAATTAGTTCCTACTTTTCAACGTTGTTTTACTCTCAAGCTAGGGTCATCAGAATGGATGTAAAAAATAAGAGATGGGGTTGCCAAAGTCAGATGAATAGGTGACGGAGGGTCCTTGAGTGGTGAAAGACGTTTGTGGACTATAAAATTTAATCTTTCAATGCAGAAGATGAACAATTTGATGATGAATTTGCTAAGTGAAATGTGAAAGATGAAAATGATGTTTGTGCACCTAATAATGTATCTGTACATATTTTAGATTTTATAATTTATATTTACTCAAAAAAAAAGTTTAAGAATAAGCTCATTTTTAACGGAGAGTTAACAATTGTTAGTCTAAATGACTATTGACGTAACAAGTTTAAAAGGAAAGGATGATCGGTGTAATTAAATTAATTAAAGGATTGCGACCAAACCATAAAGACGGTTTATGTAATTATCTCTTAAAGTTATAAACTGATTATATACTATTGTATCATCTTAATCTAAATTGAACCCACGGGTCTGATAAGAGCATACGGAGTGAAACCTTTTTTCGTCGAAAACATCGTTCGACAGCGTCCTCCCACTCTGCGATGACGTTCTGGACGGCGTTCTGGAACAGTGTCATTCGTTGAACACCTCCCACACACACACATACTAATTTAAAAAACTTTTAATAAATTTTGATAACACTATAAACTCAATATCTTCCACTCTTTTTGAGCATGAATGTTCTCACGAGAACACTGTAAATATGGTGTCACTACTCCTCGTGTTATAAGGGTCTAAGACATGCATCAACATTTCTATTCTTATGTAGTAGTACCCTCGTCCCAAATTAATTGTTCATGTTTTCATTTTGGGATGTCTAATTGTCCACTATTGATTTCAACCAATCAAAATGTGACAACCGTCAATTTAGGACTAGAATTTAGTGCCTAATCAAGTTTTAATACATGTAATTAGTTATGTGTTAGGCTAATTAATGTATCAATTATCATATATATTGTTGAATATATATCTACACAATTATGCGGTTTATTTAAATCGTACGAGTTTCAAATCGAATGAATTTCGATACAATAAATACGGACGTTGGTGAATAATTTTATTAAGAAATACAAATATTATCTAATAACTCAATTTTATTCAGAATCTCATTTATTGTAATATTTCGTATCCAAGTTTTATTACACAATTAATGTATACGAGATTAAAAATACAAACGCGCAAACAAATAAAACGAATTTCCCTTTTAAATATCATAAATAGATAACTGGTAAAATTTTACAATAAAATATTTTATAATAATTTATAATTTAAAATGGAAAATTTAAACGAATAAAATAAATATTTAACGTTAAATGACTGAGAAAACGAACACCACGCGGAGCACGGGACGGAGACTGCGAGGTGAGGCTTTCACCTACACCCCACCTCTCCTTCATTCTTTCTTTCATTTTCATTCTCCAAAAACACACACACACCAAAAACACTCTCACCAAATTCATACAAAATTTCGGAATCATCAAATCCGACAACAAAACTTACATTTTCGGAACCACCATCAAGTGAGGAACAAGATTAACAAAAGCTCTACCATCGTTTTCGGCCTCCATCTTCTTCGATTTGCATTTGTAAGGAAATTTCTAAAAACTTAGATTTGTTTAGTTTTATGTAATATTTTGATGTTTTGATGTTTACACAACTTATATATGTCCATTACAAAGATTAGAACACAGTTTTATAGCTTAAAAACGAGTTTAAATTGAGTTTTGGCCGGAAAAATCGCGAACAGCCGGACTTTCTGGGCTGGTGTTCATCCATGCGACACAAGCCTTGTGTCGCATGTTGTGTCGTATTTTGCCCTTTATGTCGCACCTTGTGTCGTATAAATCCTTTAGTGTCGTAACTCATGCGACACAATATTGTGTCGCACTCTATGTCGCAAACTATGTCGTACTTCTATACGACACAACCACTATGTCGCTATTAAATTAGCATTTCGTATTCGATGCGACACAGTCCCTGTGTCGTATCCTTGTGTCGCATGACGTCTGCGACACAACCATTGTGTCGCATGTCAAATCTTTGTGTCGCATGTTGTGTCGCAAAACACAGAAAAACCAGAATTTTGAAGTCAAAGTTACTGTTCAAAAAAGTCAAATTTACTGTAGCAGTACTGTAGCAGTACTGTAGCAAAGTCAACATTTTAGAATTTTTATTATTTCAACTAAATCACCAACGGGCCGTGCACGTTTTCAAAACATACTTCAGAATCAAACAAGTCATTGTAACTTGTATAAATTCACTCAAACAAGTCGTTGTAACTTGTATCAATTAAATCAAACAAGTCGTTGTAACTTGTATCAATTAAATCAAACAAGTCGTTGTAACTTGTATCAATTCAGTCAACCAAATCGTAGTAATTTGGACATATATATATATATATAGTTGTATAACAACTACAAAGGTAGTCTTTCGGGATACCGGTACAATTAATAACAATCAAGTGTCGTGAACACATTCAGGTTTCAAGTCTTTGGACATCAATTCACCGCTAATTATTTCGAGTTTATTAAATTAAACACTTCAAGACTCATGTGAGTTTCATAGCCCCATTTTCACTGCTTTACAACTAGGGGTGTGATATTACTACTCGATTTTGTTTTACAAGTAGAACGCAAGTGCCAAACTTCAAATACTACATGAGTTTCAAGCTAATCAATTTAAAGTCCTCCATAAGCATAGTCTCTAGTATTTTATAGCGTGAATGTTAGTATATGATATCATATGGGATTGACAATCCTCATCCGGGTTAGCACGCACTAACCGGTCAAACGGATGTATTAGCATTTGGGAAGACGAGTGTTGATTAGGCACTCGTAGGAGGCACTCCAAGTTAGGTTTCCTTAATTGGGCCTGACAAATCAAGTTAAGCTCAGACTATGTGCTCATGGACAGTATAACTTTTATCTTGCTTAATTGCATTTTAAATTCAATATAAATCTTGCGGTTCTTACAACTATATATTGACATGCAAACCTGTGAGCTCACCAGCGTTTTCGCTGACCCATTTTAGTATTTATCACAGGTACCCAGCAGTAGTTTGGCTGCACAAGCAGGAATTATTAGCTCGAGTCAGCATACATACAACTAGAGATTGGACTGCATTATTATATTTTGTAAAAGTAATTATGCTATGTAATCTCTCAATTTCAGGAACCGAGCTAATGTAACTATATTTTGATGTAAACATTTACTTTATCTATACAAGTTTAAAACGATGCATATAGTGGTCGTTCATTATATCTTATGTGCTTTGTATATTGATTAGTGACACCCAAATCAAGCTTCCGCAAATCATTAAATTTGGGGGTGTCACACAAAAATTATTTTAATAGATATGTATGAAATATTATTGGTTAACACAATAATCAATATACTTTCTTAAAATTGTATGCATTTTTGTAGTGGACAATTAAATTAGGACGGAGAGAGTAATGAATATAATGGCTCCGTGAATTGTGGTTGAAATACAAACATTTTATGTGTATTCAAGTTTATTATTGACAAATCTTAAAATTGTCAAAAAAAATCATGATAATTCAGTGTTTACGCTGATAATAATTGTCTACGCTTAAATGACCAATATATATATATATATAGTTGGAGGATCTAAAAAGAAGTAAATTTTAGTGGAGAAATGAGAGAAACAATTTGGACCAATCATTTCAAAATCACATATAAGGGTAATATAGGTAGTTAACTAAATAACTCATATTAATAATAATTAATAATTTGGCAATTTTCCCCTAACTTGATTTGTGGAGAACGGTTACATAAACATTCAGCCAACGATTACATGTTTATTCATCAATTTGCAATTAGAAAAATTCCCTGCATAATTATATAACAATAGTTACTTAGAATGTCGACTTTATACAACCTAATAATATTTATTTTGTTATTGATATAGTGATTCATCAAATTTGTACTATGATTCGTGTAATTTGTACTCTGATTCTATTATTTTTTAACTATGATTCGGTATATATTTATAGCATGCTAGACCTCCACTCATGGTTCATTATATTAGTGAAGCAATTAATTGATTCAGCTATATTTATATATACAAACTTCCAATAATTATGATGATTCAATGAAATTTAGTATCGCTTCAAAGGCTAAATAAAAAACAATTAAAAAACAAAATAAAAAGAATTAAAAAATGTTTCTGACTCATGCTATGTACAGATTAAAAAGTTAAGGGCGCGTTTAGTTACAGAAAAATTTCTCTATTTTTCTTTTTTCATTTCTCTAGAGAATGAGAATTGTTTTGCTCCTATAAAAAAGCATGGAAAATCTAGAAAATGTGTTTAGTTGTAGGGGATGGAGTTTTCCTTTTCCAATGAATAGTAGAGATGAAAAACTTAGAAAACCATCAAAAGTAGTTTTCAGCTTTGTAGTTATAATAAATAAAACAAGGATTTTCCTTTTCTTAGAAAAGTTTTTTAGAAAACTCGAATTTGAACACGTTTTCTATTTTTTTTGTTTTCTTAAAGAATTTTTTTAGAAAAGTGATGAGTTTTCTGTAACTAAACGCACCCTAAATTGCTTTTGGAGTAAAAAAATGAAGTTATCAACGGCGGAGGTTTTTAAAATTAATTGTATTGCAAGTTTCGATTTTACCCTTAAAGAACTAAAAGCATGTGCAATTTCTTTAATAACTATTGTGAATGTTTTTGAGCCGTTGATTGTCAATCTGATGGTTCTAAATCCTTCTTTCTCTTCTCTCATTTAATTTCCTTCTCCATGGATCTCAATCCTATATATATATATATATATATATATATATATAGGATTAGGATCAATGGAGAAGGATTTTTAATAGGAGAAGAGGGAGAAATGATCTAAACCTTTTATTTTATAAATCAACGATCCATAATATTTGATGGCAAATATTGTAATTTGTATTGGATTGTAGTGAACTATTTGAAGATAGAAGGGCATAAGCGTACTTTTAGAAGCATTTATAAATAAAACTTCCGTATGTATTAAAAAATTGACTGGGTTTTATTTGGTAGTGCAGCAACAATTTAGGAAATTAGTTGCTATAAATATGGAGTTCTTAATGTATGTGTTGATCAAATTTAATAATCGATTGCATCCCTTTGACCTTTTTTATATGTTGATCTCTTTTTGTTTTCTTTTCTTTTCTTTTCTTACATAGTTACTCAACTTTAGTTATTTATTTCTGAATCATGTTTATCTTTACAAATAACTAAATCACATTAAGTACTTGTTAAAAAGTTTGAAACAATTATTATTTTGTTATTTATTGTTATTTATATCAATTAGTGAATCATAGATGTATACATTGAATCGAAGTATAATTTTTACAAATCATAGTAATAAAATCTTAAATAAACTATTACTTAAAAAACCATGTGTATAGTTTATTAACAAAGAAATGAAAATAACTGCTACCACATGTTTTGCATCTATGAAAGTGACAACGGATACATGATCAAAAGCCTTATTAAACTAATTAATGAATCACTACTATAGACTTGTGAATCATTACTATAAATTTATTGAATCATTACAATAAACTTTTGAATCATAACTATTATTTAGTGAATCCATATTATAATTTATACGGAGTAATATGTAACAAACTAGTACGTGTATCATATTAATAGGTGAAACATACAAGAACGAGTGAACGACTCAGTATTAGCTAGTCATAATAAAAATGCTTATGTTATCACCAAAACTACCACTACCAAATTAAAATTTGAATCATCTTTTTTTTTTTTTTCTTTTCTAATATCGTGAATAAGTGGATATGTAATCGAAACTGGCTATGTGCACAATCTCTTTATTTGATTAGTGTATCAAATTCGATTTTGTGATGAGCAGTTGTGAAATCCAAATTTTATGAGATTGCATATGCTATATTTTTGTGAGTGGATATATGTAGTGGTGTATGAATTTAGTGAAGAAAGAATTTTGTAGTGGAGGATGGATATATTTCTTTAAAGATCAAATGAAATTGGTTTTGATCTACATACAAAAAGGCGTCAATTAATTTCGGATGGTAGTGAAAAAAACGGTTGTAAAATAATGGAATGATTTATTAATTATTTCAAGCAATTTACCATCATGCCCTTATTTTATGGATGGTTAAGATCTCTTCTCCCTCTTCTCTCCCTAAATATTCTTCTTTTTAGATCCCCTTACTATATATATATATATATATATATATATATATATATACTAAGCGAGTAGTAGAGATGGTTCCAGGATTTGCCACGTAAGCAAAAGTTGTTATGTGGCACTCTCTCATAATTTATAATTAATAAATTGAAATTAAATTTCGAATATATGATTACAATTTTATTCGAAGTATATATAATGATTAAGAGTTGTATACGGAATCAAATTACATTTAAAATATTATTTATTTGGAGAGGTCGTGGGATACAATAGTTTTAATATGATTGCATTAATATATTCTAATGAGATGAGATTAAATAGGCGTACGTTGCATTATTCTGCTAACCCGTCTTCATACCCGTCTCAAATATTTCGAGTTCGATTTTCTCTGTTAACTGTGTTTTTGCCATTCCTATATATTTATCAAAGGTATTACGTTGTAAGCCTATTGATTTTGAAGTTACTTTCTTATTTATCGTTACACAAATTATGTATATTGTTACGTAATCATAAATACCGCACTTCTCTATTGTTATTTAATATTCTTTTATCAATTGTAGACATGTTGATTTGATATTTTATGGCTAGATCTCAATAATATAACTTTGAAGTTTTCTATTATCATGTTTATTGACTTTACATAATTATGAAAATATAGAAGGTTAATTATAATCACGTAAGGAAAAAACTGTAAATATAACACGGACATACGTCTTACATCTAGCTTTTTAAAATCATGCGTCTTTGTTAATTAGTTATTGTATTGTGATCATCTGATCATTATATTATATAGCATTATAAAATATACATGTAATATGTAATGAAATTTGAGTTAAGGGTATTATTATTTTCTTTTATAGTCACCTATGTTTCTATCATGTATATATCAATAAATTACGGAATTTTACCTTTTATAATGTCTTGGTTATCATGACTATGATTAATGTTAGTGAATTAGCTTTATTTATGTTATTGGATTTGCCACGTATATACTAAGCGAGTATTAAAGATGACTATTGAATTTGTCACGTTGGCAACAATGACACGTGGCAACTTCTTATCATTCCAATTAATAAAATATTTAATAATAAAATAGTTTAATGATTAAGCTACCAACGTATTTGTAACATCCTCGAAATGGATCTAGTTGTTTATGTATTATTTCTTGATTTAAATATGTATTTAAATGTGTTTGGGAATAATATTGTTTGAAATAGTTGAAATAATTGGAATAGGAGTTAAATATTCCAATGTGATAAGTGAAATATTAATTGTTGTAAATTAATATAGTTGACGGTACAATAAAATGTTTGGACTCGTAAATGGTTTTTGGGTTCCAGACAATAGATTGAGATGTGGTATTAAATTAAACCCGTATAATAGAAGGTCGGTTGAGGAACCGACTTAAGTTTCTATTTATATAACTTTCCTTTTTAGGAAGTTATTCATTTTTATTCCAAAACTCTCAGAAACTCTCTGAAAACCTCCAAATCAATCCAGAAATCAAATCAGGAAGTTGTGATCCTCGTGAAACCTCATAATCATCAGATTATCATAATCAGATTCTTCAAATAGTAAGTGTTCTTGATGTATTTAAGAATTTGATTTTGATTGAATTTGGGTAAATTGATGATTTGAGAGATTTAGATGTTAGAAACATGTTATAAAGGTTATATATTGATTATGCAATGTTAGTAGTCGTTTATAACCGTTTAAAATCGTGTTTTTGGTGATTTTGGGTAAAATCCGTAAGTTAGGGTTTTGATCAGCTCGTACCTGGGCTGGAACGATGGATGAAGCCGGCGGCTTCATCTTCAAGCCGGCGGCTTGGAGTGATTTGGGGAATCCGGTCGGATTCACAGAATCCGGCGGATTCAGGTTAGAGTGATTGAAGCCGGCGGCTTCTAAAGGGAATCCGGCGGCTTCGGCTGACGGCTTCTAGTTTTGAGTTCGGATTTAAAAGTGGATATACCACATAGTGATGGAAGCCGGCGGCTTCTAAGGGAAGCCGGCGGCTTGGTGGGCTAGTTCTGCCTTGTTTGTTACTTGTTGATTAAAATGTGTTTGATATATGTTATAGGATCATATATGATAATAGTTATGTGGTAATAACTAATATACAATTAGGAACTAGTAATTGTAATATTAATTATGTTAAGTTCCTAATGTAATAGATTGATATAAGTTATGTATTGATATGGATTACTAACTTATATTTGATTTATTGATTCTCAGATGTGGAGAAGACTCAGTGATATTAGACTACTGAGTAGAGGTCTGAGGTATTCGGTGAGTGGATCTGTAACCTCAGTGTGATTTAGTTGTAATGATTTGATTTACAACAAGTAATTTATAGTATTACTTTTATATGATGCATCTGTTGATATATTTTGCCATGTTAGTTTGGTAGTCTGCTTACTTGGCTGTTTGAGCTAGCATGTAAGATTCTGAGGTCAACTTGACTTGACAGTTGGACTTGGTTGTTATTGTAGACGACAGGAGATCTTGAAACTTGAAATGTTGGTTTAGAGATCTAGGTCGTGTGTGATTAACAACTGGTTACCGGTAATTCTGTATAGGCCAATACAGATGATTGATAAGGGTTCCCTGAGTACCAAACCGGTATTAGGGTATCTCAGGAGCCACCGGTCCTCATGACGATTGATAATGTTTGATTGGTGTAGCTTGACATTGATCGGATGTCGAGTGAATGATTGATTTTCTGTTTATTGTTATTTGATGTAAACAGATTATTATGCTAGGTTGGACTGTTGCTTATAGTTTCATTCACTTAGCTTTATGCTAACCCCACCACAGTTCTTCCTGCAGGTTAAAATAGATGGGACATATTGGGCAGGAGGTTGTGGAACTGGATGGAATGTTTGACAGGCTGTTACTCTGATGTTATTTTGATAACTATAGAAATGTTTTGAATTATATAACACCGAG
Source organism: Helichrysum umbraculigerum (assembly GCA_949592205.1). Lineage (NCBI taxonomy): Eukaryota > Viridiplantae > Streptophyta > Magnoliopsida > Asterales > Asteraceae > Helichrysum > Helichrysum umbraculigerum. The sequence goes on from CATIUR010000001.1 coordinate 102,974,330, forward strand.
TTTGTTGAAATGTCATGTATTAAATTTGAAAAAGTTTATTGACATTTTGATTACGTTGATAGTATGTTTTAAATATACGTTTCCGAGTCGCAAATATTATATTAAATGTTTATAATTAACGAGGGGTGTTATAAGTTGGTATCAGAGCAATAGTTTGGGTGAATTGAACTTGATAGAATGTTCAATCCTAAACTTTGATTGAGTTGAGTCAAACATTCCAGAAGGTGTGGGTTTAGTTGATTAGTGAATGTGTGAGAAAGTGATTAGTTGAATATGTACTAACCCTTAACAAGTTGTGAAGTTGTTGTTTTATTGCAGAGACGGAGGAACATGAGTATCTGATTGGTATATTTCATGTTTCCTCAATACTCGTTGGCTTAAGATTGCCAGGTAATCTTCGATAAGCCTATGTTAATTTAAATTAACTTGAATTGTTTACTCTGTTATGTTGAGTAAGCTTTGTTGTGAAGTTAATTTAGTCAGACTGATATGATTCCCCAGTTTTGAGTCAACTAATGATTGTTATAGGTTGACATGAGGATAGAGGTATTGAATGGGATACTCTTTGTGGTGGTTATTTCTGATTGAATTGAAAATGCAGAAATGTGATTAAATGAGTAGATAAAGAGTTGATTAAGATTTAACATGATTGATGTTGGAACCTAAGGAGTGTCTTTATTGGTGAGACAAAATAATTGATAGTATTATATTAGTAGATTGGTTACAGGGTGTGATTTGAATCTTGTTTAAGGATAGTGGTGTCATTTGATTTGAGAATGACTGCTATTTGAGAAAATATGTGTTTATGTGGCTATATGATGTGTTAGGATTATAGCTAAACACTTGATATAAACCAACAAAATGATAGGTTTATGAGAAATATAGCTTATGATAAAGCTAAATTGATTGAGAAAGTGATAGGTCTTTCTGGTTAATTGTAAATTAATAGATGAAATATTTAAAAGTAACATGATTGAGTAGGCTTGTTGTGACAGTGATGCTTGATAGTATAGCATATGTCAAAGTGATAATTAATTAAGATGTGTCCTGAATTTGGAGTAAATAAGGACATTGATTAGTGTTAAGTATTGAAACTATGATGACGAGTTATCATGTGTTTGAGGTTTCAGATAAGTGATATACTGAGTAATTCAGTTGCTGAAAATTAGAACATTGTGTGTATGTGAGATGACTTGCATATGTAAGGTTGAATATGTAAAGTAGTAAGCTGATTTTGAGTATGTATCAGCTGTTAGAAACTATTAAATAGATGTTGATTGATTTGAAATCATAAAGTATTTAATATATATGAGATAAGAGTAGATCACATTGATAATTATAATGTAGAGTAGCCTGAGAATGGATTGTGAAGAACATAATCTTGCAACGCCTGATCACCGTTGTTATATTATGTTGTGTCACATGAACTTGTTGAGGCTACTTGGTATAAAAGAAATGTAATGTGATTTTGAATAAATGGAGCATGATAGTATGTTAAGTTGTTTAATAATTGTTTTGATAAGAAAACAATCAGTTGATAGAGCTATGATATTTGGACTGTAAAGATGCCAGTGTAAATAATAATTGTCATTGATAGATGTTTTAATGATAAACATAGATGACTAATATGATTTTGTTGAAAATGTAATTGTAACTGATTGTGTTAAATTGACCATAGGTGAATTTGATAGTGTTTGAGTGAGTCACTATTTTGTATTTGGCTTGTATGAAGCCAAAGTTGAGATAGGTTGATATTGTCTTGCTTGAGGAATTTCTAGTATTATTGAATGTAATAATGTGAGGTCTATGTTTGAAAGTAAACATACAATATGAAATAGCTTGTATGGAGCCAAGATTGATGTAGGTTGACCTTGTCCTTGTGAAGGATTGATAAGATTATTGAATGTAATAATTTGAAATATATGTTTGAAAGTGAACATATAAGATGAAATGGTTTGTTGTGAGTTAATATTGATAGTATGTTAACTTTGAAAGTCAAACCATGAATAGTGAATTGTGTATAAAATTAATTGCTTGTGATTGGTTTGAGATTGGGTCAAACTAGAGAAAAGCAATTAGAGAATTTTATTGATTGGTTGATTGAAATCAAAGTTGACATGTAGTCAACTGTGTGTGTTGAAATAGTCTAACATAGATTGTAATGTTATGATTGCAAGGAATATGATTGAATTCCTTGATTAGTCAAATTATGTTGAGATGGGTCTTGTAAGATCCAAAGGAGATAGATGAATGGTCTAAGTTTGTGAGACTTGAGTTATTACTTAAAGCTAGTATTAAGTAATTGAAATAGTGTTAAATATAATTGAGTATTCAGTTGGGTAATATTTGATATTTGAACTGAATATGTGTTGAAGAATTATACAGATATGAAGTCATTGTTTGATATGACAGTTATAATTTGCTAAGATATGTTAGAATAATTAAATCACATTGATTAGAATTGTGATAGGAAAATCTTACCAGTGTGTGAAGCTTGTGATAATAGCTTTGATTGGGTAAGAAGGTGAGATAAGAAATAATTGGAAGTTATTATTAATAGTTGCCTAGGTTGATTGATACCTTATGGTGGATTACTTAAGTATTGAAAGAATTGAATGGATTCTTTGGTTATTTGTTGATGGTATACAAATGAAATAGGTGATAAAGTGACAAATTGGGATTAGATCCAAATAAGAAAGGATATGATAGTATATCTAGGATTAGACTGTATTAAAGATCTAGTTGATCTTTATTGATAAAATGAGAAATATGAATTGGATGATTGTTCATATCTTAAGAAATCAGGTATGAGATTTAGTGTAATGATCATTATTTTGATAGTTTAAGAATAATGATTATTTGAACTTTGGGGTTGAGAACCTGATGTGTGTATAACTGAAGGTGTTAGAGTAAGGGAAACCTTGAAATTGATAGGTGATGGTTGTATTCACTAAACTTTTCTTGAAAGTTTAGAATGAAATGTTTAAGTTATATACAAAGTGGTATGTATATAAGTGAAACATAGAATTGGTAATTGTTCCATGTCCTGTGGTATGGATATGTGATGAATAGTAGTATTAAGAAGGCTTGATAAAGGCTTTAACAGTCTGAATGGCCTAGTATATAGAATGAAATGGAATTGTTGTGTATGTGTCCATTTTAGAAAATATCTGAAATTGTGTAAGTATATATGTGTAGTATACATGATAATAAATGGCATGATAAGTTTTAATAGATTGAATTAAAACATGCCATAGGTTATGTGGAAGCCAGTTAATTGCTATGTGATTAACTTAATATAGATATTATAGGAAATGTGTTGGGAAATAGCACATTGTGATACTTGATTAGTAATATCATAATATATTGATTAAGTTGATATAATTGCTAGATTATGGAATCTAGTGTTAAATAACTAAGTGATTGTGTGATAATAGTTATATAACTTCTAATTGATGGTGATTAGTAGTTATTTAAAAAGTAAGTTAACTGGTTGTTGAGACAAGATTATTGATATCTGACCAGTTTAAGTATTATATAAATTCTAACTTGATGGTTAGTTAAATTTTGAAGATAGATAGTAAGTATTGATAGATATACTGTGGAATATAATCACTAGTGTTGTGATTATTGATTAAATAATAGTTGTTGTCAATTTTGTTGTTGTGACAATTGATAGATTGTAATGAAAGGAGTTACAAGCAGAAATAAGCCAATGTAGAGGTTGGTTGAATGTAGGTAATATTTGATTGTGGTACTATTGTTGATTGAGCAAAGTACTTGTTGATTGTAGTTTTACCTACTGAGTGTGACCTCTGCTGTGCTTATTAAGGTAATATGAATCTGGATTACTTCTAAGTAAAGGATTTCATATGATAGTGATAATGATATGTGAATATGATAGGTTATTCAAAAGAATATAGGTATGAAACTTTTGGATGAAAAGTTGACCTAGATTTGAGTTTTAGATCTTTGATGGTAGGGATTTAAGATTGTGATCTGTATATCAGATTGATTGTTGGTCGTGAACTGAAATTATATTTCAGTGTTGCTAGGTACATTGGGGTTTGATAAACACTGTTAATGTGATACTGTTGCTGCTGTTTTATTATTAACAGAGATGAACAGTGAAAATAGGTTAAAGATTTTAGCATGTTGCTAATTTCTGGTTGCCTAGACCTATTAAGTAATGTTAAAGTTTCACTTGTTGAAGTAAGTGTTTGTCCTATGAGAAATATCTGATTGATGATATTGATTAGATGCACTGTATGTGTGTGTAGGAAAAGATAGTAGCATGTACATTTGGATATGTGCATGTGAAAAGAATTCAACTAGTCTAAAAATAGTTGTAAGTTGCTATTGAGGACTAATGTATGCTAAAGAATATGTGATTATATCACATTAGACTGAATGAGTGAGGTTAGATTTCGGGGCGAAATCTCTTTAAGGGGGGAAGAGTTGTAACATCCTCGAAATGGACCTAGTTGTTTATGTATTATTTCTTGATTTAAATATGTATTTAAATGTGTTTGGGAATAATATTGTTTGAAATAGTTGAAATAATTGGAATAGGAGTTAAATATTCCAATGTGATAAGTGAAATATTAATTGTTGTAAATTAATATAGTTGACGGTACAATAAAATGTTTGGACTCGTAAATGGTTTTTGGGTTCCAGACAATAGATTGAGATGTGGTATTAAATTAAACCCGTATAATAGAAGGTCGGTTGAGGAACCGACTTAAGTTTCTATTTATATAACTTTCCTTTTTAGGAAGTTATTCATTTTTATTCCAAAACTCTCAGAAACTCTCTGAAAACCTCCAAATCAATCCAGAAATCAAATCAGGAAGTTGTGATCCTCGTGAAACTTCATAATCATCAGATTATCATAATCAGATTCTTCAAATAGTAAGTGTTCTTGATGTATTTAAGAATTTGATTTTGATTGAATTTGGGTAAATTGATGATTTGAGAGATTTAGATGTTAGAAACATGTTATAAAGGTTATATATTGATTATGCAATGTTAGTAGTCGTTTATAACCGTTTAAAATCGTGTTTTTGGTGATTTTAGGTAAAATCCGTAAGTTAGGGTTTTGATCAGCTCGTACCTGGGCTGGAACGATGGATGAAGCCGGCGGCTTCATCTTCAAGCCGGCGGCTTGGAGTGATTTGGGGAATCCGGTCGGATTCACGGAATCCGGCGGATTCAGGTTAGAGTGATTGAAGCCGGCGGCTTCTAAAGGGAATCCGGCGGCTTCAGCTGACGGCTTCTGGTTTTGAGTTCGGATTTAAAAGTGGATATACCACATAGTGATGGAAGCCGGCGGCTTCTAAGGGAAGCCGGCGGCTTGGTGGGCTAGTTCTGCCTTGTTTGTTACTTGTTGATTAAAATGTGTTTGATATATGTTATAGGATCATATATGATAATAGTTATGTGGTAATAACTAATATACAATTAGGAACTAGTAATTGTGATATTAATTATGTTAAGTTCCTAATGTAATAGATTGATATAAGTTATGTATTGATATGGATTACTAACTTATATTTGATTTATTGATTCTCAGATGTGGAGAAGACTCAGTGATATTAGACTACTGAGTAGAGGTCTGAGGTATTCGGTGAGTGGATCTGTAACCTCAGTGTGATTTAGTTGTAATGATTTGATTTACAACAAGTAATTTATAGTATTACTTTTATATGATGCATCTGTTGATATATTTTGCCATGTTAGTTTGGTAGTCTGCTTACTTGGCTGTTTGAGCTAGCATGTAAGATTCTGAGGTCAACTTGACTTGACAGTTGGACTTGGTTGTTATTGTAGACGACAGGAGATCTTGAAACTTGAAATGTTGGTTTAGAGATCTAGGTCGTGTGTGATTAACAACTGGTTACCGGTAATTCTGTATAGGCCAATACAGATGATTGATAAGGGTTCCCTGAGTACCAAACCGGTATTAGGGTATCTCAGGAGCCACCGGTCCTCATGACGATTGATAATGTTTGATTGGTGTAGCTTGACATTGATCGGATGTCGAGTAAATGATTGATTTTCTGTTTATTGTTATTTGATGTAAACAGATTATTATGCTAGGTTGGACTGTTGCTTATAGTTTCATTCACTTAGCTTTATGCTAACCCCACCACAGTTCTTCCTGCAGGTTAAAATAGATGGGACATATTGGGCAGGAGGTTGTGGAACTGGATGGAATGTTTGACAGGCTGTTACTCTGATGTTATTTTGATAACTATAGAAATGTTTTGAATTATATAACACCGAGTTTGTTGAAATGTCATGTATTAAATTTGAAAAAGTTTATTGACATTTTGAGTACGTTGATAGTATGTTTTAAATATACGTTTCCGAGTCGCAAATATTATATTAAATGTTTATAATTAATGAGGGGTGTTATAGTATTTGTATCAAAACAAATTATCTAATTAACTATTATTATATTATATTATTAATTTTAAAATAAAATAGATAATGAATACTCCAAATTATTTTAGGAAACAAAAAGTCTGGCATACATCGGATTGTCTCGAGGTATTAATTGTTGTATGTGTTTTGTGCTGAAACTTATTATTAAAAGATGATAAAATGTTAATAGAGGGAATTGAATTTATATATGCTAATTATTCATTATGAAATAATGAATTTAACGTTTAAACAAATTAGGTGCCTGGTTTGATAAGATGCCAAGATGGAGTTGCTTAATTAATTTGGTTATGATGGCTAGAGATGAACATGACCGTCGGCCCAATCATAGAAGGTCAGGTTTGTGGAATATATGAGTCTGGTTGTGGCAACTGTAACCGGTCCGCGACCCAATATTAGAGACCTCATTGGGCCGCATGGTCCTAATCAGTAATCAAGAACTGAGCTAGTATAGATAATATTTGTAAAAAAAGAAAAAAGTCAAACCCGTTAACAATATTATCATTTTGTGAATGTTGGTATGAATCTGATAGTCATGGTTGCCAGAATCATGGTATTCCTCACCTCCTCTCATTAGGTAGTGTTTAACTGTTTATAGACGGTGATTTGTACATCATAAAAAGTTTATCATACACAAATGCTCATGTTTTCATAGTGCGTATGACAAGTTTTTAATGATGCACAAATCACAACGCACTAAAATACTTTTTATAAGGTCTAAAAATGTATTGAACTTGTCACAAAATCCTATTGTATGCATCCTACTTTTAAAAGTCCTATTGTGTGTATCGAACTTACTAATTATTGCTATTGTATGTAGTCATTAACACTGATGACGTTTGACTGGTCATAAGCACCTTACGTGGCATTTTCATCCGACGTGGCACAGCCACGTAAGCTCCACGTCATCTAAAGTTCGATACATTTTTCAGATCATCATCTTCATCAACTTTTTTAACTTCAATTTTCCGACGACACCATTTTTTCCGACGTTATCATTTATCCGACGAATCATTTTTTCCGCAGATACCACCACAACTAATATACACCTCCTAACCACCAAGCCTACCATCTACAACATCACCACCATCTCCACCATTTTTTCCGGCGACTCCATATTTTTCGACGACCTCACAACAACCAATTTACACATCTCCAACCACCAAACTATATCATTTCCAACTCACCACTATCTCCAAAACATTACCATCTTCGGCATCACCACCATCTCCACCATTTTTTCCGGCGACCCCATTGAACGGAGATGATATAGTTTGAGTAAACAATGATGATGCATACAATAGGAGATGATATAGTTTGGTGGTTAGAGAGGTGTAAATTGGTTGTTGTGAGGTCGTCGGAAAAAATGGTGGAGATGGTGGTGATGCCGAAGATGGTAATGTTTTGGAGATAGTGGTGAGTTGAAGATGATATAGTTTGGTGGTTGGAGATGTGTAAATTGGTTGTTGTGAGGTCGTCGGAAAAAATGGGGTCGCCGGAAAAAATGGTGGAGATGGTGGTGATGTCGTAGATGGTAGGCTTGGTGGTTAGGAGATGTATATTAGTTGTGGTGGTACCTGCGGAAAAAATGATTCGTCGAAAAAATGATATCGCCGGAAAAAATGGTGTCGTCGGAAAATTGAAGTTAATAAAGTTGATGAAGATGATGATCTGAAAAATGTATCGAACTTTAGATGACGTGGAGCTTACGTGGCAGTGCCACGTCGGATGAAAATGCCACGTAGGGTGCTTATAACCAGTCAAACGTCATTAGTGTTAATGACTACATACAATAGCAATAATTAGTAAGTTTGATACACACAATAGGACTTTTAAAAGTATGATACATACAATAGGATTTTGTGACAAGTTTAATACATTTTTAGACCAATTGCCTTTTTATAATTACCGTCAAAAGGTTGAAACGTTTGATATTTTAATAAAAATGCATGTTTAAATTTGTCTATTCGACCATCAACCAAACATTGATAGTGGTTTACAACTCGATGTCTCTTCTTTTTCTATCTTTTGAAGACACAACTAAAGATTTGCATACCAAAATTTAAAAAATATTTATGTATTTCTTTAAGCAAATAAAATCAAAGTTGGTGAGGAAGCTAAATATAAAATCAAATTTCTTTATAATATATGCTTGAAATAGGGTCACGACATGATTAACTTACATTAGTAGTTAAACGTCTAAATCTAATTGCTATTACAAATTGCATATGTTAAGTAACCTTGCAAATACACTTCAAGATTATAAAACAATAATCAGTCCAGTTTTGACTTTTCGAAGTCTTTCTTTTTCAACTTTGACTTTAAATATTTTTGTTTGTATTATATAATACTTGATTCAAAATATATGAATGGATTGTGTTTTAAATATATATTTTCATTTTAGATAGCACAAACAAAAATATTTAAGATCAAAGTTGGAAAAGAAAAGATTTTAGAAAGTCAAAACTGGACAATAATCTTGAGAAGGAGGTAATAGTATATAGTATAATATAAGTGTTATATTATATAAAATAAACTATATATGTATAATGCCAGTTTATAATCATCCTTAAAAAAAGGGAAGGCAGAAATCAAACTTTAGGCTATCTAAAAGGACGAAGCTTTACCTCTCATTGTTTATCTCCTTTCCGAGCCAATCACTACAATCGAGTTTTCTAGAAATATACCGACTGTGACACCTCATGGCGTTACACACATTACGACATACCACATGAAACATATTTTGTAACAAGTAGATATGTAACAAAAGTGCTACTAAATTATGTAACTCTAGCTTGTTCTTGAAAATGAATGTGACTATAAACTATGAGTAATTAAGAAGAAAAGAAAATGTATATAATTAGTAAAACATGACTTCTAAATCATGCATTAACGCTAGTCAGGTAAGGTTAGTTGGGTTTTTCAAAAATCAAACTTCCCGCAATTCGACCATATTAAACAATCAGGTTCTCAACTTCGGGTTAAACGGATTGCGGGTTAATCGGGTTGGGTTAAACAGGGTTTGAGTTACCCATTTAACTAACAATTTAGGCTGTGGATCGGATCGCCATTCCTACAAATGTGATTCACTAATAATTGTTCATTAGAAATCGTTTCTGAATAAAGCTTTTAAAGCAACCATAAACTCAAAATATAGCATAAACTCAATAAATTACTATTTCAACTCCATGTCAATAACAAAATTTACAAAAGAACTCTACTCGATCAGCTTCTTAATTACCACAAAGAAACATCAACTATATACACAACTTAGTACCAAATGGTCATTGGTCTAGAAGTTTTTTTTTTTTTTTAACGGCAAGATTTTTATTAGCTTACTAGCATGACACTAGAAGCAAAAATAAAAAAGCGAGTTACATATTTAGGGTTGAAATTGAGTTGCAAACCCAATCAATCCATCTAATCGGTTTTTTCCCATCTTTACTTGATAGCCAAATGAAAGAAAGAAGCTTAACATCGTCTCCCAAAGTATCTCGTCTAGGCTTTTTGATGTTACACAAATACTCATTTCTAAAATGCCAAATGACCCACAAAGTCGCTTGAACTACAACATCAAACCTCCTTCTATTTTCACCACTTGTGTATCCAAGTTCGAAACGTTGATGATATCGCTTAAGTTCGAAAAGTGGAGAGGGGTGATGTTCCACCATGTAGAAATATCCTTCCTTGAAATTGTTGCCACCGAACACTTACCGAAGAGATGTAATTCCGTTCCACCATGTAGAAATATCCTTCCATAAATTTGTTGCCACCAAAGATGTTTCAATTGGTCTAGCGGTATCGTAATGCTCTTTCAACCATGAGGTTGAGAGTTCAAGTCTTGAGATGGACACATGTATGCATTCGTGGATTATTGATGTATATACTTATGGTAAGGAGTGTGTGAGTATTTGTCTTTCTAAAAAAGAACATAAAAAATACACAACTTATTATCACTTATATTTGACTATCTAACATATGAACAAACTTTTACAAAACACATATATAATAGTAGTACGTACTAACAATATGTTATTTGGTACTTTTATTCAAACATTCTTAATGGATTAAGTTAAGTATAAACTTATAAATAAATGGTTATAGGCTTAATGGGGTTACTCGGGTCAACCTGTACCTGAGAAGTTTTATCATACTAACCCGTAACTCAACCCTAATAAGCATTCGGGTTATCGGGTTGATCCGCATGCATAACCCGATAAAACCTAACTCTAATAGATAAAATAGGGTTTGGGTGATCGGATTGGTTTTCTTACACCCCTACAGACAATCAATCTTGTATTTAAACTTTTGGTTACATACAACTATACATTATTTCCACCAAAAATAATAGAAGTTAAGTAAAAATAATATTACACCTACTAAATCTTCTGGGACTATTTAGAAACGACTCCTTTATTATTATTTTTTTCCCATTGTATACTATTATTAGTAATTTGTTCATAATTAGTAGTGGTAGTAATCAATTTAAGTTATGTATGTTTTTAAAAGTTTATTTTGTTCTATTTTTATATGTATTTTGTTTTGTCTATCTTAGATGCCCTTTACCTTTGCTCCTAGAGTACTTCTAAAAAATTCAAAGGAAACAAAAAAAATAGAAAACGAGAATGAAAAAAATATATATATATATAGAAAACGAGAATGAAAAAGATGGGAAGAAGTACTAGTTGTCACATACTCACATTTATGGCCTTCCATAAAACTTTGGTTTATCTTTACCTATCTAATTGTTTTACTCTTTGTGGCTATTATACACATATTATCATGTACCATCATCATCCACCGGTCACAATTGCATCACCATTTATCTCATGGAATCATTTTTATCCCTTAGATCAAAATCTCCCCACTCCTCATATCACTATAAATACCTACAAAACATTGCACCAAATCAACTCAAATTTTTTAAGTTTCACAATACCTACTAGTGAACCAATGGCTTCACTCTCCTCATCCTCCGTCGCCACCGTGAGCCGAGCCGTCCCTACTCAAGCCACATTGGTGGCTCCATTCACCGGCCTCAAGTCTAACGTTGCTTTTCCCACCACCAAAAAGGCGCAAAACGACTTCTCTTCCTTACCTAGCAACGGTGGAAGAGTGCAATGCATGAAAGTGTGGCCACCACTTGGATTGAAAAAATATGAGACACTTTCATACCTTCCACCTCTTTCTACCGCCTCATTGGCTAAAGAAGTTGACTACCTTCTTCGCAACAAGTGGGTGCCTTGTTTGGAATTTGAAGTGGAACACGGTTTTGTGTACCGTGAGAACCACAGGTCACCAGGGTACTATGATGGAAGATATTGGACAATGTGGAAGTTGCCCATGTTTGGGTGCACAGATTCGTCCCAAGTGTTGAAGGAGCTCGAGGAAGCCAAGAAGGAGTACCCCAATTCCTTTATTCGTATTATCGGATTTGACAATGTTCGTCAAGTCCAATGCATCAGTTTCATCGCGTACAAGCCACCCGGTTACTAAGCATGAAACATAAAAATTTGTATTGTACCCTTTTGTGCATGTAATGTTGTGTCTTGATTCTGCCTCAAAATAAATGTCATATATGAAATCAGTTTGTTACTAAATAACTACTACATCTTTAATTACTAGTATTTGTAACACAATCTCATTGTTCGTGTTTTCAAAGGGCATTTTTAAATGAAAAGTTTACAAGTTGTTTGCATATTCATCACAAATATGTTACCTGAATAAGACTTAACAAGCCTTATATGTACTAGCTTAATACATAATTGAGTATACAAAATTTGTGCTCAAGTCCGACTCTAGTCCATGAACTACATTAATAGTTTATGTAACAATATTAATATTCTTAACAAAGATTCTATAAATTTGTCTAATTAATACTTGATTGAAACTAATAACGAGGTTTAAGAAGTTCCCTTTTGGATTCATCGTCAAGGACGAGATTACGAGAAGTTGCATAGGCCCGTATGCAACATGTACATCGTATAGTATATGGTTAGCCAGGATATAATTGCCGATAAGCTTTGTGAATTGAATATAAGTAGTAATGAAGTCAAATAGGATTTCCTTTGTGACACACTTGAAAATTAACCAAAAGATTCATATATATTTTGTCAAAATTAATAATAGATCACATTCTATAGAATTGATATATGTATGAGGATTTCTTGAGTAAAGTAAGTAGTTAAGCATCGAAGGACTAAGGACTAAGGAGTGTGTTTGCCGGATGTCTTCTTGGAAGCAGTCTCTTTACTTTAGGGTCGAGGTACGACCGTCTACATCTCACATCTCTTATATCCTTCCTTTGGTGGGATTGTGTAATGTTGTTGATTTTTCGCTTATGATATGTACACACGATCCAAATTCATGAATCATACATTACAATGTAGAACAGTTAAAACTCAGAATACATAAATGTGTAATATTCCAAACATCGTAGCAAGGGCTTGAACTTTAACATAAAGTCGTAAACACACAGAAAGCAAAGTATGGGGAAAGGGCCGATATAGACATGAACAAGACCGGGTATTCGCCCAACCCGACCCGACCCGAAACCCGAACCGGGTTTTGGTCAAACCCGGTCAAAGCGGGTTTTGACCAACCCGACCCGGGTTTTTGACCGGGTTCAAACTGGTTTTTCGGGTTTTCGACCGGGTTTCCAACCCGACCCGATTTCAACCCGGTTTCGAATTCAAAAAATCCAACCCGGTTTGGTACCCGTCGGGTACTAAGAAAACCCGAACTGGGTAGGGTAAAACCGAGTAGGATCTGGTCGGGTATTCGGGTTGAAAATCGGGTAGGGTATAATACCCGATTTTTTTGTTCACCACTAGGCCGATATGGGCTCATAGGCCCACTGTATTATAAGTATAATTTACTACTGGTCCAAACTCTAGTCAATCCAAATGTTGTACATAACAACATGAACATTACGACTTACACAAGTTTAGATACCGAACAATCAGGGCCGGCAAATGAAATTTGAAAACCCTGTGCGATGTCAAAGACAGGCCCCATTATACTAACGCTATATCAAAGATAACATTAATGTTACATAATTTATTATAAATATATACCAATGTAATAGTAAGTTTTTAGCTAACAAATCGACAACGAAACAATTTCATTTTTCGTTATAGAATGCTATTCTCAAAACATTCATCGAATCAAAGTTGTTGATCAAACTTCTATAATCAATACTCTCTAAAATATTTTCCATTGATATCAATAGTATTAATTCGTTAACCCTCTATTATGACATTTTAGACTGCAAGTATGACATCTATAATTTAAGTTTTGAAAAACTTATTCTGACCATCGCTACACTTAGAATAAATTATTATTTATATGCAATATATCATTAGAAAAACAATAAACCTATTTTAGTTTGCAAAAAAAATTTAGTAATTAAATGTAAGAAAACACTAAACCTACAAAAATTTTACAAAAAGAATTGTATAAAATGAGGTGGCAAGAAGTATGGACCAATCACATGAAATCTTATATTCTGTTACTTGTTTCTCTCCCATCTTTTGATTGGTCCACCTCACTTTGTAAATAAATTTTTGTAAGGTTTTTGTAACTATAGAATTCCTCTTAAATGTATCTCCACGTAAAGTTGTTCACATTAAAATCAGATTGTACGTTATTCTTTAACACGATTTCAAGATAGTTATAACACGAATAAAAATCAAATAAGTGTAACATGATAGTCGATTGGGCCATATTTAGTTTTGATTAATGGAAGTTAGTAATATACGCTGTAATTCTTTTTCAACATCAAACATATAGTAATATCAAATGCTCGTAAAATTTGGAGGCCCCTAAAAATTGGTAGCCCTGTGCGCTGGCACATACAGCACTTGCTAATCTCCACCAATGCGAACAATATTTTTTAATTTCTTTTCATTCTTTTAGAATTTGTGCCTCTTGAAAAATAGTGAAAAATCAAAAAAACACGTTCGTATACGAGGGACTGAGTTTTTATTTTTTAGAATATGAAATAAAGATAACCTTGAATTACAACGGTAAGGTTCAAATAAGAACACTCATTATCGTGGGACGGTAGGAACGGACATTTTTACTTTAAACTTTAAGATTAAATTATGTTTTTGATGAAAATATATATATCAAAATTCTTAGAATTGTGTGTTATTTACTATGAATTTTTTTTTTTTTTTAATGTGATACACATCATAATTTTTTTTTTTGTGTATCACAGTATCACACATAAAAGGCTGTGATACACAATTTTAATTTGTGTATCATATATTTTCTTTTATTTTTTTAATTAATCTAATATTAAAGAGGATAAAATTTTAATAATTTTAGCATTACTTTTTTTTCAAAACATGTACATACATTGAATTTAAAAGTGAAAAAAGTCGTTCCTACGATAATAAGTGATCTTACAATAACCTTTCTCCTTTTAAATATTCGTTACTAAGTAAAAAAGTTTTTTTAAGGGTTTATTGGATTATGATGTGATTAAAGTAGGAAAGCTCAATACTGTTAAGGTGTGAACTCTAAGATTATATTTGAACACGCTTTTGTTTTCACAAAGAAAAAGGAGAGGAAAATCAATGGGTGACATTGTGACAAGGGCAAAGACTTTGACTTCAAGTTGACTCGTAAATTAATATGGAAATGATGAATGATGATTATTGGACTTTTTTTCTGTCAACGATTAATTAAAGGTATTATGTAAGTATGTAACGACTCGAAAATGTTTGTTAGATGTAACTTCTAAATATATAAATCCAAATACATAACCGTATCAAATATTTGAGACATAATCAAACCATTAAAAGAGTTATTATATTGAGACACACAAATTTATAATATCTATCTATAAAATATACTTAAATATAAAATATACTTAAAGCAAAATAGCATGGAGAAATCTTGACCCTTAATTATATTTTTCAAAATTGATCCGACGATGTAGATTAATTCTTCATATTTCACTTAGCCCCATAAAACCACTAAATATATATATTAATATCTAAATTTAAATATAAATTAAATCATAATAGATAAAAAAAAAAATCAACACGGCTAATCTCTAACAAATAGGACATTAAATTTGTAAATATTTTCAATAAATCTTTCATCTTAATAGATAAGGCCATAGATTTTTGGTATTAATTAATAATATAAATAATAATATATCTAATAGAAACTAAATCATCAAAACGACATTCTAGCCTTACGACTTATCAAAACTTTCGCTTATCTCAATTTAAAATATTATTATATGTTAAATCTATTCCAAAATATTATCATATGTTAAATCTATTCCTAATTTTTACAAATTCAAAGGTATGTTATATTATACATTGTTAACAGATAGAGTAGTGTACATAATAATCATTTTTTTTCTCAATTTAAAATATTATTATATGTTAAATCTATTCCAAAATATTATCATATGTTAAATCTATTCCTAATTTTTACAAATTCAAAGGTATGTTATATTATACATTGTTAACAGATAGAGTAGTGTACATAATAATCATTTTTTTTCTAGGCATTCAGTTTTTAAGGTATTAATTATCGTTTATTTGTTCAAAAAAAAAAATTATTTAATGCTTTGCAAATCTTTGTATATTTTATTCCTTATTATATATATAACGCCCCTAATTTAGATCACATTTTTTTTTTTTTTAAACATCGCGGAAGCAATATCCCATATATATATATAGCCCTGGATTAACCGAAATATATATAATCATTTACATAAGTACTTCGTTTTATAACTACACAAATTATATGGGCGTTACTTTAACAAAACATTTAAAGTAATACAAAAGTCATCAGAGTTCTATCATTGTCGAACACTCCTTCAATTTACTCCGAGACCCGCCCTTAACAAAATATAAATTAACCTGCAAGGAGTAAACAACGAGGGATTAGCACGAAGCTAAGTGAGTTAACCCATCACTAACACTACACTTAGTTTAACACTATGAGTCTACAACAATTAACACTTTGACTCAACATCACTAGAGGATCGGTGGCCCTTGTGGCACCCTCAGCCGCGGTGGCCCACCAAGCGACTCTTACACCAACTGCAGGCCAATACAGTGGTTAACCGATAACGGTTTGCTACCTTTAGTCAACACAAGCTCTATTCACAACACATGTTCACAACTCTCGTGTTGACTAACCTGTAGCAAAACGTCCAACAAGATTGACCTCTTTAACACAATCACCAAAAGGTTTCTTAACACTTGCTTCTAATTCACAATATGCCATAACACAAGAATGCACAAATAACACTTGAAGTAACCACATAAGTGATCACCAAACATAGCGAGAGATCAAAGTCCACTCACCTGTCCACTTTAACTTCAGTTACTCAAGTGACTAAATTCACTGAGTCTTCGCCTTGTCTGAAATCACATTAAAACACTCGAATTAGTAACTTAATAAAAATGCACATTGTTAAGAAAACAATCACTTCACATACTCATATTTTTACTAATCCAACATGTATTATATAATAGATACACATTCATATAATCCTAACTAGTAAAAAAAAAAAACATATTGGTCTGCAGTGGGAATCCGCCCGGATTCCCTTGAATACGCCCGTATTCATTTGAATCCGGCCGGATTCATATGAATACGCCGTATTCCCGATCAATTTCCAAGACAGAACTTAAATTAAGGAATACGTTCATGAATACGCCAGGGAATCCGCCGTATTCCCGGGAATACGTCCGGATTCCCATGAATCCGTCCGGATTCCCGTTAAAGACCTGCACGAAAATTGCAGGTTTTCCTGCACATTTAAACTCGAACCAAAAACCACAAAATCGACCAAACTCAGTTTATACTCGAAAATTTACCAATTTTTATGAATCATAACATCTAATAACATCATACACTCAATATTCAAACAACAAATCATCATCAATCATCAAAATCACTTATAATCTAACTTACACATCTTCAAACCAAAACTCAAGGATTCACAACAATTTCTTCATGAAATCAACTCATCTTTATACTCACTAAGTTCATGTAATCATCTTTCAAGTAACAATTCAACTTATCTAACTACAATTTACACTTTTCATCACTTTACCTAACATCAAATGTTTAGGTTAAACAAAACTTACCTACAAGATGAAGAACACAATGAAGATGATGGAGAAGATGATCTTAACAATAATTCAAGCTTCAATCCTTCAATCAATTTGATTTAAGCTTTTGATTTGCAAGAATTTGAATGTTATTTGAGTTAGGTTTAGAAACTAGGTGAAAATGAGGAATTGGGGGAAAAATGATCGGCCTCCCCATTTTAATAAAACCGACCCCTTTGAGTTACAGTACCATATTACACCACCTTTTGATCTATTGTCTGGAACCTAAATACTAATTGCGAGAAAATTATTTTATTTTACCGTCGTCTAAGATTATTTAAAACAAATAATATTTTACTAGTCACAATATCTCCTGAGACTTATTTACCTATTAATTTCACAATCAAACATATTCAAACGATTAAATGTACGTATTTAAATTTAAATAAATACCTGATTCTACTGGGCCCAATTTCAGGGTGTTACAAATCTTCCCTCCTTAAAAGATTTCGTCCCCGAAATCTAACTAGACTCGAACAAACTAGGGTAACGGGCCCTCATACTCGACTCGGTCTCCCAAGTAAGATTTTCTCCCAAACTATGTTTCCATTTCACTAGAACCATAGGTATCTCCTTCTTGCGTAATTTAGTCACTTTTCTATCAACTAACTCAATGGGCTCTTCTACTAATTTCTGACCTTGGTCAACTCTAAGATCTTGTAACGGAAGGATTTGGGTTGGATCCTCCACATTACATTTCCGCAAATAACAAACATTAAATGTGTCGTGAATACCACTTAATTCAGAAGGAAGATCTAAGGCAACCGTTTGATCATTAACTACTTGGCGAATTTTGAATGGACCTATAAATCTCGGAGCCAATTTCCCACGCTTACCAAAACGAATTACACCCTTCCAAGGTGACACTTTCAAATAAACCAATTCACCTTCGACAAAATTCACAGGTCGACGACGCGAATCAGCATATTGTTTCTGCCTATCTCTGGCGGCTTTCAATTTCTCGCGAGCTATAGCAACTTTATCGGCCGTAATCTGAACAATATCGGGACCCGCAAACTGTTTCTCCCCAGCCTCTAACCAACAAGTCGGCGTTCGACAACGACGTCCGTACAACATTTCATATGGCGGCATGC
Source organism: Helichrysum umbraculigerum (assembly GCA_949592205.1). NCBI lineage: Eukaryota > Viridiplantae > Streptophyta > Magnoliopsida > Asterales > Asteraceae > Helichrysum > Helichrysum umbraculigerum. Next base: position 102,993,018 of record CATIUR010000001.1, read on the forward strand.
CAATGCTAGAATGATACGAATTATTATACGCAAACTCCACCAAAGGTAGGTGAGAGTCCCACGAACCCCCATACTCCAAAATACACGCCCTCAACATATCCTCAAGAGTCTGAATGGTTCTTTCTGACTGTCCATCGGTCTGAGGATGATATGCAGTACTAAGATTAACTCGGGTACCTAACTCTTTCTGAAGATTCTGCCAAAAACCTGACACAAACCTGGAATCTCGATCTGACACAATAGATAATGGTATTCCGTGCCTCGATACAATCTCATTAATATACAATTGAGCCAAACGAGTCAAAGAAGCGGTTTCACTGGTCGCAAGAAAATGGGCGCTTTTAGTTAAACGATCAACTATAACCCAAATCTTATCATTGCCTTTCTGCGTACGCGGTAACTTGGTGACAAAATCCATAGTGATGTGTTCCCATTTCCACTCGGGTATTTCCAATTGTTTCAACGAACCATAAGGCTTTTGATGCTCGGCTTTTACTTGGGAACAAATATGACATGATTCCACAAATCTTGCTACATCCGTTTTCATAGTTGGCCACCAATAAAGAGGTTTCAAATCATTATACATTTTTTTGCTACCAGGATGAATAGATAATCTTGATTTATGAACCTCCGTCAAAATCAACTCACGAAGTCCACCAATTAATGGGATCCAAACCCGAGATTGAAAAGTTTTTAACCCACGTGAATCATCAACTAACAAATCCTTTCGTTTCAACATGATCTCGGATTTCAAATTAACATCCATTAAAGCTTCAATCTGTGCGACTCCTATCTGAGAAATCAAATCAGAGGACACCTTTAATCGCATGAAACAAATCTTGTCACTAGATATATTTCGACTCAATGCATCCGCAACCACATTAGCTTTACCCGGGTGATAACGGATCTCGCAATCATAATCTTTAATCAATTCTAACCAACGCCTCTGACGCATATTCAATTCTTTTTGCGAAAACATGTACTGAAGACTTTTATGATCAGTGCAAATTACACATTTAGTACCATACAAATAATGTCTCCAAATCTTCAAGGCAAAAATTACAGCCGCAAGCTCCAAATCATGTGTTGGATAATTCTTTTCATGTGGTTTAAGCTGTCTAGAAGCATACGCAATTACGTGATCTCTTTGCATTAAAACACCACCTAACCCGGTATGCGATGCATCACAATATACAATGAAATCATCCGACCCATCAGGTAATGCCAAAACCGGGGCTTGACACAATAATTGCTTTAATGTCTGAAAAGCTGTCTCTTGTTGCTCGGTCCACTGAAATTTCACATCCTTCCGAGTTAACTTAGTCAATGAGCTCGCAATCTTAGAAAAATCTTTGATAAACTTTCTGTAATATCCTGCTAATCCAAGGAAACTCTTAATTTCTGACGAAGACTTAGGCGCATTCCAATTCATAACAGCTTTCACTTTAGATGGATCCACTCTAACCCCGTCTTTGCAAATGATATGCCCCAAAAACTGCACCTCACGTAACCAAAACTCATATTTCGAAAACTTTGCATAAAGCTGCTCTCTTTTCAAAGTTTCAAGTATCAATCTCAAATGCATTTCATGATCCGCTTCAGACTTGGAATAAATTAAAATATCGTCGATAAACACAATCACAAACTGATCAAGATAGGGACGACACACCCGATTCATTAAATCCATAAAGATTGCAGGAGCATTCGTTAACCCAAACGGCATAACCAAAAACTCATAGTGACCATACCTCGTGCGAAAAGCGGTTTTAGGAATATCTTCCTCCCGAACTCGGACTTGATGATATCCCGATCTCAAATCAATTTTTGAAAAATATGAGGATCCTTGCAATTGATCAAACAATTCATCAATTCTGGGCAACGGGTATTTGTTCTTCACCGTTCTCTTATTTAATTCCCGATAATCGATGCACATACGGAGAGTACCATCTTTCTTCTTCACAAACAACACGGGAGCACCCCACGGCGATGAACTCGGCCTAATAAATCCCTTATCTAATAATTCCTGAATTTGATCAATCATTTCACGGATTTCGGAAGGAGCTAATCTATAAGGAGCCCTTGCTACAGGAGACGAACCAGGAATTAAGTCAATTTGGTATTCTACATCTCTTACAGGGGGAAGGCCAGGCAATTCATCCGGAAACACGTCCGAATATTCAGAAACCACCCGAATATCGGAAATGGATTTCTTTTCTACTTTGACATTTACAACATAGGCCACAAAGGATTCACAACCCTTAACTAAAGACTTCCTAGCCTTCATCATGGATATTACCGAAATACTACCCTTTGCACGTTCCCCACGCGCCACAACATATGATAGATTGGAAACTGGGATTTTTATCAACTTTTTATGACAAGAGATGTCGGCTTTGTTTTGACTCAGCCAGTCCATACCAAGAACCACATCAAAACTAGGGATTTGCATCAATAAGAAAGAAACTGGAAATTCATGATCCTCTATTTGTATACTAGCTCCGGCTACCGATGTGGTAACAGGAACTGTCTTACCATCAGCTACCTCAACTTCTAAGGGATTAGAAATCACAGAGGGCATCAATTTCAGTTTATCACAAAATTGCACAGATATAAACGAGCAATTTGCTCCAGAATCAAATAATACACGGGCTGGTACAGAGTTAACAAGGAAAGTACCAGTAATCACGTCATCAATAAGCACAGCATCATCCACGGTCATTCGGAAAGCTCGACCCGTAGCAGCTGGTGGATTCTTCCTTTTCTGACCAGAAGATGAGGAACCTCTAGCTGCACCCGTACCCTGCTTCCTTGCATCAGGACAATCACCCGCTCGATGTCCCTCTTTGTAACACGTCCAACACACATTATTTGGATAAGTACAATCAATCGCATTATGACCCAACACCCCACATTTCATACACCTTGACGTCCGAATAGAACAAGGCCCGGTATGCTTTGATCGACATCTTGCACAATAAGAATTATCCATCGGAACACCACCATAACTAGTTTTCTTGTTTGCTTGAGAAGGTTGCCATCTTTGTTTTCCTTTACCGGAAGAATCACTCTTCGGTTTCTGTGCATATTTTTCTTTATTTTGCAACCTCCTAGCCATAACATCACTATCCACGGATCGTGCCCACTCAAAAGCCTGAGAAATACTATTAGCCATTCTCACAGTGGTACGGTAATCTGGAGGTAAGGTTTTCACAAAATGGCTAATTTTGTTTCTTTCAGTCGGGACCCACTGTTGCACAAATCTTAATTTCTCAGAGAATTGTCGGATAAGCTCATCTATTGACTTCTCATCAGTCTTCCGTAAATCCATAAATTCCTGTCTGACACGATCAAGATTATATTCCGAACAGAATTGTTTGCATACTTCGGCATGAAATCCTGCCATTTAATAGAACTCTTTTGTTGTGAAGTAAAATGAGCAGTTATCGAATCCCACCACGACATAGCTTCACCTTTCAACAGTTGGACAGTATAGGGAACTTTGTCTTCCTCATCACAGTGACAAACCTCTAACTTTCTTTCCACATCACGCAGCCAGTCTAAGGTAATAGTAGGATCAGGACTTCCAGAGTAAGAGGATGGTTTACTAGACATAAAGGTTTTGAGAGAACATCCTTTCTTCGGCAACTGAAAGGGTGGAAATAACTGTGCCTGATAACCAGTCGATCCAAAAGAAGGAAACGGAATTGATGTCTGAAAATCAAAACCCTGTTGATGTTGTTGTGAAACATGAGGAAAAGTAACCGGAATCCGAGTAGAAGCAGTAATAGGAGGAGTAGTAGTAGCAACATGCGAATAAGTAGGAATGGATCGTTGAGATGACCCTGCACGTTCCCTCTCAAGTTCTACTACACGATTCTCTAATCTTAATATATACTCTTGACTAGTTTCAACTTCTGTATTTACCGGATTCGAAGTACCATTATGATCCACGTCTTCTGGGGCGGAGTGAACAGTCGAGACATTATAGAGAGTACGGGGTGGTTGCTCATTTTCTGCCATCTGTATCACAACACATCTCAACACTTGTTAATCGTTAGCATTAACATACTAACTTAATTCACACTATAGCTAATCCCACAACCCGGAATGTTTGACAACTCGACACTAGATTTGGGATTAAACACTCTAAGTTGTTCAATTCGCCCAAATCTAAGCTCTGATACCAACTTATAACGCCCCTAATTTAGATCACATTTTTTTTTTTAAAACATCGCGGAAGCAATATCCCATATATATATATAGCCCTGGATTAACCGAAATATATATAATCATTTACATAAGTACTTCGTTTTATAACTACACAAATTAGATGGGCGTTACTTTAACAAAACATTTAAAGTAATACAAAAGTCATCAGAGTTCTATCATTGTCGAACACTCCTTCAATTTACTCCGAGACCCGCCCTTAACAAAATATAAATTAACCTGCAAGGAGTAAACAACGAGGGATTAGCACGAAGCTAAGTGAGTTAACTCATCACTAACACTACACTTAGTTTAACACTATGAGTCTACAACAATTAACACTTTGACTCAACATCACTAGAGGATCGGTGGCCCTTGTGGCACCCTCAGCCGCGGTGGCCCACCAAGCGACTCTTACACCAACTGCAGGCCAATACAGTGGTTAACCGATAACGGTTTGCTACCTTTAGTCAACACAAGCTCTATTCACAACACATGTTCACAACTCTCGTGTTGACTAACCTGTAGCAAAACGTCCAACAAGATTGACCTCTTTAACACAATCACCAAAAGGTTTCTTAACACTTGCTTCTAATTCACAATATGCCATAACACAAGAATGCACAAATAACACTTGAAGTAACCACATAAGTGATCACCAAACATAGCGAGAGATCAAAGTCCACTCACCTGTCCACTTTAACTTCAGTTACTCAAGTGACTAAATTCACTGAGTCTTCGCCTTGTCTGAAATCACATTAAAACACTCGAATTAGTAACTTAATAAAAATGCACATTGTTAAGAAAACAATCACTTCACATACTCATATTTTTACTAATCCAACATGTATTATATAATAGATACACATTCATATAATCCTAACTAGTAAAAAAAAAAAACATATTGGTCTGCAGTGGGAATCCGCCCGGATTCCCTTGAATACACCCGTATTCATTTGAATCCGGCCGGATTCATATGAATACGCCGTATTCCCGATCAATTTCCAAGACAGAACTTAAATTAAGGAATACGTTCATGAATACGCCAGGGAATCCGCCGTATTCCCGGGAATATGTCCGGATTCCCATGAATCCGTCCGGATTCCCGTTAAAGACCTGCACGAAAATTGCAGGTTTTCCTGCACATTTAAACTCGAACCAAAAACCACAAAATCGACCAAACTCAGTTTATACTCGAAAATTTACCAATTTTTATGAATCATAACATCTAATAACATCATACACTCAATATTCAAACAACAAATCATCATCAATCATCAAAATCACTTATAATCTAACTTACACATCTTCAAACCAAAACTCAAGGATTCACAACAATTTCTTCATGAAATTAACTCATCTTTATACTCACTAAGTTCATGTAATCATCTTTCAAGTAACAATTCAACTTATCTAACTACAATTTACACTTTTCATCACTTTACCTAACATCAAATGTTTAGGTTAAACAAAACTTACCTACAAGATGAAGAACACAATGAAGATGATGGAGAAGATGATCTTAACAATAATTCAAGCTTCAATCCTTCAATCAATTTGATTTAAGCTTTTGATTTGCAAGAATTTGAATGTTATTTGAGTTAGGTTTAGAAACTAGGTGAAAATGAGGAATTGGGGGAAAAATGATCGGCCTCCACATTTTAATAAAACCGACCCCTTTGAGTTACAGTACCATATTACACCACCTTTTGATCTATTGTCTGGAACCTAAATACTAATTGCGAGAAAATTATTTTATTTTACCGTCGTCTAAGATTATTTAAAACAAATAATATTTTACTAGTCACAATATCTCCTGAGACTTATTTACCTATTAATTTCACAATCAAACATATTCAAACGATTAAATGTACGTATTTAAATTTAAATAAATACCTGATTCTACTGGGCCCAATTTCAGGGTGTTACAATATATAACACGTTTATAATTTTTTTCCATTTTTCACAGGTGACACACATGTAGACCGTTTTATTAAATGATTGAGGATGAATTTTTCCAAAGATCGAGTTGGTGGAGATGTTTTTACAAAACTGGAAAAAAATATTGTTATGGCCGATGAACTAATAACACAACTCCATGCACTTGGACATGAAATAAATGATGATTATATCGTCGATCTCAACTTCTTCGAAAAAATTAATGTTTACAACTATGTCCTTTTGTTATTTTTAACCTTTAATTTCAATGTATTCCAATTATCATATAAGTAGATCATAAATGTTATTTATGTTCTTTTAATATACATTATTTATCGATTTGCCATTACTATGGTTTTTTCTTTTTCCTTTTTTTAAGTTTGAGTTATTTATATATACCATGTTATTTATATAACAACAAAACTATTGTTATTAATTTAATGCTTGCTCACAACCAAATACAAATTACTATCATATGCATTTTACGCATTATTATGCATACATGCCAAAAAGGCAAAAAACATGTTTTGATAAATGGAAGGAAAAAAACTCCTCGGCCTACAATTGATTTACAAATAAAAAATTTCTCAATAAAAAATAAAATTAAAAGATACACAACTATTTTCTTTTAGAGATATCTATATTAAGTTATTTTTAAAATAATGATTATCTTTTTATAGACATAATAATCTAATTTTCCCTATTAATTTGGGAAATACATATACACAAATTTCATCTTATTATAAAGGTAGTTTAATTTTTATAATCACAAATGTATTATAATTTAATAATTTCATATAACACACTTTTCATATGTATATACCAACTTAATTACGTACAATATTAGAGATTTTATTAGTGCGATTCCGGTCATCGATAAAAAGAACCAACAACGTTAAAAATAATAGTTGACATATAGGGTTACTTTCAAAATTCCAGTTATTATTTATTGAAGACATTACATATTATCTAATATAAAAATATTTAAAAAAAAATTAGTTACAACAGTAATACTAAAGTAACGTGAATAATTTATCAAATTTGGTCACTTATTTAAAAAATACAAATAAATAAGTATATTTTAATGTTTTTTTGAAAAGTTTAGATAAGCAAATCTTATCTTTATATAGTTTTATTTTTTTCAACATCATTCTGATAATATATTTATTATTTTATAGAATTTTAAATTTTTAATTATGAAATTTACAAAGTTAATTGATGTAGCCCGCGTTATCGCGGGTCTTCAACTAGTTTGGCATAAAATGAAAAGTAGAGATTCTTCAAAAAATAATCTCTTGAAAGAAAATCTTTTAAAACTAGCTTATTTTGAAAATCTTCATTTCCTACTTATTAAATTACTATATTACGCTTATTTTAATTATTAAAAACTTAGAGTAATAGAATGTAATGTCTTTTTGTATCATTTTACATTCATAAGCTCCAATCCCAGCTAATTTGTCAAACACTTATTAAAAAGTAAAAGCTCCAGCTCTAAATAAAAGCTTCATCTTCAGCTTCTAACTTCCAGCTTCAGCTCCATCTCCCTCTCCATCTCCAGCTCCATCTCCAGCTCCATCTCTATCTCCATCTACAGCTTTAGCTCCATCTCTAGTTAGTTTTGCCCAACACACCCTTAGGGGATTCTAGGAGATTATTTTTCTGAGAATCCCCATCAATCTATTGTTATCAAATAAGACTTTGGGTGTGTTTGGCAAAACGGCTGGAGATGGAGATGTAGTTGGAGATGGAGATGGAGCTGGAGATGGAAGCTTGAAGCTGGAGCTGGAGCTTTTGTTTAGGGATGGAGCTGGAGATTTTAAACTTTAAAAGTGTTTGGCAAAGTAGATGAAGCTTATTAGCGTAAAATGACATAAATGTACAAAACCTTAGTCATTAAAATAACTAAAAGAAGGGCAATATAGTAATTTTATAATTAGGGGATGGAGATTCTTAAATAAGCTACTTTCAAGGGCTTCCACTTTAAGGGATTATTTTTGAAAGAATCCGTAAACTTTTCTGTGTGCCAAACAAAGATTATGAATTTTTGAAGGATTGAGATTCTTAAAATTAGAATCTCAATCCCTTAGAATCCCTCATAATCCCTTATGTTGTTGGTGCCAAACACACCCTTTTTATTCTCAAACGGGATGGAGATTAGTAAAAATTAGAATCTCAATCCCCTAGAATCCATTAGAAACCCTTGCGCTAAACTCACACTTATTAAACTTATTTTAATTCTTGTTTTTTTTAGTGATGTATAATCTTTGTATAATCTTTGTAGCTTCTACTGACTAAAAGATTGTAACAAGGGCTTAATTAATACTCCTACTTCTTTATGGATTTATGAAACTTTCAATGACACTTTATTAAAAGCAAACAATAACATTATTATTATTCATATATAATGATATGATATGATATGATATGATATGATGGTAGATAGATAAATTTGCAACAATCACATATAACAACAATAATAAATAATTACCATAACACTAATGTTTTCCAACAAAGTTTACAATCCCCTGAATCAGTTTTTGAGTCTGCTCTGAAGTAACTGGATCAACATCAATAGCAATCTTGTTAAGATAGAAACTATGTCCAACACCATTACTAATCAACAACTCAATCTCCTTCCCACCTTTCTTCATATTTTCATAAAACTCCATCTCCGTATCAATAATAAGATCATCCTCTGCCAAACACAATAAATATGGAGGTAAATCGATACCCTCAAACTCGTCTACCATCGAACATGTAATCGGGTGGTCTTTCGTACTTCCTTCAGGTAATCCTAGTTTCAGAAACTTGTCCAACATGTCTAGAGTTAACATAGGAGATTGTGGTTTTTCCAATTCCGACTTGCTTCTTACCGACCGAATAAATCCTGGGTGGATTGGGATTGCTCCAGCCAGTTTTAGCGGATGTAGGTTGTTTTCATTGGCTGCTTTTTTTGCCACTTGGTGAACTATGTTCCCACCCGAGCTGTCTCCAATGATGAAAACCCGGTTAAAGTCACCTTTTGTGGACAATAATGGTTCTTCGAGTTTTTGGTTTGCTAAGTTACGTAGCCAAAGAAGCGTAGAGTAGCCATCTTCAATGGCAGCTGGGAGACGATGCTCCGGGGCTAGAGGAAGATAGGTGCTGACAACAATAGCGCCAGACTCACGAGCAAGACGTGTATAGAAATAATAGTACATGTACCAACTTGCGTTACTAATGCAAAATCCTCCACCATGGTAGTGGAGGATTATGGGAAGTTTACCCATGTCAGAGTTCATATCCGGCATATAAACCCTGACACGAAGACCAGATTCAACATCAATTATAATGTCATGGGTGGAAACCCCATCAATGAATTCGTGATGAGGTGGGACTGGATCGGACATGAACTTGAATTGTGGTGGTCCGGTCCATGTTCGATCAACAAACCCATCGTCGTAAAGCGTCATCCACCCGGAAACTTGGTCGATGATTTTTCTTTCGATCACCATTTTCTCGTTCGACAAGGTGAGGTATGTTTTTTGTTCTAATGATTTGTGGAATATGGTGGTGGTGTGATTGTACTAGTGGTGTGAGTGTGGTTTATATAAGAGGGGAGTGACCAATTAAGGACCAATTGGTAAAGTAGTGGAAGTTGTTAGTTAAAGAAAGTTGGAATAATGGAGTCAATGGCTGCAATATGAACCTTCAATGGGACCCTCTATAACGATTAACACACACTATATTTTATTGACCAAGAAACTTCCACCATCTTTGTTTGATTTTTTTTTTTTTTTTTTTTTAAATATATATAGGTATCATTTTTGATAATCTATCGAAAATGATAGATAGATATAATTACGTAGACCTAATTTATGTTTAAAAAATATTAGCATGATATGTGTGTTCAATTAATAAAATTAAGAGACAAAAACTTTAATTATCAATCAATGAATGTATTAATTATACTTTTAACTTAATTGATCTAAATAGCCATTTATAATATTACTCCTTATCTTTAATTACTTTTCCGTGATCTTTCTCCTTAAAATAACATGTAGTTGCTCTTCAATTTCCTGTAAGTTTCTAAGTCAAACGTGACATAATTTCTACTACGATCATTGATGTAACTTGACCATATCTTTTGACGGGGTCAAATATAATCCCTAAAATGTACTTGAACATCATATCAAACAAACATTCATTTATAAATGAGTATTCATTAACAAACTTATTACTATAAATTATAGTTATCAACTCGTAGTACGACTGATGTTCGAACTCGTAACTCGATTCGTAAAGTTCACGATCTTTAAAATCAGAACAAATTTATGGGTAAATATCTATCTATCTATCTATCTACCTATTTTACAAAAAGAGGTCTTTTTTTTTGTTTTTACTGTGGCTGGCTTTGAAAATTTACATATCAGCATGCCAACAGTCTGTGACTGTTCATGGTACCATTTAGGTGCAAATCAGGAAGCAACTTCCATTTATACGTGCTTCACATCCCACTCTTCCTCTACCTCCTACATACCATTTGGTTCGTGTGTATCCACATCTCTCCATGACTACTTTTTGTTGCATCCTAAATATCTACAATATTCTAGAATATGAAAGTATTTTCATTTTTGTATCGATCCATTTGATGACCTACCATCCTCGGGAAGACCTTTTCTTTTTCTTTCATCTTTTAGTATTTTATTTCTGATATAAATTTGGTTTTGATATTTAGCTTTATGTTAGTATATATTTCAGGTTTTGATCATTGATTTATTGTTGTAGGCGTGAGTACTCCTTGGATCTTAGAAGTGGTGATGATTACTGTTGAGCATAGAAATGAAAAAAAGATGTGATGTAACCCTTGCTTCAAAAGCTAATACACCGTCGATCTTAATATTTGGTTTGTAGGGATAAGATTTTCTTTCATACTACAATATATTTTTACTGTCCAGTTTTTTTGTTTAAACACATTAGACACTATATTGTTAATTACTCAAAAGTAATGCATGCGTAAAGGACATACAAAAGCTTCATTTGTATCAACTTTTTTTTTAAAGGGTATTCCCGTTTATAACAAGTTCTCCCGGGTTGGCCAAGCTTATGCTTGTGATGTACGCGGCCTAACCGTTACCGTGGCCGTTTCCGAACCTTCCCGTGGCCACCCCAAAATATATATGCTTCTAGTGAGGTTCGAACCTGAGACCTCTTGAGAGGATGACAGGAAGCCAACCACTAGGCTATCTTGTGATGGTTCTTCAACGTATCAACGTATTATATATATATATATATATATATATATATATATATATATATATATATATATATATATATATATATATATATATAGGAATTGGATCATGTGAAAACAAGGGGATAAAAAAACCCGGTGAAAACAGATCTCAGCCCTTGATCTAATCTACCTTATATATATATATGTGAAAGGGGTGGAGATAAAAAAAAACGGTGAAAACGAAATAAAAGGTTCATATTTGATAATTTATGTGAAGTAAAAAAAATAAAGGTTCACACAAAAAAAATACTTTTTTTGTGAATATAAAATAAAATAAAGTTAAATCCGTAAACCAAAACAAAAAAATTAAGGTTCACAATGGAAAAATTCAAAAACTTTTTGTGAACCCAAAACAAAAAAAAAAGTTCACAATTGAAAAAGTTAAAAACTTTCTGTAAACCCAAAAAAATTAAGGTTCACAGTTAAAAAAAAAAGTTCAAAGTTAAAAACTTTCCGTGAACCCAAAAAAAATCAAGGTTCACAGTTGAAAAAAAGGTTCACAATTGAAAAAGTTAAAAACTTTCCGTGTTCCTGAAAAAAATATTAAGGTTCACAGTTGAAAAAAAATGTTCACAATTGAAAAAGTTAAAAAAACGTTCCGTAAACTTAAAAAAAAATTAAGGTTCACCGTTGAAAAAAAAAAAGGTTCACAATTGAAAAAGTTAAAAACTTTCCGTGAACCAAAAAAAAATTTAAGGTTCACAATTGAAAAGGTTAAAAACTTTTCGTGAACTAAAAAAAAACTAAGGTTCACAGTTGAAAAAGTTAAAAACTTTCCGTGAACCCAAAAAATTTAAGATTCAGAATTAAAAAAGTAAAAAAATTTATGTGAAAAAACAAAGTTCACAATTAGAAAAGTTAAAAACTTTGTGTGAAGCAAAGAAAATTAAGGTTCATGAAGAAAATTTATGTGATACAAAATAAAATATAAGGGTTCACAATTAAAAACATATTTGAAGCAAAAAAAAAAGTTTACAACTTAAAAAAATTGTGAATCAAAAAGTGTTTTCACAATTTTTTTTATCTCCACCCCTTTTACATATATATATATATACATACATATATAAGGTAGATTAGATCAAGGGCTGAGATCTGTTTTCACCGTTTTTTTATCTCCTTGTTTTCACCAAAGCTCATATATATATATATATACACCAATGACTAAATAGCCTAGTGATCAGGGCAACCTGTGATTTCCTAGAGGTCATGGGTTCGAATCCTACCATGAGTATTATTTATTATAAAGGTACCTACCACCAATGAAGCGCATGTCCCACAACGTTAATGCTTAGTCGGTGCGAGCTTCGGCTCGGACATTGTGGTGTATGTGATGGAGGTGTTTTACCTGGCGATGTTGGACCTTGTGGGGGGTTCGATCGTGCTCCATTGAAATATGGAGCGGCTCTAGTGGGTGACCCAAATACCCATTTATATATATATATATATATATATATATATATATATATATATATATATATATATATATATATATATTGATATATTGTGTCCAGTTTCATTAACCGTGTAATGAACAAATTGTAACACCCTCAAATTTAATGATTTGCGGAAGCTTGATTTGGGTGTTACTAATCAATAACAAAGCACAAAGATATATAGTAAACGACTCTATATGCGTCGTTTTAACAAAATATATTGATAATTGAAATGTTTACAACATTTAAAGCTTTACATAGCTCGAGTTTAAATAAAAGGAGATTTCAGTACATAAGTACTTGTACAAAATATACTAATGCAAGAAAATCTCAATCGTCTGTATGCTGACTCGAGCTAAAAGTCCTGAAGCAGAAACATCCTACTGCTTGGTACCTGCGATACATGCTAAAAGGTCAGCTAAAAGCTGGTGAGCTCACATGTTTGAAATCAGTTAATATAGTATGAACCGCAAGATTTAAATAATGAATTGCATCCAGCAATTAAATGATAGTAATCGTGTATACAACCATGAGCACATAGTTGAGCTTAACTCGAGGGCCGGGTCCCCTAAAGAGAATTCCGGGCGAGGTGCCTCCACGAATGCCTAATCAACATTCGTCTTCCCAAATATTAGTACGTCCGTTTACCCGGTTAGTGCTTGCTAACCCGAACGAGGTGGGTCAATCATATATGGTACCATATACTAATATTCACGCTACAACGTATTAACAACTATGCTGACGGAGGACTTTAAATGATTAGTTGTGAAAAACTCATGTAGTATATGAAATGTTTGTACTTGCGTTCACATGTTAAAAATGAGCAATATATCACACCCCTGAGTAAAACAGTAAAAAGAGGGGCTATGAGACTCACCTGAGTCTGAAAGCGTTTAAACAAACGTAAGTTGATTAGCGAGTAATGAAGTCCAACGACTTGTAACCTGAGGGTGTCCACGACACGCGATGGTTATAATCATGATTGGGTATCTCAAAAGATCACCCTTGTAGTTGTTACACAACTATATATATATATGTCCAAATTACTACGATTTGGTTGATTTGTTAAGCGTTTAAAAACGTGTACGGCCCGTTGGTGAGGGATTTTGGAATAATAAACTTTAAGTATTATTATCATGTATTTGGCGTTTTGTACTTAAAAGTGTATCCCAACATGTTTTATAAGTCGTATCGTAATAGTGTTTGAGGTTACATAGATTCCGACACTTAGTGAAATTGAAATTTGAAAACCTGCTGTTTTATGCGACACAATCATGCGACACTAAATTGGTTATGCGACACAAGAGTTGTGTCGCATAGGAGTGCGACACAATGTCCATACGACACAAGGGTTGTGTCGCATGGATGCGAGATGCTGATTCAACAGCGACATAGTGATTGTGTCGTATGGGGTATGCGACATAGTGGTTGTGTCGCATGACATGCGACACTAATTATCGGGTACGACACGAGGTGCGACACAAGGGATTTTATGCGACACAAGGGCCAAAATACGACACAACATGCGACACAAGGCTTGTGTCGCATGGATGAACACCAGCCCAGAAAGTCCGGCTCTAACTTTTTCTGGCCAAAAATCCGTTTTAAACCCGTTTTCAAGCTATAAATTCGTGTTCTACACTTAGTAATGGACATATACAAGTTATAATAACAACCGCAAATGAAAAATACTAAGAATCGAGAGATTTCGGGATTTTGTCGGAAACTTACAAATTGCCGAAATGAAAATCCGGAAAGATAGCGTTGTAGATCGTCGCGAGGTGGTCGTGAATCTCTAAAAATCTTGTTGATACGAGTATGTTCGATAGTAGTATTTTGCGATTTTTGTGATTGGTGGTGTTTTGGTGAATGAAAGAAAATGGGGTAAGAGAGAGAGAGTGATAAAGAAAGAAATGAAAAAGAAATGGAGGTGGTGGAGGTTAAATCCCCACCATCTTCAGTCCGCGCACTGCGCCCCGTGCGGTGTTCGTTTACTCCGTCGTTTAAACGTTGAATAATTATTTTACATATTAATTATAAGTTTTAAAAATGCAAAATTTATTACGCGACATTTTATTTAAATATTTTACTAATCAATTTATATTTGAGTTATAAAACGTAAGTTAGTTTATTTAGTTTGTGCGTTTTAATATTTTAAATTGTGTAAGTTCGGTTTGTACGATACGAATGAATACGAAATATTATCATAATAATACTTTTGACATAAAAAGCGTTATTTAATAAAATTGGTCACCAATGTCCGTATTAAATTGAATCGAAATACATCCGATTTAAATTGCGTACGATTTAATCAAATCGCATTTTCGTATATATTCAACAATATATATAATTCGATACATTAATTAGCCTAACAAAGAACTAATTACATGTATTAACATATGATTAGGCACTAATTACTAGTCCTAATTTGGTGGGTGTTACATTCTCCCCCTATTAGAAGAATTTCGTCCCGAAATTTAGCTTGAGGTCGCGTTTGATGTAGAATTAGTAAAGAGTTGAGGATATTTGAGTCGCATTTGGTCTTCCCGTTCCCAGGTGAATTCCGGACCACGCCGCGAATTCCATCTGACCTTTACGATGGGAATACGACTTTGTTTTAGTTGTTTGACCTCACGGTCCATGATTTCAGCAGGTTCCTCAACAAAATGAAGTTTGTCGTCAACTCGAATCTCATCGAGTGGGATAATAAGTGTCTCATCAGACAGACACTTCTTCAAGTTTGAAATATGAAAAGTAGGGTGCACGCTGCTGAGTTCGGATGGCAGCTGCAATCGATAAGCTACGGGGCCAATCCTTTCGAGGATTTCAAAAGGCCCGATGTACCGGGGATTTAACTTCCCGCGTTTGCCAAAATGGATGACGCCTTTCCAAGGCGATACTTTTAAGAGCACACGATCCCCAACTTGGAACTCGAGTGGTTTGCGTCTCACGTCAGCATAACTTTTCTGACGATCACGTGCGGATTTGAGTCGGTTTTGGATTTCCACAATTTTCTCAGTGGTGACATGTATGAGTTCAGGACCTGTGAGTTGGCTATCCCCCACTTCGGTCCAACAAATCGGTGATCGGCACTTACGACCGTACAGTGCCTCAAAAGGTGCAGTTTTGATGCTGGCATGATAGCTGTTATTGTACGAGAATTCGCACAACGGTAGATGTCTTTCCCAGTTTGTACCGAAATCAACTACGCAGGCGCGTAGCATATCTTCTAGTTTTTGAATGGTTCGCTCACTTTGGCCATCGGTTTGAGGATGGTACGCGGTACTCATATCGAGACGGGTACCCAATGCTTTTTGAAGTGATTGCCAAAAGTGAGAGGTGAAACGGGCATCTCTGTCAGAGATGACCGAGATTGGAACGCCGTGATGAGAAACGATTTCCTTGATGTAGATTTGTGCGAGGCGCTCCATTTTATCGTTTTCCTTGGTTGCCAGGAAATGAGCAGATTTTGTGAGGCGGTCAACGATCACCCAAATGGTATCGCAACCGTTCGATGACTTGGGTAGTTTGGTTATGAAATCCATGAAAATTTGTTCCCATTTCCATTCAGGGATTTCGGGTTGTTGGAGTAAACCAGAAGGTTTCTGATGTTCGGTTTTGACTTTCGAGCAAGTAAGACACTTGCTGACATAAGTGGCGATTTCGGCTTTCATGTTCGGCCACCAATAAAATTCCTTGATGCCGTGGTACATCTTATCGGATCTCGGATGGATAGAATATTTAGACTTGTGAGCTTCATCCATCACCAAGTCTCGGAGGTTCCCGAAATTAGGCAGCCAGATCCGGTTTGAGAAATACCTAATCCCGTTAGATTTGGTTTTAAATTGTTTGTCAATACCTCGTAAGACTTCATTTTTGATGTTTTCAGGTTTCAGGGCTTCGATCTGAGCGATATGAATTTGAATGGTAAGATCGTTGTGAATGGTCATACTGAGGGCTCGGACTCGAAGTGGTTTTGTTCTTTCCTTTCGGCTGAGGGCATCGGCTACAACATTAGCCTTCCCTGGATGGTACTTGATCTCGCAGTCGTAATCGGTAAGCAACTCGACCCAACGACGTTGCCTCATATTGAGATCCTTTTGATCGAAGATGTGTTGGAGACTTTTGTGATCGGTAAAGATAGTGCACTTAGTGCCGTAGAGATAATGTCTCCAGATATTGAGAGCAAAAACGAAAGCTCCAAGTTCGAGATCATGAGTGGTGTAGTTCTTTTCGTGAATTTTCAGCTGTCGTGAGGCATAGGCAATGACTTTGTCTCGTTGCATCAGCACACAACCGAGACCTTGGTGGGAAGCATCGCAGTATACCACGAAGTCATCGGTGCCTTAGGGTAAGGATAGAATTGGAGCACTGCAAAGCTTTTGTTTCAGAAGTTGGAACGCTGACTCTTGTTTATCGGTCCAATCGAACCTTTTGTCCTTCTGAGTCAGTATCGTGAGTGGTTGAGCTACTTTGGAGAAATTTTCGATAAATCGCCGATAGTACCCAGCAAGACCCAAGAATTGACGTACTTCAGTTGCAGAGGTGGGTGCTTGCCAGTCTTTGATAGCCTCGATTTTTGATGGGTCAACGTGAATTCCCTGACTGTCGATCACGTGACCAAGGAACTGAACGGTTTGTATCCAGAACTCACACTTAGAGAATTTGGCGTAAAGCTCCTCGTGCCTAAGTAGTTCAAGAATGGTTTTGAGATGTTGCGCATGTTCTTGCTCGTTGCGCTAGTAAATGAGTATGTCATCGATAAAAACAATGACAAACTTGTCGAGGTAAGGTTTGCACACCCGGTTCATGAGGTCCATGAATACAGCCGGTGCGTTGGTTAGACCAAAGGGCATCACTTGGAATTCGTAGTGCCCGTAACGAGTTCTGAAAGCAGTTTTTGGAATATCAGTGTCGCGAACTCGTAATTGGTGATATCCTGATCGCAGGTCGATTTTTTAGTAGAAGCTTGAACCCTGAAGTTGGTCGAATAGATCATCAATGCGAGGAAGTGGATAACGGTTCTTGACGGTCAATTTGTTCAACTCTCGGTAGTCGATGCACATTCTGAATGAACCGTCCTTCTTTTTAACAAATAAGACCGGAGCTCCCCAAGGTGAAGAACTCGGTCTAATGAATCCTCGATCCAGAAGTTCCTGTAACTGGGCGGACAACTCCTGAAGTTCGGATGGGGCTAAACGGTACGGTGCATGGGCCACCGGTGCGGCACCCGGCACGAGATCAATTGAGAACTCAACCTGTCTAGGCGGAGGTAAACCAGGTAGTTCTTCCGGAAAGACTTCGGGAAAGTCTCTAACAATTGGCACATCCTCAAGTCGCTTCTCCTCCGACTTCTTCTCTGTGATGTGTGCGAGTATTGCAGGGTAACCCTTTCTCAGAAATTTTCGGGTTTTTACGCAAGAGATGTTATTGAGTCTCGTTCCACCGGTCTCCCCCTGTATGATCAAGGTTCCACCGGCAGCGAGTGGAATGCAGACGATCTTATCGTAACAAATGATTTCAGCTCGGTGTTTGGACAACCAGTCCATTCCAATGATGACGTCGAAACTTCCGATTTCAACGGGTACAAGATCGATTGAAAATGTTTCGTCAGCTAAGTTTAAAGTGCAATTAGGTATCACACTATCGGTTTCTATAAGTTCCCCATTTGCTAGTTCTACAGTGTACTTAACATCTAAGGCAACAGGATTGATGTCAAGTAGTGGGCAAAAGTCATCAGAGATAAAGCTTCTATCAGCACCAGTATCAAATAGAACAGAAGCAGTTAAGTTGTTGAGGAGGAACATACCCGAGACCACATTCGGGTCTTGGCGGGCGTCCCCGGATTTGATGACAAAGGCTCTGCTTCGGGTGTTGTTGTTGTTGTTGCTGTTGCGGTTGTTGTTGTTGTTGTTGTTATTCTTCAGCTTTGGGCACGTGTCCCTGAAGTGCCCGGGATTTCCACACTCAAAGCAGACTTTGGGTGGTCTGGTGTTGTTGTTGGAATTGTTGTTGGCAGGAGAATTGCAATCTTTGGTGAGGTGGCCGTACCTCTTGCAATTGTTGCAAAAGGGACCACAGGAACCTTCATGGTGACGGCTGCACTTGGGACAATATGGTTTGCTCCCCGTGTAGCCCCGTATGATGTCGGTGGTGGTGTTGTAGGCTTTGATGGTGTCGGGTTTCTTGTTTTGTTGGCTGGAGTGGTTATTGTGGTAGTCGGACCACTTTCGCTTGTTGTTGTGAGAGGATGAAGTGGGTGGTTCAGAGTCTTGGCTCATGGACATCAGGTCTTGGGCCAAAAGGATTGCACCGTCTATGGTGGTTTGGTTTGAAGAGGCGACATGCCCCCGAACAGGCTCAGGAAGACCAAGAATGTACTTCCTGATTTTATCAGGTTCAGTGCTTACCATGGCTGGGCGGAGGGCGGCAAGTTGTTGAAATCTGGTGGTATAACCATCGATATCACCACCCTGAACCTTTAAGTTCCAGAATTCCTCGTCCAGCTTTTGGAGCTTGGCGATTGAGCAGTATTTGGCAGTGAGTTTTGCTTTCAATTCCTCCCAAGTTAGTTGGTAGGCAATGTCAGCACCCACTGATTGGGTATATGAGTTCCACCAAGAGTGGGCATCATCTTCGAGAGAGCAGGTGGCGAAGTTTACTTTGTCGTTCTCCGCGCATTTGCTGACACGGAAAACAGTTTCCATCTTTTCGAACCATCTGATCAGTCTGATGGCTCCTTCAGAACCCTTGAAGCTCGAGGGTTTGCAGCTTTGAAAGTTCTTGTAAGAACAAGGTTTAGTAGTAGGGGTTTCAGCGGCATCGCTGTTTCTTGTGGAATTCTGGGGAGTATTCCGAGCCAAGGCTTCAGTTACAGCCTGGGTTATGAGTGAGGTAAGCTGAGCATCAGTGTAAGGTCTGGTCTTTGGCGGCATGATTCTTCAATAAAAGAAATGAAGATACATGAGATTTTGCAAGGAAGTTGTAATTGTCACAGATGTGCATGTATAAAAGCAGTAATACATAACATCAACATGGAAAAATGACAATTAATATGAGTTGAAACAGCGAGGAATATTTAATAGATAGTACGAGTTCGAAGGTTACATCCTACAGAGTTATTACAAAAGGTGTCGGGAATTGTTACATCCGACGAATTCATAGAGTAGAGCTTAAATAGTTATTAAACTACAAGGTAGATTACAAGGCAAGGACTGCACTAGTCTTAACGTAGATTAATTTGTTCCATCATTTCAATGAGGCGATCCACAGTGTTTGCAAGCCTGCTAGCCTGTCTGGCGTTGTCTTCTGCTAGTGCAAGTCGTTGTGTTAGTCCACGTGCATACTCTTCTGCTTCATGTGAGCGCTGTTCACATTCTTCCATCCTTTGTCGCAGAAGGGCATTTTCCACCCTTATTTCTATTATTTGGTTGCGAAGGACATCCATGTTGTTGTTTGTGGTTTCAAGGTCATCGGAGACTTGTTCGATGCGCTCGAGGGATGTAATTCTCCAGTTTTCGTTCGTTTCCTGCAACACGACATCCATGGTGCGAAGTCGCTGCTCGTGATGATTCACCCTAGCGGCTAAAGCCGGCAAGGTGAGGTGAGTGGGGTACGGGCCAGCTCGAGGCAACCTGGAGTTCCTCCTTGCTACCCTTGGGTTTTGCGACCCGGATTGAGAGCGAGATGAATTTGATGGTGTGTTTGCCATTTCTGAGACAAAGCGTTAGTAAGATTGATGCCTATATTCATATAGTTCCTATATAATATAGCCTATTGAGTGTCTAGCATAAACATGTTTAAGTCTCGGTTCTCTCGAGGTCAGAGTCTTCTATTGTACCCTGTTCAGCCATAACTACTTTCAGATCTTACATCATCTTTGCTTAATTGTACATAGTTGATCAGGCTATGTTAAATTAAACTCGTATGATGTAATCACTGAACCAGTTATACCTAATAAGGAGTACTGCCTAATGGTCATAGTCTAGGCTCACTAAATGCAACCTAGTTCACTGTAACCTTAGTCTCTGATACCAATCTGTAACACCCTCAAATTTAATGATTTGCGGAAGCTTGATTTGGGTGTTACTAATCAATAACAAAGCACAAAGATATATAGTAAACGACTCTATATGCGTCGTTTTAACAAAATATATTGATAATTGAAATGTTTACAACATTTAAAGCTTTACATAGCTCGAGTTTAAATAAAAGGAGATTTCAGTACATAAGTACTTGTACAAAATATACTAATGCAAGAAAATCTCAATCGTCTGTATGCTGACTCGAGCTAAAAGTCCTGAAGCAGAAACATCCTACTGCTTAGTACCTGCGATACATGCTAAAAGGTCAGCTAAAAGCTGGTGAGCTCACATGTTTGAAATCAGTTAATATAGTATGAACCGCAAGATTTAAATAATGAATTGCATCCAGCAATTAAATGATAGTAATCGTGTATACAACCATGAGCACATAGTTGAGCTTAACTCGAGGGCCGGGTCCCCTAAAGAGAATTCCGGGCGAGGTGCCTCCACGAATGCCTAATCAACATTCGTCTTCCCAAATATTAGTACGTCCGTTTACCCGGTTAGTGCTTGCTAACCCGAACGAGGTGGGTCAATCCTATATGGTACCATATACTAATATTCACGCTACAACGTATTAACAACTATGCTGACGGAGGACTTTAAATGATTAGTTGTGAAAAACTCATGTAGTATATGAAATGTTTGTACTTGCGTTCACATGTTAAAAATGAGCAATATATCACACCCCTGAGTAAAACAGTAAAAAGAGGGGCTATGAGACTCACCTGAGTCTGAAAGCGTTTAAACAAACGTAAGTTGATTAGCGAGTAATGAAGTCCAACGACTTGTAACCTGAGGGTGTCCACGACACGCGATGGTTATAATCATGATTGGGTATCTCAAAAGATCACCCTTGTAGTTGTTACACAACTATATATATATATATATATATATATATATATATATATATATATATATATATATATATATGTCCAAATTACTACGATTTGGTTGATTTGTTAAGCGTTTAAAAACGTGTACGGCCCGTTGGTGAGGGATTTTGGAATAATAAACTTTAAGTATTATTATCATTTATTTGGCATTTTGTACTTAAAAGTGTATCCCAACGTGTTTTATAAGTCGTATCGTAATAGTGTTTGAGGTTACTTAGATTTCGACACTTAGTGAAATTGAAATTTGAAAACCTGCTGTTTTATGCGACACAATCATGCGACACTAAATTGGTTATGCGACACAAGAGTTGTGTCGCATAGGAGTGCGACACAATGTCCATACGACACAAGGGTTGTGTCGCATGGATGCGAGATGCTGATTCAACAGCGACATAGTGATTGTGTCGTATGGGGTATGCGACATAGTGGTTGTGTCGCATGACATGCGACACTAATTATCGGGTACGACACGAGGTACGACACAAGGGATTTTATGCGACACAAGGGCCAAAATACGACACAACATGCGACACAAGGCTTGTGTCGCATGGATGAACACCAGCCCAGAAAGTCCGGCTGTCTAACTTTTTCCGGCAAAAAATCCGTTTTAAACCCGTTTTCAAGCTATAAATTCGTGTTCTACACTTAGTAATGGACATATACAGGTTATAATAACAACCGCAAATGAAAAATACTAAGAATCGAGAGATTTCGGGATTTTGTCGGAAACTTACAAATTGCCGAAATGAAAATCCGGAAAGATAGCGTTGTAGATCGTCGCGAGGTGGTCGTGAATCTCTAAAAATCTTGTTGATATGAGTGCGTTTGATAGTAGTATTTTGCGATTTTTGTGATTGGTGGTGTTTTGGTGAATGAAAGAAAATGGGGTAAGAGAGAGAGAGTGATAAAGAAAGAAATGAAAAAGAAATGGAGGTGGTGGAGGTTAAATCCCCACCATCTTCAGTCCGCGCACTGCGCCCCGTGCGGTGTTCGTTTACTCCGTCGTTTAAACGTTGAATAATTATTTTACATATTAATTATAAGTTTTAAAAATGCAAAATTTATTACGCGACATTTTATTTAAATATTTTACTAATCAATTTATATTTGAGTTATAAAACGTAAGTTAGTTTATTTAGTTTGCGCGTTTTAATATTTTAAAATATTGTGTAAGTTCGGTTTGTACGATACGAATGAATACGAAATATTATCATAATAATACTTTTGACATAAAAAGCGTTATTTAATAAAATTGGTCACCAACGTCCGTATTAAATTGAATCGAAATACATCCGATTTAAATTACGTACGATTTAATCAAATCGCATTTCCGTATATATTCAACAATATATATAATTCGATACATTAATTAGCCTAACAAAGAACTAATTACATGTATTAACATATGATTAGGCACTAATTACTAGTCCTAATTTGGTGGGTGTTACACAAATAAACTTATGAAATAAGTTAACTCTATTTGTTTCTAAAACATGGGAGAAAAATTTACTATGACTCAACTGGTGACTTTAAGTATATATCTTATACAAATTAAATCATCTCTATCATTATTTTATACAGAGTATAATAATATTTACCATTAGATAGGTTAAGGACTCCATCTTTATAAATTTGTATCATTCATTATTATTATATTAAGAATTGATATTGATATGTCATTAACCTTTCTGATGGTGAGATTTGTTTATTTATTCAGGTACCTACAAAAAATGTGGAAAAGATTATGTGATAAAATGAAAAGAAAAGGAAAAAAAATAACCTTTAACGAAACATATGTATATTGAGAATAAATTGATAGCACTCACTTGTTAAAAGTATCAGTCAAACACTCTAATATTGAACCATACCATTTCATATTTTAATGTAAGCTAAGGCTAGGAAAAATTGAAGAATAATAGGGGATGGTTGTTAAATGATTGTACACAAAGGATATATGTTTAGGTTGTCTTGTTGTACCTACAAAATGAATGTTTCTGTATTTTAGCAAAGTGAAACTATAATTATAGAGAGTAGGGTTCAAATGATCACAACAATTATGAGTGAAAATAGGGGAATCAATCTCAACCACTCATTTTCATCAAATGTCCATTGCCCTACATTTTTGAAACTTAAATATCTCACAAACGGTAAGTCGAAAAATCATAAAAATTGTAACATAAAATTTAGCGTTTTCTTCTCTTCGATTTGCCGTCCCTCAAGGCATACTTTTGACAATTTTTTTTTTCGTTTTTTTGTGGGTTTTACAAATTAATAATACGTGTGTTAGTGATTTGTTTTATATTTGATTTGCGGTTAGGGTTAGGGTTTAGTGTTTATAAGAGTTTAGGGTTTATTATGATTTAGGGTTTAGAGTTTCGTAAAGCGTTTCCTGAACCCCTAAACCCTAACCCCTAAACGCAACACTAACACATGTGGTAGGTAATTTGTAAACCCAACAAAATATGAAGAAAAAAAAGTTGTCGAAAGTATAGCTTGTGGCATCTTAAATCGAAGAGGAGAAAATGCTTAATTTTATGATGCAATTTTTATAATTTTTCGACTTACCGTTTTTGAGATATTTAAGTTTCAAAAACGTAGGTGAAAAAATGTATTTGATGAAAATGAGTGGTTGAAATTGATTACCCTATTCTCATTCAAATTCTCATTTTCATTTGAACCTCACTCTAGTAATATAATATAATATCTTTTTATAAGTGAAAAGAAAGGACTACCAAATAGGGTATTCTAAAAGGCTCAAACTTTAGGCACCCTCTTTTTTACTTAAGAAACCCTATTTGGTAGTCCTTTCTTTTCTAAGATCGGTCTCAGTCCAGTTCAGAACCAGTTTCAGTTTTAGACTAATCAGGAATAGAAAAAGAGGGGTAAGTGATAGAAAGTTAAAAGAAAAACATGATGTGATTGATTAAATAGGTGGGAAAGGATATAAGATGGTAAAAAGGGAAAATATGGGGTATCTTTAAAAGGCCCTACTAAATTCATCCAAAATTAACAATGTGATTAATAATTGTGATGGGACACGTCATATCACTTGTAAAGATATGTTTGTGAAAGTTGGTAAGAGTGGATGTTGACCTAGAGGACTATGGATAAGTAGGGGTGTTCAAAATATAACGAAACCGAAAAATCAAGCCGAAAACCGGTAGATTCGAACCGAATTTCGGTTAACCGAACCGACTTTTTTTGTTTTCCAGTTTCGGTTAACCGAACCGATTTTTTTTTGGTTTTTCGGTTTCGGTTCATAATTTTGTGATGAACGTGATAAACGGTTAACCGAAAAAACCAAAAATGTTATATATAGTTTTAAATATTTGTATATATATTATACATTTTATATTTATATATAGATATTTACACTTGTATTTTGATAAAATCATTTATATTTCTTTTTCACTAATTTTAATGTAGTTTACTAGCTTAATTTTGGCCTAATATGGTAATTATTACGTAGTACTACTAAGTTTTTAATTATATTCAGACGATTTATGTATGTATAACTTAAATATACAATTATAAAGAGTAAAATGGTTATCGTTTGATATTTCTATCATCAAAATATTTTGAATATAGTGAACATCAAAAAATAAATATATATTTGTGTGTTATTAATTACTTTTTAAATATGTATTAATTAATAAACGGTTAATTTGGTTAACCGATTAACCGAACCGAAAAAACGGTTAACCGATTTTCGGTTAACCGAATTTTTCGGTTTCGGTTTAGGTTCAAAAATATTCCGAACCGGGACTCCGGTTAACCGGTCTCCGGTTAACCGGTCTCCGGTTAACCGAGTCTCCGGTTAACCGTCCACGAACACCCCTAGGGATAAGGCCATGTAAGGATGACGAGGAAGAGGCCGGGTGTTAGGATATGAATCATGATGGAGATTTGTTGTAGGTTTTGTCTGATATTTGTTAGTATATATTGTTCATTAAAATATTGTATGGCATGAATTATTCAAAGAGAGTAGTACTCACTACTCAGTAGGTGGGTTTAGTCAAGTTATGTAATTTAATTGATTTATGACCAAAACTACAATACCAAAATGTAGCAAAGTCATCATTATAACTTAGTGGTGTGTGTGGCAAAGTTGTACGTTGAAAAGTAACTGGTTTTTCTAACTGAGATGCTTAATAATAATATATTTGAAGCAATATATCATTTCATTATGAACTATACGAGGATATTGAAATCGTGCTTCGCTGCGAGCGTGAAAACTCTTATTTAAAAATAATAAACATACAAAATATTTTTAATACCTTTCATATCTTCTCTAAAATGTAATTTTCTAATATGAAAGTAATGTTATTGTAATAAACTTTTGAGGTTTCAGAAAAAATAATAGTGTTGCCAAGGATCGAAACGGGGAACACTCGGACGACAACGCACCACATATACCATTAAAGCTATAACTTCAATTGATGTCTTTTCCATATGTTTTCTATATATATTTAATTTAGTTTGCTACAAAACAAAAAATTACTGTTCGTAGAGACCGAAAAGTGTAAAACATAAAATACCTAGGATAAATTCACGAATGTACAATCAAATTTACGTAATCACAGTCTTATGGGTGAACAACAACGCAATCAAAAACAACAATGCAATCAAAATTGTAAAAACGCACAACACTGAAATTTAATTTATTAAGATCAAGTGTTTTACACCAATTGACATGAATTTGATTAACTTTTAGGATTTACGATTAGCTTTTTCAAGAAAATTTATGAAAAAGTGGAGGAGTTTTCTGTAACTAAGAGACTGAAAGCCAACATATATAGTGAGTGAGTCGGTCGATAGAGAGCCAAAGCATGATAATCAAGAAGAGTTAGCTAGCTAGTTTCTTGTTTAAAAAATGTTGGAGGCCGACATTATTGGATGCTTATTATGTATCGTATTATGATAATAAATAAAATAAAAAATAACTAGTATAATAAATGATGATAACAACAATAAACCCATAGTTTTTCTAATTTAATTTAATTTAATGTTTATTAGCATATAAATATAAATTTTATTGCCTATGTGACACCCGGTCAAAATAACCCAAAATTAGCACCTAATTTAAACTTTTAAAACACGTAATTACATACGTGTCAATACTCAATTACACAAGTATTATATATATATATGTATATATATAAACCGAAACGATTAATTAATCATCGCAAATACACGAACCAAACAAAACGTAGAAACCCAAAATAAAAGTTGGTGAGAAACATTTTTAAACAAAGTATTATTATTGAGAATAATAACCACGTACTCCGTTTGAAATTTAAATACATTTTAGATACAGAAAACTATCCGTCAATCGGGACAAAAACAAAGATATATTTTTATATCTCTTTAAAAGTATTTTTATAAAATACTTTGATTGAAAACGTATACGATTACATTTTTAGAAAATTATCATTTTAAAAGATTTTACTATTTTACGATCGGGTACGCGAACACGGGTCGAAAAATACTACCAACCTTCAATAATTGAGGCCGGTATATACACCCGACCTCAATAATTCAAAACACATACGCACACATTTTGATCTCTCTCGGTCTCTTGCTCTCTCCCTCTCTCGGCTTTAATTTCATCAACAACAACAATAACAAACAACAACAACAAAGATCAGTAACATCATCATCACCATCGTGTTCATCTTCATCAACATCCACACGAATTTCGTTTTCAAAATTGTAAGGAAATTAAAACTTTACTTTAAATTTGTGTTTATAATGTTTATATTATCATGTATTAGTGTTTTGTATGTGAGAATTTGGCTAAAAACATAAGGGAAATTATAAAAACTTTGGATCAGACTGTGAGGAAGACGGAGCTACAGTGCTCCGTATAAATGACGCGATCGCGTCATTTCAAAACGAAAAACACGTTTTAACAAATTATATAATCACGCGATCGCGTGAGGTTCGAAAATGAGATGTCACGGTTTTAACAAGTCACGCGATCGGCCGAAGGGTTCACGCGATCGGGTCAAATGAAATGTCACGCGATCGGTTAAAGGTTTCACGCGATCGGGTCAGGGGTTAAATCACGCGATCGGCCGAAGCATTCACGCGATCGCGTGAGATGTAAATGCTGGTCAGATTTTCGAAAATGTTAACTGTGGTGATTTAATTTCAAAACACAAACTAAACTAATTACGGATACTTTTAATAACAATTTATACAAACTATTAATATTCAGAAACAATACGATAAATTGTGAAAACTTATGGAATACAATTTCATGAAACAAACTAAATTATATTTCTCAAATATAATTGTAACCCGATACCAACGGGCAGTACATTTTTACAAACTACAAACTTAATTGGATTTCAAACACGTAAACGTAAACACTAAACAATTACGTTAACCATAATCAATTAAGTGAACAAGTATACGAATGAACTACTAGGCGTACACTTACAAATATGTAATCTCACGTGTTTAGGACATTAAGAGGTTACGTTTGGCACACGCGCGCACTTTAGGAATTACTTGCTCATCAGGTGAGTCTCACTGCCCCTTTTTACTGTTTTACTTTGGGGGAGATACATCACTTGTTTACTAAATGTATTTGTTACTGAATATACTTGTTTACCGTATGTACTTGTTTACTGAAAGTGATTTGGTTACTAAGATTACTTGAATTACTAAATACATTTACAAATGTATTATTATACAAACTTATTTACTACAGACTTTAATACAAATACAAAATGTATTATTTTACAAACTATAATACAAGTACAAAATGTATTATTTTACTGATTTGAATACAAGTACAAAATGTATCTTTTTACCGACTTTAATACCAGTACAAAAGGTATTATTTTACAAACTATAATACTAGTACAAAATGTATTATTTTACCGACTTTAATACAAATACAAAATGTATTATTTTACAAACTATAATACAAGTACAAAATGTATTATTTTACTGATTTGAATACAAGTACAAAATGTATCTTTTTACCGACTTTAATACCAGTACAAAAGGTATTATTTTACAAACTATAATAGAAGTACAAAATGTATTATTTTACCGACTTTAATCCAAATACAAAATGTATTAATTACCGACGTATTGCTTTACTGAACTGTATGAGTTTCTATTTAATCCAATGAAGTCCTCTGAATTATAGTCGTCAGTTATACGATAAGCGCGAATTTTAGTATATGGATCCATATGGGACTGACAATCCCCGCCTGGGGTGGTAGCTCCACCACGAACCGCACTAGTATAAACAGGCGTTTCTTATTCGTTTGATATGAATGATTTTGGATTAGCATTCACGGGGGCAAAAACTACAGACGTGTTAAGCTTCGACTATAATGGCTCATGACATGGCAATAAATTGACCGACTACACCGACTTTACTATGTTTGTGAAATACTATTTTACTAAATTACTACTGTTGTACAATTATGCTTTACTGTTTTACTGATTGTGAATGAATTACTTACTGATTTATTCAAACTGTTTATTACTGTATACTATAAACCTGTGAGATTCACCAACCTTTTGGTTGACCTTTTTAGTGATGTATTCTCAGGTACTCAGCAACAGTAGGATGGCCGCAGGGTATGCTAGGCTAGTACGAGTCGCATGCATAAACACTTGAAGATTTTATTAGCATAATCTTTTGTACTTTGATTATGTGTTTAAAATCTTTTGATTAACTTTGCGAACTCGCAATGATGTATTACTTATAATTTAAAACCTTGTACTACTTTTGCTATATTATAATGTATTTCTAAAACGTCTCATTTAGAGTCGTTTGCTTTTACTTTGGTGTTTTGATATTTGATTAGTGGCACCCAAAACTCGCTTCCGCAAAGCATTAAATTTGAGGGTGTCACAGCCTAGGTGAAGCAAAATATGTGCTTACTAAGATAATAAAATCTTGTCATTTTTAATCAAATATTTTCAGGAAAACTAAAGCTCAATTATTTTCATTATAAGTAAAAATAGATAAAGATAATTACGAATCATAAAGACTTTAGTGGGTAAATTTAATATATGATTGGTGAAAAATGTAGTTCGTGAAGAATTCTAAAACTACATGCAAAGTCAAAGTAGACATTTTAAATGGGGTGGAAGGAGTATATCTGATCAATTACTAAAAGGAAAAAAAAAGTTTACTAACAAAGAAAAAAAAAAAGAATATTACAAAATTAGGATGAGTCATTTACCTTAGTTATTTACTCTACTTTATTAGAGTAACAAGTTAAAAAGAATTTATAATTTGTAATATCATTAAAGATGAGGGTCTAAATTAAATATTAGTTGAAAGTGTAGGGACGAAAAGATAAGGGTCTAAATTAAATATTAGTTGAAAGTGTAGGGGGCGGAAGTGAAACTGTTCTTATGAACAATGAAAGTCCTCTACTTTATTAGAGTAACAAATTAAAAAGAATTTATAATTTGTAATATCATTAAAGATGAGGGTCTAAATTAAATATTAGTTGAAAGTGTAGGGGGCGGAAGTGAAACTGTTCTTATGAACAGTAAAAGTCAACCGGTCAAGGGTTGGCTATTGATATATACGAGGATTGATGCCGGGGCTCTGCCCCGGGATATAGTGGATAGATTTATTTTAAACTTCACTAAAAATATTTTATGTTATGATTTTTTATTTTTAAAAATGCATTGACCTATTTATTATACGCTCTATAAAATGACGTGTAAATCGTAACATCTAATCATTGCAAATGCTAAAACACAATGAATAATTGTAATGTGTATGTTAAAAAAAAAATTATTTACTCCAAAAGTTTCCATTGGAGACGCCCGTATTGACTTTATGTTTATATAAATCTTGAATTAACTCGTATTTGAATATTGTTACGTTAAATATATAAACAATTGTAATAGAATAGTTGAAAACATTTTACAACCACGTGTCTACAAAATGTTTTGCTTTCATGTCTGTTTATTCCTCGACAATTGTGGTTAATTAAAAAATATCTGTTGAAAACTATTACGAAATCAAACGAAATAACTTAGAAATGTATACATTTCATTCTAGACACATATATACATACAATATAATGTATATCTGTTACATAGCCTTTAAAAAAGGCAAGAATTAAAAATATGTATATAAGTTATATTGCCTTTAAAAAAGGCAAGAATTAAAAATTAATGGGCATTGCAGGAATTGAACCCAAGACCTTTGAGAAGAGGAAGGAGACTCATCCATTGGGCTGAAGCTACAATTGGTTATCAACCTCACATATATGTTATATATTAAATAAAATTCGTTTACAATTAGATAAATTAAAAAAAGTGCAACAGGTGGGAGTCGAACCTGAGCTCTTTAACATTTGAAGTCAAACACGGCGGGTAGCAACCACCAATCCAGAGATGCATTTTGTTTTTCTTTTGTCATTACAAATATATATAATAGGACAAAAATCGCATATAACTTCTAGATGTGAACAGTAAAAATGCAGCGCCTATTGATTATATGTATAATAGTAATATCAATCTTTAATAATATCGTTAATATTTTGCACCATGCACCAAAATTTTATAAGAGCACATGGTGTGGGAAACGGTGTTCTGGATAGTGTTTTGGAGAATGTTGAAAGTAAGGATTTTGTGGTGTGGTGAAAGTAAATCCACAGTGTTCTGAAGTTTTTTATTATTTGTTTTATTTGATTTATTAATGATGATAATTATATAAATTAATATATAAAAACAAATAAATTAAATATACTACATCTTACCTATCCATTAAAAGAAGCACTTAATTAATTAATCTCCTTCTAATTAGCCTCTCAAATAT
Source organism: Helichrysum umbraculigerum (assembly GCA_949592205.1). Classification (NCBI taxonomy): domain Eukaryota; kingdom Viridiplantae; phylum Streptophyta; class Magnoliopsida; order Asterales; family Asteraceae; genus Helichrysum; species Helichrysum umbraculigerum. Next base: position 103,024,664 of record CATIUR010000001.1, read on the forward strand.
TAATCACCCCCCTTCATTTTATTAGCATCTTAAACCACAGCCATTGATCAACCTAATTCTTATGATTAATTAATCTTAAAGATAAGTAACAAACCCCTTAATACTAAGTGTGTCTGCTTCTTTGGGGGGTTAGGGCTCAAAAAAAAAAAAAAAAAACAATCCGTACACACAAAAAATACGCCACACATACCATACACCATACACCTCAAAAACCATGAATCGTATTAATCATCCATCGTGATTCCATAGTAGAAATCGAATTCAGCACACCGCATCACTCAAAACGGCTAATACAGAAGGGAATGGTTCGGCAATGATTCGAACGATCTGGCCACGATTCAAGGGTTTTCTGAGGGACGGATTCAGGAGCGGCCTCGATGATTTAAATCAACTTACTGCCTTCGTTTCAGTTCGAATTCCAATCGTATGACATCAATCTCTCCTAATCTTACCTATTATATTGTCTGATTCGTAATTCTTATATCCTGTAGATACATAAAAATAGTACAATATATTGTCTGATGTTCATTACTTAGTGCTGCATACGATAGGACGTTATCGTAGTAGCCATCAATGATGTTGAAGAAAACAGGCTATAACATAAATACTCATATTCTTTTGTGCCCTCTAAAATGAATCAGGGAGCTATAATAGGGCATAAAATTGAATTACGAGGCGCCTACTTAGCTGGAACATGTAGCTAAGTGACCCATTCGGTTGCTGCAAGTCTGTGGATAATATTCTCGGGTCACAGCAAGGTTTGATTCCTTTTATGGAGACATTGATGTTGCAACATGATGGTGTTTAGTTGCTAATGCTATTGTTAATATGGTAATTATTATTTTTCGATTGTGCTACTTTACTTGAATGTTATATAATTCGTGGTGGTTAGGAGGCGCTTCAGCTAATAGTTTGAGTCCTAACAATTTTTGGTCTGCAAAAAATAGATTTCATCTGACTTCTGTTTATAGGCGGGACTGCAATCTTTCCCGGTGAACATGCTGATACTTTACAAGGTTTCATTTATCGCAACAAGCACACATATGATCATGTGTTTATATGGCTACAGAAGTCTCAATTAACATATTGGATTAGTAAGTGTCCCTGCGGTTGTCTATTATCATCACTATGAAATTTTGTCATGTCATCATAACAAATTAATCACTGCTAATTTAATAAATCTTACTTCTCGATAGGGCTGCCACAAGTAGGCATCCATTTTAGTGGTTGCCCGCTTGCACATCAACTCAGAAGTGTGGCCATTTTAGGATTGCGTTGTCATTTTCGATACTGAAGAGTATTTACAGTGATCCTTTCACGTAAAGTAACAGATAACCAGTTGTCGGGTATGTAATTCTGGTTAATTTCTTCCGAGTTACGTTTTTTTTACTACATGATCTTTGTAAATACTAACAGGTTGTGTTTTTGTATGTGATCAATAAGCTATCATGTTGCAGGTGTTTTTAACTTACAATTTTTTCATAGTAATTTACTGGCTATGATGTACAAACTAACTTAACTTTCATGAAAATTTTCTTTAAGATATACTGATGTCATCACTTCGTGTATGATTCAGTGTTTGTAGTTTGATTTAAATGGTTACAATTGTGGTTCTACTGATGTTAGCAGATCCAAAATGCCAAAACTTGAGAATAGAATCTCAACATTCTTTGTCCTTGTGGCTAAAGAAGGTAATTATGTCTAGGTCATCCACCTCAACATCAAGACTATTCAATACTGATCACTCTTTTGCTTTATTTTCTAACTGTAATTTATATTATAAAAATTGGTTGCTATTTTAAGTGAGGCTTTGTGTGCATTTCTTTGTCTTAAGGCAGCTAAAGAAAAAGAAGAACGAAGGAATGAATGCGAAAGGCATAAACTTCAGGCTCTAAATTGTTATAACAATAGATGTGTTAAATATGGTTATAAAAAAATTGCTATAATTTTCTTTCATTAAGCCATTGAGTAGGTTTTAAGCATCAGAGAACACTTCGGCTAATTTTGACCCATTTGACCAAGTTAATGAATTTGACCCATTTTCATGTTAACCACACGTTTCAATCATTTTACGGATTTAACCCATTGTAGATTTTGATGAAACAACCTAAATCAACCTTTACTTATGTAAACGGGTCAAAATTTCTACCTTTAACTTTTACTGAACCCGCCACCTGGTGCAAGTACTATCCATGTATTTCAATTTACTGCATTGTTGATTACATTTGGGGTGCTATTTTGCAGTTTCCCGTGTTGTAAGATGATGGTCCAGCTGGTGGCTTTATGGTAGGTTTATTAATAGGTAGAGTCGTAGAGAGGTTCACCGGGAGCAGACTTAAGAAGGGGAGGTTCCAGTGGTTCCCGTGGCAGTGGTGGTGGTTGGGGTGGCAGTCGATACTGTTCAGATAACGAAGGGGTTAACTTTAGGTGAGGTAGTAGGAGTGGCAGCAGTAGTTGGTCTAGAGTGGACTCAACTACGGGCTTGGGAAATGGTAGAGGTGTGAGTGATTGGCTATTGGTTAAACATAGTCCGATTATCTTTGGTGGAGGTAGTGAGATCTTCCTATATTTGTAAGCAAATTAGGGAGGGTTGGAGGGTGATTCAGACCAATGGTTTCTTAAATGGGCATGAACCACGACATGATCAAGTAAGTGTGTGGCTTATATCTTATTTATAAATATATTTGTTTGATATATTGTATTTATTTAGTTTTCCAGATTTCTTTCGTTGATGTGTTAGTTTGAAGATAAGTATGATTTTTTGAAGGTCATTAAATGGTAAACTAATTAACCAATCACAACTTAAAACTTGTGCTGAATGCACCTTTGGATGAGTATTTCATCATTACTTACAATTTTGTAATATTAATATTATAGTAGTAATATATCTGAGAAGATGGGGAAAGTTTGTTGAACGACACTATTTCTGTAAGTTATTACAGATATAACTTAATGTTTTGTAAATATTAATATTGATAAATACTTATTACCGAAATTCTGTGAATAGAGGCATGATATTGTTGTGTGTATCTAATATTCTTGTCGTGAACCCGGTTGATTGTTTTGTAACTGAGGTCTTGTGGTGCCTGTTATTTGGACCATCTTTGCACCATTAGTAATTTTGCAGCCATTTCGGAACTAGATGTGGCTATGTATGTACAAGTCAGCCAGGTTTAGTAACACATAAAGCTGTTGGGGGGGGGGGGGGGGGGGGTGGTTCGGGCTGGCCTATTCTGACCTGTAAAAACGTTTTTTGTCCTCTAATTGTTAACTTTTTCAAAAAATAATTGCAATACGTACAATCACAAAACTATACTACTATTGTTATCATCAGAAGAAACCATGTAGGAAAGGTTTGACACATTTAGCCCGTTTCATTTTTAGATTAGTTTTGTAAATTTACCCATGTGCACTGTTGTGAATAGAACATAACGAAAATTTACCAATTTCCTAAACTTCTGACACTTAATGGTGAAAGTTGCTTTTTTCATGCAAAATTTTACATACCACACATTTATATGTTTCAAGTACTATGGGGATCAAGTCAAGTATTGGATCACCTTCAATGAACCAAATGTTGTTGCCATTCGTGGTTATAGTATGGTATTTACTCTCCAGCGAGGTGCTCTGGTTCTTTTGGGAATTTTAGCTCTAGAGATTCTGAAAGGGAGCCATTTATAGCTCATTATATGATATTATCCCTCGCTATAGCAGTTGAAATACACTGGACCATATATCAGGTACTCTCTAAACAATAATTAAGAAGAAAATTATTATAAACCACATGCAAAATTTATCTCTCCATTTTGGGGTTTAACCGAGTTTGTGAGTAATTTAAAACAGTTTTGTTACACTGGCCTTTAATTACTTTTTTTAATATTTAAAAAGTTTCTATAAATGATATGATTAACCCGCTAGATATGTTTACACAAATTATAGCAGGTTTTAGGCATTTAAAAATTACACTTGGAAAGTACTTTCGACCCATTTCCTCCATTTTCCAATTAAGCTAATTTTTATTAAATGGCCCATGTGAGATACCACACAACCAAAATTGACCCATATTACGCATTCATTACAATATAGGTTGAAAATACCACCTCTAACTTTAACTGATCAGAGAATACATAAGGGCGTCATTGGGATTGTTATGAATGATGTGTGGTATGAACCCATCGGCAACAATTGGGAATTCTGATTATTCAAGAATTTAAAGAATAATTTGTGTGATTTGTCTTGAAATTTAGTGATGTCCATTTTGGAGTTACTTGATGTGTCTATCAAAGTGAATCAAGTGCATATTATGTGCAGATAAGTAGTTGTAAGCTGGATATGGTGAGGAAGCTCTAGACTGCAATGACAAGATTGCACCAACCGAGTTCTAAAAGTACGTCTTTTATATTTGAACCATTTGAAATTTCTAATGCTAATTTTTAGCAATGTAAATGACCATGTTGCTGTGTTGATATCAAGGTACCTTCTCGGAACATGTTTGGATTTTATATCTCTATTTACTCGAAGTGATGTATCAATATCACTGAATAAGGTTGGTGCAATTGAAAGCTATTTATTTGATAAAAGAAGCAATCTTGATCCTTATGCTTTCATTAAACTTGCAAATAGGTTAGAAAGACAAGTATAAACAGGCAGTACCAAGATTTTCTAGATCTAATTTCACAAGTAATTACTCATCTCCACTTTTGTTCAATCATATTTGTTAGCTTACTTGCTGCTCTATCTGCTTAGTCATTGAATAGTGGTTACTTAAGTCTTATGTACATTGGTTCAATGTACCTTTTTTTATCTTTTCTTTTCTTTACTGTGGCTAATTTCTTTTTTACTATGTTTCGAGTGCTAAGGAAGCATTTTATATTTTATATAAACCCCATCATCCTGATGCTTTTACTTTGTGATTGTTAGACTGATAAGATTATGTGTTATGTAGGTGGCGGTTTGGTAAAGCTAGACTGTTTGTTAAGACAAGTAGCAACTTATGATCAACATTAGGACAAGGTTAGAAGTTGATCTCTTTTGTTTTGCTGTTTAACTTAAGGAGGCAATATTGGGTTGTATTTTATTGTGAACGTGTCAAATAGATATGTTCAATAGGTTTTATTTGTAACGGAACGGGTTAAACAATTTAACATCCGTCCATAGCATACTCAAGTGTTCACGATTGCTAAGTTAATATATAATAGCTTAAAAGTAAGTGGGTCAAAGTGTCAACCAGGCTGAATGTTTGGCGATAATTTATCCTGCATGCATACAACCTATTTAATCATTTTGTTAAAAGAACTTATATAATGTTTATAAACTGTAATCTTATACAACTTTAAAAATAATTGTAATATAGAAAATTTTAGACATTGTTGTTTCGGGTCCCAACCATGACATTATCCATTTCGGCTTCAATTTGCAATCTTTATATCTGAAACTGAAACATTACGCAGGAGGGAAGATGCAACAGATCACGTGAAGAAAGTTCTTAGTGTTCTCAGCTCCAAAGAATATCTTAAATTTTTGGAGTATAGTAGAGAATCGAGCACGAAGCCGGAGCTAAGTCACATTGCCCAGTTTGTTCATTTCATGTTTTCTTTATTCTTCCACCTATGGTCAGACAACTACTATGAAGTTTGCACGGCTTGTGTGGCTCTCATACTGTTGCTAGATGTCTTACTCCCTGTACTTTCACTAGCTCTGTTTTTTGGCGATCAAGTTTGTGGAGTATTTTGCAATGTAGTCATTAAGTCTGTGAATTATTAATGTTGTTGATTCTTTCAATAATCTGTTTCTGATTCTTGCAATTCGTTTTAGTTTATTTATAGAATAGCCAAACAACCTTGATAGAATACTAATTCAGATCTTTGATCAACAATTTTATGTTGTATACATTAAAATTAGACTGTGGATACATTTAAACATTTTTCAACCATGTGACCAGTTCTACAATTAGCTAGAAAACATTATTTGATATGTTTGAGATAGGACACAACCCAAATGAATGAATGGCACCAATATTATGTCACCTCTATTTATGTCATTGTTTATATTATTCAGGCATAACATATGTATGTATGTATATACATACGAGTGTTATCGCCTTTCAGGTCTATCTAAAAGAGTATTGTGAACTGCATGTCTGCTTCTATATCTTTTTTGCTATATCTCTAGGGTGTCTTTTTGCAGGTAGAACTCGTGTTATTGCATAATGGTTTTAGTAACCCTACAGTGGTTCAAAGTGGTCGGTCTTCATTGGGGTGGTTGTATGTTTCATGGTGAGTGGACCCGTGCAATGACTATAACATCAATACTCTTGGATTCTCATAGTGAGTTACTACTATTAATTTAAAGTTTCTCGGCACTTGAATCCCAATAAAACAATTAATGAATGACCTACATTTATCTTAATGTTATAGTCATGGTCAAAATCCTTATAATGTGCAGGTATCCATCATTCAGAGCCAAGTGCAACTAAGGTGATATAGTAACACATATAAATTTTGGAATGAAAGAAAAGGAAGTGCGACAACTTAAACTGTAGAAAAAGACTCAATGTTACTATTGTAATTATTTGGCAAGGGAAGTGGTCACCATGTTTTAGGCCTTAGAATATACTCGTACTTACTTATGAGTCAATAATAATAATAATGTTTTTTTAATATTATAATAATAATGTTTTAAAAGTGATTAGGATAATCAAGGCCTCTTTTAATAATATTATATAAGAGGGATTTTCTTAAAGGATGCAGTACTTGGAGTTATATAATCAAGTAAGATGTCATACTACGAAAACTGATTATTGAGATAAATCAGGTATTACCTAATTATCCCCCTAGCTTTAAGCAACTTATTTAATTCTTCACAGTAAAAATGCACACTCACACACCAAGTTGATTTAGAAAATATTGCTTTTTGAACTATCAGGTTGTCCAAAACCGCTCATTCGTGCAGCTTGCATTGATCATGTATACATGTCTATTTGACCATTTTTCCCTTTATTTTTTCCTTTATAATTGTTTCATTATGATTAAAAATGTCAATTTGACTATATTAAATTCTATACATGTATTCACTTCATAAAGGTAAAGTATGTATTTATAGCGAAATTCAAATAATAATAAAACATTTGTGTTATAATATGGTATAGCCCGCAATTTTTGCGGGTTATGATCTAGTTTTATTCATTAAAACAAATTAAAAAAATACAAGACCAAAACACACAATTAATAAAGTTCTAAAAATTTAAAATACAATACTAAATAAAATCAAACATCTCCTAAAAATTTGGGTTGTTCGACATGATGAATTATATAGAAATATATATGGATTTACGATTTGGGTTGTATCGAATGATTTGGGTTGTTCGAATGAGAGTGAATAACTGAATATATAGGAGGACAAAAAAGTTTGAAGCTCACATCTACCTCATGCATATTTTATTGTTTCGGTTTATTTCCAAACAAAAGAAGACAAAACCAGTAAAAAGGAACAAAAAAAAACAATAAACAATGGTCAGAACATTGAAGGGGTACAATGTCTTGCAACGAACGCCAGCACAAAAATTTGAGGAGAACGCTGTTGAGAACGTCGGTGCGGGGCGGCAGAACGCCGTCGCACGGCGTTCTCAAGTGGGAACGCTGATACCACGTATATGCACACCGTGTGCTCTAAAATAATCATTAAATATATGTATGTCTATGTATTAAATAAAGTTTTTACCTTTTTTTTTTTTTTTAACTTTTAAATACCCCACTTATTGTCATTTTAGATACTACAATTTGTTGACGTGGTGCCTAGTAATATAATAATAAAAAGAATAAGAATAAGAAAATTAGAATGAATAGTAAGCGACTGTCATAAACTAGTTTTTCATTGCTTTCAAGTATTTCAAAGAAAAACATATTGGAAAAATGAATTTTTTACTTTCTTCGACCTCTACCCCATCTCTTTTCTATTTTTGTCTCACAACCAACTTATTATAAATCATCGCAAATTCATATAACCTACCCTAAAATCATCAATAACATCACTATTCAAAATTTATGAGGGGCGAGCACCACTTTTTACCCTATTAAGTTACGTCCTTGTTGACAATGTTACGACCATTTATCGGTGGAGTATGGGGAATGCTCAAACGAGTAGGAGGAGGACACGCTATATTTATTGTATTTCAGGATAAATTTGTTGTGATTTACGTTCAGATTCAATGCATATTACCAATAACTGTATTTTATTTTAACAAAACTGTATTTTACACTTGTATAATTTGAAGGCATTTTAAGAACGCCACATTTTACCCCATACAAATTTGTTTTAACATGCATCAAATCTGGCATGTCTCACATGCTCCTCATTTGAGACCTTCCCATCAGAAGCTTACCCCGTTTGTCAAAAGTTAAAAGAAAATAATAATTTTAAGGACATGTGCTAAATTAAATTAAGTTATAGATTTATAAATTTGAATTTTTTAGTAAATAAATCAATAACACTTAGAGATGACAATGGATCTGGTGACACTATATCCATATCCATTTATTTTTACTCATCCATATCTAGTATACATTTCCCCTAAAATTATAAATCATCCGTCCACATCCATATCCGATGGATGTAGCGAGTTAATGGATATCTATTTGATATTAGGAATTGTTAAACATTGGGATAATAATGACATTATTTGTTACAAAATACATGTGAAATATAGTTTCATAAGATATGAAACCAGGGGCGGATTTGTGTATACTATAGGGTATGCAGTTGCATACCCTAAGAAAAATAATAGCAGTGTAAAATTTTTAATTTTTCTAACTTGTTAGCAACATAATACAAAGGTGCATACCCTCTGAAGAAACTGTGTATACCCTGTTTGAAAGAGAAGTTAAAGCTATAAGAATTTATTTCAAAATACCCACACAATCCAAGCGTGCCGTCATTATAAGTGTTTTCATCTTCCTACGAGAAACACCATCCATGTCCAACATCTTCTATTTAAAAGAAGTATTGGAAAACACATAGCCGACTTTGGCCTTGAAAAGGGCAAGTGGATAAAAGTAAATGTCAACCCTTTCATTTACCTTAAAAAGTTGTAACTCTTTATCAAATTAAATACATTTAGCTTTATATATATGATTTCTTGGTATAAACACGTACACGTAGTAAAACATTTTACTCCCTTGATTTAGTGAGTTTTGTATCTCGATCTCATGTTTATGATGTATTATGATTACTTTAATTTATAGATTTTACTTTTTGATATAAATGAAATTCAGTTCAAATTACACAACTAAGGAGTTAAGTTGTAGCCCTCTAGTATATTATTCTCTTTGGACAGAGATTTATTTAAAAATTACTATGTGTGTTCATGTGATTTTGGTAGCAAGCATGTTTGTATGAGAATAACGATGTGTATAAACTTGCACGGTGAAAGCAATAGGCGTAAATATATAGTTAATCCAAAAGGCAATCAAATTTTGATTTAAAGAATCGAACCAGAAAACTAGATACCAAAAGCCCCGACCCGAACGCAAACCCGAACAAGATAGTTATGTACGTGTTACTATATCATGCAGACCCAATATCGATCTTCTAGATCCGCCACTGTGTGAAACACTTTTTTTTTTTTGGCAAACTCACACACACTCATCTATCACGATTATGTATAATTTTTCCATGAACATATACATATATTCACCACCGGACTTGAACCCACAACCTCAAGATTAAAGGGTCCCCACGATACATTTTGATCTATGTTTATTATCGGTTAGTGACCTCCCATGTATTTTGGGAATCAAAATTTACATCCACGGTGTTAATCTATAAATATGGATGTAAAAATTTTGATTTACTAAAAAAAATGATGAAGATTACGAGAGAAAAATTAATTTTTGTTGATTAGGATTCTTAAGATTTAAGAACGATCCACTTAAATAATTATTATTCTGTACAAATCATAAGTTTATAGTGTTTATATGTACGTGTATATATATATTTCAGGTGATAATAAGTTAATCCATGGATGACAATTTGTCATTATGATCAAATCCACTAATCATCCATATCTATATCGACATCCGTTATATATTTACTTGGATCATTCATATCTATATTTAGTGAATCGGATTGGATAGATATCCACCGAAACGGATGGTGATTGTCATCCCTGATTACACAAACCTTAGCAAAACACACTTTAATTAATAATCGAGTGAGGATCTGGAGAGAACACTAAGTATGGAGAGCACCAGAGAGCTCCTTATGAGCCCAACCACCTACTACCACGTGTCATCTACATCAGCCTGGGGCCAAGGTCAAATTCGTAAATTCATACTAAACTCCATCCCCTGCCCGCTTACCTAAATGATTCACATTAAAAAAATAAAAATACTTATTTCCTTTAATCTTGGGATTGATAAAAATCCAATACGTAAATATAAATATAAATATAAATACATGAGATATCTTATATCGATCGAATATACAGATACATATAGATACAAAATCATCTCGTTTTCATAATCGGATTCAAAAAATCGTTTATATACACAACGTATATATACATATACGTACACTGTTCCAGCTATGATTTTGAGAATAAAGATAGAAAAAAAATGTTAACTCAAACACCTACGATTGAAGATGACACAAATCAGTTGATTGAACAAACACCTTCTGCTTCATCATCACACTGCTTTCTCTTCTTGCCTACTTTCTTTTTTTCAACTTCCAATTTGATCGATTGTTGTTTCATTGACTTCTTCACTGCAGTCACAAAGAGCACCATTTACAAGGGAAAAAAAATCATAGAGTGCATAACCAAATAACACGCACCTAATATGCAATACTAAAACACACCTCAAAATGCAGTAAAAACTAAAACTTAAAATGCCGTCACATAAAACTTAAAATGCAGTCAGAAAGTGCATCACCATTTACTAGAGAAAAAACATCATAAAGTGCATCACAAGTTTACTAAAAAATACAATACATCACAATATGCAGTACCAAAAACCTCAAAATGCAATAAAAATTAAACTTAAAATGCTTAATATCATGATCAAGCACACATAAAATGTTGTACACGCAAAACTTAAAAATGTAGTCATAAAATGCAACACAAGTTTTCTAAAAATACAAAAACATCATAACATGCGGTACCTAAAAACTTAAAATGCAGTAAAAAAACTAGAAATAAAACTTACAAATACATAAAATCGTAATCAAACACACTTAAAATGTAGTACACACAAAAACTTAAAAATGTAGTCATAAAGTGCAGCACAATTACTAAAAAAATACAAAACATCATAACATGCAGTACCAAAAAACTTAAAATGCAGTAAAAACCAAACTTACAAATGCTTAAAAATCATAATCAAACACACGTAAAGTGCAGTACACACAAAAAATTAAAAATGTAGTCATAAAGTGCAGCACAAGTTTACTAAAAAATACAAACGCATCATTACATGCAGTACCAAAAAACTTAAAATGCAGTAAAAAAATAAATTTCACCAAAGAATAATGATCAAGCACACTTAAAATGCAGTATACACAAAACTTAAAAATGTAGTCATAAAGTGCAGTACAAGTTTACTAAAAAATGCATAACATCATAACATGCAGTACCAAAAACTTAAAATGCAGTAACAAATAAACTTCACCAAAAAATTCGAGTTCTAGCGTAACAACAGAGCAACTCATTTCAGCAAAAAAAAAAAGAATAACACTTGAATCAACACAGATATCATAATAAATCGAAACAAAAAACACGTATTAAACATAAAAAAAACCTAAAAAAAGAAATCAAAAAATGATAATAAGATGTATACTCTCATTACTTTGAACTTCGTTATCTTCACCACCATCAGATTGACACAGATCTATAGTAATATCGTTTTCAATCTGATTCGTACGAACTCTTGATACCTTGTCGTTCTTTGACTCCTACGAGACGTTGTGAGAACGAAGCAAAATAAACAAAAACGTAAAAAAAGACGATTACGATTTCAAATTTACTAGATATAATTCAATTATCTTTCTTCTTCTTGCGAGCAACAATTTCCGAACATTCATCAATGGAATCCTGCGAATTCTTTAACATTTTTGACATCTTTGCTTAAAAAATCACGATTATGAAGTTGTTGGAGAGAGTGTTATTGTGTGTTTGTTGAACGCAAATGTGTGTGATACTGTGTGTAATTTTGATCTAGAGGAGTTTATGTGTAATTATGTGAGAGAAGTGTGTGATTATGTGTAAACAGTGTGTGTGAGGGTACACATTTGCAGACCTGACCGAAATGATGGCTCTGATATTTAATAAGTCAAATGACTTATTTACCCTTGACTTAATTCAAAAAAGTAACAACTCAGTCCCCCACTTCACATATTTACCAAAACAACCCCGCTCTCAAATCTCAATTCATGTAAATCATTGATCAGTAAATTGGACGGTGGAGATTTGTGGCTCTCGGGGCCCTCCAAATAATGTGAGCCTTCCTGATCCCCATCTTAATAATCATCAACAATAGCGATGACTTACTTTTGTTAAATAACATTAAATTAAAAAAAAAAATTAACGGTGAGAAGAACTTAGTCATTTTGTCTCAGAAGTCTATCTATATGCATGATTGAAAAAATCATGAAGTAAATAAAGATGGTAGCATTGTTAAAAAAAGTATGAGTAAATTCCATAAAAGAAAATATAGGGACGGTCATGGATACTTTTGATATGGGTGATGATATTTCTATCATACATTTTAATAAATTAATTACAATCAAAGTTTGTATTTTACAAATCAAGATTGCACAGTCATGATAGATTTATCAAAATCATTGTTGGATTTATCATCACTCGTTAGTTATTCTCGCAGGTTGATTAATCACTTTTAGCAAACTCTTAGTTTATTGGACTAAAAAATTGAAAAGGTTTTCGTGATATAAATTATGATTAATAATGTTTTAATCCTCAAAGTTTTACATTTTTTTCATTTTAATCACTCAAGTTTTTTTCTAATGATTTGATTCTCGAAGTTTCAAAATTTTGGTGGTTTAAGCCAAAAATTTAATCATACTTCAAAAAACTTGATGATTTAATCCCTAAAGTTTATTTTTTATAATGATTTTGGCCCTTTTAAATTTTTCTAGTTTAATCATCTAACTTTCAAAAATTCAATGGTTTAACCCTTTCAAGGGTCAAACCATTAAGTCAATGCAAACTTCGAGGATTAAATCATTTAGTAAAAAACTTGAGTGGTTAAAACGGAAATAAAATGAAACTTTGAGGATTAAAACATTATTAACTTTATAAATTATAGGGATTATTTATAATAATATAAATATTTACTCAAAAACGTTATTAAAAAAATTGTACGACCTTTATCACTTTATGTAGTAGATCCTATATTTCAAATTTTCAATCATCGTTATCAACTTATCATCATGATTGATAGAATAAAAGGCCCATAAAATAACTTTTGGATGAAAATATTATTAGTGCAGGCCCATTATGTATTGTGTTTAACTATTTAAATGGTTTTAATCCAATAGTATATTTTTTAAATGGGCTTAACCCAATGTTTAATGTAGCACTGACACAGTGACACTATGACACTATAGATTTGAGGTTGAAAAATCAGTTCCATTTCAGTACACACACCAACTAGCATTGTTCTATAGCTCTGACCCTGTTACTGAAATGACCTTGATAAAAAAAAACAGTGAAGCTCCGGAGCTAGAATGGGACAGTGGGGGCAGCTGCCCCCATAAAAATTTTGAATTTACGTAAAAAAAATTTTAAGGTATGAATGAGATTTTTGAAATTTTGCCCCCTCAAAACTATAAAGAAACACAAAATAATTTTATTTTTACCCCCTCCATGTATATTTCCTAGCTCCGCCCTTGGTGAAGCTTATATATACTAACATAAAGTTCTTGAACATATATACATGACGATGATGACGACGATGACTGATGAATGATGATTTACAACTATTGACAAAGAAAAAATATAAATCATATAGAGTAATAGAGATGAAAAAATATCACAGGATTACAGCCAAATTATTAATTTTCAACTGTAATCCAGTAGAGATATCATTTCCTTAGAAGAGAAAATGGCGAGTTTTTGGATTTTTTTTGTGGATCGAGTTCTAAAAGAAAACGGTAGTTAAAGTTTCCCAAGAGTGTATAACCAGATATTTTTCTTCCTTCTGTGTTGTTCGAAAATGTAGATATGAAGTGACTATAAACCATAAAAATGTGATGTGAATAATCCAGATCAACTAGTCATTCTTTATTAATATTCCATCCTTTTATTTTGGTTCCATCATAAAAGTAGACAAAAAATGAACTTCCACAAGCATGAATTTTATGAATCATTGAGTTATTTCATTTCGGCATTATATGGAGCTTGAATAGCTTTTCGAAGCAAGCCACCTATCTGTTAAAACCATAGCTTCTTTGGGCTTGTATTGTGCCACTGAATGACCCGCACCCTACAATGCAATTAATCAAAAAATTATTAAGAACGTTTATTCCTAAGTTATGAAACAATTCACCAGATTTTAATAAGATATTGACGGTGAACCACATATCTTACTTTAACGGTAGCAAATGTCAAGGCGAAATCATTTTGTGCATACATATCTGCAAGGAAGATAAACCACACTCGAAATTAGTAAATTTACAAATAGCAAGTATGCAGTCCGCAATTGGAGTCGGTTCTCACCCTCCAACTTGACTGTCAACGTAAAATGGCTTCCATGGGCTATCAACTGCAAGATTGAGAGCACTAATCCATTGCTCAATTCCAACATATGGAAAAGTCATATCATGATCACCACTGCCAATCAAATGACAAGCGTTATGTATATTCGCCAAAGATAATAGCTCATGTAAGGGAGGGACAATGTTTACCTAAAGATCAATGCCCGACAATTTTTCTTAAGGAGTTTCTTATGGTAGGAATAACTACTTTGGATATCATAGGAGTAGCAGAATGTGTCGTTCTTCCCTTCCACGTAGTGCATGGTCGTGTTGAAGAACTCCCATGTTCCAATTGTCCCCTGAATGCAAAATGTTTTTGTTATGATTGATGGTAATCAAAAAATTACACCTACAAAGGCTATAAATTTGATTAAGTTGGAGTACCTTGCGAATGTTAAGAGCTTGTTGCACAGCCTCATCATTTGCCCAATCTGCAGCAAAATCGTAATAGTACTCCTGAAAGAACACAATGTACATGACAACGTTGTTAGTTATTCACGCCACTTTACTTGTCTTTCATGTTAATTGTTAGTTACTTAAAATCAACCATATGGAAAGAGAGATTAATTACTCGACAGTATGGCTTTAGATCTGATTTGTTACAGAGCGGCTCCAAGATATTTTCCATATTTAGTCCACTCGTGCACTACAATTCGAGAATTTAGATGGTTACATACTTTATGAAATTGACATTTATTTTTGTACATCAATTCAATTGACACTCACCTCGTCATATCTTTGAAGACTACTTATGCACAATGAATTGGCATTGTCAGTGTTCACATAGTTACCATGGCAATATGCATTCACAGACTGCAAAATCAAATTATGCTACGAGTGAAACTCAATATTGTTTATTGCTATCATCTTTAAACTTTACATTATTACGTACCTCATACGTGTCATCGGATATAAGTGCCATGCGATGAGCATATTCAATTCTAGAATTGAAGTCCATGAACTTATCAGTGAGAGGACTGCAAAGTATGTAACCCTGTGTCAAATATCAAGGAGGAAGCGTCAGTATCATATTTTCATTTTTAAAGGTCATGTTTTAACTTTCATGAGATTAGATCAGTTACTTGAATATTCAATGCAGGTTCATCTCCGCGCTCATTAGCTACACCAGGAATTTTCCAATTAAAGATCATAATCTCTTCAGGTGCAATGTAATGGCGAAAATGGATATATCAATCGCAAAAAGTATCAAATACCGTTGTACACCTCCAAAGTAACAATAGGCGTGACAATTCCCATATAAGAAATGCCCGCAATATATAAAGGATTCTTCAAGAACTTAGGATGGTCAACAAGAAACTGTTAAGATGATACAACATATACAGGAGTATTAAGTATATGATTAAGCATAATAGTACTGATTTGGATCCAAGTTCAATATGTATAAACGGATTAATCAAGTTATTTCGACCTTTCTAAGAAATTCATTAGCCTGTTCCGCGACAATGCTATCGCTGCTAATCGACGCTTCTTTTGTTGTGGCATATGAGAATCCAGCGCCAGCAGGCATATCAACAAATATCACATTAGCCATCTACAAAGGCATAACCAACTGTTTAGATTTTGTAGCATACACAGTTGATAAATTAATAAGAGCACATGTGAAACAAAATTCTTAATTATAAATATAAGTTTATCAACAATTAATATCAATAAATAATAACATAGGTAACTGAAATAAACCTTCGTCCATGAGTTTGGATTTATTGTCATTGTAAGGTTATCTGGGACATTGTCAAAGTTGAAACTAAGAGGACCTGCAACAAATTAAATATAATTCATTACAAAGTATTTTGCAAAAAAAACTTGTTGAGTATTGCTTATTCAAACTCTTTGATAATGCATGGAAGCTCAATACTTTTTACTAAATATGCTAGGTAAGGTGCGTTTAATTACGGAAAACTTCTTCACTTTTTTCAAAAAACTTCCTTAAGAAAACTGGAAAAATAGAAACGTGTTCAAATTCGAGTTTTCTAAAAAAACTTTTCTAAGAAAAGGAAAATTTCTATTTTCCTTTTTATAACTAAAATTTTGAAAACTACTTTTTATGGTTTTCTAAGTTTCCATCTCTATTTCTCCTTTGTAAAGGAAAACTTCAACCCTCACTTTTGAACACGTTTTCTAATTTTTCATTGCTTTTCTAGATAAGTAAAACACTCACTGCTCTCTAGAAAAACATAAAAATAAAAATGGGAAATTTTTTCCGTAACTAAACGCACCCTAAGCTTTTGAATGTGCGATATATGTTAAGGATTTACAATTCCAAAATTAAATCCAAAACTATTAATTAACCATCAAGTTTTTATATATACAATAAACTTTAATTTAATATTATTATAATTATCAGTTATTATGGAATAAATATTACAAACATGAAATGTTAATTTTAAATTGTGCTATTATTTGGCTAACTATTATCCTTTAGATAATTAGATGAATAACAAATTTTAAAAGTTGATTTAATATTTACTTTCATCTATATACTATACTATATAAAGAGTTTAAGTAAAAATCTTACAGAGAGAAAAACTGTAAATTACTATTTTACACTTTTAATTCTCATTCAACTTTAAAACATTTGAGTTCAATGCAATGTATTATAAAGCTATATATCAAAACTAATTTCGATTACAAGATATAATTGATTGTCTTTTATATAACTAATGTAAGTTATGTAACACGTTAATAGATAATTAAGTGTATGTTACAATTGTTTTAATCTAAACTAGTATTTACCCGTCCAATGCAACGACGACAACAGATTTTGCTTATAGTAGGTTTATTTAACCACATATCGTAGTTGAGTAAATGACAAAACAATAATACTATGCCAATTTGTACATTATTTTATATGCATTATATTTAAAATGATTCTACATGGTTGTGATAATTCTCGATACAACTTGAAATTTTACACGAAAATGAATGAGAAAAAGTTGTGTTATATATCAAGTCTCAAGGCGCTGACTCGTTTAATTTATCTTATTGGGTTTGGATTAAAGTCCAAGTCAACAAGTTGACCGGCCAACCAGCACAATGCAGGTCGTATCCGGGTTGGTTACTTTTGACTCGTTAACCCGTTTGTCAAATTACTTTCCGGTTTAGATTGTGAACTTTAGACCCGTAAACCTAACTCGACCCACATCGCAATCCCTAAATATATTAATTGAAAGTTAAATAAAATCAAGATACAAACATTTAATATAGTTATAAATGCTTTTAGTTATGCATTTAACATATAGTAATTTCTACTTTATTCGAATCAAATGGTCAAATCCTTTATATAACAGTGGTATATTAATTTTTATAATTAATTGGATTCACTTTAAATGCTTAAGTTTTGAATAACATATTTAAATGTATATTAGATTAATTTTAAGAATTTCTTTTTTCTAGTTTAAAATTTGGTGACAGATTCTTTATATATTAGTATAAAATATATATATATATATAAAATAAAAATGAGTTATATTTCTTAAATAATTTACGATTTTAATAAATGATTATATTAAAACATTCTTAACATACATTTAAATATTAATTAATGTTTATATGTAACATCCTCTCTTCTGGTCCGGTAATTTCTAATTTTAAATTGATGTATTTAATTGTATTAGAAATTATTTGAGAAATATATTTAAATTGCAAAACTTAGTTAAATAAGTCTCAGGATTTATTGTGCTTAGTAAATTATTGATTGTTTTAATTTACTATAGTTGACGGTGCAATAAAAGAAGTTTCTCGCAAATGGTTTTTAGGTTCCAGGCAATAGATTGAAAAGGGACTAGTTTTAAGCGGATACGGGTCGGTGTAAAATCTTAACCGCCTTAAATATTTCCTTTTTAGGAAAGTTTTACACTTTCCCTTTTTGGAAACCATAAACCCTAAAGCTAAAAACCTCTAAAACCTTAAAACTCTTGCAAATCATAATCGAAAACTTGTGGAATTGGAGCTGTGATCTTGTGTTATCATAATCATCATCATCTCCTAGTTGTAATTCCTTGATTGTAAGTTAGTTTTCATGTTCAAATTCATGGTTATGATCATTTGAAGTTTTAACATGAATTGATATTGAACTTATGCTTTAAACATGTTATGGTATGTATATATGATGAATTGTGAGCTGAAAACTGTTGCTGTACTTGAATTGTGGTTAGTTTGTATAATTTTCGGAATTTGGGTTTGAGCTGTGTGTTTGCAGGTCTGCACCTGAACTAAAACACGTAGGAACGCGATCCTGAAGTCTTGCCCGGATCGCGTTGCCTAATGAAAATTGATTCCATAACGTTTTCTTCTTGTGAACGCGATCCAGCCCTAGTTCCCGGATCGCGTTGCCAAGTGTAAAACGGTGACAGAACTTTTTGCAAAGGGTGAACGCGATCCCACCACCCTTGCCTGGATCGCGTTTGCATAAATAAAATTGATGATCATTTTAGTTTGTGAACTTAAATAAATACTATATATAAATAGTATTGTTGTATGTTGGAATTGATTAATGATGTGCTTATTTATGTAATGTGTTTAATTACATAAGTACCATTAGTTGAAAACAAATTACTAACTTATGATTGATTTTATGTTCTCAGATAATCCAAGGGCTCAGCGAGATAAGACTGCTGAGTAAGTAACTGAGACGAATCAGGTGAGTGGATTTGAGACTCACAGTTTGATTTGGTTGTGTCAGTTTGATTTCAATAAGTAATTATAGGATTACTATTGATAGTATGTTAACTTCGAAATGATATACCATATGATTGGTAGTTTGATTAGCCTGTGAGCTTGATTGATAAAATCCAGAGGTCAACTAGATTGTCAGTTGGACTTGATTGCTAATGTTGGTCAACACAGGGTTGCGTACATGTGTTGATAGAGATTAGCATTTAGTTAGCGGTTAATCACTGTTTTGGCCTACAGTTGATTTAAGTGTTCTAATGGGGCCACCCGGAACAGGGTCCTTAGGAACCACCGTTCCTCTTGACGATATTTGTTGCATTATTGATTGTGAACAAATTGCTAGCTAAATCGAATTGTAGTTGATTATTCATTCACTTAGCTTCGTGCTAATCCCTCAATTTACTTCCTGCAGGTTATGTTTAATTATGTGGGTAGTCAGGAAAGGACGTTTTGATGCTGGGAATGTTTGAAACTTGCAACTCTGATCCAGTTTGTAATAAGTAATGTTTTATAGTATATAATGCCCCGGGTTTGTAAACATGTTAACTATGTTTGTTTAGTAGTTAAACATATTGTATAAAGGTTTGCGAAAATTTCTAGCAGGTTTTAATAGAATATGTATTTGAAGTAATTGCTTCCGCCAAACTTAATATTATATTGTTGTATTAAATGAGGGGCGTTATATTATATAAGTTATGAAAAGATAAAATATTTATGAGGTTACATTTGTAACAAAAAAAAATAATTATGAGATATTAAATTGTATAATAAATTGCATTTTAATTTAAGTGTTTAAAAGTTGAATATGATAGTTAAAAGGGTAGAATAATAATTTAATATTTCTCCCTTTAAGACTATACCTCAAACTTTTTATAATATAGTATATAAATAAGTGATAATTTAAATAATTTTATAAGTTAGACCATACCCATCAGTACGACGGTTCCTCCGTCGCTTTGCAAGCGACGTCCGTCACTTAAGTGGCGCCGATGTTACGGGTTATTCGGTTAGGCGTCGTCGCTTTGTTTAGTCGGATATCCGACGGAGCTTTGCTTCTTCTTTTTTTGTTTGTATATAACTAAAAGTAAATTGGTAAGTGTGAGACCCAAAAATTAAATTGACGGATCACTGATGGTAGGGGTCCGTCAGTTTCAATCAATTTTTGAAAAAGCTGACGTGACGCTGACGTGGCTCAGTCGGTTTTAGTCAGTTTTAATCACCATTGGGTATGGTCTTATAAACATATTCCGTCTTCTATAGTAATAGATAAAGTTTGACGCAATTTTAAACTAGTGAAATATATTTTTTAAGTATGTTATTCAACACTTAGAGTTAATTTAAGTAATTCTAATGGTAGTCTTAGAAAATAATCTAATACAAGTAGTATAAGCATTTTAGTCTTACAAATAATCTATTACTACACGAGATTGTCATTATATTGCATATAGTAAGAAAATGATATACTTCCTCCATCCAATTTTGATTGTCCATCTTACTATTTTTTGTCCAAAAAATATTATCTATATGCAAAAAACAACTATAAAAATTCATTGAACTCCCTAATTTACTCTTAATTAGTTACGTAGTATTTCATAAAAAATCTCAGTCAAACTTACTCTTAATATAAGAGTAAATTGACATTCATCCAACTAGTCTTAAATGCATATAAGTAAGACGGAAAGAGTATTATAAAGTTCTATTTTTCTTAAATATTATACTCCCTCCGTCCCAATTTAATTGTCCCCAGATAGAAAACACGTAGTTTAAGATAAACACAATAATTACTACTTACTTTTTGCACAATGACATTCTTACCCCTAACCAATTAATTTGAACTTCCTTTCACTTTTGTAATTTAATTTTTGAAGTAGGGGCAATATAGTAAATGGAATCATATTTCCTTTCTATATTTGGTAGTGGACAATCAATTTGGGACAACCCAAAATGAAATACTGGACTATTAAATCGGGACGGGGGAGTATAAAGATATACGGAGTATTAGATAACCATATTAATGGCCCGTCAAAAAAAAAAAGATAACCATGTCCATATTAATGAATGAATAATTGAATATAGTAGGTGTGGCGCTGGAAATGTAGTAGGTGTGGCGGGAGATACATAAACCGAACAGGAAATCATGGCTTCATATGGTTCAGGTCCCACTTTCCGACGACTGAAATATAGTAGAAAAGTAGTTATAGATATGTCGATAAAAGGTAGAGAGTATATACAAACACCACACAACTGAAATATACCACTCGCTAATTAATTATCAAATTAATTTTATTAATCTATTAATTATCAAATAAATATTTTTATTCTACATTTTATACTCGTTGACTGATGAGCATGCTACTGTTATAAAATTTGATTTCCAAAGTTAGATGGATCAATCAGAAGATAAGTGAGAATGAGTATTTAGGTCACCCATTGGAAACGTTTCATATTTTAATGGAATACGATCGAACCTTCCAAAAGGTCCAACATCGCAGGGCAAATCACATACATCACATATACCACAACATCCGAGTCAAAACTCTCGCGGATTCAGCTTTAACGTTGTGGGTCATACGCTTCATTGGTAGTAGGTATATTTATGATAAATAATACCCATGACAAGTTTCGAACCCATGACCTGAAAGAAGTCATAGACTGCCCTTACCACTAGGCTATTTAGTCATTAATTAGACTATAATAGAGAAGCAAGTGAGAGAATGAAAAAATTTATGTGATTGATCCACGTATTATGGCACTGTAGAATTTCTTCTGTAAAATTTTTGTAAGTTTTAGTATTCTTCTTTAACTTATATTTATATACACATAGTATTCACTCCTTATTATTACCTACGAGTAATTCTTAACCCGCACAATTACACCGGAAATAATAAAATAACAAATTTGTAAATTACCATATAGGCATATAACATGAAATTCTTACTTTAAAACGTTCGTGCCATTCGGGGTATTCTAAAGAAACCCTCAAATTTACCTCCCATACCTTCGGGCTCAGTCCAGTCCATTTTCAGTCCAGTCTTTTTTAAGAACGGTCAAGTCTAGTTCAGAATCAGTTTCAGTTTTAGACTAATCAGGGTAGGAAATAGAAAAACAGGGGGTAAGGGATAGAAAGTAAAAAGAAAAAACATAATGTGATTGATTAGATAGATAGGATGGGGTATGAGATGGTAAAAAGAGGGAAAAGAGGTACCTTTAGTAGGCCTAGTGCTATTCGAACAAAAAGGCGCACCAAAAAGTTGTTGACCACACAAGCACACACATCACATCGATCCTCATCTATTATTTCAAATTTTCAATATACTCCATAATACATTTGTATCATGTAATTATCTAAAAAAAATAGACTTTTTTACACTGTTCATCATTGTGGTTTGTCTAGTATTTCACTCGTCGTCCTTGTACTTTTTTTTGGCACTGGTCATCCCCGTGGTTGCTAATTCTTGCTCTCGTAGTCCTTGTCACTAACGGCCGTTAGTTTTCTTCGTTAAAGGACCATCCATGTAAATTTTTTTTTCAAATTTAAAGTTTATTTTAATTTAATATTATTTTTAATTGTACATAGCTAATTTATTTTTCGAATAATTTAATCAATTTAATTTAATTATTTTAATCAGTTTTTTTCGCGATAATTAATTTATTCTATTTTTCAAATGTCCCGATCTATATATATAAACCCACTAAAAATATAAATAGTTTAAAAATATAAAAAAAAAATTAAATAGTTTATATTCTTAATTTTACATATCATCGTCGATTTCATAACTCCGTATAGACAATTTTTTAGTAGCGGTTATTTTATTTTTGATAATTAAATTGATTATTTTAAATATTTCCTTATTCTAATTTTTGTAAGTGTCATAATCTACATCAACCCATTAAGAATACTGTTATTTTTATTAAAAAAAAAACAATGTAAAAAATTGTCAAGTACTATACGTATAATTTTTCTACTAATTTACATAATTTAATATGTGTCGGTTATTTGAAAGAAAAAAATACATAATCTTCAACATACGGAGTATAATAATACTATACGCTACGTAGTTATTGCAATTTAGTATTTCACAATTTTTTCTTCAATTAACTCAAAAACAAATGTTACATGTTGATAATGTGCAATTGGAGTACGTTCATAATATACAAAACTATTAGCAATATATATATATATATATATGCATGTAGAATTGTCTATACGGAGTCATAAAATTGACGATGATATGCAAAATTAAGAGTATAAACTATTTAAAAAACTATTATATTTTTAAACTATTTATATTTTTAGTGGGTTTATATAGATCGGGACACTAAAAATATAGAATAAATTAATTGTCACGAAAAAAACTGATTAAAATAATTAAATTAAATTGATTAGATTATTCGAAAAATAAATTAGCTAAGTACAATTAAAAATAATATTAAATTTAAATAAACTTTAAATTTGAAAAAAAATTACATGGATGGTCCTTTAACGAAGAAAACAAACGACCGTTAGCGACAAGGACTACGAGTGCAAGAATTAGCAACCACAGGGACGACCCGTGCCAAAAAAAAAAGTACAAGGACGACGAGTGAAATTCTAGACAAACCACAGGGACGAACAGTGTAAAAAAGTCAAAAAAATATTTTGTAATGTGTAACTCATTTTTCTCTCAAAAATCTCTATCTTGTATTCATATACAGTAGTTAAGAGCATCTTCATTGTGTTCACTATCTATACCTTTTTGTACTTAAATAGTGCAAAAGTATAAAAAACTAATTCTAGTGCTTACTACTAAACAATGCAGTGACAAATAGTGTTTATGCTGCATTAAAAAACTGCACTAAACACTATTCAATTAAATAACGATATATATAACAATTAAAATCTATTAATTATAAGTTTGCGATTAATAATTTTAAGAATACTAAATATAATGTTTGCTATCATATTTATTATTAGAAACTTCCTAATTTTTTATAAAATTTTAATTTTTTCTTTTGAAAATTTTAATTATAATGGTTGTTATTATATTTCTTATTATAATCAATAGTTATATAAAAAAATATAATGTTATATTGTTAGATTGTGTATTATAAATCAATTAAAAAAATTAGTGCAACACATTGAAGCAACTTATTTTAGTATAAGTATATTCTTAAAAGATTCTCTTTTTTTTCCCACTAAAATAGTACAATTTACTACACTAAAATAGTGTACACA
Organism: Helichrysum umbraculigerum; assembly: GCA_949592205.1. Lineage (NCBI taxonomy): Eukaryota > Viridiplantae > Streptophyta > Magnoliopsida > Asterales > Asteraceae > Helichrysum > Helichrysum umbraculigerum. Next base: position 103,049,337 of record CATIUR010000001.1, read on the forward strand.
TTGAAGATGCTTTAATATAATAATATATACTTCTTCGGCATGTAAGCGAACCAAACGTTCATCGAACAATTCGCATACCGTTCGGCTGGAAGTTCATTTTTGTTCGTCCGTTTCCTTACATGAACGAACAAGAACAAACATTTATGTTCGTATAATTAAGAATCACATTTTGGTCATTTTGTAATGTTAAATATGCATCATAATGCTTCAAGTTATATAATATATATATTTGTACATGTATATGCCCGTTTGTGTTTTTTTCGTGTTTGTTTAGGTTCGTTTGTCTCCATTCAGGTTCTTTTAACGTATTAGCGAACGAATGCGGTAATTTAGATATTAGTTCGTTTGCGTTCGTTAATTTTCATGAACAAACAATAATTTTAAGTGAACAAACATGAACAACAAATTTCGTTCGCGTTCGTTTCGTTCGTTTACAGGACTCTCGAAATTGAAAAAACTCAAACTAATTTTATAAGTTAAGTACTCCCCCCGTCCCTAAATAATTATTACCTGACAAAAAACATGCAGTTTAATAAAAACATAATAATTACTGCTTTTTCTTTCTTACTTTTTGCAGAATGACAATTTTACCCCTAACCAATTAATTAATGCTTCTTTATAAGTTTGTAATAATAATTTCAATTAAGGGTAATATGGTAATAACGATTAAAATTCTCTATCTATTTTTGAAAGTGGACAATTAATTTAGGACGTCCGTAAAAAGAAAGATGAATTATAATTTTGGGACGGAAGGAGTATAAGTTAACATATTTTTCATGGCAATTTCTTTCCATACCATTTTTAATTACTCATCCTACCATTTTTGGATAAAAAAAAGAGAAAATTGTCCGTTTCGTCCCTGTGTTTGTCCAAAAAATCACAATTCGTCCCTTATTTGAAGAAATGTCACTGGTAATCCCTGTATTTGTCATTTTTGCTCACTAGTAGTCCACTTCGTTAAATCCATTAACTTTCTCCGTTAAGTCATATTAAAATGACCAAAATACCCTCATCTTCTTTCTCACATAACCACCCTTTCTTCTCTCCATCCTCACTCCACAGTCCACCCACTATTAATCATGTTATATCGTTATTCCTAAAAAAAAACCTAAATTACCAAAAAAAAAGTTAAACTTCAAAATCAAAATCATCATACGTCACCATCGAACAATCTGCAAGTGCATTTCATCATCATATATTCAGCACGAAACTCCGGTGGCGGTGCCAGCGGCGCAACCTGCAACACCCACACAACCTACGGCGATCACTATTACCACTACATCATCTCCAATGGTTTTCGTACTCCAGATCGAGCGCTTTTCGTACTCCGATGATTCCCATTCCGATTAGATCTAGCTAAAAATCCAAGCGCTGTCGTTTGTATACAACCACCACCGTATCGCCGGCGACAATATTCCCTAATCTTCTTCATTTTATCCATTAAACCTTAACCCCACTTTTTTATTCTCCCCCTTTGTTCATCCTTTTTCCGAAACCGACGTGCATCGTATCCTTGTCAACTAAATCAAATAAAAAATCATACATAATCAACCTTTAATTTTCTATATTTCATCTCTAATATATCACAAAATTCATTCACGTACATCTAGATGATTATTTAATTTCTTCATCCGTAAAATTCAGTTCGATTCGGAATTGCAGCAAATCGGAGAATACGAAACAAAGGAAAATCATCCGACTCTGAAACGGAGAAGACAAATCAAATCTTGCTCTCCGCCACCGTCATTGAACAACGCTCATATCAAGTAGTCTTTGTTATTGTTCATCAGAAAAATGCACTCGATTTCGATCGCCGTACAAATCCGTGGTACACTCGTTCTATATACCCTAATTTCAGACCCTTTGATTCCGATCTGCTCACTGCCGAAAAACGTTGTTGCAGTTGGTTTGCTCGTCTCTGCCACCTCACCGCTAGCATCTCCGACATGGTCGAGGTTTAAATGTATGTGTGTATGTAGTTGTAATGCAGTAGCGGTAAAGAACACCAGAAGCGAAATATAGGTTGTTGGACTTTAATCGGAAGTTTTGTGGGTGTTGCAAGAAAAATCGAGGTTTGATTTTAGATTGTTAATATTTTAGTTGTGATTTAGCAATTAGCACTAGTGAATGGTATGAATATGTCTGTGTATGTTTATATGGTAGTAACGATGTATGTTTATATTTTAAGTGTGTTAACTTTGGGTTCCTTTTGGTTCTCTGTGTAAGTTTTTGAAGAAGAAAGAACAAATGAAAGGATGGTGTAACAACCGCAAAATTTGGGTCAATTTAAAATTTTCCTAATTACGTGCTTATTTCTTGTATTTAGTATGAAATAGGACTAAGTACGACGATTGCTTATTATTTATATAGGTGATATATATGTATATATATATATATATATATATATATATATATATATATATATATATATATATATATATATATATATATATATATACGCACGTATACGATTCGTTCAAATCGTATAGAACTACAATTGTACAAAATACGGACGTTGGTAAAACAATTATTAAATAATGTGAGATTATTTAACTACTCAAGTAATTTCTTTATATATTATGATTATAAAGTAACAAATACGTACGTCTAAATTAAATCTTTACCGAACTCTACGAAACGGGACCAACCGACAAAATAAAACAAATTTATATTTTTATAACTAAAACATAAAGCATTTTATTAAAACACTTCAACAAAAATATCGAGTTATATTTCGTATTTTAAAACTTATAAATCAACACGTATAAAATCACTTTAACGTTTAAACGACCGGGGAAACGAACACCGCACGGAGCGCAAACGCGAGGGAACGAAAAATTGGTGAGACCACACCATGTGGCCCCACCAAAACCGGCCAAGGGTAAGGGGTGCCAACCCTCACCCTTTTGTTCATTCAACCAAGCAATCCCAAACCCACACCCCATCTCCATCTCTCTCTAGCTTAAACTCTCTCATCTCTCTCTCTATCTCGGTTACCCTCTCTCTCTAGAAAACACACCCAAAACGAGCTTGAATCACAAAACGGAAAGGAGCAACAACGATCACCGCAACGAGGGCTACGATTCTATCTTTTCGGTTTCTCATTTCGACGACTTTGTAAGTTTTCCGGCGACTTCCGAAACTTTCCGATTTTAATTATTTTGCATGTATGTTGTTCCCCTAGCTTTATAATGTCCAAATGATATGTTAAAACTCGTTTTTAAAACTTGAAAGTATAAACCGAAACCGTAAACTCAAAACAGTCCTTTTCTCGAATTTTTATAAAATCGTACGTTCAAAACTAGCAAATATAACCTAAACATGAAATCTTCGTCTTTTCGTTGTCTACAACTTTCGTGAAGAAAGTTTACCTCCAAAATGCCCTCATTTTGCTAGAAAAATTGATTTGTACAAGTATGTATGTTTTGGTGACGTTAAATGAAAACCGACATCTCGAGACCCTCCCGAAACGAAACAATAATTTTTCTAGTGTTATCTAGTCATTTTAGAACTTGTGTAAAAGTTTCGGGTCAAACCGGGGTCGTTTGACCCAAAACCGAGCTTAAAAACGAAATCAGCCCTTGTGTTGCGGAACACAAGCTTGTGTTGCGGAACACAAGCCTTGTGTCGCATAAACCATAAGACACAAGGATTGTGTCGCATAGAAGCATAAGACACAAGCGTTGTGTCGCATGAAAACCATGAGACACAAGGATTGTGTCGCATATTGTGTCGCATTAAGTTGCATCCATGAGACACAAGGCTTGTGTCGCATGACAACCATAAGACACAAGCATTGTGTCGCATATTGTGTCGCAGAATGAGACACAAGCCTTGTGTTGCGGAACACAAGCCTTGTGTTGCGGAACACAGCACTGTGTCGCATTTAGTGTCGCAAAAACCCAAAAACAGAAGCCAAAAACATTCTAAGTGTTTAAAAATAACTTTTCAACAACCAAATCAAATACGATACGATTTATACATGAAAATACTATACTTTTGGAAGTATACACCAATACTCGAATACATATAAGATTACACTTATTTAAAACGCGAGATTCCACTCGCGCACATACACGAGGTTACACTCGAACACTTATGAGATTTCACTCATACACTCTAGGGTTACACCCACTCGGATTTACATTCACTTGAACGTTACACGTTACAATACAAACGTACTTGACAACTATACGATTACAACAACTGCATAATAATAATAGATGAGATTATTATTACATTCCGATACCAACGGGCCGTACAACTTTTCTACAAACTACAACTTACAAACAATTACAAACATACAAACAACTTATGGACATTAACTAGTTTGGGAACAGCTAGCATGGATACTTTACTAGTATTCCATTAACTTACTGAACCTTATGCGTATTAGGACGCTAAGGGTTGCTAGTTCGGATACTACTTTGCTCGCTTACTGCATTGTCTGCTAGACTCAGGTGAGTCTCACAGCCCCTATTTTACTGTTTTCACTCAGGGGTGAGATGCATTACTGTTTTACATGAACACACGTACTTACTTGCTGCCATGAATTACTTATTTACTGAATTACGGATACGCCAATTGCATGAGTTTCGACTAATCCAATGAAAGCCTCCTTAATTATAGTTGTTAGTTATGGGATAAGCGCGAGTTTTAGTATATGGATCCATATGGGACTGACAATCCCCGCCCGGGGTAGCACGCACTACCACGAACCGTTACTGTAGAAACGGGCGTTTCTTACTCGTTTCATATGAATGTTTTTGGATTAACATTCACGGGGGTACTATTATTTACTGTACGTTAAGCTTCAACTATGGTGGCTCATGGCAAGGGTATCAAACGGTTAGCACGACCTGCAACCACCCACTTATTAAACGGTTGGCATAACCTGCAACCACTTACTTACTGGCTGGCTAATGATTTATAAATACTACTTGTGTGTTCAACTATTTACTTATAAACCTGTGAGATTCACCAACCTTTTGGTTGACCGTTTTAGTAATGCTTCTCAGGTACCCAGCATCAGTAGGGATGCCCAGCAGGATATGCTTATTAGCTCGAGTCGCATGCATTTACAAGCTTGGAGATTCTTATACATTACTTTTGTACTAGATGTTATGTATTAGAATCTCTAGGAATTTTTCTCTAACTCGAGCTTGTATTTTGAAATTACTTATGTATTAATGTAATAACTTTTCGAACGTCTCATTTAGAGTCGTTCACTGTATCCTTTGTGCTTGTGATTATTGATTAGTAACACCCAAAACTCGCTTCCGCAAACTGTTAAATTTGGGGGTGTTACAGATTGGTATCAGAGCCTAAGGTTATAGTGAACTAGGTTGCATTTAGTGGGCCTAGACTATGACCGTTAGGCAGTATTCCTCATTAGGTATAACTGGTTCAGGGATTACATCATACAAGTTTAATTTAACATAGCCTGATCAACTATGTACAATTAAATGAAGATGATGTGAGTTCTGAAAGAGGTTATGTTGAACAGGAATGCAATAGCTGACTCTGACCTCGAGAGAACCAGGACTTTTACTTGATTGTGCTAGACAAACACTAGGCGGTTATGTGATATACATATATATATATATACATAGGCCTCTTTCCCCGATACGATACTCTCTCTCGACTACGGCGAAATTCATTTTTCAACTTACATCAAACAAACGACGACTCGATTCTCGTCGTTTCATCCTTACTCAACTTTTATGAATTCACAAATACCGACATACTTCCGAAGGCTAAAACTCCTTCCCTGCCATTTTGTAGAACCGCTCATCTGGAAATGGCACACTTCTCGTCATGCGACTACACGTCAGACAACGAACAGATTAACGACGAACAAATCCAGTACACGTACCTCGATGAGGAGATAGCCCCAGAGGAAGAACCTGAGAATCACGGCTTCGGATTCGTCGACATCGAAGAATACGAAAGAGTAAGAGATCAGGCTGAAGAACTAGATGGCCGAAATTGGGAACTACAACTGAAATGCAAAACCTATGAACTGGAGTTAAGGATTCTGCAAAGGTCCATCCCTGAGCGGATCCGAGACTCTGTTCTCTACCTGAAGGAAATCACTGTTCATCTGAATCAACGTGTAACAACATGGATCAAATGGATGTACCTACAAGCTACCGGAGATGCTTTGGTTTATCCTACCCTTCGACGATACCAAGATATGCTGGAAGCTCGTTACTACCCCTACAATCTACACCAAGAATAGGCCGACGATAGCTATGACCGTAGTGAATAGCAATTAGGCGTGTATGTAATAGGTCTTAGTTAGGACCGTTAATTCGATGGTTATATTAAAATTCCATCACATTTTGTAACTTATCTTGCTCGTCCGGATGTTCAAATTCCTGACACTTTTGTAAACAGTAAACGCCTGTAATCTTTTGTAACTTTTATATTTCAATTATAACCATCCTACTACTTTTGTTAAACTGTCCGCGTGTCAAACTTTGGCGTAGTTTCTCTGTACTTCCTACATCATAACAATCATAACTCTTGTTCAAACCCTCACATGTTCTTTATTTGTTGTTTCAAGGAACTTGCCTCCTCGACGACAAATCACGCTTAGTGAAACCGAAATCGCGGGTCTGATTGCCCGTAGTGTGGCTCAAGCTTTAGCTGTCCGAGCAGCCACTCCTGGTAGCGAAGATACGGCTAACAACACACCACCACCCAAAACCTGCACCTACAAGGACTTCCAGAACTGCAAACCCTTAACCTTTCAAGGTACTGAAGGAGCGATCGGTCTGGTACGCTGGATCGAGAAAATCAAATCAGTGTTCCTTATCTGCAACTGCGTTGAGGACAACAAGGTCAAGTTTGCAGCCATCACATTTTTTGACACTGCCCTTACCTGGTGGAACACATATGCTCAGACTGTGAGTGTTGCCAATGCTTACAAACTCCCATGGGAAGAGCTAAAGAAGATGCTGAGGGGAGAGTACTGCCCCAGAGATGAATTGAAACAACTGGAAATAGAATTCTGGAATCACAAGATGCAGGGTGATGACATCATTGGTTACACCAACCGCTTTCACCAGCTGGCACTTCTCTGCCCATCTATAGTTGATCCTGAGTACAAGAGAATCGAGAAATACGTCGATGGACTTCCTGAGCGACTTCAAGACTTAGTGACTTCATCTAAACCGGATACTATTCAGAATGCCATTCGCATGGCTCATGAACTGACGGCCAACTCTGTCCGTCGTGGCTCGACTTCAACCCCACCTGCAAACAACAAACGTAAATGGGAAGTAAGTCTCCACACATCCAACCCTACCTACAACAAAAAGCCTGCAACCGTTAATACCGATGACTCGAAGGCTTACAAGGGGAGCAAGCCTTACTGCTCCAAATGTAGTCGTCATCATGACGGTACCTGTCCCTGCTCCAAATGCAAGAAATTTGGACATCTGGCCAAAGACTGCCGAACCAACCCCACTGGTACTGATACTCCTGCACCCAAGACCTGCTATGAGTGCAATGGTACCGGGCACTTCAGGAAGGATTGCTCAAAGCTGAAACTCAGAACCAACTTTGCGAAAGGAAAAGCTTATATAATCAACACTAAGGAAGATGAAAACCCACGACTTTGTGATTTGCTCAACCCGGGTACGCACATTTCTGGATTACCCGAACTGCTTAACAACTTATATATATTGCCTTGCGTTCTATGTGCTTTCCTAGATCCTAAGTACCCAATAGGATTAGGAACCGACCGACTATACGGATTCTGACCATATAATTTGTATTACACTTTGATTTCCATGAACAAACTCCCTTCCCAAATATCTCACACTGGTTGAGACCGGGAATCCAAAGCTGAATAAATCATTTCCTTAAACATAATTCAAATTACTTGTAACAATTCTTAAATAGAACCCTTAATTCGTAGGAAATGATGACTCACTCCGTCAACAACCCTACATTGGATGATGAACTGCTCAGTGAGGGACCAATGATGTTTCCTTACCTCCTCGAACTCGAGTGTGATACCGAACCTTCCGCTGAATCAGCAACTGCACCTGCCTCTCCTGCTACTCTAACTACTGCAAAAGCACCGGTTAATGTAACCCTGACTGCTGGATCAATCAGCCACCTTAACCAAAGTATTGAATCGCTGCGAAAACAATTAACCGAAGCACGGGAAGACATGGATGACCTACGACGAATTGCTTTCCAGAATAACGTACGTATGCGTGAGTACGAGCTACGTTTGATAGCCTTAGAAAACCCTACTTCACCACCAACTTCACATAGTACTCCTGCTGAAGAGGATACCGACACTGACTGTACACCGCCTCCAGCAAAACGGGTGAAAATCACTCCTTCCAACTCCACCGGAAACTACTTGGGAAAGAAACCTTTCTGTTCCCGATGCACTCGGCATCATGAAGGACCGTGTACCATACCCATCGGTCGATGCAAACCCTACCCCAAAAGTACGAACCCTCCTAAGGCGAAGCTGTGCTTCAACTGTGGGAGTACTGGCCATCTCAAGGCCCAATGCCCACTACCACCAGGCAACAAAACTAAGGGTACGTTACTACCTGACAACTACCTTACTACGAACACTGTAGGACCTACCCTACTACTGTAGGCTACTAGTACACATTGTAGCTACTGGGCGAATATCGAACTACCGACTATTACTTCAAACAAATTTCGGGACGAAATTCTCCTAACAAGGGAAGAATGTAACAACCGCAAAATTTGGGTCAATTTAAAATTTTCCTAATTAAGTGCTTATTTCTTGTATTTAGTATGAAATAGGACTAAGTACGACGATTGCTTATTATTTATATAGGTGATATATATGTATATATATATATATATATATATATATATATATATATATATATATATATATATATATATATATATATATATATATATATACGTATACGATTCGTTCAAATCGTATAGAACTACAATTGCACAAAATACGGACGTTGGTAAAACAATTATTAAATAATGTGAGATTATTTAACTACTCAAGTAATTACTTTATATATTATGATTATAAAGTAACAAATACGTACGTCTAAATTAAATCTTTACCGAACTCTACGAAACGGGACCAACCGACAAAATAAAACAAATTTATATTTTTATAACTAAAACATAAAGCATTTTATTAAAACACTTCAACAAAAATATCGAGTTATATTTCGTATTTTAAAACTTATAAATCAACGCGTATAAAATCACTTTAACGTTTAAACGACCGGGGAAACGAACACCGCACGGAGCGCAAACGCGAGGGAACGAAAAATTGGTGAGACCACACCATGTGGCCCCACCAAAACCGGCCAAGGGTAAGGGGTGCCAACCCTCACCCTTTTGTTCATTCAACCAAGCAATCCCAAACCCACACCCCATCTCCATCTCTCTCTAGCTTAAACTCTCTCATCTCTCTCTCTCTCTCTATCTCGGTTACCCTCTCTCTCTAGAAAACACACCCAAAACGAGCTTGAATCACAAAACGGAAAGGAGCAACAACGATCACCGCAACGAGGGCTACGATTCTATCTTTTCGGTTTCTCATTTCGACGACTTTGTAAGTTTTCCGGCGACTTCCGAAACTTTCCGATTTTAATTATTTTGCATGTATGTTGTTCCCCTAGCTTTATAATGTCCAAATGATATGTTAAAACTCGTTTTTAAAACTTGAAAGTATAAACCGAAACCGTAAACTCAAAACAGTCCCTTTCTCGAATTTTTATAAAATCGTACGTTCAAAACTAGCAAATATAACCTAAACATGAAATCTTCGTCTTTTCGTTGTCTACAACTTTCGTGAAGAAAGTTTACCTCCAAAATGCCCTCATTTTGCTAGAAAAATCGATTTGTACAAGTATGTATGTTTTGGTGACGTTAAATGAAAACCGACATCTCGAGACCCTCCCGAAACGAAACAATAATTTTTCTAGTGTTATCTAGTCATTTTAGAACTTGTGTAAAAGTTTCGGGTCAAACCGGGGTCGTTTGACCCAAAACCGAGCTTAAAAACGAAATCAGCCCTTGTGTTGCGGAACACAAGCTTGCGTTGCGGAACACAAGCCTTGTGTTGCGGAACACAAGCCTTGTGTCGCATAAACCATAAGACACAAGGATTGTGTCGCATAGAAGCATAAGACACAAGCGTTGTGTCGCATGAAAACCATGAGACACAAGGATTGTGTCGCATATTGTGTCGCATTAAGTTGCATCCATGAGACACAAGGTTTGTGTCGCATGACAACCATAAGACACAAGCATTGTGTCGCATATTGTGTCGCGGAATGAGACACAAGCCTTGTGTTGCGGAACACAAGCCTTGTGTTGCGGAACACAGCACTGTGTCGCATTTAGTGTCGCAAAAACCCAAAAACAGAAGCCAAAAACATTCTAAGTTTTTAAAAATAACTTTTCAACAACCAAATCAAATACGATACGATTTATACATGAAAATACTATACTTTTGGAAGTATACACCAATACTCGAATACATATAAGATTACACTTATTTAAAACGCGAGATTCCACTCGCGCACATACACGAGGTTACACTCGAACACTTATGAGATTTCACTCATACACTCTAGGGTTACACCCACTCGGATTTACATTCACTTGAACGTTACACGTTACAATACAAACGTACTTGACAACTATACGATTACAACAACTGCATAATAATAATAGATGAGATTATTATTACATTCCGATACCAACGGGCCGTACAACTTTTCTACAAACTACAACTTACAAACAATTACAAACATACAAACAACTTATGGACATTAACTAGTTTGGGAACAGCTAGCATGGATACTTTACAAGTATTCCATTAACTTACTGAACCTTATGCGTATTAGGACGCTAAGGGTTGCTAGTTCGGATACTACTTTGCTCGCTTACTGCATTGTCTGCTAGACTCAGGTGAGTCTCACAGCCCCTATTTTACTGTTTTCACTCAGGGGTGAGATGCATTACTGTTTTACATGAACACACGTACTTACTTGCTGCCATGAATTACTTATTTACTGAATTACGGATACGCCAATTGCATGAGTTTCGACTAATCCAATGAAAGCCTCCTTAATCATAGTTGTTAGTTATGGGATAAGCGCGAGTTTTAGTATATGGATCCATATGGGACTGACAATCCCCGCCCGGGGTAGCACGCACTACCACGAACCGTTACTGTAGAAACGGGCGTTTCTTACTCGTTTCATATGAATGTTTTTGGATTAACATTCACGGGGGTACTATTATTTACTGTACGTTAAGCTTCAACTATGGTGGCTCATGGCAAGGGTATCAAACGGTTAGCACGACCTGCAACCACCCACTTATTAAACGGTTGGCATAACCTGCAACCACTTACTTACTGGCTGGCTAATGATTTACAAATACTACTTGTGTGTTCAACTATTTACTTATAAACCTGTGAGATTCACCAACCTTTTGGTTGACCGTTTTAGTAATGCTTCTCAGGTACCCAGCATCAGTAGGGATGCCCAGCAGGATATGCTTATTAGCTCGAGTCGCATGCATTTACAAGCTTGGAGATTCTTATACATTACTTTTGTACTAGTTGTTATGTATTAGAATCTCTAGGAATTTTTCTCGAACTCGAGCTTGTATTTTGAAATTACTTATGTATTAATGTAATAACTTTTCGAACGTCTCATTTAGAGTCGTTCACTGTATCCTTTGTGCTTGTGATTATTGATTAGTAACACCCAAAACTCGCTTCCGCTGTGACACCCGGTCAAAATAACCCAAAATTTGGCACAAATTTAAACTTTTAAAACATGTATTATATACGTGTTAACACTTAAGCATTCAAGTATTATATATATATGTATATATATATAAACCGAACCGATTATTCAAATAATCGTGAATACACGAATCTAACAAAACGTATAAACCCAAAATAGAATTTAGTGAAAAACATTTTCAAACAAAGTATTATTATTGAGAATAATAATTACGTACTCCGTTTTAAATTTAAATATATTTTAGTTACTGAAAACTATCCGTGTATTTTGAGTTAAACAAAGATATATTTTTATATCTCTTTAAAAGTATTTTTATAAAATACTTTGATTTAAAACGTATACGATTACATTTTTAGAAATTTATCATTCTAAAAGATTTTATTAATTTACGATCGGGTACGCGAACACGGGTCGGAAAATACTACCAACCTTCAATAATTGAGGCCGGTTATAATACCCGACCTCAATTATTTTCACACACATACGCACACATTGGTTGATCACTCGGCTCTCTCCTCTTCACTCCCTCTCGGTTCAAATTTTTAACAACAACAACACAACTTCATCAACAACAATCATAATCATAATCTGGATCATCATCATCATCTAGCAACATCATCATCACCTTCAACGTTCATCATCATCATCCTCGGCCCAATTTTTCGTTGTAAGAATCACACGCCATTTTTCTTTAAATTCATGTTTTTAATACGTAATATACTATGTAGTAAAGTTCTATATGTGCGGAAATTGGTTAAAACTAGGTTAGACATCGTTTTGTGATCTTGTTGTTCGAACAGAACTGGAAAACCAGGAACTACCCGGCGGGTACCTGTAGTGCCCGGCGGGCATCTCTTAAAAATCCTTCGAATACGGCGTATTGGATTGAATACGGCGTATTCCCCACAATTTGAAACCAATCCGACTGATTAACCATGGAATACGGCGTATTCGGGTGAATACGGCGTATTCACCACATTTTGAACCCAATCCGACTTTTAGCCATTGAATACGGCGTATTCGGGCGAATACGGCGTATTCCCCTTAAAACCATCGAATCCGGCGTATTGGATTGAATCCGGCGGATTCGACCCATTACCGGGTTAACCGGCGGGTACCTCGCCTGCCCGGCGGGTACCTAGCCCAGTCCAGTTTTCTGATTTCAAAGTTAACTAAAACAAATACAAACAATTATATGAATACGATATATGTTTAAATAAACATTTTTACACGAAACAAACTTAATTATATTTTTGAAATATAATTGTAACCGAACAACGAGTCGTACATTTTTTTTACAAACTAAGTAATTAACTTAACGAACAACTAAACAAACGAATTGTTACGCGTACACTTACAAACATAAAATCTTGCGTGTTTAGGACGTTAGGAGATTACTGTTGGAATACGTACGCACATTAGGATTGCTTGCTCTACAGGTGAGTCTCGCAGCCCCTTTTTACTGTTTTACTTTGGGGGAGATGCATTACTTGTTTACTGAAATTGTCTGTTTTACTTGAATACATGTATTTATGTATTGATTACTTACTTGTACATAATGTGTTACAAACTTACAAACAAAATACTTTACTGGTTTACAAACTTACTGAATACTACTTTACGACCTTCGGGGTTTATTACTTTACGGAGTTACCACTCCATGAAAATACTACTTTACGACCTTCGGGGTTTATTACTTTACGGAGTTACCACTCCATGAAAATACTACTTTACGACCTTCGGGGTTTATTACTTTACGGAGTTACTACTCCATGAAAATACTACTTTACGACCTTCGGGGTTTATTACTTTACGGAGTTACTACTCCATGAACTTACTACTTTACAAATGAATTATTTCACTACTGTACAAACTTACAAACTTGTTGTTTACTACGATACTGAATTTCTACTCACTGATATACTGAATTACATGAGTTCCTTTGAATCCAATGAAGTCCTCTGAAATCATAGTTGTTAGTTAAGGGATAAGCGCGAGTTTTAGTATATGGATCCATATGGGACTGACAATCCCCGCTCAGGGTGGTAGCGCCACCACGAACCTTACTCGTATAAATGGGCGTTTTCTACTCGTTTCATATGAGTGTTTTTGGATTGCACTCACGAGGGGCAAATTTACGGTTAAGCTTCGACTATGATGGCTCATGGTAGACCGACCTTACTTACTTAATTACTTGGATGTAATTGGGATTACTTACTAAATTATCTGGGAATAATTGATGCGTACTTACATAATTTCTTGTATGAAATTGATACTTACTTACTAAATCACTGGTTTGAAAATGTTGTTTACTTACTAATGTTGTACTAAACTTTCTATTACTATTTACTATAAACCTGTGAGATTCACCAACCTTTTGGTTGACCATTTTAGTAATGTATTCTCAGGTACTCAGCGTCAGTAGTGACGGCCCGCATGATAAGCTAAGCTAGACGAGTCGCATGCATACACCCTTACGAAGATTTTATTGGCATTATCTTTTGTAGTAGATTATGTGTTTAAAATCTTCTAAATCATTTTGCGAACTTGTTAGTGATGTATTACTTATGATTTAATACTTTGTACTACTTTTGAAAACTTATGTATTAATATAACATTTTCTACAACGTCTCATTTAGAGTCGTTTGCTTGTACTTTGGGTTTGATTATTGATTAGTCACGCCCCAAAACAGTCGCTTCCGCAAAGCATTAAATTGGGGGTGTGACAGATTGGTATCAGAGCCTAAGGTTATAGCGAACTAGGTTGCATTTAGTGGGCCTAGACTATGACCGTTAGGCAGTATTCCTCATTAGATATAACTAGTTCAGGGATTTCAGCATATGAGTTTAATTTAACATAGCCTGATCAACTATGTACAATTAAATGAGGATGATGTAATATCTGAAAGGGGTTATGTTGAACAGGAATGCACTAGTTGACTCTGACCACGAGAGAACCGTGACTTGTACTTGTTTTGCACTAGATACAACTAGGTGGATCAGATGTATGTATACATGGGTTATACATATATGATTAGGCCTAGTAATATCTTCGGATATTTGGTAACGAACTTATTGTTCATATACGTCTTAGAACTCGCCAACGGTAAGTTGATCGATTCAGGAAAATAGTACCGGGATGTGCCCTGGCAGAGAGGGTCATTTCTTCGAAATAGACTTACCTAGGTAGAGATTAAGAACTTCAAGACTTTATTCTACATGAACTGGTCATCAGAGGACCGTCCTTCTCTCACCTATCATATTTAACATCCGAATCCAAAATTTCTCTAAGTACTCAAATCTTTTCTACTTTCCTATCACATTCCGCGTAACTACTGATATCTGTTTGGGATGTAATATCTCCGACAGCTCTTGTAACACTCAAAATCTTGTAATCTTTTAAACTCGCATGTTAAACGATTACAATCTTCATTATTCTACACCATTGATTGTCACTTGTGTTGTGTTATATTATCGTTATATATACAACTACGATGATCATATTCTTATACGAAATTCTGACATGTCCCTTAACTTCATTGAAGGAACATGCCTCCACGACGTCAAAATTTCACTCAAGCTCAAGTCGATCGCCTGGTTGCTGAAGCAGTACTTGCTGAACGACGACGATCTGAAAGTGCTGAAACACCACCAAATACCACTGCAGTGAAACCCTGCACCTACAAGGACTTCATTAACTGCAATCCTTTGAGCTTCAAAGGCATAGAAGGTGCCATTGGGTTGTTGCGATGGCTGGAGAAGACAGAGGCAGTCTTTCGCATCTGCAACTGCGCTGAGAACTGTAAGGTCAAGTTCGCCACCTACACTTTCATGGATGATGCTTTGACATGGTGGAACACCTATGCTGACTCCATAGGCCAAGACATTGCTTTGGAAACTCCTTGGGATGAGCTGAAGAAAATGCTCAAGGATGAGTATTGTCCCAGGGATGAAATTCAACAGCTTGAGGCGGAATTCTGGAATCTCTCCACTCAAGGGAATGATATTGCCAGCTACACTTCTCGATTCAATCAGTTGGCACACCTTTGTCCATCTATGGTCGATACAGAACCTAAGCGAATTGAGCGCTATGTCTGGGGACTTCCTTCTCAAATTCAAGGAATGGTTACATCGGCCGATTCTTCTACATTCCACGGCACTGTGCGTATGGCGCACAAGTTGATGGCGCAAATTGTTCGCCAAGGAACAGCTGGCGACAAAAGTTTTGGAAACAGCTCTGGAGACAACAAGAGGAAAGCTGATGGAAACCAGAGCCAAACTAACAAGAAGCCTGCAACTGCTAAGGCTAACACCTCTGAGTCTGATGACAAGATAGGGTACAAAGGAAGCAAGCCCTACTGCTCTAAGTGCAGCCTTCATCATGATGGTTCATGTCCTTGCCCCAAATGCAAGAGATTTGGGCATGTAGCCAAGGACTGCAAAGCAGTCACAACTAGTACCAACCCCTCAGCACCTAAGACCTGCTACGAATGTAATGGTACTGGACACTTCAGGAGGGACTGCCCAAAGTTGAAAGACAAGAACAGCAACACCGCTAAGGGCCGGTTCTATGTGCTTAACGCTGAAGGTAAACATCAGAACCCGGGACTTATTGACTTACTTAACATGGGTATGATTACTTACAGATGACCCGACCGCCTGTAAAATTTTTTACCCTAGTAGATATTACTTGCTGCTTGATATCTTCTATATTTTCCTAGATTCTATGTACTTGATAGAATTAGGAAAATGATTAATTACTCTAAGATTCGATCGACATGTACATACTACTTGAGGCTCCATTTCTTACCTTAGGTCCTATGAGTGAGATAGGATTTGGAAAGTGGCAATTTAGATTCTATAGTTTATATATGAGACGAGTTTTAGCTTGCATAAGTATTTGGATAACAAATCCTACATTGTATTATACCGGAAAATATACCGGTTAATATTTTTATATATACAATGGGTCACATCCCATATAAAGCTAATGTAGGCTAAACATTTAGTTTCTATAGGAGACTGATAGAGTCTAGTTTACGCCACGATACTACTATTCGTTACAAGCTTTGTGAACACAATGGAAGTTACTACTGTACTTTAAGTTCCTAGTACACATTATAGCTACCTCCTAGTGATCGACTGGACTGATCATGTAGGCACAATAGTTAAAACATCTTGAAACTTCATTTCGAACTCCTTAGTTGCCGGAAGGGCACTAGTTCAACAAGGGGAGATAGACAACTCTAGATAGGTGTTGTCAGACTTATGTAGATAACACGCAATCTATAACTTGAATACAACGATAAATACTACGAACAAATTTCGGGACGAAATTCTTCTAACAAGGGGAGAATGTGACACCCGGTCAAAATAACCCAAAATTTGGCCCAAATTTAAACTTTTAAAACATGTATTATATACGTGTTAACACTTAAGCATTCAAGTATTATATATATATGTATATATATATAAACCGAACCGATTATTCAAATAATCGTGAATACATGAATCTAACAAAACGTATAAACCCAAAATAGAATTTAGTGAAAAACATTTTCAAACAAAGTATTATTATTGAGAATAATAATTACGTACTCCGTTTTAAATTTAAATATATTTTAGTTACTGAAAACTATCCGTGTATTTTGAGTTAAACAAAGATATATTTTTATATCTCTTTAAAAGTATTTTTATAAAATACTTTGATTTAAAACGTATACGATTACATTTTTAGAAATTTATCATTCTAAAAGATTTTATTAATTTACGATCGGGTACGCGAACACGGGTCGGAAAATACTACCAACCTTCAATAATTGAGGCCGGTTATAATACCCGACCTCAATTATTTTCACACACATACGCACACATTGGTTGATCACTCGGCTCTCTCCTCTTCACTCCCTCTCGGTTCAAATTTTTAACAACAACAACACAACTTCATCAACAACAATCATAATCATAATCTGGATCATCATCATCATCTAGCAACATCATCATCACCTTCAACGTTCATCATCATCATCCTCGGCCCAATTTTTCGTTGTAAGAATCACACGCCATTTTTCTTTAAATTCATGTTTTTAATACGTAATATACTATGTAGTAAAGTTCTATATGTGCGGAAATTGGTTAAAACTAGGTTAGACATCGTTTTGTGATCTTGTTGTTCGAACAGAACTGGAAAACCAGGAACTACCCGGCGGGTACCTGTAGTGCCCGGCGGGCATCTCTTAAAAATCCTTCGAATACGGCGTATTGGATTGAATACGGCGTATTCCCCACAATTTGAAACCAATCCGACTGATTAACCATGGAATACGGCGTATTCGGGTGAATACGGCGTATTCACCACATTTTGAACCCAATCCGACTTTTAGCCATTGAATACGGCGTATTCGGGCGAATACGGCGTATTCCCCTTAAAACCATCGAATCCGGCGTATTGGATTGAATCCGGCGGATTCGACCCATTACCGGGTTAACCGGCGGGTACCTCGCCTGCCCGGCGGGTACCTAGCCCAGTCCAGTTTTCTGATTTCAAAGTTAACTAAAACAAATACAAACAATTATATGAATACGATATATGTTTAAATAAACATTTTTACACGAAACAAACTTAATTATATTTTTGAAATATAATTGTAACCGAACAACGAGTCGTACATTTTTTTTACAAACTAAGTAATTAACTTAACGAACAACTAAACAAACGAATTGTTACGCGTACACTTACAAACATAAAATCTTGCGTGTTTAGGACGTTAGGAGATTACTGTTGGAATACGTACGCACATTAGGATTGCTTGCTCTACAGGTGAGTCTCGCAGCCCCTTTTTACTGTTTTACTTTGGGGGAGATGCATTACTTGTTTACTGAAATTGTCTGTTTTACTTGAATACATGTATTTATGTATTGATTACTTACTTGTACATAATGTGTTACAAACTTACAAACAAAATACTTTACTGGTTTACAAACTTACTGAATACTACTTTACGACCTTCGGGGTTTATTACTTTACGGAGTTACCACTCCATGAAAATACTACTTTACGACCTTCGGGGTTTATTACTTTACGGAGTTACCACTCCATGAAAATACTACTTTACGACCTTCGGGGTTTATTACTTTACGGAGTTACTACTCCATGAAAATACTACTTTACGACCTTCGGGGTTTATTACTTTACGGAGTTACTACTCCATGAACTTACTACTTTACAAATGAATTATTTCACTACTGTACAAACTTACAAACTTGTTGTTTACTACGATACTGAATTTCTACTCACTGATATACTGAATTACATGAGTTCCTTTGAATCCAATGAAGTCCTCTGAAATCATAGTTGTTAGTTAAGGGATAAGCGCGAGTTTTAGTATATGGATCCATATGGGACTGACAATCCCCGCTCAGGGTGGTAGCGCCACCACGAACCTTACTCGTATAAATGGGCGTTTTCTACTCGTTTCATATGAGTGTTTTTGGATTGCACTCACGAGGGGCAAATTTACGGTTAAGCTTCGACTATGATGGCTCATGGTAGACCGACCTTACTTACTTAATTACTTGGATGTAATTGGGATTACTTACTAAATTATCTGGGAATAATTGATGCGTACTTACATAATTTCTTGTATGAAATTGATACTTACTTACTAAATCACTGGTTTGAAAATGTTGTTTACTTACTAATGTTGTACTAAACTTTCTATTACTATTTACTATAAACCTGTGAGATTCACCAACCTTTTGGTTGACCATTTTAGTAATGTATTCTCAGGTACTCAGCGTCAGTAGTGACGGCCCGCATGATAAGCTAAGCTAGACGAGTCGCATGCATACACCCTTACGAAGATTTTATTGGCATTATCTTTTGTAGTAGATTATGTGTTTAAAATCTTCTAAATCATTTTGCGAACTTGTTAGTGATGTATTACTTATGATATAATACTTTGTACTACTTTTGAAAACTTATGTATTAATATAACATTTTCTACAACGTCTCATTTAGAGTCGTTTGCTTGTACTTTGGGTTTGATTATTGATTAGTCACGCCCCAAAACAGTCGCTTCCGCAAAGCATTAAATTGGGGGTGTGACAGATTGGTATCAGAGCCTAAGGTTATAGCGAACTAGGTTGCATTTAGTGGGCCTAGACTATGACCGTTAGGCAGTATTCCTCATTAGATATAACTAGTTCAGGGATTTCAGCATATGAGTTTAATTTAACATAGCCTGATCAACTATGTACAATTAAATGAGGATGATGTAATATCTGAAAGGGGTTATGTTGAACAGGAATGCACTAGTTGACTCTGACCACGAGAGAACCGTGACTTGTACTTGTTTTGCACTAGATACAACTAGGTGGATCAGATGTATGTATACATGGGTTATACATATATGATTAGGCCTAGTAATATCTTCGGATATTTAGTAACGAACTTATTGTTCATATACGTCTTAGAACTCGCCAACGGTAAGTTGATCGATTCAGGAAAATAGTACCGGGATGTGCCCTGGCAGAGAGGGTCATTTCTTCGAAATAGACTTACCTAGGTAGAGATTAAGAACTTCAAGACTTTATTCTACATGAACTGGTCATCAGAGGACCGTCCTTCTCTCACCTATCATATTTAACATCCGAATCCAAAATTTCTCTAAGTACTCAAATCTTTTCTACTTTCCTATCACATTCCGCGTAACTACTGATATCTGTTTGGGATGTAATATCTCCGACAGCTCTTGTAACACTCAAAATCTTGTAATCTTTTAAACTCGCATGTTAAACGATTACAATCTTCATTATTCTACACCATTGATTGTCACTTGTGTTGTGTTATATTATCGTTATATATACAACTACGATGATCATATTCTTATACGAAATTCTGACATGTCCCTTAACTTCATTGAAGGAACATGCCTCCACGACGTCAAAATTTCACTCAAGCTCAAGTCGATCGCCTGGTTGCTGAAGCAGTACTTGCTGAACGACGACGATCTGAAAGTGCTGAAACACCACCAAATACCACTGCAGTGAAACCCTGCACCTACAAGGACTTCATTAACTGCAATCCTTTGAGCTTCAAAGGCATAGAAGGTGCCATTGGGTTGTTGCGATGGCTGGAGAAGACAGAGGCAGTCTTTCGCATCTGCAACTGCGCTGAGAACTGTAAGGTCAAGTTCGCCACCTACACTTTCATGGATGATGCTTTGACATGGTGGAACACCTATGCTGACTCCATAGGCCAAGACATTGCTTTGGAAACTCCTTGGGATGAGCTGAAGAAAATGCTCAAGGATGAGTATTGTCCCAGGGATGAAATTCAACAGCTTGAGGCGGAATTCTGGAATCTCTCCACTCAAGGGAATGATATTGCCAGCTACACTTCTCGATTCAATCAGTTGGCACACCTTTGTCCATCTATGGTCGATACAGAACCTAAGCGAATTGAGCGCTATGTCTGGGGACTTCCTTCTCAAATTCAAGGAATGGTTACATCGGCCGATTCTTCTACATTCCACGGCACTGTGCGTATGGCGCACAAGTTGATGGCGCAAATTGTTCGCCAAGGAACAGCTGGCGACAAAAGTTTTGGAAACAGCTCTGGAGACAACAAGAGGAAAGCTGATGGAAACCAGAGCCAAACTAACAAGAAGCCTGCAACTGCTAAGGCTAACACCTCTGAGTCTGATGACAAGATAGGGTACAAAGGAAGCAAGCCCTACTGCTCTAAGTGCAGCCTTCATCATGATGGTTCATGTCCTTGCCCCAAATGCAAGAGATTTGGGCATGTAGCCAAGGACTGCAAAGCAGTCACAACTAGTACCAACCCCTCAGCACCTAAGACCTGCTACGAATGTAATGGTACTGGACACTTCAGGAGGGACTGCCCAAAGTTGAAAGACAAGAACAGCAACACCGCTAAGGGAGGGACTGCTACGAATGTAATGGTACTGGACAATTCTCGTCGTTTCATCCTTACTCAACTTTTATGAATTCACAAATACCGACATACTTCCGAAGGCTAAAACTCCTTCCCTGCCATTTTGTAGAACCGCTCATCTGGAAATGGCACACTTCTCGTCATGCGACTACACGTCAGACAACGAACAGATTAACGACGAACAAATCCAGTACACGTACCTCGATGAGGAGATAGCCCCAGAGGAAGAACCTGAGAATCACGGCTTCGGATTCGTCGACATCGAAGAATACGAAAGAGTAAGAGATCAGGCTGAAGAACTAGATGGCCGAAATTGGGAACTACAACTGAAATGCAAAACCTATGAACTGGAGTTAAGGATTCTGCAAAGGTCCATCCCTGAGCGGATCCGAGACTCTGTTCTCTACCTGAAGGAAATCACTGTTCATCTGAATCAACGTGTAACAACATGGATCAAATGGATGTACCTACAAGCTACCGGAGATGCTTTGGTTTATCCTACCCTTCGACGATACCAAGATATGCTGGAAGCTCGTTACTACCCCTACAATCTACACCAAGAATAGGCCGACGATAGCTATGACCGTAGTGAATAGCAATTAGGCGTGTATGTAATAGGTCTTAGTTAGGACCGTTAATTCGATGGTTATATTAAAATTCCATCACATTTTGTAACTTATCTTGCTCGTCCGGATGTTCAAATTCCTGACACTTTTGTAAACAGTAAACGCCTGTAATCTTTTGTAACTTTTATATTTCAATTATAACCATCCTACTACTTTTGTTAAACTGTCCGCGTGTCAAACTTTGGCGTAGTTTCTCTGTACTTCCTACATCATAACAATCATAACTCTTGTTCAAACCCTCACATGTTCTTTATTTGTTGTTTCAAGGAACATGCCTCCTCGATGACAAATCACGCTTAATGAAACCGAAATCGCGGGTCTGATTGCCCGTAGTGTGGCTCAAGCTTTAGCTGTCCGAGCAGCCACTCCTGGTAGCGAAGATACGGCTAACAACACACCACCACCCAAAACCTGCACCTACAAGGACTTCCAGAACTGCAAACCCTTAACCTTTCAAGGTACTGAAGGAGCGATCGGTCTGGTACGCTGGATCGAGAAAATCAAATCAGTGTTCCTTATCTGCAACTGCGTTGAGGACAACAAGGTCAAGTTTGCAGCCATCACATTTTTTGACACTGCCCTTACCTGGTGGAACACATATGCTCAGACTGTGAGTGTTGCCAATGCTTACAAACTCCCATGGGAAGAGCTAAAGAAGATGCTGAGGGGAGAGTACTGCCCCAGAGATGAATTGAAACAACTGGAAATAGAATTCTGGAATCACAAGATGCAGGGTGATGACATCATTGGTTACACCAACCGCTTTCACCAGCTGGCACTTCTCTGCCCATCTATAGTTGATCCTGAGTACAAGAGAATCGAGAAATACGTCGATGGACTTCCTGAGCGACTTCAAGACTTAGTGACTTCATCTAAACCGGATACTATTCAGAATGCCATTCGCATGGCTCATGAACTGACGGCCAACTCTGTCCGTCGTGGCTCGACTTCAACCCCACCTGCAAACAACAAACGTAAATGGGAAGTAAGTCTCCACACATCCAACCCTACCTACAACAAAAAGCCTGCAACCGTTAATACCGATGACTCGAAGGCTTACAAGGGGAGCAAGCCTTACTGCTCCAAATGTAGTCGTCATCATGACGGTACCTGTCCCTGCTCCAAATGCAAGAAATTTGGACATCTGGCCAAAGACTGCCGAACCAACCCCACTGGTACTGATACTCCTGCACCCAAGACCTGCTATGAGTGCAATGGTACCGGGCACTTCAGGAAGGATTGCTCAAAGCTGAAACTCAGAACCAACTTTGCGAAAGGAAAAGCTTATATAATCAACACTAAGGAAGATGAAAACCCACGACTTTGTGATTTGCTCAACCCGGGTACGCACATTTCTGGATTACCCGAACTGCTTAACAACTTATATATATTGCCTTGCGTTCTATGTGCTTTCCTAGATCCTAAGTACCCAATAGGATTAGGAACCGACCGACTATACGGATTCTGACCATATAATTTGTATTACACTTTGATTTCCATGAACAAACTCCCTTCCCAAATATCTCACACTGGTTGAGACCGGGAATCCAAAGCTGAATAAATCATTTCCTTAAACATAATTCAAATTACTTGTAACAATTCTTAAATAGAACCCTTAATTCGTAGGAAATGATGACTCACTCCGTCAACAACCCTACATTGGATGATGAACTGCTCAGTGAGGGACCAATGATGTTTCCTTACCTCCTCGAACTCGAGTGTGATACCGAACCTTCCGCTGAATCAGCAACTGCACCTGCCTCTCCTGCTACTCTAACTACTGCAAAAGCACCGGTTAATGTAACCCTGACTGCTGGATCAATCAGCCACCTCAACCAAAGTATTGAATCGCTGCGAAAACAATTAACCGAAGCACGGGAAGACATGGATGACCTACGACGAATTGCTTTCCAGAATAACGTACGTATGCGTGAGTACGAGCTACGTTTGATAGCCTTAGAAAACCCTACTTCACCACCAACTTCACATAGTACTCCTGCTGAAGAGGATACCGACACTGACTGTACACCGCCTCCAGCAAAACGGGTGAAAATCCACTCCTTCCAACTCCACCGGAAACTACTTGGGAAAGAAACCTTTCTGTTCCCGATGCACTCGGCATCATGAAGGACCGTGTACCATACCCATCGGTCGATGCAAACCCTACCCCAAAAGTACGAACCCTCCTAAGGCGAAGCTGTGCTTCAACTGTGGGAGTACTGGCCATCTCAAGGCCCAATGCCCACTACCACCAGGCAACAAAACTAAGGGTACGTTACTACCTGACAACTACCTTACTACGAACACTGTAGGACCTACCCTACTACTGTAGGCTACTAGTACACATTGTAGCTACTGGGCGAATATCGAACTACCGACTATTACTTCAAACAAATTTCGGGACGAAATTCTCCTAACAAGGGAAGAATGTAACAACCGCAAAATTTGGGTCAATTTAAAATTTTCCTAATTAAGTGCTTATTCTTGTATTTAGTATGAAATAGGACTAAGTACGACGATTGCTTATTATTTATATAGGTGATATATATGTATATATATATATATATATATACGTACGTATACGATTCGTTCAAATCGTATAGAACTACAATTGCACAAAATACGGACGTTGGTAAAACAATTATTAAATAATGTGAGATTATTTAACTACTCAAGTAATTTGTAATACCCCAATATTCGAGGTATTATTTTAGTGTATCCAGAAATATACATCTTATAAAATAATATTAAGTAAATAAAAAGATATGATACAAAACGCAATCGAATTTCTCTGTTTTAGACTGTAAATTAAATGAAAGAAAGGGATTTATATGTAAAATTCGTATTTATCCCATATCTCTTCTAAAATCTTCCAGGAAGTGTAAGGGAGGAACCAAAAATCGCCACTCTCACCATCATCATACATCTTCTTCTTTTAATTTCTAATTAAGCTCCAGAATCTTTGAATTCATCATCTCTATCATCATCTTCAACCTCTTTGTAAGTGTTTCTTATGAAATTTTAACCTATGTAATGGGGTTTTGGTGAATTATCAATATTTAGCACTTTAATTCGAAATTAAGACATGAGATTGATTGAATTAGTGATTTCTAGTAGGACTATCACTAATAGCAATCATTCTAATCTATGAAAATGAAGAAATCATTGTAGGGTTTATGATGAAATTAAGGGGTTTTGCTAAAATCCTCTTGAATTGAGTTTATGAATATTATAAGTAGTTAATTATGATGATGGGAGTATTAATAGGTTATGTTAATAAGAAATCAATTAGTTAAGAACTTTGATTAGTGATTATTAGAACTAATCAAAGTGGGGGAGAAAGAATTGTGATTTGCTAACTAGTTGTAATAAATTTTAGAATCTAAATGTGTTATTATGTATCATGTGTATAGGTGATAAAGGATTGGAATAATTATAATCTTTGCTAAGTGAATTCATCATCCAAGACTAAGGTGAGTACATTGTGAATCAATTAGGTGAAGGTTATGTGATTTCGGATTGTTTAAGAACAAGAGATTTCACATAATCATGTTATTGTTATCATTATTGTGTTCATGTAATTGGATGATAAAGTGTAGAGTTATGATTACGAAATAATAACTAATACGAAATATGTGCATTGCACAATTGTATCTTATGGGCCGCGGATCCAATTGGTATCTATTACTATCTATATTTGCTATTTGATAGTTTAAGAGTTCTTATGTGATTGCATTGCTTAGTTGATTTCCTATGTATTCACTAAGCATTTTATGCTTATTTCGTATCATTTAAATGTATTGTAGGTAATACTTCGAAAGGAAAAGATAAGGAAATCAAGAAAGAATAGCGTGGATTGGTTTGCAAGTTGTAAGTGCAAGCCTTCTCTTTTGGTATCGTTTTGATGAACTTGTCTAATACGCCCTCAAACTAAGATTTTTGAATGTTAAGCAATATATGTATAGTTTATCGGATGGTTGACTTTGAAGGTCAACTCTAGTGTCGGGTCGAATCGTTATGTGTTATGAACTTGTGAACTTATAAATATATGGATGTAAATATTACTATGGTTAAAGTAAAGAAATCTTATGGAAATTAAGTAATCCGGTTGATTTTAAGTTGTATCTTGTATATATGGTTAAATAGAGTCGTTATAGTGTCAAGGTATGGTAAAAAGAGGAACGGGTCAAAAGGGTGTCTAATTGGGTCATAATTGGATAAAAGTGTCAAAATGGATCGGAATTGATCCAAAGGATTAAAAAGTGAATGGCTAGAGTTATGAAACTTTGGTCAATTGACTTAAGTCTATTATTACATGATGAAAAAGTGCCTAAATGTATATGACCTGAATTGGAGTAGAACAAAATTTAAGTTGTTCACTAAAAGTGTCGAAAATTGGTTATAAGGTCATTTTGGTCATTTTGCGAGAAATTGCGAAAGTGTCTAAAGTGAAAGTTAGATAATGTTATTGTGAAAGTGTGTACCAAATTTCAAGTCTTAATAATGTCTGAGTTAAAAGATATGATGATTTGAAATTTGTGTTTTGGTCATAAGCTAAACAGGTTCAGGACCTGCTGTGCAGGGGGTTTACCCGGCGGGTAACCCCTGTACCCGGCGGGTACCTTTCGAATATGAACGAGCCGGCGGGTGAGAACCCGACCCGGCGGCTGATATATCCTTTAAACGAACGAATAGTTTCTGTTACCAAAACATTAAATCAACCGGCGGATTCTATAGGTGACCCGGCGGGTCCTCCCGTTTACCCGGCGGGTAAAGGTGGTACCCGGCGGGTACTGCCTGTTTTTCAGGAATTTTCTTATTTGTAAATTCTGGGACCATTGTAGTGTTATTATAAGTACAGGTATCATTATTATAAATCTGAAAGTGTATTGTTCATAAAAAAAAAAAAAAAAAATTTCGGGCGTTTCAAGTTGGTATCAGAGCGATAGTTTAAGAGAATTACGTAATCCACATTAGGATTGCATAATCTTAAACTATTGTGAATCTATTATTATGTTTCTTATTGTATTTTTGTAAGAATCTTTTATGTGAAATTATGTTAAACCTTAAGGACAATTGTTGCTGTGGTTGGATACGTTCAAGAGAATTGAATAGAAGTGTGTGATTAGTATAATATGTCTATGTCTGGCCAACTTAGTTGTATTATACTATTGCACATGGGTGATTCAAAACCCTTGAATGTAAAATAGCTTTGGTGAATGATTGTTCTTAATGGTTGTATAGGATTGCTTAGACTTCTATTAATATACGAAATTTGGAATATGTTGATTAAATTGTTAATCTCTGTAGTAAATGGAATCAATGGACCAAGGTGATAGGAGTCTAAATCCTGATGATGAGGCAACGATTAAACAAATCGTTGGGCAAGCCCTTAAAGAGTTTGGCCCAACAATAATTGCCGAAGTAGATAACATAGTGACTTCTAAAGTTAATGCAGTAATGAGTGATAAATTAAAAGAATTCGAACAACAACATCCTATCTTGACGAATCCTCCAGTTACTGCAGGACTCTTGACTGCTCAAGTGTCGGTTGAAAGCTATGACTTTAAGAAATTCTCAAGCTGTAAACCACCAGAATTTGATGGTGAACTTAATCCCGTTGCTAGTCTTAGGTGGTTAAGTAGAATAGAAGAAACGTTTATGTTATCCAAATGTCCCGATGATTTGAGAGTGTTATTCGCGGTACACCAACTCAAAGGTGGTGCTCATGAATGGTGGAATTCAAAGACTGATGCATATGGTTTCGAGACAGCTTCCAAATTTTCTTGGGACATGTTCAAAGAAATGTTCAAAAGCGAATATTCACCACCCGCGGAAATGGAGAAACTGAAAGGTGAATTTCTTTCTATTGAGCAAGGGAAAATGTCTGTAGCTGAGTATTCTAAATCTTTCCATGAAAAATCTCGTTTCTGTCCGGAATATACTTCTAATCAGAAGTTGTTGACTGATCATTTTTATCGACATCTGAATCTTGAAATCCGTGAAACTATTGATCAGTCATTTTATAAGGATATTCCAACTATATTGAATCGAGCTTTAGTCAGAGAAAAAGATTTACTAGCTAAGCGTGCTGAGTATGCTAGTAAGAGAAAAGCTGAGCAATCGGCTCCATCTCAATCATCATTGTTTAAGAAAACCAGAACTGATTCGAAATCACCATCTCAACAATCATCACAGAAATCTCAACAACAATCTCAAACTCATTTTCGTGAGTGGCCCTTATGTAATAAATGTGGAAAGAAACATTTGGGCGATTGTAAATGTTTCAAATGCGGGAGGCCTGGACATATGGCACCGGATTGCCCTAGTCCTTTCCGTTTATGTTATACCTGTTTCAAAAGTGATCATATTCAAACGGATTGTCCCGTTAAGAAAGAAGAGCAGAGAAAGCAGCAACAACAAAGGAAAGATTCTGAGAAGAAAGGGACCACTACTGGATCAGGAGCCAAACCTCGTGCTTTTCAAATTACAGCAGAGGAGGCTAAGGAATCACATGATGTGGTGACAGGTACCTTTATTATAAATTCTATACCTGCCCATGTTTTGTTTGATTCCGGAGCTTCCAGATCCTTTGTATCTCTTTCATTTTGTAATTGTTTGCATATTCCTGTATCTAAATTGGATCATCCCTTAGAAGTTGAAATAGCTGATAATAAGCTAGTAATAGTTTCTGATGTATATAGGGGATGTGTTATCGAAATAGGGAGTGAGAAATTTAATGTTGATCTAATCCCAATGCAAATGGGGGAGTTCAACATAGTAATAGGAATGGATTGGTTAGGACGAAATAAATGTGTAATCAATTGTCATGAAAAAGTTATTTTCCTGAAAGCACCTAGCGGACAGGAAATAACTGTTTATGGTGAACGTATCAATCGAACTATTCCTGTATGCACATATGCACGAGCTAAGAGATTGTTGTCACACGGGTGTCGGGCCTTTTTGGCACACGTGGTTGATAACTCTAAATCTGTTGCTGTTCTTTCTGATATCCCTATTGTTAATGAATTCTCGGATGTATTTCCTGACGAACTCCCTGGTCTTCCTCCGGAGCGACAAGTGGAGTTTAGAATTGATTTAATGCCTGGAGCTGTTCCAATTGCTAAAACCCCATATCGGTTAGCTCCGACTGAAATGCAAGAAATGATGAATCAACTGCAGGAACTCCTTGATAAAGGTTTTATTCGTCCTAGCAGTTCGCCTTGGGGAGCTCCAGTATTATTTGTCAAAAAGAAAGATGGATCACTCAGAATGTGTATCGATTATCGTGAATTAAACAAAGTGACCATTAAGAATCGTTATCCTTTACCTAGAATCGATGATTTATTTGATCAACTGCAAGGTGCCAGTTTCTTTTCAAAAATCGATCTTCGATCTGGTTACCATCAGTTGAAGGTAAAGGAAGAAGATATTTCTAAAACTGCTTTTCGAACTCGTTATGGTCACTATGAATTCGTTGTCATGCCATTCGGTTTAACCAATGCTCCAGCTGCATTTATGGACTTAATGAACCGTGTATGTCGTCCTATGCTGGATAAGTTTGTGATTGTTTTTATTGATGACATTCTCATTTATTCTAAAAGTGAGAGTGATCATTCAATTCATTTGAGACAAGTTCTGTAAATGCTTCGACATGAAAAGCTTTATGCTAAATTTTCCAAGTGTGAATTTTGGTTACGTGAAGTTCAGTTTCTTGGACATGTGATTAATGTCCATGGTATTCAAGTTGATCCATCTAAAGTTGTTGCAGTTCTTAAGTGGGATTCTCCTTCAAGCCCCACTGAGGTCAGAAGTTTTCTTGGTCTTGCGGGTTACTATCGTCGTTTTATTCAAGATTTTTCTAAAATTGCTACCCCGTTGACTCAATTGACTCGAAAGAGTGTATCTTGGAAATGGGGTGAAGAACAAACTAAAGCGTTTCAATTGTTGAAGGAAAAGCTCAGTCAGGCTCCTATCCTTGTTTTACCGGAAGGTAATGAGGATATGGTGGTTTATTGTGATGCTTCTAAGCTGGGCTTGGGTTGTGTATTAATGCAACGTGGGAAGGTTATAGCTTATGCTTCGCGTCAACTTAAATCTCATGAACAAAACTATCCTACTCACGATCTTGAATTAGCAGCAGTGGTCTTTGCATTGAAGATTTGGCGACATTATTTATATGGAGTCAAGTCTACCATTTATACGGACCACAAAAGCTTGAAATATTTCTTTGATCAGCGGGATTTGAATAATCGGCAAAGAAGGTGGCTCGATCTGGTCAAAGATTACGACTGTGACATTCTTTACCATCCTGGTAAAGCCAATGTTGTAGCTGATGCTCTTAGCAGAAAGGCTACTCATTGTATTCTTTCTGTGAAATCTTTTAGTATGATTGTATCTCCTCAGCTGTTTGATTCTATAAAAGCTGCTCAAATCGATGCATTATCTTCTAATGACCTGAATAAACAACGTTTAAAGGGTCAAATCTCTGAATTAGTTGATGATTCTCGAGGCTTGAAAACCCGTTATGGTAGAATTTGGATACCAGTAACGAGTGATGTAAAGAAATTGTTGTTGAATGAAGCCCATAAATCGAAATATTCTGTTCATCCAGGTGCCACCAAAATGTATCGTGATCTGAAATATGATTATTGGTGGCCTGGTATGAAGCGTGATATCATTAAATATGTTCAAAATTGTCTCACTTGTCTGCAAGTAAAAGCTGAACACCAACAACCATATGGAAAACTCCAGCCATTGGATATTCCAGTCTGGAAATGGGAACACATCACCATGGATTTTGTTACAAAGCTGCCGAGAACTCCTCGACAGCATGATGCCATTTGGGTGATTGTGGACCGTTTAACAAAAAGTGCTCTTTTCATACCTATCAAGGAAGCATCATCTTCTGAAGTATTAGCAGAAATCTATATTCGTGAAGTTGTTGCTCGTCATGGAGTACCAGTTTCTATTGTTTCTGATAGGGATACTCGTTTTACCTCTCGATTCTGGAAGAAATTTCAAGAAGATCTGGATACTCAATTACACATTAGTACGGCTTTTCATCCTCAAACGGATGGACAAAGTGAACGTACTATTCAAACTCTAGAGGATATGCTGCGAGCATGTGTCATTGATTTTGGTGGTAGCTGGGATTCTCATCTTCCATTGGTAGAATTTTCATATAATAACAGTTACCATTCTTCTATAAAAATGCCACCATATCAAATGCTTTATGGTCGAAAGTGTCGTACTCCCATTTGTTGGGGAGAAGTCGGTCAACGTGAGTTAGCCAGTACTGATGTAGTTCATATGACTACTGAAAAGATTGATCAAATTCGTGAAAGGTTAAAAATGGCTCAAGACCGACAGAAATCTTATGCTGATAAACGTAGACGACCAATAGAATTCCAAGTTGGTGATAAAGTAATGTTAAAAGTTTCTCCTTGGAAGGGTATCATTCGTTTTCGAAAGAGAGGAAAGTTAAGTCCAAGATATATTGGACCTTTCGAAATACTCGATCGTGTTGGTCGTGTAGCTTATCGGTTACAATTACCGGATGAGCTTAGTGGTATTCATGATACATTTCACGTGTCACAGCTTCGAAAATGCCTTGTTGACGAAGCTTCTTATGTACCTTTTCCTGAAATCCAAATAAATGAGAAGTTGAATTATGTTGAAGAACCCGTCCAAATTCTTGATCAAAAAGTTAAACAATTACGTAATAAGACGGTTTCTATTGTTAAAGTTCAATGGCGACATCGTAAAGGTTCTGCATTTACTTGGGAACCTGAAGAGTGGATGATGGTGTACTACCCTGCAGTACATCATGAATGGTTCGTGAGGACACGAACAGAATAAGTGGGGGAGACTTGTAACACCCCAATATTCGAGGTATTATTTTAGTGTATCCAGAAATATACATCTTATAAAATAATATTAAGTAAATAAAAAGATATGATACAAAACGCAATCGAATTTCTCTGTTTTAGACTGTAAATTAAATGAAAGAAAGGGATTTATATGTAAAATTCGTATTTATCCCATATCTCTTCTAAAATCTTCCAGGAAGTGTAAGGGAGGAACCAAAAATCGCCACTCTCACCATCATCATACATCTTCTTCTTTTAATTTCTAATTAAGCTCCAGAATCTTTGAATTCATCATCTCTATCATCATCTTCAACCTCTTTGTAAGTGTTTCTTATGAAATTTTAACCTATGTAATGGGGTTTTGGTGAATTATCAATATTTAGCACTTTAATTCGAAATTAAGACATGAGATTGATTGAATTAGTGATTTCTAGTAGGACTATCACTAATAGCAATCATTCTAATCTATGAAAATGAAGAAATCATTGTAGGGTTTATGATGAAATTAAGGGGTTTTGCTAAAATCCTCTTGAATTGAGTTTATGAATATTATAAGTAGTTAATTATGATGATGGGAGTATTAATAGGTTATGTTAATAAGAAATCAATTAGTTAAGAACTTTGATTAGTGATTATTAGAACTAATCAAAGTGGGGGAGAAAGAATTGTGATTTGCTAACTAGTTGTAATAAATTTTAGAATCTAAATGTGTTATTATGTATCATGTGTATAGGTGATAAAGGATTGGAATAATTATAATCTTTGCTAAGTGAATTCATCATCCAAGACTAAGGTGAGTACATTGTGAATCAATTAGGTGAAGGTTATGTGATTTCGGATTGTTTAAGAACAAGAGATTTCACATAATCATGTTATTGTTATCATTATTGTGTTCATGTAATTGGATGATAAAGTGTAGAGTTATGATTACGAAATAATAACTAATACGAAATATGTGCATTGCACAATTGTATCTTATGGGCCGCGGATCCAATTGGTATCTATTACTATCTATATTTGCTATTTGATAGTTTAAGAGTTCTTATGTGATTGCATTGCTTAGTTGATTTCCTATGTATTCACTAAGCATTTTATGCTTATTTCGTATCATTTAAATGTATTGTAGGTAATACTTCGAAAGGAAAAGATAAGGAAATCAAGAAAGAATAGCGTGGATTGGTTTGCAAGTTGTAAGTGCAAGCCTTCTCTTTTGGTATCGTTTTGATGAACTTGTCTAATACGCCCTCAAACTAAGGTTTTTGAATGTTAAGCAATATATGTATAGTTTATCGGATGGTTGACTTTGAAGGTCAACTCTAGTGTCGGGTCGAATCGTTATGTGTTATGAACTTGTGAACTTATAAATATATGGATGTAAATATTACTATGGTTAAAGTAAAGAAATCTTATGGAAATTAAGTAATCCGATTGATTTTAAGTTGTATCTTGTATATATGGTTAAATAGAGTCGTTATAGTGTCAAGGTATGGTAAAAAGAGGAACGGGTCAAAAGGGTGTCTAATTGGGTCATAATTGGATAAAAGTGTCAAAATGGATCGGAATTGATCCAAAGGATTAAAAAGTGAATGGCTAGAGTTATGAAACTTTGGTCAATTGCCTTAAGTCTATTATTACATGATGAAAAAGTGCCTAAATGTATATGACCTGAATTGGAGTAGAACAAAATTTAAGTTGTTCACTAAAAGTGTCGAAA
Source organism: Helichrysum umbraculigerum (assembly GCA_949592205.1). Classification (NCBI taxonomy): domain Eukaryota; kingdom Viridiplantae; phylum Streptophyta; class Magnoliopsida; order Asterales; family Asteraceae; genus Helichrysum; species Helichrysum umbraculigerum. Next base: position 103,083,311 of record CATIUR010000001.1, read on the forward strand.
ATTGGTTATAAGGTCATTTTGGTCATTTTGCTAGAGAAATTGCGAAAGTGTCTAAAGTGAAAGTTAGATAATGTTATTGTGAAAGTGTGTACCAAATTTCAAGTCTTAATAATGTCTGAGTTAAAAGATATGATGATTTGAAATTTGTGTTTTGGTCATAAGCTAAACAGGTTCAGGACCTGCTGTGCAGGGGGTTTACCCGGCGGGTAACCCCTGTACCCGGCGGGTACCTTTCGAATATGAACGAGCCGGCGGGTGAGAACCCGACCCGGCGGCTGATATATCCTTTAAACGAACGAATAGTTTCTGTTACCAAAACATTAAATCAACCGGCGGATTCTATAGGTGACCCGGCGGGTCCTCCCGTTTACCCGGCGGGTAAAGGTGGTACCCGGCGGGTACTGCCTGTTTTTCAGGAATTTTCTTATTTGTAAATTCTGGGACCATTGTAGTGTTATTATAAGTACAGGTATCATTATTATAAATCTGAAAGTGTATTGTTCATAAAAAAAAAAAAAAAAAAAAATTTCGGGCGTTTCATAATTACTTTATATATTATGATTATAAAGTAACAAATACGTACGTCTAAATTAAATCTTTACCGAACTCTACGAAACGGGACCAACCGACAAAATAAAACAAATTTATATTTTTATAACTAAAACATAAAGCATTTTATTAAAACACTTCAACAAAAATATCGAGTTATATTTCGTATTTTAAAACTTATAAATCAACGCGTATAAAATCACTTTAACGTTTAAACGACCGGGGAAACGAACACCGCACGGAGCGCAAACGCGAGGGAACGAAAAATTGGTGAGACCACACCATGTGGCCCCACCAAAACCGGCCAAGGGTAAGGGGTGCCAACCCTCACCCTTTTGTTCATTCAACCAAGCAATCCCAAACCCACACCCCATCTCCATCTCTCTCTAGCTTAAACTCTCTCATCTCTCTCTCTCTCTCTATCTCGGTTACCCTCTCTCTCTAGAAAACATACCCAAAACGAGCTTGAATCACAAAACGGAAAGGAGCAACAACGATCACCGCAACGAGGGCTACGATTCTATCTTTTCGGTTTCTCATTTCGACGACTTTGTAAGTTTTCCGGCGACTTCCGAAACTTTCCGATTTTAATTATTTTGCATGTATGTTGTTCCCCTAGCTTTATAATGTCCAAATGATATGTTAAAACTCGTTTTTAAAACTTGAAAGTATAAACCGAAACCGTAAACTCAAAACAGTCCCTTTCTCGAATTTTTATAAAATCGTACGTTCAAAACTAGCAAATATAACCTAAACATGAAATCTTCGTCTTTTCGTTGTCTACAACTTTCGTGAAGAAAGTTTACCTCCAAAATGCCCTCATTTTGCTAGAAAAATCGATTTGTACAAGTATGTATGTTTTGGTGACGTTAAATGAAAACCGACATCTCGAGACCCTCCCGAAACGAAACAATAATTTTTCTAGTGTTATCTAGTCATTTTAGAACTTGTGTAAAAGTTTCGGGTCAAACCGGGGTCGTTTGACCCAAAACCGAGCTTAAAAACGAAATCAGCCCTTGTGTTGCGGAACACAAGCTTGCGTTGCGGAACACAAGCCTTGTGTTGCGGAACACAAGCCTTGTGTCGCATAAACCATAAGACACAAGGATTGTGTCGCATAGAAGCATAAGACACAAGCGTTGTGTCGCATGAAAACCATGAGACACAAGGATTGTGTCGCATATTGTGTACCATTAAGTTGCATCCATGAGACACAAGGCTTGTGTCGCATGACAACCATAAGACACAAGCATTGTGTCGCATATTGTGTCGCAGAATGAGACACAAGCCTTGTGTTGCGGAACACAAGCCTTGTGTTGCGGAACACAGCACTGTGTCGCATTTAGTGTCGCAAAAACCCAAAAACAGAAGCCAAAAACATTCTAAGTGTTTAAAAATAACTTTTCAACAACCAAATCAAATACGATACGATTTATACATGAAAATACTATACTTTTGGAAGTATACACCAATACTCGAATACATATAAGATTACACTTATTTAAAACGCGAGATTCCACTCGCGCACATACACGAGGTTACACTCGAACACTTATGAGATTTCACTCATACACTCTAGGGTTACACCCACTCGGATTTACATTCACTTGAACGTTACACGTTACAATACAAATGTACTTGACAACTATACGATTACAACAACTGCATAATAATAATAGATGAGATTATTATTACATTCCGATACCAACGGGCCGTACAACTTTTCTACAAACTACAACTTACAAACAATTACAAACATACAAACAACTTATGGACATTAACTAGTTTGGGAACAGCTAGCATGGATACTTTACAAGTATTCCATTAACTTACTGAACCTTATGCGTATTAGGACGCTAAGGGTTGCTAGTTCGGATACTACTTTGCTCGCTTACTGCATTGTCTGCTAGACTCAGGTGAGTCTCACAGCCCCTATTTTACTGTTTTCACTCAGGGGTGAGATGCATTACTGTTTTACATGAACACACGTACTTACTTGCTGCCATGAATTACTTATTTACTGAATTACGGATACGCCAATTGCATGAGTTTCGACTAATCCAATGAAAGCCTCCTTAATCATAGTTGTTAGTTATGGGATAAGCGCGAGTTTTAGTATATGGATCCATATGGGACTGACAATCCCCGCCTGGGGTAGCACGCACTACCACGAACCGTTACTGTAGAAATGGGCGTTTCTTACTCGTTTCATATGAATGTTTTTGGATTAACATTCACGGGGGTACTATTATTTACTGTACGTTAAGCTTCAACTATGGTGGCTCATGGCAAGGGTATCAAACGGTTAGCACGACCTGCAACCACCCACTTATTAAACGGTTGGCATAACCTGCAACCACTTACTTACTGGCTGGCTAATGATTTACAAATACTACTTGTGTGTTCAACTATTTACTTATAAACCTGTGAGATTCACCAACCTTTTGGTTGACCGTTTTAGTAATGCTTCTCAGGTACCCAGCATCAGTAGGGATGCCCAGCAGGATATGCTTATTAGCTCGAGTCGCATGCATTTACAAGCTTGGAGATTCTTATACATTACTTTTGTACTAGTTGTTATGTATTAGAATCTCTAGGAATTTTTCTCGAACTCGAGCTTGTATTTTGAAATTACTTATGTATTAATGTAATAACTTTTCGAACGTCTCATTTAGAGTCGTTCACTGTATCCTTTGTGCTTGTGATTATTGATTAGTAACACCCAAAACTCGCTTCCGCAAACTGTTAAATTTGGGGGTGTTACAGATTGGTATCAGAGCCTAAGGTTATAGTGAACTAGGTTGCATTTAGTGGGCCTAGACTATGACCGTTAGGCAGTATTCCTCATTAGGTATAACTGGTTCAGGGATTACATCATACAAGTTTAATTTAACATAGCCTGATCAACTATGTACAATTAAATGAAGATGATGTGAGTTCTGAAAGGGGTTATGTTGAACAGGAATGCAATAGCTGACTCTGACATCGAGAGAACCGGGACTTTTACTTGATTGTGCTAGACACACACTAGGCGGTTATGTGATATACATATATATATACATAGGCCTCTTTCCCCGATACGATACTCTCTCTCGACTACGGCAAAATTCATTTTTCAACTTACATCAAACAAACGACGACTCGATTCTCGTCGTTCCATCCTTACTCAACTTTTATGAATTCACAAATACCGACATACTTCCGAAGGCTGAAACTCCTTCCCTGCCATTTTGTAGAACCGCTCATCTGGAAATGGCACACTTCTCGTCATGCGACTACACGTCATACAACGAACAGATTAACGACGAACAAATCCAGTACACGTACCTCGATGAGGAGATAGCCCTAGAGGAAGAACCTGAGAATCACGGCTTCGGATTTGTCGACATCGAAGAATACGAAAGAGTAAGAGATCAGGCTGAAGAACTAGATGGCCGAAATTGGGAACTACAACTGAAATGCAAAACCTATGAACTGGAGTTAAGGATTCTGCAAAGGTCCATCCCTGAGCGGATCCGAGACTCTGTTCTCTACCTGAAGGAAATCACTGTTCATCTGAATCAACGTGTAACAACATGGATCAAATGGATGTACCTACAAGCTACCGGAGATGCTTTGGTTTATCCTACCCTTCGACGATACCAAGATATGCTGGAAGCTCGTTACTACCCCTACAATCTACACCAAGAATAGGCCGACGATAGCTATGACCGTAGTGAATAGCAATTAGGCGTGTATGTAATAGGTCTTAGTTAGGACCGTTAATTCGATGGTTATATTAAAATTCCATCACATTTTGTAACTTATCTTGCTCGTCCGGATGTTCAAATTCCTGACACTTTTGTAAACAGTAAACGCCTGTAATCTTTTGTAACTTTTATATTTCAATTATAACCATCCTACTACTTTTGTTAAACTGTCCGCGTGTCAAACTTTGGCGTAGTTTCTCTGTACTTCCTACATCATAACAATCATAACTCTTGTTCAAACCCTCACATGTTCTTTATTTGTTGTTTCAAGGAACATGCCTCCTCGACGACAAATCACGCTTAGTGAAACCGAAATCGCGGGTCTGATTGCCCGTAGTGTGGCTCAAGCTTTAGCTGTCCGAGCAGCCACTCCTGGTAGCGAAGATACGGCTAACAACACACCACCACCCAAAACCTTCACCTACAAGGACTTCCAGAACTGCAAACCCTTAACCTTTCAAGGTACTGAAGGAGCGATCGGTCTGGTACGCTGGATCGAGAAAATCGAATCAGTGTTCCTTATCTGCAACTGCGTTGAGGACGACAAGGTCAAGTTTGCAGCCAGCACATTTTTTGACACTGCCCTTACCTGGTGGAACACATATGCTCAGACTGTGAGTGTTGCCAATGCTTACAAACTCCCATGGGAAGAGCTAAAGAAGATGCTGAGGGGAGAGTACTGCCCCAGAGATGAATTGAAACAACTGGAAATAGAATTCTGGAATCACAAGATGCAGGGTGATGACATCATTGGTTACACCAACCGCTTTCACCAGCTGGCACTTCTCTGCCCATCTATGGTTGATCCTGAGTACAAGAGGATCGAGAAATACTTCGATGGACTTCCTGAGCGACTTCAAGACTTAGTGACTTCATCTAAACCGGATACTATTCAGAACGCCATTCGCATGGCTCATGAACTGACGGCCAACTCTGTCCGTCGTGGCTCGACTTCAACCCCACCTGCAAACAACAAACGTAAATGGGAAGTAAGTCTCCACACATCCAACCCTACCTACAACAAAAAGCCTGCAACCGTTAATACCGATGACTCGAAGGCTTACAAGGGGAGCAAGCCTTACTGCTCCAAATGTAGTCGTCATCATGACGGTACCTGTCCCTGCTCCAAATGCAAGAAATTTGGACATCTGGCCAAAGACTGCCGAACCAACCCCACTGGTACTGATACTCCTGCACCCAAGACCTGCTATGAGTGCAATGGTACCGGGCACTTCAGGAAGGATTGCTCAAAGCTGAAACTCAGAACCAACTTTGCGAAAGGAAAAGCTTATATAATCAACACTAAGGAAGATGAAAACCCACGACTTTGTGATTTGCTCAACCCGGGTACGCACATTTCTGGATTACCCGAACTGCTTAACAACTTATATATATTGCCTTGCGTTCTATGTGCTTTCCTAGATCCTAAGTACCCAATAGGATTAGGAACCGACCGACTATACGGATTCTGACCATATAATTTGTATTACACTTTGATTTCCATGAACAAACTCCCTTCCCAAATATCTCACACTGGTTGAGACCGGGAATCCAAAGCTGAATAAATCATTTCCTTAAACATAATTCAAATTACTTTTAACAATTCTTAAATAGAACCCTTAATTCGTAGGAAATGATGACTCACTCCGTCAACAACCCTACATTGGATGATGAACTGCTCAGTGAGGGACCAATGATGTTTCCTTACCTCCTCGAACTCGAGTGTGATACCGAACCTTCCGCTGAATCAGCAACTGCACCTGCCTCTCCTGCTACTCTAACTACTGCAAAAGCACCGGTTAATGTAACCCTGACTGCTGGATCAAGCAGCCACCTCAACCAAAGTATTGAATCGCTGCGAAAACAATTAACCGAAGCACGGGAAGACATGGATGACCTACGACGAATTGCTTTCCAGAATAACGTACGTATGCGTGAGTACGAGCTACGTTTGATAGCCTTAGAAAACCCTACTTCACCACCAACTTCACATAGTACTCCTGCTGAAGAGGATACCGACACTGACTGTACACCGCCTCCAGCAAAACGGGTGAAAATCACTCCTTCCAACTCCACCGGAAACTACTTGGGAAAGAAACCTTTCTGTTCCCGATGCACTCGGCATCATGAAGGACCGTGTACCATACCCATCGGTCGATGCAAACCCTACCCCAAAAGTACGAACCCTCCTAAGGCGAAGCTGTGCTTCAACTGTGGGAGTACTGGCTATCTCAAGGCCCAATGCCCACTACCACCAGGCAACAAAACTAAGGGTACGTTACTACCTGACAACTACCTTACTACGAACACTGTAGGACCTACCCTACTACTGTAGGCTACTAGTACACATTGTAGCTACTGGGCGAATATCGAACTACCGACTATTACTTCAAACAAATTTCGGGACGAAATTCTCCTAACAAGGGAATAATGTAACAACCGCAAAATTTGGGTCAATTTAAAATTTTCCTAATTAAGTGCTTATTTCTTGTATTTAGTATGAAATAGGACTAAGTACGACGATTGCTTATTATTTATATAGGTGATATATATGTATATATATATATATATATATATATATATATATATATATATATATATATATATATATATATATATATATACGTACGTATACGATTCGTTCAAATCGTATAGAACTACAATTGCACAAAATACGGACGTTGGTAAAACAATTATTAAATAATGTGAGATTATTTAACTACTCAAGTAATTACTTTATATATTATGATTATAAAGTAACAAATACGTACGTCTAAATTAAATCTTTACCGAACTCTACGAAACAGGACCAACCGACAAAATAAAACAAATTTATATTTTTATAACTAAAACATAAAGCATTTTATTAAAACACTTCAACAAAAATATCGAGTTATATTTCGTATTTTAAAACTTATAAATCAACGCGTATAAAATCACTTTAACGTTTAAACGACCGGGGAAACGAACACCGCACGGAGCGCAAACACGAGGGAACGAAAAATTGGTGAGACCACACCATGTGGCCCCACCAAAACCGGCCAAGGGTAAGGGGTGCCAACCCTCACCCTTTTGTTCATTCAACCAAGCAATCCCAAACCCACACCCCATCTCCATCTCTCTCTAGCTTAAACTCTCTCATCTCTCTCTCTCTCTATCTCGGTTACCCTCTCTCTCTAGAAAACACACCCAAAACGAGCTTGAATCACAAAACGGAAAGGAGCAACAACGATCACCGCAACGAGGGCTACGATTCTATCTTTTCGGTTTCTCATTTCGACGACTTTGTAAGTTTTCCGGCGACTTCCGAAACTTTCCGATTTTAATTATTTTGCATGTATGTTGTTCCCCTAGCTTTATAATGTCCAAATGATATGTTAAAACTCGTTTTTAAAACTTGAAAGTATAAACCGAAACAGTAAACTCAAAACAGTCCCTTTCTCGAATTTTTATAAAATCGTACGTTCAAAACTAGCAAATATAACCTAAACATGAAATCTTCGTCTTTTCGTTGTCTACAACTTTCGTGAAGAAAGTTTACCTCCAAAATGCCCTCATTTTGCTAGAAAAATCGATTTGTACAAGTATGTATGTTTTGGTGACGTTAAATGAAAACCGACATCTCGAGACCCTCCCGAAACGAAACAATAATTTTTCTAGTGTTATCTAGTCATTTTAGAACTTGTGTAAAAGTTTCGGGTCAAACCGGGGTCGTTTGACCCAAAACCGAGCTTAAAAACGAAATCAGCCCTTGTGTTGCGGAACACAAGCTTGCGTTGCGGAACACAAGCCTTGTGTTGCGGAACACAAGCCTTGTGTCGCATAAACCATAAGACACAAGGATTGTGTCGCATAGAAGCATAAGACACAAGCGTTGTGTCGCATGAAAACCATGAGACACAAGGATTGTGTCGCATATTGTGTCGCATTAAGTTGCATCCATGAGACACAAGGCTTGTGTCGCATGACAACCATAAGACACAAGCATTGTGTCGCATATTGTGTCGCAGAATGAGACACAAGCCTTGTGTTGCGGAACACAAGCCTTGTGTTGCGGAACACAGCACTGTGTCGCATTTAGTGTCGCAAAAACCCAAAAACAGAAGCCAAAAACATTCTAAGTGTTTAAAAATAACTTTTCAACAACCAAATCAAATACGATACGATTTATACATGAAAATACTATACTTTTGGAAGTATACACCAATACTCGAATACATATAAGATTACACTTATTTAAAACGCGAGATTCCACTCGCGCACATACACGAGGTTACACTCGAACACTTATGAGATTTCACTCATACACTCTAGGGTTACACCCACTCGGATTTACATTCACTTGAACGTTACACGTTACAATACAAACGTACTTGACAACTATACGATTACAACAACTGCATAATAATAATAGATGAGATTATTATTACATTCCGATACCAACGGGCCGTACAACTTTTCTACAAACTACAACTTACAAACAATTACAAACATACAAACAACTTATGGACATTAACTAGTTTGGGAACAGCTAGCATGGATACTTTACAAGTATTCCATTAACTTACTGAACCTTATGCGTATTAGGACGCTAAGGGTTGCTAGTTCGGATACTACTTTGCTCGCTTACTGCATTGTCTGCTAGACTCAGGTGAGTCTCACAGCCCCTATTTTACTGTTTTCACTCAGGGGTGAGATGCATTACTGTTTTACATGAACACACGTACTTACTTGCTGCCATGAATTACTTATTTACTGAATTACGGATACGCCAATTGCATGAGTTTCGACTAATCCAATGAAAGCCTCCTTAATCATAGTTGTTAGTTATGGGATAAGCGCGAGTTTTAGTATATGGATCCATATGGGACTGACAATCCCCGCCCGGGGTAGCACGCACTACCACGAACCGTTACTGTAGAAACGGGCGTTTCTTACTCGTATCATATGAATGTTTTTGGATTAACATTCACGGGGGTACTATTATTTACTGTACGTTAAGCTTCAACTATGGTGGCTCATGGCAAGGGTATCAAACGGTTAGCACGACCTGCAACCACCCACTTATTAAACGGTTGGCATAACCTGCAACCACTTACTTACTGGCTGGCTAATGATTTACAAATACTACTCATGTGTTCAACTATTTACTTATAAACCTGTGAGATTCACCAACCTTTTGGTTGACCGTTTTAGTATTGCTTCTCAGGTACCCAGCATCAGTAGGGATGCCCAGCAGGATATGCTTATTAGCTCGAGTCGCATGCATTTACAAGCTTGGAGATTCTTATACATTACTTTTGTACTAGTTGTTATGTATTAGAATCTCTAGGAATTTTTCTCGAACTCGAGCTTGTATTTTGAAATTACTTATGTATTAATGTAATAACTTTTCGAACGTCTCATTTAGAGTCGTTCACTGTATCCTTTGTGCTTGTGATTATTGATTAGTAACACCCAAAACTCGCTTCCGCAAACTGTTAAATTTGGGGGTGTTACAGATTGGTATCAGAGCCTAAGGTTATAGTGAACTAGGTTGCATTTAGTGGGCCTAGACTATGACCGTTAGGCAGTATTCCTCATTAGGTATAACTGGTTCAGGGATTACATCATACAAGTTTAATTTAACATAGCCTGATCAACTATGTACAATTAAATGAAGATGATGTGAGTTCTGAAAGGGGTTATGTTGAACAGGAATGCAATAGCTGACTCTGACATCGAGAGAACCGGGACTTTTACTTGATTGTGCTAGACACACACTAGGCGGTTATGTGATATACATATATATATACATAGGCCTCTTTCCCCGATACGATACTCTCTCTCGACTACGGCGAAATTCATTTTTCAACTTACATCAAACCAACGACGACTCGATTCTCGTTTAGGGTTTATTAGGGTTTAGGGTTTAGTATGATTTAGGGTTTAGAGTTTTATAAAGCGTTTAGGGTTTAGGGTTTGGGGTTTAGGGGTTAGGGTTAGGGTTAGGGTTTAGGGTTTGGGTTTTGGGGTTTCGGGGAGACGAATGAACGCGTTAACTCTTGACATCTCTGAAGGAAGCTATCAATCATCTCAAAATAAAATTATTTTCCCCTACAAGAAAATAAATTGTTCATACAAATAATAATGGAAGAATAACTAAATAATGAAAACATTATACACTTTTTGCTTGACAAAAACAAATAAAGTCGAACCATCGTTGTCTTTTTCATCAACTAAAGAAAGTAGAACAATAAACCTATGTATTAAGATGAATCAGAAATTGATCACAATAATCGATATCTACATGATTAATTAAACAAGAGAAAATTACCTAGATAGACGATCAACGGGCACGTTTTCATAAAATATACCATGTCAGACTAAATTTGCAAAAATAAACCATGAAGTCGCCTAAATAGACGAACTTTTCGGCGATTTCGGCGAAAAATGTTTTTAGCCAATAAATGCTCGCCAAGTGTCCCAAATAATTCGCGGGCCAACATAAAATTCGCCAGTTAACCCATAAATCGCCGAAATTCACTTTACCAAATTCGCCTAAAAAGTTTTCAAAATTTCGCCTAATGACTAAATAATTCACCGAAATTATTAAAATTAAGCGAATTTTTTGAATTTTTCAATTTGCGTGCGAAGCCAGTCTTCTTCTTTCTTTACCCAAAACCCTAACAAATCAAACCCTAACCCAAATGTGCTTACAATAACCCAAACCCAAGTGTTTCCGATTAAACAAACAAACGTTATACGCGTGCAAAACGGAAAAGATAGCCGGAATCCCCCGATGAACAGACCATCGTTGGCCGGAGTTAAGAAAAAAAAAAGAATAGATGAAAAACCCTTGGTTCACCCTTATTTGGTTGATTTTGCATGCAAAAGTGAATAAAATCGCCTGATTCCTTTTCAGCGAATATAATTAGATTTCGGCGAGATTTTATTAGGTGATTGTATTTCGGCGAGATTTTATTAGGTGATTGTATTTCGGCGAGATTTTAATGGTGAATTTGGTAATTGAATTTCGGCGATTTAATGGTTTGACCGGCGATTTATTTTGGTCATTTGGCGAGTATTTATTGGTTTAGAGTTATTTCGCCGAAATCGCCGAAAAGTTCGTCTATTTAGGCGAATTCATGGTTTATTTTTGCAAATTTGGTCTGATACGGTTTATTTTATGAAAAAGGTTCCGTTGACCGTCCGTCTAGGTAATTTTCTCCATAATCAAACCCTACATGATCATAGAATTGGGCGATCAAATTTCTTTACCTATTTGTCTTTCTACACTTTTACAAATGAGAAAATTACAAAAACCGTCCTTATGGTTTGACCTGAATTGCACATTCAGTCCTTTAATTAATTTAATTACATAGATGGTCCCTTCTTTTGAAACTTGTTACGTAAATAGTCCTTAACACTAACGATTGTTAAATCTCTGTTAAAAAGGACCACGTGTGTAGTTTTTTTAATTCTTTTAAATTTTATAATTTTTGAGTACATATAAATTATAAAATTTAAAATATGTATATATACATTATTAGGTGCACAACATCATTTTCAGCTTTCGCATTTCGCTTAGCAAATTCATTGTCAAATTGTTCCTCTTCCACATTTGTCTTTCACCACTGAACTCTCCATTACCCATTCATCTTATCTCGTAATGACTTTAGTGGCCACAATCTCTTATCTTTTGTATCCTTTTCGATGACCCTAGCTTTAAAGTAAAATGACGTTGAAAAGTGGGAACTAATTAAGTCAAAATTGTATATTTAGGTAGGAAAAGATGGTGGTGGAATATAAATTTGATATTATAGATAGGGGCGTTAATGAACCGAGCACTTAACGAGCTACTCGAGTTCGAACTCGTTTATCTCGAATTCGAGTATAATACTATTCGATCCCGAGTCGAGTTCGAACATAAAAAGACTGCTCGATTAGTTTCACGAGCCGAGCTTCAAAACAATAAAATTCGACTCGGCTCGTTAGGATGAGATGAGCACACTATAAATATTAACATCAAGAATCTAATTACATACTTATTATTAGTGTTTGATGATAACTAATTAAACTTAAACATTTTAAGTTTAATTAAGTGTAAATGTCTTTTACAAACTTTATTTCAAGTTTCATAAAATAGTTATTATACTTTTTAATGAGCTTGTTTAAGCTTATAAACGATTTTATCGAGCTAGAGCTTCTAAACAAACATTTTGAGCTTAAATAACTAATTTTTTTTATTTTTTTTTTTGTAATTTGTCATAAACTTAAACGTGTATAGAGCTCGAGCTCGAACACTAAATTATTATCCGAGCCCGAACTCGAATATGGTTTTAGAAAGTTAATCGAGTTCGAGTCGAACTCGAACATACTTATTTTTTAAACGAGTCAAGTCGAACATCGGGATATTCGAATTGACTCGTTTCGTCAACAGCCCTAGTTATAGAGGAGAATATGATCAAATTTAATAATGAATAAAATGAGTGAAATGAAAATAATGTTATGTGCACCATATAATGTATCTATACATATGTTAGATTTTATTATTTATATTTCACAAAAAAATTTAAAGAATTAAATTATTTACGTGCATGGTCCTTTTTAACAGATATTTAACAATCGTTAGTGTAAAGGACTATTTACGTTACAAGTTTCAAAAGAAATGATCATCTATGTAATTAAATTAATTAAAGGACTAAATGTGCAATTCAGGTCAAACCATAAGGTTGATTTTTGTAATTTTCTCTTTACAAATATATAGACATTGGAAAGGTTAGTTTAATATTTCTGGTTTTCATCACTACCAATAAGTTGTACTCGGAGTAATATATAATTGTACGATCACTGTTATTTGTTTTATGTCATTAATTGGGTATGCATGTATGTCCTTAAGTCATCATCGTACATATAAACATACGATTGTAATCTTTGTTTGTTGGTATATAAGATTTAATTGGGTATTTATGTGTGTTGTCATTGTCTTGGTGGTCCCTTGTTTCACACCTCTGCATTTAGTACTCCGTATATGATATGTCCTGTATTACTTGTATTTGGTTGGATTGTATTAACCATTTTTTTTCTTTCTAGAAGGGATCCTCTTTATATACCACATTTTTCCAATTAATATACCACTAATCATTGATTGTGTACAGAATAGTACAGATAAGTACAGAATGTTAAGAAAAATTGATGAAAAAAGTATATAAAAAGTACAGTAATGATTGTGTTTTAAAATAAAAAATAAAAAGAAGTGGTATGTATATTAAATCCTTTCTAGAATGCAAATGATATGAGTGAATTCAGTGAATAAAGAAAACAGTCTGACATTTGGTAATTAAAAAGGCATATACGTGGGTAAATGAGCTACTGCTAGCTAGTGTCATGTGTATATGTAATATGGCATTATTTTACTTTTGGGTGGATGTGAATATACTTTATGCACATTGTAATGTAAACGGAATTTTATAAATAAAGGCATTAGACATCGTAAATGACATGAACCGTGAACTGAGCCATAACATTTACTGCCTTTCAAAAAAAAATTTGACACTCATATTATATTAGCTGAAATTTTAATGCTTGATTATCAGTTATGTCTTTAAATTAATTGCATACTTTATTCGATAGTCCTGTTTATTGGGTTTACATTTAGATGCATCAGTCCAATATTGATAACCCTTCATCACCAAGATGGGAGAACATGGTTGACTCGCCAATTATTGAGTATGTTTTTGTGATTATCTTTATCTTGATTAGTGCAAGGTTTATTTATTTGTTATATATATATATATATATATATATATATATATATATATATATATATATATATATATATATATATATATATATATATATATTATATTTTATATATTTGTAATAGTACTTACATAATTTAATTTTATATTCAGACAAGCACCATCTAAGTACAAGCTGAAATTGAAATGTGGAGGATTCTTTTGATTAATTAAGAACTCATGCAGGAAAAGATATTGTTTTGGCTCTCAAAAATGTATATGCATGGACACACACTCGTACAACTTGACTCAGCTAGTTGAAGCAGTGATAATCGAGTTGAAGTGATGATCAAAGGAACATGTTCGGAGGTTTTATTAGACGAGAGAAAATGCAGTTGTCGGGTTTGGCAAGTGACGGGACTTCCATGTATTCATGTTGCGGCTTTTAATGCTTACATTTGAGACGGTAATTGGGAAAAATATGTTGACCCATACTTTACAATCGATATACTCAAGCAAGCATATGCTCTAGAAATAGCTCCGATGCCCGAAAAGGATGAATGGGTACACGTAGAAACAAGGGAGAAGATATACCCATCAATTATAAAACGTCCCCCTGGACGACAACAAAAAAACAGAATTGTATCATCTAGCGAGCCCAAAAGAAGACAAAGGTGTCGTCATTGTGGTCACTATGGGAACCGTGACAAGACATGCAATAATCCAGCTTCTGATGATTACGATCCATATCAAACATCTACGAGTAAAAGGTTCATGAAAATCCCATCTCGTGTTTTTTATTAAAAAAAAAAAAAAATCTCAATATATATTGAACGCTAATACTCGTTTCTTGTTTTAGGAGGCGATAAAGAACACAAAAGCCTACGGTGGGGTCAAAGTGATATTTAGATTCTATTTTGCGATTTCATATTTGCTTTGTTAGTTTGTCAATAAGCAAAACATAGAATTGATAACTATGTGTGTAAAACTTTACTGCTTTTTAACTTTTAAGGCTATTTTCATCCGTAGTTTTGGTGAGATTTCAATTAAGAGAAAATATCTGTGGTGGTCAGTCAACGGCCCTTATTTCGCGTTATGGTCCGTGTCAGATTTAATTTCATTGACAGTGGACACATTTGTCGCATGATTTTACCAGAGGCCCGCGAGATATCCCTAGACTAATAAAACGACGCCACGTGTATTTTAAATCACGCAGTCAGCACATATATCGCTGGTCAACGAACTATATCGCAGGTTTTATTTTTAAATTATATATGTCGCTGGATTTAGCATATATATCGCCGTATTTCAGAGAATTGGCGCAGGATTTCTTTGACTTGAAATCTCGCTGTACAGACTTCTCATCTAACTTGCCATGCCAAAATCAACGAGATTTCAAGAAATCAGCGACATATGTGAAATACAGCCAGATTTCAACGCACGTATGGTTCAAAGATAACATTAATTGATGCTCCACTTATGCATGTACACCATAAGTGGTGCAACATTATTTTAAAATAACTTGCCATGCCAAAAATAAAATCTCGCAAGTTCAAAGAAATCAGCGACATATGTGAAATACGAAGCAATATAGCGTGACTTTCAAGTTCAAAGAAATCCTGCGCCAAATCTCTGAAATACGGCGACATATATGCTAATTCCAGCGACATATATAATTTAAAAATAAAACCTGCGATATAGTTCGGTGACCAGCGACATATGTGTTGACTGCGTGATTTAAGATACACGTTGCGTCGTTTTATTAGTCTAGGGATATCTCGCGGGCCGCTGGTAAAATCATGTGACAAATGTGTCCACTGTCAATGAAATTAAATCTGACACGGACCATAACGCGAAATAAGGGTCGTGAACTGACCACCACAGATATTTTCTCAATTTTGAATGTCCACTAGTAAGATGAGCTGCACTTTTGATTAGCTTTTATTGATTTTGATGTAGTATCACAAAAGGTTTTTGTGTGGCGCGCAGTGAAGCTTACACACACACGTGTTTATTGAAAACATGGGACTACAGGAGATTTGGATGGATTCTATCTTTAATGCATTAGTTGCTGTGCTGTAATATGTGTGTATATATTAGATAGATGTGATGTACAAATTAATGCTGGGTATTGTGTGGAGGTTTAACCTGGTGCCACACTACTTGCTGGGTGGGTGTGGTAGCTACCAAAATGGTAGATGGGGTTACTGGTTTACCTGTCGTAATAAACCTTTGAATTGAATGTTGTAAATACAAATAAATCTTTCAAGTTAGGAAAATGATTGATTGGCCAAAAACTGTAGGCCTAAATATAGACCTAAAAATGTGATTGGTAGATGTGAAAATTTGATTGGATGATATTAGGAGGGAGAAATAATTCAACCAATGAAAAAAGTAGACATGTATTTAGGTCTGTGTAATATGTCCTATATAGCATTACTCTTGAAGTTAATATTACAAGTTTTTAATTGTCACATGCTCGTCTTTATGTTTATTGTTAATATATGACTAACTAGAATGAGAAGGGTATAATGGTCAATAAAGTTACAAACTTACAATCCATGCATTTTGAAATACTAATTATTATTAAATTTGAAAAATGGGTAAATATGAGTAAATTAAGATTTAGATTGGGAATATTTGATATTATGGGTTTAGGTTGGGAAAATATGTAATTTAGATGGTTATATTGGGAATCTATGTTATTATCCCAATAACAGAAGAAATCGAATGACATGTAAAAGGGGTAACAAACCGGATCTCACATTGGACCATCCCTTTTATTCCAACTCATTGCAAAAAAAATAAAAATATATATATATATATATATAAATAAAAATAAAATAAATTTTTTTACGATAAATGAATAAACCATTCACGATTCATTTGTTAACAATGGAAACTATTATTCATTGACTTAGCCAAAATATAAATAAATAAAAAAATTAAACATATATTTTTGTACTAGTGTTAAACCAGTACGCTGCACGGCTAGAAAATATAATTTCATAATAGATCAATCATAATTTAAAACGGTAAATGAAATGTTTTAATTATGACATTAAATATTGTGTTGTATCCACTTTATATAAGGGTGATAATTAGTACATCGTCATTTTTTTATTTGTACAACATCAGTTATGTTTTAAGGTGTTGTATTGTACAACACTGTAAAACATATGTGGTATACGGCTAAAAAAGTAGTTTCCAAATCACTTCCCTTTATATAATCATTTTTATAACATTTAAAAAATAAATTAATAATATTAAGTAAGTATCAAGAGATAGAGGACACCTGACCCCTTAAAACTTTCAAATTGTGAAACAAATAATTTTTTTTACCGATATTAATGATATTTTATAAGTTTTGACCCTTTCAAAATGAAATAAGAGCAAAAAATTTTCTCCCACGATATATCAATACATTGGGAAGGTTATAAAAGATGTGTATGTTGTAAAGTGACATTTTCTAGCTAAAACAATTGTTTGGTAATAGTAACATTTTTGTTGCTAAGATTGCAATAATTTGTTGAGCAATGCATATGTTCATAGTTTTAACAAACATAAATTGTAGCGATTAATATAACTATTTAGACATTTTATTAAACAACTAATGTCCATCTACGTGTACAAAACATAAATCAATCTATTGTGATGAGGTATATATAAATACATAAATGAGATATTATATAGATTTGAAAAATAATAAAGAAATTATAAAATTACACCTTTTACCAATCGTATACAAAATTATAATTAAGTTGTGTGATTAAAACTAATAAAACATTTAAAAGATATCATGAACTTGATTTACCTATCAATGAAGCTTGTACTCAGATTAGAAAATAAACGAAAATTGAGATCCATGAGTTTGCAAGATAATATATATATTTTTTATCAAATTAACAAAACTATGATAAAAGCTATAACTATATTAAAAATTAAGTTATCTCAATTCAATAAAAGTTATATATTTTATAGAGTTGAAAAAATGATGGTGAAGATTAAGATGAAGAAGAATAAAACAATATATAACTCAACAGAGGGGAAAAATAGATAAAGGAATTCATGATTTTTGACTATATGTAAAAATTATACTACAAATATTATCCAATGACACATTAGTTTGGATTGAATGGGTTATAATTTAATTATCTATTGTAGTATTTACCGTCCAAAAATAATGACACATTAAATTAAATTAAGTATAATTTAATTTTTAATATAATATTCTCTTATTTACCATGTGAGTGTAGAAGAATCCACGTCATCAAACTTGTCTCGTATAATGACGACACATAGGATTTAGGTGATGTGGCATAGGTGAATAGTTACCAAATCATTGGATGTCTCCTCCTTTAGTTATATAGATAGATTAATAAACAAGAAGATATTCGTTGAGGTATATAAGCAAGTCAAACGTGAGTTGTATATGGTAAATAAATAGGATGTCTTCAAATCCCGTAATTAGAGCATGCTAATCTCGGTTAGCACGCGATTTATAAAACAAACTACAAACTTCTACACCCACGTTATCATTCACCAAAAACTAACCTAACATAATCGGCCTATACAAAACCTTTTTTTTTTTTTTTGCAAAAACGCGCCATGTGTTATCATAATATTTCATTTATACCCCTCCTATTTTCTAATATTATACATCCATCCTTTTACTTTTCATATTTCATCATCTCCTCATTTTACAACTAACAAATCATCTCTCTTATAACATTCCTCTACCTTCTCTCTACAAAAACTAACCACCACCACCATCTCTACCACCATTCAACCACCACAAAAGACCACCATCGTCACCTTGAACCACCACCGTTGGTGAACCGATCTTCACCGTATGTAACCAACACCAACCGTCTTCTTCCTCTCTACTCCGTCTCCTTCTTCCGCTGCTACATCGCCGTCGCTGCAACCACCACCGCCACCATAACCACCACCTGGCTCCATGTGACACCCCCAAATTTAATGATTTGCGGAAGCTTGATTTGGGTGTCACTAATCAATATACAAAGCACATAAGATATAATGAACGACCACTATATGCGTCGTTTTAAACTTGTATAGATAAAGTAAATGTTTACATCAAAATATAGTTACATTAGCTCGGTTTCCTGAAATTGAGAGATTACATAGCATAATTACTTTTACAAAATATAATAATGCAGTCCAATCTCTAGTTGTATGTATGCTGACTCGAGCTAATAATTCCTGCTTGTGCAGCCAAACTACTGCTGGGTACCTGTGATAAATACTAAAATGGGTCAGCGAAAACGCTGGTGAGCTCACAGGTTTGTATGTCAATGTATAGTTGTCAGAACCGCAAGATTTATATTGAATTTAAAATGCAATTAAGCAAAATAAAAGTTATACTGTCCATGAGCACATAGTCTGAGCTTAACTGATTTGTCAGGCCCAATTAAGGAAACCTAACTGATTTGCCTCCTACGAGTGCCTAATCAACACTCGTCTTCCCAAATGCTAATACATCCGTTTGACCGATTAGTGCGTGCTAACCCGGATGAGGATTGTCAATCCCATATGATATCATATACTAACATTCACGCTATAAAATACTAGAGACTATGCTTATGGAGGACTTTAAATTGATTAGCTTGAAACTCATGTAGTATTTGAAGTTTGTCACTTGCGTTCTACTTGTAAAACAAAATGATGCAGTAATATCACACCCCTGGTAAAAGTAGTGAAAATGGGGCTATGAAACTCACCTGAGTCTTGGAGTGTTTAAGTTAATAAACTTGAAGTAATTAGCTGTGAGTTGATGTCCAAAGACTTGAAACCTGAATGTGTCCACGACACTTGATTGTTATTAATTGTACCGGTATCTCGAAAGACTACCTTTGTAGTTGTTATTTAATTATATATGTCCAAATTACTACGATTTGGTTGATTAATTGTTTTGTTTCAAGTTACTACGACTTGATTGACTAAATTATCCAAGTTACTACGACTTGGTTGATTGAATAATCTGTTTTGTAAGTTTTGAAGATGTGTACGGCCCGTTGGTGACGGTTTGTAATAATAATAATTCTAAAATGTTGACTTTGCTACAGTACTGCTACAGTACTGCTACAGTAAATTTGACTTTTTTTGAACAGTAACTTTGACTTCAAAATTCTGGTTTTTCTGTGTTTTGCGACTCAATATGCGACATAAAAATTTGTCATGCGACACAAGGGTTGTGTCGCAGACGTCATGCGACACAAGGATACGACACAAGGATTGTGTCGCATCAGATACGAAATGCTAATTTAATAGCGACATAGTGGTTGTGTCGTATAGAAATACGACATAATATGCGACATAGAGTGCGACATAACAGGTTTTATGCGACACAGTATGCGACACAAGGCTTGTGTCGCACTGAAGAACACCAGCCCAGAAACATCGGCTGTTCGTGATTTTTCCGGCCAAAACTCAAATCAAACTCATTTTTAGACTATAAAACCTTGTTATCTTCCTAGTATTGGACATATATAAGTTGTGTAAACATCAAAACATCCAAAGATTACATCAAAATAAACAAATCTAAGTTTTTAGAATTTTTCTTACAAATGCAAATCGAAGACGATGGAGGCCGAAAATGATGGTAGAGCTTTTGTAATTCTTGTTCCCCTTGAAATGGTGATTCCGAAAATATGGTTTTTGTTGTCGGTTTTGCGAGATCCGAAAATTTGGTGATTTTTGGTTGAGAGGTTTTTGGGTGTAAGTGTGTGTTTTATGGAAAATGGAAATGAAAGAAAGAGGAAAGGAGAGGTGGGGTGTAGGTGAAAGCCTCACCTCGCAGTCTCCGTCCCGTGCTCCGCGTGGTGTTCGTTTTCTCCGTCATTTAACATTAAATATTTGTTTTATTCATTTAATTGTCCGTTTTAAATTACAAATCATTATAGAATGTTTTATTGTAATATTTCACCAATTATCTATTTATGGTATTTAAAATGAATTTCGTTTTATTTGTTTGCGCGTTTGTATTTTTAATTGCGTATACATTAATTGTGTAATAAAACTTGGATACGAAATGTCACAATAAATAATATTCTGAATAACATTTAGTTATTAAATAATATTTGTATTACTTAATAAAATTGTTCACCAACGTCCGTGTTTATTGTATCGAAATTCATTCGATTTGAAACTCGTACGATTTAAACAAACCTCATAATTGTGTAGATATATATTCAACAATATATATGATAATTGATACATTAATTAGCCTAACACAGAACTAATTACATGTATTAAAACTTGATTAGGCACTAAATTCTAGTCCTAAATTGACGGGTGTCACATTCTCCCCCTGTTAGAAGAATTTCGTCCCGAAATTTATGTTGAAGTCGCGTTTGATGTTGAGTCAGTGAATAGTTGAGGATACTTGAGTCGCATTTGGTCTTCTCGTTCCCAGGTGAATTCCGGACCGCGCCGCGAATTCCACCTAACCTTGACAATGGGAATACGACTTTGTTTAAGTTGTTTGACCTCACGGTCCATGATCTCGGCGGGTTCCTCAACAAAGTGAAGTTTCTCGTCAACTCGAATTTCATCGAGTGGAATGATAAGTGTCTCATCAGACAGACACTTCTTCAGATTTGAAACATGAAATGTGGGATGCACGCTGCTGAGTTCAGATGGCAGCTGCAATCGATAAGCCACTGGACCAATCCTTTCAAGGATTTCGAATGGTCCAATGTATCTGGGATTCAACTTCCCTCGTTTGCCAAATCGGATTACGCCTTTCCAAGGCGATACTTTGAGTAGAACTCGATCCCCAACTTGGAACTCGAGTGGTTTGCGTCTCACGTCAGCATAACTTTTCTGACGATCACGCGCGGCCTTAAGCTTGTTTTGGATTTCAACGATTCTCTCGGTCGTTTCGTGAATGATTTCTGGACCTGTGAGTTGGCTATCCCCAACTTCGGTCCAACAGATAGGTGACCGGCACTTACGACCGTACAGTGCCTCGAAAGGTGCAGCTTTGATGCTGGTATGATAACTGTTGTTGTACGAGAACTCGCACAATGGTAGATGTTTTTCCCAGTTTATACCGAAGTCTACTACGCAGGCCCGTAGCATGTCTTCAAGTGTTTGAATGGTTCGTTCACTTTGACCGTCTGTTTGAGGATGGTATGCGGTACTCATATCAAGTCGGGTACCCAGGGATTTTTGAAGTGATTGCCAAAATTGTGAAGTGAAACGACTATCCCTATCGGAGATAATTGAGATTGGAACACCGTGTTTCGTCACGATTTCCTTCAAATAGATTCTGGTGAGGCGTTCCATTTTGTCGGATTCCTTGATTGCCAGGAAGTGAGCAGACTTTGTGAGACGATCCACGATCACCCAAATGGTATCGCAATCGCTCGAGGATTTGGGTAGTTTGGTTATGAAGTCCATGGCAATTTGTTCCCATTTCCATTCAGGAAGACTGGGTTGTTGAAGTAAACCTGATGGTTTTTGATATTCGATTTTAACTTTGGAGCAAGTAAGGCACTTGCTGACATAGGTGGCGATTTCAGCTTTCATGTTCGGCCACCAGTAGAAGTCCTTGATACCGTGGTACATTCTATCGGATCCCGGATGGATAGAATATTTAGACTTGTGAGCTTCATCCATCACCAAGTCTCGTAGGTTCCCAAATTTAGGCAACCAGATTCGGTTTGAGAAATACCTAATCCCGTTAGGTCTGATTTCGAATTGTTTATCCATGCCCCGCAAGGCTTCATCTTTGACATTTTCGGGTTTTAAGGCTTCGAGTTGAGCAGTGAGGATTTGAATGTTTAAATTGTTGTGAATGGTCATACTGAGGGCTCGAACCCGAAGTGGTTTCACTCGCTCTTTTCGACTGAGGGCGTCAGCAACAACATTTGCTTTGCCTGGATGATATTTGAGTTCGCAGTCGTAATCCGTAAGTAACTCGACCCATCGACGTTGCCTCATGTTGAGATCCTTCTGATCGAATATGTGTTGAAGGCTTTTATGGTCGGTAAAGATTGTACACCTGGTACCGTAAAGGTAATGTCTCCAGATTTTGAGGGCAAAAACGACAGCTCCAAGCTCGAGGTCGTGGGTGGTGTAATTCTTTTCATGAATCTTGAGCTGTCGGGAAGCATAAGCTATGACTTTGTCTCGTTGCATAAGCACACAACCGAGACCTTGATGAGAAGCATCGCAGTATACCACGAAGTCATCGGTGCCTTCGGGTAATGAGAGGATAGGAGCACTGCAGAGCTTTTGTTTTAAGAGTTGGAATGCCGATTCTTGTTTATCAGTCCAGTCAAACTTTTTGTCTTTCTGGGTCAGCGTCGTGCGTGGTATGGCTATCTTGGAGAAATTTTCAATGAACCGTCGATAGTATCCGGCCAGTCCTAAAAACTGCCGTACTTCGGTCGGAGTGGTTGGCGATTGCCAATCTTTGATAGCCTCGATCTTTGACGGGTCAACGTGAATCCCCTGACTGTCAATCACGTGACCAAGGAATTGAACGGTTTTGATCCAGAACTCACACTTAGAGAACTTGGCATAGAGCTCCTCATGTTTAAGTAGTTCAAGGATGGTTCTGAGGTGTTGCGCATGCTCTTCTTTGCTTCGTGAATATATGAGGATGTCATCGATGAAGACAATGACACACTTATCAAGGTAAGGTTTACACACCCGATTCATAAGGTCCATGAATACAGCCGGTGCATTGGTTAGGCCGAATGGCATCACTTGGAATTCGTAATGCCCGTAACGGGTTCTGAAAGCGGTTTTTGGAATATCGGCATCGCGAACACGCAATTGGTGATAACCGGATCGGAGATCAATCTTTGAATAACAACTCGACCCTTGAAGTTGGTCGAACAAATCATCGATTCGAGGGAGTGGATACCGGTTCTTGACAGTTAACTTGTTCAACTCTCGATAGTCGATACACATTCGAAAAGAACCGTCTTTCTTCTTGACAAATAGGACCGGAGCTCCCCAAGGTGAAGAACTCGGCCTGATGAATCCTCGTTCCAGGAGTTCCTGTAACTGGGTGGACAGCTCCTGAAGTTCGGATGGAGCTAAACGGTATGGTGCTCGGGCCACCGGCGCAGCACCTGGTACAAGATCGATTGAGAACTCAACCTGTCTTGGTGGTGGTAGACCAGGTAGTTCTTCAGGAAAGACTTCTGGAAAGTCTCGAACAATTGGAACATCCTCAAGTCGCTTCTCCTCCGACTTTTTCTCCATGATGTGCGCGAGGATTGCTGGATAACCCTTTCTTAGAAATTTTCGGGTTTTAAGACAAGATATGATGTTAAGCCTCGTCCCTCCGGTCTCCCCCTGTATAACTAGGGTTCTACCGACAGTGAGAGGTATGCGAACAATTTTGTCATGGCAAATGATTTCGGCGCGATGCTTGGATAACCAGTCCATGCCCACAATGACATCGAAACTTCCTATCTCAACAGGCATAAGATCTATGGAGAAGGTTTCGTCGGCTAGATTTAAGGTGCAATTAGGTATCACACTATTGGTTTCTATCAATTTGCCATTTGCTAGCTCTACGGTGTACTTAACGTCTAAAGCAACAGGTGTAATGTCAAGTAGAGGGCAAAATTCATCGGAAATAAAACTCCTATCGGCACCAGTATCAAACAGTATGGAAGCAGTTAAATTGTTGAGGAGGAACATACCCGTGACCATATTCGGGTCCTGACGGGCGTCCCCTGAGTTGATCACGAAGGCGCTACTTTTGGCGTTGTTGTTGTTGCGGTGGTTGTTGTTGTTGTTGCCCTTATTCTTCAGTTTTGGGCAAGAATCCCTGAAGTGTCCTGGGTTTCCACATTCATAACAGGACTTAGGTTGTCGGTTATTTCTGTCAGAGGGGTTGTTGTTGGATTTGGGGGCTCGGCAATCCTTAGTCGAATGCCCGTACCTCCTGCAGTTGTTGCAAGGAGTACCGCACTGACCAAAGTGGTGATAGTTACACTTGGGACAATAAGGTCTGTCCCCGGTGTAGCTGCGGTTGGATTCAGAGTTGGTGGTGTAGACTTGGATGGCGTTGTTTTTCTTGTTTGAGTTGTGGTGGTGTTCAGTGGATTTGCGTTTGTTGTTGTTGGAGGATGAGGTGTTGGAGGTCTCACGGCTGACAAGTAGAGCCATGAGTTCGTGGGCCAATCGAATGGCACTTTCAGTAGTAGTTGGTTTGGATGAGGCGACGTTTCCCTGAATGTTCTCGGGAAGTCCACGAATGTATTTCTTAATGCCCTTACTTTCTGGTTCGACCAAACCCGGGCATAATAAGGCAAACTGCTGAAACTTGGTGGTATATTCAGCAACATCATTTCCCTGCACCTCCAGATGCCAGAATTCTTCTTCCAGCCTGTGTAATTCCTCTTCAGGACAGTACTTTTCTGTCAGTTTCTTCTTCAGTTCGGCCCAAGGAAGCCGATTTGCAACCTCAAGGCCTACAGAGTTTGCGTGGGTTTTCCACCACGTGAGTGCACCTTCCTGAAAGGTGTAAGCAGCGAATTTGACTTTGTTGTTCTCAGTACAGTCGCAGAGACTGAAAACAGATTCCATACGCTCAATCCAACGGATCAAACCAATGGCACCTTCCGTGCCCTTGAAGTATAGCGGTTTACAGCTAAGAAAGTCCTTATAGGAGCAAGGTTTGGGTGGTGGAGTATTGGTTGCTGTGTCCTCGCTACCGGGTGGTGTTCGGGTAGCCAAGGCTTCGGTCACACTGCGGGCAATGATTCCCGCGATCTCAGCTTCGCTAAGGGTAATTTGACGACGAGGAGGCATGATGCTGGGTAAGAAAGAACAAGGAAATGAAATAAGATACTAGTCCGAGTATGATGAACTAGTGGTGTGTTTGTCGTTTCGAGATAAAGCGTTAGAAAGAAAGAGGCCTATATTCATATAATATAATATAGCCTAAAGTTGTAATGAGGTCTACTTATGTATGTATATATGTATATCACATAATAACCTATTGAGTGTCTAGCACAGACGTGTTTTGAGTCCCGTTTCTCTCGAGGTCAGAGTCAGATAATGCATTCCTGTTCAACATAACTCTTTTAGATTTCACATCATCTTTCTCTAATTGTACATAGTTGATCAGGCTATGTTAAATTAAAGTCGTATGATGTAATCCCTGAACTAGTCATAACTAATAAGGAATACTGCCTAACGGTCATAGTCTAGGCCCACTAAATGCAACCTAGTTCACTATAACCTTAGGCTCTGATACCAATCTGTGACACCCCCAAATTTAATGATTTGCGGAAGCTTGATTTGGGTGTCACTAATCAATATACAAAGCACATAAGATATAATGAACGACCACTATATGCGTCGTTTTAAACTTGTATAGATAAAGTAAATGTTTACATCAAAATATAGTTACATTAGCTCGGTTTCCTGAAATTGAGAGATTACATAGCATAATTACTTTTACAAAATATAATAATGCAGTCCAATCTCTAGTTGTATGTATGCTGACTCGAGCTAATAATTCCTGCTTGTGCAGCCAAACTACTGCTGGGTACCTGTGATAAATACTAAAATGGGTCAGCGAAAACGCTGGTGAGCTCACAGGTTTGTATGTCAATGTATAGTTGTCAGAACCGCAAGATTTATATTGAATTTAAAATGCAATTAAGCAAAATAAAAGTTATACTGTCCATGAGCACATAGTCTGAGCTTAACTGATTTGTCAGGCCCAATTAAGGAAACCTAACTGATTTGCCTCCTACGAGTGCCTAATCAACACTCGTCTTCCCAAATGCTAATACATCCGTTTGACCGATTAGTGCGTGCTAACCCGGATGAGGATTGTCAATCCCATATGATATCATATACTAACATTCACGCTATAAAATACTAGAGACTATGCTTATGGAGGACTTTAAATTGATTAGCTTGAAACTCATGTAGTATTTGAAGTTTGTCACTTGCGTTCTACTTGTAAAACAAAATGATGCAGTAATATCACACCCCTGGTAAAAGTAGTGAAAATGGGGCTATGAAACTCACCTGAGTCTTGGAGTGTTTAAGTTAATAAACTTGAAGTAATTAGCTGTGAGTTGATGTCCAAAGACTTGAAACCTGAATGTGTCCACGACACTTGATTGTTATTAATTGTACCGGTATCTCGAAAGACTACCTTTGTAGTTGTTATTTAATTATATATGTCCAAATTACTACGATTTGGTTGATTAATTGTTTTGTTTCAAGTTACTACGACTTGATTGACTAAATTATCCAAGTTACTACGACTTGGTTGATTGAATAATCTGTTTTGTAAGTTTTGAAGATGTGTACGGCCCGTTGGTGACGGTTTGTAATAATAATAATTCTAAAATGTTGACTTTGCTACAGTACTGCTACAGTACTGCTACAGTAAATTTGACTTTTTTTGAACAGTAACTTTGACTTCAAAATTCTGGTTTTTCTGTGTTTTGCGACTCAATATGCGACATAAAAATTTGTCATGCGACACAAGGGTTGTGTCGCAGACGTCATGCGACACAAGGATACGACACAAGGATTGTGTCGCATCAGATACGAAATGCTAATTTAATAGCGACATAGTGGTTGTGTCGTATAGAAATACGACATAATATGCGACATAGAGTGCGACATAACAGGTTTTATGCGACACAGTATGCGACACAAGGCTTGTGTCGCACTGAAGAACACCAGCCCAGAAACATCGGCTGTTCGTGATTTTTCCGGCCAAAACTCAAATCAAACTCATTTTTAGACTATAAAACCTTGTTATCTTCCTAGTATTGGACATATATAAGTTGTGTAAACATCAAAACATCCAAAGATTACATCAAAATAAACAAATCTAAGTTTTTAGAATTTTTCTTACAAATGCAAATCGAAGACGATGGAGGCCGAAAATGATGGTAGAGCTTTTGTAATTCTTGTTCCCCTTGAAATGGTGATTCCGAAAATATGGTTTTTGTTGTCGGTTTTGCGAGATCCGAAAATTTGGTGATTTTTGGTTGAGAGGTTTTTGGGTGTAAGTGTGTGTTTTATGGAAAATGGAAATGAAAGAAAGAGGAAAGGAGAGGTGGGGTGTAGGTGAAAGCCTCACCTCGCAGTCTCCGTCCCGTGCTCCGCGTGGTGTTCGTTTTCTCCGTCATTTAACATTAAATATTTGTTTTATTCATTTAATTGTCCGTTTTAAATTACAAATCATTATAGAATGTTTTATTGTAATATTTCACCAATTATCTATTTATGGTATTTAAAATGAATTTCGTTTTATTTGTTTGCGCGTTTGTATTTTTAATTGCGTATACATTAATTGTGTAATAAAACTTGGATACGAAATGTCACAATAAATAATATTCTGAATAACATTTAGTTATTAAATAATATTTGTATTACTTAATAAAATTGTTCACCAACGTCCGTGTTTATTGTATCGAAATTCATTCGATTTGAAACTCGTACGATTTAAACAAACCGCATAATTGTGTAGATATATATTCAACAATATATATGATAATTGATACATTAATTAGCCTAACACAGAACTAATTACATGTATTAAAACTTGATTAGGCACTAAATTCTAGTCCTAAATTGACGGGTGTCACACTCCACAACCACCACCAGTTACTTCAACATATGTACTATCACCACATCATGTTGATCTAAGAGGTTAAAGATATGAAAATGTTGATATCAAAAGTTAGATATGAAAATCCAGATCTAGATCTACAAAAAGTAGATCTGGAAAAAATCTACTGCATTTTACAAAATGCAGTATTGTAAATTTCAGTGACGTAAAATGCAGTAGTATAAGATGCAGTTAGTTTACTGCATTTTACTTTTTTCACATTATAATAAATATTTTTGTAGTTAATTCCACTGCATTTTTACACTAGTAAAATTTTAATTTCAATTCATGTGAACTATGTTACACTTTATATTCATATATTAAAAAAAATAATTTGAAAACCAAAAAAACAAAGAAAACTCTACTGCATTTTAAGTGCAATTCATGTGAATTTTACTGCATTTTACATTCACATTGAAAAAAGAAAGTCAAAGCAAAACAAAAAAAAAAGTTACTGCATTTTACATTCAGATATTGAAAAAAAAATTGTTAAAGCAATAAAAATGTTACTGCATTTTATGCAGCTGCATTTTACGTTATGTCGCCGGAATCCGACGATTGGTCGGTGACTGACGTCGACCGGAGGTGGCAGAAGGTGGTGGGTGTTGGTGGAGATGAAAAGTGTGAATGAGGAAAGATGACGGGGTGGATATATAATATTAGAAAGGTGGAGGGGTATAAATGAAATATTATAGTGACACATGTCACTTCTCCCCACGTTTAAAATATATAAGGTATATTCTTTAAATTAATTATTAAATATAATATAAGTATCATGTTTGTGATGTCATAATTTATTAAAAATTTTAATTTGTTAATTCAACCCTTTTATTTCACAAAATTTTGCAAATTCACTCAATTTTTAGTTATGTACTTCGTATAATTTTATTGTTAAAACTTAAAAGTTGACCAAGGAAACTTTTATCATTCTAGGATTATAGTTAATGATTCAACAATATATTCTATTTGTAATTTGCTACAGAAGATTTCGTGTGTAGATATGTATTTTTATATGTATTAATTGTTTGTTGAGAAAATTACAAAAAACGTCCTTATAGTTTGACATGAATTGCACATTCAGTCCTTTAATTATTTTAATTACATAGATGATCCTTTCTTTTGAAACTTGTTACGTAAATAGTCATTTACACTAACGATAGTTAAATCTCCGTTAAAAAGGACCATGTATGTAAAAAAATTAATTCTTTAGATTTTTTTTGATTAAAATATAAATATTAAAATCTAGCATATGTATATATACATTATATGTTGCACATAACATTATTTTCATTTCACTCATTTTATTCATTATCAAAGTTGATCATATTCTCCTCTATAACTAGGGCTGTTGACGAACCGAGTTAATTCGAATATCCTGATGCTCGACTCGACTCGTTTATAAAATAAGTATGTTCGAGTTCGACTCGAACTCGATTAACTTTTTAAAACCATATTCGAGTTCGGGCTCGGATAATAATTTAGTGTTCGAGCTCGAGCTCTATACTCGTTTAAGTTTATGAAAATTTACAAAAAGAAAAATAGTTATTTGAGCTCAAAATGTTTGTTTAGAAGCTCAAGCTCGATAAAATCGTTTATAAGCGTAAGCAAGCTCATTAAAAAGTGTATTAACTATTTTATGAAACTTGAAAATAAAGTTTATAAAAGACATGTACACTTAATTACACTTAAAATGTGTAAGCTTAAATAGTTATCATCAAACACCAATAATAAGTATGTAATTAGATTCTTGATGTTAATATTTATAGTGTGCTCATCTCATCCTAACGAGCCGAGTCGAATTTATTGTTTTGAAGCTCGGCTCGTGAAACTAATCGAGCAGTCTTTTTATGTTCGAACTCGACTCAGGCTCGAAGAGTATTATATTCGAATTCAAGATAAACGAGTTCGAACTCGAGTAGCTCGTTAAGTGTTCGGTTCGTTAACACCCCTATCTATATGATCAAATTTATATTCGACCACCATCTTTTCCTACATAAATATACATTTTTGACTTAATTAGTTCACACTTTTCAACGTCGTCATTTACTTTAAAGCAAGGGTCATCGAAAAGGATACAAAAAAGAAGAGATTGTGGCCACTAAAGTCATTACGAGATAAGAATAATGGGTAATGGATTATCCTTGAGTGGTGATAGACAAATGTGGAAGATGAATAATTTGACAATGAATTTGGTTAGCGGAATGTGAAAGCTGAAAATGATGTTGTGCACCTAACAATGTATATATACATATTTTAAATTTTATAATTAATATCTACTCAAAAATTATAAAATTTAAAAGAATAAACAAACTACACACGTGGTCCTTTTTAAGGGAGATTTAACAATCGTTAGTGTAAAGGACTATTTACATAATAAGTTTCAAAAGAAAGGACCATCTATGTAATTAAATTAATTAAAGGACTGAATGTGCAATTCAGGTCAAACCATAAGAACGGTTTTTGTAATTTTCTCTTGTTTGTATGACAATATAAGTATACAAGCTTTTTTCAGTCTTATTTATCAAAATATATCATACTCCTTTAAAGTAACTCACAATTCTTTCATAAGAATTAATAAACACATAACGCAAAGCCTCTATCATATCAAATATAGAGTAAATTAAACTACATAGATATAGATATTATGTGATATCTACTATATAACTTTTGTTTGTGTATATCAAAACAGAAAAATATTTTTTCCAAAGTTTGGGTATCGATTAAGTCAAAATTTATTGATTAACCACTTACCGACAATGTTCTTAAAGTTCACATAGGGACATAATTAGCTTAAATTAAGTTTCTAATACAAACAATCAAAGTAAAATAAACTACAAGAAATAACTTTAATATTCCAACTTGAAAGGTCATTGCATATATTTTCAATCTAACTTTAGAGAGGAAAACTTATATATTATAAAATTATCTAACCCACATATGATCCACATCACACGAATTAATACATGTTTCTCACAAAGCTTTGAACCCACAACTTGATGATTGAACGTTTCCTACACATCGCTAAGCTAAATGCCATCTGATTAACTGCATATTTTTTAATGCATATAAAATGTTAAGACTTTTATCGTACACAATAGTTGCCATAATAATGAAAATAAGAAACACAACTCCCGTGTGTATCACGGGTTTAAAATCTAATTAGTTAAATACACGTTGGTAATTATCATTAGGAAAAAGGAAAACCGGATCATGGCAGGCCAAATAGAGGAATGCAAATTTGATGAGTTTTTGACCAAAGCGTTTACATTGTGAAAACATATTTATCAAGTGATGATGTCCAATAAAACATATCCACAACTCATATTTTTATACGTATTGTTAATGACGTATAAACTGGTTGTACTTTAATTGACATTTATGGGAGGTTAAATTCAAGGGAGCAAAGAGTTTATGATGATATGAGTACAAGTATTAATGCGTATTTTATATTCATATTGACAGTGTCGTTATCATTTTCCTATTTTTATATTTATTTTCTTTTTCAGGTAAAACTTGATCTCTTTTAACCACATTATCACATGAGCCACTCTTTTGACGGCACCAACTTAATTGAAAATCACTTTTTAAACAAATCAACCACATCTATTTCAAAGCAATAATTATATAACTCAAATATTACATTCGTTGGATTAAAAGAAACAACCTTTAATATAAACCTGGTGGTAATGGGTATGTTTGGCATAATTAGCTGGAGCTGGTAGGTGGAATTGGTAGCTTGGAGCTGGTAGCTTGTAGTTGGTAGCTTGTAGTTAGTAGCTTGTAGCTGGAACTTTTGGTAATATTTGTGTTTGGCAGAGTAGCTGGAGCTTGTAGCTTATGAATGTAAAATGACATAAAAGGACAAATATATTAATTTTATAAGATGATATATAATTACTTGGAGGGTATTTATGTAATTTCATTTTCCATAAGCTACAAGCTACTTTGAAAAGCTACTTCAAGTAGCTTATGGTTTTGGAGCTTATGGAAACCATAAGCTACTCAAAATTTTGGTTGCCAAACGGAGCTAATGAAAAAAACCATAAGCTACAAGCTCCAATAAGCTGCGCGCCAAACACACCCAATTGTCTGTATATAATTCTCAAGCATATTATTACTCAAGTTTCGAGATGCTGGTTGAATATTATGGCTATACTCAGGGTTTGTGACTATTAAGATCTTTTGTTCAGAAGCTAGTTGATCGAAGAAGTTTAAATTATAATAAGGACCTTTTTTCAAGAATCTCCAATTTTATTTTTTATTTTCTTTTTAAATGGGGATTATTTACTACGTATCAATTCCGAACGACAATTAATAGTGTCAGATTTTAACAAGATTGGAACCAAACAAAGATTTAACGCAAAATACAGGGACTTAAAAATACAATGCATCACTTATTTCTGGACCTGCTAAAAACCACCCACATACTTTCAAAGGTTAACTTGATCAACTCTGTCACTTTTTCTTTGACTGACTGAACATCATCACTGTTTCCGGCTACTCAGCTAGTTGTGTCTGCTTTTTCATGGTGAGCTTACCCAAAATATTTCTGAAAAAGTGACGTTGAAATCGCTAGGGCATCTCCTTGGGCTTTCACAGGGTAAAGTTTAGTATCTTGTTGCCATTTATTTGAGTACGAAATCCATTCTTTTCTCCATTCGACTATTTCAAATGTCGTGTTTTCTCTCAAGCTTTCAGACAAACGGCTGAAATACATTGAAGCTCGTGGTAGATAGTAGTCGGCCAACAATCCACTCCAAAACTTGTTTGCTGCTCATAAAAAAATAAAATGACATTAACCCCCATTATGAGAAGGGAGTTGATAAATACAACATGAAAATTGTTTCATGCAAACTATGCAAATTGTACACATATTCTCGTTCACAACTTAAATAAACGTGTTTAAGCTGTTCACATTTACAAACGTATAAAATAATGTTAGGGTCTAAATGCTTGAAAAGTATACAGAACTAAAGAAGTCCTATGAACTAATGTTTGCACTTGGAAGTGTAGGAAAATATAGAATTTGTCCACACTTTAACAATATAGAGATCAACTGGTTATACTTGATTCATTTACTCAGAAGAAAATTACCGTAGTCATGAAGTTGGCTCTGATTTGTTTTTGTTGTATCATACCACATGGTTACTTGAGTTCGTGCATTCCACTCGTACTGAAACGACGCATAAAAAAGTTATTGGTGGAATAGAATTCATCAATACATTTTGATATATAGACATAAATGCTTTAATAAATTGGTATAATACACATATACCTGCTGTTTCTCTTGAGGGGTTAAAGCTAGCTTTTTTGCACTCTCAAGCCAAGTTCCAAGAAGGAAGTTATCATCGGCCGCAAGAAGTTCATCAATGTCGATGATCAGTTGTTTAAATTTTCGGCTATGAGAGTCCAAAGCTTTCGCATCCTTGTGTTGGAAAGCAAATAAAACATCTACAAAGACTTGATTCGCGAGCTTTGATAATACTTGTCGTGCTAGATCAACCAAGTCGTACCTATAAAAAAAAAATTAATCCTAAATTCGTTCAACAAATGAAAGGGGAAATTGCAGACAACAGGTTGTTATATATGCTACTTCCCATGGAAAAAAAAACAATAAACTGTTATTAAGAACGTTAATCGATGCCAAGTACGTTGTTATTTCGTGCAAATTTCCAGAAAGGTTTTGGATGGTTCAAGAACCGCACATTGATATATACCTGTAAGTGAGGCTTCCAGCAAGATCCTCGCCTGCATTAATGAATAGTTTTAGCGCATCGATGGTATCACTATTTGAGTACCACATATGCGGTTGAGGTAATGTAGACTCAACTTCACTTAAAACAGCCCTTCGATGTCGGTGCATTTTGATGAGGCTATGTTTGCTATTTTGTTTCTGAAAGCTAGCGTAGGTGTTTGAATAAGGGTCCCAATCAGGAAACTTAACGATGTAATCCGTGTTGTGGTCCTAACAAGACGAAAGAAACAACAAATAAAAATTAACCAAGTTCAGAGACATCTATGATGAGTACCATACGAGCAAACACTATAACTAGAGAGTCACTAGTAAAACGCACGTATTTTCAGTTGAATTCTGTTTTAGGGAATAGACTTTTAAAAGTCAACATTTATATTTCTAAGTATGTTTAGAATCAAATAAGGGATCCGAGTCCATAATTTTGACTATAAACTAATGAGATTTTTGAAATAGAATTCACTGAAAGTATGTTCCTTTTGCAAGCAATTTGAGCAATCAGAAAGTTTTTTATATTGAATACGAGAGACCTACGGCAATTCCGTCACTACAATTATAAATGGTTCGATGAAGAATTTCCCATGCTAAATCAACTTGTTTCACTGTTTTGCCGTAACGT
The DNA here is from genome assembly GCA_949592205.1 of Helichrysum umbraculigerum. Classification (NCBI taxonomy): domain Eukaryota; kingdom Viridiplantae; phylum Streptophyta; class Magnoliopsida; order Asterales; family Asteraceae; genus Helichrysum; species Helichrysum umbraculigerum. The sequence goes on from CATIUR010000001.1 coordinate 103,118,340, forward strand.
CTACGAGCATAGACTTTCAACCATTCCTGCATTAGCACTTATAGCTTAGAATTTCCAAGCTTTATTTTAAGTCCTACACAAATTCATGATCAGTATATATAGAAAACTAAAGAAAAGTTAAATCACCTCAGCATTAACTTTATCCTTTCGAAATGCCATTTCAGGCATCAACTCAAACACAACAGGATTATGCTCTATTCCTTCCATGCACATCCCGACACCAACCTATGAAATCCTTCCTTTTATTGCATTTTTTATAAGCTTTGAGCGAGTTTTTCTCCACAATACAAGTTTAAGACATTTAAACATACCATAGTTGAATTTTCACTGACACGTGCAACAACCGGACCTGAGGCAAGTGTATCTAATACACCATACATCTCAATGTTACCACCAAAGTTGTGTAACATACACCTGATTGAAATGTAAGTCACAAAATAAAAATACAAAATTATGTCGAATTAATAAATTTTAGTAATTTAGTGTTAAGGATGATATTACCACACATAAGGGGTGCCATAGAACTGAGAGGATGATTCCCAGACAGGTTTGACATCAGCAAATAAATCAAGAACTATCATTTTCCCAAATGGAACCGAATGCAGGAGCGCCTGTTACATAATGATATTGGTAACTCGTCAATCAGATTCGGTCTTATCTTCTGACACAACCATTTTATAAAGGGTGGAATGATAAGCAGGTTCAGCAACTGGTCAAAGCAGGGCATAATTTTTTACGAGTTGAAATGGGCGGGTCGGATTTGCCCGCAAACACATTTTTGGCCATTTGGAAAATTATACATAGATGATTAATGCATTAATCTTATGTATACAAAAGCAAAATATACTTAAAAGCATTAATCTCAATCTCTGAATTAAGAAATTTAGAATGCCATATGCTTTAAAATAGACTGTGGCAACGTTTAAGTTGTTCGAACCATTTGACCTCTTCCCCTTTCAGTTACATCTTTTGATTGACCCGTTTTGAGGAAGGTAAAAAAAACACTACCCAAATCGACCCAAAACGGGTCCGAATTTCCCCCTATAATCAGAATCAACGGAAAGAACATACTTTCATTTGAGGAGGTTTCCAAAAAGATGAGTCTGAATAGAACAGCCATCCCTGCAAAATCAAACCGAGTCTATAAATAAACGCACTACATCCAATTATATAAAAACTAACTTCATAATGTGTTAAAAGTTGGTACATCCCACACTTTAAGATGTAACAGACCTGCATTAGCCAAACCGCATCCTTATCTGCTTTGGTCATTGCTTCATAAACAGCAGAACCAAGAGTAGATATATATGCCGGATCACTTGTCGGAGGTGAATTTTCATTGAATGTGTCACTTTATAAAACATCATAATCATATAAGATACCACACTTGGGTGTAACAACATATTCTATGACTGAAAACGGATTACAAAAGCTACCAGTTATAGATGTCCGTCACATCTCCATATTCTGTAGCAAATACAACGAACCAATATGATGAGTGAATAAGTCCAAACAGAAGAAATGGTTAATGTATACACGGGTTCACCTTGAATTTGTTTTTTTATGAATGCCTCCCCAATCTGTATAAATAAAGGATCGGAAGGATCAAGAAGGTAAGTACAGCACCACCGAGGATTACCATTAACAGTGTTCCTACGAGAATCGAAACATAAAACATATTGATTATTTATCCTAAGAGGTAAATGTATCATCTATACTCGCAGTGGAGAAATGGGTGGGTCGAGTAGTTTGGGCAAGGATCAAATGGATTCTGGTCAAAACTGGTTATTTTAAATATGGGTAGTACCAGGTTGGGTTGACCCGAAACACTTAAGTCAAAGAAATTCATTTACTTGAGCTAATTTATCCACTTTACCCGTTTGACCCATTATAGATAAACCATAACCCGAATCAACCCAATCAGGAGTAAATAGGTTAAATTGCCACCTCTAATGTACTAAGATGAGTGAAGTTGATTAACATGAGTCGAATAAATTGTTACAATCATGTGACTAACCAATCTCCAAGTCTGGTGATATTTGCAGATGGGAATACATCTCTCAGTGCCGCAGGAACATTTCCAGAAAACGACGGAAGCACTATAAGATGGCATCAATCACATGAAGCATATAAATGGTATCAAACATGACAGGATTTCAATATTCAGAAACGATGATTACCTGGAGTCATGCCTAACTCGATCATCCGGGATAATATTTGTTTCTGCAACACCAACTGTTGATCCAGCCAGTTCTGAGATAATGGCCCACCCCATCTGATACAATAATTAATGAACTGCTTAATAAAAGATTCATTAAGATAAGATCAACGTTAAGTTTATCAAGCCTACATGATTCAGTTACGATCTTTAATCACCAATAAGAGGCCAGAGAAAGCAAAGATTAACGAATATATGGACTCACGCATGTAAATTTCCCATCCGAGCCCATGCAAGAAAAGCTGGTCCACCAAAAAAATTGTTCAGATCTTGTGAACTAATATTAAAATCCTGCAATGAAACACATATATTTCATAAGGATATTGCATATATTGGTATACGAACTCAACGCACAAGTGAACTGGCTACATATAACAATGAAGTTGTATCCATTTCAAAATTCAATACATCAACTTCATATAATTCAAGATAATAGTCATGGTGACTATAAAAATGGCTATCGTAATATGCATAATAAGAAATACTTTTAATTCACCATAAAAACTTTCTGCCAAATGGATTCTTGCCCAGTAAATGCAAGAGGCAGGTTAATTCCTTGAAGTGCCATCCAATCAATCTCCTTCTCCCATCTTTCCCAATCCCACCAAACGTATGAATCTGTTAACTTGGAAAATCGAATCATTTTAACAAGCTTAAGAAAACAGCAGCTTAAGCTAAATATCATTCCCTATTTAAAGATTGAAAAAATAATCACTCTTTTAACAAGACACTAAATGATCAAGATAAGCATTAGCATATTATCCGTATGGGGTTATTACATAACTAACTTTGTTTTCTCCCATGTAAAACGCTCAGACCTTCAAACGAATAAAAAGGCTCAAACTTTCAAAGTAATCGGTAATCTGACCACTTAATCAGCCAAAGCGTTGATATGGCAGCTTACACAACAGTAACTTCAACCATATTTACCTAAAGTGACTTACCTACAAGATTAGCCTAATTGAAAAATAATTTGAAAGTTTGAGCCGTTTTTATGGGTAAAAACAAAGTGTGTTATCCATAGAAATCACCCCAAATTGCCTACTTATATACAATACCTCCTATCTGTAATATCATTTTTTTTCCTACTCTAGGAGAATCAACATCCAGATTCAATCAATAATAAGATACCCATACTTACAACTAGAAGTGACTACATTCTGATAATAGTTCCATGGAACTGGGCGCTGAATCATAATTCCCTCCTTTTTTACAGGTGGCAAGGTCCCAGGTGGAGGGACTGAAGCTAGTTGAACGCCACCTGTCTTGTCCCATGACACGTGAGCGCCACATAAGTACTTTAAGTACCAATGGAGACCGGACGCCATTTCAACTGCTGTAGTGCCTTGGATACTAGTAATAATTAAAGGGTAAGCAGAACTAAACACAGATACAAATGGTATTGAAACTACATACGTATAACGAGAGCAATAAGTAGATTATACATACATAATCTCTGGTGATATGTTATTTGAATTCTTGTAATTTGTTACCCAAAAGCAGCTGTATCCACCACAAGCATCCTAATATTTGAGCCAAGATATTAATAAACAATCACATTCGGTTAATCGAGTCATATGGAGAAAGAATATAATTTAACAGATGCCAAAAACAACAATTACATGGTATATGGACCTTCAAGTTTAAATCCAGGATTCCAACTACTGAAAAGTTAAAATTTTGATACAAAAACAATGTCTCTTAATATCTAATTGATTCACAGCAGCAATACACATAGCAAACACATGGGAAAAAAAAAAGAAAAAAAAACAAAAGAAGCTACATTTTAAAGTTATTGTCTAGCAAGCTCAATTCTTAATTTTTTATCATATAATAAGAAGTGTGTTTAGTTTCAACTTCATAACACAGATTGATTACAACAATGTTAACTTTGTGTACAAAAATTACAAGAATAATTGGTATCATAAAATTAGTGGCTTTTCTCATGCTACTCAATCCAAAAATCCAAGAATAATTCTTAAAACTGATGACTAGTCATCAAACAAAATGCATAAAATAGGAATAATATCTTGAATTAAAAATAAAATAAAATGGGAACTGAACCTTGGATATAATCTTAAACTGGAAACTGGATATATGAGTAGGAAGCAATCTTTTAAGAAGAGATTTAATTGCAGATTCTTGTAATAATGGAGATGGTTTATTGGCATCCAAATTCTTTATTAAACCCTCAACTACTTCTGGGGATGATGATGATGATGATGATGATGATAGAGGTAGTAGAAGAAGTAAAATTAGAATGGAATTGAACATGATTAGGGTCTTAATTCAAGTTGAATTTGCGTTGAAATGAAGATAAAAGGGTGAATTTGATCAGCAAGATTATGCTTTTGTTTGTCAGCGTTCATGCGTTTGGTTCTTCTTCTTGGAGTTGAAATAAAGAAAATGAATTTGTATAGTTATGTTCGTCGATATACCAGGCGAGGTAAATTCTGTTCGTGAAAGCCAAAAGGCCAAAAAGCCAAAATAGAAATATAAAATACTTTCTCCCTCCAATTTAAAATATCCACCGTCCCTTTATTCTTCGTTAACTACATTTTTCACCAATTAAATATTAAATCTACCAACTAAAGTATTTTTTGATTGGTTAAATATCAAAGTGGACACTTATAATGGGACATCCCAAAATAATACTGTGGACATTTTAAATGGGACGGAGGAAATAACAATAAAATAAATAAAGCAGAAGAACCAACCCTGTCCGTCTCATTTGCGTCTTGCCAAAACGCCATAGTAGAGGGACTGATTATGTCATTATCTCAAACTAGTAAACTACAGGGACTGTTTCGTAATCATTACTCCATCCGTCCCAAAATTATAGTCCATCTTTCCTTTTACGGACGTCCCAAATTAATTGTCAACTTCCAAAAATAGATAGGGAAGTTTGATCGTGATTACTATATTAACCTTAATTGAAATTATTATTACAAACTTTTAAAGAAGCATTAATTAATTGGTTAATGGTAAAACTGTCATTTTGCCAAAAGTTAGAAAGAGAAAGCAGTAATGATTATCTTTTTATTAAACTGCATATTTTTTATCGGGTGACAATTATTTTGAGACGGAGGGAGTAATAGTTTAGTTGTTAAGTTAGTTGCAAATGACAGTTAGTTAGTTGCATAAGTTTAATGAGCTAATGGTTCTAAAGTTAGAATTCATCATTTTAATCTCTTGTCTGTATACAAATTAGCTAAATTTTATACAACAAGGATTACTTTTACCTCTTCTTCTTGTTTTCTCTAGGTGCCTTCAATGAGACATCCCCTGGTTTTTGTTAATGTCCATGATGGTCTATATTTTGTGGACCACTCTAAGGTATCAAGTCTTCCTTCCACTTCTATGGTTGCTCATGCAGTTAAAACTTCTCCTCATGTATGGCATTGTAGATTAGGTCATTTACCTTTTGAAATAATAAAATGTATTTCTTCTATTCATTCTTTTGGTTACGTTCCTTCTGTAATCTGCAATACTTGCCCAAAAGCAAGAATGCATAGAATGTCGTTTCCATATAGTTTTATCAAAACTACTGCTGTATTTGAGATGTTACATGTAGACATTTGGGGTCCTTATTCTCATTCAACTTACAATGGTTTTAAGTATTTCTTGACAATAGTTAATGATTTTTCTAGAACTACATGGACACAACTTGTTGCTACTAAAAGTGATGCTTTCCAGGCCTTTTTTGCATACAATTCTTATGTTGAAAAACACTTTGCTTCCACTGTCAAAATTATTAGAACTGATAATGGCATTGAATTTAAAGATAATCAAGCTCTTGCATATTATTCACAAAAAGGTATTCTTCATAAGACTTCTTGCAATGCTACACCTCAACAGAATGGTGTAGTAGAAAGAAAACATAAGCACCTACTTGAGACTGCTAGAGCTCTTTACTTCCAAAGCAATCTTCCAATTTCTTATTGGGGTGATTGTATTTTGACTGCTTCTTACCTAATAAATAGATTCCCATTGGCAGCCCTTCAAAATAAATCAACTTATGAGTTACTTTACAAAGAACGTCCTTCTTATTCCCATTTAAAAGTGTTTGGTAATGGACTGAAATTTGCACCCAGAGCTATTCCTTGTGTTTTTATTGGGTATCCATTTGGTAAGAAAGCTTATAAGTGTCTTACTTTAGATACTAAGCAGATTATTTATAGCAGAGATGTCGTTTTCCATGAACAACATTTTTCTTTTCATTATCTTCCAAAACATAGTTCAACAATAGTTTTTCCTTTTCCAATGGATGATCCCTCACACAATTTCCTTCCAGTTACCACTAATTCTTCTATTCCAGATTCTTCTAATACTTCTCCACCAATTCCCCCGTAACCTTCAATTCTGATTCTTCTCCTTCTCCATCACTTTCTCCACATATTACACCAAATAATACACCTGTTCTCAGAAGGTCCACCAGACCTCATGTTCCACCTTCTTATCTCAATCAATATGTGTGTCCTGCTTCATATTCTAGACATTGGTGCAATATGGAAGCTTTTTCTAGTTTACCACCACGTGATCAAGCTCATTCCATTCATATTTCATCTTTGACTGAACCCAATTCCTATGAAGAAGCTTCTAAGAATCCAGATTAGGTGCAAGCAATGCAAAAAGAAATTGAAGCTCTTTAACTTAATGGTACCTGGGAACTATGTGATTTGCCACCTAGCAAGAAAGCACTAGGCAATAGATGGGTTTGCAAAGTCAAACTTAAATCTAATGGCTCACTCGAAAGATATAAAGGACGATTGGTTATTCTGGGCCATCACCAAAAACAAGGCATTGACTAGTTTGACACTTTCTCTCCTGTAGTTAATATGGCAACAGTAAGAAGTATTCTTGCTTTGGCAGCTTCTAAGCATTGGTCTATTCATCAATTAGACATTAACAATGCATTTTTACATGGTGATTTAGAAGAAGAAGTCTATATGAAGATGCCACATGGCTTACCTAATCCTGGTCATAAAGTTTGCAAGTTAAAAAAATCATTATATGGGTTGAAGCGGGCTAGTAAGCAATGGTTTCAAAAATTGAGTTATGCTTTACTTCAACAAGGCTATAGTCAATCTAAGAATGATTATAGTATTTTCATCAAGAAAGCCAATGATCACCTCACCATAGTTGCTATTTATGTCGATGACATTATTGTCACTGATTCTGATAGTGCTTCTATCACTCAACACAAAGACTTCCTTCATACAGCTTTTACTATCAAATATTGGGGCTATTTGCACTATTTCTTGGGTCTGAAAGTGCATCATTCACCAAAAGGTATCATCTTGACTCAAAGGAAGTTCACTAAAGAATTGCTAGCATAAGTTGGTTTTCTGGATGTTAAGCCAACTACTACTCCTTTACCTTAAAACATCAAGTTCATTGATGCTTCCAGCCCTATGCTTTCTGATCCTTCTCATTATAGATCTCTAATTGGTAAGCTTAATTTGCTGACCCATACTCGCTCAGATATTTCTTTTTCTGTTCAGACTCTCAGTCAATATATGCAGTCCCCTCAACAACATCATTTAGATGTTGTTCATCATCTTCTCAAATACCTAAAAGGTACTTCTGGTCAAGGGATTTTACTTCAAGGTTCTTCTACTCTTAGCTTACATGCTTTCTCAGACTCAGATTGGGCTGCTTATCCCATTTCTAGGAGGTCTGTCACTGGATATGTAGTGCTCTTTGGTGGTTCTCTAATTAGTTGGAAATCTAAAAAACATTCTACAGTTGCAAGATCATCTTCAGAGGCTGAACATCGAGCTATGGCTCATGTTACAGCAGAGTTGACATGGTTTGTTAGACTTTTAGATGAATCGGATGTTCACAATTTGAAACATGTTACCCTTCATTGTAAGTCCGTATGTATTAGGATCGATAATGAGGTTATCTTTAGGTATTAAGGTGCGGAATCCCTTAATACTAAGTTCATCAATATTCCCCTTAGGAACAACATCTTCGTCTTTCTCAGGTTCAGAAACTAAAGTCCAATCAGCAGGAAGTAAAAATTCACCTTCTTCCAGATCATAATCGATTTCTTCATCAATTTCATCAAGAAAATCATCATCTTCGGAATCACTTAATTCTAGCATTTCCATACCTATACAAATAAAGTTAATAATATAAATTCTTTCATTGATTTCTCTGAATCAATCTAAGAATTTCTTTATTATCTCAATTGTATTTAAAATATCTATAACTAACAAATCTTTATTGATTACCCTGAATCAAACTAAGATTTCAAAAATACTTAACAAATATTAATTAAATTTAAACCCTAATGTATTGTGAATATTCACCAAACATTTCAGCTTACAATTTAATTAACTTATATAATTTTTAAAACTTAATTGAACTGTTATATTAACAAAAACTTAACTTTCAATTCTAATTTTTTAAATTATATATTATCTGTCTGGTTCAAATTATCACATCTTTAATTTGTCAGTTATACAAACTCTCAAGTCTAAAATGTCTAAGTTAAAATAAATTTTGACCGCTGATATAAATCAGAACACGCCGCACGACTACTCAATGAGTCGGAAGTCTTTCGATCACATTTTCATTTAACTTTTTAGAACAAATAACTTATATAATTTCTAATATATTTAACTTATTATTACAATATCAAGCCGAATATATTACCAAAAATATTTAAGTTACAATTATTCATTTACAATCTAAGTACAAATAACTACACAAGTCTAAGCTATCTTACCAGCTTCACCTGTACCAGTAGCACTTGTACCAACACCATCACCAGCAGACGTAGACTCCCCCTGAGCAGTAGCTCGCTCACCAGTCTTAGAAGGACCAGTCGGCTTACAATCTGATTTACAATACGTGCGAAACAAACCGTTCACAATCCGTGAACTTAGTATTAAGGGATTCCGCACCTTAATACCTAAAGATAACCTCGTTATCGATCCTAATACATAAGGAACAAATATCTAAACCTTTAGTGCCTAACACTCCGGATGAGAAAGCAAAAGTTAATAAATCACGAAAACAGATGTCTTGCTTCAAATGTCACCAAAAAGGACATCTTGCTTCGTGTTGTCCGAACAAGAAGCCGGAAGCATCACATAAGTTAGTTGTGACAATCCTCCGATTAGGGTATTTACTTAACCTAAATTCATGCATTACCTAGAGTAATTCCCTGACTAGTGAATTCAAAACTATTTATGTGTTAAGTTTTGTGAAACTTACTATGTGATACGTGATGTATTTGATTGTAATTATGTGTATATATATATATAATTACGTACGAAATAAATATATCAAACTCTACGAATTGAACACAATAATATTTGTGATACAAAATAATTAATAATTCGAAAATTTTTAATTACAACTATTATATAATTATATTATTGAAATAATATAATAAATTATACGTTTTATAATAAACGTATTAATCGCGAATAATAAAGTTCCGAAATGAACTTCAAAAATACATTTGAATAATTTTTAGTTTGAAATTATTATATAAAAGTATTATAACGAAAAGAAAACGAAACATTTAGACGACTTTTGTTACGCGTAATACGAACAGAAACAATTCTAAAACGCGCTTAGAGGATCAAAATAATAAAAGTATTATTTCGTAAGTTACTGTTTTAATGTGTAGAACATTACCTCAAAATATGATTTCTAAATTTAACTGAAATCTGGCACGCGTTTTTAACTATACAGCAATTTTACTGTAATTAATTTTAATTATACTTGTAACAAAGTATTTCACATTTCGATTCCAAATTTCTAAATCTGAGATATAGAGAAACATAACGCGTAATTTTATTATAACCGAAGTACCACAAATTATACCTGTACACGAAATTAACGGGTCAAAAACTACCAATAATACACAAAACATAAATATCTGGCGACAGATTGAAACTCGCTCCATACCATTGTTTGAAAAACTCGACCAAAAACCTCTGCTATACATTTCTTCTTCCATCTCCAATAATTCATTATCACCTTAAAATTTCATCTGTGTTTTGTGTGTGTGTGTCGAGCAGCAGCAGCAGAGGAACAAGAACAGGAGCTTCATCTTCTCCATTCTCTCTATAATCACATCAAACCTTCAAACACCCAAACATCAAACACTTCACAAAATGGTTTCTTGATCATTTTCATAATCATCGTTCGTAATCATCATCATCATCTCAGAAATCATCATCATCTTCATCTAAATCATTGTGAGGAACAATTTCTTCATTTTCTTCATTTATATAAATTTCTTAAATTTATGAAATTGGTTGATGATTGTTGTTATAAATTGTTAAAAACATGTTATATTAAGTTTATATAACATATAATGATGATGGATCATGTTAAAAACGGATTTAAAATCAAAATCTATAGTTGTATGTTATAACAGAGAACGACCAGAACCTGAAAATCATCTAGATCCGGCGGATCACCTTTTTGATCCGGCGGATCCCAAGCAAAAGACCAAATGAATCCGGCGGATTCATGTTAAGCCGGCGGATCCTTAATTAAACTAGGTGCATAACGATTAAACTAGGTGCATAACGATTAAACTAGGTGCATAACAATTAAACTAGGTGTATAACGATTAAATTGGGTGCATAACGATTAAACTAGGTGCATAACGATTAAATTGGGTGCATAACGATTAAATTGGTAAATATGTATATACGACACGTGACTTGGTATTGAAATAGACACGACTACGAGACGTAATTATATCCGAGACATTTGTTAAACAATACGGAAAACTGGTACGCGACAAACTTTGAGACAAATACAATTTATATATATAAACTAACGGACGATATATATATAACGAGACGGATGAAATGGAACGACTTAGATTGTTTAGCACCAACTATATAAATGGAAGATTTATAAACAAACAACGACGATTTATATATTTAACTAAATACAAAACTTATATAAGTGTATTTATATACATATAAACGATAAACAAAAGCGAGTTATATTTTACAACAAACAAAGTTACGTTTTTGAAACCTAAACGACAACTAAGTTTTATTCGCGACAGTTAACAAACGACTTATATATATATACGATATCACAAAGTTATTTTGATAACTATTATAATTATATTTTGAAAACATAATCAACAACAACGACAATTACATATATATGTATATATACACATACATATACGCGACATTTACAATATATGTATATATGGATATAAACAATGACGACAACTAATATATATTAGAATATATATATTCAACTAATGAGTATATCTAAATATATACTTAAACTCAACGATTATTTCCAACGCAAAAGTCACCAACAACTAAAATGTTATAACATTTCAACTTAACAAATAATCCATATACTTATACAAAGTATTATTATTTGCGTCTAGGTATTTGAGGGACGCGTTTGGATTGTTTGCTAGCTATCTATTTTGCTGAAGACTTGCTACAAGTGAGTTCACAGCCCCTACTTTCTACTTGTTTTAAATGCTTTTAAAATCAGGGGTGGAAAACATAGAACTACGTGATATAACATGCTACTTGATTTATATAATTGCTCTGCATGCTATTATATACAACTTTGTTACATGAATGCTTTCATGCTGTTAAACTTGAACCGTTTATATGAAATGTTTTCATATCATTGAACCTGATCTGTTTATATGAAAGGTTTTCATATCGTTAAACTTGAACTATCTATATGAAATGATTTTTCATAACTACTTTGGGAATTAAGACAAAACAAATCTTGGTACGAACCTAGGTTTACGTGAGGTAGTTGCAGTGCAAATAAGTCCCAGTGCTTACAACCTATAACCATTAGCTAGGTGACTCTAGCCACTAAGTATACAGATAGTACTATCGATTTGACAACCCTCCCAGGATATAACTCGTTGGTCATTCCAACCTCACGACGGCAGTCGCACTCGGAGTGTATACTTAACCTGTTACTGTGGCAAAAACATAAATTGGTCGTGGATTGGTTATAGTACTAGGTGTCGTACTTTAACTCTAAAGGTTTAGCTCACCTTAGAGGGATCGTAGTCTATATTTCCCACTAAACAACAAAACAACAACTTGATTTAGAAAGGGTATTTCTTGTACGTACTTGATTTGGAAGGGGTACTTCCTGTGATACAAACTATTTATATGGAAATGTTTACTTGAATGATAAACCTGTATTTCCTACACACTATATGAATGGAAATGTTTAATTGATTGTTAAACCTGTATTTCCTGTGATAACTAATAGGATAGGTGTTCCTACACGATGACTATTTTAGAAATGTTTTCCTTAATTGGATAAACTTGTATTTCTTACCAAGTATTTAGGAAATGTTTATCATATTTGAATAGACCTGTTTCTCCTTCTTAACGATTAACTTGTATTGACAACGACTATTAAACTACAAACTTAGTTTGGAAATGGCATTTCCCTGAGATTACTTATTTGAAACGATACAACTGATAGGAAATGTGTACTTTGATTAGTTAAACCTTTATTTCCTGCGAACTACTTATTGGGAAATGTTTTTGATTTAAACTTGTGTTTCCTACACTGCTATTACTTGTAGTAAGAATGACATTCTTACATAGTTAGGAAATGTTTTCTTTAATTAGAATACTTGTGTTTCCTATTTTACATATAAACATTATGTTTGTGTACATGAATGATATATACAAAATTTGATTTACTACATTCACACTAAACCTGTGAATTCACTCAACATTCAATGTTGACGATTTACTATGTTTTTCAGGGAATTAGGACACAGGTACTGCATTTGCACTCATGGACGTAGGCAACCCGACTATTTATGATGCCACTTTTGGGACACTTGGATTTCCTTTGTATTATCAATTCTATTGGTTATACTTATGAAATCCCTTTTATTTATAAACTTGTATTTTCAAATACTTATGTACGACTTTATAAGTTGTATCTTTTGTAATAACTTAATACTTATGGCATCTTAAATATATATATATGTTCTGTATGATCATATGCTCTGATACAGTGAATGCACTATTGTAGCGTCAGCACCCCCGCTGTTTAGAATATTATTAAAATGCTTCCGCTAATTAACTAAAGCTTCCGCGAAACACTAAATAAACGCGATTATCGATTTTGGGGGTGTGACAGAACTTGGTATCAGAGCCATTGGTTATAGCGAACTAGAAGTCTTTAAGTGACTGAAAGCCTTAGAGACCTAGACTATAGCCTTGGCTAACACATTCATGCATTCACACATTTGCATACGTCCAACTCATTATACATTAATTATTGTCACGATGCGTCTAGAGGAATAGTTTGCGTATTCTACAAGGAACACACAGAGCACAATTGCGATAACGACGACACGTTAGAGTACATAAACCTACTGTATTTCTTTAGAATGATCTCTAGCGATTATAGTAACAAAACTTATTATGTACCGTTAAGGAATTGTAAACTTAAAGGTCATAGAAAACCTCGGTACTCCTTGAACAGAAAACGTTAGGTTAGCATTTATTTTGAGTATGACTAATTCTTGTGTTGCATTATTTGAATTTAATTTAACATAGCTTGATCAACTATGTACAATTAAAGGAAAGGCGATGCAAGACTTGAAGTGGTTATATGAAAAGTATGCTTGATGTTAGGAAATGCTTACGTGTATAGGGACTAAGCCCTTTCCACAATTTCTCTATTTTATAGCACTTCTTTCCTAGAAGATGGCAAACTCCACTAGAAATGATTACCTGTCAGACGACAACTCATCCGGCGAGGAAGCGACAATATTCCCTTATCTACTTACTCTGGATAACGATATAGAACTATTGAAGGATGAACAATTGGAAACAATGGCGCATGAGAAAGAAACTGAAAAATTGCCAACTAACCCCATGACAGCACATACGTTAGGTACCGCTCGGAAAACTACTGAGTTACCTAGAGATAACCTCACAATTAACCCTAATGCTGCCACTACAACTAAAGAAAGTGCCTACGTCAGGGATGGAACCCTTGGCACCATGCATACTCAACTAACTGACACCCAAGCGGAAATTATTAACCTACGTCACCGTGCGGAACAGAATGATCTGTGCATTCTTGAGAATGAACAACCTATAACAATCATGGAAAACCTTTTGACACAAGTGGTCCGATGTAATACGTCTGCAGAAAGTGGTACAAAATTTAAGATTAATAACAAAAAGAGAAAAAGGAAATGGAATGACCGAAAGGATCAACAGGGTGAGAAGCGTTCGGGAAACGCTAAAGCTTACATCGCCACTACCACTGAACCAAAAGCTTACAAAGGAAATAAGCCCAAATGCGGTAAGTGCAAACGTCACCATGAGGGCAATTGTACTCACTGCAATAACTGCAACCGCTGGGGCCATCAGACTCAAATTTGCAGAAACAACCCTTCCACTCAAGCTAACAATGAAAGCCAAAACATGGGGTGTTTCGAATCTACTTCCAACTCAGCAGCATCTACTTCTACTAGCACTTCATATGCTTCCTATACTTCTCATACAGATCATACAGCTCCTTCAAAGGCTACTGAGGATCATGCTACAATCTTTGCAGCTTTCCTCAACTCTTATGAGACTTTCCTTTCAAAGAAGGCTAGTACTCTACAGCTTACTGAGGAAGACTTTGAACATATCGATTCTGATGATCTCGAGCAAATGGACATCAAATGGAGCATGGCCATGATAACCCAAAGAACCAAGAAGTTTCTTCAGAGAACGGGTAGAAAAGACCTGGATGATGATGGTGATACAGGTCTTGGTTTTAATAAAAGCAAAGTGAAATGCAAGAACTGTCAGATTCATGGGCACTATGCTAAGGAGTGTGAGAAAGTAAAATATCCTTCATCTGGATTCACTACTCCTACAGCTCCAACGACTCCAGAGAAGAATACAACATCACAGGCTATGACGGTGTATTCTCAGGGAGTGTTTGATTTTAGTGCACTTCAAGGAGAGGTTCAACACAGTGCGCTTTTGGCAAAGATACATGCGGTACATGATGAACCTAAGGTACCCATAAACTGTGTTTCTTGTTTAACATTGACTGAATCTCTTAAGAATTATCAATATGACAATTTAGAGTTGCGAGAAAAAGTTGTTAAACTCACCGAGTCAAACAAGTTTTTGAAAGCTAATGAATTTCTTTATGAAAAACAAATTGAGGCTTATAAGTTAGACACTGAAAAATACAAGTCTAAAGTTTTTAGCCAACAGGATGCTATTAATAGCTATCTTAAAGAAATGGAACTTTTGAATAAAGAACTTTCTGAGCTAAAGTCTGAGTCTGACAATTTTAAAAAGGGAATCACGAATTTCTCAAATTCTCATAAACTCTTCGATGAAATGGTTGACAAGATGAGGACAGATAAAAGTAAAGCGGGACTTGGGTATCCACCTCCCACTAACTATTATCCTAAGCCTGTTAAGGAAGGCACCGAAGAACTTGTGGCTGACTACTCATCATGGTCAGCTACAAAGTCTAAAGAAGCTACATCCAATCCCAAAAGGCAGGCAAAGGAGAAAACTAAACGGACAGAGTATCCCTTGCCTACTTTTGTTAAGTCTGATAATACACCACCAGTTAGTGTAGAGGAGGGTGTTGAGATAGAGGATCTATCGGAAGAGGCTGAAATCAAAGTTGAAAAAGTTAATGTAAAGCCAGAAAATCATATACTTACCAATGAAACTGTAAAGGTTTCAAATACAAAGGGTAAAAACAAGGTTGAAAATGAATCCAAAAGGGTTCAATATCAAATGAAGGATTCAAATGTAAAATCTAAAAGTGAACAACCTTCAACATCAACTTGTTCAACTTCTGAGGCTTCTACATCAACGTGTACACATAAGTGTTCACGTCCTGTAAATGCCTCATCTTCTAAGCCTCCAACAGTTCATTCTCCACCTCAACCTTTTGTGGGTAATCATTGGAATAGGTCGTACATTGAACGACGTTCTTGTTTCCATTGTGGACAACAAGGACATATAATTAGGGATTGTCGGTTATTATCCCTAGATAGGTTTGGTAGAGGGATGCCAAGAACTTCCTCCTTTAGGAATTCTTATTCAAATTCGTTTTCTAGGCGTGCTTCATATTCGCCTATATCAAGATATGCATCCTCTTCTCCAAAACCCGTGGCTAGAGTAAACAAAGTTGTGCCTAGTAAACCTCAAGTTCAACAGCACAACATTGTTGAAAACAACTCATCTGAACCTACAAAGGTTTGGAAACCAAAATCCACAAACAACACATCAATGAAATCTTCTGAGTTCTTAAAATATCATAAACTCATTGATGTGATGATTATGGATGACCATGGACAACCCAAGTCTATCAAGGCTTGGGTGTCCCATAAGTACTAATGTTTCATTGTTTGTGGTGGTGCAGTCAGGTTATTGAAAGCTAACATTTTTAGTGACTGCATGGATATGGATATTGTTGGAAGAATGCGATGATGATTTGTGATTGGATGAGATTTTCGATGTTATGAGGTGGTAAAAGTGTTAAAAGGCATTTGACTTGACTTGATATGTGATTTTGAAATTTTTATTTAAATTTTATCTATTTTTATTTGTTATAGATGCAACAGCCATTCTTTATACTTTTTAGTATTAAAGAAATGCAATGTTGCGAAATTTATTCAATTAAAAAATACAAAAATATGTTTAATGTTTAAGGGGAGTATTTTTGGATTGGATATAAGAATTTGCTGTTCAGGGGGAGTAATTCTGAATATTAAAAATTTTGATTATTTAATTCAGAAATGTGAACAACAAGATTCTTAATTCTTGAAAAGATGTTGGATTGTGTGTCTGTAAAACAACTTGGGATATGATAGTACATCGGGGAACATGCACAAAATGGAAGTTTTAAGGTTTATCCTTGATGTATCAGTAGGTTTATCTAGCATACTTAATACAGTTTTTATGAAAATTATCTTCATCATATGATGTATTGGTAGGCATGATACATACCGGTCTATGGGTTATTAAGAAGTAATTCAAATACGTGTCTATGATCTTGTGGTAAACACCATGTGATGTACGACTCTAAGTCTTAATTCCTTAGCGTAGCTTGACATACTTCTAATTTTTGGATTGTATATCTGAGATCTCGTGGGGGAGTTTGCTGATTGTTTCCTCTGTTGTACGTAAGTGCAGACCTGGTCTCAATTCAGCTTACTCTCAAAACTAAGCAAACGTGAGTCAATGTACTTGCAAAGTCTTATATTTAAGGTACCGGTCAAGGTCGCCAATTGAATAAATCAAGTTTGGTTTGACTGCGATCGGTTTTGCTTAAACCTGAATCAAGTGTATGTCGCTCTGTTGTACACAAGTACAGACCTGTCACCGCTGGCTTGATTCTTAAAATTGATTCTCTTATATTCTTTCTAAATTTGGAAACTATGTTCTTGTCTGGGCTAAAGGGGTATGTCTATGGTGGAGACCACGGTGAAATATTCATTCTAACAATAAAGGTTAGCTCACAGATACGGATGTAACATGTTTAAGTGGAAAAACAATACCAGTAATCGTCTTGAAATAATTTTTATACTAGGTGTATTAAATGTGCTAAGTAAATTTAAAGTGGACAAATATACTGATAATCGAGATAACACTTACTATTTGCTAATAATTGCATGTTGGCCTGATATGATCCCTAAGCAGACTTAAAACAATCATATCCCCAATTTATGTTAATCTTTGTTCTTTGTTTTTCATTTATAAAGAAAAATTCAAAAAAAAAAAGATTTTATTTCTATGTTATTTTCTTCAATATCACATATCTTGTTAAAGTCAAATATTGAAGATGTAAAGGATGTCGGTTATTCTCCAAAGATTGTGAAAGATAATTCTATCGGAGAAGCTGCTGATGATTGAGAGATGGTCACTGAGTTTGAAGATCTTATTGTATGATAAATTTGTGTCAGTCACATGAATTTGGACACCAAGATTTCTTCGAAGACCATGCTATCTCAAAGGGGGAGTTTCTGATTGTCAAAGACATGAAAGAGTTTGTTGATGAAGACTAATTGAAGACTTATTTGACCAAGCTGATGACAAGGGGGAGTTTGTTGGTGCATTTTGTGTGTCAGTCAGTTGGTCAAACTATTGTAATTGTCAAAGTCAATTAGTCTACGAATGTATAGTGTTTAGTGTGTATATTCGAGTCTGTAATTATGGAATATACATAGAATGGTGACATTGTAATTGGGCCTGCGACGTCGGGTCAGACGTCGCAAGGGTCTGGGCCTGCGACGTTGGGCTTAACGTCGCAGGGTCCGATATGTGTGATATAAATAGCGAGTTACAAGTTAGTTTTAGGGTTGGACGTTGTGAAGAGTGTGTGAGCCGTTTTTTGTGGTGAGAGAAGCAGAGAAAAACGTTTTTGTGGTTTGGTGATTGTAAAGCTTTATACTCAATTGTTAATATATACAAAAGCTTATAGAAATCGTGTTTGATTCGTTTAACGTTTATTATTCAATTGTTTGGATTCCGCACTTGCAGTTGATAATACGATCCGATCAGATCCCACGAGTACGGGACTATCAATAGTTCTCGAGAAATGGATATTGATGAGGGCACCAAGGAAGAAGGACATCTATGCAATCAACATGGGTGTTCCTAACTCTTCAATGGTGTCTACATGTTTATTATTCAAGGCTTCGGAAGCAGATGCATTATTATGGCATAGGAGAATGGCACACCTGAACTGGAAAAAGATGAATTACATAACCAAGAATGGATTGGTTCTAGGTGTACCACAAAAACATTTCGAGTCTGAAGATAAGTGTGTTCCTTGCATGAAAGGAAAGCAGCACAAGAAACCACACAGATCTAAGACTGAAAACTCTATCTCCTCACCATTTGAGTTGCTACATATGGACCTTTTTGGCCCTATAAGCAAGAGAAGTCTAGGTGGCAAATGGTACTGTTTGGTTGTCACAGATGACTATTCTAGATTCTCGTGGGTATTCTTTTTGGGATCAAAAGATGAAACTCTAGGAATTCTAACTGAGTTCTTCGATCTAGTTGAGAATGTCTACAAAACGAGAGTAAAGCGTATTCGTAGTGACAATGGAACAGAGTTTAAGAATTCAACGTTGAATATCTATTGCTTAAGCAAAGGGATATTACATCAATTCAGTGCACCTTATGAACCTCAATAGAATGGTGTTGCTGAAAGGAAGAATAGAACATTGATTGAAGCTGCTAGAACAATGCTTGTTGATTCAAAGCTTTCGGTCATCTTTTGGGCAGAAGCAGTGAATACAGCATGTCATGTTCTCAATAGAGTTCTTACGGTTAAAAGACATAACAAGACTTGTTATGAGCTTTTAAACAATAAGAAACCAAACTTAAAAGGGTTTGAACCCTTTGGAGTTTCATGCACCATATTAAAGACCGGAAATCAAGCTAATTTTGGTGAAAAGGCCGACGAAGGATACTTCCTAGGTTATATGCCTAATTCGCCAAATAAAAGAGTCTTTAATAAAGTCACAGGACGTTTGGAAGTAGTTTATAATATTAAGGTTACGAGCTACACACTGGATGTACATAAGGGCTTAGATTGGCAATTTGATTATTCTAATCTTTTTGCATCATTTAAAGTTCCTATTAGTGACTATGTCAGTGATTCAGAGATAGCTGAGCATTTATTGTCTGAAGATGTGGATACTGGCCATACTTCAACATCAAGTGTTCCGAATTATGGAATCAAAACAAATGTTGATCCAAATCAACCATCTACTAGTGGATCTCAAAAATCCAAAGTAGATACTCCTCTAAATGAAGAAGAGATGACTGAAAAATTAGTGGATGAAATCCTCACTCCACTGAGAGAGTTAAGAATATCTATGGGTATTGATAACTCACAACTATCTAGAGAGGGTGTACCGGATTTGGAAGACACTACTGAACAACATAGTGTCTATGAGGATATTGGTACTAACTTAGGAGATGAGATTCCAGTTGAGCATGTTGCTTCAACTAGAACGAGTAAGAATCATCCCGTTGAAAATATCATCGGTGATATTAATACTCCGGTTCAAACAAGGACTCAATCAAAAGCTAGTACATCTAAAAATTTAGAATACCAAAGCTTGTTTACTGCATTGAAAGAGACAGGGATTCCTAATCAATGTCTACATTCATGCTTTATCTCACAAGTCAAGCCGAAAAATGTTCAAATGGCTCTAAAAGAAAGCTCGTGGGTAGAAGCAATGCAAGAAGAACTATCTCAGTTCTCCAAATTACAAGTATGGGAGTTGGTTGACCTACCAAAAGGAGAATATCCAATTGGAACTAGATGGGTATTTAAGTGCAAGAGAGATGATAAGGGAATCGTTACTCGCAATAAAGCTCGTCTAGTGGTTCAAGGTTTTAATCAACAAGAGGGTATAGATTACAACGAAGTGTTTGCACCAGTTGCTAGGTTAGAAGCAATTAGGGTGTTCTTAGCATTCACATCATATTATGGTATAAAGGTTTATCAGTTGGATGTTAAGAGTGCCTTCTTGTATGGCAAAGTGGAAGAATTGGTGTATGTTTCACAACCGCCAGGGTTTGCTGATCCTGAGTATCCAGATAGAGTATATCGTTTGAATAAGGCTCTATATGGATTACATTAAGCACCAAGGATGTGGTATGGAACACTATCAACGTATCTACTTGAGAATGGATTTACAAGAGGATCGATTGATAGTACACTTTTTGTGAAATGGAATAAGAAAGACTTTTTTCTCGTGCAAGTTTATGTTGATGACATTATCTTTGGATCGTCTGATGAAAAGATGTGTCAAGAATTCGAAAAAGTCATGAGAAAAAGTTTTGAAATGTCTGCAATGGGAGAGTTGAATTTCTTCTTAGGATTACAAGTTGATCAAAAGAAGGATGGATTCTTTATTCATCAATCTAAATATACATATGAGCTATTAGAATGCTTTAAGATGGATGAAAGTAAGGTCTACAATACTCCAATTCCAGTCAATCATGGATTAGGTCCAGATACATCGAGTGATAGCGATGTGGATCCAACTCTTTATAGAGCCATGATCGGGTCACTAATGTATCTAACAGCCTCTAGACCTGACATAATATTTGCTGTTTGTTTATGCTCAAGATATCAGGCTAATCCGAAAGAGTCACACATGCAAGATGTTAAATGAATCTTTCGTTACCTCAAAGGAAAACCTTAGCTGGGACTTTGGTATCCGACTGATGGAGACTTAGATCTCGTAGCTTATACTGATTCAGATTATGGAGGATGCAATCAGAATAGGAAATCTACGACCGGATGATGTCAATTCCTAGGAGGTAGATTAGTATCCTGGCAGTGCAAGAAGCAAACCTCGGTAGCTACTTCTACATGTGAAGCTGAGTATGTTGCAGCTGGTAGCTGTTGCTCTCAAGTGCTTTGGATTCAACAGCAACTGCGGGACTACGGGTTAAATATAACCAATACTCCTATGATGATTGATAATGAATCAACTATGTCGATCACCAATAATCCGGTGAAGCACAGTAAAACTAAGCATATTGATATTCGACATCATTATATTAGAGACTGTGTTGAGAAGAAAATGATAAGGTTAGTTAAGGTTCCAACTGCGGATAACTTAGCAGACCTCTACACAAAGGCGTTCGACAGAGCAAGATTTGAGACGTTGGTTCAACTGAACAGAATGAGAAATCCAGAGTGATTAGTCTTCCAAGGGTATTTTTGTAATAGTTAATACTTTTATGTATTATTTAAAAAAAAGGGGGCGTATGGTATTCATTTGCTTGTTACCTGAGGGGAATCGCCTTCGATAAAAGAACAAAAGTAGTTCTTTTAGAAAATGTTTAAGTTTTTATCTGCAAAAACTAGGGAGATGATAGTACATTAGGAGAATAAGCTTCACAATAATAAGCTTAAGTCCTAAATATGATATGCTAGTAGGTTCAAATAAAGTTACTTTAGAACTACAACGGTTCTATCAGGTATGTGTTTATATTTATTTGATTATACACCTATATCCACAAGTTATAATTTATCTATTTTATTTAAAAGATTAGATGGCTTCATCATATGATGTACTGGTAGGCAAATTATACGACATTTTCTAAGCCTTAAGAAGTTAATTAATTACTTGTTTATTATCTTGTGTTACTATTCTATGATGTATGACATTAGTCTTAATTGTTGAATGATGGTATTGCCATACACTGTTATCATGCATTTTTTATAATACAACAATTGACAAATAGTAGAAATATGAGTATTAATTTAATTACTGGTGACTTTGTTGTACTGACTACAGACCTGGAGCCATTAGTTAAGTTAATATTCTCAAGTATATTTTGTTCATACTAAGGGTTTCTTTGTTGTACTATGTACATATCTGCGACCACTAGTATCTTCAATGTATGTTTGATATTTGTCTAACCTTAAAATTCAAGTGTATGTTATATGTTTCGAAAAGATACATCATTTAGTAACCGCTACCTTGAAATTAAACGATGCAGTGCTATGAGTTTTACTTGAAATTCTTCAGTATGTCATATAATAGGAAGCACTTGATAATATTCATACTAACAATAAAGTGTTTGCTTAGAAAGTCGAGTATAATTTGTTTATGTGGATCATAATACCGATAATCGTCTTGAACTGTCTATAATTAAAAATATTCACTTTAAGTGAGTAATGCATTTATTAATTATGCTATGTGGATAAAGGTACCTAAGATATAGTTTTATAAATATAAATGTATAAATGATAAACTTAGTTGTAATTTTATGGTAATTTATTTGAATTTCATAAGGTATGTATACTAACAATCTACTTAGACTTTTTAATAAATTTTAAATAGCTTGTTCTTTCTAATATGATCCCTAAGCAGTTAAATTCTTATTTAGTTGAGTTATGTACTTTATTTTATTGAAGTGATTAATAAAATGGTACTTGATATCATTGTTAGTTTATATGTTTCGTATTCTATTTTATTTTTAGCTTTATTATATAAAGGTGTTTATTTTTATTTTTATCTTTTTAAATATTACCCTTTGGAATTAAATTATGCTGATTAATTGTCTCTATTTATTGTTGAACAATCGTTACAATTACAAGTGAAAAATAATTTTATTTTAGACTTGTACAAAATAAGTGGGTATTAATTTATACTTTGGATTAACGTCGCATTTTAAAATTAAACTTGCAAGTTTGACTATTCAAACTTGCGAAGCGAGTCAAACAGTGCGAGTTGAGTACAGAGTATAAAAGGGACAACTTAACGAGTCCAATCCACACTTTACATTTATCCTGCGAACCGAACTCAAACACTCTCTGCGACTTGACCTTGGCGAAACGAACCGAATCCATTTTTCGGTTGATTTTCGGATTTTTCGAACGAGGAAGGAATTTTCGATCCGTGGAACTTATTCATCTTTTCATTACGCATCTATTGAAGTAAGATTCATGAGATTTCACCGTGTAATTTGTGAGAAATCGATCGATTTACGTTTTCGAATGTGTCGGTGTAGTTTATCACGGATTTAATACAAATTAGTGATTTATAAAACATAAAGCTTGTTAATAATGATTAATTGATGCTTATTGAACATGATTTAATCATTTAATTGCTTCGAAAAACGTTTAATTGTTGATTCATGATTTGATTTCGTTAAACCGTTCGTCCTGCGAAGTGAGATCTATCTCGTTTCGCAGACCGCTCCAACGAACCGAGATTAGATTAGTTGACTCGAGCGAAACGAACTCAATTCGTTTGACTTCAGTTGACCGAAGCGAGACGAATTCATTTCATTTGACTTTGGTTGACCTGAGCGAGATGAGTTTACATGTTTGACTTGGGTTGACTGAAGCGAGTCGAGTTCAACTCGCAAAATTTCTGCGAACCGAGTTGAATTATGTTATTTCTGCGAATTGAAAATTATGATTGACTTTGTTTGACTGTGAACTGAATTAAACTTGTTGACTTCAGTTGACTGTGTAAAATTAAGTAAATTTTATAATCTTTCAATTATAACTTGTTTTCGATTTGAGAATCGTTTGGTTACAAATAATTAACAAGTTACTCGTTTTTACACGTTTAGACTTACGAACTTATGTTATAAGTTAAATATGTGTAATAATTTACTACTTTGAGTTATTTCATATCGAAAGTCTTCCGACTCATAGCGTAGTCGAGCAGCGTGTCCCGAGTGTTATCGGCGGTATGATAACTCAAATTGTTATTTATAACTAACGAACTTCATGTAATTTACAGAATATAATTGAAAAGTTAAGTATTCTTAATCGTTCAATTAAGTTTTTGTAAATTAGTAAATAGTAGACTTAGACGTTTGATGATCTTTTGATCATAATATGTTATAGTTTAAATTCACCAATGTTTGTTTAGTTAACCTTTTTGCTGTTTGTGTAATTTTTAATTACAGATATGGCTGTTAGATCTTTTGAGAAGGGTCACAACATTTTGGTGAACTTAGACGTCAATGAACGAGGTGCTGAGCGCTTTATTGAGATATTGACGTATTTAGCACGTTCGAGGATTCGATATGCTATTACAGAGTCACCACCTTTATCCAGAGATCTTCTTACTCAATTCTGGATAGGCTAATTAATGTACGACGGTAAATCAGCATCCGATTGCCTTTACAGCTAATGATCTTCGACAGCTCTGCGTTTAGGTACTGTTGAGCAAGATGTAACACCCGCCAAATTAGAACTATTAATTAGTGCCTAATCAGATGTTAATACATGTAATTAGTTCTGTGTTAGGCTAATTAATGTATCGAATTATATATATTGTTGAATATATACGAAAATGCGATTTGATTAAATCGTACGCGACTTAAATCGAATGTATTTCGATTCAATCAAATACGGACGTTGGTGACCAAATTTTATTAAATAACGCTTTTATATCAAAAATATTATTATGATAATATTTCGTATTCATTCGTATCGTACAAACAGAACTTACACGATTTAAAATATTAAAACGCGCAAACTAAATAAACAAACTTACTTTTTATAACTCATATATAAATCGATTTGTAAAATATTTAAATAAAATATCGCGTAATAATTTGTATCTTAAAACTTACCAATTAATATGTAAGATAAATTATAAAACGTTAAATGACGGAGAAAACGAATACCACGCGGATCGCGAGTCGGAGACTGAAAAATGGGAGGATAACCTCCCATTTCCCTTTCATTTCTCTCATTTCTTTTTATCTTTCTCTCTCTCTTCTCTTATTTACTCCAAAACCACCAAAATACCACGAATCACTAAAACCGCAAATAACACCATTATACATGCTCGAATCATCAATATTTTTAGAGATTCACGACCACCTCGCGACGATCTACAACGCTATCTTTCCGGATTTTCATTTCGGCAATTTGTAAGTTTCCGACAAAATCCCGAAATCTCTCGATTCTTAGTATTTTTCAATTGTAGTTGTTATTATCACTTGTATATGTCCATTACAATGTATAGAACACGATTTTATAGCCTGAAAACGAGTTTAAAACGGATTTTTGGCCGGAAAAACCTTGACAGCCGGACTTTCTGGGCTGATGTTCATCCATGCGACACAAGCCTTGTGTCGCATGTTGTGTCGTATTTTGGCATTTGTGTCGTATAAAAGCCCTTGTGTCGCACCTTGTGTCGTACCCGATAATTAGTGTCGCAAGTCCTGCGACACAACCACTATGTCGCATACACCATACGACACAATCACTATGTCGCTGTTGAATCAGCATCTCGCATCTATGCGACACAACCCTTGTGTCGTATAGACATTGTGTCGCATTTTCTATGCGACACAACCCTTGTGTCGCATAACATCTTTAGTGTCGCATATTGTATCGCAAAACACATAAAACTCAGATTTTTACTAAGTGTCGAGACCTAAAATTTATCACTCGATTTTACCCGAATTCAGATCCCAGATGCGTTTTTTGTCAAAGCAATATAGTAGAAATAAAAATTTTCCAAGCTGACCTGGCAGCTCGACCCCAGCCAGGGGCTCTGCCCCTTGGACCCCGCCAGGGGCTGCCGCCCCTTGGACCCCGCTACCAGGGGCGCTGCCCCCGAACCCCCGTACTTAGATTCCGTAACGGCTTCTAAAACATAATCAAAACACATTTTTCAAGTAAAACGCCACGAAATCAAAATAATAATAGTTGAGATTATTATTACAAATCCGTCACCAACGGGCCGTACATGTTTTCAAACACTTAACAAATCAACCAAATCGTAGTAATTTGGACATATATATAGTTGTGTAACAACTACAAGGGTGATCTTTTGAGATACCCAATCATGTTTATAACCATCGCGTGTCGTGGACACCCTCAGGTTACAAGTCTTTGGACTTCATACTCGGCTAATCAACTTACGTTTGTTTAAACGCTTTCAGACTCAGGTGAGTCTCATAGCCCCTCTTTTTACTGTTTTACTCAGGGGTGTGATATATTGCTCAAATTTAACATGTGAACGCAAGTACAAACATTTCATATACTACATGAGTTTTTCGAAACTAATCATTTTAAAGTCCTCCGTCAGCATAGTTGTTAATACGTTGTAGCGTGAATATTAGTATATGGTACCATATAGGATTGACCCACCTCGTCCGGGTTAGCAAGCACTAACCGGGTAAACGGACGTACTAATATTTGGGAAGACGAATGTGGATTAGGCATTCGTGGAGGCACCTCGCCCGGAATTCTCTATAGGGGACCCGGCCCTCGAGTTAAGCTCAACTATGTGCTCATGGCTGTATACACGATGACTATCATTTAATTGCTGGATGCAATTCATTATTTAAATCTTGCGGTTCATACCATAATAACTGATTTCAAACCTGTGAGCTCACCAGCTTTATAGCTGACCTTTTAGCATATATCGCAGGTACCAAGCAGTAGGATGTTTCTGCTTCAGGACGTTAGCTCGAGTCAGCATACAGACGATTGAGATTTTCTTGCATTAGTATATTTTGTACAAGTACTTATGTACTGAAATCTCCTTTTATTTAAACTCGAGCTATGTAAAGCTTTAAATGTTGTAAACATTTCAATTATCAATATATTTTGTTAAAACGACGCATATAGAGTCGTTTACTATATATCTTTGTGCTTTGTTATTGATTAGTAACACCCAAATCAAGCTTCCGCAAATCATCCAATTTGGGGGTGTTACAGATTGGTATCAGAGCCTAAGGTTATAGCGAACTAGGTTGCATTTAGTGAGCCTAGACTATGACCATTAGGCAGTATTCCTTATTAGGTATAACTGGTTCAGTGATTACATCATACGAGTTTAATTTAACATAGCCTGATCAACTATGTACAATTAAACAAAGATGGTGTAAGATCTGAAAGTAGTTATGGCTGAACAGGGTACAATAGAAGACTCTGACCACGAGAGAACCGAGACTTAAACATGTTTATGCTAGACACTCAATAGGCTATATTATATAGGAACTATATGAATATAGGCCTCACTCTTACTAACGCTTTGTCTCAGAAATGGCAAACACACCATCAAATTCATCTCGCTCTCAATCCGGGTTGCAGAACCCAAGGGTAGCTAGGAGGAACGTCAGGTTGCCTCGAGCTGGCCCGTACCCCACTCACTTCACCTTGCCGGCTTTAGCCGCTAGGGTGAACCAACACGAGCAGCGACTTCGCACCATGGATGTCGTGTTGCAGGAAACGAACGAAAACTGGAGACTTACATCTCTCGAACGCATCGAACAAGTCACCGAGGATCACGAAACCACCGTTAACAATGTAGACGTTCTCTTCAACAAAGTGGTGGAGATAAGCGTGGAAACCGCCCTCTTGAAACACCGGCTTGAAGAATGTGAGCAACGCTCACGGGAAACGGATGAATATACCCGTGGATTGATACAGCGACTAGCGTTGGCTGAAGATAACGCCCGACAGGCTAGCAGGCTTGCAAACACTGTGGATCGCCTCATTGAAATGATGGAACAGATTAATCTACGTTAAGACTAGTATAGTCCTTGTCTTGTAATCTATCTCGTAATCTAATGACAATCTAAGCACTACTCTATAAATTAGTCGGATGTAACGATTCCCGACGCCTTTTGTAATAACTCTGTAGGACGTAACCTTTGAACTCGTATTATATATCAAATATCCCTTGATGATTCGACTCATATTAATTGTCATTTTTCCATGTTGATGTCATGTATTACTGCTTTTATACATGTACATCTATAACAAATACAACTTCCCTACGAAATCTCACGTATCTTCATTTCTTTTATTGAAGAATCATGCCGCCAAAGTCAAGACCATACACTGATGCTCAGCTTACATCCCTTATAACCCAGACTGTTACTGAAGCCTTGGCTCGGAATACTCCTCAAAATTCCACCAGAAATAGCGATGCCGCTGAAACCACTACTGCTAAACCTTGTTCTTACAAGGACTTTCAAAGTTACAAACCCTCAAGTTTCAAGGGTTCTGAAGGAGCCATCGGACTGATCAGATGGTTCGAAAAGATGGAAACTGTTTTCCGTGTCAGCAAATGCGCGGAGAACGACAAAGTAAACTTCGCCACCTGCTCTCTCGAAGATGATGCCCACTCTTGGTGGAATTCATATACCCAATCAGTGGGTGCTGACATTGCCTACCAACTCTCTTGGGAGGATTTGAAAGCAAAACTCACAGCCAAATACTGCTCTATCGCCAAGCTCCAAAAGCTGGACGAGGAATTCTGGAACCTAAAGGTTCAGGGTGGTGATATCGATGGTTATACCACCAGGTTCCAACAACTTGCCGCCCTCCGCCCAGCCATGGTAAGCACCGAACCTGATAAAATCAGGAAGTACATCCTTGGCCTTCCTGAGCCTGTTCGGGGGCATGTCGCCTCTTCAAACCAAACCACCATTGACGGTGCAATCCTACTGGCCCAAGACCTGATGTCAATGAGCCAAGATTCTGAACCACCTACTTCGTCCTCTCACAACAACAAACGAAAGTGGTCCGACTACCACAATAACCACTCCAGCCAACAAAACAAGAAACCCGACACCATCAAAGCCTACAACACCACCACCGACATCACACGGGGCTACACTGGGAACAAACCCTATTGTTCCAAGTGCGGTCGCCACCATGAAGGCTCCTGTGGTCCCTTTTGCAACAATTGCAAGAGGTACGGCCACCTCACCAAAGATTGCAATTCTCCTGCCAACAACAATTCCAACAACACCAGACCACCCAAAGTCTGCTTTGAGTGTGGGAAACCCGGGCACTTCAGGGACACGTGCCCAAATCTGAATAATAACAACAACAACAACAACAACAACAACCGCAACAGCAACAACAACAACACCCGAAGCAGAGCCTTCGTCATAAAATCTGGGGACGCCCGCCAAGACCCGAATGTGGTCTCGGGTATGTTCCTCCTCAACAACTTACATGCTTCTGTTCTATTTGATACTGGTGCTGATAGAAGCTTTATCTCTGATGACTTTTGCCCACTACTTGACATCACTCCTATTGCCTTAGATGTTAAGTACACTGTAGAGCTAGCAAATGGGGAACTTATAGAAACCGATAGTGTGATACCTAATTGCACTTTAAACCTAGCTGATGAAACCTTTTCAATCGATCTTGTACCCGTTGAAATCGGAAGTTTCGACGTCATCATTGGAATGGACTGGTTGTCCAAACACCGAGCAGAAATCGTTTGTTACGATAAGATTGTCCGCATTCCACTCGCTGCCGGTGGAACCTTGATCATACAGGGGGAGACCGGTGGAACGAGACTCAATATCATCTCTTGCTTAAAAACCCGAAAATTTCTGAGAAAGGGTTACCCTGCAATACTCGCACACATCACAGAGAAGAAGTCGGAGGAGAAGCGACTTGAGGATGTGCCAATTGTTAGAGACTTTCCCGAAGTCTTTCCGGAAGAACTACCTGGTTTACCTCCATCTAGACAGGTTGAGTTCTCAATCGATCTCGTGCCGGGTGCCGCACCGGTGGCCCGCACACCGTACCGTTTAGCCCCATCCGAACTTCAGGAGTTGTCCGCCCAGTTACAGGAACTTCTGGATAGAGGGTTCATTAGACCGAGTTCTTCACCTTGGGGAGCTCAGGTCTTATTTGTTAAAAAGAAGGACGGTTCATTCAGAATGTGCATCGACTATCGAGAGTTGAACAAATTGACCGTCAAAAACCGATACCCACTTCCTCGCATTGATGATCTATTCTACCAACTTCAGGGTTCAAGTTTCTACTCAAAAATCGACCTGCGATCAGGCTATCATCAGTTACGAGTTCGCGACACCGATATTCCAAAGACTGCTTTCAGAACTCGTTACGGGCACTACGAATTCCAAGTGATGCCCTTCGGTCTAACCAATGCACCAGCTGTATTCATGGACCTCATGAATCGGGTGTGCAAACCTTACCTCGATAAGTTTGTCATCGTCTTTATTGATGACATACTCATTTACTCGCGCAACGAGCAAGAACACGCGCAACATCTCAAAACCATCCTTGAACTACTTAGACACGAGGAGCTTTATGCCAAATTCTCTAAGTGTGAGTTCTGGATACAAACTGTTCAATTCCTTGGTCACGTGATCGACAGTCAGGGAATCCACGTTGACCCTTCAAAAATCGAGGCTATCAAAGACTGGCAAGCACCCACCTCTGCAACTGAAGTACGACAATTCTTGGGTCTTGCTGGGTACTATCGGCGATTTATCGAAAACTTCTCCAAAATAGCTCAACCACTCACGGTACTGACTCAGAAGGACAAAAGGTTCGATTGGACCGATAAACAAGAGTCAGCGTTCCAACTTCTGAAACAAAAGCTTTGCAGTGCTCCAATCCTATCCTTACCCGAAGGCACCGATGACTTCGTGGTATACTGCGATGCTTCTCACCAAGGTCTCGGTTGCGTGCTGATGCAACGAGACAAAGTCATTGCCTATGCCTCACGACAGCTGAAAATTCACGAAAAGAACTACACCACTCATGATCTCGAACTGGGAGCTGTCGTTTTTGCTCTCAAAATCTGGAGACATTATCTCTACGGCACTAAGTGCACAATCTTTACCGATCACAAAAGTCTCCAACATATATTCGATCAGAAGGATCTCAATATGAGGCAACGTCGATGGGTCGAGTTGCTTACCGATTACGATTGCGAGATCAAGTACCATCCAGGGAAGGCTAATGTTGTGGCCGATGCCCTCAGTCGAAAGGAACGACCAAAACCACTTCGAGTCCGAGCCCTCAGTATGACCATTCACATCGATCTTACCGTTCAGATTCATACCGCTCAGATCGAAGCCCTGAAACCTGAAAACATCAAAAATGAAGCCTTACGGGGTATTGACAAACAATTTGAAACCAAATCTAACGGGATTAGGTATTTCTCAAACCGAATCTGGTTGCCTAATTTCGGGAACCTACGAGACTTGGTGATGAATGAAGCTCACAAGTCTAAATATTCTATCCATCCGGGATCCGATAAGATGTACCACGGAATCAAAGAATTTTATTGGTGGCCAAACATGAAAGCCGAAATCGCCACGTATGTCAGCAAGTGTCTTACTTGCTCGAAAGTCAAAACCGAACATCAGAAACCTCCTGGTTTACTCCAACAACCTGAAATCCCTGAATGGAAATGGGAACAAATTGCCATGGATTTCATAACCAAACTACCCAAGTCGTTGAGCGGTTGCGATACCATTTGGGTGATCGTCGATCGTCTCACCAAATCTGCTCACTTCCTGGCAATCAAGGAAAACGATAAAATGGAGCGCCTTGCACAAATCTACATTAAAGAAATCGTTTCTCATCACGGTGTTCCAATCTCGATCATCTCTGACAGAGATGCCCGCTTCACTTCTCACTTTTGGCAATCACTTCAGAAAGCTTTGAGTACTCGCCTTGACATGAGTACCGCATACCATCCTCAAACCGACGGCCAAAGTGAACGAACCATTCAAACCCTGGAAGATATGCTACGCGCCTGCGTAGTTGATTTCGGTACAAACTGGGAAAAACATCTACCGTTGTGCGAATTCTCGTACAATAACAGTTATCACACCAGCATTAAGGCTGCACCTTTTGAGGCACTGTACGGTCATAAGTGCCGATCACCGATCTGTTGGACTGAAGTGGGAGATAGTCAACTCACTGGTCCTGAACTCATTCACGCCACCACTGAGAAAATAGTGGAAATCCAAAACCGACTCAAAGCCGCACGTGATCGTCAGAAAAGTTATGCTGACGTGAGACGCAAACCACTCGAGTTCCAAGTTGGGGATCGAGTACTCTTAAAAGTATCGCCTTGGAAAGGCGTCATCCGCTTTGGCAAACGCGGGAAGTTAAATCCCAGGTACATCGGGCCTTTTGAGATCCTCGAACGGATTGGCCCCGTAGCTTATCGATTGCAGCTGCCATCCGAACTCAGCAGCGTGCATCCGACTTTTCATATTTCAAATTTGAAGAAGTGTCTGTCTGATGAGACACTTATCATTCCACTCGATGAAATTCGGGTTGACGACAAACTTCATTTTGTTGAGGAACCCGCTGAAATTATGGACCGTGAGGTCAAACAATTAAAACAAAGTCGTATTCCCATCGTCAAGGTCATATGGAATTCGCGGCGCGGTCCGGAATTCACCTGGGAACGGGAAGACCAAATGCGACTCAAATATCCTCAACTTTTCACTGATTCTACATCATACCCGACTTTGAGCTAAATTTCGGGACGAAATTCTTCTAACTGGGGGAGAATGTAACACCCGCCAAATTAGGACTAGTAATTAGTGCCTAATCAGATGTTAATACATGTAATTAGTTCTGTGTTAGGCTAATTAATGTATCGAATTATATATATTGTTGAATATATACGAAAATGCGATTTGATTAAATCGTACGCGACTTAAATCGAATGTATTTCGATTCAATCAAATACGGACGTTGGTGTAACACCTCGCAAATTTAAACGCGATTAATTATATTAATCACTTGCATTATTAGGCTAATTCCCTACTTGAGTGAATTCACAACACATTTTAGAGGTAAGTCTAGCATAGCCCAACTAGTTAGTACGCGTAGTATTACGTATTCGTAATTAGTTGTAATTACGTACAGAACACTCTGAAAACAAACGCGACAAAAATGTACGACTCTTGGTGAACAAAATTAGTTAATAAAACGAAATTATTAAATAATGTCGTAACAAATAAATATTTTGTTAAAAATATTTACTAATCATTTTATAACGCAAAAACGTCAATTCGTATAATTAAAATAAAACAAAGTTTGAAATTATAAAAAAAATTATTACTTTAGTTCCTAAAAAGATCCTAATTAAAAATAATAAATGTAAATTAAAAACATACTAGTTAAAATAAAATAACATTTAACGATCGGGTAAACAAATACGGAGTGCAAACACGGAGGCAGAAAGTGGAACAAAACCACCTTCCACCTCCCACTTTTCTTTCATTTTCTTTCATCTTTCTCTCTCTCATCTTTCTCTTTTCTCTCTACTACAACCACCACCAACCAAATACCACCACAAAAACGCCACAAAACTACGCTAAAACGACGCCGAATCACCCTACTCCTTTGGAATAAAACGACCACGAGACCACGATCTATCTTTCCATCTTTTTGGATTTCAAATCCGACACTCGTAAGTTTCCGACAAATCCCGCAAATCTTTAGATTTCGAAGTTATAATTGATATTTCTTGTTTAATATACTTAGATTAACATGTTTTAGTGTTTTATGCATCCAAAAACGTCCAAAATCGCCCAAAAACTCGTTATTTTTGATCTGTTCGTCGAACAGGCGACTACGTCGCATTTTGCCCAAAAACAGTACTGCGACGTAGGCCTTTACGTCGCATAATCATCCCCACGTCGCAGATAGCGACGCAACCCGTTCCGTCGCATTAAATTGCGAACGTCGCCTATGCGACGCAACCCTTGACGTCGCAAAACCTGAATGCGACGTAGACCCGTACGTCGCACCTTACGTCGCACAAGTCAGAAACCTAAAAACACACTTTAAAAAGTCAAAGTTACTGTAGAAAAGTCAAATTTTACTGTAGCAGTACTGTAGCAAATGAGATAATAACATTTTTGAACTATTGTTTCAAAACATCACCAACGAGTCGTATACATTTTCACAAACATCGAAATGCAACGTAAACATTTAAACGAACGATTTGGACGTGGCTTGATTGTACAAACACTAGCATGGATGATTAGTTTAGACATCCACATACTTATTAAATCTCGTACGTTTAGGACGTTAGGAGATTTCAGACTGTACTTGGGCTTAGGTTTGCTAGCACTCGCACAACTACTTAAACTCAACAGGTGAGTTCACAGCCCCTACTTTTACTGTTTTTAACTACTTTTGGGGTGGAAAACATAGTCAACTGCTTTACTGATTTACTGATTGCCATAACTGCTTTTACTATATGATTATTTATCATACTGTTTACTCGAACAATTAGAGTACTTGAACTGTTAAACTGTTATACAAGCTATCATATAACTACCTTTGGTACACTTATACTAAACTGCTTATAACTACGGTCAACTACTACAACTGTCCGTACGAATTGGTATTCCATACAAAAACTATTATCACTATGTGAAACTATTTTGGTATCTTACCGGAGAATGACCGGTACATATTGGTAACTTGTCGGAGAACGACCGACACTAACATGGTATCTTACCGGAGAACGACCGATACTAACAGTGTATCTCGCCGGAGAACGACCGGTGCTAACTTGGTATCTTACCGGAGAACGACCGGTACATTTGGTAACTAGTCGGAGAACGACCGACTCAAACTTTAAAACTACTGGGGAACAACCAGCAACACGTTTTCAAACACATAATTTGGGTAACGTCCCAACGCAACTATTTTTGGGCAACATCCCACATGAACCGCATTTTGGGTAACGTCCCGACAAAGAACGAAACTTTTGGGCGAATAACCCACTAAACTTATACCTTGGATGACGTTCCACTAAACATCACTCGACTATTATGGCAATTACTATTTATGAACGTATTTGGTTCAACAACTATGACTACAAAACTTCAAACAACAACATACAACATTAAACCTGTGGATTCACTCAACCTAGTTGTTGACTTTTACTATGTTTTTCAGGGAATTAGCTGCGCATGTAAGAATCGCCAACACATGGAGAATTAGGCGACCCGTGAAGCTTTAGGATGCTAACATTTTTGGAAAAACATATGGATTTCTCCAGTATAACTGAAACTATTTTGTCATATTCTAGAAATCCACTTTTGTATACTTATTACTTTTAACTTGTACGATTCGATGAATCGTAAATCTTGTAATTAACATTTTGGCATCTTAATATATTATGTTCTGTTGTAATCATAAGCTCTGATACGTATGCACGCGTTATTATTGTGACACCCCAGTACTTAAACTAAACGCTTCCGCTAAACAAATTTGGGGGTGTTACAGATTGGTATCAGAGCCATTGGTTATAGCGAACTAGGAAACTTTAGGTGACTTAGCGACCTAGAGACCTAGACTATAGCCATGGCTAGAACGTACATTTAAACTATCGCTAGATACCTCGATACGCGTGAACTGTTCACCACATTCGACTCGTTCATTGTACTCAGATCTCATGTGAACCGGATCGTGTTAAACGGTTGATGAAAAGAAGTATGTATTTAGCATCATATAATGACGCCTGGCCAACGTGATTATATTATCCTAAGTACATATGGGTGTTTCATAGTCGTAAGATACGTGATGGGAATCCGACAACTTTTCTTGAAACTCTAAAACTTGAAATATGTGAAACTTCATTCCTCACATATTTTTCATTGGCATTGACTTCTGCATCTTTTCATCGCAGAACGTTATCATGCCACCTAAAAGAAAGACCCGCAATAGTCGCCAAACAAACACACCTCCTGTCGTCGAAACAACCGAACAAATCATCGAACGCCGCGTGGCTGAAGCCATCGCACAATACGAGGCCAGCCGAAATCGTGAAAACCTGACCAACAATAGTGGAGCCACTCCAGTCATTAGCGAAACCTCGAACAATACCCAACAGGGGTGTTCATACAAAACATTTCAAGCCTGCAAACCCAACACCTTCACCGGGACTGAATGGGCCATTGGCCTAGTCCACTGGATTGAGAAAACAGAGTCAGTGATCGACATCAGTGACTGTGTTGCTGACAAAATTGTGAAATACGCC
Source organism: Helichrysum umbraculigerum (assembly GCA_949592205.1). Lineage (NCBI taxonomy): Eukaryota > Viridiplantae > Streptophyta > Magnoliopsida > Asterales > Asteraceae > Helichrysum > Helichrysum umbraculigerum. Next base: position 103,154,879 of record CATIUR010000001.1, read on the forward strand.
ACCTGCACTCTAGCCGACAAAGCGCTAACATGGTGGAACGCTCAGGTGCAAATCATGGGACGCCCAGCTGCTTACTCTATCTCATGGGAGACACTGAAACGAATGTTGATGGAGGAATTTTGCCCTCCCAACGAGATGCAAAAACTTGAAACCGAATTCTGGAACATACAAATGTTCGGCGCTGACATTTCCGGTTACACAACTAGATTCCAGGAGCTTGCACGTCTTGTGCCCCACATGGTAACCCCCGAGAGCAAACGCATTGAGCGTTACAACAGGGGTTTGGCACCACAAATCCGAGGCATGGTTATGTCCTCCAAACCCGCCACTTTTAGGAGCGCAGTTGACCTGGCTCAAAGCTTAACCGACGACGCGGTCGAGATTGGAACCCTGAAAGCTATCACAGGGAAAACTGAACCTACCCGTACTGATGCGGGCGAATCTGGAACCCACAAACGCAAATGGAACAGCGAGGGTAACGACCGTCTGGGTCAACAAAACAGAAACCCGGGAAACACCCGAGCCTTCGCCGCGATCAACAACCCTGGACCCAAAACCTACCTTGGTAACAAACCGAGGTGTGACAAGTGCGGGAGACACCACGATGGTGATTGTACATTTTGTCAAAACTGCAGACGTCCCGGTCACTTAGCACAGAACTGTAGGACAAACCTACCTCCTCAAGCCGCTCCCGAGGGACAAAACACCGGCTGCTTTAGGTGTGGTGATCCTGGACATCACCGAAACCAATGCCAACAACCGAACAACAACCGCAACAATCAAAACGACAACAACCGCGTCGCAAACAAAGGCTACACCCCAAGCCGCGCATACATCATCCGTGCACCAGAAACGGTCGCGGATCTCAACTAGCACGGTACGTTTTAGCGACTATTGCTACGATTTAACATACGTTTTATTCGAATGTCGATTTGAACACAACACTTGGTAAACTCTGACCACGAAACGAAACACACAACATATTGAACTATGCCGCGAGCATACTTAAACTGATTGAACTTCTATGGCAACAATTGAACGCCACGCAAACTATTACTATTGTTAACAACATGACTTATCGGAGAACATATGCCGCGGGCGATCCAACTTGATTTAAATCTCGGGACGAGATTTCTCTAACATGGGGAGAATGTAACACCTCGCAAATTTAAACGCGATTAATTATATTAATCACTTGTATTATTAGGCTAATTCCCTACTTGAGTGAATTCACAACACATTTTAGAGGTAAGTCTAGCATAGCCCAACTAGTTAGTACGCGTAGTATTACGTATTCGTAATTAGTTGTAATTACGTACAGAACACTCTGAAAACAAACGCGACAAAAATGTACGACTCTTGGTGAACAAAATTAGTTAATAAAACGAAATTATTAAATAATGTCGTAACAAATAAATATTTTGTTAAAAATATTTACTAATCATTTTATAACGCAAAAACGTCAATTCTTATAATTAAAATAAAACAAAGTTTGAAATTATAAAAAAAATTATTACTTTAGTTCCTAAAAAGATCCTAATTAAAAATAATAAATGTAAATTAAAAACATACTAGTTAAAATAAAATAACATTTAACGATCGGGTAAACAAATACGGAGTGCAAACACGGAGGCAGAAAGTGGAACAAAACCACCTTCCACCTCTCACTTTTCTTTCATTTTCTTTCATCTTTCTCTCTCTCATCTTTCTCTTTTCTCTCTACTACAACCACCACCAACCAAATACCACCACAAAAACGCCACAAAACTACGCTAAAACGACGCAGAATCACCCTACTCCTTTGGAATAAAACGACCACGAGACCACGATCTATCTTTCCATCTTTTCGGATTTCAAATCCGACACTCGTAAGTTTCCGACAAATCCCGCAAATCTTTAGATTTCGAAGTTATAATTGATATTTCTTGTTTAATATACTTAGATTAACATGTTTTAGTGTTTTATGCATCCAAAAACGTCCAAAATCGCCCAAAAACTCGTTATTTTTGATCTGTTCGTCGAACAGGCGACTACGTCGCATTTTGCCCAAAAACAGTACTGCGACGTAGGCCTTTACGTCGCATAATCATCCCCACGTCGCAGATAGCGACGCAACCCGTTCCGTCGCATTAAATTGCGAACGTCGCCTATGCGACGCAACCCTTGACGTCGCAAAACCTGAATGCGACGTAGACCCGTACGTCGCACCTTACGTCGCACAAGTCAGAAACCTAAAAACACACTTTAAAAAGTCAAAGTTACTGTAGAAAAGTCAAATTTTACTGTAGCAGTACTGTAGCAAATGAGATAATAACATTTTTGAACTATTGTTTCAAAACATCACCAACGAGTCGTATACATTTTCACAAACATCGAAATGCAACGTAAACATTTAAACGAACGATTTGGACGTGGCTTGATTGTACAAACACTAGCATGGATGATTAGTTTAGACATCCACATACTTATTAAATCTCGTACGTTTAGGACGTTAGGAGATTTCAGACTGTACTTGGGCTTAGGTTTGCTAGCACTCGCACAACTACTTAAACTCAACAGGTGAGTTCACAGCCCCTACTTTTACTGTTTTTAACTACTTTTGGGGTGGAAAACATAGTCAACTGCTTTACTGATTTACTGATTGCCATAACTGCTTTTACTATATGATTATTTATCATACTGTTTACTCGAACAATTAGAGTACTTGAACTGTTAAACTGTTATACAAGCTATCATATAACTACCTTTGGTACACTTATACTAAACTGCTTATAACTACGGTCAACTACTACAACTGTCCGTACGAATTGGTATTCCATACAAAAACTATTATCACTATGTGAAACTATTTTGGTATCTTACCGGAGAATGACCGGTACATATTGGTAACTTGTCGGAGAACGACCGACACTAACATGGTATCTTACCGGAGAACGACCGGTACTAACAGTGTATCTCGCCGGAGAACGACCGGTGCTAACTTGGTATCTTACCGGAGAACGACCGGTACATTTGGTAACTAGTCGGAGAACGACCGACTCAAACTTTAAAACTACTGGGGAACAACCAGCAACACGTTTTCAAACACATAATTTGGGTAACGTCCCAACGCAACTATTTTTGGGCAACATCCCACATGAACCGCATTTTGGGTAACGTCCCGACAAAGAACGAAACTTTTGGATGACGTTCCACTAAACATCACTCGACTATTATGGCAATTACTATTTATGAACGTATTTGGTTCAACAACTATGACTACAAAACTTCAAACAACAACATACAACATTAAACCTGTGGATTCGCTCAACCTAGTTGTTGACTTTTACTATGTTTTTCAGGGAATTAGCTGCGCATGTAAGAATCGCCAACACATGGAGAATTAGGCGACCCGTGAAGCTTTAGGATGCCAACATTTTTGGAAAAACATATGGATTTCTCCAGTATAACTGAAACTATTTTGTCATATTCTAGAAATCCACTTTTGTATACTTATTACTTTTAACTTGTACGATTCGATGAATCGTAAATCTTGTAATTAACATTTTGGCATCTTAATATATTATGTTCTGTTGTAATCATAAGCTCTGATACGTATGCACGCGTTATTATTGTGACACCCCAGTACTTAAACTAAACGCTTCCGCTAAACAAATTTGGGGGTGTTACAGATTGGTATCAGAGCCATTGGTTATAGCGAACTAGGAAACTTTAGGTGACTTAGCGACCTAGAGACCTAGACTATAGCCATGGCTAGAACGTACATTTAAACTATCGCTAGATACCTCGATACGCGTGAACTGTTCACCACATTCGACTCGTTCATTGTACTCAGATCTCATGTGAACCGGATCGTGTTAAACGGTTGATGAAAAGAAGTATGTATTTAGCATCATATAATGACGCCTGGCCAACGTGATTATATTATCCTAAGTACATATGGGTGTTTCATAGTCGTAAGATACGTGATGGGAATCCGACAAATTTTCTTGAAACTCTAAAACTTGAAATATGTGAAACTTCATTCCTCACATATTTTTCATTGGCATTGACTTCTGCATCTTTTCATCGCAGAACGTTATCATGCCACCTAAAAGAAAGACCCGCAACAGTCGCCAAACAAACACACCTCCTGTCGTCGAAACAACCGAATAAATCATCGAACGCCGCGTGGCTGAAGCCATCGCACAATACGAGGCCAGCCGAAATCGTGAAAACCTGACCAACAATAGTGGAGCCACTCCAGTCATTAGCGAAACCCCGAACAATACCCAACAGGGGTGTTCATACAAAACATTTCAAGCCTGCAAACCCAACACCTTCACCGGGACTGAAGGGGCCATTGGCCTAGTCCACTGGATTGAGAAAACAGAGTCAGTGATCGACATCAGTGACTGTGCTGCTGACAAAATTGTGAAATACGCCACCTGCACTCTAGCCGACAAAGCGCTAACATGGTGGAACACTCAGGTGCAAATCATGGGACGCCCAGCTGCTTACTCTATCTCATGGGAGACACTGAAACGAATGTTGATGGAGGAATTTTGCCCTCCCAACGAGATGCAAAAACTTGAAACCGAATTCTGGAACATACAAATGTTCGGCGCTGACATTTCCGGTTACACAACTAGATTCCAGGAGCTTGCACGTCTTGTGCCCCACATGGTAACCCCCGAGAGCAAACGCATTGAGCGTTACAACAGAGGTTTGGCACCACAAATCCGAGGCATGGTTATGTCCTCCAAACCCGCCACTTTTAGGAGCGCAGTTGACCTGGCTCAAAGCTTAACCGACGACGCGGTCGAGATTGGAACCCTGAAAGCTATCACAGGGAAAACTGAACCTACCCGTACTGATGCGGGCGAATCTGGAACCCACAAACGCAAATGGAACAGCGAGGGTAACGACCGTCTGGGTCAACAAAACAGAAACCCGGGAAACACCCGAGCCTTCGCCGCGATCAACAACCCTGGACCCAAAACCTACCTTGGTAACAAACCGAGGTGTGACAAGTGCGGGAGACACCACGATGGTGATTGTACATTTTGTCAAAACTGCAGACGTCCCGGTCACTTAGCACAGAACTGTAGGACAAACCTACCTCCTCAAGCCGCTCCCGAGGGACAAAACACCGGCTGCTTTAGGTGTGGTGATCCTGGACATCACCGAAACCAATGCCAACAACCGAACAACAACCGCAACAATCAAAACGACAACAACTGCGTCGCAAACAAAGGCTACACCCCAAGCCGCGCATACATCATCCGTGCACCAGAAACGGTCGCGGATCTCAACTAGCACGGTACGTTTTAGCGACTATTGCTACGATTTAACATACGTTTTATTTGAATGTCGATTTGAACACAACACTTGGTAAACTCTGACCACGAAACGAAACACACAACATATTGAACTATGCCGCGAGCATACTTAAACTGATTGAACTTCTATGGCAACAATTGAACGCCACGCAAACTATTACTATTTTTAACAACATGACTTATCGGAGAACATACGCCGCGGGCGATCCAACTTGATTTAAATCTCGGGACGAGATTTCTCTAACATGGGGAGAATGTAACACCTCGCAAATTTAAACGCGATTAATTATATTAATCACTTGTATTATTAGGCTAATTCCCTACTTGAGTGAATTCACAACACATTTTAGAGGTAAGTCTAGCATAGCCCAACTAGTTAGTACGCGTAGTATTACGTATTCGTAATTAGTTGTAATTACGTACAGAACACTCTGAAAACAAACGCGACAAAAATGTACGACTCTTGGGGAACAAAATTAGTTAATAAAACGAAATTATTAAATAATGTCGTAACAAATAAATATTTTGTTAAAAATATTTACTAATCATTTTATAACGCAAAAACGTCAATTCGTATAATTAAAATAAAACAAAGTTTGAAATTCTAAAAAAATTTATTACTTTAGTTCCTAAAAAGATCCTAATTAAAAATAATAAATGTAAATTAAAAACATACTAGTTAAAATAAAATAACATTTAACGATCGGGTAAACAAACACGGAGTGCAAACACGGAGGCAGAAAGTGGAACAAAACCACCTTCCACCTCCCACTTTTCTTTCATTTTCTTTCATCTTTCTCTCTCTCATCTTTCTCTTTTCTCTCTACTACAACCACCACCAACCAAATACCACCACAAAAACGCCACAAAACTACGCTAAAACGACGCCGAATCACCCTACTCCTTTGGAATAAAACGACCACGAGACCACGATCTATCTTTCCATCTTTTCGGATTTCAAATCCGACACTCGTAAGTTTCCGACAAATCCCGCAAATCTTTAGATTTCGAAGTTATAATTGATATTTCTTGTTTAATATACTTAGATTAACATGTTTTAGTGTTTTATGCATCCAAAAACGTCCAAAATCGCCCAAAAACTCGTTATTTTTGATCTGTTCGTCGAACAGGCGACTACGTCGCATTTTGCCCAAAAACAGTACTGCGACGTAGGCCTTTACGTCGCATAATCATCCCCACGTCGCAGATAGCGACGCAACCCGTTCCGTCGCATTAAATTGCGAACGTCGCCTATGCGACGCAACCCTTGACGTCGCAAAACCTGAATGCGACGTAGACCCGTACGTCGCACCTTACGTCGCACAAGTCAGAAACCTAAAAACACACTTTAAAAAGTCAAAGTTACTGTAGAAAAGTCAAATTTTACTGTAGCAGTACTGTAGCAAATGAGATAATAACATTTTTGAACTATTGTTTCAAAACATCACCAACGAGTCGTATACATTTTCACAAACATCGAAATGCAACGTAAACATTTAAACGAACGATTTGGACGTGGCTTGATTGTACAAACACTAGCATGGATGATTAGTTTAGACATCCACATACTTATTAAATCTCGTACGTTTAGGACGTTAGGAGATTTCAGACTGTACTTGGGCTTAGGTTTGCTAGCACTCGCACAACTACTTAAACTCAACAGGTGAGTTCACAGCCCCTACTTTTACTGTTTTTAACTACTTTTGGGGTGGAAAACATAGTCAACTGCTTTACTGATTTACTGATTGCCATAACTGCTTTTACTATATGATTATTTATCATACTGTTTACTCGAACAATTAGAGTACTTGAACTGTTAAACTGTTATACAAGCTATCATATAACTACCTTTGGTACACTTATACTAAACTGCTTATAACTACGGTCAACTACTACAACTGTCCGTACGAATTGGTATTCCATACAAAAACTATTATCACTATGTGAAACTATTATGGTATCTTACCGGAGAACGACCGGTACATATTGGTAACTTGTCGGAGAACGACCGACACTAACATGGTATCTTACCGGAGAACGACCGGTACTAACAGTGTATCTCGCCGGAGAACGACCGGTGCTAACTTGGTATCTTACCGGAGAACGACCGGTACATTTGGTAACTAGTCGGAGAACGACCGACTCAAACTTTAAAACTACTGGGGAACAACCAGCAACACGTTTTCAAACACATAATTTGGGTAACGTCCCAACGCAACTATTTTTGGGCAACATCCCACATGAACCGCATTTTGGGTAACGTCCCGACAAAGAACGAAACTTTTGGGCGAATAACCCACTAAACTTATACCTTGGATGACGTTCCACTAAACATCACTCGACTATTATGGCAATTACTATTTATGAACGTATTTGGTTCAACAACTATGACTACAAAACTTCAAACAACAACATACAACATTAAACCTGTGGATTCACTCAACCTAGTTGTTGACTTTTACTATGTTTTTCAGGGAATTAGCTGCGCATGTAAGAATCGCCAACACATGGAGAATTAGGCGACCCGTGAAGCTTTAGGATGCCAACATTTTTGGAAAAACATATGGATTTCTCCAGTATAACTGAAACTATTTTGTCATATTCTAGAAATCCACTTTTGTATACTTATTACTTTTAACTTGTACGATTCGATGAATCGTAAATCTTGTAATTAACATTTTGGCATCTTAATATATTATGTTCTGTTGTAATCATAAGCTCTGATACGTATGCACGCGTTATTATTGTGACACCCCAGTACTTAAACTAAACGCTTCCGCTAAACAAATTTGGGGGTGTTACAGTTGGTGACCAAATTTTATTAAATAACGCTTTTATATCAAAAATATTATTATGATAATATTTCGTATTCATTCGTATCGTACAAACAGAACTTACACGATTTAAAATATTAAAACGCGCAAACTAAATAAACAAACTTACTTTTTATAACTCATATATAAATCGATTTGTAAAATATTTAAATAAAATATCGCGTAATAATTTGTATCTTAAAACTTACCAATTAATATGTAAGATAAATTATAAAACATTAAATGACGGAGAAAACGAACACCACGCGGATCGCGAGTCGGAGACTGAAAAATGGGAGGATAACCTCCCATTTCCCTTTCATTTCTCTCATTTCTTTTTATCTTTCTCTCTCTCTTCTCTTATTTACTCCAAAACCACCAAAATACCACGAATCACTAAAACCGCAAATAACACCATTATACACGCTCGAATCATCAATATTTTTAGAGATTCACGACCACCTCGCGACGATCTACAACGCTATCTTTCCGGATTTTCATTTCGGCAATTTGTAAGTTTCCGACAAAATCCCGAAATCTCTCGATTCTTAGTATTTTTCAATTGTAGTTGTTATTATCACTTGTATATGTCCATTACAATGTATAGAACACGATTTTATAGCCTGAAAACGAGTTTAAAACGGATTTTTGGCCGGAAAAACCTTGACAGCCGGACTTTCTGGGCTGATGTTCATCCATGCGACACAAGCCTTGTGTCGCATGTTGTGTCGTATTTTGGCATTTGTGTCGTATAAAAGCCCTTGTGTCGCACCTTGTGTCGTACCCGATAATTAGTGTCGCAAGTCCTGCGACACAACCACTATGTCGCATACACCATATGACACAATCACTATGTCGCTGTTGAATCAGCATCTCGCATCTATGCGACACAACCCTTGTGTCGTATAGACATTGTGTCACATTTTCTATGCGACACAACCCTTGTGTCGCATAACATCTTTAGTGTCGCATATTGTATCGCAAAACACATAAAACTCAGATTTTTACTAAGTGTCGAGACCTAAAATTTATCACTCGATTTTACCCGAATTCAGATCCCATATGCGTTTTTCGTCAAAGCAATATAGTAGAAATAAAAATTTTCCAAGCTGACCTGGCAGCTCGACCCCAGCCAGGGGCTCTGCCCCTTGGACCCCGCTACCAGGGGAGCTGCCCCCGGACCCCCGTACTTAGATTCCGTAACGGCTTCTAAAACATAATCAAAACACATTTTTCAAGTAAAACGCCACGAAATCAAAATAATAATAGTTGAGATTATTATTACAAATCCGTCACCAACGGGCCGTACATGTTTTCAAACACTTAACAAATCAACCAAATCGTAGTAATTTGGACATATATATAGTTGTGTAACAACTACAAGGGTGATCTTTTGAGATACCCAATCATGTTTATAACCATCACGTGTCGTGGACACCCTCAGGTTACAAGTCTTTGGACTTCATACTCGGCTAATCAACTTACGTTTGTTTAAACGCTTTCAGACTTAGGTGAGTCTCATAGCCCCTCTTTTTACTGTTTTACTCAGGGGTGTGATATATTGCTCAATTTTAACATGTGAACGCAAGTACAAACATTTCATATACTACATGAGTTTTTCGAAACTAATCATTTTAAAGTCCTCCGTCAGCATAGTTGTTAATACGTTGTAGCGTGAATATTAGTATATGGTACCATATAGGATTGACCCACCTCGTCCGGGTTAGCAAGCACTAACCGGGTAAACGGACGTACTAATATTTGGGAAGACGAATGTGGATTAGGCATTCGTGGAGGCACCTCGCCCGGAATTCTCTATAGGGGACCCGGCCCTCGAGTTAAGCTCAACTATGTGCTCATGGCTGTATACACGATGACTATCATTTAATTGCTGGATGCAATTCATTATTTAAATCTTGCGGTTCATACTATAATAACTGATTTCAAACCTGTGAGCTCACCAGCTTTATAGCTGACCTTTTAGCATATATCGCAGGTACCAAGCAGTAGGATGTTTCTGCTTCAGGACGTTAGCTCGAGTCAGCATACAGACGATTGAGATTTTCTTGCATTAGTATATTTTGTACAAGTACTTATGTACTGAAATCTCCTTTTATTTAAACTCGAGCTATGTAAAGCTTTAAATGTTGTAAACATTTCAATTATCAATATATTTTGTTAAAACGACGCATATAGAGTCGTTTACTATATATCTTTGTGCTTTGTTATTGATTAGTAACACCCAAATCAAGCTTCCGCAAATCATCCAATTTGGGGGTGTTACACAAGATGCTGGTACTGAAGCTTATTCTGATGATTTTATTGAGGGTGCTCTTGGTCGTACTGGATATTCTGGACCAAAGAGAGGTCGCCAGTCTATCAAGGCGTTTGTTATAGGCCAATGGAGATTTCTTTTCACTGTTATTGTTTCTATCTTTGGGAACAAGAAATCAGGCCTTGACGAGTTGAGTCCAGAGCTACTATCTGCTCTTTTATCTTTGGTTTACAACAAACCTTTCAGCTTCTCTTCTTATATCTTCAATTCTTTTCGGGGACAAATCACTGGAGCTGCACGCACGAAGTTTATACTTTATCCAAGATTTTGTATGCTCTTGATTCGTGATCATGTTCCTGATCTCCCACCTTTTGAGCCTGATTTTCATGTTGAGACCATAGGTTTGAGAGGCTACAACGCTTGTTTTCTACAATCCAAGCGTAAAGATCAGATCAAGCCCGAATCAGCTGATCTTTTTGGTCATCTTCTTGATGAGAACTATCTTGCTCCACCGAATCATGGTTGGATGGATGCTGGAGCTCAACCTCAAGCTCAAGCTCAACAACAACAACCTCCAGTTCCACCTCCACAAGCAGCTAAGCAACAAGATCTCATTGAGGATGTTATACATCAGGCTGCACAACAAGGTGAGCAGGTTTTACCTAAGTTAGCAGCAGAGGTTCTTCATGAGGTTCTGATACAGAATGATGATGCTCATGATCCAGTTTTAGTTGCAATTGATCAGTTTAAGGTATGTTATTTTTATAGATTATACTTCAGTTGCTAATTTTTTTATGTTTCTTATCATTATATGTGCTTACTCATGAATAGGATCCTGAAGTTGTTGACCTAGAGGTTACTCAACCTGAGGGTACACAAGATCAGGGTGGTACTGGTCCATATGTTCCTTCTAGGAAAGATGGTGATACAGCATCTGATTCGGATTCTGAGGAGACACAGGATGATGATGAGCTGAAGGTTGTAGAACCGACTGAGAGAGGCAAGAGAAAGCTAGTGGATGATGATGTTGATGAAGAGGTTCCACCTCTTAGGACTACACTTAGGAAGCGTGTTAAGACATCTACTCCAGAGCTTTCGCTTGGAAATATGCCAGGTTATTTATTTTATTACTACTCATTTTATAGTAGGCTGTGAATGTTGACATAGAGACTGAGATAGATCTTTTCTATAACAGTTACTAGGGAAAGACAGCCTGCTAGGTCTAAACCTACGATGCAACGACCGACTGCTCGTATATCTGAAACCTCAGAGCAGGTTAGAGATATGAGTATTGTTAATGCAGTAGATCTTAATCAGAGATTGAGACAGTTTATTCAGTTACTGTTACTAATTTAAGTTGTATATAGATGTCTGGTATGACTGGTCGGTTTATGACAAACAAAGCAGGTCGTATTGCATCTGGTATGTTGAGTGATGCTTTTGATCAGATGGTCCATCAAGCAGGACAATCTGCTTCTGCACAACATACAACACCGCCAGTTAAAGCTTCTGAAAGAATTTCTAGCTTGGAGTCTCGACTTCAGGTTGTTGAAGAAAAGCATGTTATCCTTGCTAAGGAATTTACGGCTCAAGGAGAGGCTTATAATACACTTCTGAAAGCACATAAGATGTTGCTTCGAGATGCCGAGGACAACCAGAGAAGGCTTGATCGTATTGAACGATTAGTGTCCAATTTGACGAAGGACAAGCCGTCTCAGGGGGAGATTCTGGCATATCATAAAGCCTGTAAGGAAGATGAGCTGAGAAAGAAGCAGAGACAAGATGAAGATGATGATCCTGATTCACAGAAAGAAAGTGAGCCGACTGGTCCTTCTAAGACTGGTGAGCGAGCTACTGCTCAGGGGGAGTCTACGTCTGCTGGTGATGGTGTTGGTACAAGTGCTACTGGTACAGGTGAAGCTGGTAAGATAGCTTAGACTTGTGTAGTTATTTGTACTTAGATTGTAAATGAATAATTGTAACTTAAATATTTTTGGTAATATATTCGGCTTGATATTGTAATAATAAGTTAAATATATTAGAAATTATATAAGTTATATGTTCTAAAAAGTTAAATGAAAATGTGATCGAAAGACTTCCGACTCATTGAGTAGTCGTGCGGCGTGTTCTGATTTATATCAGCGGTCAAAATTTATTTTAACTTAGACATTTTAGACTTGAGAGTTTGTATAACTGACAAGTTAAAGATGTGATAATTTGAACTAGACAGATAATATATAATTTAAAAAATTAGAATTGAAAGTTAAGTTTTTGTTAATATAACAGTTCAATTAAGTTTTAAAAATTATATAAGTTAATTAAATTGTAAGCTGAAATGTTTGGTGAATATTCACAATACATTAGGGTTTAAATTTAATTAATATTTGTTAAGTATTTTTGAAATCTTAGTTTGATTCAGGGTAATCAATAAAGATTTGTTAGTTATAGATATTTTAAATACAATTGAGATAATAAAGAAATTCTTATATTGATTCAGAGAAATCAATGAAAGAATTTATATTATTAACTTTATTTGTATAGGTATGGAAATGCTAGAATTAAGTGATTCTGAAGATGATGATCTTCTTGATGAAATTGATGAAGAAATCGATTATGATGTGGAAGAAGGTGAATTTTTACTTCTTGCTGATTGGACTTCAGTTTCTGAACCTGAGAAAGACGAAGATGTTGTTCCTAAGGGGAATATTGATGAGCATGTCGTCAGTCCAACAACGACAGAATTTGTTTTCAGAGATGAAGATGGAGAATCTGTTATTGATTTGGATGCGTTTGAAAATGAATCAACAGATACAGATTCTGAAGATATTGAAGAATTTGATGAAAAGGTTAAACATCTAGTTGGTAATCCGATGTTTATCCAAGAAATGCTGAAGAAGAAGAAGAAAGAGAGAAAGCCACGAGTTATGAAAGAAGTTGATATTACAGGAAAACGTGCACTTAAGAGAGGAATTATCGGTTGGTATTATGATGAAGAGTTGAAACTTTTTGCTATCAAACGATATGATGGAGTACAGTATTTTGAAAAGAAGTTGGCTGTATTTAGTTCCTTACCTAAATATGAAGTTCAAGACTTGGCTAGATTGGATTTGGTTAACCCAAGTAATGATGATTATGCTAATCGCGTTGAAAGAATTATCAAGACTGAGGTTAAATCAAAGAAGTTTGATATGATTAAGCCAAGGAATGGAAGAACTATCAAGTTGAAGGAAAGGAGTCAGCGAACTGGTAGGAGAAGAAGACGTAAAGTCTATCCAGCTGTCAAGTGCGTTCAGCAGATACCGATGAAGTCTATGCCACAGAATGTTTTGGGAAATATGAAAAGTTGGGGTGTAGATTCAAAATCTGGTGAAGCTGTGATGGTTGAAGCTGATGATGATTATCCTACAGGTGAAAGAGAAATTTTGAGAATTTATGATCAACGTCATTTGATGAATCTTTCCAAGAGTGATTTGATTATGTTATACAAAAACAAGATCATGTCTACTTTTGAATGGGAAGATGTTGCAAGAGATTATCAGAGAATGGTAAAGACTTGTATCAAATTGAAGATTTATGCTGGAAGTAAGATTTATAAGTAAAGATCAAAGACAATTTGAAGACATAGACGCTAGAGCTATTGTCAAGGGGGAGTCTGTTGGGACATGTAATTGTGACAACAGATCTAGCTTGTAATAGGACTAGTGATTATCGTAATCAAGTTTGCACAATTGATTTTGAATTGTAATATGATAATAGTTTGTTGTTAATATTCGTTAAAGTGTTAGACGAATATCGATTATGAAAATACAAACTAAAGTCTGCTTGGCGAGATGAGATCTCAAGTCGCAGGATTTGGTTCCGCGAGATGAGATCTGGGCTCGCACGGCTGGCTACGAACTGAGTCAGTTATGGGCTTGGTTTTTGGGCTGCGAGACGAGTCGACTCGCAGAGCCCATCGAGCTATGAGCTGAGACAGATTGTAACCTATATATACAATATTTAGGTTAAACGATAAAGAACTTTTGCAATTCGTTTTCCCAGAGCCTTTTAAGTAATTCTAAGCATTCTAAAGGCTAGGTATTGATCGATTAACATTTGTTATAATCAATACAAAGCATATTAGTTAACCGATTCGCTAATACGTGCGAAACAAACCGTTCATAATCCGTGAACTTAGTATTAAGGGATTCCGCACCTTAATACCTAAAGATAACCTAGTTATCGATCCTAATACATACGGACTTACAAAATTGACTTTTTGCTCTGATACCAATTGTAAGTCCGTATGTATTAGGATCGATAACGAGGTTATCTTTAGGTATTAAGGTTTAGATATTTGTTCCTTATCAACCTTATCATCAGTCTTAGTATCATTAATCACTCCACCCGATACAAACTGTATTTTGGTGAAATGTGAAACCTTACTATTATCTGGTGATAGGTTCTTAATAACATTCTTCTGTGCCTCTGACTGTTCAGGTTCATTAGTTACTAAAATCTCAGGATTAATATCTGTCATTTCAGAATCTATAGAGTTACTAGTGTAATTGGCATTAAAAGGATGAGGCACATCATTGTATCCTATCCCAGTCTTGTCCTTTACACTACTTTGAGCTTCTAGCATTTTGTCCATTTCTAAAGTTCTGTAGGTTTCAATCTTCCGATCTTGCTCTACTAACTTTTGTTTAAGCTCAGCTAACTCTCTATCCTTATTAGCTATTGTTTGATTTAAGTCTTTAATGTTTATATAGAGTCCATCTATGATTATAGCCTTTTCATTTATGGTATCTCTAAGTGCGGTCTTATCAGAAACATCAGACTTAATTTTAATCTTAAGATCTACCTTATCTGTACTTAACCTTAGGACATCACTTTTAGCTTGTTCAAATTCAGATATCATAGACCTATTAGAATCAGTTAAAGCACTAACTTGGGATAACAGATTTTGATTTGAAACAGATAAAACACTTAATTGAGATTGCAAATCAGTAACTAAATAACAAACATCAGCAAGAGTAAGAATATCCAAACATACCCTTTTCTTGTCAGTTTGTACTTCAGCCATGCATGCCACAAAGTCATCTGGACTCATTTCAGCATTTGAATCCATGTATAGCACGTCCTCATCACTTGTCTTCACTTCAGACTCAGGTACCTCTACTCTTTGTTCTACATCAGTGGGCATGTAGGACATTGATCCAGCAGTTGTCTCTTTATCTTCAATCTCAGCCATCAAAGCTTCTTCTTCCGACTGAGCTTTCCAATGATAAGATCCATCTAACTGCTTAACCACCAAAGCTTTGGAAGTGAGAGTACTTCCCGAGCCTTGTTTTCTACCAGCTTCTAACTTAGGTCTTTGGCAATCACGAGCGAAATGTCCAATACCTTGACAGTTAAAACATTTGACCTTGGTTTTATCAAACCCTGATCTATTGCCCACAACCTTTCTACCAGTTCTCTTGAGGAAATTCTTCACTTTTCTGGATAATAATGCTAATAGTTCCTGAAGTTCCAACTCCTCAACATAGTCCGAAACAATCTGTTCATAATCCTCGTCAAACAGAACAGGATCATTGATCTTTCCCTCAATGTAGTTCTCATATGATCCAACAAAGGAAACAAGAACAGATAATTACTGTTCCGCAGATTTCACACTCATAGGCATCTTCTGATGCTCTTGTGGTGACTTCTCAGTACTCTTTCCTTTAGTTTCATCACTAGAGGAGGAAATAAAACACAGATCTTCAGATATCATTTCACCATTTTCACCAGTATCACCAACTAACAATGCAGTGGTCGAACTAGAAGACGCAGTCAAAAGATTTGTTTTTCCATGATATAACCCAGGGTTCTGAACCTGATCAGAATCGGTATCTCTTGACTTTTTGGTGAAATCATAACCTCTGAGCTTGTCAATGACCTGCTCTAAGGTAATGGTAGCATATCTGGTTTCGTTATCCTTGATCATAACACCATACATTTCCCACTTATAAGGCAAACCCTCAATAAACTTGTCGGTTTTATCCACTTCTTCTACAGTGATTTCATGGTATTCTAGCTCACTTAGCAAATGGTAGAAACGAGTAACATATCCATCAAGATCTTCTCCATTTAAAGCTTTAAACATGGTAAACTGCTTCTTGAGAAGATTCTTCTTGCCAGCTCTCACTTGTGGACTTCCCTCACCTCTTTTCTCAAGAGCTTCCCAGAGCGTTCTTGCAGTATGAAAAGACTTCAGCTGATGAGCAATTTCCTTTGGAAGACACATTTTAATACAAGAATGAGCTCAATTCTCAGACTTGTATTCTTCCTTCTGTTGTTCACTCATGTTCTGATAAGTAAGGACCACAATAGCATTTTGAACAGTTTGAGTAGGTGCCGTGTATCCATTCTTGATACACATCCAGATCGACAGATCATGGAATCTACCAATAAGATTCAAATCTGTCCTTCCAGTTATAGTAATCTTCGATCTTCAACAACTTAGGTGGAACGTTTGATTTTCCCACCTCGTGTTCCATCTCGATCATTTTACTTAAATCAGACATCTAATTGTTTCAAAAATTAACAATCACAAAAAAATCAGAAAGTTCAGTTCGCAGAGAACTCGACTCGCAGGGCAAGAACTCAGTTCGCAGGACGAGAACTCGGTTCGCAGAACAGAACTCAGTTCGCAGGACAATAACTCAGTTCGCAGAACAGAACTCGCTTCGCAGGACGAGAACTCAGTTCGCAGAACAAAACTCGGTTGGCAGAATCGGCTGAAAACCCCAAAAACAAAAATTTTAAGTTTTTGATCGACTAAACCCTAAGATTTCGGTCGAATATGAACCTAAACACTTCCAGAGACTGATATTGATCGTTTTTACGCACTATTGCACGTACCAACAACCCTAAATCAACCGTTATTATCCGAATAACCTCGAACCTACGCGTATCTAGCCGTATGCTCTGATACCAATTGTAAGTCCGTATGTATTAGGATCGATAACGAGGTTATCTTTAGGTATTAAGGTGCGGAATCCCTTAATACTAAGTTCACGGATTGTGAATGGTTTGTTTCGCACGTATTAGCGAATCGGTTAACTAATATGCTTTGTATTGATTATAACAAATGTTAATCGATCAATACCTAGCCTTTAGAATGCTTAGAATTACTTAAATGGCTCTGGAAAAACGAATTGCAAAAGTTCTTTATCGTTTAACCTAAATATTGTATATATAGGTCACAATCTGTCTCAGCTCGCAGCTCGATGGGCTCTACGAGTCGACTCGTCTCGCAGCCCAAAAACCAAGCCCATAACTGACTCAGTTCGTAGCCAGCCGTGCGAGCCCAGATCTCATCTCGCGGAACCAAATCCTGCGACTTGAGATCTCATCTCGCCAAGCAGACTTTAGTTTGTATTTTCATAATCGATATTCGTCTAACACTTTAACGAATATTAACAACAAACTATTATCATATTACAATTCAAAATCAATTGTACAAACTTGATTACGATAATCACTAGTCCTATTACAAGCTAGATCTGTTGTCACAATTACATGTCCCAACATTCATTGTGACAACCAATCTGCTCTTCACATTGCCAAGAATCCAGTGTTTCATAAACGTACCAAACACATTGATATCGATTGCCATTTAACCAGAGAAAAAGTGATGGAAGGTCACGTTCAATTGAGTTATCTTCCAACTCAATCTCAATTGGCAGATGTTTTAATGAAGGTTTTACCAACTGCTCAGTTCAACTTGTTGTTATCCAAACTGGGCATATGTAATCCCCATTCTCCAGCTTGAAAGGGGGGGGGGGGGGGGTTGAAGAGTATATGTACAGGGACTGATTATGTCATTATCTCAAACTAGTAAAGTTTAGGGACTGTTTCGTAATTATTAATAGTTTAGTTGTTAAGTTAGTTGCAAATGACAGTTAGTTAGTTGGATTAGTTTAATGAGCTAGCTTAGTACGGACTCTATATATTTCTTTCCTTGTAATCATTTTCGGTAACAATGATAGAATTCAATATTCACAAATAATGTTCAACTTTGTTACCTCCGTCTCATTTGCGTCTTTCCAAAACGCCACAGTCAACGCGGCGTCTTAGTCACGCCTTTGGTGACTTCCGTAGTTTGCGAGACGGTTGAGTGGTTTGGACTGGCTTAAATTTTTTGGATTTATAGTAAATATATTATTAGTAACTATAGGGTCTAGAAAAATTGATGAGTCAATAAGCTACTACTTCAATTCTCCGATTTTTCCCGTCGTCATGAATCATGATAGTAGGTGATTTTACGTCTGAATTTAAAACTGAAAGTACAAACTGAAACAATCGAGCCAAAGCAAAATTGACGGTTTAATATTGGATAATGGAATTTGCGAAATGTTTCGGTTGTGTTAGGGCATTGAAATTTCAAAAAACAATGGGGTCAACAAGTATTGATTACTGAAGGGGTCCTGATAAAGATACCCCCCTTTTTCCCCTTTTTTCCATCTCATACCCCCTCTCACCCATCTAATCAATCACATCATGCTTTTTTTTTTTTTACTTTCTGGGTATGCCTCTCTTTTTCTAATTCCTACCTCTGGTTAGTCCAAAACTGAAACTGATTCTGTGCAGAACTGGGACCGATCTTAGATAAAAATGGACTGAAAAATTACTGGATTGGGACTGTAGTGAGGCCGGGGATATACCCAGACACCTGGGGATGTCTTTAATATTCCCCTTACTGAAGTTAAGAAAATCACCTAGGTGATCGACATTTGTAGTAGGTGGTTTTGCACGTTTTACTTAGAGTCTATGATATATGATACTCCTACATTAACCGCCCCTGCAATAATAGCTTAATAGTGGGAACATGCTACATAAAAGTGGAGGTAACATGTTAGTCCTTATATTTCTTTAACTTAGTGTTACGCAACTTAACTTTTCCATGTTGATCGCGAGTTACACGATTTATCTCACATATTGGTCGTGGGACGTATATGATAATCTATCTATACTAAATATTCTAGGGTTAAAGTCATAGATTGACAATGTACGTTCACTTTTGTTCTAATATAGGTAACAAACTAATTTTATTACCAATGTAGGTAATGTACTTACAGTGAAGGATATTGGCAAGTGGTGTATGTGTAAGCGCACATGGCTACCAAAATTTAGGGGCCCCAAATTTTACAAGAGTTGTTATACATTAGTAGGGTTAAGTATCTATAAATGTATATAACTATGCGTTGACTTCTTTAGTGTGTATGCAATTATATTGACCACCATTGTGTATATGTAAGTATTAATTTTTGCCATTGTATGTATAAGTTAACATATACAACATGTAACCGGTCATCTATCTATATATATAAAACAAAGATTTATTCTTAATTTTTAGACATGCCACATCATCAAATTGCCTTTTCTTTATAATCTCCTAATTTGACACATCATTATAACAAATATTTTTTCTTAATTTTTAGACATGCCATATCATCACATTTCTTTTTCTTTAGAGTCTCCTAAATTGCCACATCATCATATTAATTTTTCCTTAAAAACCTTAATATTGACTAAGACTATTATTTATCAATTATACTTATTATAATAATCTTTAAAATTCCTATATTACAAACATATAATAATTTTTTTATACATAAAAAATAGATTCATTTTTTTATTCATATCTCATTAATTACAATTAACTAATATTATCATCATCAACTACCATACTTTAAGAAAATTAGTTTTAATAAAATTATATGACATTAATTGTACATTTTGGTATATATTACTATTGAGTTTCATTATTAAATTTTAAATTTTCAGCAATATTAAAATACAATTGAAAACTTATAAACATATGATTAATTTTTATTTTCCAAGGCTCAACAAATGCATTAAAACTTAACATAATTTTACAATTGATAGTTGTTACTTTTGTCATTCACAAGGTGATAAGATCATCATACTTGATGTATCGACTATTGAAAAAATAAATACAAGTACATCCATGATAATTTGATTTATGTTAATAATTAATTATTTTCATTTGCAATGATAAATGTATATTTTAATTAACAAAATTAAACTTACAAATTACTTTAATAAAACTAAACTTACAAATTACTTTAATTGTATTTTATAAATAGCCGTGCATCGCACGGGCTCAATTATAAAACAAGGTTTTTTCTTTGATTTTTAGCGAGGCCACATCACTCCTTACCTTTTGCTAAAAGCCTTTTAATTATGCCACATCATCAAAAAAAAATTTCTATAAAATCTTCATTTGTTTTTTAGCTATGCAATATCATCTTCTTACCTTTTCCTGAAAATCTTCTAATTATATCACATCATCAAATTAGTTTTTTCCTAAAAATAATCATAATTCATAATACCCTCATCCTAAAAAATTTAAAAGTTTAAATTCATAACAAACCATTACCTTCTATTTTAGACTACTAATTCAATTTTATTATAATAGCTATTTAAACTTTTGCAAAATATTTAATTAATAATGATTTTTATTACAAATATCCCATGCATTACAATTATTTAATATTATCATTATCAACTACCATGATTTAAGAAAATTAGTTTAATAAAATATATGAAATTGATTATTTTATGTGCATTTTGGTATATGCTACTATTAAGTTTCAATTTTAAAATTTTTAACTTTTAACAATATTAATACAATTGAAAATTTAATAAAGCATGTGATTAATTTTGGTTTATTAATTACCATGCATTGCAATGACTCAACAAATGTTTTAAAACTTAACATAATTTTGCAAATAATGGTTATTACTTTTGTCATTCACACGGTGACAAGAGCGGTATTACCGTAAGAAGTGGGTAGAGGCCCAAGTTTTAACCGCTCTCTAAGAAAAGAAAGAGACTACGTCATATTTGATGTATCATATGCTAAAAAAAATAAATACAAGTCCATCAATTATAATTTGATTTATGTTACTAATTATTTTCATTTTAATTAGTCAATTATAATTGCATCTCTTAATTAACACTATTGAACTTACAGATCAATATAATTGTAGTTTGTAAATGGTCGTGCATCGCACGGGCTCAAAACCTAGTTATTTGTATATATGGAAGAATATGTTGATATTACTTAAAAGGGTTAATAATGGTTTAATATCCAAACTTTCAAAATTTTTCCGTTTTAACACCTCAACTTTTTTTATAACGTTTTAACACTCCAACTTATAGTTTGACCAAAATTTAATACCCAAACTTTCAAATTTTTTTCGTTTTAACACCTCAACTTCTTTTTTAACATTTTAACACTCCAACTTATAGTTTGACCACAATTTAATCTCTTTAGTTTGTTTGTCCGTTTAAAATTACACTTCTGGATTTTTTTTGTTAACTCTTTAGTTTGAAATAATCAAGATTCGATTTGAATACACTAGAAATTCTTCTTATGTGTTGTCTATTTAATATGTATTCTATTAATCCTTCAAAGAATACTAAGATTTGCTAACCCAAGGATCTCGAATGTTTAGCTAACCTCGTGATCTCGAATGTTATTATCCTGTTAATTATAGTTTATTATTGTTATAATTCTAACTTATTACCTGGTCAGATTTTAATCAGAATATTTATAACCGGTAACCTGCTGAATAGGTAATGTTGAAATAATTGACTAGAAATACCCATTTATCGTTTAATACTCATTTATCATTTTTTAGCAACATACATTCATTATAAATAGCTTTTCATATAACTAGAAATATTATACACGAAAACATTATAAAAATATATATCTCTATTAAAAATATAACATTATAAAATTAATTGTGATGACAAGTTACAATTAATTTATAAGCATTTAAATCATATATATGTACGTATCAAAAAAATCCAGAAGTGTAATTTTAAACGGACAAACAAACTAAAAGGATTAAATTGTGATCAAACTATAAGTTGGAGTGTTAAAACGTTAAAAAAGAAGTTAAGGTGTTAAAACGAAAAAAATTTGAAAGTTTGGGTATTAAGTTTTGGTCAAACTATAAGTTGGAGTGTTAAAACGTTAAAAAAAAAAGTTGAGGTGTTAAAACGAAAAAAGTTGAAAGTTTAAGTATTAAACCATTAGAGCACAGGGTGTGGGGAACGGTGTTCTGGACAGTGTTCTGGAGAATGTTGAAAGTGAGGATTCTGTGGTGTGGTGAAACTGAAATCACAGTGTTTTGGACAGTGTTCTGGAGTTTTTTATTATTTGTTTTATTTGATTTTTTAATAAAGATAATTGTATAAATTAATATATTAAAAAAAAATTAAATAAAACTAATAATATAACTTATTTATAAATTATATAATTAACAAAAAATTACAAATTTTGTTGTTTTTGATTCTTTTCTGCCACCTACCAGTCTACCACCTAACATGTCACCTTCCTATTATTATTATTATTAATTATTATCATTATATTATTTACTATATATATATATATATGTATGGTCCACCAAGTACCACCTACCACTCTATATCTTCTTCATAGCATTTCTTCTCCAACTCGTTGCAGCAAGAATTTTACTGGTAAAAAAAAAAAACGCACGCAACAAAGAGACAAGAAAACAAGTAAAGAAAAAAGGAAAAAGAAGAAAAAGAAAAGAGAACGGTGAAGGTATCGGCGTACGTAGAGGAACGGCGAAGCTTGAAAACCGACGAGAACGCCGGCGAGAACGCCGGCGAGAACGCCGGGACGGTTCGGCAGAACGCCGTCTCACGGCGTTCTCGTTGTTGAACGGCGATGCCACCTAAGCCCACACCCTATGCTCTTATTAACCCTACTTAAAACATCATCATCCAAATCAGCTGCCTACTCCTAAAAATGACATGTCATCAATTGCCATTGTTTGTGTAATTTCTTTATTTAAATTTTCTTTTTAATTTTTTAATTCAATTCAAACTGTAACTCTATAAGCTAAAGAAAAATAAAGATTACACCAGCAGCAATATCGTGACATTCAAACATCTTCTCCAAATTGAATCTCCGATGGCCCATTAACCACCTACCCCCGCCGCTGGGCCTGACGCCACCCCACCACCACCATCTCTCTTCATTGTCGACTCTATTTTGCGACAACAAAACCCTAATTTAAAATCCCTAAATCAAAAGCTAACTTGAAACCCTCAAACAAAAAACCTAACTAAAAAAAGAACCAAATTTGTCACATTAACATTACATAATTGAACGCATTGTGTTGGAATAATTGTGGTCGGTTGCAATTTTCGTGTTCAAATCTTCCAACATTTTCCGATTTGACGATAAACACGTTTTCCGATCTAGAGCATTTCAGGTTACTGTTAATGCCGGAGATAGAGCACGGATTTGGTGAGGCCAATCACCCGCTAACTCTCGATATATTGGGTTTTGATTGTTCAGGTTGTGGTTGATTTCGAGATTCACAGGTTCAGACGAGGAATTTTCCGGCGAGAGAGGTGAAGTCAAAGAAAGTGTCGGGGCTGGGTAATGGTGGTGACAGAGGTGATGGTGACAAGTTCCGCCGGTGAAGACAATGGTTATCACTAAACCGTCGGAGAAAACAATCGAGGGTGAAATAGTGTTTACATTTTGATTTTTGAGTTTGTATGAATGTATGGTCAGTTGGTCACCACGTAAGGTGGTTGGTAAACAATTAAAACTTGAAAAAGAAATCGGAATATGAAATAAAAAGTCAAAGAAAAAATAAAATAGTGGTAGTTTGGTCCTATTACGTGGAATTATATAAAAAATGATTTGAGTGAACCGGTTACACATATGCAGTTAACATATTATAGCCCGTGTCATACATACAATGAACGAAATTAATAGTTACGTACATATAATGGTGGTCAATATAGTTGTATACACACTAAAGAAGTCAACGCATAGTTATATATGTTTACAAACACTTAACCCACATTAGTATATAGGTTCAATGTGGAAAAAAAAAAAAACTATTGTGATACTTAAAGAACAAAAATAAAAAGCGTCTACTTTGTACTTTGTAGAATGAAATATTTTGATGAGAATCCAACTAATGAAGCGGATATTTCATCATCTGCCAAGGAGTCATTTAAGATGAAATATTTATTGTGTGTTGTTGATCAAGCAATTGTTTCTCTTAAAAAAAAAATTCGAACAATACATACAGTATGGAAAGACTTTTGGTTTATTGTTTACTTCTAACAAATTAAACTCCTTTGATGACTAGAGTCTTAGTTCGTGTTGTAGTCTTCCTAAAAATAAAGCACTCACGACAAGTGGACAGACCTGATATTGATGCAAATGAACTCTATTTGAAGTTAAAGTTGCTTTCTAATTTTTTGTCTTGTGCCTATATGAGACCTATTGATATTCTACATTATGTGAAACGAGACGATTGCTTTACTAATGCGATTATTGCATATAGAGTATTCTTGACTATTACCATAATTGTAGCAACTGTGGAAATAAGTTTTTCAAAACCTAACTTGTTGAAATTATATTTGTACTCTACAATGTCACAAGAGAGGCTTAACGAATTGACAATGATAGCAATTGATAATAATCTACTAAAGAATATTGATTATAAAGGTTTAACTTAAATTTTTGTTTCGAAGAATGCTCGGAGAATGGCTCTTTTTAATGAAGAATGAAAATGGTTAGTTATTCCGAACTGCTAGATAATGACTTTGTATTTTTGTATCTTTATATAATTCTCGTAATATCAATGCATTTTTCTATACATTCTTTTGAATTTTTTTGTCTATTTCAGGCCGCTTTTACTGTTATCGCACGGGGCCTCCTGAATTCATTTGTCGGCACTGTGTACTTTGTAAAATTGTCTCGATGTGTCTAATATGATCTATAAATACATTACCTACATTGGAACATATCATGTAAAGTACATTGATACTCCGTAGCACTTTTACCGGTACATAACCTACATTGGTAATAAAATCAGTTCGTGACCTATATTAGAACAAAAGTGAAAGTACATTACCAATCTACGACTTTAACCCAATATTCTAATTAAAGTAAGTTCCAAACAATATACTCCCCCCGTCCCAAAATAATTGTCACCCGACAAAAAACACGCAGTTTAATAAAAACATAATTATTACTGCTTTCTCTTTCTTACTTTTTGCAGAATGACAGTTTTACCCTAAATTAATTAATTACTGTTTCTTTAAAAGTTTGTAACACTAATTTCAATTAAGGGTAATATGGTAATCACGATAAAACTTCCCTATCTATATTTGAAAGTGGATGATTAATTTGAAACGTCCGTAAAAAAAAAAAGATCGAGTATAATATTAGGACGGGGGTAGGTGATAACAAAATATCTAACCAAATGATACAGAAAAGAAAAACATAAATACACTGGCCATCATTGGTCTCCTGCACATGCTTCTTGCAAGACTTGTAGGGCCATAAGACTTACATATTTATAACCTCAACATCTCTTTCGTATATTGGTGAAAATTCATAGTGCATCAATTATTGCATTACAACAAAGATGGAGTGCAAATCAAAGACGCTTGTTATTATGCTCTTTCTGTTCATGTTTCAAGCAAATTTGATCCATTCAAAATCCATCGTCAACACACTTCCTGGTTTTGACGGTCAATTTCCTTTCACGTTTGAAACTGGGTATCGTTTCTCTTTAAGTCTTAATTATTTCATTTGTTATCACACCTACGTTTGTGACTTTTTCAATTTTTGGGCTTGAAATCTGAAGCTATGTGGGAGTTGGAGAGAAGGAAGAAACACAGTTTTTCTACTACTTTGTTGAATCGGAGCGAAACCCGAAAGAAGATCCACTTCTATTTTATCTCACCGGTGGTCCTGGTTGTTCTGCTGTTATGACATTCTTCAATCAAATTGGTATGATTTTGTATTTAACTACTTAATTTGTGTAAGCATTTACAATTTGTGCTCTGTATCTATCTATCTATTTTTATTATTAAAAAAAAAAAAAAAGTTGTTCAAGTGTTCCCAACTACCTCCTTGATGTAAAAATGTGTGGCATATGTTAATCCACATATGTTTATCTATCTATTTTTATTGAATTTTTTGGATATTAAATATGTATGATCGTAAATTTCAAAGATCGATTTATACAATACAATAGTAAAAAGTGTAAAGTTTGCGAGAAAACCGAAAACATAAACTCTTTTATCTTTTTAAACACAACCACTGTTGCACAAGTTCCTCATGGAATGATAAAATGCTTTGTTGCATTATTTGTTCTTCAGGTCCACTTAGTTTGAACTTTGGCAATACTTTTGAAGACTACACATTGACATTGAATCCAAATTCATGGACAAAGGTTCACATATTTATCCTATTTGCACAATCATATTTAGCATTTTGAATATTATACTGTAATTATTTTAACAATTCGTTATATTTTGTTAGATGGCTAGTATTATATTTCTTGATATGCCTGCTGGCACTGGATTCACGTATGCAACAACAAAAGAAGCCTCGATTAGCAGTGACAGCACTGTGGCGAAACAAGCTAACGAGTTTCTTAAAAAGGTCTTAACATACAATCTTTTTTATGTGTGTTGAAATCAATATTTTGTTAATGAAAAATGTTTTGATTGATGTACAACAGTTTCTTATGGATCATCCAAAGTTTTATAATAATCCACTATACATAGCGGGCATTTCCTATATGGGAATCGTCACACCTATCATTACTCTAGAAGTGTACAATGGTAATTATCTTATTTCTTTCGTTCATATAATCAGTTCGTTATTCTGAATGAAGATTTTAAGCTCCGATCTTTAAACATTCTTATTTGTAGCTAATGAACGTGGTGATCAACCAGCATTGAACATTCAAGTAAATAACCCAACCTGCAAACTTTACAACCCCATTTTGTTAGAATAATAATATACAACTGATATATCTCTGTTTCTTGAATTGTAATGTAGGGTTACATTCTTTGCAGCCCTCTCACAGATAAATTCATGGACTTCAATTCTAGGATTGAATTTGCTCATCGTATGGCTCTGATTTCAGATGATATTTATAAGGTAATTCAAACAAGCATGCTAAACAAATTATCATTAAACTATGAGTTTTACTTGTAACAATTTTGGTTTTGCAGTCGGCAAAACATTATTGTCATGGCGATTATATGAACACTAATACAGCAGACTCGTTATGCTTAAACAGTCTTCAAAGATACGAGGAGGTGAGTTGATTGCATTGATTTGTTAAATATGTGAGTTTCATATATACAATATGTAGCCCATATATCTAGATTAATCTTGAATTACAGTGCACAAGTAGAATCAACTTGAAAAATATATTGGACCCACTTTGTGATGAAGAATATATGAAGCCGACTTGCCAAGTAATCTCTCTTGATCCAATTCGATTAACATATACACAGCAAACACAGTTATGGAATCTAATGACACTTTTGTGTTTTTTTATGTTATTTTAGGAGTATTATTATGATTTTATAACTTATTGGGCAAATGATAAGGCTGTGCAAGAAGCACTTAATATTCGTGAGGTACGTACATCAACTCAAATTCATACGCCATGAAATTAGAGGTGCGCGAATTCAGGACTAGTATTAAGTAGTATTCACGGATATGTGCTTAGGGAACAATTGGAAAATGGGAGTTGTTCAACAATACATTGCACTATTCTGAAGGGAAAAATGACACAGAATCCTATTCTTATGATATCTTTAGTAGCTTTGCCTACCATAAGAAACTTCTTACTAAGAATTGCCGAGCTCTGATCTTTAAGTAAGCTAACAAAACTTTCCGTTCATTGTATTACTTTGCATTCCTTGTTATTTTAAAAGATTGTATATGATATGTACGTGACAATTTTTTTTCTAGTGGTGATCATGATATGACATTTCCGTATGTTGGAGTTGAGCAATGGATAGCTGCTCTTAATCTTGGAATTGATAGCCCATGGGAACCGTTCTATGTTGATAATCAAGTTGGAGGGTGAGATCGAATAGACACTTTCTATGTGTTTCGTGATTGAAAGTAACGAACGTTTACCTATTTTGTGATCTTTTTCGTAGATATGAGATGACATATGCACAAAACAGTTTCTCAATGACATATGCTACAATTAAAGTAAGTTACATGCCATTAATTGTCATTGATGCTGTTTTATGATCTACCAATCTATTAGCAATCATTGCTGAAAAGTTTAAATCTGGCCTCTATCATGCTCGCTTTCTATTATCTACTTACAAGTACCTTTCCTGTAACTCATAAATGAACTCACACGTCGTTTTGTAGGGTGCGGGTCATTCAGTAGCACAGTACAAGCCGAAAGAAGCTATGGTTCAATTAGAGAGGTGGCTTGCAACAAAAGGATATTCAAGCACCATGTAAGCAAACTCCATGATATTATGCATGTAATTCCTATTTGTCAAGCTTTGTTAGCTGATCTTTTGAATTAAACTGATTGACTTTTTATTTATATTTAGTATATGGTCCAGATTGATGTCACATTTAATTGTTTGTAACATTGTTTGATTAATTGATTTACGTAGTATATCTTAGTTTTAAGCGATGAGAAATTGGATTAAATAAATTATCTTCAAAGTATCATTACTCGGTGTTAGGTGCAAACCCAATTCCCACATCGAAAACATACGGAAATCAAAATTTGTATATTAGTACATGGACTACTCCTTCTATCATCAATTGTTTTTAGAGTGAAACATCGTATAGGCTTATATACTAAGCTTTGGAAGAGTTGACTCAAAAAAGGTGGTCCTGACAAAAACTGAAGATCCACAAACATGGATTTCATTAAAAATAATCTTATTTCATTATTCATTACATAGAGCTTAAATAACTTTTTGAAGCAAGCCACCTCTCTGTTAAGACCATAGCTTCTTTAGGCTTATATTGTGCCACCGAATGACCCGCACCCTGCAATGTAATCAATCAAAGAATTCTTGAGAACATATATGCCTAAGGGTTCTAAGGTATGAAACTTTTGACAAGATTTTAAGAATTGACAGTTAAACGTGTATGACATCACAGAAACAAAAAACTAAAATATATAGATAATACATAGATGATGAGTCTTACTTTGACTGTAGCAAATGTCAAGGAGAAATCGTTTTGTGTGTATGTCATGTCATAACTGCAAGAAAAACGATGAAAGTAGTTAACGTACAATTAGCTAGACAGTATGGAGTTGACGAAAGGAGTCAATTCTCACCCTCCAACTTGACTGTCAACGTAGAATGGTTTCCATGGGCGCTCAACTGCAAGATTAAGAGCTCCTATCCATTGCTCGATTCCAACATATGGAAATGTCATATCGTGATCACCACTGCCCATAAAATAACGTGTGTTATATATATGTACAATCGTCAACAATAGTTCCATTTAACAGAGGAACAACATTTACCTAAAGATCAACGCTTGACAATTTTTCTTAACAAGTTTCTTATGGTAGGAAAAACTACTTTCAATATCATAAGCGTAGCAGAATGTGTCGTTCTTCCCTTCCATGTAGTGCATGGTCGTGTTAAAGAACTCCCATTTTCCAATTGTCCCCTGAATACCAGCTGGTTAAGATTAGACTAATGGTAATCACAAATTTACACACACACAAAGGTTATAAATTTTATCAAGTTGGTATACCTTGCGAATATTAAGAGCTTGTTGCACAGCCTCATCATTAGCCCAATCTGCAGCAAAATCGTAATAGTACTCCTGAAAGAACAAAATGTAAATGACATTGTTGTTAGTTCTTCAAACCACTTCATTTACTTGTTTTTCATGTTAATTAATTGAGATCAATCATATGTTAAAGAGAGATTACGCGACAGTATGGCTTCAAATCTGATTTGTTACAAAGTGGCTCCAAGATATCTTCCATATTTAGTCCACTTGTGCACTGCAAATCGAAAAAGTAAATGGTTGTATATTTAAGATAAAACTAGCATGTTTTTGAGCATAGATTGAATTGACTCACCTCCTCGTATCTTTGAAGACTATTTAGGCATACCGAATTGGCAGTCGTAATGTTCACGTAATTACCACGACAGTTTGCTACCGCTGACTGTGAAGTCAAATCATTTGATAAGTACATACATATATATATATATATATATATATATATATATATAACATTATGACCAAAAGTTAACTAGCAATATGTGTAAATTTTCTAGTGATACCATATAAATATCATCGGATATAAGTGCCATACGATGAGCATATTCAATTCTGGAATTGAAATCCATGAACTTATCCGTGAGAGGACTACAAAGTATGTAACCCTGTAACAATTCAAAAATTACAAAGTTTAGTTTCATATAGTAAATTTCAACTATGCATGGCGTTTTAAATTAGTTCATGCGAGTAGATCGGATCCTATCAATTACCTGAATATTCAAAGCAGGTTGATCACCACGCTCATTAGCTACAAAAATGAGTTATTCGAATGTCACAAATTTGTTCAGTCGCAATTGAATAACGAAAATGATATATCAACAGAAAGAATCAAATACCGTTGTACACTTCCAAAGTAATGATAGGCGTAACAATTCCCATATAAGAAATGCCCGCGATGTATAGAGGGTTTTTCAAGAACTTAGGATGATCAATAAGAAACTGTTATAGATCAATCGAAACATACACAGTTTATGAATAGATATATATAGCAATAAATCTCGATACTAAGTCAAAAAGATGAGAAAAGGTCACTTAAACCTTTCTAAGAAAATCGTGAGCCTGCTTCACAATAATGCTATCGCTGCTAATCCATGCTTCTTTTGTTGTGGCGTACGAGAATCCAGCACCAGCAGGCATATCAGCAAATATCACATTAGCCATCTACAAAATCGATCATAACTTATAGCATACAAAATTATATGTATGTAATTATTATTATTATCATAAAAGTTTGAATTATATGAGAAATTTAGTATAAACCTTTGTCCATGAGTATGGATTTAATGTCATTGTGATGTTATCAGGAGCATGGTCAAAGTTGAAGCTAAGTGGACCTGCAACAATATGATTTTTGGAATGGAACTTTCAGAGACTTTGATTACAACATTGAAATTTTAGAAACAATGTAGTAGTAGTAATAGTAGTGATTGAAATCATTGAATACAGACCATGTCCTAAAACATGATAAAACATTAGAATTACTTTTTACTGATAGCAACCGTATATTATTTTTATCCCCAATATTATGTAAATTTGTAAGTTATATATTGTGTAAAGTTTTAAATACACACACACATACATACATATCTATATATAGTGAGAGGTTCAAATGAGAACCAATTTAATAATGAGAACTTAGAGAACCAAATATGGACCATTGATTTTGTAATCCACGGTTGAAATTGCTAACGGCTATCTAGTAATTAAATTGATTTCAGTTAACATCTTTCAAGGGGAAAAGGACAAACTAGTAATTTTATCAAAACCACTAACATAAGAAACTGTAAGCATTAAACCTGAATGTACGTAATTTGTGGAAACAAAATATCACTCCTATCTCTATCCTTTACTTCTGGTCATTTTTAATTAAGAGATCACCACCACAATGCTTTATGTACATTCATGTCTACTGTAGTAAATTCATGATTTCATTTTTAATTATAGTTTTAGTTTTTTGTTTCGTGGCTTCCTATATATGTTTCTGTTCCGATTCGATCTTTAGAAAACAAACCAAGTATGTGACAAAGAAAGGGTTGCTATTTCAATTTTCTGATATATTAATTCTATCGTTGATGACTTCGATCTGATATGTGGGTCGTTTATAAAAATATGGGTTTATTATTATTTTTGAGTTTAGTTAGAGTTTGGGATTGTTTTTTATGTTATGAAAAAAGAGAAATCGCTGTCAATGTACATGGGGCCTGTTCAACACGAAATATGACGCAGTGTTCACAAGTGCACATCAAAATGAAAAGCACTACACAAGCAAGTAAACGAGATGTTCATATATGCACACAAAGTTATTGTTTTTATACGACAACAAGACACTAACAAAACTTAAGTAACAAGAAGAATTCAAAACGTTTGCAAGTTCACATCAAATTCATCTTTAAATATATTATTTGTAATGATGTGTGCACATGTGCACACATAATTAAAACCTACATTTTCTGAATATTTTTCTTTGCATATTGAGATTTAAATGTTGAATTACCCAATAATGCAACAAAACTGCTTGTAAATATATGTGGAGGAGGAAATAGTAAACTGACTGAGAAATTTTAGGAATTTAACTAATTTCCATGATTTCATTACTGCCTAGTCTACTAAAATGACAATTATACCCTTTTTACTATATCAACTAAAATTGGTTCTTTTAGTTCTCAATATTAGATTGGTTCTCATTTGAACCATCCCCTATATATATATATATATATATATATATGGAGAGTTCAAATGAGATCCACCAAGAAATTGAGAACTTGTGAGAACCACCCAAATATGTAATTGTTCACGTATGATAATGTCAAAATATATATGAAAGTGTTAATAATAATCAATAAGACTTTGAAATTCGAAAAATTAAGTGTAAAAACTTATTTTAACTAACTTTAACCGATTTGTTAACATGTGAACTGTTCAGTTGTGAACATGTGTTTTTACGTGTTTTTATATGTAATTTTATGCTTTTAAACGTCTTTTTGTATCTCATTTGAACAAATATTAATGTTCACATGTATATAAAGTGAATTACACGTGAACAATTACATATTTCTTGTGATCCTCAAAGTTCTCAACTTTATAGTGGTTCTCATTTGAACACTATATATAGAGGGAGGTTCAAATGAGAACCAACTAAAAGTTGAGAACCTTGAGAACTACTAGATTACGTGTTTGTTCATATGTGATTAACTTCATTTACATGTGATTAACTTCATTCACATGTGAATATTGATTTAGATTAAATTGAGAAAGAAAAAAATGTCAAAAAATTCTAAAATTACGTCTTAAAACATGTTTTACCTTATTTGTTCACATTATCGTTTACATGTGAACATATATTTGTTTTTTGTGTTTTTCGATATAATTTTAGGATTTTTTTAACTTTTTTTTTTATCAATCTAACCTAAATCAATGTGATTATCACATGTGAACAAACATGTAATCTAGTAGTTCTCAACTTTTAGTTGGTTCTTATATATATATATATATATATATATATATATATATAGAGAGAGAGAGAGAGAGAGAGAGAGATTATGTAAAGGAAATTCACATGTACGTTTCAAAAAAATCTTGAAACTTGTAAAATCATAATCTTTGTACAATTCAGATATTTGAGTACAGTAATTTCAAGTACGTACATCCGAAGGACGTACATGTCATTCATGGTCACGTTTCAAACGTTTTTTTATTTTTTTGGTACAGTCGTCATTGGTTGACGTGACTATACATATGTGTGCTTGCAAATGTTTAGTCAAATAATTATAGCGTAACTAGAAACTACAACTCATAAAAATTGCGATGGAGATATTACAGATGATGAGAGTATATGCCCGCAGTGATCAACATGATGTATTCGATACATAAAGTACGTGCCAACATGACTTAACTAAAGACACCATATATGTTACACATTTTCGATCGTTATTTCAATATTTGATACTATAATCAGTGGCGGATCTGGAAAATACTCTCGATGGGGGCGTCTAGTTTGATTTAGTTTGGGTACGTGATAAAACGGGTCGGCTTATGATAACCCATAACGAATACTATCTATTTCAAATCTCTTTATAGATAATTATTTTGTCATGAAATCTAAACAAAAGTGTCTTCCATTATTTTATACTACACTACGAATGTCTTGATGGTTCCAACATTCCTCAAGCTTAACGTTTCAAGAATAATTTTTCATTATATAAGGGCCGGGGGTCTCTAACTTCTAAGTCTCTTAGTTCACGTTTTTCAAACCAAGTCGATGTTTTGCATTCAGTTTGTTGCCTAAAATAAGTTTGGTTGTATGCAACTTTTTTCCACCATTACCGAGATTAAATTCAAGTTTATGATTTTGGTTTAAAAATAGGGTAAATATATTTTGTCGGCATCGTACCCCCCTGTTTGTTCCGAGTTAAGCAACCTACCATTAAAACTCCCATTGTCTGCAGTAAACTGGTTAATGTTGTATCGATATCGGCAATATGGTAACCGGTTACCGGGAGAACCGGTAAAATTACTTACGTGTCATTTTTTAGACCACATGATGTGGTTGCCACGTCATCATTTTGTAGATTGTAATAGGTAAAAACATAGTTTGCAAAGATTGTAGCACATAAATAACCGGTTTGTTACATACATTGGGAGTTTTAGGGGTAGGTTGCTTAACTCGGAACAAACAGATGGAGTACGATGCCGATAAAAATATATTTACCCTTAAAAATACCAATGAAAACTAACCAAAATAATTTGCTGTAAATCAATACATGTGATCGATGATATACAAACATGCAATATATCTACATAGGAGTTACAACTTACTGGTTAGTTAAAAAGCGAACCAACTAAATTACAAGTTTATTATATAACAAAGTAGTAAACCAGCTAAAAGTTTTCAAAGAAGAAGCTTAAAAATCCTATTTTATTTTTGTTTTCATATGGTACCAAATAACTAGTCTTAGTCTTGTAAAAAAAAACAAAAAAACAAGAAAATATTAGAAAATCAGGAGGGAGAGTATCCCACATCGGTCCGGTACATTGCAAAAGATGATTTCACATTCTATATATAGGGACCATTGTGAAAATATTGCAGATTACATCTCAAAATAAGATAGCATTTTTCTATTATGTCCGAGCCACTGAGGGCAACTTTCATATTGTACAGGGGTCATAGTTTAAATATTCAATACTTTCTACAGGTTTCCACCGACAATTTTGAGTTTATTGGGGGCGACTGACCCCACTCTTCATTGAAGAGATCCGCCCCTGACTATAATTAACTACGTACGTTATGGGTTATATAATTCATCAAGTCGCTTGTACGTATAATTAATTAAAGTAATTTGAACATGTTGTACGTTGTAGCGTATTTATAAATTAGCTAGGGAGAATGTACGTGGGTAGGTACTATATACATATACATAAAACATGTATATATAGAGGTCAGAGGTGTACGTATAATTGTATGGTCAACTTGTGGTCTCTAATTAGGGTTAATTGTTTCATTATGTATTTAACTTTACCTCTTTTACTATTGTATGCAACCAACTTTCAAACGTTCTATTATATGTATCGAACTTTTCAAAAAAATCTATTGTATGTATTGAGTGATCTTTTTGCTGACGTGGCACCGGTCATGCTGACGTGGCGCTGATTTGTCATCCTACGTGGCGCTGATTGTAAACACAGAAAAACCGACAACCTGCTGAGCAGGTCACCCAATACATACAATAGACATTTTTGAAAAGTTCGATACATACAATAGAACGTTTGAAAGTTGGTTGCATACAATAATAAAAGAGGTAAAGTTAAATACATAACGAAACAATTAACCCCTCAAATTATTGGGTTGGGTGGTGTACCCAATTTTAGGATGCTGGGCATGTATGCATTTAAATCCTTGTCAGTTGTCTCATGTTTACGAAGGTACGTGGTAATATGAGAGGTTAACGTATCATCAAAATATGTTTTATTTAAATCCTTGTCACTGTTTACGAAGCTACGTGGTAATATTAGAGGTTAACGCATCATCAAAATAAATAAAAACATGATTTTTAAAAAGTTTACAACATTAAAAATAATAAACGTAAGTGTAAGTTAAATACAGACAATAATTAAACATTTGATGCAAGCTGATTCCATTTTATAACAAACGGAATATATGTTTTGAGATTGGAAAATAGTGTCAGTCAGGGGCGGTACCACAGTGGGGGCACTGTGGGCCTCCGCCCCCACAAACTTATTACGAGCTGCGAATTTTTTCGAAGATGTTTGGTTAAACTGGGTTTCGCCCCCATGAATGAATAAGTAAAAGAAGCACCAATTAATAACAAAACTTCTAAGCTAGCCTACCGTCTAACACTTAGTTTCACTTTGTTTCACGTCAAGAGTTCGATTCTCGTGTATGTAAACTATTTTATTGTTTTCTTCAGTTTTTTTCCACATTTGTTTCTTTCCAGCGTCAATTGCAATTTTTTATATATAGTTAAATAAATTAATCGATTAATGTATATCAACACAGTATTAGTAAACTATATACCTCTTTTTTTTTTTGGTAAAGGTAAACTGTATACTTTGATTACCTCTTTTATCCACAACATTAAATTATGTTAATCATTAAGGTTCAAATGAGTACACCAATTTTGAGTGAGAATGAGGGAACCAACAGATTTCTGCCACGTGTCACTTTATTCTTTCTCCTCCACACTTTATTCTCTCTCCTCCCCATTTTTAAAAATTAAATATCTCACAAACGGTAAGTCGAAAAATCATGAAAATTGCACCATAAAATTCAGCGTTTTCTCCTCTTCGATTTGCCGTCCCTCAAGGCATACTTTTGACAACTTTTTTTTTTTTCTCATTTTTTGGTGGGTTTCACAAATTAGTAACACATTTGTTAGTGATTAGTTGTACATTTAATTTGTGGTTAAGGTTAGGGTTTAGGGTTAGGTTTAGGGTTTAGTAGGGTTTATGGTTTAGGGTTTATAAGGGTTTAGGGTTTAGAAGGGGTTCAAGGTTTAGGGTTTAGAAAGATTTAGGGTTTAGCGTTTTGTAAAGCGTTTAGGGTTTAGGGTTTGTGGTTTAGGGGTTAGGGTTTAGGGTTTTAGGAATTTAACTAATTTCCATGATTTCATTACTGCCTAGTCTACTAAAATGACAATTATACCCTTTTTACTATATCAACTAAAATTGGTTCTTTTAGTTCTCAATATTAGATTGGTTCTCATTTGAACCATCCCCTATATATATATATATATATATATATATGGAGAGTTCAAATGAGATCCACCAAGAAATTGAGAACTTGTGAGAACCACCCAAATATGTAATTGTTCACGTATGATAATGTCAAAATATATATGAAAGTGTTAATAATAATCAATAAGACTTTGAAATTCGAAAAATTAAGTGTAAAAACTTATTTTAACTAACTTTAACCGATTTGTTAACATGTGAACTGTTCAGTTGTGAACATGTGTTTTTACGTGTTTTTATATGTAATTTTATGCTTTTAAACGTCTTTTTGTATCTCATTTGAACAAATATTAATGTTCACATGTATATAAAGTGAATTACACGTGAACAATTACATATTTCTTGTGATCCTCAAAGTTCTCAACTTTATAGTGGTTCTCATTTGAACACTATATATATAGGGAGGTTCAAATGAGAACCAACTAAAAGTTGAGAACCTTGAGAACTACTAGATTACGTGTTTGTTCACATGTGATTAACTTCATTTACATGTGATTAACTTCATTCACATGTGAATATTGATTTAGATTAAATTGAGAAAGAAAAAAATGTCAAAAAATTCTAAAATTACGTCTTAAAACACGTTTTACCTTATTTGTTCACATTATCGTTTACATGTGAACATATATTTGTTTTTTGTGTTTTTCGATATAATTTTAGGATTTTTTTAACTTTTTTTTTTATCAATCTAACCTAAATCAATGTGATTATCACATGTGAACAAACATGTAATCTAGTAGTTCTCAACTTTTAGTTGGTTCTTATATATATATATATATATATATATATATATATATATATATATATATATATAGAGAGAGAGAGAGAGAGAGAGATTATGTAAAGGAAATTCACATGTACGTTTCAAAAAAATCTTGAAACTTGTAAAATCATAATCTTTGTACAATTCAGATATTTGAGTACAGTAATTTCAAGTACGTACATCCGAAGGACGTACATGTCATTCATGGTCACGTTTCAAACGTTTTTTTATTTTTTTGGTACAGTCGTCATTGGTTGACGTGACTATACATATGTGTGCTTGCAAATGTTTAGTCAAATAATTATAGCGTAACTAGAAACTACAACTCATAAAAATTGCGATGGAGATATTACAGATGATGAGAGTATATGCCCGCAGTGATCAACATGATGTATTCGATACATAAAGTACGTGCCAACATGACTTAACTAAAGACACCATATATGTTACACATTTTCGATCGTTATTTCAATATTTGATACTATAATCAGTGGCGGATCTGGAAAATACTCTCGATGGGGGCGTCTAGTTTGATTTAGTTTGGGTACGTGATAAAACGGGTCGGCTTATGATAACCCATAACGAATACTATCTATTTCAAATCTCTTTATAGATAATTATTTTGTCATGAAATCTAAACAAAAGTGTCTTCCACTATTTTATACTACACTACGAATGTCTTGATGGTTCCAACATTCCTCAAGCTTAACGTTTCAAGAATAATTTTTCATTATATAAGGGCCGGGGGTCTCTAACTTCTAAGTCTCTTAGTTCACGTTTTTCAAACCAAGTCGATGTTTTGCATTCAGTTTGTTGCCTAAAATAAGTTTGGTTGTATGCAACTTTTTTCCACCATTACCGAGATTAAATTCAAGTTTATGATTTTGGTTTAAAAATAGGGTAAATATATTTTGTCGGCATCGTACCCCCCTGTTTGTTCCGAGTTAAGCAACCTACCATTAAAACTCCCATTGTCTGCAGTAAACTGGTTAATGTTGTATCGATATCGGCAATATGGTAACCGGTTACCGGGAGAACCGGTAAAATTACTTACGTGTCATTTTTTAGACCACATGATGTGGTTGCCACGTCATCATTTTGTAGATTGTAATAGGTAAAAACATAGTTTGCAAAGATTGTAGCACATAAATAACCGGTTTGTTACATACATTGGGAGTTTTAGGGGTAGGTTGCTTAACTCGGAACAAACAGATGGAGTACGATGCCGATAAAAATATATTTACCCTTAAAAATACCAATGAAAACTAACCAAAATAATTTGCTGTAAATCAATACATGTGATCGATGATATACAAACATGCAATATATCTACATAGGAGTTACAACTTACTGGTTAGTTAAAAAGCGAACCAACTAAATTACAAGTTTATTATATAACAAAGTAGTAAACCAGCTAAAAGTTTTCAAAGAAGAAGCTTAAAAATCCTATTTTATTTTTGTTTTCATATGGTACCAAATAACTAGTCTTAGTCTTGTAAAAAAAAAACAAAAAAACAAGAAAATATTAGAAAATCAGGAGGGAGAGTATCCCACATCGGTCCGGTACATTGCAAAAGATGATTTCACATTCTATATATAGGGACCATTGTGAAAATATTGCAGATTACATCTCAAAATAAGATAGCATTTTTCTATTATGTCCGAGCCACTGAGGGCAACTTTCATATTGTACAGGGGTCATAGTTTAAATATTCAATACTTTCTACAGGTTTCCACCGACAATTTTGAGTTTATTGGGGGCGACTGACCCCACTCTTCATTGAAGAGATCCGCCCCTGACTATAATTAACTACGTACGTTATGGGTTATATAATTCATCAAGTCGCTTGTACGTATAATTAATTAAAGTAATTTGAACATGTTGTACGTTGTAGCGTATTTATAAATTAGCTAGGGAGAATGTACGTGGGTAGGTACTATATACATATACATAAAACATGTATATATAGAGGTCAGAGGTGTACGTATAATTGTATGGTCAACTTGTGGTCTCTAATTAGGGTTAATTGTTTCATTATGTATTTAACTTTACCTCTTTTACTATTGTATGCAACCAACTTTCAAACGTTCTATTATATGTATCGAACTTTTCAAAAAAATCTATTGTATGTATTGAGTGATCTTTTTGCTGACGTGACACCGGTCATGCTGACGTGGCGCTGATTTGTCATCCTACGTGGCGCTGATTGTAAACACAGAAAAATCGACAACCTGCTGAGCAGGTCACCCAATACATACAATAGACATTTTTGAAAAGTTCGATACATACAATAGAACGTTTGAAAGTTGGTTGCATACAATAATAAAAGAGGTAAAGTTAAATACATAACGAAACAATTAACCCCTCTAATTATTGGGTTGGGTGGTGTACCCAATTTTAGGATGCTGGGCATGTATGCATTTAAATCCTTGTCAGTTGTCTCATGTTTACGAAGGTACGTGGTAATATGAGAGGTTAACGTATCATCAAAATATGTTTTATTTAAATCCTTGTCACTGTTTACGAAGCTACGTGGTAATATTAGAGGTTAACGCATCATCAAAATAAATAAAAACATGATTTTTAAAAAGTTTACAACATTAAAAATAATAAACGTAAGTGTAAGTTAAATACAGACAATAATTAAACATTTGATGCAAGCTGATTCCATTTTATAACAAACGGAATATATGTTTTGAGATTGGAAAATAGTGTCAGTCAGGGGCGGTACCACAGTGGGGGCACTGTGGGCCTCCGCCCCCACAAACTTATTACGAGCTGCGAATTTTTTCGAAGATGTTTGGTTAAACTGGGTTTCGCCCCCATGAATGAATAAGTAAAAGAAGCACCAATTAATAACAAAACTTCTAAGCTAGCCTACCATCTAACACTTAGTTTCACTTTGTTTCACGTCAAGAGTTCGATTCTCGTGTATGTAAACTATTTTATTGTTTTCTTCAGTTTTTTTCCACATTTGTTTCTTTCCAGCGTCAATTGCAATTTTTTATATATAGTTAAATAAATTAATCGATTAATGTATATCAACACAGTATTAGTAAACTATATACCTCTTTTTTTTTTTTGGTAAAGGTAAACTGTATACTTTGATTACCTCTTTTATCCACAACATTAAATTATGTTAATCATTAAGGTGGGTTTCACAAATTAGTAACACATTTGTTAGTGATTAGTTGTACATTTAATTTGTGGTTAAGGTTAGGGTTAGGGTTAGGTTTAGGGTTTAGTAGGGTTTATGGTTTAGGGTTTATAAGGGTTTAGGGTTTAGAAGGGGTTCAATGTTTAGGGTTTAGAAAGATTTAGGGTTTAGCGTTTTGTAAAGCGTTTAGGGTTTAGGGTTTGTGGTTTAGGGGTTAGGGTTTGAGGTTTGGGGTTTCGGGGAGAAACCCCAAACCTCAAACCCTAAACCCTAACCCCTAAACCACAAACCCTAAACCCTAAACGCAACACTTTTACACATGTGTTAGTAAATGTGAAACCCACCAAAAAAATGAAAAAAAAAAAACTTTTCGAAAGTATGTCTTGAGGGACGGCAAATCGAAGAGGAGAAAACGACGAATTTAATGGTGCAATTTTCATAATTTTTCGATTTGTCGTTTGTGAAATAATTGATGTTGGGGGTAAATGGGTTTTGTACATGTGAAACATTCTCTTTGTACACATGGCTTGATATCATTGGTTCCCTCATTCTCACACAAATTCCTATTCTCATTTGAACCTTACTCTAATCATATAATAACTCTTAAGAGTTAATAGAATCAAAAACTTCAACAAGTACTACTAAATGTATGAACATCTTCCAATTAGTTTCCATGTAGTTAATAATTCTAATTTGAAATTTTCATATGAAGATAAATGTGGAACCAAATCCACGTTTGTTCAAACTAAAAATGTTTCGGGTAAAGCTAGAAAAGAAAACAACTTGATGATGTTTTGGTTAAAGTGCAAAAATCAAGTCAACTTGATAATGTTTTGATTAAAGCGTAAATATCGAGTTGCCCTTAAATTTTGCCCCCACTAAAATTTTTTCTGGTATCGCCAAGTTGATAATCATATTTGGCCTAAGATATCGTGTCCGACCTAAACTCTCGTATGATTATTATGTTTCGGGAATTACGTAACTAACTCCAACACAATTAATGGCTCCATATGACGACACGTGTCCCACTTATTGTCCTAAAATAATTAAAATACAGATGGATTTTGCTATTTGTAGCCACAAGGGCTATGTTTAAGAGTTTTATTTATGCTTAAAATGTTGCATATAAAGTTGGTTGAGAGAAGTTATATTCAGGGAATGAGTGGTTATTATTAAGGTACAAACACTCAATGCGTGTCTGAATTTCTTATTCATAGCCCTAAGGGCTACAAATAGCATTTTCCAATATAGAATAGTAAAACCTTTAATCAAACCACCGGGATGTGTGTAAAAAACTTTTTCGTATAGATGGTAATTTATACATCATCATTTTGTATCTATACACCATTAAACATAATGGTGTTATAATGTACAATTATATAAAACAGAAAAATGGTGTTTGAATAAAATTAGTGGTGTACGAATCAATACGTTTTCGTATTACGCGTAACTAACTAGGAAAGTAGTCCCACTTGATGTGAATGCGTGTTGGAAGTTAAACACATGGTCGTTAAGTCTTGATCATTAGGGATGGCAAAAATCACCCGAAACTGACGAGGAAAACCGAACACGAAACAATGGGTTGGGTACGGAGGCGGATAGACGGGTTTGAATACGGTTTTGGATAGGAATATTTTTTTCCCGCGGGTATGGGTTTTAGTTATACCCATCCGATTACTTGTATCCGTACCTATACCCATGTACCCGTACCCTACCCGCATTATTATTATTATTAATATATAATGATTTTTTAATTAGTATAAGTATAATGTGGATATAACTGCT
Source organism: Helichrysum umbraculigerum (assembly GCA_949592205.1). Taxonomy (NCBI): domain Eukaryota; kingdom Viridiplantae; phylum Streptophyta; class Magnoliopsida; order Asterales; family Asteraceae; genus Helichrysum; species Helichrysum umbraculigerum. Next base: position 103,197,905 of record CATIUR010000001.1, read on the forward strand.
TAATCTTTTTATATAATTAAAGTCCAATTGGTGGTGGATTTTCCCTATACGTTTAAATTCTATGTAACTGAATAACTCTTTTAATTTCACTAACACACTAATTGCAATTAGACGAAAGTTCAAGTTAATTTATTGACTTTTAGGGAAATGGTAGATGAAGAATGAAGTTTAGAATGATCGTATTATCAGTATTTTGCATGTATCTCTTTCGATTTTCATGATCATGAGTTCATGACATTTGAACTTGTACTTTCAAAAACATGGAATTCTTGGTATTATGAATGGTCTGAAAGTATGAGTTATGAAACCGTTTGCTTTTACATTAAGTAATTTTGAAGATAATTTAGGGTATCTTGATTTGCTATTTTTTTTTTTGTCGCGTTTTAATTTTAACACAGGTTTTCTAATTCTCATACCCGCTATTTTATCTGGTGAATACTCAAGTGGTGATAGCCGAAACCCGAGGGAAAACCCGAGAAACTGATGGGTAATACTAAACGGGTACCCGCCAGATATTAGGTTGGATATGGATATAATTATTATAAAAAAGTTTGGGTATGGGTTCACTAAAACCCGCCCCGAACCCGACCCATTGTCATCCCTATTGATCATCAACAAAATCTTTGTTGTTGACATTTGTTTGGACTTTAAACGGTTAATTAACAATTTAACATCCTAAGACCAGGCATAAGGTTTTTAATTGGTTCTTGTTAATGTTATCTTAAAATCTTTGTTGTTGACATTTGTTTGGACTTTAAACGGTTAATTAACAATTTAACATCCTAAGACCAGGCGTAAGGTTTTTAATTGGTTCTTGTTAATGTTATCTTCTGTCGCAGATTCAGTATTTAAAGTGACTCGTAGTATTGATATTTCAATTTTTGTAAGGGAATATGTTAGCTACACCTTGGTGTAGCCAACTTAGCTACACCAAAACGTCAATTTTAAGCATAAAACTATAATTTTTGATGCCGTTTTGTATCCTAAACTTGTTAATATCTCTAATCAATCACATCTAACATCTTTCATTAATATAGGTGCTAGTGTCTTTTGGTTTTTATTCTTTAATCAACTTCCCTTCACGAAAATGGTCCAAATAGTTTACATTAGCAACTGTGATTATCTTAAATGTAAATGTCAATCATAGATGTTGTTTTTAATAGATTAGGGATATTAACAAGTTTAGGATACAAAACGGCATAAAAAATTATAGTTTTATACTTAAAATTAGCGTTTTGGTGTAGCTAAGTTGGCTACACCAAGGTGTAGCTAACATATTCCCTTTTTGTAAATCCATAGCACAAACAAATAATTCAATAAAGAGTACAATTTTTTTATAAGATACTTTTACACTTCATATAACAAATGAACTCGTAGTAATAGTTACCCAAATTTAAACATACATAAAAAAAGTTTTTAATTACGTTTAAGTTAATATTTGAATAGTCGATCCACAAATTCTCACGTACTGGTAAAATCAGAAACCATCTGTATACAACTTTTATATTGACTTTGAACAGGGGCAGAGCTAGTAATTTCTGTACGGGGTGTAAGTTTTTAACTTTTTTTTTTTTTTTATCATTTTAGAATCAAAATTTTTAAACGGTGACTAATTACCATAAAAATATTATTTTTTCGGTAATTTAGATTTCTTGACTTTGAAGATAAATTGATAAGATAGTTAAGACTTTGAAAAACGTAAGTTGGTGGAAGTGTGGAAGTGTGGAACTGTGGAAGGATAACTCTTGGGCCTACTTATGAGTTGGGACTAGACGTGAACAAAGTTGGGTATTAGTCCGACCCGACCTGTACCCGGAACCCGAACCGGGTTTTAGGTCAAAGGATGAGAACCGGTTTGTTGACCTACCCGACCCGACCCGAACCGGGTTTTTGACCCACGGATACCGGTTTTTAAACCGGGTTTTTCCGGGTTTTATACCGGGTTTTCTAACCCGACCCGTATCGTACCCGGTCCCAACCCGATTTGAATTTCAAAAACCCAACCCGGGTCTCTACCCGCCGGGTACGAAAAAAACCCGAACCGGGTTCAAAAAAACCGGTTTTTTCGGGTTCGGTTTCGGGTTTTTTTCCGGGTTCGGTTCCGGGTACGGATTTTTTGTTCACGACTAGTTGGGACTGTCTGGTGGGCCAGGTTTTGGCGGTCCATTTTGGACATTTCCAAACCTAACATTTTACATTTTATAGTAACATTTTTATGATATTTTACAGTTTTTAGAACCTTTCTTGATTTGTGATAAATGATTGTTTACCTAATAAAGATGTAAGCTGCAAACTAAACATACATGGTTTCTGAATTGAATTTAATATTTTGTCAAATTTAAGATCTACTACCTTACTTACGGCACAATGGAGCTGAGTTTAGTAAAAACAAACCATATATTGACGTCTTTCTTTTTTAGGAAGAATATGTATTATACGGGTAAAAGGGGTTGCCCCGACAAATTTTATATATCAAAAAATAAGCGTTACAAGAACAAGAGGTGTGGTGGTTAGCTTGATTATCATATACACGGCATGTCGTGTATACGTCCTTAATCGCAAAGAAACACTAAAAAGGAGTAACCCTAAGCACAAATAAAAAGCTTGTATAGCAAGTAGTATGCATGATCATAATGATGGCATCATACTTTATATGTCAATGAATGGGAATGCACTTTTGTATGTTCACAAAAAAATAAATAATACTCCGTACGTAATAGATAAACATATATAATCATACCAATTTGATAGAAGAAGGTGATAACAGCAGAACAACCAGGACCGCCGGTGAGATAAAATATGAGCGGATCTTCTTCTGGATTTCGTTCCGATTCCACAAAATAATAGAAAAATTGTGCTTCTTCTTTCTCTCCTATTCCCACATACCTATGATTTCATACAAAAACATCATCATTTACACATACTATAACTTAAAACGTAATTAAACCACTAGTTTCTATAAACTTGAAATGAACTATATTTAACGTTAGAGGTACAAATATCATGAGTTTAAGTTGCACAACTAATCAATTATATAGTACTAGTATATGTGTATTTCTTGATAACATCAATGAAAGTAGCTAGTGATGATATACCCGGTTTCGAGTGTGAAAGGAAGTTGACCAGGATATCCAGGAAGATTCGTAACGATCGATTTCGAGTAGGATGAGGTAATGAAATGCGAATCGAGTGTTAGAATAAGGAGCAAGAGCGATGATTTAAGAGCCACCAACTTGGATCCAAACTCCATCGATCCTACGAATATTGGGTGATCTCATATAATGCCTGGGTTGGCTATTATATATAGAACACCTTTTTTAACTTATAAAGCGTACTCACCGGTGACCACTATTGTAATTATACGTGCTTTTTATAACCTTCGTAACAACACATTTGTTATATGGCGTTATTTATTAAATGATATTTGGGATAAATACCGTAACTTTTTCGAAAGGGAGCTGATAAATACAACATAAAAAATGATTCATACACCAAATTTATGATATAGTACATTTGTACTGTAAGCAAAAATTATTATACAGTTTGTTACATGTATCATTTATTTGTTGTATTTATCAACTCCCTTTTCGAAAAATGATGGATACTTAGATGAGTTTAAAGTTGACCTAATAACGTAATAATTACATATTTCAAGTTCAATTTATAACATTAGAAGATAGAAGCCGTATCAATCAATGAAAGAATCAGCTATATATCATTACTCTACTTTTTTATTTATATTTATGTTAATCCAAGTTTTATACATACAAATATACATTTTAATTACTCATACAATTTTTTTTTACTATGATATTTTTACTTTATTTGTAAATATAAAGCATGGATAGGAAATTTGGTGGACTATATCTTACTACTTTTAGTATTAGAAATTGAAGCCGTATAATGCGCATTTATTTTTATCATAATAACTTTTTTACCAAAAAAGACATTAAAGTTTAGAGGTATTGAGATGATCGATCTTTCAATCATGAAGTTAAGCGTTTAAATTCTGAAGATGAAATAATAGTATATATTTGTGAATTGAATAAAATGTATATACTTGTGGTAACGGTGTACGTGAATAATATTCTGTGTTCTTAAAAAAAAAAAAGAGAATAATAATTTTTTTTGACATATATGTTCGATCGAGTTTATATGACATATACACTAAGTTTTGTGCGCATTTCAAGTTAGGTATATTTACCCTATGTTGTAAGTATTAGATTACAAATTATTATAGTTATAAAAATGCGTGTTTACATATTAAAAAATAAGTGTTTGCATCAAAGAAGTTAATAGTTATTATAAAAACGGGTGGTTGTTAAGCTAATTGGTCATAGCTTCATTGTTTGGCATCTTTCAAATAATCAATAATTATGAATAATCGATTATAGTCATTTTTCGTGTTTGTCATTCATAATAATAATGGATACGTGATAGTTTTTTTTTTTTTTTGGACAATCAATTCAAACGGGTCGTACAGTATCACCAGGGGCGGAGCCAGGAAACCTAAATGGAGGGGGCGAAAAAAAAATTATTTTCATTTTTTCCCCGGTGTAGTGGGGTGAAATTGTTTTATGTCGTTAATACCTTAAAAAAAATCTATTTTTTACGTAATTTAAAAGTTCTTGTGAGGACGACTGCCTACGCTGCCCCCGCATGTCTCCGCCCCTGAGGATCACCTTTTTATAAACGTAACACAATATGCTTATCACCTTATGCCACTTTATTATCTCATTATCCTTAGTGATAGTCTTCATATATAACAAAGAAAATATATATTAAGAGAACACTAGCGAACAAGGTTATTAATGTTATGACATAATATAACATGTGTGCACCATGAAACAAATTAAACATTTATCACTATTTTCACCTTGATAGACCAATGTCGTTACGTGTCACTATAGGCCTCTTTTTTTTTTTTGAAGGCTAGATATATTATAAAAGTCTATTAGCAAGATGCTAGATAGACAAAGAAATACAAACACCAATAAGACACCAATATTACTACCCAGATTTTGGATATGACTAGAACCAAATTCGGACTGTGAGGGATCTAAAAGGGATGAAAAAAACCTGACATAATCAGGAAAAAATACCCGAAAATAGGGGTCGCGCCACCAGTTTTCACCCTAATTCGTTTTTGATAGAACCCCGAATGAATTTAGAACTAGATCATATCCTCCGCTCTGAATGTATTATGTTGCACACATTCTTTGAAAACAGATGACTTTTCGTCTGTTCCGATGAGTATATCTAATTAAGGAGATAAAATTAATTACGTTTCATGATGTTGGTAACTCCCTTTGTCCCAGTCAAAGTGTCCACTTTTACTTTGCACACAGTTTTAGAATTCTCCACTAAGTACACTTTTTACCAATCAGATAACATATATATCCACTAAAGTCTCTTTCGATTGGTTATAACATGGAAGTGGACATTTATTTGGGACACCTCAAAATATTAATGTGGACACTTGTGATGGGACGAAGAGAGTTCATTTTAATCAAGCATCCCCGATGGTCATGCATAATTTGGGTTATAAAGTAGCTTTTTTTGAAAAAAAAAAAACAAGTCAATTCGAAATATTTAAGGTCAAATGGTATAAAGGAGGAGAAGTTCACTTCAAATTCTTGTCACGAGTACTTTGAATCTTTGATCACTATATTGTTATATATCATTACACTTATTTTTGTCTGTGATGATTTGATAGCTCCAAATTTATACGCTTACAAAAATTTAAGAAAGTTTCACAAAAAAAAAAAAACCGGTAAATGAGTTCTACCAATCATATTATTTTCTTTCATTAATCTCTCATTAATTAGTATCTCATTTTGTGACACACATTTAATTGGATCAATGCATCGTATAGGAAAATAAAAATTTGTATGGCTCAAATGTATAACGACAATTTTAGGTTGTAAATTCCGACTATTAAATGTGCATTTTGATCATATTATTTTTTATTCAATATCGTAATGATTTGATAGATAGATTCGAAATTCTTTATTAATCCAACAATATCTTATCTTATTATTTTGATGATAAGAAATGGAGTAACATGAATCATATCCTATGGTCGAGAAAAAATAAATAAATAAAGACTACACGTGGGTGTCTGCATGACGATCAAAGAGATAAAATCGGAGTAGTAAATACTTTTTTTTTTTTGAAAGACAGTTATGGAATCACCGACGGACCTTATTTTGATCTACCCGTTCATCTCCCACAAACAACTAAATTTATATACTCCGGAATAAACTCGATCATATCCCTTTATTACAATTTACACAAAATAGCATGGTTATCGAGTAATGCGTTTGAATACAAAATTGTTGATAATGATATACAAAGTTTTAATCTATTGTACGTTAAAGGAAGGAGTACTTGGTTCATGCGTATATATTCAAATGAATGAAGTTAGCTAAGTGGTAAATTCGAAAAGACAATGATGACTCTTTCACATTAGGGAGGTCAGACTCAAAACTCAAGCTAGTCGCACTTGGTGCAAACAAATTTTAAGGTCACACCAATCTTCTTAGAGAGAGCTTTATCTGTACCAATTAAGTTTTTTTTACGGTAACTTTGATCCCCGTAGAATAGTAACCTATACCACGGCTTTGAAGAAAAAAAGAATAACGAAGGACATTAAATGTGTCATGAAGTTAGAAATGTATCCTCGAAAATCATATTTTTGCTGGTAATGGACCGAATTCAAATGCTCTATTGCCTAACATAGCAAAATGATTTGGACAAAGAAATATGTCTACTTCCTGAAGTTGATGTAAACAAGTTTTATATTTCTCGTGTATTGCAATGGGTAAAAATCTAGTTTAGTTTAAAGTCAATTTATTTCGTTTGCTTTCATTTTAATAAAAATGTCACATACATATCCTTTTCGTTTGGGAAAAAGAGAAACTATTGTAGACATATCATTGTTAGTTATTAATAAAAAAATCTAACTGATCTAACAAAAGTATGTTGAATCCGCATTAAGACTTCATTAATAAATACTCAAGTTTTAATATGTTTGAATACTTCTCAACGTTATTTTTATATGGCTAGATAATCAAGCAAAACTTCAACGTATACCATATTTCATAATTAGCACTCGTATTAGAAAATTTTATATTAACACTTGTACATGTATTTTATTAAGATAGAAAAATAGGTTTATAGTAAGACAACCAAATTACTATTCATAAGTAGTTGTAAATTGATATTAGGTGATAATAACAAAAATGGGATTTTATTATGAGAAATAATAATAACAGGCTTTAAAGATTGTTAATAACATAAATTAAATTATTAATTGAAGTTTCAAATTTTCTTATTCATTCAAAGTTATATAGAATTCAATTAATATTTGCACTTAAATCACTGAAACTTTCATTTTATTTGTGAGGGTTAATGGCGCAGATCGCCAGCGAACTTTCCCTTTTTTACCGAGTTAGGATATGAACCCAATTTATTACTCTGATAGGTAACGAACTTTCAAAAAAAAAAAAAACGAGTTAGGGTATATACCCTTGGGTGACCGGAGCAACCGGTCATTTTGATTTTTTAGTTGATTTTTCAATTTTTAAAATGGCACGCAAATTATAAATAAACCGATACGTATAAGTTTTTATCTGACACCTCATCATTTTATAACTTAAAACGGTCATAAAAAAAGTTGGTTCCCTAAATCGACACAAAATATGAAAGTTTGTTACCTACCAGAATAATAATAAGGGTTCATACCCAAACTCTGTAAAAAATGTAAAGTTCGTTACCTATCTGCGTCATTAACCCTATTTGTGATGTATTAAATGAAATCTTCAATAAAACAGTGAACTTTAAGTTTAATAAATGTTCGTAGAATTTCTTTTTGTTAGAGTTGTCGTTATAATTTCCCTAATAATAATAATAATAATAATAATAATAATAATAATAATAATAATAATAATAATAATAATTAATAATAATAGTAATAATAATAATAATAATTAATAATAATAGTAATAATAATAATAGTAATAATTAATAATAATAATAATAATAATAATAATAATAATAATAATAATAATAATAATAATAATAATAATAATAATAATAATAATAATAATAATAATAATAATAATAATAATTTAATAATAATAATAATAATAATAATAATAATAAATTATTATTATTATTATTATTATTATTATTATTATTAAATTATTATTATTATTATTATTATTATTATTATTATTATTATTATTATTATTATTATTATTATTATTATTATTATTATTATTATTATTATTATTATTATTATTATTATTATTATTATTATTAAGTAGGGTTAATAATGGTTTAATCCTCAAAGTTTCATTTTTTTCGTTTTAATTACTCAAGTTTTTTTTTTTATCATGATTTAATCCTGTAAGTTTGCGTTGACTTATTGGTTTAACCCTTCAATGGGTTAAACCGTTAAATTTTTGAAAGTTAGATAATCAAACTAGAAAAATTTAAAAGGGCAAAATCATAATAAAATATAAGTTTTAGGGATTAAACCATCAAATTTTTGAAGTATAAGAAACTTGAAGGGTTAAACCAACAAATTTTGAAACTTCAAATATTAAATAGTGAGAAAAAAACTTGAGTCGCTAAAATGAAAAAAAAAAAAAAAAAAAAAGTTAAACTTTAAATATCAAACATTTATTAACCCTATTAATTATTAATCCCTTTCATATTTATTTTTTGCAATGTCAGTTTGGGATTTTAATAGATACGGAGAATATATTTGCTGGGTCATGACTCATGAACTCATGATTACCAATTTACCATCCAAGGTAACTGGGCCTCTAATCAAACATATCTTGAAATAGGCCCAATGGCCCATAGGGAGCAGGCGAGCAGCTACAAAGTACATATATGCAAAATAAAATAAAAAAGGGTAAAGTATCTGGAAATGCAACTAACTTGTACCAAATCTCTATTGTGTGTACCCAACTTACGTATGCTATTTTTAATGCAACCAACTTTCAAAAAATGTCTATTATGTGTACTTTGATGACGTGGCGAGCTCATGTCACTCTATCCTACGCCACGTGGCACGCTCTGAGCTAAGTAGAGGTGGCAAAATGAATGGGTCGGGTCGGGTCGGGTCACGGTTCTAGATGGGTTTGGGTCTAAATGGGTCCGGGTCTAGATGGGTCATTTAGAAGGATGGATCTAAACGGGTCCGGGTCAAATGGGTCTCGGGTCGGGTTGGGTCATCGGGTTCACCAAATTTTTTTTTTTTATTTGAGTGAAAAATGAAAAAAATGTAATGAGGTGAAAAAAAAAAAAAAAATTACCCGCTAGACCTGTCTAAACCCGTTGGTTAATTGTTACATAATTAGAGGTTATATTGAAAAACCCATTTAGACCCATCCAAAAAATGGGGAGGAGACCCAACAAACCCACCCCCTCCTAAAAATTAACCAAATTGACCCAAAATTAACCAATGGGTCTAAAATTGCCACCTCTATATATAAGTCATAGTTAATATATGTAGTTAAGTAATAGTTTATATATGGTTTAACGTTCCCACGACAAGACCTTCATAACGAGTCAAGATATATTTGAATTGAATTTTTCTTTTAACGCCATAAGATTATATTAAAACGCTAACAAGATGTTATTGTAACTTACAAACACTAAACGATAGATGTTTTAACTCACCTAGACACAACCAAACCAAACATCAAACAACGGACTTTTAAACTCACCTTGACATGATCAAACCAAACACCAGAAATATAAGAAATCTAATAGCAAAATCCCATGGACCAAGAAAGTAAAAGCGGATCTCAAATTCACCAACACCTATAATACGAATGATATATCGACTCAAAAAGTAAGATATAGTGTATACAAGTGAAAGACTACGTTTATTAAATAATCTTTTCAATTGTAAGTTGCTCTCACCAACGTGTGTGGATAGTGTGCAAATTTGAGTAATCATCATCAAATTAATTAGCGTACAAACATGAAATAAAGTGATAGCCACCTCGATGCATTTATAGCACAAGACTTTACTACTCAAACTGACTGATAGTGATCGTGAATTGTGATAAATTACATAGCGGCATATCATTCTCTCTAATTATACATAGATATTAAAAGAATTCATTTGATGTATACATTAACAATAGCTTAATAGAAAATTAAGAAATCGAAATGCAACTGTGTGTAACATGAAGAACGACTCTTATAGGTAGAAGGACGTGCTCTATACTTGTTTTCTATTTTCATTTCAACCTTTTTAAAAAGAGTAAAGGTGTGACTTTCTCCTTTTAAAAAACATAATATCGTAGTGTATTACTGTATTGTCATATAAATTTTGGTTATGATCTACATATTACATAGCGAATGAACATGAAGCTTAATTTGTTATAGCGGCTGCATAACGCAATCATTCTGCTAGTATACTTCATTAGAGAATTAATATATTAGAGAAGGGATCATGAGAGTACAAGAATTTTAGAAATAATGGAAGTACCAATGGGAGGGTGCCATGTGTACAAAGAGAATACAAAACCCATTTACCCCCTAACTTAAATATCTCACAAACGACAAATCGAAAAATTATGAAAATTGCACCATTAGATTCAGCGTTTGATCCTCTTCGATTTGCCGTCCATTAAGACATACTTTCGACGAAATTTTTTTTCCACGTTTTTTAGTGGGTTTTACAATTTACTAAAACATGTGTTAAAGTGTTGCGTTTAGGGTTTATGGTTTGGGGTTTAGGGTTTAGGGTTTGGGTTTTGGGGTTTTTCCCGAAACCCCAAAACCCAAACCCTAAACCCTAACTGTCGCACCCCCAAATTATGATGCGGAAGCAGGTCGATTTGGGGCGCGACTAATCAATAATCACAAGCACATAAGATACATAATGAACAACCACTACATGCGTCGTTTGATAAAATACATAGATGTAATAGAAATTACATAATTGTTTTCAAAATGTGAGTTCGCATAATTTACTTGAGAGATTCTAATACATATCTAATTTATACAAAATATAGAAATGCAGTTAAATCTCTTGATGATATTATTTGCATGCGACTCGAGCTACAGTATCCTGATGGGCAGTCCAACCTACTGCTGAGTACCTGTGATACATGCTAAAATGGGTCAGCGAAACGCTGGTGAGCTCACAGGTTTGTATGTCAACACATATTTGTATGAACCGCAAGATTTAATGATAATTGAATTTAAAATGCAATTAAGCAAAATAAAAGTCATACAGCCATGAGCACATAGTCTGAGCTTAACACGAGATGTCAGGTCCACATTTAAGGTATCCTGATCGAGGGTGCCTCTATGCGTATGCCTAATCAACATACGTATGAACAAATGATAATGCGTCCGTTTTGACCAGTCAGTGCTTGCTGACCCGGAAGGGGATGGTCAGTCCCATATGGATCCATACACTAACATTCACGCTACAAAGTATTACCAAACTATGCTGATGAGGACTTAAAATGATTAGTGAAAATAACTCATGTAGTATTTGATTTGATGATACTTGCGTTCATATTGTAAAACAAAACAGAGCAATGTAATCACACCCCTAGGTAAAAACATTTAAAAATGGGCCATGAGACTCACCTGAGCCTAATGAGATGCTAATAAGCACAAATGATGGTTCACAAGATAATGAGGTCGTTCAATCGACTGAAACCTGCAAGGCATCTTAGACGCGCAAGGTTTCGATAAATGATTAGATTATTGAAACCTGCCAGGCGTATTAAACGCGCAAGGTTTAATTGTTTAGATGACTTTACAGACCATCTATGCTAGTTATTCCCTTAACTAGTTATGCTCAAATACTTTGGTTGTTGATTATGTTTGAGTTTTAAAAATGTATACGGCACATTGGTGATTGATTGGAATTAAGTTTCGATAATATAATATATTTGTTTCATATAAATGAATTTTGTTTAAAAATGTATCGTATTGAATATAAATAATTTGAGTTCATATAATTATGATACGTTATGAAAATTATTTATAGTTATTGAATTTCTAAACGTCCCTTGATTGGTTACTTATCATAAATCGCGACACGTAAAAGTTTGATTATGTCCAAAGTATTCGTTGTGTAATCTTGTTTGAGTTTTGTAAATAAGTAAGTTCCGTTGGTGAAAATTTGATATCACATTCCACAATTGTAATTCGGTTTGGTTTCGTAAAAATTATTCGTTGTGTATATATGTCCGAATGGAAGTTTAGTCCGAAAGTCGATGGTTCGAGTTCGGGAAAGTGGTCAAACGACCACCGTTTGACCCGAAACTTTTACACACTTCATAATATGTTAAAATAAGTTTATAAAACTTGTCGTTATGTTTCTTGAATGTCTCGAAGTGTCGTTTCCTAGAAAGTACCAAAACAGTCCTCGTGGTTAGTTTTTCCAGATTTTGTACTCGATAAATCTCTCGGTTTGGACCACTTCTAGTCCGATTCATAGCTAACCAAAAATCACACATGTTCTCATAGGTGTCTAGATCATTTCTGCATTTTATCACGATTTAACAAGGTCCTTTACTATTTTAAACAAAAATGGAAACGGAAAGTGGTCGGTTTCGGCTCAAAACAGACCTTGGCTCAAAGATTAGCCTCTACACTAAAAACCGTGTATTTTTGGAAGAAGTCTCAGAGAGAATGCTTTGTAGACGACATCCATACGGACATTTCGGTATAAGATTTGCGTGTTGATTCATCCTACAACTCAAGTTATGGCCGTTTTAGTGTGACGAGATTTCTGGTCAGGTTTCTGTTTTTATATAACTACCTCAAAAACGTGTTTGAGCTTAAGATTTGGGCATTATAATGTCAAATGAACAAACTAACATATAAATAAACATGTTCCAGTAAATATAGAGAGATAAAGGGATGTTCCTTACAAAGAAAACGTGATCTAGAGAGGTGGTGAAGGCGGTTTGCTCGGTTTTGTGTTCCTCCTTCCTTTTCCTCGTTTTTCTTCAATGGAGATGATGGTGGATGATGGTGGTTTGATGGTGGAGATGTGGTGGTTGTAGAGAGAGGGTGAGAGAGCAGATTTTAGAGAGAGAGATTAGAGAGAGAGAGAGGAGATTGATTGAATGAGGGTTGTGTTTGGTTAAGACTTTCAACAACAAGATCCACAAATTGTGGATCTTGTTCTTGGAACTGAAAATCAGTGGGGTGTGGGTCCCACAAGGTGGTGATGTCTCCAAATTTTGTTCCCCGAGTTTGTGCTCCGTGCGGTGTTCGTTTCCCCGGTCGTTTAAACGTTAATTCGTACGTTAAACGTTATACGTACGTGTTCACAATGGCATTCGAATTTCGATATTTTTAAATTGAAGTATTGTTTATAATACTTGGAAAGCATTTATAAAAATGATTGGTTATAGTGTCGGTATTGGTTTGCGGGTTCGAGTTTCGGTTGTATAGTCGCGTAACGTTTAAATTATACATTTTTGTTAACGATTTGAATCACGATGTTTTAAATAAATGATTTCCATCCAAAATAATATATTTTAAATTTATAAAATATATTTTGACGTTTATTCGATTGTCGGGCGCGTTTCACGCGTTTTCGGTCGTTTTTGAGCATTTTATACGATACGAAATACTTATATGATATTATCGACATAATATTTAGAAGTAAGTGTGTTTATTAAATAAGTTCATATTATTTAATAATTTGAGTTCACCAACGTCCATATAGATGAATCGGAATTTGGCCGATATAATAAAATGCACGATTAAATAGTATCGCGTAAATGCGTATATTTATAAAATACACGTAATGATACATACAATTAGCCTAACATGAAACTAATTACATGTATTACAAAATGATTAGGCGCAAATTTCTAGCCCTAATTGGTCGGGTGTCACATTCTCCCCTTGTTAAGAGGATTTCGTCCCGAAATTCAGCTCGAAGTCGGCGTTGGATACTTGTGTCGCATCTGGTCTTCCCGTTCCCAGGTGAATTCCGGACCATGCCGCGAATTCCGCCGAACTTTGACAATTGGGATACGACTTTGCTTAAGCTGTTTGACCTCACGGTCCATTATCTCCACTGGTGTCTCGATAAAATGAAGTTTGTCGTCAATCTGAATCTCCTCGAGGGGAATAATGAGTGTCTCGTCGGACAGACATTTCTTTAGGTTAGAAATGTGAAATGTAGGATGCACGCTATTGAGCTCTGGAGGTAGCTGCAATCGATATACGACTGGACCAACCCTTTCAAGGATCTCAAAAGGTCCGATGTATCTGGGGTTCAACTTCCCACGCTTGCCGAAGCGGATGACACCTTTCCAAGGTGATACTTTGAGCAATACTCGATCCCCAACCTGGAATTCGAGATGCTTGCGTCTCACGTCAGCATAACTCTTCTGACGATCACGAGCGGCCTTCAGCCATTGTTGGATACCAACGATCTTCTCGGTGGTTTCATGAATGATCTCAGGACCAGTGAGTTGACTGTCTCCAACTTCGGTCCAACAGATAGGTGATCTGCACTTACGACCGTACAGTGCCTCGAACGGTGCAGCTCCAATGCTGGTATGATAGCTGTTGTTGTATGAGAATTCACACAATGGCAAGTGATGTTCCCAATTTGCACCGAAATCAATTACGCAGGCGCGTAACATATCTTCCAGTGTTTGAATAGTCCTTTCACTTTGGCCATCGGTTTGAGGATGATACGCAGTACTCATATCCAGACGAGTACCTAGCGATTTATGTAATGATTTCCAAAACTGAGAAGTGAAACGACTATCTCTGTCAGAGATAATTGAGACAGGAACGCCATGTCTTGATACGATCTCCTTCATATAGACTCGCATGAGACGTTCCATGCTGTCAGTTTCCTTGATGGCAAGAAAATGAGCTGATTTGGTGAGTCGGTCCACGATCACCCAAATGGTATCGCAACCGCTTGATGTCCTCGGGAGTTTAGTGATGAAATCCATAGCAATTTGCTCCCATTTCCATTCAGGAATGTCCGGTTGCTGTAGCAGACCGGAGGGCTTCTGATATTCAGCTTTGACTTTTGAACATGTGAGGCACTTGCTGACATACGTGGCAATCTCTGCTTTCATGTTTGGCCACCAGTATGATCCCTTGATGCCATGATACATCTTGTCAGATCCAGGATGTATAGAATATTTGGACTTGTGAGCTTCATCCATCACCAAGTCTCGAAGATTTCCGAACCTGGGTAACCAGATCCGGTTTGCGAAGTATTTGACCCCATTGGGTTTGGTTTCGAATTGATTCTCCATGTTGCGCAAGGCCTCATCTTTGAGGTTCTCAGGTTTCAATGCTTCGAGTTGAGCAGCAAGGATTTGAATGATTAGATCATTATGGATGATCATACTAAGAGCTCGAACTCGAAGTGGTTGGGTGCGCTCTTTTCGACTTAGGGCATCGGCAACTACATTTGCTTTGCCCGGATGATACTTGATCTCGCAGTCATAATCGGTGAGCAACTCGACCCAACGTCGTTGCCTCATGTTGAGATCCTTCTGATCGAATATATGCTGGAGGCTCTTATGATCGGTGAAGATGGTACATCTCGTGCCATACAGGTAATGTCTCCAGATCTTGAGTGCGAACACCACGGCCCCCAGCTCGAGGTCGTGAGTCGTGTAATTCTTTTCGTGAACCTTTAGTTGTCGAGAAGCGTAGGCAATCACCTTGTCCCGTTGCATCAACACGCAACCAAGACCTTGGTGTGAAGCATCACAGTATACCACGAAGTCTTCGTTTCCTTCGGGTAATGATAGTATTGGTGCACTGCAGAGCTTTTGCTTCAATAGCTGAAATGCTGACTCTTGCTTATCAGTCCAATTGAACTTCTTTTCCTTCTGAGTCAGTGTTGTGAGAGGTTGAGCTATTTTGGAAAAATTTTCAATGAAGCGCCGATAATAACCAGCCAATCCTAAAAATTGACGTACTTCAATCGGCGTCGAGGGTGCTTGCCAGCACTTGATTGCCTCAATCTTTGAGGGATCCACGTGAATTCCTTGACTATCAATTACATGACCAAGGAATTGAACAGTTTGCATCCAGAACTCACACTTGGAGAATTTAGCATATAACTCTTCGTGTCTAAGAAGTTCTAGGATGACTTTGAGATGCTGCGCGTGCTCCTGCTCATTGCGTGAGTAAATGAGAATATCATCAATGAAGACAATGACAAACTTGTCAAGATATGGTTTGCACACTCGGTTCATAAGATCCATGAATACAGCCGGTGTGTTTGTCAAACCAAATGGCATCACTTGGAACTCATAATGACCATAGCGAGTTCGGAAAGCAGTCTTTGGGATGTCGATGTCACGAACTCGTAACTGATGATAACCCGATCTTAGATCTATCTTCGAATAGAAACTTGACCCTTGAAGTTGGTCAAACAGGTCATCAATACGAGGAAGTGGATAACGGTTCTTGACGGTCAATTTGTTCAACTCTCTATAGTCGATACACATCCTGAATGAACCATCCTTCTTTTTCACAAATAGTACCGGAGCTCCCCATGGTGAAGAACTCGGTCTAATGAATCCCTTATCCAGGAGTTCCTGTAACTGAGTAGACAACTCCTGAAGTTCTGAAGGGGCTAAGCGATACGGTGCTCGTGCAACAGTTGCTGCCCCGGGCACGAGATCGATCGAGAACTCAACTTGTCTCAGAGGTGGAAGGCCAGGTAAGTCTTCTGGGAAGACTTCTGGAAAATCTCTAACAATGGGCACATTCTCAAGTCGTTTCTCTTCCGACTTTTTCTCTATGACATGCGCGAGGATTGCCTGGTACCCTTTCCTAAGGTACTTGCGCGTTTTCATGCAGGATACGATGTTCAGTCTCGTCCTATCGGTCTCCCCTTGTATGATTAAAATACTACCGGTGAAGAGAGGAATACGAACGATTTTGTCATAGCAGACAATTTCAGCTCGATGCTTGGATAACCAATCCATTCCAATAATGACGTCGAAACTTCCAATCTCAACGGGTATAAGGTCAATAGAGAAGATTTCATCAGATAGATTTAAAGTGCAATTTGGTATTACACTGTCAGTCTCAATTAACTTGCCATTAGTTAATTCTACAATGTACTTAGCATCTAAGGCAATAGGGGCAATGTTAAGCAATTGACTAAACTCATCAGATATGAAGCTCCTATCAGCACCAGAATCAAACAGAACAGAAGCAGTAAGATTGTTGAGAAGAAACGTACCCGAGACCACATTCGGGTCTTGACGGGCCTCTCCTGAGTTCAGAACGAAAGCTCTTCCCTTCGCAGTGTTGTTACCCTTGTTCTTCAGCTTTGGGCACTCATTCCTAAAGTGACCAGTTTCTCCACACTCATAGCAGGATTTTGGTTGGCTAGTGGTGGTGTTGGTGTTGACAGTGGTAGACCTAAAGTCTTTGGTCAAATGTCCATACCTTTGACATTTTCCACAAGGTGTACCGCAAGGACCATCATGATGTCGGTAGCACTTTGAACAGTAGGGCTTATTTCCAGTGTAGCCCTTGTTGAAACCAGAACCAGAGCTGGTGGTTTTATCAGACTCAGACCTCTTTGATGATGATTGGTTTTGAGTGGTGTTCCCAGACCACTTTCTTTTGTTGTTGTTACCAGAAGATGGAACAGATGTCTCACGGCTGACAACCATGGCCATGAGTTCATGAGCAATTCCGATAGCTCTTTCCAGAGTGGTTGGTTGAGCTGAGGCGACATTCCCCTGGATATTCTCCGGGAGACCGCGGATGTACTTCTTGATACTTTTTCCTTCCGTATCAACCAAACCTGGGCACAACAGAGCAAATTGCTGGAACTTGGTGGTGTACCCAGCAATATTGTTCCCTTGTACCGCCAGATGCCAGAACTCTACTTCCAGTCGGTGTAGTTCTTCCTCGCGACAGTACTTCTCCCTTAGCTTTTTCTTCAATTCAGGCCAAGGAAGTCGGTTTGCGATCTCGACGCCAATAGAGTTTGCGTGGGTGTTCCACCACGTTAGTGCACCTTCT
Organism: Helichrysum umbraculigerum; assembly: GCA_949592205.1. Classification (NCBI taxonomy): domain Eukaryota; kingdom Viridiplantae; phylum Streptophyta; class Magnoliopsida; order Asterales; family Asteraceae; genus Helichrysum; species Helichrysum umbraculigerum. The sequence goes on from CATIUR010000001.1 coordinate 103,215,947, forward strand.
TGAAAGGTGTAAGCAGCAAACTTGACCTTGCTATCTTCAGCACAGTTACAGAGACTGAAGACAGATTCCATTCTTTCAATCCATCGGATTAAGCCAATAGCACCTTCCATGCCCTTAAAGTAAAGTGGCTTGCAGCTGAGAAAGTCCTTGTAGGAACAAGGTTTGATAACAGGAGTAGGAGTGGTATTGACTGTCTCTTCATTCCTTTGAGCGTCTCGAGCAGCCATGGCTTCGGCTACAGCTCGGGTAACCGCAGCATTGAGTTCAGCTTGACTGAAACCTTTCCTCTTTGGCGGCATTATTCTGACAAAAGCAAAGAGAGTGGATGAGTTGTTTGCACCAAAACATGATACATCGCATATGCATATATATATTTATGGGGTAATATACAATGACACAAGTGATAATCACATTTGACAAACAACAGAGTTGCATACTAGATGCAAGTTTGCGAGTAGGTGGGGTAAGCAACTACTTATGGGAACCTATAGTCCTTCTAACAACAGGTTCCACTTGTGATTCCAAAGAATTAGAATGATGGAGGAAGTACGAATGATATATTCCTCGCGAACATGTGATTGTACAGCGGAATGTGTTGTGAGATGTTATGTGCGTATAAAAAGGATAGACGATAGTAATTCATACTCATCGTCTTTGGTAGTGAAGATGTTAACGAGTGTATTATCGTGTGTGATCTATATATATTCGATATATATAATAGCTTAGAAGATAATACGCGAGTGGGGCTTAATCATATATCTTCAATATATAATAGCCTATAAGGTATAACGCAAGTGAGGCCTATGTATGTATATACGCCTATATCACATAATAGCCTAATGTGTGTCTAGCACGGATCAAGTATAAGTTTCAGTTTCTCTCATGGTCAGAGTCAACTATTGTATTCCTGTTCAACATAACCCCTTTCAGATCTTACATCGTACTCATTTAATTGTACATAGTTAGCTAGGCTATGTTAAATTAAATTCGTATGGTGTAATCACTGAACCAGTTATACCTAATAAGGAATACTGCCTAACGGTCATAGTCTAGGCCCACTAAATGCAACCTAGTTCACTATAACCTTAGGCTCTGAAACCCTAACTGTCGCACCCCCAAATTATGATGCGGAAGCAGGTCGATTTGGGGCGCGACTAATCAATAATCACAAGCACATAAGATACATAATGAACAACCACTACATGCGTCGTTTGATAAAATACATAGATGTAATAGAAATTACATAATTGTTTTCAAAATGTGAGTTCGCATAATTTACTTGAGAGATTCTAATACATATCTAATTTATACAAAATATAGAAATGCAGTTAAATCTCTTGATGATATTATTTGCATGCGACTCGAGCTACAGTATCCTGATGGGCAGTCCAACCTACTGCTGAGTACCTGTGATACATGCTAAAATGGGTCAGCGAAACGCTGGTGAGCTCACAGGTTTGTATGTCAACACATATTTGTATGAACCGCAAGATTTAATGATAATTGAATTTAAAATGCAATTAAGCAAAATAAAAGTCATACAGCCATGAGCACATAGTCTGAGCTTAACACGAGATGTCAGGTCCACATTTAAGGTATCCTGATCGAGGGTGCCTCTATGCGTATGCCTAATCAACATACGTATGAACAAATGATAATGCGTCCGTTTTGACCAGTCAGTGCTTGCTGACCCGGAAGGGGATGGTCAGTCCCATATGGATCCATACACTAACATTCACGCTACAAAGTATTACCAAACTATGCTGATGAGGACTTAAAATGATTAGTGAAAATAACTCATGTAGTATTTGATTTGATGATACTTGCGTTCATATTGTAAAACAAAACAGAGCAATGTAATCACACCCCTAGGTAAAAACATTTAAAAATGGGCCATGAGACTCACCTGAGCCTAATGAGATGCTAATAAGCACAAATGATGGTTCACAAGATAATGAGGTCGTTCAATCGACTGAAACCTGCAAGGCATCTTAGACGCGCAAGGTTTCGATAAATGATTAGATTATTGAAACCTGCCAGGCGTATTAAACGCGCAAGGTTTAATTGTTTAGATGACTTTACAGACCATCTATGCTAGTTATTCCCTTAACTAGTTATGCTCAAATACTTTGGTTGTTGATTATGTTTGAGTTTTAAAAATGTATACGGCACATTGGTGATTGATTGGAATTAAGTTTCGATAATATAATATATTTGTTTCATATAAATGAATTTTGTTTAAAAATGTATCGTATTGAATATAAATAATTTGAGTTCATATAATTATGATACGTTATGAAAATTATTTATAGTTATTGAATTTCTAAACGTCCCTTGATTGGTTACTTATCATAAATCGCGACACGTAAAAGTTTGATTATGTCCAAAGTATTCGTTGTGTAATCTTGTTTGAGTTTTGTAAATAAGTAAGTTCCGTTGGTGAAAATTTGATATCACATTCCACAATTGTAATTCGGTTTGGTTTCGTAAAAATTATTCGTTGTGTATATATGTCCGAATGGAAGTTTAGTCCGAAAGTCGATGGTTCGAGTTCGGGAAAGTGGTCAAACGACCACCGTTTGACCCGAAACTTTTACACACTTCATAATATGTTAAAATAAGTTTATAAAACTTGTCGTTATGTTTCTTGAATGTCTCGAAGTGTCGTTTCCTAGAAAGTACCAAAACAGTCCTCGTGGTTAGTTTTTCCAGATTTTGTACTCGATAAATCTCTCGGTTTGGACCACTTCTAGTCCGATTCATAGCTAACCAAAAATCACACATGTTCTCATAGGTGTCTAGATCATTTCTGCATTTTATCACGATTTAACAAGGTCCTTTACTATTTTAAACAAAAATGGAAACGGAAAGTGGTCGGTTTCGGCTCAAAACAGACCTTGGCTCAAAGATTAGCCTCTACACTAAAAAGATTTTTGGAAGAAGTCTCAGAGAGAATGTTTTGTAGAAGACATCCATACGGACATTTCGGTATAAGATCTGCGTGTTGATTCATCCTACAACTCAAGTTATGGCCGTTTTAGTGTGACGAGATTTCTGGTCAGGTTTCTGTTTTTATATAACTACCTCAAAAACGTGTTTGAGCTTAAGATTTGGGCATTATAATGTCAAATGAACAAACTAACATATAAATAAACATGTTCCAGTAAATATAGAGAGATAAAGGGATGTTCCTTACAAAGAAAACGTGATCTAGAGAGGTGGTGAAGGCGGTTTGCTCGGTTTTGTGTTCCTCCTTCCTTTTCCTCGTTTTTCTTCAATGGAGATGATGGTGGTTTGATGGTGGAGATGTGGTGGTTGTAGAGAGAGGGTGAGAGAGCAGATTTTAGAGAGAGAGATTAGAGAGAGAGAGAGGAGATTGATTGAATGAGGGTTGTGTTTGGTTAAGACTTTCAACAACAAGATCCACAAATTGTGGATCTTGTTCTTGGAACTGAAAATCAGTGGGGTGTGGGTCCCACAAGGTGGTGATGTCTCCAAATTTTGTTCCCCGAGTTTGTGCTCCGTGCGGTGTTCGTTTCCACGGTCGTTTAAACGTTAATTCGTACGTTAAACGTTATACGTACGTGTTCACAATGGCATTCGAATTTCGATATTTTTAAATTGAAGTATTGTTTATAATACTTGGAAAGCATTTATAAAAATGATTGGTTATAGTGTCGGTATTGGTTTGCGGGTTCGAGTTTCGGTTGTATAGTCGCGTAACGTTTAAATTATACATTTTTGTTAACGATTTGAATCACGATGTTTTAAATAAATGATTTCCATCCAAAATAATATATTTTAAATTTATATAATATATTTTGACGTTTATTCGATTGTCGGGCGCGTTTCACGCGTTTTCGGTCGTTTTTGAGCATTTTATACGATACGAAATACTTATATGATATTATCGACATAATATTTAGAAGTAAGTGTGTTTATTAAATAAGTTCATATTATTTAATAATTTGAGTTCACCAACGTCCATATAGATGAATCGGAATTTGGCCGATATAATAAAATGCACGATTAAATAGTATCGCGTAAATGCGTATATTTATAAAATACACGTAATGATACATACAATTAGCCTAACATGAAACTAATTACATGTATTACAAAATGATTAGGCGCAAATTTCTAGCCCTAATTGGTCGGGTGTCACACTAACCCCCAAACCCCAAACCCTAAACGCTTTATATAACTCTAAACCCTAAATCTTACTAAACCCTAATAAACCCTAAACCCTAATAAACCCTAAACCCTACTAATTCCTAAACCCTAATCCCTAAATCCTATACTTAAATTAAATGTTTAACCAAATATTAACACATGTGTTAGCAATTAGTAAAACCCACCAAAAAACGTGGAAAAAAAATTCGTCGAAAGTATGCCTTAATGGACGGCAAATCGAAGAGGATTAAATGCTGAATCTAATGGTGCAATTTTCACAATTTTTCAATTTGTCGTTTGTGAGATATTCAAGTTAGGGGGTAAATTTGTTTTTTACATATGAGTATTCTCTTTGTACACATGGCACACTCCTATCGGTACTTTCATACTTTACAAAAATCATGTATTTCATACATATAGTATTTATCTGTCTCTCTTTTGATCGGGAGTTCGACTTTGTATACCAGAAAAGTAGGTAGCATTTATATCATGATATTTTTGTGACGACCACGTGTATATCGTGATACTTTTTTTTGTGTGATATGTACACATTAAAGATATTAAAATGCTTCCCTTTGGGCTGACCTTTCACAATTTCAAAGTTTTCTATCAAGTAATGATGAGACTCCGGTTATAGAAGTTTTTGGTCCACTTCCACATAGTGGAAAAATTTTGGTGCAAAATATGCTTTGCCACAAATATTAGACATTATTTTCTTTTAAAGAAATTTTTTTTGGTATTCTCATTTATCAACAACAAACATTAGAAATCTGATTTGGTAATAACAGAGAATATAGAAAGAAAAACTTTGAAAGGCTACGAGAGTCATGAGAGTCATCTGCATTTTGAGGGAAAAGAGGGACAAACGATCTTAGCCGTTGATTTATGTGATCAATGCCTCATATTCATCGCATCTTAACAGTACTACATTTTACGTAAAATGAAGTGTGCACGGAAAATGCACTGTTGCGAATCTGAGCCGTTGATCACAAAAATCAACGACTGAGATCGTTTGTCCATCATTCATTCAAATTGCTGTTGCACCTAGCTCTGATCTCGCACCAAACTTTAAGCACGTATACGCAGTCCACTTATGCAATCCATATCTTTTCTCTTCTAAATCTGATCGTTTCTCGGATCTTATTGTTTGATGTCTGTAAAGTTTTTCTTATTTAAGTTTGTAGACAACTTAGTTACACTGTTACAACTTGTTAGATAATGATATTTAGAGTAATGTTGACAAAATATAATGAAAAAACAAAACAAAACAAATGGTGGTCATTATTAATTTACTTTGATGTCTGAAAACCTTTTTTATTTACTCAAACTTTTAGACAACTGTACGTTAGAAGTTGTTTACAACAACACTCGAATCTATCGTTAACTTGTTAAAGTTAGGTAGTGATAAACACAACAAAATTTTTAATGCATATATCAACTTTTACGCATCTTAATATAACCGTATATCGCACTCCACGCATATTTTTGGTGCATACATAAAAATTTGGAAAAAACAAATAAATAAGAATGAACGCTGGATTTTATTTATTTACCTCAGGCTTTTTGCAAAACGTCAGCTAGGATTAAAATTGTTACCCACCACCTTGTGTTTCTACAGACAGATACATAAACTGATAAAGACATAATTTAATAAGATGTGTGGGAGGTTAATTCTTAAAAACCATAAATTAAGTTGGGGTATTCTAAAGATACCCCATAAATTCTTTCGCATACCTCCGGGTCTAGTGCAGTCCTTTTCCAGTCCAGTCTCTTCTAAGATCGGTCCCAGTCCAGTTCAGAATCAGTTTCAGTTTTAGACTAATCAGGGGTAGGAATAAGAAAAAGAGAGGGGTAAGTGATAATCAGTAAAAAGAAAAAAACATGATGTGATTGATTAGATAGGTGGGAGGGGGTATGAGATGGTAAAAAAAGGGAAAAATGGGGTATAATTAATAGGCCTAGGGATGGTGATGTAGTGCAAAAGTGAGATAATAGGTTAAACCTGTTGATTTTGTGAATACCAGGAGAAACCTCTTTCAAAAACACGTTGATTCACAAAAGAATACCGTGAAATGGGAAATGATTCACAAATTGAGAATGAAATCAAAATTCTTGAAATTGAAAACTGAGTTCATTACAATGAAGAAGAAAGCATAAATAACAAGCAAAATTTTAAACGAGCCCTTAAAACATAACGGGCCAAACGTAAAACCCAAAACAAAAATCCAAAATGAACAGAAAAATCCTAAAATGGGCCATATCTTTCAAACGGAGCCGTTTTTGGGCTTCGAGCATGGGCTTAACCGCCTATGGCTGTTAGCGGCTTGGTGGGCCTCGAACCGAGCTTCGATTCGCCTGCTCATGGGCCCGAAACGGAGCCGTGTAGCCCAAGTTATGCCCTTTTTCGTGCAGTCCGTTTTGTTACACAATCTTGGGCCTCTAAGAACATAAGGGCTTGATCTTCCACACTTGGGCCTCCATCAGATGGCAATGGATCGATGGATTGGATGAGGCCATATCCATATCCATTTAAATATTTTCATCCACATCCATATCCATTTCCATTAAATTTCAATTCATCCATCCATATCTATATCCGACGGATTAAGCGGGTTAACGGATGCCCGTTGGATATTCAAAAATACATATATATTTTAAATTTACGACTTTATATAATCAATAACATCATAGTAGCTAATGGTTTATATGTATGTGGATATGTAAATTTATATGTATATACGTATGTATATGTTTATGTATTTCGGGTGATAATGGATATATCCATAGGTGATAAACTAACATCCATATCCAATCCACTAATCATCCACATCCATATCCGTATCCACTATTCATCCATTTAGATTGTCTATATCCACCATTAATTGGATGGATCGGATGGATATCCGGTGGATCGGGTGATCGTTGCCATCCCTTTACGGGCTAAAAACAAAAATGAATAAAAAGAGGCATCTTTGACACCCAGTTGGCCAGTTGGTCCCAGCAGAGTGACGATAGTTAGAGCACGCGCCCACTGATTGGTCCCAACTCGCCAATAGGCAATACCCATCAACGATCGGTGTTCATGTATAGATCTACCTTTTTTAGTCTCTTATGCATAATTTGGTGCAGTTTTATTTAGAATTATGTGAAACTTTGGTCCACTTCTATCAAAATGATTAACAATGAGCTGAGTTTCTATGAACATTTAGTATACAAATCTGATGAAACTTGTAACACCCATACTTTTTTTTTTTTTTTTTTTTTTTTTTTTTTTTTTTGTGTTTACTCATTTAAACTCATTTAGACTTGTTTTACGCTAGCTCTTATACCTTGGTCTCAAAGAGCGAGTTCCTTTCTCGTCTTGCCTAAAACTTTCTTTATTCCTATGGGAGAAAGACATTCCGTCTACTTTTTTATGACAGAGGCGGAGAATACCACTCTATCACTAACAAGAAAGACGTAGCAATTCCGTGTCAAATAGTTTTATGCTTGACATAACTTATTCGAGTATAAAACGTACGACGGAAACATTAGATTACATGAACAAAACTAAATGTAAGATCATATAATACATTGGAGATGAAACAATATTAATGTTAATGTTTTATGTAAAGTGTGTTTATATATAGTAATTAATATAGAAATTTTGAGTTTTAATTAGTTGTACTTTATGAAGTTGATCAAGTATTTTATGTTGTTGAATGAAAGTTTCTTTGTCACAATTGATCATAATAGTTAAATAAAGAATTTTCAATTTAGCAAACAAAATCGAATGCTACATGAAAAATCTTTTATTTAGTACTCCACTATTTTAGTAATGAAGTCAAATAAATATAATTAGAGATGAAAGTATATAAAGTCCATTGTATTGTATCATGCATATATAGAAGGCACTAAAAGATGGAGCCAAAAAGCAAAATGCAAATATATTTCATCATCCTCGTGTTCATACTTGAATCACACTTTTCATATTCCAAATCAACCGTTAAAAGTCTCCCTGGCTTTTCCGGCGATCTTCCGTTCACTCTCGAAACCGGGTACATATCTACTTAATTATTTTCTTCTTTATATAAACTTTGTGTAAGACAAAGTATATGCAATGTGTATATTAATGCTGTTCATGTAATGGGATTATTGCATTACTACAGTTATGTTGGAGTAGGGAAACATGAAGAAGTACAATTGTTTTACTACTTTGTGGAGTCCGAAAGAAACCCGAAAAAAGATCCGTTGCTTCTTTATCTCACTGGTGGTCCGGGAACCTCCGGCATCCTTCCCTTTCTTTATCAAATCGGTAACTACGATTTCTTTTTAGGTGACGATTTATACATCACCAATTTTTATCAAACCAAAGTTATCGTAACTTGTATTAGTATTACTGTTATTACAAGAAAACGTTTTTTTTTTTTTTTAATGGAGTTGTGAAATGCTTTGATGTTAATTAATTTATACAAATGATGAATGTTTGGTACAGCATATCTTCAATAGTAGAAGATTTTGAGTTTTGTTTGTTATCTTTCGGTTGTTGCCACAAGTAATAATGCCAAAAATATCAAAATGTATTAAACTCATTAACAACGATGTAGTGGAGGCTAATTTTTCTTAACGGTCGTTGTTCTCGAGTCTTTAATCTTCACCTTTTTTCTTCTCTAAATTTCTTTAATTTAATATTTTAAACACAATTTTTTTTATTTAAATAATTAATTAATGTATGTATTTGGTGTTACCTAACTCAATATGCATCTTAGTTAATTACTAATAATGGTCAAATCCAACGAAGCTGTCCCTTTTGTCTTGATTAGGATAATGACAATTTTAAGTATATATGAATTCTTGAGATACGTACAATAATAGCCACAACATAGTGAAGCAAATCGGGATAATATTTTTAATTGCAAGCAAGTATATTATAATAATTAATGCCAAAAAAAAAAAGAAAAAAAAAGAAAAAAAAAAGGTATATTATAATAATAAGGCTTAAAACAATATTTGAAATAAGAGAATATTGTTTCGAAATATAGTAAACTTTTCCCGTTTTAATATTGTACGTGGCGGACATTGAAAAGTTTTATCGTATGTATTGAAGTTCTAAAAACATCTATTGTATAAATTTAACTTATTATTGTATGTATATATAGAAATTACATAAAGATGGTCTTTTTAAGTATCAAAAAACAGCTAAAATTTATACAATAGACGACTGTTGGATCTTAAGTAGATACAATATTAATAATATTTAAAGTTAGTCTCATAAAATATATAGTAAAATGTTTAAATTATAATACATCATTTTGAAAACATAAAGCCTTTGAATAATCAGTCAAATGGTTTATTGTCATTTGTGAATTGAGAGTAAAGTACAGTAAATAGTTTATAAGTGAATAATTAGATATATAAACTTGTTGAACATACTCTTGTTATAGGTCCGCTTACTTTCAGATACACAAACGATTCGAGAAGTGATGTAAAAATGGAACCGAACCCATATTCATGGACCAAGGTTCACACTCTTTACTCGACTTAATAATGCGATAACCTCTCTAGTTATTTAATGTAACAGAAGGTTTCTGTTATATTGCAGATGGCTAATGTCATATTCATAGATCTACCAGTTGGCACTGGATTTTCGTATGCGAAAACAAGGGAATCGTCGATAAGCAGTGATTCGCTTGTCGTTACTCATGCATACGATTTTATAAGAAAGGTAAGATAGTAAGATACCTGGCCGGGCATACAATTTTATAGAACTAACTCGGTAAAAATGTAAAAATGATTATAAACAGGTGATAACTAGGTTATGTGCTGTTAACCACATATATGTTTGACGCGACATAACGTAAAAGTTAAATACATAATTATATCTTAAACCTGTCGAAAGTTTAAATATACAAAATTGAACCCTCGTATGTTCGTTGTTGCACGTAACCATCCATAAAGTTTGTTGCACCCGTTACACTTGCATGTATTTGTCAACAAGAAACATTTTGTTAAATCTCGTGTTTCTAGTTTAGGTGTAAACGGTTATTATGATCGGTTGTTTGACAGTATTACGATAACTTAACTTTACAGTGGCTCGTGGAGCATCCTACATTTCTCAGTAATCCGTTGTACATTGCTGGGATTTCGTACATGGGACTTGTCATTCCTAGAGTTGTCTCAAAGATATACCATGGTAACAATCGTCTCTCAAGTTCGAAACAAAAAAACTTGCTAAATTTGTTTATTGTGTAACCGAATACTCAGTATATAAAGTTATGGATCTTGAAATGTTATGTTTAACATGTTTCTCTGTTTAGGCAATGAACATGGGCTTCAACCAAATTTGAACTTCAAGGTAAATCTATTCTCATACATAAATCAAGTTTTGTTAGTTAAAAGCGATTCGTAGTTCATGAGCTTGGATTTTGGTGTAGGGCTACTTGATTGTAAACCCTCTTACAGATAAGTTTATAGATTTCAATTCAAGATATGAATATGCTAATCGAGCAGCACTTATAGAAGATGAGATATTTAAGGTACTTACTATGGTTCAATTACTCTGTGCTTCACTTATCGTTTTAATCCTATACTTCTAAACATATATGTTCGATTTATGCAGCCAGCGAAAAAATATTGTGGAGGTAAATTCATATATGTAGATCCAAATAACACATTATGTTTGAATAGCCTTCTACCTTTAAATGAGGCAAGTTCATTAACAAATGCCCCTCTTTTGTTATGCTTTTTTGTTACTGATAGCATATTCACCTCACATATATATTGTAACCTTTATGTTTTCAATTGCAGAGCATAGCTCGAATTAATATACCTCACATTTTAGAGCCACGTTGTGATAGATATGATCCGAAAGTATTTTGTCGAGTAAATTCCAGACCCTAACTCGTTTACCTATGTATTACATATATATTTTGGTTAACTATCCTAGATTTCTAACCTTTCTTATGATTATGTTTTATCTTTAGGAGTCCATCTATGCAACTGCTAATATTTGGGGCAACACAAAATCCGTCCGACAAGCTCTCCACATTCGTAAGGTGTGTTAATTGCGTGGGAACGATAGCAGTTAATAGATGTTGTGTCTAGCATAATTAAAATTTGTCCCTGGTTTATTGACGTATCGTGCATCTTTATTTCACATCCATTATATGTGCCATTAATTAGGAGTTAATGTTATTTGAATCAGTGTCTGAATTATTTTTAGTGTCGTGACTATGCAGGGAACAGTAGAGAATTTTCAGTACACAAACACAAGCATTCGTGCCTTATTTGGGAAAGCAGACACCATATATTACTCCTATGATATCTTCAGTAGTTTAGCCTACCATAAACAACTTGTTACCAAAAGTTGTCATGCTATGATCATCAAGTAATTTCTCTTTCTCTCTCTCTCTCATTATATGAGAATCATATTGAAGCGCAGTCGTCACGCTTCCTTACATGTTTTTGAGTCGCGTTTTTGCATATTTGGCCACTAACATCAAGTGTATTCTAGCACATGTGGAATGTGTATGCCTGATAAGTTGGTAATGTGTCATCAGATGGAGGGTGATTTCATTTTTCCACAAAACTAGTGAAATAAGGAATTCGTATTTCCATCCTACAGGACTTTAAGCGTATCTGGACCATAAACTGTGGAAGTCTTATTTATGCAATCTTTTATAGTTTTAAAATGAGTTGAATTGGTTTGTAGCGGTGATCAAGACATGACATTTCCGTATGTGGGCACAAAGAAATGGATAAAGAGTCTCAACCTTAAAGTTGAGAGTCCATGGAAATCATGGTTCATTGGTACTCAAGTTGCTGGGTGAGTTCAAGTTCCTAATGTTTAAACATTTTCATATTAATTCAAACAAGTTCAGATTAGAAACCCAGTTGTGTCAGCATATTCTATGAAAGTCTACACGCGAGTAATCGAATGTCTCTAATGCAATGTCTGTTTTCTTATGCAGATATCAGAAGACATACTCAAACGCCAACTACTCTTTGAAGTATGCGACTATTAAGGTCAGAAATGTATACCAAACTTTTACTCAAATGCTTATGTTCTAATGACCGCATTAATCATCTTATTTGCACTTGTCTAAGTTCATATGATCTGTGTAGACTATGACATAACGATATGGATTTTGCAGGGTGCAGGTCATTCGGTGGCAATGTACAAGCCTGAAGAAACCATGGTCATTGTCAAGTCATGGCTTGATTCTAAACAATTTTAGACTTGTACTATAGCTTTTACTATTAACAGTAATTTATGCAACCTAAATCAACATTGTTTTACTCGCTAAAACCAGTTTTAACTGTGCATATATTGTTTTGGACATGGAACTTAATAAGGTTATTTGAGCCAATGAACTTGGCATTCGAAGGTTGAAATGTACCGCGATTTCCATAACATAGTAGTAACTAGTAACAACTAACAACAATGTACCGCGATTTCCATAACATAGTAGTAACTAGTAACAACTAACAACATAGTTTAATGCATAATATAACTTTGATAAAATAACACAATTGGCCGAAATTCATATATATGAAAATGTAAACAGTAGTAGTACTAATGGATAGTATGTAACAGACAATCAACATAAAACTAAACTCACATTTGACAAAATTATGTCATCTATTAATCAGGAAAACCAGTTCTAGCCTCCATACACCAATAAGATAACCAAAACACTATCAATCCATCAACATCTTGGGACCTAACTGCTTTATAAAACTAAAACAAGTAAGAAGAAATAAATAATGAACCCGAGCAATATCCTCGAGCAAGGAAAATTAAGTGACAAGAGCTAAACTCTGCAAGACAGTTATATGACCAAATTCTTGTGTACAAAAGACATGAGAATTAAAGCATACACAACCAGATATATGGAAGAATTAAATGCGCCTGAGGTTGGCATGGTTTATCTGACAGTCTGTCTAATTTTGATCATTCGCTTCAAAGTTGCTAACCAGAAGCTGCATTCATCCCAGTCACTTGTCGTAAGATCAACCTGTTGCAGAAGAAAAGTACCAACTTTTAACAACTCAACTTGGTCTGTTTGAGTGGAATCATACCATATTGGTTAGAAGTGAAAGATGAGCCAGAAGGAGTGTTTTGAAACAGGCCGAGTCCATCGTATATGTTTGAATCTAACGATTGAGGTTCCATGCATTTAAAAGGATACTGGACCACTTCCAATCCATGGACCCGTTCCCCGTCTAGCTAATTATTTTTTTATTTCATCCATTTGATATAAAACACAACCCAAACCGGGCCATTATGAATTATATGGGTCAAAATTGTCACCTCTATTTTTTAAAGTGTACAATGATACCTGGATTTTGAGGGCGGTAGCAAAGTCACCACGATCCAACGATTGACAGAGTTGCACAAGCTTTTCAGAAGCATTTTTAGATATATCACCACTATTTAGTTTGGCAAACAAGGCACCTATTTTCTTTGAATTATCATCGATTTCCCGCTTCTTTGCTGGAACCGCATTTGAGCCTCCCAATGCTTCTGATGTCTCGTTGAAAAGTCTTGTCAAGGTTCCAATAACTGGCCTTTGCTGGGCTGAACACATAATGTTCAAGATTTATGTTAGGTTTTACCATATATATGGTCACAAAAATTCATATCAATCAAGGAATAAAAGAAATCATAAGATTACCTGGTACACTTGACACATCAGCTGTTTGTACAGTTGGAGGAGCTGCAGGAGGTGCAGCAGGAGCTGGCGGAGTAGCCGGTTGCATTTGAGCTGAGGAGGTTCTTAGCAATCCTGTTGTATTATTTGAAGGCATGAATGCCCTCACTGGTGGTGTCACACCCTGTGATATCTTTGGCCCAGTTGTTGGAACCATTGGAGATGGAACCGGGCCAAGTGAAACAGGTCCCGGCGGTCCAGGTTGGTAACTAGGATTTGCATTCCCCTGAGACTGGTAATGCATCATAAGACTTTAACAGTTAGAATAATTAGATTTTAGTAATAAACAGTAATAAAAGAATATAAAACACATATATATACATACAGGATATAACTGTGAACCCAATGTGGGAGGCTGCTGATATTGGTCAGCATTTCTCATAATTGGAGGGGTTGTTGGAACGAAAACTTTGGGTGCAGGTTGAGTTGTGACTGGAGGTGGATTGAATGCCGCCTACAATAGCACATGAAATGCAAGCAAAATCCTCAATAGTTATCGCAAATGCAAGTAGGCGTTATTGTAAGATCTATAATTTTAAACATAAATTATGTACACACCTGTGGAATGTGAGGTGCAGGAGATGGAACAAATAGAGAAGGTTGTTGTGGCTGATGATATTGAGTATTGTATAATGGAGCAGGTGGTTGTTGATAGCTTTCACGTTGATAGGAACTCTCATCCTACAAGGAAACCAAATAAAAAACCCAATCAATAAAAATGCAAAATATAAAATTAATTAAAATTATATATATATAGGTTTCTCAAGGACTGTGTAAATTCAAGTAGGTCCAGTAAAGAAACCTGATAATAATTTCTAGTAGTATCTACAACAGAGTTTGTTTGCTGGCTTGCATTATATACAGCACTCATTTGTGGTTGAGAGTGAGCAAAATCTGCAGACCTTTTTGCCTCTTTCTCTGAAAAAAGCAACCATACAACAAAATTTTGGACACATGAAGAACATAAGAGCATGCTTTTAAGAAAACGTTAAAAAGAAAGCGATACAGATACTTGTATAACGATTAAGTAATCTAGCACAACACAAACCTGGTTCAGATGAGAGGGCTATCCGATCTCTTAAGATAACAAGTTCAGGAGACAAAGCCTCTGTGCCCATTAGCTTCAGATATTCCATAGCCGTTGTCAGAAGTCCTTGACTTGCTAATATCTCAGCATACCTTTCAACAAGTTTGCATAAAGAAGCACTAAATCTCTTCTGTCCAGTGGCTAAAGCAAGAACCACAGTCTTCTCCATTAAATCCTAATGCATGAAAAACTTTTGGTTATTAGTTTTCAAATAGCGTGCAATAGAAAGTTTTTCATTAAGTAAAAGTGTCAACCAGACGCCCATCAAGAACACAAAAAGTACAAGAACCGCATAACAAGCAGACACTTGTAACTTACCTGAAGAAGGTTAACATAGGACTCTCCCTTGTGCTCAGTGGTTACATTCTTGGACCAAATTTCCACTGTTTTATCAATGTTCCCGGCGCAAATGTAACAAAGAGTTGCAGCTAATGTATTACCAGCAGCTACAAGCCTAGAAGCAAGGGTATCACAAAGTAAAGTCCACTCTTCTCTTTGTGCAAACTGTTAAGGAACATGCATAATCAATTAGTGAGCTTTAAATACTTAACAATGCATAATCAGAAAATAATTTTTATTTTCAAACATGCGAAATTAGAAGAGATGATGCAGTATATCATAACTTGTAGGTTTACGTACTCTAGAAAACTTACAGTGCATAGGAGAGCAAGAGTTTCCTTCCAGGATTTCAGGGGCCTCGTATTCACTAGACTAACAAGGTCGTTATTTACCATCGCAGCAACAACCTTCAATCAAAGACAAGGTATAAATGCTATATAAAACCAGGCAGAGAAGGTATAGTAGCAAAGAGATGGTGAGATAGGGGGCAGTCACCTTCAGATAGGGAGTACGGTTCTTCTTAAGGTATTGATCACGTGTACTCTCCCACAAGGATGAACCACCAACCTGTGCAATAACTAAAGCATCTGCCATCTTATCTGCGGCTATGCACTGTGCAACAGCTCCCTTGTAATCCCCAACAACCAAAGCACGTTGTACAGCATCATTAAATGAAGGGTCACCATGTAAATCACCTTCCTTCGTTGGTTCTTCCACGAAGGGAGCAGATTCTTCAACGTTTTTTCCAGGGGTTGAGACAGGTGTGTCACATTTAGGACTTGGAAGATTGTTAAAGAAATCCTCCCCATTATCAAAGGAAAAGTTAGACAATTGGTTGTCACCCACAAATCCTTCTTTCCCTGTTTCATGTTCTTCAAAACTGAGGGAACTTACATCCTGAGACAGATCTTGAACACTATCACTCACTTCTTCTACAGGTAAACTGAAGCCTAGGTGGTTCAATAGCTTTGTCCTTGCTGTTCCATCATCTTCAAACATCACCTTCAAGAATCCCCAAGTTTCTCTTTCTTCCTCCGATCTGCTAAAAACAGCAAATAAAATAAAATAATAAATGAATAAAAAAATAAATTCAAATCTATTCAGAACATGGTGGGTCGGTTGAGTAAAACTGAATGGGGTGGGTGGGCCAATAAACACTTTTTTGTCATTTTCAGTTGTATATACAGAAGTAATGTGTTAATTGCGATTACAAAAACATTATTATAACAATAACCTAAATTTTTGAATAAGACTGTTTAGGAGGTTGTATGCATTAGAATAGACTTTGGGTCACTTTCAACCCATCTGACCTATTTGACCCATTTAACTTGTTCCTCTTTAAAAGGTCGTCTGTTTAATGAATCCCATGTGAAATGTAACACAATCCACATCAACCCATTCATAAAAAAATGGTTCTAAATTGCCACCTCTCTACGAAAGGATATGCAAGTCATTCTACTTATGAAAACGTACTCAGACTCTTGAGATTTTTGGTCACATAGACCCCTTAACATAGATCTATCTCCGCTCCGCATTGCAGCTTCAAATTCAGATGAGGTACTCACTAAACTGTGCTCAGTAACCAAGTCATGCACATTAACCTGAATCACAGGTAAGAAAGTGAGATAATAAGCTTATTGAAGAAGAAAGCTGCAGAAACACCCACCACAAATACCTCCGAAGGTCCAGAAGAACCAGCTGAGTGAAAAGAAACAAGCTTGCCACCAAAACCAAAAGAAACTCCAGCTTTACGTTGGTACCATTTTGGAGCTCTTAAAGGTGCTGCATAATAGGGACCAGATATAAACAATGGTGCATAATCATACAAAATAAAAACTAAAAAAGCACTTATCTGCTTTTATCAATCATTATTAACTAAAATTGGTCATCAGTAATATATACATAAAGTTGCAGAGCATCAATACATTACATTATATAGAGTATCATCCCTACCATGAAGAGCTACATTACCTGAGCCATAACAATTCTCACCAGCACCATATCTAGCACATGCCTATAAAATAACAAGAGTAAACTTCTTAAACAGTTAGTAGATAAAACTCGTGATTTAAACATAACCAGAATACATTTGGCTAACAGTCCCTAAAATTGGACAAGGTAACTGTTCATATACCGCATTGATGTCATTGGCATAGTATATAAGCAATATTGTCTGTTTTAATTATATGAGAAAGTAAAAAGGTATTGAAGAAAAAAGAATGGTTTGAAAGACAAGGATGGATACAACAGCGCGAACCTCAATATTATAAATGCCAATTTTCCCATCAAACGATGATGCCGATATGACTCCTGGTATCTTTGGATACCAGTGCACGTCAAAATTCCAATTGGTTCCAGCTGGAAGTTCAGAGACAATCTGCATGAAGACATCAAGACAGCTTATTTACTAAAAGAAGCAGAAACTACCATAAATGTTCATTAAGTAGAATTATCAGTCTCAAACAGCTTACAGAAAGATTTACAGACCTCAGCAGAATTAGTGTCCCAGCAAATAGTGCGGTTATCTTTGGCACAGGTGAGCAAATAGGAGCTATCGCTCGGACACCATGACATCGCAACTACACCTGGTACATCAATTTATGGAAAAGAACAGTTGTAAAGAGTAAGAAAAGTTAGAAGGTAACCTCTTAAAAAATGATACATAACTACAAATTAAATTTATTCAAACATATACATACACATACATCCTGCAAGATTAATGCAAGATAGCCAGGGCAAACACGTGGGGACTATATCAGCCTCTTAACAGATAGAGAACTTAATATATTATGTCCCTTTATCCTGTACAATGACTGGCTAGCAAGGTAATTGCTTTTTTTTCTTTTTCCCAGATGAGAGAAGCAAGCATTTAGTGAGACTCAAGCTAATAATTTAGCACATTTTGATTAAAATTCGCGACATAACTTTCTTGTTAAACATGTCAGTATAAAAGAATAGCTTACTGTGCTTTGATAGATTCTATTCTGTATACAACCACTATCTTAAAAAAAAAATTTAAAAATGAATAAAGAATTTTGCATATCTTCTTTCTTTTTTTTAGAACGGAAAACCTACAGCGTAACACATGATAATGTACAACCACCACGAATATTAACAACTCACTGCCTCAAGTGAGGCTTGAATCCCCAACCTCTTGGTTGAAGGGTTCCTCTCATACCGCTAGGCCAAGAGCCCCTTTGGTTGCATATCTTCTAGATCCTATATTGTTATGTTATACATTTGAAATCAGAAATATCTAACAAAAACGCAGAAAATTAGGTTAAAAGACATCCCAGTTTCCTTTGGCAACATCAAACAGAATATATAGAAAATTTCAGTATCGGAAAACACAAGCAATTTAGAAAGATAAGATATCATCAGCTATATCTCACGCCATGTAATCTTTTGGGTACTAGAATAAATCGTGTTCTCTCAATAGAATACTTCATATATGCAAAAACAGACATGAATCGTGTATAACATTCTCAGGTTTAAACATGATCAAGGGGTAAATGCTTCAATCCAAATCATGATTACAAAATATCATCCTAGAAGGTATTATATTTACCTGAAATTCAGAAAACTGGGCCTCATAGAAGATTAACAAAACCATACTATATAGCTATGCACACTCTTTGATCTACTATTTTGATGCACATGGACTTTAACAGATGTCTAAATGATTGGCAATGTTTTCTAAATCGTTTTATGTCATCTAAATCGCAATCAATAAAGTCATTTGTGCATATCCGCAGGCTAGACAAGAGAGTTTTATATTGAGTAAACTTGTACGTATGTACCCTTGCCAAATGCTTAATAACTGAGAACCATCATACCTTTATTGTGACCTACCAACTCACGCAATGGTGACATTGTGTTCCGCATATCCCATATCTGGCATGCCAAAGCAATAGTAACTTACATGAATAGGAGATTTACTTGTAGATACGTTAAAAAAAAAGCAAAACTTATTACCCTCAAAGAAGGTGAGCTATCATCATCTGAAGCAACAATCAGTTGAGTGGCAAAATCTGGGTGCCACTGTAAAACAGAGCATCGTCTTTTAACTGAATCTGAAAAACTGTAAATTGAAAGTTCATGTGTTATTGTATAACATTTCACAAAAAAAGCATATGCATTGATACCAACGTTGCATCTGATTCCATATGTCTACCTTATAATCGGTTTTTGCTTCCTGAGGTCCCAAACCACTGAAATCACACAACATAAAGCATAAATCTCTCTAAAACATAAATTATTTAAACAAAACATGGTGGTTTCTATCCATACCAGTTGCCCCATTAAAGGAAGTGGATGCCAAGATAGGCTGAACTTTCTTGTTCCACGACAAAAACGATATTTCACCCTGTTTGGCTGAGGCACTTCCCTGCATATAGAGGTTTTATAAGATGTTTAAAGTATAATGAGGACGTATGTGATATAAAGACAAGTAAACACACACAGAAAATACAATGCAGATGGATAATAAGTAACTGCCGATGCTTAAAAACACATATTTAAGAAAAAACATTGAAACCACCTGGCAGATATGAGGTAACAGTAAATAAGCATCAACAAATATAACATGATTTCTATATTAGTCTTCAATACACAATTTAGTACTTACGAACTCACCACTCATTAACAAAATTATTTGAAGTAGCAACCTAGATAGGGAAGAACTGTAGACTCATAAAAAATAATAGCCACAAACAGCCAAAATTCAGAGCATGAGTAACATTCAACCATTTGTTCCAGTTAGACAAACTCCTTTATTTTACTTTAAGGTTCCTTTCTTGATAATTTATTCGTGGGTTTAAAAGGGCCTTTGGCCTAACGGTATGTGAGGAGCCCACCAACCAAAAGGTTGCGGGTTCAAGGTACAATGTATATATGTGTGTGATTGTACACATTATGCGGATCAATAAGTTGCGTAGATAACATACTGAATATGCCAAAGACATAAAACTAGTAAATTACACATTAGGATCCGTTTTGTGATAAAATCTATTGTCAGTTCCGTAACATGATAAGAAAACTATACTGAAAGCTACATTAACTGAGCAATCGTAAGTAATTATGATAGTAGCTCTGCTCCAACTGTTTTGTCATTGTGTGGTAGAACTTTATACAGATTGGGTATCAATTAAAATCAGTGTTAAGGATACATGATGCTGTCAAAATGAGAGCAGTCTCAGTTGTAAGATTCACTACTCGACATAAGTATTAGTGTAGACAATAGGGAAGAGAACCCTTTGGAAAGAAGTTCGACTCTCTGAAAGATGATCCTGTATATAAATAACTACAGAAGGGTTTTTGAGCACAAAAAACCACAAACATCTGAAAATTAGGACCAACCGGCATATAAACCATCCAACAGATTAACAACAACTGACTGAGGGGGTGTTTGGGATTGCTTATTTGAGTGCTTATCTGCTTATATTGGCAGTAGGTAAGCAAATTCAAACACCCTTAAATAAACAGCTTATCTGCTCATTTAAGAAGGAATAAGCCATTAAAAAATAAGCATGATAACACATGCATCATTTATAAGCAGTTAAGCGCTTATAAATAAGTAATCGAAAACACCCCCTGAATACCAACTACACCATAACTACGCCCAGAACCTGAAACAACCTAAGAAGCACATAAAGAGTTGACCAATGACTACACAAAGGGACAGGAGTTGGTATAAATATTATATGTTGTCCATGGAAATACTGCAGTCATATAGATAGAGTGATGGTGGTAGTTAGGGGGATCCAATTTACTGCAGCATCTTACAATGCTACCCTTCGAATAGGTACAGGTGATAACTAAGTAAATAATGGACAGATAAGCTGTTTTATCCATCCTCGTTGATTTTCTATTTGTAAGCTTCCCAAGCTCATCACGCGAAAAATGTCCTATCAGAATTAACACTCAGGCTCATCAAATCCCACCCTGCTGAACCAATATTCAAGGAGGCAGGATAATCCGGTCAATGGAACTTGTGTAATGTGTAGTATACTTGTATAGCAGTATTAATAATCACAAGGACACCAGATGCCCAATGAGTACGTGCGATTTAGGCTCTAATTTAATCTACTTACAGTAGCACATCTGTGTCCACTGGATCTCTCCATGTAGATATCTCCATTTTATAGCATGAAGCCTTCTCATCTGGTCTAAGCATAGATTCACTAGTCCCTCCTTTCCTTGTGCCTAGCTAAAACAATCTAACAAATATATATTGCCAAAAAACTATGTTTGCTTCGCTTATACGAATATGTTGCCCTGGCGGCTGATGGTAAACAGTATTTTGAATAACTCATACCCTACATGTTCTTCAATTGCGGGAAAATCAATATTTGTTTGAATAAATCGAATAAACTTATCAAATAATTTGTCAACCTCTTGACACTCTAATAACCAAGCACAACTTTTCTCCCTCTTAATATATAACTAAACACCTATCACAAAGAACATAAACACTTTCATCCTCTCATCCCTTTTTCTTTTCATTACCACCCACCACTGCTGCATTGGGCAGGACTGCTATAAGATAACCCATACTATTTGTCGCTCTTACATTTCGACTTTTTTTTTTTGCCATTATATGCTAGCTTAACTAGGTCTTCAGCCATGCATGTAATAACAAGTACTTTACTTCTCTATAGGGCATTCAATGTTGGCAACAGGGTGTAAGTAAAATTAGTATTGCATCCAATACGGAATGGAGCCACTAAATAAAGACTAGCCTTTTATCCCAGCTAGACAATATAGATTAAAACTACAAAAAGTGTACACAAAAATTTATTACACATATTCTCCTTCTTTACTTTACGGGTGCAGATTAGGCAATATTAACAAATTACTGGTACGGGATTGTTCTATAAACCAAAACTTTCTGGTTATGTGGCATGCAGATCAGCGCTGTCAGAATGTTCATACCTTGAGAGGAGGAAAATGTGTAGGTTCTGCTGGGTTAGAAATATCCCATATGCATATTTCCCCTTCTTCTGCGCCAGAAGCAAGATGGTTTGGTGACAGACCACTAAACTCAAGACCACGAACCTGCGAGGATAAAAGGAGAGATGATGCAGTGCACATACATGAGGGATCATCGTATATACAATAAAAACAGAAAATGCAAACTTACAGGCCCTTTGTGCCTTGATAGTTGTTGAATAAGAGCACTCTCATTTTCTTCTGAACTGTAGTCAAAGGCGATAGCAAACAAGGCTTTCATAAAATAAAAAATAATAAAAAAAAAAATCATGGCTTGTTGTCACTGTGATGACTCGTGAGTAAATTATAAAAAACAGCAAATTCTACAAAGCACAAGCAAAAAATAATCTCATAGAGAGTAGCCAAGGAAATTATTTCTAACTACCAAACAGAAAACACATTGCATGTTAAGGAAGATTGGATTTTGGCACTTACATTTTCTTTTTATACGTTAAAAGTTCATTTCTAATTGTTGCAAATACCAATATGTAGCACACATCAAATGTTAACGTCGATCAAAAAATCATCAGGAAGAAAAAATCAACTTAAATATTTCTTAAACACCTCAATCAAAAAAAGACAAAACTTTAGTATACTATCCAAAAATGTTATCTCCATTGTCCTTGAACAAAACGAAAGAAACTATTTCCCTCTCTTTTCGTACAAGCGCGGAAATATACTTTTTTGCAGTTTATAATGAATCAATGCATCCCAAAATCATTACAAGTATTGTGCAACTCATGTCTTTAAAAGTTGCAAAAGTCATAGAAAAAAAAAATTACTCTTTTGAGACAGATCCATTTCAAATTTAAGCTACTACACTCTCTTTTTCATAAGGTGTCCACATTGCTAATTACATAACAGTTTTTAATTCAACAATGAATCAAATCAAATATCTCAGATCAAAATATATATACAGACGCATACATAAGTATATAATGTAATATAATGTAATAAGAATTGACACTATTATAAATTAAATCAATTAATTCAAATTACCTAATAAGTAACCGTGGATTCCAGATACCGATATTACCATCCACAAGACCACCAGCAACAAGACCGAGTGAGAATTCTTCAGAACCAGATGTCGGAGATTTCCCCCATGATAACCGATTAAACGGTTCGGAACTAGGTATTGCACCGACTAACGGAAGGTTACGATCATCAGATTGGAAATCTAGTTGAAAGATTTCTAGATTTGCAGATGAGCTGAACGACATGTCAACAGCTCCGGCCATAGTTCCGGCGGCAATGAACGGCGCGTCGGGAGCAAACGCCACCGATGCCGATCTGTTCACCTCTTTTATACAGGCGGATGTATCCATTTCAATAAGATTGCGAATTGAAATTGAGAGATCTGAATATGTAACAGGGTTAGGGTTAGGGTTGCGATCGGAATTGAGGAATTGGTGATGAGATATAAAGAGATAGATACAAATCTGTGTATGTATGTTTCTGTTACTTTAGTTCTTGTTCATGCTGGGCGTTCATGAGAGTTGTTTTTTTGGGGAGGACAGGGTTATGGACTTATGGGGTACAAAATATAATAAGATACAAATATACATTGTAGTATACGGTCTATTTAGGTAAAAATTAACGTTAAATAAAATTATATTTTAACCTATATACTCAAAATTCTAATACGAAAGTTTATATTATATAATTTTATTTTATTGTATAACGTATGAGTTGACAATTTTTTACGAATGACATTGGATAAATATTTTAAATTGAATGAGACATGTTTGTCTATTGATAGTAGCTTTAGATATACATTATTATATCAAGAACTTTTATAACATTGAAAATAGTCATTAAAAGTCTAAACACCAAAGAGGTAACATACAAAGTCCAATGGTGAAAAATGATCAAGTTGATGTGCGACATCCTAACAGCAAGCATATAGAAACTATATGTATGTATTACACAAATTATTAGAATGTTTGACTTATTGTTATCATGGTAGCTTTCGGATGTCTGGATCGTGAACTAAGAAAACATCTAGTATGCAATGACTTTAACATATGGAAAAAAATTTTTGAAGATCGACATTCTGTCGTATTCTTGTTAGAGAACCCCTTTCATTTAGACTCCGCCGTAGATGTCAAACTACATAAGTTGAAGATAAATTCTAAAGAGTTAAAATCATATGCCCATCAATCATTGAATACAAGTAATTTTAAGATCAATTCACTATATAGTGAGAGAAATAAAATACCTAATTAATCATATGTATTCTCAACATCCAATTCTCATGAGAGGATGCATGCGTCAACGAATCAAGATCAACATTTATCTTTTTCTGTAAACATCAAGATAAACAAATCAAGAACATTTATTAATCCAAAAGTGCAAAATGTAAAACTTAAAACAATACTATTATTGCTTAAAATAAAACCTTATTGTTAATTACAAGAAAACATCAATACCTGAAAACGAAATCGTCATCACTAGTGAACAATACGATAGTCCGTTGCCAAAATGGTAAATCTTATTGTTCCGATTCAAATGACTCTGATCGAGTATCTCTCCATAGAATTCGATTAGTGTAACACCCCCAAATTTAATGTTTAGCGGAAGCATACTTTGGGTGTTACTAATCAATAATCAAAGCACAAAGATATATAGTAAACGACTCTATATGCGTCGTTTTAACAAAATATATAAATGTTAAAATGTTTACAACATTTACAACTAATACATAGCTCGTGTTCGATTAAACGAGAGATTTCAGTACATGAGTACTTGTACAAAATATACTAACGCAAGAAAATCTCTAATATCTGCATGCTGACTCGAGCTATAGTAATCCTGGGGGCAGTCCAATCTACTGCTTAGTACCTGCGATACATGCTAAAATGGGTCAGCTAAAGCTGGTGAGCTCACAGGTTTGAATATCAAATAATGTTGTATGAACCGCAAGATTTAAGTAATTGAATTGCATCCAGCAATTGATAATGTAAGTGTATACAGCCATGAGCACATAGTTGAGCTTAACTCGTGGGTTAGGGTCACAGCCTGAGCGTTTTTGCCTCCACGAGTGCCTAATCAACACTCGTCTTCCCAAATATTAGTACGTCCGTTTACCCGGTTAGTGCTTGCTAACCCGGACGAGGAGGGTCAATCCTATATGGTACCATATACTAATATTCACGCTACAACGTATTAACAACTATGCTGACGGAGGACTTTAAATGATTAGTCGTGGGTAACTCATGTAGTATATGAAAAGGTTGTACTTGCGTTCACATGTTAAAAAAAACGAGCATTGTATCACACCCCTGAGTAAAACAGTAAAAAGAGGGGTCATGAGACTCACCTGAGTCTAGAGAGTTTAACTTAATAAACTTGAGTTGATTGGCCGAGTAGTGGTGTCCGAAGACTTGTAACCTGAGGGTGTCCGCGACACGCGATGGTTAATACGTGTAGGCATCTCGAAAGACCACCTATGTTAGTTGTTCATACAACTAATGATGTCCAAATTGCATTTGGTTTGATTGTTTGTTTGTTTGCGTTTTGAAAACATGTACGGCCCGTTGGTGACGGTTTGTAATAGTAATCTCAAAGTATTATTACATGTTTCGCTGTATTGTATAAGGTCTTGTTGGAGTAATTGTTCGACGCTTAGATGGAAAAGTGATTACAACTTTTAGTGACGGGGGTCCGGGGGCAGCACCCCTGGTTAGCGGGGTTCCAGGGGTGGCAACCCCTGGCGGGGTCCAAGGGGCTGGCCCCTGGTTAGGGTCGAGATGTCAAGTCAGCTCGAAATTTTTTTATTTCTACTATATTGCTTTGGTGAAAAACGCATCTTGGATTTGAATTTGGGTAAAATCAAGTGATAAAATTTTGATCTCGACACTTAGTAAAAATCTGGGTTTTCAAGGTTCTGTCTCCTGCGACATTGGGTGCGACGTAAGGCATGATGTCGCAGGTCATGACTGCGACATTGATAATGGCGTCGCTAAGTGCGACAGTCGCAATTTAATGCGACTTTACGGTTTACGTCGCTATATGCGACATTGTTGGTTCTTGCGACATAGGGGTTTATGTCGCAATGTGCGACGTTATCAACTTAATGCGACGTTGAGACTGATGTCGCACCATGCGACATCGTGAGAGGTTTTGCAACATTGTAGCTGATGTCGCAATTGGGCCAAGCCAAAAGCGACATCAGCGTCTGGTCGGACTCCGGTGGCCGGAAACACGGCCGGACGACTTTTGTTTGGTCCGAAACTTTTACCCAACCCATATTTGGACATTATAAGTTGATACAAAGCGCAAACAAGTATTATAACAAGGATTTAAGCGTTTTCGAGAATTTGTCGGAAACTTACAAGTTCGCTCGAGGAGAATTCGAAAAGATGGGGATGTAGATCGTAATGCCGTGGTTCTTTTATTCCAAACGAGCGTGATGATTCGAGGTCGTTTTGAGATATTATTTAGTGATTTTGTGAGTTGGTGGTGATTTGGTGTTTGAGAGAAAAGGGGAAAGAGAGAGAGAAAGAAAATGAAGAATGGGAAAAAGAGGGAGTGGGGGAAGGGGGAAGGGTGAAGGGGGGCCGGCCATGGTGGGGTCCACGGAGGTGGACTTCACCAATTTTCGTTGGGAGGTGATCCTAACACACTAGTTTTTATCCATACACACCAAAAACAAATGAAGTGACAATTATACCCTCAATATAATTTGCCTATTTTTAACTGTACGTACTAATATATTAAATATTTCTTTGTCAAAACAATTACCACTCCGGCATACTCAATTACATCGACGATTGAATGCCACTTCCCTTTCATTTCTAGCCTGGGCTATACTAGAAATATATATAAACGATCACGTCTATGACCCGTATAACAATATTTCAAAAGCTGTGAATTTATATATATTTATTGAACTAGCAGATAGATCAGAAGAGTAAATCAATTTTAAGCCATGGAGATGCAATGAAACCAAGCTTTATTCTAAAACTGATAATCTGTTACCATTTATTATATCAACATAAAACAAAGAACACAACTTTTATACTCAAATTTAGACCCGGTAACTTCTACTCTCGCTAACTTCACTACATCGTCGATTCAATCAAATCCCGACTCTGCGACGTAATCGTGCACAATTAATGCGGTTTCGTTGGTCTATTTTTCTGCAAAAACTCATCGTCAACACCGTCACCACCACCGAGGCAACCACCACCATCGTTATCTCAAAGCACACAATTACAAGCAATCGCACTTCTTACATATTCAAATTTGAGAAAACACAAACGATTGCGGTAATTCTCGGCACTCCGTCGCCGCAATGGTGCTATTTTGGTCAATTTTGTGTGTAATGATTTCAATTAGTTCATCGGAGTGGAAGAATAACAGACGTAAGTACGGAACGTAATGCGAAGTTAAAAATAGGTAAATTATATTGGAGGGTATAATTGTCACTTCATTTATCTTTGGTGTGTATGGATAAAAACTAGTGTGTTAGGATCACCTCCCATATCGTTCCCTGTATTCGTGCTCCGTGCGGTGTTCGTTTTCTCGATCGTTTAAATTTTAAATTATTATTTAAAACATTTAATTATACGTTTTAAGATGTGAATAATTACTTGATATTTCCATTGGGGTATTTTATAAAACACTTTATATTTGAGTTATAAAATTATAATCTTCAACTTGTTTTGGTTGGTCGCGCGTTTAATATTTAATCGCGTAAATTTTATTTGTACGACATGAGTTTGCATTGAAATATTATAAAATAATATTTTGAATATAATAGCGTTATTAAATAATGTTATATTATTTAATAAAATTTTTCACCAACGTCCTTATTTATTGAACCGAATTACATTCGATTGAAATAGTGTACGCTTTAATCAAATCGCATTTTTGTATATATTCATCAATATATATTCCGATACATTAATTAGCCTAACACATAACTAATTACATGTATTAATAGTTGATTAGGCACTATTTTATAGTTCTAATTTGACGGGTGTTACAATTAGTTGCACGTTGGGGTGCGCATTCGTAACTAAAGCCATTGAATTGATTTTCTGCTGGAGAAAAAAAAAAAAGAGGAGAAAATTGAATCGAAAAGAAGAATAACATATTAGAAGAGCGACTTAAAAGGATAAATTTATATCCTAATTCATAAGATTCTACCTTATCTAAGTAACTTATTGTACCTGCCATATAAAGTTACTTATCATAAATAACAAATTAATCTACAAAAACAAACCCTAAAATTGAAAACATAAATACTACAATATATGAGATTTTTCATGAAATCTCCCGATCAACAAACTTACATATATATATATATATATATATATATATATATATATATATATATATATATATATATATATATATATATATATATATATATGGGAAGGTTCATTTGAGAACCACTATAAAGATAAGAAATTTCATAACCACAAGGAATACGTAATTGTTCACATGTAATTATTTTTATACATATGTGAACATTGATATTTGTTCAAATGAGAAACAAAAAAATGTCAAAAAATGTAAAATTACATATAAAAACACGTAAAAACACATATGTTCACAACTGAACAGTTCACATGTGAACAAATCGGTTAAAGTTAGTTAAAATAAGTTTTAACACATAATTATTTGGTTTCAAGGTTTTATTGATTATTATTAACATTTTTGTAAATATTATAACATTATCACATGTGAACAATCACATATTTAAGTGGTTTTCTTGAGTTCTCAATTTCTTGGTGGTTCTCATTTTAACCCTCCACTATATATATATATATATATATATATATATATATATATATATATATATATATATATATATATATATATATATATAGTAATTAAAATCATAACATTATAAAGAAAGTTGAGAGAGACATACTCACCTTAAGTTGTTGAAGAAGAAGAAGAAGAATCTATAAAATGGAATTTTGACTTGTGAACAAAAACATGTATATAAAATCAATCAATCCTAACAAAAAGCTTTATTCATCAATGAAGCAATAAGTGAAACCTAATTTGAAGGAGATGAAGATGACATATTATAATACTTAAACCACCTTATTCAAAATATAGATAGAAATTTACACAAAAGTTAAAGAAAATGCACAAATCATATACCTCGATGTCAAAGATGGAATGGTTGTTACCTTATTCAATCATAAAAGGATTTAAGTTCCACTATTGCTTAAAATACGAATTTATGGTTAATTAATAACAAGAAAACATCAATACCTGAAAACATAATCGCCATCACTAATGAACAATACAATAAATCACGCATGTTGCCAAAATGGTAAATTAATTATTCCGATTCAAGTGACTTTCATCGTGTATCTCTCCATATGATTCGTTTAGGTGCATGTTGGGGTGAGCATCCGTAATCAAAGCCATTGAATTGATTTTCTGCTGGAGAAAAAAAGAGAGAAGAAAATTGGATAAAAAAAAGAATAATAGACTATTTGATTTGAAGAGTGAATTAAAAGAAATAAATTATACCCTAATATATAATACTACCGTCCGATGGACGGCTTCACAATAATAACAACTTATTGCAATTAAGTTTATTAATAATCATTATATCATTATATTTTAACATAATTAAATATCAATAATCTTTTAAAATAATTGTTATTATATGTTAGGAATATATTAGATAAAAGTTACAGCTAAAACATACTTGTAACATACTGCGAGCATATATTTATGTGTCTAACAGTGGTAATTTCTACTATCAAGTGCTAATATTACGAGTCTATACTATTCATTTCATCATTTTAATCTTATAGATTACCTGATTTTAATCCATGAGAAATATTGCCAACATAATTTTAATTAGTGGCATCTAAATGACATATTACTTACCTATAACAAAATAAGGAGATATTAACCAACGTTACGATCATCATGTGATGATAAATGAAATCAAATTATATAAATATATGAATGTATTATATTTGAATTGAAAATCATATTCACATCCAAATCTATGATACATCATCTCATTCATTCATTATAATATACTTCACCGACTCTTCCTTGGTGGTTGTCGTTAATTTTGCAACACACTAACTATGATACATTGATCTTCAATTATTGGTTTTATCTTCATAATGTTGGTGGTTCACATATTGTGTGTATATGCAATGACAAATACAATTTTAGTCGAAGGAAATACATTAAAATGAAAAGTAGCAATATGAAGAGTTAAAAGAATAACGTTACCTTTCATTAATCGTGAAACATTAGGTCGGCTTGTGTAGAAAACGGTTAAATGACGTGGAAACTTAACTCTTAGAAAGAAAAAGAAATTTATAGGATACCAAAATTCGTAAAGAAAAATTGTTAAACTGAAAAATTAGTAAAAAATTGGAAACAGTTACATATAATTTTATGTGGTTAAACTAAAATAATAAACTCAAATAATTTATTTAAGTGTATAAATATATATAATAATGAGCTTCTAAAAAATGTTTTGAGAATTTATTGAAACGTTAAAATATGGATGACCTTCTAATGTTAATTGTTTGTTATTTAAAAATACTAATAATATAACATTATAAAATTAAGAGATTTTATGATGTGTCAATTAAATTTAGTAAGTTTATAAAATGATGACACATAAGACAATTGATTATGTGTCAAAAGGAGATATATGCCAAATAGAAAAAAAGGCTACTTAATTAGTATTATGTAGAGATGTACCTCATATAAGTAACTTATTATACCTTCCATATAAAGTTACATATCGTAAATAACAAATTAATCTACAAAAACAAAACCCTAAATTGAAAAAATAAAAAGAGGGTTTTTTATTAAAATATGCCAATCAACAAACTTTCATAAAAAAACAATTAAAATTAGAACATTATAAAGAAAAGTTGAGAGAGACAAACTCACCTCAAGTTGTTGAAAAGAAGAAGAAAAAGAATCCGTAAAATGGAATTTTTACATGTGTACAAAGAGTAAATTGATTTTGTCGATCACGTACTCTATTAGTTTGTCCCGAGGTCAGTAACGTACCTCTTAAAATACTAATGTATGCTATCTAACCTCATAATATGTGCCGGAATCTCTACAAACTTCAATTTTACCTTTTGACTTTCCAAAAAGCTGACTAAGTAGCCACATGTACTGCCATGTGGGTATTTTTGCCACGTGGTTTGACACATGTCAGCACATTCATTTATTCAGTCATCTTCTCCGGTTACAAGATATTTTCCGATCATTTTCCTGGTGACCACCATTTTTTCCGACGACCATCGTTTTTTTCGGTCATCTTCTCCACGTTTCTTTTTTTTTTTCTTTCTAAATTTTGTTAATACATAATCTTTTTTATACTTTTAATTTCATATTAAATAGATAACTGTAATAAACTTATACAACATAACATAACAATATTAACCACAGTTTTGTTGATGTCTATATTAATTCGTTGTTTTTTATAAACACGCATATGATATTTTGTATGAACCGGTATATTGATTCCAATCCTTTTCATCTATGTGTATGAACAAATATTACATGTTCTTAATATGTTTTGAATAGTATTACGTGTTTAATTCTTTTCGATCGGTAATGATGGTGATATTTTATAAATGGTTATTATAATGGGTAATAAACACATAACCTTCATCTAAGATCTGGACACTCAGATAAACATAAAAAAATAAAAAGCCCTATAATCAAAACTAAAATCGATTATGAAGTCAAGAACCGGCAGCGCTAAAGAAAGATAGTTGACCCGTCATCTCCGATGACATCATCATAGTCTCCGGCGACATCAATAACTGCGGAAAATTTGGTGATTTTTATATGACTACGTGTAAAAAATCTATTTGTGTTTCCACTTCGCCTCGTATTACAGACACATACATGTTATATGTGTATTTGATCGTTTTGCAGAGTGTTCGTCGTCACCGGAGTTGCAGATATCGATCTGACGAAGGTGGAGATGGTGGTGAATTCCGTAAAAAGAAGGTGGGGATGGTGGTCGATTTGCAGGATGTCCTCATTTTCGGATTTGTTATTATACTTCTATGTTTTTTTATGTCATTCGTCATTTTCATCGATTCCAGATGCGTGTTTCTGTATGCTTCTTGCCATAAATTGAAGATGATATATGGTGATTATGAAGGATTTAATACATTAAGCGTTTGAGTGGTGGTTCCACCGAAACAACAGTGAAGAAGCTCCATTCAAGTCTTCTGTGCCACGTAATCAAAATAATTCCACATCCGTATTTATTTTAATTCAATATTATCCACATAATCAATATGACCGGCACTCCCGGTAACCAGTTACCAACTACCCCATATCGGTACAAAAAAAAAAAAAGAAGAAGTTGATAGCAGACATTGGAATTTTATAGGGTAATTTGGCGACTTTGAGACAAACAAGGAGGTTAGATGGCCGACAAAATCAATTTACCCTGTGTACAAAACATGTAAATAAAACAAATCAATCTTAACATAAAAGCTTTATAAATGTTAAAGATGAAATAGTTTACGTTATTCAATCATAAAAGGATTTAAGTTGTCAAAAAAAAAAAAAAAATCAACTAAATGTAAAATTACCGTATTATTTTGAAAAGCTGGCATAAAGGTTTTTTTTTTCAGTCGTGCTTTAAAAGGATTTAACATTTTAAAATCGGGCGAATTGTCGGTTAGTATATTTGCTTGTGATTTTTGTCAAATTGTAGATGTATAATAATTTTGGTAAAGTTGAATATGAATGATTTTAATTGATTGCTTATTAAAATGGTTGGGCAATTTAGTCTTTTATTCACATCATCTTCACTATCTAGGTAGTCATGTTTTTCTACTTAAGATCAATGGTTCACATTTAATATACTAAATTTACTAAATCATTTAAAGGGTGAGATTAACTTAGACTATCTAATTAACACTTTCTTTTAGGGGATTGATAAATACAACATGGGTTTTGTTTCGTACAACAAAATTATCATTAGAAAGTTGTACTGCATGCATAAATATTATAATTTTTTATTGTATGCATCAAAATTTTTGTTGTATATATCAACGCCCTTCTTTTAATATATAAAAATATAAAGAAGATAAGGAAGATTAATATTATTTTATTATTTATTATCAATATTGACTTTTGTAATGTGTACTTATAAAATCAATGATTTAATTAAGATCGAGTATTGTTATGTAATATAATAAACTTTTAGAATGAATTTTTCTTAGAAATGTAACTATCCGCATGCACCGCTATCATGAATATTTATATTAATTTACGAATATATAATTTACGAATATTTATATAAATTTTTTTACGAATATTTGTATCAATTCAAGGGGTTTCAAGCAATGTTGTCTAAGTCATGGTCTTACAGTCTTAGGTGATATGTGTTAACATTACTACATCTCAGATAGCCACCACTCGATTTGATTATGTGTTCGGAACTGTTTGGTTCAAGGTTCCGACGGGTATTGCGTCAGTTAGTTTGGTCAGGGTCGGTGTTTCACCCACTTATACGCTTTCTGCCGAGTGATTGCCCTTAATGGTATGTTTGGTGTCACATGTGGATGGCATGAGTGCTTCTTCTACTGTTGGATTGCTCGTTGGATAGTTGCGAGGGTCATTATAGTTTTTTAGGGTCGTATTAGTTTGATTAAGTAGTAGGGTCATGTTTCAATCGTTGTAACGGTGGTGGACCTCGTGGTAGTTTGAGTTAAGTAATAGGTGGTAGTTTGAGTTAAGCAATAGGGGTCGTTTTAATCGTTGCAAGGGTCGTTATAATTCCTAGCATCTTGCTAGTTTATTATATATATATAAATTATTATTGCATTTCAAAAAAAATATATATTTAAATTTTCATAAAATATTTAAGGGTAACAATGTTTTTTCACTATAACATTAATGTCCACTACAATATCAAATAAATATAAAATTTTAGTTATCTATATCAATATATATATATATATATATATATATATATATATATATACCTCTCCACCCTTTCACCATTCCTCTGATGCTTGCAGGGAGTCCCCAGATATACCTCTCCACCCTTTTGTACTCGGGGTTGACCATGGTTGGGCACAAGAGAGCTAGTTGGTGAAAGCGAGTAGTGTATCCAGCTATGTCATTTCCGCTAATGGTGTGATTCCAGAATTCTGTTTCCAGCCGTTGTATTTCCTCTCTAGGACAATACTCTTCAGTCATCATCCTTTTCAATTCATCCCAGGGGAGTTTGTAAGCGACATCAATACCCACAGTCTAGGCATGAGTGTTCCACCAGGTGAGTGCACCCTCTAGTAGTGTGCGGATAGAGTACTTGACCTTGCAGCCCTCCGGGCAGTTGCAGATGCGGAAGACAGACTCCATCTTTTCAATCCACTGTAGTAAGCCGATGGCTCCTTCCGTACCCTTGAAGTTAAGGGGTTGGCAGTTAAGGAAGTCTTTGTAAGTACATGGTCTTGTTGCAGGGGCGTTGTTGTTGGCCTCTTCGCTCCCCGGGGTTGGGCCTGATTCGTTGTTGGAAGGAGTTTGTTGTGTAGCCATTGCTTCAGCCACTCGCTGATTGATGAGTCGTTCCAGTTCAGCATTAGTGAAGGATTTTCGTTTCGGAGGCATGTTCCTTCAATAACAAGATAAGGAACATGTCAGAATTTGATCATCGTAGTTGTATATTTAATGATAATATACCACAACACAAGTGACAATCAATGGTGTAGAATAATAAAGTTGTAATCACTTCACATGCTTGTCCAAAAGATTACAAGAGTTGAAGAATGACAGGAAAAGATTTCAATCCCTTGGGGAATACTGATTTCGAATGAAGAACGAGACAAGTAAATGATGATTTTTCGATAATCAGTTTACCGAATACGATGTTGAATTTTTTTCTAACTTTACCGGGGTAAGTCTATCTCGAAGAGATGGTCCTTTAAAACTAGGGTACATCTCGGTATCATTTTTCCTGATTCGATCAACTTACGGCCGGTAAGTCCTATGATGTATCCGAACAGTGGGTATGTTACCGAGTATCTGAGGCCCAATCACATATATATATATATATATATATATATATATATATATATATATATATAAAAAAAATATAATAGCCTAATTATTATATGTATATACCTTATATACACACATATCCGCCTAGTTGTGTCTAGCACAAAACAAATATGAGTCCCGGTTCCCTCGTGGTCAGAGTCAACTAATGCATTCCTGTTCGACATAATCCCTTTCAGACTTCACATCATCTTTATTTAATTGTACATAGTTAGCTAGGCTATGTTAAATTAAACTCGTATGATGTAATTCCTGAATCAATTATACCTAATGAGGAATACTGCCTAACGGTTATAGTCTAGGCCCACTAAATGCAACCTAGTTCGCTATAACCTTAGGCTCTGATACCAATCTATCACACCCCCAATTTCATGATTTGCGGAAGCGATGATTTGGGTGTGACTAATCAAATATCAAAACACCAAGATTACAACAAACGACTCTACATGAGACGTTTATAAATATTACAAAAGTATTACAAAGTTTAAGTCATAAGTTTGAAACATAGTAGCGAGTTCGCAAAATGATTTCAGAAGATTTTAATACATAATCATTATACAAAATATAATGCAAGAAAATCTTCATGTCTAAATGGATGCATGCGACTCGTGATAGCTAGCTTATCCTGTAGGCCATTCCTACTGTTGATGAGCACCTGAGAATACAACACTAAAAGGTCAGCTATAAAGCTGGTGAATCTCACAGGTTTAACATAAACATTGATGTGATCAACATGATTATCCGACGATAATAAAATGTTATAACCGAACAATGATTTAAAAACAATTAAGTTTTCAAAACAATGATTTAACCAATTAAGGTTACTGAACAATGATTAAACCAACGCAGGTTTTCCTAACATTGATTGAACCAACGCAGGTTTTTGAACAATGATATTGCATTGCACTAAGCCATGGTCCGAGGCCTAACCCGATTTTCTGCCTCCCGAACGGTGTCAACACCCATAACAACTACTAAAGTGCCCGTTTGTACATGGTTGTAGCTAGCAACCCGGACGGGGACGTCACTCCCATGATAGTACTATCCTTTAGTAATCGCGTCTTATTAAGTTAACGAACCATGCAATGATGAGGACTTTCCCGAATTAAAACACTCGTGCAATACCCGAACAATGAAAATCAAGACCAACAATGGTAACCGAACAATGTAACTAACATAGTTAACCGAATTAAATAATCATTTAATTAACCAAGTTAATAATCAAATTAACTAATCAAATAACATGTGATCACGAAAACAAGTAAGCATTGTATCTCACCCCAAGTTTTAAAACAGTAAAAGTGGGGCTGCGAGACTCACCTGAGTCACCGAGCAATGATTATCCGATAAGGAATGAACAACCCCGAGACCTTCCAATGCCCTAAGCATATAAGGTTATACATATGAGTGAATGTCTTAATTAGATCATTCCCGATATGTGTCCACTCAACTATTAAATGTCCGATTTATTTCGATTGTGTGTTTTTGAAACCGATTGAATTTGTATTTTATAAAAGTGTACAGCCCGTTGGTGACGGTTCATAATAATAATTCAAGTATTATTATATGTTTGATTGTATACTTGTAAAGTATATTCCGTATATTCATAATCCGTATTATGTGATGAAATCATTATCCGTATATTCCGCGTGTGTTTAAAGTGTATACTTATCGAAGTATAGATAAGTATAACTCGCTTATCCGTATATTGTACCATATATATATATGTTGTCATTTTTATTCAAAGTTCAAAAATAAAATCATCAAAGTTCATTCTTGGTCCGAAATCTTATCGTTCCTCAAGTCGGCTCGCATTTATCGTTTTGGACTCGTTTTTGTTGACTTGGTCAAACGGACTCGGTTTGACCCGAAACTTTTAGGGATGCCTTAAATATGTTAAATAAGCTTTATAAAAGTGTCGTTACATTTTATGGTTCACCCGAAGTGTCGGTTTTATAGATCTCATAAAAACAGTCCTAAAGTTTGCGTTTTCTGTTTTTACACCCGATAAACTTCCGTTTTCGACACTTTCTATTCCGAATTAAGTTCCACCAAAAATCACACTTAAGAATCTATATCTCTAGTATCTTATATAAATTTCTCAAGAATTTAGAAGCCCATTTTCATAGCTAACAAAAATCAAACATAAATTCATTCCATTTTTAGCCAGATTTACCTATCTCTTACAAATCGACTTCTACACTTAAATATGTCTATTTTCCGTTCTTTAGCATAACACGAAAGTTGTAGGCAACTTCAATACGCAAATTTTGATGGGTCTTTCATCTATTAATTCCTTGTGTACGATTTTATATGATTTTATTCGTGGCCCTGTTTTCTCAGGAACCGAAATCAGAAATTACAAAGGTTTGTAAAAACGAGTTTTGATTACTATTTTGGACATTTTTGAGTTGAGTGAGCGTATAAACATGTAAATATGCTTAATCCAAGTAAAACAATGAAAGAGTTGAGATTATACCAAAGAAATTGCGATCTAGGGCCGAAAATAAGTGAGATGTGTTCGGTTTTGCTTCCTCTTCGTTTCTCCTTGCTTTCCTTTGATTTTTCTCCAAGAAAATGAGCTAGATTATGAAGATAATAATGGAGAGTGATGGTGGTAATAGTGCCGTATAAAGAGAGAGAGATGAGAGTCTATGATGATAAAATGAAAAAGAATGGAATTTGATAAATCAAATGAGGATTTTAAAGTAAAAAAAAATGGAGACAAGATCCTAAATACTAGGGTCTTGGTTTTGGGGCTGAATTTTTGGTTGGGTGGGGCCCAATGGGTTTGAGTTTGTCTCAAATTTGTTTTCCCAAATTTTTGCTCCGTACGGTGCTCGTTTCCCCGGTCGTTTCGTTGTCCGTATAAACGTTAAATGTTATATATACTAGTTTTCGTAGACGATTTAAACTCAACTTTTGTATGAAAATATGTGTCCAAAATAATATACTTGAGTTGTTAAAATGATGGTTTAATCCATTTGGTTGTCGGTTACAAATTACACATTTGTTTGATTCGGTTAACGTTTTAAATAAACGTATACTTTTGTTTTATATTATTACCATAATATAAATTAATAAATAATGTTATTAAATAATTTAGTTATATTTAATAATGATTCACCAACGTCCGTATTTTGGTTTGTGCGTTCTTTCAGATTGATTTATCATGTGATTATTAAATAATCATCTAACGATAAATATATATATATATAACACTTGAATATTTTCGAAATAACGCGTATATAATACGTGTATTTAAGTTTTAAATTGACCGCTAATTTTGCCCTTTTTGACCGGGTGTCACATATAGATCATGTCAACATTTTGGAATCGAAAACAAAAATGTACGTGTATGTCCATGTCCATATAGTGTTAACGTCCACAATCCACACATAGGATTCATAGGCGCCTGTTTTAGATACTCTCTAAATTCTTTGGACACTCTCACTGCGTAGTCACATCAATATGAGAGTCATCATGAATTAAGTCAATTATACTTTCTTTTCTTCTTATGTTTTTCCTTAATATTAGTTAATTCCGCTTCTAATATAGTTCATTTACTTAAAATAACTCATTTCTAAATTTTTTTAGAGATACTTTAACATAATATAAAAGCTCATTTTTTTTTATATATAAAAGGCCATTTTATTTATTAAAGGTCGTTTTCTTATTAAAATCCACTTAAAAAAGTCATTGTCTAACAAAACTTTTGTCAACAAAATTTGTCATTAACAAAAATCGTACAAAAAAATGTACTATCATAATATACTACTTTTAACAAGGAAAAGAAAAACGTAACAAAATAAATGATACAGGAGGTTTTTCAAGCAATTTTTGAAGTGTCTAGTATTAACTAAATGTTTATATCATGCATAAATCCCAATGGGCTTTTAATGTGTATGGCTATGGCTACTTACCTTTCTTAAAAAAATAAAAAAGAATTAACCAACAGTTGTTGACGGGTCAATGAGTATTTAATATAACCTCCAGTTGTATAACAATTAACCAACAGTTGTTGACGGGTCAAGCGGGTACATTTTTTTTTTCACCTCATTTCATTTTTTTCATTTTTCATTCAAATAAAAAAAAGTTTGATGAAAACCCGATAAATCGACCCGATTCAAGACCCATTTGATCCGATCCTGTTTAGACCCATCTTCCTAAATGACCCATCTAGACCCGGACATATTTAAACCCAAACCTACCCACTACCCAATCTGACTCATTCATTTTGCCGCTTATACTTTTATGTTTGCTGCAGAAACAATAACCAATATATATGATGTACACCTTAGCATGCAACTACATGTCTACGTCACGAAATCATAAGTCAACTTTATACTTAAAGTAACCAGGAAGCCTACACTATATGGTGCATGTCCACGAGATATTAAAACGTCCAAAACAACCCATCATCTTACTCATAATTAGGAATTACGACACAAAGGCAATGTTAAAAAACACACACAACAAATTTAAATCAAGACAATAACTCATCATAACAATAGCAAACAACATTTCTAAAAATGTAGAATCCATGACACTGATCCAATCAATCAGCTAGCTTTGGCTGTATTCGTGTCAAGCTCCACCGGAGGATTATGTCCGTTCGGCAACTGAATCCGGTCAATGGAACCTTTAGGTTTGAGCTTCACATTCTCACAATTGCAAATCTCAATCATAAACCCATCTGGATCATTAAAAAACAACTGATCTATTACACCATCTTCCTTCCCTCCCACAGTTCTTTTCATGTACTTTATGTCCATGTCCTTAAGTTTTCGCTCCAACGCTTCCATATCCTCGCACTAAACAATTATACACAATTAACAAATTCTCAACATCACATTACTAATCAATTTATTAAATCATAAAAATATACAACACGCCGTCTTATACGAGTTTAAACTTTAAAGCCCATGCAAATATTTTCCAATATACTGAAATTTATAGGTGTTATTAACACTACATGTACATAACATTACGTCTTGTTGACCAATCATATGTGCTAAATAATAAGTAGTTCATCCGTCTCATCGTAAGTGTATTTCATTTCTATTTTTTCTATCATTGTTTTAAAATAAATGTCCATTTTAATATTTTATATATGACAACCAATCAAAAAACAGTTAACCTAACAGTATCGATGTGACCCTACGATATATCAAGGGGCTCCCACTAAAAATCGCGTATAAACAGTGTATGAATATTTGCCACCATAAATTTCTAATATCAAATCACTAACTACTAACCGCTTCATTTTTTGTTCTTAAATAAATAAAGTAAGGTTTAGAGGGGCAGCCGGCCTACTCGTAAAACGTTAATAACTTGCAACGTTAAATAATCTAATTTAATACCTGAAAAGAGATGTGATTATCCATGGGATCTAAATGATCGCTATCAGGTAACTTGTTTTCATCCTTGGCCTGAACAAGATGAATTCCGATTCCGTAATTAAACAACCACGCACCATCGAAATCGAACGCTTGTGGTCGTTCAATCAACACAAACCCTAACGCTTTCGTGTAGAATTCGACCGAATCCTTGACAGATTTACATAGTCTAGACACATGGTTTAGTGACATGAGAGGAACGTCATGATCGTGATCTTCTTTGCCGTTTTTCTTTTCTTCTTGTTGTTTCTTATTTTTATCCATTTTTTGGGTTCCAATTTACAGTCGAGTGAGGTTTAAGCGGGGTTTTATGGTGGAGAATTTTTAAGATATGGTCGTGTGGCGGTTAATGACACGTGGTGATACTCGGGGTTTTGAGACGTACGCGTGGATGAAGATGGAAGTGACGCGTGTAGTATGTTCGGAGTAATTTTTGTTAACTTTGCGGCGAGTATCCTCCTTCAATCCCGGAATAAAATAACGGCGGTGAAAAGAAGGTTTGAGATGAGGTATCAGCCTATTATGCGTGGACTCGTCGTGTTGCATGCTATATTGGTGATTAATTGTTTAAGATTTTTCCTTTTGCTAAATAATATGGGTTACTTACTTTTTTATTACTACGTGAGTAATGTACCCATTTTACTATTAAATTTTATTACGATGTTAGTAACATGATACTTTAGTTACCATTTAATTATCAACACTGCTCACATGTCATTAACTTGTATACTTTTAATGATTTGACATGACACGTTAGACATATTTAGTAAAGTTAAACTTTATTTCTTGATGAAATTCATTTGTTACCTTGTTTTTTTTCACAATCAGTTTTTTTATGTTGTTAGTGTTTAAAATGAATTTCATCATGAAATAAAGTTTAAATACACTAAATATATATAACGTGTCATGTCATGTTATTAAAAATTATACATGTCATCGAAGTATGAGCAATGATGATAATTAAATCGTGAGTAAAGTAATATGTTATTAACATTGGAACAAAACTTAAGAGTTATTTACTCACGTTGAAACAAAACTTAAGAGTTGGTTACTCACATTGGTAATAAAATGGGTACGTTACTCACCTTGGTACAAAAAGGTAAGTACGTTGCTAATAAATAGCTTAAACCCAATATATATATATATATATATATATATATATATATATATATATATATATATATATATATATATATATATATATTTTCGGGCATAGATAACAATTAAAATTTGTGAGTGGTCGGCAGGTTACGATTAAAAATCTAACCATGTTAACTATTTAATTAGAGAATTGATAAATAAAACACATAAATTGTTTATTACACCAAATTATACAACATTTAAAGATCACAGTACAAATATATAAAAATATAGTTTTGATATATATAAATCATATTATCAGTTGTATCTATCACCTCTCATTTAATTATATGTGGTTGCCCATTGTATAGCGGTCAAAGGAAGTTATACGATTTTAAATGGAAGTTTGAACCTTAACATATTCCTAAATGGCTTCGAAAAAAAAAAAAAAACAATTAGGTATTTACAAAATTACTGTGTCTAATTAAAAAAAATCACAAAATATTTATAACTTTTGTTCACACAATGAGATGAAGTGAAAGAATGATGAGAGAGAAAAAATATTTTGATGAGATTGGTTTATTTCACTTACCACATCATTGGGTAAATGCATAAAATCGGCAACGAACTGCCAAAATTTATTCCAAGTATGCAAGCTACCCACTTTATTGTCTAAGTATGCAACGAACTGGGATATTTCGTGTTAAAATATTTATGAACTATGAGTTTACCTGTTAATATTCTAATATGCTGACTAGACAGCCATGCCAAGCGCCAACTAGACTTTTTTTGCCACTAATGTATTACACGTAGATGCCATGTCATTTAATCAAGAAATACATTTTACTTTACAGTATTTTTTTTTTGTTTTAATAGAAAGATGCCTGGATAGACATTTTTACGTGCTTATTAATTATATATATATATATATATATATATATATATATATATATATATATATATATATATATATATATATATATATATATATATATGTGTGTGTGTGTGTGTGTGTGTGTGTGTGTGTGTGTGTGTGTGTGTGTGTGTAATAAAAAATAAAAGTTTAATGGATATCCGTTCAAGAATGTCTGTCAAATACGAATACAAAATTATGTATGAAAACAAAAATCCATATCTAGTTTTCATAACATTTGTATTTAGGGTTAATTGTTTCGTTATGTATTTAACTTTACATCTTTTTACTATTGTATGCAACCAACTTTCAAACGTTCTATTGTATGTATCGAACTTTTCAAAAATGTCTATTGTATGTATTGGGTGACCTTTTTGCTGACAAATCAGCGCCACGTCAGCGCCACGTAGGATGACAAATCAGCGCCACGTCAGCATGACCGGTGCCACGTCAGCAAAAAGGTCATCCAATACATACAATAGACATTTTTGAAAAGTTCGATACATACAATAGAACGTTTGAAAGTTGGTTGCATACAATAGTAAAAGAGGTAAAGTTAAATACATAACGAAACAATTAACCCTTGTATTTACCTTGGTGATTTTTCAATTTTATCTACAAATCAATGGAAAAAGAAGATGTAGAAGCTGTAGTAATTCACGGAACGGATTTTTAGTGGACCAATTCAATTCTCAGATATAGCCATTATTCAAAGATTTTTTTTTATTAATTATGTAATTATAAATACAAATAAATTTCAATTGTTCATCTTCGTGAAACATTTGATAAACCGATGTTGCTCACTCAAACATTTGTACCCCAACACTGCCGCCAGCGAATAAAGAATGCCCCCGACAATTAAAAAACGCCAACCGGAAAGTAAGAACACGTTTTCAGCGGTTAAATTAGTAGTTGTTCCCGTCAGATCTGCCGGGTCTCGGTGACGGCGCCACCACCACCACCGTTGGAACTCTTCCTCCGTATTTCCGGTGCCACCGATGACAGGCCGCATCTGTCGTCCAACTGGGACCTTAAACAAAAACTCATCTCAATTGTGAAACAGATCCGAAGAAACGGGAATGACGGAGATCCAAATTGGAGCTACTAATTGAAACCATGAGAGATCCAATCTCAGAATTTTTTTGTAAATCTTAGTTTTGTTTCATACCGATTTTGTGTTTGATTTAGATGTATTGATTTTTCTTTAGGATTTTTTATTATATATGTTATATAAAGAGATTCTAAATTAGAGAAAAAGTCTATAGTTTGATGATCATGGTAATTTGATGAAATTGAAGTTTTGGGGAAATGATTCCGATGAAATGTGGTGGAGCTAAATCTTTTATTAAATCCATAAATGAAATTAGTTTTAGTTAAATCAGTGTTTGAACTTTGACGGAGAAATAATTTTACAGTATTTTATTTATAATACGGAGTAATAAATATTAGAGTGTTTAATTTTAGTATCTGAGTGTATGCCACGTTGGTAATGTAAGCAATAATAAAAATAAAAAATGTCAGATAATCATTTTTATTTCCATGTCATCTTTATTAAAGAAATAAAAATTGTTTAAAATCTAAGTTGACCGGTCAAACCGGTTGCAGGTTACCATATTACTGACTTAAGCACGAAACTATCCAGTTTGTTGCATATTTGAGAAATTAAGTTGGTATGTTGCATACTTGGAACAAATTTTGGCAGTTCGTTGCCGATTTTTATCATTTACCCCATATCATTTTGTGAGTTTTTGTTTGTAGAAACTGTGTGAATATAGCATTGCTCGTCTAATTAAACATGTATACAACACGTTAAAGTAGGTCAAATGTAAAAATGGGTAATTATTTAAAATCAGTAAATCACTGTATGGTTTTCCTTACGCTGTTTTTAAACTATTTTACATTTATATGTGTCAAATTAATTAACTTTCAACTATTATCCATTTTAATTGATTATGTAGCTTATAAAACAGGTTTTTGAAAAGTTAAAAGTTCACT
Organism: Helichrysum umbraculigerum; assembly: GCA_949592205.1. NCBI lineage: Eukaryota > Viridiplantae > Streptophyta > Magnoliopsida > Asterales > Asteraceae > Helichrysum > Helichrysum umbraculigerum. The sequence continues at coordinate 103,260,671 of CATIUR010000001.1, forward strand.
AAATTTGTGCAATATCAAGAAGTAAGTTGATAAAAATATTAAAATGACAAGCATATGGTAATTTTAAACAATATACACGTATAAAAAAATTATTTAGAGATATAATTGCATCCCAATGATTTATATCTCAATTTTAATTGAACTTTTAAAGTCAAAAGGGGAGCATATATATATATATATATATATATATATATATATATATATATATATATATATATATATATATATATATATATATGGGAGCGGTTCAGAGAAGCACGTTAGTTTTCAAGGGAAGAAGGGCCATCCAATGAGAGATCGCCACCTCACTATTCCACCTGACCTCAACAAGGGCCAAATAGTAATTTCACGATTTTTTTCTGTAACACCCCAATTTTATCAGGAATTTAATATCGTACGTGAATATAATTTTATTACGAAATAATATTGTGTAAATAACGAGATATAGTGAAAAACGTAAAACGGATTACCAGTTCTAGACTGTAAAATAAAGAAAGTTAAATAATTATACAGTAAAATACGTGGAGGGCCTGTAGTTATCCCCAATTGTTCCAAAAAGTTCTAGATTATTAACAAAAGAGGAACCAAAATCGTGAAACCAAAATACCATCCACAAATCATCAAATTAAACTCTAATCTTTGAAGAATCAACTCCTAATCATCATCCTCTTCAATCATTTAATCCTTGTAAGTAATTCTTTCATTCTATTTAACCTAGGTTGGGGGTTTTAGTGGGTTTAGTGAAATTAGTGAAATCAAATACGAAATTTGGGTTTATAATTGTTAGAATTGTTGTTTGTTAGTGTTTATAAGCTTAGTAGTGATCAAATAACAAGTTAAAAGTAATGAATTAATTGTTGGTGTTCTTGAATGATTTCTAGGGTTTTACCAATTCCTTGTATTATGATGTTAATAAGTTAATAGGTGTTATTAGTGATGTTGATATAGTGTAAATAACATGTTTATATGAGAATTCAATGGCAAAATGTTAAGAAAGTGAAATTTAAATGATTATGCTAGTGATCATGATTAGATACAAAAAAAAAAACATGATTATGATGATAAGCTAAACGAATATATTATTGAGTAATAAATTGAATTAGTTGAATCAAAGTGGGGGAGTTATTATATAGAGGTTATTAGTTTAAATAAATGAGTTCTAGTAATTTAAATATGTTGTTATGTGTTGTATGATTAGGTGTTAAAGAGTTGGACATATCATCATTTGTGTATCTTGTGAATCATCATTTCAAAGCTAAGGTGAGTAGTGTAAGGATTTAATCAAGTAATTGGTTGTTTGTGTTTCCGGATTACTTATGAGTAAGAGGATCACACAATCATGTGAAGTTAATTATGTTTTATTTGTTTACATTGTTACTTGTAAAGGTGTTATGATATGAATTGATTGTACATGTTACCGGATAGCTTCCGAGCTAGAGGTGGGTACAATCAAGTGGAGATTTAGTGTATTATTTGTATATGATCATAGTGATATGAATTATGATTGTACATGTTACCGGATAGCTTCCGAGCTAGAGGTGGGTACAATCATAAGTTAGTGATATGAAGCTTATGAAGTTATGATATAGAGTTGCTAGTTTTACTAGCATAGTGTTTATGTAGCCATGATATATGTATTATTTGATTAATTTGCTTATATGCTCACTAAGCAAAAGTGCTTATTGTTTAAGTGTTTTATGTTTTAGGTGGAAGTGGTCAAGGAAAGGGGAAAGCGGTTTAAAGGGATAGCGTGGATTGCATGATATTAGAGTATGGCAAGTTTTCTCTTTGAAGTATCGTTTGTTCTAGCTTGTGTAAATCGCCCTTTTAGACATGTTTTAAAAGATAGTCATGGTGAGCCATGACATATGAAATTTTGATATAGTTTGATCTTTGAGGTCAAGAATACTAGTAAATGATGTATATTATGGTTTTCAAGTTTTAATGTTAGTGTTTGAATATATTAGTGTTTTTAAAATGTGTTCAAGGTTGAAAGTAATCAAATTGTGTTTTATTGGTTATGGAGTGTTGATATGTAGTCAAACCTTCCATTAGTCAATTATGGGTTGTGATTGGCTAGTCAATGGGTCAAAACAGTCTTTGTGGGTCAGCGGGTCAGAAAGGGTCAATATGGGTCATTAAATGCACTTACGGTCTAAAATAGGTTAGGGAAAGAAATTTGGTGTAGTAAAGTGTTCTACAACTTTGTTTTGGTATATAGGATAAGTGGTCAAAAGCTCAAAATCTCAGCCTTCATGGTTAGAGATTTAGTATGTTCACCAAATGGTCATTTTAGTGCCGAAAAGAGTCATGCGTCCAAATCCCGAGTTATTGTGAAAATTGGAAAAGTGCAAAAAGGGAAGTCTTCGTTTTGACCATATGAATGTGCCTGCAAAATTTTATAGTTTAACTCTGTGTCGTTTTGAAGTTATGCTCGATCAAAGTTTGTAAAATGGTAATTAGAATTTGCAGGTTCTGAATTCTGCTGTAACCTTAGGGAATCCGGCGGATTCCCTATGAATCCGGCGGATTCATGGGAATCCGGCGGATTCAGCCAACCGGATTGTGTAAAAGAGTTCTGGTTAAAAGTAGAGTCTGAATGCTTGTATGAATCCGGCGGATTCAAGGTGAATCCGGCGGATTCCCCTGATTTTCAGTAAATACTGTTTCTTTGTTTTTGTATGGTGTCGTGTAATAATTGCATTGGTTAAAGTTATCAAATGTAATAGTATGGGACCTATAAAAAAAAAAATTTTGGTTCTGTTTTCGGGGCGTTTCATTTTCCCTTCTCCTCAACTTTCTCTCCACCTATTCCCTGCTACCGGAATATCCTCGGTTGCCACCGCCTTCTCGCCACAACCAACACCATCCTAACTCCGATGACAACCCTTTGTCATAGCGTTCCTAATATCCTTCGAATTTTGCTTTAGTAACCACACGATTTTGCAATATTTACACACGTCGATCACCGTCTCAACGTCAATCGCCGCCAAATCATAAGTTCTTGCTACCATTATTGCCGTTGGAGCTCCATTTGTCCAACTCTGATGATTAAAAACTGTTTTACGGCTCCAAAAATAAAGTATTTCCGATGATCAAAAAGTAGGTTTTGAGTAGTTTTTTTTTCACCTTCAGCAATTTAGTTTCACGTTTTGCAGGTCTAATTTTATGTTATAATCATCTTTTCTCAGTTTTTAAATCCACGAAATATGCTGCAATTTTATTTTAAACAGAGAAATTCTTGCTGCTTCTGTGAATGATCTTAAAAAACTAAATTGAAAGTATCTAATTCATGTATTTAGTGTATGCATGAAAGCATGTCTTTTTTGCTTGTCTACTTTATGGCATTATGTGAAGCATGTGATTTCATTGTTTATAGTGCATAAAAAGTCAAAATAATACAACAAAGAAAAGGTACAATTAAAAGATGTGAGTTGATTTATAATATTCTGTTGAGTCACTGGTCGCTAACCACGATGAAGTCACTGGTCGCTGACCAACTGAACTAGACACTACTTAATGAAGAAATGGATTGTATCGAAGCTGCTGTTGCTAATGATAGGTTTCGCTGATCGTCATTCATTCTGTTCGATATTCTGAGGAAGATTTAAACCTCAACATTGGTGTGTCGCTGATCAACGTCAGCGAGAGCATTACTTCTTCAAATCAATAAAGGCAAAAGTCACTGCCAGAATAACAGCTAGTCACTGAAGATCTTTTGTTCAATTCATTCTACAAGAGCATGTTAGCTCGCAGTGAGTGAGGAGCATTGCTGCATCTTCAGTGACTATTCAATAAAGCCTCTAAATCATTCAGTACTAAAAAGTACTGTACTTATCTATACATCAGCAAGAGTGTTCCAGTTCGAAGTATGCCCGAAAGATTTCGTGGCAGCAAATGATTGGTTTTAAGGTAACGAGATATTTGCAGTAACAGAATTGGGACCCGCAGAATGTCGGTTTATCAGAGATCAGGACCAATCAAGCAGCAACACGTGTCCTTCCAAGATCCTATTTTGTAGGCGATATTTTAGGAACTCTTGTAGTATAAATAGTTCAGTGTTTTGTACTATTGAGGCTAGTCGTCATATGCACCGTTCTTCTGTTTGTCAGAGAACTAGTTTGTCTAGGTGTGTATTAAGACCCAGCGAGGTTAACTATCAGCGTGTATGTCCACTGTAGTTAATACTCTTCTTTGTAATAATTTAGCTAAGTGTTTGAATTGGATTAACTTTGGTTAATCCATTCCGCATTTAACACTTCGTGAATTTAATCAATACAATTCACTTTCAGCTACTATTACTTGTTGTTCTTTAATACTGTTATATCTTTAATCTGTTATTTCAAAACCGTCATACTCTGTTATAGATAATCAATTTAAAATAAACTGAAACACTTGGTAAAATCTGAAATTGTTTTAAATTGTATTCAACCCCCCCTTTCTACAATTAAACTTTACACTTTATGATTCCAAATCACTAACTAATAGTGATTACGGGACTATCAATTGGTATCAGAGCAGAGTTGGTTTAAATTCAATTAACCAGGTCTGCCATGGAATCAGTAAAGTACAGTTGTGTTGACTCTGATTATCAAAAGGGAAATGGTTCTACAACCAAACCTCCAGCTTTTGATCCTTCAAGGATTGAAACTTGGATGTCCCGGATGATGATGTTTTTGGACTTAGTTGATGATCGTCTTTGTAATATCATAACCAATGGTCCCCATATCCCAACTACTATTGTTCCTGCTGTAATTGCAACAGCTACTACTCCAGCTATACCAGAAATGGTTTTACCTAAAAGAGAGGAACAATGGACTGATGAGGATAGGCGATTGGTTAGACTTGATAAACAAGCTAAAATCTACATAGGCATGGCACTTCCTGATGAAGTGTTCGAATCAATCAGGCTTTGTAAAACTGCTAAAGATGTGTGGGATACCCTTAGGAATATATATATTGGAACTCCTGATATTATTCGTTGCAGGGAAGTTAATCTCACTCGCCAGTATGAGCTGTTCGCAATGGAACCAAATGAATCTCCGTCTTCCACTTACACCAGATACCAGTCACTGATGAACAAAATGGAGAAGGCTGGTATAGGCAAGGAACATAGATTTATTGTTGAAAAGTTTCTTGAGTTGCTGCCAAGGAAAATCTGGGGAACCATTGCAACGTGTACCAGACAGAGAAATGATTATTCAATTCTGAATTTAACTCAGGTCTATGGTATTTTGCTCAATTGGGAGTAGTCTGAAAAGCAAGCTGATCAGAGTGAGCATATTCGTGCTACTCTTGGAAGTCAGAAGATATCCAATGCCCTTGTAGCAGAGGTTGATGAAATCGATCAGAGACAGAAGTCAAAAGTGTCTAAGAAAAGCTCTAAGTCACTAATAGCTGAAGAAGAAGGTGGTCAGAATGAAGAAGAGTCAGAATATGAGTATGATGAAGGATTGGAGAAGCTTGAGAAGGATATGGCCATGATGGTTGCTAATTTCAGAAGGAACACCAGATCAAGAAGATTCGCTGGTGCTCAATCATCTAATAAATTTCAATCTAAAGGTGAATGCTACAAGTGTGGCAGAATTGGTCATTTTGCAGCTGAATGCAGATCAAAATCAGTGAATCAAGTCCCTGAACCCATGCCAGATGTCAGAAATGACAAGTACAACAAGTACAAGGCAAAATACAAGAAACTGAAGGCATTGGCTCAATCTGGGAAGAAGAAGAGAAAATGATTTGTTGCTGAAGAAGGTTCACTCAGCGACTCTGATTCATCCTCTTCATCTGATGATGAAGAAGCAATGCTTTTCCTAGACAAAGATTATTGTTTAATGGCTAATGATGCTGAATTTCATGAAAACATCAAGGAAGTAGCTCAGAAATGTTCAGCATCAGGATGAGACTCTGACAGCATCTACAAAAGCATTCTTAGAGAAACCATCTGGTATTTGGACAACGGATGTTCCAGGCATATGACAGGATGTAAGTCGCTGCTCAGTGATTATCAGGATGAAAAAGGTCCTGATGTAGTTTTTGGTGATAACAAAGTTGGGAAAACCAAAGGGTATGGTGTTTTAACCAATGGTAATGTAATGTTCAAGCGAGTAGCATATGTAGAAGGTTTGAAGCACAACTTATTAAGCATCAGTCAGTTTTGTGATTCCAAGAACAAGGTACTTTTTGATCATGAAGCTGGTGTTGTTTACAACAAAAAGGGAAGTGCTGTTCTTGCTGCAAACAGGAAAGGGAATACTTATGTGGTCAATATGGATTCAGCACAATCAGGAACATGTTTTTACTCCAGAACCGTTTCAGAAGAAAAATGGTTATGGCATAAGCGACTTTCTCATCTGAACTTCAAAGCAATTAACAAACTGAGCACGAATGGTTTAGTCACTGGACTACCAAAGATGTCTTATGACAAAGACAAGCTTTGTTCAGCATGTGAAAAGGGAAAGCATCACAGCTCGTCCTTCAAAAGTAAACAGACTTCATCTATAACAGAATGTTTTTACTTGCTACATATGGATCTGTTTGGACCAGTGAGTACATCAAGTCTTGGAGGAAAAAGGTACTGTTTGGTGATAGTAGATGAATACTCCAGATACACTTGGGTATTTTTTCTCAAAGCCAAAAGTGAAGCTGCCAGCGAGATCATATCCTTTGTCAGGAAAATGGAAAATCTAAATGATGTCACGGTAAAACATCTGAGAAGTGATAATGGTACTGAATTTCGAAATCTCGACCTTGAAAATTTTTGTGATTCAAAAGGTATTTCTCAAAATTTTTCAGCACCAAGAACACCCCAACAAAATGGGGTGGCAGAAAGGAGAAATAGAACCTTGATTGAATCTGCAAGGTCATTGCTCATTGATGCTGGTCTTAAGACCTATTTCTGGGCTAAAGCAGTGAGTACTGCCTGCTACACTCAAAATAGGTCACTGATTGTCAAAAGGCACAGTAAGAGAGCATATGAGCTATTAAGGGGGAGAAAACCTGATATAAGTTTTCTTCATGTTTTTAGTAGTACCTGCTACATTCTAAACAAAAGAGATCACTTAGGAAAGTTTGATCCCAAAGCTGATGAAGGAATATTTGTTGGCTACTCAATCATCTCTAAAGCTTTCAGAATTTATAATAAACGAAGAGAATGTATTGAGGAATCAATGGATGTTACTTTTGATGAATCATATGATGAGTCACTCACTGATCCAAAAGAATATGAAAATCTTGTTTTTAACAAAATGGATAGTGACTTATCAAATGAAATCAAATCAAATGATAAGGAATATAAAAATTTCTCATCTGATTCTGAAGGTGAAGATAATATTCCTGAAAACAATTCCAGTTCTACTTTAGCTGTGAATAATTCAGGAACATCATCTTTACCTACAGATGTCCCATCATCATCATCATCAACTAATGTCCAAACCAAAACTCGCATAACAATAATACTCATGCTACAGATGTTGATTTGCCCTCTGAACCCTCACAAAGTAATCAAGTCACTGCTGAACCTTAGCGAATGACTAAGTGGACAAAACATATTGATAATCAATTGATTATTGGTAATCCACAATCCAGGGTTCAGACAAGATCAGCAACTGCTAACTTCTGTTTGTTTGTAAGTTTTGTGTCTCTAATAGAACCAAAGAAAGTTGATGAAGCACTTACTGATCATCACTGGATAGCTGCCATGCAAGAAGAGCTATCTCAGTTTGAAAGAAATAAAGTTTGGAAGCTTGTACCACATCCCACTGGTAAATCAGTGATTGGAACACGATGGGTGTTCAAAAATAAAATGGATGCTGATGGTGTGGTTACAAGAAACAAAGCTAGACTAGTTGCACAAGGTTACTGTCAACAAGAAGGCATCGATTATGACGAAACCTTTGCACCAGTAGCTAGGCTTGAAGCAATCAGGCTATTTCTTGCTTATGTAGCTCACAAAAAGTTTAAAGTATATCAAATGGATGTGAAAAGTGCCTTTCTGAATGGCAAGCTGCAGGAAGAAGTGTATGTCAAGCAACCACCTGGATTCATTGATCCAAAACATCCGGGTTATGTTTACAAACTTGATAAAGCCCTATATGGACTAAAACAAGCTCCCGGAGCGTGGTATGATACTCTCTCTGTCTACCTGATAAAATGTGGCTACGTCAGAGGCAAAATTGACAGCACATTATTTATCAAAAGAGATAAGAGAGATGTCATATTAGTCCAGATCTATGTTGATGATATCATTTTCGGGTCTACTAACAGTGACATGTGCAAGGAATTTTCTGATCTCATGACCAAAAGTTATGAGATGAGCATGATGGGTGAATTAACATTTTTCCTTGGTTTGCAAATAAAACAAACCAAAACTGGAATTTTCATTAGTCAAGGAAAATATGTTAAAGATCTGTTAAAGAAATTTGAATTTGCTAATTGCTCAACCCTTGCTACACCCATGTCACCTGCAGTAAAGCTACATGCTGATCCTGATGGTAAATCTGTAAACATTACTGCTTACAGAGGAATGATCGGGTCGCTACTGTATCTAACTGCTAGTAGACCAGACATTATGTTTGCTACATGTCTCTGTGCTAGGTATCAAGCTGATCCTAAGGAATCACATTTGCTCGCTGTCAAAAGGATATTCAGATATCTGAAGGGTACTCCTAATCTTGGTCTCTGGTACCCATCTGGTTCAGACTTCTCCCTGAAAGGATACTCTGATTCTGATCATGCTGGATGCAAACTGGATAGAAAAAGTACATCTGGTAGCTGTCAATTTCTTGGAGAAAAGCTAGTAAGCTGGTCCAGCAAGAAACAAAACTCAGTCTCAACTTCAACTGCTGAAGCTGAATATGTTGCTGCAAGTGCCTATACTGCTCAAATTCTCTGGATGAGAAATCAGCTTGCTGACTATGGCTTTGATTTCAATGAAATACCAATCTACTGTGACAGTCAAAGCGCTATAGCCATTGCCAACAATCCAGTAATGCACTCAAGGACAAAGCACATTGATGTCCGATATCATTTCATCAGGGACCATGTGATGAAAGGTGATATTGAATTACATTTTATTCTAACTGATTACCAACTCGCTGATTTATTTACAAAACCTTTAGATGAGAAAAGATTTAATTTTCTTATCAGCGAGCTTGGCATGTTAAACTTAAATGACTAGCTCAGCTATCAAGCTCAGTTATGTTATTTTTGTTTAACATTTTTTTTATAACATATCTATTATGTCTCTATATGACCTATTTTGTTATTATCCTATATTTTGTTTTACTGATCGTGTTACTATTCTAAGTTGTAACTAGATCAGTGAAAGATAAATATAGTAAAATAATACATAGTTCATATTAAACATAATCTATACTCTTTTTTCAGTTATAAAAATAAAAAAAAAAAAAAAGAAAAAAAAAGAAGGGAGACCTATTCTTTAGCTGATTTTGTTAGTATTCTAAGCTGTAACTCTTTCAGCGAAAGATGAGTCTCTATAAATTTCATTTTTAAAACAACACTCATACTCAATGAATAAAAAATTTATGTTTCTTATTTACCAAGTGATAAATCTCTCTGACTTAGTTAGTATTCTAAGTTGTGACTAAATCAGTGGGATAACATCTCAGGCAAAATTGAAACTTATGAGCGTTATTTTTTTTACATTCAGGGTCTCCCTGATTCTTTCATCATTATTTGAAGGGATGTGTCACAAAAATTGCATCTCTGACACTATTTCTTCCTTACGTCACATATACTTTTCCGGCGCACCTTTCAAATCACCATTAATACCACCACGCTCCACAATCATCACCCCTATTTCATTTAAACATCACCCCTATGCCACCCCTACTTACCACCACCATCAACCATGTTTTCCCAATCCCATCCACTTGTTTAATCAAGAGTTTCTATAAATCAAACAAAATGATTTCATTTTTTTCAAATCAAAACACACTCTTGGTTTTCATGATCTTTTTCAAATACCCAAACCAATAAAAGTCTTTCCGATTTCTGTAACGGCAAATTCAAACGTTTTAAAATTCTCATACATCACTGGAAATCTTCTACTTCTTTCAGATTGATAAGGAATTTTGTCATTACAGCATTCAAAATCATTTTTCTCACCATAAAATCTCTTTTTCATAAAAACAGAGTATGAAATTAATCTCATCACTTGATAGATCAGGGTAAATTTCTCTTTTAAAATCAACCTGGTCTATAATCGCCTTGTTTTTACTTGGTCTAGTGATGCCATTTTTATCTACTCTGCTGGGATTACAAGGTTTTCTTGTAATCCAGTATGAAACTGCTGTACACCCGTCTGATTCTGCCCCCCCATCGATCACGTCACTGCTCACACCCCTAGTGACCAAAGCTGATCATCCTCCATCCAAGAAAAACTCAAACTCCTCTACCAAAAGTTTGAAAATAAAGGCCCTGTTTCTAATAAATCAAGGGATCAAGAGTGAAATAGTCACTGAACGTTCAGTCTCTATGGGCACTCTTGCTAAAACCAAAACTTACTTTTCGAGTCAACCCATAAGCCACTCATCATCCTCACAAAAGGATGCTGATTCATTCAAAGGGCAAGTGACATCAGTGGGTGATAACACACTCATATCTGGTGTCACATCACTGGCTACAGACCCGGGCCAACTCTCTTCTATCACCACACCAGCTGTCAATGTCACTCTCCAGTCACAGAGAGTGATACAGGATGCACTTTCTGTTTTTAAAGATCCATCAGTTAAAATACAAGCTGATGATGAGAAAACCAAAACTAATTCACAACATGATCACATAGTTACTATCGCATTTTCTGATATCATCAAGGGGGAGAGATATCTACATGAAGAAATTGCTGATGCTTACAGAAAAATGTTAATCTACTTTAGGATATCATCAAGGGGGAGAAAACGTGCAAATGAATGCAAAAACCAATGGTGCTCATATGAAGAATTGTTGCTGATTGGAAATCATCTATTTGGATCCTATCGCAGGAACAACATATCTACAACTCATGTGGAAAAGTTGCTGACGCTATTAGAACCACATAGAAAAGTTGCTAACGCTATATGGAAAAATTGCTGACGCTATGAAAGTTGCTGATACATGGGAATCATCTTTGCGGCTTCTATTTCAAAAAATAGATATTCCCTGTATTGGAGTTGCAATTTTCTTGGCAATTTTTATTCCATATCAGCTTAGCAATGAATCCTTCTCCATCAACTGCAGCTCAGATGTGTCTCATTGATTTTCAGTCGGTTAAAGCTGCATGAGAAGGATATTTGCATATAAAATTTCCTTCACAGGTGTCTTTTCTCTGATGACAAGTGCACTGTGATGATGTATATTCTCACTGATGAGATTGTATTCACTGACGCCATCTCTATATCTTTCCCTAATAAAGCTTTGAATCATATGCCAAGAAGGATGAATTTTTGGCCTAATTTCTCTCTGGTTGAAGGTCTTCCCGTTTACAAAATGACTTCTATCAAAGGAATGTGAGTCAAAGCTGAAGATATCAAAAGTTGCTGAATCTCTTAATCGCTGAAGAAGGTTGACTTATCTAAATCAGATTAGAGTATTGTAACTAAAAATGATCATGTACTTTATATTTTTAGCTTCAATAATATTTGAACCTTGGTGCAAAACTCAGATCATCTCAAAAGAATCCAAAAAGAAAGATGAATGGATCACAAGTATACAGTCACTGAATGTTTAAATTCTTAAACATTGACTATAAACTTTCACCACAACAAGTTTGTCTAAGGAGCTTCAATCACAATCATTTAGGGGGAGATTGTTGAGTCACTGGTCGCTGACCAACTCAACTAGACACTACTTAATGAAGAAATGGATTGTATCGAAGCTGCTGTTGCTAATGATAGGTTTCGCTGATCGTCATTCATTCTGTTCGATATTCTGAGGAAGATTTAAAGCTCAACATTAGTGTGTCGCTGATCAACGTCAGCGAGAGCATTACTTCTTCAAATCAATAAAGGCAAAAGTCAATGCCAGAATAACAGCTAGTCACTGAAGATCTTTTGTTCAATTCATTCTACAGGAGCATGTTAGCTCGCAGTGAGTGAGGAGGATTGCTGCATCTTCAGTGACTATTCAATAAAGCCTCTAAATCATTCAGTACAAAAGTACTGTACTTATCTATACATCAGCAAGAGTGTTCCAGTTCGAAGTATGCCCGAAAGATTACGTGGCAGCAAATGATTGGTTTTAAGGTAACGAGATATTTGCGGTAATAGAATTGAGACCCGCAGAATGTCGGTTTATCAGAGATCAGGACCAATCAAGCAGCAACACGTGTCCTTCCAAGATCCTATTTTGTAGGCGATATTTTAGAAACTCTTGTAGTATAAATAGTTCAGTGTTTTGTACTATTGAGGCTAGTCGTCATATGCACCGTTCTTCTGTTTGTCAGAGAACTAGTTTGTCTAGGTGTGTATTAAGACTCAGCGAGGTTAACTATCAGCGTGTATGTCCACTGTAGTTAATACTCTTCTTTGTAATAATTTAGCTAAGTGTTTGAATTGGATTAACTTTGGTTAATCCATTCCGCATTCAACACTTCGTGAATTTAATCAATACAATTCACTTTCAGCTACTATTACTTGTTGTTCTTTAATACTGTTATATCTTTAATCTGTTATTTCAATACCGTCATACTCTGTTATAGATAATCAATTTAAAACAAACTGAAACACTTGGTAAAATCTGAAATTGTTTTAAATTGTATTCAACCCCCCCTTTCTACAATTAAACTTTATACTTTGTGATTCCAAATCACTAACTAATAGTGATTACGGGACTATCATATTCTTTATGGATAGATGTACACAACATACATGCACGAGGCACCAAAATTTATATGTATGCTTCTCTAAATTTTAACATAAAAACATTACATTATCATTTACAAGAAACACTGCCTCTTGATTTTACAAAAGGAATAAAAAAATAAAAACTATATTATGGTTTCATTAAGAACACTACAACATCATTCGATAAAACTGAATTTTATTGGTGTAAATGGGTGCAATTCAGATGGATGGTGGATTGGAGATGGATGGAGAGGCAGACAAAAACAATAGTATCTTAAGGTAAATTTGTAGGGGTAAGATGCAGTTGTATTGTTAAGATGCAACATTTTTAAGATGCATTGTACTTACGATGCACCGGATATCAAAAAATCTAGAGTTGAGATTGCATGCCCTTTTTCCCTCTCTTTGAGGGTGCAGTTCAAAACAGATGGTGGCGTGGTGATGGAAGAAAGGCAGGAAAAAAAACTGCATCTTAGGACAAATTTGTAGGGGTAAGATATAGTATTGTTATGATGCTGTATTTTAAGATGCAGTGCAGTGTACTTATAATACAGTAAATATAGGTCATATATCTAAAAATCAAGAGGTGAGATTACATTAAGATGTTGCATTTGAAGATGCAGTGTACTTATGATGTAGTAAATCTGGGTCGTATATCAAAAATCAAGAGGTGAGATTACATTAAGATGTTGCATTTTAATATGCAGTGTACTTATGATGCAGTAAATTTGGGTCGTATATCAAAATCAAGAGGTGATATTACATTAAGATGCTGCATTGTAAGATGCAGTGTACTTATGATGCAGTAAATCTGGGTCGTATATTAAAAAATCAAGAGGTGAGATTACATTAAGATGTTGCATTTTAAGATGCAGTAAATCTGGGTCGTATATCAAAATCAAGAGGTGAGATTACATTAAGATGCTGCATTTTAAGATGCAGTGTACTTATGATGTAGTAAATCTGGGTCGCATATCAAAATCAAGAGGTGAGATTACATTAAGATGCTGCATTTTAAGATGCATTGTACTTATGATGTAGTAAATCTTGGCCGTATATCAAAAAATCAAGAGGTGAGATTACACTCTTTTCTTCCCTCTTGAAAATGAAACTGTATTATTGTTTTAACAACACTGCATCATCAGTTACAAAAATACTACATTACGATTTTTGTCACTGCATTTTCAGACTACTACATCATCGTTTACAAGTATTGCATCATCATTTACAAAATAATGCATTATGGTTTTTTATCACTGCATTTTCAAATTTATACACCATTTACAAGCACTACATCATCATTTACAAACATTACATATGATTTTTTAACAATGCTCAAAAAAATTGAATATGAACATTAATATACATACTTCCAATTTCTTTAGCTTAACTAGTTGAATAAGTAAAGAAAGCTTAATGGCAATAAAGTAAATATATCCATAAAAAGAGTTTAAAGTTAAATTTATCCTATACATCTAACTCACACTGTTCAAGTCACATGTGTGAGTGACACATGAGCATGTTAAATATATATTTTATTATATACGTCTTTATATATCATGTCCAAGTAGTCATAGCTACAGGCAATAGCCTGTGAAATCTTGATTTTTGTGTAAATAATATTAAATTTAGTTATATAAACAGATAAACTTGGAGATACAATCTTTCATTTTGCACTATTTTGTATGTCGTTCTTCATTGTCCCACTCACTTTCTTCTTATTATTTTTTTCCTTTTGAATGAAATATTACAATTTGAGTATTTGATTTCAATTAAAAATTTGAACACTGTAAGAATAATTAGTTGAGAGTCTTGCTCCACAAGAGAAAACAACGATTATTCTTTACAAAGGTGTCACAGTTGCCAGGTAAGTATACGAAGGTAGGTGGTCGGAAGTAGCAAATTCTTGCGTAACCAAATCATGATATATAGATTGGTAATTTCATTTGACATAAATAGATTACAAACGACGAGAAAATAAAAAAATGGGCGAAATTTTTCCATCGTCGAATTCCGGTAGACGGCGATCGACGGTGGCAGAGACGGTTGGCGGTAGACGATGGTGAAGCTAGCGGTCGGTGGCCATTAGCAGCAGCAGCATGAAGGAAGGTGAGGAGTGAGAGGGAGGAAGGATGAGAATAAAAGAGAGATGTGTTTTTACCAAATTGCCCTTATCTATTATTTTTAATTGTTTTAATCCCATCAAATTATATAAGCCATCGATGTTGAATAAAACCTGATCCAACGGCTCTCATAGTTAGTTCCCTCCCTTCCCCTCCAAACTTGTGTTCTCCTCTGATTCGAAAACTATATATATATATATATATATATATATATATATATATATATATATATATATATATATATATATATATATATATATATATATAGTGGCATGATCCAGAGGGAAGGGGTGTTTTTGGGGGGAAGGGGGGAAACAGCCATCTCACCATTCAATTTAATCAAAACAGTCCGGCTCACCATAATTACCATGTATCTGCGTATCAAGTTGTTTAAAGGGATAAGGTTATTATGGTAATTTTACTTTTTCCTTTTTTTAATTAAAATACCAAATATATTTACAAAATTGATATTACGCTATCTATTTCTCTATCATTATTTCAATTCATTCGTATCAATTTTCCAGTTCTTTCATTATTCCAATTTTTGATTCTCGTAAACACTAAAGTGAAATTCGTAAACATTCAATTTGTTCGTTCTTCAATTTTCGTTCTGGTTGTTTTGATTAATTTGTTCTAATGTTCATCCTTCATAATTAGGGTTTAGATCTTAATCGCATTCGTGTAAACAACAAGTGTGTTTCTCAATGTCGATTATGTATTCTAGTTCCAATTTTCTAGGTTAATCGAATTCGGTTCTTCCTGAATCTCCTGGTAAGTGTATACTAATAATTTCATTGTTTATTAAATTTAGGGTTTTATGTTTATAGGTAGTAATTGTGTTAATATGCAGTGCGATGAATGTTATTTTGTAGGTCATGTGATGGCTTCTAGTTCCAATATCCCATTTGAATCTAATTCTAGTATTTCTGATTCTACCGGTAAGTTTAAATATTAAATTGTTTTTAACTATTAAATTGTGTTTAAATTACTCATATTGCATACTATGTATTTAGTTTTTGTTTAATTGTACACTATTTTAAATTTAATGCTAATTTGTAGAAATATTTTGTTGCTTCTAATTATGTAATACTTAATATTCCACATGATGAACATTATGATACATACTAATAGTATGCATTATGGTGAATCTTAAGATATGTTTACATAGAATTCATGTATGTTGATACATTTTAACACTAATGTGGATGACTACTAATAGTATGCACTGTGATGCATCTTTACATAATAGAATTCATGTATATTTATACCAACTATAACCACCTGAGCAAGAATTGTTAGCTGCGTAGTAGAAGGACACTTCTACCCTCTCAAATTGGATTCAAGTCATTTATTTACGAATATTTTGTAATATTTTTAACATCACCCCTTGTGCAGAATTGGTCCCACGTGAATACTGTTGTTGAGCAGATAAATCGTATACCTTCAAAGCAACATGGAACCGATATAATGCATATAAGATCATGGTATTTCTCTATACTTTTATTTTTTTCATCCCCTATTGAATATGTTTTCTTTATACTTATTACACACTTATATTTAAGTATTTTTTTGGTATGTATCTTTAATCTGTTTCATGTGTAGGTATTTGATGGACAAGCTCCGTTCTATTGGCAGACAATCATTTTAGGATCACATATAAATTCAGGTAAGACCATGTTTGCTATAATCTTTCCTATAGAACATCTACTTCATGTATGCACTGTATATTATTTTATATATGATAACAATTTGAATTTATCTTATTTTTGATATAGCTTTTCGTAAGATCAGTTAAATGCTGAAAAAGTCATTTGTTGGTTCGTGTTTCACTGGAAGGCAGAATTGAAGGGAAAACATTTTCTATGTCGTACTACTGCTAGTTTTTTTCTGCTCGGATTGGAATTATTGCAAAAGCTCCAATTATAACACCCTCTATTTCAAGACCAAATTTTTGATTTTTTTTTTTTTAAACCGGAAATGCCTAGTTGAACACATACATTTTAGATGGCATATAAAACAACTAAAATATGGAATCCAAATTACATGATCTTTAAATTCAAATGGCCCTAATAATTACAACACTAAATTAGGTGCAATTTGACTACCAACAAAATGTTAAACCAATAACATAATTATATAAAATCAGAGTGCTAGTCGCCAAACATTCCATCAAACCCTGATTTCTTGCAAACCCACCTTCAAAGACTAAACCTGCAAGAGTAATGTGGGGGATTAGCACGAAGCTAAGTGAATAGACTAATTCTAACAGTCTAACTTAGCATAACAATCGATTTACAACAATCAACCATAAACGCACAATCAATCAAATAGAGGATCGGTGGTCCTTGTGACATCCACAGACCCGGGTGACGCACCAAGAACACTTATAACCAACTGCAGACCAATACAGTGGTATTACCGATAGCCCATTGCTATCTTTAGTCAACACGAAATCTAATTCACAACGAATGTTCACCAATCACATGTTGACTAACCTATAGCAACTAAGCCCAATCGCAACTGACCTCTATTATTCCAACCTATCATGGAATATTTCACCAACAATCAATCAATCAACTAACGATATTATTTCAACCTATCATGAAATAAACCACTAGCAATTAATCAATCAATAAATCGATAAACATAAAACTACTAATGATTGGTGTAACCACAATGTCATCACCAATTTATCCTGTGAGAACCAGTCCACTCACCGAATACCTCAGTCCTCCACTCAGTAGTCTAATATCACCGAGTCTTTCTCCATATCTGAGAATACAACAAAACAACACAAATCAGTCACTTGTCTCAAATATATATATATATATATATATATATTCATTCCAATAGATTTACTGAATTCATATCATGTTTTCACCACTACATAACTAATAATTACAACATCATATTCTACTACTCACAATCATTTATTTATCACTTTTATGGTTATCATGACCATCCTATCACATTAATCCACTTTCATTATCTCTAATCAACATGGTTAAATCATTTCCAAGATCATTAACCTCTACCATCAAAATTCATTAAACTCTCCATTATCAATCTATTCTCGAGAACATCTCTTAAACTCCTAATCAACTTACACATTTATCTTGAATGATATTAAGTATCATCATTAATCAATTATACTATCTTCATTAACAACAATTATCACTTGATACATCATTAATTTAAGCTTCATAATCATAGTTCATGGATAATCATTTAAACTCATGATTTTCTTCATGATTATATATATCAAATTCATTATTTCTACTTAAGGTTTCAATTAAAATCATGAATCAATACTAACTAACAACTACATAAGCATTACAAGCTTCTATTTCATCATATAACCCATCAATTCATCATAATCATCAATTTCCCAATAACACCTAATCAATTTCATAAACCCTAGCCTAATTAATGTTACTAATCACCATAAAGAAGCTTAAGTAACATCAATTTAACAAAACCAAGCTTCAATTTCGGATTTTAACCCATCAATTAGTTAAAACCTCAAAACCCCCAAATTCTAGGTTAAATAAATGAAGAACACATAATCATACCTTGATTATAAAGATGATAGAAGCTTGAATTCATGTTTAGAATCTTCAATTTCATGATTTCTCTATGATTTGTGAATTGATTTAAGGTTCCTCATATATGTATGTATCGTACGTATGTATGTATGACTAAGAAAAAGAAACCGACTCCACATATGAGGCTTATCATATAAGTGTTAAATTTCGTTCCCCGTACTTTTCATTGTCTGGAACTTAAAAACCATTTACGGGGAAATACTATTTTATTTTACCGTCAACTAAACTAAATTAAAACAGTTAATAATTTAGTAGTCACAATAAGTTATTTGACTCTTTTCCCATTTATTTTCCAAATAACTTTTCAAACCTATCTCCCGACACATTAAATAATATCTCAAAGTCACAAAATAATTAAATACGGCTAGACCCAAAAAGTGGGTGTTACAAATATCTCCTCCTTAAAGAGATTTCGTCCTCGAAATCTGCACACACACCTAATCAGTCTAGTGTAACAGAATCACCTACTCACTTTCATTTCAATTTTACTACAACTCTACTTTTCATACAACAATAGGCACACTAGATATGTGCACAATTTAAATCACTTATACATATCATCTTAACCACAAAACACTAAAATGTACCTATATGTCAACATATACTTATATAGATATATTTTATTTTATCAACTTACACACTACCAGTGTATATCTCAATTTAATTCACGCAAACACATAAATTGTGTCTTATACTCCATTTAATTTGTTAATACTAAACCACAAGTGTAATATATTACTCATAATAATTACTCCCTTGAGCATTTCATAATTATATGTGTATACTTTCAATTCTCTCTACAGGCACATTATGATCACTTAAGTGAATTAGTCATAATTAATCACTTTAAAGTATGTAATCACTTAACACAAGTGAATAATATGACTATGCACAATAACATATTCCTACCGCTAGAAACTAGCAACATGCTAGAATCTTTAAAATCAATATATGATTTATATATCTTTTAACAACAAAACAGTGATTATAAAATCACAATGCACCTATCAACAAGGAAATTTAAATTTCAATTCTCATGGTTAAAATGATCACCACATAATCACAAAATTACTTAGCACCAATTCAAATTGGATAATTATTAAGTCTCCCATCAACAAGTACATTGCCATTCAAGCGCAAGTACCAAACTTCGAAATGTGCTAACTTAACGCACAATTTTCAACAATATCACATCAATCAAAAAAAAAATTTTTTTTTTTCGATGACCTCTCATTAGATTATCTCACGCTTCAATCATTTCTATAAGCAACTTATCATTTCACCTTGATATGTATGTATAAAATAACAATCATAATTTCACATAATTCTCAATTAATATTAATATAACTATCAATTTTCTCGGTTTTAATCACTATTCTCCTAACACATTTTTTTTTTCCTCATAATAGGCTATTCATCTATTAAAGCCATTAACAAAGTTATTACCATCATAACTTATATCAATAAATATCCAAGCTATTACCAATCAAAAGGCTCTTTCCATATATATATATATATCTCTTTTATTAATAGGTAGTCCATTAATACAATAACTTAATGTTTTACAACCATTTCATTTTAGTCAATCATTGACTCTCTCTCTCTCTCTCATATATCAACATTGAAAACCTACAATTTTTTTTTTAAAGTCTCATCAATTTCTCGGGTACTTGGTAGTCTCAAAACTCCATGTGAAATGGCATAATATAAATACGTTAGCCAGACGTCGTCATATTATGTCAGTCACACTTTCTTCTCAGACCACTTCATACCATTAATCTCTAAATGATTAACTTTTACTTTCTCATGTTTCCATTGATTCACATAGTTTGATCCACATAACTCTAGAATTAGTGTTTACTAACCCCTATTAGCAACTATCAACAATACTCATTCTTAATATACTCTGCAGTTCATTAAACCGTCTACAAACAACTCATACACTATGAACCATATATACCTCTTAAAACAACTTTTAATATTATATTTAATCATAAGAATGATCTCTGGGCTCAAAGAAACAAAAGCCCAATACAAAACGTAAGCAAAAAGTCCGAAATAATGTCCGAAAAACAATAAAACGTGATTTTCGGGCCCCAAACGACCCCGAAGTGCCGAAAACTGACAGGGCTCATGGAAAAGCGATGAGCTTTGACCGTTGGCCAGTTTTTGAGTGGACATGTAAATTTCATCTTAATCGGACACCGAAATTTTCTAGCAGAAATTCTACGTCCAACATTACGTCGAACGTCGAAATTTTATGAACTTTCATATTAAACTCACTTAATATAACACATAGCACAAGAAATGTCTCAAATAATGGGGAATCCGCCGGATTCTGGGGAATCCGCCCGGATTGAAGGGAATACGCCCGGATTCCGGGGGAATCCGCCGGATTCTGGGTCAATTTTCGTGACAGAACCATTTTTAAGGAATCCGCCCAATGAATCCGCCCGTATTCGTTGGAATCCGTACGGATTCAAGGGAATCCGCCCGGATTCATCCTGCTGCAACAATTCTGCAATTTTTAATGCAAAAATACGAAATTCAAACGCGCATATCTCCTAAACCGTAAAGAGTTAGACTCTGAAATTTTGCAGGCACCTTCACCATGCCAAAATAAAACTTTCTCTTTTTAAACTTTTTCAAATTACATATTTTACGAAAAAACGGACATATAACCAATTTTGGGCCATTTTGGTTGACACACTATATTCCAAACGACTTACTGTAGGCTTCCACCCTTTTGCCAACATGTTTCTACATACATTTAAGACGTGTGAGCATATTCATCACCCACACATACCCATTCTATCAAGTTTTAACTCTCCGACCCGTTTATGGGTCCAAATGGACACTTTTATCAAATCCAACCATTTTGATTACCATAACATTTTCAATTCACATTTCTACTATATTTAGGACTTATAGTCACTCTATCAATCATAATACTCCAATCAATACTTATTTAAACCAAATAACCAACAAGTGACCCATTTGGGCACTTTAACAACCCATTTAGATTTCAACCTATCTATTTACTATTCCAACACCCAATCCACACATCATTGACTATTCCAAGTCAAACACAATCATTTTCACTATTGGCGTTCTATTACAACCTTAAAACACCAATTTTCACATTAAATTTACCATTTTCATACCAAATACCACAAATTTGCATCCTTAGCTTTTTCACAAACTATCAAGGCACAACTAGGTCTGATAACCACTTGACTTTCCTATTTTACCACTATCAACACATAGATCACAATTTAACCAACATCATGATCAAGGCTTAACACATAAACACATTTATCACATTATGGCATAACTATTACCAATTTTGACACAACCACTTTCATCTTTGACTTTTAGCAAGTTAATTGCAAATATTCCAATGATTACAACTGTAACACTTTGTTCAATCATGTGTCAATATAATTTATTTCTAGTTCGTTTAGAACCACTCATGATACTAAACATCTCAATTAATATTCGTAGCATCACATCAACATATAATGATCATCAAGACTTTGTAACCGGGGAATCATGTCAATCTGACTCAACTTACTTTACTACTAATCATATCATAGTAAAGTAAACATTTCAAGCTTATTAAAATTCACCAAGCTTATCGAAAAGCACCTGATATTTATAGGCCCACGAGTATTGAGGAATCATTGAGAATACCATTCGGTTCCTCATGTTCCTCCGTCTCTGCAATCAAAACAACAATCTTGCAACTTGTTATAGGTTAGTACACAATCAATAACCATTTTCTCATACAACTACTAATCCCACACCATGGAATGTTTGACTTGACGCACATCAGAGTTTGGGATTGAACACCTTACAATGTACAATTCACCCAAATTCATGCTCTGATACCAACTTATAACACCCTCTATTTCAAGACCAAATTTTTGATTTTTTTTTTTTTTTTTAAAACCGGAAATGCCTAGTTGAACACATACATTTTAGATGGCATATAAAACAACTAAAATATGCAATCCAAATTACATGATCTTTAAATTCAAATGGCCCTAATAATTACAACACTAAATTAGGTGCAATTTGACTTACAACAAAATGTTAAACCAATAACATAATTATATAAAATCAGAGTGCTAGTCGCCAAACATTCCATCAAACCCTGATTTCTTGCAAACCCACCATCAAAGACTAAACCTGCAAGAGTAATGTGGGGGATTAGCACGAAGCTAAGTGAATAGACTAATTCTAACAGTCTAACTTAGCATAACAATCGATTTACAACAATCAACTATAAATGCACAATCAATTAAATAGAGGATCGGTGGTCCTTGTGACATCCACAGACCCGGGTGACGCACCAAGAACACTTATAACCAACTGCAGGCCAATACAGTGGTATTACCGATAGCCCATTGCTATCTTTAGTCAACACGAAATCTAATTCACAACGAATGTTCACCAATCACATGTTGACTAACCTATAGCAACTAAGCCCAATCGCAACTGACCTCTATTATTCCAACCTATCATGGAATATTTCACCAACAATCAATCAATCAACTAACGATATTATTTCAACCTATCATGAAATAAACCACTAGCAATTAATCAATCAATCAATCGATAAACATAAAACTACTAATGATTGGTGTAACCACAATGTCATCACCAATTTATCCTGTGAGAACCAGTCCACTCACCGAATACCTCAGTCCTCCACTCAGTAGTCTAATATCACCGAGTCTTTCTCCATATCTGAGAATACAACAAAACAACACAAATCAGTCACTTGTCTCAATATATATATATATATATATATATATATATATATATATATATATATATATATATATATATATATATATATATATATATATATATATATATATATATTCATTCCAATAGATTTACTGAATTCATATCATGTTTTCACCACTACATAACTAATAATTACAACATCATATTCTACTACTCACAATCATTTATTTATCACTTTTATGGTTATCATGACCATCCTATCACATTAATCCACTTTCATTATCTCTAATCAACATGGTTAAATCATTTCCAAGATCATTAACCTCTACCATCAAAATTCATTAAACTCTCCATTATCAATCTATTCTCGAGAACATCTCTTAAACTCCTAATCAACTTACACATTTATCTTGAATGATATTAAGTATCATCATTAATCAATTATACTATCTTCATTAACAACAATTATCACTTGATACATCATTAATTTAAGCTTCATAATCATAGTTCATGGATAATCATTTAAACCCATGATTTTCTTCATGATTATATATATCAAATTCATTATTTCTACTTAAGGTTTCAATTAAAATCATGAATCAATACTAACTAACAACTACATAAGCATTACAAGCTTCTATTTCATCATATAACCCATCAATTCATCATAATCATCAATTTCCCAATAACACCTAATCAATTTCATAAACCCTAGCCTAATTAATGTTACTAATCACCATAAAGAAGCTTAAGTAACATCAATTTAACAAAACCAAGCTTCAATTTCGGATTTTAACCCATCAATTAGTTAAAACCTCAAAACCCCCAAATTCTAGGTTAAATAAATGAAGAACACATAATCATACCTTGATTATAAAGATGATAGAAGCTTGAATTCATGTTTAGAATCTTCAATTTCATGATTTCTCTATTATTTGTGAATTGATTTAAGGTTCCTCATATATGTATGTATCGTACGTATGTATGTATGACTAAGAAAAAGAAACCGACTCCACATATGAGGCTTATCATATAAGTGTTAAATTTCGTTCCCCGTACTTTTCGTTGTCTGGAACTTAAAAACCATTTACGGGGAAATACTATTTTATTTTACCGTCAACTAAACTAAATTAAAACAGTTAATAATTTAGTAGTCACAATAAGTTATTTGACTCTTTTCCCATTTATTTTCCAAATAACTTTTCAAACCTATCTCCCGACACATTAAATAATATCTCAAAGTCACAAAATAATTAAATACGGCTAGACCCAAAAAGTGGGTGTTACACCAATCTTACCTAAAGATCTAGGAATTGGTAAAACAAGGAGTGGTGGACTTATTGTTGTGGGTTCATATGTCCCAAAGACTACCAAGCAGGTTAAGTTTTTTAGATTAGCCAATGTTCTTTCTCCATGTAAGCTTTTAGAATTTGTATGACATATGGTTATATATTTATAATATCTATTGCTGTTATTCGTAATACACAGGTTGAAGAGCTGAAGTTACATTGTGATGATATTCTGAGAAGCATTTAGGTGATTGAGAGACTAACCTTTTACATTATATGGATGTGCATTGCGTTATTATATTTTGATACTGAACAGCGAAATAAGTTGCAGCATTTTGGTACAGAGTAAATACCTGCATTTTTTTTGGTATCCCCACAGATCTTCATTTAGTGTCTTCATGTACTTGTATAGGTATCTGTTGAGAAACTTACGATAAAGTCAGCCGAAGAGAGAGAGAAAGAGAATGAAATCAGTCATGCATCGGAGATGGCCGATGTATACCTCAGGACTGGTAACAACACTCTTGTGATGTCCAGTAGGGAACTTATCACTGGGAAAAGTGAGTATCTTAAACCTATGTTATTATTATGAACCATAGTAAATCAGAACAACTACTGACTAGTAATTATGAAACAGCTCCTTCTGAGAGTCTGGATATCAACTTTAAGGTGAGCTCTAGGCTGGTGGAAATAGTTAGGAGGACAAAGACAATTCCACGCTACATTCTTGCTAAGGTATATATAGTTAAGTAGTTGAGTATTAAAGAATGAATTTAATCAGAACTGATAGCTAAGCTCAGTAGAATTTGATTGATATTATCTCATTATGGAGATCGGATATACATAATAATGGTATACATGCTATTATTATATGATTTGGGTACTGACCTTAAAATGATCGGAATAGATTTCCTACATCTTGAATCGTAGTCACTATCTTGTAGTTGCTTTCTGGTTTGTTTAATAATTTAAAATGAATTTAGTCCCGGTTCTTATCCGTTGGTATCCAAGCACGATTGTGGACTAATTATTGGAATTTTCTGTGCACGTTTATTAAGGTGGAATTGCCTCATCAGATATTGCTACAAAAGGTTTGGAAGCAAAACGTGTCATAATAGTTGGTCAAGCGTTGGTCGATGTTTCTCTGTGGCAGTTGGGCATATTAATAGTATGCACTGTGATGCATTTTAATATATGTTTATATTATACTTTATTAATTTGATGTACGTTAAAATTTATATTGATAAGTACTAATAGTTTGAATTTTGATGTATGCTAATTGAACTCGTATCGTAGTGACGTTTATTGATATATTAATTAGATGGTTATCACGTGTATATAAAGTTTTATGTAGCTTCCAACTCAATTTAATGACCTTCAATAGAATATTTCTATAACCTTGTGAGAACTGTAAAAGTAATTCACTTTTTATATCATCCTCCTAAGAATGTCGTAACAAAGGTCAACGTACGTACTTCAAAGACATATACTAGTGCACGAGAAAAGTCTGTCAACAACAGGTTAAGAGAAGCGAATGCCGATATTGTTTTGGAACTGGTCATAATATTAGGAGTTGCAAAGTTAGAATTCAAGATGAATTGAAATAATCTGAGGATAATGAAGATGATGATGATCATCTTGAAGAAGATGAAGATGTTGATGAAGAAGATCTTGACAATGAAAATTCTTATGAAGAAGTTTCCAATGAATTCTGATTTTTTTACTTACTTATATTTTATTGTATTTTCTTCATTGTTACTTGAACATCTGATTTTGGTTAGACTTAATTCTGTAAACTTGACAAGTTGGTATTATGTTTATTATTAGTATGCACTATGAATCATGGTATCTTAGGTTTATATCATGGTTATATATATTGGTTTAATGTGTGGGAATCACTGAATTAAAATAGGTTTGATGGATGCAAACTTATTCTTACATTGTAGTTACGTGTGTTCACATGTTTTATAGTTCATTCTAATGATTATTAATAGTATGCATTTAAATGCGTGTTAATCTAGTTTTTGCTGATTGTGCAATTACTACTGCTAGTTCATTTTTCTATTGATTGTCATAGTTAATGTTGTCCGCTTGGTTATTGCTGTTAGCATACTTACTACTGATAGTTCAGTCTCTGCTGATAGTTCATTTTTCTACAGATCATTTTTCGTCTGTTTGTAATATCATTTTTTTACTGACAAATCATTTGCATATCATTATGGAAAAAGTTTTATGATTTTTGATTTTGAGGGTTTCTCGATTTGAAGAGAGGTTTTTTGAGAAAGAGTAATAACAAAGTGTTTTTTGAAATAAAATGAGGGTTTGTGATGTTGATGTTAACATTTAATAAATATATTTATTTATGTATAGTCCAATATTTTAGTAAAATTGAAAGTAAAAACATATATTTTCTCCTAATTCGATATAATTAACTCATTTTTAAGAATTTTTATGGTCTAAATTTGTTTTATTTTTGATATTTTCGTATCCAAGGAAACTAAATGGACATGTAGCCATGTTAAGCCCTAACCTTAATTATCTTTTTATTTTATACTTTATTTTTTATATTTTGTTTATTGTTAAAGTGACAAATACTAATAGTAGGCACTCAGATGAGTACTAATAGTATGCATTGTGATGAGTACTAACGAATGGATACAAGAGTCTATGTATGACTATATGTTGTAGATCAGATGAAAAGCCCTCTATGAGTCTGGCCCATGTACATTGTAATACATGGGCTTCTATTAATTTTGAGTAGGCAATTAGTCCATTTAAAAACCAACCATAATCAAGATCTTACCAATTATTGTTTTTTGTAATCTAATGAGTAATAATAGTGTGCATTATGATGCATTTTAATTTTACATTGTAGTGTTGTATATCAATACATGTTAACATCTATATGTACGAGTACTAATAGTACGCACTTCGATGCATCATAACATAGGTTTATATTATAGTGATGTATATCAATACATGTTAACACCCATGTGGGTGAGTATTAATAGTATGCAATGTGATGCATATTAATAGTTTCTGCTGATCTTCTTGTTTCTGCTGCTCTCTATTTTCTGCTGCTCTAAGTGTTTAACTGTTGGCGATAGTTTATGCTGATACAAACTGCTGCCTTCATAGTTTCTGCTGATCTCATCGTTTTTGCTGTCTTCAGTACTAATAGTATGCATTGCGATGCATCTTAACGTTGATTTACAATGTAGTGATGTATTTCGATACATGTTAACATACGAGTTGATGAGTGCTAATAGTATGTATTGTGATGCATCTTAATATAAGTTTAATTCGTTTTGATGTATATTGATACATGTTAACATACAAGCTAATGAACACTGATAGTATGCATTGCGATGCATGTTAACATTGGTTCACATTGTAGTGATGTATATTGATACATGTTTACATTCGAGCTGATGAGTACTAGCTAATAGTATGAACTGCGATGCATGTTAACATTGTTTTGCAACGTAGTGATGTATTTCAATACATGTTAACATACGAGTTGATTAGTACTAATAGTATGCACTGTGATGCATGTTAACATAATTTACGTCGTAGTGATGTATATCGATATGTGTGAACATTCATGTCGATGATTACTAATAGTATGCACTCTGATGCATCTTAACATATGTTAACATCTTAGTGATGTGTATCGATGTATGTTAACATGCATTCTGATGATACTCATAGTATGCACTGTTATGCATCTTAACATAAGTTTACATAGTAGTGATGTATATTGATATATGTTAATTAATATTCATGTAGATGAGTATGTACTAATAATATGTACTCTGATGCATGTCAACGTAGGTTTACATTGAAGTGATGTATATCGATATATGTTAAAACTATTAGTTCTTATCAAATCAAATTACCAAACCCGACTATTGTTTACTCAATAAGCTAAAAGGTCTGTCCATTCTAGAAAGCAGTTTCACGACCAGTTTCTCAACATCATACATAAAATCAAGAACATAGTTATACAACATAAGGTGTTCAGGCTGCATACTTTCAACCCCATCAAACATTTTTAACTTAACAAGCAAGTTATTAGCTCTCTTCTAGACTACCAGCCTACTAGTACCACTGCAAGTAATAGTTATTAAATGATAGATTAGAATGGTCCAAACCCGTTTGTGGGTATTGGGTCCATTAGGGTTTTAGCTAGGGTTTGCATTGTACTCTATAAATAGCGATTAATGTAATACATAATATCCTACGGGGAATTCTATATTTTAACATGGTATCAGAGCCTTAGGGTTTCTACCATTCTTTCGCCTTCTCTCTTTTTCGCACTCCCCATCCGCGAATGTATAATTCATATATATCTTCATTCGTAAGCTTTTCTTATCTTTCATTTGAAAAAAAGAATAAAAAACACTAAACCCGTTGTTCATTCAGCCGTCAAATTTGACATAACCTTTACACCGATTTCGAATTTTCGTGCAAGGCCACGCAGAGCCATTCTTCTGATTATTATTTATTGTCTAAATCAATTTTTGTGTGCTTTAAAAAAATCTAATAATAATACATATATGCTTGCTCGCTTTCTTTTTTCTTATAAAAAAAAATTAAATTTGTATTCGTTTTGCTTTTGCTGTTTGTTTCTATACTACCGCTGCTTGAAGATTCGCATCCGCTTGCTGTCGGATATCTTCATTACTAAAATAGTTATATATAATTAACGCTTTTGCTGCTGCTTGAAGATTTGCATCCGCTTGCTGTCGGATATCTTCGTCAATAAAATAAATATTACTTTTGGTACCGTTTTGTTTTTGCTGCTGTTTGAAGATTCACTTCCGCTTGCTGCCGGGTGTCTTCATCAACAAACTAGTTATAAATTTAATGTTTTTGTATAGTTCTCAACTCCAATCCGAGCTTTCACGATTTCGCCGCTCGGATTGCGGGGGAGTATTAAATGATAGATTAGAATGGCCCAAACCCGTTTGTGGGTATTGGGTCCATTAGGGTTTTAGCTAGGGTTTGCATTGTACTCTATAAATAGCGATTAATGTAATACATAATATCCTACGGGGAATTCTATATTATAACAATAGTAACCCAACTTCATAGGAGATTTAAGGACATTTTCTTTGAATGTAAGAACATCCATGCTCTTCATACCTGTAGTTCAAGAGATGGAGAATTTATAGAGAGAATTTTATGTGAAGTAATGGTTTAAATACCATGCTTTAAAGTCAAACTTACCCGGATTTGGAAAAGCACATCTGCTGAAAAGACCCCAAGAGATGCTAATATGCTCCCTCTTATCCAAACACTAAAGACAAATTGGATGATGTTATTACTCTAACGGATGACATAGGTTAAGCTAAATAAAACCTAAATTGCTTTAATAAAATAGTAGCTTATTATTATGAAACTGAGTTTATTATTACTCTATTCAAATTCATTAACCTGCTTCTACTATCTATTAATCTCATAATATTGACAAATTTTATGGTATCACCATTTCACCATCATCAAATTTTACAGGTGCATTTCTTCTTGTGAGAGCTTAAACTCTTTGAAATCAATGAGCATCTAACGATAAAAAGGTGATATTCTATACAAGGTCATTAAATTGATTGGGAAGCTACAGAAAACTTTATGTACATTTGATAACCATCTAATGCAACTTTAAAAGTGATTCTGAAGTTGGAGAGAAAGAACATTAAATCTTACCTGAACCTTCTTTCGGTTGAGTTGCCGCTAGCTAATACTTTGACTCTAGCTACTTGAGGAGATTCCTTGAAGAATAAAATACACACGATCAAAATACATGTTGGATTACATCATGAGTGTAACCTCGTAACTCATTTGATCCAAATGGATCTGGCTACATACCCGGTATAGTCTGAGATGACATTCAGGAAAAAAGATATATCGATAGAATAGTATGAAAGGTGCCTTCTTAAATTAGCAAGTTCCATAAATCAGTTTCTGAAGGAGCACAACCTAGCAACAGTTGATAATGAATATATTATTAAATACTGCAACAACTTCCATAGAACTCAATGATTTCAAATTCATAATCACAGCATTAATCCGTTTCTGATGGCAGGTACTTAGTACTTTTAGTTTTTATGCATCTACAATTGGAGAGTATTAAGTAATGTCCCTTAGTAATTTATCGGAATAAAAGGCTGCAATGGCAGACGGTCTTGATTCTTTACTCTAAAACGGTACACAAGATCAAGGTGTTGTGAGGCGAAATGTAAACAATATTTTATTAGAATCGAATTTCAGTGTTCCTTAATATATCGGTACCCATGAGGCCATGATGAACGTTGTTATTTTTATATATTTGCAGAATTCTATTAATGTGTTGTGATATGTATGTACATTATGATGGCATGAAATGGTTGTATTGCTGAAACCATGGCATATGATATTGCCATCGAGGTTGCCATGAGAAAACAAAACTTTTACAAAGAAATTTATCTTTGCACTACCTATGGAAATGATTAATCACTGAACTTGCATCATATTATGTGGATTCAGAGGTTTGTACAAAGTTATAGGACCAAATCGTTCTTTGGCCCATCCCGGACTCATTTTGACCCACTTTCCGCTAACATTTTTCTTGATTGATTTGCTTTTTAGATACCTTTTCTACATCATGGATGTAGCCACTCCAAAAAATAACTGTCTCATATTAGTATATGGCTTATAGTTGCTTGTGATAATGAAGGGTAATACTATAACCACTCTTAGTCACCAAGACGTAATGTGAGTTTTTTTATAGACCACACGCATTTATTTTGTGTCTTTTTCAATGGTTTGTTATGTGGCCTTAAGGGTAGTTTGGAAGTGACCAAAAAACTTGTTCATTCATTTGCCCGAAAATCATTTGATCTTGAATGATTACTTAATAGTGCAGATCCAACTTCTTCTGCACATTGTAAGAGGAGTTCTAAGCTTCACCTTTTGTGAGTATGCCGGTGTGATAGTCCTAGAGGAGTTGCTATTGGGGTGTGAGTTTAATTACTTTAGTTGATTTGCTGATTTTTTTCATGTTATTTTGAGTGGTGTTTTGGTTGTTTATGTGGTTTTTGGCATACTTGTCTGTTCCTTTATATGAGTAATATTACTTATATTGAACCTGCATTTAGAGCATGTTGTACATGTATATATATATGGTCTAGCTGCGTTGTTCTAAAATTTTGTGTTAACTTTTTTACTACGTATATATGCAACGCTCTCATGGGAAATCAATTATCTAGCCCGTTTCCAATAGTTCTCACCAAAATGTCTACCCTACAACATCTGTAACTTCCACCTTTCTGGGATGGATTTTGTTGTGCGACTATAATATAGTGATGGTGAAAGGTTGATAAATATCGAAAATATAGTCTATGATGAAATGCCACTCAATTGAAAGACAAAGGGTGTTGAAGAAAAGGTGACGTACTTGACAACTAATAGATTCTTAACAAGCTTTAGGGGTCGTAGTCTTGCGAAATGTATAACTAAATATTTTGTACTGTTTATTTAGGTTTCTAGTATGTACTCTTTCACAATCAAGTAAATGTTACTTATATGTTTAACATCCATCACAGTGCATACTATTAGTACACATCAACATGAATGTTAACATACATCAATATCAGTAGAATTAAAAGTTAAATTAACATGCATCGCAATGCATACTATTAGTACACATCAACATGAATGTTGACATACATCAATATATCAGCAGAATTAAAAGTTAAATTAGCATGAATCGCAGTGCATACTATTAGTACACAACAACATGAATGTTAACATACATCAATATATCAGCAGAATTAAAAGTTAAATTAACATGCATTGCAATGCATACTAATAGTACACATCAATATGAATGTTAACATACATCAATATATCAGTAGAATTAAAAGTTAAATTGACATGCATTGCAATGCATACTATTGTACACATCAACATGAATGTTAACATATATACATCAATGCATCAGTAGAATTAAAATTTTAATTAACATGCATCGAAATGCTTACTATTAGTACACATCAACATGAATGTTAATGTACATCAATAAAAGAAACTACAATACAAGTTTAGTTACAGTTGAATTTTGTTTGTTCATACTATACATGTTAACATTTATCAATATAAATCACTACAATGTAAATTTAAGTTAGCATGCAACACAGTGCATACTATTAATACACATCAACATGATTGTTAACATACATTAATATATCAGTAGAATCAAAACTTAAATTAACATGCATCACAGAGCATACTATAAATACACATCAACATGAATGTTAACATACATCAATAAAAGAAACTACAATACAAGTTCATCATCTCTGCTAGAATAGTTTCTTATACAATGATAGAACACGTTTCACGGTTATATTAACATTCCTTGATTAATAAACCCAATATTCATCCTACCACAACAATATTCATAATTTTATAGCGTATCTTTCAATTATTTATTATCATCAACATTAAATCTCTGAAAAATTAACATTTTGTTGCAAAATCAGAATTAGGTTTATCCACATAACCCAAACTTCAATTTTACATTGAAAATAACACAAATCGATAAATAATAGTAACATGTAAAAGAACAAAAAAAAAAAAAAAAACTCAAAATTTCAAATAATTGTTTACCTGAATGAATTGAGAAGCATGATGTAGTCATCGATTTCATCAATTGTTTCTCCTGATTTTACTTTCTTCAGAATCTAGAAATCAATTTTATCAAATTCTTCAAAACCCAGTTATTTGTCTTGATAACGTTTTCTTCAAAAATTTCTGATGATGACAACGAATTTTCAACAATTTCAACTAATATTATGTTTTTGCCGTATGATTTTGTGGCGTACCCCTTTCGTTTGTTGATTTCAATCGGTAGATTTGTAAGCTGTTGGATTTATTTGTGTTTTGTTATCTTCCTTATTTTTGCCCTAATATTTGATGAATGAATGGTCATGTCTTTTCCAGATTCATTTAACTTGTTGGTATTACCAAAATACCCCTCCGTGTGTTTTTAGAAAAAGATGAGATGGATGGTTCAGATTCACTTCCCCCTTCCCTCTATTTTGGCACTTCCCCATTGATCACTACCCTATATATATATATATATATATATATATATATATATATATATATATATATATATATATATAGTGGTGGAGGTTCATATGAGAACCAACTAAAAGTTGAGAACCTTGAGAACCACTACATTACATGCTTGTTCACATGTGATTTAACTTCATTCACATGTGAACATTGATTTAGGTTAGATTTGTAAAGAAAAAAAATTTTAAAAATCCTAAATTATAGCGAAAAACACAAAAAACAAATATATGTTCACATTTGATGATAATGTGAACAAATCATGTAAAAAGTGTTTTAAGACGTGATTTTCGAATTTTTTTCTTTACCAATCTAACCTAAATCAATGTTCATATGTGAATGAAGTTAATCACATGTGAACAAGCATGTAATCTAGTAGTTCTCAAGGTTCTCAACTTTTAGTTGGTTCTCATTTGAACTTCTATATATAGTTTGTGTAGCCTCGAGTGTCTCAGAACTGTTATATGACTTTTTTTCCGATCTGGAAAAAAAACAGTATAGTATAGTGGAGGATTACATGGCAACACTAAAACTACGGTTGATAACAATTTAATTAAGCTATCTTTCATAAAGTAGGATTCGTATAAAGGTTTTAATCTTATAAATCAATGTCTCAAATTCCCAAGAGGTTCTCCAGTCAAGAAATGTGTGACAAGTGCAAGTGCACTCTTTGGTTTGTAGCTTGGCACCTGGTGACCAGCACCTAAAACTGTGGAGAATGTTAAATCCCCTTCATAAACTTGTGCAAATCCACCCATCTGCATTAATTTGATTATTTCAATAACTTCCAATAATCAAAATCCTTTCATTTTGGCTTAAAATTTAACAAAAAACTAAAAGGAATCCATAATTAGTACTAATGTAATTATGTACCTCCCCATGATGATCAAGCCATGGATGCCATGGAGTCATTATAGAAAGATTCATTGAGTTTATCGAATACTTGGTAGATGTAACTGGTATCCGTGCATCAGTGTCACCACTACGAAACAAAAGATCATGATTGATCGATCATACATTTAGTCATATACTATATATCTCATCTGATTTCTTGATCAATTAAGTACAACTTTTACTTTATGTTATTTACCTAAATATCCACACGCGGAGATTATTCTCCATGAATTCCCTGAGGAGTGGAATGATCGTGCGAGGGCTATCATTCCAGAAGATGATGACTTCACTACATAATTTGTCAGGATCATGCCGTGTCAATACACACTTTAATTTACAACATTAGTAGGTCTACGTTTGCTTGTAAATGGAAGAGATTAAGTGTACGTTGGTACGAGAGTTACCTGCATGCTTGCCAATTATAAGAGAGATTCGTGACATTGGCATGGATAGCTTCTTGAACATCTTGACGATTCATATAAGCATAGGTATAAGATTCGCTACATGGATCAATAACCTGTGACTGTTTGCACCAAGAATGTAAGAAAATTATATATATTTGGATTCACTCGTATGCTGATCATAATTAATATAGAGATAATTACTACCATCGGTTTAGGCGTGGAAGTAAGATTCTCATCGAAACATAAAGGGGCATAGATGTTGTAGATATCGATATATTCAAGATCAAGCTCAATCTCATCCTGCGCTTCGTTGCACTTTTCTTGGTCTGTCGACGTGGCATTCGTGAAAAAAAAACACACATTAATTTTAACAATTTTTTATTGATTTTACACAAGTTTTTGTTTATTTTATGTATGTGAAGAATTACTAAATGTCAGCTTCCTTTGTGGAATTTGGCCGTCTTAGATGTGAAGAAATGGCTAAAACTCCACACCCAAAAAAAAGTTAGAATTTCTCTGTACTTCTTTTGTTGCTTTATAAGTATGACAAAAAATAAGTATATTTTTAATGTGCATATATAGAATAAGGATATTCGTTGTTGAAGCACAATTCGCGGATCTGATTTATTGCTTCCTCGGGTACTAAAGCATGAGAATCAAAGTAATCAAATCTTCCTAATGAATCTGTCTCATCATTAATCAGTGCATTTCCAATCTGCAGGTACACACCAAATACAATATTTTCAAGTTAATAGAGCAAACTTCAAAGAAACTATTCAATTCGATCAATGACCAAAAACTGGTATATTAGATATATAAGAAAGGGGAAATAGGTACAAGGATCCCTTTAAGATTGATTAGTGTTTCATTCGCCATTTTGTTGTAGTAAAGAATAGTATGTGCAAGTTGAGGCACATAATGTCCTGCATAGCTTTCGCCAGATATATAAAAGTCTCTTCCTTTGTATTCTGGGAATCTTTCAAGCCAATTCAACATGAACGCATAATTGTCTGCAGCTGTTGTTGTGTCTCCACAGTTCTCGTAATCTGATGATGAGTTTGAGTATGAAAACCCTACGCCCGCAGGTGACTCCACAAATAAAACGTTCGCCACTGAACATAATGATGAAAATATGAACACGGTCTTTATGCAATTGAAGTTTAATTTAAAGAATAAAATTGAATACCTTGGTTCCATGCAAATTCATTTCTGTAAAGCGTTTTTCCATCACTGTTGACTCGAAATGGCCCAAGCTCCTGCATTGCTCCAAAAGCGAGCGAAGAGCAACCAGGTCCTATATAACGATCAGTTTATATAAGTTAAGATTTAATCGTTAATCTTATAACTAAAGTCTAAAACAGAGCAAAATAGCAATATACAATTGTACTTTCAGCTGATGAAAGAGAAGTGGCAGATCAGTGAAATTTGAGATGCTGGTTATATATTGTTACATGTATAGAAGTGTGAATATACACTGTTATATCGTTGTATTAACCATAAAAAACACCAAATTTCCTTAAAACATAGTGTCTAAAGGTCAGAGCTATATATAATACCTCCATTAAGCCAAAGAAGGAGTGGTAATAATTTGTCGGAGTTTTCAGCCTCAACAAAGTAATAGTAAAATGCCCGACCAGCAGATTCGTTCACAGTAACATACCCACCATATTGGACAAAGTCAACGTATGGTTGACCAGGCCATCTATCAATTTTGTCATTCTTTTTCTGATCTTGTTGAGAAAGAGCAACACTAGCTTTATAAACATTTGTAGGTGGCTCGAAATGGCTGGTGTCAACAACTGAATTAGCAGACCTTTTGGCCCTGTAAAGATGGTCAAGTGCTCGTGTTTGTTTGTTATGTGCATTGATTTGCCATATAAAGCTTGAAAAGTAAAGAGAAATGAGAAGAGCAAAAAGGGTAGTTCTCTCCATTTGTAGCTACCTTGAGATACTATGATTGTGATTGATTGAATTTTTGTATTATTTATGAACCAATAGAAAAGTTGAGTAGTTGAGGGTTATAGGTAAAGATGAGTTGATAAGTCATGATTTAACCTCCTCTATCTTTTTACTATATGTTGTTGTAATAGTTTAAATGCTTTACTATATTCATATTTTCGGAAAGGTTGTTGATTCATGGTCTATTTTGTCTAATGGTTCAAGGTAATTAGCAATTATCATTGTATTATATATCTTATTCTTATTGGTTTTTTATGATTAATTGTTTGGTTTTGGTTTTTGTAACTTGAGTTCTAATATCAATTTATTTTATGTTTCTCTAACACACCAAGTTTCTGTTTGAACACTTATCTGTGTGAGGCTGCAGACCCTGACTTGTACGTATATGCTATGAATTTTGATCAAATATTAAAAATGAATACAGTGTTGGATACTTAACTTGTACCATGGTTCTCACTTTTCAGTCACTTACTAAATCCATAACTAGCAGCTGAATTGAAAGTAACATGGCCTATAATCAGATGTGTCAGAAACTTGTAATCTTCGATTTGGGTTGAGACGGGCTGAAGCAGGTTGAATTGAATTTTAATTGATTCTTCTCCAGCAAATTTGCAGCACTGTACCATACCTCCGTTTTGAATGCATATTAACTAATGAAATATTTAATGTGAGATGTTATATGTGTTACCTTTTTGCAATTCCGTGGCCTCATGTTTTTGCTGTTTTTGTGTATTAAAATACATAAGAATATGTTTTTGTGTTTCTGGTCTCATTTAGCAGTGATGTTAAAGAACTTACAAGGGTTAGTCAACAAATTTTGAAAGCGAACCGATGGTCAGACTGCAACAACAAATTACTCTAATGCATAACCATGTTTTTCTTTTTGTAGGTGATTCAGCACCTCTAACCGATTTGCAGGATACCTATCACACTCAATATCCATCTGCAAGTAAAGCCATAACGTTCATGGTGTAAGTAACTATCACTGATTGTTTGTTAATATGTACCCTGCTTTTGTATACATTCATAGATTGTTTGTTAATGTGTACACTGCTTTTGTAGGAGTAGCGCCTTTATAAATTATTTTAGATTGTTTAAATGTTTATATCTGAATTACATGACTATACAGTTCCCTTATAAATTATTTTTTGGGTTTATATACATTCATAGATTGTTAAAATGTGTACCCTGCTTTCGTAGGACTCACTTTTAGCCTTTTAAGCTCAATGATAACAATTGGTGCAATGACCAGGATTGTTATGAGCATAAGGCACATAAGAAAATTGTTCAAAAATGGGTCGAAAGTTACTCAAAGTTTATTTATTATATGGCATCTATCTCTTGCAACTCTCTGTGATCTTCATATCGTTAATAATGGACAGAATCTGTTCATTATTTCATATAATTCCCCCAACGTGCATACCTTAATCGTAATCTGGAATTCCATGTAATCATCCAAACAATTTTGGGAAATTCCATGTTCAACTTAAATAATGACATTGCAACAGCAGCCAGCAGGTCACGTTGCATAAATAAATTAGCACTAAAAAAAGAATAACGCAGTAGGTAGCAAACTAACCATACCAATGAAAACAAAAAACAACCTAAATTAACCATGTAACCATAGAAAAGAAAAAATAACCTAAAACCATGACCAACAAAAAGTCTGAAGTAGGAACAGAAAACATGAACTTCAGATGAACTTAATCAATTTCTCGAATCTTTAATAAAGAGGTTCGCCGGTCAAGAAACTTCTAACCAATGCAAGTGAGTTCTTCGATTTGTAGCTTGGCACCATGTGACCCGCCCCAAGAACTGTAACGAATGTTAGATCTCCTTTGCGAACTTCAACAAATCCAGCCACCTGCAATTTTCATGAATCTTATTTACTCATTTAAAGTATATAGAACTTAGCACTTAAATAAGAACGAATTGAAATCATACATGTCCTTGATGATACCATGGATGCCATGGAGTCTTTACAGATAGATTCATTACTTTAAGGGACCACTTGGTTGACGTTACTGGTACTCGTCCATCAGTATCACCACTACCAAAAACAACAACATAATGCGTACATTTGGCATAAAAAATTTCCATTATATAAATTCAAATCTATTGTGAAGTTACCTGAATATCCACACGCGAATGTTATTTTCCATTAATTCATTAAAAAGTGGAAGAACCGTGGAAGGACTATCATTCCATTTGCCGATAATGTCGCTGCATTTTTAAATTTTGCATTGTAGATTCATGTCAACAGCCCAATAGGTATTATAAAAACACTTGATAATAATTGAAAGAAGGCTGTCTATAATTAGTAAAATTTTTACCTGCAACCTTGCCAATCATGATCAAGTTTTGTTACATTGGCATGCATGGCTTCTTGAACATCTTCGCTGTTTAAATAAGCAGTAGTGTAGGATTCACTACACGGATCAATAACCTGCGACTGTTTGCGAGCAGAAAAGATATATATTAATTTTAGCATTCTACATTTACTAATTTTGCCTTACATATGACCATGAACTAAAAACTACCATTCGTTTAGGCTTTGAAGTAAGATTCTTGTCAAGGCATAATGGAGCATAGATGTCGTAGATATCAATATCAACAAGATTACGATCCACATCTTCAAACGCTTTGTTGCACTTATCACATTGTTGAGTTACATTTGGGGAAAAGTCACAATATTTACGAATCTGTTCACTCGTTTCATCTGATATTAAAGAATGTGTACCGAAGAAATCATACATCCCACTTTCATCAGTCTCATCATTGATCGCCGCGTTTCCAATCTGTGTACATCAAATAAAAAACTACATATCAACTTAATACATGAAACTAAGAAACTAACAAACAATAATAAATTGTTAAGAAAGAAAAAGAGAGAAATAGAATGATTTACAAGGATCCCTTTAAGATTGATTATGGTTTTGT
The DNA here is from genome assembly GCA_949592205.1 of Helichrysum umbraculigerum. NCBI lineage: Eukaryota > Viridiplantae > Streptophyta > Magnoliopsida > Asterales > Asteraceae > Helichrysum > Helichrysum umbraculigerum. The sequence goes on from CATIUR010000001.1 coordinate 103,300,599, forward strand.
TAGCCATCTTATTATAAGCAAGAATAGTGTGTGCAAGCTGAGGCACATAATGTCCAGCATAACTTTCTCCTGAGATATAAAAGTCTCTATCTTTGTATTCTGGGAATCTTTCCAACCAATTCAACAAGAACACATAATTATCTAGAGCCGTTGCCTCGTCTCCACAGTGATTGTAATATGATGATATGTTTGAGTACGAAAACCCTACGCCCGCAGGTGTCTCCACAAACAACACATTCGCGGCTGAAAATTTTGTAATAATATTAATAATTAAGATAATGCAAGATACTAAATGCATATAAATAAATAAAAGTATTGGTTTTGTTGTATATATTGAATACCATGATGCTTTCTTTGCTTTAAATAAGAATAAAAATAATTAATACCATGATTCCATGCAAACTTATTTCTGTGGAGAGTTTTGCCATCACTGTTGACACGGAATGGCCCGAGCTCCGCCATGGCTCCATAAGCAAGTGAAGAACAACCCGGCCCTGAAAAACGATTGATTTAAACATACATCACAGATCTTATAAAATTGGCACAAATTTAATATAACTTATAAATAATATGTAATGTTACCTCCATTCAGCCAGAGAAGAAGTGGTAATGAATCCTTTGATTTCTCAGCTTCAACAAAATAATAGTAAAAAGCCCGCTCTTCAAGCTGACTAACGGTAACATATCCACCATACTGGTCGAATCGGACGGGTGGCTGACCGGGTAATTTGCATATTCTATCGTGTTCTTTATGACCTTCTTGAGGAAGAACAACCGTTTTTGTATTCAAATCTTGTGGTGGCCTAAAATGGCTAGTGTCAATAATGGAATCACTCGACCTTTTTGCCTTGTAAAGATTATGAAGAGCTCGTGTTTGTTTATTGACAGCATTACTTTGACATACCAAAGTTGAAAAGAAGATCAGCCCAACAAAAATCGTTTTCTCCATTGATGTATAGTTTATGCTGTAACTGGCTCACATGGATGAATATATGTATCTGCGTATTAAATGTATGGAGATGATAAATAAAAAATTTGATTTTAAATTAATGAAATAATTTCGACTATATAATAGGAATGTTAGTTGAAAACAGATTACGTTGATTGATTCTCTTATCCGAAATCCATTCCGTGTATTTTATTCTTTGGCTACTTACTATGAATCACGTATAATAAAAAAAATAATAATAATTAACCAAAATTAGTTTAAGAAAATTTTACCTTGAAAAATTTAAGAAATTAGTTAATTAAAAAGAATAATTAATAAGGGTAACATAAATAATTTGATATTTTTTATATTTATTTTTTACAAATGAAAAATTTTAAATTTTATATAAGTAGCAATAATATTGTGGACTATAAAATTGAGAAGTAAAAACATTATATTACTTTTAGAGCATCCCCAATGTATGTATTATTTTATATGTATGCAATTGTAGAATAACCACAATCATTTTGAAATTACATTTGATCAACTTATAACAAACGATATTTTCAAATCAAACGGTAGGTAGATGATTTAACAAATACTAATTAAATATGTTGATTCAAAGAATACCTAGAAATAATTCCTTCCAACAAACGTTGATTCAAAATAATACCGTTGTTAGGAAAAAAATTCAACTCAATTGCCAAGCAAAAATTGAGAGAAAATTCGATTATCATAAAAAGCAAAATTGATGAGTTCTTACACATTGGAACTCTAGAAAAAGGAAACAGAAACTTGAAATGGGCCTAAAACATAACGGACCTAACAGAAAGCCCAAAATAAAAATAAAAACAAATTATGGCCCATAACTTATTCTAGGAGGCGTTTTAGGGCTTCGATTTTGGGTAAACCGCCTACGGCATTCACTAAGAGGTGGCCCTCGTTCGAAGTTTCAAATCGACAACTTATGGGCCTGAAACGAAGCCGTGTAACCCAAGTTACGGCTTTTTTCGGGCAACCCTCTCAGTCAGACGATCTTAGGCCTCCAGAAATATTAAGGCCCGATCTTCAACACTTAGGCCCCCATCAATGATTGAGATTAAATTTTGATTTTTGAATTAATGAGTTTGAATATATAAGATAATAGTGTTCGTTGAAACCTGGTTTGAATAATCTACGTGAACTTTGATACATATACGTGTTTATTTTAGTTACAACTGGATTGACTCTTATTGTCATCCGAATTCCATTCTGATTATATCTCATATATGTCTACCAACAAATTTAACATGTATGTTGACTTATCAGAAAAAACATTGAATAAGTAACAACGTAATTAACGGGGTTTGGAGGGGTTTGGAAAAAGAGTCTTGTTCGAAGCCAGGGTCATTGTCCATTTGAGGGAAAGAGAGGGCTGATACGACACCAACCACGTACAACCATGTGTTACTAATAGTTGGGGTATTTTTTTCCTGTCAAAACCTTTATGCAGTTGCGCAATCCTACTGCAATAATATTAGCCAATTAAAATCAAATATCCGGATTAAAAAAGATACTACCTTCTATCACTTCCTACCACCTTCTTTCACCTTCTGCCGCTGGTTTCTGCTGAATTCCGACAGGCGAATTTGTTTTCATTATTGCTTGACTTCTTTTTCCACTTTTCTTTGACTCGTTTATCTACAAATTAACTACAAACATAAAAATGCTATAAAAAGTACACAAAATTAAATTACAAAAGTGATTAAGTAAAAACAACAAACAACATGTATACAAACGTGAAGTAACGCTAGAATAAGTAAACAAGATAAAAAAGACACCGTATCATAATGTAACATGTAAATAATTCAATATTCCAACATCACTGCATAATATTCGACTGATATAGAAGTAGGATGCAGTAAAGAATGTACTGCATGATGTAGTAAAATTAGAAAATACAACCTAGCAAGTAATACCTTTTGATCGACAAAAAAATCATGTAATACTGACTTTAACACTACATGCATTCGTTAAAAGAAAAACAACGGATTTCAAAAACATCAACGATAAACGTAAAACGATAACGAGGAATCACTTACAAGTTTGAGTATATTCCTTTTCTTCTTTTGCGAAATTGATTTTGAGACTTTATAAACAAATACGCTCATCCATTTATTTAATTTTGACATAATTTTACAAATACCACCGATTTTACATACAATTACCACTTGTAGCTTTTGTTAAATCTGAATATTACTAAAGTTACGTATTCGAAAGTTTTGAAGTTATGGCTTGATCAATGTCTGAGAAGTCTGTATGTTTTTTTGTTGTGAGAGACAAAATATAATTGAATGGTTTGTGAGTATTAACTCTTAAATCAAGACAAATAAAAATGAGTATCATTGTGACTACCTGCTGCCCGATTTGATTAATGGAGGTAACAAGTCAAATTGACAGCAAACATTATGCATGGTAAGTTAAAAAAAAATGCTACGGATAGTTTTATAATCAATGCATCATATTAATACATGTTAATCATTAAAAAATTTTCTTATTTATTAATTTAATGAAAACAGTGCTTAGTGTTCCATCATATTTGATGTTACACTAAACACTATTTGCTATTGTATTAAAAATAGTGCAATATTTAATGCTAATATTAGAGTATATTTCGTTGCATTATTTTAGTACAAACAAGTTATTTTAATTTAGTGCTAAGATTGAAGATGCTCTTCGTAAAAAATTTAAAGGGTGTTTGAAGCATTTAGAAAGAGTTGCTGCCTAGCCATTGAAAGTATGGACCATTTTGTATGCGTTCATTATTATTTATAACTATTGGTCATGGCTTAGCCTTTATACGGGAGCAATGAGATTTTAAATGTTCTATAACTATCAATCCTATTATTGCCTACTTACAATTTTTGTTCTATAACTTTTCAAGAGCTTCCGCAAAAATATCTTTTTTCTTTAAGGTCCTACGAAGTTATAGAGAAACGTATAAAACGTGCCGTATGATATAGAAACTTTACAATATCTTTTTGTTGATGAAAAAAGTTGTGCAAAATCTTTTTAGCAGGGTCAAAACAATGTGCCAAAATACTATTTTGAAACGAAAACTAATCGTGATAATTACTTTTTTGTGAATATAAAACTTGTGTGAGGTTCCTAGGAGAAAGGGTATAAGTGAGGGAAAAGAGAAGCTAATGAGGAGGTGACAAGTATCTTCCTATTTTTCCACCTTTTTTATCCATTCCCCCCTCCCATTTCTTATTTCTCCACCCTTTTTATCCATTTCTCCCGCTTTCTTTATTTCTTCACCTTTTTTTTTCTATTTCCCTTTTTTTCTAAATTTTTCTTGTTAAAAAAATAAAACAATATATATTTTTATATAAAAATAATTAAAAAACACATTTTAAACTTTAAAAAAATAAAACTTTTTTAACTTCTAAAACTTCTATAACACTTTTATCAAAATAAAAAAAGATAAATAAGTAAAAAAAATTCACATTTTTTAGAAAAAATTATTTAGTTTTTAACATTTTTTTAAAACTTTTTTTACCGTTTAGTATTTTTTTTTTATGTCATTTTCACATTTGTGATGTACCAGATATTATATATTATGATGCAGATGAATATCAAAAATAAGATGCAATAAAGTAAACTATTATTTTGTTCATCAACATTATAAACTAGGATACACTGAGTTTCTCTGAATATGATGCATCGACTTTCAAAATATACTATAAAACATCGTTATTAAATTATTAAGTGATGCATCATAGTTATCAAACATGGTGCATTAGAGTTATAATATATAGTGCATCATAGTTATAAATTATGATGCTCCGACTTTTAGATATACGATAAATATCATTAGTGTATCAATCTTGGTGCATCATACTTATAAAATATGGTGCATCACAATTTTAAATTTACGATGCATTGGAGTTATAATTTTGTTATATAATTTATTTTATTCAAGGTATAATATGGTGCATCACATAAATATATTTTTTGTAATACTTCGTATAAAATTGTATTTAAATGTAACAACGTGAGGCAAAACAACAACAGAAAAAAGGTTGAAAACAAGAAAAAACAAAAACAAATGATAAACAAGTCGTGAAAAAGGTTAAATGAAAAAGCTAAAAAATGCAACAAAAAAAATAAATTATGAGAATAACAACTTTTAAAAACGCAATGATGATGATGATGATGATGATGATGATGATGATGATGATGATGATAATAATAATAATAATAATAATAATAATAATAATAATAATAATAATAATAATAATAATAATAATAATAATAATAATAATAAATAGGGTTAATTGACAAAATCGGTATGGAACTGCCACATTTTGTTGCAAGTAAGCAACCAACCCAAAGTATTGCCCATGTACGCAACAAACTGGTTGGTTTTGGGTTGGGATCCTGCAAAGTGAGATTTTACCTTTTGATATTTGCAAATGTTGAGTTGGCATACATGTCACCTGCCATGTCATTTTTAATTGAATATAAATGCTTACATGGCTTTTTTAATATAATATAATTAACTTTTAATATTAAATACATTAAATAAATCATATATAATTTGATAAGAAATTTCACCTGGAGGATGCATATACGGTTAACAAGTTTAGCAAATTCTTGGTCTACATTTAAAGAAGGTGACCACCATTCCATTTTGTATCGGGTTTGGCAAATGCATATACAAAATTCATCAAGAAACATGGATTCGTCAGATTCATCTCCATTCCCAACTAACTTTACCTTCCCACTTCAGCCTCCACAAACCATCACCTCCCCAAGCAACAACCATAGCTTCCCTTTCCGGCGAGTACCCACCACCGCATTCCCTACATCTGCTGCTCAAAATTATAGAGAGAGAGAAAGGTGTTGCGAATAAAAAACAATATTTTGATCCGGCACAACCACCGGCCAGAATCCGGCACAACCACCGGCCAGAATCCGGCACAACCACCGGCCATCATTTTCCGAACACTTAGCACCATCTCGAACCACTGCAACCATCACCACGCGAGCACGTAACAATCATCTCTATTCACCATTAAATCCACAAGCGAAAATCTGGAAAACACAAAACGAAACCCTAGATCTAGCAATTACAAATCAAAAATCACTTCCCACCGACCACCTCACTCCGTCATACACCGTCGCCGTACTCAACCACAGCTTCGTGCCGCGTGTTACTGGTCCCACGCCGTCCTCGAATTTCGTGCCACGTCTTCCGGCGAACACCTAGACCGTATCGTCGGAATCTGGATCGACTGTTACAATTTTTACTTGGGGAGGTGATGGTTTGTGGATGATACCCATTCTTTACTGTTACAATTTTTCCATATCGCCGTACTCAACCTAGACCGTATCGCCGTATCGTCGGAATCAGCAGTTTTACGAGATGTGGTGGATGATACCCATTTTTACCGTCCTTTTCTTTTTTTAAATAAAAATGCCATGTATACATAAAAATTCCATGTAATCAATAATTAAAATAAAATAAAAAATGCCAAATAATGTGGGTTACCGGTTGATCAGGTAACAGGTTACCATGTTACTTACATGAGTACAAAAACAACCAGTTTGTTGCGTACATGGGCAATACTTTAAGTTGGTTACTTACTTGCAACAAAATGTGGCAGTTCCATGCCGATTTTGTCAATTAACCCTAATAAATAAAACACGCAAATTATTTTTTTTTTAAATGGAGAAATGAAGAGGGTGGAGAAATGAAAAAGATGGGGAAATAGAGAAGGACACTTATCACCTCCTCATTTGTTTCTCTCCCTTCACTCCTAAACCCATTCCTCACAAAAACCACTACCATAAAACTTTGCGAAGTAGTTATCTGGAGCGGTAAACAAAATTGTGTGAAATATATTTTGACATACAAGTTAGAGCATTTTAAACACTCTTTTGGCAGACGGTGCCAAATACTATTTTGGCACATGAGTCACAACATGCGATACTCTTTTGTGAAACGTCCCGATTTTTTTATCTCATCATAAATTCCCTTCAATTTAAAAACACATTTTTGAATGCCTGCAACTTAATTTATAGTTAAAATATGTTTACATAACTCGTTCGAATGTTTAAAACCTTAAAAGTTAATTTTCCAATAAGCTGATGACTACCCACTTGAATACTCACCAGGTACTTCAATTGTGGAGGGGTCAAGGGGGCTGTGCCCCCTTGTGGGGTCCAAGGGGCAACGCCCCTGGCGGGGTTCCAAGGGGCAGAGCCCCTGGCTGCGGTCCCAGCTAAGTTGCTAAATTGACCAAGTGCAGTGTATATGGAAAAGTGTCTAGATTCAATGAATCTAGGAAACAGTTAGAGCACAAGGAGTGGTGACACTGTTACCACAGTGTTCAGGATAGTGTTCTGGAGAATGTTGTTAATGAGGATTCTGTGGTGTGGTGACAGTGTTCTGGACAGTGTTCTGGAATTTTTTATTATTTATTTTATTTGTTGATTTAATCTAATAAAATGTATAAATTAATATTTAAAAACAAATAAATTAAATAAAAACACATTTAATTCATTAAAAACAAATAATAAAAATTATAAGTCCCAAAACTTAAAATACATAATTTAATAAATCCTAAAAATTAAAATTGCAATACAAGTAAAATCATTCATCTTCATCTTCATCTTCATCTTCAGCTTCAGCTTCAGCTCCCGTTCCCGATCCTGAAGTATGCGCTTCATTCCACATTTGTTCACGATACCTCCAAAGATGCTCCACAAGGTCGGCTCGAAGTCCCTCGTGCGTTTCCCGATAACGTAGTTCCTTTGTTTTCCTCTCATATGTGTTATACCTCTCGTGCCAAGTACTTTGTATGTTCTCAACAGGTTCATAATATTCTTCATTCTCGGCAATGTTAAAACCGTTGTCTTCAATATCATGTTATGCAGTATAATACAAGTATACATGATTCGTTTTATGGCGTTTATACTATAAGATCTTGCCGGTTATTGTAGTATATGCCATCTTCCTTGTAAAACACCAAAAGTCCGCTCAACATCCTTTCGGACGGCCGATTGTTTCCTACTGAAATAAACCCTTTTGTGATCAATCTCGCTTGAAAATTCCTTCACGAACGCTGCCCATGACGGGTATATCCCATCAGCAAGATAGTACCCTCTATCATAATCCATATCAGCTACTGTATATGGAACTTGGGGAGCGGTGTCATTTAGCAATTTCCTGAACAAAGGAGACGTATTAAGAACATTTAAGTCATTGTTGGAATCCACAACCCCAAAGTAAGCATTAGGGGTGTAATAGAGTCGAGTCGAGTCGACACAGTGGTAAGCTCGACTCGACTCGACTCAAAAACTAGAGGCTCGAAACTCAACTCGAGCTCTACCGAGCTCTATATTTCAAGCTCGAACTCGAGCTCGTTGATGTATCGACTCGGCTTGACTCGGCTCGATAAGCTTTCAAAATCATTACTCAACCATGCACTATGATTTGCATAACACACAATAAATACAGAAAACTAAACTATTAATAAAATCATACTTAAAAGACTGAACGTAATCACATCAAGCATTTCAATTATACATACTGATATATACTAAATGTATCAAAAATTGTGATTACAATGAAAATATGATGTTGCAACACAAAAAAAACCCAGCAGAGCAACATGTCTATAAGTCATGGGGTCCAAAAATCTGTCATCTTCATTCTTCAGTCTAATACATCTGATGAGCTGAAACAGTAAACATATATAGTATAATAAGCCAAAACCCAAAGAATAGTAACATAATTAATTCAATATTTATGAGCTTGGCTTCATTTGTTTGAAATGTCTATTACTCAACTTACTTCAAGGAACATCTAGATTGATCACACTTGGCTTCATTTGTTACTGAGTTGCATAACAAATGGGTGAAGTCAACATATAATCATATGATCATATCAAATAAAAGGAACACAAAATTAGTTGGTAAAACCACAAAATGCACACCTTGTTTTTCCTTTTTAAACCATGAAGACTTCGACACCAATCTCCTCTACAAATCAAGACTTGAACTGTTTCGGGAAGTAAAGATGCTCTATAAGTATCAATTACTCTACTCCATGCACTAAAGGAAGCTTCCGAGGCAACCGTTGTGATCTGAACATCAAGTATATCTCGAGCCATTTGAGACAAAATACGATACTTTGAAGAATTCAACCGCCACCATTCTAAAACATCAAAGGATGAATTATCATCACATAGGTAAAGTCCATCTTCTAGATAGGTAGTTAACTCAGATTTTTGAGGTTGGACATTTTCAGTTGTCTTCACAACTTGAGCAAATTCAGACCATCCGGAAGAGGAAACTTGAACATTCACGTTGTTACAAGATGAGCCAACCGTATTAGCATTTTGTTCATGTCCAATACGATAATATTCGACCTCGTATTCACTATACAACTCAGCAACCACATCATCCACTATTCCAATATTCTTCTTAGCTTCTTCTGGTGTGTACATTTTGGGAAAACAAAACCTCTCAATTCCTTCACTTTACACCTGGGATCCAAAACAGCAGCAATTGACATCATTAAGTTAAACTCCCCCCAATATTTATCAATTTTTTCCTTCATGGCTTTGACTATATCATGAACAAATTTATCTTCATTAGAATCTTTAAACGTCTTATCCAACAAAACCTTCACCCGGTAGACTTCATTAAGAAATAGATTTGAACTCGGATATTCACTCCCTGAGATAAGGTTAGTGGTAGCATAAAAAACTTGCAAAATAGAACAAACCTTTTTTACTTTCGACCAATCTTCATTGGTTGGACAACAAAGATAGCGTAGCTCTCTATCTCAGAATCTTGGAAACACTTGTTGAAACTCCATAGCTGTTGACAGCATCTCATACGTAGAATTCCACCTTGTTTTGCAATCAAGAATAAGCTTTTTATTTGGCAAACCCAATTGTTGTGCAATCTCTGAAAATAACTTATGTCTTACTTCACTTTTATTTATAAAGGCCACACTATCATGGATATCTTGAGTGATTTCTGTGATCTTTGAAAGCCCATCTTGAACCATAAGATTTAAGATGTGTGCACAACAACGCACATGAAATAACTTTTTTTCACAAGGTAACTCTTTAATGAGTTCATAAGTTTCCTTTAGGCTTTTAATAGCTGAATCGTTGTTTGAACCGTTATCAACTGATATTGTATACAACTTATTCTCGATGCCCCACTCCTTCAAACACTTGTAAATATTGTCAGCTATGTCAACACCAGGGTGAGGAGGAGGTACATGAACAAAATTCAGAATGCGTTTATGAAGTTTCCATTTAGAATCAATAAAATGCCCCGTGAGAACCATATATCTAATCCTCCGATTAGTAGACATCCACATATCGGTGGTCACACTAATCTTGGGAATAGATTTCAAAAGATCCTTTAACTTCTTTTTTTCTATCTCATAAACTTTTCCACAGTCTTTTTTAATGGTGTTACGAGACACCTGATCCCATTCAGGCATTCCACTCCTTTGCATCATATTAAAACCTTCCTCCTCCACAATCGTGAAAGGATGTTCGTGCATCAAAATCCACTGTGCAACTGACTCCCGCATTTTCATCATATCAAACTTCCCATTAGTAAGAGCCGGACACACAACTTCAGAATTAATATCTGGATCAACTACTTCCAATGTAATCCTTTGTTGCTGTCCTTGAAAGAAGTTTTGCTTAAAACAATTGTCCAAGTGTCTTTTTAAGTGACTGATACTCATGCTTTTAAGTTTAGCAAGCCTACCCTTACAATGGATGCACTCTGCCTTTTCAGTCCCATCAGGAAGCTTGACATCTTTAAACTCTAACCAAACTTTAGATATCCTTTTCCTTTTCTTAGTTTCAAAATCAGAATCTTCCTCTACTTCCTCATTTTCTCCATTACTATTACCAGTTGTATCATGCATTGAAGTGGTAGTTTCTTGTGGTTAACCCGCAACAGATGAAACTTCAGGTGTAGAATCCATATCTACAAAATAATTGCAAGTGAGTGATATCGCGTAAAAAGTCACGTTTTTACTACCGATATCTCTCTCATTCTGGAACAATACTTTGCATTTAGACTCAAATAATAAACAAATCAATGAAACTTTGCCAAGAAGGTCAAAATATAGTCGCACGAGAAAAATCAAGCAAAACGAACGAAAGACGAAGATTCCACGCGCATATGAAGATTCAAGGCATCCGAGACAAGATTTGAGATAAAGTGCCCACCACTAAGATTCCTCTTATTCAAGATCTTCATTTTCAAATTACGAATCTAACAGAAGAAGAATCACCAAAAACGGATGAAGAATGAAAATTCTGCGTACGCCGAAAGATTCAAACGATTGGTACAAGACATCTAAAGATCAGAGAGACATCTCAGGGATTTCTTTTCATCAAAGTCTTCGTTTTTAAAAAACGAATCCAACGGCAAAATAATCGTCGAAAACGGACGCATAACGAATAAGATACGTGCGAAACGAAAAACGAGCGAACGGGCAGCAACCGGGACGGCCGACCGCCGGCTGGAAGCCAGCCGCTGCCGGCCACTAGCCAGGCGCCGCCGGCTGGTTGTCGCCCGTCTCCACCACCTTTTTCCGTCCTTGCTCGTACTTATCTGGTACATGTGCTACCACTTTCCGCAACTTTAGGGTACACGTGCTACCACTTTCCGCACCTTTAGGGTACATGTGCTACCACTTTCCGCAACTTTAGGGTACACGTGCTACCACTTTCCGCACCTTTAGGGTACATGTGCTACCACTTTCCGGGAAAGGACCACCCCCCAAAACCTTGCTAACATGCACCTTGGATGGCTAACATGCACCGGATTTCAAGTATAAATAGAGGCATCAAGGCTTCATTTCAAGACACACCTTCCATACAATTCTTTAGACTAATAACACTCTCTAGTTATTAGTTCTACTTTCTCCTTCTATTTTCTTGTTCCAAATTAGTATTAGGCTAGTTTAGGGAACTTGTTTAGAATAGAACGAAAGCAAGGAACGTGCTTGTAATCTTTGGTGTACGCTTGGAGTTACGCTTATTAATTCAAGTCTATTCCTTCTCGCATATTCGGGTTCTTTCTATCCTAATCTATCTTAATTAAATATGTATGCTTTAATTATGCTAGAGATAGTTTGTTCCATGCTTAACGAGTAGATTACTATTGTATTTGTTGTGATGTAGTTAGCATAAATAATTATGGGATGACTTTAAATATGTCGTGAAATAATATGACGTCCCCTATTCGATTGTTTACTCGATATAGTGATGGAAACGCTTTTAAGCGGAGTACAAACGTACGGAAGTCGTTAAACGACCGAAGGTAGTTGTATTATGGATCGACATTATAAAAATGGAAACTTTACGAACGGACTTATCTTATCCTTATGATTTTAAACCTAAAACTTATATTCGCCTTTCGATTAACAAACGTGATTGTAACCTTGTAAAGAGGAGTCGTGAACCTTAACACTTGGTCAATAGTTATCTGCGTCAAAACTATGGTTTAATTGTAACGTCATGCAATCATCATAAAATGCAATGTGATTACGTGGAATTACCATGAGTATAGTACACTTCCAATCACAATGTATTTATCATGTAAACATCGCAAAGCAATTAAATTCATAATGGAAACATCGGTTAACGATTAAATACACTATGAACTACCATAGTATTTTCTGACATGGTTTGGGTTTAACTTTATGCTAAAAGCCGTCAGCATTTTAATTAGATTAGTTAGTTTAGATTAGATTAGAGTAGGTAGGCTATAGGCTAAATAACCATTCACGAAAACCTGGGGATATGTTAATTGTATTGAGAAAGACAAGTTTAAAATCCAATTTAAAATGATACTTTTCCTTTAAACTATGAAACCTAAAGTAAGGTACGCAAGAAACCTAAACGTTTTCCCTCGCTTATCATTCTTGAGTTTCACTAATAGGAATTAATCAATTAAGTCCGAACATATGTTCTAAGTTAGTTGTTTACCGAATTTGTAATTACTTTATGGTATTAAGAACGGTTAGACTTATTATGGACTTGCTACTCTATTCCTTCGCCCACGAGCGAATGCGTTCAATAACAAGGGCCACTAACTCCCTCACAGGAGAGTGTGGAGAGTTGAGCATCGTCTGTCTGATCAGAATCACGACACCTTAGTTCCTTGTGACATATTAGTTGATAACCGACTAATAAGGAATCTATTGGTTATACCATAAGCTATCAAATCCAGCAAACATTCCCAATTTAGCTAAATGTTTCCCCTAAAAGTCATCATCCCATATCATGAGCTAATGAAATCACAACAAATACTGCTTTCCATTATCTGATTTATCATTACCTTTTATCGCTTTATTTGCTTTACTTTGTTAACTGAACCAAAAACCCCAACGCACTCTTATAAAAACCCCTTTACTAGAAAAAGAAAGATTGATTGGATCACCTCCGTTTCAATTCAGTTTCTCTTTAAGAACGACTCAAGGTCATACTTACTACCTTCTAGCCTTTGGTTCAGTAAGTCATACTTAGACCCCATCATTTACAAATTTAAAACTTCAACCCACCGGTTGGCGTTGTGACCGCTCGCAGCGCCAACAGTGAGATATTGCATACTTTGGATCAAGTCAAAAAGTGCATAAAGATATATAAAAACAACACATGAGCCAATAAAAATTCTACAATCTATGACCAGAATACAAAGACCACAACTCCATGATGCAACATCTAAAAAATTGAACTGCGCAAAAGACCCAACAAATTCCTCCTTTTAAAGTGCTTATATTCTTATCTTACATGTACAAATAACAAAAACAATAATAAATTAGCAAAAACATTACTTGAGCAGTCCAAAAAAAAATCCCCATATCAGTTCAATTGCTTTGACTATAACAACTCAACATTTAAACTCTAAAGCATATATATCAGCGCACTACTTCAAATTAGTCATCAATCTTCACATATATGCCATCAAATCGAATTACACATTTTAATAATCATAAATCATATTTATATTCAGGACTTACAATATTTGTTAAAATGTACTCTATAAATAATAAAAGTTAAAGAAGAAACTTACAATAACTATTTAGTATACATATGAAAGCTAAACATTCAAATTTTACAAATTAGAAAAATAAACATTCAAGAACATAAACACAATAACTATTTATTATTAAAGATGAAACTTACAATGGATTATTTTAGAAAGGATGAAGCATCAAGAAGAGTTGGAAGGCAGAAATCGGAGAAATAATCAGCGCCGCTTCAAAGGATCTGTTTGTTTGTGGTCTGAATGAATATAGACTGATTTAGGGTTTCTTGTTTTTGTATATATAGTGGTGTACTTCGGTAAATACATTAAAAGAGCAGGGGTAAAATAGTAATATTATATAAGCTCGGTAAGGCTCGCGAGCTTTACGAGTCGAGTATCATGATACTCAAGCTCGGCTCGATAACATACTCGGGTAGCTCGAGCTCGAGCTCGACTTGACTAATCTCGAGTCGATTTCGAATACTTTTTGAGTAGGTTTCGAATAGCTCACAAGCTGTATCGTGTCGTTTACACCCCTAAAACTAAGCATGCCATATCCACATGTCGTACGAGGCGACAGTTTCAAGCATAATCGTCGGATACCCATGATCGCCTCGGGTGTATTCAGGACATTGTGTCCAAGCCTAATGCATACAATCTATGCTACCAAACTTCCGGGAAAACCATGAAACTCGGGATGTTTATCATCCAAACGATGTATGTCTTCATTTGTTGGTTCTCTCATGTACACATTTGAAGATATATTGATGACGCACCTTGTGAAATTTTGTAAAGTTTCACGAGAAGTTCTTTCTGACATTTGCAAGTATTCATCAAAGGCATCCGGAGATATACCGTATGCCAATTGACGAATTGCAGAAGTGACTTTTTGAAGACAAGTAAAACCCGATACTCCACGGCAATCGGGTCGTTGACGAGATGATAAAAAATAGTCGGGAAGTGGTTTAACGGAGTAAGAGCTAATATCCTCACAAATTTTGAGAAATAAACGCCGACTCATTTGAAATTGACGTTTGAAATATTCATGCGGATATTTCGCATTTTCGACAAAGTAATCGTTTAGTAACGTTTGTTCCGCGGTTACTCGATCACGAGGTATGAAACGACATGAAAGAGCCGTGGAACTTATGGCGTCTTGTTGATCATTACGATATTTATGAGCAAGCAAAAGAAGTTTGTACGTGGTTTCGTCATCAGAGGATGAATCGGATGACATTTTTAGAGTGTAAAATGTATATGAAGTTTTGTAGAGTTTTTGAGAGTGTTTTGGTTGTTTTGAATTATTTGAAGTGTTGTTTAAAGTATTTGAGAGGTGGTGTATATATTGGTAAATGTAAAAAAGTTTAAAAAATAATTTTTTTTAAAAAACCTGCCGTTACAACGGCTAAATTTTTAAAAAATATATTTTTTTTATTCAAGACCGTTGGAGCCAAATTCAAAAAAAAAAAAAAAAAAGTTAAACGTTGCAAGTTGAGGCGTCGAGTTTCAGATGGTGGGGCTTGAATGCCATCGGGAACGCCGTCCTGGAGCGGGGAAACGCCGTCCCACGACGTTCTCGGCTTTGAACGGTGACGATTTGATACACACTCTGTGTGCTCTTAGTGAAAACTGTTTTGATAAAATCGCCACATTTGATTGTCATCATTCTGGCAGATATTCAAATTCATTACACACACACACACACATAAACACACAGATCAAAGATTTTGGTGCCAAAAACTTTGAATAATCTCTAGTCTTATCCCAAAGTAGAATTCGTGAACCAAGGCATCATTAGGGATTATTGCTTTTGGAAAGTGATCCCATACACGATTCTAGAGAATATCCGGATTGAAATTAAACCATGTTTCACCAAATTCCCCAGCAGTAGTATCATAAGAATTAAGCTTAGTAAGTAATCGAAAATAATTCACAACAACAACACTCAACAATAAACTCATCATTCTCTTATAGTAACAACAATCCTTATAAAAGCAACTCTAACTTCAACATGCGCAAATACTCAACAACAACAACGATTGTAAACAACAACTCAATAGCAACATTAGTCTCAACAATTACTCATATTAGTTACATTATATTATAAATAACTCAATGATAATAGTCTCAATAATAACAACAATTGTTAACAACAACTCAACAACAACATTAGCCTCA
This sequence comes from Helichrysum umbraculigerum, assembly GCA_949592205.1. Classification (NCBI taxonomy): domain Eukaryota; kingdom Viridiplantae; phylum Streptophyta; class Magnoliopsida; order Asterales; family Asteraceae; genus Helichrysum; species Helichrysum umbraculigerum. Next base: position 103,316,773 of record CATIUR010000001.1, read on the forward strand.
ACGATAATCCAGATTGTTATATCATCGATACCTCAATAGTAGTAGTCTTACTAATAACTCAACAACTCAATAATAATCACATAACAACTCAATAATCGATTGTTAAGTAATTGTTACTTCTTTTGTCAAACATACAATAAGTAGAGGAAGTGATCAACTACTTCATGTTTTTTTGTTCTTTTTACTATTTGGGTGCAAGTTTGGTCCCAAAGCTACATGACTAAGACTTATATATATAGTGAGTGTATATATACTCGGAATATGCAGTTACTTTACAAACCTACTTTATAGCGGTTGGATCTTCAACTCCACCGACTCGGTCACTAACAAAATCTAATGTAACACTAATTCGACTTAACGTGAAATATATCGATAAGTTCTTTAACTCAAGTATTAATTATACATACATCCATGCATATTAATAAAAAGGGTATAAACTAGCTAGAAAGAATTGAATGCCAACTCCGCTCAACTCGATCATATAGTGATCATCACATACTATCATTAATTTGAGAAGGTTATAGTGATCATCACGATCAATAATTGCATTACAAGTGCAATTCCTAGAAATTATGGGACTTAATGTGTACTTAGTGATCAAGCAGTAAGTTTCATTAAGCATGTTTCATCCCATCTTATGTCACGGGCTTAAGGATCTCACCGTTTAACTCGCTTTAAGTCGTCCAATTAAGAACTGTAAATAATCCACTACCGTCTCACGATGAGTGGTAATTTACCTTGGATATAATTCACCTACGTCTCACGTAGAGCAAAAAGCAAGTACAAATGTGTTCTTACAAATTGGATGGCAAATGACTTAATTTAGATGGGTAATTAATTTGATAATTTGTATCAAATATGTACGAAGAAGCATGCACACATCTTCGTATCATAGATGTTAATAAAACTTTTCCAGTTAATGTACTTTATTAACGTGCGTCAAGATGTCTAATTTAATATTCATATTAAATTAGAGATTGCACTTTTATTAAAATTGACGATTCAACATGTTTTAAACCTTTTCGGCCATGTACAAGAGAGGCCATGAAGAGGCCAGAGGAGGGGCTAGGATCTTTACATTGTTTTATCCAACCCGTCATCTTAGACACCAAAATAAAGATACCTTTCTTATACAAGCTCCTAGTCGTAGTTTAAAACAAATTATTAACTTGCAAACCTCGTCGTGGGAGAAAATTATGGTATGTGAGCCCAACCCAAGTTGACAATAAAATTTGCAAGGAAATAATAAATCTAATTTCATAGTTATTAGTCAGTTTATTTTTCATAAAACCATTTTGCTTCACAAGTTACAATAATTAAGAAAAAATTATAAACTACTAATCAATTAACAATTAATATTCATGCAACATTTGAAATATGGCCTACTAGGGACACCTTGTCAATTAACAAATTTAAACAAGTAATACCATTAACAATTAATATCAAGGTGATATCCATGACAAATTATGCATGAATTTCTTGGATACCCCTTCTTTGCTAATTAAAAGTACATTAATAATAACAAACAATTTACATTAACTATGTTATTATTTTAAACATTAAATTTCTGATGGGATTTTTCAAGTTTTAACAATTTAACCAAAATTAGGGTTTCAAGTTCCAACCGCCAGTTGGAATCGTAATTCGTAATTCCTTTATCGCGACTGTAAAACCCTAGTTTCGTTGTCCAACCGCCGGTCGGAACATCCAACCGCCGGTTGGAACGAAATTTTGACCTACTTTGTCATTCGACCTTAATCTCAGTACAACCAAAACTATTTTCTTTGCTATTAATCGAATCAAACAACTTAACCCCCACCAAATTTAATGTTTAACTAATCTAACTAATTATAACACATACGTGTGGCTCTGATACCACTGTTAGAGTATTGCATACAGATAATCATATTGTCAAACAATTGCGGAAGCAAATAAGCAAGTATATATAATTAGTTAAGATAAGATCATGTACCTTTTAACAAAGCTCCAGATAAACTATTAAGGTTTAAAGTAAAACCTTTCTACGATCGCACACACGACAGCAACTCAATAGGTATGCTAGTACGCCATTCACAACACTCACAACCCTTGTGCTTTTCTTCTTTGGTCGAACCACACAAGAACCGATCTTTATTAGGGTTGAAAACCTTCAAACCCTAGTGATGCTGTGTAAACAGAGCTTTATTTTAAAATGGAAATTACCTTACTAACTATACACAACTCAGGCAAGAATACCTGGTCATATAATAGTATAGTATGATAAGTCCGGATCGAACACAGGGAACGGATGTTTAATTAAATAAATTGGAAATTGATACAAATAATGAAAGCAATAAATAATGGTGGCGTTTTAGTTCCGATCGAACAATTGGCAAACAATTATGAAGAAATGGTTTATTAAATAAAACTTAATAATAAAAATAAAGAAATGATAAAATACTTTATTAAATTAAAGATTTAATTCGAATGATAAAAGAAATGCATTTGCTTGGATTACTTTCCTTAGAGTCCGGAAATCATTTTATTGATTTGCTAACATATGGATTTATTGGTGTTTTGACAAATATTACCAATCTTTCTTACAAGATAGATTGATATAAACACAATTAAGAAAGACACAAGGTTGTTTTCAACCCGCTAACAGTTCAATTTAACGTTGCCCACCAAATTGTATTCTAAATTAAACCAACACCGTTTATGTGATTTATTTTCTTGACTTGAATCAACAAAGTCTATAACTAACTAAAGTTATCTTGTTCATCAATGATCATTATCAATAGTTAACCCTAACCTGTCAAACTCAATATATTCAGCAACAATCGTCAATTGAAATCAACAATTATCAATAATCTTATAATTAAAAGGAAATCAATCTCAATTAACCATAAAACCACGTTAGGTAATTACTAATAATCATTCAATAACCAAGGATCGTCAAATAAATACGTAAACTTTCAATAAATCTAAATAAATCCGCAAATCAATAATCAATCCGTAATCTAAGTATCATTATCCAAGCAAATACAATAAAGAATTAGCCAATCATAATATTACAGAAACTCAGATTCATATTCATAACCGAAATCATAATCAAATGAAAAGAAGAAATGTATTCGAACCGAGAAACCGAAATAAGGATTGAACGAATGAAAAGCTTCAATTCTTCTTGATCTTTCTCCTCCAAAAATGCTCTGGAATTAGGGTTTTTGAGTGGTAAAATCGGCTGGAAGAAAAATATGGGTAATACCCTAAAAATGAGAGTAAAATGAAATATTTAGGGTTTCTGCCGAGGCAATCCATACGCCGTATGGACATCCATACGCCGTATGGATTGAAAAGCCCATGGATCCAGCCCGCATATTCTGGTGGCCCGGCTCACAACATCCATACGCCGTATGGATTTCCATACGCCGTATGGATGTTAATTCCCAACTTTTTAGCCAGTCGACTTCAAATGATCAATCTTCAACCATTTTAGCTATTTTCTTCAATACTAGCACGTTTTCCGCTTCTTTTCTTATTCAAGCTCCAAATAACTCCTAAATGCAAATATGAACGAAATGAGTATCAAATTCAATTAAAATGCATAAAAAATGTATTGAATAAAGGGGCAATTAGTACTATAAAATAGCACATTTTGGCGTTCATCAAACATCCCCCACTTAAATCCTACTTGTCCTCAAGTAGACTATCGATTCAAAAACTCAAAACTTTAAATATGAACGGCAAACAAAAGTGCAAAAGGACTTACATACTACACAGCACTCAACAAACCAAATTCCTATCTTAAAATCGATTCTACCTTAAAGCTTAGCAATCAAGAAACTCTCTAAGGGAAACAACTTTAATACATTATTATTAGACATAAAAGATAATTCACTCAGATTACCGATATTGTTATCCACTTAAACAATCTAAAATTCAGAAATTGAGCTCAACTATTATTATTCTAGTAGGCTTTACCCTTGATTCTTAATAGCAAAATACTCTTATACAATAACGTGTCACAATTCTTTAAATAATGAACATCCAAATAAATCCATCATTTATCAAACAAAGACATTGGTGACAGGTCTGTACCTCAGTACAACAGAGCGACATAACTTGGTTTTGGTTTTTCAATTCATGAGTCCTTTATACTCTTTTCTTTTCTTTTTATATCAAATATACTGACGGAAACCAGATCTGTACTTTCATACAACAGAGGAGTCAACACCCAGTATATTCCCAAATGAAGATAATTAGGATCCCAAAATTATGGATTATAACACGCTATCATATAAGAATTTAAGACTAAAACTATACTTTGCTAAAGATCCTCTTAAGATAAATCCCTACTTCAAGTATTAAATTTCTTAATAGCTCAACAACCGTCATATAGATTGCCTATCGATACATCTTATGATGAACTATCTAATATATACACATTAAATTCATTTCATCCATTTAATTCCCAAAATATGTTACAAGATTCGCTAACCTTTACGTAGAAAACAATTTTTAAAATCAAAATTTGGCTGAAAAATGACTAACACGTAGAATGCCCTTTAACATTAAAATTTTCCAATATTTACCATTCATATTTTAAGGACAAATAGACTTCTTTTCCCCCATCCCCCACTTAAAAGTATGCAATGTCCTCATTGCAAAAGAAAACAATAATATAGGGAATAGAAAAGAAGTGAAATGAAATACTCCCCTAATTTGGAAGAAAAATGCTTGAAGGAATTCTATCCACATAAGAAAATATACAACAGCACACTTCCGTAGGCATCACGGTTGCATTTAGCATATGCAACAAGCCTTTAAACCTCTCAGCATCCTAAGTGGACGAGTTGTAGTCTCGTGAGGGTTTCCAGGGAACACACTCACAAAGTTCAACCTACAAACCAAAAACAATAAGACAAAATAAAAAATAACAAAATGACGGGTTGTGTCCCGAAAGCGCTTTTGTTTATCACGTCGGTAAGCTCGACCTCTCTCTTAATAACTTAATTCAAATTCATCTCCAAATCATGCTTGGAGTCCCTTACATCACCAAAGTACTTCTTCAACCTACTTCCATTTACCTTGAAGGTTTTTCCAGAATGTCTTTGAAGATCAACAACACCAAAAGGGTAAACTTTCTCAACCACAAAGGGACCTGTCCAGCGTGTCTTTAACTTACCTGGAAATAAATGTAACCTAGAACTATACAATAAAACTTTATCACCTTTCTTAAATGTATGATTCGACTTAAGACGAGCATCACGCCATTTCTTTGTTCGCTCCTTGAACAGCCTTGAATTATCATAGGCATTCACCCTTAACTCATCCAACTCATTTAGCTGTGCCATTCTCTCTTTTCCAGCTAACTGATCATCAAGATTGCACTGCTTTAGAGCCCAGTACGCCTTATGCTCCAACTCAAAAGGCAAGTGACAAGCCTTCCCATAAACAAGACGATAAGGTGTTGTTCCAATTGATGACTTAAAAGCTGTTCGTGCCGCCCATAATGCATCATCCAACTTATATTGAGAGTCCCGTAATCACTATTAGTTAGTGATTTGGAATCACAAAGTGTAAAGTCTAATTGTAAAAGAGGGGGGGGGGGGGGGGGGGTTGAATACAATTTAAAAACAATTTCAGATTTTACCAAGTGTTTCAGCTTGTTTTAAATTGATTATCTATAACAGAGTATGACGGTATTGGAATAACAGATTAAAGATATAACAGTATCAAAGAACGACAAGTAATAGTAGCTGAAAGTGAATTGTATTGATTAAATTCACGAAGTGTTGAATGCGGAATGGATTAACCAAAGTTAATCCAATTCAAACACTTAGCTAAATTATTACAATGAAGAGTATTAACTACAGTGGACATACACGCTGATAGTTAACCTCGCTGAGTCTTAATTCACACCTAGACAAACTAGTTCTCTGACAAACAGAAGAACGGTGCATATCACGACTAGCCTCTACAGTACAAAACACTGAACTATTTATACTACAAGAGTTCCTAAAATATCGCCTACAAAATAGGATCTTGGAAGGACACATGTCGCTGCTTGATTGGTCCTAATCTCTGATAAACCGACATTCTACGGGTCCCAATTCTGTTACCGCAAATATCTCGTTACCTTAAAACCAATCACTTGCTGCCACGTAATCTTTCGGACATACTTCGAACTGGAACATTCTTGCTGATGTATAGATAAGTACAGTACTTTTTAGTACTAGATGATTGAGAGGCTTTATTGAATAGTCCCTGAAGATGCAACAATCCTCCTCACTCACTGCGAGCTAACATGCTCTTGTAGAATGAATTGAACAGAAGATCTTCAGTGACTAGCTGTTATTCTGGCAGTGACTTTTGCCTTTATTGATTTGAAGAAGTAAGGCTCTCGCTGTCGTTGATCAGCGACACACCAAGTTGAGCTTTAAATCTTCCTCAGAATATCTAACAGAAAGAATGATGATCAGCGAAACTCATTATCAGCAATAGCAGCTTCGATACAATCTATTTCTTCATCGAGTAGTGAACAGTTGAGTTGGTCAGCGACCAGTGACTTCATCATGGTCAGCGACCAATGACTCAACAATCTCCCCTTAAATGATTGTGATTGAAGCTCCCTAGACAAACTTGTTGCTGTGAAAGTTTATAGTCAGTATTTAAGATTTTAAACATTCAGTGACTTTATACTTGTGATCCATTCATTTTTCTTTTTGGATTCTTTTTGATATGATCTGAGTTTTGCACAAAAGTTCAAATATTATTAAAACTAAAAATATAAAGTACATGATCATTTTTAGTTACAATACTCTAATCTGATTTAGATAAGTCAATCTTCTTCAGCGATCAAGAGATTCAGCAACTTTTGATATCTTCAGCTTTGACTCACATTCCTTTGATAGAAGTCATTTTGTAAACGGGTTGGCATATGATTCAAAGTTTTATCAGGGAAAGATATAGAGATAGCGTTAGTGAACACAATCTCATCAGTGAGAATATATATCATCACAGTGCACTTGTCATCAGAGAGAAGACACCTGTGAAGGAAATTTTATATGCAAATATCCTTCTCATGCAGCTTTAACCGACTGAAAATCAATGAGACACATCTGAGCTGCAGTTGATGGAGAAGGATTCATTGCTAAGCTGATATGGAATAAAAATTGCCAAGAAAATTGCAACTCCAATACAGGGAATATGTATTTTTTGAGATAGAAGCCGCAAAGATGATTCCCATGTATCAGCAACTTTCATAGCGTCAACAATTTTTCCATATAGCGTCAACAACTTTTCTATATGGTTCTACTAGCGTCAGCAACTTTTCCACATGAGTTGTAGATATGTTGTCCCTGCGATAGGATCCAAATAGATGATTTCCAATCAGCAACAATTCTTCATATGAGCACCATTGGTTTTTGCATTCATTTGCACGTTTTCTCCCCCTTGATGATATCAGAAAGTAGATTAACATTTTTCTGTAAGCATCCGCAATTTCTTCATGTAGATATCTCTCCCCCTTGATGATATCAGAAAATGCGATAGTAACTATGTGATCATGTTTTGAATCAGTTTTGGTTTTCTCATCATCAGCTTGTGTTTTAACTGATGGATCTTTAAAAACAGAAAGTGCAGCCTGTATCACTCTCTGTGACTAGAGAGCGACATTGACAGCTGGTGTGGTGATAGAAGAGAGTTGGCCCGGGTCTGTAGCCAGTGATGTGACACCAGATATGAGTGTGTTATCACCCACTGATGTCACTTGCCCTTTGAATGAATCAGCATCCTTTTGTGAGGATGATGAGTGGCTCATGGGTTGACTCGATAAGTAAGTTTTGGTTTTAGCAAGAGTGCCCATAGAGACTGAACATTCAGTGACTATTTCACTCTTGATCCCTTGATTTGTTAGAAACAGGGCCTTTATTTTCAAACTTTTGGTAGAAGAGTTTGAGTTTTTCTTGGATGGAGGATGATCAGCTTTGGTCACTGGGGGTGTGAGCAGTGACGTGATCGATGGGGGGGGGGGGGGGGGGGGGGCAGAATCAGACGGATGTACAGCAGTTTCATACTGGATTACAAGAAAACCTTGTAATCCCAGCAGAGTAGATAAAAATGGCATCACTAGACCAAGTAAAAACAAGGCGATTATAGACCAGGTTGATTTTAAAAGAGAAATTTACCCTGATCTATCAAGTGATGAGATTAATTTCATACTCTGTTTTTATGAAAAAGAGATTTTATGGTGATGAAAGTGATTTTGAATGCTTTAATGACAAAATTCCTTATCAACTGAAAGAAGTAGAAGATTTCCAGTGATGTATGAAGATTTTAAAACGTTTGAATTTGCCGTTACAGAAATCGGAAAGACTTTTATTGGTTTGGGTATTTGAAAAAGGATCATGAAAATCAAGAGTTTGTTTTGATTTGAAAAATGAAATCATTTTGTTTGATTTATAGAAACTCTTGATTAATCATGTGGTTTAGATTGGGAAAACGTGGTTGATGGTGGTGGTAAGTAGGGGTGGCATAGGGGTGATAATTTATGATGTTTAAATGGAATAGGGGTGATGATTGTGGAGCTTGGTGGTATTAATGGTGATTTGAGAGATGCGCCGGAAAAGTATATGTGACGTAAGGAAGAAATAGTGTCAGAGGTGCAATTTTGTGACACATCCCTTCAAATAATGATGAAAGAATCAGGGAGACCCTGAATAAAAAAAAATAACACTTATATTCAAAAAACAAATTAATCATAATTTTCAATTTGCCTGAGATGTTATCTCACTGATTTGGTCACAACTTAGAATACTAACTAAGTCAGAGATATTTGATCACTGGTAAATATGAATCATAATTTTTTATTCATTGAGTATGAGTGTTGTTTTAAAATAAAATTTATAGAGACTTATCTTTCGCTGAAAGAGTTACAGCTTAGAATACTAACAAGATCAGCTAAAGAATAGGTCTCCTCCCTTTTTTTTTTAAATGTGAATAGATTATGTCTGATATGAACTATGTACTAACACGATCAGCAAAACAAAATATAGGACAATAACAATATAGGTCATATAGAGACATAACAGATAATTTAAAAAAAAAATTTAAACAAAAATAACTAACTGAGCTTGATAGCTGAGCTAGTCATTTAAGTTTAACATGCCAAGCTCGCTGATAAGAAAATTAAATCTTTTCTCATCTAAAGGTTTTGTAAATAAATCAGCGAGTTGGTAATCAGTTGGAATAAAATGCAATTCAATATCACCTTTCATCACATGGTCCCTGATGAAATGATATCGGACATCAATGTGCTTTGTCCTTGAGTGCATTACTGGATTGTTGGCAATGGCTATAGCGCTTTGACTATCACAGTAGATTGGTATTTCATTGAAGTCAAAGCCATAGTCAGCAAGCTGATTTCTCATCCAGAGAATTTGAGCAGTACAGGCACTTGCAGCAACATATTCAGCTTCAGCAGTTGAAGTTGAGACTGAGTTTTGTTTCTTGCTGGACCAGCTTACTAGCTTTTCTCCAAGAAATTGACAGCTACCAGATGTACTTTTTCTATCCAGTTTGCATCCAGCATGATCAGAATCAGAGTATCCTTTCAGGGAGAAGTCTGAACCAAATGGGTACCAGAGACCAAGATTAGGAGTACCCTTCAGATATCTGAATATCCTTTTGACAGCGAGCAAATGTGATTCCTTAGGATCAGCTTGATACCTAGCACAGAGACATGTAGCAAACATAATGTATGGTCTACTAGCAGTTAGATACAGTAGCGACCCGATCATTCCTCTGTAAGCAGTAATGTTTACAGATTTACCATCAGGATCAGCATGTAGCTTTACTGCAGGTGACATGGGTGTAGCAAGGGTTGAGCAATTAGCAAATTCAAATTTCTTTAACAGATCTTTAACATATTTTCCTTGACTAATGAAAATTCCAGTTTTGGTTTGTTTTATTTGCAAACCAAGAAAAAATATTAATTCACCCATCATGCTCATCTCATAACTTTTGGCCATGAGATCAGAAAATTCCTTGCACATGTCACTGTTAGTAGACCCGAAAATGATATCATCAACATAGATCTGGACTAATATGACATCTCTCTTATCTCTTTTGATAAATAATGTGCTGTCAATTTTGTCTCTGACGTAGCCACATTTTATCAGGTAGACAGAGAGAGTATCATACCACGCTCTGGGAGCTTATTTTAGTCCATACAGGGCTTTATCAAGTTTGTAAACATAACCCGGATGTTTTGGATCAATGAATCCAGGTGGTTGCTTGACATACACTTCTTCCTGCAGCTTGCCATTCAGAAAGGCACTTTTCACATCCATTTGATATACTTTAAACTTTTTGTGAGCTGCATAAGCAAGAAATAGCCTGATTGCTTCAAGCCTAGCTACTGGTGCAAAGGTTTCGTCATAATCGATGCCTTCTTGCTGACAGTAACCTTGTGCAACTAGTCTAGCTTTGTTTCTTGTAACCACACCATCAGCATCCATTTTATTTCTGAACACCCATCGTGTTCCAATCACTGATTTACCAGTGGGATGTGGTACAAGCTTCCAAACTTTATTTCTTTCAAACTGAGATAGCTCTTCTTGCATGGCAGCTATCCAGTGATGATCAGTAAGTGTTTCATCAACCTTCTTTGGTTCTATTAGAGACACAAAACTTACAAACAAACAAAAGTTAGCAGTTGCTGATCTTGTCTGAACCCTGGATTGTGGATTACCAATAATCAATTGATTATCAATATGTTTTGTCCACTTAGTCATTCGCTGAGGTTCAGCAGTGACTTGATTACTTTGTGAGGGTTCAGAGGGCAAATCAACATTTGTAGCATGAGTATTGTTGTTATGCGAGTTTTGGTTTGGACATTGAGTTGATGATGATGGGACATCTGTAGGTAAAGATGATGTTCCTGAATTATTCTCAGCTAAAGTAGAACTGGAATTGATTTCAAGAACATTATCTTCACCTTCAGAATCAGATGATAAATTTTTATATTTCTTATCATTTGATTTGATTTCATTTGATAAGTCACCATCCATTTTGTTAAAAACAAGATTTTCATATTCTTTTGGATCAGTGAGTGACTCATCATATGATTCATCAAAAGTAACATCTATTGATTCCTTAATACATTCTCTTCGTTTATTATAAATTCTGAAAGCTTTAGAGATGATTGAGTAACCAACAAATATTCCTTCATCAGCTTTGGGATCAAACTTTCCTAAGTGATCTCTTTTGTTTAGAATGTAGCAGGTATTACCAAAAACATGAAGAAAACTTATATCAGGTTTTCTCCCCCTTAATAGCTCATATGCTGTCTTACTGTGCCTTTTGACAATCAGTGACCTATTTTTAGTGTAGCAGGCAGTACTCACTGCTTCAGCCCAGAAATAGGTCTTAAGACCAGCATCAATGAGCATTGACCTTACAGATTCAATCAAGGTTCTATTTCTCCTTTCTGCCACCCCATTTTGTTGGGGTGTTCTTGGTGCTGAAAAATTTTGAGAAATACCTTTTGAATCACAAAAATTTTCAAGGTCAAAATTTCGAAATTCAGTACCATTATCACTTCTCAGATGTTTTACCGTGACATCATTTAGATTTTCCATTTTCCTGACAAAGGATATGATCTTGCTGGCAGCTTCACTTTTGGCTTTGAGAAAGAATACCCAAGTGTATCTGGAGTATTCATCTACTATCACCAAACAGTACCTTTTTCCTCCAAGACTTGATGTACTCACTGGTCCAAACAGATCCATATGTAGTAAGTAAAAACATTCTGTTACGGATGAAGTCTGTTTACTTTTGAAGGACGAGCTGTGATGCTTTCCCTTTCACATGCTGAACAAAGCTTGTCTTTGTCATAAGACATCTTTGGTAGTCCAGTGACTAAACCATTCTTGCTCAGTTTGTTAATTGCTTTGAAGTTCAGATGAGAAAGTCGCTTATGCCATAACCATTTTTCTTCTGAAACGGTTCTGGAGTAAAAACATGTTCCTGATTGTGCTGAATCCATATTGACCACATAAGTATTCCCTTTCCTGTTTGCAGCAAGAACAACACTTCCCTTTTTGTTGTAAACAACACCAGCTTCATGATCAAAAAGTACCTTGTTCTTGGAATCACAAAACTGACTGATGCTTAATAAATTGTGCTTCAAACCTTCTACATATGCTACTCGCTTGAACATTACATTACCATTGGTTAAGACACCATACCCTTTGGTTTTCCCAACTTTGTTATCACCAAAAACTACATCAGGACCTTTTTCATCCTGATAATCACTGAGCAGCGACTTACATCCTGTCATATGCCTGGAACATCCGCTGTCCAAATACCAGATGGTTTCTCTAAGAATGCTTTTGTAGATGCTGTCAGAGTCCCATCCTGATGCTGAACATTTCTGAGCTACTTCCTTGATGTTTTCATGGAATTCAGCATCATTAGCCATTAAACAATAATCTTTGTCTAGGCAAATCATTGCTTCTTCATCATCAGATGAAGAGGATGAATCAGAGTCGCTGAGTGAACTTTCTTCTGCAACAAATCCTTTTCTCTTCTTCTTTCCAGATTTTGACAATTCTTTCAGCTTCTTATATTTTGCCTTGTACTTGTTGTACTTATCGTTTCTGACATTTGGCATGGGTTCAGGAACTTGATTCACTGATTTTGATCTGCATTCAGCTGCAAAATGACCAATTCTGCCACACTTGTAGCATTCACCCTTTGATTGAAATTTATCAGATGATGGAGCACCAGCAAATCGTTTTGATCTGGTGTTCCTTCTGAAATTAGCAACCATCATGGCCATATCCTTCTCAAGCTTCTCCAATCCTTCATCATACTCATATTCTGACTCTTCTTCATTCTGACCACCTTCTTCTTCAGCTATCAGTGACTTCGAGCTTTTCTTAGACACTTTTGACTTCTGTATTTGATCGATTTCATCAAGCTCTCCTACAAGGGCATTGGATATCTTCTGACTTCCAAGAGTAGCACGAATATGCTCACTCTGATCAGCTTGCTTTTCAGACTGCTCCCAATTGAGCAAAATACCATAGACTTGAGTTAAATTCAGAATTGAATAATCATTTCTCTGTCTGGTACACGTTGCAATGGTTCCCCAGATTTTCCTTGGCAGCAACTCAAGAAACTTTTCAACAACAAATCTCTGTTCTTTGCCTATACCAGCCTTCTCCATTTTGTTCATCAGTGACTGGTATCCGGTGTAAGTGGAAGACATAGATTCATTTGGTTCCATTGCGAACAGCTCATACTGGCGAGTGAGATTGACTTCCCTGCAGCGAATAATATCAGGAGTTCCAATATATATATTCCTAAGGGTATCCCACATATCTTTAGCAGTTCTACAAAGCCTGATTGATTCGAACACTTCATCAGGAAGTGCCATGCCTATGTAGATTTTAGCTTGTTTATCAAGTCTAACCAATCGCCTATCCTCATCAGTCCATTGTTCCTCTCTTTTAGGTAAAACCATTTCTGGTATAGCTGGAGTAGTAGCTGTTGCAATTACAGTAGGAACAATAGTAGTTGGGATATGTGGACCATTGGTTATGATATTACAAAGACGGTCATCAACTAAGTCCAAAAACATCATCATCCGGGACATCCAAGTTTCAATCCTTGAAGGATCAAAAGCTGGAGGTTTGGTTGTGGAACCATTTCCCTTTTGATAATCAGAGTCAACACAGCTGTACTTTACTGATTCCATAGCAGACCTGGTTAATTGAATTTAAAACAACTCTGCTCTGATACCAATTGAGAGTCCCGTAATCACTATTAGTTAGTGATTTGGAATCACAAAGTGTAAAGTCTAATTGTAAAAGGGGGGGGGGGGGGGGTTGAATACAATTTAAAAACAATTTCAGATTTTACCAAGTGTTTCAGCTTGTTTTAAATTGATTATCTATAACAGAGTATGACGGTATTGGAATAACAGATTAAAGATATAACAGTATCAAAGAACGACAAGTAATAGTAGCTGAAAGTGAATTGTATTGATTAAATTCACGAAGTGTTGAATGCGGAATGGATTAACCAAAGTTAATCCAATTCAAACACTTAGCTAAATTATTACAATGAAGAGTATTAACTACAGTGGACATACACGCTGATAGTTAACCTCGCTGAGTCTTAATACGCACCTAGACAAACTAGTTCTCTGACAAACAGAAGAACGGTGCATATCACGACTAGCCTCTACAGTACAAAACACTGAACTATTTATACTACAAGAGTTCCTAAAATATCGCCTACAAAATAGGATCTTGGAAGGACACGTGTCGCTGCTTGATTGGTCCTGATCTCTGATAAACCGACATTCTGCGGGTCCCAATTCTGTTACCGCAAATATCTCGTTACCTTAAAACCAATCACTTGCTGCCACGTAATCTTTCGGACATACTTCGAACTGGAACATTCTTGCTGATGTATAGATAAGTACAGTACTTTTTAGTACTAGATGATTGAGAGGCTTTATTGAATAGTCCCTGAAGATGCAGCAATCCTCCTCACTCACTGCGAGCTAACATGCTCTTGTAGAATGAATTGAACAGAAGATCTTCAGTGACTAGCTGTTATTCTGGCAGTGACTTTTGCCTTTATTGATTTGAAGAAGTAAGGCTCTCGCTGTCGTTGATCAGCGACACACCAAGTTGAGCTTTAAATCTTCCTCAGAATATCTAACAGAAAGAATGATGATCAGCGAAACTCATTATCAGCAACAGCAGCTTCGATACAATCCATTTCTTCATCGAGTAGTGAACAGTTGAGTTGGTCAGCGACCAGTGACTTCATCATGGTCAGCAACCAGTGACTCAACATATATGACCAGTTCTTAGGGTTTCCTTCAACTGAACGTTCTAAAATATGCTTCAATCCCCTATTGGTCACTTCCACTTGACCACTGATCTGTGGATGATAAGCAGTTGAAAACTTGTGATTTACTCCATACTTCCGCAGCACTTTTTCCAATTGAGCATTTGTGAAATGCGTCCCCCGATCACTAATCAATGCTTTCGGTGCTCCAAAACGCGAAAACAACTGCTTAAGAAATTTCACCACAACTCTAGCATCATTTGTAGGTAATGCTTTTTTGCTTCGGCCCACTTAGAAACATAATCGACAGCCACAATGATGTATTTATTTCCATTACTAGGTGGAAACGGGCCCATAAAATCTATTCCCCAGACATCAAAAATCTCACTTACCATTATTGGGTTTTGCAACATTTCATCTCTCTTAGAAATTCTCCCAGTGCGTTGACAGGCATCACACTCCTTCACATACTTGAATGCGTCCTTATAAACAGTTGGCCAGTAAAAACCTGCCTCAAATACCTTTCTTGCAGCATAATTAGGACCATGATGTCCTCCAGCTGGACCATCATGACAATGCTCTAAAGTTATGTCGCATTCCTCTCCAGCTACACACCTTCGAACAATTCCATCAGCACACTGTCTGAACAAGTACGGGTCTTCCCAGAAGTAATATCGTAAAGATGAGAAAAATCTCTTTCGTTGGTTGAAATCCAATCCAGATGGAAGAGTGTTTGTAACTAGGAAGTTTGCAATATCAGCGAACCATGGAAATTCATTCAAAATTGCCTTCAACAAGCTTTCATCAGGAAATTTATCATGAATTTCCGATTCATCTAACTTATCCAGCTCTGGATTTTCCAATCGTGACAAGTGGTCGGCAGCCAAATTTTCAGCTCCCTTCTTATCTTGAATCTCGATATCGAACTCTTGCAACAACAAAATCCACCGCAACAACCTTGGCTTCGCATCTTGCTTGCTAAACAAATATCTTAACGCTGAATGGTCGGTAAACACTACCGTTTTTGACAAAACCAAATAAGAGAGAAATTTATCAAACGCAAAAACAACAGCAACCAATTCCTTCTCAGTTGTCGTGTAATTCTCTTGCGCACTCGTCAAAGTCTTGCTTGCATAATAGATCGGTTGAAACTTCTTATCAACCCTCTGACCTAAAACTGCTCCAACAGCATAGTGATAAGTATCAAATAGATAGAATATTTTATAGTAATTTATCCCTATATTTATATACATTTTAGTGCATTTATATGATTTTAGATACTTATTTTGTTAATATTTGCAGAAATGTATTTTAATTAAAGATTGAAGAAAAAGGAGCAAAAACTAATCCGAAACTGAAAGAAACTGAAGAAAATGAAGAAATGAAGAAAAAGGAGCTTAAACCTTGAAGAAATGAAGACCAAAAGTGTTAAAATGAAGAATTGGGCCAAGAAGACAAGGAAGTCCGGATATGAAGATTAAAAGTCCAAAAGTTAAGCCCAAGCCCGAAAATTAGAATATTCTGGAATTAACATTCAACGGGCGGTTGGATTAACCAACCGGCGGTTGGGCATTAGGGTTTAGAGGCGGTGCAGACACGTGGAATTGGACCCGGATACAAATTCCTCCAACCGGCGGTTGGGAGGTCGATTTTGAAAACTATAAATAGAGGCTCAAATCAGCTAATACCATATATGATTCAAGAATACTAAAACCGAAAGTTAGGGTTTTAGGTCGACTTTAGGTGCGATTTTGGAGGCTAAAGAGCTAGGGTTTGAAGGTTTTTAACCCTAGGAAAAGCTAGTTCGTCAATTGGTTCGATTTCTTTATCATTTTAGCTTTAATAACCTTATTGAGTTATTTATGATATTGTTTATTTGATTTAATTGTGAATTAGGTTTTCATTATAATTGTTTGAATGAATGTTTATGCAGTTTATTATCTGAATTATATGTTTATGTTGGAACTATATTATTCAATGTTTATTATACAAGAATTGTCTTTATTATGATATTTTAGTGATTATTCTTGACATAATTAGACTGATTTATATTAAACTAGGATGACCATAAACTGTTTATATAAATTAAATGATTGTGTTTATGTTTTGATCTTAACCTTATGCGATAAACTAAGAATAATTTATTAATATAAAGTAATACTGCGATTCAAGCCTAACCATAGAAATTGTATTAATAAATTGATGATAGATCTTATTAATTAGTAACACTTTGCGTAACCTTATGATTGTGTTGCTATGATAAGGATTTGACTTAACCCTAAGTGATCTTCTACATTAGTAAATCACCGGTAATAATAGCCAACAAAGCAAATAGACATAAGTACAGATAATAAGTTTAATAAATAATAGTTTGAATAATTATAACCTTTTATCCAATTGAGTATACCTAAGTTGTTCCTAAAACTTATCTATTAGAATCTGTATCAAAAATATAAATATAAATATGTTCGTTCGGAACTAAAACGTCCCCCTTATCTTGTAGATTATTGTAAATTGGATCCTTTTATTTATTTGTATTATAATTGTAAATATTTGTAATTAGAATAAATAGATAATTAGTTATAAATAAGAATCACGTTTCTTGTGTTCCTTGTGTTCGAATTTGGACTTACTTATTAAGCTATATTACATGAACGGGTCAATCTTGCCTGAATTGTGTGATAGTATTATTTAGTATTTCCTTAATTTAAACTTGTTATTATAATTGCATATACTTTAGCACACATCAAGTTTTTGGCGCCGCTGCCGGGGAACACTTAACCGGTTGAACTTTTGTTTTACCGGGGGAGCGGTGTATTTAAATTAAACTAATTATTTTACTTGTATAATTTTTATTTCTGATACTTTGCAAAATCAATAAGAAATATCGGCTCACCCATTGAAAATACTGACAAAAACAAAGGTATAAGGAGAGTAAAGCCCTACCTCATTGATTTATCATATAAGAAGTAAGGTGCTTCTCGAAAGAAATAGGTTAATAAGCTTTGCGCTAACCTGTTTCTCCGCTTTTGTGTACTATCAATGGATCCTCATGAATCCGTCCACTTCTGGTGATCACCGCCTTAGCTTGATCACGTGGATTGGTTTCAGTGTATCCAGGGAGAGTTCCAGGAAATCTCTCTTGAAGAACTTTAGTAATTTTGGAAATATTCCCTTCAATCTGTTTGATTGCAGCCCCTTGGTTTCTTAATGCTGCATCAGTGGCATCCATCCTTTGTCCAGAATTGGCAATGAATTTCTCATTGGTGGTGAGAAACTTTCCCATCATCTCTTCTAAGTTGGTTTGTTTATCGTAAGATGGTGCAGTCTGTTGCTCCTTGGTGTACAATCCTTGTTGATTTTGGCGAAACTGACGACCTCCATCTTGGTATGGTCTTCTAAAAAATGTTCCACCGCCTTGACGATATGGTGCTTGAGCTTCCCCAAACTTAACTTCCTCGGTCACTTCTCCCGTTCCAATCTCAGGGCAATCCTTCACTAAATGGGTTCCTCCACAGTTGTCACATCCTACTTGGATAGCATGAACAGTCTCCGTGACCTTCTTTATATCTCTACCCATGCTGTCTAGCTTAGCCGTGATGGCTGCAAGCCCATCTTCATTATCCACAGTCCTCTTCCTTCTAGAGGTACCATCATCCCATAGCTGAGAGTGCTTTGCTTGGTCACGAATAGCAGCTAAAGCATCCCGAGGAACCTTTTTAGGAATAGGCCCTTGTGCATCCAGTTGCTGTCTCGTGGCACGATCCACCCCCTTGTAGAAAATACTCACGATTTGCTGATCGTTAAGGTCGTGCTGCGGGCACTTATGCATCAGGTCCTTATATCTTTCCCAAGCTTGGTGTAACGACTCATCAATTTCTTGCTTGAAATTTCTAATCTCATCGATCATCTTCGAAGTTTTGGAAGGAGGGCAATACATCTTAAGAAACTTCGTGCGAAGGTCTTCCCAGGTGGTGATGGATCCATCTGGCTCGTTTTGAATCCATCTTTTAGCGGCTCCCTTGAGTGTGATAGGGAATACTCGGAGCATGACTTGATCGCGTGTAATATTAGGAACGTTGAACATATCGGCTATCTCCACGATCTTCTCCACATGATCATTAGCGTCGTCCCTTTCTTCTCCACGAAAAGGATTCTCCCTAAGCTCCTTGAGGAAATGTCCTTTGATTTCAAACTCCACATCTTGCGCAATTTCCGGCCTTACTACTCCAGTGCCTCGGTCATTACGCATTCGACTCGAATACTTCTCAAGAGTTATGTTGGCGATATCGTCTGCCATTGCGTGTTCTGGTTCTGCTTGATCTCTAAAAAGGAATTTTAGGTACTCTCCGAAATCGCTTTCTAGATACGAATGGTAGTTTCTGGTTCGCGGGGTGAAAAGGTTATTGGTAAAAACCTCGAAATCGTCGCTAAGAAAAGTGTTGATTAACGGCGAGTTTGGTGGTGCGGAAGCAGCGCGTATTCTTTGATGAAATATACGTTCGGGTTCTTCAAAAGGGCCGGTTGGGTCTGGAACTGTTGTTCGGGTCATAAACTCCTGCAATGAACTTTTCAACTCAGTAGAACAGGCTACTAAAATACCCTAACTTATAAACTAACCTTAAAAAGGAAAAATAACTAATCAAAGTACCAAATAAAAGATGAACTAACTAAAAATCACACACAAATAAACAAAAGACAACTTCCAGCTTATTTAATTGAATCAAACCGCTCCCCGGCAGCGGCGCCAAAAACTTGATGCTGTGTAAACAGAGCTTTATTTTAAAATGGAAATTACCTTACTAACTATACACAACTCAGACAAGAAAACCTGGTCATATAATAGTATAGTATGATAAGTCCGGATCGAACACAGGGAACGGATGTTTAATTAAATAAATTGGAAATTGATACAAATAATGAAAGCAATAAATAATGGTGGTGTTTTAGTTCCGATCGAACAATTGGCAAACAATTATGAAGAAATGGTTTATTAAATAAAACTTAATAATAAAAATAAAGAAATGATAAAATACTTTATTAAATTAAAGATTTAATTCGAATGATAAAAGAAATGCATTTGCTTGGATTACTTTCCTTAGAGTCCGGAAATCATTTTATTGATTTGCTAACATATGGATTTATTGGTGTTTTGACAAATATTACCAATCTTTCTTACAAGATAGATTGATATAAACACAATTAAGAAAGACACAAGGTTGTTTTCAACCCGCTAACAGTTCAATTTAACGTTGCCCACCAAATTGTATTCTAAATTAAACCAACACCGTTTATGTGATTTATTTTCTTGACTTGAATCAACAAAGTCTATAACTAATTAAAGTTATCTTGTTCATCAATGATCATTATCAATTATTAACCCTAACCTGTCAAACTCAATATATTCAGCAACAATCGTCAATTGAAATCAACAATTATCAATAATCTTATAATTAAAAGGAAATCAATCTCAATTAACCATAAAACCACGTTAGGTAATTACTAATAATCATTCAATAACCAAGGATCGTCAAATAAACACGTAAACTTTCAATAAATCTAAATAAATCCGCAAATCAATAATCAATCCGTAATCTAAGTATCATTATCCAAGCAAATACAATAAAGAATTAGCCAATCATAATATTACAGAAACTCATATTCATATTCATAACCGAAATCATAATCAAATGAAAAGAAGAAATGTATTTGAACCGAGAAATCGAAATAAGGATTGAACGAATGAAAAGCTTCAATTCTTCTTGATCTTTCTCCTCCAAAAATGCTCTGGAATTAGGGTTTTTGAGTGGTAAAATCGGCTGGAAGAAAAATATGGGTAATACCCTAAAAATGAGAGTAAAATGAAATATTTAGAGTTTCTGCCGAGGCAATCCATACGCCGTATGGTCATCCATACGCCGTATGGACTGAAAAGCCCATGGATCCAGCCCGCGTATTCTGGTGGCCCGGCTCACAACATCCATACGCCGTATGGATTTCCATACGCCGTATGGATGTTAATTCCCAACTTTTTAGCCAGTCGACTTCAAATGATCAATCTTCAACCATTTTAGCTATTTTCTTCAATACTAGCACGTTTTCTGCTTCTTTTCTGATTCAAGCTCCAAATAACTCCTAAATGCAAATATGAACGAAATGAGTATCAAATTCAATTAAAATGCATAAAAAATGTATTGAATAACGGGGCAATTAGTACTATAAAATAGCACATTTTGGTGTTCATCACCTAGCTTTCTAGCTCCTAAGTCGCACTTTAATTCGCAATCTTAACACTAAGATCGAATTAAGCTTTCAAGAAATCGTATGGTTTAAGGCTGAGACTAAGCCTCTATTTATACTTGCTGGAACCGACCTCCAACCGCCGGTTGAGCTTCCCAACCGCCGGTTGGGTTAGCTTTTGACCCAAGTATCCATTCCACGACCCGCGTGTTCCACCTCCTTACCATATTTGATTCCAACCGGCGGTTGACACATCCAACCGGCGGTTGGATCGAGTTTCTAGAATATTCCATTCAATAAACGTGAACGTATTAATCAATATATCTCACATATATATCAACTAATTATATTGAGCATAAGTGTCTATACGTGTGACCCCGTAGGCTTAAACATTTTTCAGACATGAGTTTATTTTACGTGGTCATTTCCTAATAGCTCCCACTTGATCATGTTATAATAAATGCAATAACATTGGTAAGCGTCTAGCAACACGCCAATGCTCCCATAAATGTTTAAGTATAGTTTCTTAAAATATATTATAGTTCCTCAAAGTATAATATAGTTTCTTAAGGTATAATCAAGCTTCTCAAGTAAAATGATTTCAGCATTTACTATCCCTTTGTTTCAGATACCTTTGTTAATTTTGGATATGGATCAATGTCATTTCATAAATTAACGATTATGTTTCTCATTCCTTTAATCAATTTAAGATTACCAAATCAATCGAGACACATCTGGATTTCATTTGGGTACGGCTGTACAAACATCTTATATAATTCTAATGAGGGGCAAAGTGGTATCATACTTCAACAGATATTTGAAGGAACAAATCCTATCTTGAGTACACGTGTCAGTCATGTACTTCACTATATTTCTGAAAATAGCCCTTTATTACTTCCTTATTCAGGATAGCTAGAACTATATCAAGAAAAAGCAATCCATACATGCAAAACCAACTTGCATCTCAAGTCTAAGGATAAGTAAAGCAATCATTTACAAGTTTCACTTAATGACGCCGATTCATAAAGTGATAACTTGTTAATTGGGGTAGTCCGATATGCATCTCATGGACATCATGTGAGTTTGGAGAGACCATCCATACCAATCACTCATATTTATCTTAGTTTAACTATATTCCCACACAGTTAATCGATAATGGACATTTTAGAATAATTTAAGAATTATTCAAGGATTAAACATGCAAATATAGGATACAATTTATTATTAAATGAAAACAAACATACCAGGTACTTTAATTCATTTATTAGATAATAATTGTCTAACATCCTTTATCCAAATATTAAAACATAGAGTTACATGAAATAACTAGCATAACGAAGTCCTATGCCCTCGGCATGTTGATTAAGCTTTCCCTTAGGTAAAGCCTTCGTAAATGGATCAGCTAGATTATCATCTGTGTGAACTTTGAGTAGATTGATTTCACCTAATTCGATCTGCTCTCGAACATAGTGATCTCTTCTAGGATAATGTCTGGCCCTTTTCTGAACTTTAGGTTCATTGGCAATGATAATTCCTCCTGAGTTATCGCAGTACAACTCTATGGGGTTTTTATTTGTGGGTACCACATCAAGCCCAGAAATAAATTTTCTAATCCAGACAGCTTCCATCGCAGCTTCCGAAGATGCTATGTTCTCTGATTCTGTTGCAGACATGGCAGTTGTGGATTGCTTTTTTCTCTTCCAATCCAATGCGCCTCCATTCAATACGAAGACATATCCTGTCTGAGACTTCATATCGCCTCTATCGGTTTGAAATCTAGCGTCACAGTATCCAGTCACTTTGAGCTCAGCTTCAGGATTTACACCATAAACAAGGAACATATCTCTAGTAGCTCTCAGGTACTTGAGAATATTTTTCACAGCAGTCCAGTGACATTCACCTGGATTCTGTTGAAAACGGCTAGTTATGTTCTGTGCGAACGCCACATCAGGTCTAGTGCATCTTACCGCATACATAATAGATCCAACAGCTGAAGCATAAGGAACCCTTTGCATATGCTCCACCTCCTCAGGTGTAGAAGCACATTGTTTGCTATTTAAGTCAAGTCTTTCTAACATTGGTACATCTCCACGCTTAGAATTCTCCATCTTAAATCTCTTTAAGCTCTTATCACTATAAGCACTTTGACTTAGTCCAATTAACCACTTTGTTCTATCTCTATATATCTTGATTCCAAGAATAAATGCTGCTTCTCCCAAGTCTTTCATAGCGAAACATTTTCCAAGGTAGGATTTTACATCTTGTAACATTGGAATGTGATTTCCTATGATCAATATGTCATTAACATATAAGACAAGGAAAGTAACATTACTCCCACTAGCTTTGTGATATACACATGGCTCATCAGGGTTTTAAGTGAATCCAAACTTTTTGATTTCCTCGTCAAACCTCTTGTTCCAGCTTCTTGATGCTTGCTTTAGTCCATAAATGGACCTTTGAAGCTTGCATACTTTGCTGGGATGTTTTGGATCAATAAAACCTTCAGGTTGAACCATATAGACATCCTCGTCTAAGTAACCATTCAAAAAGGCAGTCTTGACATCCATTTGCCAAATCTCATAGTCATAGTACGCAGCTATGGCTAAGAGAATCCTAATAGCCCTTATGTCCGCTACAGGAGAGAAGGTTTCATCATAGTAAACTCCGTAGATTTGAGTATAACCCTTCGCTACGAGACGAGCTTTATAGGTGTGTACATTTCCATCCATGTCGGTCTTCTTCTTGAAGAGCCGTTTGCAGCCAACGGTTTTAGCATTGGGTAGAAGATCGCCCAAGCGCCAGACTTGATTATCTTTCATGGATCTCATTTTCACATTCGCAGCATCAAGCCATTTTTCAGATTCTGGATCTGATAATGCTGCTTTGAAATTAGGAGGTTCATTAAGATCCCCTAACAAGTACTCTTCAGATTCTACATTTAGACACAATTTCTCTTGAGCACTTTTTATCCTTGCGGATCTACGAATTGGAACAACATCGACTTGAGGTTCAACAGTTTGAATACTTCCCCCCCCCCCCCCCCCAAGTTGATGTTCGCTAGTGTTTGTTGAAGGTGATGCATCTTCCTCTTGGGTCTCATCAAGTTCTACAACCCTCTCACTGTTTTCTTGAGCTATAAAATTCTTCTCAAAGAACTCAACATATCTTGCAACTTGGGTATCCTACAAAGATGCACTTAATAGATCTTTGCTCGAGTTTGTCAGGCGTATCCCGCTTCACAAGCGCCTCACATCCCCAGACCTTTAAGTAAGACAAATTAGGGACTCTCCCATGCCATAATTCATATGGTGTCTTATCCACCTTCTTGGTTGGAACCATATTCGAAATACGTACAGCAGATTCTAGAGCATAATCCCAAAATGATAATGGGAAAGTAGTAAGGTTCATCATGGATCTCACCATGTCTAACAGGATTCGATTCCTCCTCTTCGATATTCCATTATGTTGCGGTGTGTATGGAGGAGTAAGATGTTGGACAATTCCACACGCTTCCAGATAATCCTTAAACTCATGGCTTAAGTATTCACCACCTCAATCCGAACGAAGGATCTTGATGGTCTTACCGAGTTGATTTTCTACTTCATTCTTAAATACTTTAAATGTTTCAAAGACTTCATATTTATGTTTAAGCAAGTAAACATAACCATAACGGCTGAAATCATCAGTAAAAGTGATGAAGTAGCTAGCACCTTGTCTTGACACATGTCTAAATGGACCACAAACATCCGTATGTATGATTCCAAGTAGATCTTTAGCCCTTTGCGTTTGATGCGGAAAGGGTTTCTTTGTCATCTTGCTAGAAACACAAGATACGCATTTGTCAAATGATCCATCATCATTTGATTTTAAAAGCCCTTCACGCTGAAGCCTTTCAATGCGTTTCTTTCCGATGTGTACAAAGACGACAATGCCAAAGATAGGTAAAGTCCAAGTTAGGCTTGGCTCTTTTGTTGCTAACAGAATACATAGAATTATCCTTTGAAACATGATCATGCATATCAATTTCATAAATACCATCATAAGGAATAGCATTAAAATAATGAACATTATTCTTAGAAACTGAAATACCATAATCATTGAAAACATTGATAAAACCATTATCTTTCAAAAGTAAAACTGAAACAACACTTCTTGTAATAGTAGGTGCATAATGACAATTGTCTAATACAATAATTAAGCCCGAAGGCATAACTAAGTCAAAACTTCCAATGGCTTCTACAGCTGCACGTACACCATTTCCCACGTACAAGTAGAGAGCCCCATGTTTCAGCCTCTTCTTTACTCTAAGTCCCTGTGAGGTATTACAGATGTGAGTACCACAACCAGTGTCATATACCCAGGATTTTGAATTAGAGAAAGAATATAAATCTATGGTGAATTAGAGAAAAAATATAATTCAAGAGTCGAGTATCCAGAGATTATCATGGTCTTGACACTCTTTGAAGTAATATCGAGAGGGCCATAAGTTATGAGTCATAACCATACATGTCGTGACTTTGAACCCTTTCCCTATAAAATCTTCAATTGGCTTGAGAGGTAATATCTTACCCATACATAATACAAAACCAAAACTAATCACTCGTCAACGATATCGGCGAGTTAGGTACCGAGCAACGTACATATATTTTTTAGCGAGTTACGTACCGCGCAACTAAAACTAAAAAATCAATTCCACTTTTTGTGCTATAGAAGACACATTCTGCAACAAAAGCAAAGCTAATCCATCGGAGGAACGAACGCTGATTCAACTGGAGACGCAAATTCCATTGGAGGAACTGGATGACCTACCGATAGCAAAACATCGAGCAACTTCCATGACCTACCGATAGCAGAACAGGGAGTGTCTCATATTGTTACTTAGTTTGTTTATGTGCAAAAAGGTCATGACTGATTTGTGTATTTATAGATGTAAACGTTATACTTAAATTTATGAAATAGACCACAGTTTCTAATAAAGAACCGTTGTCTTTTTATTCAATAGTGAACAATACATTCTCACTCTTCTCTACCTAAAAAACCTTCTCCCTATAGATCCTACTCCTATATATATAATTAAAATTTGAATCTTAGAATAAAAATACTGAATCTTAGAATAAATATATTGAATCATAGTAACAAAAAATCCTTCTCCATCTTCTCTCCCTAAAAAATCCTTCTCCTCGCGAGCAGGAAGCACACCAGCAACGTGTGTTGTGTGATTCTATATATATATATATATATATATATATAGGGAGAATGTTTTTTAGGTAAAGAAGAGTAAGAAGGATTTTTTGTTACTGTGATTCAATATATTAATTCTAAGATTAAGTATTTTTATTCTAAGATTCAAATTTCTCTTACAAAAAATTGTTCATCCCAAATTTCAAGTGTAGTTGAATATTTTTCTCCGATAAAAAACAACCGGTTATTCAAGATTCCAATAGTTCAAAAAAATTGGAAGGTATGATGCATGCATTTTTAAACATAATTTTCTTTTTTATATATACATACACTCATATTCAATTGAATATTTATCACAATTTCAATTTAGTCGCTTTCGTTGTCGCGGGTCTTGAAGCTATACATATACGAATTATAACACTTTACATTTAACACACTAACATATATACTAATTTATTTTTATGAAAAATAAAAATAAAAACCTATAACAATTTCAATTTAGCCCTCAATTTAGTCGTCCACAACTTCAAAATTAGGTGGATGGATCGGGTGACCATTGTTATCCCTGCTCGATGGGCAATTGGGCATTTCTGATCGTGTACAGTGTGTATATCATTTTGTCTTCCTTAGAGAATCTTTCTCTTCATTGTCTTTTAATATAAGAGAAACTATATCTGTATCGGATTATACGCCATACAGAAACTGTTTCATGAAGATACATTTTTTGCACGCGCGCCTAAACTAGATCTATCTTGTTCATGTGTGGAGAAGATTTTAAACAGAGAAATAGCGGATGAGAAAGATTATTGTAAGTTCTGTTAGAAAAAGAGAATTTGATGATCACGAAAAAGGAATTTGATAATCATATTGGGGAACTTGATGATCATTTTGTTTTTTAGGGTTCGTATATATAAAAAGAAAGATCATATGGGTATGTATTTATTTATAATATAAGGTGAATACGTACCATTAAGGCACTAACGAATGAAATGAATGCCAACACCGAACTACTTTAACAAAATCTAATGTATGTTTGACCATAAAGAGTTAATTACACTTGTTATGGTTGACACTTTGACAGTGGTTAGTGGTACAAATAAAGTAATGGAGCTTTTTTTGCCCAAAATCTTGAAAAACTAATGGACCACGGTTCGTACTGTAGAACTTCTTAACCACTTTTAAAATTGGGAGTTGATAGATACAACAAATAAATTAATCCACATACCAAACTGTACAATCGATGAAGCTTACAGTACAAGCACCATAAAGCATAAGTTTGGTGTACCTAACAAATTTTTTGTTGTATTTATCACTCCCCTTTAAAATTAGATAGAAAGAGTACAATAGTACATTCGTACGTATACACATGTGGCAGTAATTAGAGAAGGACATAATTACTTGTTGTAGGCATTCTAACTTTATTTTATATTTTATAACACGGTTCAATTCTGGAAAAATCACTGCTCTTTTCCAGAACCATGGTCTATATTTATTTTTTTAAATTGACACAAATATCAATACATTGTTTTTTTTTCCAGGACCGTGGTTTATATGAATTTGCTTTTTATTTAAATGGACACGTATATCAATACAACTTGGAGTACATGCATTAAAGTTTTTGCAAGGGTCCAATCAATCATTCATAGCTTGATACATATACCGATTTATTATTTGTAGGCATTATTTTTTTTTTTACAGTGTAAACAATAGCATTCCAAAGACAACGGTTCTACTCGTAGAACCGTGGTCTGTATGTATTCAGGTTTTAAGTGTACAATGTACACA
This sequence comes from Helichrysum umbraculigerum, assembly GCA_949592205.1. Lineage (NCBI taxonomy): Eukaryota > Viridiplantae > Streptophyta > Magnoliopsida > Asterales > Asteraceae > Helichrysum > Helichrysum umbraculigerum. Next base: position 103,344,832 of record CATIUR010000001.1, read on the forward strand.
CATACCAATACATTACACACATAAATTTTTTTTTTTTTGTGTAAAAAAAATTATAAATAATCACATAAATACCTTATTGTAGGCATTCTAAGGGGGTGTTTGGGGGAGCGTTAGGGGAGGGCTTTTTAGCTTTTGTGGTATCTTAACGCTGAAAAGCTCTATTTTAGTATTTGGGAATACGGAGCTTTTTCCTATTTTAAAGGGTTAAAAAGCTAAAAGCTAAAAAGCCAGGATTTTGGAGCTGTAAGCTAACGCTGAAAGCTAAAAGCTTACCGCCGCTCCAAACACCCTCTAACTATTTTGTAACACTTAAACCACTGTTCTTTTCTAGAACCGTGGTCTATATTTATTTTTTTTTAAAATTGACACATATATCAATATATTGTTCTAAATAAACCACCGTTCTATGTATCAATATTCGATACACATGTGTTACTAATTTTGTACAATTTGTAAAACCTCAAAAAAAAGTCATCGAAAGTATACCTTGTGAGATGGCAAATCGAAGATAAAAAAATGTTGATTTTTATGGTGCAATTATTTTAATTATTCGACTTACCGTTTGTGAGATATTTAATTTTTAAAAATGTGGAGAATGTTAGTTTTATGACACGTGGCGCTTTTTTATTGTTCCATTCTTACTATATTTTTCATTCTCATTTGAACCTCACTCTAATAATATAATAATAAATCATAATATTGATTATTTATGTACTAGGTGAGGTCCCGCGACAACGCGGGGCTTCGACATTTGATTTTATAAATTGTGTAATTAAAAATTTAAGTCAAACGAAATTGTAGCATGAACCGGATTTTTATATAATATAATCGCTAACTAATAACATCTAACATATACTCCATCAATTTTGTACGGTTCAGGTTTTTTGGTTTTTTTTTTAATTAAGTTATTAGTAATATATATGAAAATTGTTTTTTTTTAATTCAAAGATATTTTTATTAATATATATGACATGTCGATTGTAAAGTATTTATTATTTAATTTGTAAACATTTTGGTTATAACAGTTACCCATTTTATGAAGGGGCAGATAGTCAAACATTCACGTATATAATATGCATATAATAAGAAAACAGTATTGAATTCAAACCTAAGTCAAATAACTGCATTTTGTAATTCAAAACTAAATTTCTATCCAAATCGTACATTGTTGTGATCATATACACATATAGATAACCAATGACAATAAATTTTGAATAACGATAATAATAATGCATATAATAATAAAAATTAAAACATGATGAATAATAAAGATGAAGATAATGTTATTATTATCTGGGATTACAAAAGTGGAAGACATATATTACAAAGATAAAAAATAATAAATTTTAAACTCTAATTTTCTTTGAAGAAGTTGACATCCACGACATAATCATCATCAATCTTATGTTCAAATGAGCGAAATTGTTTAGTTAGTATATCAGTTATCACAATTTTTCTTCATAAGGTTTTGGAAACATATTTGTCAACTTGATCTTTGTAGACGTTAATTTATAGCTAATCCATAAAACGCCCGATAGTGGATTCATCATCAAGTACATTCAAAACTTGTTATAATAAATTCAAAGATGTGTGTATAGAAAGGAAAAACAATATTTTTATTTGAAAATCTACATTTAATTTAATACCTTCTAAATCAATTGAAATTTCATGATATTCAATAGGATCTTTACCATTTAATACTTTTATAGGAAAACCGAAGTTATTTTTGGCAATGCTTCAAACACAATTTACTGGAAGTGCCAATTTCAATAGTTGTGGACTTATGGTTAAACATTTAAAAATAAAAAAGAGATGTAGAAACAATAAGGACTAAAAAAAATAGGGAAGTACTGGAATTGCCAATTTCAATAATTGTGGGTACATATTTTAAAAGTTAAAAAAAGATGTAGGAAATAATTTTAACCGCATGATCTTTATGGATGGAACCAATCTAAGGTCCAGATTGCTCCATGGTATTCTGTTTTAATTATATATAAAGATGTATATTTCCTAGCTCCGCCCCTGGTTGTGGTTAAACATTTAAAAATTAAAAAATGATGTAGAAATAATAAGGACTAAAAAAATAGGGAAGTACTGAAAGTTTCAATTTCAATAGTTGTGGGTACATATTTTAAAAATTGAAAAAAGATGTAGGAAATAATTTTAACCGCGGGATCTTTATGTATGGAACCAATGTAAGGTCCAGATTGCTCCATGATATTCTGTTTTAATTATATATATAAAGATATTATAAATTTTAGATACGAATAGAATATTACGGCAAGATGTATGAATTAAGGATTAAGGATACTTAAATATATCAAAAAATAATACTGAGTGTAATTTATATTTCAAGTATTATTTACAGAAAACATTCATGTTAGTATGTCGTACGCAAATTCCCTTTTTCATTAACTGAGTAATTTATTATTCAAGTATTATTTTGTACGTAATTTTCATGTATTTTTTTACAGAAATCGTGAAAGGTATACCTATTTCATTAACCGAGTGTAATTTATAATTCAAGGATATTTACAGAAATCATTCATGTTAGCATATCGTACGCAAATTCCACCTCGGTACCTTTCCATGCTATATATATAGAGATGGGTAGAAAACATTCTTCACTCTCGTAATAAACTTTAAACTCTATACTTGTACAAAAATCTTAGAAGAAAAAAGTCCTAAAAATGAGTACATCCTCATCCGTCAATTACTCACTCTTGTTATACAGATTTTATAAATATGTAGCTTTCGGAGTTATTTTTGTTGACGGACCACTCATCCTCCCTATAGGTTACAGGGGCGGATGTAGAGGGGGCATGGGGGCAGTCGCCCCCCAAGAATTTTCAAATCACGTAAAAAAGTATTTTTTTAAGGGTATTTATAATATTTTATAGGTTTTTCCTCCAAAAGATAAAGAAATCATTAAAAAAATTTTTTTTTGCCCCCAATACATAAATCCTAGCTCCGTACGTTAAGAACCATGAAATATAAAAAATGATTGATGAGATTAAAATTATAGACCTAAATTAAGCATTTTAGCATTACTCATTAAATAAAAAGGAATTTGGCTGATTCCCCGTACCCGCTTTCTCACGTTCACTCAATATAATTAACTCCCTCGGCCTCAAATAAGTCAACTGGGCCTTTACATACTGTGTGTCCACTTCGGTTATCAATTTTGGATTCGTCTATTGGGCTTTTACATACTCTCTTAATCATTATTGCGAATGATGATTACTAACATTTAATTTAACAAATATACGTTATAAACTTTATTTGATTTTTTAGCAATGTAAACTAACACTGTGTTCTTGAGTTGATATGAGGATGGAAAAGAAAGGAAGAGAAGGAATTAAAAAAAAAAAATTGTGTTCATGAGTTTTTCTATGGAAAGAAAGGAAGAGAAAAGGAAGGAAGAACTTCAATTCATTTTTCTTCCATAACTTTCCTCCTATTTTTCGGATGAAAGGGAAGGAACCATTTCTTTCCTTTCAATTCCACCCGACTCAAGAACACAAATAATTAATATAGTTTCCTTCTGCTTTACTTCCTTTCTTTTCTTTTTTCTTCATTTCTCTTCTTTTTCAACCTTGATCTTATTTATATTTGTTTGTGTTATATAATACTTGATGCAAAATATATGAATAGATTTAGTTTTAAATGTATTTTCATTAGGTATAATATTCATCAAGTATTATATAACACAAAAAAATAATATTTAAGGTCAAAGTTAAAAAAGAAAGACTTCAAAAGTCAAAGCAGTACAATAAAAATGGGATGGATTGTGTAAAAGATATGAATTATGCAAGTGAAATATATATAGAAATAAAAACAATAGATGTTTGGCTTGAGTTATCCGGAATAAAAAAAGGAATGGAACCAACTTCAAACCTTACCCTGTTCACATTTTTCATTCTTTTCCCTTACATTCCCATTTTTTTTTTTTGGAAAAAGAAGACTAAGGAGACCACCATTTTTTTTCCTTACATTCCTTTTTAGTTAATTTTCTTCTTTATTTTTTCCTTTTCATCTTCTTATATTTCTTCCCTTTTCCTTTAGTTAGTTTTTTTATCATTTAATTTTATTTAATATTTCTCTTCAAAATGTTAATTTCTCTTTTTAGATTTATTTTTAACTTTCTTTTATCATCATTTTCTTACTATTATTATTCTATTATCATTTTCTTACTATTATTATCTTTTATTGTTTGAATCTGAGTTCTCTGGATTTTTCTTTTCTTTTACCGGATATGGCAAGAATTTGAAATCAATAATTGCAAGACTAATATAGCGATTCAATCATGAATTACCGATGATTGTAAGACTAGTATACTAAAATACTGTTACTTATTAGACTGTGCGGATTAGATCTCTATATTTTAATTTGTTTTCAAATAATGTTATTTCTCTTTTAGATTTCTTTTAAATTTTTTGATATCATTTTCTTACTATTATTATTTTATTATCATTTTCTTACTATTTTTTTTTAGTTTGCACATATAAGATATGTTTTTAAACTTAACATTACTTGAATGAAAAAAACTTTTTATGGAGCCGGGTTGCTCTTCACTCTCTTTTGGAGTAATGCAAGAGCTAGGGCCATTTCGAGTCAACAGTGATGGCAAAACTCTTCACGTGTATATATATAAGTCTGCATGGAATCATATGGTATTACATTGAACATAAATCAAAACTTCAATTTATTTACTTGATAGTATATTGCATTGTCTTAATTAATACATTTTTTCAACGGCAAACGTATTATTTGTTGAGCCACCTACGGGCATAGGGTTTTGGTACTCAAACATATCCACATTTTACGAACACTATAGAGACGAGGCAACGGCTCTAGATGATTATGTGTTCTTGCTGAATTGGTTGGAAAGATTCTTATAATACAAAGATATAGGGCGCATTTAGTTACGGAAAAATTTCCTATTTTTCCTTTTCTGTTTTTTAGAAATTGGGGAGTGTTTTACCTCTCTAGAAAAGCAATGAAAACCAAGAAAACGGGTTCAAATTTGAGATATGGAGTTTTCCTATCTAAGAGAGAGTAGAGATGGAAACTTGGAAAACTATAGAAAATAGTTTTCATTTTAATAGTTATAAAAGGGAAAATAGGGATTTTCCTTTTCTTTGAAAAGTTTTTTTAAAACTCATATTTGAACGCGTTTTATATTTTTCTAGTTTTTTTAGAAAAATTTATGAAAAAGTGAAGGATTTTTCTGTAACTAAACGCGCCCGTAGACTTTTATATCTCAAAAGAAAGCTATGGTGGACATTATGTGCCTCAACTTGCATAAACTATTATTTATTACAATAAGATTGCCAACAAAACCATAATCAATCTTAAGGGGATTCTTGTAATTCTTTTTTTTTTTCCTTTTCAAGATTAATCAGTATTGTTCACTAATTTTTTAGTTTCATGTATCAACTTACATTTATATATATCCATTGAGCCAAAGAAGAAGTGGTAACAAAACCTTTGATTTCTCGGCTTCAACAAATTAATAGTATAAAGTCCGCTCTTTAAGTTCACTCACAGTTACATGCCCACATCGAATGCAACAGGTGGCTGACCAGGCCATTTGCATATTTTATCGTCTTCCGTTAAACCTTCTTGAGGAAGAACAACCGTTGTCATATTCACATATTGAGGTGGCTTGAAATGACTAGCGTCAATGGCTGAATCACCGTACCTTCTCGTCCTGTAAAGATTGTTAAGAGCTTGTGTCTGTTTTTTTTGGAGTGATCCAAAGGGATTATTTATTTATTTATTGAGGAAAGGGGAAGCGTTAATATTCAAACGAAACATATTATCTTTATTAATACAAATCTTAAAGGAAAAAAAATGAAAATTAATTTCCTTCAAACTTAAGAACACAAACATCAAATTTAATTTTCTTCCTTTTCTTTTCTTTTCTCTTCTCCTTTATATCTTTATTTTCTTTTCCACTTACATTTAAACTCGAGGACGAAGCTATGTGTATATATATAAAAATTATTACTATCATTATTATTATTATAAATATAAATAAAGGGAATTGATATATCCACCACCCATTTTGATAAATCCACCACAATCATGTATTAAAAGACTGTACAGTACAACCAGTTAATGCATGATTGTGGTAGATTTATCATCACCCATATAAATAAAAAATAATATAATAATATAGAGTAAGGTTCAAATGAGTAGATCAACATTAGAGCATCCACAGTGCTCCATTGTGGCAAAGTTTAATAGGATGTTTGGGTGATGACATAAGCACTCAATAGCATTGTGCGTATGCCAGGTGTTGCAAAGTTTTAAGATGGGTGGGTGTCTATCTCAACTCATGTTAACACTCTAAAATGGGTCCCACCTCACACACTCACTCACATCATGTGGCCCTCAATTCCCTTTTCTCTTTCTTCTTGTACTACTCTCGGTATTTTTTCTTTTTAGCATTTAATCGTTTAATTGTGAGTGTGTAAATTATATACATGTGGCATTGCATTACACCCTTCAAGAGTGTAATGCATTGCTGATGCTCTTAGGTGAGAATGAGGGAATCAATAGGAATGCGCCATGTATCACTAAACCCTTTTTCCCCTACATTTTTAAAAATTAAATATCTCCCAAATGGTAAGTCGAAAAATCACAAAAATTGCACCATAAAAATCAGCGTTTTATTCTCTTCGATTAGAGATGTGACAAGTTATACTTTCGAAGAATTTTTTTTTTCATTTTTCGGTGGGATTTGATAACGCGTAACACATGTGTTATCTGCGAGTAACACATGTGTTACCAGCGAGTAAAACATTTGTTACTAATTTTGTACATTTTGTAAAACCAAAAAAAAAAAGTCATCGAAAGTATACCTTGTGAGATGGCAAATCGAAGATAAAAACATGTTGATTTTTATGGTGCAATTTTTTTAATTTTTCGACTTACCGTTTGTGAGATATTTAATTTTTAAAAATGTGGGGAATGTTAGTGTTATGACACGTGGCACTTTTCTATTGGTTCTTCCATTCTCACTAAATTTTTCATTTTCATTTGAAACCTCACTCTAATAATATATTCATAAATCATAATATTGATTATTTATGTATATTATTATGTATTAGATAGAATAGAATATTACGGCAAGATGTATGTATTAAGGATTAAGGACACTTAAATATATCAAAAAATAATACTACTTTTTTTAAACTTTTAACTACATATTACTTATTAAGCATTGATAAGTTTATAACCCGTTTTTAAGAACGCCACTTTGCATTTGTAATATTACCGATACGTAATTTTCATGTATTTTTTACAGAAATCATGAAAGGTATACCTATTTCATTAAATGAGTGTAATTTATATTTCAAGTATTATTTACAGAAAACATTCATGTTAGTATGTCGTACGCAAGTTCCCTTTTCATTAACTGAGTAATTTATAATTCAAGTTTATTTTGTACGTAATTTTCATGTATTTTTTACAGAAATCATGAAAGGTATACCTATTTCATTAACCGAGTGTAATTTATAATTCAAGAATTTTTGCAGAAATCATTCATGTTAGTATGTCGTACGCAAATTCCACCTCGGTACCTTAATTTCCATGTTATATGTATAGAGATGGGTAGAAAACATTCTTCACTCTCGTATTAAACTATAAACTATATACTTGTACAAAAATCTAAGAAGAAGAAAGTCCTAAAAATGAGTACATCCTCATCCGTCAATTACTCACTGTTGTTATACAGATTTTATAAATCTGTAGCTTTCGGAGTTTTTTTTTTTTTTGGCGGACCACTTATCCTCCCTATAAAACTTATTAAAGGGTGGCTATAGTACTATAGGTTACAGGGGCGGCTGTAGAGGGGGCATGGGGGGCAGTCGCCCCCCAAGAATCTTCAAATCACGTAAAAAAGTAATTTTTTAAGGGTATTTATAATATTTTATTGGTTTTGCCCCCTAAAGATGAAGAAATCATTAAAAAAAAAAATTTTTGCCCCCCAATATATAAATCATAGCTCCGTACGTACCCACTTTCTCACGTTCACTCAATATAATTAACTCCCTCGGCCTCAAATAAGTCAACTGGGCCTTTACATACTGTGTGTCCACTTCGGTTATCAATTTTGGATTCGTCTATTGGGCTTTTACCACTCTCTTAATCATTATTGCGAATCATGATTACTAACATTTAATTTAACGAATATACGTTATAAACTTTATTTTATTTTTTAGCAATGTAAACTAACACTGTGTTCTCGAGTTGATATGAGGATGGAAAAGAAAGGAAGAGAAGGAATTAAAAAAAAAATTTGTGTTCTTGAGTTTTTCTATGGTAAGAAAGGAAGAGAAAAGGAAGGAAGAACTTCAATGCATTTTTCTTCCAAAACTTTCCTCCTATTTTTGGGATGAAAGGGAAGGAACCATTTATTTCCTTTCAATTCCACCCGACTCAAGAACACAAATAATTAATATAGTTTCCTTCCGCTTTACTTCCTTTCTTTTCTTTTTTCTTCATTTCTCTTCTTTTTCAACCTTGATCTTATTTATATTTGTTTGTGTTATATAATACTTGATGCAAAATATATGAATGGATTTAGTTTTAAATGTATTTTCATTGGGTATAATATTCATCAAGTATTATATAACACAAAAAAATAATATTTAAGGTCAAAGTTAAAAAAGAAAGACTTCAAAAGTCAAAGCAGTACAATAAAAATGGGATGGATTGTGTAAAAGATATGAATTATGCAAGTGAAATATATATAGAAATAAAAACAATAGATGTTTGGCTTGAGTTGTCCGGAATAAAAAAAGGAATGGAACCAACTTCAAACCTTACCCTGTTCACATTTTTCATTCTTTTCCTTTACATTCCCATTTTTTTTTTTTTTTTTTTGGAAAAAGAAGACTAAGGATACCACCATTTTTTTTCCTTTACATTCCTTTTTAGTTAATTTTCTTCTTTATTTTTTCCTTTTCATCTTCTTCTATTTCTTCCCTTTTCCTTTAGTTAGTTTTTTTATCATTTAATTTTATTTAATATTTCTCTTCAAAATGTTAATTTCTCTTTTTAGATTTATTTTTAACTTTTTTTATCATCATTTTCTTACTTTTATTATTCAAAATTATCATTCTCTTACTATTATTATCTTTTATTGTTTAAATTTGAGTTCTCTGGATTTTTCTTTTCTTTTACCGTATATAGCAAGAATTTGAAATCAATAATTGCAAGACTAATATAGCAATTCAATCATGATTTACCGATGATTGTAAGACTAGTATACTAAAATACTGTTACTTATTAGACTGTGCGGATTAGATCTCTATATTTTAATTTGTTTTCAGATAATGTTATTTCTCTTTTAGATTTCTTTTAAATTTTTTGATATCATTTTCTTACTATTATTATTTTATTATCATTTACTTACTATTTTTTTTTTTAGTTTGCTATATGTTTTTAAACTTAAATTTACTTGAATGAAACAAACTTTTTATGGAGCCGGGTTGCTCTGCACTCTCTTTTGGAGTAATGCAGGAGCTGGGGCCATTTCGAGTCAACAGTGATGGCAAAACTCTTCACGTATATATAAGTTTGCATGGAATCATATGGTATTACATTGAAAAAAAATCAAAACTTCAATTTATTTACTTGATAGTATATTGCATTGTCTTAATTAATACATTTTTTCAACGGCAAACGTATTATTTGTTGAGCCACCTACGGGCATAGGGTTTTGGTACTCAAACATAGCCTCATTTTACGAACACTATGGAGACGAGGCAACGGCCGTAGATGATTATGTGTTCTTGTTGAATTGGTTGGAAAGATTCTCATAATACAAATATATAGGGCGCGTTTAGTTACGGAAAAATTTCCTATTTTTCATTTTCTGTTTTTTAGAAATTGGGGAGTGTTTTAATTCTCTAGAAAAGCAATGAAAACCAAGAAAACAGGTTCAAATGTGAGGGATGGAGTTTTCCTTTCCAAGAGAGAGTAGAGATGGAAACTTGGAAAACTATAGAAAATAGTTTTTATTTTAATAGTTATAAAAGGGAAAATAGGGATTTTCCTTTTCTTTGAAAAGTTTTTTTAAAACTCATATTTGAACGCGTTTTATATTTTTCTAGTTTTTTTAGAAAAATTTATGAAAAAAAGAAGGATTTTTCTGTAACTAAACGCGCCCGTAGACTTTTATATCTCAAAAGAAAGCTATGGTGGACATTATGTGCCTCAACTTGCATAAACTATTATTTATTACAACAAGATTGGCAACAAAACCATAATCAATCTTAAGGGGATTCTTGTAATTCTTTTTTTTTTCCTTTTCAAGATTAATCAGTATTGTTCACTAATTTTTTAGTTTCATGTATCAACTTAGATTTATATATATCCATTGAGCCAAAGAAGAAGTGGTAACAAAACCTTTGATTTCTCGGCTTCAACAAATTAATAGTATAAAGTCCACTCTTTAAGTTCACTCACAGTTACATGCCCACATCGAATGCAACAGGTGGCTGACCAGGCCATTTGCATATTTTATCGTCTTCCGTTAAACCTTCTTGAGGAAGAACAACCGTTGTCATATTCACATATTGAGGTGGCTTGAAATGACTAGTGTCAATGGCTGAATCACCGTACCTTCTCGTCCTGTAAAGATTGTTAAGAGCTTGTGTCTGCTTTTTTTGGATTGATCCAAAGGGATTATTTATTTATTTATTGAGGAAAGGGGAAGCGTTAATATTCAAACGAAACATATTATCTTTATTAATACAAATCTCAAAGGAAAAAAAATGAAAATTAATTTCTTTTAAACTTAAGAACACAAACATCAAATTTAATTTTCTTCCTTTTCTTTTCTTTTCTCTTCTCCTTTATATCTTTCTTTTCTTTTCCACTTAGATTTAAACTCGAGGACGAAGCTATGTGTATATATATAAAAATGATTACTATCATTATTATTATTATAAATATAAATAAAGGGAATTGATATATCCATCACCCATTTTGATAAATCCACCACAATCATGTATTAAAAGACTATACAGTAAAACCTGTTAATGCATGATTGTGGTGGATTTATCATCACCCATATAAATAAAAAATAATAGTAATAATATAGAGTAAGGTTCAAATGAGTAGATCAACATTAGACCATCCACAGTGCTCCATTGTGGCAAAGTTTAATAGGATGTTTGGGTGATGACATAAGCACTCAATAGCATTGTGAGTATGCCAGGTGTTGCAAAGTTTTAAGATGGGTGGGTGTCTGTCTCAACTCATGTTAACACTCTAAAATGGGTCCCACCTCACACACTCACTCACATCATGTGGCCCTCAATTCCCTTTTCTCTTTCTTCTTGTACTACTCTCGGTATTTTTTCTTTTTAGCATTTAATCGTTTAATTGTGAGTGTGTAAATTATATACATGTGGCATTGTATTACACCCTTCAAGAGTGTAATGCATTGCTGATGCTCTTAGGTGAGAATGAGGGAATCAATAGGAATGCGCCATGTGTCACTAAACCCCTTTTCCCCCACATTTTTAAAAATTAAATATCTCCCAAATGGTAAGTCGAAAAATCACAAAAATTGCACCATAAAAATCAGCGTTTTATTCTCTTCGATTAGAGATGTGACAAGGTATACTTTCGAAGAATTTTTTTTTCATTTTTCGGTGGGATTTGAAAACGCGTAACACATGTGTTATCTGCGAGTAACACATGTGTTACCAGCGAGTAAAACATTTGTTACTAATTTTGTACAATTTGTAAAACCAAAAAAAAAAAGTCATCGAAAGTATACCTTGTGAGATGGCAAATCGAAGATAAAAACATGTTGATTTTTATGGTGCAATTTTTATAATTTTTCGACTTACCGTTTGTGAGATATTTAATTTTTAAAAATGTGGGGAATGTTAGTGTTATGACACGTGGCACTTTTCTATTGTTTCTTCCATTCTCACTAAATTTTTCATTTTCATTTGAAACCTCACTCTAATAATATATTCATAAATCATAATATTGATTATTTATGTATATTATTATGTATTAGATAGAATAGAATATTACGGCCAGATGTATGTATTAAGGATTAAGAATACTTAAATATTTAAGTATTCTTAATCCTTAATACATACATCTGGCCGTAATATTCTATTCTATCTAATACATAATAATATACATAAATAAATATATCAAAAAATAATACTACTTTTTTCATAGTTTTAACTACGTATTACTTATTAAGCATTAATAAGATTATAACCCGTTTTTAAGAACGCCACTCTGCATTTGTAATATTACCGATACGTAATTTTCATGTATTTTTTACATAAATCATGAAAGGTATACCTATTTCATTAAATGAGTGTAATTTATATTTCAAGTATTATTTACAGAAAACATTCATGTTAGTATGTCGTACGCAAGTTCCCTTTTCATTAACTGAGTAATTTATAATTCAAGTATTATTTTGTACGTAATTTTCATGTATTTTTTACAGAAATCATGAAAGGTATACCTATTTCATTAACCGAGTGTAATTTATAATTCAAGAATTTTTGCAAAAATCATTAATGTTAGTATGTCGTACGCAAATTCCACCTCGGTACCTTAATTTCCATGCTATATATATAGAGATGGATGGAAAACATTCTTCACTCTCGTATTAAACTTTAAACTATATACTTGTACAAAAATCTAAGAAGAAAAAAGTCCTAAAAATGAGTACATCCTCATCCATCAATTACTCACTATTGTTATACAGATTTTATAAATATGTAGCTTTCGGAGTTATTTTTGTTGGCGGACCACTTATCCTCGCTACAAAACTTATTAAAGGGTGGCTATAGTACTATAGGTTACAGGGGCGGATGTAGAGGGGGTATGGGGGGCAGTCGTCCCCCAAAATTTTCGAATCACGTAAAAAAGTAATTTTTTAAGGGTATTTATAATATTTTATAGGTTTTGCCTCCTAAAGATGCCTCCTAAAGATGAAGTAATCATTAAAAAAAAATTTTTGCCCCCCAATATATAAATCCTAGCTCCATAGGTTAAGAACATGAAATAAAGAAAATGATTGATGTGATTAAAATTATAGACCTATAATAAGCATTTTAGCATTATTACTCATTAAATAAAAAGGAATTTGGCTAATTCCCCATACCCGCTTTCTCACGTTCACTCAATATAATTAACTCCCTCGGCCTCAAATAAGTCAACTGGGCCTTTACATACTGTGTGTCCACTTCGGTTATCAATTTTGGATTCGTCTATTGGGCTTTTACATACTCTCTTAATCATTATTGCGAATGATGATTACTAACATTTAATTTAACAAATATACGTTATAAACTTTATTTGATTTTTTAGAAATGTAAACTAACACTGTGTTCTCGAGTTGATATGAGGATGGAAAAGAAAGAAAGAGAAGGGATTAAAAAAAAATTGTGTTCTTGAGTTTTTCTATGGAAAGAAAGGAAGAGAAAAGGAAAGAATAGGAGGGAGGAACTTCAATGCATTTTTCTTCCAAAACTTTCCTTCTATTTTTGGGATGAAAGAGAAGGAACCATTTCTTTCCTTTCAATTCCACCCGACTTAAGAACACAAATAATTAATATAGTTTCCTTCCGCTTTACTTCCTTTCTTTTCTTCTTTCTTCATTTCTCTTCTTTTTCAACTTTGATCTTATTTATATTTGTTTGTGTTATATAATACTTGATGCAAAATATATGAATGGATTTAGTTTTAAATGTATTTTCATTAGGTATAATTTTCATCAAGTATTATCTAACACAAAAAAAAATATTTAAGGTCAAAGTTAAAAAAGAAATACTTCAAAAGTCAAAACGGTACAATAAAAATGGGATGGATTGTGTAAAAGATATGAATTATGCAAGTGAAATATATATAGAAATAAAAACAATAGACGTTTGGCTTGGGTTGTCTGGAATACAAAAAAGGAATGGAACCAACTTCAAACCTTCCCCTGTTCACATTTTTCATTTTTTTCCCTTACATTCCCTTTTTTTTTTTTTGGAAAAAGAAGACTAAGGAGACCACCATTTTTGTTTTCCTTTACATTCCTTTTTAGTTAATTTTCTTCTTTATTTTTTCCTTTTCATCTTCTTCTATTTCTTCCCTTTTCCTTTAGTTAGTTTTTTTTATCATTTAATTTTATTTAATATTTCTCTTCAAAATGTTAATTTCTCTTTTTAGATTTATTTTTAACTTTTTTTTATCATCATTTTCTTACTATTATTATTCAAAATTATCATTCTCTTACTATTATTATCTTTTATTGTTTGAATTTGAGTTCTCTGGATTTTTCTTTTCTTTTACCGGATATAGCAAGAATTTGAAATCAATAATTGCAAGACTAATATAGCGATTCAATCATGAAATACCGATGATTGTAATAAGACTACTATAATAAAATACTGTTACATATTAGACCGTGCGGATTAGATCTCTATATTCTAATTTGTTTTCAAATAATGTTATTTCTCTTTTAGATTTGTTTTAACTTTTTTGATATCATTTTCTTACTATTATTATTTTATTATCATTTTCTTACTATTTTTTTTTATAGTTTGCACATATAAGATCTGTTTTCAAACTTAACAAATTACTTGAATGAAACAAACTTTTTTATGGAGTCGGGTTGCTCTTCACTCTTCAATCTTCACTCTCTTTTGGAGTAAATGCAGGAGCTGGGGCCATTTCGAGTCAACAGTGATGGCAAAACTCTTCACATATAAGTTTGCATGGAATCATATGGTATTACATTGAAAAAAATCAAAACTTCAATTAATTTACTTGATAGTATATTGCATCGTCTTAATTATTACCTTTTTCAACGGCAAACGTATTATTTGTTGAGCCACCTGCGGGCATACGGTTTTCGTACTCAAACATATCCTCATTTTATGAACACTATGGAGACGAGGCAACGGCTCTAGATGATTATGTGTTCTTGTTGAATTGGTTGGAAAGATTCTCATAATACAAAGATATAGGGCGCGTTTAGTTACGGAAAAATTTCCTCATTTTTCCTTTTCTGTCTTCGTAGAAATTGGGTAGTGTTTTACTTCTCTAGAAAAGCAATGAAAACCAAGAAAGCATGTTCAAATGTGAGGGATGGAGTTTTCCTTTCCAAGAGAGAGTAGATATGGAAACTTGGAAATCCATAGAAAATAGTTTTCAATTTAATAGTTATAAAAGGGAAAATAGGGATTTTCCTTTTCTTTGAAAAGTTTTTTTAAACTCATATTTGAACGCGTTTTATATTTTTCTAGTTTTTTAGAAAAATTAATGAAAAAATGGAGTTTTCTGTAACTAAACGCGTCCATGGACTTTTATATCTCAAAAGAAACCTATGGTGGACATTATGTGCCTCAACTTGCATAAACTATTATTTATTACAACAAGATTGCCAACAAAACCATAATCAATCTTTAAGGGGATTCTTGTAATTATTTTTTTTATTATTATTACAACAAGATTGCCAACAAAACCATAATCAATCTTAAGGGGATTCTTGTAATTCTTTTTTTTTTTTTCCCTTTTCAAGATTATCAGTATTGTTCACTAATTTTTTAGTTTCATGTATCAACTTAGATCTATATATATCCATTGAGCCAAAGAAGAAGTGGTAACGAAACCTTTGATTTCTCTGCTTCAACAAATTAATAGTATAAAGTCTGCTCTTTAAGTTCACTCACAGTTACATGCCCACATCGAATGCAACAGGTGGCTGACCAGGCCATTTGCATATTTTATCGTCTTCCTTTAAACCTTCTTGAGGAAGAACAACCATTGTCATATTCACATATTGAGGTGGCTTGAAATGACTAGTGTCAATGGCTGAATCATCGTACCTTCTCGTCTGGTAAAGATTGTTAAGAGCTTGTGTCTACTTTTTTTGGAGTGATCCAAAGGTAAACATTATTTATTTATTTATTGTGGAAAGGGGAAGCGTTAATATTCAACACGATACATATTATCTTTATTAATACAAATCTTAAAGGAAAAAAAATGAAAATTAATAATTGATAATAAGAATCGATGTTATGGATGTTAAACTTCCTTGATAAATTCTTTCAGTAGGTTATATCAATTGATGAATAGTAGATAAAAACTCGTTAACATTCATCGTGGTGAACGTTAGTTAACATTTATGATGATGAATGTTAAAATTTAAAATTTTCATCAACTAATGTTATTATTTAACATTCATCATAATGAATGTCAATTAACATTCATGAATGTTAATTAACATTCATGACGATGATTGTTAACGATTTATTAAATAAATATTCATCAACGGATGTTATGACTTATAAAGGAAATTCACCGTGAATATATTATTTATAGCACCAATATTGGATTAGTATTTACTGGTAATTAATAAATTTTTATTGACATTTTGATTAGTAAATAAAAGATTGTTCATGATGAATGTTAACGTGTCCCCCTTCCTCTAAAAAGTACCACTTCCATATGGATCATGTCAATATCTATCTATTTATATATTAATAAAACAAAGATTTTTCCTTGCTTATTAGCTATGCCACATCATCTCATTACATTTTTCTAAAAACTCCATAATTATGCCAGATCATCAAATTAGTTTTTCCTTAAAAGTTTTCATAATTACTAACACTTTCATCTGAAAATTACCACCTTCTATTTTTTTCTAAAGAGTCTTAATTCAATTTTATTATATTTTCTTAGGATATGTTTTTAAAAATCTAGATCTCATACATTGCAATTACCATTAATTATAATCATCAACTACCATGTTTTAAGAAAATTAGTTTTAATAAAATATATGAAATTGATTATTGTTATCCCACGAATGTTAGTACGTTCTTTTGACAAACAAATATTGTTTAAGTTATCCATTTGTAGTATGTTTCGTAATGACTATTTCATACATGAGTCAAAAGGATAAAAAGTTATATATTATTTAATTGTTATAATTTTTTTTTTACATATTAATCGTTTACAATCAAACGCTTAATACAAATATATGAATTAACAACATTGTTAGAACAACTTTTATCTGACGAATGTTAATATGTTCTTCTGACAAACAAATATCGTTTAAGTTATCAGTTCACAGTATGTTTCGTAATGACTATTAACTCAAGCTAATGACAATCATTGTCTCATGTCATTTTGACAAATATCGTTTAAGTTATCTGTTCGCAGTATGCTTCGTAATGACTATTAACTCGAGCTAATGACAATCATTGTCTCATGTCATTTTGTTTCTTCAACATCCAATTTTTACTAATGTCAAAGTATATGATGCATTTAAAGAGTTAAATGTAAAAGTGGATTAAAAGTGATAATTTATAACAAATACACTACACCTAAATTTGATTAACAAAGAATTGATGCAACATTCAAAATTTGTTTAATAAGTACTGTTGTTGTCATTAATAACTTTTCAACTCTAATGTTTTAGTTAATGTTACCAATTATTTTCATTTTCAATATATGATAATTACACATTTAAGTTAAAATATTAATTTATTGGACTACTTACAAATTAACAATATATCTATACTTTTAAATGATCGTGCATCGCACGGGCTCAATATTTTAATTAACAATATTAAACTTACAAATTAATATAATTGTATTTTATAAATGGTCGTGCATCGTACGGGCTCAAAGCCTAGTGTGTATATATATATATATATATATATATAATACTACATATAATTATTATTATGACATATTTACCCTCCATCCCTAATCTATGTGTTACATTCCTTAATTAAACTTACATTCATTCCCTTTATTTCTAACAATAACTCACTTTCTCTATCACTAAACATGATTTCTTGATTTCTTCAACTATAAATGTGCAAATTTTGTCATTTATTAGAAAAGAAAAACGACCTAACATATTACGGATCACTATAAATTTCAGATAGAGTTAATTGCATGGTTCGTCCATGTGGTTTACACACAATTGCACCGTTAGTTCCTATACTTTACTTTTTGTATAGGCAGTCCAAAAATATGATAGTTGTTGCGCGGTTGGTCCCTCCTCCAACTAAAATGACCATCATAGCCTTAATGTCCTATTTTTTTTTAATTTGTCTTGATTGAAGTAAGGATAACTTAGTCATTTTAGTCGGAGAGGGACCAACCGTGCAATAACTTTCATGTTTTTGGACTGTTAGTACAAAAAGTAAAGTATAGGGACTAATAGTGCAATTGTGTGTAAACCACAGGCACAAACCATACAATTAACTCTAAAGTTTACTAAAGCTGGAGAAAACATTTGTCCATATATACTAGGGGTGTGCACGATTCGGTTTGGGGCGGTTATGGACACTAACCTTACGAACCAATGGGGCTTTGCCTCAGTGGTACCGCCGCCGCAAATCCCCACGCCCCACCCGGGTTCAAGCCTCTGGGAGTACAAAAAATCCTATGCTCCGTGTGTGGGGTCACTGGGGCCAGGTGTTTAGCCGGACGGGTTGCCTCTTGCGGGTGGGGCTCCGTGGATCTACGGATCCGGGGTTAAAGGTTCCCTCCAATAACCTTTTTTTTTTTTTTTTTTTTTAACCTTACGAACCGAATATGACGGTTAATTGATATTAATCACCGTTAGGTTCGGTTAATTGGCGGATCGGTTAAACGGTTAATTTTGGCGGATCGGTTAAATTTTTTCGTTTAAAGCGGTTAACCGAATATGTTGGTTTTGAAAATAAAAAGTCTGTAAAATAAATTACGAGTTTTCTTTTTAGATATAAAAGAGCAAAAGTAAATATGAATGGATGTTAAAATTCAAATATTGGTTTAGAGGTCCATATGTAAAGTCCATATATTATATTGGTCCATATGTAAAGTCCATATATTATATTGGCTACTAACCGGAAATTGGTGTGGGTTCGATTCTGGTGTGGATGGTGGTTGATTGTGAATGATTGGAGCATGTGGTGATAATTAACAATATGGAGGAAATTAGTTTGTATTTTTGATAAATTAAGAGGATCAAAGAATTTAATTATCTATTTGATTATTTTGGAATATTAAAAATTTCAAATATTGATTAAAAAATGAAAGTAAGGGTATTTTAGACATTTTAGGTTGATGAGGACCATTATCGAACAAAATGTAAACTTATTGGATTGAAAAAGCGGAAAAAAAGTATGAGGACAGTTTTCGTAAATCGGTGTAAACCACATGGACCATCTATGAAATTTACTTTTTTATTTGAATGAAGATTATTGAATTTGCATCGAACAATACAATCTTATTAAAATTTCTTTTCTTGTGATATTTAATCCTATTAGTTATCATTAATTATCAAATGATAACTTCTGTAGAAACTTACTAACGATTACTATTAGTAATAATGATGACCATCTATGAAATTTACTCTTTTGTTTGAATGAAGATTATTGATTTTGCATCAAACAATACAATCTTTTTAAAATTTCTTTTCTTGTGATATTTAAAACTATTAGTTATCAGTAATTATCAAATGATAACTTCCGTAGAAACTTAGTAAGGATTACTATTAGTGATAATGATCTTTCTAAATTTTAAGACTATCTCCAATGTATGCACTAAAATTCAAAATTTGGTATTTTTGTGGAAAAATATCACTCCAACCAACTTACTCCCTCTGTCTCAATTTAATTGTCCCTAGACAAAAAAACACGCAGTTTAAGAAAACATCAACTTCTCTCTTACTTTTTGATAAGATGACAGTTTTACCCTTTACTTTTTACCTGTTTTTTTGTCTTACATATATAAATTAGGGGTATAAAAGAATTTTATCTCATCATTTTTATTTATTTATAGAAGTGGACAATTAATTTGGGACATCCCAAAATGAAATACTGGACTATAAATTTGGGACGAAGGGAATACTATATTTGGTACAAAGTTTTGTGTACACCAAATTTTTTGAGATTTTGCATCAAATTTGATACAACACCAAACATTCCACCAAATTTTAATTAATAATTTTACCTCTTTTGTTTAATATTTTTATTACACGGGTACAAATTTTGAAAAGCTTATTTACTTTTATTGTTAGTTTAACTAGCTTAAAGTCTCGCGACAACGCGGACGATTAAATTGAATTGTTATAGATTTAAAGGTTTTTTTATAATTTTGTAATTATATAAATTAGTATTTATGTTAGTGTGTTACATGTAAAGTGTTATAATTCGTATATGTATAGTTTTAAGACCCGCGACAACGCGAACGACTAATGTTTATTTATAATTTTGTTATTAAATAAATTAGTATATATGTTAGTGTGTTAAATGTAAAGTGTTATAATTAGTAAATGTATAGTTATAAGACCTGCTACAATGCGAGCGACTAAATTTGAAATTGCAATAGATATTCAATATAACATGAGTGTATACATTTTCGTAAATAGAATTTGTCATATATATAAATAAATTATTTAAAAATGAATACATCATACCTTTCAATTTTTTTGGACTTTTGAAATCTTGAACAACCGGTTATTTTTTATTGGAGAAATGTTCAACTAAACTTGACTTTTGGGATGAACAGTCATATGAAAGAGGTCGGGATCTTTGTGGATCCATTGATATCAATATGAGGGACAACGTAAATGCTGATGAATCATATATATAGGGTTAGAAATAAAGACTTATAATTAAATATAAGATTTGAATGCAATACATATTTGTTTTAGATAGTATTGATTTTGCTTAAAGTTATAAAAAAATATTTGTTAATAATTGAAAATATGTCGTGAAAGTTGCTTGGGTTTTTTAATTTTTGTATATAGTGGGGGTAAAGTGTAAATTTATAATTTTTATTATAATCTAATTGTATATCGTTGGATTAAATTGAAAAACCTCCAAAAATCCAGATTGCTCCATAGAGTTTTGGTTTAATTATTCAAATAAGATTACGTTATATTTTATGTTACATCAGTGATAATTAAAGCAATATATTATATTTTTCGAACAAAATATGTTAATTAATACATTGATAAATAAAAAGAATTAAAGTTATATATATAATTGAGACTTTATAATAATAATACTAAATATATAGAAGTTACATATAAGTTAATCATTTGAAAGTTTAATTGGACATAAACATAATCAATTGAAGTAAATTAGAAAAAAAAAAATAGTTTATGGTGTGATATGTAAATTTTGAAAGTCTAATTTGTATAGAAATTTAGTATATACGTTCGAGATGAAACACATTTCATAAAAATTCTTTTTTCACACCAAATTTACATACTTCGGATATGCCCTGACTAACTTTAAACCTATTTTCGTCACTAACTTTAAACCCTCTGCTTTAGTATAATACTAGAAAAATATTCAACTGTGCGTATACGCACAGCCCACGAACATAGAGTACACTTAAATTTGTCTTTATTGCGAGAGAATTATATAAAAGTAAAATAGAGTCCGTAAACAAAGAGAAGAAATAGGATTGAAAAATAAAATACATTATTTTTCTAAAAGTACGTAAATAACAAAACTTCAACTCTAACTAACACATGAATTTCCACTATACAATGATGTATGGCGAGTTGCTGATTTATGGGAAACTTTGTGCAACACAATCTGATCATATAACGTTCATGCCACTGTGTATGTCTAATTGCTGATTGCATTCGATTGTTTCGTGGTGAGGATATTCGAATTTGGCTCGAGGGAATTAATTTCTTCGACTGATAATTGTCTCTGACATACCTATTTAGCCTTCTCGTATAAACGCAATTTTGCTTTGTTAGATGTTAAAGGGTTAATTTCATATATCCCTATTTTAAACCCTCTAATATCATATTTACCCACCTAATACTCATAATATCAAATATACCCAATATAAATATTAGAACTCTCATTTTTACCCATTGCATTATTAAATTCATTAAAACTATTTACCTGCATTTGCAAATTCCTATTATACCCTTAATTGTAAAGAAATAAAATAGATTACCGATAGATAATAATTGAAACTACAATACACATCAGTATAAGTAGAAAGGGGATTCAACATGTAAAATTTCAACATCTTTTTTTAATACTAATAATAATTACTATAATAATGTAAATAAAACAACCAGACTATCCAGACCTATAGTTTTACATGGGGAGTTGATAGATATAACATCAAAATTGTTTCATACACCATACTGTACAAGAATTAAAGCTCACAGTACAAGCATAATGTAGCATGATTTTGTTGTTTGAATCAAATTATATGTTGTATTTATCACCACCCTTTTACATGGATAGGAATTTTTTTTCTTTTCTTTTTTAAAAAAAAAAAAAAGAAATCAGGAAAGTCAAACAAAATTAAAGTGATTCATTTCAACTTGAAAGAAACCTTCAAGATACAACTATACAAGTTAGATTTAGCCTTTAATTCTGTTAATTTTATTTGTGTTAGTTATGGACTAATATGCGATTGCATATTTTTGCCTGCGTGTTCGAGTTAATACTTGAAAAGTGTTACAGGTATATTTATACTAAAAAGGGTAAAATTGGAATAGTCATTGTAGATAAATAATTTTAATGGATTTAAAAAATAAATGGGTAATTGTGATAGAATTAGTATTTATATTGGGTATATTTGATATTATGAATATTAAGTGGGTAAATATGATATTAGGTGGTTTAAAATGGGGATATATGAAATTAACCCGATGTTAGAATGTAATGCAACATTAACCCTTTGGATTTGATTTAAGAATAGAATATTTTAAGGGTCAAATATCAAAAATATATGATCTTACTTTTTTTGTTTTGATTACGTTAACAATTTCAAATGATGTGTTAGATCCAAAATATATATATTTTTTTCATTTTGATAACTTGAAATTATTATTTTTATTTTAAAGGTAAGATTTAAAATATATATTACTAGTCCTTTTCAAATTAAGATAGTAATATAGGGTGAGGTTCAAATAATGGAATCTTTGGTGAGAATGGAGGAACCAATTAGAATGTGTCACGTGTCACAAAACCCACTTTCCCTCATGTTTTTTAAACTTAAATATCTCTCAAACGGTAAGTCGAAAAATCATAAAAATTGCACCATAAAATCAACATTTTTTTCTCTTCAAATTTGCCATCTTACAAGGTATACTTTCGACAACTTTTTTTTTTGGGTTTTACAAAATTAGTAACACATGTGTTACTAGCTGTTAACACATGTGTTAGCTGCTGTGTTACTCGCTGCTAACAGTGGCGGATCTAGGATATAAAATCACGTGGGTCATCATCTTAGTAAACTCGGGATAATAAACGACTTAGAGTTAGACTACATGTACCGGGTCGGGTTGGGTCAAGTTACTTATAGCACAAAAGAATGCATCGTTAACACAAAATATAATAAGAATAGCATTACTGAAGGTCTTACAACATTGCCGCAAATAACTCTTGGGAAATTAGATGATCTGTGCATATACAAATCTGAGTTGATTTCATTAAGTTACGCATATAACTAAAATTGTATAGTCATTCATTAGTTTACACCGTTTCTCGTACGTTGTTTCTGTAGTTTTCAATCAAATAAGATCATGTAGTTGCTCATTAGTTTACACTGTTTCTTGTCCATACATTAGAGTACCTAGATCTTAAATAAGTTAAATTACAGAAAAAGAATAAAATCAAATAATGTAAAAAGAGTCAATACAATTATGCAGATAAGTAATTAGCTTTGCTTGATTAATGAACATATTTAATGTTATGAATTTAAGTACTCCGTATAAGATAATAATAAAGATGTGAAGTGGAAAACTTAATCGTTTGTATTGGGAAGACTCAAAATAGTTAAAGGGGAATTTGAAAAGATAATGGGTTTAATAAGTTATTATTTAAGTGGTTGTCGAAATTAAAACGGTTAGATTAAATAAGATCAAGATGGTTCCAAACTCAACTCTAAGGTAGTTCACAACCCATATTTAATGTAGTACATTAGAAATAATTACATCCTTTACAACGTGGTTCACTTGACCCACCTTCTTATAAGCTAAATCCGCCCTTGGCTGCTAACACATGTGTTACTCTCTGCTAACACATGTGTTACCAGCTTCTAACACATGTGTTACTCGATTTCAAAACCCACAAAAAAACCGAAAAAAAAAGTTCGTCAAAAGTATACCTTGTCACATCTATAATCAAAGAGAATAAAACGCTGATTTTTATGGTGTAATTTTTATAATTTTTCGACCTACCGTTTGAGAGATATTTAATTTTTAAAAATTTGGAGGAGAGAAAGTAAAGTGACACGTGGCTCATTCCTATTGGTTCCCTTATTCTCACCAATAGTTGCTGTACTCATTTGAACCTTACTCTGGTAAAATAATTGAAAATTAAAAAAATAAAAGAATAAGTAAAGGGTAAGGTTCAGAGGAGAAGGCCTCAAATAGGGATGGCACCCGCGGGTCGTGGGTACAAATATGCCAAACCCATCACCCGCCCGCGACGGGTTTTTTGACCCGCAAACCCACGAACACCCGCTAGCAGGTTTATTATTACACCCGTATCCGTGACCCGCGGGTACCCATGGGTCACGGGTAACCCGCGGATTTTAAATAATATAAACATTTTATCAAAATATCAAATGATTTTATATAATTTACATGTGTAACACCCCCAAATTCACTATTTGATGGAAGCAACTTTTGGGGTGCTACTAATCAAATATCACAGCGCAAAGATAAAGCAAACGACATCTATATGCAACGTTTGTAAATTAGTTACATTCCCATAGATATAATGTTTGAAAACTCAATGTTTTCGTATACAAAAATGTAGTTTCCTAGTGTCCACGCGTATAGCGGGAGATTCTATTACATAATCGAAATATACAAAAGATAATGCTAAGAATCTCCGTTAATACAGTTGTGTTGAAATCATGCGACTCTAGCTATGTCCTGGAGTAATCCTACTCCGTCTGTGTACCTGAGAATACATGCTAAAAGGGTCAACACAAATGTTGGTGAATCTCACAGGTTTGTAAGTAATATCAGTTTTGAACACAAGATTTCCTCAGTAGTGCCCGTAGGCGAAAAATCAGTATTTGCAATCCAGCAAATGTAAAACCAGTATTTGCAATCCAGCAAATGTAAAACCAGTATTTGCAATCCAGCAAATGTAAGTAAGTAAGTTATACCGTTGCCATGAGGCTCATAATCGAAGCTTAACCCGTAAGTAATAAGTTGCTCCCGTGACATGCTCGTAACTGAGCAAGCATATGTAACGAATAATAGTCGCCCGTTTATACAGAACAGTTCGTGGTAGCGCTACTACCCCGGGCGGGGAGGGTCATTTCCCTAATGGATCCATTAACTAGTGTTCGCGCTTAAGTCCATAACTAACGATATATGATGGAGAGACTTCCGTAGACTGTAAATAACTCATGCAATTCCGTTTGGTATAGTAAACAGTTTTAGTACTTGTGTTCAAGGAAAAGTAGTAGCATGTTTCTCCCCCAATAAGATAAAACAGTAAAAGTGGGGCCGTAAGACTCACCTGAGTCTTGTAGTAAGCAGTAGCAAATAGCAAGTAGTAAGTAAAGCAAGTAGGTTCTTCGAACCCGTAATCCTTCAAATGCCTAGACACATAGTGTTAGGTAAGTAGATGTCTCGCAAGACGTTTCGTTTAGTTGTACACAACTACTATTCCCAATGTTTGTCCGTATGTTTGTAATCGTTTGTTGTTAGAAAACATGTTTGGCCCGTTGGTAACGGTTGTAATAATAATTTTCAAAGTATTATTATTTTTTTTGAACATTTTGTGGTGGAACAACGGGGGTCCGGGGGCAGCGCCCCTGGTTGCGGGGTCGAGCTGCCGAGTCAGCTCGGAGGGAAAAAAATGTACATTTTCTACATTGTTTTAGTGAAAATTCTTCAAAATTCTGATTTCTGCGACACAATTTGCGACATAAAAGTTTGGTATGCGACACAAGGGTTGTGTCGCATAGTAATGCGACACAAGAGCTATACGACACAAGAGTTGTGTCGCATAAGCTTTTCGGTGCTAAATCAATAGCGACATAAGGGTTGTATCGTATTTGGTTTACGACACAAGAGTACGACACGAGATACGACACAAAATACGACATAGCCTACGACACAACACGGTTTTTGAGACATAACATGCGACATAGGCGTTGTGTCGTAAAGATGAACACCAGCACAGAACCCAGCGACTGATGCGTTTTTCCGACCCAAATCACAAATCTAACACATTTTTAGGCTATAAAATCGTGTTCTAATCCTTTATTTAGGCATAACTAAGTTGTGTACACAATATTACATCAAAATATTACACCAAAATGAGTAAATCTAAGGATTTAGATATTTTCTTACAAATGCAAATCAAAGCCAAACGGGGAAGAAAACGAGTACGGTGCCTTTGTTAATCTTGTTCCTCTCGTGATGGTGATTCCAAAAATGCAACTTTTGTTGGTTGGTTTGCAAAATCCGAAAATTGGAGAGAATTTGGTGAGAGGGTTTTTGTGTGTGTGTGTGTTTTGTATAAAATGAAAATGAAAGAGAGAATAGGGGAGGTGGTGGTGGTGTTGGCTGGTTCCAAAAGGGAAGGGAGGGAAAACACTCCTTAAAATACAGTATTTACTCCGTGTCCTAATTGATTTATCCTTCGTTTTTAATATTTGACCAAGCAGTTATATTTTTAAAATGTAACGGAAGTATTTTAATAAAAATACCTTGAAATTAATTATAAAAACATTTTCCGAGTTATTTAAGTTATCTGTTTCGCATTTGATACGAGTGTCCGTTCGAATATGTATTTATACAGTAAAATACGTTCTCATTATTTAAGTAAGTTTTGTCACCAACGTCAAAGTAAAATGTATCGGACTTCGTCCGGTTGATTCGTACGATTTATCCAAATCGTGTAAGTACACATATATATAAATCACCTTATATATATACAGATAGAGTCTGTAATTAGTCCTATTACATACTAATTACAACTAGTTACAAATAATTAGGCATAATTAATTATCCTAATTAGGCAGGTGTTACATTCTCCCCTTGTTAAAGAAATTTCGTCCCGAAATTAGCTCGAGTGCACGAACGGTGCTTTGTCTGGGAAGAGATGTGGGTATTTCTGTCGCATTTGGTCTTCCCGTTCCCAGGTGAATTCAGGACCACGTCTAGAATTCCACCTGACTTTTACGATGGGAATGCGACTCTGTTTCAATCGCTTGACCTCACGGTCCATGATTTCCATAGGTTCCTCGACAAAATGAAGTTTATCATCGATTTGGGTTTCGTCGAGCGGTATTATTAGTGTCTCGTCAGACAGACACTTCTTCAGGTTAGAAATGTGAAAGGCGTTGTGAACGTTGCTAAGCTTAGCAGGAAGTTGCAGGCGGTATGCCACTGGACCAATCCTTTCAAGGATTTCGAATGGTCCGATGTATCTAGGGTTTAGTTTGCCTCGTTTTCCGAATCGAATGACACCTTTCCACGGTGCCACTTTGAGAAGTACCTTGTCCCCTACCTGGAACTCAAGGTGTTTGCGTCTCACGTCAGCATAGCTTTTCTGACGATCACGTGTGGCTTTCAGCCGGTTTTGAATACCAATGATTTTCTCAGTAGTTTCGTGAATGATTTCCGGACCTGTGAGTTGGGAATCTCCTAACTCAGTCCAACAGATAGGTGATCGGCACTTACGCCCGTAGAGTGCCTCGAAGGGTGCAGCCTTAATGCTGGTATGGTAACTATTGTTGTACGAGAACTCGCACAACGGTAAGTGGCTTTCCCAAGAAGTACCGAAGTCCACTACGCAGGCTCGTAGCATATCCTCCAGTGTTTGGATGGTTCGCTCGCTTTGACCATCGGTTTGCGGGTGATAAGCTGTACTCATATCCAGACGAGTACCGAGAGATTTCTGTAGCGATCGCCAAAAGTTGGAAGTGAAACGGCTGTCTCTATCCAAGATGATCGAGATAGGTACACCGTGTCGCGAAACAATTTCTTTGATGTAGATGCGAGCCAAACGCTCCATCTTTTCAGTTTCCTTGATGGCCAGAAAATGAGCAGATTTTGTGAGACAGTCCATGTTGCGCCCCGATAGGTCGGT
Organism: Helichrysum umbraculigerum; assembly: GCA_949592205.1. Lineage (NCBI taxonomy): Eukaryota > Viridiplantae > Streptophyta > Magnoliopsida > Asterales > Asteraceae > Helichrysum > Helichrysum umbraculigerum. The sequence goes on from CATIUR010000001.1 coordinate 103,372,938, forward strand.
GTCGTTAACGATAACTATCTGGTTACAACAGTGGGTTTTAAATTTATAAGGCTGGGGCCTAGGGTTACTATTATTGCTAATCTAAGGCTAGCAAAGGATAAGTATGACCTACGATCGTTCTTCAAAGCACGACGAATTGAAACTAGGAGAATTTAGAGACTTTTAAGAATTTAGCTGGGGCAAAGAGGGCTGGTTTAAGTTTTGGGTTTTCTATTCTAAGATTTAAACTAAACTAAATCAGAAATGGAGATGGAGGTTACTTCGGGCGTTCAGCAGTTAAAGCGATTGTCTACTATGAAGTGGTTCAGGTGATATTAAAGCGTGAAGAGTTCCAATGAGGATAAGTTCATAAGTTAATGTGAGTTATTACTACAATCCTACTATCGGGCTAACGCGGAGATGTCCACAATCAGGCAAATAGAATGTCACGTGGGTTGCAGAATATATTAAAGCATACACCGAAAGTTCTCTCAAATGCATGCCCATATTATCTAACAGTTAATCTCGAATCCTATTCCTCAATCTCGGTCATCATAGACGTCCGAATCATGGCAAAGTTTGTTGAATAAACAATCTGGTAAACGGGTTTTACCCTCGTCGGAATAAGTTGGAAGAACTGGTCTAAGCGGTCAGATAAGATGTCATCACTTATTCGTACGAATTATCAACATTACTCAAGTATGCAACAAGACAGGGGTGGTTTATATTACAAATAGAAACTTAAGTAATACGTTTGTTAATTGATCCCTAACACAACTACCTTCGGTCATTCTCGACTTCCATACGTTTGTACTTTGCCATAAGCATTTCCAGTACTATATCGAAGAACAGTCGAATAGGGGCCGTCATGTTATTTCACAATAATTAAGGCTAGGTGTATTTTACTAGTACGATAATCCTAAGGCAACAATCAAACAAGAACATACAATAAGACAATCAAAACAATAGTTAAACCTAAGCATACAAATGTATTAACTAAATCGAGGATATTCCGAAAGTTGTCTCAAAAATACCGTCTGTCTGAATTAACTCTCAATCTACCTCTATTCCCATATTCCGTGTCTCTTGGATCCTGATTTGGTGTAGAGAACACCGGCCATGCCGAGCTCAATGATTCAATCAAACATAGTATAACTAAGTGACCTATACCCTATGAGTTAGCTACGTTCATTTTTGGATAAGGTTTTAGTCACAACATGAGTTGGGTAGATAAACGATAAAGATTCGATTCCCACATCTATTCATAATACACAACACCCGCAATCTCATAGCATACAATATAATCACAGATTTAAATCTCTCCTAAACGACTATCATAGCAGACAATTGAGTTATTTAGCTAATCATGGCAATTCTAGCATACATATTTAAATTTATTAAAGAAAGAACGAACATAATTAAATATGGAAGATAGATTAAAACCTGATAAAGAAATACAATAACTCGTAGCTACAAATGCGTCCCGGAGCACCTCTGTACAAGTCTTCCTTGACTAGTTAATTAGCTAGACTAATTACCCAAGGAAGTATTACAATAAAGAAAGAAAAGAATGGATAGTGAGAAAGTGTGAAATATGCTAGAATGTGTGCATATATTGGTGTGTCTTACAAATGAACCTAAGCAACCTATTTATAGGTGAGCTTTGGCTCACATTAGCACCAAGTGGTGCATGTTAGCAAAAGGTAGCCAAAAGGGTGCACCGGGTACCGTACAACGCAAAAAGTAGGCGCACCAGGTACTGTACAACACGAAAAGTAGGCGCACCAGGTACCAAAAGTTACCAAAAACGGAAACCGGGGCATGGAAATGGTGGCCGGCGGCGGTGGGGGTCCAGCCGGCGGCGGTGGTGCCATGGCCGGCGGCGGTCGGCCCACCCCCGCCCCGTTGCGTCGTTTGTTGCTCCGTTTCTTGATTCGTGCGTGTTTTCTTCGTTATACGTCCGTTTGAGTTGATTCTTTTTTTGTTGGAATTGTAATTCAAAAACGAAGATTTTGACATAAGATAGGTCCTGAAATGAGGTCCCTAGCTCCAGATATTGCGTACGGATCATTTGGATCTTCCGGCGGGCGCGAAATCTTCATTTTTCACCCGTTTTGGTTGATTCTTCTTCTGTTGGATTTGAATTTTAAAAACGAACATCTTGGAAATATTGGATGTTGATGGAGGGCACTTTAGTCTTGAAATCTCGTTTTTAAGCCTTGAATCTTCAAACGTATGTGGAATCTTCATTTCTCGGCCGTTTTGCTTGATTTTTATCGTGCAACTTCGTTTTGATCTTCTTAACATATTATCACTAATTTTGTGCATTGTTCGAGTCCAAATGCCAAGTATTGCTCTAGAATGAGAGAGATATCGGTGGTAAAAACGTGACTTTTTACGCGATATCAAGTATCCCACACTTAGAGTTTTGCTTGTCCTCAAGCAAACCTTCAGCAAGTTTGTGAAAGGCTGGAAGGGTGTCTTCGCATTCCGGAGAACTTTGATTCCTGCAGGCTTGGTGAAAAGATTTCGGACGAGGTTCCACCCTTTTATGTTTCTCCAAACTTCTGGTTCTAACAAGCTCTCTTTTCAATCTTCAAAATGTAAGATATACATGACTGGGGCCCTCACAGGTGGTCACTCAATTCACTCAAGTGTATCGGGTTTCCTAACTTCTAAATCACTCAGGGCCAGACATGTAGCTCTTCCGTTGTCATAAGTTTGATCGAGAATCAAATCTACAATACTTAAGTGAGGACGGTGCTAATTATCCCTAGACATTCGTAAGAGGGTGAAGACGGTGTATGGGATAAGGACTTTGGTAGGTGGTTTGAATTGGAGTTTAATATAGCCTAAGAGTTATCTGTGATGACTTGTCTTTGACGTTTTTAGATAGTACCTCTTTCTGGATATCTCTCTTTGAGAGCCTTTTCGTAACTTTTTCTTCTTTGATTAACATTTTCCTCGGCTTTAAATGATCCTTGGGTCTTGTAGCTTTTTGATTTCTTTGGCAGCTTTGTTTGCTTTCCTTGGAGTCCTTCTGTGGATGACGTTCTTTTGGGGATTCCTTTTAGAACTTTTCCTCTTGTAGTGGTTTTGCTGACAGAACAGACACTTAGGCTATGGCCAAGAGATATAAAAAGAGAGGGTTGTTTTTGAAGTGAGTATTTGAAATGAAAAGGCTGAGGCTCAACAGGTTTTCTAAATGATCTTCAATGCCGAAAATGGACATTGGCAGGGTTAGTCTTGAAAACGGGGGTTTCACGAGAGGGTTCCATCCTAGTGAATGTCAAGATCCTCTAATTGCACCTTCGTCACGTATGACGCTCATTTTTTTGTAATTTTGAAATGCATTCTTCGAACAAGTTCTAACTCAAGAAGGCATACATTGGCACACTCACAAACGAAAAAGTGAAGCATTTAGGTGAATGCTTTTGTATGGCTCAAGATTCCTCACTCATTTTTGGTGGTTTTGTGCCTAGTAATGCGATTGCTTGTTTGAAACTTAGTTTGAAAGTTATCAAAAGAGTTTTGCTCGTCGTGGTCAATTTGCCAGGCCTTTTGAATTTTTGTTGACCGAAAATACCCTTTTTGGGCTTCCCATGATTCAGAAATTTTGAAAATTTTGCTAAAAATATGAGTTTTTGCTAAAAAGTTTGATCAAAAGTTTTATGTTGCAATACAGTAGTGAATACTACTGCTATCCCACACTTAAAATAACATTGTCCCTAATGTTCCCTAATTCTAAGTTAGGTTAATCCCACACTTAGATTTTGAATACGGGTCAATATTTTCAAAGTTATTCTCTATTTGTGAGTAGTAATCTCACACTTAGAGTTTTTCTTAAAATTCTTGTGTGGTTCAAGCAAAGTAAGGTTAGAAGAGACACTTCCTTGTGCTGCGTGTGATGCCACTGGATTTAATGGACCAGGTTCAAGTGTGTGAATTCGCTGGAAATAGACCAGGCTCATTAAAAATGAACTTGTTCCATAAATTTTACTTCGAATTCTGCATAGTACACATCCTTCATAAGACACAAATGTTAATACGAGTTAATACTAAACATAAATAATAATAACTAAAAGTAGCTAATCCGTGTCAGCATAGAGCGCCTCCCAGTCGGTGAAGTCATCATCCATAAAGATCGTGTTTTCCACGATCGAAGTAGGAGATGCTGACTCCTCGATGGTATAGACAGGAGATGCAGTACCATCCTCTGGATCCTGGATCCAAGCGTCCAGTGCAGCAGCCTCCTCCTCTAGTGGGGCCATAATAGTGGGATGGTCCTGCGCAGTCAAGCTCCAAGATGGGAATAAATCCCATGGTGGAATGTGCGGAGCGGGATCAGGTCCCATCTGAAAGGGGCACACAGGTGTAGAGGTAAGGCCCAGTGCAGTGTGGATCCCAGAGATGGCGGTGTGCTGGACTTCAAGGGCTCTCAGTATAGACCAAGTGACAGCAGGGTCTGCAGTAGTAACCCCATGCTCGAAGATGGGTACTCTGGAGGTCCCTGCGGTCTGTCCCGCTGGTTGGTGAGATGAAGGTAACCTGGCCTGGATGGGACGTAACAGGAATGACTCCTGAACGTGCACCTCCACCAAGTCTGCCGAGATCTCATCCAAACTAGGAGGTGGTGACTGGGATCCTCTGACAGTCCTCATGCTACTACCCGGTGATGAACTCCGGGAGTGGTGCATGGTATGCGAGCGTCTCTGTCTGGGGGCTCGTGCTCTGTCTGACTGCTAACTCATCCTGCAAAATATAAAAGGTTAATGGTCTAAGATCATTAGTCCTTCATGAGGTACTGCATAGAAAATTGGATTAGCTTAAACACAACAGAAAGATAAAATTAATGCTGAAAACATAAGATAGGCTTGGGGTGCCTCCCAAGAGCGCTTTGTTTATCGAGTCTCATAGCTTGACTGTTCTACCTTTGATTGTTTGTCAGGATGCTTCGCAACCGTAGACTTTCTCGTATGGGGGAAAGTCTTGTACGTAATGTTTTAAACGATGACCGTTTACCTTGAAATTTCCGTCTGGAGCCTCGAGTTCAATGGCGCCATAAGGAAAAACCTTAGAGATTGTAAATGGGCCGCTCCACCTCGTTTTGAATTTACCAGAAAATTTCTTAAATCGAGAGTTAAAGAGTAGAACTTTATCACCTGGATTGAAGCGTGTGGGGCGTAGTTTTGCATCGTGGAGCAGCTTAGTTCTTTCCTTGAACTTATAGGAGCTCTCGTATGCTTGATCTCTTAGTTCCCCTAACTCATTTAGTTGCATTTTCCGGTGTGCTCCCGTTACTATGGGATCTAAGCTGCAATTCTTTAGTGCCCAGTAAGCTTTGTATTCGAGTTCGATCGGAAGATGACATGCTTTTCCATATACGAGCCTATAGGGGGTTGTTCCTAAGGGTGTTTTGTAGGCTGTCCGGAACGCCCATAATGCATCATCTAGCTTGTCTGCCCAGTTTTCCTTGTGTTGACCAACTGTTCGTTCCAAAATTCTTTTTAGCGCTTGGTTTGTTATTTCTGCTTGCCCATTTGTCTGCGGGTGGTAGGCCGTAGATGTCTTATGGGTAACACCATATTGTTGCAATATCTTCATAAACTGAGTATTGCAAAAGTGTGTGCCGCGGTCACTGATGATCGCTCGAGGTGTTCCAAACCGACAGAATAGCTGCTTTAAGAACTTGGTTACGACTCTCGAGTCATTTGTTGGGAAGGCCTGAGCTTCGGCCCATCTGGATACGTAGTCGACAGCTACTAGAATGTATTCCTTTCCGTAAGATTTCGGAAATGGTCCCATGAAATCTAATCCCCATATATCGAATATTTCACATGCTTGGATATTCGTTAACGGCATTTCGTCACGCGTTGTGATATTTCCAAACCTTTGGCAAATATCGCAGCGTTTCACCAAGTCTTGTGCGTCTCTGAAAATAGTTGGCCAACAGAATCCTGAGTCGTATACTTTCTTTGCTGTCAAGTTGGCTGCGTGGTGTCCTCCGGTGGGTCCATTATGGCTTTGATGAAGGATGTGTTCGGCTTCCTTTCCATCGACACATCTTCTTATAATCTGGTCGGGACAGACCTTAAACAAATACAGATCATCCCAAAAGTAGTGCTTGACATCGCGGAAGAACCTCTGTCTTCGTGATGACGGCATTCCTTTTCTTGTGATCCCTCCAACTACGAAATTGGCGATGTCTGCAAACCAAGGATCGTTCGTGAATTGTGATCCTTGCAATTGCCCTCCTAAACTCATTAACTGCTCTTCTGGAAATCGATCTTTGATGTCCCCTTCTGCAAGTTGTTCCATTGATGGATTTTCAAGTCGACTCAGATGATCTGTGGCGACATTCTCTGCTCCCTTTTTATCTTTTATTTCAATGTCAAATTCTTGTAGGAGTAGAATCCATCGTAACAGTCTTGGTTTTGCGTCTTGCTTCTTGAAGAGGTATTTCAGAGCTGAGTGATCCGTGTACACTATTGTCTTTGACAATATCAGGTAGGATCGAAATTTATCAAAGGCGAATACTACAGCCAGCAGCTCCTTTTCGGTGGTTGTATAATTCTCTTGAGCATCTGTGAAAGTTTTGCTAGCGTAGTAGATTGGTCGAAAGTGATTATCCTTCCTTTGACCTAGAACTGCCCCTACAGCGAAATCGCTTGTGTCGCACATGATTTCAAATGGAAGGCTCCAGTCTGGAGCAACCATGATTGGTGCATTGGTTAGTTCTTTCTTTAGTAGTCAAAGGCCTTCATACAGCTTTCGTCAAATGCGAATTTGATGTCTTTTCCTAACAGGTGGGTAATCGGTCGAGAGATCTTGGAGAAGTCCTTGATAAAACGACGGTAGAACCCAGCGTGACCTAGAAAACTTCGAATGGCTTTAACGTTGGTGGGTGGTGGAAGTTTCGCAATGGTTTCGACTTTGGCTTTGTCTACTTCGATTCCTGACTTTGATATTCTATGTCCTAAGACTATTCCTTCCTTTACCATAAAGTGGCATTTTTCCCAATTCAAGACGAGATTCGATTCTTCACACTTGGTGAGCATTCTATCGAGGTTGGACAGACATGATGCGAAAGAGTCTCCGAAGACCGAGAAGTCATCCATAAAGACTTCCATGCATTGTTCAATCATGTCATGGAAGATTGCAACCATGCATCTCCGAAATGTTGCAGGCGCGTTGCATAATCCAAATGGCATTCGTCGATATGCGAATGTTCCATAGGGGCATGTAAACGTCGTCTTCTCCTGGTCTTTTGGATCGAGCGGAATTTGGAAGTAACCGGAGAATCCATCAAGGAAACAGTAGAATTCGTTTCCCGACAGCCTCTCGAGCATTTGGTCAATAAAAGGAAGTGGAAAGTGATCCTTGCGAGTTGCTTCGTTTAACTTCCAGTAGTCAATGCAAACCCTCCAACCGGTGACGGTCCGAGTTGGTATGAGCTCATTTTCTTCGTTTGTAATGACCGTCATTCCTCCTTTCTTTGGGACGACTTGAACAGGGCTAACCCAAGGTGAGTCAGATATTGGGTATATTAGTCCAGCATCCAAGAGTTTGATAACCTCTTGTTTTACTACGTCTTGAATCTTAGGATTTACTCGTCTCTGCCTTTGAACGGATGGTTTGAAATCGTTCTCCATTAAGATCTTATGCGTGCAATAGTTAGGACTAATTCCTTGTATGTCAGAAATTTTCCATGCGATTGCTTTCTTGTGTGATCTCAGCACATCAACTAGCTGAGCTTTCTCTTTTGGTTTCAACTCCTTTGAGATTATCACCGGGAGTTGGGAGGTTCCTTGGAGGTAAGCGTATTCAAGGTGAGGTGGTAATTCCTTTAATTCCAAGTTTGGTGGTTCCTCAATAGACGGCTTCATTCTAGCTATTTCGTCTCTATTCAGCTTCTCATATTCAGCTTGGAAGTGTGCCTCGTCTATCTCAGGTTCGGATGTAGAGATGGATGCTATTTCGACCCATTCGGTTTGATTTGAAAATTCGTTCGTCTTTAGCTCGTATTTGTTGACCGATGATGAGGACACTTCGTCATTTCGGGTGAGAATAATTTCTCCGTCGTCGGTGAATTGGAATTCTTGAAATTGAGCGGTTGAGGATTGGTTTATGGTTAATTCAGGGTTTGGAAATGATAGAAGTTCGGGTTGGTTGATTAATTAGGATTCAAATGGTGGTGGCTCAATACTCATCCCTTTGAAGGAATCCAGGATTTCTTTAATTGAAGGAGCTGGATTCGGGGCATCGAGTGTGGATGTATCTCTTTTTAGCCAAGGTATCGGTGTACCGCATCCCAATGGGACGGCTATCGTTTTGCCATTGGTGCAAGATGGCTTCTTTTCAAACAAGGGAAATAGAAGTTCTTCAGACTTTGCTGGCGAAGTGATTGCGGACTGCAGCCCAGGATCCTCGTTATATAGTCTTCGAATGGTGACTACCGTGGTAGGTATCGGGTTCTGGCTGGATAGTGCCAACACTTCGTGGAGATGTTCATCAAAAATGTCCTGCATAGTATCGCACAAACCAAGGTCCTCTTCCAGCGGTTGCTTCATTAATCGATCGACATTAAAGGTGACCTCCTCTTTCCCGACTCTTAGTTTTAAAGATTTTTCGTTTACGTCGATTACGGCCTTGGCAGTATTTAAAAAAGGTCTGCCAAGGATGAGTGGGATGTGGGTGTCTTCCTCTATATCCATGATGATGAAGTCTACTGGAAAGACGAACTTATCGACCTTGACCATGACATCTTCAGCAATTCCTCGAGGGAGTTTAACTGATATGTCTGCTAATTGGATGGTCATACGAGTAGGCAGTAGGTTATCTAATCCTAATTTCTTATAGAGGGAATAAGGCATAAGATTAACACTAGCACCTAGGTCAGCTAAAGCATTACTAATTTGGATATCTTGGAGAAAACAAGGTATTGTAAAACGTCCAGTGTCTCCTAACTTAGGTGGAAGACCATGTTGTACAATTAAAGAGCATTCAGCATCTAAGGGTAAACTAACTATTTGCCTGAGTTTTTCTTTGTTTGAAAGAAGTTCTTTAAAGAATTTGGCACATGTGGGCATTTCTACTAAAGCGTCTAATAGTCTAACATTCAAGTGCAAGCTTTTAAACATTTTCAGATATTTACCGAATTGGGCTTCTTGCTTTTCCTTTTTAAGTCTACCGGGATAAGGTATTCTCGTGCGAGGTACATTATCCGGAGTTTTGGTTGGTGATGGATTAGGTGTTGTGACAGGGATGTCAATGGACACATGTTCACTCGGTGTAAGTGTAGGCGAAGAAGTGTTTTCGGGGGTGTCATCTGGTGGTGGTGGATCAACTTTGGTTATTTTTCCTCCCCTCATGACGATTAACACATCATTGGGTTGAATGGTAGTCGCCGACGTACTTTCCTCAATAAAATTCAATTTTTCCAAAATAGACTCCATGTTAGAAATTAATTTGTCAGAAATTTTTATCATGGCATCAATGTTGTCTTGAAATCCGGCTATCCTATTGTTTATGACATTTTGTTCTAGTATAAAATCAGATAAAAGTTGTTTTGAGGAATGCAAGTGGGTTGTTGGTGAAGGAATGGTCAAAAGTTGGGTTAATGATCCACTTGGTGTAAGGTTGGTTAAATTAAAATAAGGGGTTGACATAGTTGGTTAATAAAATAAAACTAATCTAAACTAATCCTAAGGGCAAAAAGTGTAACTTTTGATCGATGTTAATCTTTCAAAAGGATCGCTAAATGCTAAAGTTAATAAATTTCCTAAAATCGGTTGCCGACGCTCCCCGGCAGATGCGCCAAAAACTTGTTGCGCCCCGATAGGTCGGTGTCGTTAACGATAACTATCTGGTTACAACAGTGGGTTTTAAATTTATAAGGCTGGGGCCTAGGGTTACTATTATTGCTAATCTAAGGCTAGCAAAGGATAAGTATGACCTAGGATCGTTCTTCAAAGCGCGACGAATTGAAACTAGGAGAATTTAGAGACTTTTAAGAATTTAGCTGGGGTAAAGAGGGCTGGTTTAAGTTTTGGGTTTTCTATTCTAAGATTTAAACTAAACTAAATCAGAAATGGAGATGGAGGTTACTTCGGGCGTTCAGCAGTTAAAGCGATTGTCTACTATGAAGTGGTTCAGGTGATATTAAAGCGTGAAGAGTTCCAATGAGGATAAGTTCATAAGTTAATGTGAGTTATTACTACAATCCTACTATCAGGTTAACGCGGAGATGTCCACAATCAGGCAAATAGAATGTCACGTGGGTTGCAGAATATATTAAAGCATACACCGAAAGTTCTCTCAAATGCATGCCCATATTATCTAACAGTTAATCTCGAATCCTATTCCTCAATCTCGGTCATCATAGACGTCCGAATCATGGCAAAGTTTGTTGAATAAACAATCTGGTAAACGGGTTTTACCCTCGTCGGAATAAGTTGGAAGAACTGGTCTAAGCGGTCAGATAAGATGTCATCACTTATTCGTACGAATTATCAACATTACTCAAGTATGCAACAAGACAGGGGTGGTTTATATTACAAATAGAAACTTAAGTAATACGTTTGTTAATTGATCCCTAACACAACTACCTTCGGTCATTCTCGACTTCCATACGTTTGTACTTTGCCATAAGCATTTCCAGTACTATATCGAAGAACAGTCGAATAGGGGCCGTCATGTTATTTCACAATAATTAAGGCTAGGTGTATTTTACTAGTACGATAATCCTAAGGCAACAATCAAACAAGAACATACAATAAGACAATCAAAACAATAGTTAAACCTAAGCATACAAATGTATTAACTAAATCGAGGATATTCCGAAAGTTGTCTCAAAAATACCGTCTGTCTGAATTAACTCTCAATCTACCTCTATTCCCATATTCCGTGTCTCTTGGATCCTGATTTGGTCTAGAGAACACCGGCCATGCCGAGCTCAATGATTCAATCAAACATAGTATAACTAAGTGACCTATACCCTATGAGTTAGCTACGTTCATTTTTGGATAAGGTTTTAGTCACAACATGAGTTTGGTAGATAAACGATAAAGATTCGATTCCCACATCTATTCATAATACACAACACCCGCAATCTCATAGCATACAATATAATCACATATTTAAATCTCTCCTAAACGACTATCATAGCAGACAATTGAGTTATTTAGCTAATCATGGCAATTCTAGCATACATATTTAAATTTATTAAAGAAAGAACGAACATAATTAAATATGGAAGATAGATTATAACCTGATAAAGAAATACAATAACTCGTAGCTACAAATGCGTCCCGGAGCACCTCCGTACAAGTCTTCCTTGACTAGTTAATTAGCTAGACTAATTACCCAAGGAAGTATTACAATAAAGAAAGAAAAGAATGGATAGTGAGAAAGTGTGAAATATGCTAGAATGTGTGCATATATTGGTGTGTCTTACAAATGAACCTAAGCAACCTATTTATAGGTGAGCTTTGGCTCACATTAGCACCAAGTGGTGCATGTTAGCAAAAGGTAGCCAAAAGGGTGCACCGGGTACCGTACAACGCAAAAAGTAGGCGCACCGGGTACTGTACAACACGAAAAGTAGGCGTACCAGGTACCAAAAGTTACCAAAAACGGAAACCGGGGAAGGGCAATGGTGGCCGGCGGCGGTGGGGGTCCATCCGGCGGCGGTGGTGCCATGGCCGGCGGCGGTGGGCCCACCCCCGCCCCGTTGCGTCTTTTGTTGCTTCGTTTCTTGATTCGTGCGTGTTTTCTTCGTTATACGTCCGTTTGAGTTTATTCTTTTTTTGTTGGATTCGTAATTCAAAAACAAAGATTTTGACATAAGATAGGTGTAACACCCCCGAAATTCACTGTTTTGCGGAAGCATAGTTTGGGGTGTTACTAATCAAATATCACAGCACAAAGATAAAGTAAACGACATCTATATGCAACGTTTTGCAAATTAGTTACATTCCATAGATATAATGTTTGAAAACTTAGTGTTTTCGTATACAAAATGTAGTTTCCCCTAGAGTCCACGCGTATAGCGGGAGATTCTATTACATAATCGTAATATACAAAAGATAATGCTAAGAATCTCCGTTAATGCAGTTGTGTGGAAATCATGCGACTCTAGCTAAAATCCTGGAGTAATCCTACTCCATCCGGGTACCTGAGAAAACATGCTAAAAAGTGTCAACCAAAAGGTTGGTGAATCTCACAGGTTTGTAAGTAATATCGGTTTTGAACACGAGATTTCATTAGTAATGCCCGTAGGCGTAAAATCAGCCATTGCAATCCAGCAATCGTAAAATCAGTATTTGCAGTCCAGCAAATGTAAATATGTAAGTTTATACCGTTGCCATGAGGCTCATAATCGAAGCTTAACCCGTAAATAATAACTTTGCTCCCGTGACATGCTCGTAATTGAGCAAGCATCCGTAACGAATAAGTTGTCACCCGTTTATACGTGTAAATCGGTACGTGGCAGCGCTACTGCCCCGGGTGGGGAGGGTCATTTCCCTAATGGATCCATTAACTACTGTTCGCGCTTAAGTCCATAACTAACGATATATGATGGAGAGACTTCTGTTTGTAAGTAAACTCATGCAATTCCGTTTGGTATAGTAAATAGTTTAGTACTTGTGTTCAAGAAAAATCAGTAGCATGTATCTCCCCCGATAAGATAAAACAGTAAAAGTGGGGCCGTAAGACTCACCTGAGTCTGGTAATATGCCGTAGCAAATAGCAAGTAGTAAATATAGCAAGTAGGTTCTCCGAACCCGTAACCTTCAAATGCCTATTCATATGAAGTTATGTAAGTATGCGTCTCAAGAGACGTTTCGTTTAGTTGTACACAACTAGTATAGCCAATGTTTGTTCGTATGTTTGTAATTGTTCGTTTGTTTGTAATTGTTCGTTTGTTTGTAAAACATGTTTGGGCCCGTTGGTGACTTAGTTGAAACGTTAATCTCGACAGTTATATACTAGTTTGAATTTTTGTGCTTGAAAAACATGTTTCAATGTACCTTAGATGTTATATCGTATAGTCGTTTGAAGTCCGAAATGTATAACACTTAACTTGGAATTAAATTTGTAAATCTGCTGTGTTTTGCGACACAAAATGCGACACTAAAGTTGTCATGCGACACAAGGATTGTGTCGCATGAAGGATGCGACACAAAGTCCATACGACACTAGAGTTGTGTCGCATGGGTGCGAAATGCTGATTCAACAGCGACATAGTGATTGTGTCGTATGGGGTATGCGACATAGTGGTTGTGTCGCATGACTTGCGACACAAATGTATCTGGTACGACAAAGATACGACACAAAGGATTTTATGCGACATAAAGGCTAAAATACGACACAACATGCGACACAATGCTTGTGTCGCATGGATGAACGCCAGCCCAGAAACTTACGGGTTTCAAGAATTTTCGACCAAAACGCAAATCTAACCCATATTTGAGCTATAAAATCGTGTATTATTCATGTATTAGGTTATATCTAAGTTGTGTACACATCAAAACATCAAAACATTACACCAAATTGAATAGATCTAAGATTTTAGGATTTTCTTACTTTTGCAAATCGAGCCAAATGGAGGATGAATTGATGAAAACGATCTTGATATTCTTGCTCCACTCGTGATGGTGATTCCGAATATGTAAATTTCGGGTGTCGGTTTGGATTCCGAAAATTGGGTGTAGATTGGTGGTTGAGAGAGTTTTTGAGAATGTGGGTGTTTTGTTGGAATGAAAATGAAAGAGAGAAGTTGGGGTGGGGGTGGGGTTTGGCTGATCCCACAAGGAAAGAGGGGGAAAATACTCCCCAAAACGCGGTATTTACTCCGTGTCCTAATCGGTTAATCACTAAATTTTAATATTTAGTCAAACGTTTATATTCTTAAAATGTAATTAAAGTATTTAAATAAAAATACTTTGGAATTAATAGTAAAACATTTGTCGCACTATTTTAATTATTTAAGTCGCGTTTATTACGTTTTGTTGCGTTAGTTAAAATGTCGTCACGATAATATATAAATGATGCTCGTTCGGTTGCGTATTTTATATAACAAAATACGTTCTCATTATTTAAGAAAATTTCTGTCACCAACGTCCAAGTAAACTGTGTCGGACTCTGTCCGGTTAATTTGCACGATTTATCCAAATCGCGTAATTACACACACATATATATAATTCACCTTATATATACATACAAATAGAGCCTGTAATTAGTCCTATTACATACTAATTACAACTAGTTACAAACAATTAGGCATAATTAATTATCCTAATTATGCAGGTGTTACATTCTCCCCTTGTTAAAGAAATTTCGTCCCGAAATTAGCTTGAGTGCACGGACGGTGCGTTATCTGGGAAGAGATGTGGATATTTCTGTCGTATTTGGTCTTCCCGTTCCCAGGTGAACTCAGGGCCGCGCCTAGAATTCCACCTGACCTTTACGATGGGAATACGACTCTGTTTCAATCGCTTGACCTCACGGTCCATGATTTCCATAGGTTCCTCGACAAAATGAAGTTTATCATCGATTTGAATTTCGTCGAGCGGTATAATTAGCGTCTCGTCAGACAGACATTTCTTCAAGTTAGAAATGTGGAATGTGTTGTGTACGCTGCTAAGTTCAGCAGGAAGTTGCAGGCGATATGCCACTGGACCAATCCTTTCAAGGATTTCGAATGGTCCGATGTATCTAGGATTTAGTTTGCCTCGTTTCCCGAATCGAATGACACCCTTCCACGGTGCCACTTTAAGAAGTACCTTGTCCCCTACCTGGAACTCAAGGTGTTTGCGTCTCACGTCAGCATAGCTTTTCTGACGATCACGTGCGGCTTTCAGCCGGTTTTGGATACCGATGATTTTCTCAGTAGTTTCCTGAATGATTTCTGGACCCGTGAGTTGGGAATCTCCTAACTCAGTCCAACAGATAGGTGATCGGCACTTACGTCCGTAAAGTGCCTCGAAGGGTGCAGCCTTTATGCTGGTATGGTAACTGTTGTTGTACGAAAACTCGCACAACGGTAAGTGATTTTCCCAAGAAGTACCGAAGTCAACTACGCAGGCTCGTAGCATATCCTCCAGTGTTTGAATAGTTCGTTCGCTTTGGCCATCGGTTTGCGGGTGATAAGCAGTACTCATATCTAGACGAGTACCAAGAGATTTTTGTAGCGATTGCCAAAAGTTAGAAGTAAAACGGCTGTCCCTATCCGAGATGATCGAGATAGGTACACCGTGTCGCGAGATGATTTCTTTGACATAGATGCGAGTCAGACGCTCCATCTTGTCGGTTTCCTTGATAGCCAGAAAATGAGCAGATTTCGTGAGACGGTCCACGATCACCCAAATGGTATCGCAACCACTCGAAGTTTTCGGTAGTTTGGTAATGAAGTCCATGGAAATCTGTTCCCATTTCCATTGAGGAATTTCAGGTTGTTGAAGCAACCCTGAGGGTCTTTGGTGTTCGGTCTTTACTTTTGAACAGGTTAGGCATTTACTGACGTATAAAGCGATGTCAGCTTTCATGTTAGGCCACCAATACAACCCTTTGACGTCATGATACATCTTGTCAGAACCAGGATGTATAGAGTATCGAGATTTGTGAGCTTCAGCCATCACCAAATCTCGCAAGTTTCCGAATTTGGGTAACCACACCCGGTTAGAGAAGTATCGAGTTCCATCGGGTTTGATTTCGAATTGTTTATCCAAGCCTCGCAAGGCTTCATTTTTCAAGTTTTCATCGTTGAGTGCTTCAAGTTGAGCGGTAAGGATTTGAGCAGGAAGCTCGTTACGAATTGTCATAGAAAGTGCTCGGACTCGAAGGGGTTTCACTCGTTCTTTTCGGCTTAAGGCATCGGCAACTACGTTAGCCTTGCCCGGATGGTATTTGATCTCGCAGTCGTAGTCACTAAGTAACTCAACCCAGCGACGTTGTCTCATGTTTAGATCCTTCTGATCGAATATGTGTTGGAGACTTTTGTGATCGGTAAAGATAGTGCTTTTCGTACCGTAGAGATAATGTCTCCAGATTTTCAATGCGAAGACCACAGCACCTAACTCGAGGTCGTGGGTCGTATAGTTTTTCTCGTGGATTTTTAGTTGTCGTGAGGCATAGGCAATGACTTTTTTCCCGTTGCATCAACACACAACCAAGTCCTTGGTGTGAGGCGTCGCAGTAAACTACGAAATCGTCGGTGCCCTCGGGTAAGGACAAGATTGGTGCACTGCAAAGTTTGCTTTTCAATAGCTGGAAAGCTGACTCTTGTTTATCAGTCCAATCGAACTTCTTATCTTTCTGAGTCAGTGTGGTTAGGGGAACAGCTATTCTTGAAAAGTTTTCGATGAATCGGCGGTAGTAACCAGCAAGACCTAAGAATTGTCTCACTTCGGTTGGAGTGGTCGGTGACTCCCAGCCCTTGATTGCTTCAATCTTGGCGGGATCAACATGAATTCCTTGGCTGTCAATCACGTGCCCGAGGAATTGAACGGTTCGAATCCAGAACTCACACTTAGAGAATTTGGCATATAACTCTTCGTGTTTCAGGAGTCTTAGAATGGTTTTCAGATGTTGAGCATGTTCCTGCTCGTTGCGAGAGTAAATCAAGATATCATCGATGAACACAATGACGAATTTGTCAAGATATGGTTTGCACACCCGATTCATAAGGTCCATGAATACGGCCGGTGCGTTGGTCAACCCGAATGGCATCACTTGGAATTCATAATGCCCATAACGAGTTCGGAAAGCTGTCTTTGGGATATCATTGTCACGGACTCGGAGTTGATGATAACCCGACCGTAGATCAATCTTTGAGTAAACACTCGATCCCTGGAGTTGGTCAAACAGATCGTCAATTCTAGGAAGTGGGTACCGATTCTTTATGGTTAGCTTATTTAGCTCTCGGTAATCGATACACATGCGGAAAGATCCATCTTTCTTTTTCACGAATAAGACCGGAGCTCCCCAAGGCGAGGAACTTGGTCGAATGAATCCTCTGTCCAGGAGTTCCTGTAGTTGGTTAGACAACTCCTGCATTTCGGATGGTGCTAAACGGTAAGGGGCTCGTGCCACGGGTGCAGCTCCGGGCACAAGTTCGATTTGAAATTCAACTTGTCTAGGTGGCGGAAGTCCAGGCAAGTCTTCAGGAAAGACTTCCGGGAAATCCCGCACGATCGGAACATCCTCAAGTCGCTTCTCCTCCGACTTCTTCTCCGTTACATGTGCGAGGATGGCTTGATACCCTTTTCGTAGATATTTTCTCGTTTTCAGACAGGATACAATATTCAGATTCCGTCTATCGGTCTCCCCTTGTAGGACTAAGGTTCCACCGGAGACAAGAGGTATGCGAACGAGTTTGTCATGACAGATAATTTCAGCTCGGTGCTTGGACAACCAATCCATACCGACAATAATATCGAAGCTGCCGATCTCGACAGGGATTAAATCAATGGAAAACATTTCATTCGTGAGGTTAAGTGTACAGTTGTGTATGATGCTATCAGTCTCAATCAGTTTGCCGTTAGCTAATTCAACAATGTATTTAGCATCTAAGGCAGTGGGAGTAATATCAAGTAAAGGGCTAAATTTCTCAGAAATGAAGCTTCTATCGGCACCAGTATCAAATAACACAGAAGCAGTAAGGTCGTTGAGAAGGAACGTACCCGTCACGACGTTCGGGTCTTGTCTGGCTTCCCCAGCCTTGATAACGAAAGCTCTACCGCGAGCAGGGTTGTTGTTGTTGTTGTTGTTGTTGTTTTTCAGCTTTGGGCAATCTCTCTTGAAGTGCCCTGAATTTCCGCACCCAAAGCAGGCCTTTGGTGCATTGGTGTTGGGAGTAGAAATGTTGGTTCGGCAATCCTTGGCTAAATGCCCGAACCGTTTGCAGTTGGAGCAAGGGCAAGAACCGTCATGATGGCGGCTGCATTTGGAACAGTAGGGCTTGTTCCCGCTGTACCCTTTCTTTTCCGAAGTCCCCGATGAATAAGCCTTAATGTACTCAGGCTTCTTGTTGGAGGTTTGGTTGGATGGGTTGGGGTTTCCTTCCCACTTGCGTTTGTTGTTTGCAGATGGGGTTGAGGTTGTACCGCGGCGGACAGAATTTGCCGTTAGTTCATGGGCCATACGGATGGCGCTCTGAATAGTACTCGGTTTAGATGAAGTCACCAGGTCCTGAAGTCTCTCGGGAAGTCCGTCAACGAATTTCTCGATCCTCTTATACTCAGGATCGACCATGGTTGGGCACAGAAGTGCCAGTTG
The DNA here is from genome assembly GCA_949592205.1 of Helichrysum umbraculigerum. Taxonomy (NCBI): domain Eukaryota; kingdom Viridiplantae; phylum Streptophyta; class Magnoliopsida; order Asterales; family Asteraceae; genus Helichrysum; species Helichrysum umbraculigerum. The sequence continues at coordinate 103,391,196 of CATIUR010000001.1, forward strand.
GTGAAAACGGTTGGTGTATCCGGTGATGTCATCACCCTGCATCTTGTGGTTCCAGAATTCCACTTCTAGTTGTTTCAATTCATCCCTGGGGCAATACTCGCCCCTCAACATCTTCTTCAACTCCTCCCACGGGAGTTGGTAAGCAGTAGCAACACTCACAGTCTGGGCATAAGTGTTCCACCAGGTGAGTGCGGTGTCAGTGAAAGTACTAACGGAGAACTTAACTTTATCTCCCTCCGCACAGTTGCAGATCAGGAATACAGACTCAACTTTCTCGATCCAGCGTACTAGACCGATAGCTCCTTCAGTACCTGCAAAGTTTAGAGGTTTGCAGTTCTGGAAGTCCTTGTAAGAACAAGGTTTAGCAGCAGAGGTTTCAGCGGCATCGCTGTTTCTTGAGGAGTTGGGTGGGGTATTGCGAGCCAAGGCTTCAGTAACAGCCTGGGTGATAAGGGAGGTAATCTGGGCATCAGTGTAAGGTCTTGACTTTGGCGGCATGATTCTTCAATAAAAGAAATGAAGATACATGAGATTTTGTAGGAAATTGTAATGGTCACAGATGTACATGTATAAAAGCAGCAATACATAACATCAACATGGAAAATGACAATTAATGTGAGTTGAAATAGCAAGGAAAGTTTGATAGATAATGTGGGTTCAAAGGTTACATCCTACAGAGATATTACGAAAGGTGTCGGGAATTGTTACATCCGACTAGTTTATAGAGTAGATCATTCGGTGTTGTTCCAGTTCAAGATTTTCGAGTCTTTGTTCCTGACGGCAGAATTGGGTAGTCAATGCTGGCAACGTAAGATGTGCCGAGTCCTGAGAGTTATGTACAGGATAAGGATTGGTCCGAGGTGACCTTGTGTTCCTCCTGGCTACTCGTGGGTTCCGTGACCCATGTGAGTGAGAGTGTGACGGATTAGGTGGTATGTTTGCCATTCCTGTGGCAGAGTGTAAGTAAGACGAGGCTAATATATATATACATATATCATATCCAGCCTAGTGTCTAGCACGTATCAAGTAATGGTCCGGTTCTCTCGTGGTCAGAGTCAACTAACGTATCCCCGTTCAACATAATTATTTCAGGCCTTACATCATCTTTCCTTAATTGTACATAGTTGATCAGGCTATGTTAAATTAAAGTTGTATGCTGTAATTCCCGAACCAGTCATGTCTAATAAGAGAATACTGCCTAACGGTCATAGTCTAGGCCCACTAAATGCAACCTAGTTCACTATAACCTTAGGCTCTGATACCAATCTGTAACACCCCCGAAATTCACTGTTTTGCGGAAGCATAGTTTGGGGTGTTACTAATCAAATATCACAGCACAAAGATAAAGTAAACGACATCTATATGCAACGTTTTGCAAATTAGTTACATTCCATAGATATAATGTTTGAAAACTTAGTGTTTTCGTATACAAAATGTAGTTTCCCCTAGAGTCCACGCGTATAGCGGGAGATTCTATTACATAATCGTAATATACAAAAGATAATGCTAAGAATCTCCGTTAATGCAGTTGTGTGGAAATCATGCGACTCTAGCTAAAATCCTGGAGTAATCCTACTCCATCCGGGTACCTGAGAAAACATGCTAAAAAGTGTCAACCAAAAGGTTGGTGAATCTCACAGGTTTGTAAGTAATATCGGTTTTGAACACGAGATTTCATTAGTAATGCCCGTAGGCGTAAAATCAGCCATTGCAATCCAGCAATCGTAAAATCAGTATTTGCAGTCCAGCAAATGTAAATAAGTAAGTTTATACCGTTGCCATGAGGCTCATAATCGAAGCTTAACCCGTAAATAATAACTTTGCTCCCGTGACATGCTCGTAATTGAGCAAGCATCCGTAACGAATAAGTTGTCACCCGTTTATACGTGTAAATCGGTACGTGGCAGCGCTACTGCCCCGGGTGGGGAGGGTCATTTCCCTAATGGATCCATTAACTACTGTTCGCGCTTAAGTCCATAACTAACGATATATGATGGAGAGACTTCTGTTTGTAAGTAAACTCATGCAATTCCGTTTGGTATAGTAAACAGTTTAGTACTTGTGTTCAAGAAAAATCAGTAGCATGTATCTCCCCCGATAAGATAAAACAGTAAAAGTGGGGCCGTAAGACTCACCTGAGTCTGGTAATATGCCGTAGCAAATAGCAAGTAGTAAATATAGCAAGTAGGTTCTCCGAACCCGTAACCTTCAAATGCCTATTCATATGAAGTTATGTAAGTATGCGTCTCAAGAGACGTTTCGTTTAGTTGTACACAACTAGTATAGCCAATGTTTGTTCGTATGTTTGTAATTGTTCGTTTGTTTGTAATTGTTCGTTTGTTTGTAAAACATGTTTGGGCCCGTTGGTGACTTAGTTGAAACGTTAATCTCGACAGTTATATACTAGTTTGAATTTTTGTGCTTGAAAAACATGTTTCAATGTACCTTAGATGTTATATCGTATAGTCGTTTGAAGTCCGAAATGTATAACACTTAACTTGGAATTAAATTTGTAAATCTGCTGTGTTTTGCGACACAAAATGCGACACTAAAGTTGTCATGCGACACAAGGATTGTGTCGCATGAAGGATGCGACACAAAGTCCATACGACACTAGAGTTGTGTCGCATGGGTGCGAAATGCTGATTCAACAGCGACATAGTGATTGTGTCGTATGGGGTATGCGACATAGTGGTTGTGTCGCATGACTTGCGACACAAATGTATCTGGTACGACAAAGATACGACACAAAGGATTTTATGCGACATAAAGGCTAAAATACGACACAACATGCGACACAATGCTTGTGTCGCATGGATGAACGCCAGCCCAGAAACTTACGGGTTTCAAGAATTTTCGACCAAAACGCAAATCTAACCCATATTTGAGCTATAAAATCGTGTATTATTCATGTATTAGGTTATATCTAAGTTGTGTACACATCAAAACATCAAAACATTACACCAAATTGAATAGATCTAAGATTTTAGGATTTTCTTACTTTTGCAAATCGAGCCAAATGGAGGATGAATTGATGAAAACGATCTTGATATTCTTGCTCCACTCGTGATGGTGATTCCGAATATGTAAATTTCGGGTGTCGGTTTGGATTCCGAAAATTGGGTGTAGATTGGTGGTTGAGAGAGTTTTTGAGAATGTGGGTGTTTTGTTGGAATGAAAATGAAAGAGAGAAGTTGGGGTGGGGGTGGGGTTTGGCTGATCCCACAAGGAAAGAGGGGGAAAATACTCCCCAAAACGCGGTATTTACTCCGTGTCCTAATCGGTTAATCACTAAATTTTAATATTTAGTCAAACGTTTATATTCTTAAAATGTAATTAAAGTATTTAAATAAAAATACTTTGGAATTAATAGTAAAACATTTGTCGCACTATTTTAATTATTTAAGTCGCGTTTATTACGTTTTGTTGCGTTAGTTAAAATGTCGTCACGATAATATATAAATGATGCTCGTTCGGTTGCGTATTTTATATAACAAAATACGTTCTCATTATTTAAGAAAATTTCTGTCACCAACGTCCAAGTAAACTGTGTCGGACTCTGTCCGGTTAATTTGCACGATTTATCCAAATCGCGTAATTACACACACATATATATAATTCACCTTATATATACATACAAATAGAGCCTGTAATTAGTCCTATTACATACTAATTACAACTAGTTACAAACAATTAGGCATAATTAATTATCCTAATTATGCAGGTGTTACAATAGGCCCTGAAATGAGGTCCCTAGCTCCAGATATTGCGTACGGATCATTTAAATCTTCCGGCGGGCGCGAAATCTTCATTTTTCACCCGTTTTGGTTGATTCTTCTTCTGTTGGATTTGAATTTTAAAAACGAACATCTTGGAAATATTTGATGTTGATGGAAGGCACTTTAGTCTTGAAATCTCGTTTTTAAGCCTTGAATCTTCAAACGTATGTGGAATCTTCATTTCTCGGCCGTTTTGCTTGATTTTTATCGTGCAACTTCGTTTTGATCTTCTTAACATATTATCACTGATTTTGTGCATTGTTCGAGTCCAAATGCCAAGTATTGCTCTAGAATGAGAGAGATATCGGTGGTAAAAACGTGACTTTTTACGCGATATCAGTCCACGATCACCCAAATGGTATCGCAACCGCTCGAAGTTTTCGGTAGTTTGGTAATGAAGTCCATGGCAATTTGCTCCCATTTTCATTGAGGAATTTCAGGCTGTTGGAGCAATCCCGAGGGTCTTTGGTGTTCGGCCTTGACTTTGAAACAGGTTAAGCATTTACTGACGTACATGGCGATGTCAGCTTTCATGTTAGGCCACCAATACAACCCTTTGACGTCGTGATACATCTTGTCAGAACCAGGATGTATAGAGTATCGAGATTTGTGAGCTTCAGCCATCACCAAATCTCGCAAGTTTCCGAATTTGGGTAACCACACCCGGTTAGAGAAGTATCGAGTCCCATCGGGTTTGATTTCGAATTGTTTATCCAAGCCTCGTAAGGCTTCATTTTTCAGGTTTTCATCGCTGAGTGCTTCAAGCTGAGTGGTAAGGATTTGAGCAGGGAGCTCGTTACGAATTGCCATAGAAAGTGCTCGGACTCGAAGGGGTTTCACTCGTTCTTTTCGGCTTAAGGCATCGGCAACTACGTTTGCCTTGCCCGGATGGTATTTGATCTCGCAGTCGTAGTTTCTAAGTAACTCAACCCAACGACGTTGCCTCATGTTTAGATCCTTCTGATCGAATATGTGTTGGAGACTTTTGTGATCGGTAAAGAGAGTGCTTTTCGTACCGTAGAGATAATGTCTCCAGATTTTCAATGCGAAGACCACGGCACCTAACTCGAGGTCGTGGGTCGTATAGTTTTTCTCGTGGATTTTTAGTTGTCGTGAGGCATAGGCAATGACTTTTTCCCGTTGCATTAACACGCAACCAAGTCCTTGGTGTGAGGCGTCGCAATAAACTACGAAGTCATCGGTGCCCTCGGGTAAGGACAAGATTGGTGCACTGCAAAGTTTGTGCTTCAATAGTTGGAAAGCTGACTCTTGTTTATCAGTCCAATCGAACTTCTTATCTTTCTGAGTCAGTGTTGTTAAGGGAACAGCTATTCTTGAAAAGTTTTCAATGAATCGGCGGTAATAACCAGCAAGACCTAAGAATTGTCTCACTTCGGTTGGAGTGGTCAGTGACTCCCAGCCCTTGATTGCTTCAAACTTGGTGGGATCAACATGAATTCCCTGGCTGTCAATCACGTGTCCGAGGAATTGAACGGTTCGAATCCAGAACTCACACTTAGAGAATTTGGCATATAACTCTTCGTGTCTAAGGAGTCCTAGAATGGTTTTCAGAAGTTGAGCATGTTCCTGTTCATCGCGAGAGTAAATCAGGATATCATCGATAAACACAATGACGAATTTGTCAAGATATGGTTTGCACACCCGATTCATAAGGTCCATGAATACGGCCGGTGCGTTGGTTAGACCGAATGGCATCACTTGGAATTCATAATGCCCATAACGAGTCCGGAAAGCTGTCTTTGGGATATCATTGTCGCGGACTCGGAGTTGATGATAACCTGACCGTAGATCAATCTTTGAGTAAACACTCGATCCCTAGAGCTGGTCAAATAGGTCATCGATTCTAGGAAGCGGGTACCGATTCTTTATGGTTAGCTTATTCAGCTCTCGATAGTCGATACACATGCGGAAAGATCCATCTTTCTTTTTCACGAATAAGACAGGAGCTCCCCAAGGCGAGGAACTTGGTTGAATAAATCCTCTGTCCAGGAGTTCCTGTAGTTGGTTAGACAACTCCTGCATTTCGGATGGTGCTAGACGGTATGGGGCTCGTACCACGGGTGCAGCCCCTGGCACAAGTTCGATTTGAAATTCAATTTGTCTAGGTGGCGGAAGTTCGGGCAAATCCTCAGGAAAGACTTCAGGGAAATCCCGCACGATTGGAACATCCTCAAGTCGATTCTCCTCCGACTTCTTCTCCGTTACATGTGCGAGGATGGCTTGATACCCTTTTCGCAGATATTCTCTAGTTTTCAGGCAGGATACAATATTCAGATTCCGTCTGCCGGTCTCCCCTTGTAGGACTAAGGTTCCACCGGAGACAAGAGGTATGCGAACGAGTTTGTCATAACAGATGATTTCAGCTCGGTGCTCGGATAACCAATCCATACCGACAATAATATCGAAGCTGCCGATCTCGACAGGGATTAAATCAATGGGGAACGTTTCGTTCGTAAGGTTAAGTGTACAGTTGCGTATGATGCTATCAGTCTCAATCAGTTTTCCGTTAGCTAGTTCTACAATGTATTTAGCATCTAAGGCAGTGGGAGTTATATCAAGTAAAGGGCTAAATTTCTCAGAAATGAAACTTCTATCGGCATCAGTATCAAATAATACAGAAGCAGTAAGGTCGTTGAAAAGGAACGTACCCGTCACGACATTCGGGTCTTGTCTGGCTTCCCCAGCCTTGATAACGAATGCTCTACCGTGAGCAGGGTTGTTGTTGTTTTTCAGCTTTGGGCAATCTTTCTTGAAATGCCCTGAATTTCCGCACCCAAAGCAGGCCTTTGGTGCATTAGTGTTGGGGGTAGGAACATTGGCCCGGCAATCCTTGGCTAAATGCCCGAACCGTTTGCAGTTGGAGCAAGGGCAAGAACCGTCATGATAGCGGTTGCATTTGGAACAGTAGGGTTTGTTCCCGATGTACCCTTTCTTTTCCGAAGTTCCCGATGAATAAGCCTTAAACAGACTCAGGCTTTTTGTTGGAGGTTTGGTTGGATGAGTTGGGGTTTCCTTCCCATTTGCGTTTGTTGTTTGCAGATGGGGTTGAAGTTGTGCCACGGCGGACAGAATTTGCCGTTAGCTCATGGGCCATACGAATGGCGCTCTGAATAGTACCCGGTTTGGATGATGTCACCAGGTCTTGGAGTCTTTCAGGAAGTCCATCAACATATTTCTTGATCCTCTTGTACTCAGGATCGACCATGGATGGGCACAGAAGTGCCAGTTGGTGGAAACGGTTGGTGTAACCAGTGATGTCATCACCCTGCATTTTGTGGTTCCAGAATTCCACTTCCAGTTGTTTCAGTTCATCTCTGGGACAGTACTCGCCCCTCAAGATCTTCTTCAACTCCTCCCACGGGAGTTTGTAAGCATTATCAATACCCACAGTCTGGGCATAGGTGTTCCACCAGGTGAGAGCGGTGTCAGAGAAAGTACTGGCGGAGAACTTGACCTTGTCTCCCTCTGTGCATTGCAGATAAGAAATACAGATTCGATTTTCTCGATCCAGCGTACTAGACCGATAGCTCCTTCAGTACCTGCAAAGCTCAAAGGTTTGCAGTTGTGGAAGTCCTAGTAAGAGCAGGGTTTGGGTTGCGGCCCGTTAGTAGCTGAATCCTCGCTACCAGAAGTCGGCGTTCGGGTAGCCAAGGCTTGATCCACACTGCGGGCAATCAGCTCCTCGATTTCAGCTTCACTGAGGGTGACTTGTCGGCGAGGAGGCATGATGCTGAGCAAGAAAAGAACAAGGAGAAAAAGGAATAAGATAATTGCATGAAATTTATGATATATCACAAGTGTATATGATGAGATACACGATAACAGTACGAAGTGATAATCACGTTCCATTTAGATAATCAGTTGGATACAAGGTACGAGTTTTTCCAAAATATTACAATGTGGTAGTAGTACAAAAGTGTCGGGAATTATTACATCCGGTCGGATTACATAGATTCCTACGAAAGCATAAGAGAATACAGATTCAGCCTAAGCTAATTCTGACGCAAATTGAGTTGTGGCAATAGTGCGTTGAGGTGGTCCACAGATTTAGTAAGTCTGTTGGCCATTCGGAGGGCGTCCTCGGTTTCCCTTAGACGTGTCTCGCACTGGTGCAATCTTGATTGTAGGACAGCAATCTCATTTCGGTTGCCGATCACTTGGTTTTGGACAACCTCCATGGTTCCGACTGTTTCCCCTACTTGATTTTGAAGGGTTTCCATAGTGGTGACGGTGTTCTCGTGATCTTCGGAGACTTGATCGATTCGTTCCATCGCCATGAGTCTCCAATGTTCGCGGGTTTCTTGTAGTTCAATGTCCATCTCGTGGAGTCGTTGGTCGTGGTGATGTACTCTAGCGGCTAAATCCTGTAGAGTGGGGTAAGCGGGGTACGGGCTAGCTCGAGGCGACCTGCTGTCTCTCCTAGCCACCCTTGGGTTTCGTGATCCATCAGTGCGTGACGAACTGGGTGGTATGTTTGCCATTCTGAGACAAAGTGTTAGAGAAAGTGAGGCCTATATCTATATAACACGTATATAATATAGCCTAAGATTGTACGGAGACCTATCTATGTATACCTAGTGTCACATAATGGCCGATTGAGTGTCTAGCATATACATGTTTGAGTCCCGGTTTCTCTCGAGGTCAGAGTCAACTAGTGTATTCCTATCCCAGTATACTCTTTCAGATTTCACACCATATTCGTTTAATTGTACATAGTTGATCAGGCTATGTTAAATTAACTTCGTATGATGAAATTTCTGAACTAATAGTACTAAATAGGGAATACTGCCTAATGGTCATAGTCTAGGCCCACTAAATGCAATCTAGTTCACTATAACCTTAGGCTCTGATACCAATCTGTAACACCCCCAAATTCACTGTTTGGCGGAAGCAAGTTTTGGGGTGCTACTAATCAAATATTACAGCGCAAAGATAAAGCAAACGACATCTATATGCAACGTTTGTAAATTAGTTACATTCCCATAGATATAATGTTTGAAAACTTAATGTTTTCGTATACAAAAATGTAGTTTCCTAGAGTCCACGCGTATAGCGGGAGATTCTATTACATAATCGAAATATACAAAAGATAATGCTAAGAATCTCCGTTAATGCAGTTGTGTTGAAATCATGCGACTCTAGCTATGTCCTGGAGTAATCCTACTCCGTCTGTGAACCTGAGAATACATGCTAAAAGGGTCAACACGAATGTTGGTGAATCTCACAGGTTTGTAAGTAATATCAGTTTTGAACACAAGATTTCATCAGTAGTGCCCGTAGGCGAAAAATCAGTATTTGCAATCCAGCAAATGTAAAACCAGTATTTGCAATCCAGCAAATGTAAGTAAGTAAGTTATACCGTTGCCATGAGGCTCATAATCGAAGCTTAACCCGTAAGTAATAAGTTGCTCCCGTGACATGCTCGTAACTGAGCAAGCATATGTAACGAATAATAGTCGCCCGTTTATACAGAACAGTTCGTGGTAGCGCTACTACCCCGGGCGGGGAGGGTCATTTCCCTAATGGATCCATTAACTAGTGTTCGCGCTTAAGTCCATAACTAACGATATATGATGGAGAGACTTCCGTAGACTGTAAATAACTCATGCAATTCTGTTTGGTATAGTAAACAGTTTTAGTACTTGTGTTCAAGGAAAAGTAGTAGCATGTTTCTCCCCCAATAAGATAAAACAGTAAAAGTGGGGCCGTAAGACTCACCTGAGTCTTGTAGTAAGCAGTAGCAAATAGCAAGTAGTAAGTAAAGCAAGTAGGTTCTTCGAACCCGTAATCCTTCAAATGCCTAGACACATAGTGTTAGGTAAGTAGATGTCTCGCAAGACGTTTCGTTTAGTTGTACACAACTACTATTCCCAATGTTTGTCCGTATGTTTGTAATCGTTTGTTGTTAGAAAACATGTTTGGCCCGTTGGTAACGGTTGTAATAATAATTTTCAAAGTATTATTATTTTTTTTGAACATTTTGTGGTGGAACAACGGGGGTCCGGGGGCAGCGCCCCTGGTTGCGGGGTCGAGCTGCCGAGTCAGCTCGGAGGGAAAAAAATGCACATTTTCTACATTGTTTTAGTGAAAATTCTTCAAAATTCTGATTTCTGCGACACAATTTGCGACATAAAAGTTTGGTATGCGACACAAGGGTTGTGTCGCATAGTAATGCGACACAAGAGCTATACGACACAAGAGTTGTGTCGCATAAGCTTGTAACAACCGCAAAATTAGGGTCAATTTAAAATTTTCCTAATTACGTGCTTACTACTTGTATTTAGTATGAAATAGGACTAAGTACGATGATTACTTATTATATATATATATATATATATATATATATATATATATATATATATATATATATATATATATATATATATATATATATATATGCACGTATACGATTCGTTCAAATCGTATGAAATCACAAAAGTACAAAATACGGACGTTGGTAAAACAATTATTAAATAATGTGAAATTATTTAATTACACAAACTACTACTTTATATTATGTTTATAATATAACAAACACATACGTTTTTAATTAAAACTTTACCGATCTCTACGAAAACTCGACCAACCGACAAAACAAAACAAAGTTATATTTTGTAACTTCAAAACAAGAATTTTGGTAAAGTACTCCGACTAAATTATCGAATAATATTTCGTATTTTAAAACGTATAATTAAACGCGTATAAAATGATTTTAACGTTTAAACGACCGGGGAAAGGAACACCGCACGGAGCGCAAACGCGAGGGAACAAAAATTGGTGAGACCACACCATGTGGCCCCACCATAAACCGGCCAAGGTGAGGGGGTACCAAACCCTCACCCTTTTGTTTACTCAAACACACAAAAACACATACACTCTCACACTCCATCTCCCTCTCTCTCTCTCTCAATCGGTTTCTCTCTCTCTCTCTAAAACCGCCATCCAAACACCCTAAAACCACCACAAAAACACCTTAAAAAGCTAGGCTCGTTTGGAGAAAGGTGATCACGAGAACGAGGGCTACAATTCCATCTTTTCGGTTTCTCGATTCGACGACTTTGTAAGTTTTCCAGCGACTCTCGAACTTTCCGATTTCATTTATTTTGCTAGAACATTTTTCCCCTAGCTTAGTAATGTCCAAATATGTGATTTAAACTCGTTTTTGAAAACATTATCGAAAATGTCGCTTTTGGTCACCTTTAAGAAAACGACACCTCGAACACTAAAAACGACAACAAATCGTTTTTGTGAACTCCTTGAAACATTCTAAGACTTGTGTAAAAAGTTTCGGGTCAAACCGAGGTCGTTTGACCCAAAAACCGAACTGAAAAACGTAACAGCCCCTTGTGTTGCATCAGACCAAAAATCTATGTGACACAAGGCTTGTGTCGCATAGAAGCATTAGACACAAGCATTGTGTCCCATAAAACATAAGACACAAGTATTGTGTCGCATAGAAGCATAAGACACAAGCATTGTGTCGCATAAAACATAAGACACAAGCATTGTGTCGCATTTAGTGTCGCATTAAGTTGCATATCATAAGACACAAGCCTTGTGTTGCGGAACACAAGCATTGTGTCGCATATTGTGTCATAGACATGAGACACAAGCCTTGTGTTGCTGAACACAAGCCTTGTGTTGCGGAACACAATCACTGTGTCGCATTTAGTGTCGCAAAAACCCAAAAACAGAAGCCAAAAACATTCTAAGTGTTTAAAAATCACTTTTCAACAACCAAATCAAATACGATACGATTTATACATGAAAATACTATACTTTTGGAAGTATACACCAATACTCGAATACATATAAGATTACACTTATTTAAAACGCGAGATCCCACTCGCGCACATACACGAGATTACACTCGAACACCTATGAGATTTCACTCATACACTCTAGGGTTACACCCACTCGGATTTACATTCACTTGAACGTTACACGTTACAATACAAACGTACTTGACAACTATACGATTACAACAACTGCATAATAATAATAGATGAGATTATTATTACACTCCGATACCAACGGGCCGTACAACTTTGCTACAAACTACAACTTACAAACAAATACAAACGTACAAACAACAAATGGACATTAACTAGTTTGGGAACAACTAGCATGGATACCTTACAGGTATTCCATTTACTTACTAAACCTCATGCGTGTTAGGACGCTAAAGGTTGCTAGTCAGGATACTATACCGCTTATTTTCTGCAACGTTTACTAAGACTCAGGTGAGTCTCACAGCCCCTATTTTACTGTTATTCACTCAGGGGTGAGATGCATTACTTGTTTTACATGAACACACATATTTACTTGCTGGCATGATTTATGTACCTTACTGATTTACGGATACGCCAATTGCATAAGTTTCGTTTAATCCAATGAAGGCCTCCTAATCATAGTTGTTAGTTATGGGATAAGCGCGAGTTTTAGTATATGGATCCATATGGGACTGACAATCTCCGCCCAGGGTAGCACGCACTACCATGAACCGTTACTTTAGAAACGGGCGTTTCTTACTCGTTTCATATGAATGTTTTTGGATTAGCATTCACGGGGGCACAATATTTACTGTACGTTAAGCTTCAACTATGGTGGCTCATGGCAAGGGTATCAAACGATTAGCATGACCTGCAATCACCACTTACTTACTGGCCGGCTGATGTTTTACAAATACAACTGTTACTTGTGTGTTCAAACTATTTACTTACAAACCTGTGAGATTCACCAACCTTTTGGTTGACCGTTTTAGTAATGCATTCTCAGGTACGCAGCTTTAGAGGGATGCCCAGCAGGATACGCTTATTAGCTCGAGTCGCATGCATTTACAAGCTTGGAGATTTTCATACATTACTTTTGTACTAATTGTTATGTAATTGAATCTCTAGGAAACTTACTCGAACTCGAGCTTGTATTTTGAATTACTTATGTACTAATGTAATAACTTTTCCAACGTCTCATATAGAGTCGTTCACTGTATCCTTTGTGCTTGTGATTATTGATTAGTAACACCCAAAAACTCGCTTCCGCAAACCATTAAATTAGGGGGTGTTACAGATTGGTAACAGAGCCTAAGGTTATAGTGAACTAGGTTGCATTTAGTGGGCCTAGACTATGACCGTTAGGCAGTATTCCTCATTAGGTATAACTGGTTCAGGGATTGCATCATACAAGTTTAATTTAACATAGCCTGATCAACTATGTACAATTAAATGAAGATGATGTGAGTTCTGAAAGGGGTTATGTTGAACAGGAATGCACTAGCTGACTCTGACCTCGAGAGAACCGTGACTTTTACTTGTTTGTGCTAGACATACACTAGGCTATTATGTGATATAGATAGATATACATATATAGGCCTCGCCTTCCGACATATTACTTTCTCTCGACACCTGTGAATTCCGCTTTACGGCATACACCAAATAACTACAAATTGACCATCGTCAACCCATTTCTGAGCCAACTCTTATGATTTCACATAACCGACATACCTCCGAAGGCTGAAATTCCTTCCCTGCCATTTTGTAGAATTATCCATTGGAAATGACACACTTCCCGACAGGCGGCTACACGTCAGACAACGAACAAATTAACGACGAACAAATCCAATACACGTATCTCGATGAAGAGATAGCCCCAGTGGAAGGACTTGAGAATCACGGTTTCGGACTCGTAGACATTGAAGAGTACGAAAGAGTACGGGATCAGGCTGAAGATCTGGATGGCCGTAACTGGGAGCTGCAACTGAAATGCAAAGCTTACGAGATGGAGTTAAGGATTCTGCAAAGGTCCATTCCTGAACGAATCCGAGACTCTATTCTCTATTTGAAGGAAGTAACTACTCATCTGAATCAACGAGTAACGGCATGGATAAAATGGATGTACCTACAAGCTACCGGAGATGCTTTGGTTTATCCTACCCTTCGATGATACCAAGATATGCTGGAAGCTCATTACTACCCCTACAATCTACACCAAGAATAGGCCGACGATAGCTATGACCGTAGTGTATAGCAGTTAGGCGTGTATGTAATAGGTCTCAGTTAGGACCGCTAATCCGATGGTTATATTTGAATTCCATCACCTTTGGTAACTTATCTTGCTCATCCGGATGTTCAAATTCCTGGCACTTTTGTAAACTATAAATGCCTGTAATCTTTTGAACTCGTATGTTTTAATTTCAACCATCTTATTACTTTTGTTAAACTAGCAGCGTGTCAACCTTTGGCGTAGTTTTTTTGTACTTACTCGATCATCACGATCATAATTCTTGTTCAAACCCTCACATGTTCTTTATTTGTTGTTTCAAGGAACATGCCTCCTCGACGACAAGTCACGCTTAGCGAAACCGAAATTGCAAATCTGATTGCCCGTAGTGTGGCCCAAGCCTTAGCTGTCCGAGCAGCCACTCCTGGTAGCGAAGATACGGCTAACAATGCACCACCACCCAAAACCTGCTCTTACAAGGACTTCCAGAACTGCAAACCGTTGAACTTTCAGGGTACTGAAGGAGCGATTGGTCTAGTATGCTGGATCGAGAAAATCGAATCAGTATTCCTTATCTGCAACTGCACTGAGGAGGACAAGGTCAAGTTCTCCGCCAGCACTTTTTCTGACACTGCCCTTACCTGGTGGAACACCTATGCCCAGACTGTGGGTATCGCTAATGCTTACAAACTCCCATGGGAGGAGTTGAAGAAGATGCTGAGGGGCGAGTACTGTCCCAGAGATGAATTGAAACAACTGGAAGTAGAGTTTTGGAACCATAAAATGCAAGGTGATGATATCACTGGTTACACCAACCGCTTTCACCAACTGGCACTTCTGTGCCCATCCATGGTTGATCCTGAGTACAAGAGGATCGAGAAGTACGTCGACGAACTCCCTGACAGACTCCAAGACCTAGTAACTTCATCCAAACCGAGTTCTATTCAGAACGCCATTCGTATGGCCCATGAACTGACGGCCAACTCTGTCCGCCGTGGCCCAACTTCAAACCCATCTGCAAACAACAAACGCAAATGGGAAGTAAGTCCCAGCTCATCCAACCAGACCTCCAACAAAAAGCCTGCAACCGTTAATGCCGATGACTCGAAGGCTTACAAGGGGAGCAAGCCTTACTGCTCCAAATGTAGTCGTCATCATGACGGTACCTGTCCCTGCTCCAAATGCAAGAAATTTGGACACCTAGCCAAAGATTGCCGAACCAACATCACTGGTACCAACACCAACGCACCCAAGACCTGCTACGAGTGTAATGGTACTGGGCACTTCAGGAAGGATTGCCCAAAGCTGAAGTTGAAAAACAATAACACTGCTCAAGGAAGAGCTTATGTACTCAACGCTAGGGAGGATCCCCAGGATCCGAGGCTTATTGATTTGCTCAACCCGGGTACGCTCATTCTTAGATTACCCGAACTGCTTCCCAAAATTTCTCACTTAATAACGTTTGTGTATTGTTTTGTATTCTATGTGTTCCTTAGATCCTAAGTACCCGATAGGACTAGGAAACAACCGACCATACAAATCCTAACAATGTAACCTGCAATGCACTTTAAATACAGCGAATAAACTTCCTTCCCAAATATCTCACACTGGTTGAGACCGGGAACTCTAACGTTATTTTAAACATATCATCTAATAGAACTTCACTTACATGTAGCGATTCTTAAATAGAACACTTATTTCGTAGGAAATGACAACTCACTCCGTCAGCAGTCCTACATTGGATGATGAACTGTTCAACGAGGAACCAATGATGTTTCCTTACCTCCTTGAACTCGAGAGTGATCAGAGCATACCACTGAATCAGCGATAGCACCTACCTCCACTGTTGCTCTAAGTGTTGCCAAAACACCCGTCACTGTGGACCAGAGTACAGAACTGGTCAATCGCCTCAATGATACTCTCAACTCGGTGCGAAAGCAACTAAACGAAGCACGGGAAGACATCAAGGACCTACGACGAATTGTCTTCCAGAATGACGTGCGTATACGTGAGTACGAACTACGTTTGATAGCCTTAGAAAACCCTGCTTCACCACCAACTTCACATGGTACTCCTGCTGAAGAGGATACCGACACTGACTGTACACCGCCTCCAGCAAAAAGGGTGAAAATCTCTCTGACCAACCCTTCAGGAAACTACAAGGGAAAGAAGCCACTCTGTTTCCAATGCACTCGGCATCATAAAGGACCGTGTGCCATACCCATCGGTCGATGCAAACCCTATCCTAAAAGTACGAACTCTCCTAAAGCGAAGCTGTGCTTCAACTGCGGGAATGCCGGCCATTTCAAGGCCCAATGCCCACTACCTCCAGGCAACAAAACTAAGGGTACGTCACTACCTGACAACTGCCTTACTACGAATACTGTAGGACCTACCCTACTACTGTAGGCTACTAGTACACATTGTAGCTACCTGACGAATATTGAACTACCGACTACTACTTCAAACAAATTTCGGGACGAAATTCTCCTAACAAGGGGAGAATGTAACAACCGCAAAATTCGGGTCAATTTAAAATTTTCCTAATTACGTGCTTACTACTTGTATTTAGTATGAAATAGGACTAAGTACGATGATTACTTATTATTTATATATATAGGTGATATATATATACACGTATACGATTCGTTCAAATCGTATGAAATCACAAAAGTACAAAATACGGACGTTGGTAAAACAATTATTAAATAATGTGAAATTATTTAATTACACAAACTACTACTTTGTATTATGTTTATAATATAACAAACACATACGTTTTTAATTAAAACTTTACCGATCTCTACGAAAACTCGACCAACCGACAAAACAAAACAAAGTTATATTTTGTAACTTCAAAACAAGAATTTTGGTAAAGTACTCCGACTAAATTATCGAATAATATTTCGTATTTTAAAACGTATAATTAAACGCGTATAAAATGATTTTAACGTTTAAACGACCGGGGAAAGGAACACCGAGGGAACAAAAATTGGTGAGACCACACCATGTGGCCCCACCATAAACCGGCCAAGGTGAGGGGGTACCAAACCCTCACCCTTTTGTTTACTCAAACACACAAAAACACATACACTCTCACACTCCATCTCCCTCTCCTCTCTCAATCGGTTTCTCTCTCTCTCTAAAACCGCCATCCAAACACCCTAAAACCACCACAAAAACACCTTAAAAAGCTAGGCTCGTTTGGAGAAAGGTGATCACGAGAACGAGGGCTACAATTCCATCTTTTCGGTTTCTCGATTCGACGACTTTGTAAGTTTTCCGGCGACTCTCGAACTTTCCGATTTCATTTATTTTGCTAGAACATTGTTCCCCTAGCTTAGTAATGTCCAATATATGTGATTTAAACTCGTTTTTGAAAACATTATCGAAAATGTCGGTTTTGGTCACCTTTAAGAAAACGACACATCGAACACTAAAAACGACAACAAATAATTTTTATGAACTCCTTGAAACATTCTAAGACTTGTGTAAAAAGTTTCGGGTCAAACCGAGGTCGTTTGACCCAAAAACCGAACTGAAAAACGTAACAGCCCCTTGTTTTGCATCAGACCAAAAATCTATGTGACACAAGGCTTGTGTCGCATAGAAGCATAAGACACGAGCATTGTGTCGCATAAAACATAAGACACAAGTATTGTGTCGCATAGAAGCATAAGACACAAGCATTGTGTCGCATAAAACATAAGACACAAGTATTGTGTCGCATAAAACATAAGACACAAGCATTGTGTCGCATTTAGTGTCGCATTAAGTTGCATATCATAAGACACAAGCCTTGTGTTGCGGAACACAAGCCTTGTGTTGCGGAACACAATCACTGTGTCGCATTTAGTGTCGCAAAAACCCAAAAACAGAAGCCAAAAACATTCTAAGTGTTTAAAAATCACTTTTCAACAACCAAATCAAATACGATACGATTTATACATGAAAATACTATACTTTTGGAAGTATACACCAATACTCGAATACATATAAGATTACACTTATTTAAAACGCGAGATCCCACTCGCGCACATACACGAGATTACACTCGAACACCTATGAGATTTCACTCATACACTCTAGGGTTACACCCACTCGGATTTACATTCACTTGAACGTTACACGTTACAATACAAACGTACTTGACAACTATACGATTACAACAACTGCATAATAATAATAGATGAGATTATTATTACACTCCGATACCAACGGGCCGTACAACTTTGCTACAAACTACAACTTACAAACAAATACAAACGTACAAACAACAAATGGACATTAACTAGTTTGGGAACAACTAGCATGGATACCTTACAAGTATTCCATTTACTTACTAAACCTCATGCGTGTTAGGACGCTAAAGGTTGCTAGTCAGGATACTATACCGCTTACTTTCTGCAACGTTTACTAAGACTCAGGTGAGTCTCACAGCCCCTATTTTACTGTTTTTCACTCAGGGGTGAGATGCATTACTTGTTTTACATGAACACACATATTTACTTGCTGGCATGATTTATGTACCTTACTGATTTACGGATACGCCAATTGCATAAGTTTCGTTTAATCCAATGAAGGCCTCCTAATCATAGTTGTTAGTTATGGGATAAGCGCGAGTTTTAGTATATGGATCCATATGGGACTGACAATCCCCGCCCGAGGTAGCACGCACTACCACGAACTGTTACTGTAGAAACGGGCGTTTCTTACTCGTTTCATATGAATGTTTTTGGATTAGCATTCACGGGGGCACAATATTTACTGTACGTTAAGCTTCAACTATGGTGGCTCATGGCAAGGGTATCAAACGATTAGCATGACCTGCAATCACCACTTACTTACTGGCCGGCTGATGTTTTACAAATACAACTGTTACTTGTGTGTTCAAACTATTTACTTACAAACCTGTGAGATTCACCAACCTTTTGGTTGACCGTTTTAGTAATGCATTCTCAGGTACGCAGCTTTAGAGGGATGCCCAGCAGGATACGCTTATTAGCTCGAGTCGCATGCATTTACAAGCTTGGAGATTTTCATACATTACTTTTGTACTAATTGTTATGTAATTGAATCTCTAGGAAACTTACTCGAACTCGAGCTTGTATTTTGAATTACTTATGTACTAATGTAATAACTTTTCGAACGTCTCATATAGAGTCGTTCACTGTATCCTTTGTGCTTGTGATTATTGATTAGTAACACCCAAAAACTCGCTTCCGCAAACCATTAAATTTGGGGGTGTTACAAAGCTTTTCGGTGCTAAATCGATAGCGACATAAGGGTTGTGTCGTATTTGGTTTACGACACAAGAGTACGACACGAGATACGACACAAAATACGACACAAAATACGACATAGCCTACGACACAACACGGTTTATGCGACATAACATGCGACATAGGCGTTGTGTCGTAAAGATGAACACCAGCCCAGAACCCAGCGACTGATGCGTTTTTCCTACCCAAATCACAAATCTAACACATTTTTAGGCTATAAAATCGTGTTCTAATCCTTTATTTAGGCATAACTAAGTTGTGTACACAATATTACATCAAAATATTACACCAAAATGAGTAAATCTAAGGATTTAGATATTTTCTTACAAATGCAAATCGAAGCCAAACGGGGAAGAAAATGAGTATGGTGCCTTTGTTAATCTTGTTCCTCTCGTGATGGTGATTCCGAAAATGCAACTTTTGTTGGTTGGTTTGCAAAATCCAAAAATTGGAGAGAATTTGGTGAGAGGGTTTTTGTGTGTGTGTGTGTGTTTTGTATAAAATGAAAATGAAAGAGAGAATAGGGGAGGTGGTGGTGGTGTTGGCTGGTTCCAAAAGGGAAGGGAGGGAAAACACTCCCTAAAATACAGTATTTACTCCGTGTCCTAATTGATTAATCCTTCGTTTTTAATATTTGACCAAGCAGTTATATTTTTAAAATGTGACGGAAGTATTTTAATAAAAATACCTTGAAATTAATTATAAAAACATTTGCCGAGTTATTTAAGTTATCTGTTTCGCGTTTGATACGTTTTTGCTAAAATACTCATAATGTTGTCGCGCTAATCTAATAGTGTCCGTTCGAATATGTATTTATACAGTAAAATACGTTCCCATTATTTAAGTAAGTTTTGTCACCAACGTCAAAGTAAAATGTATCGGACTTCGTCCGGTTGATTCGTACGATTTATCCAAATCGCGTAAGTACACATATATATAAATCACCTTATATATATACAGATAGAGTCTGTAATTAGTCCTATTACATACTAATTACAACTAGTTACAAATAATTAGGCATAATTAATTATCCTAATTAGGCAGGTGTTACAACATGTATAAAAATGTTTTAAAACATGTTCAAATAAATGGATCGTAATTTTAAACGAATTAAATTGTTAAAATTTAAAACATGTGGACTAATAGTTCAATAACTATCCATTTATTTGATAATTTTTTCTTGATCATTTGATAAGTTTGATATTCGAAACATGAAAACTATAGTTTTTAATCTCTATAGGAATAGTTTTATTATATATAATTCAAATTAACCATCATGTATACACATATATGCAATAAATTATACAAATCCACTTGTAGGTATCTATTATGTGTTTTTTAGGTTCGTGGGTCGGGTTTACCCGCGGGTATAAGTTCATACCCATCACCCGCCCGCGACCCGCCAACGGGTAGAAGTTCATACCCATAACCCATCCATGGGTAAAAATTTCACGGGTTTACCCACCCACGATGGGCTGGTACCCACAGGTCGCGGGTTTTTTTCTCGCCCATTGCCATCCCTAGCCTCAACCGAGGAGCATGAGGAGCAGGCCTAATTCACTGCATTTTAGGGCAAAATTTCGCTCAGATTCGCTGCATTTTACCAACGGAGTACTACATTTTAACAAATACTGTATTTTACACTTATAAAATTTCACTGCATTTTAAACCTTCAAATTTGTTCTTAAAATGCAGTAAATTTGGTCTGCTCCTCATTTGAGGCCTTCTCCTATAATCCTTAATTATCAGTAAATACAATTATTAAGGACATATACACATTAGTAAAAATAAAATAATGGTGTGTCATTACAACAAAGAATGAGTTGATTTTATATAATTTATCTTATGAATATGATAAGGAATTGAGCTGTAAGTTGTAATCAGTAACGTGAGTCTTATTATATATGCTAAAAATAGGGCTAAGTAATGATTGGGGATCATAGGGGAAGGGGTCATATGAGGAGAAGGAGGAGAAGTTTTATTTGTGGCCATTGGATCATCTTTTGGGTTGGATCAATGGTTAAAAGGGGTGGCAATTTTGTAAATATTTTAAAAAATAAGGGTATTAGTTAACAAAAAAAAACATAACATTAATTTTCACTCCACACCCCTTTCACTATTTAGACTTTTACATTTTAACCCTTCCACTTTATTTTCTTCCCCCTCCTACCTTCTTCTTCCTCCAACCCCACCTACCACCACCCCACCACTTGCTGCCACCACCTGACTGCCGCCGGCAGCCATCGCCGGATTCCGGCCGCCGGAAGAAAAAATTTCAAAAAAAAATTTTTCAAATTTTTTTTTCAAAAATTTTTTTTTTTTCAAAATTTTTTTTTTTCAAAATTTTTTTTTCCCATAAATCTTTTATTAGATATAGTATTCCTTTTCCTACTGCATTTTTAATAAAACTATACGTTTTTTCCACTGCATTTTGTATATTATTGTTAATTAACTAAAACTTGTATATATTTTACCGCATCTTCTATACCCGACGTCAACAAAATACCTTACAAATGGATAATATATATAATCTAAAATGCAGTAAAAAGAGAACAATATGTCCTAAATGATGTATATGCAAAATGCAATAAAAACAACAATATGTATTATACTTTAAAACAAAATGCAATACAAATAGATAATATGTAAAATACAAAATGCAGTACAAATCGATAATATGTAAAATACAAAATGCAGTGAATAACAAACAATATATAATGAATGAAATATATGAAAAATGCAGCAAAAATAACAAAATGCAGTGAAAATAACAAAATGCAGTACAAATAGATTATGTATAATATAAAATGCAGTGAAAATAACAAAATGCAGTAAAAAAACAAAACGCGGTACAAATAGATTATATATAATATAATATGCAGTAAAACGAACAATGTGTATTAAATGAATATATGCAAAATGCAGTAAAAAAAAGTAGTATGTATTATACTTTCATACAAAATGCAGTAAAAATGGATCATATGTATAATATAAAATGCAGTAAAAAATAAACAATATGTAATATATGAAATATATGCAAAATGCAGTGAATAATAATAAAATGCAGTGTAATTTTAACAAAATGCAGTAAAAAATATATTATGTATAACTTAAAATGTAGTAAAAAACAAACAATATATATAAGATTGAGGTGTATAAATAAAATGCAGTAAAAACGAACAATATCTACTAAACATATATACAAAATGCAATAAAAATAATAAAATGCAGTACAAAGTGATAATATGTAAAAAAAATTGGAAAAAAAATTATGAAACAAAAATTTTAATTTTTTTTTTTTTTTTTAAATTAAAAAAAAGATGAATTTTTTTCCCGACGACCGGTGGCGGTGGCGGCGGGTGGCGGAAGCTAGTGGTGGTGGGTGGTGGAGGGGAGGGGTGGGTATGAAGAAAGTAGGAGGGAGTAGTGTATACTATTAAAAAGGTGAAGGGGTAAAAATGAAAATTTGAAAATTCTTCTCCTCATTCTCCTCAAATAATACCTTCTCCTCTGAACCTTACCCCTAAGTAATTGATAAAGTTTTAAATGAAATATATATACATCTCTTTTTTGTGCCAGCTCAAGGGTGAATAGTGTTGATATATACCTACTATTAATCATGAAAACAGTGCACTTACAATGAACAAATAGTAAATTAAAATTACATTCTAAAGAGTTTAAAGAAAGGGGCTACTCTTCAGTATGTTACAGAGATGTGCAACAATGCAACATACCATTAAGTCAAAGATCTATAAATTTTTAGTAAGGCATTAAGTTCATACATTGTTTCTTCATCTCTTAGTAGAACTGGAGATCTAAAGGTCTGCACATGACAATATATATATTACTAACAGAGGCCGGTACAACTTTAGTTGGATCGAAGATTGTAAGGTTTTAAGTTTCAATTAGGCATCAAGTGAAACAAGATGTGCTGATTATGGAAAAGACATTGGTGCATATGATTTGACAAATTATATATCTGTAGTCTCATAATTGCTTTCATCTCATAAAGTAAGCAGTGTCACTGCAGAAACGGGTTCGCATATGCTAATTCTATTTCTAGAGGTGATTTATGATGTTGGCACTTGGCTGCACTTCACAAGAGTGGTGACATAGTCCGAAATTAGATACTAAACTGTTTGGTAATCAAGTGCACGAATGAATCATCACCTACAATTTGTGCTGTGCAGAGTTATATTTAAACTGCAAGAGAGCCTAGCTGAGCTCAATTGGAGGATCTTGGGCTAACCTTGAGCTCACCTTGATAGCTCCACGAACCTTCACAATGTAAGGTGAGCTCGACTATACACGTGAAAAGCTTATATTCGATAATCAAATTCATATTAGAATTGGAGGCAAGACTTTCCAGGGCATGCCGAATTGCAGATGAAGTATGTTGGTGCTTTATGAGTTGTTTCTGTAAGGATAATTGTATTTCGCAATTTCACATTCTAAAGTACTTAATTTGTTATAGTCACGTTGATTAGATACTGTAATATATACGTTCTTATTTTCCATTACAACTTTTGTCACATATCAAGATTATATCCGATCTAGTGTCTTCAAATAAACACATGAACATCATATCATCCAATGCTTTAAAAGCTCAAAAAGCCCTTTTCCCTTAAGCAATCAACAGTGTCCTTGATATATACCTCAAGCGAAGTAAATTCTACACCTAGACCTTCTGCCTTGGCCCTTGATACATTGTAAGGTAGTGGCTCATCACACTTATTGTCTTCGTACCTATCAAAGTTTAAAGAAAGAACTAATAGTCGAGATTTCGAGTAACACAAGAAAATTGAGTTTCCAAAGAAAGTAAATATAATCGTGAGCTTTTCACTTGCATATGTTAATAGAGTATATGTATCCAATCAAATATCTATACTTTTCTAATAATATTAAGTACATTATTTTTCTGCAGATGGCTAACTTGATATAATTCTGCAATCAGACTTTTGTTTTGGTTATTCATAGGACTCATACTAGTTACCTCTTAAATTGATCAAGATTCGGGTAGAATTTGTCTAAGACCTTCATGATCTCCATAGTCCGAACCACATTCCCAACCATGCAGTATCGACCGTTAGCTTTTGGATTCTCAAAAGCTAATATATGTGCAGTTGCAACATCTCTTACATCAGCAAGTCTGTACAATCCTCCTGGGAATACATCCTTTCCTGCATATGTACCGACCATTTCCAACGACATGAAGCATCAATTAAACTACTTATAGAAAGCACTCCTCATGCATACAAAAGTTGAATGACACATAGTAGTTATCAATTACCAGATTCTATCAAGCTCATAATGCCCTTAGCAGCAAGATTGGGAGTTGGTTGTAAGAAAGGACCAATTACATAGCCAGGGTGTATACTTACCAACTCCAAACCGTTTTCTTTTGAAAACTTCACAGCAGCATCTTCAGCCAAGGTCTTTGAAAGGGCATACCAGTTCTGATATACATTTTCAATTAAATACTGGAGCAACTGAAGAAATTAGATCATATTCACATTTTAAAATACCTTATTTTGCTCACAGATCTCTGGATCTGTAAACCATGTTTCGTCTACCATAATACCAGGCTCCAAAGATTTCTTGGTAAAGAATACTGTTGCAATAGAAGATGTCAAGATCACTTTCTTTAGAGATGGAACTTTTGCAGCTGATTTTAGAATATTAAGTGTCCCCTTCACTGCAGGATCTATCACTTCTGCCTAAATGCAAAATCAGGAAGAAAAAAAAAAGTTATAATAAGAAACTTGGCTTTCTACAAATAGCATAAGAATGTGCATTCATATCATTATAACTGAGGAGTATAACACAACAAAGAAAGTAGAAACAAAAGGAACCAGTGGATCAGAAGCTGATAGCGAAGGTGCTTCCCGGAACAATGTTTTTTATATAAAGCCAAAAAATTAGAAAGCGTGCTCATATATAACACATATAGGAAAAATTAACTGAAAATAGAGGACCCATTTTTCTAACTTATGACTACACTGTAAAAACTCATCTTAGAGCATTCAACTACACATATACAATAGATAACGCCTGTTTTGTAAACAAGAAAATGAAATTATTTGAACACTTCACAAAATTTCTACAAGCATTCTAAGATAAAAAAACACCTCCCATTTTCTAGAAAAATGGAGATGAAAATATTAAGAAAAAAAGGTCTGCAACTAAACACACCTTGTTGCTACAATTAACAAAAGTGTGGCCATTTTTATAATCATTTTATAACGCAACAAAAAAGATGGAAACAATAATAACCTGTGGATCAGAAGCTGAAACTGAAACAGGAGAGCCACAATGAAAGACACATTGACATCCTACAATTGCCAAATCATAAGATCCTTCTTCCATCAAGTTAGCTTCAAACAACGACAGCCTATCCTTAGCACCATCAAGTGCTAGTAGGTGTTCTGTTATTTTTGGATCATCTGTATATGAATAGTACAAATATAAGAATGAAGAACAAAAAAGCTCCCCATTGATAGCAATAGTCAGATACTACATCTCTTACAGTGTATATGTACTGCCCCAAAAAGTAAAAGGATGTTTGGAATGTAAAAAATGGATCAAAACAAATAAAAATGTAGATTAGTGTTTTCAGAATTACATATATTACAGATAATATATGCGTCAAGGAGCCGTATTACAAGTTTAAATAGTATAAGAGCATCGATGTTAGTTTTCAAATACTAAAGAGTGGTATGTTAGACTCATAAGACAGAAGGGCCAAAGTTTAGCTAAACCAGATCAAGTTACTAGCCGAAAATTTGAGTCAGTTTCCTGGTTTGTGTTGGCACCAAACTTGTTCTAAACCATTGACAATACCGAACCATTACTATACGGTTATTATATTCTTAAATTCATGGCTTCAATACAACACTATACAATTTGGTTTTGTACTATTCCATGATCTTATACCCCTTAAACTCTTTGCACTCATTAGTGGCCAAATGGTGTTTACAACTTCTTGATACATAATTCTGTCCTTTACATAATTCACTACTCCTAGAATCCATTAATAAAGCCCATAATCGGAACCTAACCAATGAGGTTCCTTAAACTTAAATAGTGTTTCTTTCTATCAACTAATAATTATTGTACAATCTATGGAATGCAACAAACAATTCAGGGCAAAGTTGATAAGAAACTTAACACAAAATACCAAATATGACAACATCTTCCTATATATATCATTGTAGGAAATATGAAATTCCACTCTCTTTTTTTTTTAAATTAAACTTTCGATGACAGTTATAGAGAGACTAACCGAGAGAGTCGACGGTAGCACGAACGGTGTAACCACGAGCCAGAAGGAGCTTAACGAGCCATGAAGCTACGAACCCTGATGCCCCTGTTACACACACTACCTTCCCTTCTCCGATCATTGGAATTGCCTGACTCAGATCCAAGTTGATTGTTCCACACTTTCGTAAAGAAAACTTCAATTTTGAGGAATTTAAGGGTAGCTTTGTATTGCTTTTTGTTCAGGTTTGTTGACAACGAAAAGAAAATCTGTTACTGGCTTACTGCCAGAAAGAAAATACAGATATAGAATCTATCGATCAATATTCATCTTCAAAATACCATTGATTAATTTGAACCCTAGATTGAGTTATAATAATAGAGATATCTTACGGCTCACCTCTATCCTCCACCATTTTCATTTTTAAAGGTGTTTAGGTGAATTCCAATGAAAATACAATGTTTAGGTGAGACAGCTAGCTTTTCATTCACAAATTATTTTTATCGGTGAACCTTTATTTATATTTGTTTACTTCAGGTAAACTTTTAAGACAAAGGATCAAAAGAGATCGCTAGTTTTGAAGAAGTTTGGAGAGCTCTAAATTTCAACCATTCATTTTAAAAATCAATGGTTCAAATCTCACTACGGTATTTATAATCAAAACCTTAAACTTCAGGGACCAAAATTATAAAATATAAATATGAAATTCCACCTACAACCCTTCCACATTTTTTACTTTTTACTTTTAGCCCCTATACATTCTCCCTCCTTTTTATTTATTCCTCCCCAACCCCTACCATCCACCCCCACCCCCACTACCACTTGCCGCCGCTGCCAGCCATCTTCGATCGCGACCAACCGCCGCCAGCCATCTCCCTTTTGTGCTGCATTTTGATGTTTTTACTGCATTTTATATATACAACTCGATCTAATATATATTGCTTGTTTTTTACTGCATTTTATGTTATACATAATATATTTTATACTGTATTTTGTTAAAATTATACCGCATATTGTTACATTTACTGCATTTTGCATATATTACGCTTATTACATATTATTTATTTTTTACTGCATTTTGTATTATATATATTATCCAATTTTACTGCATTTTCTATAAAACTATAACACGTGTTGTTGTTTTTACTGCATTTTATATTATACATAATCTATTTGTACTGCATTTTATTATTTTTACTGCATTTTCCATATATTTCATTTATTACATATTGTTCATTTTTTTACTACATTTTATATTATACATAATATATTTGTACTGCATTTTGTTATATTTACTGCATTTTACATATATTTTTATTTTTTACTGCATTTTATATTATACATATGCATTTTGTATAAAAGTATTGTACATATTGTTGTTTTTTACAGCATTTTGCATATAATTTATTTAGGACATATTATTCTCTTTTTACTTTTTGTACTGCATTTTATATAACACATAATCTATTTGTACTGCATTTTGTTATTTTTACTGCATTTTGCATATATTTCATTAGTTACATACTGTTTATTTTTTTACTGCATTTTATATTATACATATTATCTATTTGTACTGCATTCTGTATAAAAGTATATTATACGTTATTACTTTTACTGCATTTTGTATATATATTGTTCATTTTTTACTGCATTTTATATCATACATATTATCCACTTTTACTGCATTTTGTTGACATCGTATATAGAAGATGCAGTAAAATATAAATACAAGTTTCAGTTAAAAAATAATAGTATATACAAAATGCAGTGAAAAAGGCTAACATATGTCTAAAAAAGAATGATGTAGTAATAGTTACATACAAAATGCAGTAAAAGCAAACAATATGCATTATAATTTGATACAAAATGCAGTAGAAAAAGAATAATATGTGATACAAAATGCAGTATTAAACAAACAATATGTATCAAAAATATATGCACAAAATACGATATGGTTTTATTCAAAATGCAGTAGAAAAAGATACTATATATAATACAAAAAAATTTAGAGAAAAAATTTGAAAAAAAAATTGGAAAAAAAACAAATTTTGAAAAGAAAAAAAAATGAAAAAAAAATTATGGCCGCCGAAATCCGACGGCAGCTGGCGGCAACAGGATGCGGTCAGTGGTGGGGCAGGTGGTGGTGGAAGGTGGGGGTGAGTGGTGGTGAGGGAGAAGTTGTATTAATAAAGGGGAGGGAGGAAAATATAAAATATATGAGGTGGAGGGGGTAAAATGAAAGTTTGATGGACGACACTTGTCATATTTTGAGTAGCTCCTCCATGGCCCTCCATAACTCTCCAAAAGTGGTATGCTCTCCGGAACCTTACTCAAATTTTAATTGTAAATCTTTATTATTTTGTGACTTAACCTTCATTACTTATTGGCTTCACATAAATTTACAAAGAAGCGAAACTTTATATATATTTTTTGCTTAACAAAAACTTTTAACTGTGAACCTCTATTTTACGCTTCACAAGTTTTTTTTAATTGTGAAGCTTTATCATGTTTTAGCTTCACGGAAATTTACAAACAGTAAAGCTTTATTTTTGTTTTCACCGTAATATTGTGTCCTCACTAGATCTCAAGCATATATATATATATCCTTTATCCTTTATTATTTTTTATAACTAAAGGAGGAGACCCTCCATTATTTGTCAAATTATTACCCATGCCACATCATACACATCCTATGTGTCATCACCATATAATACAAGTTTGATGACGTGGATTTTCCTACACCCTTATTCTAAATAAGGTAATATTTAATAAAAAAATTATATTATAACTAATTTCATTTAATAAGGTAATTGATAAAATTAACATTAAATTAATGTGTTATGTGATTACACTTATAACTTTTTGTTATAGCCCAAAATTATAACATCCTTTAATCTATTTTTTTCCCTCTAATTATGATTTATAGAATTTTTGGCTTTTTTCATCTTAATCTTCACGCTTCTTTATGTAACTCTCACTCAAAAAAATATAAAAATAATAAAAAATAAATAAATAAATAATAAAAACTTTTAGTTAGTTAGTTTGAAATTTTTTGTTATTATCTTATAGAATGAGGAAACTCAGTTTCTGTTACTTTGTAATCTAGATTCAAGCTTTATGGATATGTAGATCAAGTTTTTTTTTAGTTTAAATCACACAACTCAATTACAATTAAGTATGTGACTGTTAAGAAGTGTACTTCTATAATTTCTATATTACTTTTCAAATCTGTATAATCTCCCATTTATGTATTTTGTATATATTTAATCGCTATAGAATGATTTATGTTTTGTACATATATATGCACATTAGTTATTCAATAAAGCGTCTAAATTGTTATAGTAATTGTTACAATTTATGTTTCCAAAGACTATGAACATACGCATTGTTTATCATATTGTTGCAACTTTATCATATTATAACTACTGAAAACGAAAAGGTTACAATGAGTAGACAATATTTTTTTAGCTATAAAATGTCGCTTTATAACATACGTTTACTTTTTTAACCTTTCCATTTCGTTGATATCTCGTGGGGAGAAAATATTGTTGTTCTTATTAAATTTTTGAGGAGTTCAAAAATTTATAAAATATCACTAATATCGGTGAAAAAAAAGTTTCTTTTATACACAGTCTCTGAAAGTTTTTAAGCGGGTACCCCTCCACCACTCAATATTATCTATTAATTTTTTTATGTTACCAAAAAAGTATATAAAAAGAAACGATTCGTACACCACATTTTTCAACCGTAAACCACAAACATGATTTACACAGTTGTACAGTACAACACCTTAAAGCATAATTGATGGTGTACCGATACAAACAACGATTTACAAATCGTTACCCTTTATATAAAGTGTATACTACATAAATTTGAATATGATTAAAACATTTCATATACCGTTTAACTTATGATCTACATATTACGACATTATATACGTCTAGCCGTGCATCGCACGGGTTTAATGCTAGTATATATATATGAGTGAGGTTCAAATGAGAATGGTAAAACTTGTGAGAATGGGAGAACCAATGAGAATGCTCCATTTTCATTAGGGGTGGAGGGGTACTTTAGTCATTATACATTCTATTTAATTCCAATTAACAAATAGAAAAATTAAAAAGAAAAAGCTAATATTATTATATCTATTATAATTATACATATACATACAGATGATACATACAACCAAGTACGTACGTAATCACAGGGGTTTTCAAAAATTATTCAAATTGATCGCAGAATGCATCAAATCGAAGGTACAATTTTCTTATATTCGACTCAAATACGTCAATTTAAACAATGAACAATCGATTTTATCAGATTTGTTGTATTTCAATCAGGTTTTAGTTGTGCGAGTTTCATTGATCGTGTTTCACGCGAACGTATACGATTTACGCGTTATTATGTTCAGTTATTTACGATTTGATTAACGAAAATGCAATTGTAAACTAATTTCTACTGATTCATTAATCAATTTTCATTCGATTCGGAAAAAGCGAACGCGCAATTGTACGACGATTATGAAACTTTGTTCAATTGAATCACAAAAACTAGTGTAATATCATATGTATTAGTAGTATCAATTGAAGATTAGTACTCTCTGTAATTCGTGTGTTTCAGTAGAGCGGTTAAAATCAGTATAAAAAGATGGAAAAAAACCTTATAGCTCATGAA
This sequence comes from Helichrysum umbraculigerum, assembly GCA_949592205.1. Taxonomy (NCBI): domain Eukaryota; kingdom Viridiplantae; phylum Streptophyta; class Magnoliopsida; order Asterales; family Asteraceae; genus Helichrysum; species Helichrysum umbraculigerum. The sequence continues at coordinate 103,422,209 of CATIUR010000001.1, forward strand.
TTTCTATTCAGTAACACATGTGTTACTTGAATAATCCAAAAACATTTATGGTGTAGAACACTATAATGGCAGTAATAGAAGAATGTAAAACAAACGATATGGAGCAACCAATTCAAGTAAATGCTGCAGGTAATAAGTTCTTTTATCTTTCTTCCTACTCATTGTAACACATTTTGTAGTTATTACTAACACATGTGATACGGGTTAGTAACACATATGATACCGGTTACTAACACATGTGTTACTAGCTAATGAGTGCTTTTATCATTCTGATACTATCACATATGGTACTGGTTAATAACGCACGTGTTACTACGTAATATTAGAATGTGAGATGTGATACTTGTTACTATCACATGTGTTACTTTATACTACCACTGCACATGTGTTAGTGTACAATCTTATGTTTTTTATAAATTCTTTTGCAGGTTCAACACTTACAACAAAAATCATTCAAATGAGATTGAAACACCAAGTGGAACTTTACACGGATACCGAACGTCCCTAGCGAAATAAAACTATACATAGGACAAGTCTTTGATAAGCTTCAAGACGCATACGTGTATTATATAAGATATGGAGTTTATGGCCAATTTGGTAAGGGCCATAACAGTCACTCGTGTGATAGAAGGAGAGCTGAGGCTAAAGTAAAAGATGAAGCATAAGAAAGGGAGAAAGCGGAAGCAGGGGCGAGGAAGATAGCGGAAGAACAGGAGAGAAAAAATGGACAATGATTGCTTTTGATATTAACTATCACATGTATGTGATACTAGATTATAGAAGTTGAAAACATTGAATAGTTGTTTAACTTTTAATTACATGTGATACTGTTTGCTGAATACTATTTTTTTGGGATTAGTGCAGGGAAATGCATCTAACTATGACCCGAAGTCTATTGTATGTTCTCATCTAAAATTTACCCTATTGTATGTACCCATCCCGGAAAAGAGCATATTGTATGTACATCACCTGTTTGGAGAACGTTTAGCCGGTATATTGCCTAGTCAGCTTCCACTTAACTGTACACGTGTTTTGCCACGTAGGATGCAGAACCCCAATATATTTTCCCTCCCTACCACATTTTTTCCCTCTCTTTTACTTTTCCCATTTTCCCTCCAATTCTACTTCGTCACCCATGGCTTCTTCTTCATCATCATCTTCTCAAAATCAAGGTGACCTTCCTCGTTTCTACTACTGCTATTGTGGAGCAAGAATGTACGTCAAAACTTCATGGACCAATAAAAACCCAGCTAGGCGATTCGTAAAATGCCCCGATGTAAGTTTTGACCTAATTTTTGGTCAATCGTATTACGTGTTATTCTTGCTTCTGTAACTACGATTGTTCGATTATAATTGCTTGATATATGTATTGATTTAGGTGAAAACCGAATACTGTTGTGAATTTCGGTTTCTAGATGTCGAACTCCCAAGTGATTACTACAAGAAAGTTGTTTATGAATTGAGGTTGCAAAGTGTAAACCAGAGTAGGAGAAGTCAAATGGCTAGCGGAAACCCCCAAAGTGGAAGTGAAGCTACAGATGCAAATTTGGTGTTGTTGAAGAAGATGGAAGAGTTGACTTTGTGCAAGTCAAAGTTGAAGATGTTTGATCAAGTGTTCTTAGTTTTGGTTGTGGTTGTGGTTGTAGTTATGTTGTGCTTTGTCATTGGAGTTCTTGTTATGAAATAAGGGTCAATATGTGTCGTTTAGCAGTAAGAATGATCCTTACCATCCTTTATAATTCGTGTTTGTGTTTGTTAAGCATGTGTTTTATTTGTAATGACATTATGAATCAATGCTAATGTTTTGTCATCTGAAATGGTCACAACATAATGCAATTAAACATAGTAGTCAAAGGCATGCACTTCATCATTACATATAACTAAAAAGATACAACATGTTTTGAAGTTACATAAGCCAAGTTTTAACTTACAATAATTATGATCCATACACTGACTATAAACATACCAAAATATAAGTTTATGTGCACCAAAACATGGTTGTAGTTGTACTATCAACATAACCCAAAATGTGCAACATAATTGCAGTGAGATCAAACTACCTAACAAACCTACTCAAGATCCATTGCTTGATGTTGTGAACTCCCTAGACTTGGAACCTTTTTGGCCAACTTCTGCTTTGCAATCCTTTCACTTGGTTTCTTCCTCTTTCCAGCATTCATAGGTTGACTTTGTGCAGGAGCATTGACTGATTCTTGTGTTCCAAGTATCCTTTGGTTTGTCCCATTGTTCTCCAATACCACACCAGAGACACCTAATCTAGAGCTAAACCAACTAAGTGTTCTCCCAAAAGGCACTTTCTTTTTTCCCCTAACAGCATTACCACCACCCCTAGTTCCACCTGTATTACCACCACCTCTTGATCCACCCCTAACAGCATTACCACCACCCCTTGATCCACCCCTAACAGCATTACCACCACCCAAGTTTTAACTGCATTACCACCACCCCTTGATCCACCTACATGTACACCAGTACCACCACCCCTTGTTCTAACCCCATTAGCACCACCCCTTGTTCTAACACCATTACTACCACCTTTAGGTTTAACAGAAGCATCATCAGTATTACCTTCAACATTACCTGCACCCTTACCAGCACTACTTCTAGTTCTTGGTCTCTGACTTGAAGTACCTGCACTTGGATTTATTTCAGTATATGTAAGTGAACCAAACAAAAATCTGTAACTGCATGGACACAAGTTAGTGATCATACATGTTCCTGCATTCTTGACTGGAGATTTAGCATTGGCAGACCACCTGAAACCTGATCTTGTAACACCAAGTTTACATCCACCAGTTGGTGATCCAGGTCTCGACCTACTCTTTGAACCAGAAGCAACATCCCTTGGTGTAGATGGAGTACCTTTTGCAATTGGTGTTTTCTCCTTTGGTTTTGGTTTCCTTCCAGGCTTCTTCTTTACTGGTTTGACCTTTTCTACTGGTGTATTGGTACAACCCCTTGAATTGTGACCCTTTTAAAAGTATTTTTTACATGTCATCTCAGTACCATGTTTAGACACTCTTGTTGCATACACCCTGGGTTCATGAGCAGCTCTAATCCTCTTCTTCTTGGGCCTTCCAGGCATAGTTCTTGGTTTTGGTGGCAAAGGTTTGAGTTCATTATTCCTTGGCCACATATCCATTCCAACAATTGCTTTCAAATGACAACTGTATGCTCTTTGATAAAAATCCATCCTAAACCAAGCAGACACATGATCTTCTGGATCTTTATCACACTTAAACATAGCAACAACTGCATGTACACATGGGACTCCACTAAGCTCCCACATTCTACAAGAACACTTGCTTTTAGTTGGTCCTATGTCTACAACAAATGCTTTACCATGACTCCTAACTTCAAATTCAGTTCCACCAGCATGAATTACCAACCATCCAACAACTTGATTCTTAATCCAGTCTAGCTTCTTTCTAATACTTGGTGTTATATCTTGTGGACCTAAATCCCATTTCTGACTTATTTCCCCGATGCTTTCCATACTCATCATCACTATGACCCTCAATTTCGTGACTTTGAAGCTCAGTATTGAAGAGTTGTTGTATGTATCAAGTTTGGTGAGAAAGTGTATTGTGTGTTTTGTGTCTGCGTGTTTGAACTTGCATGCCTTCTTAAATTGTATTTCAATAAATAAATAAAAACACATTATTTTACAGCTCATTTAACGAGCTAAAGTGGACACCACATATGCAGCAAAACTGACTTTGGTCAACTTGGTAACCGGCTAGTGGGTCAAACGGTCAATATGTACATACAATATGCTCTTTTCCGGGATGGGTACATACAATAGAGAAAATTTTAGATGGGTACATACAATAGACTTTGAGCCATAGTTAGATGCATTTCCCTGCACTAATCCTTTTTTTTTTTCTTTCCAAAAACGTGATATAATCAAATTGATTTGATATTTTAGAAATATAACATGTTTCATACAACATGTGTTACTGGTTGCTAACACATGTGTTACTGGTTGCTAACACACGTGTTACTTGTTTAGTACCACATGTGTTACTATCACTATCAAAGTATGTTACTATCAATATGTGACATGTAATACTTGTTTGTGCTCTGTTGTTTACAAATATAGTGATAAATTTTACTTTTTATGTGTGTTAAGATCAAGCTATTGGTTGCTACCACATGCGATACTACTTTAGAGTATCATATATGTTAGTAAATTGCTATCACTTGTGATACTTGTTACTACCACAAGTGTTAGTAAAGAGAGCAGTATTGTACATCACCACAAAAAATATCTAATAAAAAGCAACTCACAACGATCGAGCAAAACCTAAAATTGATCTAAATTAGAAAGGCATTATAACCAAAAAAATATAGTATGTTCATACAAAATGTGTTACTGGTTGCTAACACATGTGTTACTGGTGGTAATAAATGTGTTACTGGTGGTAATACATGTGTTACTTGGTTAGTACCACATGTGTTACTGGTGGTAACACATGTGATACTACTTTAAAGTATCAAATGTGTTAGTAAATTTTTATCACTTGTGAAACTGGTTACTATCACAAGTGGTATCAAACAGCACATGATCTAATGAAAAATCAACTTACAACGATTTAGCAAAAACTAAAATGAATCTAAAACAAAAAGGCAGTATAACCAAAAAATAACAAGTACATTATAGCCAACACATTCGAATTGAAAAAACATACACCATATTGTCTTAAACAATTGTAATTCGATAACATCATCAAAATATTAGTTTTCCTAAAATAGGTTCTGTGGCATTTTCTTCAACAAGGTCTTCTGCATCATCAGTAACAAATTAACAGCTTCCTTTTAGCGGGTTCTAATAGCATCTTTGACTTGTTTCTCTATCAATTCCTCGCGAATGGACATGCATAAAATGATCAACAAATGTGTGCACACGAGCTCCGTGAATCTTTTCCTCGTGCAGTAACATTTTTGCAGCATACTTGATCCACATGTGTTAAAACACTGTAAAACATGTGTTATGTTAGTTTAACACATGTTGTATGTCACTGTAACACAAATATAACAAATAGCATGTTATGGTGAATAAAAGCTTGGTACATATCGAATAAATAACACGTATGATATCAGTAAGTAACACATGTGATACCATTAAGTAACACATGTGTTACTATCATATGTGATACTTGATGTATCACAAGTGATACTGATTGCTATTACTTCCATTTGAAAATTTAATGCTTGTTTAACTTTCCCATGTCATTGTTTACTATCACTTGTAACTATTTTATATATCACAAGTGTTAGTAAACAACACAATCCGATGAAATAACCATAAATACACAAGCTTAAAATTACAAACATAAGCATTCAACATTAAAAAACATCTACTAAATGTTTGTACACCAGAAAAAATGATCTAAAACCAAAATAACCAACTTACAACAATTAAAAAACCTATATAGATCTAATGAAACTGTTATTGAAAGATTGCAACTATAAATATAGATCAAACTATACCAAAGTTATAACGATTTCCAAACTTTAACTCCATTTTATATGTATCAAGGTTATCAACGATAAAATAACCCAACTGATATGCCCAAAGACTAATAGAGTTGTAAAATAAATCAGTTAAAGGTAAATGTAAATTAATAACGCATGTGATAGTATGTAGTAACACATGTGATACTACAAAGAATTTACATCAGAATATACAGCAGAGTGCAAATGTAAATAACAGTCTAGTAAGAAATGTGATACACTACAATATCACATTTGACAGCAACTCCTATCAATCTTTGTGTTCAACCAACTCTTCTGAATATGTATTTTTGCAGTTTGAGATGCTAAATTTTTATGCTAATTAATCACTAGGACAACAATAGTAAAATAATATTTCGTTGAGACATTTTATCGAACACTTATATGCAAGTTTACTTTACTTGTTCCCAATGCAAAATTTCAATTTGATCACATATATATCATAATCATAAAGTTCTAACAAGATAGAAACACATCACTTTGGTTCAAATTTTCATTACTAACTGTATAAAATAAGAAGATAGAACAAAAGGATAAACTTACCAAATTGAACGGATTTGAGAGGAACCGCATTAATAGATGATTTCGATGATGATGCTAGCGGAATCTCTTCAGGGACATCCATTTGTTCGAACGAATTTAAATTAATCAATGCTTTAATTAGGTTTTGAGAGTTAGGGTTTCTCACAACCGAAAATGGCTAAAATAATGGTGAGAAAGATGATTCGAACAATCGTGATGCAAGAAAACGATGATTTGTATAACGAATTCAAAGATTCAATATGTTAATCAATGATTTGTGAAGCTTTTGGTGTTAGGGTTTTGAGGAATGAATCTCCAGATCTGAGAAGAACAAGAGCAAGGAAGTCGTTTTTTGCTGAAATATAATTTACAAGAAATTAATTAAATAAATGGTAAAAATACCATTATACCCCTCCGCCCAAAATCTAATATAAATTTATTCATTTTTAATTAAAATGGTATATTAATCTGGTCCGTTGATTTGCTAGATCCAATGGCTTAAGTGCATTCCCTCATTCTCACCCTAGATGTTTGTACTCATTTGAACTCCACTCATATATATATATATATATATATATATATATATATATATATATATATATATATATATATATATATATATATAGTCACAGGTTCAAATGAGAATGCTAATTTTCGTGAGAACGTGAGAAACACTTTAAAATCACTTTTTAACTATCTAAAACACGTTATTTTACAAAATTTTATTCGTAGCTTCTTTTTCAAATAACTTTTAGAATCTATTTTTCAAATAAAAAAATTTTTAACGTTTTATTATTTTTTAAATTATTTTTTATTAAATTTTTTATTCACAATAATCACATTTTATAACTTGATAATCACGTGAATAATATGTGATTATTATGTCATATCTTGTGATTATCTCGAACACATGATAATCACATTATATTAGAGAATAATCACATGTGATTATCATATTATATTTTGTGATTATCTTAAATAATCAAAACAATAACGACTGTAAAAAAAAGTTCGAAAAAAAAAGTTAATATTTTTTATTTATATTTATATCATAGCTTCCAAAAGTTATTTTAATAGTAATCATTGAAAAAGTTTTGAAGAATAATGTGTTTCGGATAGTTAAAAAGTGATTTTGAATGATTTCCTACGTTCTCACGAAAATTAGCCTTCTTATTTTAACCAACCTCTCTCTCTCTCTCTATATATATATATATATATATATATATATATATATATATATATATATATATATATATATATATATATGGGTGGAGTTCAAATGAGAATAGAAATTTGTGTGAGAATGAGGGAACCTGATGTGACGTAAAAAGTCATGTTTTTAGAAGTTTTATTCCTCACATTTTGGACCTTTCTTTAGTGAAAACATTTCAAAACATTGATTATTTATTAAAATTCACTAAAGTGGTTCAAAAGTAGACGTTATGGTAAAAATCACTGAAAACACTATGAAACCGCACAAAACACAGCATTTTAATCAATGTTTTAAAACTCGGTTTTTTAAGCGAACCGGAAAGGTGGCCGATTCCGGTCGAACCGGTTCAACCGGCCGGTCGGACCGGTTCACCATTAAAATAAAAAAAAATATATTTTTTTGTTTCATGCATTTTTCTAAGTATTTTTTAAAAAAAAAATAATATTTTCTAAGATTTTTTCCCTATTTCCAACAACTATAACATAATAAAGTTATAATAAAAATATAAAAACAAAAAAAAAACCAAAAAATAAAAATCAAAAATCAAAAACCGGTTCAACCGGAAAAGTCAACGGTCTAACCCGATTCTCAAAATAGTCAAAAACCGGTCCATTCTCACTCATTCTCTCTTCCGGATCCGGTCGAACCGGTTCGAACCGGTTTTCAAAACATTGATTTTAATACAAGCCGATTCCTCCGACCTAATTTTCCTGTCAAGGCACACCTCCTAACTTCTACCATCTGTTGTATAGGTAAAATTGAGATGGAAAAATCTGGAATCAAGTGAAACGGCCTAAGGACGGAGAAGACACTGCACTTTCAGAGCCACTAAAAGTCATTTCGGCTACGCCTGAGTTCTACATACCCAATTTCTATGATATTGGCATCATTAGAAGCGTAACGGAATTACGAAACCACGGGCGAAAGAATCAGGTCAAACGGACGCGTAACGAAGAAGATACGAACGTTTTAAGCAACGAACGAAATCAGACAGAGCCCGTATACGGCCCCACACACCGTATACGGCCCTTGTGAGACCGTATACGGCCCTTACACCACCGTATACGGCCCTTACAAGGCCGTATACGGCCCATGCACCCCCGTATGCTGCTTCGTTTGCTTGTACGTGCTGCTTCGTGAGTTGTACGCGCGATTTTGAGCTTTGCCTATAAATAGTGGACAACCCCAACACTTCAAACATACCATTTTCTCATTTCATTTCTTCCTTACACTTTCTCTCTCACACACATCACTCTCTCTCTAGTTTCTCTCTCTAGAGACTTTCTCTCTCTAGAATTGGGCTAGTTAGAGAGCTAGTTAGGTAGAGGTAGCTTTTAGCTTTTGTACGGAGTCACTCCAAGACATTGTATTCGCGAAGATCTGTCTATAATAAATTCATATCAGGTTCTATTTATATATATCTCTTACTTTCCAGTTTTAAACATGTGTTGCTTTGTTTATGCTTGTTTAGGATTGTATGCTAGATATATAATGTTAGGCTAGACATTTCTTTGTGTTTACTATGATGTAGTTATGTTAGAATAGTCAATATGTTTATGCCATGCTGTTACTCTGCCCGTGTTACTTTAAACTGTGTATGAACTCATAAACTGAATCTCGAATGTTTATCTATCCAACTTATGCTGTGGTTAGAAGCTTCCTGCTAGAACTTGGCCAATTACTAGTGGTACGTTCTCTACCTATTCTATACTTGATGATCAATGAACTTGGTATGGCTGTGTTCTCTAGATTGAAACAAATCATAAGAGACACGGAGCGTAGGATTAGAGATAGGTTAGATTCATGTTTATCTGTTAGATATCTTTGAGAGAACTTTTGGGATATCTATGATCTGATTGTTGGTTATCTGCTATGCTTAGGATTATGGTGTTCTGTTATGTGTCACCCTATTGCATGTTCTTGTTTGATTGTTGCCTTAGGAATGATGCATGCTAGAGTTATCCTCCTGATTTATATCAGTAACTGTATAATTAGGTTTTCAGACACAGAATATTGGTTTACACAGTAGATTAACATGCATGGAATAGTTGTGATGATTTATGTCTGTAATGCTGAACAATTTAATTGATCGTTAGCCCGATTATCCCAACTTGGTCCGCGTGATTATCCCCGTTCGTGTTCTTGTTCAATCAACAATTCACACTACGATACAGACGTCTCTGATGACTGTGACTGGGGACCAGGATTCGAGGATAGTTGTCGGTTAAATTGGTCTGTACATTTGGGAGAACTTCCGGTGTATTTGACTTCTATAACTGCTATCCACGTGACATATTATTTATCTGATTGCAGACAACTCTACGTTAGATATTTAATAGGCTCGTAGTTGTAGCTCATTAGGATATAGGAAATCTACGAGAGTAATGTGGAACCCTAATTAATGTAACGGAAAAATCGTAAAACGCCCTATTACTCGGTATAGTGCTGGAAACACCAATTGGTGGAGTACAAACGTATGGAAGCCGCGGAACGGTCGTAGGTACAATACTTTGCATTAATTATGTTTATATCCTCTCCGGATTAGTCATCACATCTAGTAGCCTTACCCTTGACTATTCATCAATAACATATAACGAAATCATAGTAAACACTGGCTTATCCTCTGTTGACCGAGTCTCCGTACAAACCTCTTTTGTTTTATTTTCTTTATTTAAATTAGTATTTAGTTATAAAAACCAAACCTATCCAAAAGCTTTTAAAAACCCTAGCTAGATTCCCAAAGATAATAAAACTTCCTAGACTCCCATGCCCGTTGTAGTTTGAAGAACGACACCTGAGTCATACATACCACTTACTGCCATTTTAGGTCTGTTAGTAGTATACAGCTTAGGATTCCCCTGCTATATAAATTTAAAACACCCTGTCCGCGCGTCCTGGTTGGGAGGTTCAACGACCGGATTAAAACCTGTCCGACCGCTGGGACCACGACAAGTTTTTGGCGCCGCTGCCGGGGACTACAACGACCGATTTTAGGAATTTTGTTATCTTAGTTATTTAGCGATCCTTACGGAAGATCAATATCATCCAGAAGTTACAGTTTTTATCCTTAGGTTAGTTAATTTTTAATTTCCCGTCCTTAGTTAAACCTATCCTTTCAAAAACCCTATTTTCTTCTAAAATAAGTTATGGCGAATCGTATCACTCTCGCCTCATCAACCCAACCACTGCTAGAGGAACGAGGAGGACCAATCGTATCACCAACCGACGAAACCCTTGAAATCAGACCACACTTCATTAAATTACTTAAATCTCAGTGTCAGTTTCATGGTCTTTCTGTTGAAAATCCAAATGCCCATCTTAACAAGTTCATCAACCTTTCCGACTCTTTCGAACAAACCGGATCCAGTGTTAAAGTCACCCGACTTCACCTGTTTCCTTATTCTTTAGCTTTCCGAGCTCATACATGGTTTTATGAACTCGAACCCAATTCGATTCATACATGGGAGGAGATGGCTACTAAGTTCTTAGCTAAGTACTTCCCTCCTTCCCTACAAACCAAACTCAAAAATGAAATCATTAACTTTCGTCAAAGAACTACTGAATCATTAAGCTCAGCTTGGGAACGCTTTAAGAATCTGCTTGGAAGATGTCCGAATCATCAGTTGGCTGAAACGAATCTGGTCTGCACATTCTACAACAGTCTGAATCCTCATCACCAACAAACCCTCGATGCTGCTTCATCTGGAAATTTCATGCTACATACTTCAGAAGAAGCCTGGAAGTTGATTGAGACGATAACGATGCACCAACATGACTTGGAGCTTGATGAATCAACCTCGGAAAACAAGGACACTTCTACTCAAGCATTCGACACTTTAAGAGCTCAACTCGAATCCATCTCTAAAGTTGTCAGTGATATGCAAGACTCTTCCAAACCTAAGAAGCAACCTCAACGGCTCTTCTCACGCTCGAAGCCCAAAGAAGATGTCCTCGCCACATCTGGAACCACTGATCAAATCATTCATTCAAAACCTTTCACTCAGCGGTTATCCAAACAACCTATCTCTCATTTGTTAGTTCCCTCTACACCCTCTACTTCTTCTCAATTGTCTTCTCGTCTAAACAATTCAATTTTCAATAACTTCATGGTTGAGCAAAATAATAAAAACAAACAAATTGTTGATTTTCAAAACCAAATTGATTATTTGCTCAGAATTTCAAATGATTTAATTAAGAACACGGAGGATAATGTTAAAAGATTGTTTTTAAAAGTTGAGGAGAAGCAAAGAGAAGAAGCGATTAGCAAAGCTATTCATCATTCATCTTATGATTATGATGATATTCTTGTTGTCACTAGAGGCGGAAAAGAGACTAAGAATGAGAAATCGGTAGATATTCCTTCAGATGAGCCTTCTAGTCCTTCTCTACCTACTGATTCAGTACCTGTTGACACTCCTATCACTTCTTCTGAACCAGAATCTTCCAAAGCCCCAGAAGTAGTTAAACCAACACGAATACCTTTCCCTGGTAGGTTTAAGAAAGAGAAACAAGAAGCCCAGTTTGGAAAATATCTAGAGATATTCAAAAGCCTGCACTTAAACGTTCGATTATTAGATGCTTTAGTTGAAATGCCTAGTTGTGCCAAATTCTTTAAAGAACTTATATCCAACAAAGAAAAACTTAGACAAATAGTTAACTTGCCCTTAGACGCAGAATGCTCTTTAATTATGCAACAAGGACTGCCCCCAAAGCTAGGAGACACTGGCCGTTTCACTATTCCTTGTTACCTTCAGGATGTTCAAATAAGTAATGCCTTAGCTGACTTAGGAGCTAGTGTAAACCTTATGCCATACTCGCTTTATAGGAAACTAGGATTAAGCGAACTTTTACCAACCCGTATGACCATCCAATTAGCTGATAGATCAGTTAAACTCCCTCATGGAATTGCTGAAGATATTATGGTACGTGTTGATAAATTCGTCTTTCCTGTTGATTTTGTTGTTATGGATATTGAGGAAGACGCTCAGGTACCACTCATCCTTGGCAGACCTTTCCTAAATACTGCCAAGGCCGTCATTGACGTGAATAAAAAATCTTTAAAACTTAGAGTGGGAACTGAGGAAGTCACCTTCAATGTCGATAAACTAATGAAACTTCCTTTGGGAGAAGACCTTGGTCTTGTAGATTCTATGCAGGAAATAATTGAAGAAAACTTGGAAGAAATCCTCGCAGTAAGCAGCATTAATCCCCTTCCAAACACTGTCATCACAACAAGAAAAATCTGTGAAGAAGGTGCGGGTCTATGCTCAGCTATCTCGGATCCGTCCATTGCATCAAAGGAAGTGCTATTACCTTTAAAGAATTCCAACTTACAGCCCAACAGATTTATCACTGCTATACCACTTGGATAAGGCACTCCGGTCACTCTCTTGAGAAGAAGCCCTAATTCTGAAGTTCCTGATTCATCTCTCTCAAAAGAAGAAATTCTGAAGACTCTCAAGGAAATGGAGTCAATGCTTAAACCATCTGATCCGCAACTTTCTGAAAGTTGTGAAAACTTGAATCCAGAGATTACTTTTAGCACATCTTCTACAGCTCAGTTTCAGAGATTCGCATTCACAAAAGACAACAAAGAAATAATCACTGAAGATAATGCAATCTTTCAATCTTCCCAAGTAAAATATGAGCTGAGAAAAGATGATCTTTACAACAATACAGAATGGGTTGAAATAGCATCAGCCGACATTCTAGATGCACCTGCAATTGAGTCAGATTATCAGACAACATACGATGAGCTTAAAAGAGACGAGATTGCAAGGATGAAGCCCTCCACTGAAGAACCACCTGAATTGGAGCTAAAGGAACTTCCCTCACACCTTGAATCTTTTCTCGAAGGAGCTTCACACTTACCGGTTATCATATCTAAAGATCTGAAGCCTGAAGAGAAAGCACTACTCATTGAGGTTCTAAAGTCACATAAGAAAGCGATTGCATGGAAAATCTCTGACATACGAGGGATCAGCCCAAATTACTGCACTCACAAGATCTTAATGGAAAATGACTTCAGGCCCTCTATTCAAAGGCAAAGGAGAGTTAACCCAAAGATTCAAGACGTGGTGAAAAAGGAGGTTATCAAACTCTTGAATGCTGGTTTAATTTACCCTATTTCAGATTCCCCATGGGTCAGTCCAGTTCAATTCGTCCCAAAGAAAGGAGGAATGACGGTCATCGCTAACGAAGACAACGAGTTGATTCCAACAAGAACCGTCACCGGTTGGAGGGTATGTATCGACTATCGGAAACTAAATGAAGCTACACGCAAAGATCACTTCCCTCTACCGTTCATTGATCAGATGCTTGAAAGATTGTCAGGAAACGAATTCTATTGCTTCCTCGATGGTTTCTCCGGCTATTTTCAAATACCTCTCGATCCAAAGGACCAAGAAAAGACGACGTTCACTTGTCCATACGGAACCTTTGCCTACCGACGTATGCCTTTTGGCTTATGTAATGCACCGGCGACATTTCAAAGATGCATGGTAGCAATCTTCCACGACATGATTGAACAATGCATGGAAGTGTTCATGGATGATTTTTCGGTTTTCGGAGATTCGTTCACCACTTGTCTTTCTAACTTGAATAAGATGCTCACCTGATGTGAAGAATCGAACCTAGTTCTGAATTGGGAAAAATGCCATTTCATGGTAATAGAAGGCATAGTTTTAGGACACCGTATATCCAAAGCCGGAATTGAAGTTGACAAAGCAAAAGTCGAGACTATCTCAAAACTTCCACCACCCACCTCTGTCAAAGCCATCCGAAGTTTTCTAGGACACGCCGGGTTCTACCGTCGCTTTATCAAAGATTTCTCTAAGATATCCCGACCTATGACTCATCTCCTCGAAAAGGATACTCCGTTTGTCTTTACAGACGAATGTCTCAAGGCCTTCGATCATCTGAAAGATCTGCTTGTTCATGCACCAATCATGGTTGCTCCAGACTGGAGTCTCCCATTTGAAATCATGTGCGACGCCAGTGATCTCGCAGTCGGAGCAGTTCTGGGACAACGGAAGGAGAAACAGTTTCAACCAATATACTACGCCAGCAAAACGCTCACTGACGCCCAAGAAAATTATACGACCACAGAAAAAGAGCTGCTAGCGGTAGTATTTGCTTTTGATAAATTTCGTTCTTATCTAATCTTGTCCAAAACTATTGTCTATACAGATCACTCCGCTCTGAAATATCTTTTTAAGAAGCAAGATGCTAAATCTCGCCTTCTACGATGGATTCTACTCCTTCAAGAATTCGACATCGAGATCAAAGACAAAAAGGGAGCAGAAAACGTCGCGGTGGACCATCTCAGCCGATTAGAGAATCCTTCAATGGATAAGTTGCACGAGAAAGACATTCAAGACCAGTTTCCAGAAGAACAGCTCATGCATGTTGGTAAGTACTATCAAGGGTCACGATCTACAAATGATCCCTGGTATGCTGACTATGCCAATTATTTGGTGGGAAAAGACGTGCCTAAAGGAATGCCAACATCTCAAAGACAAAAATTCTTCCGCGATATAAAATATTACTATTGGGACAACCTTTTCCTCTTTAAGGTTTGCCCTGATCAAATCATTAGAAGATGCGTTAATGGGAAAGAGGCAGAACATATCTTACACCAAAGTCACCATGGACCTACTGGAGGACATCATGGTACCAACATGACCGCAAGAAAAGTGTACGATGCCGGCTTTTTCTGTCCAACCATATTTCGAGATGCGTACGATCTGGTGAGACCCTGCGATATCTGCCAAAGACAAGGCAATATAACAGCCCGGAATGAAATGCCACTAACAAACATCCAGGCCGTGGAAATCTTCGATATCTGAGGATTAGATTTCATGGGACCATTCCCTAAATCTAACGGTAAAGAGTACATCTTGGTTGCAGTCGATTACGTCTCCAGGTGGGCCGAGGCCCAAGCTCTCCCAACAAATGACACCAAAGTGGTAACCAAGTTTCTCAAAAAGCTATTTAGTCTATTTGGGACTCCAAAAGCAATAATCAGTGATCGTGGTACACACTTTTGCAACGTTCAATTCATGAAAGTTCTGCAACAGTATGGTGTCACTCACAAGACGTCAACAGCTTATCACCCCCAGACAAATGGGCAAGCTGAGGCAACAAATCGAGCTTTGAAAAGAATCTTGGAAAGAACAGTTGGTAATCATGGGTGCAAATGGGCTGAAAAATTAGATGATGCATTGTGGGCATTTAGAACCGCCTATAAAACACCATTAGGAACCACACCGTATCGTCTAGTTTATGGCAAGGCATGTCACTTACCAATTGAGCTGGAATATAAAGCATACTGGGCTTTGAAGAACTGCAACTTAGATATTTCTACAGCTGGAGCAAATAGACGAATGCAGTTGAACGAGTTAGCAGAACTAAGGGATCAGGCATATAACAGTTCGTTAAGCTTCAAAGAACGAACTAAGAGAATTCACGATGCTAAGTTGAGGCCCTCAAGATTCAAAACAGGAGATAAAGTGCTGCTTTTCAACTCGCGATTCAAGAAATTCTCTGGCAAGTTTAGGATCAGGTGGAGCGGACCATTCATAGTATCAAAGGTATTTCCTTACGGTGCAGTCAAACTCGAGGCACCAGAAGGTAATTTTAAGGTTAATGGTCATCGCTTAAAGCATTACTTCGAAGACTTTCCCATCAGGGAAGATGTCTTTATCTTTGAACCACCGTGAGTCGACAGAAAGGTACAAAGAGTCAAGCTAGAGACTCGTAAAACAAGCGCTCTTGGGAGGCACCCCAAGCCTATCTTTATTTATTCTGTCACTTTATTTCTTAGTTTATTTTTATTAAGTATGGTTGTCTCTGAACTAATAAAATTGCAGGCTTGCCACTTATCCGACTTCGAATTGCAAAATCTGAGATAAGTATTATTCATTTACTATCATTATTAGCATTACCTGTTTATTTTATCTTATTTCAGGATGGACGCTGTTGACGCTGATCATGTAGCTGCGAGACCACGCAGATGACACAGACCTCGTAGACGCAGAGCGCAGAGAGCGGCTATGCTGACCATCACTGAGGAGGACCTGACTGATGTCCCGATCACTCACGAGGAGTTGCCCGATGAGAGGCACTCATCACCTTTGCCAGTCCCCGTACCTACTTTCGAGTACGGTATCACTACGGCTGACCCAGCTGCTTCGTGGGCCCTTTTTCAGACACTCTCCATCCAGCATGACATCATGTCCTCTATCTATGAGCAGCTCGAGATTCCGAGACCTGCTGCCGTTCCCTACAGGCTTGGCCCAGATCCGGGACCATCTCGACCGCCATGGTCCTTCTTTCCTCCTGCAGATCCACCTGTTGTCTCTACTGCCGGGCCTTCCACTGGCCCCACTGCTGCAGCTGCTGATCCTGATCCAGCATTGCCCACAGGATTTGCATCACCAGATCGCAGCCTCACAGAGCAGCTTCTGGCTGTTTTTGATGCTCACACTTCTGCTTCCCCCACTACCACTGACGAGATTATGAGTCAGGCTATGGCTACTATGGATTTTTCCATTCTATCTCCGACTTCTGTTTTCGACAGGGATGCTGAGGCAGAGTTTGATCCTGACACTGATGACCTACTTGATGATTACTAGACTTTATCGTATTATCTACTTTCTGTATTATGACTCTGTACTTACGCTTTAGACCTGCTACCTAGATGAGATACTGTGATATGTGTGTTGATGTTTATTGCAGAATTCAGCTTTGTGTGGAATGGATAACCTTAAACGAGTCTGGTCCTTAAAATCCAGCAATTCACTAGCACCACTCCAGCACAAACCTGGTCTGTTCCAGTAAACACAAATGGGGAGTCTCTCTGTTCCTTTTTCCCCATTTCAATTATGTTTTACTATGCCTATATTAGTGCGTTTAATTTATGTGCTTCATCCTAAACTTATCACTAAGTGTGGGATTCCAACCCAAATTAAACACTTGAGAAACATCTAATTACATGTTCAAACTCTAAGTGTGGGGTTTTACTAGTAAAATCTCTATTCAAGAGAACATTAGGGACAATGTTCCTCTAAATGTGGGATGGTAGGTATAGAATACCTTAAATGGTGATTTTTATGTCCAATAGCAATCTCTCTCAAATTTTTTCAAAAAAATAAGGTCAAAATTTTTCAAAATAATGAGTCTAACTCATTTTTTGAGTATCAGATACTACTGAGAGAAACCATTTTCAAAATATAAGTATGATATTTCTAAAAGCCTAAAGGAAATAAGGTAGAAATTGCTTAAGCAAGAAGTGATAATCAAAGGAGCATGACTAGACACATACAACCCTTTGCAGTAAGGTATCTTGAGCCTAAAAACATTCATCTTTAATGCTTCACTTTCATTTCTTGTGTGTGTGCCGATGTCTGTATCTCTGAATTAGAACTTGCTCTTGACATACGCTTCGAGACCATATTGGTGTGTACCGTATGCGGTATAGGTGCAATTAAATGACCTTGACATTCCTTAGGACTTAACCCATTTCTTACATATCTTTTCAAGCCCAAAACCCTTTCCGATGCTCATTTTTAGTATCGAAGATCCGCCTAGTATACCCTGTTGAGCCTAAACCTTTCGTTTCTTCAAAACCCTAATTTTCACCCACTTCCCAAAAATACCCCCAAACTTATCTTGGAATTTCTGAGGTTATGAAGAACACCCTTTTAGAATACCTGTTTCAAATATCCTACTCATTCGCATTCTCCAAAATCAAGCTTCTCAACAAATGGTGTGGGAAAATTAGCACACCAGAAAGCTGGAAGGACGATGGTGCGGGAAAAATTAGCACCTGGAAAAGAATCAAAATGATCAAGATAGAAGAAAAGATTTCTAAATGATCCAAAATATAAAATTCCTTGGAAATTCTCTAACAAAGAAATTCTGAAGAAAAGAAAAAGAAAAGAAAAAAGAAAAGAAAAGAAAATAGCTCCACAAATAAAGCTGAAAGTTTCAAAAGCATAGCTCTTCATGGAAAATCCGACAGAAGCTGAAACAGCTACCAACCCTCCGTTCCTCTCCATTCTAAATAAAGTTGTTCATAATCTCAGTGATCTTAGGATAAGCTAAACACCCCTCGCAAACCCAAAATTTCCACTATCCATACCCTTCACCCTCACCAAACATTACAACCCTCTGAATGTCTTGAGATAATTAGCACCGTCCTCACCTAAGTGGTGGAGATCCGATTCTCGATCAAACCTATGACGATTAGTGCAGCATGACTAGCTATTTTGAGCGATTTCGTTTGAGCTAGATTGATAGGAAACCCGATACACTTTGAGTGAATTGAGTGACCACCTTTAGTGAGATCGCCTAGTCATGTGTACACCAAGATCATGAGATTTGGATGTACGCCTAAGAGAATCTCTTCTTGTTTATGGAAGGAAAGAAAACAAGTTGAATCCGTAAAAGAAGAAAGAAAGTCCACATTGAAGCCCGAGCCCGTAATTGGAATATTCTGGAAAATCAGTCCAACCGGCGTTTGGAAAGCCCAACCGGCGGTTGGAGGATTAGGTTTTTAAGGTGGTGGAGACACGTGGAGTTGGACCTGGATTCAAAGAGTCCAACCGGCGGTTGGAGAACCCAACCGGCGGTTGGGAGGTCGGCCAGCAAAACTATAAATAGAGGCTCACATTCAGCTATGAAAAATATAACCCAATAACCATAATAATTCGTATATTACGAATTATTAACCCCAAATTCGACTAGAAACACTTTCTAGGGGTTTTAGGAGCAATTTAGAGTCGCGGGTTCGCAAGGGTTTGTCTACGATCAAGCGTACGGAGCGTGGTTCACGGTTTTGGTTTGCGTATCTTATTCTTTATTTAATTTTGAATGTGTTTTATTATTGAATATTGATTATGATTATGTTTAACTTAATTATGAACTAATATTTATTGTATTCGCTTAGATTTATATTATTGTTGGAATTATATTATTGAATGTTTATTATACAAGAATTGTCTCTATTATGATATATTAATGAAAGTTCTTGACATAATTAGACTGATTTATACAAAACTAGGATGACCATAAACTGTTTTTATAAATTAAGTAATTGTGTTTATGTCTTGATCTTAACCTTATGCGATAGACTAAGAATATAGTTAATATAAAGTAATATTGTGATTCAAGCCTAACCATAGAAATTGTATTAATAAATTGATGATAGATCTTATTAATTAGTAACACTTTGCGTAACCTTATGATTGTGTTGCTATGATGAAGATTTGACTTAACCCTAAGTGATCTTCTACATTAGTAATTCACCAATAATAATAACCAACAATAAATAATCTAAGTAAATACATATTTATCTCTAATTGTTTACTATCCTTAGTTAGTTGTTTTCTATTGAATTGGTTATAATTTAGTATTCTTAAATACGTTCATACGGAACTAAAACGTATCCCCCTTATCTGTATATTGTATATTTTAATTGAATTATAAATTCTATTTTATTTATAACCACCATTCCCAGTGTTCGACTCGGACTTACTTAAAAGCTATATTATACGAACGGGTTATTCTTGCCTAGCTTGTGTGATAGTTAATTTAGTATTTCCATTTATTTAAAACTTGTTATTTTGTACTCTATTCACACGACATCAAGTTTTTGGCGCCGCTGCCGGGGAGTGGTTGCGTTTATTTAATTTGGAATTTATAGTTTTTTCTTTTTCAACTGTTTTCTTGGTTCTGCCGGGGAAGCGGTGTATTTTAATTAAACTAATTATTTTCCCAGTATAATTTTTATTTCTAATACTTTGCAAAATCAATACGAAATATCGGCTCACTTATTGAGAATACTGACAAAAACAAAGGTATAAGGAGAGTAAAGCCCTACCTCATTGATTTATCATATAAGAGGTAAGGTGCTTCTCGAAAGAGATAGGTTTTTAATACGCTTCGCGCTGACCTGTTTCTCCGCTTTTGTGTACTATCAATGGAGCTACCGAGATCTGTTGACTAGCTTTGTAGAAGAAATTCAACAAACTAACTTAAAAAAAAAAAAAAAAAGTCATTTGTATAATAACTAACTTGCATTACTAATTAAACCATTTCTAAGGTTGGGATGGGTATTCTTTTTCAATAATTTAATTTTGAATATTATTAGATTATTGTGATTAGTCTATACCAACCTGATTCTAACATATCCGGATCTATCAATTTTTAGTTAGTTTTTATTTTCTTTTCTTTTCTACTCTTTTTCTTTTTCTTTTATTTTGACAGGTATGTACCACCGTAGGAATAATATTCCAGTGATTTATCAAAATGCGAGAAACAATCTTATGGATGAAGATGAGGATATGCATCGAGCTTTTGATAAGATGGAGGCAGTAATTTCAAAATATATTCAAGATACTGAAATTGCAATAAAGCGTAATGAACAATTTTGGAACAATAAACTAATTGTGAAGGATATGGAAAGCGACAAGGTGGAAAATTCTGACAAATCTGAAGATGAAGGATGTAAACCTAAGGTTAATTTGGAAGAAACAATAGGTCGGATGTCGAATACAAATATGCGAATGGAAAAAAACGAAGCAATTCTAGAAGGTCAAAGTGATTCCATTCAACGAATTGCGAAATTGTTTAAAGAAATAGAAAGCACACTTGAGGAGAATCTTAGCAAAATCGAGATTGAAGGATACGAGACAAATGAAAAACCAAATTTCAACAATTATACGCCTTCACCTTCTTACCCACAAGCCTTAACGGAAGGAATTATTAAAAAATACACAACTCCGCCTCCTTATCCAGCTGCTTTGAATAGAGATTATAATGAAGTACAAGGATCAATTTTTCCAAAGCTTAAGAAAGATACTGTTAAAAGTTTATCTCGACCAGTGATTGTGAACGCTACGCAATCTATGGAGACCTCAAGTGAAAAAGTGGAAGATACCGAAGCTATTGGCCATAGTTAAGGAGATTCCATTCAACAACTTGAGGAGATGATCCGCACAGATAAGTGCTCTCAATTATCTAATTCCTTATTTTCTAATGATATGTCTAGTGAATTTAATCAGGTAGCAGAAAAAGAAGTCAAATGTTCAATATTGCCTAATAAAGATTATCAAGATTCTGATGAGGAATTGCTCTCGTTAATCAATTGTAATGGCGAGAAAATTCTTGAATTGAAAAACCAATATGGGGTTATGACAGAAGAGGAATTAATAGCCACCATGGATCCAGCTATTAATGAAAGTTCATCATTTCATCCGGAGGAGAACCAGCAGGAAAAGAACGATCAAGCAATGGTAAGGATTGATGAAGAAACAGCAAACAAAACTTGCGGTAATCAGATAGCAGCCGAACCAGTTGAAATTCAAACGGTGGTTGAGTCGACACAACCAACGGTTGAAGTATCTATAAGCACAAGTTCATTGTTTTACAAATATGAAGATCCTTTTTGGCAATTCGAGCGAAAAGCAAGTTTCTCACAGTTTTTGAAAAATCATGGAGCATCACGGTCTGGACAAATGCCTGCATTAAATGATAAGTATTTCTTTTCTTTAATTCTATTAAAATAAAATTTTTGGATTATTTATAGATATTACCATCCATGCTTACTTTTAAGTGTGGGGAAAGTCACTAGATTTTTAGGTAAATAAGTTTGGAGTCAAGCTAGTGACTCGAACAAAAACAAGCGCTTCTCGGGAGGCAACCCGTGCTTGTATAATTTGTATAATTCGTAGGTAGATTTAGATTTAGATTTAGTTTTAGTTTAATAGATTTTACTTTATTTTGAGTTTTTACTTTTAGTTTGTTATTAAGGATAGATTTAAGAAACAAAATCACTAGAAAACGTTGCTACGTAAATTAAATTAAATAGGGATAATTAAATAAAATATGATAAAGGTCGTTATTTAAAAAAAAATCGTTACTAGCAACCAACTGGCGGCTGACATATTTAACCGACGGTTGGACACTTTTTCGGTTAAACATTAAAAGCAACAGTTATAATTACTACACTTTTTCACAAAAACCGAAGAACACTAAACAATAATTCTTAAAGTAAATTGTTATGATAATAAATAATTGCAATATTTGTTAAGGTTTCATATTTTGGGAATATCTAATTAAGAAATTGTCATATTTAGTTTCTGAGAAATTTGTTATTTAGGGTTCATTCTAGTAAAATAATTTCTCTTAAAATTGATTCTAATATTTTCAATTCTTGTTTAGAGATTCAGATTAGGTGATAAGTGTAAAACCTTGGGGTTTAACTTAAAATTTATTAAGGTCAATATGAATGGTTTATAATATATTTGATAACATAGTTTTTATAATAAGTTAAGATCTTCAATTTAGTTAACCCCTGTAGAAGATTTGATCTAAGTTTAAATTTTAAAATGAGAAATTGGAGCTACATTGTATCTACTTTTATCTAAGACTCCTGCCAGTAATTGAATTAGGAAACCAACAGTTGTAGGTACCCAACTAGAGGTTGAATAATTTTTGGCTTTATTAGGAGATGAATTGAGGAATAGTAGAAGTTTCATAAGTTTTTACCACACAATAAGCCCATAAAAAAATAACAAAAATTAGTAGCA
This sequence comes from Helichrysum umbraculigerum, assembly GCA_949592205.1. Lineage (NCBI taxonomy): Eukaryota > Viridiplantae > Streptophyta > Magnoliopsida > Asterales > Asteraceae > Helichrysum > Helichrysum umbraculigerum. The sequence continues at coordinate 103,445,075 of CATIUR010000001.1, forward strand.
TGTGTTTATATGTTTCTGGACTATCTTTAATTTGTACTTTTCATTTTAATTTTAATTTTTGGTACGTTTAATTTGTTTGCTTGTTTATTTTTGTAACATTGTCACTTTTCGAAGTTGGCGACTAGTATTTCAGAACAATGCATTGAAATTGGAATTTTTAGAAATTTAATAAGTTTATCTTATTAATTATGAACTTTGTGGGTGTGTTCCATGGAAACCCTCACGAGACTATAACTCGTCCACTCGGGATACCGAGGGGTTTAAAGGCTTATTGCATACGCTAAAGGCAATCGTGATTAACTACGAAAGTGTGGATGTTGTATATTTTTGAGTAAAGATCGCGGAAACCAATACGTTGAACTACAAATAGAAAAGATGAACTATTCAACCGAATCAGATCACGATAATCGCTTCTAAGTCAGTGGAGTTTTTCTGATCTACTTTTTCTTTTCCTTACTCACTTTTGTTTATCAATTTTTATACAATGAGGGCATTGTATAATTTAAGTGTGGGGATAGGGTTCGTAAGAAAAAGAATTTCTTTAATTAAACAATTAAGTTTGTCTTGTCCAATATTTTATCAAAATTTAAAATTTTTAAGTTAATAACTAAGTATTTATTAGTTAGAATACTTTTGTTAAAAGTTTTGTTTTGTATTTAAAAGTTTAGACTTTAATGTGGATTAACTGTTTTATATAAATAACGTAAGCTACTTAATAATAAGTGATATATAGTTACATGATATGATGTACTAATAGGCAATCTATATGAGGATTTCTGAATTTTAAAAAATTAATAAAATAACTTGATATTATTTTATGATACATAATATGATGTATGACATAAAAAGTCTTAAATTTTAAATTTGTTATACTATACTTTTATATATCTTTTTACTTATGTGAATACATTTGGGGGTATATATTGATGGTTTCCTCTGTTATACAAAAGTATAGACCTGGTCGCTATTAATATATACTTAAAAATTAAGCAAACGCAAGTCAAAAGTACTTGAAAAGTCTTAAAAATAAAAGATACCTAATGAGGTCGCCAAAATGGTTTGACCAAGTCTGGTTTTGCTTAAACCTGAATCAAGTTATGTCGCTCTGTTACATGAAAATGCAGACCTGTCACCAATGTCTTGATTCTTAAAAATGTATTTCATATATTTATTGGGAATATAAAAGAAAATTGTATAATTAAGTTTAAGAGTATATCATATATGAAAATCATGAGTAATATACATACTAACAATAAAGGTGTATTCAGAAGTATAAATATAGATTGTTTAAAATGGACAAATATATTAGTAATCATTCATGAGCTATATATTGCACAAATAATAATAATTTTTATTTGTACATTATAGTTATCCATGTTAATTAAATTGTTTAAAGTTTTAAATCATGAAACAGGTTTTTAATATTAGTATTTTGATTATTAAATATTAGTTTGATGCTTATCTTAAATTTATTCAGTATTCTACTTGAGGACAAGCAGAACTTAAGTGTGGGGATATTTGATAAGCATCAAATAGATAGTATAATTTATAATAATTTATCCCTATATTTATATACATTTTAGTGCATTTATATGATTTTAGATACTTATTTTGTTTATATTTGCAGAGATGTATTTTAATTGAAGATTGAAGAAAAAGGAAAAAAAAACGAATCCGGAACTGAAAGAAACTGAAGAAAATAAAGAAATGAGGAAAAAGGAGCTTAAACCTTGAAGAAATGAAGACTAAAATGATAATAATAAAGAATTGGGCCAAGAAAACAAGTTGAATCCGTAAAAGAAGAAAGAAAGTCCACATTGAAGCCCGAGCCCGTAATTGGAATATTCTAAAAAATCAGTCCAACCGGTGGTTGGAAAGCCCAACCGGCGGTTGGAGGATTAGGTTTTTAAGGCGGTGGAGACACGTGGAGTTGGACCTGGATTCAAAGAGTCCAACCGGCGGTTGGAGAACCCAACCGGCGGTTGGGAGGTCGGCCAACAAAACTATAAATAGAGGCTACGAAAAATATAACCCAATAACCATAATAATTCGTATATTACGAATTATTAACCCCAAATTCGACTAGAAACACTTTCTAGGGGTTTTTGGAGCAATTTAGAGTCGCGGGTTCGTAAGGGTTTGTCTACGATCAAGCGTACGGAGCGTGGTTCACGGTTTTGGTTTGCGTATCTTATTCTTTATTTAATTTTGAATGTGTTTTATTATTGAATATTGATTATGATTATGTTTAACTTAATTATGAACTAATATTTATTGTATTCGCTTAGATTTATATTATTGTTGGAATTATATTATTGAATGTTTATTATACAAGAATTGTCTCTATTATGATATATTAATGAAAGTTCTTGACATAATTAGACTGATTTATACAAAACTAGGATGACCATAAACTGTTTTTATAAATTAAGTAATTGTGTTTATGTCTTGATCTTAACCTTATGCGATAGACTAAGAATATAGTTAATATAAAGTAATATTGTGATTCAAGCCTAACCATAGAAATTGTATTAATAAATTGATGATAGATCTTATTAATTAGTAACACTTTGCGTAACCTTATGATTGTGTTGCTATGATGAAGATTTGACTTAACCCTAAGTAATCTTCTACATTAGTAATTCACCAATAATAATAACCAACAATAAATAATCTAAGTAAATACATATTTATCTCTAATTGTTTACTATCCTTAGTTAGTTGTTTTCTATTGAATTGGTTATAATTTAGTATTCTTAAATACGTTCATACGGAACTAAAACGTATCCCCCTTATCTGTATATTGTATATTTTAATTGAATTATAAATTCTATTTTATTTATAACCACCATTCCCAGTGTTCGACTCGGACTTACTTAAAAGCTATATTATACGAACGGGTTATTCTTGCTTGGCTTGTGTGATAGTTAATTTAGTATTTCCATTTATTTAAAACTTGTTATTTTGTACTCTATTCACACGACATCAAGTTTTTGGCGCCGCTGCCGGGGAGTGGTTGCGTTTATTTAATTTGGAATTTATAGTTTTTTCTTTTTCAACTGTTTTCTTGGTTCTGCCGGGGAAGCGGTGTATTTTAATTAAACTAATTATTTTCCCAGTATAATTTTTATTTCTAATACTTTGCAAAATCAATACGAAATATCGGCTCACCCATTGAAAATACTGACAAAAACAAAGGTATAAGGAGAGTAAAGCCCTACCTCATTGATTTATCATATAAGAGGTAAGGTGCTTCTCGAAAGAGATAGGTTTTTAATACGCTTCGCGCTGACCTGTTTCTCCGCTTTTGTGTACTATCAATGGAGCTACCGAGATCTGTTGACTAGCTTTGTAGAAGAAATTAAACAAACTAACTTAAAAAAAAAAAAAAAAAAAAAGTCATTTGTATAATAACTAACTTGCATTACTAATTAAACCATTTCTAAGGTTGGGATGGGTATTCTTTTTCAATAATTTAATTTTGAATATTATTAGATTATTGTGATTAGTCTATACCAACCTGATTCTAACATATCCGGATCTATCAATTTTTAGTTAGTTTTTATTTTCTTTTCTTTTCTACTCTTTTTCTTTTTCTTTTATTTTGACAGGTATGTACCACCGTAGGAATAATATTCCAGTGATTTATCAAAATGCGAGAAACAATCTTATGGATGAAGATGAGGATATGCATCGAGCTTTTGATAAGATGGAGGCAGTAATTTCGAAATATATTCAAGATACTGAAATTGCAATAAAGCGTAATGAACAATTTTGGAACAATAAACTAATTGTGAAGGATATGGAAAGCGACAAGGTGGAAAATTCTGACAAATCTGAAGATGAAGGATGTAAACCTAATGTTAATTTGGAAGAAATAATGGGTCGGATGTCGACTACAAATATGCGAATGGAAAAAAACGAAGCAATTCTAGAAGGTCAAAGTGATTCCATTCAACGAATTGCGAAATTGTTTAAAGAAATAGAAAGCACACTTGAGGAGAATCTTAGCAAAATCGAGATTGAAGGATACGAGACAAATGAAAAACCAAATTTCAACAATTATACGCCTTCACCTTCTTACCCACAAGCCTTAACGGAAGGAATTATTAAAAAATACACACCTCCGCCTCCTTATCCAGCTGCTTTGAATAGAGATTATATTGAAGTACAAGGATCAATTTTTCCAAAGCTTAAGAAAGATACTGTTAAAAGTTTATCTCGACCAGTGATTGTGAACGCTACGCAATCTATGGAGACCTCAAGTGAAAAAGTGGAAGATACCGAAGCTATTGGCCATAGTCAAGGAGATTCCATTCAACAACTTGAGGAGATGATCCACACAGATAAGTGCTCTCAATTATCTAATTCCTTATTTTCTAATGATATGTCTAGTGAATTTAATCAGGTAGCAGAAAAAGAAGTCAAATGTTCAATATTGCCTATTAAAGATTATCAAGATTCTGATGAGGAATTGCTCTCGTTAATCAATTGTAATGGCGAGAAAATTCTTGAATTGAAAAACCAATATGGGGTTATGACAGAAGAGGAATTAATAGCCGCCATGGATCCAGCTATTAATGAAAGTTCATCATTTCATCCGGAGGAGAACCAGCAGGAAAAGAACGATCAAGCAATGGTAAGGATTGATGAAGAAACAGCAAACAAAACTTGCGGTAATCAGATAGCAGCCGAACCAGTTGAAATTCAAACGGTGGTTGAGTCGACACAACCAACGGTTGAAGTATCTATAAGCAGAAGTTCATTGTTTTACAAATATGAAGATCCTTTTTGGCAATTCGAGCGAAAAGCAAGTTTCTCACAGTTTTTGAAAAATCATGGAGCATCACGGTCTGGACAAATGCCTGCATTAAATGATAAGTATTTCTTTTCTTTAATTCTATTAAAATAAAATTTTTGGATTATTTATAGATATTACCATCCATGCTTACTTTTAAGTGTGGGGAAAGTCACTATATTTTTAGGTAAATAAGTTTGGAGTCAAGCTAGTGACTCGAACAAAAACAAGCGCTTCTCGGGAGGCAACCCGTGCTTGTATAATTTGTATAATTCATAGGTAGATTTAGATTTAGATTTAGTTTTAGTTTAATAGATTTTACTTTATTTTGAGTTTTTACTTTTAGTTTGTTATTAAGGATAGATTTAAGAAACAAAATCACTAGAAAACGTTGCTACGTAAATTAAATTAAATAGGGCTAATTAAATAAAATATGATAAAGGTCGTTATTTAAAAAAAAACCGTTACTAGCAACCAACTGGCGGCTGACATATTTAACCGGCGGTTGGACACTTTTTCGGTTAAACATTAAAAGCAACAGTTATAATTACTACACTTTTTCACAAAAACCGAAGAACACTAAACAATAATTCTTAAAGTAAATTGTTATGATAATAAATAATTGCAATATTTGTTAAGGTTTCATATTTGGGGAATATCTAATTAAGAAATTGTCATATTTAGTTTCTGAGAAATTTGTTATTTAGGGTTCATTCTAGTAAAATAATTTCTCTTAAAATTGATTCTAATATTTTCAATTCTTGTTTAGAGATTCAGATTAGGTGATAAGTGTAAAACCTTGGGGTTTAACTTCAAATTTATTAAGGTCAATATGAATGGTTTATAATATATATGTTAACATAGTTTTTATAATAAGTTAAGATCTTCATATTAGTTAACCCCAGTAGAAGATTTGATCTAAGTTTAAATTTTAAAATGAGAAATTGGAGCTACATTGTATCTACTTTTATCTAAGACTCCTGCTAGTAATTGAATTAGGAAACCAACAGTTGTAGGTACCCAACTAGAGGTTGAATACTTTTTGGCTTTATTAGGAGATGAATTGAGGAATAGTAGAAGTTTCATAAGTTTTTACCACACAATAAGCCCATAAAAAAATAACAAAAATTAGTAGCATGTGTTTATATGTTTCTGGACTATCTTTAATTTGTACTTTTCATTTTAATTTTAATTTTTGGTACGTTTAATTTGTTTGCTTGTTTATTTTTGTAACATTGTCACTTTTCGAAGTTGGCAACTAGTATTTCAGAACAATGCATTGAAATTGGAATTTTTGGAAATTTAATAAGTTTATCTTATTAATTATGAACTTTGTGGGTGTGTTCCATGGAAACCCTCGCGAGACTATAACTCGTCCACTCGGGATACAGAGGGGTATAAAGGCTTATTGCATACGCTAAATGCAATCGTGATTAGCTACGAAAGTGTGGATGTTGTATATTTTTGAGAAAAGATCGCGGAAACCAATACGTTGAACTACAAATAGAAAAGATGAACTATTCAACCGAATCAGATCACGATAATCGCTTCTAAGTCACGGGAGTTTTTCTGATCTACTTTTTCTTTCCCTTACTCACTTTTGTTTATCAATTTTTATACAATGAGGGCATTGTATAATTTAAGTGTGGGGATAGGGTTCGTAAGAAAAAGAATTTCTTTAATTAAACAATTAAGTTTGTCTTGTCCAATATTTTATCAAAATTTAAAATTTTTAAGTTAATAACTAAGTATTTATTAGTTAGAATACTTTTGTTAAAAGTTTTGTTTTGTATTTAAAAGTTTAGACTTTAATGTGGATTAACTGTTTTATATAAATAACGTAAGCTACTTAATAATAAGTGATATATAGTTACATGATATGATGTACTAATAGGCAATCTATATGAGGATTTCTGAATTTTAAAAAATTAATAAAATAACTTGATATTATTTTATGATACATAATATGATGTATGACATAAAAAGTCTTAAATTTTAAATTTGTTATACGATACTTTTATATATCTTTTTACTTATGTGAATACATTTGGGGGTATATATTGATGGTTTCCTCTGTTATACAAAAGTATAGACCTGGTCGCTATTAATATATACTTAAAAATTAAGCAAACGCAAGTCAAAAGTACTTGAAAAGTCTTAAAAATAAAAGATACCTAATGAGGTCGCCAAAATGGTTTGACCAAGTCTGGTTTTGCTTAAACCTGAATCAAGTTATGTCGCTCTGTTACATGAAAATGCAGACCTGTCACCAATATCTTGATTCTTAAAAATGTATTTCATATATTTATTGGGAATATAAAAGAAAATTGTATAATTAAGTTTAAGAGTATATCATATATGAAAATCATAAGTAATATACATACTAACAATAAAGGTGTTTTCAGAAGTATAAATATAGATTGTTTAAAATTGACAAATATATTAGTAATCATTCATGAGCTATATATTGCACAAATAATAATAATTTTTATTTGTACATTATAGTTATCCATGTTAATTAAATTGTTTAAAGTTTTAAATCATGAAACAGGTTTTTAATATTAGTATTTTGATTATTAAATATTAGTTTGATGCTTATCTTAATTTTATTCAGTATTCTATTTGAGGACAAGCAGAACTTAAGTGTGGGGATATTTGATAAGCATCAAATAGATAGTATAATTTATAATAATTTATCCCTATATTTATATACATTTTAGTGCATTTATATGATTTTTGATACTTATTTTGTTAATATTTGCAGAGATGTATTTTAATTGAAGATTGAAGAAAAAGGAACAAAAACGAATCCGAAACTGAAAGAAACTGAAGAAAATAAAGAAATGAGGAAAAAGGAGCTTAAACCTTGAAGAAATGAAGACTAAAATTATAATAATAAAGAATTGGGCCAAGAAAACAAGTTGAATCCGTAAAAGAAGAAAGAGAGTCCACATTGAAGCCCGAGCCCGTAATTGGAATATTATAGAAAATAAGTCCAACCGGTGGTTGGAAAGCCCAACCGGCGGTTGGAGGATTAGGTTTTTAAGGCGGTGGAGACACGTGGAGTTGGACCTGGATTCAAAGAGTCCAACCGGCGGTTGGAGAACCCAACCGGCGGTTGGGAGGTCGGCCAACAAAACTATAAATAGAGGCTCACATTCAGCTACGAAAAATATAACCCAATAACCATAATAATTCGTATATTACGAATTATTAACCTCAAATTCGACTAGAAACACTTTCTAGGGGTTTTAGGAGCAATTTAGAGTCGCGGGTTCGCAAGGGTTTGTCTACGATCAAGCGTACGGAGCGTGGTTCACGGTTTTGGTTTGCGTATCTTATTCTTTATTTAATTTTGAATGTGTTTTATTATTGAATATTGATTATGATTATGTTTAACTTAATTATGAACTAATATTTATTGTATTCGCTTAGATTTATATTATTGTTGGAATTATATTATTGAATGTTTATTATACAAGAATTGTCTCTATTATGATATATTAATGAAAGTTCTTGACATAATTAGACTGATTTATACAAAACTAGGATGACCATAAACTGTTTTTATAAATTAAGTAATTGTGTTTATGTCTTGATCTTAACCTTATGCGATAGACTAAGAATATAGTTAATATAAAGTAATATTGTGATTCAAGCCTAACCATAGAAATTGTATTAATAAATTGATGATAGATCTTATTAATTAGTAACACTTTGCGTAACCTTATGATTGTGTTGCTATGATGAAGATTTGACTTAACCCTAAGTGATCTTCTACATTAGTTATTCACCAATAATAATAACCAACAATAAATAATCTAAGTAAATACATATTTATCTCTAATTGTTTACTATCCTTAGTTAGTTGTTTTCTATTGAATTGGTTATAATTTAGTATTCTTAAATACGTTAATACGGAACTAAAACGTATCCCCCTTATCTGTATATTGTATATTTTGATTGAATTATAAATTCTATTTTATTTATAACCACCATTTCCAGTGTTCGACTCGGACTTACTTAAAAGCTATATTATACGAACGGGTTATTCTTGTCTGGCTTGTGTGATAGTTAATTTAGTATTTCCATTTATTTAAAACTTGTTATTTTGTACTCTATTCACACGACATCATCAAGCAACGTCTAAGTGTGGGATAACTTGATGTGACGTAAAAAGTCATGTTTTTAGAAGCTTTATTCCTCACATTTTGGATCTTTCTTTAGTGAAAACATTTCAAAACATTAATTATTTATTAAAATTCACTAAAGTGGTTCAAAAGTAGACGTTATGGTAAAAATCACTGAAAACACAATGAAACCGCACAAAACACAGCATTTTAATACAAGCCGATTCCTCCGACCTCATTTTCCTGTCAAGGCACACCTCCTAACTTCTACCATCTGTTGTATAGGTAAAATCGAGACGGAAAAATCTGGAATCAAGTGAAACGGCCAAAGGACGGAGAAGACACTGCACTTTCAGAGCCAATAAAAGTCATTTCGGCTACGCCTGATTTTTACATACCCAATTTCTATGAGATTGGCATCATTAGAAGCGTAACGGAATTACGAAACCACAGGCGAAAGAATCAGGTCAAACGGACGCGTAACGAAGGAGATACGGACGTTTTAAGCAACGAACGAAATCAGACAGAGCCCGTATACGGCCCCACACACCGTATACAGCCCTTGTGAGACCATATACGTCCCTTACACTACCGTATACGGCCCTTACAAGGCCGTATACGGCCCCTGCACCCCCGTATGCTGCTTCGTTTGCTTGTACGTGCTGCTTCGTGAGTTGTACGCGCGATTTTGAGCTTTGCCTATAAATAGTGGACAACCCCAACACTTCAAACATACCATTTTCTCATTTCAATTCTTCCTTACACTTTCTCTCTCACACACATCACTCTCTCTCTAGTTTCTCTCTCTAGAGACTTTCTCTCTCTAGAATTGGGCTAGTTAGAGAGCTAGTTAGGTAGAGGTAGCTTTTAGCTTTTGTACGGAGTCACTCCAAGACATTGTATTCGCGAAGATCTATCTGTAATAAATTCATATCAGGTTCTATTTATATATCTCTTACTTTCTAGTTTTAAACATGTGTTGCTTTGTTAATGCTTGTTTAGGATTGTATGCTAGATATATAATGTTAGGCTAGACATTTCTTTGTGTTTACTATGATGTAGTTATGTTAGAATAGTCAATATGTTTATGCCATGCTGTTACTCTGCCCGTGTTACTTTAAACTGTGTATGAACTCATAAACTGAATCTCGAATGTTTATCTATCCAACTTATGCTGTGGTTAGAAGCTTCCTGCTAGAACTTGGCCAATTACTAGTGGTACGTTCTCTATCTATTCTATACTTGATGATCAATGAACTTGGTATGGCTGTGTTCTCTAGATTGAAACAAATCATAAGAGACACGGAGCGTAGGATTAGAGATAGGTTAGATTCATGTTTATCTGTTAGATATCTTTGAGAGAACTTTCGGGATATCTATGATCTGATTGTTGGTTATCTGCTATGCTTAGGATTATGGTGTTCTGTTATGTGTCACCCTATTGCATGTTCTTGTTTGATTGTTGCCTTAGGAATGATGCATGCTAGAGTTATCCTCCTGGTTTATATCAGTAACTGTATAATTAGGTTTTCAGACACAGAATATTGGTTTACACAGTAGATTAACATGCATGGAATAGTTGTGATGATTTATATCTGTAATGCTGAACAATTTAACTGATCGTTAGCCCGATTATCCCAACTTGGTCCGCGGGATTATCCCCGTTCGTGTTCTTGTTCAATCAACAATTCACGCTACGATACAGACGTCTCTGATGACTGTGACTGGGGACCAGGATTCAAGGATAGTTGTCGGTTAAATTGGTCTGTACATTTGGGAGAACTTCCGGTGTATTTGACTTCTATAACTGCTATCCACGTGACATATTATTTATCTGATTGCAGACAACTCTACGTTAGATATTTAATAGGCTCGTAGTTGTAGCTCATTAGGATATAGGAAATCTGCGAGAGTAATGTGGAACCCTAATTAATGTAACGGAAAAACCGTAAAACGCCCTATTACTCGGTATAGTGCTGGAAACACCAATTGGTGGAGTACAAACGTATGGAAGCCGCGGAACGGTCGTAGGTACAATACTTTGCATTAATTATGTTTCTATCCTCTCCGGATTAGTCATCACATCTAGTAGCCTTACCCTTGACTATTCATCAATAACATATAACGAAATCATAGTAAACACTCGCTTATCCTCTGTTGATCGAGTCTCCGTACAAACCTCTTTTGTTTTATTTTCTTTATTTAAATTAGTATTTAGTTATAAAAACCAAACCTATCCAAAAGCTTTTAAAAACCCTAGCTAGATTCCCAAAGATAATAAAACTTCCTAGACTCCCATGCCCGTTGTAGTTTGAAGAACGATACCTGAGTCATACATACCACTTACTGCCCTTTTAGGTATGTTAGTAGTATACAACTTAGGATTCCCCTGATATATAAATTTAAAACACCCTGTCCACGCGTCCTGGTTGGGAGGTTCAACGACCGGATTAAAACCTGTCCGACCGTTGGGACCACGACAAGTTTTTGGCATTCTGCCATGTATACAAAGAGAATGCTCCACATGTACAAACCCATTTACCCCCAACATCAATTATCTCACAAACGACAAATCGAAAAATTATGAAAATTTCACCATTAAATTCAGCGTTTTATCCTCTTCGATTTGCCGTCCCTCAAGGCATGCTTTTGACAACTTTTTTTTTTCATTTTTTAGTGGGTTTTACAAATTAGTAACACATGTGTTAGTGTTGCGTTTAGGGTTTAGGGTTTGGGGTTTAGGGGTTAGGGTTTAGGGTTTGAGGTTTGGGGTTTCGGACGAAAGTATGCCTTGAGGGATGAAAAATCGAAGAGGACGAAAAGCTGCATTTTATGGTGCAATTTTCATGATTTTCGACTTACTGTTTGTGAAATATTTAATTTTTAAAAATGTGGAGGAGAGATAATAAAGTGACACATGGCAAAAATCTGTTGGTTCTCTCATTATCACTCAAAGTTGGTATACTCATTTGAACAATATAGTAACAATATATACAAATTTAGTAACTATTATCATATCAATAATACAAATTTAGTAACAATATAGTAGTTTTATTAATAAATTAACATTCATATTCATATATTATTAAAATTAGTATCTTGTTATCAAGGATAAGAATTGAGTACATATATATACTACTAGAAGAAAACCCGTACGATGCACGGTAATCTAAATATAGTATTACAAATTGCCACGTAATAATATAAGTATCGAACATTAAGCAAGAGTAGTTGAATTCAATTTGAACACCAAATAAACAACATAGGATCTTATGCCACGTATTGTTCACATATTTAATTATAAGTTCTTAACAAAAAAATTACTCCTCTTAAGTCTTAACCATAAACATAAGCATATGAAATTCAATTAAAAGTCATTAAAATTACATTTAATCAACACATAAGTAAATCTACGTAGACTATTGTGATTAACTTGAACGATCAATGAGTGATCAAAATTGTTATACATGGACTCAAATCTAAAATATTGTAAAGTATCTTATACCAAAAGTATATGCTATAATTTTAAATAAAAAAAAAATATGACGATGGATTTGATTTCCATGTACACCTAAACAATTTACAGATTTTTAACATAATAATAATTTCTACAACTTCATAAAACATAAATAAAGAGGAATAAATAAAAGAGGTACGTACCATGCATTTGACGTTCCAGTTGTTCTTTTTCTTCTTCGTTTTAACATTATATGTATTAAAATATGTTTTGTTCTATTAATATTTGATTTGATTTGATGGTTAAAGCCTTAAAAAGGGTATTTAATTTAATATACTACTTGGATTTGTTTCCGGTATTATCATAAAAGGAAGTATTAAAGTATAGTATAAATACAATTACAAAAAAGAATTATCCTCATGGACATGCATATGCTCGTGAATTATGTTTGATAAATCTTAAATTATTATACAAAAAGAGATATAGCGTATTAAACCTTTATTTATTTAAGTTATTATGATAGTCTAGATTACTATCCAAACTAAACGTTAAATAATATAATTAATTAAATAATTTGTTAATTGGAATTATAAGTTGTTGCCACGTGTCATTGTTGCCTACGTGGTAAATCATGTAGCCATCTTTACTACTCGCTTAGTATATACATAGATATAAATATGATTACATTAATACGATAAGATTCATAAAGATCACAATTATATCTGCATTAATTAAATAAAATTATGTATTTATTATCAAGATATCTTTGTAATTAATAGTACAATTTTACTCAAGCATGTGACACTATAAATATATCAAAAGGATTTATGACAAATATTCATTCAAGTGAAGGATTTCGTATTGCACACTAAACAAATGGAGAAAGTTGGCTTATCTAAGTTTGTAATAATTGCAACATTACTACTAATCATTTCAAGTAAGTGATCTCCATCAACTTGTTGATTTTATCGTTTTTCTAATAATTCGGATTAATTATAACATATTCATCAAAAATACGAACCGGTATGTTTTACGTGTGACACCATACCTAGAAAAACCTGGTTTTGGTTTATATATCTTTTCTGATTTTCTGATGTAATTTTTTTTAGTTAGTGCTTTGATATTGTTTTCTAACAATAAGGAAAGTCAAAACTGGGTTAATTAAAATATTTGATCAATACGAACCGCTCTGTTTTACGTTTGGCATCATAGCGACAAAAACCTATTTTGGTTTAAATATCTTTTTCTTATTTTACTATGTGTTTTTTATTTTTTATTTTTTTCTAAGAAAGGCAAGTACCCACACATCCGAATACCACGAATATATACAATTGTCTCATCTTTACTATGTTAAAACAATTTAGCATTTTAATATAAATGATAATCTATCTATAATTGTTTTTAATATGCATTTAATACTCAATCAATCTATTTTATGCATATTCACCGTGTTTGTATCGCGTCACCCATTATCAAAATCTATTTAATTTGGAGCGTTTAAATAAATTTTGTTAATGGGTGACGCGATACAGTTCCAGAAGTTTAGTTATTGTTATCTACATATATAAAACAAAATTCCTTAAAAGTCCATGAAATTTTTCTTCAGTTACATAGTTTTTTTTTTTTTAATTGACTTAATTTGATGAAATGTATTTTGTTTTCAGCTATAGGAATAAACACTGTCCTGCTCCAGCTTGTCGTACTGAAGAAGATTGTTATAAGTATTGTGGTAATCCTCAATACACTGGTTGTCAGGAGGGTAAATGTTGTTGCTTTAGATAGATAATATCGACCAAACATCTATCTATTACAGTATGATACAACAATTATATGCGTTGTGGCGTGCTTAAACATTTACATCATAGTATTTCAGTTCCTTAACTCGTTTTTCTTGTTATATGTTCATTTCTCTTTGGCTAACCTCGTATAAGTGCAATAATGTTTGCAACACACAAGCCCCTAACTCAACAAAAAATTATACTTTTAATCAGGGGCGGACCCATGTTATAGTCAGTGGTGGCACTTGACACCAGTCAATTAAGTCGATTTAGTGAAAAGTTATTGATTTTTTAAGAGTGTTACCACTCATATTTAGGCGGTACATCTCATGTTTAAATAAACTTAATCAACTACCAAGTAGAGGGAGCTTCAAAATTTTTGTGACACCGGTAACTAAATTTCTGGGTCCACCTCTACTTTTAATTATATTTACTAGAGATTTTAGTAATTTTATCAAATTTTCAATTAATCGTAATAAGACTTGGACAATAAAAATACGTATAGTAAGAAAATGACACCTTGATTTATAATTTTATATCTTATTACTTTCAATAAAATTGTTTCATTTAATTCAAAAGTTTTTTGTTTTGGTTTAACCGATACTATTAATTAACGAGTTAGAAACTTAACTCGATCTATCGATGGAGTGGGAAGATGAAGGATAGATTTAGAACTTATTACTTCTAAATTTGTTACATTCGACTCAAAAGATTTTTTTTAATGCACTAGAAACTTAACTCTGTCTATGAAGTGGGAAGAAGAATGATTAATTATCACTACAAGAAAAAGGGCCTTTAGTGACCATTTTTTTAATGACGACCCATTATTTGGTCACTAATTCCACCATTTAGTCACGATATAATGAGTGGTCATTGAATTTTGGTCACTATTATAAATTTGTGACTAATACCAAAATGTGGTCTCTAAACTATGAAAAAATAGTTCTTTCAACTTTTTTCAGGAAATTTAATGACTAGTAGTGGTCACTGTTTTAAAAGGTCATTATACCAAAAAGCTTTTAGTCATTGTTTTTAAAAGATAGAGATAGAGACCAAAACTATACTATGTGGTTATTAAGTTGAAACAAAGACCAAGAATCAGTGGTCACTGAATTGTTTTTACCAATACACATAGATGTAGATGGATGAGTTAAAGAATAATACGGAGTATAAAAAATGATAGAAAGAAAACGTTAATGATCACTGACTTATGACTAATACACATGATATGAATTTTTCAAATTATCAATTGATATCAGTTGTTAAATAATAAAATTTATACTAAAATATTATATAAAATCAAATGCTTATACCATTTAAGTTAGTTTATATAAATAAAAAGAATCATGGACGTGTGGTTAAAAAAGTTAGGTCAGCACTTAACTCTTAAATCATTTTTTACCATTAGAAATTTTAAAAAGAAAAGAAACTGATAATATTAAAAGATTTTGAATAAAAATAATTTACTACTCTTTTTTTTTTCTTAAGCAGAAAAAATAATTTACTACACACTGTAATAAATACCCGTAAAGAAATGACCGTCACTTACTCCCCAATTATCTGCTCACAGTTAATAATTCACTATCCCGTCACTACTGGATTTGACCCAGGCAACATTATGGGCAGATTGTATTGACCAGTGAAAGGTGGTCACTATTGTCACCAAATAGTGACCATTTTCACCGATTAGTGACCAATTTTAAAGACCAAAAAAGTTGTCACAAATTCTAGTGACCACATAGTTTCGTCACCAGCTAGAGACCAAAATTTAGAATCTGGTCTCTAAAGGCTTTAGCGACGGACCTATAGTGACCAGTGGTGACCACTCAGATTTTGGTCTCTAAATTAAAGCTGTTTTGTGACCATTTTGGGACTGTTAGTGACCAAATATGCTTTGTCACTATAGGTGATTTTTCTTGTAGTGATTTGAACATAAACTAACTAGTAACTAACCCGGGCGTTGCCCAGCTTATTTGCTGCCATAAAGAAAACATTATAATTGTATAGTTTTGCTATTTTCCATAACATAATAGTATATAATAATAAGGTAGTTAGATAAGATGTAGACATGTCACTAATCATGTATATATACTTATGTAAAGTTTAAGTGAAAAATTATATAGTAGAGGGAACAAATATAAGATTGTGAATAACACAAATGGTTCAATGTAGTCATGTTTAATTGTGTATGACCAATTGAAAATGAATGATATATTATTGTACATATAAGAAAATTACTTATAGATTGACATTCCCCGAGTCACACTCAGGATATGCGAGTAAGATATCAAACGTAAATATAACTGTACAGTCGATATACAAAGTGACACTTTTTCCGAACCAATATACAAAGTGACACTTTTACACAATAAGTCAGAGAATAACTAATTAAGTTCCAACATAGCACCATTACAAAAATAGTCAAATTAAAATACGTATTGAATTTTTTTAAATATACACAATTAGTATAATATTATAAGAATTTGTATTCACATAAAGTTTACAGGTAAAGCAATCCAAATCTAAGAATTGGTAAAGATGTAAGTTTCTTCAATATACTTTTGACCCTGAAATTATTAGCTTGGGCTTGAGATTTTAATTGGGCTTGGAATTTTTCTTTGGGCCTGATATTTTTCTTTGGGCCTGTCATATTGTATGTTTTTCTTAACCTCAATTGGCTCATTGTGATAAGATTTTGATTTTCCAAGGGCATCTTTAACCTTGGAATCATACATTGTAGATTATTTCATAGTTTTTTTTTTTCTTTTAATATTCGAGTGTGTTGGCATGTTTAATAATAAATAGGTAAATACTTAACAGTAGAAATCTTGCACATGATTTCATTAAAGATACCAAAATTTACCCAAAATTTGAACAATTGTGTACACCCGCGTAGCTGTTATATTCCTAGGACGCTTACAATTCAATCTCCGTATTTATTGGCAAATAGGAGTCTTAATTACTTATGTAGATTGGTCAAGGGGTGGTGTTCATCCGGTATCGTGTGGGAAGAATGATATCTCGAAGAATATTTTCAAGAAGGGAGAATTACACCTATATCTTTACAAACTTGCAATATTACGTTAATATCCTTGTAAATTTTTAAAATACATCAATATCATTTCAAAACTTTATAATTATGATATATATCCAAATCAATATTTTAAATAATATTTAATGTTTTAAAAGCATTAATTTGTTATTTATATGCTAGTTCTTCTTCTCAAATACAAATAACTTATGTTTCTGTGAAAAACCCAATCGGTCATCAATTAAACAATACACCTATCATCATTTCTCAAACTTTGAGAATATAATATATACACCTGTTAATTTTTCTTTGGACCTGGATTTTTCTTTAGGCCTGTAATTTTTAGTGCTGGTATTATATATATATATATATAATTTTTAGACATGTATACTGGAAAATTGGTACTGGCACTTGTATTTTTGTTTGGGTCAGGCCTTGTATTTTGTTTGGCCTTTATAAAGTAGCATCCTCGCCTTTAAATAATTAAATTATTTATTTTTGTACATGCAAAAGCTAGTATCTGGTGTTTAAATGATTAATCTTTTTTTTAGCATCCTGGCATTTAAATATATATAGTATCCATATCCTGACCTAAAATCTTTATTTGGTTTCCTGTAATTATTAAATTGTAGTTTGGGCCTGGATTTTTTTTTTTTTTTTTTTAATTTGGGTCTGGAATTTTCCTATATGGGCCTGCAATTTAAGTTGACAAAAAGTAGGATGACACTTGAAATTTAAAAAACACATGAGAAGTCGTTAGAGTTTTAAACGAAAGGGGAAGTTAGAAAAAAAAATATAAGTGGAAATCAATGTAAGCGAAAAAGTGACTGACTTAGTAAATATTTCACTGTCATTAAATTTTACATCCTTGAATAAGTGTATAAATATAAGATATATTCTTTGTACTCACATTGTCATTATCACTCAAATTGACATTAGCAGTCATTGTAGTCAAAATTTGTTTCAAGGTGAACCAAAATTTGTTGCAGCCTACATTTCACAAATAAATATATTTCGGAATACATGGCAACCTGTAAATCAATAAAAGAAATGATCGTGTAATTTTACGTTGGCATCCTGACGTCTTGGCATCCTTACGTCTCACTTCTTTGTATGGGTTTAGTGTGGTCCACCAACCACCTCGGTGTGGTCACTACTAGCCTAGAGCGGTCACCAGTGTGATACAAACGAACTACTCTCAATCATTCATTTGGTAAGTTGTATACATTAACAATTTCAATAATTTTTGTTGATAGAACTTTAAATATTGTTTGAAGGTACAAAGAATAGTTTATAATTGTTGATAATGCTGTTGAATAACATTGAAATGCAAATTTAAAGTAGAATTGAATCCACCGAATATTGTGTTGAACTAATCATAAAAAAATAAAAATAAAATAAAAATAAAAATTCACTCGACGTCACATTAAAAGCTCAACATCAAAATTCAACATCTAATTTATTTAGGCTGGTCTCAATGGGTTTCAGCGGTTGAAACCGATGAAATCTTTCAAAATCGACACCGTTGGCACCCTTTCTTCACTTTGTTTTGTTGGTTTGGATATGAAAGGGAGGGGGTTGGGGGTGAGACCCAGCTTATATTTAATATATTTTTAATTTTTGTTTAATGTGTGTAAATATATATATATTGGTAAATGTGGAGCCTAAAAATTGAAGTGATAAAAGGATTGTTGATAGGGTTGTGTCTGTCTTTCGTAAGTTTTGAATGTGGTGATGTGACATTGACCTGACACAACTAACGAAAGAAGTGACGAAACCACAGTTGTGAGTGATCTTTAACTACACTATCACTCTCTATTTGCTTATTTAGCATATAAGTATATGGTTGTTTTTACAATTATAATAAATTATAACATGAATGATCATCATGTATTTAACAATCAAATCAAATATGATCTACAAGTTATTGATTAGATAATATTTGGATTTATCCCTTTTCATAGCGATGGCAATTTATAGGGACGACAAAAAGATCCGAATTCGATGAAGATCCCTGCACTTCGCAATTTTTGGATCAGGTTGGGGATGACGTATCGAGGATGGAACGGGGTACCAGGCGATAAATGGGATTCTTATCGGGTTCGGGTTGGGGATGGGTACTACCATCACCGCCCCGCTCCGCCCCGACATGTATATATTATTACATTATATGTATATGCATGTAATTTTTATTATTATTATTATTATTATTATTATTATTATATTATATATATTTTATATATATATATATATATATATATATATATATATATATATATATATATATATATATATATATATATATATAACCTTTTGAATTACAATAGTATTTACAACTTATTTATCTATAAGACTATGGTGTGTTAAATTTGAGAATTTTGACTCGTACACAATAACAATTTAGCTATTATTTATTTGTAGTGCACATGTATAATCCTTCTAATTTTTTAGTATACTTGTGTCATCAACGAGGCCAATTACTATATGTTATCTTAATCATGCATGTTACTGATTTGTGTTTGAAACGACTATATATGGTAATTAGTGTATGTCTAGATAATGCTTTAAAGAAAATCAACAAGTCGTTCGGATTTTTGTATTATCCGTAAGGAACGAGTACTGAGTCAGGATTTGGAGAACCCATGTGTAACACCCGTCAAATTAGGACTAGAAATTAGTGCCTAATCGACTATTAATACATGTAATTAGTTCTGTGTTAGGCTAATTAATGTATCAGAATATATATTGATGAATATATACGATTATGCGGTTTGATTAAATCGTACGAAACCATAAATCGAATGTAATTCTGTTCAAGTATTACGGACGTTGGTGAACAATTTTATTAAATAATATAATATTATTTAATAACACTATTATACCCAAAATATTATTTTGATAATGTTACAAACCAAATTCGTATCGTACAAATAGCATTAACACGATTGATATATTAAACGCGCAGCCACTCGAAACAAATTTAAGCTATATTTTATAACTCAAATTATAAAAGTATTTTATGAAATACTTCGATAAAAATACCGAATAATTATCCGTATTTTAAAACGTATATTTAAAAGTAATTAATATTAATTAAACGTTTAAACGATCGGAAAAACGAACACCGCACGGGGCACGATTGCGGAAGCAGAGAAAGTGGGGCTTTCATCAAAACCCCACCTCCCCACATTTTCTTCCTCATTCTTCACCTTCTCACTCTCTCTCTTCTCTTTTCTCTTTCTTTTTCTCTCTAATCCACCAACACCACCACCATCACAAATCACCAAAATAACACCACTAAACGCCACCAAATCGCAAAGCTCATTTAGGGAAAAAGAACCACCGCGTCACGATCTACACTTTCATCTTTTCGAAATCTCTCGGCGTTAACTTTGTAAGTTTCCGACAAATCCCGAAACTCTTCGATTTCACTTGTTTTTACTTGCTTGCGGTTTGTATCAACTTATAATGTCCATTTATGGGTTGGGTAAAATAATCGGACCAAACGGAAACCGGAAAACTCATTTTCGACACAAATTTCGGCCATCAGACCGTAATGTTGCATTTGTCCCAGTGACATTGCGACATCATCTACAATGTCACAAAACCTCTCACGATGTCGCATGGTGCGACATCAGCCTCAACGTCGCCTTTAGTTGCTAAAGTCGCACATAGCGACACCGACCCCTACGTCGCAATAACCAACAACGTCGCACCTAGCGACATAGCACATAATTTCGCATTAAATTGCGAACGTCGCACTTAGCGACACCATGTTCAATGTCGCAGTCACGGCCTGCGACACTACACCTAATGTCGCAGATAACAGAAGTTTGAAAACCCAGATTTTTACTAAGCGTCGAGACCTGAAATTTATCACTTGATTATACCCAAATTCAAATCCCATATGCGTTTTTCACCAAAGCAATATAGTATAAATAAAAATTTTTCGAGCTGATTTGGCATCTCGACCCCAACCAAGGGCCAGCCCTTTGGACTGTGACAACCGTCAATTTAGGACTAGAATTTAGTTCCTAATCAGGTTTTAATACATGTAATTAGTTCTGTGTTAGGCTAATTAATGTATCAATTATTATATATATATTGTTGGATATATATCTACAATTATGCGATTTGTTTAAATCGTACAAGTCTCAAACCGAATGAATTTCAATACAATAAATACGGACGTTGGTGAACAATCGATTTAAGTAATACAATGATTTTAAATAAAGTCATCGCACTTAAAATATTATGTCAATAGTATTTCGTATCCAAGTTTTATCAAACGATTAACATAAACACGAATCAAATGCAACTTCGCAAACAAAACGTGACAATTCACCTTTTTAATGTAATTATTAAATGTCTAGTAAAATACTTCAACAAAAATACTGAATAATTATTCGTATTTTAAAATGTATATTAAAACATAGAAAATAAATATTTAGTGTGTAAACGACGGAGCAAACGAACACCGCACGGAGCGGGAACGCGGGGCGAAAGTGGGGATTTAACCTCCCACTCCCACCCACTTTTCCTCATTTCTCTTTTTCTCTATCTCTCTTCTCTCTATTTTCTCTCAACTAAACATACCCCAAAATCATCAAAAATCGCAAAATAAACACATTAAACGACTTCAAAACACTATACTCCTTTGGAAATAAACGACCACCTCGCGACGATCTACAATCCTACCTTTCCGGATTTTCATTTCATCACTTTGTAAGTTTCCGACAAATTACGAAATCTCTCGTTTTTACTTACTTTTCATATATTATTGTTTGGATAAGCTTAATATGTCCCTATGAGGGTTGGGTAAAAGAATCAGACCAAACGGAAACCCGAAAACACGTTTTTGGCTCGAAATCCGTCAAACAGGTGATAGTGTCGCATGGATGAACCCAGACATGCGTCACTACTAGCGTCACTCCTCTAGTGCCGCTATACCTCCGATACCGACACTCCTTAAGTGTCGCATAAGCCCTAATGTTGACCTCTGACCGTCACTACCTAAGTGACGCCTATATATACTTAGCGACACTTGTTAAGTGCCGCCATATCCCTTTAGCCGACACCACATGCCGTCACTAGATAAGTGACGCCCTATATTCCGTACCGACACTTCATAAGTGTCGCCCATAATTTCATTTTGATCTATACCCGTCACTCTACAAGTGACGCCCTACTATTTTACCCGACACTTCGTTAGTGCCGCTATGATACGCGTCACTCCTTAAGTGACGCCCAAATGTCCGAAATAATCATTTTATACGACACTTCCTAAGTGTCGCCGTTATGCTGAACCCGTCACTCCTGAAGTGACGCATACGACTTCATACGACACTACACCAGTGACGCTATACTTTCCAATCTGACATTGAACCCGACACTTCGGTAGTGTCGCATGAACACCTTTAGTGACGCCTATAGTGACGCATAAAACAGCAGATTGTCCAACTATTTTTACACCAAGTGTCGAGATTTTTCAACTTTAAATACTTATTCCATACGACTTTTAGAACATGATGGGACTTATATTTCAAGAGTAACACTTCAAAAACAAGACGATAACAACAACACTTTTATTTCAACAATTCACCAACGGGCCGTACGCGTTTTCAAAACATACTTCAACACTCAAACAAGTCGTTGTAACTTGTGTCAATTCAATCAAACAAGTCGTAGTAACTTGTAACAATACAATCAACCAAATCGGGGAAATTTGGACATTAAGTTAGACAAACAGTTTAAATGGTAGTCTTTCGAGATACCAATACAATTAATAACAATTCAAGTGTCGTGGACACATTCAGGTTTCAAGTCTTTGGACACCAACACACTGCTAACTACTTCAAGTTTATTAAGTTAAACACATCAGGAATCAGGTGAGTTTCATAGCCCCATTTTCACTACTTTTACCAGGGGTGTGATATTACTGCATCATTTTGTTTTACAAGTAGAACGCAAGTGACAAACTTCAAATACTACATGAGTTTCAAGCTAATCAATTTAAAGTCCTCCATAAGCATAGTCTCTAGTATTTTATAGCGTGAATGTTAGTATATGATATCATATGGGATTGACAATCCTCATCCGGGTTAGCACGCACTAACCGGTCAAACGGATGTATTAGCATTTGGGAAGACGAGTGTTGATTAGGCACTCGTAGGAGGCACTCCAAGTTAGGTTTCCTTAATTGGGCCTGACAAATCAGTTAAGCTCAGACTATGTGCTCATGGACAGTATAACTTTTATTTTGCTTTAGTGCATTTTAAATTCATTATAAATCTTGCGAATCTGACAATTATACATTGACATACAAACCTGTGAGCTCACCAGCGTTTTCGCTGACCCATTTTAGTATATATCACAGGTACCCAGCAGTAGGTTGACTGCACAAGCAGGGATTTCTAGCTCGAGTCAGCATACATACAATTAGAGATTGGACTGCATTATTATATTTTGTAAAAGTAATTATGCCATGTAATCTCTCAATTTCAGGAACCGAGCTTGTGCAATATTATTTTTGATGTAAACGTTAACCTTTTTAATACAAGTTTAAAACGACGCATATAGTGGTCGTTCATTATTATCTTTGTGCTTTGTATATTGATTAGTGGCACCCAAATCAAGCTTCCGCAAATCATTAAATTTGGGGGTGTCACAGATTGGTATCAGAGCCTAAGGTTATAGTGAACTAGGTTGCATTTAGTGGGCCTAGACTATGACCGTTAGGCAGTATTCCTTATTAGTTATGACTAGTTCAGGGATTACATCATACGACTTTAATTTAACATAGCCTGATCAACTATGTACAATTAAAGAAAGATGATGTGAAATCTGAAAGAGTTATGTTGAACAGGAATGCATTAGTTGACTCTGACCTCGAGAGAAACGGGACTCAAAAACACTTCTGTGCTAGACACTCAATAGGTTATTATGTGATATACATATATTTACATGAATAGACCTCATTACAACTTTAGGCTATATTATATTATATTATATGAATATAGGCCTCTTTCTTTCAAACGTTTTGTCTCGGAATGACAAACACACCACTAGTTCATCATACTCGGACTAGTATCTTATTTCATTTCCTTGTTCTTTCTTACTCAGCATCATGCCTCCACGTCGTCAAATTACCCTTAGCGAAGCTGAGATCGCGGGAATAATTGCCCGCAGTGTGACTGAAGCCTTGGCTACCCGAACACCACCTGGTAGTGAGGACACCGCAACCAATACTCCACCACCCAAACCCTGCTCCTATAAGGATTTCCTTAGCTGTAAACCACTATACTTCAAGGGCACGGAAGGTGCCATTGGTTTGATCCGTTGGATTGAGCGCATGGAATCTGTTTTCAGTCTCTGCGACTGCCCTGAGAACAACAAGGTCAAATTCGCTGTTTACACCTTTCAGGAAGGTGCATCCACGTGGTGGAAAACCCACGCAAACTCTGTAGGCCTTGAGGTTGCAAACCGACTTCCTTGGGCCGAACTGAAAAAGAAACTGACAGAGAAATACTGTCCTGAAGAGGAATTGCACAGGCTGGAAGAAGAATTCTGGCATCTGGAAGTGCAGGGAAATGATGTCGCTGATTATACCACCAAGTTTCAGCAGTTTGCCTTATTATGCCCGGGTTTGGTCGAACCAGAAAGTAAGGGCATTAAGAAATACATTCGTGGACTCCCCGAGAACATCCAGGGAAACGTCGCCTCATCCAAACCAACCACTACTGAGAGTGCCATTCGATTGGCCCACGAACTCATGGCCCTAGTTGTCAGCCATGAGACCTCCAACACCTCATCCTCCAACAAACGCAAATCCACTGAACACCACCACAACTCAAGCAAGAAAAACAACGCCATCCAAGTCTACACCTCCAACTCTGAAACCACCCACAGCTACACCGGGGGCAGACCTTATTGTCCCAAGTGTAACTACCACCATTTTGGTCAGTGCGGTACTCCTTGCAACAACTGCAGGAGGTACGGGCATTTGACTAAGGATTGCCGAGCCCCCAAATCCAACAACAACCCCTCTGACAGAAATACCCGACAACCTAAGTCCTGCTACGAATGTGGAAACCCAGGACACTTCAGGGATTCTTGCCCAAAGTTGAAGAACAAGGGCAACAACAACAACTCCCGCAACAACAACAACGCCAAAAGTACCGCTTTCGTGATCAACTCAGGGGACGCCCGTCTGGACCCGAAGGTGGTCACGGGTATGTTCCTCCTCAACAATTTAACTGCTTCCATTCTGTTTGATACTGGTGCCGATAGGAGTTTTATTTCCGATGAATTTTGCCCTCTACTTGACATTACACCTGTTGCTTTAGACGTTAAGTACACCGTAGAGCTAGCAAATGGCAAGCTGATAGAAACCGATAGTGTGATACCTAATTGCACTTTAAATCTAGCCGACGAAACCTTCCCCATAGATCTTATGCCTATTGAGATAGGAAGTTTCGATGTCATCGTAGGCATGGACTGGTTATCCAAACATCGCGCCGAAATCATCTGCTATGACAAAATTGTTCGCATACCTCTCACTGTCGGTAGAACCCTAGTCATACAGGGGGAGACCGGAGGGACGAGGCTCAACCTCATATCTTGTTTAAAAACCCGAAAATTTCTGAGAAAGGGTTATCCTGCAATCCTCGCGCACATCATTGAGAAAAAGTCGGAGGAGAAGCGACTTGAGGATGTTCCAATTGTTCGAGACTTTCCAGAAGTCTTTCCTGAAGAACTACCTGGTCTACCACCACCAAGACAGGTTGAGTTCTCAATCGATCTTGTACCAGGTGCTGCGCCTGTGGCCCGAGCACCATACCGTTTAGCTCCATCCGAACTTCAGGAGTTGTCCACCCAGTTACAGGAACTCCTGGAACGAGGGTTTATCAGGCCGAGTTCTTCACCTTGGGGAGCTCCGGTCCTATTCGTTAAGAAGAAAGATGGTTCCTTTCGAATGTGTATCGACTATCGAGAGTTGAACAAGTTAACTGTCAAGAACCGGTATCCACTTCCTCGAATCGATGATTTGTTCGACCAACTGCAAGGGTCGAGTTGTTATTCAAAGATTGATCTCCGATCCGGTTATCATCAATTGCGTGTTCGCGATGCCGATATTCCAAAAACCGCTTTCAGAACCCGTTACGGGCATTACGAATTCCAAGTGATGCCATTCGGCCTAACCAACGCACCGGCGGTATTCATGGATCTTATGAATCGGGTGTGCAAGCCTTATCTTGACAAATTTGTCATTGTCTTCATCGACGACATCCTTATATATTCACGAAACAAAGAAGAACACGCGCAACACCTCAAAACCATCCTTGAACTGCTTAAACACGAGGAGCTCTATGCCAAGTTCTCTAAGTGTGAGTTCTGGATCAAAACCGTTCAATTCCTTGGTCACGTGATTGACAGTCAGGGGATTCACGTTGACCCGTCGAAAATCGAAGCTATCAAAGATTGGAAATCGCCAACCACTCCAACCGAAGTACGGCAGTTTTTGGGACTTGCCGGGTACTATCGAAGATTCATTGAAAATTTCTCCAAGATAGCCATACCACTCACGACTCTAACCCAGAAAGACAAAAAGTTTGACTGGACTGAGAAACAAGAGTCGGCATTTCAACTCTTAAAGCAAAAGCTTTGCAGTGCTCCTATCCTATCATTACCCGAAGGCACCGATGATTTCGTGGTATACTGCGATGCTTCTCATCAAGGTCTCGGTTGTGTGCTCATGCAACGAGACAAAGTCATAGCTTATGCTTCCCGACAGCTCAAGATTCATGAAAAGAATTACACCACCCACGACCTCGAGCTAGGAGCTGTCGTTTTTGCCCTCAAAATCTGGAGACATTACCTTTACGGTACCAGATGTACAATTTTCACCGACCATAAAAGCCTTCAACACATATTCGACCAGAAGGATCTCAACATGAGGCAACGTCGATGGGTCGAGTTGCTTACCGATTACGACTGTGAACTCAAATATCATCCAGGCAAAGCAAATGTTGTTGCTGACGCCCTCAGTCGAAAAGAGCGAGTGAAACCACTTCGGGTTCGAGCCCTCAGTATGACCATTCACAACAATTTAAACATTCAAATACTCACTGCTCAACTCGAATCCTTAAAACCCGAACATGTCAAAGATGAAGCCTTGCGGGGCATGGATAAACAGCTTGAAATCAGACCTAACGGGATTAGGTATTTTTCAAACCGAATCTGGTTGCCTAAATTCGGGAACCTACGAGACTTGGTGATGGATGAAGCTCACAAGTCCAAATATTCTATCCATCCGGGATCCGATAAAATGTACCACGGTATCAAGGACTTCTACTGGTGGCCAAACATGAAATCTGAAATCGCCACCTATGTCAGCAAGTGCCTTACTTGCTCCAAAGTCAAAATCGAATATCAAAAACCTTCTGGTTTACTTCAGCAACCCAGTCTTCCTGAATGGAAATGGGAACAAATTTCCATGGACTTCATAACCAAACTACCCAAATCCTCGAACGGTTGCGATTCCATTTGGGTGATCGTGGATCGTCTCACAAAGTCTGCTCACTTCCTAGCAATCAAGGAATCCGACAAAATGGAACGCCTCACCAACATTTATCTGAAAGAAATCGTGACCAAACACGGTGTTCCAATTTCAATCATCTCCGATAGAGATAGTCGTTTCACTTCACAATTTTGGCAATCACTTCAAAAATCCCTGGGTACTCGACTTGATATGAGTACCGCATACCATCCTCAAACCGACGGCCAAAGTGAACGAACCATTCAAACACTGGAAGACATGCTACGGGCCTGCGTAGTAGACTTCGGTGTAAACTGGGAAAAACATCTACCATTGTGCGAGTTCTCGTACAACAACAGTTATCATACCAGCATCAAGGCTGCTCCCTTCGAGGCACTGTACGGTCGTAAGTGCCGTTCACCTATCTGTTGGACCGAAGTTGGGGATAGCCAACTCACGGGTCCAGAAATCATACACGAAACAACCGAGAGGATCGTAGAAATTCAAAACAAACTCAAAGCCGCGCGTGATCGTCAGAAAAGTTATGCTGACGTGAGACGCAAACCACTCGAGTTCCAGGTTGGGGATCGAGTTCTACTCAAAGTATCGCCTTGGAAAGGCGTCATCCGATTTGGCAAACGAGGGAAGTTGAATCCCAGATACATTGGACCATTCGAGATCCTCGAAAGGATTGGTCCAGTGGCTTATCGATTGCAGCTGCCATCTGAGCTCAGCAGCGTGCATCCCACATTTCATGTTTCAAATCTGAAGAAGTGTCTGTCTGATGAGACACTTATCATTCCACTCGATGAAATTCGAGTTGACGAGAAACTTCACTTTATTGAGGAACCCGCAGAAATCATGGACCGTGAGGTCAAACAACTTAAACAAAGTCGTATTCCCATTGTCAAGGTTAGGTGGAATTCGCGGCGCGGTCCGGAATTTACCTGGGAACGGGAAGACCAGATACGACTCAAATATCCTCAACTCTTCACTGATTCGACATCAAACACGACTTCAACATAAATTTCGGGACGAAATTCTCCTAACAGGGGGAGAATGTGACAACCGTCAATTTAGGACTAAAATTTAGTTCCTAATCAGGTTTTAATACATGTAATTAGTTCTGTGTTAGGCTAATTAATGTATCAATTATTATATATATATTGTTGGATATATATCTACAATTATGCGATTTGTTTAAATCGTACAAGTCTCAAACCGAATGAATTTCAATACAATAAATACGGACGTTGGTGAACAATCGATTTAAGTAATACAATGATTTTAAATAAAGTCATCGCACTTAAAATATTATGTCAATAGTATTTCGTATCCAAGTTTTATCAAACGATTAACATAAACACGAATCAAATGCAACTTCGCAAACAAAACGTGACAATTCACCTTTTTAATGTAATTATTAAATGTCTAGTAAAATACTTCAACAAAAATACTGAATAATTATTCGTATTTTAAAATGTATATTAAAACATAGAAAATAAATATTTAACGTGTAAACGACGGAGCAAACGAACACCGCACGGAGCGGGAACGCGGGGCGAAAGTGGGGATTTAACCTCCCACTCCCACCCACTTTTCCTCATTTCTCTTTTTCTCTATCTCTCTTCTCTCTATTTTCTCTCAACTAAACATACCCCAAAATCATCAAAAATCGCAAAATAAACACATTAAACGACTTCAAAACACTATACTCCTTTGGAAATAAACGACCACCTCGCGACGATCTACAATCCTACCTTTCCGGATTTTCATTTCATCACTTTGTAAGTTTCCGACAAATTACGAAATCTCTCGTTTTTACTTACTTTTCATATATTATTGTTTGGATAAGCTTAATATGTCCCTATGAGGGTTGGGTAAAAGAATCAGACCAAACGGAAACCCGAAAACACGTTTTTGGCTCGAAATCCGTCAAACAGGTGATAGTGTCGCATGGATGAACCCAGACATGCGTCACTACTAGCGTCACTCCTCTAGTGCCGCTATACCTCCGATACCGACACTCCTTAAGTGTCGCATAAGCCCTAATGTTGACCTCTGACCGTCACTACCTAAGTGACGCCTATATATACTTAGCGACACTTGTTAAGTGCCGCCATATCCCTTTAGCCGACACCACATGCCGTCACTAGATAAGTGACGCCCTATATTCCGTACCGACACTTCATAAGTGTCGCCCATAATTTCATTTTGATCTATACCCGTCACTCTACAAGTGACGCCCTACTATTTTACCCGACACTTCGTTAGTGCCGCTATGATACGCGTCACTCCTTAAGTGACGCCCAAATGTCCGAAATAATCATTTTATACGACACTTCCTAAGTGTCGCCGTTATGCTGAACCCGTCACTCCTGAAGTGACGCATACGACTTCATACGACACTACACCAGTGACGCTATACTTTCCAATCTGACATTGAACCCGACACTTCGGTAGTGTCGCATGAACACCTTTAGTGACGCCTATAGTGACGCATAAAACAGCAGATTGTCCAACTATTTTTACACCAAGTGTCGAGATTTTTCAACTTCAAATACTTATTCCATACGACTTTTAGAACATGATGGGACTTATATTTCAAGAGTAACACTTCAAAAACAAGACGATAACAACAACACTTTTATTTCAACAATTCACCAACGGGCCGTACGCGTTTTCAAAACATACTTCAACACTCAAACAAGTCGTTGTAACTTGTGTCAATTCAATCAAACAAGTCGTAGTAACTTGTAACAATACAATCAACCAAATCGGGGAAATTTGGACATTAAGTTAGACAAACAGTTTAAATGGTAGTCTTTCGAGATACCAATACAATTAATAACAATTCAAGTGTCGTGGACACATTCAGGTTTCAAGTCTTTGGACACCAACACACTGCTAACTACTTCAAGTTTATTAAGTTAAACACATCAGGAATCAGGTGAGTTTCATAGCCCCATTTTCACTACTTTTACCAGGGGTGTGATATTACTGCATCATTTTGTTTTACAAGTAGAACGCAAGTGACAAACTTTAAATACTACATGAGTTTCAAGCTAATCAATTTAAAGTCCTCCATAAGCATAGTCTCTAGTATTTTATAGCGTGAATGTTAGTATATGATATCATATGGGATTGACAATCCTCATCCGGGTTAGCACGCACTAACCGGTCAAACGGATGTATTAGCATTTGGGAAGACGAGTGTTGATTAGGCACTCGTAGGAGGCACTCCAAGTTAGGTTTCCTTAATTGGGCTTGACAAATCAGTTAAGCTCAGACTATGTGCTCATGGACAGTATAACTTTTATTTTGCTTTAGTGCATTTTAAATTCATTATAAATCTTGCGGTTCTGACAATTATACATTGACATACAAACCTGTGAGCTCACCAGCGTTTTCGCTGACCCATTTTAGTATATATCACAGGTACCCAGCAGTAGGTTGACTGCACAAGCAGGGATTTCTAGCTCGAGTCAGCATACATACAATTAGAGATTGGACTGCATTATTATATTTTGTAAAAGTAATTATGCCATGTAATCTCTCAATTTCAGGAACCGAGCTTGTGCAATATTATTTTTGATGTAAACGTTAACCTTTTTAATACAA
Source organism: Helichrysum umbraculigerum (assembly GCA_949592205.1). NCBI lineage: Eukaryota > Viridiplantae > Streptophyta > Magnoliopsida > Asterales > Asteraceae > Helichrysum > Helichrysum umbraculigerum. Next base: position 103,476,427 of record CATIUR010000001.1, read on the forward strand.
GTTTAAAACGACGCATATAGTGGTCGTTCATTATTATCTTTGTGCTTTGTATATTGATTAGTGGCACCCAAATCAAGCTTCCGCAAATCATTAAATTTGGGGGTGTCACATGGACCCCGCCAGGGGTTGCCACCCCTGGAACCCCGCTTACCAGGGGCGCTGCCCCCGGACCCCCGTCATTAAAAGTTGTAATCACTTTTCCATCTAAGCGTCGAACACTTACAAAAACTTATACAATACAAAGAAACATGTAATAATACTTTGAGATTACTATTCCAAACCGTCACCAACGGGCCGTACACGTTTTCAAAACTCGAATCAAACAACCAAATCGTAGTAATTTGGACATTCTAGTTGAACAAACAACTACAAGGGTGATCTTTTAAGATACCCAATCATGTTTATAACCATCGCGTGTCGTAGACACCCTGAGGTTACGAGTCTTCGGACAATCATAAATCGGCTAATCAACTCACGCTTATTGATTTAACGCTTCAAGACTCAGGTGTGTCTTACAGCCCCACTTTTACTGTTTTACATACGGGGTGAGATACATTGCTTACTTTTCTTGAACACAAGTACGAACTATTCATTTTACTATACGAGATTGCATGAGTTACTTACTTTCTACTGAAGTCTCTCCATCATATATCGTTAGTTATGGACTTAAGCGCGAACACTAGTTAATGGATCCATTAGGGAAATGACCCTCCCCGCCCGGGGTAGTAGCGCTACCACGAACCGTACTGTATAAACGGGCGACTATTATTCGTTACTTATGCTTGCTCAGTTACGAGCATGTCACGGGAGCAACTTATTACTTACGGGTTAAGCTTCGATTATGAGCCTCATGGCTACGGTATAACTTACTTATTTTACATTTGCAGGATTGCAAATACTTGATTTACGCCTACGGGCACTACTGATGAAATCTTGTGTTCAAAAACTGACATTACTTATAAACCTGTGAGATTCACCAACATTCTTGTTGACCCTTTTAGCATGTATTCTCAGGTACACTTACGGAGTAGGATTACTTCCGGACATAGCTAGAGTCGCATGATTTCAACACAACTGCATTAACGGAGATTCTTAGCATTATCTTTTGTATATTTTGATTATGTAATAGAATCTCCCGCTATACGCGCGGACTCTAAAGAACTACATTTTGTATACGAAAACATTAAGTTTTCAAACATTTAAATCATATGGAAATGAAACCGTTTTACAACGTCTCATTTAGAGGTCGATTGCTATATTATCTTATGTTTGTGATATTCGGTTAGTAGCACCCCAAAACTTGCTTCCGTCGAACCGTGAATTTGGGGGTGTTACACCATGTTCTTAACGATGTACCCGATAAGACCTCGTTGAGATTTGAATTGGATTTGGTAAGTCATGCCCCCAATGCCATTTAACGCTTGTGATTAGTCATTAGGGAAAACGTACTTCTCAATATGTTACCTTATGTGCAACATATTATATCAAATTAATGTTACTAGAAAGAATTTGTTGTTTGCTTCTGCGATTAATCACTGCAACGTTTCTGCATAATGAAAACACTATACAACTTTACCACATACATTACATATTAGAAAACAGTATTTATACGTTATATGATATATATATATATATATTTCATAATCATAATTACTATATATATGCTGAAGTAAAAAGACTACACTACCCTCTAAAAGGTCCTTACTTTTTGTTGGACTTGCAAACATATTTCTAGAAATTAGCAAGACGTACTAGTTGACAACATATCTTATAAGGAGCCTTGATATACAAGAATGATAAACCTTTACGTACATTTACATTAAAGGTAAACTGTAAACATGTAGAATATGAAGTAAACTTTACTATAGCGACTCAAGTACCCAATGTTGACCATCCGCCTGAACTCGAAGACCGTTGACTCGGGCAAACATATCAACTGCCCTTCTAACACCTCTATTATCGGCAACCGTAAAATAATCATGCCCGAAAATCACCCCACCAGGCCTCAGCAACTTATACGCACGATTGATATCTGACCAAGCCGAGTGAAAATCATGGCCCGCGTCGACTTCAATCAAGTCCCCAAACACACCCCACTCGCATAGCTTCTCTAGAGTTGACTCGGTCGAAAAAGGCAAAAATATAATATTTTCAGTTGCATTCACATAAACCACATTTTGCATGAACTGGTATAACAACGTAGTGTCACCATTTATCATTTTAAAGTCTCCTAACTTCTTTGGTAAACCAGGCCAACCACGAAAATCGTCTATGCATACAATTTGAGTCTGCAGGTCGAGTTGACTAGTCAACTCGGCCATGTGAATAGCTGAGGCACCAAGAAAGGTGCCAATTTCTATAATAGTCTTGGGTTTGACTTTACGAATGAGGTTCTCGAAAACTGCCCCAGTTGATCCCCACCCTTTGATTTTTTTATGTCTTAAGAGCGGTTTAATGTAAGGTTGAGGGAAATGCTTGTAAGGGGATGTCCCATTGAAGACGCGATTAATGATTGTTTGGCGAACGAGTTGAGGTGGAATTGGATCAATACAGTGTGTCTGGAATTGGTAGTGATCATCGGTGTTTGTCGTTTGTGGTGGTGGTTCGATTAATGTTGTGGTAAGGTAATGGTGGTTTGGATGATATGATGGAGTCTTTGAAAGAGATGATAAGTAGCCAATGTAATAAGCTAGGAGGAAAGTGAGAAAGTAAGATGCCGGCTTGGTAAAGCCGCTGCGGTGGAAAGCGACGATTACGGTGGTAGCAGAGTCAGTGATCTTGTGATTTTTCATGGAGTTGTATGTGGTGGTGAAGCTAGATGGGTTTAGAGAAAAAAGATAACGGTAAGAAAAAGATGACTGAGTGACGATTATGTAACAGTCGATATTCGTATATATAGGAAATGGTTAAGAATATGTTATCGAGTATACAGAGTTTTGAGTTTTCTATTTCCTTTAATTAATTTTTATGTTGAAGTGTTTGACTATATAATTTTAGATGTTTTCAATTTTCAAATATTATGATTGTATGTATTTATATTTATATACTTTCTCATGTGACATCTAAATAAGTTCCATACTGTATGTTTCTCATGTGACGTATAGGTGGCGTAGGGATTATTATAGCCTAGATAAATTTAAATGAATTGATAATGACTTAATGAGCCTATTTATTGGACACAACACATAAACTTAAATGTGATTTTAGTTCCACTTGACAATCCAAACCAAGCACCAATCTAATTTAGTAATCCCTATTCCTTCCACCCCATAATAAGTCAATTAATTTTTACGGAAGGTTAATAAATTTTATTGTCTGGTAGTAAAGATGACTTTATTACCTTTACTTTTTAAACAAACGTTCGTGTATCAGTTTTGAGAAAAAATACATGAGTAACTTTATATTTGATTTGGAAGAATCGTAATGCGAGAGTTTTTGGTGGCAGGGGGTAGGGGCGTAGGGCTGTTTCAGGAGATTCAGATTCGAAGTTGTGAATGGATGAAAGTGAGACTAAAGGGGTTGGTTCTGAGATGGGATCAATGGATTTGTGACCCGACATCAGTTGGTCAAGGTGGGGGTGAATCAGTATAGTGAAAATTGTAGGTGTGGAACAATCTTCAGGGGTGTTTATAGTATCAGTAACAGAGGCTACATGTTGTCTCATTTGGTGGGTCTGATCAAAGTAGTAGTAGCACCTGATGGGACTCGAATGGACACAAGTGTTCTAAATTGAGTCATTGTTTTGTCATCTGGTTTGGAGTGTACTTTGTATATTTTAATTGCTTTGTGGTGAGGTGGTTTCAATGTTTTGAAAACCGAAAACCGAATCGGACTGGAGAGGGCTCCGGTTCCGGTCGAACCGGTCCGGCCTAACCGTTCCAAAACCGGTCAAAAACCTTTAAAAAAAATAATAATCAAAAACCAGTTTAACCGGTCCGATTCCCGGTAGAACAGTCCGGTTTTGACCGAACCGCCGGTTCGTTGACTGGTCAAACTTTGGTCAAAATCGGTTTACAATCGGCCGGAAACTTCAAAATTTCCGGTTGAACCGGTCCGACCGGCCGGTTCAACCCGGTTTCTAAATCATTGGGTGGTTTAGCTAGTACTCTATGTAGCTAGTATGTTGTGTGTGTATATGTAACTGGAGGTTGTTCATAGTTTTGTTTAGTTTTAATAATATCTTGCTTTTTCTATATATAAAAAAAATATATTGAGAGTAAAATGATAGAGTTCATATACTATTTTGGAAGTAAACACTTATTTTGAGACAATTTAAAATAGAAAAGTGAAAACTTAATTTAAGTAATTTTTTATTGTTAATATTTATTATATGGGGTTAGTGTCTGGGAATGCATCTAACTCCGATGTCTATTGTGTCTAACCTACTCACGTTTGCTATTTTTAGTGCATCCAACTTTCAAAATGGGTGTCTTAATGTATTTTGCTGATGTGTCGCTCGTTTAAGGTGCCACGTGGCATCCGGAAAGTTTGACACATTATTAAAACGTCACCAAAATACACTAAAACACATTTTTTGAAAGTTTAATGCATTAAAAATAGCAAACCTAAGTTAGATACACACAATAAATATTGAGTACAAATTAGATTGCATTAACCATTGTGTTTTGAAGGTAGCCCATTTAGACTCGTTAATATTAGGCGTGAACATATAAACCGGTTTTAAAAACCGACCCGGCCCAAACCCGGAAAACCGACCCGGTAAGAACCGGGTATAACCCAACCCGGTTCGGGTTTTTTCACTACCCGGCGGGTAGGGAACCGGGTAGAGGTTTCGGATTTCAAAATCGGGTTGGGACCGGGTAGGGGTCGGGTCGGGTTGGAAAACCCGGTAAAAAACCCGGTAAAACCCGGTAAAAACCCGGTTGAAATGGGTCAAAAAACCCGGTTCGGGTCGGGTCGGGTAGGTCAACGAACCGGTTTTCATTTTGTTGACCAAAACCCAGTTCGGGTAATGGGTCGGGTCGGGTTGGGGAAAAAACCCGGTTTGTTCACCTTTAGTTAATATTATAGAATACTTATGTTCTGAAGTTGGCCCATTTAGACTCGTTAATATTATAGAAATACTTATGTTTTGAAGTTGGCCCATTTAGACTCGTTAAAATTTTTGACACTACCCAGATTGACGCAAGTTTAAGCATACGGGTCAAATAATGCCCGGTCTGTTACTCACTTATAAACCCCCGCCAAAACCCTAAAAAAACTAACCCCTGTACATTATTAATTATCTCACCTTTACTTTCTCAATCAGCTTCAAAACCCTAGAACACTGAAATGGAGATAGATACAGGGGACGAATTAAGAGAGCTGAAAAACAGCGTCATGTGTCAATTAGCGGATCCAGAAGGAAATACGCTCGGTGCTTCTATGTATCTTCCTCAAATCGTTGGCCCTAAGGAGCTTCAACAGATGGTTAACAAGTTGCTTAACAATGTAAAACCCTAATTCACCTCATTTTGTATGTGTATATATATTCAATATATATAATATGTCTATCTGATACTCTTATATTATTGAAAATCATTTTTATATGTAAATTGATTAGCGGATAGATGAGTATAATCATATTATGAATTTGGTTAGTTACTTGAGTTTAGGTAATTTAATTAGCTAGCTGTGAAGTTAAGTAGGAATAATGGTATTTTGGTTATGTTATTTCATAAAACTGTTGCATTTAGAATTTTAGAGTTCAGAATAGATATTGATGCATTTTGGGTGAGCACTGTATGGGATTTTTAGTCAATTGGTGCCATTGTGGAAGAAATTGTTTTATGTTTTGTGACAGTTGAAGATGAAAATGGCAATTATTGTCTTTTTCTATGGTAGTTCAACCTACAAAATGATTAATGCAAACTGTAAATATTTTTGTCCTTTCAGGAGGAAAAGCTGCCGTATGCATTTTATATATCTGACCAGGAGCTTGTTGTACAATTAGGAGATTACTTACAGAAGAATAAAGGTGAATTTTTGGAGTATATCATTGTAAAAACTGTTATTTGCTGTATTATGTGGTTTCTGAAATGATTTAACATTCTTTGCACTTCTTTCAGTTTCTGTGGAGAAGGTAGTTACAATAGTGTATCAGCCTCAGGCAGTCTTTCGCATTCGTCCGGTTAATCGTTGTTCTTCTACAATCGCTGGTACATTTTCAACATTTTGTTAACTGTTATGGTGACTATAATGCGTAGATAATGTTTAGTGCAATTTACATGGTAGATTAGTATTCTTTCTTTTAATGGAAATAATAGGGCATCTTAAGTTCTCTCTTTAACTCATGTTAGCACTCTACTTTATATTGTACGTATTATAGCATTCCACCTTTAGTTTGTTCACGATTAGAACACCCAGTTTCATTTGAAACCTTAAATGCTGGTGTTGAGCAGCTTAACCATTTTCTAAGCTATATAGCGTGACACTTTTGCTGGCATGTATTTTGAAAATGCTTAGATGGATCTTTTACATTTAGTTTAAATAAAAAGACTTGGTTTTACATTTAGTTTAAATAAAAGTTGAGCAATGCTTCAACTTTTATTGCTATGGTTTGTAATACTTGGGATGAAGAATGTCATGGTTTGAATAATAAGTGATTATAAGGGTTTGGTGATGTTTTTGATATGTATAGCTTGGTTTTGGTGATGTCTATGAGAGTTGGTCAGTCAACTAAGACTTCTTTATAAATCTGGGTACCGTATTCGCTACCTTGGAGAAGACAATCCAGGTAGGATCCACATAGCTTAAATTATAAGATTGCTGCCTAGCACTAAAGGAAAGATATGACAGGCGGAGATGAATAATGATAAGATAGAACAATTAATCAATACTTTAACTTATGCAAATTAATCCATAAATGTTGTCACAAATTGTTGATTTTATTGTGCTTTTACTTTTTTTCCTTAAAACCTTTTGACACTCGTTATTGCGACATCTATTTCTTTCTTGATTCTGAATTACTGTTACGGTTGAAGAAAACATTGTTGCATAATCTCTTCGTGGGTAAGTTTTGACTTAGGTGTCATTAAATGTTCATTGGTCTAGCAATGTATTGCAAAGGTCAACGATTTATACCCTTGCTAGAAGTCTAGTGAATGCGTGTAGTATATTACTCTAATGTAAAAGAAAAGTTTCATGTTATATCCTGTTCATTATATAAAATCAGTAATTACTGTAATCTTATCTTTGCAGGTCACACTGAGGCTGTACTTTCAGTTGCTTTTAGTCCTGATGGGCAACAGTTGGCTAGCGGTTCAGGTGACACAACTGTTCGGCTGTGGGACTTAAATACCCAAACACCCATGTTCACTTGTACAGGTTAGAGACCATGATAACAAGTTTACATCTCTTAAAGAAACATATCAAACTGTTTCTTGAAACTTAATTGAAATTTGTGATGGTTCTTGTTCCTATATTATAGTTCAATATAACATGTTCCCCTGCTGATCAATTGTAGTGCCAAGTTTATAATCATTATTATAACTCACATGTATTCAGGGCACAAAAATTGGGTTCTCTGCATTGCTTGGTCACCAGATGGTAAGCATCTTGTTAGTGGAAGCAAGTCTGGAGAACTACAATGTTGGGACCCACGGACTGGCAAATCATCTGGCAATCCGCTAACTGTATTATCTCAACCGACTTCAACTATTTAATGTTATTTAATTATGTTTTCATTTTATGAGATTGTAGTAGGAGATTGACTCTTCTCTTTTTAATTGAATAAGTGCCGGTGACTGATGTAAAATCTGCAATATTATAGGGTCACAAGAAGTGGATAACTGGTATATCCTGGGAACCAGTACACCTGAAATCTCCATCTCGACGCTTTGTTACCTCCAGTAAAGATGGTGATGCACGAATATGGGACGTTACATTGAGGAAAAGCGTTATAATTCTTAGCGGCCACACTCTTGCAGTAACTTGTGTAAAGTGGGGTGGAGATGGAGTCATATACACAGGGTATATTTTGTTCCAAATTATATATATATGCTTTCTAGTTTCTTCCTCCTTTTACATGAATCCCAATTAATCACTATTACGGCAGAGAACATATTACAAGTATAAGATATCAATGTGATACAGATCTCAAGACTGTACAATCAAAGTATGGGAAACTACTCGGGGAAAATTGATTCGTGAATTGAAGGTATTATAAAAATATGGGTATCATCTGTTGATGGAACATTCTAAGATTCGCATCAATTCTCAATTTAAACTGTATTATTGTGTCTTATGTTCTCTAGTTTAAATGTAGGGTCATGGGCATTGGGTGAATTCACTAGCATTAAGCACCGAGTATGTTCTTCGAACTGGTGCGTTTGATCATACCCGTAAACATTATTCATCTCCAGAAGAGATGCAGGAGGTAAGTCGACTACTGTTTGTCTTCTAAATGTCAAATTGATACATGGGATATTTAGGTTCAATGCAATGTGTGTAAATATCGTCCTTTTAGAAAAGAATGTGAAAATTCTATATTTTGGGATGTCCCAAAAAAATGCAACAGGCAGCTTTAGAAAGATACAACAAGATGAAGGGTAATGCTCCCGAAAGATTGGTTTCAGGTAGTGATGATTTCACCATGTTCCTGTGGGAACCGTCTGTTAGCAAGCAACCAAAAACTCGGATGACAGGTCATCAACAGGTACTACTTGTATGTTGATAAGTATAAAAGTTAAATAAGAAAATGTTTGAAGGTTTACATGGCCTCTTGAATAATTATGCTTTTTACAGCTAGTAAACCATGTTTACTTTTCACCTGATGGACAATGGATTGCGAGTGCTTCTTTTGACAAATCTGTGAAGCTATGGAATGGAATTACTGGGAAATTTGTTGCAGCCTTTCGGGGTCATGTGGGGCCTGTTTATCAGATAAGGTTTGAGTTTATTTATTATTAATTTTTCACTCTTGTATGGATTGAATATACTTATATTGTCCAGTTTCTCACAAACTGTATGTTTTTGTACAGCTGGTCTGCTGACAGTAGGCTTCTCTTGAGTGGTAGCAAGGACTCTACATTGAAGGTAAAAATGATTCTCTTTGTATTGTTTTCATCCTAATAAATTGTTTATAATCTCGAATGTGTCGTCTCCTTTAGGTTTGGGACATCCGGACACAAAAATTGAAGCAAGACCTTCCGGGTCATGCAGATGAGGTAGGTTTATGAGGGCTTTTTACGTATTCTTTTTAGTTGAAGATAAATGTTAATTGTAACAAAGGTCATTTGAACAAGAAGGTGATAATTATTCTCAAATTGTGCAAGGTTTTTGCTGTCGATTGGAGTCCAGATGGTGAGAAAGTAGCATCGGGTGGCAGGGATAGAGTTTTGAAACTATGGATGAGCTAAACGATCATATACAGAAAAATATTTAATACTTTATGTATATTAAGGCGTACATGGAGGTGTTATACATTGCCTACGTTAAGTCGTCTGCCAGTATGACAGAACCCTGTGCTTCATTTCTTTCTTTTTCACCATTTTTGTTTCGTTGTCTTATTTGTCGGTTTATCATTATGTAGGGGTATTTTATAATCTTCACAATTGCAACTGTCAAAATCCCATTAATTTGAGAAAAATGTTTTGTTTGATATTCAGTTTAGTCGTAAACTAGGACGTGTTTTCATTCAGTCATAATGATCCAGTTCCATCACTTTGCTTCCAAAGCTACATGATCCTTAATGGCAGGTTTCGTTTTTCATTACAATACAAATGTTAAAGCTAGTGTGCTCAAACAAACCCATGGACATCATCTGGTGCTTTAGAAGTTCAGAAAGTTCGTCTTTCAAGCTCATAACTGTGTCCTTGATGCTTACCTCCACTGGAGTTGAATCATTGCCTAGATCTTCCACTTTAAGGCAATGTATGTATATTTGTAATAAACACATAATTTGTGATCAGCTTCTTTTTTTTTTTTTTTTTTTTTAATTTCAAGCATGCATATCAAACTTATAGATTGTAAAAGAAATTTTATAATAATATTTTGAGAAGTTTACTCCGTCGCAGCGTCTTTTAGGTTCACAAAAAATCAAACCATACAACAATTTTTGAAACTACAATCTTACCAATATCATCAATCTTTTACTGAAACAATGGTGTGTTATGTTTGGTATTCATTTGTAACTATATCATATTCATCATTGAATAGAATATCCATGATGAATTTTAATCGTATATTCATCACTGATTATCGATGTTCATCATTGAATATCACAGAAAGATCATATAATTCATCAATGACTGTACAAACCCTCGAATATTAATTAGTCCATAATCTCCAAAACTGTCTTTATACCTTGTAGATAAACCATTGATTAGTCAAGCTACTTAATTTATATAAACAACAATCAAAAACATTAAATTGAATAACTATCGCAAATCAATCGTAATAGTGATTTTTTTTCTAACACCAACACAAGATTGTATTGTCCAATAACATATTAAAGATCTTTGCTTTCGTTGAAGTTGACAAGTCCAGATATCATTATGATTGTTGCAAAAGGATGTGTTGTATGTGGCTGATATGTTCTTTAACTTCTGACCGACAGCGAGAAGGATGAGAATGATACGCAGTCTGTCTTTGTAAATATACGATTGATGGTGACAAAGAAAGTTAGGTATTTGACAAAGAAAGTTAGGTATCTGCAGAAACACCACTTGATTTGCCTGCCGACGGTGGCTTTCCGTCCTCATTGTTTTCATAAGTTTCATGTTCATCATGTGGGATACTGATAGTTTTCATGGATTTTTTATATTCTGCGAAAAACTCTATTGTTTCTTCTGCAATAGTCTCCTCAGCAATGCATCCTTCTGGTTTATTTCTGTTTCGCACATGTCCTTTAATAACCTTCATACAGCGTTCGAAGGGATACATCCAACGAAAGCATACCGGACCACATAATTTTACCTCCCTGGTTAGGTGCACAGTCAAATGGACCATAATATCAAAAAATGATGGAGGAAAGAACTTTTCGAGCAGGCAGAGTGTGACACAAAGTTCTTCTTGCATCTTATCTAGTTCATCCAATACTATTTCTGTGCTACATATCGATTTAAAAAAAAAAGCAAAACCTGATGATAGCATATCGTGTGGGTTGGTCCATGATTGACCGTATTGCAATGGGCAAAAACTCTTGCATTAGCATGTGATAGTCATGTGATTTAAGGCCGATGAGCTTCCTGTCTTTTAGGCTGACTAAAGATGAGAAATTTGAACAATAGCCTTGAGGTACCCTGATGTTGTATAACGTTTCACAAAAGAGGTCTTTCTCGGCATTCGTTAGTGTGTAACCTGCTGGAGGTAGTATTGTTTTGTCTCCTTCTTTCCTAGCAAACAACTCTGGTTTATCTATCCCCAACTCTTTCATATCCAATCGAGCATTCTCTCCATCTTTCGTCTTTCCTGGAACAGTTAGCAAAGTTCCGACTAGACTCTCACCAACATTCTTTTCTATATGCATGAAATCAATACAGTGGTTAACTTCATTATGCCTCCAATACTTCAGCTTTCGATACCAAATGTTGAATTTCTTCCAGTACGCATCATGTTGATCATCTATCTGGCTTGAACTACCATCTTGAGCTCCTCTTTTCCTTTTGTGCTTTTGGATCTTCCCACCTATCCCTCTCGCATCTTTCTGGTTTCCTGATGCCTTATTGTTTGGTCGGTTTACCCTTCCCCACTTATTTTCAATATGTTTGACCTCGTTGTATATTTCTTCCCCAGTCATTGAAATTGGAGACGGGCGGAATTCTTGTTGTCCATTAAACGCCTTCTTTTGCTTTCTGAACGCGTGTGTATATGGTAGATATCTTCTGTGACCAACATAACTCTGCTTGGATGACGCAGGAAGTCTAACACAATCTGTTTGTTTCCCACATACTACACAACCTTTGTATCCACTGGTTGGGCAGCCACATAAAGTACCGAGGGCAGGGTAATCATTTATTGTCCATAACACAACCGCACGTAGATTAAAGACTTCTTTTGTGGAAGCATCATATGTGTCAACCCCTTTCTCAAATAAGGTTTGCAGATCATCAACCAACGGTTCTAAAAAAACATCGATATCATTTCCCAGGTATCCAGGTATCAACACAGAAAGCAATATAAACTTTCTTTTCATACACAACCATGGAGGAAGGTTGTAAATGACAGTTAAAACTGGTCACACACTGTGATGCCTATTTCCTCTGTTGACGTCAACCCCATCAGCCGATATTCCTAGCCTTAGATTTCTTGGATCTTTTGCAATTTCGGGGAATTTTGTATCTATGGTACGCCATGCATGTGAATCTGCGGGGTGACGTAACACACCATCTGTTTCCCTCCTAGTCGCGTGCCATCTTAATTCTTCGGCAATATTTTCTATCCTAAAGAGTCGTTTCAAACTTGGTATTATTAGAAAATACCATATTACCTTTGCTGGAATTTTATCTTTCACTTTATTTGTCTTCTGCTCCAGCTTCCATCTTGATGTCCCACAAGTTCTACACACAGTCGATCCCTCATCGTCTTTCCAATAAAGAAGGCAATTGTTTACACATACATCTATCTTTTGGTATCCTGACCCCATTAATTTCAAAAAAAAATTTGCCTGATAAGTTTTTTCTGGCAGTTCATTATCATCATGTAGCATCTTTTTTAACAATCCTAGTAGTTCAGTAAAGAACTTATCAGAACAACCATACTTACTTTTCAAGTTTAGTAGTTGAACAATTGCTGACAACTTTGTGAACGGACATCCTTTGTAAAGCGGATTCTCTGCGTCTGAAAGTAGTTCATGAAACTTGACTTGGTCATCCGGATCCTCATCATCAAAATTATCGTTTGCAGCATTTACCATTTCAACTGTTTCTGGGGCATCTGTTGGAATGTCTGTTTCAAAATCCGTTTGGGTGTCAACAAAATCTGTTGCACCATTGTGATGTTCCACGACACTTGATGATGAATCATCCTTTTCTCCATGTTTAGTCCACTTTGTGTAGTTTAGATCAATGCCATTACCGAATAAATGGAAATGCACTTCCTCCACTTTACGCACTACATGGTTTAAACATTTGGTACATGGACATGGGATCTCAACCTGTTGTTTATTTACTTGAGGGTCGATGTTAGTCGTCTTCTTCAAGTTGCCTACCGCGTAATCAATAAATGATTTTACTCCATCTATATAACGTGTGTTCATCCTGTTTGTTCCCATCCAAGACTTGTCCATTGGAGGTTTTGAATCTTAGATTAGTTGTGTACGGCGGTGTTTTGTAAATAATTAGGGTTTTAATTAAGTAAATTAGGGGAATTATAGAAAACTCAGCTTCATACACTTTAAAATGAATACCTTAAATGAATATGAACAAAAAGATCTTGTGCTTGAGTGGTTTCTGTGTGTTGTGTACGGCGGTGTTTTGTAAATAATTAGGGTTTTAATTAAGTAAATTAGGGACTCACCTTCATACACTTTAAATGAATACCTTACATAAAAATGAACAAAAAGATCTTGTGCTTGAGTGGTTTCTGTGTGTTGTGTAAAGGTATATGACGGCTACCATTTAAACCTGTGTTCGAATCTAGGCTGAGGCATGTTTTTTTTCTTTTAGTTTCATTGATTAATACAACTTATCCTAAGTTTCATTCCATCATTTATTGAATAATAACACTTAGGATATAATTATTTCATCATTTATTTAATAATTAATAATTATATCATAAATTTTGTACCAAGGTATGTCACACGCGCCACTAACAAACTTAGGATATAATTATTTCATCATTTATGGAATAATAACACTTAGGATATAATTATATCATCATTTATGGAATAATAATTATGTCATAAGTTTTGTACCAAGGTATGTCACACGCGCCACTAACAAACTTAGGATATAATTATTTCATCATTTATGGAATAATAATACTTAGGTTATAATTATTTCATCATTTATGGAATAATAATTATGTCATAAGTTTTGTACCAAGGTATGTCACACGCGCCACTAACAAACTTAGGATATAATTATTTCATCATTTATGGAATAATAACACTTAGGATATAATTATTTCATCATTTATGGAATAATAATTATGTCATAAGTTTTGTACCAAGATATGTCACACGCGCCACTGACAAACTTAGGATATAATTATTTCATCATTTATGGAATAATAATTATATCATAAGTTTTGTACCAAGGTATGTCACACGCGCCACTAACAAACTTAGGATATAATTATTTCATCATTTATGGAATAATAACACTTAGGATATACTTATTTCATCATTTATGGAATAATAATTATGTCATAAGTTTTGTACCAAGGTATGTCACACGCGCCACTAACAAACTTATGATATAATTATTTCATCATTTATGGAATAATAATTATGTCATAAGTTTTGTACCAAGGTATGTCACACGCGCCACTAACAAACTTAGGATATAATTATTTCATCATTTATGGAATAATAACACTTATGATATAATTATTTCATCATTTATGGAATAATAATTATATCATAAGTTTTGTACCAAGGTATGTCACACGTAGGGGTGTTATAGGGTCGGGTTATCGGGTTTCAGGTCCATTAGAGTCAGGTTGAATCGGGTTGAGGTTTGAAAGAATGTAACCCGTAACCCGACCCTATAAGGAATCGGGTTTTCGGGTTCGGATCAACTCGGGTTCGGGTCGAATTGGGTCGGGTTGATGTATTTATCGGGTGATAAAACGTATGATCATTTAAGCTCTAGACTTTTTAGATCTTGATCTAGGATACAATGATAACAATGATAATAATTTACAGCGGAATAAGAACAAATCAAAGTTATCATAACAAGCCCCAATATTATTTGATCAGAATAACACGGTTATACAAATATAACAGGATCAAGAATACCTTGATCTTGAGGCTAAACCAAAACCCTAGACGTCTACATCCTTTTGTGCACACCAAAAACCTACGTCCCTATGTCTCTTTATATAATAGAGATCATTAGGGTTACAAGAAATCATAATTATACTAGGAGACTAATAAAAATAAAACTATTCAACTTTAGTCCCTCAACTTTCATCTTTTATTTTGTCTCATCAAATTAATAAATCCTAACAATCTTCCCCTATTTGATGATGACAAAATATCTATCTTCTTGCACAAACTTCCCCTTGAATCTTGATTTCTTGTAAACATGTCATGCATACTAAGCTGCAAATCTTTGACCTTCAAATCTTCTTCCCCTTTTTGTCATAATCCAATAGGGGTCTTCATGAAGAAAAGCAACTTGAACCTTTACAACCACATGCTATATAATACACCACTAATACAACCTTCAAATGTCTCAAATTACCCTCCATGACGCATCCTCAGAATAATGAATTTGGACAATTAAAAATTATACAAGCAGTAGTAATATATAACTAGCAGTAGTAATGAAACCTTTTTCCTCAAACAATGCATGAACATCTTCTGATGGTTAAACTTTGTCAATAAGCTTCCCCTCAAATCAATATGTTAACCATCTCTTGAATCTCAAAACTTTGTAGGCTCTATGTAATGATTACTGGTCGGTGAAGAAAATAGAGTATAACAAACTTAATAAAGAAGTTAAATTTTCCAAACTTGTATCTTATATCTTGTACTATCCACGACGTCGAACTTATATTCCATGTATAAGTAGATCACAATCTTCCCTTAAGATCTCTTTGACAAAAATCCTTATTTTCCATAATAAGTCACCGAGCAACCCAAACTCTTCCAAGTGATAGCAAATGTGAGCATTGAGCATCCTAAGTTTAATCTCACACGTTTGCTAGATTTTGTCAAGTCTTCGTCGTCACCATACAAACCAAACAAGTTATCTTCAAAGTTTACAACCATTACTTTGAGATATGATAAGATACACGCCTATAAAACTCAACAAAAATTCAAATAAGCTATAATCAATCTTCTTCGTAATCACATCTTCAGAAACGAGCCATAAAATCAGTAAGAATAAATTGTTATGAAAAACAATTGCATCCGAGATCCAAAACTATCAGTTAAACTAACAGTTTTAACTAATTAGTACTAACAGTGTTAACTGTTATTACTGATAGTTTTAACAGCCAAGTCAATCAACAGTGGTAATATTCTTAAAAATACCCAAACAGTGGTAATCTCCACCACTTTCACAAACAGTGGTAACCATCAAAGACCTCAAACAGTGACAATATTCTTCCAAAACCATTAACAGTGGCTTTGAGCTGAACTAACAGTGGTAATTTCAACTTAAAACCCCAATCAATCAGACAAACAAAACCAATAGCAAGTTAGCAAGTGTAGTCATCGTAACAGTACATTGACACAAATTACAAACCCTATGTCAATCTTCCTTGCATCCTGATCAAATCGTTCTCAAAATCCCATGCAGCAGATTCAAACTGTATATTACTTCTGTAAACCTTTGCATATCAACATCATCATCACTAACCATTCAATCTTTGCAAAATTTCTGAATCTGTGGTATGAGCTGCTCTTCATCTTGATCACAGTACAAACATGAAAACCCTAGCATAATCTCTGCTCATGAGTGCACTTAATAGCTTCTGTAACATCGATTTATCAGGGATTTTACAAGACACATTAGTTCCAACCTGATGATAAGAAACGTACACACCAATCATCTTCTTCCTTACAAACCCTAAACCTTGAAGCTTTCACACAAAGCAATATGCTGCATGTTTTTGAATCCCAACAAAGATGATTATCCAAGCCAAACAAGATACTGCTATCGTATACCAAAAATCAGAAACCACCGAACAGAAACCCTAATGTGAACATCCAGACTTCTTTCAGCTTTATTCCAAGTAGGATTTAAAGAAAACCCTTAATCAACTTAACCATTCTCTTTCTACTATATACGATGTAGGATTGAAGAAAAAACCCAATATATTGTTGCTGCATGCTTTCAGTATCCACTTGAAAAACAAAAAACAATTCTCCCAATATCGGCTATCAATACAACCGACCAAATCTTCAGAATGTTTGAATATTTAATGTTGCAAGTGGACATATGAATCAAAGTCAAGAGATACAACACATAAGGATCAGAAAGCAATTGTTAAAATATTAAATAATGAGATCCAATTACTTTCAATTGTCGGCAAGAATTAAAACTTATGATCTGCTTATATCGTTCTCCACATGCAACAAACGAGATTATGCAGACCCACTTAAAGAACATGTCGGCAGTTAATTAATGGATCAATTAAAAGAAATATGTCGGTAAAGATTAGATCCAAAGTCGCTATCAAATCCAATGTAGACAACTCATTCCCAAACGAACAAGTAATCGATTTAATGATTTATGTGCTTCTGATAAGACGGCAAGAATTAATGTAAGTCGTCACCTACAATTGACTTTTTCATCGACATGAATTAAATAACCAATTGAAGATCTGTATTTGCGATTTAAAAACCCTTACAAAAATTTACGAATGAACTTTAAAGGATTTTTCAAAAATCCAACGCCTCCATGCACAGATCTTTACGAAACTCATATTCATCTTCAAACTTTTCATTAAACTCGTACACTTTATGAATCCTAGATCACGAGCCACCGTGGCTCTGATACCAATTGTGAAAACGTATGATCGTTTAAGCTCTAGACTTTTTAGATCTTGATCTAGGATACAATGATAACAATGATAATAATTTGCAGCGGAATAAGAACAAATCAAAGTTATCATAACAAGCCCCAATATTATTTGATCAGAATAACACGGTTATACAAATATAACAGGATCAAGAATACCTTGATCTTGAGGCTAAACCAAAACCCTAGACGTCTACATCCTTTTGTGCACACCAAAAACCTACGTCCCTATGTCTCTTTATATAATAGAGATCATTAGGGTTACAAGAAATCATAATTATACTAGGAGACTAATAAAAATAAAACTATTCAACTTTAGTCCCTCAACTTTCATCTTTTATTTTGTCTCATCAAATTAATAAATCCTAACATCGGGTTAGCTATTGGAAATATCGCGATAGTGAATTCCAACTACTTCATCAACTATTATGATTAAATCATACTATTGTACACTATATAACCTAAGAGTAGATATTGATATTGGTTGAAACTAATGTATATTCTATATAACGAGCCATACCAACAATTATAGACAACAAAGCAAAAGATAGAGGGAGGCTAAATAAGCTGCAAATATGAAAAGAGTAAACATAATGTGTAAATGAAATCTATGTTGGAGTAGGGTTTAATCAAAATGCTAGTAAAGAATATGGATTTACATGCAAAATTTAAATAAAAATGGACTTTTAACTACATGTTTGGTTAATGAGCATAGATTAGTGGGCTTTTATTTTTTTATTGTGTTCTTATCGGGTTGACCCGATAACCCGATAACAATGCCTACTCAACCCTAATCCGACCCTATAACAATCTCGAGTTATCGGATTCGGGTCAAACTAACCCGATAAGCTTTTCAAACCCGATTAAACCTTATCCTATTAGCCTTATCGGGTTTGGTTTCGGGTTTAGGTCGGGTCAACCCGACCCTTTTGACACCCCTACTCATACGCGCCACTAACAAACTTAGGATATAATTATTTCATCATTTATTGAATAATAACACTTAGGATATAATTATTTCATCATTTATGGAATAATAATTATATCATAAGTTTTGTACCAAGGTATGTCACACGCGCCACTAACAAACTTAGGATATAATTATTTCATCATTTATTGAATAATAACACTTATCCTAAGTTCTGTATCAAGTATAAAAATAAATTATCTTGTTACCATATATGTACACGTCTAAATATATACAATAAACGTGTTATTGACATAAATACCCTTACTAATTGAATAAGAAGCCTATTATTTTTAAGGGTATTTCTGTAATTGACTATAAGACCAAAATTGGCGGCGTATGGTGAGTACCCTTCATCACCAGACGTTCCAGTTTCCGGCGTACCAACTTCCAAAACACTTTGAAACAGAGCATAACCAAAACTTCAAACAAGATCATACTCATGGAATTCCAACTTGCAAAAAAACGCCGACTGAGTATGGAACACGGGTTGTCGCTATCTGATCTTCCGGAAGGAGTGATCGCAAACATATTAGCTCATTTGGGGGCTTCAAGTGCCATCGACGTTTTCAAGTGCAAGACGCTGTAAGTTTACAAACCCTAGTTAACGCTATAGATTCAAGTTAAATAACACTGCGTTTGCCTATTTAAGCGATTTATTAAGTAGAACTTTAAAGAACCGTATCGCATTTATTAGGGCTTGGATTTAAATTGTATCAAAAAATTTAGTGTTTCAGAAATTACCATTTATGAGGGATTTATTTTGCTTTCCCGTTTACCTACATTATAGTTGCAAAACCTTCGCACGAGCAGGGGGCTCGGATGAGGTGTATCTAAGGATGGAAGTTGATTCCATCTTTTCACTTAGGTTTATGTTTATTAAATTTGAGCTGCTAGCACTTTTGAGGGAAAAGGGAAACAGAAACATGTTGTTTAGAGATGGAGTGGTACGTCTTATCTTCCAATCAATTTAATTTTTTGATGCACGGTACTCTGTTACATATATATTTATGTTTATTTGGTGTGCTGATCAGATGAAGGTGTTTTATATTGGCGATGAGGCGGCGGGAAAGGAGATGCTGCAGCAGGCAGCGAAGTTGGGACAAAGTAATGCTACCCTTGTCCTTGGTATGTTGCTGATGGCAGAAGGTGGAGAAAGGATAGCAGAAGCAAGGCGTCTCCTGAATGACGAATACACAAAGGCAGCAAGTCATAGGGATGTGGTACAAAGCGTAACCAAGGTTAGTGAACAGCTGCAGTGGGATCACGAGCGATTAACGCACAGGGAATTTCATGTCTGCCTTAGTTGTACACACCACCATGCACCCAGGGATAGATTATTCGATGCGTGGTGGCACCGCCGTGAATGGTTGTTTTGTTGTAACGTTTGTTTGTGGGACGCGTGTTACCTCAGGTTTGCAGCCATTTGGGATGTGAATTAAAATTAGGTAGTTAATTGGTACAATTAGTTAATTATGTACATATTTTTTGCTGGTAAATATATATATATATATATATATATATATATATATATATATATATATATATAGTGTATATAAGTTAATTTGAATTCGTGTGTTTGTTGGTACAATTTGTTATTTGTTTTGCTGCTCAATTTAATTATGTGCATTTGATTTCATATATTTTGGGTTTTACTCTTTTGTTGCTTTGAAATCAAAACTGTTAACACACATGGTTAATGGTTAAAACTGATTAATCAATAATGAGGAATCAAAATGCAACTACTAAAACTCGGGTTATTCGAACTCGGGTGGATCAATAAGCTTTCGATTCCGGGTTATTAGTAATAACTTATTACATTGATAAGTGATTGTAAATGTGTTATTAGTAACTAGTATATTACCCGCGCTTTGCAGCGGCCGGTTATAACAAAAAATTCCGGGTCCATTTATATATAACACGTATGGGCAAATTTTTTGTTATCTACATACCGCATTATCTCATCATATGCAAATTTTTGGTTGGGATGTAGAACGTCTCCAGCTTGCATATAGCTTAGAGAGTAAGTTTAATTCTTATTTATTTACTTTTAATAACTCTGAAAATGAGAAAGCGTTTACACTACATCGGTTCGTAGAATGAGTTTAATAAACTTGTAATCTTCATTTAGGTGACGTTTATAAGAACGACATCATTTTATTGTAAGATCGTACTTGTCATTTAAAATCAAATCAAAAGAATCTCAGTTCCGAATAATATATAAAAGCATTTCTCAAAACCAATAAGTACTTAAAATAGTAATTATGAATTAGTAACTACACAAAATATATTAAAAATAAAAGAATTTCCAAAAACCATGGTTGATAAAAAAAATCAATTAACTAAGTACAAATCATTTGTTGATAATCTTTACTTCTGTAAAGAAATTTAATTACAAATTTGATTAGAAATAATTTGGTAATATTTTAATTCGATTTGATTCCATATATAGCAAGTAAATGCATGGTAAATGTAAGAGGGGTAGTTTGGGCATTTTAATTATTTTTAAGAAGTTTAAGACTCAATAATGGACACACTTTATAAGTAGTAGTAGAAGTAGATAACTTATTACATTGATAAGTGATTTTCATATTTGACCAATTAATCAGTAAGTATCATTTGGAAATATCTTCTTAGTTTCCATATACATTAAACTAACGATAAGGGTATAATTGACTTTTAGCATCTTTTAAAGGGTAAGTTTGTTAATAAAATGTGGAAACCCTTTATAAGGAAGTAAAGATATTTCACATTAAAATATAACATGATCACTTTACAAAAAAAAAAAAAAAAGTAACACGCAAGACTTGAACACGCGACCTGCAGACAACATTATCCACCACCTTTACCACTAATCTATATGAAGCGTTTTTATTATATTTCGTAAAATAAATATAAAACAATAGAACAAGTTTATTGTTTTCCTTTTTTTTTTTTGGAGCCAAATTTGTGGCTGAAAATTTTAAATTTAAATTTGGCGAAAATTTTTAAATTAGTCGTGACCATTTACCTTCCTAAAAAATCGATAATTACAGTTAATGCCTACAAACCACAAGCCCAAACAATCATTAATCTGTTTTTACACTTTTATTCCGATCTAAATTAAACACTAACCGAAACATTATCTTTTACTACTCTCTCCTAAACAACTAAAGGATCATGGATAAAGCTGCCGATAATGTTTATCATGGCAACGAAGATGAGATGTATGAATCAGAGGAGTATGATTCATCTTCAGATGAAGAACATGATGCCCGTGTTAATTCAACAATCAAAATAGTTCCACCGAGGGGCATAACAAGGTTATCTAGGTTTCGCAACAAGTTTAGCAAACCCGGTGCATCAAAACTCAAGGTAGCCTTCGATTCGATGGGCAGGCTCACAGGGGATCACAGCGCAGTGTTTGCAAGTTTCTTAGGAGACATGGTTCGTGAGAACATAGGCTTAAAGATTCTTACATGGAAGAAGGTCGATTCAGAATCAAGAGCAAAACTATGGGATGAAATCACGACAAGTTTTAAACACTAATCAGATCCCTTTAATTTCCTTTATTAAAAAATTAATACTATGAGAATACACTATACATTATATATGCAAGTATATATATTTAATTAATTTGTTAATGTTAAAACACCACATTAGATTGCTGTTAAACAGACTCATGAATGTTGAGAATACATTATATATGACGTTTTGTAGTCTGTAATATATAATTTTAGATTTGAGCAAAAGTCTTAGACGCATGCATATTAATTATATAAGACCATGCTATATCTAGTATATGTAATCTGTTTGCTATCTAGTATATTGATCAGTTTTGTGTTAACCTAAGATAAAGATGTTTTGTTACAATTACTTTCAGTTTTTGATCCAATTGAGTATTCTAATATTGCAGGGATATTTTGATGTTGAGGAGACATACAAAGGGAAAGTAATGCATCGTCTAGGTGGGCATCTACGGACTTTCAGAAGGAAATTGAGGGAAAAGTACATCCTGCCCAACCTAGACACACCTTCAAATCTAAATGAAGTCCCATTCAAATACAGTTCAATTGTCACATCCGCGGAATGGGGCGCATTCGTAGAGTATACGAGCACGGAAAATTACCAGGTTAGTGATGGTCATTTATATTTAACTCCATACAGCTTTCATATATGCTTTGAGTTTGCAAATTTATGCCTAAACTAATTAATTATCATTTTGTTCTTCTGTAACTAAGCACAAGTCACGTGCATCAAAAGAGGCGCGCTCCAAGTCTGTTTATCCGCATACGATGGGACGTGGTGGATACATATATGTGAAAAAGAAATTGGTACTTACATTTACAAATCGAATGTTTGTTTCTAATTACTACATGTATATATATATATATATATATATATATATATATATATATATATATATATATATATATATATATATATATATATATATAATAAGTCTTAAATGTAATTTGTTTCTGTTTTTTATTGTCTAAGTTAATATATTAATTGGTAACTTTACATGTGTATTTGATGATTATAAGATCGAAGAAAAAGTTATTGAACAACATGAAGAACCCCCACGTGCTATTTTGTGGGTGAAAGGAAGGTAAAGCAAAGAAGGGGTATTTCGAGACGAAACAACCAAAGAAAAGGCAAATGCAGTAGTAAGCATTTTGACATGAAGTTTTCCATTTATAAATTCATGTTTATTTTGCATTAAACACATTAATTGCCTGATGGAATCTTTACTGCAAGAAGCCGCTGAGGAGCAGATCAAAGCCGGAACCTTAAAGGTTGACGATGGCGACGGATTGACAAAGGTGTTTGGTCCCAAAAAGTCTGGGTATGCAAGAGGAGTGGGAGGAGGAGTGACAGTCAAGAGGTATTTTAATCTACCCCGATACGATGATGTGAGATTCAAAGTACTTGAAGCAGAACTTGCAGCTGAGAAATGCAAAAATGAAGACAAAGAGAAATTAGTAACGACGTTGTCCAGCCAAGTGACACAAACACAGGCAATGGTTATCGAACTTAAGAGTCGGTTGGATGCATTGACACCTAAAGTACCAGCATTACAGGAAAGGTTTTCATTGTTTTACTTATGCTAACATTTTATTCTTTAATTTACAACATGTTGCTAACAAATGTATTTCTTAATTTATATTGCAGGTGTCGTCTCCTACAGTGGATATATTTCCTAACGCTACCCATCCTGATCAGGAGGGCGGAAATACTGCCTTAAGTGATGTTGATTGTGGGAAGGATGACAGCTCTCGCAAGTCTAGTTATGGACTTGCAACTTCGGAAATGCCAACAGAAACAAGTGTAAGTGTTAAAACATTAGAGTTAATTTGATTTTAGTATTTCTCACCGTGGTTTAATAATTTTACATACTTGATATTTACCGAGTATTATATAGAAAATTTGTTATAAATCTGTTGAGGAGTCAAACAGGCCGCCAGATTCACAAGACAACACGTCTCAACCAAAACAGTCGGAATCGCAAAAGAATCTGCCTCCAACAATGACAACACCGCTGCAGGTGGACGTAATGTAATCCTAAATGTTCATACATTATTCAGTTTAATCAAATTACGATGCATACACACACACACACACACACACACACACACACACACACACACACACACACACATATATATATAGGTAATAATCGTTATCATTTTCTTTAGTTTTACAAGTGTAAACTGTGGCACTTAAAGAGGGCAAACATCGTTGCGTTGGGTACTGTCTGGATGTCAAATGAAAATTTGAAGCTTCATAACAGATCACTCCCAAACGATTGCTACAAAGTGTCTGTTGATAAATCGTTAGTGGATGCAGCTTTTATTCCGGACAATGCAAACAATGGTGTCAAAACAGTTAAGGATGTAGAAGGTGGTTTTTGTGCATGGCCCAAGGATAAAGTGATTATTGATGAGGAGGTACATATATAGTACACGTTTTTATATATCTTACTACATATACATATAGTTCTTCAAATTTTATTTAGTGTTTGATACATATGCGCCTTGTTTCTTGTACAGGTAACACCACCACCTACTTATCTACAAAAGTCAGCTGATCATGATGAGAACAAAACTGTACGAGAAATATCAAAGAAAAAGCGGAAATCTTTTGTGTCTAGTGAATCCATGTTAAAGCAAGCGAAGAGCAAACTGAAGAGTAAAAAGTCGTTACAACTGTGATGTTTGTAATTAGTCGATTTTGATCATGTACATTCCAACTTTTACATGCAATTAATTAAGTACATTCCAATTTTTATTTGTGGTGTTATATATAATAATTCAAATTGTTACACATCTTATTGATTATTTATATGTGACTAAAAGATGCACTCACGTAATATGGTCACACATTGTGGCCACTGTTTGTTACACTATTTGTGTGACTCAATAGTGCAAAACGCCACACAAAATACAAATCAGGTGGCCATTGTGTGAACAATGGTCACACTTATTATCACCTACGACCACTTTTGGCTTAAGTTTATGTGACCAAATCCCAGAATAAATCACTCCTTGTGTGACTAAATGATACATAACGTCACACAAACATGAAAATAAAGTGGCCATTGGATGGACAATAGTCACACAAAATACAAAGTTTTACTTGACATTAGAGAGCATATGGTCACACTTATTATCACCTACGGCCACTTTTGGCTTAACTTTATGTGACCAAATCCTAGAATAAATCACTCCTTGTGTGACTAAATGATACATAACGTCACACAAACATGAAAATAAAGTGGCCATTGGATGGACAATAGTCACACAAAATACAAGTTTACTTGACATTAGAGAGCATATGGTCACACTTATTATCACCTACGGCCACTTTTGGTTTAATTCTATGTGACCAAATCCCAGAATAAATCACTACTTGTGTGACTAAATGATACATAACGTCACACAAACATGAAAATAAAGTGGCCATTGGATGGACAATAGTCACACAAAATACAAGTTTACTGGACATTAGAGAGCATATGGTCACATTTATTATCACCTACGGCCATTTTTGGTTTAATTTTATGTGACCAAATCCCATAATAAATCACTCCTTGTGTGACTAAATGATACAAAACGTCACACAAACATGAAAATAAAGTGGCCATTGGATGGACAATAGTCACACAAAATACAAGTTTACTTGACATTAGAGAGCATATGGTCACACTTATTATCACCTACGGCCACTTATGGCTTAATTTTATGTGACCAAATCCCAGAATAAATCACTCCTTGTGTGACTAAATGATACAAAACGTCACACAAACTTGAAAATAAAGTGGCCATTGGATGGACAATAGTCACACAAAATACAAGTTTACTTGACATTAGAGAGCATATGGTCACACTTATTATCACCTACGGCCACTTTTGGCTTAATTTTATGTGACCGAATACCAGAATAAATCACTCCTTGTGTGACTAAATGATACAAAACGTCACACAAACATGAAAATAAAGTGGCCATTGAATGGACAATAGTCACACAAAATACAAGTTTACTTGACATTAGAGAGCATATGGTCACACTTATTATCACCTACGGCCACTTTTGGCTTAATTTTATGTGACCAAATCCCAGAATAAATCACTCCTTGTGTGACTAAATGATACAAAACGTCACACAAATATGAAAATAAAGTGGCCATTGGATGGACAACAGTCACACAAAATACAAAGTTTTACTTGACATTAATGAGCATATGGTCACACAAAATACAAGTTTACCTTACTTTAAAGATCATATGGTCACACTTATTAACACTTTTGGTCACGTTTGGCTTAAATTTATGTAACCAAATCCCAAAATAAAGTAGTCGTTGTGTGACTAAATGTTACAAATAGTCACATAAACATACAACTCAAGTGACCATTGGATGGAAAATAGTCACACAAAATACACTTTCACTTGATTTTAAAGAGCTTATGGTCACATATTTTATGGTTTTGGTTACTCTTTTTAAAAGGATACGGCCACTAACCATCTAGTGTGACCGTAAGGACCCCTTTGGTCACGGGACCTTTAGTCACACACAAGGTGAAAAAACGAGTGTGACCATATGGTTTTTGATGAACGCCAAAATGTGCTATTTTATAGTACTAATTGCCCCTTTATTCAATATATTTCTTATGCATTTTTATTGAATTTGATACTCATTTCGTTCATATTTGCGTTTAGGAGTTATTTGGAGCTTGAATTGGAAAAGAAGCAGAAAATGAGCTAGTATTGAAGAAAAGAAGTTAAAATGAGTGAAGTTTGAAGAATGGAGGTCGATGGCTAAAAATATGGAGAAATGCATCCATACGGCGTATGGAATCCATACGGCGTATGGATGGTGTTAGCCGGGCTACCAAGTTACGCGGACCTGACCCATGGGCTTTTCAATCCATACGGCGTATGGATGTCCATACGGCGTATGGATTGGCTCGGTAGAAACCCTAAATATTTCATTTGTTTTCATTTTGAGGGTTATCACACACCATTCTTCTTCAGCCGATTTTACTCTAAAAAACCATCATTTCCAAAGACTTTTGGAGGTAGAATACAAGAGAAATCGAAGCTTGTTCTTTCATTCAATCGTTATTTCGACATTTCGGTTTGATTACATTCATTCCTTTCAATTGATTATGATTATTGGTATGATATTGAATCAGATTTTCTGGAATAACATGAGTGGCTAAGTTTCTTATGTGTTTGTTTAGATGATGATACTTAATTGATGGATTGATTATTAGAATTGCGAACGTATTAGATTTTATTCAAGTTTATGTGTTTATTCGTCGATCCTTGGTTAATTGATGACTGTTTCTGATTACCTAACGTGGTTTTATAATTAATTGAGATTGATTTCCTATTAGTTATAGAATAATTGATGATTGTTGATTTTAATTGACAATTATTGCTGAATATATTGAGTTTGATGGGTTAGGGCTAATAATTGGTAATAGTCATTGATGAACAAGATAACTAGTATTAGTTATAGACTTTGTTGATTCAAGTCAAAAGAATAAATCACATAAATGGTGTTTGTAACACCCCCAAATATCGTTTAGCGGAAGCGTTTAGTTTAAGTATGGGGTGTCACAATAACAAAGCATGCATACGTATCAGAGCTTATGATTACAACAGAACAATATATATTAAGATGCCAAAAGTGTTAGTTACAAAGTTTACGATTCAACGAATCATATAAGTGAAAAGTAATGAGTTTACAAAAGTGGATTTCTAGAATATGACAAAACAGTTTCAGTTATACTAGAGAAATCCATATGTTTTCCCCAAAAGGTTGGCATCCTAAGCTTCAAGGGTCGCCTAATTCTCCATGTGTGTTGGCGATCTTACATGCGTAGCTAATTCCCTGAAAAACATAGTAAAAGTCAACAACTAGGTTGAGTGAATTCACAGGTTTTATGTTTACAAGTTCAGTTGTGATAAACCACTGTTGTTTATATCGTGTCGTTGGGATGTCACCCAAAAGTATAGTTCGTGAAACCAAATATGTTTCCAAATAGTTGTTTGTAGGAATGTTTGTATCCTAGTAGTTGTAGTAAATCAGTATCCTGTTTTTACGTATGTTCTGTAGGATTATACATATCCTAATCGTATATATGTTTCATTGGGATGTTGCCCAAAATATAATTCAAGTTATAGTAGGAATGTAAGTATCCTATTAGTTGTTCGTAGGTGTAACACTCCCCTAAGACCCGTATCTGGACCACGTACGGCAGTGTTACAGTCCTAATCGTTTAGTAGGTCCATGTTAGTAGGAAACCCGTTGCTTTCAGTTGTGTTGCCCATGTCAAGTAGGGACTTTTTAAATAGAGTTGCCCATGTCAAGTAGGGACTTTTAAATAGAGTTGCCCATGTCAAGTAGGGACTTTTAAATAGTGTTGCCCATGTCAAGTAGGGTCTGTTCAATAGTGTTGCCCATGTCAAGTAGGGACTTTTCAGTAGTGTTGCCCATGTCAAGTAGGGACTTTTCAGTAGTGTTGCCCATGTCAAGTAGGGACTTTTCAGTAGTGTTGCCCATGTCAAGTAGGGACTTATTCAATAATGTTGCCCATGTCAAGTAGGGACTTCTCAGTAGTGTTGCCCATGTCAAGTAGGGACTTTTCAGTATTGTTGCCCATATCAGTAGGGACTTTTTGTTACCCATTTCGTTATATAAAGTGTTGCTGGTTATCCTCCAGCGTTCTCAAAACATGTTCATGTGTTTACAGCGTTGGTAGTATGAAAGTAATATGTAACACTCACCCTAAGACCCGTATCTGGACCCCGTGCGGTCAGTGTTACATACTATGTAGAAATCGTCAGTTTGTTTATCAGTTTACTAGTTCAATGTACTCCACTTGTTTGAGTAAAATAGTATACAACCATGTTTGTATAAAAGTGTTTGACTATGTTTTCCACCCCTGTTCTAAGCAGTTAAAACAGTAAAAGTAGGGGCTGTGAACTCACCTGTTGAGTTTAAGTAATCGTGCGAGTGCTAGCAAACCTAAGCCCAAGTACAGTCTGAAATCTCCTAACGTCCTAAACGTACGAGATTTAATAAGTATGTGGATGTCTAAACTAATCATCCATGCTAGTGTTTGTACAACCAAGTCACGTCCAAAACGTTTGTTTAATGTTCACGTTTGTATTTCGTTGTTTGTAAAAATGTATACGACTCGTTGGTGATAGTTTGAAATCAACATTTCGTTAAAACAAGTATATTTGTAATGATTGTATAGTTCGTGTATCGTATAATATGTGAGTATTCGTTGCCGGTTAAGTTCGACACTTAGTGAAAAATTAGTTTGGAATGTTTCTGTCTTATGCGTCACTAAGGGGCGTCACTTACAGTGGGATAGCGACACTAGGCTAGTGCCGCTATACGTGGTGATCAGGTTGTTATGCGGCACTGATGAAGTGTCGGTTAAAGTAGTCATGCGACACTTACGAAGTGTCGGGTGCAAGGTGGGTGCGTCACTATAGGAGTGTCGGGTATAGTTTAAAAATCTGATGTCATGCGGCACTTAATAAGTAACGCGTATATGTGTTGGGCAATAATTAGCGACACTCAAGAAGTGTCGGTATAAGTAAAGTTCGTAGCGTCACTAGACAAGTGACGGTATATTTTGGGTTTCATGCGGCACTAGATCGCGGCACTACTATGCGACACTAAGTGTCGCTATACTGTTTTCGGTCGCTATGCGACACTACCAGCTGTTCTACGAACAGCTTGAAAAAGTTGGATTTCGGGTCGATTTCGGACGTTTTCGGTTGTATAAAACACTAAAACATGTAAATCTAAGTATATTAAACACTAAATAGCAATTATAACTTTGAAATCTAAAAATTTGCGGGATTTGTCGGAAACTTACGAGTGTCGGATTTGAAATCCGAAAAGATAGAAATGTAGATCGGAGTCTCGTGGTCGTTTTTCTCTATTTTGTTTGTTGATTCGGCGTCGTTTGATGGTGTTATTTGGCGTTTTTAGTGGTTGTTTTTGGTGATGGTGGTGGGTGTAGAGAGAAAGGAAAGAGAAAGGAAGAAAAAGAGATAGAGAAATGAGAGAATGGAGGTGGGAAGTGGGGTTTTGTTTCCCCATTTTCTGCCTCCGTGTTTGCGTCCCGTGTTTGTTTACCCGATCGTTAAATGTTATTTTATTTTAACTATTATGTTTTTAATTACATTTTTCATTATTTTTAATTAGGATCTTTTTATAAAACCCATTTAATTTAGTTATAAATTTTAAACTTTGTTTTATTTAAATTGTACGAATTAAACGTTTTGCGTTATAAAAGGACTTGTAAATATTTTTGACAAAATATTTATTCGCTACTACGTTATTTAATAATTTCGTTTTATTAAATAATTTTGTTCACCAACAGTCGTATGTTTTTGTCGCGTTTGTTTTCAATTTGTTCAGTACGTAATTACAACTAATTACGAATACGTAATACTACGCGTATTATCTAGTTGGGCTATGCTAGACTTACCTCTAAAATGTGTTGTGAATTCACTCAAGTAGGGAATTAGCCTAATAATGCAAGTGATTAATTTAATTAATCGTGTTTAAATTTGCGGGGTGTTACATTCTCCCCTTGTTAGAGAAATCTCGTCCCGAGATTTAAAACCAAGTCGGATCGCCCGCGGCGTATGTTCTCCGATAAGTCATGTCGTTAACCATAGTTTGCGTGGCGTTCAATTGTTGCCATAGAAGTTCAATTGGTTTAAGTATGCTCGCGGCATAGTTCAATATGTTGTGTGTTTCGTTTCGTGTTCAGAGTTTACCAAATGTTGTGTTCGAATCGACATTCGAATGAAAGAAACGTTAAATCGTAGCAATAGTTGGTAAGACATACCGTTCTTGCCATAGTCCGCAACAGTTTCCGGTGCACGGAGGATGTATGCGCGGCTACGCCCCGGTGGTATGGTTGCAACGCGGGTGTTGTTCTGGTTGTTGTTATTCTGATTGTTGTTGGCGTTATTGAGTTGGGGGCACTGATTTCGGTAGTGTCCCGGGTCGCCACATCGAAAGCAACCATTGTTTCGTTGTTCGTTGTTCGTGGGATGAGTTCTACAAGCTTCGGTTCTGTGTCCGAATCGGTTGCATTTATCGCAGAAGAAGCAGTCTCCTTCATGATGTTTTCCGCACTTCCCACACTTGGGCCTGTTACCAAGGTAGGGTTTCTGTTCAGTGTTGGTGATCGCAGCAAAGGCTCGGGTGTTTCCCGGGTTCCTGTTTTGTTGAACCTGACGGTCGTTACCGTCGTTGTTCCATTTGCGTTTGTGGGTTCCAGAGTCGCCCGCATCAGTACGGGTAAGTTCAGTTTTCCCGGTAGTAGTTTTCAAAGTGCCAATCAGAATGGCGTCATCAGTTAAGCTTTGAGCCAGGTCTACTGCGCTCCTAAAAGTGGCGGGTTTGGAGGACATAACCATGCCTCGGATCTGTGGTGCCAAACCCCTGTTGTAACGCTCAATGCGTTTGCTCTCGGGGGTTACCATGTGAGGCACCAGACGTGCAAGCTCCTGGAATCTAGTTGTGTAACCGGAAATGTCAGCGCCGATCATTTGGATATTCCAGAATTCGTTCTCAAGTTTTTGCATTTCGTTGGGAGGGCAAAATTCCTCCCTTAGCATTCTTTTCAGTGTCTCCCATGATATGGAGTAAGCAGCTGGGCGTCCCATGATTTGTACCTGAGCGTTCCACCATGTTAGCGCTTTGTCGGCTAGAGTGCAGGTGGCGTATTTCACGATTTTGTCGGTGGCGCAGTCACTGATGTCGATGACTGATTCCGTTTTCTCAATCCAGTGGACTAGGCCAACGGCCCCTTCAGTCCCGGTAAAGGTACTCGGTTTGCAGGCTTGGAATGTTTTGTATGAACACCCCTGTTGGGTATTGTTTGGGGTTTCGCTAATGACTGGAGTGGCTCCACTGTTGTTGGTTAGGTTTTCACGATTTCTGCTCGCCTCGTATTGTGCGATGGCTTCAGCCACGCGGCGTTCGATAATCTGTTCGGTTGTTTCTGGAGGCGGATGTGGAGTATTTCGTCGACTGTTTCGAGTATTTCTTGGTTTAGGCGGCATGCTGACGTTCTGCGATGAAAAGATGCAGAAGTCAATGCCAATGAAAAATATGTGAGGAACGAAGTTTCACATATTACAAGTTTTCGAGTATCAAGAGAAATTGTCGAATCCCCATCACGTATCTTACGACTATGAAACACCCATATGTACTTAGTATAATATAATCACGTTGGCCAGGCGTCATTATATGATGCCAAATACATACTTCTTTTCATCAACCGTTTAATCACGATTCGGTTCATATGAGATCAGAGTACAATGAACGAGTCGAATGTGGTGAACAGTTCACGTATATCGAGGTATCGTAACGATAATTTGGATGTATGCAATTGTATGTATGCATGTGCGTTCTAGCCAAGGCTATAGTCTAGGTCTCTAGGTCGCTAAGTCACCTAAAGTTTCCTAGTTCGCTATAACCATTGGCTCTGATACCAATCTGTAACACCCCCAAATATCGTTTAGCGGAAGCGTTTAGTTTAAGTATGGGGTGTCACAATAACAAAGCATGCATACGTATCAGAGCTTATGATTACAACAGAACAATATATATTAAGATGCCAAAAGTGTTAGTTACAAAGTTTACGATTCAACGAATCATATAAGTGAAAAGTAATGAGTTTACAAAAGTGGATTTCTAGAATATGACAAAACAGTTTCAGTTATACTAGAGAAATCCATATGTTTTCCCCAAAAGGTTGGCATCCTAAGCTTCAAGGGTCGCCTAATTCTCCATGTGTGTTGGCGATCTTACATGCGTAGCTAATTCCCTGAAAAACATAGTAAAAGTCAACAACTAGGTTGAGTGAATTCACAGGTTTTATGTTTACAAGTTCAGTTGTGATAAACCACTGTTGTTTATATCGTGTCGTTGGGATGTCACCCAAAAGTATAGTTCGTGAAACCAAATATGTTTCCAAATAGTTGTTTGTAGGAATGTTCGTATCCTAGTAGTTGTAGTAAATCAGTATCCTGTTTTTACGTATGTTCTGTAGGATTATACATATCCTAATCGTATATATGTTTCGTTGGGATGTTGCCCAAAATATAATTCAAGTTATAGTAGGAATGTAAGTATCCTATTAGTTGTTCGTAGGTGTAACACTCCCCTAAGACCCGTATCTGGACCACGTACGGCAGTGTTACAGTCCTAATCGTTTAGTAGGTCCATGTTAGTAGGAAACCCGTTGCTTTCAGTTGTGTTGCCCATGTCAAGTAGGGACTTTTTAAATAGAGTTGCCCATGTCAAGTAGGGACTTTTAAATAGAGTTGCCCATGTCAAGTAGGGACTTTTAAATAGTGTTGCCCATGTCAAGTAGGGTCTGTTCAATAGTGTTGCCCATGTCAAGTAGGGACTTTTCAGTAGTGTTGCCCATGTCAAGTAGGGACTTTTCAGTAGTGTTGCCCATGTCAAGTAGGGACTTTTCAGTAGTGTTGCCCATGTCAAGTAGGGACTTATTCAATAATGTTGCCCATGTCAAGTAGGGACTTCTCAGTAGTGTTGCCCATGTCAAGTAGGGACTTTTCAGTATTGTTGCCCATATCAGTAGGGACTTTTTGTTACCCATTTCGTTATATAAAGTGTTGCTGGTTATCCTCCAGCGTTCTCAAAACATGTTCATGTGTTTACAGCGTTGGTAGTATGAAAGTAATATGTAACACTCACCCTAAGACCCGTATCTGGACCCCGTGCGGTCAGTGTTACATACTATGTAGAAATCGTCAGTTTGTTTATCAGTTTACTAGTTCAATGTACTCCACTTGTTTGAGTAAAATAGTATACAACCATGTTTGTATAAAAGTGTTTGACTATGTTTTCCACCCCTGTTCTAAGCAGTTAAAACAGTAAAAGTAGGGGCTGTGAACTCACCTGTTGAGTTTAAGTAATCGTGCGAGTGCTAGCAAACCTAAGCCCAAGTACAGTCTGAAATCTCCTAACGTCCTAAACGTACGAGATTTAATAAGTATGTGGATGTCTAAACTAATCATCCATGCTAGTGTTTGTACAACCAAGTCACGTCCAAAACGTTTGTTTAATGTTCACGTTTGTATTTCGTTGTTTGTAAAAATGTATACGACTCGTTGGTGATAGTTTGAAATCAACATTTCGTTAAAACAAGTATATTTGTAATGATTGTATAGTTCGTGTATCGTATAATATGTGAGTATTCGTTGCCGGTTAAGTTCGACACTTAGTGAAAAATTAGTTTGGAATGTTTCTGTCTTATGCGTCACTAAGGGGCGTCACTTACAGTGGGATAGCGACACTAGGCTAGTGCCGCTATACGTGGTGATCAGGTTGTTATGCGGCACTGATGAAGTGTCGGTTAAAGTAGTCATGCGACACTTACGAAGTGTCGGGTGCAAGGTGGGTGCGTCACTATAGGAGTGTCGGGTATAGTTTAAAAATCTGATGTCATGCGGCACTTAATAAGTAACGCGTATATGTGTTGGGCAATAATTAGCGACACTCAAGAAGTGTCGGTATAAGTAAAGTTCGTAGCGTCACTAGACAAGTGACGGTATATTTTGGGTTTCATGCGGCACTAGATCGCGGCACTACTATGCGACACTAAGTGTCGCTATACTGTTTTCGGTCGCTATGCGACACTACCAGCTGTTCTACGAACAGCTTGAAAAAGTTGGATTTCGGGTCGATTTCGGACGTTTTCGGTTGTATAAAACACTAAAACATGTAAATCTAAGTATATTAAACACTAAATAGCAATTATAACTTTGAAATCTAAAAATTTGCGGGATTTTTCGGAAACTTACGAGTGTCGGATTTGAAATCCGAAAAGATAGAAATGTAGATCGGAGTCTCGTGGTCGTTTTTCTCTATTTTGTTTGTTGATTCGGCGTCGTTTGATGGTGTTATTTGGCGTTTTTAGTGGTTGTTTTTGGTGATGGTGGTGGGTGTAGAGAGAAAGGAAAGAGAAAGGAAGAAAAAGAGATAGAGAAATGAGAGAATGGAGGTGGGAAGTGGGGTTTTGTTTCCCCATTTTCTGCCTCCGTGTTTGCGTCCCGTGTTTGTTTACCCGATCGTTAAATGTTATTTTATTTTAACTATTATGTTTTTAATTACATTTTTCATTATTTTTAATTAGGATCTTTTTATAAAACCCATTTAATTTAGTTATAAATTTTAAACTTTGTTTTATTTAAATTGTACGAATTAAACGTTTTGCGTTATAAAAGGACTTGTAAATATTTTTGACAAAATATTTATTCGCTACTACGTTATTTAATAATTTCGTTTTATTAAATAATTTTGTTCACCAACAGTCGTATGTTTTTGTCGCGTTTGTTTTCAATTTGTTCAGTACGTAATTACAACTAATTACGAATACGTAATACTACGCGTATTATCTAGTTGGGCTATGCTAGACTTACCTCTAAAATGTGTTGTGAATTCACTCAAGTAGGGAATTAGCCTAATAATGCAAGTGATTAATTTAATTAATCGTGTTTAAATTTGCGGGGTGTTACAGTGTTGGTTTAATCTAGAATACAATTTGGTGGGCAACGTTAAATTGAACTGTTAACGTGTTGAAAACAACTTTGTGTCTTTCTTAATTGTGTTTAATTCAATTTATCTTGTAAGGAAGGTTGATGCAATTGATAAAGCACGATAAAATCCATACTTGAGCAATTAAATAAAATGATTTCCAGATTTTAAGGAAAGTAATCTAAGCAAATGCATTTCTTTTATCATTTGAATTAAATCTTTTATTAATTAAGTATTTTATCATTTCTTTATTTTTATTATTATTAAGTTTTATTTAATAAACCATTTCTTCATAATTGTTTGCCAATTGTTCGATCGGAACTGAAACGCCACCATTATTTATTGCTTTTATTATTTGTATCAATTTCCAATTTATTTAATTAACATCCGTTCCCTGTGTTCGACTCGGACTTATCATACTATACTATTATATGACCAGGTATTCTTGCCTGAGTTGTGTATAGTTAGTAAGGTAATTTCCATTTTATAATAAGGCTTTGTTTACACAGCATCAAGTTTTTGGAGCCGCTGCCGGGGAGTGGTTTGATTCAATTAAATAAGCTGGAAGTTGTCTTTTGTTTATTTGTGTGTGATTTTTAGTTAGTTCATCTTTTATTTGGTATTTTGATTAATTATTTTTCCTGTTTAAAGGTTAGTTTATAAGTTAGGTATTTTAGTAGCCTGTTCTACTGAGTTGAAAAGTTCATTGCAGTAGTTTATGACCCGAACAACAGTTCCTGACCCAACCGACCCTTTTGAAGAACCCGAACGTATATTTCATCAAAGAAGACGCGCTTCTTCCGCACCACCAAACTCACCGTTAATCAACACTTTTCTTAGCGACGATTTCGAGGTTTTTACCAATAACCTTTTCACCCCGCGAACCAGAAACTACCATTCGTATCTAGAAGGCGATTTCAGAGAGTACCTAAAATTCCTTTTTAGGGATCAAGCAGAATTGGAGAGCACAATGGCAGAAGATATCGCCAACATAACTCTCGAGGAGTATTCGATTCGAATGCGTAATGACCAAGGCACTGGAGTAGTAAGGCCGGCAATTGCGCAAGATGTGGAGTTTGAAATTAAAGGACAGTTCCTCAAGGAGCTTAGGGAGAATCCTTTTCGTGGAGAAGAAAGGGACGATGCTAACAATCATGTGGAAAAGATCGTGGAGATAGCCGATATGTTCAACGTTCCCAACATTACACGCGATCAAGTCATGCTCCGAGTATTCCCTATCACACTCAAGGGAGCCGCTAAAAAATGGATTCGAAACGAGCCAGCTGGATCCATCACCACATGGGAAGACCTTCGCACGAAGTTTCTTAAGATGTATTGTCCTCCTTCCAAAACTTCGAAGATGATCGATGAGATTATAAATTTCAAGCAAAAAATTGATGAGTCGTTACACCAAGCTTGGGAGAGATATAAGGACTTGATGCATAAGTGCCCACAGCATGACCTTAACGATCAGCAAATCGTGAGTATTTTCTACAAGGGAGTGGATCGTGCCACGAGACAGCAACTGGATGCACAAGGGCCTATTCCCAAAAAGGTTCCTCGGGATGCTTTAGCTGCTATTCGTGACCAAGCAAAGCACTCTCAGCTATGGGATGATGGTACCTCTAGAAGAAAGAGGACTGTGGATAATGAAGATGGGCTTGCAGCCATCATGGCTAAGCTAGACAGTATGGGTAGAGATATAAAGAAGGTCACGGAAACTGTTCATGCTATCCAAGTAGGATGTGACAACTGTGGAGGAACTCATTTAGTAAAGGATTGCCCTGAGATGGGAACTGGAGAAGTAACTGAGGAAGTTAAGTTTGGAGAAGCTCAAGCACCATATAGTCAGGGCGGTGGAACATTCTTCAGAAGGCCGTACCAAGATGGAGGTCATCAATTTCGCCAAAATCAACTTGGATTTTACACCAAGGAGCAACAGACTGCACCATCTCACGATAAACAAACCAACTTAGAAGAGATGATGGGAAAGTTTCTCACCACCAATGAGAAATTCATTGCCAATTATGGACAAAGAATGGATGCCACTGATGCAGTATTAAGAAACCAAGGGGCTGCAATCAAGCAGATTGAAGGGAATGTCTCTAACACTGCTAAAGTTCTTCAAGAAAGATTTCCTGGAACTCTTCCTGGATACACTGAAACCAACCCACGTGATCAAGCTAAGGCTGTGATCACCAGAAGTGGACGGATTCATGAGGATCCGGTTGTCAAAAAGAAACCTGTTTCTCAACTCTTACCTGAGAAAGAAAAGGAAGTAGAAGTTGTTGAAGGTCCTAATGTGGACACTAAGGCTGATCAAATTGCAAGAGATAAGCAATATGCTAAGGATCATGCACCGCCGCCACCTTATCCAGCAGCTTTGAGAAGAGGGAAGGATGATGCTCAATACCACCAGTTTCTAGAGAATCTGAAGCAACTTCAGATTAACATTTCGTTTGTGGAGGCCATTGCTCAAATGCCCAAGTATGCAAAGTATTTGAAGGAACTGTTGACCAACAAAAGCACGCTAATGGAGGCAACCACGGTGACTATGAACGAGAGATGCTCAGCGGTGATGCAAAACAAACTTCCACCGAAATTGAAAGACCCTGGGAGCATTACTCTTCCTTGTCTTATTGGAAGTTTGGATATAACTCATGCACTGGCTGACTTAGGAGCAAGCATATCGATAATGCCTTATACTATGTATGCTAGACTAAAGTTAGGGGAACCAAAGCCAATTAGAATGTGCATTGAGTTAGCGGATAGGTCAGTCCAATATCCTAAGGGAATGATCGAGAATGTGTTGGAAAAGGTAGATAAGTTTGTTTTCCCTTGTGATTTTGTTATTCTTGATATGGTCGAAGATTCTAAGGTACCTATCATTTTGGGTAGACCTTTTCTAGCCACTGCAAGGGCATTGATTGATGTTTTTGATAGAAAGATCACTCTAAGGGTAGGAGATGATGAAGTAGTGTTTGATGTTAACAAATCAATGCAATATCCTGCTGCAGTAGATGATACTTGTTACTTTGTGAGTGCTAGAGAAATGTCTGATGATGAGGAATTCCTACAAAGTCTCATGGAAGATGAAGATCTTGATCCCATGATTCTTGAAGGATGGACGGGAAGTCTAGAAGCAATCCGTGATATCGAAGAATTCGATAAGTTGCTTGAGGAAATGGAAATGAGGAGTTAGAGAGTGATGAAAATAAGTTGATGGAGAGCGAAGAATCGGTCTTGGTTGATGGTATTTTAATTAAGAAAGAGACTCGCATCACTATGCATGGGATTCCTTGCTCAAGAGAGGATGTATTGGCAGTTAAATCTTCGTTTGAAGAACCACCAAAGTTAGAATTGAAAGATTTACCGACTCATTTGGAATATGCATACTTGCAAGGAGAGTCGGATCTGCCAGTTATCATTTCATCTCAGTTATCAGCAAATGAGAAAGAAAGTTTATTGAAGGTTCTGAAGGAGCATAAGCATGCTATAGCATGGACGATCGGTGATATCAAGGGAATAAGCCCCTCTTACTGCACTCACAAGATTCTCATGGAATCTGATTTTAAGCCAGTTGTGCAACCATTAAGACGGCTGAATCCTAAGGTTACGGATGTAGTGAGGAAGGAGATCATTAAGTTGCTCGACTCTGGGTTGATATACCCAATCTCCGATAGTCCATGGGTTAGTCCCATTCATGTTGTGCCCAAGAAAGGAGGTATGACTGTGGTTGCTAATGAGAAGAATGAGTTAATACCTACAAGAACAGTCACTAGATGGAGAGTTTGTATCGATTATAGGAAGTTGAATGATGCTACACGCAAGGATCACTTTCCCTTGCCGTTCATCGATCAAATGCTCGAACGTCTAGCTGGAAAAGAATATTATTGCTTTTTAGATGGTTTTTTCGGATACTTCCAGATTCTGATAGATGCTAATGATCAGGACAAGACCACATTCACATGCCCATTTGGAACTTTTGCTTATCGAAGGATGCCTTTTGGTTTGTGCAATACACCCGCAACATTTCAAAGGTGCATGATGGCAATTTTCGATGACATGGTGGAGGATAGTATGGAGATATTCATGGACGATTTCTCCATGTTCGGAAATTTGTTTGATGAATGCTTAGCAAATCTGAAGAAGATGTTGCAGAGATGCGAGAGTTCGAATCTGGTGTTAAATTGGGAGAAGTGCCATTTCATGGTACGTGAAGGAATTGTTTTGGGGCATAAAATTTCTAGTGCTGGTATTGAAGTAGATCAAGCGAAAGTTGAGGCTATAGCGAAGCTACTTCATCCAACAAATGTAAAAGGAATACGAAGTTTCCTAGGACATGCTGGGTTTTATAGAAGATTCATCAAAGATTTTTCAAAGATAGCTCGTCCGATGAACAAGTTGCTGGAGAAAGATGCTAAGTTTGTGTTTTCAAAGGAATGTCAAGATGCGTTCAATTTTTTAAAAGAAAAGCTGGTATCCGCGCCCATTATGATTAGTCCAAATTGGGATCTCCCATTTGAGTTAATGTGTGATGCTAGTGACTATGCTGTTGGAGCAGTTTTGGGTCAGAGGGTTGATAAGAAGTTTCAACCGATCTATTATGCAAGCAAGACTTTGAAGAGCGCGCAAGAGAATTACACTACCACTGAAAAGGAATTGCTTGCTGTTGTTTTTGCATTCGATAAATTTCGCTCGTACTTGGTTTTGTCAAAAACGGTAGTTTTTACCGATTATTCGGCATTGCGATATTTGTTTAGTAAGCAAGATGCAAAGCCAAGGTTATTGCGATGGATTTTGTTGTTGCAAGAGTTTGATATAGAGATTCGAGACAAGAAGGGAGCTGAAAATTTGGCTGCTGATCATTTATCAAGATTAGAAAATCCGAAGCTGGATAAGTTAGACGAATCGGAAATTCAGGATAAATTTCCTGATGAAAGCTTGCTAAAGGCAATTTTGAATGAATTTCCATGGTTCGCCGATATTGCAAACTTCCTAGTTACAAACACTGTTCCGTCTGGATTGGATTTCAACCAACGAAAGAGGTTTTTCTCATCTTTACGATATTACTTCTGGGAAGACCCGTATTTGTTCAGACAGTGTGCTGATGGAATTGTTCGAAGGTGTGTAGCTGGAGAGGAATGCGAAATAATTTTAGAGCATTGTCATGATTGTCCGGCTGGAGGACATCATGGTCCGAATTATACTGCAAGAAAGGTATTTGAGGTAGGTTTTTACTGGCCAACAGTTTATAAGGACGCGTTTAAGTATGTGAAGGAGTGTGATGCCTGATGTGTGCTAAGTATAGGCAATTATAATAACAAGTTTAAATTAAGGAAATACTAAATAATACTATCACACAATTCAGGCAAGATTGACCCGTTCATGTAATATAGCTTAATAAGTAAGTCCAAATTCGAACACAAGGAACACAAGAAACGTGATTCTTATTTATAACTAATTATCTATTTATTCTAATTACAAATATTTACAATTATAATACAAATAAATAAAAGGATCCAATTTACAATAATCTACAAGATAAGGGGGACGTTTTAGTTCCGAACGAACATATTTATATTTATATTTTTGATACATATTCTAATAGATAAGTTTTAGAAACAACTTAGGTATACTCAATTGGATAAAAGATTATAATTATTCAAACTATTATTTATTAAACTTATTATATGTACTTATGTCTATTTGCTTTGTTGGCTATTATTATTGGTGATTTACTAATGTAGAAGATCACTTAGGGTTAAGTCAAATCCTCATCATAGCAACACAATCATAAGGTTACGCAAAGTGTTACTAATTAATAAGATCTATCATCAATTTATTAATACAATTTCTATGGTTAGGCTTGAATCGCAGTATTACTTTATATTAATGAATCATTCTTAGTTTATCGCATAAGATTAAGATCAAAACATAAACACAATCACTTAATTTATAAAAACAGTTTATGGTCATCCTAGTTTAATATAAATCAGTCTAATTATGGCAAGAATAATCACTAAAATATCATAATAAAGACAATTCTTATATAATAAACATTCAATAATATAGTTCCAATATAAACATATAATTCAAATAATAAACTCAATAAACATTCATTCAACAATTATAATGAAAACCTAATTCACAATTAAATCAAATAAACAATATCATAAATAACTCAATAAGGTTATTAAAGTTACAAGGATAAAGAAATCGAACCAATTGACGAACTAGCTTTTCCTAGGGTTAAAAACCTTCAAACCCTAGCTCTTTAGCCTCCAAAATCGCACCTAAAGTCGACCTAAAACCCTAACTTTCGGTTTTAGTATTCTTGAATCGTATATCCTTAAACCTAAATTAAGCCTCTATTTATAGTTTTTAAAACCGACCTCCCAACCGCCGGTTGGGTTCTCCAACTGCCGGTTGGAGGAATTTGTATCCGGGTCCAATTCCACGTGTCTACACCGCCTCTAAACCCTAATGCCCAACCGCCGGTTGATTAATCCAACCGCCGGTTGAATGTAAATTCCAGAATATTCTAATTTCGGGCTTGGGCTTAACTTTTGGACTTTTAATCTTCATATCCGGACTTCTTTGTCTTCTTGGCCCAATTCTTCATTTTAACACTTTTGGTCTTCATTTCTTCAAGGTTTAAGCTCATTTTTCTTCATTTTTTCATTTTCTTCATTTTCTTTCAGTTTCGGATTAATTTCGCTCCTTTTTCTTCTTTCTCTAATTAAAATACATTTCTGCAAATATTAACAAAATAAGTATCTAAAATCATATAAATGCACTAAAATGTATATAACTATAGGGATAAATTACTATAAAATATACTATCTATTTGATGCTTATCAAATATCCTCACATATAAGTTCTGCTTGTCCTCAAGTAGAAAACTGAATAAAATTTAAAAATAAGCATCAAACTAATATTTAAGAATCAGAATACCAATACTAAAAATCTGTTTCATAAATTAAAAATTTAAACAATTTAATTAACATGGATAACTATAATGTATAAATAAAATTATTATTATTTGTGTAATATATAGCTCATGAATGATTACTAATATATTTGTCCACTTTAAACAATCTATACTCATATTTCTGAATACATCTTTATTATTAGTATGTATATTACTTATGATTTCCATATATGATATACCTTTAAATTTAATTATACAATATTCTTTTATATTCCAATTAAATATATGAAATACATTTTTAAGAATCAAGACATTGGTGACAGGTCTGCATTTTCATGCAACAGAGCGACATAACTTGATTCAGGTTTAAGCAAAACCAGACTTGGTCAAACCATTTTGGCGACCTCATTAGGTATATTTTATTTTTAAGACTTTTCAAGTACTTTTGACTTGCGTTTGCTTATTTTTTTAAATATATATTAATAGAAACCAGGTCTATACTTTCGTATAACAGAGGAAACCATCAATATATATCCCCAAATGTATTCACATAAGTAAAAAGATATAAAATTATTGCATAATAAATTTAAAAATTAAGACTTTTATGTCATACATCATATTATGTATCATAAAATAATAAACAAGTTATTTTATTAATTTATTAAAATTCAAAAATCTTCATATAGATTGCCTATTAGAACATCATATCATATAACTATATATCACTTCCTTTATTTAAGTAGCTTACGTTATATATACAAAACAGTTAATCCACATTAAAGTCTAAACTTTTAAATACAAAACAAAACTTTTAACAAAATTATTCTAACTAATAAATACTTAGTTATTCACTTAAAAATTTTAAATTTTTAAAATTTTTTAGACAAGACAAACTTAATTATTTAATTAAAGAAATTCTTTTTCTTACGAACCCTATCCCCACACTTAAATTATACAATGCCCTCATTGTATAAAAATTGATAAACAAAAGTGAGTAAGGGAAAGAAAAATAGAACAGAAAAACTCCCCTGACTGAAATTATAAATTTCATCATCGGCTAAGAAAAAATCTGCTTGGTTGATTCCTTCATCTCTTGAAAAATAATATACAACATCCACACTTTCGTAATTAATCACGATTGCATTTAGCATATGCAATAAGCCTTTAAACCCCTCGGTATCCCGAGTGGACGAGTTATAGTCTCGTG
The DNA here is from genome assembly GCA_949592205.1 of Helichrysum umbraculigerum. Taxonomy (NCBI): domain Eukaryota; kingdom Viridiplantae; phylum Streptophyta; class Magnoliopsida; order Asterales; family Asteraceae; genus Helichrysum; species Helichrysum umbraculigerum. The sequence continues at coordinate 103,520,269 of CATIUR010000001.1, forward strand.
AGGGTTTCTAGGGAACACACCCACAAAGTTCAAACCTGAAAATAAAAACATAAAAAGAAAAACATAACATATAAAAATAAACATGAGTTGTCTCCCAAGAAGCACTTTTGTTTAAATGTCGGTAAGTTCGACATTATCTTATAACTTATCCGTCCAAAGTTATATTTGAAATATTCTCAATTACATTATCTTCATAATATTTCTTCAAACGATGTCATTTAACTGTAAAAATAGTTCCATCTAAAGCTATCAAATCCACACTCCCATTTGTATTAACCTGGTGAATAACAAACGGTCCGCTCCATCTGGATTTTAATTTACCCGGAAATAACCTAATACGTGAATTGTACAAAAGCACACGTTCCCCAGCAACAAACTCTTTATCTCCTCGAAGTCTTGCATCGTGCCACTTATTCGTTCTTTCTTTATAAAACCTTGAATTTTCATAAGCATTCCAACGAAGCTCATCTAACTCATGTAACTGTAAAAAGCGATGCTTACCAACTTCATCGATATCCATGTTGCATTCTCGAAGTGCCCAATATGCTTTGTGTTCTATTTCCACTGGTAAATGACAAGCTTTTCCATAAATTAATCTATACGGAGTACAACCTGTAGGTGTTTTAAATGCTGTCCTATATGCCCAAAGTGCATCATCTAACTTTTCCGACCAATATTTTCTGTTAGAACCAACAGAATGTTCCAAAATACGTTTTAATGCACGATTGGTATTTTCAACCTGTCTACTAGTTTGTGGATGATAAGGTGTAGCAAATCGATGACTAACTCCATACCGTTTTAATACCTTCTCTAATTGAGTATTACAAAAATGAGTACCTCGATCACTAATCAATGCTCTCGGAGTTCCAAATCTGGAAAATAATTGTTTAAGAAATTTTACCACAACTCTTGCATCATTCGTAGGTAATGCCTTTGCCTCAGCCCATTTAGAAACATAATCCACAGCTACTAATATGTACTTATTACTGTGACTTATAGGAAATGGTCCCATAAAATCAATGCCCCAAACATCAAAATTTTCACAAACCTGTATACTATTTTGTGGCATCTCATCACGTTTAGAAATGTTCCCAGCTCTTTGGCAAGAATCACAATTCCTAACAAATGCATATGTATCTTTAAAAATCGTAGGCCAATAAAAACCTGCATCAAATATTTTCTTTGCAGTGGAACTTGGTCCATTATGTCCTCCTACTGGTCCTTCATGACAATGTTTTATAATCTGTTGAGCTTCTTTACCATCTACACATCTTCTAATTATGCCATCTGCACAGTATCTGAAAAGAAATGGATCTTCCCAAAAATAATACTTTAAATCAGAAAAGAATTTCTTCCTCTTCTGGTAATCCATCTTTGGTAAAATTTTAGTAACCAAATAATTTGCATAATTCGCAAACCAAAGTATCTCTTTCATTTCTTGTACTATCATAAGTTTCTCATCTGGAAATGAATCTTGAATTTCCTCTTCATCTAATGCTTCCAACTCTAGATTTTCTAACCTTGACAAATGATCAGCTGCGACATTTTCAGCTCCTTTCTTATCCTTGATTTCAATATCAAATTCCTGCAATAAAAGAATCAATCGCAATAAACGAGGGCGCGCATCCTGCTTATTAAACAAATACTTCAAAGCAGAATGGTCAGTATAAACCACAGTTTTAGTTAAGACAAGATATGAACGAAATTTATCGAAAGCAAAAACCACTACCATAAGTTCTTTTTCCGTAGTTGTGTAATTTTCCCGAGCATCTGTTAATGTCTTACAGGCATAATAGATTGGCTTAAACTTCTTATCAATTCTCTGCCCTAAAACAGCTCCAACCACGTAATCACTAGCATCACACATTAATTCAAAAGGTAGATTCCAATTTGGACCTGTCATAACTGGAGCATATATTAACTTTTCTTTTAATGTATCAAACGATTATTTGCATTTGTCTGTAAATTCGAACTTTGCATCTTTTTCCAACAAATGATTCAATGGTCTTGCTATTTTCGAAAAATCTGGTATAAATCTGCGGTAAAATCCAGCGTGTCCTAGAAAACTTCTTATTCCTTTTACATTTGTAGGATAAGGTAATTTTGAAATGGCTTCAATCTTCGCTTGATCTACCTCGATTCCTATTTTGGATATTTTATGACCTAAAACAATTCCTTCTCTAACCATAAAGTGACATTTTTCCCAGTTAAGAACTAAATTTGCTCCTTCACATCTCTACAACCTCTTCTGTAAATTCTTTAAACAAGAATCAAATGAATCACCAAATACTGAAAAATCGTCCATAAAAACTTCCATGAAATCTTCTACCATATCATGAAATATTGCGATCATGCAACGCTGAAATGTAGCTGGTGCATTACATAAACCAAACGGCATCCTTCTATAAGCAAATGTACCAAATGGACTAGTAAATGTTGTTTTGTCTTGATCTTCGGCCGCAATTGGTATTTGAAAATATCCTGAAAATTCATCCAGAAAACAATAGAACTCTTTTCCTGCTAGCCTTTCTATCATTTGATCAATAAACGGTAATGGAAAATGATCTTTCCTAGTAGCATCATTTAATTTCATATAATCAATACAAACTCTCCATCCCGTTACCGTCCTTGTTGGTATCAAATCATTCTTCTCATTTGGTATAACCGTTATTCCGCCTTTCTTTGGTACAACATGTACTGGACTTACCCATGGACTATCTGAAATAGGATAGATTAATCTTGAATCCAGCAAATTTAATGATTTCTTTCCTGACCACATCTTTAACATTCGGATTCAATCTTCTTAAAGGTTGTACGACTGGCTTAAAATCTTTTTCCATCAAGATTTTATGAGTACAGTATGTAGGACTGATTCCCTTAATATCCGTGATTTTCCATGCTATTGCTTGTTTATGCTGTTTAAGAACCTGAACTAGTCGTTCTTTCTCTGCTTTTGACAATTTTGAAGATATTATAACTGGCAAGTCTGATGTGCCTTGTAAATAAGCATATTCCAAATGTGCTGGTAGCTCTTTAAGTTCCAACTGTGGTGGTTCTTCAATAGATGTCTTGATCTCAAATATCTCTTCTTTAAAACAAGGAATATTGTTCACAGAATATGTAACACCCCCAAATTGGATGATTTGCGGAAGCTTGATTTGGGTGTTACTAATCAATAACAAAGCACAAAGATATATAGTAAACGACTCTATATGCGTCGTTTTAACAAAATATATTGATAATTGAAATGTTTACAACATTTAAAGCTTTACATAGCTCGAGTTTAAATAAAAGGAGATTTCAGTACATAAGTACTTGTACAAAATATACTAATGCAAGAAAATCTCAATCGTCTGTATGCTGACTCGAGCTAACGTCCTGAAGCAGAAACATCCTACTGCTTGGTACCTGCGATATATGCTAAAAGGTCAGCTATAAAGCTGGTGAGCTCACAGGTTTGAAATCAGTTATTATAGTATGAACCGCAAGATTTAAATAATGAATTGCATCCAGCAATTAAATGATAGTCATCGTGTATACAGCCATGAGCACATAGTTGAGCTTAACTCGAGGGCCGGGTCCCCTATAGAGAATTCCGGGCGAGGTGCCTCCACGAAGGCCTAATCCACATTCGTCTTCCCAAATATTAGTACGTCCGTTTACCCGGTTAGTGCTTGCTAACCCGGACGAGGTGGGTCAATCCTATATGGTACCATATACTAATATTCACGCTACAACGTATTAACAACTATGCTGACGGAGGACTTTAAAATGATTAGTTTCGAAAAACTCATGTAGTATATGAAATGTTTGTACTTGCGTTCACATGTTAAAATTGAGCAATATATCACACCCCTGAGTAAAACAGTAAAAAGAGGGGCTATGAGACTCACCTGAGTCTGAAAGCGTTTAAACAAACGTAAGTTGATTAGCCGAGTATGAAGTCCAAAGACTTGTAACCTGAGGGTGTCCACGACACGCGATGGTTATAAACATGATTGGGTATCTCAAAAGATCACCCTTGTAGTTGTTACACAACTATATATATGTCCAAATTACTACGATTTGGTTGATTTGTTAAGTGTTTGAAAACATGTACGGCCCGTTGGTGACGGATTTGTAATAATAATCTCAACTATTATTATTTTGATTTCGTGGCGTTTTACTTGAAAAATGTGTTTTGATTATGTTTTAGAAGCCGTTACGGAATCTAAGTACGGGGGTCCGGGGCCAGCGCCCCTGGTAGCGGGGTCCAAGGGGCGGCAGCCCCTGGCGGGGTCCAAGGGGCAGAGCCCCTGGCTGGGGTCGAGCTGCCAGGTCAGCTTGGAAAATTTTTATTTCTACTATATTGCTTTGACGAAAAACGCATCTGGGATCTGAATTCGGGTAAAATCGAGTGATAAATTTTAGGTCTCGACACTTAGTAAAAATCTGAGTTTTCTGTGTTTTGCGACACAATATGCGACACTAAAGATGTTATGCGACACAAGGGTTGTGTCGCATAGAAAATGCGACACAATGTCTATACGACACAAGGGTTGTGTCGCATAGATGCGAGATGCTGATTCAACAGCGACATAGTGATTGTGTCGTATGGTGTATGCGACATAGTGGTTGTGTCGCAGGACTTGCGACACTAATTATCGGGTACGACACAAGGTGCGACACAAGGGCTTTTATACGACACAAATGCCAAAATACGACACAACATGCGACACAAGGCTTGTGTCGCATGGATGAACATCAGCCCAGAAAGTCCGGCTGTCAAGGTTTTTCCGACCAAAAATCCGTTTTAAACTCGTTTTCAGGCTATAAAATCGTGTTCTATACATTGTAATGGACATATACAAGTGATAATAACAACTACAATTGAAAAATACTAAGAATCGAGAGATTTCGGGATTTTGTCGGAAACTTACAAATTGCCGAAATGAAAATCCGGAAAGATAGCGTTGTAGATTGTCGCGAGGTGGTCGTGAATCTCTAAAAATATTGATGATTCGAGCGTGTATAATGGTGTTATTTGCGGTTTTAGTGATTTGTGGTATTTTGGTGGTTTTGGAGTAAATAAGAGAAGAGAGAGAGAAAGATAAAAAGAAATGAGAGAAATGAAAGGGAAATGGGAGGTTATCCTCCCATTTTTCAGTCTCTGACTCGCGATCCGCGTGGTGTTCATTTTCTCCGTCATTTAACGTTTTATAATTTATCTTACATATTAATTGGTAAGTTTTAAGATACAAATTATTATGCGATATTTTATTTAAATATTTTACAAATCGATTTATATATGAGTTATAAAAAGTAAGTTTGTTTATTTAGTTTGCGCGTTTTAATATTTTAAATCGTGTAAGTTCTGTTTGTACGATACGAATGAATACGAAATATTATCATAATAATATTTTTGATATAAAAGCGTTATTTAATAAAATTTGGTCACCAACGTCCGTATTTGATTGAATCGAAATACATTCGATTTAAGTCGCGTACGATTTAATCAAATCGCATTTTCGTATATATTCAACAATATATATAATTCGATACATTAATTAGCCTAACACAGAACTAATTACATGTATTAACATCTGATTAGGCACTAATTACTAGTCCTAATTTGGCGGTTGTTACATTCTCCCCCAGTTAGAAGAATTTCGTCCCGAAATTTAGCTCAAAGTCGGGTATGATGTAGAATCAGTGAAAAGTTGAGGATATTTGAGTCGCATTTGGTCTTCCCGTTCCCAGGTGAATTCCGGACCGCGCCGCGAATTCCATCTGACCTTGACGATGGGAATACGACTTTGTTTTAATTGTTTGACCTCACGGTCCATAATTTCAGCGGGTTCCTCAACAAAATGAAGTTTGTCGTAAACCTAAATTTCATCGAGTGGAATGATAAGTGTCTCATCAGACAGACACTTCTTCAAATTTGAAATATGAAAAGTCGGATGCACGCTGCTGAGTTCGGATGGCAGCTGCAATCGATAAGCTACGGGGCCAATCCGTTCGAGGATCTCAAAAGGCCCGATGTACCTGGGATTTAACTTCCCGCGTTTGCCAAAGCGGATGACGCCTTTCCAAGGCGATACTTTTAAGAGTACTCGATCCCCAACTTGGAACTCGAGTGGTTTGCGTCTCACGTCAGCATAACTTTTCTGACGATCACGTGCGGCTTTGAGTCGGTTTTGGATTTCCACTATTTTCTCAGTGGTGGCGTGAATGAGTTCAGGACCAGTGAGTTGACTATCTCCCACTTCAGTCCAACAGATCGGTGATCGGCACTTACGACCGTACAGTGCCTCAAAAGGTGCAGCCTTAATGCTGGCGTGATAACTGTTATTGTACGAGAATTCGCACAACGGTAGATGTTTTTCCCAGTTTGTACCGAAATCAACTACGCAGGCGCGTAGCATATCTTCCAGGGTTTGAATGGTTCGTTCACTTTGGCCATCGGTTTGAGGATGGTATGCGGTACTCATGTCAAGGCGAGTACCCAAAGCTTTCTGAAGTGATTGCCAAAAGTGAGAAGTGAAGCGGGCATCTCTGTCAGAGATGATCGAGATTGGAACACAGTGATGAGAAACGATTTCTTTAATGTAGATTTGTGCAAGGCGCTCCATTTTATCGTTTTCCTTGATTGCCAAGAAGTGAGCAGATTTGGTGAGACGATCGACGATCACCCAAATGGTATCGCAACCGCTCAACGACTTGGGTAGTTTGGTTATGAAATCCATGGCAATTTGTTCCCATTTCCATTCAGGGATTTTAGGTTATTGGAGTAAACCAGGCGGTTTCTGATGTTCGGTTTTGACTTTCGAGCAAGTAAGACACTTGCTGACATACGTGGCGATTTCGGCTTTCATGTTTGGCCACCAATAAAATTCTTTGATTCCGTGGTACATCTTATCGGATCCCGGATGGATAGAATATTTAGACTTGTGAGTTTCATTCATCACCAAGTCTCGTAGGTTCCCGAAATTAGGCAACCAGATTCGGTTTGAGAAATACCTAATCCCGTTAGATTTGGTTTCAAATTGTTTGTCAATACCCCGTAAGGCTTCATTTTTGATGTTTTCAGGTTTCAGGGCTTCGATCTGAGCGGTATGAATCTGAACGGTAAGATCGTTGTGAATGGTCATACTGAGGGCTCGGACTCGAAGTGGTTTTGGTCGTTCCTTTCGACTGAGGGCATCGGCCACAACATTAGCCTTCCCTGGATGGTACTTGATCTCGCAATCGTAATCGGTAAGCAACTCGACCCATCGACGTTGCCTCATATTGAGATCCTTCTGATCGAATATATGTTGGAGACTTTTGTGATCGGTAAAGATTGTGCACTTAGTGCCGTAGAGATAATGTCTCCAGATTTTGAGAGCAAAAACGATAGCTCCCAGTTTGAGATCATGAGTGGTGTAGTTCTTTTCGTGAATTTTCAGCTGTCGTGAGGCATAGGCAATGACTTTGTCTCGTTGCATCAGCACGCAACCGAGACCTTGGTGAGAAGCATCGCAGTATACCACGAAGTCATCGGTGCCTTCGGGTAAGGATAGGATTGGAGCACTGCAAAGCTTTTGTTTCAGAAGTTGGAACGCTGACTCTTGTTTATCGGTCCAATCGAACCTTTTGTCCTTCTGAGTCAGTACCGTGAGTGGTTGAGCTATTTTGGAGAAGTTTTCGATAAATCGCCGATAGTACCCAGCAAGACCCAAGAATTGTCGTACTTCAGTTGCAGAGGTGGGTGCTTGCCAGTCTTTGATAGCCTCGATTTTTGAAGGGTCAACGTGGATTCCCTGACTGTCGATCACGTGACCAAGGAATTGAACAGTTTGTATCCAGAACTCACACTTAGAGAATTTGGCATAAAGCTCCTCGTGTCTAAGTAGTTCAAGGATGGTTTTGAGATGTTGCGCGTGTTCTTGCTCGTTGCGCGAGTAAATGAGCATGTCATCAATAAAGACGATGACAAACTTATCGAGGTAAGGTTTGCACACCCGATTCATGAGGTCCATGAATACAGCCGGTGCATTGGTTAGACCGAAGGGCATCACTTGGAATTCGTAGTGCCCGTAACGAGTTCTGAAAGCAGTCTTTGGAATATCGGTGTCGCAAACTCGTAACTGATGATAGCCTGATCGCAGGTCAATTTTTGAGTAGAAACTTGAACCCTGAAGTTGGTCGAATAGATCATCAATGCGAGGAAGTGGGTATCGGTTTTTGACGGTCAATTTGTTCAACTCTCGATAGTCGATGCACATTCTGAATGAACCGTCCTTCTTTTTAACAAATAAGACCGGAGCTCCCCAAGGTGAAGAACTCGGTCTAATGAATCCTCTATCCAGAAGTTCCTGTAACTGGGCGGACAACTCCTGAAGTTCGGATGGGGCTAAACGGTACGGTGCGCGGGCCACCGGTGCGGCACCCGGCACGAGATCGATTGAGAACTCAACCTGTCTAGATGGAGGTAAACCAGGTAGTTCTTCCGGAAAGACTTCGGGAAAGTCTCTAACTATTGGCACATCCTCAAGTCGCTTCTCCTCCGACTTCTTCTCTGTGATGTGTGCGAGTATTGCAGGGTAACCCTTACTCAGAAATTTTCGGGTTTTTAAGCAAGAGATGATATTGAGTCTCGTTCCACCGGTCTCCCCCTGTATGATCAAGGTTCCACCGGCAGCGAGTGGAATGCGGACAATCTTATCGTAACAAACGATTTCTGCTCAGTGTTTGGACAACCAGTCCATTCCAATGATGACGTCGAAACTTCCGATTTCAACGGGTACAAGATCGATTGAAAAGGTTTCATCAGCTAGGTTTAAAGTGCAATTAGGTATCACACTATCGGTTTCTATAAGTTCCCCATTTGCTAGCTCTACATTGTACTTAACATCTAAGGCAACAGGAGTGATGTCAAGTAGTGGGCAAAAGTCATCAGAGATAAAGCTTCTATCAGCACCAGTATCAAATAGAACAGAAGCATGTAAGTTGTTGAGGAGGAACATACCCGAGACCACATTCGGGTCTTGGTGAGCGTCCCCAGATTTTATGACGAAGGCTCTGCTTCGGGTGTTGTTGTTGTTGCTGTTGCGGTTGTTGTTGTTGTTGTTATTCTTCAGCTTTGGGCACGTGTCCCTGAAGTGCCCGGGTTTCCCACACTCAAAGCAGACTTTGGGTGGTCTGGTGTTGTTGGAATTGTTGTTGGCAGGAGAATTGCAATCTTTGGTGAGGTGGTCGTACCTCTTGCAATTGTTGCAAAAGGGACCACATGAGCCTTCATGGTGGCGACTGCACTTGGAACAATAGGGTTTGTTCCCAGTGTAGCCCCATGTGATGTCGGTGGTGGTGTTGTAGGCTTTGATGGTGTCGGGTTTCTTGTTTTGTTGGCTGGAGTGGTTATTGTGGTAGTCGGACCACTTTCGTTTGTTGTTGTGAGAGGACGAAGTAGGTGGTTCAGAATCTTGGCTCATTGACATCAGGTCTTGGGCCAGTAGGATTGCACCGTCAATGGTGGTTTGGTTTGAAGAGGCGACATGCCCCCGAACAGGCTCAGGAAGGCCAAGGATGTACTTCCTGATTTTATCAGGTTCGGTGCTTACCATGGCTGGGCGGAGGGCGGCAAGTTGTTGGAACCTGGTGGTATAACCATCGATATCACCACCCTGAACCTTTAGGTTCCAGAATTCCTCGTCCAGCTTTTGGAGCTTGGCGATAGAGCAGTATTTGGCAGTGAGTTTTGCTTTCAAATCCTCCCAAGAGAGTTGGTAGGCAATGTCAGCACCCACTGATTGGGTATATGAATTCCACCAAGAGTGGGCATCATCTTCGAGAGAGCAGGTGGCGAAGTTTACTTTGTCGTTCTCCGCGCATTTGCTGACACGGAAAACAGTTTCCATCTTTTCGAACCATCTGATCAGTCCGATGGCTCCTTCAGAACCCTTGAAACTTGAGGGTTTGCAACTTTGAAAGTCCTTGTAAGAACAAGGTTTAGCAGTAGTGGTTTCAGCGGCATCGCTGTTTCTGGTGGAATTTTGAGGAGTATTCCGAGCCAAGGCTTCAGTAACAGCCTGGGTTATAAGGGATGTAAGCTGAGCATCAGTGTATGGTCTTGACTTTGGCGGCATGATTCTTCAATAAAAGAAATGAAGATACGTGAGATTTCGTAGGGAAGTTGTATTTGTTATAGATGTACATGTATAAAAGCAGTAATACATGACATCAACATGGAAAAATGACAATTAATATGAGTCGAATCATCAAGGGATATTTGATATATAATACGAGTTCAAAGGTTACGTCCTACAGAGTTATTACAAAAGGCGTCGGGAATCGTTACATCCGACTAATTTATAGAGTAGTGCTTAGATTGTCATTAGATTACGAGATAGATTACAAGACAAGGACTATACTAGTCTTAACGTAGATTAATCTGTTCCATCATTTCAATGAGGCGATCCACAGTGTTTGCAAGCCTGCTAGCCTGTCGGGCGTTATCTTCAGCCAACGCTAGTCGCTGTACCAATCCACGGGTATATTCATCCGTTTCCCGTGAGCGTTGCTCACATTCTTCAAGCCGGTGTTTCAAGAGGGCGGTTTCCACGCTTATCTCCACCACTTTGTTGAAGAGAACGTCTACATTGTTAACGGTGGTTTCGTGATCCTCGGTGACTTGTTCGATGCGTTCGAGAGATGTAAGTCTCCAGTTTTCGTTCGTTTCCTGCAACACGACATCCATGGTGCGAAGTCGCTGCTCGTGTTGGTTCACCCTAGCGGCTAAAGCCGGCAAGGTGAAGTGAGTGGGGTACGGGCCAGCTCGAGGCAACTTGACGTTCCTCCTAGCTACCCTTGGGTTCTGCAACCCGGATTGAGAGCGAGATGAATTTGATGGTGTGTTTGCCATTTCTGAGACAAAGCGTTAGTAAGAGTGAGGCCTATATTCATATAGTTCCTATATAATATAGCCTATTGAGTGTCTAGCATAAACATGTTTAAGTCTCGGTTCTCTCGTGGTCAGAGTCTTCTATTGTACCCTGTTCAGCCATAACTACTTTCAGATCTTACACCATCTTTGTTTAATTGTACATAGTTGATCAGGCTATGTTAAATTAAACTCGTATGATGTAATCACTGAACCAGTTATACCTAATAAGGAATACTGCCTAATGGTCATAGTCTAGGCTCACTAAATGCAACCTAGTTCGCTATAACCTTAGGCTCTGATACCAATCTGTAACACCCCCAAATTGGATGATTTGCGGAAGCTTGATTTGGGTGTTACTAATCAATAACAAAGCACAAAGATATATAGTAAACGACTCTATATGCGTCGTTTTAACAAAATATATTGATAATTGAAATGTTTACAACATTTAAAGCTTTACATAGCTCGAGTTTAAATAAAAGGAGATTTCAGTACATAAGTACTTGTACAAAATATACTAATGCAAGAAAATCTCAATCGTCTGTATGCTGACTCGAGCTAACGTCCTGAAGCAGAAACATCCTACTGCTTGGTACCTGCGATATATGCTAAAAGGTCAGCTATAAAGCTGGTGAGCTCACAGGTTTGAAATCAGTTATTATAGTATGAACCGCAAGATTTAAATAATGAATTGCATCCAGCAATTAAATGATAGTCATCGTGTATACAGCCATGAGCACATAGTTGAGCTTAACTCGAGGGCCGGGTCCCCTATAGAGAATTCCGGGCGAGGTGCCTCCACGAAGGCCTAATCCACATTCGTCTTCCCAAATATTAGTACGTCCGTTTACCCGGTTAGTGCTTGCTAACCCGGACGAGGTGAGTCAATCCTATATGGTACCATATACTAATATTCACGCTACAACGTATTAACAACTATGCTGACGGAGGACTTTAAAATGATTAGTTTCGAAAAACTCATGTAGTATATGAAATGTTTGTACTTGCGTTCACATGTTAAAATTGAGCAATATATCACACCCCTGAGTAAAACAGTAAAAAGAGGGGCTATGAGACTCACCTGAGTCTGAAAGCGTTTAAACAAACGTAAGTTGATTAGCCGAGTATGAAGTCCAAAGACTTGTAACCTGAGGGTGTCCACGACACGCGATGGTTATAAACATGATTGGGTATCTCAAAAGATCACCCTTGTAGTTGTTACACAACTATATATATGTCCAAATTACTACGATTTAGTTGATTTGTTAAGTGTTTGAAAACATGTACGGCCCGTTGGTGACGGATTTGTAATAATAATCTCAACTATTATTATTTTGATTTCGTGGCGTTTTACTTGAAAAATGTGTTTTGATTATGTTTTAGAAGCCGTTACGGAATCTAAGTACGGGGGTCCGGGGCCAGCGCCCCTGGTAGCGGGGTCCAAGGGGCGGCAGCCCCTGGCGGGGTCCAAGGGGCAGAGCCCCTGGCTGGGGTCGAGCTGCCAGGTCAGCTTGGAAAATTTTTATTTCTACTATATTGCTTTGACGAAAAACGCATCTGGGATCTGAATTCGGGTAAAATCGAGTGATAAATTTTAGGTCTCGACACTTAGTAAAAATCTGAGTTTTCTGTGTTTTGCGACACAATATGCGACACTAAAGATGTTATGCGACACAAGGGTTGTGTCGCATAGAAAATGCGACACAATGTCTATACGACACAAGGGTTGTGTCGCATAGATGCGAGATGCTGATTCAACAGCGACATAGTGATTGTGTCGTATGGTGTATGCGACATAGTGGTTGTGTCGCAGGACTTGCGACACTAATTATCGGGTACGACACAAGGTGCGACACAAGGGCTTTTATACGACACAAATGCCAAAATACGACACAACATGCGACACAAGGCTTGTGTCGCATGGATGAACATCAGCCCAGAAAGTCCGGCTGTCAAGGTTTTTCCGACCAAAAATCCGTTTTAAACTCGTTTTCAGGCTATAAAATCGTGTTCTATACATTGTAATGGACATATACAAGTGATAATAACAACTACAATTGAAAAATACTAAGAATCGAGAGATTTCGGGATTTTGTCGGAAACTTACAAATTGCCGAAATGAAAATCCGGAAAGATAGCGTTGTAGATTGTCGCGAGGTGGTCGTGAATCTCTAAAAATATTGATGATTCGAGCGTGTATAATGGTGTTATTTGCGGTTTTAGTGATTTGTGGTATTTTGGTGGTTTTGGAGTAAATAAGAGAAGAGAGAGAGAAAGATAAAAAGAAATGAGAGAAATGAAAGGGAAATGGGAGGTTATCCTCCCATTTTTCAGTCTCTGACTCGCGATCCGCGTGGTGTTCATTTTCTCCGTCATTTAACGTTTTATAATTTATCTTACATATTAATTGGTAAGTTTTAAGATACAAATTATTATGCGATATTTTATTTAAATATTTTACAAATCGATTTATATATGAGTTATAAAAAGTAAGTTTGTTTATTTAGTTTGCGCGTTTTAATATTTTAAATCGTGTAAGTTCTGTTTGTACGATACGAATGAATACGAAATATTATCATAATAATATTTTTGATATAAAAGCGTTATTTAATAAAATTTGGTCACCAACGTCCGTATTTGATTGAATCGAAATACATTCGATTTAAGTCGCGTACGATTTAATCAAATCGCATTTTCGTATATATTCAACAATATATATAATTCGATACATTAATTAGCCTAACACAGAACTAATTACATGTATTAACATCTGATTAGGCACTAATTACTAGTCCTAATTTGGCGGTTGTTACAGAATATGGTATCAATTCTTGGTTAATAATTTTAGCAACTGGTTGTATTGCTTCCTCTTCAGGATGTTGTTGAATAACCACGGTTGCTTCTTCCAAATCTTCATCTTCCTCTAATAACTTATCAAATTCTGCTAAATCCTTTGCAGTGTCAAACTCTTCAGTCCATCCATTAAGAATTCCTATATCTGCTTGATCTTTTCCCAAAAAATCTTGAAAAGAAGAGTTATCCATATATTCATATGAATTTAAATAATAACAAGTGTCATCCACATAATCAGGAAATTTCATGGAATTATTAACACCAAAAACAATTTTATCATTCCCTAACCTCATGGTAAATTTTCTATTAAAAACATCTATTAGGGCATGTGTAGTTGCAAAAAATGGTCTTCCTAATATAATAGGGACTTTAGGGTCTTCTACCATATCTAAGACTACAAAATCACATGGGAAAACAAATTTATCAACTTTAATTAAAACATTTTCAACTATTCCCCTAGGATATTGCACAGATCGGTCAGCTAATTCAATACACATACGAATAGGTTTTGGTTCTCCTAATCCTAAACGCATATAAAGAGTATATGGCATTAATGAAATACTAGCACCTAAATCTGCTAATGCATTTTCAATAGTAGTTTCACCAATTTTGCAAGGTATAGTAATACTCCCTGGATCTTTGACTTTTGGAGGTAGCTTATTCTGCATTATTGCTGAGCATCTCGCATTCATAGTCACCTTTGTCACATTATCTAGTTTACTTTTGTTAGTCAGCAGATCCTTAAGATATTTTGCATACTTCGGTATTTGAGCAATAGCTTCAACAAAAGGAATATTAATATGAAGTTGTTTCAGATTTTCCAGAAATTTGTGGTATTTTCCATCTTCTTTGTCCTTCCTCAGAGCAGCTGGATATGGAAGTGGGGGTGTATAGTCTTTGATGACTTCTTTAACCTTATTTTCTCTAATGCTCTTTTTATTTGGTTGTATGTCTTCATCAATTGTTTATTTTTTAACCTGTTCAGACTCAACAATTTTATTAGTTATAACAGGAGAGTCAACATTCTTACCACTTCTGATAATTACTGCTTTAGCTTGCTCCTTTGGGTTTTTTTCAGTAAATCCTGGCAATGTTCCTGGAAATCGCTCCTGTAATGTTTTAGCAATCTGATGAACTGATCCTTCAATTTGTTTGATTGATGCTTCATTATTACGCATCCTTGCATCATGATCATCCATTCTTTTATTACTTGCTTCAACCATTTTTCCCAAAATGCCTTCTAATGTATTGATTCTGTCAGAATAGGACGGATTTTGTCCCGTTTTGACATAGAAACCTGGTGCTCCTTGTTGATACTGTTGTCCTGGTTGATTAGTCCTTCTAAAGTTAGAAACTTGATGATAGTTTGGATTTCCTTGAAAATCCCCATACATAACTTCTTCAGTGTTCATTTCACTATCATTATTAGGACATTCTGTCTTTAGATGATTTCCTCCACATATTTCACAACCAATCCTGATTGCATGAACTTGTTCATTTACTTTCTTAATATCTCTTCCCATACTTTCCAATTTTGCAGTGATAGCTGCGAGACCATCACTATCTTCAGATATCCTTTTTCTTCCAGATGAACCATCATCCCATAACTGAGAATGCTTAGCTAATTCTTCAATTCCGGCTTTTGCTACTGCTGGAGTTTTCTTAGGTACTGGGCCTTGTGCATCTAACTGTTGTCGTGTTGCTCGATCAACTCCTTTATAGAATACCGTTATTTCTTATTGGACATTCAAATCATGTTGTGGACATTTATGTAACATCTCCTTATATCTTTCCCAAGCTTGATATAGAGATTCATCGGGTTTCTGCTTAAAATTCCTAATCTCATCGATCATTTTTGATGTTTTGGAAGGTGTACAATACATTTTTAGAAATTTTGTACGAAGATCTTCCCAAGTAGTAATAGATCCGGCTGGTTCATTATTAATCCATCTCTTAGCTCCATCCTTTAATGTTAAAGGAAATACTCGTAACATAACCTGATCTCTTGTAACATTAGGAATATTAAACATATCTGCAATCTCTAAAATTTTCTCAACATGCTCGTTAGCATCTTCTTTATCTTCTCCTCTGAAAGGATTCTCTCTCAATTCCTTCAGAAATTGTCCCTTTAATTCAAACTCTACTTCTCTAGCTATAGCAGGCCTAACCACTCCCGGTCTTGGATCTCCACGAGTTTGAATCGTGTAATCCTCAAGCGTCATGTTAGATATGTCTGCCATGTTTCTTTGTTTTGGTTCAGAATCTCTTGGATATACTGTATGTTGTCTCAAAGGTACTTTATCTAACTCTGAATCGGAGTAATACCCTCTTTTAGCCGTTTTGACTAAACTGTTATGAAATATCAAGTCGTCTTCGTCAGATGAAATTCCTTGTTCTGGCGAATTAGGTGGCGCATATGATAATCGTCTTCTAGAATGAAATTCTCGTTCTGGTTCGTCAAATGGACTAAGTGGATCCGGATGAAGTGTGCGGGTCATACATCCATCTGCAACAAAAACAGAATTTAGTAGTACCTTAAATTCAAAAATAAATGTTAATAATAAGTTAGAAATATTCAAGTTGGTGTATATATATCCCGATAATTAATAATAAAACACATTCAAAATTAAATAATCAAAGAATAATACCCAACCTAGAATTTTCCTATTTGTTAGTTATGCAAGTTAGTTATTTATAAAATAATTCGAAATTACAGTGATTTTTTTAAATTTCTTTTACAAAGCTAGTCAATAGATCTCGGTAGCTCCATTGATAGTACACAAAAGCGGAGAAACAGGTCAGCGCGAAGCTTATTAAAAACCTATTTCTTTTGAGAAGCACCTTACCTCTTATATGATAAATCAATGAGGTAGGGCTTTACTCTCCTTATACCTTTGTTTTTGTCAGTATTTTCAATGGGTGAGCCGATATTTCTTATTGATTTTGCAAGGTATCAGAAATAAAAATTATACAAGTAAAATAATTAGTTTAATTAAAATACACCGCTCCCCCGATTGACCCGTTCATGTAATATAGCTTAATAAGTAAGTCCAAATTCGAACACAAGGAACACAAGAAACGTGATTCTTATTTATAACTAATTATCTATATATTCTAATTACAAATATTTACAATTATAATACAAATAAATAAAAGGATCCAATTTACAATAATCTACAAGATAAGGGGGACGTTTTAGTTCCGAACGAACATATTTATATTTATATTTTTGATACAGATTCTAATAGATAAGTTTTAGAAACAACTTAGGTATACTCAATTGGATAAAAGATTATAATTATTCAAACTATTATTTATTAAACTTATTATATGTACTTATGTCTATTTGCTTTGTTGGCTATTATTATTGGTGATTAACTAATGTAGAAGATCACTTAGGGTTAAGTCAAATCCTCATCATAGCAACACAATCATAAGGTTACACAAAGTGTTACTAATTAATAAGATCTATCATCAATTTATTAATACAATTTCTATGGTTAGGCTTGAATCGCAGTATTACTTTATATTAATGAATCATTCTTAGTTTATCGCATAAGATTAAGATCAAAACATAAACGCAATCACTTAATTTATAAAAACAGTTTATGGTCATCCTAGTTTAATATAAATCAGTCTAATTATGGCAAGAATAATCACTAAAATATCATAATAAAGACAATTCTTGTATAATAAACATTCAATAATATAGTTCCAACATAAACATATAATTCAAATAATAAACTCAATAAACATTCATTCAACAATTATAATGAAAATCTAATTCACAATTAAATCAAATAAACAATATCATAAATAACTCAATAAGGTTATTAAAGTTACAAGGATAAAGAAATCGAACCAATTGACGAACTAGCTTTTCCTAGGGTTAAAAACCTTCAAACCCTAGCTCTTTAGCCTCCAAAATCGCACCTAAAGTCGACCTAAAACCCTAACTTTCGGTTTTAGTATTCTTGAATCGTATATCCTTAAACATGAATTAAGCCTCTATTTATAGTTTTTAAAACCGACCTCCCAACCGCCGGTTGGGTTCTCCAACCGCCGGTTGGAGGAATTTGTATCCGGGTCCAATTCCACGTGTCTACACCGCCTCTAAACCCTAATGCCCAACCGCCGGTTGGTTAATCCAACCGCCGGTTGAATGTAAATTCCAGAATATTCTAATTTCGGGCTTGGGCTTAACTTTTGGACTTTTAATCTTCATATCCGGACTTCTTTGTCTTCTTGGCCCAATTCTTCATTTTAACACTTTTGGTCTTCATTTCTTCAAGGTTTAAGCTCATTTTTCTTCATTTCTTCATTTTCTTCATTTTCTTTCAGTTTCGGATTAGTTTTCGCTCCTTTTTCTTCTTTCTCTAATTAAAATACATTTCTGCAAATATTAACAAAATAAGTATCTAAAATCATATAAATGCACTAAAATGTATATAACTATAGGGATAAATTACTATAAAATATACTATCTATTTGATGCTTATCAATGCCTGTCAACGCACTGGAAGAATTTCTAGGAGAGATGAAATGCTTCAAAATCCAATAATGGTAAGTGAGATTTTCGATGTGTGGGGGATAGATTTTATGGGCCCATTTCCACCTAGTAATGAAAATAAATATATCATTGTGGCTGTGGATTATGTTTCTAAGTGGGCCGAAGCAAAAGCATTACCCACGAATGATGCTAGAGTTGTGGTGAAGTTTCTTAAGCAGCTATTTTCGCGTTTTGGAGCACCGAAAGCTTTAATTAGTGATCGGGGGACGCACTTCACAAATTCTCAGTTGGAAAAAGTGCTGAGGAAGTACGGAGTTAACCACAGGTTTTCAACTGCTTATCATCCACAGACAAGTGGTCAAGTGGAAGTAACCAATAGGGGATTGAAGCGTATTTTAGAACGTTCCGTTGAAGGAAATCCTAAGAATTGGTCGTATAAGTTGGATGATGCATTATGGGCGGCACGAACAGCTTTTAAGTCATCAATTGGAACAACACCTTATCGTCTTGTTTATGGGAAGGCTTGTCACTTGCCTTTTGAGTTGGAGCATAAGGCATACTGGGCTCTAAAGCAGTGAAATCTTGATGATCAGTTAGCAAGAAAAGAAAGAATGGCACAGCTAAATGAATTGGATGAGTTAAGGGTTAATGCCTGTGATAATTCGAGACTGTTCAAGGAGCGAACAAAGAAATGGCATGATGCTCGTCTTAAGGCGAATCATACATTTGAGAAAGGTGATAAAGTTCTATTGTATAGTTCTAGATTTCATTTGTTCCCAGGTAAGTTAAAGACACGCTGGACGGGTCCCTTTGTTGTTGAGAAAGTTTACCCTTTTGGTGCTGTTGATCTTCAAGGACATTCTGGAAAAACTTTCAAGGTTAATGGAGGTCGGTTGAAGAAGTACTATGGTGATGTTAGGGATTCCAAGCGTGATTTGGAGATGAATTTGAACTAAGTTATGAAGAGAGAGGTCGAGCTTACCGATGTTATAAACAAAAGCGCTTTCGGGAGACAACCCGGTATTTTGTTAATTGTTATTTTGTTTTATTGTTTTTGGTTTGTAGGTTGAACTTTGTGGGTGTGTTCCCTGGAAACCCTCACGAGACTATAACTCGTCCACTCAGGATGCTGAGAGGTTTAAAGGCTTGTTGCATATGCTAAATGCAATCGTGATGCCTACGAAAGTGTGCTGTTGTATATTTGTAGAATCGATTTTTTGACACATTTTCTTCCAAATCAGGGGAGTATTTCTGTTTCACTTCTTTTCTATTTCTTATTATTGTTTTCTTTTGCAATGAGGACATTGCATACTTTTAAGTGGGGGATGGGGAAAAGAAGTTTATTTGTCCTTAAGATATGAATGGTAAATATTGGAAAACTTTAGCGTAAAAAGGCATTTTACATGTTAGTCATTTTTCAGCCCAAATTTTTGTTTTAAAATTGTGTTCTGCGTAAAGGTTAGTGAATCTTGTAACATATTTTGGGAATTCAATGGATGAAATGAATTTAATGTTTATATATTAGATAGTTCATAATAAGATGTATCGATAGGCAATCTATTTGAAGGTTATTGAGCTATTAAGAAATTTAATACTTAAAGTAAGGATTTATCTTAAGAAAATCTTTAGCAAGGTATGACCTTAGTCTTAATTCTTATATGATAGCGTGTTATAATCCATAATTTTAGGATCCTAATTATCTTCATTTGGGAATATACTGGGTGTTGACTCCTCTGTTGTACGAAAGTACAGACCTGGTTTCCGTCAGTATATTTGATAAAAAAAAAAATAAGAAAGAAAAGAGTACAAAGGACTCATGATTTGAAAAACCAAAACCAAGTTATGTCACTCTGTTGTACTGAGGTACAGACCTGTCACCAATGTCTTGGTTTGAAAAATGATTGATATATTAGGATGTTCAGTATTTGGAGAATTGTGACACATTATTTATATAAGAGTATTTTGCTATTGGGAATCAAGGGCAAAGCCTACTAGAATAATAATAAGTTGAGCTCAATTTCTGAATTTTAGATTGTTTAAGTGGACAACAATATCAGTAATCTGAGTGAATTATCTTTTATGTCTAATAATAATGTATTAAAGTTGTTTCCCTTAAGAGAGTTTCTTGATTGCTAAGCTTTAAGTTAGAATCGATTTTAAGATGGGAATTTGGTCTGTTGAGTGCTGTGTAGTATGTAAGTCCTTTTGCACTTTTGTTTGCCGTTCATATTTCAAGTTTTGAAGTTTTTGAATCGATAGTCTACTTGAGGACAAGTAGGATTCAAGTGGGGGATGTTTGATGAACGCCAAAAATGTGCTATTTTATAGTACTAATTACCCCTTTATTCAATATATTTCTTATGCATTTTTATTGAATTTGATACTCATTTCGTTCATATTTGCGTTTAGGAGTTATTTGGAGCTTGAATTGGAAAAGAAGCAGAAAATGAGCTAGTATTGAAGAAAAGAAGTTAAAATGAGTGAAGTTTGAAGAATGGAGGTCGATGGCTAAAAATATGGAGAAATGCATCCATACAGCGTATGGATGGTGTGAGCCGGGCTGCCAAGTTACGCGGACCTGACCCATGGGCTTTTCAATCCATACGGCGTATGGATGTCCATACGGCGTATGGATTGGCTAGGCAGAAAACCTAAATGTTTCATTTGTTTTCATTTTGAGGGTTATCACACACCATTCTTCTTCAGCCGATTTTACTCTAAAAAACCATCATTTCCAGAGACTTTTGGAGGTAGAATACAAGAGAAATCGAAGCTTGTTCTTTCATTCAATCGTTATTTCGACATTTCGGTTTGATTACATTCATTCCTTTCAATTGATTATGATTATTGGTATGATATTGAATCTGATTTTCTGGAATAACATGAGTGGCTAAGTTTCTTATGTGTTTGTTTAGATGATGATACTTAATTGATGGATTGATTATTAGAATTGCGAACGTATTGGATTTTATTCAAGTTTATGTGTTTATTCGTCGATCCTTGGTTAATTGATGATTGTTTCTGATTACCTAACGTGGTTTTATAATTAATTGAGATTGATTTCCTATTAGTTATAGAATTATTGATGATTGTTGATTTTAATTGACAATTATTGCTGAATATATTGAGTTTGACGGGTTAGGGCTAATAATTGGTAATAGTCATTGATGAACAAGATAACTAGTATTAGTTATAGACTTTGTTGATTCAAGTCAAAAGAATAAATCACATAAACGGTGTTGGTTTAATCTAGAATACAATTTTGTGGGCAACGTTAAATTGAACTGTTAACGTGTTGAAAACAACTTTGTGTCTTTCTTAATTGTGTTTAATTCAATTTATCTTGTAAGGAAGGTTGATGCAATTGATAAAGCACGATAAAATCCATACTTGAGCAATTAAATAAAATGATTTCCAGATTTTAAGGAAAGTAATCTAAGCAAATGCATTTCTTTTATCATTTGAATTAAATCTTTTAATTAATTAAGTATTTTATATCATTTCTTTATTTTTATTATTATTAAGTTTTATTTAATAAACCATTTCTTCATAATTGTTTGCCAATTGTTCGATCGGAACTGAAACACCACCATTATTTATTGCTTTTATTATTTGTATCAATTTCCAATTTATTTAATTAACATCCGTTCCCTGTGTTCGACTCGGACTTATCATACTATACTATTATATGACCAGGTATTCTTGCCTGAGTTGTGTATAGTTAGTAAGGTAATTTCCATTTTAAAATAAGGCTTTGTTTACACAGCATCAGTTTTAGTCACACTTTTCTGGTGTGACCAAATCGCAAATCTGTACTATATAATTGTAACCCGTAATCTAAGGTACCCTGTATGTAGCGCAAAATGCGCTTAAGTGCTGTCATATGAACTTTCCGTGGAGCGTGCATGTGTAAACAAATCTGTTGCACGGCATATGATATATCGGGTCTTGTAAAAGTAAGGTATTGCAAGCCGCCGGCTAGACTTCGATAGTGAGTGGGATCAGAGTAGGTAGGTCCAGTCAAGGCACTAATCTTCGCTTTGGTATCGACTGGTGTAGGGGCTGATTTGCAAGACAACATGCCAGCACGATCTAGAAGTTCCTCGGAATACTTTCGTTGGGAAAGAAATAAGCCATGCGAGTCACGAGTGACTGCAATACCCAAAAAATAATTTAAAGCCCCCAAATCTGTCATTGCAAATTCTCGAGCAAGAAGTGTGATGATTTCATTACGTAGTCGATTAGAAGAAGTCGTAAGAATTATATCATCAACATATAGAAGGATGTATGCTGTATCAGTACCTTGACGATAAATAAATAAAGAATGATCACACCGGCTATGAGAAAAGCCGATAGTAGAAACAAAATCTGTAAATCTTTGATACCATGCCCGTGGCGCTTGTTTTAGACCATAGAAAGACCTCTTCAAGGAGCACACATAATCTGGATGTAACTGATCTCGAAAACCCAATGGTTGGTGCATATAAACGGTCTCATTAAGCTTGCCATGCAAAAACGCATTCTTAACATCCAATTGATGGATTGGCCAAGATTTCGATAAAGCAATACTGAGAACGGTTCGAATTGTCGCAGGCTTGACCACGGGACTGAAAGTTTCTTCACAATCAACACCAACCTGTTGCGACCTGCCATCACAAACAAGACGAGCTTTGTACCGCTCAAATGAACCGTCAGACTTCTTTTTATGTCTAAAAACCCACATGGAACGAATTACATTCATATTATCAGTTCGTGGTACCAACTCCCACGTCTTATTATTAATAAGAGCTTGATATTCATCTGTCATTGCAGTTTTCCAGTTCGGTTCAGACAATGCTTGCTTTGGGTTGCGGGGAAGTGGAGAAATAGAAGTAGAAGTAGAAGTGAACAGATTAAAATGTTGTTTGGGCTTTACAATGCCATGCATGCTTCTGGTTTGTATGGACCGAAGAGGAGTGGAGGCAGAATTTAAAGGTTGTGTACACGAAGAAATTCGGGTAGAACGAATCGTTGGAGTGGGTCTAGGAGAGCCCAGGAAAGAGGCCTGAGAGGTTATGGCAGCTCGTGATGGAGGACTATTCACAACCGTAGGTGAAGTAGACGGCTGTTTTGCTGGTGGATCAGAGGGCGGGCCAGCTGGTTTTTGTTGGGTTTCGGGTGGAATGGGCTGAGCAGACTGGACAGAAGAAGCAGACCCATCAAGTGGTGTGAAATATTGTTGATAAATTAGAGGGTTAATACCATCTTGTAGAAACGTTTCGAACCATAAATTAACAATCTTACAACAGATGCATTGAATTTTTATATACTGCAATTTGGTATCTTGTCCTGTAAATTGCATACTTCACTGACTTGCCATTGTTTAACCGGTCGTATGTTCTTGAGAAATGATAGACAGGCTTAAAAAGATTGGCCTAATAACATACGTCAATTATTCATTAACTTTCAGAAAGGAGCCACTTTCAAACAATATCTGAGATGATTCTTGGGGCTGGGTAAGGGGGGAAATCCAACCCGAACCCAACTTTGTCGAAATGATCAATATCCCTTAATTCCACTTTCCAATGCTTTTTCTAGATTCGAGACTCTACAAATTTTTTAGTTGTAGGTTTTGTTAATCGATTTCACAAAGGAAAATCAAAGCCATTGTGGTCTTTTAGAAGCTAAGCAAGTTCTTCTCGTTTAAGCTTTCAACAGTTTCTTTGATGGTTACTTCCACTGGAGTAAATTAAACCCCTAGACCTTCCGCTCTTGCCTTCGATACAATGTAAGGTAACGGCTCAATGCACTTGTCATCTTTATACCTGTTGAACATCAGAGAAAAAACAAGTAATTTGGATTTCGAGTTATATATAGTGCCACGCCACCAACAAGAAAATACCTTTTGAGAGAAGGGTAGAGCTGGCCTGCAATCTTCATGATTTCTGAAGAACGAATCATAGTCCCAACTATGATGTATCTACCATTAGCTTTTGGGTTTTCAAAGACTAATATATGTGCAGTCGCCACATCTCTCACATCAGCAAGTCTATAGACCCCATCTGCATATACTTCTTTTCCTGTATATACACAATTTAAGAACTATATAATTAATGTACAACTTCATA
This sequence comes from Helichrysum umbraculigerum, assembly GCA_949592205.1. Taxonomy (NCBI): domain Eukaryota; kingdom Viridiplantae; phylum Streptophyta; class Magnoliopsida; order Asterales; family Asteraceae; genus Helichrysum; species Helichrysum umbraculigerum. The sequence goes on from CATIUR010000001.1 coordinate 103,544,645, forward strand.
TTCCTTTCTCCATATACATTAAATATATAAAGATTTGTCGTGTTCATATGAATGATCCATCTAGTTGCAGATTTGGAATGAACTACGTTTCTGTTAACATATATAATAGAAGTTTGGATGTAAATATGAAGTATGAAACTTTTCTATTACAGAATAAAAGTTGGTTAAATGAAAATGTTGATGGATAAATATATAAACAATTACCGGTATTTATAACGTTTACAAGGCCTTCACAAGTGAAGTTGAGAACTGGCTGAAGTAAAGGACCAATAGACAAGCCAGGATTTATAGACACCAACTCCAAGCCATTCTGCTTTGAAAATTTAACAGCAGCATCCTCAGCTAGTGTCTTAGAAAGGGAGTACCACATCTGCAAAATGGAACATTTCTGATTATTTATTACATATGTAGATGATTCACATATCGACATTCCATTATCTCTACATATATCAGACAAAAAATTTGTTTTCACAACAAAATAGACCTTTTTTTGCTCACAAGTTGCTGGATCGGAAAAACAGGTTTCATCCACCATAGTACCAAACGATTCAGGAAGTTTTTCACCATGTAAGAAAACTGCACTGATGGAAGATGTCAAGATCACTCTCTTGAGAGATGGAACATTTAAAGCTGATATAAGAACATTAAGTGTCCCCTTCACCGCAGGATCTAGCAACTCTGCCTAATCCGATATCAGAAGCACTCAGCGTTTTGCATCATTGTTTTAAAAGTTATACTAATTTGGAAACTTAGGAGCAAATGAATGAAATTGACCTGTGGGTCATCAACTGTAAAGAGAACAGGAGATGCGGTATGAAAAAGGCATACACAGCCACTAACAGCTGAATCAAAAGACCCATCTTCAGTCAAGTTAGCTTCAAACAAAGTCAGCCTTTCCTTAGCTCCATCAAGAGCAAGTAAATGTTCTGTCTTTCTTCTATCATCTACAACATACTATGATTGGAATTAGTTGGCTTCTGAGAAAAATGAACAAAAAGAATTGTCGAAATAAATGAACCAATTAATTTAAATCTAAATGGAAGAGATCAAGAGGTCAAAATCATTGCATTTCAACATAAGAACATTCTTGAACACGTCTAAATAGCACCATCTGTTTATATCAGCAGGTACTGATTCTGCTACAAATCCAAACAGCTCTTCTCATCTAATCTCAAGTTGCTAGAATTAGAAAGAGGAATATACTGACCGAGGGAGCGAACTGTGGCATGAACAAAGTACCCACGAGCAAGCAAAAGCTTAACCAGCCATGAAGCGATGAACCCTGAAGCCCCTGTAACACAGACCAACTTCCTTTCTCCATTCATGTCTCTAAAACCGAGAAGATGTTGGTGCTGGACACTTGAAAGTAACAGGAAAAATTGGTAATATAATATGTCTATGGCCTATGGGAGAATCGAATTCATTATCTAACACATAACTGCAATAGTTAAAGACTTAATGGATGATTTGTTTATGGGAGAATCAGTTTAATCTGACATATGATAATTAATTAATTACAAATTTGGTTCTAGTGGTACTGCAGTGTTATTCTATTAGTTTAAATTACTCCAATCAGTGTTTCAATGTCTTAATATCACTCTTTAATATTTTTGCTGATAATAATTAACTGTCTAATAATAAGTGGTAAAAATATCTAGCTATGTATTTCCTTAACATGTTTGATATTTTTATTTATTTAATCTATCTGAGTGGTCCATTCTACTACACCTTTCATTGCTGCATATCAAAGATTACACAATTTTCAATTGTTGATGTTCTTTTCTGTTACATAGGTAAACTTTCCAAGCCATTTTCTTCAATTTTGTGGTGGTTTTAGAAGCTCATAAAATTGTTTTCTTTCAAGCTTTCAATAGTGTCCTTGATGCTTGTCTCTATCTGAGTAAACTCAACGCCTAGCCCTTCTGCCCTTACGCGTGATAAATTGTAAGGTAGCAGCTCAACACACATGGTGTCTTCATATCTAGTAAAATTTAAAAGTTAAAAGAAAAATGAACCATAGTTTGAGTAAGAGAAGATAAATTAGTTTCCGCAAGAAGGAAAAATGAATCATGAAATGTTTGGTTGCATATGTTTACAAAATGTATTATCTACTATGTATTACATAGGAAGTACTCCCTACTTACGGAGTATATTGTAAACGTATTACTTATGGAAAAATGAATTATGAAATGTTGGGTTGTAAATGTAGCCAAGTTAACGATTTAAACTACACATTGTCTATGTGTATATGTATGGAAATGATGCACACCTTTCAGAATGGATAAAATTTGGGTAGAATTTATTAACGATTTTCATGATCTCCAGTGATCGAACCATGTTCCCCACCATTAAGTATCTACCATTAGCTTCGGGGTTCTCAAAGGCTAATATATGTGCAGTAGCAACATCTCTCACATCAACAAGTTTGTATAGTCCATCTGGGAATACTTCTTTTCCTGCAGATACCAACCATTTGCCATGATTGATTAAACTAGCTAGCTATATGAAACTTTCTTCAAAGTGGGTCATGTTTGATAGATATAACAATATATGGATACACAAATGACAAGTTCCAATAAAGCGGTCAATCAGGCATATGAATGTTGGAGTGTATTCAATTACTTCTATTACCATTTTTAATCAAGTTCATTATGCCCTCTGAAGTAAAGTTGAGAGTCGGCTGTAAAACAGGACCAATCACTTATCCAGGATTTATAACCACCAACTCCAAACCATTCTCTTTTGAAAATTTCACAGCAGCATTCTCAGCCAAGGTCTTCGAAAGGGCATACCACAACTGAAAAGTAAAAAAGGTTTCATCAATTATGACATTTGTGCCTTATTAATTGATGGTAACATGGAGTCTTGTTAAGCCAGTTCAGATAATTAAACAGAAATCAACTAAACCTTTCTTTGTTCACAAATGACTGGATCAGAAAACCAGGTTTCGTCCACCGTAACACCCGATTCCAAAGGTTTTCTGCCATACAAATTTGTAGCAATGGAAGACGTGAAGATCACTCTCTTGAGAGATGGAACTTTTGCAGCTGAATTAAGGACATTAAGTGTTCCTTTCACAGCAGGATCTAGCAATTGTACCTATGGTCAAAAAAAAAAAAAAAAAACTGAGTTTCCTACAAGTAGCTTACTTTAAAAAAAATGTTGTAGGTGCAATTTAAACTATCATGAACTTACGGACAGATCAAGGGCTTGATGCAAACCAAATCCTACTAGTAACATGATTGTCAAACAACGAAAACTCACCTGTGGATCAGAAATTGTAAAAAGAACAGGAGAGGCGGTATGAAAAACGCATTGACAGCCATTAACCGCAGACTCAAAAGATCCTTCTTCTATTAAGTTAGCTTCAAACAAAGCCAACCTCTCCTTAGCTCCTTCAAGAGTAAGTAAATGTTCTGTCTTTTTTGGATCATCTACAACAAACATATTTGACTGTTAGGAAAAACAAACAAATACAAGTATGAAAATCGAAAAAGACAGTTATTTGCAAAAATCATATGCTTTATATAAGTTGCTATGTAGATGTAACGTGTAACAGAAGTAATAATTGTTTGGAATGCAGAAGTTGATTCAAAATGAACAAGATACTCCGTACAAGCTAATGGTGCATAGCTCGGTGGGTGCATCTTTTCCACAAAAAGCAGTTCAAGTCGTGGCACCCCATAGCCATAATAAGTAAGTGATTCATGTTTGCATCAAGTTATGAATAGACAACCAATTATGGGCTGTTCTGGGTTGCGGATTATCAGGGTGTGTTTGGTTGAGGGTATTAGGGGGTGAGGAATGGGAAAGGTAATGAATGATGGTGCTTGGTATCCTATAATGCAATGATTCATTACCCATTAGTGGGTAGTCACCCATTCCCCACCAAATTGGGGGTAATGGATATCATTACCTATCATTATACCGACATATAACGTTTTTATATTTATCTTAACTCTTCACGATACTCACCAACCTATTTGATTTTTCGGGTCGGACTCGGGTCAAAGTTTGGATTAACGGGTCAACCCGCCAACCAAAAAGTAACCCATGGAAGTTGACCCGTTTGACGCGAAATCATCCCAGTAACCGATATAAACTCAAAACCGCAAATCCGTTTGATTTTTCAGGTTGGGCTAGGGTTAACGGGTCAACCCGCTAGTCCACTGATAACCCAGTAAACTTGACCCGTTTGACACGAAACTAACCCACTTCGAAACCCGCTAAGGTTCGGGTTAACAGGTCAAACCGCCTCTCCAAAGGTAATCCATTAAATTTGACCCGTTTGATGCAGAATTAACCCACCAACGGATATTAAAGATCGTGTTCGGGTTGGGTACTTTCAACCCGCCAACTCGTTTATCAAATCATGTTGGTTCGAGTTGGGTACATTAGACTCGTCAACTTGACTCGACCCAATTTGTCACTGAACTCGTGATGATTAATTGTGTGAATCAAACAACGTCAATGATATATGTAATACTAGGGAATGCTCATTGCATTGCTTAATATTCCATTAGCATACCCTTTCCCATTCTCATTCCCCACTTTATTGCCACAAAAAATCCTCTATTTTCTAGAATTTAATTTTTGTTACTTATATATTTTATATTCAGTATTTATTATCTGTAGTAGTTAAAAAACTTAAAAATAATATATCAATTAATAATAAACGTATTTTATGTAATATAATAAATCAATAAATAATAGACGTATTCTTTGACATTGTATTAATTTTAGTTATCATAATCAAATGTACAAACTAGCTTTTTTTATTTATATAAGATGATTGGATAACTAGGTATCGACTTTCGAAGACAGTAATTTTTTTTAATACGGAGTATTTTTGGAAGCATAAATTAGAGCCGACAATCATCGCCCAAAGCTAAAAATGACACTTAGAGAAAACGAATTGCAAATTGATATTTCATACCTTTTTAGTGGCAAAGTCAGGGTACCCTGCAAAAAGCCTTTTTTTTTTTTTTTTACTATATATGAAAAAAAATAGAATAGAAAAATTGTTCTTTACTATATCGGCCATCAGCAAAAGATATAAATTAAATTATAAATATTTGGATTTGGATTTGGATGGGGAGGTTAGTTGACGGTGTCGGCCATAAACAACGAATAAAGGAAAACAATTTGATTTTTAGTGCATTTAGTTTGTGGGTAGAGATCAGAGGAGCACGGGGAATAGGGTGGAGGGACCTTTTTGCAATTTTGTGGAAAGGAGGAGAGACTTTTTTGCAATTTTGATAAAGTTATGGATCCGCTTGTAAATTTTCGTGAAAAAAATTCCTAAAAATTCTCAAAAAGAAATGTTCAATCATAAAACTATTTAATATGCAAGATTCAGTAAAAAATAATAAAAGAACGTAAGATGCAGTGATAAATATATAAGATGCAGTAACAAATATAAAAAAGACGCAGTAACAATAAAATACATGATGCAGTAACAAAATATACAAGATGCAATACAAATATAAAAAAGACGCAGTAACAATAAAATACATGATGCGGTAACAAAATATACAAGATGTAATAACAAATATACAAAAGATGCGGCAACAAAAAAATACATGATGCAATAACAAAATATACAAGATGCAGTAATGTAACACCCCCAAATTTAATAATTTGCGGAAGCTTGATTTGGGTGTTACTAATCAATAACAAAGCACAAAGATATATAGCAAACGACTCTATATGCGTCGTTTTAACAAAATATATTGATAATAGAAATGTTTACAACATTTAAAGCTTTACATAGCTCGAGTTTAAATCAAATGAGATTTCAGTACATAAGTACTTGTACAAAATATACTAATGCAAGAAAATCTCAATCTTCTGTATGCTGACTCGAGCTAAAATCCTGAAGCAGAAACATCCTACTGCTTGGTACCTGCGATATATGCTAAAAGGTCAGCTAAAAGCTGGTGAGCTCACAGGTTTGAAATCAGTTAATATAGTGTGAACCGCAAGATTTAAATAATGAATTGCATCCAGCAATTAAATAATGAATTGCATCCAGCAATTAAATGATAGTCATCGTGTATACAGCCATGAGCACATAGTTGAGCTTAACTCGAGGGCCGGGTCCCCTATAGAGAATTCCGGGCGAGGTGCCTCCACGAATGCCTAATCCACATTCGTCTTCCCAAATATTAGTACGTTCGTTTACCCGGTTAGTGCTTGCTAACCCGAACGAGGTGGGTCAATCCTATATGGTACCATATACTAATATTCACGCTACAACGTATTAACAACTATGCTGACGGAGGACTTTAAATGATTAGTTTCGAAAAACTCATGTAATATATGAAATGTTTGTACTTGCGTTCACATGTAAAAGTTGAGCAATATATCACACCCCTGAGTAAAACAGTAAAAGAGGGGCTATAAGACTCACCTGAGTCTTATGAGTTTAACTTAATAAACTTGAGTTGATTAGCCGAGTATGAAGTCCAAAGACTTGTAACCTGAGGGTGTCCACGACACGCGATGGTTATAATATGCGAAGGTATCTAATAAGACTACCTTGTAGTTGTTCGTCCAACTATAATGTCCAAATGCCATTTGGTTGATTGATTTGAATGTTTGAAAACATGTACGGCCCGTTGGTGACGGATTTGTAATAATAATCTCAACTATTATTATTTTGATTTCGTGGCGTTTTACTTGAAAAAATGTGTTTTGATTGTGTTTTAGAAGCCGTTACGGAATCTAAGTACGGGGGTCCGGGGGCAGCGCCCCTGGTAGCGGGGTCCAAGGGGCGGCAGCCCCTGGCGGGGTCCAAGGGGCAGAGCCCCTGGCTGGGGTCGAGCTGCCAGGTCAGCTTGGAAAATTTTTATTTCTACTATATTGCTTTGACGAAAAACGCATTTGGGATCTGAATTTGGGTAAATCGAGTGATAAATTTCGAATCTCGACACTTAGTAAAAATCTATGTTTTTGAGGTTCTGATTTGTGCGACGTTGGGTGCGACGTCGCAGGTAGGGTTGCGACGTTGAGCATGACGTCGCTAAAGGCGACGTTTCGCAATTTAATGCGACGTAGGGTGCTGCGTCGCTAATGCGACGTAATAGGCTGCGTCGCTATATGCGACGTCGAGGATTCGTGCGACGTTGTGACTGACATCGCACTATGCGACGTTACGAGGGGTTTTGCGACGTCGCAGCTGACGTCGCATAAATCTGGGTCCAAAAGCGACGTAGCGTTCTGTTGGCCGGAAAATGTGTCGAAAACGAGTTTTTCGGTTTCCGTTTGGTCCAAAACTTTTACCCAACCCATATTTGGACATTATAAGTTGATATAAACTACTAACAAGCAACAACACTTGAAAACGGGAGATTTCGGGATTTGTCGGTATAACACCCCTTGTTTACTTATAAACAATCAATTTAATAATAGCGACTCGGAAGCGTATATTTCAAACATTGCTATCAATGTCTCAAAATGTCAATAAACTTTTTCAATTTAAATACATAACATTTCAACAAACTCGGTGTTATATAATTCAAAACATTTCTATAGTATTAAAATATCATCAGAGTGAAAGCCCGTCAAGCATTCCATCAATTCCAACCATTTCCTGCCCTGCCCAATATGTCCCATCTATTTTAACCTGCAGGAAGAACTGTGGTGGGGTTAGCATAACGCTAAGTGAATGAAACTATAATCTACAGTCCAACTTAGCACAACAATCTGTTTACATCAAATAACAATAAACAATCAATCAATCAATCATAAGGATCGGTGGTTCTTGAGATACCTTTATACCGGTTTGGTACTCAAAGAACACTTATCAATCATCTGTATTGGCCTATACAGAATTACCGATAACCTGTTGTCATTCACACACGACCTAAATCTCTGAACCAACATTTCAAGTTCCAAGATTTCCTGTCGTCTAAAATAACAATCAAGTCCAACCATCATTTCAAGTTGACCTCAGAATCTTACATACTAGCTCAAACAGCCAAGTAAGCAAACAATCAAACTAACATGGCAAGTTATCTACAAATGAAAACATTATATCAAAGTAATACTATAATTACTTGTTGTAACCAAATCATTACAACTAAATCACACCGAGGTTACAGATCCACTCACCGACCACCTCAGGCATCCGCTCAGTAGTCTAATATCACTGAGTCCTTCTGTTTATCTGAAATTACAACAGAATCACACAAGTTAATCACTTGTCTCAAATCCATACAATATGTTACAATTGTATTTACATTTATAGCTTAACACTTAGTCATGATCAATGATCATAATATTCACTTTCCAAATTAAATCGTAATATGATTATTAACTTACATCACTTTAACACCAATCACATCAAGGTTATGAATAACCCTCTTATCACATTAATCCACTTTAAATTATCACTAATAAGCATAGTTAAACCATTACTAAGGTGATTAACCTCTTTTTCAAGAATCCATCAAAACCACCATACTTGGTTTAATGAATTCTTAACAATTAGATTCACACAATCATCTTTAATCAATCCAAATATGATCATTAACAATAATTGTTAATTATTCATCCTAGCTTAAGCTTTCAATTCATAGTTCATGAATAATTTCTTAAACCTTTAACTTTCTTAATGATCATATATCATTTTATTCATTTCAAGGTTAAGGCTTAGATGCTAATCATCATTTAAGCATCAACTAATCATTATATCCTAGCCACAAGCTTAATTTCATGAAAATTAACTAAACCCACCACTATTATCATGATCATCATTCAATTATATCATTTCTAGGTTAGGGTTTCACCTTTAATCATGAAATTAGCATCAACTAGCAATTATAGAATCACTACTAGCTTCAATTTAACATCAATCACTCCAATTTAATCAAATACCCAAAACCCAATTTCTAGGGTTTATCAAGAATCAAGAAATTGATACTTACAACATGGTTAGGATGATCAAGGAATGATTTAATCACGTTATTGAAGCTTAAATTCGAACTCTATGTCTTCAATTTGTGTTTCCTCATGATTTTTGATAATTGATTTTGAGATATAATGTATATGTATGTTTATACGTATGTATGCATATAGATATATGAGGAAAATGATAAACCGACTCAAACATTTGAGTCTATCATATAATTGCCCAAATATCTTTCCCCGTACTTATCATTGCCTGGAACTTAAAAACCATTTGCGGGGAAACATTATTTTATTTTACCGTCAACTGAATTAAATTAAAACAGTTAACAACTCACTAGTCACAATAAATTATGTGACTCTTTAACCAATTATTTTCAAATAATAACACGGAGCTATTTTCTGGCACACGAATCAAATATTAAAAGCCAGAAAATATTAAAATACTACTAGACCCAAAGATCGGGTGTTACAAATCTCTCCCCCTTAAAGAGATTTCGCCCTCGAAATCTGATCACATTTAATCAATCTAGTGAAATATAGTCATACATTTCATTTCACTAATACTATACTTTTCATACACTTCTAACCACATAATTAATCATTACTATATGTACACAAGATGTGGTTATAATTTATTTTACTTATGCATATCCTTATTATGCATATCATCAATCACACAACTGCAATTATATCTACACACATTTGATTATTCAAACACCAATTGTGTATTTCCACTAAATTCACCAAAACACATAAGTTATGCTTTGTATTCTACTTAGTTTATTAACACCAGATGCAATATTTATCATAATATGCAGCATCTTTAACTATTTAATCACATTACACATATCAAACGTTACTCCCGTGAGCAACTTATAAATATATTTACATATATTCGATTCTTTCCACATTCACCTGTTCGAATGTACTTATTTCTATTATTTCCCCTTGCACAAATACTGTGCATATATTCTGTCTCTAATAAGTTTAAATGACCACTTACATGACCATTCATACTTAGCCATGTCAACCATTCAAACGTATAATCACTTTCATCTTTATCACAACAATAACAGCAACAAGTGGTACTGAATACCACAACATGTATCTTATCAATAAAGATTTAACTTGATTCACTACTAGCAATTTAACTAACAACTTGCTAGAATTTCTGACATTGCAACTATTTAATCATCACTTTACCTAGGTTATATGAAATTCTTTTATCTAAAGGAATCCAATTCATATAACCACCAACACAAAAGAATAACCATTAAGCCTTATGTAGAGGTCCCATTCTATGGTAATACCATTATCACATAATCAATTAGCATCCTTACACATCAAATCGGACGCTAAATCAACACCTGCTAATACCATGCGCCATCAGCATAGGTATTTCAACAACACAAGGTGCTGTCACTAGTCATCTATTCAACAATATCAACACAATATTATTCGCAATCAACTGACCTCTACTTTGCTTAAATCATCTTTTAATTATCATTAGTTGCAATTAATCACATACACATCACTTGTACCATAGGTACCACATTAACAACAATTTATGGTTTACTACTCTTTCATGTTAGTCACTCATTGACTATTTCTCAACTACAGGTTAACATATCTTACCTGTTATTTTATATCACATTAACTTTATCTGGTACTTAGTAACCTCAACAACTCCATGTGAAATGGCATAATATAAATACGTTGGCCAGACGTCGTCATATTATGTCAGTCACACTTTATTCTCAGGCCACTTCATACCATCCATCTTCAAAGTTATTACTTTACTCTCACATATATCATAACACTGATATCAATCATTTGCTCAATTATAACAACTCGTAGTATCAAGTATATTACCAAATATCAACTTGCTACAATTTTGAACTTATCACTTTAAATGAACAATTAATCATAAAATCAGGTAATTATAACTCTTTTTTCACTATTTCATTAGCACAGATGTAATGTCCAACACAATTACATCAATCAACACTTTTATTACCTAATTCAATATCAAATACTAGTTACATTTCTTTAACATGGATGCAATATCCAACAACTACATCCATCAACATCATTTAACACTTATAGTACATTTAGTACTAAACCCTTCATCAAAACAATGTGTAACATTCAACACATATTCATTAATTTATTCACCTTTAGTTGAATTACAATTGAGCATTTCATGTTCAACTAATTCGCATATATGATCCACGTAATTCCATAATCAATGTTTACTAACCCTGGTTAGCAACAATCAACTATACCAGTTAATTTTACAGTTAAATAAACCACCTAAGAACAACTCATACATATTAATATATGTCGACCTCTTAAAACAAGTTTCAATATTGCACATATACACAGGAATGTTTCCTGGGCTCAAAGAAACAAAAGCCCAATACAAAACGTGAGTCAAAAGTCCAAAACAAGGTCCGAAAAACAATAAAATGCCATTTTCGGGCTCCAAACGACCCCGAAGTGCCCAAAACTGACAGGGCTCATGCCGAAGCTATGAGCTTTGACCGTTGGGCCGTTTTTGAGTGGACTTGTAAATTTCGTCTTGATCTGACACCGAAATTTCCTTACGGAAATTCTACGTCAAACGTCGAAAAAATTTTATTTTCACTTACTAACGCGATCCGGGGAACAGGTTCAGGATCGCGTTCCCTAGTTAAAATCGTTCTGTTACCAAATTAGTCATACCAACGCGATCCGGAGAACTGGGCGGGATCGCGTTCCCAAGAACGAAATCTGATAATCACGAAATACACATGCAAACGCGATCCGAGAAAACTCGGCTGGGATCGCGTTCATTAGGCCAAAATATTCTGTAACCGAAATCAACATGCTAACGCGATCCAGATCCCATGCCAGGATCGCGTTCCCAATGCATTTTTCAGACCTGAAATTTTAATGCAATTTTTTGAAATTCAAACGCACATATCTCTTAAACCGTAAAGAATTAGGGTCTAAAATTTTGCAGGCACCTTTATATAGTCAAAATGCAACTTTCCATTTTCACACTTTTTCAAAATCTACGTTTATCGAGAAAACGGACGTATAACTCATTTTTGACCATTTTCGACCATTTTGGTTGACACGCCATATTCCAAATGGCTAGGTTTCTGACTTCAACCCTTTGCCAACATGTTCCTATATACATTTGTGACGTGTGGGCATATTCATCACCTATATATACACATTATATCATGTTTTGGCTCATTGACCCGTTTAGGGGTCCAATTGGACACTTTCACCAATTTCAACCATTTTGACTACATTAACACTTTCAACCCATCTTCCCACTATATGTAGGACTTAAAGTTACTTTATCATTCATTATACTCAAACCACCACTCGTTTCAACCATTTAACCACTAAGTGACCCATTTGGGCACTTTAACAACCCATTTGGGTTTCAACCCATATAACTACCATTCTATAACCCATTTCACATTACGTTGACTATTATAAGTCAAACTAACCCACTTTCACTATTGGTGTCCTATTATACCTTCAAAACACCAATTTCACATAATTTCATTATGTTTCAACCAATTACAACAAATTTTCAACTTTTACTTCATTTTCAAACTTGTCAACGCATATCAAGACTAGTTGACCACTTTGACTTTCTACTTTACCACTTTTAATACCTAGATCATAATTCAACCAAAATCATGATCAAGGCAAAACACATAAACGTCTAGTCACTTTTATCACTTTATAATATATTCATTACCCAAGTGACTCTACCAATTTCAACTTTGACTTTTCCTAGTCAAAGACACACATTCCAATCAATGGATGCTTTCTAGTTCACGCAACAACAAGACTCCAAACTTATTAATTGAGATTACCAATATCTCATTAAATTTACTATATGGAGTCTTATCAACAAATCTATCATGTATCAAATAATTTCTTAGCAAGAATTCATACTCACACCTTGCATTTATCAAATCATAATCACTCAATGATTTATACTTTATTTTCACATTGTAGACACACTTAAATCCAATTAATTCAACTATTACACTTTATACAACAAGGTGTCTACAAAATCCATTTCTAGTTCATTTTGAACTACTCATGATGCTAAACATCTCAATTAACATTCCTAGCATCACATTAACAAGTAATAATCACCAAGGACTCACAACTGGGGATTCATATCAGTCTGACTCAATTTACTTTACTATTAATCATACCATAGCAAAGTAAACACTTCAAGCTTATTTAAATTCAACAAGCTTATCAAAAAGTACCTGATACACTTTTGCCGACGAATATCGAGGAATCAATGAGAATACCCTTAGGTTCCTCATGTTCCTCCGTCTCTGCAACCAAAACACAACTTCGAAACTTGTTATGGGTTAGTACATATTCAATAACCACATTTTCATACAATCACTAATCCCACACCCACTGGAATGTTTGACTTGACATATCTTATAGATTTGGGATTGAACATAACCAATGTCCAATTCACCCAAACTTATGCTCTGATACCAACTTATAACACCCCTTGTTTACTTATAAACAATCAATTTAATAATAGCGACTCGGAAGCGTATATTTCAAACATTGCTATCAATGTCTCAAAATGTCAATAAACTTTTTCAATTTAAATACATAACATTTCAACAAACTCGGTGTTATATAATTCAAAACATTTCTATAGTATTAAAATATCATCAGAGTGAAAGCCCGTCAAGCATTCCATCAATTCCAACCATTTCCTGCCCTGCCCAATATGTCCCATCTATTTTAACCTGCAGGAAGAACTGTGGTGGGGTTAGCATAACGCTAAGTGAATGAAACTATAATCTACAGTCCAACTTAGCACAACAATCTGTTTACATCAAATAACAATAAACAATCAATCAATCAATCATAAGGATCGGTGGTTCTTGAGATACCTTTATACCGGTTTGGTACTCAAAGAACACTTATCAATCATCTGTATTGGCCTATACAGAATTACCGATAACCTGTTGTCATTCACACACGACCTAAATCTCTGAACCAACATTTCAAGTTCCAAGATTTCCTGTCGTCTAAAATAACAATCAAGTCCAACCATCATTTCAAGTTGACCTCAGAATCTTACATACTAGCTCAAACAGCCAAGTAAGCAAACAATCAAACTAACATGGCAAGTTATCTACAAATGAAAACATTATATCAAAGTAATACTATAATTACTTGTTGTAACCAAATCATTACAACTAAATCACACCGAGGTTACAGATCCACTCACCGACCACCTCAGGCATCCGCTCAGTAGTCTAATATCACTGAGTCCTTCTGTTTATCTGAAATTACAACAGAATCACACAAGTTAATCACTTGTCTCAAATCCATACAATATGTTACAATTGTATTTACATTTATAGCTTAACACTTAGTCATGATCAATGATCATAATATTCACTTTCCAAATTAAATCGTAATATGATTATTAACTTACATCACTTTAACACCAATCACATCAAGGTTATGAATAACCCTCTTATCACATTAATCCACTTTAAATTATCACTAATAAGCATAGTTAAACCATTACTAAGGTGATTAACCTCTTTTTCAAGAATCCATCAAAACCACCATACTTGGTTTAATGAATTCTTAACAATTAGATTCACACAATCATCTTTAATCAATCCAAATATGATCATTAACAATAATTGTTAATTATTCATCCTAGCTTAAGCTTTCAATTCATAGTTCATGAATAATTTCTTAAACCTTTAACTTTCTTAATGATCATATATCATTTTATTCATTTCAAGGTTAAGGCTTAGATGCTAATCATCATTTAAGCATCAACTAATCATTATATCCTAGCCACAAGCTTAATTTCATGAAAATTAACTAAACCCACCACTATTATCATGATCATCATTCAATTATATCATTTCTAGGTTAGGGTTTCACCTTTAATCATGAAATTAGCATCAACTAGCAATTATAGAATCACTACTAGCTTCAATTTAACATCAATCACTCCAATTTAATCAAATACCCAAAACCCAATTTCTAGGGTTTATCAAGAATCAAGAAATTGATACTTACAACATGGTTAGGATGATCAAGGAATGATTTAATCACGTTATTGAAGCTTAAATTCGAACTCTATGTCTTCAATTTGTGTTTCCTCATGATTTTTGATAATTGATTTTGAGATATAATGTATATGTATGTTTATACGTATGTATGCATATAGATATATGAGGAAAATGATAAACCGACTCAAACATTTGAGTCTATCATATAATTGCCCAAATATCTTTCCCCGTACTTATCATTGCCTGGAACTTAAAAACCATTTGCGGGGAAACATTATTTTATTTTACCGTCAACTGAATTAAATTAAAACAGTTAACAACTCACTAGTCACAATAAATTATGTGACTCTTTAACCAATTATTTTCAAATAATAACACGGAGCTATTTTCTGGCACACGAATCAAATATTAAAAGCCAGAAAATATTAAAATACTACTAGACCCAAAGATCGGGTGTTACAGTCGGAAACTTACAAATTGTCGGATGAGAAATCCGAAAAGATAGGATGATAGATCGTGATGCGGTGGTTGTTTTCTTCCAAAGAGATGGTATAATCCGAGGCCGTTTGATGTTGTTATTTTGCGATTTTGTAGGAAAATGTGGAGGTGGTGGTGGTTAGTGATTTGAGGGAAAAGAAGAAAGAAGAGAGAGAAAGAAAAAGATAAATGAGAGAAGAGATGGTGGGAATGGGAGGTTATCCTCCCATTTTCGCCCCGCGTTCCCGCTCCGTGCGGTGTTCGTTTTCTCCGTCGTTTAATCGTAAATAATTATTTTAAATATTAAAGGTACGTTTTAAAATACAAATTATTACGCGAGATTTTATTTAAATGTTTTACAATTTAATTTATATTTGAGTTATAAAATGGTAAGTTAGTTTATTTAATTTGCGCGTTTTAATATTTTAAATTGTGTAAGGTTTGTTTGTACGATACGAATGAATACGAAATATTATCATAATAATATTTTTGACATAACAACGTTATTTAATAAAATTGGTCACCAACGTCCGTATTAAATTGAATCGAAATACATTCGATTTAAATTTGCGTACGATTTAACCAAATCGCATTTTTGTATATATTCAACAATATATATAATTCGATACATTAATTAGCCTAACCAGGAACTAATTACATGTATTAAAATATGATTAGGCACTATATACTAGTCCTAAATTGGCGGGTGTTACAAGTAACATATATATAAAAAACGTAATAACAAAAAATAGATGATGCAGTAACAAATATACAAAGATGCAGTAACAAGTATACAAGATGTTGTAATTAAGTAATACTAATTTTTTTTAAATTAAGAATAAAATAAATCAAAGATTTACAAAAACATCAAAATGCTAAATATATACATAAGATGCAGTAATAATATACAAAAGATGCAGTAATAAGTATTCATAGTTTTTTATAGATCTAAAAAGTACGATGCAATAAAAAAAATATATGATTAATGTAAGATGCAGTAAAAGAAATGTATGGTTACTATAAGCTTATTTGGTAGTTGCATCCACCATCATGTATAATATATTATCATAAGATCTTTTCTTCGTATCAAAATTATGAACACACTAGCAGGTCATCATACCTTTCTTTTACTGATTGAAACATTTCTTTAGTTTTTCCCCGATCATCATCATCATCTAAAATATGACACTATATTGTGCTTAACAATAACAATTACTTCGATCAAAAACAATTTACTGTATTAATCTACTACCATCATTATCAACCACAAAAACAAGAATTAAAAAAAAAACATTAACTCAACGGTAAAGCAACTGAAATGCAAAAAAACAAAATCATTTATTCAATTTCATCTCATAATCATTGGCGGAAATCGTTTAGATCCGGTTCCTATTCTTACAAAAACAAAATCGTGTAGATCAAATTCTGGTGAGTTTCAACAATTTCGACGAGTTCAGGCAGCTTATGATTCGATTGCGATTAGATCCGGAAAGATCCAACGATTCCTGCGACTTTAGATCTAACTCCAACGACTTAAGACTCAATTTCAGTCGGATCCATTGATTTTGTAGGTGTTTGTTTCAAAATTCTTATGGTCGTGGTGGTGGTGGTTATCCCCGACGGTGATGGTTTCAAAACCCGGTGGAGCTGCGATGGTGGTGGTGGACCTGTGGTGGTGGTGGCGGTGGAATGGTGGTGACGACTGTAGTAGACGGTGGTGGTGGCCGGTGGTGGTGTGTTAGTATTTTTGTGTGTTTGGTGAAGAAAGAGAGAAGAGATATGAGAGTGTGTTTTGTGATATGAAGAAAGAGGGTGAGGAAAGAAGTGAAGAACCCCATTTCTTATTTTGGATAAATTGCATAATGGTCCCTTGCCCTCCTTGCCCTCTTTAATGGGCATTCTCCTCTGATCCTAAATCTTAGTTTGTTGATGCAATATTAATATATTTTTATGAAAATTATTACTCTCGTAATTTTGTCACGTGTTTCATTCATTTAATAAACTAAAAATTACTACGTAATTATTTTGGTGAAATCAATCAATCACTAGAATATAATTCGCGAATTCGCAGGGCTACCTTTATAAAATTGTATATAGATGGTTTATAATAGAGTGATTGAATTCATATGATATGATATGTTTGAACGAACAACAAATTTAAAATTCAAAGATAAGCAATAATAAATATAAAAATATATTAATATTAATATTAAATATGTGTTTAAATATTAAATATTAATATATGTGTTTTGAATTGAAATGTTTACATTTATCAACTTGATCATTGAATGTATGCCACTAAAATAGTCAAACGTAGGATTTGGTAAGTGGGTGAGTAAATGGGGGATTTAAAATTGAATTAAGGGTAATTATGTAATTTAACATATACTAATAACAACACTTATTTGATGGACATTTTAGAAAGAGTAAATCAATGGTTTTTGATTAGAGAGGTTAAACTATTTAAAGGCTGAGATTAATTTTAGAGGATTAAGAGTATGATGACAACCTAATTTAAGGTTTCTTATAAACATTATTAAAAGAGATATAAGTGCCTGATTATGATAAGACCTAACACTTTACTTTATAAACCTTTTTGTTAATTGGTTGAAAAAATGAAGTGATTATGATAACACGTAACACTTTACTTTATAAACCTTTTTGTTAATTGGTTGAAAAAATGAAGGGCCACAAGCTAGTGTTTTTACTTTTACTACTATGTAAAAGTGGTATTACAATGTTACATACACACTAGGGGGTGTTCAAAATATTCCGAAACCAGAAAATAGAGTTGAAAACCGGTAGAATTGAACCGAATTTTGGTTAACTGAACCGACTTTTTTTCAGTTTTCGGTTTCGGTTAACTGAACCGATTTTTTTTTGTTTTTTGGTTTCGGTTCATGATTTTGGGATAGACGTAATAAACGATTAACCGAAAATTTTATATATAATTTTAAATATATATATATATATATATATATATATATATATATATATATAGAGAGAGAGAGAGAGAGAGAGAGAGAGAGAGAGAGAGAGAGATATTTACACTTGTATTTTGATCAAATCATTTATATTTCATTTTCACTATTTTTAATGTAATTTACTAGCTCATTTTTGGCATAATATGGTAATTATTACTACTTAGTTTCTAATTATATTCAAACGATTTACGTACGTATAACATAAATACACAATTATAAAGAGTAAAATGGTTATCATTTGATATTTTTATTATCAAAATATTTTAAATATAGTGAACACTGAAAAATAAATATCTATTTTTTGTGTTATTAATTACTTTTTAAATAAGTATTAGTTAATAAACAGTTGATTTGGTTAACCGATTAACCGAACCGAAAAAACAGTTAACCAATTTTCGGTTAACCGATTTTATCGGTTCCAGTTTAGGTTCAAAAATATTTCGAATCGAGATTCCGGTTAACCGGTCTCCGGTTAACCGAGTCTTCGATTAACCGTCCATGAACACCCCTAATACACACTACCATCGGTACCATAGATACATTTTAATTTTTGTGTGGCTAAAATGTATTTTGGTACCTTCAACTTGACTAATCGGTTTATATAGTATCTAGAACTATTAAGGGTACAACATAGTACCCTCAACTTAAAAACTAGTTAAATTAATACCCTTACACACCAACTCAATCACATGCAAAGCACATGACACTATTCCGTTAATTTTTAACAGTTTCTGGTCAAATTAAAGCAAAAATAAAACTTATAAAATTCATAATCCATAACTATTCCATGCCTCTTTCAATGGAAATTTTGAGATGCGTTAGAATCGTGATATTTTTTAATATAAAGTGTGAGTATCTAAGTTACTAGGTTGTTCAGCTTTTGTTGCATGGTTCAATTGAATACTAGGTTGTATTAGAAACAACGAATAATTTTAAAGTGTTGACATTCATTTAGAATACTCTATTGACATTTTCGTTATAAATATATTAGGAGTGTTTATTCATGAAAATTATGACTTTTAATATTGGATTATGGTTAGCATTTTCGTAAAACATTTATATGTGATAGTCAACTTGTAAAATCTGTTTTTCCTTATAAACTTTCTGATTTCAAGTAGATAAGTTGTGATGGGAAAAGGTCAAAGTTAGAAACGAGACACTGACCGAGGGAGCGTACGGTAGCATGAACGAAATAGCCACGAGCCAACAAGAGCTTAACGAGCCATGAAGCTATAAATCCCGAAGCCCCCGTCACACAAACCACCTTTCCTTCTCTGCTCATTAGAAGCTACTATTAGAGAGGGTTCTTCTGTTTGTGAATGAATCAATTTATTGTTACCACAAAACCTTTGTTTAATCATTCATTTATAAGCATGATAGAATTTCTAAAATTCAGATAACATAAAAAAGTACTAGTTTGCAATGGGAAAATATTTAAATAAAGGAAGGATCAAACAAGTTGTTATTTTCTGAAGGAAAAAAAATAAATACAGTGGGGGTAGGGAAATGCATAATCAATAATACATGGTAATTTTTTGTCCCTTTCAACTTTTTTATAATATTGTTTGTCCCTATGGTCTATTCTCAAGTTTCTTGTTATCGCTAAATTTAATAACCGATTATATCATGACAAACTAATGTTTTACCCTTATTATTGTGATATTAAATTATTTTGGGCTTAGTGAAATGTAGCATACTATGACAAAAGCTCTATTAGTATGTACGAACTTTCAGAATCTCTATTATTATGTATATTTCAATAACTAACCGATTTTCTTACAAGTAGCAATAACTGAAAGTTGGAAACACAATAACATAAAAGTTATTGGCTACTGCTTCTGTCATTATCATGGTGGAATGGGATAGGCAAATGTACGTAGTACCTGCAACTTTTTCTTCATGGTGTTTTTGTTTTTGTATGTAGAATGTACTTTTGTCTGGTAGTTCTATGATGTCCTAAGCTGCTTGCCTATTTACATCTTGTAAATGTTTGTGATCCAGCAGCTTTTGTAGTTTTGTTTTTGTTTGGGTTGTATGGTCTTTGTGGAACTTTTAGTGTATATTTGTTAATTTTCTTGGTAATATAAGTCTGCTTATTCCAAAAAAAAAAAAAAAAGTTTTTGAAGTTCAATACACACAATACATTTTCAGTCATAGTTTGTTACTCCACATTTTAGAGCACTTGACCCTATAGGCGATGCAAGCCATTGTCTTAAAACAAACTGATGATGAGCATAATTTGGTGTTTTAGAAGCTCAATAAGTTCTTCTCCTTCAAGCTTTCAACTGTATCCTTGATTGTTACCTCCAATGGCGTAAATTCAACGCCTAGACTTTCTGCTCTTGCCCTTGATATACTGAAAGGTAGTGATTCGATGCAGTTGTTGTCTTTGTACCTATCGGGTTTTGAAAAGATATTAAACTAATAATCCAAATTTAAAGTTAGACAAGACATTGAGTTTTCCAAAGAAGCCAGAGCCCAGAGGAGATAAAGTGATCAAGCGATGAAGTGATACAAAACCAGAAAAAAATACGTACCTATGAGAATGGCCAAAAGAAGGGTAGAGTTTCTCTAAGATTTTCATGATCAGTGAAGAGTGAACCATATTCCCAACCATTAAGTATCTACCATCAGCTTCCGGGTCCTCAAAGGCTAATATATGTGCAGCAGCAACATCTCTCACATCAACAAGTCTATAGATTCCATTTGGGAATACTTCTTTTCCTGCATAGATACGATTCAACCACTTAAAGAAAGGTAAATGTTTCTTCATTGTATATACAGAGAAACAAGTACCTGCATCCCTACAAAAAGACTCCAAGTTTGACTTTTGGGTATCACATGACTTTTTGTTATTTGACCCGTTTGAGGTATAATACAACCTAAATGGACCCATTCATTAGGAGGGCATGGACATGTATATGGGTTGTCAGTTGTCAGTTGTCACTTAAGCCTACCCATGAAGAGATGACGATCATCATGCATACACATCAGTTATAGGATTCAATTACCGGTTTTTATCAAGGTCATGAATCCCTCAGATGTAAGATTGAGAGTTGGCTGTAAGATAGGACCAATCACAAATCCAGGATTTATAGCCACCAAATCCAATCCATTCTCTTTTGAATATTTCACAGCAGCATCTTCAGCCAAGGTCTTTGCAACGAAGTACCACATCTGAATGGTACGAAATAAATAATTGTTATACCATTCTTGACCAATTGACAAGAATCACATCTTGACCTATCCTGATAACAAAATAAGATAAGTTATTATACCTTTTTTTGCTCACAAACTACTGGATCTGAGAACCACGTTTCATCCACAAAACTCGAGTGTGGAATATCTACGCCAAACATAACCGCAGCCATCGAAGATGTTAGGACCACTCTCTTGAGAGATGGAACTTTAGCAGCTGATTTAAGAACATTAAGCGTCCCCTTCACTGCAGGATCTATCAATTGTGCCTAATGCAAAATAAACATAACAATTCAATATCTTGATATAATCAAATCTTTTTGAATCTTATACCCAAGTAGATTGTACTAACATAATTTGTAAATCTTAAACTACCACTTTGGAAAGTTGAAATCAAAAGAGCAAAAGTGACCTGTGGGTCATCGACTGTAAACATGACAGGGGACGCTGTGTGAAAGACGCATACACACCCATTAAATGCGCAATCGAAAGATCCTTCTTCAATCAAGTTAGCTTCAAACAAATGTAGTCTTTCCTTAGCTCCATCAAGAGCTAGTAGATGTTCTGTCTTTTTTGGATCATCTGCAACATATTTTAATAGAATAAGTAGCCATTGAAGGAAAAAAAATAAAAGAGAGAGAGTCAATCGGGGTTGCAACATTTCGCTTGATCAAATAACTTACAATCTACATTTGTACTGTATTATAAAACAGTGACTCCCTATTACAAATGGAACAGATAAAACTCAAATTCCTTAGCAAGCCTACAACTTTTTAACATTTTCCCCAATTTAGAACCATGGTCTTCTATCTATAACATTTTTATTGCATACTCCTATATATCATTATCCTGTTTTACTACAAATCATAAAATAAAACTCCTAAGGGTTGTTTGACTATGTGTCCTAGGTAATTATTACTCTCTCCGTCTCAAATTTAAATTTGTTCCCAAATAAGTGTCAATTCTAGACTTTTAACCAATTAAAATGTTTTTTAAAGGTCAACATGAAATTTTATTTGTCGAGATTATAATAGTCCCTCTTTTTTAAAACTATCTGCAAACTAAAACTCAGCACTTAATTTGAGACGGAAGGAGTAGATAACAATAACAATACTTAAATTACTTCTGACCCTTACCATTATAATGAAAACTAATTATCTGAGACAGATTCTATAGAAACTGATTGTAGAGATCAATATGTAAGAAAGTCAAAATTAGAAAGAGAAAGATGTTGACCGAGAGATCGAACAGTTGCATAAACGGTGTAACCACGAGCTAGCAACAACTTAACGAGCCATGAAGCTATGAACCCAGATGCTCCTGTTACACATACGACCTTCCCTTCTCCGCTCATTTTCTCAAAATAATTATGTCTGCGACTTTGTTTGTTGGTTTTAAAACACAGAGACTTGGAAGACTTTGTTTGTTTGTTGGTTTTAGCACACGTGCTTTTTTTATGACAAAACAAATTACAGATAACGTCCATGTGGTTTGTACTTCCTTGTAGAAATCGAAACACAAATTACCAACAACCTCATAAATATTTGGTCACTAATTTGTTTTTTAGTGACTACGGCTCACCAACTAAAATTTTCATGGGTTTTTAGTTTTTACTATGAGATCGGCCCACCCATTTTGTGTAACATATACCGGATCCGTCCATTTAATTGATTGAGACCGATACTCTATCCCAATATTATAGTCCATGTTTCCATTTTCGGACGTTCCAAATTAATTGTTCACTTTCAAAAATAGATAGTGAAGTTTGGTCGTGATTACCATATTACCCTTAATTGAAGTTATTACACATTTTTCACAAAACAGTAATTAATCAGTTAAGGGTACAACTGTCATTCTGTAAAAGTAAGAAAGAGAAAGCAGTAATGATTATGTTTTTATTAAACTGCGTGTTTTTTGTCGGTTGACAATAATTTTGGGACGGAGGGAGTATTACATTTCCTGATCGAAAAATGATTGGTAGGCTAAATTTGTAGGTTTAAATAATGTCCAAAGATGTGATTGGTAGGTTTAAAAAAGTTGATTGAATGAAATTAAGAAAGATAAACAATTTTACCAATCAACAAATTAGGCCTACTTTTAAGTCAGTCTAAGTAGACCTATTTAGCATTATTCATTCTCGATTTCAATTAGATATAAAAACAATGTCCACTTTCGACTTTAACGGATTAAAATTGACTTTAAGTCTAATAATGAAATTGAATTGACTAGCAGTGTTATTACATTTTTCTTAAGTGTTTATATTTGTTTAACGGCTTACTAGTTTTCATTGACTGTGAAATTTAACTTTGTATTTTCTAAAATAATAGGTAGTAAATCCAATGTTTTAAGACCCGGTTGGACCGGAGATTTAGAGGATTCCGGCCCAAAAAAACCCGGGTTTTTCGATAATTTGACTAGTCAACGGACCGCTTGGGCCGGTCGGACCGGGACCCCGAAAAGCATATCGACCCGGCTCGAAGTAATTTTTTTTTTTTACCTAATTATGAGCAAGTAATGTGATATATTCAAGAATTTTAAGGTAAATAAGAGCAATTTAAGATGATCTAGTACCTTTTGAAGAAGAAAGCACAGTTATAAGAGAGAACAGGAGGTTGAATAATATTGTTTTCATTGTTATTTGAATCATTAGACTAGATTATATAGTTAGTCTTACGCTTGTTTAGTATTACCAAACGAAAATTAAGATATGTTTTACCAAACGGATTGTTAAGCTTTATTGTTGAGTTTTGTATGTCTTTACTCCGTGTATATGATAGATTTTTAAGGTTTTTAACAATTCCGGTCCGACCTTCCGGCCCAACCGATCCGACCGGTCCGACCAGAAATCGGCACTAATCCGGTTCGATTAAAAACCCGGGTTTTAAAACATTGAGTAAATCGAAAAGATTAGTATACTCGTAAAAAATAGTTTAATAACTTTTTATTTATAATAACGACGATTTTTTTTGCTTAAAATGGTTTTACTTTGTTGCTACAGATTTTTAAATTATTGACGAGTACTTGTTGATATACGAACGTTTATATATACAAAATAATTATTACCTATATTTCTTACTGTTGTTAAGGTTGTTCGATTAACTTTTTTGTTACTTTTATATCAAAACGGTTATACTAAAAACATGGAAAAAACTATTTTTGATCAAAAAGAGAAGGCCGTTATAAAGGAAAATTTGTTACATTATAGTAAGTTTAGAAATTTATTGTATACAATGAACCATTTGATGAAATACATAACATTTTAACAATAAACCGTAAAACAATATGAAAATGATTTTAGATGTTGAGCAACTTCTTCTCCTTTAAGCTTTCAATAGTGTCCTTCATGAAACATGATTTTAGATGTTGAGCAACTTCTTCTCCTTTAAGCTTTCAATAGTGTCCTTCATGCTTACATCTACAGGAGTAAAATCAACCCCTAGACTTTCAGCTCTTGTCCTCGATACGCTGTAAGGTAGTGATTCAGCAGATTTAACGTCTTTGTACCTATCGAATTTCGTAGGATAAATTAGCCACATACATTTTCTACTACATATGAATATTGCCGCTAAGAACCTGAATATTGAGTTTATAAGAAGCCGAATTGCAATTGTTGAACACAATAGATTAACAGTCAGATTTTACAAGTAATATTTGTTAAGCAGGTTAACGGTTTAAAATAGGCAATCCCAAACAAATGTTAGAAAAACACACAGAAAAAGGAAAATTTTGTTGTCTGCATAGAACCCCTCTGTTTGTATCATGTCATCATGCTGTCTATGTAAGTGCAAATACTAATTACCTTTCAAAATGGCCAAGAGTTGGGCATAGTTTGTCTATAATCTTCATTATCTCAAAATATCGAACCACTTTTCCAACCATTAAGTATCTACCATTGGCTTCAGGGTTCTCAAAGGCTAATATATGTGCAGTAGCAAGATCTCTTACATCGACGAATCTGTAGATTCCATCTGGATATAATTCCCTTCCTGCACACATAAAACTCACTCTCTACTCAAGGAATTTATATAAAATATTTATTATGCAAATTGTAGGTCCCCCAGTGATTGATCACATAATGAAGATTAGTTGTAGGAGACAATTACCACTATTTATCAAACTCAAAATGCCAACAGAACTGAGGTTGAGAGCTGGCTGTAACATCGGACCGATCACAAAGCTAGGAGTTATAACTACCAAATCCAAATTGTTCTCTTTTGAAAATTTCACAGCAGCATCCTCAGCCAGGGTCTTCGATAGGGCATACCATGACTAAAAATGTAAAATCTTAGATTAATTATAGCGTTCATATTCGATTTAAATCAATGATCAGAAGTATACCTTTCTTTGTTCACATATTAGTGGATCTGAGAACCATGTTTCATCCACCACATCACCAGCTTCTGGAGCTTTTTCACTAAACAAAACTGCAGCCATAGAAGATGTAAAGACCACTCTCTTGACTGATGGAACTTTTGAAGCTGATTTAAGCACATTAAGTGTCCCCTTCACTGCAGGATCTAGCAATTGTGCCTAATTCAAAATCAGAAGAATTTACCTTTCTGCAATTACATTGTTAAATATGTATGCTGATTTTGGAAATGATAGTAAAAGAACATAAAATGACCTGTGGATCATCAACTGTAACTAGAATAGGAGAAGCGGTGTGAAAGACGCATATGCAGCCTTTAACTGCAGAATTGAAAGATCCTTCTTCAGTCAAGTTGGCTTCAAATAAAATTAGTCTTTCTTTAGCTCCATCAAAGGAACGTAGATGTTCTGTCTTTTGTGGATCGTCTATAACATATTTGAATGAAGTGGATTAGCATTTGCAGAAAACAAAAAAGAAATAAAAGAACTGATGAAAAAAAACACACCACCAAGTGAGCGGACAGTAGCCTGAACAGTGTAGCAAGGATCAAGCAAGAGCTTTATGAGCCAGGATGTTGAGAGATATATTATATAAATGGTGAAGATATAATCAAGTGATCACGTGACTTTGAATGGAAACACGATCCTGTATTATTTTGGTGGACGGAGGATATCAAGTGATATAAGGTCGGCTAGTTTTAAATCGTGTAGCTTGGTGGCTAAGTTATCATTATCCTATTTATACTAAACCCTATGTAATTGTAACCCCGAGCAGTAAATATAATAAAAGAAGAACTCTCTGGTTTGGCCCCGTGGACTAAACCAATCTCCAAGTTGGAGATTGGACATAACCACGTTAAATCCTTGTGTCGTTTATGTTCTTGTTATCATTTATTTATCTTGTTGCTTTGTTTATTATTGCTAGTTTGCAAATATTATCCTTTTATCGTTTGTGGGTGTAACTGTGACAACCGTCAATTTAGGACTAGAATTTAGTTCCTAATCAGGTTTTAATACATGTAATTAGTTCTGTGTTAGGCTAATTAATGTATCAATTATTATATATATATATATTGTTGAATATATATCTACAATTATGCGATTTGTTTAAATCGTACAAGTCTCAAACCGAATGAATTTCAATACAATGAATACGGACGTTGGTGAACAATCGATTTAAGTAATACAATGATTTTAAATAAAGTCATCGCACTTAAAATATTATGTCAATAGTATTTCGTATCCAAGTTTTATCAAACGATTAACATAAACACGAATCAAATGCAACTTCGCAAACAAAACGTGACAATTCACCTTTTTAATGTAATTATTAAATGTCTAGTAAAATACTTCAACAAAAATACTGAATAATTATTCGTATTTTAAAATGTATATTAAAACATAGAAAATAAATATTTAACGTGTAAACGACGGAGAAAACGAACACCGCACGGAGCGGGAACGCGGGGCGAAAGTGGGGATTTAACCTCCCACTTCCACCCACTTTCTTTCATTCTCTTTTCTTTCATCTCTCTCTTCCTCCTCTTTTTTCTCTCAATTATCATCATCACCACCATCACCAAAATCAACGAAATTCGCAAAATAAACACATTAAACGACTTCAAAACACTATACTCCTTTGGAAATAAACGACCACCTCGCGACGATCTACAATCCTACCTTTCCGGATTTTCATTTCATCACTTTGTAAGTTTCCGACAAATTACGAAATCTCTCGTTTTTACTTACTTTTCATATATTATTGTTTGGATAAGCTTAATATGTCCCTATGAGGGTTGGGTAAAAGAATCAGACCAAACGGAAACCCGAAAACACGTTTTTGGCTCGAAATCCGTCGAACAGCGGCCAGTGTCGCATAGACACCAGCAGCGTATAGCGACACTACCCGCGTCACTCCTTTAGTGCCGCTAAACTTCTGATACCGACACTCCCTAAGTGTCGCATTAGCTCAAACGTTGACCTCTGACCGTCACTACTGAAGTGACGCCTATATATACTTAGCGACACTTGTTAAGTGCCGCCATATCCCTTTAGCCGACACCACATGCCGTCACTAGATAAGTGACGCCCTAGATTCCGTACCGACACTTCATAAGTGTCGCCCATAATTTCATTTTGATCTATACCCGTCACTCTACAAGTGACGCCCTACTATTTTACCCGACACTTCGTTAGTGCCGCTATGATACGCGTCACTCCTTAAGTGACGCCCAAATGTCCGAAATAATCATTTTATACGACACTTCCTAAGTGTCGCCGTTATGCTGAACCCGTCACTCCTGAAGTGACGCATACGACTTCATACGACACTACACCAGTGACGCTATACTTTCCAATCTGACATTGAACCCGACACTTCGGTAGTGTCGCATGAACACCTTTAGTGACGCCTATAGTGACGCATAAAACAGCAGATTGTCCAACTATTTTTACACCAAGTGTCGAGATTTTTCAACTTCAAATACTTATTCCATACGACTTTTAGAACATGATGGGACTTATATTTCAAGAGTAACACTTCAAAAACAAGACGATAACAACAACACTTTTATTTCAACAATTCACCAACGGGCCGTACGCGTTTTCAAAACATACTTCAACACTCAAACAAGTCGTTGTAACTTGTGTCAATTCAATCAAACAAGTCGTAGTAACTTGTAACAATACAATCAACCAAATCGGGGAAATTTGGACATTAAGTTAGACAAACAGTTTAAATGGTAGTCTTTCGAGATACCAATACAATTAATAACAATTCAAGTGTCGTGGACACATTCAGGTTTCAAGTCTTTGGACACCAACACACTGCTAATTACTTCAAGTTTATTAAGTTAAACACATCAGGAATCAGGTGAGTTTCATAGCCCCATTTTCACTACTTTTACCAGGGGTGTGATATTACTGCATCATTTTGTTTTACAAGTAGAACGCAAGTGACAAACTTCAAATACTACATGAGTTTCAAGCTAATCAATTTAAAGTCCTCCATAAGCATAGTCTCTAGTATTTTATAGCGTGAATGTTAGTATATGATATCATATGGGATTGACAATCCTCATCCGGGTTAGCACGCACTAATCGGTCAAACGGATGTATTAGCATTTGGGAAGACGAGTGTTGATTAGGCACTCGTAGGAGGCAAATCATGTTAGGTTTCCTTAATTGGGCCTGACAAATCAGTTAAGCTCAGACTATGTGCTCATGGACAGTATAACTTTTATTTTGCTTAAGTGCATTTTAAATTCATTATAAATCTTGCGGTTCTGACAATTATACATTGACATACAAACCTGTGAGCTCACCAGCGTTTTCGCTGACCCATTTTAGTATATATCACAGGTACCCAGCAGTAGGTTGACTGCACAAGCAGGGATTTCTAGCTCGAGTCAGCATACATACAATTAGAGATTGGACTGCATTATTATATTTTGTAAAAGTAATTATGCCATGTAATCTCTCAATTTCAGGAACCGAGCTAGTGCAATATTATTTTTGATGTAAACGTTAACTTTATTAATACAAGTTTAAAACGACGCATATAGTGGTCGTTCATTATTATCTTTGTGCTTTGTATATTGATTAGTGGCACCCAAATCAAGCTTCCGCAAATCATTAAATTTGGGGGTGTCACAGATTGGTATCAAAGCCTAAGGTTATAGTGAACTAGGTTGCATTTAGTGGGCCTAGACTATGACCGTTAGGCAGTATTCCTTATTAGTTATGACTAGTTCAGGGATTACATCATACGACTTTAATTTAACATAGCCTGATCAACTATGTACAATTAAAGAAAGATGATGTGAAATCTGAAAGAGTTATGTTGAACAGGAATGCATTAGTTGACTCTGACCTCGAGAGAAACGGGACTCAAAAACACTTCTGTGCTAGACACTCAATAGGTTATTATGTGATATACATATATTTACATGAATAGACCTCATTACAACTTTAGGCTATATTATATTATATTATATGAATATAGGCCTCTTTCTTTCAAACGCTTTATCTCGGAATGACAAACACACCACTAGTTCATCATACTCGGACTAGTATCTTATTTCATTTCCTTGTTCTTTCTTACTCAGCATCATGCCTCCTCGTCGTCAAATTACCCTTAGCGAAGCTGAGATCGCGGGAATAATTGCCCGCAGTGTGACTGAAGCCTTGGCTACCCGAACACCACCTGGTAGTGAGGACACCGCAACCAATACTCCACCACCCAAACCCTGCTCCTATAAGGACTTCCTTAGCTGTAAACCGCTGTACTTCAAGGGCACGGAAGGTGCCATTGGTTTGATCCGTTGGATTGAGCGCATGGAATCTGTTTTCAGTCTCTGCGACTGCACTGAGAACAACAAGGTCAAATTCGCTGTTTACACCTTTCAGGAAGGTGCATCCACGTGGTGGAAAACCCACGCAAACTCTGTAGGCCTTGAGGTTGCAAACCGACTTCCTTGGGCCGAACTGAAGAAGAAGCTGACAGAAAAGTACTGTCCTGAAGAAGAATTGCATAGGCTGGAAGAAGAATTCTGGCATCTGGAAGTGCAGGGAAATGATGTCGCTGATTATACCACCAAGTTTCAGCAGTTTGCCTTATTATGCCCGGGTTTGGTCGAACCAGAAAGTAAGGGCATTAAGAAATACATTCGTGGACTCCCCGAGAACATCCAGGGAAACGTCGCCTCATCCAAACCAACCACTACTGAGAGTGCCATTCGATTGGCCCACGAACTCATGGCCCTAGTTGTCAGCCGTGAGACCTCCAACACCTCATCCTCCAACAAACGCAAATCCACTGAACACCACCACAACTCAAGCAAGAAAAACAACGCCATCCAAGTCTACACCTCCAACTCTGAAACCACCCACAGCTACACCGGGGGCAGACCTTATTGTCCCAAGTGTAACTACCATCATTTTGGTCAGTGCGGTACTCCTTGCAACAACTGCAGGAGGCAAGGGCATTTGACTAAGGACTGCAGAGCCCCCAAATCCAACAACAACCTCTCTGACAGAAATACCCGACAACCTAAGTCCTGCTATGAATGTGGAAACCCAGGACACTTCAGGGATTCTTGCCCAAAGTTGAAGAATAAGGGCAACAACAACAACAACTCCCGCAACAACAACAACGCCAAAAGTACCGCTTTCGTGATCAACTCAGGGGACGCCCGTCTGGACCCGAATGTGGTCACGGGTATGTTCCTCCTCAACAATTTAACTGCTTCCATTCTGTTTGATACTGGTGCCGATAGGAGTTTTATTTCCGATGAATTTTGCCCTCTACTTGACATTACACCTGTTGCTTTAGACGTTAAGTACACCGTAGAGCTAGCAAATGGCAAGCTGATAGAAACCGATAGTGTGATACCTAATTGCACTTTAAATCTAGCCGACGAAACCTTCCCCATAGATCTTATGCCTATTGAGATAGGAAGTTTCGATGTCATCGTAGGCATGGACTGGTTATCCAAACATCGCGCCGAAATCATCTGCTATGACAAAATTGTTCGCATACCTCTCACTGTCGGTAGAACCCTAGTCATACAGGGGGAGACCGGAGGGACGAGGCTCAACCTCATATCTTGTTTAAAAACCCGAAAATTTCTGAGAAAGGGTTATCCTGCAATCCTCGCGCACATCATGGAGAAAAAGTCGGAGGAGAAGCGACTTGAGGATGTTCCAATTGTTCGAGACTTTCCAGAAGTCTTTCCTGAAGAACTACCTGGTCTACCACCACCAAGACAGGTTGAGTTCTCAATCGATCTTGTACCAGGTGCTGCGCCTGTGGCCCGAGCACCATACCGTTTAGCTCCATCCGAACTTCAGGAGTTGTCCACCCAGTTACAGGAACTCCTGGAACGAGGGTTTATCAGGCCGAGTTCTTCACCTTGGGGAGCTCCGGTCCTATTCGTTAAGAAGAAAGATGGTTCCTTTCGAATGTGTATCGACTATCGAGAGTTGAACAAGTTAACTGTCAAGAACCGGTATCCACTTCCTCGAATCGATGATTTGTTCGACCAACTGCAAGGGTCGAGTTGTTATTCAAAGATTGATCTCCGATCCGGTTATCATCAATTGCGCGATGCCGATATTCCAAAAACCGCTTTCAGAACCCGTTACGGGCATTACGAATTCCAAGTGATGCCATTCGGCCTAACCAACGCACCGGCGGTATTCATGGATCTTATGAATCGGGTGTGCAAGCCTTATCTTGACAAATTTGTCATTGTCTTCATCGACGACATCCTTATATATTCACGAAACAAAGAAGAACACGCGCAACACCTCAAAACCATCCTTGAACTGCTTAAACACGAGGAGCTCTATGCCAAGTTCTCTAAGTGTGAGTTCTGGATCAAAACCGTTCAATTCCTTGGTCACGTGATTGACAGTCAGGGGATTCACGTTGACCCGTCGAAAATCGAAGCTATCAAAGATTGGAAATCGCCAACCACTCCAACCGAAGTACGGCAGTTTTTGGGACTTGCCGGGTACTATCGAAGATTCATTGAAAATTTCTCCAAGATAGCCATACCACTCACGACTCTAACCCAGAAAGACAAAAAGTTTGACTGGACTGAGAAACAAGAGTCGGCATTTCAACTCTTAAAGCAAAAGCTTTGCAGTGCTCCTATCCTATCATTACCCGAAGGCACCGATGATTTCGTGGTATACTGCGATGCTTCTCATCAAGGTCTCGGTTGTGTGCTCATGCAACGAGACAAAGTCATAGCTTATGCTTCCCGACAGCTCAAGATTCATGAAAAGAATTACACCACCCACGACCTCGAGCTAGGAGCTGTCGTTTTTGCCCTCAAGATCTGGAGACATTACCTTTACGGTACCAGATGTACAATTTTCACCGACCATAAAAGCCTTCAACACATATTCGATCAGAAGGATCTCAACATGAGGCAACGTCGATGGGTCGAGTTGCTTACCGATTACGACTGTGAACTCAAATATCATCCAGGCAAAGCAAATGTTGTTGCTGACGCCCTCAGTCGAAAAGAGCGAGTGAAACCACTTCGGGTTCGAGCCCTCAGTATGACCATTCACAACAATTTAAACATTCAAATTCTCACTGCTCAACTCGAAGCCTTAAAACCCGAACATGTCAAAGATGAAGCCTTGCGGGGCATGGATAAACAGCTTGAAATCAGACCTAACGGGATTAGGTATTTTTCCAACCGAATCTGGTTGCCTAAATTCGGGAACCTACGAGACTTGGTGATGGATGAAGCTCACAAGTCCAAATATTCTATCCACCCGGGATCCGATAAAATGTACCACGGTATCAAGGACTTCTACTGGTGGCCAAACATGAAATCTGAAATCGCCACCTATGTCAGCAAGTGCCTTACTTGCTCCAAAGTCAAAATCGAATATCAAAAACCTTCTGGTTTACTTCAGCAACCCAGTCTTCCTGAATGGAAATGGGAACAAATTTCCATGGACTTCATAACCAAACTACCCAAATCCTCGAACGGTTGCGATTCCATTTGGGTGATCGTGGATCGTCTCACAAAGTCTGCTCACTTCCTAGCAATCAAGGAATCCGACAAAATGGAACGCCTCACCAACATTTATCTGAAAGAAATCGTGACCAAACACGGTGTTCCAATCTCCATTATCTCCGATAGAGATAGTCGTTTCACTTCACAATTTTGGCAATCACTTCAAAAATCTCTGGGTACTCGACTTGATATGAGTACCGCATACCATCCTCAAACCGACGGCCAAAGTGAACGAACCATTCAAACACTGGAAGACATGCTACGGGCCTGCGTAGTAGACTTCGGCGTAAACTGGGAAAAACATCTACCATTGTGCGAGTTCTCGTACAACAACAGTTATCATACCAGCATCAAGGCTGCTCCCTTCGAGGCACTGTACGGTCGTAAGTGCCGGTCACCTATCTGTTGGACCGAAGTTGGGGATAGCCAACTCACGGGTCCAGAAATCATACACGAAACAACCGAGAGGATCGTAGAAATTCAAAACAAGCTCAAAGCCGCGCGTGATCGTCAGAAAAGTTATGCTGACGTGAGACGCAAACCACTCGAGTTCCAGGTTGGGGATCGAGTTCTACTCAAAGTATCGCCTTGGAAAGGCGTCATCCGATTTGGCAAACGAGGGAAGTTGAATCCCAGATACATTGGACCATTCGAGATCCTCGAAAGGATTGGTCCAGTGGCTTATCGATTGCAGCTGCCATCTGAGCTCAGCAGCGTGCATCCCACATTTCATGTTTCAAATCTGAAGAAGTGTCTGTCTGATGAGACACTTATCATTCCACTCGATGAAATTCGAGTTGACGAGAAACTTCACTTTATTGAGGAACCCGCAGAAATCATGGACCGTGAGGTCAAACAACTTAAACAAAGTCGTATTCCCATTGTCAAGGTTAGGTGGAATTCGCGGCGCGGTCCGGAATTTACCTGGGAACGGGAAGACCAGATACGACTCAAATATCCTCAACTCTTCACTGATTCGACATCAAACACGACTTCAACATAAATTTCGGGACGAAATTCTCCTAACAGGGGGAGAATGTGACAACCGTCAATTTAGGACTAGAATTTAGTTCCTAATCAGGTTTTAATACATGTAATTAGTTCTGTGTTAGGCTAATTAATGTATCAATTATTATATATATATATATTGTTGAATATATATCTACAATTATGCGATTTGTTTAAATCGTACAAGTCTCAAACCGAATGAATTTCAATACAATGAATACGGACGTTGGTGAAC
Source organism: Helichrysum umbraculigerum (assembly GCA_949592205.1). Taxonomy (NCBI): domain Eukaryota; kingdom Viridiplantae; phylum Streptophyta; class Magnoliopsida; order Asterales; family Asteraceae; genus Helichrysum; species Helichrysum umbraculigerum. The sequence goes on from CATIUR010000001.1 coordinate 103,579,461, forward strand.
AATCGATTTAAGTAATACAATGATTTTAAATAAAGTCATCGCACTTAAAATATTATGTCAATAGTATTTCGTATCCAAGTTTTATCAAACGATTAACATAAACACGAATCAAATGCAACTTCGCAAACAAAACGTGACAATTCACCTTTTTAATGTAATTATTAAATGTCTAGTAAAATACTTCAACAAAAATACTGAATAATTATTCGTATTTTAAAATGTATATTAAAACATAGAAAATAAATATTTAACGTGTAAACGACGGAGAAAACGAACACCGCACGGAGCGGGAACGCGGGGCGAAAGTGGGGATTTAACCTCCCACTTCCACCCACTTTCTTTCATTCTCTTTTCTTTCATCTCTCTCTTCCTCCTCTTTTTTCTCTCAATTATCATCATCACCACCATCACCAAAATCAACGAAATTCGCAAAATAAACACATTAAACGACTTCAAAACACTATACTCCTTTGGAAATAAACGACCACCTCGCGACGATCTACAATCCTACCTTTCCGGATTTTCATTTCATCACTTTGTAAGTTTCCGACAAATTACGAAATCTCTCGTTTTTACTTACTTTTCATATATTATTGTTTGGATAAGCTTAATATGTCCCTATGAGGGTTGGGTAAAAGAATCAGACCAAACGGAAACCCGAAAACACGTTTTTGGCTCGAAATCCGTCGAACAGCGGCCAGTGTCGCATAGACACCAGCAGCGTATAGCGACACTACCCGCGTCACTCCTTTAGTGCCGCTAAACTTCTGATACCGACACTCCCTAAGTGTCGCATTAGCTCAAACGTTGACCTCTGACCGTCACTACTGAAGTGACGCCTATATATACTTAGCGACACTTGTTAAGTGCCGCCATATCCCTTTAGCCGACACCACATGCCGTCACTAGATAAGTGACGCCCTAGATTCCGTACCGACACTTCATAAGTGTCGCCCATAATTTCATTTTGATCTATACCCGTCACTCTACAAGTGACGCCCTACTATTTTACCCGACACTTCGTTAGTGCCGCTATGATACGCGTCACTCCTTAAGTGACGCCCAAATGTCCGAAATAATCATTTTATACGACACTTCCTAAGTGTCGCCGTTATGCTGAACCCGTCACTCCTGAAGTGACGCATACGACTTCATACGACACTACACCAGTGACGCTATACTTTCCAATCTGACATTGAACCCGACACTTCGGTAGTGTCGCATGAACACCTTTAGTGACGCCTATAGTGACGCATAAAACAGCAGATTGTCCAACTATTTTTACACCAAGTGTCGAGATTTTTCAACTTCAAATACTTATTCCATACGACTTTTAGAACATGATGGGACTTATATTTCAAGAGTAACACTTCAAAAACAAGACGATAACAACAACACTTTTATTTCAACAATTCACCAACGGGCCGTACGCGTTTTCAAAACATACTTCAACACTCAAACAAGTCGTTGTAACTTGTGTCAATTCAATCAAACAAGTCGTAGTAACTTGTAACAATACAATCAACCAAATCGGGGAAATTTGGACATTAAGTTAGACAAACAGTTTAAATGGTAGTCTTTCGAGATACCAATACAATTAATAACAATTCAAGTGTCGTGGACACATTCAGGTTTCAAGTCTTTGGACACCAACACACTGCTAATTACTTCAAGTTTATTAAGTTAAACACATCAGGAATCAGGTGAGTTTCATAGCCCCATTTTCACTACTTTTACCAGGGGTGTGATATTACTGCATCATTTTGTTTTACAAGTAGAACGCAAGTGACAAACTTCAAATACTACATGAGTTTCAAGCTAATCAATTTAAAGTCCTCCATAAGCATAGTCTCTAGTATTTTATAGCGTGAATGTTAGTATATGATATCATATGGGATTGACAATCCTCATCCGGGTTAGCACGCACTAATCGGTCAAACGGATGTATTAGCATTTGGGAAGACGAGTGTTGATTAGGCACTCGTAGGAGGCAAATCATGTTAGGTTTCCTTAATTGGGCCTGACAAATCAGTTAAGCTCAGACTATGTGCTCATGGACAGTATAACTTTTATTTTGCTTAAGTGCATTTTAAATTCATTATAAATCTTGCGGTTCTGACAATTATACATTGACATACAAACCTGTGAGCTCACCAGCGTTTTCGCTGACCCATTTTAGTATATATCACAGGTACCCAGCAGTAGGTTGACTGCACAAGCAGGGATTTCTAGCTCGAGTCAGCATACATACAATTAGAGATTGGACTGCATTATTATATTTTGTAAAAGTAATTATGCCATGTAATCTCTCAATTTCAGGAACCGAGCTAGTGCAATATTATTTTTGATGTAAACGTTAACTTTATTAATACAAGTTTAAAACGACGCATATAGTGGTCGTTCATTATTATCTTTGTGCTTTGTATATTGATTAGTGGCACCCAAATCAAGCTTCCGCAAATCATTAAATTTGGGGGTGTCACAGTAACGCGATTACACGAGCGTTGTTTGGGTTTGTTTTTTGCTAACAATAGGTTGTTGTTAGTTGGATGTTTCCGCTGCAAATTCCTAACAACTGGTATTAGAGCTCTAGGTTGAGCGATTGGGAACGATGGCGGATGAAAGCATGATCAAGATAGGTTCGTTTGATGGTTAGGGTTTTAGTTATTTGGAGATAGAGATCTTGGATTATTGTGCGCAGGTAATCGGAGTAGATCTAGATCCGGAAGAAGAGAATCATCGAGGGTAATGATTGTAACAACACGGTTTAGGATTTGATTGCAACATATTATCGAGATCGTCTAACTCGTTTTTTTTGTTGGATCGCAAAGAACTCAGAAAGCAAAGTTTATGTGCTCGGCGAGTTGTTTGTCTAGATTAAATAGGTTAGGGTTTTTCTAGTTGGTTGTGACGTGACGACCCGGCGGGAGGCCAGTTACGTTGTGACGGTGATTGTTCGCGACGGAGGTAACGGAGTGGATGATCGGGTTCGATTGTTGGTTTGTTGCGGAGAGAGTTTTGGGATCCGCGTTACGGATTCGGGTTCTTTATTCTTTGCGATCCGGTGCAAAAGAATAAATGAACATTATCAAACTTAGGGCTTGATGTTGCGAGTGTAGGGACGTGATGTTTTGGGAACTTCATTGATACGGACTAGCTAGGTTATTCAAAGATGTGAGGTTTGTTACGGTGCTAAAGAGGATGGTTTTCTCGGTTGGGTAGATTGTGTAATAAATGGTACCATTTCCGTTTGGTAATCGACAGTGGGAGTTATCAAGAGAGTTTGGTAATCGCTCACGGGTTGAAACGGGAGACCATGGTTTTGGTTAGGAGTTCCATATGTTTGGAATGATTAGGCAGGTTAGAGCTTCTTCACTTGGAGATATCGGTTGTAGAAGATGTCGGATAGAACGCGTTCGACTGGGCTCGGGTATCGGTTGATGAGTTGGGTTCAATGATCGAGCAGATCTTCTGGAGGAACCGATTGGGAATTTTCAAGTGGGGTTAGAGGCGGATAATCTTGTAAGTCCTCTTGAGCTTTCGAATACTGTTGAGAGTGTTATGAAACTCTTGGGAGTTTGGAACCAAGGGAAGTGTCGAAGCTAGTGGGAGTTTGATAACTAGTGGAAGTCTTGAGACGGTTGTGCGATTGATGGATCTCAAGTTTCTGCGAGTTTAGTGTGCAGATTCCGGCAACACTAGAGCATTCGGACCTTCGTTGTTACTCTCCAATGGCAAAGTAATTTGCGACTGGCCGGGTGTTATGAACTAGAGTCTTCTCATATAGCCGCGGTTATTATTCTGATTCGTACAGTGGGATCGGGCTGAGTGGGAGAAGATGTGTTCATAGAAATCATAGCTATGTTTTTGGGTCAGTATACCAGCGGAAAAGCGAAAGTTTGTAATGTAGGTTTCAAGGTTGTGACTGCGTTCTCATGGGTGAACCTTGATGATGTTAATCTACGTGTTAGTTCTATCGGAGATTTCTGATTGCTGGATAGGAAAATCGGATGGACGAAATTTTGTACGGATGGTCATTGACATGTCGGTGGCAGGATCAGATGTGGTTTTAATCGGCGAGTTGAAGAGATGGGTGTCTCTTGATAGAATCTGGTGGTTGGAGTTTCGCACGCTTAAACGAATCTTCTTGGGCCTAGAAGATGGTGGTGGTGGTTAGAGAGTGGTCCCAGTTTCACAATGTGAGTGTTCTTGTAGCTTTGTGTCGAAAGTCTTCCGACTCTGTGTGGTCAAATGGCGTGTCCCGAATAGTATTTCGGCGGTGTGAAGTTTGAACGGATGACATTTGTGAAGGGACGTGATTTGTAAATGGTTACTGGTTTTGGGGTTTGATTAATCTTCAAGTGGGAGATTGTTGAGAGATATATTATATAAATGGTGAAGATATAATCAAGTGATCACGTGACTTTGAATGGAAACATGATCCTGTATTATTTTGGTGGACGGAGGATATCGAGTGATATAAGGTCGGCTAGTTTTAAATCGTGTATCTTGGTGGCTAAGTTATCATTATCCTATTTATACTAAACCCTATGTAATTGTAACCCTGAGCCGTAAATATAATAAAAGAAGAACTCTCTGGTTTGGCCCCGTGGACTAAACCAATCTCCAAGTTGGATATTGGACATAACCACGTTAAATCCTTATGTCGTTTACGTTCTTGTTATTGTTTATTTATCTTGTTGCTTTGTTTATTATTGCTAGTTTGCAAATATTATCCGTTTATCTTTTGTGGGTGTAATGCGATTACACGAGCGTTGTTTGGGTTTGTTTTTTGCTAACAATAGGTTGTTGTTAGTTGGATGTTTCCGCTACAAATTCCTAACATCGGAAGCTATGAATCCAGATGCCCCTGTAACACAAACGACCTTCCCTTCTCTACTCATCCTTGTAAATCTGAGTTTTAAAGTAAGTTATTGTTGCTGGAGACAAGGTGATGAGTTGATTATGGTAGAAAGGATATATATATATATTCAAGGAAACATAGCTGATGGCATGTTTGGAATACATGGACGGCGTGTGATGTGATTCAAAATGGAGAAACTTATGACAATTAATGTTTTTCTACATTTTTAATGCAGGGGGAGTTTACTATTTTTAGGTGCCAAAGTTAGAAGGCTTAAAAAGGAATACTAGTAGCAATATTTGACTATTTGTATGCTTGTATTTGTGCATGTTAGACAAAAAGTAAATATAGAAGAATAAGGATTTGAGTTAAGACAACAATTATGAGGTTGTGGGTTCAACAACCCGGGATTAGGACTACTGTAAATATTCGTCTGACACATCTATATATTCGTGATAGCGGGTGTGAGCTGAGGGTTGTCTTTAAAAAAAATCTGCAAACAATCGGATCTAAGGCTTTAAATGACCCTCAATGTGGCTGGGTGCAGTCAAGGTTTTCGGTTGAACACACGAACATAAACCAAAGATATCCTCTGTTAAAATGTTTCAAAGTAAATAGATGAAATTACTTGGTGTTGGACGGTGGTAACGAGACCACATGTTTTATGTGGCTCAATTCTCAAGGAAGCAGAAAATCCTTCTCTGCTTCCTCCCCGTGGACTAGGCCTCACGCTGAACTGTTGCCTAGGTTTGATTATAAATGAAGAACAAAATATGTAATTGAATCACTCAATTTTATTGAATCAGTATATGTTTACAATCACAGTAATAAAACTGATTACATCAAACTGAAACTGAACATTCCTATTTATACTAGTCTAAGATGACAGTTATTCTCCAATCGTGTTGCTTCTTGAACAGGCATGTCTTCTCCGAATAGTCACATCGGTTGGTTGTGAGAGAACCAAAACGTTGGCCTCCTTTTTTTGAACAGTCACACCATTTATTTTTTTGGCCATTTACTCTTTATACCCCCCAAGTCTTAAACTAATAAAAAGTCCAACAGTCTCCCCCCTAATTGTTTAAGACTTGTCCTTCTGGTCTTCCGACTTCATCATCTTTCTTTCCATCATGCCTATTCTCTGCTTGATCCAAGTCTTCTCAACTTGTAGCACAAACTTTGTCTTTAATAAGTCTTTGATGACTTCACACCATCTTCATTCTTCAATTTAACTTGTTCCTCACGAACTTTGCTTCATACAAACTTGCTTTTGTAGTTTCTCACTACTTTGCATCACACAAACTTGCTTTTGTAGTTTCTCACTACTTTGCATCACACAGTTTTCCTTTCATAATCTATCACAGAATTACTTTGATCCTTCACAGATTGAAACCGTATCACACGTGTTTCCTTTTAATTCATTCACTGAATTAACTACACATTTCACAGGATATTTTCCATATCACATGGCTTAGCTTTGATCATATCACACGAACAAGCTTTCTAACTTTCTAATTTATGTCAATTAGGCACATTAGTAGTGCCGGTTCATCATCATTCTCCATTAGGAGTGCCGTAGCTTCCTCTTTTTTCTTGCTTGCACATTCATAAATATAACACCCCATAATTTAGAACCATTTTTTTATAAACATATAATTCATATATAGATTTCGGAAGCGTAAGTCCAATATACATTATCCCTTTATATTACATAATTCTACATAAAACCAAAGTATATCAGCCTGGATGTTATATAATACAAACACAACATCCAGTTATCAAAACCATATCAGAGTAAGCGAGTCGTCAAACATTCCTTCAAAACAAAAGCTTCTAGCCCTAACATGTTATCAAAACTATAACCTGCAAGAAGTAAGGTGGTGGGATTAGCACGAAGCTAAGTGAATAGATGTATAACTAACGGTCTAACTTAGCATAACAAAATCTGTTTACAGCAAATAATCGTAAACATATAATATCACAGAGGATCGGTGGTTCTTGAGGTACCCTCATGCTGCGGTGGCCCTCCAAGAACACTTAAAACCAACTGTAGGCCAATACAGAGGTTAACCGATAGCTTGGTGTTATCTTCACCCAACATAGGATCCTATAAACAACACATGTACAAAACCCTATATTGGCCAACCTATAGCAACCAAGCCCAACCAGTGTTGACCTCTATATCACGTAATGCCCAAAGGCAACGTATCACCTAATCACATAATCCATAATCGTCATGGCATCATGTCAGATTAAATAGTCTATAAACAGTAATAATACTTTTACCCGTTGTAACCAAACCAGTTACAACTAAATCACACTGAGAGTTACAGATCCACTCACCTGACTATCTCAGTCGCCAACTCAGAATTCTTATGTTACTGAGTCTTCGCTTTATCTGAAAACACCACAGAATACAAATTAGTATTCTAGCTCATGAAGTGTATTATTAAATTCAAGTATGTGATATCAAATTAATAAACACTATATACATATAGTTAAATCATATTACTTTAGTTATGTATCTAACAGTTTAAACATAACTTGCATTATTTATGTCAATGTATATAAATCAATTTCATAACATACCATTACTACTAATCCATCAACTATCATTTCAAACCAAATATTAAATTTTATTGATGCATACGCGATCCTGGAATATAAGTCGGATCGCGTAACCTAGTGTTAAACTTGATTGTGATAGAATTGTACTGACTTACGCGATCCATGAACTGAAGTGGGATCGCGTAACATAAGGTAAACTCTAATGTAACCAAATTCCACTTACTTACGCGATCCGGATAACTGGCTGGGATCGCGTATTCAAAGCTAAAATCCGACTGTGAACAAATTACACTTACTTACCCGATCCGGATAACTGGATGGGATCGCGTATTCAAGACTAAAAGTCAACTGTGGAGAATTTTAACTATGGTACATGAATAATGACTGGGATCGCGTATCAAGGTTTAAAACGACCTGCACTTTTCTGCATGAACCCTAACTCCATTTTTCCAACAAAACAATATCAAACTCATGTTCTAAAGTTTCCAACACTTCAATTAACACCAAACATTATCAAACAACAACATTCAAGCTTCAATTTCATACAAAATCACTTATCAACCTAATTCAATCAAGTAAGTTCATGAATAATCAAAACAAGAAAACTTACAATTAAAATGGAGGAAATAAGTTGATGAACAAGATGATGAAGCTTATGCAAGTAATCAAACCACAAATCTATTCTTGCTCAAATTTTAAGTACGGTTTCATATGGTGAGTTTTCAAGGAAGCAATGAAATGAGTTAAACCATTTGGGAAAGTTAAGAAAAAAAAGGAGGTTGGCTCTCCTTTAAACCGACCCAATATAATTTTAATTTTAGTCCCCTTCTAAACCTATTGTCTGGAACCTAAAAACCATTTGCGATACCAACTACTTTATTTTACCGACAACTATAACAATTTAAAATAAACAATAATTCACTAGCCACAATAAGTCATTTGGGCATATTACCTAAATTTCACAAATCAACATAATATAAGCAATTAAATTTTCTAACACTTTTAAATAAAAATTAAAGTTAAGAAATTACCGTATTACCACTAGGCCCTTATAGTGGATGTTACAATAAGCATAGTGCTCAAGCTCACACTTGTAACAAGTTATTTGCGACTTATCAGTGTTTCTTCGTGGTTTTTTGTCGGTTTCTTCCGACTCATCTGAGGTGTATCCTTCACCTTTATATCTCTCGTGGCTTTTTCCTTGTGAAAATCTAAACTTTTCACATCCACGTCCTCTAAAATACTTTCTTTACTTTCATGTCGTGTGAACATCAGTTTCTCACTATTATCTTCTTGACTTCCTTTTCTAAACTTAATCCTTTCTTCATAAGTCTTAAGTTTCCCGATAATTTCCTCCAACTTTAGAGTCAACAATCATTTCAGTGGTTGCTACTACTGGTACAAATTTATCTGGTACTGCATTAAGTACTTTAAGTACTTTCGTTTGCTCGTCAAACGCTAATCCACATGTAGCACCCTTTGTAATAATACTCATCAACTTCCCGGCAAATGAATTTATTGATTCATCTTCTTTCATTACAAGTCTTTCAAATTCTGATTTAAGTTGTTGCAAGTGTACCTGTGGTACATCTTCTGTCCCAATAAATCTGGACTTTAGAGAGTCCCAAATTTCTTTTGCTATTTCACATCTTGCAACTTGCATTTGCAAATCTTCTGGTAGCCCTTGAAATAGGTATGCTGAACTATCTTTTTTACACCAATCTCCTTTGATGTACTTGTTCCTTTTACTAAATCACATACTTCATTTGCTACTTGCATCTTCTTCATCCTTAATGCCCATAATGTATAGTTCGTATTGTTTAGAACTGAGCATTGATATGATGATAACAGTGTGGCGACTTCTCTATAAACCATTTTTTCGGTTTTATCTCCCGTCATATCCTTTTGATTTGGTTTTCTTCTAAAACCAATATATATCTAATAATATTTCAACTTAACTTTTTTTTGTCTAACGACAATAATTCTCAAACAATTCTAACGTTTTCATAACGTGAATTGTAATTGGCAAATTTTAATTTTAATATCACACGTACTTAAGAAGTATAAAACCTATATATTTAATCTCCTTTGTATTGCCTTTTTTAAATTCCTTTAAGAAAAACACGCCCCTTTGTGTCTTCTTCCCTTGAACCTCAGTTCTCTCTTTTTTGTTTCTTGTTTCTTGTTTCTAAACGAAAACCTCTAGAGACAATCGAGTCCTTTATACTGATCTGGGTTCTTTCTTATTAAAACTGAACCCCCAACCCGGACTTTTGTTGTTTTCGATCAACCCATTGTTGGTATTCTTCTTCAGCAACGATGGCGGCAGTGGTGGTGTCTCTCTCCTTCTCCGGCAACTATACGGTGGCGGCTTCTCCTTCGCACAACCGGTAAGTCTATTTCTCCCTTTTGTTTGCTTTCTCTTATTCGATCTTCACTCAATCGAATCGTGTCTCTCTCTATTTGATTTTTCTGAATCAAACTTAGGGTTTCTCTAACCCGTTTTGAAGAATTGATCTAATCCCGACCGTTCTTCTCTTTAATCGATTTGTCCTTATTGATCTAATCCCGATCAATATCTTCTTTCTCTCTTCTCTTAATCTTTTGATCCAATCTGTAACAAGTTTCTGGTTGTTGTTTATCACAAACAAAACAATCCTCTTACCTTTCTTCTTCCTTGCTCTGATACCAATGTTGCCCAGGTTTGATTATAAATGAAGAACAAAATATGTAATTGAATCACTCAATTATATAGAATCAGAATATATGTTTACAATCACTGTAATAAAACTGATTACATCAAACTGAAACTAAACATTCCTATTTATACTAGTCTAAGATGACAGTTATTCTGCAACCATCGTGTTGCTTCTTGAACAAGCATGTCTTCTTCGATTAGTCACATCGGTTGGTTGTGAGAGAACCAAAACGTTGGCCTCCTTTTTTTGAACAGTCACACCGTTTATTTTTTTGGCCATTTACTCTTTATACCCCCCAAGTCTTAAACTAATAAAAAGTCCAACATGAACCACGTACATCCTTGTGTCTTTGTTTATTGCTTATTGTTCAATTTATTTTCATGCTTGAAAGTACTCTAAGCACAACATTTGGAACCATAGCTACAGAAATATATAACAAGAAAATCTTTCAAAAAAAGTACTGGGTGAGGCCCTTACGATACGCTCAGCCTACTTATTCGGTCTGATTTCCATTTAGGCTCATCATCACCAATACCCGTCGGGGTCATAAATTCATTAGGTACGATATATAATTCTAAATCAAACTATAACATTGGGTTAATAATGGTTTAATCCCCAAAGTTTCACTTTTTTTTTTTTTTCGTTTTAACCACTCTAATTTTTTCTTCTCATGATTTAATCCTTAAAGTTTGCATAGAATTATTGGTTTAACCCTTCAAAGGGTTAAACCATTAAATTTTTGAAAGTTAGATGATTAACATGGAGAAATTTAAAATGGCAAAATCATCATGAAAGATAAACTTTGGGGATTAAACCATCAAAATCATTATGAAAGATAAAATTAAAGGATTAAACCACCAAAACTTTGAAACTTGGAGTATTAAATCATGAGAAAAAAACTTGAGTGGTTAAAATGAAAAATTAGTGAAACTTTGAGGATTAAACCATTACTAACCCTATAACATTTCATGTCTTAAGGTCTTATTGACAGCACTTGGGGGTATGGTTCTGTTACCAAATTTGAATACTTAGTACATAGTTTGGAATTGAAATAAGTTGTAAACAAGCATGATTCATACTGGTCGATCATATGGATATAACCTTTTGTTATTGTATACATACACAAGTTCTCAATGCCGTTTTTACCTTCTTCATTACGTACATAAAAATTTTAACCAACTTAAAAAACATCATGCATTGTTTTAGAAGCTCTGTGAGCCCGTTTCCTTGAAGCTCTCAACAGAGTCCTTGATGCTTACTTCAATTGGAGTAAACACAACACCTAGACCTTCCGCCCTTGCCCTTGGTACAGTGTAATGTAGCTTCTCAACACACTTCCCTGTTTTATGCCGATTAAAGTTTCAGAAAAACACAAGTAATCCAAGTTTCAAGTTAGATATTGCCTGTGGCTGTAGAAGGTGAAAGCATAGATCACTTTAATGACATTTAGATATTATTTTAATCAAAAACTATGTAAACAAATAATACATCTAAACAAAGCAAAAGTTACATATGTGATAACCTTATTTTCCCTTCAAAGAGAAAACTAAAGTTGGTCAATTATAACATTGGGTTAATCAACAAAATCGGCATTGAACTGCCACATTTCGTTGCATGTAAGCAACCAACCCAAAGTATTGTTCATGTACGCAACAAACTGGTTGGTTTCGTGCTGCGATCCTGCAAAGTGAGATTTTACCTTTCGATGTTTGCAAAAGCTGAGCTGGCATACATGTCACCTGCCACGTCATTTTTAATTGAATATCAATGCTTACATGGCTTTTTTAATATAATATAATTAACTTTTAATATTAAAAACATTAAATAACAAATCTCTTTTATTGATCATTGAAAATTATCTTCTTTTTCTTGCCATCGCCTTCTTCATAAACATCACAACATCATCATCATCATCAGTACAACAACAACAACAACAAGATAACTTTCACAATTTCTTTTTATTTAATTTTCTTTATTTCTTTATTCAATTTCCATTATCAACTAATCAAATTAAATAGAAATAGCAAAACCATTGAATATCGCTGAAGAGCTTGTTGGCGGAGTTGGTCACCGGAGTTGCAGAGAGAGAGAGAAGCGAAATTCCGGTCACCGGAGTTGCAAAGAGAGAGAGAAGCCGAATTCCGCTCAGCAAATCGATTCACCCACACTACTACAAAATCAAGTATAGACCACCCTTAATAGACCACTGAAAGAGTGAAAAAACCATAAAATCCGTGGTCCATTTGTCAAAAATCATGTGTTTTATTATTTTTTAAGATAGACCACGGTTTAAAAAAAGAACGGACCACGGTTTCTACTTGTAAACTGTGATCTATTCACTTAAAAATAAGGACCACGGTTCTAATGGTATAGCAGTGGTCTATTGTTTTGGAAAGTACCACGGTTGTCATACAAAGAACCGTTATCTATGTGATTTTTTAGGAGGACCACGGATGCTAATTTGTGAACCGTGGTTATTCTACCACTTCCCGCTCTTTTGTTAAAAACCCTGCCCCACTTTCATTACTATTTCAAAACAATTTATTGTCATCAAGATCTAAATCAAAAACACACAGAGAACCAATATAAAATAATTCGAACAAAAATGTTTTAAATTCATTTCATTCCCACTATCACCAATCATGAACTACAAACCAATATTAATCAAAATCGTAACCTCTTTACCACTAGAGTTACCATCTTGATTGTGTTTTCAGCCACAGTTCCGGCTGTTCCGTAAATATCGTGAAGCGATTCCGGTGATGTGATTGTCTTGCTTGATTCCGGTGATGAGATTCCGGCGTTGTTTAAAATCGTGGTTGGATCTGAGATTACTAAACCCGATTGACCGGAAAGAAAATTTCTAACTGATCTTAATATGATGATGTCAGATGTGATGAAGGTGATGACTGAATAAATCGTTAATCTACAAACGATTAAAATAGCATGGGAGTTCACAGTATGTGAGACTTGTTATCTTTCGTCAGCCGCCGTGTCTCAGTCGAAACCCTAGCCGACAAGAGATGAATGAATCATATACTAATAGGTTTGATAAAGAAGCGTTAGATGCAATGTAAGAACTTAAACCTTCATATCAGATGCTTATTATCGTAGGATGGATTTATGATTTTTAATTTATTTTATGTTTTGTGAAGGTTGGCGGCGTCGATTGAGGCAGAGGAAGATGGAGGTTTTACAAGGGAGGCATCACCTTCCCATGCTAATTGTAAGAAAATTGTTTCATGTGGTTGTTTTTAGTTTGGATCCTAATTTGTTTCATGTGGTTGTTATCAATTAGGATTATTAGTTGCAGTCATGATACATGAAGTTCCCAAATTGTGATTGATGAAATGGATGACAGTTTAAAAGATATAGAACTTGTCTTTCTTTAGTTATATAAATAATAAATTCAAAAGCAACTTGGTAAATTATTGATTATGTGAAACAGTTTATTCACATAATCTCTCACGACATTAGAAACACCGACTTTGCTGACTTAACAACATTACCCAGATCCATTGGAAACCTCGAGCATTTGGAAGAGTTGGATATGAGGAATGACCAAATACGTGTCCTTCTAGATCATTTAGGATGCTATCAAAGTTACGTGTATTGAGAGTTGAAGGTAATCCTTTGGAAGTACCACCAAGTAACATAATTGACAAAGGCACCCATGTAATAATTGTTTTCATCTTAATTTATGTACATGTAAATGAGATTTAAATTGTTGCCTGATTTTGTATGTTCTTTATTGTTCTTTGTCTCTAGGCTGTTGTTCAGTACATGAGTGAAGTCCACGAAAAGAAGAACTTGAAGGCGCAACCCGTCAAACAAAAGAAATCATGGACTCACTTTTTCTTCTTTTCGAGGTGGACCAATAAACGCAAGAGAAACGGTCTTGGTAGTAGTTACCTTTTTATCGTTATTTGTACAATACCATTTTCATTTGATTTCATGTATCTACAAAATGATGAGCTTAACCCAAAGATAACAAGTTGCACCAGTTGGTAAGCCTCAACGATGTACCCTTGCTAATGCTGCTGCTTCAAATTTTTATGCTAATGAGCAAAGTTTAAAGGCAACGTCATTTCCTACGCAACCAAAAGGTATATTTCTTTCTGTCTTAATTCCATTACTGTTGTTTTAAATTAGTTTGAACTTTGATTTGTTGGGAATAGCTGTATATAGCTCTCATATTAGCGCTACCTTAAATGTTAATCCTGGAAAGAATAAACTAATGACATTTCGGTTCACCTAATTTATTGGAGTCTGATGGAATCTGATTTCATGTTCCAGATTGCTTATCTCCGGTTGATATCGATTTGTAGGCCGCTTCACGATTTTGATTTCGACGCTGCTTAACATTCTGTAGCTGCTCTTTACTGCTTTCTGATTGATTTTGAATCTTACTGCTCAAATTGGTATGTGTTTTCTGCTTTTCGGTTGGTATGTTATTGTTGTCTATTTTCGGATTTGAGTTTCTTGCTGCTCATAGTGAGTAGGTGTATGTTGTGTCTCTATTTTCTTGTTGCTTTATGTTCTTACAAAATATATACTAGGCTATAAGCTTACAGAAGACACATGTCTAAGTATGTATACGAATTTTTGTTTAATTACTGAGTGTGATATTAATTTATTATTGGTTATTTTCAAACTTGTAATCAGATTTTTATTTACATTTACGTCACATTTACATTTGTATTTATCATCAATTTAGTTAAATCACTCAATCCTAGTATCCATTTATTTATAGGATCATTAAGGCATTTTTGGTCAAAGAGCAAAAGATTGTGAACAAGATTTTGAAGATTCAAAAGGCCAAAGAAAAACTGCTTCCGAGAGTTGGAATTCACAATATATCATAGTCGGTATTCTTTAAACCTTCTGCGAATTAGAATTGTGAGGTGTTTCTGTGAGTATTTAATCGAGCCACTTTGTTCTTACTTTGTCGGTAATCTAAACACTTGATTTAGATATTGTTGACAATAATCTTTTTAATTGAATTATTGAGTTATGAATATAATTTGTGATGATTGCATTTTTCCACATTCGGTGCCTATTTGAATACAAAAATATTTTTATATATAAATAAATGAAATTTATATATAAAAAAAATATTTAAAAAAAAAAATAGTCAAATAAACCACGGTTCTTAATGTGGGAACCGTGGTCCATATGTCAAATAGACCACTCCAAAAGATCCGTGGTCCTTTTGTTTGTCAAATAGACTTCTCCCCTTATAGACCACCCCTCAAAATCCATGGTCCATTTGACTATTATACCATGGTCTTTTTGTGTTTTTGTAGTAGTGCCACCAGAACCGTAATTTTCTAACCGCGGATGTACTCCTCCACCGTACACCGTCATTATAGCTAGCCCTACTCCCACCACCTCCCGTCACCTACCTCACCACCCGACGTTGGTTCCGGTGGCTGCATTGCAAACGGATCGTTCATCATCACATCATCAAGACGAACGGATCGTTCATCATCACATCATCATCGTTACAGATCTGACCAAATTCGCCCTAATTTGACTTTTTTTCTTTTTGATTTTTTTTCTGTTTTCAAACAACAGAACAGATGAAGATCTGTTATAATTTTTGTGCAAAAATGAGACCGATATAAGATGAATTCAATCAATCAAACGGATAGATTTACCGATTGTTGTTAGATATACACCGATCTGTATCTATAGTTTATGAATCTGTACACTGAACAACAAGAACAATAAATCGAAGACGACGAAGGTGAAAAATGAAAGAAAGATCGAGAGATTCTGAATTTTTGTTATTGATTATTATTATTATTATTTTATTAATAAATAAAATTTATGATTTTTTGAAGGAAGAAAAAAAAATGTATAAATAATGCCACGTTTTTTTTCTTTTCCATATCACATTTAAAAATAAAAATAAAAATATATTAATATATAAGTTTACCGGCTGAGCCTGTAACGGGTTACCATGTTACTTACATAAGTACAAAACCAACCAGTTTATTGCATACATGAACAATACTTTGGGTTGGTTGCTTACATGCAACGAAATATGGCAGTTCAATGCCGATTTTGTTGATTAACCCTATAACATTTGGAGCTCAAAATTTTGTTCAAGTTAACTACGATAATAAAAGCCAAATCAAAAAAGACTTTATTTGCATAGAACCATAAAGAGTTTATCTACAATCTCCATGATAACCGAAGAGTGAATCGTGTACCCTAACATTAAGTATCTATCATTAGCTTGAGAGTTCTCAAAGGCTAGTATATGTGCAACAACAACATCTCTCACATCAGCAAGTCTGTAAATTCCTTCTGGGTATACTTCCTTTCCTGCATATATACAATTAAAAAGGTTACACAACATCATTTTCTACATTACGTGATTCAGAACATTAACCGAATGCATCAAGAATGAGTGTTCCAGTGCAGAGTTAAGAATTCAAACTTGTATCCACCGATGTACATAGGATGATAGGAGCCAGTTACCGGTTGTTATGAAGTTCATGAACCACTCAGAAGTGAGACTGAAAGTTGGTTGTAAGAAAGGACCAATGACAAAGCCAGGAATTACCGTCACCAACTCCAAACCATTATCTTCTGAAAATTTCATGGCTGCAGCCTCAGCCAGTGTCTTCGAAAGTGGGTACCACATCTGCAAATTGCAATTTTTTTTATTATTTAAGAATTGATTGTAGCCGATTTAAATATGAAACTTACATATTAAAAAGGATAAAAAACAAGTGTACCGACCTTTTTTTGCTCACAAATGACTGGATCCGAAAACCAGGTTTCATCTACCACATCACCAAACACTACTAGTTTTTTGCCAAACATAACTGCAAACGTAGAAGATGTGAAGACTACTCTCTTGAGTGATGGAACTATTGCAGCTGATTTAAGAACATTAAGTGTTCCCTTCATTGCAGAATCTACAATTTTTGCCTAATTACAATTCAGAAAAATACTCACCTTCTATTTATTTGCAACATCGTTTTCAAAGCTACACAAATATTGGAAAACTGACAGTAAAAGAACCTGTGGGTCATCAGTGGTAAATATAACAGGTGATGCAATGTGAAATACGCATACACAGCCTTCGACTGCATAATTGAAAGATCATTCTTCAATCAAGTTCACTTCAGATAAAGAAAGTCTTTCTTTATGTCACACCCCCAAAAAGGTCAACGTTGGTCAGCGGAAGCATTAGTGTGTACAGTGGGGGTCGTGACGTCATATTGGATCATACATTTACAGAGCATATGATTATCACAGAACATAATATATTAAGATGCCATAAATAGTAGTTGTTACAAAAGCTACGACTCATCGAGTTGTAGAAGTAGTAATGTAGTTAAAGTTACAATAGTTGTAGTGAATACAAGTATTCAAAAGTGGATTTCGTATATATGACTAAAATATATTAGCTATACAAAAGAAATCTTTGTTCCAAAAGTGGCATCCTAATTCGTCGTGAGTAGCGTAGGTTCCAAGATGCATGCAGTCTTACTTGCGTAGCTAATTCCCTGAGAAACATAGTAAAAAGTCAACAAAATTGTTGAGTGAATTCACATGTTATATGTTTAGTGGTTGAACCAAGTTCGGTTCTTAATCGTTGTAAATCATTTATAAGTTTCGTTGAAAAATGCATTTTCAAAATAATTAAACGTATGGAAAGTATGTATCCAATTTAAATGTTTGTTGGAAAGTAAGTATCCAATATCAACTTTGTAGGAAAGTAAGTATCCAAAATAAGTTTTGTTGGAAAGTAAGTATCCAATATAAGTTTTGTTAGAAAGTAAGTATCCAAAATAAGTTTTGTTTGGAAAGTATGTATCCAAAATAAGTTTTGTTGAAAAGTAATTGGGAAAGTAAGTATCCCGTATAAAAGTGATAGTCCCGTAATCACTATTGATAAGTGATATGGAATCTCAATATGTAAAGTTTAATTGCGGAAAGGGGGTTGAATACAATTAAAAACTATTTCTGATTTTTACTTGAGTTATTTAAGCAGTTTTTAATTGATTGAACACAAACAGAGTATATAATAAATAGATAATAAATCGGATATGACAATATCAAAGAACAATAGTAATAGTAGCTAAATAGTGAATTATATTAATCATAAAATTCACAAGTGTTGATTGCGGAATGGACTAGCCCAAGCTAATCCAAATCAAACACACAAGCTAACTTATTACAAGATGAGATGAGCAGTAGTGGACAAACACGCTAACTGCTCACTCGCTGAGTTACTGTTACGTACCCTAGACAAACTAATCACTGAACACACAAGTGATAAGTACGTACAGAAAAACTAGCCTCTAAAGTACAATATACTGAACTATATATGCTACAAGAATCCCGTAAATATCTCCTATAAAATAGGATCTTGGAAGGACACATGTTGCAACTTGATTGGCTTGATCTCTGATGAACCGACATACTGCGGGTCCCAATTCTGTTACCGCAAATATCTCGCTACCTTAAATCTAATCAGTTGCCGCCACGTAATCATTCGAACATTCTTCAAGTACGAAGACTCTTGCTGATGTGTATATAAGTACAGTACTTTTGCACTTGATGATTGAGAGGCTTTATTGAATAGTCACTGAAGATGCAGTAATTCTCCTCACTCACTGCGAGCTAACATGCTCTTGTAGAATGACTTGAAATAGAGATCTTCAGCGACTAGCTATTATTTGGGCAGTGACATTTGCCTTATTAGATTTGAAGATGTAGAACTCTCGTCGCTAAATATCAGCGATACACAAAGTTGAATTCTAATCTTCCTCAGCATATCATTTCCCTTGAGAGTAGAGTGAATAATGATCAGCAGTAATAAACTCCAGCAACAGCAGCTTTGACACAATCCATTTCTTCATCGAGTAGTGCATAGTTGAGTTGGTCAGCGACCAGTGACTCAACATGGTCAGCGACCAGTGACTCAACAATCTCCCCCTAAATGATTGTGATCGAAGCTCCCTAGACAAACTTGTTGCTGAAAAAGTTTATAGTCAGTGTTTAAGATTTTAAACATTCAGTGACTTGTACTTGTGATCCATTCATTTATCTTTTTGGATTCTTTTGATATGATCTGAGTTTTGCACTTTGGTTTTCTCAAAAGATCAGATATTATTGAACTGCAAAATATAAATATTACAAGTGTTTTCAGTTACAATAGATCTAATCTATTACAAAAATTTCACCATGTATGACAGTATCTTCTGGTCTGAGTAGTTGCAGATCAACAGCTGGTGCAACTTCAGTGATTTTAAATTGTAGTGACTCTTGACAGAACAAACCTATTATCTTTAGCTTCAGTGATCTTGAATTGTAGTGACTCTTGAGATAACAAACCTATTATCTTGAATTATAGTGACTCTTGAGATAACAAACCTATTATCTTTAGTGATCAGATTACCTTTGATAAGTTGTAATGACTCTTGACATATCAAACATACTATTTTCAGTGATCAGATTACCTTTGATAACAGAAGTCATCTTGAAACTTACTACACATTCAGAGAAGATTACTACTTTGTTAGATGAGTCTGTTGCTCAGGCATTGTTTGACTTGGAGAATGCAAACCAGGACCTAAAGATTGACCTGGAACCACAATGAACATGTTTATAGTGGTTTCTTCATCCAAGTTTTTTTTTTTTTTTATCAGCATTCTGGTAACATCATCACTTTCTCCCCCTTGATGTTAGCATCATCACTTTCATCATAATCATCAGAGTCATCAGATTTCTCCCCCTTGATGTTAGCATGAAATGTTGTGACTGACTTTTGAACGTTTTGAGTATGAGTGATGTATTTTGCTATGGATTTGGCTTCCTCGTCATCACCAGCTTGTGTTTTAGCTGATGGATCATTGGAAACAGAGAGGTCAACCTGTATCTCTCCATGTGTCTGTGGAGAGATATTGACTGTTGGTGCAGTGATAGATGAGATTTGGCCTGGGTCTGTAGCCAGTGATGTGGCATCAGCGATGGGTGTGTTATCACCCACTGATACCACTAGCCTTTTTGATGAAATGTCATCCTTTTGTGAGAGTGATAAGTGGCTGCTGGGTAGACTCAATTTGGAGGTGTGGGATGCACCCGAATCACTGCTAAGAATGGGTTGAGCCATTGTAGCTGTATGTAGTTGTCCCTTTTTAGAATCACTGGACTTTCGGGAGTCCAATGAAGCAGTTGAAGGCTTGGGGTCAGCAAGGGTGCCCGCAGGGACTGAACGTTCAGCCTCCACTTCACCCTTGGCATCCTTAAATGTCTTCATTTTGCTATGTTCCTGATCCGTTAATGTCAGCAACCTTAATTTGTATGCTTTCTTGGGTGCAATGGTGGTTTCTTGACTGGTGGTTGACTAATGATAGTCACTGGGGGTGTTGTCAGTGACGTAGTCGATTTGGTGGCAGTAATGGACGATTGTATAGAGGCACACTTTTGATTCCCATTATCAATAAAACCCTGAAGATATGAAACCATTTGAACAATCGAGTGAGTATTGATAAACCAGAACTCATTGAGCCATTCTGGGTTCATCTCTCCAGGTGATAACGTAAGAGCAGAGAGAATAAATTGGTTTATTCAAAAAGGTTTTAGTTTCTCCGCGTGCTCTGTTTTTGATCAAATTATCTTTTCAAAATTTATCTGATTTGTACACTGTAACAACAAGATCTTTGGTTTCTGCAAAGGCTCGAAGAGCTTTGAACTCTGCAGAGATGGGGATAAAAATATAAGATTTTGATCTTGCCAGTGATAAAGATGTTTTGCAATATTTTTGCCTTTAAAACATAGTGTTTTTCTTATGAAAATCAAGAAGGTGTAAAATGAAAAGAGTTAAATCGTTGTTTTATAGCGTGCTTCTTGATAATCATGTGGTGGAAAATGGATCATCGTGGTCAATGATGGTGGTGAGTAGAGGTGGTATAGAGGTGACGATTGATGGTGGTAAGTGGTATAGGGGTGATGATTATGGAACCTGGTGGTATTAATGGTGATGGGAGAGGTGTGCCGGAAAAGTACACTGACGTAAGAGAAAGAGTGTCAGACAATACAACTTTTCCGTTACACCACAACCCATTTATTTCAAATGATATTTGTAAACTTAATAGCACCATTAAATGATATCTCATCGTGGAATACCTAGAAGTCACCCTTTTAGAATATGGGTCTAGGAACAATAAAGCTATGGAAATGCTCGCTGCACCGTACACCGTTAGTACACCAAGGTTAAAATACAGCTGTGGAAATGCTCGTTGCACCGTACACCGTTAGAACACCAAGGTTAAAATACAGCTGTGGAACTACTTTAACGTACAGTACACTGTTAGTATGCCTTGAGTCTGGAACACTGTGGATATGCCAAATGCACTGTACACCGTGAGTATACCTTGAGTTTGGAACACTGTGGATATGCCAATTGCACTGTACACCGTGAGTATTCCTAGGGATGAACACCTGATAGCAAAGGAGGGTCTAATTCATGACGGAGTTAATTATGCTTAAACCTAATATAAATGAGTTCTGAAAAGAAAGCAAGTATTCGGCTGTAATACAAGATGCTTAAACCGCTTAACTCAACATAACTGACAGCTCAACATATACAGCACACAATTAGTACATACCTAGATAAACTCATATAGATTTAGGTGTAAAGAAAGGTCAGATAGAAAATTGCAGTTTGTTACCTTATGCCTACACCCAGGATACATCATCCGTAGAGGTCGCTTAGTCTTAAAGGCAAGTGAGGGGGGTTTGAACAACCTGTTTCTGATCAGCATCAGGATAACCTAGGATTCAGTGACATATGCTTTTAGGCTTTTAGACTAAAACGTAGGGTTCTAGTGTTTACACCGACTGTCCGTCTGATGATTTGCCCAAGGTAGTCTCCAATCATCTATATCATCCAGAAACCCTAATTATCGAAGTTTCAGCAATCACGCTCTACCTGTTGCCTACTCTCTATTTTATTTACTTGTTTTATTTAGTATTAGCTTAGATAACCAACCAAAACCTACCTACTTTTATAAACCCATCCTATCAGGAAGCTCATTTACGGTAAGTCCCTTTTGGTTCCATTCGCTCCAATTTTAAGAACGACACTCGAGTTATACTTACTACTTACTCCCCAAAAGTAGGTAGTACTTATAGTTTGAGCCCCAGCTCATATAAATTTAAAACCTAACACGTTTCCACGTTGTTGCGTCGTTGCCTGCAGGACCGCCGTGCACCCCAGACGACCGCGGCTGAGTGAGCACTCTGACGGCGCAACAGGTTTTTGGCGCCGCTTCCGGGGATCGGTTGAGCGTAGTGAACTTTAAGATTACCGTAGATAGTTGACTTTTAGGAGATCCTTCCTTAAGATTTTCATTACTTTAGGAAGTTAATTGCTTTAGTAGTTAATTAATTTAGAAAAATACAAAAAAATTAGAAAACCCTAATTCTCCTTCCAATCTTATTTCTCCCATGGATGAGATAACGATCATGGACGATGCGGAATTCTTTGTGTCTTCCCACAAAGAGGTCTGTGTTAACCAGGAAGTTGAGATTGACGAATATTCATCCTTAGACCTTGGTTTTGATATATCTTAGCAGAGGATTCCACCTTCTGTCACTATTGAATTAAGTGGTCAACCCACACTTGACCCTGAGATTTTATCAATCTTATCTAAGTACCCACATTACCTTAGACCTGCCACCCTACCAGAAGACGTTCATTTCGGTATTGAAGTTTTCTTCTATCCACCAATGCCTTGGATGGATTTGAATGAGCGACTTCATTGCTTAGATGAATACTTCAGGTATGATCTTCCAGATATATTGCGAGCCTACCCCACTACTCTTTTCCAAAATGTAGAAGTGGATGAGCGTCTCCAATATCCGGAGGATCCTGAACTAGAAACACCAACCTTGCCCAACACTGAATCAAGTACAACACATCAGAATCAAGTGATAAACACCACTTAGGAAACTTTCACAAGCCCAGTAGGAGAATAGATATCTGTGCTGATTTTCTTAGAAACCTTAAGATATCCGATTTTCCCTTTTCAACTGAGCAGAGGAAGACCTTTGTAGTGATTGATAGGATAATAACATGTCTACGTGCTAATTACGATCAAAAAGACGAGTTATCACTGAAATCAGATTTAGACCTACTAATGGATCTAATAGCTAGCACCGAGTATCCATCTGTTTCACAGATTAAGATTAATTGTTATGTTGCTGCCCTGATTGACGAGCTCGAATTTTGGATTGAAAGAGCCCCTATCACTTATACTTTGATTCCATGCATTAAAATGTTCTTTGTTGATCCTGCCACTTATCTGATTAATGAACTAAGATCAACTTTCCCTGATTCTACTGAGGAAGCCATGGATTCTGCTTTCTTCCAAAAGAGGAAGGAAATCCATGTTAAGCTTACTCAGTTGTTACTAACATCTAAATTCCCTTTTACTGAGCAACAAAGGATTTACATCAGAAAAATTTCCCGAGTAGTTCACTCTACTACTGGAAACCCTGATTTAGAAGAAGAAAAGGAATTTCAGCATGTTATCGGAGAATTGCTCTTTGATCTATGTTTTATAGACACAGGATTCAGGGACGGTATTTCAAATCCGAGGAAGGTAAGACGAGCATTTAACCATTTCATTGATGCGTTACCAGCATTAGGTCAAGAAGAAAAAGAATTCTTACGAGAATTTGAGCGTTATTATATAAATCCCGCTGACCTAATTCATAGTATCATTAAAGCACTTCAAGGTACGTTCGTTCTTCGCCACACTTTCTCGCATGTTTCAGGCTTATCTGAAAGTGCCGTCACAAGCACTGACAGATAAATGGTGATGGTCTAATGTGAATAAGGTTTGAATATTTTGTTAATTAGGAAAAAAATATTTTTAATTAGATTTTCTTTTAATTTACTTTTATAAAAACAAAGAAAAATGTTCTTTAAAGTTTAAACTCGTAAGTTTTTAAACGAATTTTCGCGAACAGTCCAAACGTTTCAGAAATTTGACAAAGTTTTTATTTAAATTTTGGAAAATTTTATTTGGATTGGTTTTGAATTTTAAAGAACACAAAAAGATTTAATAAAGCGTATTTAAAAACGCAAATGTTTTCACACGCAAATTAATGTTACGTTTTTAATATACGAATTTAAATACGAAAGTTTCGTGCGTATCTTGGTTGATTTTCATAAAAAATATTTAAACTTTAAAAACCCAAGTATACGTTTCGTTTCGTTCACATTTAAATTAAAAATGCAATTTAAAATGCATAAAGCAAAGGAAGCTTCCACCACTTTTTACAAAAAGTAAAAATCAACTTCTTCTTCCTCCTTTTCCTTCCAAAACCGTCACCACCATCACCATCTCCATTTCTCCATTTTTCCATCATTTTTCTTCAAATCAAGCTTCAAAATCTTTCATATCTTCATCTCTTTTGCATCTCATCTTTACATCAAGATTGAGGTATGATTTTAACCTAAAATCATTATTTTGAATATTTTTATAAAGTTAGGGTTTATGCTTAGATCTTGGATTTTGATCATCAAGTTTCATGCTTTTTGCTTGCAAAGTGCTATATGCTTGATTGTTAACATGATTGCGGAAGTAATTTGAGGTTTCCATGGCTAGATTTGATGTTTTGATTTTGAAAGTTGACTTTTTGTTAGGGTTTTAGCAATTTTGACCTTCTTGAATGATTATTTGCTTATGATTGAATTTTCGGTGATTAATCTGCGCTTAAAATGATTAGTTTACATAAGTAAGTAATTGTTAAAGATGAGAGAATTGATTTAATTGCATGTTTATGAATTAAAGTAAGGCTTTTTATACAAAACTATTTAAAAACCATTACTTTAACTAAAATTATTATTTTTAAATGGTATTTATTTAAACATTGTATAATTTGCTTCATGAAAATGCAATTAAATATATTTGGAATAGCACTACTTTAATTAATAAAGTTAGTGAGATTTCAAATTAATTACCCTATAAATAAAAGTCTTATGCTTAACCAAAATGATGGATGATAAATAAAATCGCTTTGCTTGCTTATTTTAATCAAAGTAAGGTAATTATATGATTTATGATCATGATGCTTGCTTGATTATGTGATTACTTAGCATGTTTAGAAATATTCATCTTTAAGTAAGCTTAGAAAATAGGAAAGCTGCGGTTTTGTTTATTTGGATAATTTGCGAATTGATGATTGCGGTTTATGAGAGATCATAAAATAATAATGGGATAATTGCAAAATCTAAAGCCTACATTTCGAATTTTTCTGGAAATTTGGAATAAATATTATATTGTCCAATTATTGTTATATGATTTGTTTCCTTGTTTTTCTTAAACAGATGGACCCGATTCCACCTACTCTTGCTTATTTGGCCAAGACTACACAAGAAAAGACTTTGATTCGGAAATGGCTAAAGAGGGCATTTGGAAGTAATCGGTACATAGTTTGGGAAGACATGGGGAAACTTGGAATTGAGGACAGGTTGAGGAATTTGATAGGATACGAGGTTCAGGGACATAAGTTCGGCTCTTGGATTCAGCTTTTTAGCATTCGTGAGCCCATATACCCCGAGGTTGTTACTGAGTTTCTGATGACATTTGAGCTTAACCCAGAGTTAGGGATTGGAGATGACAAGAAGATAGCATTTAGATACCGAGGGAAGAGCCAGAGTGTCTCTATTTCGAGCTTAGCTAGACACTTGGGATTGTATTCAGCGGATCAGATTAGCTCATATTGGTTCTTACATAGTCATCAGACAATTCCTCATTATCCCGAGAGGAGCCATAGGGTCATTTGGAGTGAGCTGACGGGCACACATTATACTTGTGGTGCCAAGTCCTCAGCTTTGATTCTACCTCAGTTACGTCTCCTACACAAACTGATTGTTGCATCTATTATGGGAAAAAAGGAGACCGGGCCGATAAATGGGGATGAGTTGTATATCATTGATGCTATCATGAGCCGCCAGAATATCAATGTGGCTTGCATTATTGCTGAGAGGATGGCAAAGGAGAAGAACTTGGACCTGACGAAGCATGTTTTTATGGGAGCTTTCATCACCAGATTGTTGAGAGGGATGCGACTCTTGAAAAAGAGTCATGAGTCCGAGTATAGAGTGTCTTCCACTTCATTACCATGTGACTTGGACTACTGCAAGCAGATCCATTTGATCACTAAGGGTTCTGAGAGACAGTGTTACTGGAAGGACACTGATGAGCTTATCCCTGGATGTTTCATGACCAGGAAGAGGGTCAGAGAGGAGGATGTTGAGACTCCGGTTGTTGATAGAGTGGATAGAGTACCGGCTGTGCCTAGGAGTACCAGGACACCAGTCAGGGATGTTGGGGTTGGGACATCAGGTCCCCGAGCTCAGATACGACATACAGATCCAGTCACTCCCTTGACCCAGTACTTCACATTGCACGCGTTGGCTGCCAACAACGCGCATCAGGCACTTATAGCTAGGGCTTTAGGTATTCCAGCTCCCGAGCCGCTCCTGTACGAGTGTGTGCCGATATCACCAGTTCCACCATCCACTACCATTCCACCATCCACTACCATTCCACCATCTACTACCACTCCACCACCTACTACCATACCACCATACACTACCCACATACCACCTACCACTACCATTCCACCCACACGGTCAGTCGAGCACTGTTTATCGGTTGATGCTGCATTCCCACATCCTACTGCATCAGCCCGTAGAGCCCGTTCTTCTCAGCAGTCCGCAGGAGGAGAGGCTGTTGGTTCCTACCGACCAGATGTTGTTCATTTGGGCACTAATCCATTCACTTTATCAGAGTTTCAGGGATTGTTGGCATTAGACCCTATACCTTCTGATCAGCTTCCTGCAGAGGAGATACTTAAGCACATCTACAGATCCAAGATGGAGCGTGAGGGGATGACTTTTGAGGACTTCAGACAGTTGGCATTAGAGGATCCGATGAAGTTACCTGCTTGCTCTCTTAGAGATGTATTGATACAGTATAGGCAGGTGAGGTCACAGGAGCAGAGAGTCTCCAGTGGTCAGTAGTTAGTTGCCGGACCATCCTCAGTTCCTCCACCGGTTCAGCCTTCTGTTCAGGATTCTGATTAGGGTTCTCCAGCACCCTAGATCTGTGCACCCATATCTACATACTTACTATTTCCTCTATTCCATACTTTTGACTTATTGTGTGGTTGTGGAACTTTACTTTGTTATATTTTTGGGACATGAACTATCAGACACAGTCTGTTTAGTTTCTTTATCTTTTAGTATTTAGTTATTTAGTTTACTCATTATGTTTTATCTCTGTTTTTCTTCTTAGTTAGAATAACTGAATTGTGTTTGTGCAAATGAGAATTGAGGATAGGAGATGCCGATCATTCACGAAGAAACTGCTTTCTGCATGGATTCAACCAAGGAATTTCAATCACCTGCAGACCGCCGCTTCTTTCTTAAAACCATCTCCCCGCCTCTATCGTAGGGAAGTTCCTTTCTTTTTGTCATGATTTTCACCATTACCATATATCCAACTATGCCTAAATTCTAAGTGTGGGATTCCATCCCACCAAATTTTTCAAAACACTTAAAATTGTTCCACTATTTCAAAACCTAAGTGTGGGATTTTTCCCGAAGAAAATCCTACGTCTTAGCAATGAACATTGAGGACAATGTTGTTTTAAGTGTGGGATACACGGTATATATATACCGCAAGTTTATAATTGCCTGTCCAAAGTAATACCTCCGTTTTAATTCAAACTTTTTCAAAAAAATTTCGCAAAACCAACCCAAAAGGTTGAGATTTTTAATCACCAAAACATTCGAAAACCCAACCTCGACGGTGTTCGACATCCAGTTGGTTGATTGCGAATATTTTCAAAGGATTTTAGTCTTAGAATATTCTTTTAAAGAGATAAACCTTCTGTCAAATTAAATAAATTGCTTTGGAAAGTAAGATAAGACAAAGATAAGAACGTATCTTAAACTTAAAATTGAGAAATCCTCTAGGCATCGCATGACTTGGTGCATATGACCCTTTGATTGTGAGGTACTTGAGCCTTTAATAAGCATTCACTTTTAATGCGTCACTTTCGTTTCTGAGTGTGCGCCGATGCATGTGTCTTTGAATTAGAACTTGCTCCTGTAATGCGTTTCGAGACCATACCAATGAGTGCCGTACGCGGTATAGGTGCAATTAAATGATCTTGGCATTTATTAGGATTAATCCATTTCTTTCATATCTTTTCAAGCCAACCCTTCCAACTTTCTTTCTAAGACTGTTGATGATCCGATTAGAAAACCCTTTGCACCTTAGCCATTTCATTTCTCTAAACCCTAAAACACTTTCCCACAGCACAAACACTTTCCCACCAAACACCATTCCAGCTCGTGAATCTTCATAGATCATAAGTAAAGGACTGCTTGAGATATCTTTCTATTGGTGTCTCATCTTCAAACATCTCTCTGTACCTATCAAGAGTTTAAAGAAAGAAATCCAAAATGAAGATACGGTACAAAAGCGAAGTTATTACTCATCACGAAGATATTATCTGCCAAAGACAGTACGAAAAATTGGTACTTGTCAAAAGAGAAGTCAAAGATGTCTCACTATACGAAGGATCTCCAAGGTCATAAAAATAAGAAAAAGAAAAAGTAAAGAAAAAGAAAAAGAAAAGAAAATTAGACCTTGGGGAACTCCTAGAAGAAAAAGACTACTCTCCAAAGAAGAGATTATTCCTCTAGGAGATGAGTCTACTCTAGAAGTTATCTCAAGTGAAACTTGCTTTGATCTTTGAAAGCTCCGAGTATGAAGTTCCAAAACCCTAAAACCATTGACCAAACTACCCCTATCCTTACCCACTTTACCCTTACTCACACAACCCACTAAAATGCCTTGGGATAATTCGCACCTTTCTCAAAGGAGTGGTGGAGATTCGATTCTCGACCAAGCCTATGACGATAAGCACTGCATGACTGGCAATGAGCGATTTCGTTTCTATATATTATAGGTAACCCGAAACACTTTGAGTGAATTGAGTGACCCACTTGTGAGAATCGCCCAGTCATGTACATCTACGTCTCGAGAGTTGCAAAGCATGCCAAAAAGGGTTGATCAATTTTATGCTTAAGTATAGTTAATGTTTGTTGATGCTTACTTTCCAAAAAGATTTATCTACTTTGAAGAAAGTGACTTTCTGCGGAAGATACTCTAAGCGTTCAAAATTATTTTTTTTCAAAAACTGTTTTCCAAGTGAGGTTTGCTTGAGGACAAGCAAAAGCTTAAGTGTGGGATATTTGATGTATCGCAAAAAGTCACATTTTTACATGCATTAATTGACACATATTTAGCTATTTTCTAACAAATACATCTTAAAATCATCATTATTCATTAACTTTTGTTAGAAAGGTATAAACTTGTCGGTCTTTTGAAAATCAAGCAAAAAGGGCAGAAAACTGACCTAAATAGGCACTATTCTGAGCCTAACCCTAATTCTACTGTAAACTTCATACCAGAGCCTCATAATAGTCTTATTTTGTAGCTATGAAGATTACGAGAACGTGGATATAAGGATTACTCAGAACGGATCAAGGACGAGAAAGTTATGAAGAAACAGCACCGCCAAAGACTACAAAACGTATTCTGAACACGCCCAGGCCCCACACATCCAATTTCTACCAAATTGGCATCATTAGAAGCGTAACGGAATTACGAAGCCGTAGGCGAAAGAATCAAGTCAAACGGACGCGAAACGAAGAAGATACGGCCTTCCAAAGTTGCGAGAAAAGTCAGAAAAATCACACGGCCACCCCAGGGCCGTACACGGCCTATACAGGGCCGTACACGGCCTGTACAGAGCCTTACACAACCTGTATAGGGCTGTACACGGCCTGGTTTGGTCTCACATGGCCTCCTTCTTGCTTCGTTTGCTTGTACGTGTGCTTGTGGACTTGTACTCTTGGATCCAAGGCTTGCCTATAAATAGAAACCTCATTCAACCTCATTTCACACACCAATTCTTCATAGAATTCTCTCACTTTCTCTCTCACACACACTTTCTCACTCTAGCACTACTCTTAGGAGTTAGAGGAG
Organism: Helichrysum umbraculigerum; assembly: GCA_949592205.1. NCBI lineage: Eukaryota > Viridiplantae > Streptophyta > Magnoliopsida > Asterales > Asteraceae > Helichrysum > Helichrysum umbraculigerum. Next base: position 103,609,700 of record CATIUR010000001.1, read on the forward strand.
AATTAGATTAGGTTAGCTTATCTCTCTAGTTTCTCTCTCTAGAGAACTAGAGAGATGTAGGCACGGTTCGAGTGGGGAGGATAGCTGTAGCTTGGGAATTTTTTTGTATTGAAGTTTTCAAGATTCTAGCTTGTACTACTCAGTGTTACGCTTCTTAAATACTGGTTATTACTTATTCCTTTACTTACGGTTATTATGTTTTGTTTGCATGATATCTTTGTTTGTGTTGCGAATATTGCCATGCTATTTACGTAGTTTAATACTGTGATTGTTGAAATGTAGATATTAGGATTATGGATGATATTTAATTCATTGGGATAAACATTATGAAATAACGGAAGTAACGTTATACGGCTTTCATTTGTATAGCGCCGGAATCATCACGAATGTGTGTAGTACGGAACGTGGAAGCAATGAAAGTCGTGGGCACAATCCGTTGTGGAATAATGTCCCCAGTATTATGATTGGTGATTGTTTTACTGTGTATCTTGTTGAGTTTTACATGAATATAGACTTAATAAAGTGTCCACCCTTTCCAGTCTTTCACGTGACTATTGCCTTAGGATAGGATCTGATCAACCCTAATACTACGTAGATATAGTTATCTCATATTACAGTATGAAGCTATGAATATTCCGTAAAACGGCACAGTACTTCGTATAGCGTTGGAAACACCTCGTGTGGAGTACAAATATGTGGAAGCTAATGAACTGCCGTAGGTTTATCTCATCGTGGAATACCTAGAAGTCACCCTTTTAGAATATGGGTCTAGGAACAATAAAGTTGTGGAAATGCTCGCTGCACCGTACACCGTTAGTACACCAAGGTTAAAATACAGCTGTGGAAATGCTCGCTGCACCGTACACCGTTAGTACACCAAGGTTAAAATACAACTGTGGAACTACTTTAACGTACAGTACACCGTTAGTATGCCTTGAGTCTGGAACACTGTGGATATGCCAAATGCACTGTACACCGTGAGTATACCTTGAGTTTGGAACACTGTGGATATGCCAATTGCACTGTACACCGTGAGTATTCCTAGGGATGAACGCCTGATAGCAAAGGAGGGTCTAATTCATGACGGAGTTAATTATGCTTAAACCTGATATAAATGAGTTCTGAAAAGAAAGCAAGTATTCGGCTGTAATACAAGATGCTTAAACCGCTTAACTCAACATAACCGACAGCTCAACATATACAGCACACAATTAGTACATACCTAGATAAACTCAGATAGATTTAGGTGTTAAGAAAGGTCAGATAGAAAATTGCAGTTTGTTACCTTATGCCTACACCCAGGATACATCATCCGTAGAGGTCGCTTAGTCTTAAAGGCAAGTGAGGGGGGTTTGAACAACCTGTTTCTGATCAGCATCAGGATAACCTAGGATTCAGTGACATATGCTTTTAGGCTTTTAGACTAAAACGTAGGGTTCTAGTGTTTACACCGACTGTCCGTCTGATGATTTGCCCAAGGTAGTCTCCAATCATCTATATCATCCAGAAACCCTAATTATCGAAGTTTCAGCAATCACGCTCTACCTGTTGCCTACTCTCTATTTTATTTACTTGTTTTATTTAGTATTAGCTTAGATAACCAACCAAAACCTACCTACTTTTATAAACCCATCCTATCAGGAAGCTCATTTACGGTAAGTCCCTTTTGGTTCCATTCGCTCCGATTTTAAGAACGACACTCGAGTTATACTTACTGCTTACTCCCCAAAAGTAGGTAGTACTTATAGTTTGAGCCCTAGCTCATATAAATTTAAAACCTAATACGTTTCCACGTTGTTGCGTCGTTGCCTGCAGGACCGCCGTGCACCCCAGACGACCGCGACTGAGTCAGCACTCTGACAGCGCAACACATATCAAACCTACTATCTTCAGCGATCAGATTACCTTTGATAACAGAAGTCATCTTGAAACTTACTACACATTCAGAGAAGATTACTACTTTGTTAGATGAGTCTGTTGCTCAGGCATTGTTTGACTTGGAGAATGCAAACCAGGACCTAAAGATTGACCTGGAACCACAATGAACATGTTTCTAGTGGTTTCTTCATCCAAGTTTTTTTTTTTATCAGCATTTCTGGTAACATCATCACTTTCTCCCCCTTGATGTTAGCATCATCACTTTCATCATAATCATCAGAGTCAACAGATTTCTCCCCCTTGATGTTAGCTTGATCTCTGATGAACCAACATACTGCGGGTCCCAATTCTGTTACCGCAAATATCTCGTTACCTTAAATCCAATCAGTTGCCGCCACGTAATCATTCGAACATTTTTCAAGTACGAAGACTCATGCTGATGTGTATATAAGTACAGTACTTTTGCACTTGATGATTGAGAGGCTTTATTGAATAGTCACTAAAGATGCAGTAATTCTCCTCACTCACTGCGAGCTAACATGCTCTTGTAGAATGACTTGAAATAGAGATCTTCAGCGACTAGCTATTATTCGGGCAGTGACTTTTGCCTTATTAGATTTGAAGATGTAGAACTCTCGCTGCTAAATATCAGCGATACACAAAGTTGAATTCTAATTTTCCTCAGCATATCATTTCCCTTGAGAGTAGAGTGAATAATGATCAGCAGCAGCTTTGACACAATCCATTTCTTCATCGAGTAGTGCATAGTTGAGTTGGTCAGCGACCAGTGACTCAACATGGTCAACGACCAGTGACTCAACAAAAAGTTTGTTGGGAAAGTAAGTATCCCTTGGGAAAGTAAGTATCCCATATAACAAATCGTGGGGAAAGTAAGTATCGCATATATCAAAGGTAAGTATCCCTAATAGTATATAAATCATTTCGGAAATCAATAGTTTCAAGTATAGTACGACATACAGTTTAATAGTAAACGGTTTTCAAAGTAGCATGTATGAAAGCATTCATAAATATTCAAATATTCGTATATTGTAGTAAAAACAGTTGCTATGTTTTTTACCCCTAGTTCAAAAGCAGTAAAAACAGAAAAAGAGGGGTTGCGAACTCACCTCGTGAGCTTAATGTGAGTGCTGGCAAAGCTTATGCCCAAGTAAAGTGTGACACCCGGTCAAAAAAAGGCCAATTTTCGCACTAAATTTAAACTTTTATTCCGCTTATTATATACGCGGAATAACCAAAGTATACAAGTATTATATATATAAATGTATATATATATATAACATGAAAAGATTATTTAATAATCTTGTATATATGAATTTGACAGAACGCGTAAACTAAAATACGAACGTGATGTAAAACAATTCCAAACAAAATATTATTGTCGAGAATAATATTTAATTACCCCGTTAGAAATCTAAATACATTTTATGTACTAAAAACTATCCGTATATTCAAAGTGAAACAAGGATATGAATTTATATCTCGTTAAAAGTATTTTTATAAAATACTTGGATTGAAAATATATACGATTTTACATTTATAAATTTAGTATTTGAAAATATTATACTACATAACGATCGGGTAAACAAAAGCGGGTATTTTGTACTGCTAAGTAAAGACAATGGAACAATAATTTTCCCTAAAAATTCTGGATCTTGTTTCTTTCTTTTGTTTCACACGCCACCCCCTCCCTCACCTTATCTCTCCATTTTCATTCATCATATATCTATCTATCTCCTGATTTCTTTCAAAGATCAAAAACATAAACAATACTATCAATAACAACAACACAACAGCAACATCAAACCATCATCATCTCTTCACTCTCGGTACACCATCACCATTTGGTCACCACCACCACCGAGTTACCATCACCCTCGAACACCCCCATCATCTCTCTCAGTTACCACCACCGTTCGCCATCATCTCTCTCGGTTACCACCACCGATCGTCACCATCCTCATCATCTTCGCACCATCGTCATGAAGCAACACCACCACCATCGGGTTTTCACCACCGCCGAGCAACACCACCATGGTTTCGAGATCATGAAGCTCACCACCCTTACCCACTTCTCCTCTCTCTCGGTTTCTTTCAAGCAGAAACAACGAACGAACAGCAGGGAATAACGATCGACAACATCATCATCATTATCGTGAGCAACATCACTCTCGGCACCCACATTCACCCGTGAGTAAACCTCCATTTTTCCTTTAGATTCGTTTTGAGTTCGTGAAGCTTACGTTATGGTGTTTTAATGTTACACTCGTTTATTAAATCGAGATCAAGAAAACTTAAGTGATTATAATGTGTAAAAATTTAAAGGAAGCAAAAAGGGTGACGGGTTGATGGAACAAGAAGCAAAATATGTGCAGTTAAAACACATATATATATACTCTTAGTAAAAGTTAACCAAAGATAGTTGCTAGCCCAGTGGTTGGGGGCGTGAGTTTGGCACAGAGGTCACAGGTTCGAAACTTGTGACCCTCTTTTAATTCCATTAATTTTTGAGTAACCTGTTATTGATGTATATATATGTATAAATCTCGTAATTAATAACAAAAGCAACACTTGTGGAGGTGGTTAACGAACAGGGGCTTCAATCGAAAGGTCACAGGTTCGATACCTGTGACCAGTACTGACTTGTATTTATTTTTTTTTGACCAACCTATTTTTTTAAACACATATATATAAGTAAAACCTAGTGATTCAATTACTTTTAAAATGACTGAATTTATATGGTCACTATTAATTTTAAAAGTAACTAATATTTATTAATTATCAAATAAATAATTTATATTAACTCTATCTTTAAGGATTAGCTATATATATATATATATATATATACATAATGGCAAATACCTGACAAAACAAACCATATTATATTTTTGGAATATGATTTCAAATTATCACCAATGGGGTCGTACTTGATTTACAAACTACAAACGTAAACATTTAAAGAATACTTGGGCATGATTAATCGAACAAACAATTATACGAATGATTTATTAAACGTACACTTACAGTTACAAAATCTCGCGTGTTTAGGACATTAGAAGATTATCTTGATACACGCGCGCACCTTAGGATTTGCTTGCTCTTCAGGTGAGTCTCACAGCCCCATTTTTACTGTTTTTAAATATTGGGGTGAGATACAATGCTTACTTGTTTTCGTGATCATATGTTATTTGATTAGTTAATTTGATTATTAACTCATGGAATTAAATGATTATTTAATTCAGTTAACTATATTAGTTACATTGTTTGGCTACCATTATTTGGTCTTGATTTTCATTGTTCGAGTATTGCACAAGTGTTTTAATTCGGGAAAGTCCTCATCATGTATGGTTCATTAACTTAATAAGGCGCGGTTACTAAAAGATAGATCTATCATGTGAGTGACGTCCCCGTCCGGGTTGCTAGCTACAACCAAGTTAAAAACGGGCATTTTAGTAATTGTTATGGGTGTTGACACCGTTCGGGAGGCAGAAAATCGGGTTAGGCCTTGAACCATAGCTTAGTGCAATGCAAAATCATAATAGAACATTGTTCGAAAACCTGCGTTGGTTTGTTCAATGTTTCGAAACCTGCGTTGGTTTCATCATAGTTGATTTCATTACTATATGGAGAACTTGCGTTGGTTAAAAATCATTGTTCGAGTAAATTGCTTAAATCATTGTTCATTTATAACATTTTATTATCGTCAGATAATCATATTGATCACATCAATGTTCATGTTAAACCTGTGAGATTCACCAGCTTTATAGCTGACCCTTTTAGTGTTGTATTCTCAGGTACTGCTATAGTAGGATCGGCCAATCAGGATCCTAGCTCGAGTCGCATGCTTTCAAACACTTGGGACCACTTTGCATTTACTTTTGTATTTTCAAATTATGTATTTGGAAATTACTTATAAATTCGCAGCTTTGTAAAACTTATATTGGTAATGAAATTACTATTTTCAAAACGTCTCATTTAGAGTCGTTTGCTTGTACTTTGGCGCTTTGAATATTGATTAGTCACGCCCCGACCCGATTCGCTTCCGCAACCCGAAAAAGGGGGTGTGACATAAAGTCTCTAACGTCCTAACATAGGAGATAGTTTATATAAGTAGCTTGCTAACAGCCAAACTATGTTAATTGTTCACTCGTTAAAATATCATCGTTTGTTTAAATTTTTCGTACGATCCGTTGGTGATGTTTTCGTAATAATAACTCGTAACGATATTATTATTATGTTCGTATAGTTGTATACTTTATAAAAGTATATGTATATATATATATATATATATATATATATATATATATATATATATATATATATATATATATATAAGTTGCGTGTACGAGTGGTATTGTGTATAATTTATTTATCGTCACGCGAATTCGGTATTTGGTTAAAGAACATAAGTTGCTAACAGATAGTTCAGTTCGCAAGTTCTCAGATCGTGAGGCAAAGTCAACTCGCAACTCTCAATTCGCAATTCAAGTCGCTGGTCAAAGGTCGGCTCGCAAAATTTGATCCGCAGGTCGAGTCGCAAGCTTCCCAACTCGCAAGTCAAATATTCAAAGGTTTTCAACTCGTGATGAAATTCTCATCTCGCCGGACAAAAGTTGAGTCGCAAGCTTCAGCCCGCAGCATGGTGTGCGAACTGACGTTGAGCTCAGTTCTCAGGGCCCGATTGTAAAGTGTTTTCGTTTTTGGTAACGTGGTCAAACGAGTTTGGTTTGACCTGAAACTTTTAGGAATGTCTTAAATATGTTTTTAGAGCTCGGGAAAATTGTCGTTGCGTTTTGTGGTTAACCCGAAAGTGTCATTTTTATTCCGATGTCAAAACAGTCCCTAAACTCAGTTTTACAAGTTTTTACGCCTCTTTCCGAGCTCGATTTCACTAGTCATACGTTCATGAAAAATTCCTAAATTTTACACAATGTTCCTATATGTGTTAGGTACTTACCATATTTTTTTCATGATTTTTAGCTAAGCAAAAATGGGCCAAAAAAAATACGGAAATGGGTCTGTGTACAGCAGCTATGATTTTCGACCTATGTTCATATTTCAGTCCGTATCTCAATTTTTGTGTATTTCAAAGAGAATGATGTCTAAACGCAAAATGAAGCTAACAAAATTACCAAGATTTTCCAAGTGGTTTGATACGTTTTTATTACTCACACGATTTATTATGATTTTTCTACCAACGACTACAATTCTGTCCAGAAAATAGTTTTCACAAAAGTTTAGTTTTTCTTTGTTTTCGTTGTGTTTTTGTGTGAGATCTTTTACGAGATGAACATATAACATGCTATTAAGATAAAAACATACAAGATTAGTGAAGGAAGGATGATCCTTACAAAGCTCTAAGGATGAAGATAGAAGTGGTGAAAGATGATGATCTTTGATGCTAGTTCTTGTTTCTCTTCTTTGCAAACCTTTGTAGATGATTATGGTGGTTTAGTTAGATGATGATGATACTTTCTTGCTGTTGTTGTCGTGAATGAAGGGAAGAAAAAGAGAAAAGTGGGTGTGAAGTTGAGAGAAAATGGAAGGAGGTTGAGTGTGAATGTGTTTGTGTTTGAGTGTAATTGTTAACAAAAGAGTGAGGGTTGTGGTGGTTGATAGTTTGGCCGGCCCCCAAGTCAAACACAAGGGCATGGCTATGAAAAGTGTTGTCTCTTAATTATTGTGGAGATATTTTGAGTATTTGAAGCGTTAATCGCGTGTACGGTTTTAATTCGTTAAACACTCGTTTGTTTTCGTTTAGTTAACGTTCAATACACGTTAATATTTCTTTCGTAGTATTATTTTAGATACTTTATTTTGAGTTTACCAAATTATAAAATTTGTTTCGTTTGGTTGTCGGGTTCGTTTTATGTGTTTTTGTCGTGTACGATACGTTTTATATAAAACATATAATCATTTTTGTTTAATATTTATGCTTTTTCGTTAGCATAATATTTTCGAGTAAATAACTACCATAAGAAAAATAGTTTTACGTTATTTATCAAATTTGTTTCATCAACGATCGTATATTTTTATCGGACACGTTCCGATAGTTTCGCGCGTGATTGTAATTAAATAAGTACAAAATAGTAATTCTTTACATATTAAAATTGTTGGGCTCTGCTAGACTTATCTCATAAAAATAGTTTGAATTCACTTAGCAGAGAATTAGCCTAAGACATGCACGTGTTTAATGTATGTAATTATATTGAAATTGGAGGAGTGTCACACTTTAGCACCATCGAAGGAAAGTAGATGTTCTGTCTTTTTTGGATCAGCTGCAACATATTCTATTACATTATATAGTCACCAGAGAAACCAACAGAAAGAAACAGAAATGAGAAAGCCCGAAATATTGAATGTATGACTTAAATTTTTTATTCTTTCTAGTCTTAAATCCTTTACACGATCTCTATTCTAAAGGTTAGAGATTATTTAACCCATAATCAGAGACATTTTTTTTAAATTCTAAGTCTTTGTTTTCAACTTTGATCTCTTTGAGCTTGTCACAATATTTTTGACACCCACACTTCATTGTTGCATATCTTAGTAAGTTCATTTCAGGTTTCATTTAGAATCTATCACACATCCAAACTTTGTTATTGAATCAACTACCAAAAATAGTGCGACCGGTCTCCTGCCATGTCTTCGCGTCGTGACAGACCAACATCATGCCACGATCTCCAAAATAACATAATCACTTCATGATTCCATACATCGTGATCTTGGTCCTTATGGCCGAAATCGATTTAACCTGTTGCAAACATATCCAAAACTATGTCGTTCCAATCGTTCCCGCGAAGGTTATCTTCTACCGAATCTAGATCAACTGTGATTATCGCACCACAATAACCCCGTATCTCCATCTTCAAAAAAAAAACTAAAACCATAACCATCAATTAACCCAATCTTCATCATGCTTTCATCCGTTATCATTCTTCCCATATCGCTTAACTTAGAGCTCTGATACCAGTTGTTAGGAATTGCAGCGGAAACATCTAACTAATAACAACATATTGTTAGCAATAAAAAAAAAACCTATAATCAAGGTTACACCCATTGACAAACGGATAACCATATCGCTAACTAATTAGCAATTAAACAAGCAAACAAGATAAATTAATATGAACAATACGACACACGGATGTAACGTGGTTATGTCAAATCTCCAATTTAAAGCTTGGTTTAGTCCACCGGGCAAAACCACAACATTTTCATTATAATCTCCATACCAAGGATTTACAATACATAGAGTTATATATATAGGGAAATTACAAAGTTGCAGACTAAGAAAATAGCCATTCTAGAGGCCGATGATTGACCTTGTTGTCACCAAAATCCACATTTAACCAAATTTTTTATTAATGTTCACAATTCCCAACACATATACCGACCCAAATCTGAACTAATTAAAAGTAAGCAGGTTGGCGGGTTTGTGGGTTGATAATCCCAACCCTGACCTAAAAACAATTTCATGTCAAGTTTCAAGTCATGTTGGAAATTGTTGACCCTAGATCAAGGTGACCATCAAAGTGACCGGTTGAATCCACATATAGAAACTGGAGTTTCATATTTGTTATTAGGTGAATTACATGTAAACCATAGGCCACATATACGTATATTATTAAGTAGAAATTATTTATCCTGTTGAAATTCCACTTTGATCACGCTTTAACATTCAATGTGTTAAGGTGTTAATGACAGCCCTTATATTATGATTTCGTTACTTAATTTGACTAAATATTACATCGTTGGAATTGAAATAAGTGGTAAACAAACAAGATTATTTTATTGTGTCACGGTGGTTCTTTGGGTATCACCTATTATTGTTATTGTATACGAAATAGTACGGCCAATAGTACTTACACTGTAGAACAGGTTCTCACATACACTTCCAGGATCGAACATATCAAACAAACATGCATCATGTTATCAATCATCATCAAGAATCAATATCAGGAACAACAAGAACATGGGTTGAACCCTTATGTATATATTAAACATTCTGAATATGAGGTTGGTTACAAACTGTTACAAATACATACATATATATATATATATATATATATATATATATATATATATATATATATATATATATAGACTTGGGATTCTGTGAGAACAAGAGGATTCCGTGAGAACGGTGAGAACACATCATAACCCTTCATTTTTATCTTTAATCAAAAATCCTGATTTCTAAGGTGGCATATTTGTAAATAAAGTGAAGTTTCTATGGGGTGGCATTTTCGTAAATAATGCGAACTTTGATTAAGCTTCACAAGAGTTTTCAAAAGGGTGAAGTTTTTTTTTTTCTCTTCCACATATGTTAATATGAAATTATGATAAACTTCACATAAAATTTGATGTGAAGTTTATACTTATAAAGAATTCACACAGTTTTATAATGTGAAGCTTTGTATTTTTAAAATACTTCACATGTAAAACAATATGCTAATATGAAATTATGACAAACTTCACATAAAATTTGCTGTGAAGCTTATACTTATAAAGACTTCACACAGTTTTATGATGTGAAGCTTTATATTTTTAAAATACTTCACATGTAAAACAATATGTTAATATGAAATTATGACAAACTTTATATAAAATTTGTTGTGAAGTTTATACTTATAAAGACTTCACAAAGTTTTCTGATGTGAAGCCTTATATTTTTAAATAACTTCACTTATAAAATAATATGTTAATATGAAATTATGACAAACTTCACATAAAATTTGTTGTGAAGCTTATACTTATAAAGACTTCACACAGTTTTATGATGTGAAGCTATATATTTTTAAAAAAATTATTACTTCAAAATTGATGTGAAGCTAAAAGAAAAAAAAATGATTTGCAAAAAATACATTGATAAGCAAAAAAAAAAAAAAAAATTGATTCACACAAAAATATATTGTGAATGAAAAATGAAGTTCCACTTATTTACCAAAATGCCACCACCCTTTTCTAGACTTGTCAATAATTACAAAAATGCCACCTCCATTTTGGACCATTGATATTAAATGGATGGCTATGATTTGTTCTCACCGTTCTCACGGAATCCTCTTGCTCTCACCAGAACCCAACCCTATATATATATATATATATATATATATATATATATATATATATATATATATATATATATATATATACATACTACATCAAACTACACCATGAACAGACATAACGATCAGATGCAACACTTCAAACTAATCAGTTTAATTGAATCGATGCATCCCTTAACATACTATCTGCCGCCTTCTGTTTCTTCTGTGCGTGGGTGTGTTTGTTGTCTGCCCCCCAACAACATAAACAACAACACAAACAACAACCGGGCTTTGTTCCATATTTATTATGTATACTAATACTATATCAGCCCATTGCTAATTAGCTTTGGCCCGTTTGACATTAAAAGTCCAACATACTCCCCCCTAATGTCAAACGTCAAAGATTCATTTGTTCTTCAAATCTGCAGCCTTCCATTCCATTTGCAGCCTCTTGTTTCTTTGCCTCTGCTGCCTTAGAATAGTCACTTTTGTTCATCAAATTTAAACCTTCACAGTCAAATTTCTGCATTCTATCTTCATTGTTTCATCACAGATTTCTTCCTCTTTCAACCTTCACGGTTGTCTTCTTCAAACAAACCAACACCCATTTATTGGTCTTTATCTTTGGCATCACACCCATCTTCTTCAACTTGATCATATCACATGACCTTTCTTCAACTCTTGTTTCCTTAACTTACAGCAAGTCCCTTTTGTTTTCATCTAACCCAACACTTCCTTGTGGGTTCTTTTCTTCGGCATACTCACAGCCCTCTTCAACCATCACGGTTGTTGATCCTAACATCACATGTTCTTCCACATACCAGGGCCCCCTTGCAGTGTTATAGAAACATACTTCTTGGACAATTGCCTCACACAATTAGTCACCGATACATCACGTATTTCTCTTTGCAATTGTCTTCTTCCAAAACCAAATTGCAACTGCTTTCTCCAAAGATACTCTTGATCCTTGTTGTTGTTTTTCTTCATGGCCTTTCTGATTCTAGTGGTTTTCGAATCCACAAGAACACATTTTGCGTTTTTCTTCCTTTGTACAAACCAAAACAGCCTTTGTATTCTTCCTTCCATTTTCTTTCTTGTGTTGCGTTTTTTTTCTTCATACCACAAACTGCAGCAATCGATCTTTCTAATCATATTCCGAATGCCCTTTCTCTTTGTAACCGAATCACTCGATTTCTTTGTTTGTTACAATCGACTCACTCGATCTTTTGATCTTCTTTGATCCAATCTTTGATCTTCTCGATCTTTGATCTTCTTCTGGTTAACTGTCGTCTCGGTGGTGTAACCGTTTCTACTATCTCTTTCTCTTCAATCAGCATCTCTCATCCATGGCTGCCCTCATCCTGTTTGTGATATTCAACGCAAGGTTGGTCCTTTGAATGATAACTGTAACATGATTTGATCGTTGTTTGATTCCTCGTTTGAACCTTCGGCTCTGATACCACTGTAGAACAGGTTCTCACATACACTTCCAGGATCGAACATATCAAACAAACATGCATCATGTTATCAATCTTCATCAAGAATCAATATCAGGAACAACAAGAACATGGGTTGAACCCTTATGTATATATTAAACATTCTGAATCTGGGGTTGGTTACAAACTGTTACAAATACATATATATATATATATATATATATATACTACATCAATCGACACCATGAATAGACATAACGATCAGATGCAACGCTTCAAACTAATCGGTTTAATTGAATAGATGCATCCCTTAACATACTAACTGACGCCTTCTGTTTCTTCTGTGCGTGGGTGTGTTTGTTGCCTGCGGCCCAACAACACAAACAACAACTGGGCTTTGTTCCATATTTATTATGTATACTAATACTATATCAGCCATTGCTAATTAGCTTTGGCCCGTTTGACATTAAAAGTTCAACATACACATGCTCTCAACACTGTGTTTACCTTCTTCACTACATATATAGAAATTTTAACCAATACATGAACACCACCATGTATTGTTTTAGAAGTTTAGTAAGTTTTTCTCCATGAAGCTCTCAATAGTATCCTTGATGCTTACTTCAATTGGTCTAAACACAATACCTAGACCTTCCGACTTTGCCCTTGATACCTTGTGAAGTAGCTTCTCATTCCTGGTTTTAAACCTATCAAAGTTTGAAAAAAATAAACAAGTTATCCAGGTTTTGAATAAGATATTGTTGATGCCAATAGAAGGTTAAATCTTATCACTTTAATCACATGAGATTCTAGTTTGTTAGAAACTTTGTAAGTTGTATATACATCTAAACAAAGAAAAAGTTATGTGATTACTTTATTGCCTTAAGTGCTTGGGATATGTATCGAACTAACATATGACATTTGTAGTGTGTATTGAATTATTCTAGTTTTCATTGTAGGTAATGAAGTTTCAATTTATTACTATTGTATGTATTATAGTGACGTGGCAATTTGTAAGGATGTCATGTGGCACCTTATATAGATGACAACCAAGTAAAAATACTATAAGTTGACGATGATTAACAAATTCATTAGACACAATGGAAACTCGAATAGTTCAACACATTATGAATATCAGACATTAGTTTGCTCATCAAAGAAAAAATTGAAGTTGGTCAATTATAATATTTTGTTGCTCAATTTCTCGTTCAAATGCGATAATAAGAACCAACTATAAATATTAGCATAGAACGTACCATAAATAGATGGATCATGTCATCTTAATTATTGTCTATGTGTATATTCATTCATGGGAATAAAGAGTTACCTTTTAGAATGGCCAAAATCAGGATAGAGTTTGTCTACAATCTCCATGATCACAGAAGAATGAACTACATTCCCAACCATTAAGTATCTACCATTAGCTTCAGGGTTCTCAAAGGCTAATATATGTGCATTAGCAACATCTCTCACATCAACAAGTCCATAAACTCCATCCGGGAAAAAATCCTTTCCTGCATAAATTCAATCAAACAGCTTTTCTTCATTATATATATGATTCAGAAACACTAACCAAAAGAGTATATCAAGAATGAGTGTTCAGTGTAGATTGTAGAATTCAAACTTGTCAATCTACTGGTGTAACACATATATGATCAACATTTAGATATCCAAATCTTCTCTATATGTTATAATTATATATCAATTTTTAAACCCGCGTATACCCACCGGTTAAATGTGATTCATTAGTTATATTTAATATCATTTGTTTTCAACTTTTCATAGCTAAACAATACTTGCGTGTAGGGGTGTCGTTGGGTGTCTTTTTTATCCACAAATCCACCCGATCCAAAGAATATTCGAGTTAAATAGATCATGTTATTTGAATTTTGGATTTTGGATTGTTTAAACAGAATCCATTGGATCAAATAGCGATCTAACTTATAATTTTTTGGATTATCATAATAACCGCATAAAGAAAGACTAATTATTGGGTGAGGTTCCTGGGAGAAAAGTGAGGGAAGGGAGACAAACCAATGAGTAGGTAACAAGTGTCCTCCTCATTTCTCCACCATTTTTATCCATTTCCCTATTCCCTTTCTCATTTATCCACCTTTTTATCCATTTCTCTCATTTACTTTATTTCTCAACTATTTTTTTTTCTATTTATCTTTTTTCTAAAAAAATTTTGTTAAAAAATTTTATTTTTATAAAAAAAAATAAAAGGAATAATAATAAATAACTAAATAAAACTTGTTAACATTTTTTTAGAAAAAAATTATCACTTTTAACAATTGAATCTAAAAAAAAAGTACAGAGACGTTGTATATACGTTGTAGCTAGGGTTTTAAACCATCGCCAGAGCAACACGATGACATGCGGCGACTGACTGAGATCTACCTCGAGAAATTCTGATTTCTTCTTTTATTGTGTGAAATTGTTGTCGTCAGACATGACGATATTACCAAGTGTAATGAACACACAAAGAGTAAAAATCATTGGTGGTTAGGTAACTATAAATTAAGAATCACATGGGTGTGTGTTTTTGAGTTTGCCCTACGGAAAATTTAGAGTTTGTCGTGTTTATACGTAATTGATTCTATATGTGTATATACAAGTCTTTAGTTTTTGATTTGTGGTTTCTTAGTTTGATTTTGTTGATTTGCTAGTTTTGTAGGTGGTGGTTGCAGTGGCGTCGTAGTTAAAGGAGGTCAAGATGATGTGGGGTAATCGGAGATGGTGGTCGATGGTAGTGCACAATATTAGCAGGGAAGAAGACGGGAAGGATATCTACTATTGGCTTAATTATTTAATCATTTAACACTTTATGAAATATAATAATAATATAAATGTTTATCTATTTGAAAATTACAGTAATAAATTAACTAGAAAAGGGTATTTAAGTCATTTTAGATGAATATGAACCATTTACGAGCAAAACGTAAACTTATTGGACCACAAACCTAGAAAAAAAAGTACATAGACGATTTTCGTAAATTAGTGTAAACCACATTGACAATTTATAGAGTTTACTCAAAAATTAATAAGGAAACTTTCAACTCTAATAAATGCATTTGATATATCTTATTGAGAATTATTGTTATTATCATTTCCCAAATATATACTCCCTCCGTCCCAAAATAAGTATCTTGTTTAACTTTTTGAAGTCTTTATTTTTCAACTTTGACCTTAAATATTTTTGTTTGTGTTATATAATACTTTATGAAAATTATACCAATGTAAATATACCTAAAATTCAATCCGTTCATATATTTTGCATCAAGTATTATATAACACAAACAAAAATATTTAAGGTCAAAGTTTAAAACAAAGACTTAAAAAGTCAAAATATGACAACTATTTTGTGAAAGAGTTTACATAGTTTTTCATATTTATTTATATACTCATAAATATTACTCCGTATATTATTTGAACTAGCTTGTAACATTAAATACTTCTATTCGAACTACTTTCTATATATTTGTGTTGCAAATACTCTACATTACAATAATTTTACCCTTAAATTTATAATGCTTATTTATTCAATGGTTACATATCAAATATATTACTTATATATGAATAATCAAATTAATTATCTTACACAATTTGTGTGTATACACGAGTTTAAATTCAATACTATAATTAAATAATTTAACCCTTAACATTACTTATGTTTATCTAACTAACGATTACATATTAACAATGACAATATTTATAAATGTTAATTTTTCTTACTCCGCTTGTGTATATACAAGTTTTTTTTTTTTTTTTTTTTTAATTTCTAATAGTGTATTAAAATAGTTAATAAGAATATGATAGGCATGCAATAACATACACACACGTGTATGAACATTTATAGTAGGAGCCAATAGTTACCCGTTGTTATCAAGCTCTTAAAGTTCTCAGAACTCTTGTTGAGAGTTGGCTGTAAGGAAGGACCAATGACAAAACCAGGACTTATAGTCACCAACTCCAAACCACTTTCTTCAGAAAATTTCATGGCTGCAGCCTCAGCCAGAGTCTTCGAAAGTGGGTACCACAACTGCAAATTGCAAAAACTTTGAATAATTTAAAGATTTTGTGGTAGGCTGCATGTGAAACTTACATACTAAAGATTAAAGACAAGTATATATACCTACCTTTTTTTGCTCACAACTAACTGGATCCGAAAACCAGGTTTCGTCTACCACATCACCTGACCGTGGAGTATCTATGCCAAACATAACTGCAGCCATCGAAGATGTGAGGACCACTCTCTTAAGGGATGGAACTTTTGCAGCTGAATTAAGAACATTAAGTGTCCCCTTCACTGCTGGATCTATAATTTGTGTCTATTATCAAATCCAAAAAAACTCAGCTTCTAATTTGCAACATTATTTTCAAAGTTATACCAAATTTTGGAAAATCGATAGTAAATGAACCTTTGGGTCGTCAGCCGTAAACAAAACAGGAGATGCAGTGTGAAAGACGCATACACATCCATCAATTGCAGAGTCGAAAGATCCTTCTTCAGTCAAGTTAGCCTCATATAAAGAAAGCCTTTCTTTAGCTCCATCAAAGGAAAGTAGATGTTCTGTCTTTTTCGGATCATCTGTAACATATTAATTTTAAGTTTAAATAATAAATCAAAGGAAAACAAGCAATAAGAGAAAATGAAATGTTTTCATTTTTTCTAGTCCTAAATCCAAAAACTATCTAATTAATGTTATAGATAAACTCGATCATATATGTCGACTATAAAAATAGGGTTTATTATTTCGTTATGTATTAAACTTTACACATTTTACTATTGTATGCGACATACTTTCATTTGTTCTATTGTACGTTGTGAACTTGTAAATATGGTCTGTTGTATGTATTATTTCCTTTTTGGGTAAGGCCGAAAAATGAAACTTTCCATTTTGGGCATTACCCAAAAAGGAAATATTACATACAATAGACTATATTTACAAGTTCAATACATACAATAGAAGTTTTCAAAATTCAACTCATACAATAGTAAAAAGTGTAAAGTTTAATACATAACGAAACAATAAACCCATAAAAATAAAAGTGTTTTAGTCTTTAAAATTTCAACATTGATCATTTTAAACTCATCAGAGAATTTTTGTTTTTCTTTATTGTATATATATATATAAGTATAAATAATTAAGCTCTTTGCATTTCGTGATGTTTACTATACATCCAAACATGTCATATAACCTTCAATGTAAGGAATTTCTCGAATTGACTTAAAAATCAAAAGGGAGCTGATTTTTACAAGGGTAATTTACTTCACAAAAGAAGATTAAATATTAATTGACTTTTATGCCCTTCTACCTTCTTTTTTTTTTTTTTTTACGCTAGCACACATCTTTTCTGTATCTATTCTACCTTTCACTTCTTATCTCCATATCATTGTATAATTTTAACTTACACCCTCGTAAATCAGAACAACAAATGTCACCATAAACATACACCAATGTCTATATTAGACTAAAATCAATTAAAAAGTATTGAAATATCAAAAAGAAACTCAAATAAATAAAAATTTCAAGCAATTTCATCATATAAAAAGTTTAATCAAATCACAGATCATCATTTAATAACTGTAAGGGGAGTTTCTTCATAATGGAAAAATAAATTGAGCTATAAGAAAGGTGTTCATCATCCAACACAAAAAAGTCCAATTGAAGTTGTACGATAAATTAGGGGAAAACAAAAAGTCCTACTCTTTGTGGGTTTCTTTTCCCCGAATCTATGTATATACGCGGTGGCTGCGATTCAACAATATCGGGATGCGGTTTGGCACTGGAGAGATGAGGCCACCAGAAGTGGAATAGGTGAAGATGAGAATAGTTCTATTGTTGAGGAACAAAGATACAAACAAATGGGTAAAAGCGTATAAGACTTTTGAGGGGTAATAGTGTCAACTCACATTAATTTATCTTGTATAAAGTAATAAAATGTTAATGTTACTTGGCAAAATCAGCTCTCAAATCAAAATTATGAGACCAAAATGGCCTATAACCTATCCACCAACTAAATTGTTGGTTCAAGTCTGACTCAAGATGACATGAATACAATGTGTGGTTATACATAGGGTTTTAATCGAGACGAGTCGAACTCGATCTCAAGCTCAAGCTCGACTCGATAATTCGGCGAGCTTTAACGAAGCTGATTCGAGTTCTGCTCGAGAAGGTTGAAATTATATTCAAATTTATTTTTAATACTCAAACTTATTTTTATATTTATTTTAAAATAAAAATCTAAGTAAAATAGTCTGGCAATATCAAAATATAATAATAATATCATTTACAAATTCAAAATTACATATAAGGCATTTATTTAAAAGTCTTGTAACATCTTACAAGAGAGAGAGTAAATACCCTTGTATTTGTCTTATTCAACATTTAAATACTTAAAGTTAATATATCATATATACTAACAGTTGCAAATATATATGTAACCTCATAATTATTATTTTTATTCTACAACTTATGTAACTTATATAACATATTGATGGATATTGAATTGTGGGATACATTAATTCGATATAAATTCAGAGAAAAATTAGATATTTATAACTAAATATCCATCTTCCATCATCTATATTAGTAATGTAGAGTTTGCACAAAATTTTCTCTCCTAAAAAATATGAGTACATGAATTTTCTTTACAGCCATTATAAGTATGTTATTCGACATCAAAACGCTTCGTTTGGTTGATTAGTAGTCTTAAAAAACTAATACATTTTAGAAATTACTATACTACCATTTTTAGTTAATAAAAATTATAGTGCAAAAATTTCGTTTTTCTTTTTCTTTTAGTAACCAACATTTATATAATCACCTCATTTAATTGCTAGAAGAAATAATGATAATTCAGGTCGAGTGAGGTTAGCACAATTGGTTTTAGGGATCAAAAGTTCATCTCCGAACCCAAACTGATTTGATAAACGGGTTGACTACGTAACCAACATGGAGATGACTTGCATAACATGTTTAGGTAGGTGAAATTAATTTTGATTTTCAAAATTGAGTTTTTTTTTTTTTATACTGGGTTGACCGGTCAACATATTGATCCGAACCTTAACCCAAATCAAACCTGATTAATTACATTAATGGTTGGCAGGTTCGGGGCTAGCAAGCTAATTAGTTGAAAACTCAACTCTTACCGACCCATTTTGTTTCGTGTGATTATGGGTCGCGTTTCGAATGTATCAAGAATTGTGATCGTTAATTATAAGAATTCGAACTACAATGTATAAAATAAAGCAAGTAAATTGTATATCACTATTTTTTAATTATCATTCAAGGATAAATTCTGTTAGACATGAATATCACGTGCGCGCACACACACACACACATATATATATATATATATATATATATATATATATATATATATATATATATATATATATATATATATAGTTAGTGTTTAGAAATGCATCTAACAACTTAGGGTTGCTATTTTTAAAGCATCAAACTTTTAAAAAATGTGTTTTAGTATATTTTAGGGACGTTTTGATGTTATGTTAAACTCTCTGGGTGTCACGTGGCACCATAAACGAGCGACACACCAGTAAAATACATCAAAACACCTCTTTTGAAAGTTGGATGCATTAATAATAGCAAACGTAAGTAGGGTACACATACACAATAGATATCGGGCACAAGTTAGAAACATTTACAGACACTAACCCCATATATATATATATATATATATATATATATAGAGAGAGAGAGAGAGAGAGAGAGAACGATATAAATATAAATATAAACTCGATAACAGCTCGAGCCGAGGTCGATATATATTCCGAGCTTGATTTTTAAGCTTGAGCTTTGGCTAAAACTCGATCAAAGTGCGGTTGTCTCACTTAATCTCAAATCCAAGTTATTCGATAAAAGCTCAACTTGTTTGTAGGCTTTGTTATAATTGTACATAACATGTGGGGTTACGTAGGATATGTAAATGCTTCAGAGTGATTAAATACAAATATTTGAATACACGTTGACTAACCAAGGGAGCGAACGGTAGCATGAACGGTGTAACCACGAGCAAGTAAAAGCTTAACGAGCCATGAAGCTATGTAACCAGAAGCCCCTGTAACACAAACCACCTTCATCTCTCTGAAACTGGAGAGAGTTGTATAGGGGGAGTACTCTGTTTAATCATTGAGAGTAAGGATATCCATATATTGTTGATAATAATTGCGTTTCCTGTGCATAGCTGTTATTTTTTTTGACCAAAGATACAAGTAATCAAAATCGTGAAGAACGTGTAAAGACTTTGTGATCTATATATATATTAAATTAAATATATACTAGATTATAACCCATAACATGGGGATTATACATATGTAAATGTGGTATCGATTTTTGATAATTAAGCAGTTATTTCATCTTACGATTTTAATTGTGTTCTATAGGCTACAATTTTGTCTATGTTGTTTTACGATTCATTTATTTACCCATTTTCATTTTTATATTTGCTATTCTAATATTATGTTGTCTTTATTAACTGAGTTCAAATGAGAATGAAAAAATTGATGAAAATCGGGAACATATAAGAATGCGGCACGTGTTATAGAACCCATTTTCCTCCACGTTTTTAAAAATCAAATATTTCACAAACGGTAAGTCGAAAAATTATAAAAATTGCACCATAAAAATCAGCATTTTTTTCTCTTCGATTTGCCATCTCACAACGTATACTTTTGACAATTTTTTTAATGGGTTTTACAAAGTGTACAATATTAGTATCACATGTGTTACTAGCTGGTATTACATGTATTACTCACTGGTATCACATGTGTTACTCACTAGTATCACATATGTTACTAGGTGGTAACACATGTGTTACCTACTGGTAACACATGTGTTAGTTATTTTCAAAACCCACCAGAAAAATGAGAAAAAAAAGTTTGTCGAAAGTATACCTTGTGAGATCTCTAATCGAAGAGATTATGGTGCATTTTTTTGTGATTTTTTGACTTACCGTTTGGGAGATATTTAATCTTCAAGAACGTGAGGGAAAGTAAGTTTAGTGACACGTGACGCATTCTTATTAGTTCTCCCATTCTCATAAAAAGTTATATTCATTTTAACCTCACTATGTCTTTATTTATCTGCACTTAGTAGATGTTTAGTGACTAATGTTTTTAAAAAAAATAAATAATTCATATATATAAATGGGTTTATCAACTATATATTTGGATTTGAGGTCAGAGGGGAATGAGAGTTAAAGAGGGTAAGGAGGGCAAGGGACCTTTATGCAATTTATATAAAATAAAATTTTGGGTTACACACTTCTATCCTCATTTTATTTCTCCATCTCACAAAACACACACTAAAACACTCTCATCTATCTTCTCTCTTTATTCACCAAACACACACATACATTCAAACACCACCACCGGCCACCACCATGTTCGTCATTGCCACCACCGCAGCTCCACCGCCACCACCACTGTCCCCGTCATCGTAAACGCAAAAAAAGCGGAAAAAACGAGTGCGAATTTTATGGCCGGAGAGTTGATATTCGAACCACCAACGTTGGTGAACCGGCCTCCACCGGATGTAACCAACCGTGGTCCTTTCTCCATCTTTTCCCGCCGCTTACCACCACTGCTGCCGCTACACCGCCACAACCGCCGCTCCAACGTCACCACCATTTACCACCACCAACGCCGTTCCACCACCACCACTGTATAGATCTAGATCTGAAAATTCGTAGATCTAGATCTAAAAAGTAGATATACTTTTTAGATCTAGATCTACTTTTTAGATCTGACTGCATCGTGCATTTTTTTATTGCAGCATACGTTACCGCATCTTACGTTACTGCATCTTAAATGCAAGTAATGTATATTTTTGCTAATACTTGTTTACCGCATCTTGTACACCGTTACTGCATCTTAGAATTTTTTTAGCTTTTTTATGTGTTGTAAATCTTGATTTTATGTTTGACTTTAAAAAATTAGTTTTACTTGTCTACTGCATCATGTATTCTTTGTTACTGCATCTTGTATATTTTTTACTGCATCTTACCTTCGTTAGCATTTTGACTGAATCTTGCATATTAACAAGTTTTTGTTACTGCATCTTGTATATTTTTTTACTGCATCTTCCGTTCGTTAGCATTTTGACTGCATCTTGCATATCAACAAGTTTTTGTTACTGCATCGTGTATATTTTTTACTGCATCATACGTTTGTTAGCATTTTGACTAAATCTTGCATATTAACTCGTTTTTGTTACTGCATCTTGTATATTTTTTACTGCATCTTACGTTCGTTAGCATTTTGACCGAATCTTGCATATTTAACTAGTTATCTGATTGAATAAAAATTTTGATAATTTTTTGAAATTATTTAGGACAATTTTTCAAGTTGATCCATAATTTTTACCATAATTGCAAAATGGTCCCTCCTCCTTTGTAAAATAGTCCCTCCTTCCCTTTCTTGTTCTCCTATGATCTCTACCCAAATATTTGTCCAATCGGTTTTGCTATAAAATTATATATTAAATAGTTTTTATTTGTGATTTAAGATTATCAATTACTCGTATTTAAATATTCTCATTTAATTTAAATATTGTGTAACTCACAACCAATTTTCTTATTGAATTAGTCAACATTTTTATTTGAAAATTAAATGGATAGTTGGTTGATTTGAATTAGGGGTAATTTTGTCTAATCACCAAGGCTACTTAAACTTATTTCATGGACAAATGTAGAATATTAAATGATTAAATCAATGGTTTATGAATATAGTTAATAATGTATTGAAGGGTGATGATTAAACCATGGGGGAGTAACACATTAATGGCAATCTAATTTTATGTTTCTTATAAATATATACAGAAATATAATCATTGTGTCAAAGTTAATAAAAAGATAAAACTTGAATTGTTATTAAAAATTTAGAGGCTTGAAATGAGTACAGCTAATTTTGGTGAGAATGAAAAAAACACTCAAAGAACTCCATATGTAAGGGTACAAATGTCATTCACCAAAACTCCCCACTTGGCCCACGTTTTCAAAAATTAAGGGTGCGTTAAGTTACGGAAACTTTTTTTCCCATTTTTCATTTTTCGTTTTTCTAAGGAGTGGAGAATGTTTTACTTCTCTAGAAAAGCAATGAAAATTTGAAAAATGCGTTCAAATGTGAATAGTGGAGTTTTCCATTTCCAAGAGAAAATAGAGATGGAAATTTAGAGAACCATGAAAAGTAGTTTTCAAATATTTAGTTATAAAAAGGAAAATGAGAATTTTCTTTTTCTTATAAAAGTTTTTTAGAAAATTATGATTTGAACACGTTTTCTAATTTTTCAGTTTTCTTAGAGAAGTTTTATTAAAAAGTGAAAGAGTTTTCTGTAACTAAACGCACTCTAAATGTCTCAAAAAATTTATAAAAGCTTATCGAGCCATGAAGCTATGTAACCAGAAGCCCCTATAACACAAACCACCTTCATTTCTGTCCTTAATACTATGAAACTCGGGAGACCTGTTTAGAGGGATTTTATTATATCATCATCTTCATCACAACATTAATATATGAGGGATGAGGGATAAATTTTGGACGGTGATATTAATACCTCTCTCGTTTAGAGGTGGCAATTTAAGACCCATAGGTTTAGTTGGGTTTTTCTAATCTTTATAGATGGGTCTAGTTGGGTAATTAAAAAAAAGTTTAAGTATATCATTATTACTCATTATGACCCAATAGGTAATAATAATATACTTAAGCCTTATTTTAATTACTCAATTAGATCTATTTATAAAAATTAGAAAAACCCAACTAAAACGTTGAGTCTCAAATTGCCACCTCTACTCTCGTTTTCTTGACTAAAGAATCAATAATTTATACTCGTAGATTTCTTCCCGACAAAAGCAAACTTTTATTACATCCAACAACAGATTTTTTCCTTGAAAAGGAAAGACAGCAAATAACTTTTAATAGCCCCCGACATATACGACGCCTACATCTGACTTTTGTCTCCGGAATCTCAAGACTCGCTCGTACAGTCATACACATAACTGGACCGACATAAAACTTTATATCCTGTTCTATATGTATACTAGTTTTAAGACCCGTGAAGACAAAGACTTTTGTTAAAAAATATATTCATAAATATATTAGTGATATATATTTGTATCGATAATAAGAGCACGGGGAGCGCTTGATGGCGGTTCGGTGTTTAGTTCAGTGTTCTTGAGAACACTGAACTTAAATGTTGAGGTAGAAAAGTGGGGTAGTGGTTAATCTTGAGGTTCAGTATTCAGTTCAGTGTTCTCGTGATTATTTTATTATTATTTATATTTTCTAAAAACATTTTTTTAAAATTTAATTTTGTTACAAGCAAGAAGACAAAATAATAATAATATAATAATGGAGAACGAGCTCGTGCATCAGAGTTTGGATACGAACACTGAACGAAAACGTTGGGCTTGAACGGCGAGGCGGAGCGGCGAACGGCGGTGGTCAGCGTTTTCGGTGGGAGAACGGCGAGCGAACGCCGGGTGCTCCGGGTGCTCTAAGCATGCAAAATAAGTTTCATGTATCGAAGTTTTGTATACTATTTAGTGATTTGTTTCTGTAATCGACCATAAAAGGTAATAAGAAAAAAGCAAAAAATATATATGTTCACATGTATTAGAAAACACTTAACGTTTCATTTATACTTGAATATAAAATTTCATTTTTCTAGTATAAAGTTAGAGGATCTATCATTTAGGAATGCTTTATAAATTATTATATTCTTGAATATACATTAAAAGAGTAAGTTATGATAAAAGTGATTTTTTTTCCAGTTTAAAATTATGATAAAATAACAATATAAACAAAAGTTAAGTAAATAAAAAAATAGAAAACTTAAGACATTACTGTGCAGAGTTCGTAGTTTGAATATAGAAAAATTGTAGCACTGCCTTATTAAATTTTAATTGAAATATAATCAAAATCCCATTTAAAGTTATTAAATCTAATTTACCGATAGACTATTGCTAGGATATTTTGTATAGGGGGCAAAAAAAAATTTTTTTTCCTTTTTTCTATCATTTTAGGGGGGCAAAACTCCAAAACTGTCACTAATAACCTTAAAATTTTTATTTTTTTCCATAATTCTAGATTTTTAGGGGGGCAATTGCCCCCCATGCCCCCCTCTAGATCCGCCCCTGCTATTAGAGGTCACACTTAAGATGAAATCCTATTCCTTTTATATGAATAAAAGACTTATCAATTATTATACTATGAAAATTACGTAAAAAGACCCATCTTTTTAACACACTAATTATTTGACATTTTAATAACATCAACTCATATTGTCCTTCACTAATTAAAAATGACCAGACACATTAGTTGTGCATCAAACACACTTTGTTCAAAATATCAAACAGATCAAATGAGAAAACTCAAAAAATTAGCTAAAACTGATAACTTATCAAACACTTGGAAATAGATAGAGAACTAAATATTAATTGATTCTTTTATGTATCAGGTTTGATGACTAATCTATGTTAAATCCATCTCACAAGAATCAAAATCAATCTAAACTCGAGAACAATCTTTCCTCAAGGGCATGTCTGACCATAGCCCAGTTGCTTGATCCATACAACGTCACACGAAGTGACTATACAGTTTGTAACTTATATGGCACAAAAATAATAGATCCAAACTTTGTAACAAACTCATCCAACCGTTTACTTCTTCATCTGGATATGTATGTCACATCAGCAATATCATGAGCAACATTTGTTAAAACTAAGACATTAAAACCGTAAACATAGATGATGTACTTCAAATTGAAAGTTAATCAATGTAATTTTAGCAAGTACCAACATGACCCGCCCATTTTGCGTCACACATACACTAAGCAATGGTCTTGCCTTATGATCACAGATGTTATGCTTTAAGCAAACAAAATTTAACAAATATAAAAATAACCCATTAAGATGCATTTTTCATGAACTCAATTAACCTGTCGAAGACAACCTGCAGAAAGAAGAACATAATCAAAAATATATCATTCATTATCTAAACATCAAAAACAAATTATTGCAAAGCCATAATGCAAACTAACCCATTATAAGAAAACTGTTGACATATAGAAGAACACTATTGGCTATACATAAAACGATTGTAAATATAAAACCCATTAATTCATAGCAGTTCAAAACATACCGATTATAATAGTAAAAACATTAAGTCATCGACACATTAATAATTATAAGGCTCAAAGTTGACACCTCTTGGGTCACCTGCACAACTACACACCGAATTATAAATAACGAACTTACCAAGTTACCAAGAAACAAAGCTTTAGTAATCATAGAAACTAACCAAAGCAAGTTGTAGAAACAATAAATAATCCTCTTCTAGAGCTGCTTCTACCAAGAAACAAAGCTTAGTTAACCTTATCGCAAGTGCCTGTTATAGTAGTATAGGTATTAATATCACTCAAATCACTAGAATTGCGATGACCCGTATTCAATAGATTAATGATCATGAACGGAATCAGGTCAGCTAAACAATTATATAGTAGCAGTTCAACCGCTGTCCTGCAAATCCCAACTATAACCTGAGGTCTATTAGAAACTATAGTATAGCTCATGAAATAGGATACGGTTACGATGCATTATTATACTAATAAAGTAGGATAAGTCATCTAAGATAAATGTAATTTCACATTAATTAGTAGCTTTAGTTATATATGTAGTAACCTGATACCAAATTTGTTGACCAACACAACAATTTTAATACACATATCTAGAACCAATCTATCTTACCAACACTTAGCAAATTATTTATAGCAATAATTGAAATATGGGGAATCAAACATAACACACCCCCAGATAAGAATGAACCAAAACGTCAAACCTGAACACCCATAATCAAACTTTCAGATCAAAGTATGATATCATGGAAATACTATTACTAATTTCGTCCCAGAAAATATTATTATAGAATATAAAGTTAGCTGCAAAAAATTTACGTAGTATACCAGATGATAACAAACTGCTCCATGGAAATACTAATCTGTAATATTAACTTGTCCACTGCAAGTATAAATTAAATGACTTGCATTAGAATATGTTGCACCAGTTGTTCAGTCGATTAGAAACAGTTACCACAAATGTAAACATATCATATAAGCAAAGAATAGGAAATGAAGCAAAGAAATTTACGTTTACCTCAAAGTCAACACATAAGACTACTACAAATGTAGAGAATGTTCTGAAGTAGGCATTTCATTTGAACTACCTGACACTCTCTTTCTAACATTATCCAAAGCAGTTTCATGGGCTATTTCTTGCGCCTTTTTGCGCTTCGCATGAGCTCCATTTTCGCGCTACACGAAAAGCTCATCACGAGTTCTCGTTTCTAAAACACCACTCTGCTGCAAAACCACCACGAGATCTGTTAACAACAGCCATATGAGAAAAACAATAAAAACGCGCTCTAGCTTATAAAAACGAAGATCAAAAGACATGGTCCTATTTTTTTCGTAAACTTAAATAGAATAACAGTAGTCGTGACAACCCAAATAGTAAAATTCCAAATCATCAACCAATTTAAAACACGCCTCACTCAAGAAACATGTATGTGCAAGAAACATGTAATATAATTATAAATAAAAGGATCAAATGGGCCAAACCGTAGTATTTCTTTCAAACCCCTGCACTCATAAATCTAAAACTGCATAAATTACACACACACACACATATATGAATCTTGTCAAAACATTAGCTGGAAATCAACCCCTGCAAAGAAAAGAGTCTATGGCCAAGATATAGCTCTTACCAAAATTAAATTCAACTTATAAGGAAGGCCATAAAAAACTGTATGTGTAGTGAGTACAATGATAATTGCAAGTGCCCTATTGGCTTTTTGGTGTCGGTTTTCAGTCCCTACAATCAAACTTTCTTTAGCAATCACTTCATATCATCATTAAGGATTTTAATAAAAGTAACCAAATGGAAAGGGAAACAAATATTATCAGTAAATAAATATTATCATTGTTCAAATTTTGACCAAATAACAACCAAACGAAGAGATATACATGAAAGGTTTGATTACAAAAGTATAGTATTTACGAATACTTGCTCCTGTTACAGTTAAAAGTGTGATTAGATGCATGTTTTCATTGACACATTTTATCAAACACTTAGCATGCAATGTGTAGATGACATCGTTTACACTACCACAGAGAAAAATTTAACATGAAATTATCAAAACCGAATAAACATAATACCCATAATCGACATAATTACACCCTTGCACTTACCTAGATTTTGTGATTTCGTTTCATTATCCTTTACGTTCTTAAAGAAAACTGAAAAACCTAGTAATCTCTTAAACCTCCTGCTCAAGAAACCATTTCACTACCTGCAAAATTTGTTCATAAAACCTCATGTTCCCTTTGCCTGCAAAAATGAAACATGAAATTGTAATTACTAAAAACTTGGTCATTTACCCAAGATCAAAATTAAAATATGAGATTACTTATGAAATTAAAACCTACACCACAAACACAAAACTTAAACTTACATAATCTAAACCAACAATAACTTTATATAATGCATCCTCTCAGCTTTCATGTTTGGCCACCAGTATAATTCCCTGATGCCATGATACATCTTATCAGATCCTGGATGTATAGAGTATTTGGATATGTGAGCTTCGTCCATTACCAAGTCTCGGAGATTCCCGAAACATGGTAACCAGACTCGGTTTGCGAAATATTTAACCCCATTGGGTTTGTTTTCAAATTGTTTCTCCATGTTTCGCAAGGCCTCATTTTTGATATTTTCCGGTTTCAAGGTTTCGAGTTGAGCAGTAAGGATTTGAGTGATAAGGTCATTGTGGATTGTAATACTGAGGGCTTGGACGCGAAGGGGTTTCGAACGTTCTTTTCGGCTGAGGGCATCGGCAACAACATTTGCCTTACCCGGATGGTATTTGATCTCACAATCATAATCGGTAAGCAACTCGACCCAGCGACGTTGCCTCATGTTGAGATCCTTTTGGTCGAATATGTGCTGGAGACTTTTGTGGTCGGTGAAAATTGTACATTTAGTGTCGTACAGATAGTGTCTCCAGATTTTGAGTGCAAAGACGACAGCTCCAAGTTCAAGATCATGGGTGGTGTAATTCTTGTCATGGATTTTGAGATGTCGGGAGGCGTAAGCGATAACCTTGTCTAGTTGCATCAACACGCAACCGAGACCCTGGTGTGAAGCATCGCAGTATACCACGAAGTCATCGTTGCCTTTGGGTAAGAATAGAATAGGTGCACTGCAAAGCTTTTGTTTGAGTAGTTGGAAAGCTGATTCTTGCTTATCTGTCCAATCAAATTTCTTTTCTTTCTGTGTGAGCGTTGTGAGTGGTTGGGCTATTTTTGAGAAGTTTTCAATGAATCACCGATAGTACCCAGCAAGACCCAAGAATTAGCGTACTTCGGTTGGCGTTGTAGGTGCTTGCCAGCACTTGATAGCCTCGATTTTTGCGGGATCAACATGAATTCCTTGACTGTCAATCACGTGTCCAAGGAATTGAACAGTTTGCATCCAGAACTCACATTTAGAGAATTTAGCATATAGCTCCTCGTGCTTGAGTAGTTCTAGGATGGTTTTCAGATGTTGCGCATGTTCATGTTCGTTGCGCGAGTAGATCAATATGTCATCAATGAATACAATGACAAACTTGTCGAGATATGGTTTACACACTCGGTTCATAAGGTCCATGAATACAGCCGGTGCGTTTGTTAAACCAAACGGCATCACTTGAAACTCATAATGTCCATAACGAGTTCGGAAAGCAGTTTTTGGAATATCAATGTCGCGAACTCGCAATTGATGATAACCCGATCTTAAATCAATTTTTGAGTAATAACTTGATCCTTGAAGTTGGTCGAACAAGTCATCAATGCGGGGAAGTGGATAACGGTTCTTGACAATTAACTTGTTCAGTTCCCTGTAATCGGTGCACATGCGGAAAGAACCGTATTTCTTTTTAACAAACAGGACCGGAGCTCCCCAAGGTGAGGAACTTGGTCGAATGAATCCTTTGTCCAGGAGTTCCTGTAACTGAGTGGACAACTCCTGAAGTTCAGACGGGGCTAAACGATAAGGTGCTCGTGCCACGGGTGCTGCTCCGGGCACAAGGTCGATTGAGAATTCAACTTGCCTAGGTGGCGGAAGGCCGGGAAAGTCTTCAGGAAAGACTTCTGGAAAGTCTCGAATGATTGGCACATCCTCAAGTCGCTTCTCCTCCGACTTTTTCTCCATGATGTGTGCGAGGATTGCCTGATACCCTTTTCTCAAATATTTGCGGGTTTTCATGCATGAGATGATATTCAATCTCGTCCCACCGGTCTCCCCTTGTATGATTAAAGTACCACTGGTGACGAGAGGAATACGAACTATTTAATCAAAGCAAACGATTTCGGCACGATGCTTGGACAGCCAATCCATGCCAACAATGATGTCGAAACTTCCAATCTCGACAGGAATAAGATCAATAGAAAATAATTCATCGATGATGTTTAAAGTGCAATTGTGTATCACACTATCAGTTTCAATGAGCTTGCCGTTAGCTAACTCTACACTGTACTTAACATCTAATGCAACAGGTGTGATGTCAAGTAGTGGATAGAATTCATCAGATATAAAACTTCTATTAGCACCAGTATCAAATAGAACAGATGCAGTTAAGTTGTTGAGGAGGAACGTACCTGAGACCACATTCGGGTCTTGATGGGCTTCGCTTGAGTTCAGAACGAAGGCTCTACCTTTAGCAGTGTTGTTTCCCTTGTTCTTCAGCTTTGGACAATCATTCCTGAAATGCCCTGGATTGCCGCACTCAAAGCAGGCCTTTGGTTGACTGGTGTTGGAGTTGGTGTTGGCATTGGTAGACCTGCAGTCCTTGGCCAGATGCCCATAACGCTGACAGTTAGTGCAAGGAGTACCACAAGGACCATCATGATGTCTGCAGCACTTAGAACAGAAGGGCTTGTTTCCAGTGTAGCCCTTTTTGGGATCGGACCCAGAAGAGTAGGCCTTAATGGTGTTAGGCTTCTTGGTTGATTGAGTGTTGTTGTTATTCCCAGACCATTTGTGCTTATTATCCCCAGACTGGTTTAAGTTGTTGTTGGCAGCAGGTGTTGCTCGACGAACCACTAGTGTCATGAGATTGTGTGCCATATGAACGGCACCTTGAATGGTCGTGGAGTTAGAAGCAGTGACCATACCCTGAATGCGTGGGGGAAGTCCCCAGATGTAACGTTCGATCCGCTTATATTCCGGATCAACTAAGGATGGGCACAGCAGTGCCAACTGATTAAATCGGGTGATATAACCGGCAATATCATTGCCTTGTGTGGTGAGGTGCCAGAACTCGTGTTCCAGTTGTTGAATCTCATCTCTTGGACAGTATTCGTCCTTCAGCATCTTTTTCAGTTCTTCCCAGGGTGTCAGATAAGCATTGTCAATGCCCACAGTTTGAGCATAGGTGTTCCACCATGTCAGAGCACCATCCATGAAGGTGCAGGTGGAGTACTTGACTTTGCAGTCTTCATGACAGTTACAGATCTGGAAGACTAACTCCATTTTCTCCATCCAGCGTAATAAACCAATAGCACCCTTGGTGCCTTTGAAGTTCAGTGGTTTACAGTTCAGAAAGTCCTTGTATGGGCAGGGTTTTGGTGGAGGGGTGTTGTTCAGTGTTTCACCACTCTCAGATCATTGCTGTCGGGCAGCTACAACATCAGCTACCCCTTGGGCAACAAGTCGGTCAACATCAGCTTGATTAAATGTAAGTCTCGGAGGCATAATGCTGAACACAAAGGAAAGAGATAAATGAGATGTTTGTACAAAGTCATGATATCACATATGTATATATATTGAGGTAATATACAACAGCACGAAGTGATAATCATATTTCATTAGATAATAAGATTAGATTACAAGGTACGAGTTTTCAAAAGATTACAAAAGATAAGGATTACAAAAGATGCTAGGAATTGTTACATCCGGTCGATTTACATGAGTTTACATAGATAGCTATTAGGTTACAAGATAGATACTACACTACTCTTGACGTAGGTTTAGCTGTGGCAGTAGGGAAGTAAGGTGGTCAACTGATTCAACAAGTCTGCTGACCATTCTGAGAGCATCATCGGTTTCCCTCAAGTGTGTCTCACATTGATTCAACCTGGAATGTAAAACGGAGATGTCATTTCGGTTATTGATTACTTGATTATGAATGATCTCCATGGTTTCTATGGTTTCCTCCAATTGATCATGCGTACGAGTGATAGTCTTTGAGATATCTGCCTGACCTATGTACAACTGTGCGATACCGTCTTGGGTTTGTTCCGTCCAGTTAGAGCGAATATTACGTTGTTCGATTTCCATGTCGTGTAGCCTGCTTTCATGACGATGCACTCGAGCAGCTAACACAGGAACAGTGAGATGGGTTGGTTCTAGGGTATAAGGGGAGAGATCCATGGCTGAGTATCTTTCAACATCAGCAGGGATTTCGATGTTTTCCTCGATTCTCCAGGTGGTAATAGCCATAGGTAACCAGCTCCATTGGTGAGCAGTTGCTCGGTGACGATCTATAACAGATACGTTTCTGGTGACGGCAAAATTGTGATATGGCCTAGCTCGGTGTGAGCTACCAGTGCGTCTAGCCACTAGTGGTTCAGAGTGGCTGCGACGTGAGCGAGAGAGAGATGATGAAGTGCGCGGAGTTTGTCTAGATGACGAGTCTGCCATTTCTGTGGCAAGAGCGTTAGTGAGTGAGGCCTATATTCATATCATATAATATAGCCTAGGGTGTCTAACATAAACATGTATAAGTCCCGTTTCTCTCGTGGTCAGAGTCAACTAGTGTATTCCTGTTCAACATAACCGTTTCAGTTCTTACATCATCTTTCCTTAATTATACATAGTTGATCAGGCTATGTTAAATTAAAGCCGTATGATGTAATTCCTGAACCAATCATACCTAATAAGGAAATACTGCCTAACGGTCATAGTCTAGGCCCACTAAATGCAACCTAGTTTACTATAATCTTAGGCTCTGATACCAATATGTCGCACCCCCAAATTCTGGTTGCGGAAGCGATTCGGGTCGGGGCGCGACTAATCCGGTAATCACAGCACATAAGATAAAGTGAACGACTCTATATGCGTCGTTTTACAATTACATTGATATTATAAAAGTTTTACAACGTTGTAATAGTTACAAAAGCTCGTATTTCAATATGAGAGATTTGAAAGCATAATTAATTATACAAAATATAATAATGTAATGAAATCTTTGATGTTTGCATGCTGACTCGAGCCAAGCTAATCCTGAAAGGCAGTCCTACTACTGTTGGGAACCTGAGAATACATGCTAAAAGATCAGCTAAAAAGCTGGTGAGCTCACAGGTTTGTATAATGATAAAGTAATGTGTGTGAACCGCGAGATTTAAGTATAATGATTTGCAATTAAGCAAATAAGTAAACAATTAAATGTATATCACTGCCATGAGCACATAGTCTGAGCTTAACTGAGGTGTCAGGATCACAATTAAGTGCCTGAGCGAGGGTGCCTCTATGCGAGCGTCTAATCTACACTCGTTGTGAACAAATGCTAATGCGTCCGTTTGACCAGTTAGTACTTGCTAACCCGGACGAGGATTGTCAATCCTATATGGTATCATACACTGACATTCACGCTAAATCCATATTAACAGAACTATGCTTCAGAGGACTTAAAATGATTAGATGAAAACAACCCATGCAGTATATAGTGATGATTTGATACTCGCGTTCACATGTAAAACAAAACATGCATGTATTCCCATCCCTGGGTTAAAAACAGTAAAATAGGGGCTATGAGACTCACCTGAGTCTGGTATGTTTGCAATGAAGCAATTATGATGTAGTACAATGAGATGTCGTCCAAAGACTGTAACTGCCGGGCGTTTGCAACGCGCAAGGTTAATATAATGAGTAGGCATCTCAAAAGATTACATATGCTGGTTGTTCATCCAACTAGTAATGTCCAATAGTTTGTTTGTTTGTGTTTTTGAAAACATGTACGGCCCGTTGGTGAGTTTTTGTAGTAATAATTACAAAATATTATTATTATGTGTTTCGTTATTTTGTATACTTATAAAAGTTTATAAGTATGTAAAAGTATGCATTTGTTTGCAATATTATTTCTGAAAGTGTATATATATATATATATATATATATATATATATATATATATATCCGAACGTATATACGTATATGTGTCCGAATCTATAATTATACTTATATATATAATTTTGTCCGAAAGTATGCTTATATGTCTGAATGTTCGTATCCGAAGTATTCGTGCGTTTATATCCGAAAGTTTGTGGTCCGAAAGTGTCAAAATTCAAGGTTTTGGGCCAAAAACACTATTCATACGAATTTAGCAAAAGTCAACTCCAAACTTTGACTTTTGGAGTCAAAAATCCAAATTTGACAAGAAAATCCGAAGTTAGCATGAAAATCCGAAAGTCAACAAAAGTCAAAGTTCGGAGTAAAATTAGTCCGAATTTTTGAATTTTATTTGACTAAGCAAACATTATCGAAACATTCCGAAATTTTTCACGACGTTCCCACATATCTTATGTACTTCCTGTAATTTTTTCATGACTTTTGGAGGCCGTTTGATATTTTTTTAAAAATCACAAATTATCACAGTTCAGTTTGGTCCGAATTTTAAACCTTTGCTCACAAATCTAATTTTCTGGAAAAATTGGTGTATTTTTAGAATAAGCCAAAGAAGAACTTTTTGTAGCCAACATCCATACGAAGATTTTGGCATCAGTTTCATGCGTTTATTTGGTCTAGAACTCAAGTTATGGCTCCGAGAAGGAGGTGCAACTTTCTATCTCCAGAAGACAGAAAGCATATGTCGCCGGGGAAAATAATTCTCGGGTACTAAACGGAGTCGAAATGCTACGAAAATTTTTTTTGTTAGAAATCTTACTTCTTGTACTACATTTTAAGCTTAAGAAACGTCTATTTTTCATGTTGAAATGATTTTTCTAAAAATCGTGGAAGTGAGAGTATTTTTCTGGTCAGAAAACTGTTAATATATATGTGTATGAAAAACGTATTTTAAGCTTTTGTTTTGGACATATACTTGTTAAATGAACTTACTAACATGTTAATAATAATAAGTAATTTTGAAGGGTAACAAGATCTTACGATTGTCGGATGAAGAATCCAAAAAGATGAAAATATAGCTTGCGTTCTCGTGATCGTTTTTGCTTCCAAACTTCTTGTGATCCAAAGCCTTTTGATAGTTTTTTTTTTGGGGATTAGTTGATGTTCTTGAAGTGTTTTAGAGAGAGAGAGAGAACGACTGAGAGAGAGTTTTAGAGAGATGAGAGTGGTGATGAATTGAGATGATTATGGTGATGTTTGAGGTTAGTAGTCAACAAACAAGATCCATGATTTATGGATCTTGTTTTTGGCTGATTTTAATAAACAAAGGGAGGCAAGATTTTGTTTAAATCTTGTCTCCAAACTTGATATTATATCCGTGTTTGTTTACCCGATCGTTTAAACGTTAATTTTAGAAGTTATACTTTATATATACTACCTTTCGGTAACGGTTTAAAGCTCGATATATATTGAAATGATAGTTTCATTCGAAATGATATATTTTAAGTTACCAAAATAATATTCGGTTTTTGTTGGGTCGTTGGTTGCGAATCATGTGTTCGTTTGAATCGTGTAACGTTTTTAACCGTTATAAATGATTGCGAGTAATCGCATTATTTTTAATTGAAGTATATTATCAAAATACTTAGTTTTAAGTTATAAAAATATAACCTTGATTCATTTCGTCCGTTGAGTGCATTTCGTACGTTTTCGTCGTGTTTGGGCACGTTTTAAGCAAAACGTACATGTTTCGTTATATTATAACATAATATAAAGTAATTATCAAT
Source organism: Helichrysum umbraculigerum (assembly GCA_949592205.1). NCBI lineage: Eukaryota > Viridiplantae > Streptophyta > Magnoliopsida > Asterales > Asteraceae > Helichrysum > Helichrysum umbraculigerum. The sequence goes on from CATIUR010000001.1 coordinate 103,646,048, forward strand.
GTTATTAAATAATTTCATATTATTTAATATATGTTTCACCAACGTCCGTATTATATGTATCGGGATCCACCCGATATGAAAATGCACGATTAAGTTTAATCGCGAACGTGTATATATAACGATATATATAATGATATATACAATTAGCCTAACACATAACTAATTACATGTATTTACAGATGATTAGGCATTATTAACTAGCCCTAATTTGTCGGGTGTCACATGGATCATAAGATTTATCCTGAGATGATGACCCGTAGCTTATTGAAGTTGATCCATACAGATTTGAATTGTCAACCTGTGCACTACCCATGGTCATGAAAGTTGCATTATGAGTGTATCCAGTGGATTGCTTCTTACTTTCAACCTCAGATTCAAAGGCTCTCAGATCATTATACAAATCATCTATCTCCTTATCATCCAGATCACTACCTTGTCTCAATCCCACTGTATACATTGTCCATTTCTCACCTAGAGATCTCAAAAACTTCATGTTAAGATCATCTATGTCAATCTTAACATTGTGGTTTTAAAGATCACCAACCAACTTAGAAAACCTATCATATGTTTGAGTCAAAGTTTCTGACTTTACAGAACTAAAGTTCTCAAAATGTTATTTCAGCATAGATCTCTGAGTTTTCTTGGTGTTGTCATTACTACCAAATCTCTTAGCTATTGCTTCCCATAGCTCCTTAGCATCTGCACATCTTTCAAATCGTTTATGATACTCATTGGGAATAGATAAGAGTAAAGTGCTTAATGACTTCATCTTAGTTGCTCTTTCTTTTCTCTCTGCATTTGTAGTGGGTGGTGCTCTAGGTTGCCTATTACCATCTGCATCCAATGTCTATCTTGGACCATCCAATATCATACTCCCCGTGTCTCAAACTAAATGGCCACATTATTAAATATATTTGTCCCCAAATAATTGTCCATTTGCAAAAGATAACTATCAAAGATCATTAAACTCCTCATTTTACAAACTCCTCATTTTACCATCATTTATCACTCTCAATAATTTATATAATTAATAAATTCAATCAAATTTGTTTTGAATACAAAGGTAAAACTGATATTCAATCAACCTATCTTTAATCAAACAAAAAATGTTAGAGGAATATTTTAATTGGAACGAAGGGAGTAGTATACTTTAACTTATGCGTCTCGAATTCATTATTAAAACAACTAATATAATACAGATCTATTACTAATTTCTTAACGCAAATATACAATTAAAACCTGTATAAAATTCGACTGTGAACTCGTCGATTACATGACAACCCCTGGCGAGTTGACTGTATTTATGCAATTAAACGTTAAAATAATTAATCTTCCAAAATACTAATCGATCTAACCTCTCGGGGATTCATGAGATAATTAATCAATAACAATTCAAAAGTAACATTGAGACTTCATAAGATTAAATCAATATAAAATATATTCGATTAGTTGTTCTAATAACAAGCAATTACATCTTTACATGATAATATTATAACTAATAATTCGTAGATAAATATTTGCACAAACAATAACTCAATTAAAGAAATATAATAAAGGTACAAGAAACTTGAAAACCATACTATTGCTTCTTCAACCAATCAATCCAATGCTCCTTATTATCTTCATAATCCATGTAAATGCTAAGAAATTAAACCTAAACTAATATTTGAGTATTTGGTGTTTTATAATAAATTTGTTGGTATCGAATCTGTTTCCAACTGAAAACCAAATGAAGAGTCTGTCGGGTTCAACTTATCGAGTACAGATTTATAACTTGGCGAGTCTGATTTCTTAAGTGATTTACTCATATCTCTTAACGTATTTGGTCTTCATTTGGCTAATGTACATAATAGATATCATCTTTTATATGGATGTCAACTCTATCTCTATATTCTAAGTAAGTTATAAACAAGTTTGAATGAGATAAATATTCATCTTCAAGTCCTCGAATAACTCTGAAAAACTCTGATTTAGTCTTTATCTACTTCTAATCGGAGAGTGCCTCATCTGACTCAGCGAGTACATGGCTGATTCTTCTATGTTAGGATTAGAATTAGGGTAGTAAACCTTGCTTTTATAAATAGGGCTATAAATAGGGCTAGTTAGGGTTAATTATGTGACAACTTACATTGTACAAATCATTATCGTGTATGTGAGCTTAATAGAAAAACCATTAGAAAAGCAATCTATCTCTCCACATTCATACACATTCATACAAATTCAACACACAATTTATCGATTCGTTCCTTGTTATTGATTGAAAGAATATAGTGCTTGAAGATAGTTGAGAAGAGAATTAATTAGTGTTTGAAGATAGTTGAAGATTAAGAATGAAGAAAAAGATGTTGGAAAATGTTAAAGAAGTGTGATGTGTGTGCTTAAACAGAAGAGCTTAAAAGATCAAATTTTCTTAAGATAAGAGATTATTGAGAGTGAAGAAAAGGAAGTTCAAACGGTAATCAAGAGAGGGTTTTAATAGATCAGTGACGGTTGAAAAGCGTAAGATTTTAGGAGATAAATTGGAAGAAGAAAAGATGAATTATGCTCAAGCTGCTCAACAAATCATATTTGATATCAATGCAATCCATAACGATCTCAACCTCTTTCAAAAAATTGCTCATCTCAAAAATCAAGTGTAGTTGAACATTATTCCAATAAATAATAACCGGTGGGTCAAGATCCCCAAAATCCAAAAAAAAATGGAAAGTATAATGTATGCATTGTTAAATTTAAATTTTTTGATATATGACAATTTCAATTTACAACAATGTGTATACTCATATTCAATTGAATATCTATAACAGTTTCAATTTAGTCGTTTGCGTTGTCGTGGGTCTTAAAGGTATACATAAACGAATTATAACACTTTGCATTTAACACAGTGATGTAACGTAAAAAGTCATGTTTTTATGCACATTATTCCTCACTATTTGACCTAATATATGGTAAAAACATTTAATTTAAACGTTTTACTTAAATTCATCAAAGAGGTCAAAATATAAACGTTGCAATTAAAATCACTAAATACATCTAAATAACGTACAAAACAAAGTAAATTGATCTCAACCGATTCTTCCACTGTTTTAGTTACTTGATAAGACACAGGTCCTAACTAGTTTCATATGATTCCATAGGTGATTACGAGAGTAAGAATCAAGAATCATGCAAAACGCATAAGAAACGTAGAAGATAGAGCGTCTACAGACAAACCAAAAGCATTTCGGATATGCTTGACTTAGATAGATCCAAAATATACCTAATTGGTATCATTACGAGTGTAACGGGATTGCGAGATCATAGGCAAAAGAATCGAGTCAAACGGACAAGAAACGAAGATGTTACGGTCGATTTAAGCAACAAAGAAAAGCCGAAAACACCACATGGTACCCCAAAGGGACATATAAGACACCCTAGGAGCTGTATACGGTACTGTAGAGGCCATATACGACACCCTAGGGGCCGTACGGTACCTAGGGGGCCATGTGGTCTCCTTCTTGCTAGGTTTGCTTGTACGCGATGCTTCGAGACTTGTACGTATGATTCCAAGGCTTGCCTATAAATAGATGGATCCTCCTCCTCATTTCAACACACCTTCACCTCTTATTTCATTCTTCACTTTCTCTCTTTCACTCCCTCTGTCTCTCTAGTTTCTCTCTCTAGGTTCTCTCTCTAGTCTCTCTCCCTAATTTCTCTCTCTAGGGATTAACCCTTGGAATGAGGGGGAAGATTAGGAGAGAATCCTTTTATTTTCTATTCTTTATTTTAGATTAGTTATGTAATCTAATGAGTAGAAGCTAGCGTTTGTAATGCTTGGATATTATTTGAAGAAATATAAGTGTTATTTTGCTCGCAATTCGTATCGGTATTATCTATCATTTTTATTATTAATTTGTTATGATGTTTTTGTTTGATGTTTGTGATTTATTAATGTTAGAAATATTTATTGTTAAACCTTGTGAGAAGTTTCTTGTATGTTTGTCATAGTTAGGGATGATGTTACATTAATTCTTTATACACGTAATTGGGAGTTATTACACTTTGTTATCTGTCTAAGCTTATCCTTAATATAGACCTAATTTTCCATTCACCCTTTTTAGTATTTCATGTGACTATTTCCTTAGTTATAGGAATTTGCAAACTCTAGCTACGAATAGATAGTTATCTCTGTTACAGTATGAAGCTATGAATTCTCCGTAAAACGGCCCTGTACTTAGTATAGCGTTGGAAACACCTTCGTGTGGAGTACAAACATGTGGAAGCTAAGGAAATACCGTAGGGTATTTCATCGTGGATTACCTAGAAGTACCCTTCTAGAACATGGGTCTAGGAACAATAAAGCTGTGCAAATGCTTGTCGCACCGTACACCGTGAGTATACCCAGATTTATATAAGGTGTGGAAATACTAAAAGTATTGTACACCGCGAGTAAACCTGGTGTCATAAAGTTGTGGAAATGCCTATTGCACTGTACACCGTGAGTATTCCTAGGGATGAACGCTTGATGGCAAATGAGGGTCTAATTCGTGACGGAAGTATTTGTGCTTACAGTAAATAAATATGGAGTTTTGAAAAGAAGGCAAAGACTCGACTATAGTCAAGATGCTTAAACAGCTTAACTCCACAAACTGACAGTTAAGAATAACAAAGTTAATAACCAGTACACATTTAGATGATAACACGGCAGTTGAGCAAGGGTCGGTGTTCCGTCACAGGGCAGTGTTAGGGGTTAAGTAACCTGAGCTGAACGGAATCACGATAGCTTAGGAACTCAGTGACATACTAATTTAGAACCGGTAAAAAGAAGTAGGGTCCTAGTGTTTACACCTGTAGTTTATCTGTCTCTTAACTAAATGTGTCCCCAATAAACATCATCATTTCCCAGCAATGCACTATCCTAAATCATGGTGAACCACGTCTTTGTTATCCTTAAGTTTAACATATATGCTAGCCTCCCTTTTATTTTTATGCTTTACTAGTTTCATTATTTTAAAAAAATAAGAGTAAATTCCAAAAATCATACCTGTGGTTTATACACATTTTCACAAATCATACCCGAACTTTTGTTTTCAGGTTTTTGATACAATAAGTTTCAAGTTTGCTCATAGATGGTACCTCCGTCACAATCCGTTAATTTTCACCGTTATGTGTGTAAACCACATGTATCATTTACGAGAAATTTTGAAACTTATGGGTACCATTTACGAGCAAACTTGAAACTTATTGTATTGAAAATATACGGAATTGGTAAAACTTAACGACAAAAATAGACGGAGTTGGAAGGAGGTACCATATACGAGCAAACTGGAAACTTATGGTACAGAAAACCTGAAAAAAAAAGTTCGGGTATGATATGTGAAAATGTGTGTAAACCACATGTATGGTTTATGGAATTTTCTCAAAAAATAAAAACCAAAACAATTACCCATCCAACTATCTAAACCTAGCTTGATCACTGACTTATCCAAACGAGCTCTGTTTCAATTCTACCGTCGTGAGGAACGACCCTGGATCATCCTTATCGCATACTCGTATAAGGTATATGTACCTAGTATCAGTAGGTAGTACGGAGGTTTAAGTCCTCGAAAAAATATATATTTAAAACCGTTGGTGTCGCTCCTAGCAGCCGGTCCGCAACGACAGGAGCAGTCTCGTGACCGACCGCTGCGTGCGCATCACACACTAACATATATATTAATTTATTTAATCAAAAATTAAAAAGAAATATTTAAATCTATAACAATTTCAATTTAATCGTGCGCGTTGTCATGGAGCTTTAAGCTAGTACTTGTAAAAATAGTTTAATCACTTTTTATTTATAAAAACGATGATTTTTTATGCTTAGAATGGTTGTACTTTGTAGCTGGAGATTTGAATTATTGACGAGTACTTGTTAATATACAAACATTTATACATAAACATCAATTATTAAGTGTGGTCTGATGATGCAAAGAAACCTTAGAATATACTCCATATATGGAGTGATCAACAATCATTTATGAAGCTTATACTATACAAGTACAATACGTAAGATTACCTAATGAGAAATGAATGTAGGCTGTTGACCATAAAATATTTGTCACCCTAGACCTGGACCACCAAGTGAGTATTACGAGGTGCTATAGTTGGTGCCATTGCAATTGGACGCATCTGTGAGAACTGTACCTGCAACCTTGTCATTCTATGTTCGTTGTGTTGTGCAAGCGCAACATATAGTGGCTTGCTAGCAATCATCTTTCCATTCATCTCAAAAAGCTATCAGACTATAAATGAATTTAGCATAACACTGAGCTCCAATTATAGTAGTAGTAGTAATAATAATAATAATAATTATAATAATAATGATAATAAATAACATAAAAAACATAAAACACACAGATTAAAAAAGTGCATTTATTACTGTTAACTACCAATAAAATTTAATCTTTACCATTTTCAAGCATTTTGATTGGTTGGTTTTGGAAGAGGACAATTATTTTGGGACATATCAAAATGGAAAGATGGACAAATAAATTGGGACGGTAGAGTAACAAATAACAAATAATTTGATAATAAGAACGTAAATTGCTCTTGGACAAGTATGTCAACTAAAAATTATATGATGTTAACCGCACAAGTATGTCAATTAAAAACTACGTAATAGAATAAAAATATAATATAATATAATATAAACGTTGTATTAAAATTATGTGGTAACCCAAGAATTCGCGGTATCTAATATACTTTGTTACATTAAATAGTAGGTTTAAAAGTTTATTGTAGAAAATAGACCTTTTGATGAAGTACATTACATTACATTATACAATAAACCGTAAAACAATATGAAAATGATAAAATTAAATATTAAGTAAAGTTGTAACTAATGGCAATTCCTTGATGAAACATGATTTTAGATGTTGAGCAACTTCTTCTCCTTTAAGCTTTCTATGGTGTCCTTCATGCTTACATCTACAGGAGTAAAATCAACTCCTAGACTTTCAGCTCTTGTCCTCGATACGCTGTAAGGTAGTGGTTCAGCAGAATTAACGTCTTTGTACCTATCGAATTTCGTAGGATAAATTAGCCACGTACATATTCGAGTACATATGAATATTGCAGCTAAGGTCCTGAGAACATGAATATTGAGTTTCTAAGAAGCCGAATTGCAAATGTTGAACACAATATGTTAATAGTCAGATTTTACAAGTAATATTTGTTAAGCAGGTTAACGGTTTAAAATAGGCAATCCCAAACAAATGTTAGAAAAACACATAGAAAAAGGAAAATTTTGTTGTCTGCATAGAACCCCTCTGTTTGTATCATGTCATCATGCTGTCTATGTAAGTACAAATACTAATTACCTTTCAAAATGGCCAAGAGTTGGGCATAGTTTGTCTATAATCTTCATTATCTCAAAATATCGAACCACTTTTCCAACCATCAAGTATCTACCATTAGCTTCAGGGTTCTCAAAGGCTAATATATGTGCAGTAGCAAGATCTCTTACATCGACGAATCTGTAGATTCCATCTGGATATAATTCCCTTCCTGCACACATAAAACTCACTCTCTACTCAAGGAATTTATATAAAATATTTATTATGCAAATTGTAGGTCCACCAGTGATTGATCACATAATGAAGATTAGTTGTAGGAGACAATTACCACTATCTATCAAACTCAAAATGCCAACAGAACTGAGGTTGAGAGCTGGCTGTAATATTGGACCGATCACAAAGCTAGGAGTTATAACTACCAAATCCAAATTGTTCTCTCTTGAAAATTTCACAGCAGCATCCTCAGCCAGGGTCTTTGATAGGGCGTACCATGACTTAAAAATGTAAAATCTTTGATTAATTATAGCGTTCATATTCGATTGAAATCAATCAATTGTATACCTTTTTTTGTTCACATATTAGTGGATCTGAGAACCATGTTTCATCCACCACAGCACCAGCTTCTGGAGCTTTTTCACCATACAAAACTGCAGCCATAGAAGATGTAAAGACCACTCTCTTGAGTGATGGAACTTTTGAAGCTGATTTAAGAACATTAAGTGTCCCCTTCACTGCAGGATCTAGCAATTGTGCCTAATGCAAAATCAGAAGAACTTACCTTTCTGCAGCAACATTGTTTAAAAGGTATACTGAATTTGGAAAACTGAATCAAAAGAACAAAAAATGACCTGTGGATCATCAACTGTAACTAAAATTGGAGAAGCGGTGTGAAAGACGCATACACAACCATTAACTGCAGAATCGAAAGATCCTTCCTGGGTTAAGTTAGCTTCAAACAAAGATAGTCTTTCTTTAGCTCCATCAAGAGCAAGTAAATGTTCTGTCTTTTTAGGATCATCTGTAGCATATTTGAATGAAGTGAATTAGCATTAACGGAAAACAAACAAAAGCCGATGAAAAGAACAAAAAAAACAACCAAGTGAGCGGACAGTAGCGTGAACAATGTAGCGACTATCAAGCAAGAGCTTTACTAGCCAGGAAGCTACGAATCCAGAAGCCCCTGTAACACAAACTACCTTCCCTTCTCCACTCATCCTTATAATTCTATCTGAGTTTTTAAGTAAGTTATGGGTGCTGGACACAGGGTGATGAGTTGATTATGGTATATATATATATACAAGAAAACATAGCTGACGGCATGTTTGGATAGACGGCATGTGATGCGATTCGAAATGGTATAACTACTTATGACAATAAATGTTTTTTTTTTTCCCTTTTTTATTGTAGGGGGAGTTTACTATGTTTAGGTGCTCAAGTCGGAAGGTATCAAAGGAAATATTTGTAAACTTGTATTTGTCCATGCTAGACAAAAGGCATATACAATTAAGAATAATGATAACAAACACGCGCATGTAAGGCTTTAACTAAGCCTTAATGTGGTTGGCATGATTAAGGTGATCGGTTGAATCCACGAGCAGAAACCAGAGCAATGGATATTTATAACGAGAAACTTTTTTTAAACACACTACTTTCAGCACCTTATGGTGCTCAGCCTACTTATCCAATCGAAATTCCATCTCGGTTCATCATCACCAATACTGGTTCGGGTCATGAATCATTAGGTTCGGCATATAATTCTCAGTCACTCCTTAACATTCCATGTCTTATGTTTTACTAACAGCCCTTAGGGTATACGGTTCTGTTATTTATGTTATATATTTATTATAGTTTGGAATTCAATTAAGCGGTAAACGAACATGATTATTTTATTGCGTTGCGATGGCCATTTGCATAACACATTTCATTGCCGTATACCATACAGTACGAGTACGTACGCAAGTTCTCGACACTGTGTCCACCTTCTTCATTACATACATAGAAACTTTAACTAACAATGTATTGTATTAGAAGCTTAGTAAGTTCTTCTCCTTGAAGCTCTCAACAGTGTCCTTGATGCTTATTTCAATTGGAGTGAACACAACACCTAGACCTTCCGCCCTTGCCCTTGATACACTGTAATGTAGCTTCTCAACACACTTCCCAGTCTTGTATCTATGGAGATGTGAAGAAAAAACAAGTAATCCAGGTTTTGAGTTAGACATTGCCGGCGCCAATAAACGATTATTTCTTATCACTTTGATCTAGTTTGTTACAAACTTAATTTGTAGATTATATACATCTAAACAGAGAAAAAGTTATGTGATTACTTTATTTTGCCCTTTAACGACCATAAATGTATGGATCATGCCAACATATGGGAATAAATAGTTACCTTTCAGAATGGCCAAGAGTAGGAAAGAGATTGTCTGCAATCTCCATGATAACCGAAGAGTGAATCGTGTAACCTACCATTAAGTATCTACCATTAGCTTCAGGGTTCTCATAGGCTAATACATGTGCATCAGCTAAATCCCTCGCATCAACAAGTTTATACATCCCATCCACGTAGTATTCCTTTCCTTCATATACACAATTAGACAGCATACACAATATATTAAACTTCTACTCCGTATATTTTAACATTTATCGTAGGAGCCAATTACCAGTTGTTATAAAGCTCAAAAAGTCCTCAGAACTGATGTTGAGAGTTGGTTGTAAGCAAGGACCAATGACATAACCAGGAGTAATAGTCACCAACTCCAAACCATTTTCTTCTGAAAACTTCATGGCTGCAGCCTCAGCCAGGGTCTTTGAAAGCGCGTACCACAACTGCTAATTTCAAAATCTTAAATTACTTTAAAATTTAATTGTAGCCTATTGTAATATGAATCATAGTTACTAAAAAAAGAGAAAGGAAAGTATACCGACCTTTTTCTGCTCACAAATGACTGGATCCGAAAACCAGGTTTCATCTACCACATCACCAGACTCTGGTGGTTTTTTGCCAAACATAACTGCAGATGTGGAAGATGTGAAAACCACTCTTTTGAGTGACGGAACTTTTGCAGCTGATTTAAGAACATTAAGTGTCCCCTTCACTGCAGTATCTACAATTTGTGCCTAATTACAAATCAGAAAAAAATAACTTCGCTTCTAATTTGCAACATTGTTTTGAAATTTCGTTATACAAATGATGGAAAATTGTGAATAAAAGAACCTGTGGGTCGTCAGCTGTAAACAAAACAGGTGATGCGGTGTGAAAGACGCATACACAGCCATTAACTGCAGAGTCGAAGGATCCTTCATCAGTCAAGTTAGCTTCAAATAAAATAAGTCTCTCTTTAGCTCCGTCAAAGGAAAGTAGATGTTCTGTCTTTTTAGGATCATCTGCAGCATATATTTTAATAAAACATCAGTAGTCATTAAAGTCTAAAAAGAAACAGAAACTGGAAAAGCCCGATTTATTATATCGATCATATAACTTATACTGTTCTATTCTTTCTAGTCCAAAATCCTAAAATCCAAAGTCTATGCTATCAGTATGTGAGCAACCTAACAATCTACAGGTTGTCGATTCACGTCTAACTTAAGACAACGTGAATATAACAGGTGGTGTAAGTAGGATATGAATTTGCCATCGTCAACTAACCAAGGGAGCGAACGGTAGCATGAACAGTGTAACCACGAGCGAGTAAAACCTTAACGAGCCATGAAGCAATGTAACCAGAAGCCCCTGTAACACAAACCACCTTCATTTCTCTGAAACAGGAGAGAGTTGTTTAGGGGGAGTACTATGTTTAATTATTGATAGTAAGGATATCTGATTGTTGATAACGTTTCCATGTGCATAGCTGTTATTTTTTGACCAAAGATTAGAGTAATCAAAATCGTGAAGAACGTGTAAAGACTTTGCGATGTATAATTATATAAAATTAAATACATACTATATTATAACACACGGCATCCCAGGATTATACATACGTAAATGTTGTATCAATTTATGATAATTAAATTTATTTCACCTTAAGATTTTAATTGTGTTTTATAGGCTACAATTTTATCTATGTTGTTTTATGATTCATTTATGTACCCTTTTTCATTTTTATAGAAAGACCCACTAAAATTTATTTGCTATTCTAATATATATTATGATTGTCTTTATTTATCTACACTCACTAGATATTTAGTGATTGTACTTTTAAAAAAAAAAAAAATAAACAATTCATATATATAAATGGGTTTATCAACTAAATACTTATCCAATATTATAGCCCATTTTTGAGGTATGCTTACGGTGAAAATCGGTTTTGCTATAAAAATATATATTAAATATTTATTTGTGATTTAAGATTATCAATTATTCCCTCTGTCACAAGATATTTGTCATGTTTTAACTTTTTGATGCCTTTATTTTTCAACTTTGACCTTAAATATATTTTTTTGTGTTATATAATACTTGATGCAAAATATATGAACGTATTGGGTTTTAAATGTATTTTCACTGGTATAATTTTCATCAAGTATTATAAAACACAAACAAAAATATTTAAGGTCAAAGTTGAAGAAAAAAGACATTAAAAAGTCAAAACAGAACAATTATTTCGGGACTGAGTGAGTAATAATTAAGTATTCTCATTTAATTTAAATATTGTGTAACTGGCAACCAATTTTCTTATTGAATTAGTCAACACTTTTATTTGAAAATTAAAAGATAGTTGGTTGATTTGAATTAGGGGTAATATTGTCTAATTATCAAGGCTACTTAGACTTATTTCATGGACAAATGTAAAAGATTAAATCAATGGTTTAAGAATAGAGTTGGTAATGTATTGAAGGGTGATAATTAAACTACGGGGGAGTAATATATTAACGACAACCTAATTTTATGTTTCTTATAAATATATAAAGAAATATAATAATTGTTTCAAAGTTAATAAAAAGATAAAAAAAGTTCAAAAAATGGTTAGTCAAAAATTTATAAAAAAATTCACCATAAAAATCAGCGTTTTTTTCTCTTCGATTTGACATCTCACATAATATACTTTCGATGAACTTTATTTTTTAGTTTTTGGTGGATTTTGAAACCGACTATCACGTTTGATATCAACGACTATCACACATGTGATATCAACGAGTATCACATGTCTACGCAGTATCACATATGATAGTATATTGTCCCATTTGTAAAACACACCAAAAAACGAAAAAGAAATTCGTCGAAAGTATATCATCTGAGATATCTAATCAAAGAGGGAAAGATGTTAATTTTTATGGTGTAATTTCTATAATTTTTCAATTAGTCATTTTTGAGATATATAATTTTTAAAAGTGATGAGGAAAGTGGGATTTGATGAAAATGAATGACCGAGATTGATTCCTCTATTCTCACCAAAATTCTCATTATTATTTGAACTCAACTCTAAAATAGTTTATAGAATAAATAAAATTTTCACTACAACCAATATACCATTTATCCACACTTTTTCTTCTACACTTAAAAAAAATGTATGGAATAATGTTATATAATTCACACTTACAATTGTGTAGAAAATTGTTACATCAATGAGTGTGAAGATATATAAACAATCTTCATATATATAAGTTGTAAGGAAAAAAGTTTACACTTATAAGCAATGTTTTAAAACCCGAGTTTGTGAATGACCTATTAAACCCAAATTTTGTAAGTCATTATTATTATTATTGGTGGTGTAATTTATATTAAGTATGAATCTGGTAAAAAAATATACTTATTGAGTTTCAGGTTAAACTATAAATTGAGAACTAACTTGAAGGGGGTTAAATACTTACTATATAAGACGGAGGGGCTGCATATGACACAAGAACTTACTTGAGGGATTAAACAAATAAATAGTAATCAAAATGATACATTAAAATATTGAAAGTGCATAAATTAGGTGGGTATTATTGTGTGTGTGTGTGTGCAATGGGTTTACGGGGAGAGGGAAAGGAAGAAGAACTAAATCATCTTGAATTAAGTTTGTGAAATTGAGATTCAAATATCTTAACCCTTCATCACAAGGTAAGTGTAATTCCTTTTAATTCCTTTAATTTGAGGTTAAATGAGCTATGAACACAGACCCTAACTTGGGGGTTATAAGGGAAAGTAGATGAATGTATATAGGGATGTCATATTATTGTTGTTAAGTTACAAATACACTTATTGTGATGAATTTGAGTATAAAAGTGATGAGTTTTATTAAAATTATGGGTTAATAATGGTTTAATCCTCAAAGTTTCACTTTTTTTTTTCGTTTTAATCACTCAACTTTTTTTCTCATAATTTAATCCTCCAAGTTTCAAAGTTTTTATGGTTTAACCCTTTAAGTTTATTTTTCATAATGATTTTGATGGTTTAATCCCTAAAGTTTAGCTTTCATAATGATTTTGCCCTTTTAAAATTTTTCATTTTAATCATCAAACTTTCAATAGTTTAATGGTTTAACCCTTCAAAGGGTTAAACCAATAAGTCTATACAAACTTCAAGGCTTAAATCATTAGAAAAAAAGTTGAGTGGTTAAAACGAAAAAAACTTGAAACTTTGAGGATTAAACCATTATTAACCCAAACAATAGTGCTTGTATGATTTTGCTAAAATAGAGATTTTGGGAATGAGATGATTTTGGAGCGTTGTTATTGTTGTAATATTATTGTTAAAAGATAGCTTGATCATCTATGAGTATAAATATATATGGGTAGGAAGTATAATTGTTGATTGAGAAATTGTGATCATGAGATATGACACTTGAGTTAATTAAGAGCATGTGTTGAGTGAATTGAGTTGTAAATAACTCTTGTACATGTTTTAATGTGTTTAGGTGATTAAAGAGTTGAAGTGTTGCTTGAGTTAAACTAACCAACATTTGTAAGGTAAGTAATGGGGGAGGGGATTATAAGATGACAACACTTTGATTAGATGAGTAGTCAAGTGTCTCTCATCTTGAGGTGGGTAAATAAGGTGGTGCCATTGAGACACATATGAGTGTTCAATGTGCACTCCTTTAATGGTGGAATTCAAGGGTGATATTAAGACTTGAGAAACCTCAGTTGTTATGCCTTGATACCATAAAGTTGGACTCCTTGAGTCAAAATGATGAATAATTAAGGATCCTTAATAATTGTTGTTATTGTTGTTGCTTATTATTGTTGTTATATAATCTCATTACTTACTAAATAAGTTGGCTTACCCCTTTACTTTTAATGTTGTTATTGTGTAGGTACGTCAAGTGGGTCAAAGAGGATTTGGGTAAAAAGCCCAAAGAAGACTAATGGTGACTCGCTACACAATGGGTAGTAAGTAAATCTCTTTTTGTAAATCATGTTCAATATCATTGGAAGCCCCTTTGAAGTATAACTTGATCCTTGTTGAAGTAGTTATTTAAATGAGTTTTATGTGTAAATTGGGTCAAGTGTATACATGTAAATGTTTGGATGTTATAGTTAGTTGTATTTGGAATATGCAAGTTGTTTTAAATGGTGATTGGTGTGTAAATGTGGTACGCATAGTGGAAGTTTTATGTTTAAACAAATGTTAAAATTTTAAGTTTGGTCACTTGTTTAAAATTGTTGTCTTGGATTGCATATTTGAATTGAGATCTTGTTAGTTGAGCTTATATATTTGTGGAACTTGAAATGGTTGAAATGAAAATAGCTAAATTGTTGTAAATATGTGGGTTTTTTTAGTGTCAAAAATCTGGACAAATGGCTTAAGATTTGCTTTTGAAAATCTGCAGGAAAAAGGTTGGGTCAAAATATGAGCTTGTGGTAGATGCAGGTATACCCGGTTGGTACATGCAGGTATACCGGTTGGTACACTATTTACCCGGTGGGTAAAGATGAGCAAAACAGTCAAAAAACTGAAACCGGTCTTGAACTGGACTGAAACCAAACCTAAAAAGACTGGACCAGAAAAGGACTGGTCCGGTCCTAGTACTGCCCAGCAGTCTATAATCAGTCTTACTTTCAGTCGAAAGACTGGTTAAAAACTGGACTGATATCAGTCCGGGCCGAAACTGGTTTCGTTAAAGACCGAAAGCAGTCATGAGCCGGCTTGAAACTAGTTTAAAACTGGTTAAACACTAAAACCGGTCTTAAAATGACTGAAATCAGTCCAAAATTGATAAAAGACCGAAATTAGTCCAAAATTGATAAAAGACCGAAATTAGTCCTAAATTAATATTGTAGAAATTTGAAGTTTTCCAAAGTAATAATTATATGCACTTATATATTTGTAGAGGTGTGAATGAGCATACCTACTCATGAGTTACTCGAGCTTGACTCGTTAAAACATCAACTTAAGCCGAGCTTAAATGAGTTTGAGCTCGCTCAAGCTTCTTATATCGAGCTCGCACAAGGTCACGATCCTAATCGATTATATCGTGTATATACAATAATTTCTTTATATAATAATAATGTATATATACTAATAATAAATCATATATTATTATAAACATGCCAAATTCGAGCCGAGCTTGGTTTGAACTTTACATATCTGACTCAAAACCATTCATAAATTTTCATCATCATTGTCTTAATGTTTACAAATTAGCATTAAAACACTTCATTTACTATAAAAGTAGAATATGGTTTACATGTACTAACATGATTGAATTTTTGAAGTTTTTGACCATAGAATAAATCAGTCGGAAAGGAAAAAAACTGGACTAGACTAAAACTAGTTTGAAACTGGAATGTCAGTCCTCAAACAATTGACAATTTTGAAGAAAGACCATTTTAAAACCCGTTCAGCCTTTTTTGGGACTGGTTTTTTATTTTCTAGAAAAAACTAAACTGTTTTGAATTGGACGGAAAACTGGTTGTCTTTGCTCATCTTTACTAGTGGGTATTGGGTGTACCCTGTGGGTACACTATGTCAAAACGGGTAGGTCTTTTGTTGTTTTTGCAACAAGCTGATCTCAAAAATATGGGTTTTCAAAAATATTTCTTTAATATAAATAATCAAGTCTAGAAACATCCCATTAGAGTAATAAATAACCAAACTAACAGTTCGGTTTATCAAAATTCGGGTGTTGTCTTATGATCCACAATAGTATAAGAAAACCCAAACATCTACTACATGTATTACATAAAATAAAAAATGTACAAAAGTGAGCTAAGACATCCTAGACATTCTTGTCTATCTGTATTAGCTACTCATCTCGCTCAAGTATCATTCTGGTATTCCTAACATGCACGGCGTACACAATCGGGCAAGTAGAAAATAAGTGTCAGTTATTAAAGCTGAGTAAGATAAAGGGTTAGTTATAAAGTTAATCCAATTAAAACATCAGTTATGAAATCCTTTTCAATCGGCATAAAAACAAGCTATAAGACTTTATGTATCATCGGGAAAACGAAGAAAGGAATCAGTTATTGAAATCCTAAAGTCGTGCCTACTCCATCTTTCATCTTTTCGTCTATTATAATAATATCATCTAATTCATTGTTTCATCGATGTTATTTCTTCATCTATTTCATATGTTACATATGTTCGTCAAAGACGAAATACCGACTTGGTGGAAAGCAAAATGCAAACCACCGTTGTCTTTTAGGAATGAGTCCTCTCTATTGATAAATGCTAAAAGTTCTTTTTCATGTACTGTATAATTTTGTTCAGCTGGCTTAAACGTTCCTGAAATCCATTTGGATAACAAGATAGTTTTGCTATTGGTTTTACCCAATTCTATTAGCATAGACTGGCTTGAAGAGCTAGTATCACTCTTTGTCGTATGGTTTCCCATAGTAGTTTGTCCAATTGGACCTAAATGCTTTTGGTATGACCGATTGGTCCTTATTGCATCCAAACCTTCAAATCTTTTAAGAAAATTCTTAAGATCTGATGGCTTGTTGTGCGCAATATACTCCTTGAATTCTTCGTATGCATTCGGAACTGCTTGCAGGACTGCTCCCCAAGTAGTTTCGCTTGCATCAGTATTCAAGATGAGTAAATCACTAGGCTTTGCTACATACAGCCTTGGTAAGATTTCACAAATTTGCTTTAACCGTTTTACAGCCAAAGTAGCTAAATCTGTCCATTTCCATGGTTGTTTTAATGAAATCATTTTTTGTAAACGTTCTCTTTCTTTTGCTAGATGCTTTATAAATCATTTTTCTCCGATATAGTTTAAGCATCTGAGAAATCTTTGTATCTGCTGTCGATCAGATAGCTGTTCTGGAAATTCTTTTATTTTTTCCAATAAGTGTTTTTGAGGTTCAATATAAACCTCCCTTGAGAATTTTCATTCCCAAAAATTCTGTTTTTTGTAAACAAACTTTTGCTTTATCTTTATTTAAAATTACTCCATTTTCTCCAAGTCGTATTAAAACTTTTGCTACAAACTGGAGATGATTTTCTTTACTTCCTCTTGTAAAAATAATTATATCGTCAATATATGCAAGACATACTGACTCTAGTCCTTTTAGATTAAAATCCATAAATCTTTGAAATTGACTTGGTGCTTGTTTTAATCCCATTGGCATGACATTATATTCTAAATGCATTTGAGGTGGACAACTAAAAGCTGTTAAAGGTTTTGATTCTTCGTCAAGTCTTAGTTGAAAATATCCTGATTTTGCATCCAATGTTGTAAACCATTCTGAATTTCTTATTTTGTTAAAAATATAATCTTGCCTTGGTAATTTATAAGCATCGTCTTTTGTCGCTTTATTCATTTCCTTGTAGTTTATTACGAGTCTCCTTTTTCCTCTTTTTAACTCATTGTGATTTTCTACATAAAAATCCGGTGCATTATGTGGACTCTTAGAATGTCTAAGTATTCCAAGTGCTATTTGTTTTTCTGTTTCTTCTCGAAATTCTTCCACATCCTTTTCAGTATATGGAATCCTATTTGTAACATTAACTTCTTGTTTTGGATTGATTAGTTCAATATGAACCAAAATCTCATTTTTATTTTTAACTGGATCCAAAGGATTTTGACTACTTATTTTATCTAATAAGGTGTCTATTTGTAATTCGATATTCATAAAAACTTTCGTTCGCAAAATTGCTGCTACTTT
Organism: Helichrysum umbraculigerum; assembly: GCA_949592205.1. Taxonomy (NCBI): domain Eukaryota; kingdom Viridiplantae; phylum Streptophyta; class Magnoliopsida; order Asterales; family Asteraceae; genus Helichrysum; species Helichrysum umbraculigerum. The sequence goes on from CATIUR010000001.1 coordinate 103,664,395, forward strand.
TCTTATCATTTCCCCCCGAATAAGAGAAAGTGTTGCATAAATTTTTGTCGTTACTTGTTTAGATGTTTGATTATCTAACTTAGGACACGTTATACTTACTGTATCTAATCTTTGTATAAATGGTTGATATAACTTTAAAAAATTGTTTCCAATTATTAAAGGTATTCCTGCATTTTGTTTGTATAAACTGGGTAACGGAAAACGTTGATCTTCAATTAAAATTACTAAATTGACTGCCTTTTCTCTCAGTGTAATAGTTTTATTATTAGCAATTTTTACTAATAATGGTTTTTCTACCTTTTGCCAATATTTTGATGGTAACAGATTTTTTGTTCCTAAACATATTGTTGCACCTTTTATGTATAGACTATTATACCCTTTTGTAACTTTACTCTCTAAAAAACTCCAATCCTTGCGTTTTTGACTACCCAGAAAAATTGTTAAACTTAACCTCATAGGCTCATTATATATCGATTCATAGATTGCTAAAAAAAATAGCATATGCAATAAATTGAGAAATCACCATCCGGAAGAACATATTTTCCATTCATTTTTCATCGAATAAAATCCCAAATTCCTATCACCAACACCTTCCAAACGACATTCCATGGTGAATCGTGATAATCTCAATATCAGTTTTGCACCGTCAATCGTGCAACGACGTTGCACAGTTGTGTTGAATTCCTTTTCTTCTAACAATAATTACAACCAATTATTAATTCGAAAACTAATGTTACATATTACTAATGGGGTTTTGTTGAAGTTGGAGAAGTCCAAATGTCTAAGATCTTCAAAACAAGATACCCTTCAAAAAATATTAATCAGTTTTAGGGAAATAGAAAACCGTTTAAATTTTGATGGCCAAAAATATTGATGAACAGATTGATAGATTATTTAGGCATATATGGAGGGTAGATGTTTTTGGATGCGGAAGGGAAGAACACTAGGAGAGAGAATGGGGTTGAAACTTGTATGAGATGTCAGGGGTATAATTGTCAACAAATAAAATTTCCCTGTGTCCACAACAAAAGAGTCTGTGGCAATATCACTGCCCTATATTGATACAGGTGCAACAATATGTTTAGGAACAGAAAATCTGTTACCATCAAAATATTGGCAAAAGGTAGAAAAACCATTATTAGTAAAAATTGCTAATAATAAAACTATTACACTGAGAGAAAAGGCAGTCAATTTAGTAATTTTAATTGAAGGTCAACATTTTCCGTTACCCAGTTTATACAAACAAAATGCAGGAATACCTTTAATAATTGGAAACAATTTTTTAAAGTTATATAAACCATTTATACAAAGATTAGATACAGTAAGTATAACGTGTCCTAAGTTAGATAATCAAACATCTAAACAAGTAACAATAAAAATTTATACAACACTTTCTCTTATTCGGGGGGAAATGATAAGAAAAGTAGCAGAAATTTTGCAAACGAAAGTTTTTATGAATATCGAATTACAAATAGACACCTTATTAGAAAAAATAAGTAGTCAAAATCCTTTGGATCCAGTTAAAAATAAAAATGAGATTTTGGTTCATATTGAACTAATCAATCCAAAACAAGAAGTTAATGTTACAAATAGGATTCCATATACTGAAAAGGATGTGGAAGTTTTTCGAGAAGAAACAGAAAAACAAATAGCACTTGGAATACTTAGACATTCTAAGAGTCCACATAATGCACCGGCTTTTTATGTAGAAAATCACAATGAGTTAAAAAGAGGAAAAAGGAGACTTGTAATAAACTACAAGGAAATGAATAAAGCAACAAAAGGCGATGCTTATAAATTACCAAGGCAAGATTATATTTTTAACAAAATAAGAAATTCAGAATGGTTTACAACATTGGATGCAAAATCAGGATATTTTCAACTAAGACTTGACGAAGAATCAAAACCTTTAACAGCTTTTAGTTGTCCACCTCAAATGCATTTAGAATATAATGTCATGCCAATGGGATTAAAACAAGCACCAAGTCAATTTCAAAGATTTATGGATTTTAATCTAAAAGGACTAGAGTCAGTATGTCTTGCATATATTGATGATACTAGCCGATAACCCGCGCAATGCGGCGGAAATATATTTGAAATTCGTTAAAGAAGATGGTGAAAGAGCAGTTGAAAAATTGATATAAAATATACGGGTTTAAATCAAACAAATAATAATAATACGAAGTAATATGATGAACAACACTATAACAAATTAAAAAAAACATTGCATGTCTAAGATATGTGCATTATAAATATCATACTCATATGATTACGTGAAAAATTACATAAAAGATAGTTGAAAATAAAATTAAACTTCAAATAGCAAAATCCCAATGCACATGAATAGATTGGTATTTTTTTCATGAGTACAAGTGTGTTTATATAGTGTTAATTTTGCTATGTATTTTTTGTGTAGTGATTTTGTAATTGATTGAGTAGTTAATATTTTGATGTAATTGATTTTGTAGAGTTATTGTATAGTTGACTTGCAAAAATAGGTTGACATCTTAGGTGATTAAATAGAAGGGCATTATAGGAATTTCCCATATGACATAAGGTCAACATATGGAAATGCTTTATAAAGGGTTAGAGATAGAGATAATTATTTTTACAAGAGGAAGTAAAGAAAATCATCTCCAGTCTGTAGCAAAAGTTTTAATACGACTTGGAGAAAAGTGAGTAATTTTAAATAAAGATAAAGCAAAAGTTTGTTTACAAAAAACAGAATTTTTGGGAATGAAAATTCTCAAGGGAGGTTTATATTGAACCTCAAAAACACTTATTGGAAAAAATAAAAGAATTTCCAGAACAGCTATCTGATCGACAGCAGATACAAAGATTTCTCGGATGCTTAAACTATATCGGAGAAAAATGATTTATAAAGCATCTAGCAAAAGAAAGAGAACTTTTACAAAAAATGATTTCATTAAAACAACCATGGAAATGGACAGATTTAGCTACTTTGGCTGTAAAACGGTTAAAGCAAATTTGTGAAAACTTATCAAGGCTGTATGTAGCAAAGCCTAGTGATTTACTCATCTTGAATACTGATGCAAGCGAAACTACTTGGGGAGCAGTCCTGCAAGTAGTTCCGAATGCATACGAAGAATTCAAGGAGTATATTGCGCACAACAAGCCATCATATCTTAAGAATTTTCCTTAAAAGATTTGAAGGTTTGGATGCAATAAGGACCAATCGGTCATACCAAAAGCAATTAGGTCCAATTGGACAAACTACTATGGGAAACCATACGACAAAGAGTGATACTAGCTCTTCAAGCCAGTCTATGCAAATAGAATTGGGTAAAACCAATAGCAAAACTATCTTGTTATCCAAATGGATTTCAGGAACGTTTAAGCCAGCTGAACAAAATTATACAGTACATGAAAAAGAACTTTTAGCATTTATCAATACACTAAAAAAATTTTGCATTGATTTACAGCCAGTAAAATTTATTTTTCAAACAGATAACACATATGTAAAAGATTTTGTAAACTATAAGTTGAAAGAAACTTATAATAAAGGAAGACTGTTAAGATGGAGTTTGACCATCCAACAGTTTGATTTTATCGCAGTTCATATACCAGGCAATTAGAATTACCTAGCTGATAGATTAACTAGAGAATAGAAGAAATCATGAAGACAATCAAAGAAAAACAGCGGACACTAAAGCAACAAATTCTCAAAAATCAAGAGGCGATCAAAATAATGCAAAAAGAAACAGCAGCCATGCGGAAAGAATACGAGAAACTCAGCGAAGCAACAACTTTGTTCGGAATTTCAGAAGAAATAAAGACCGGAGGAGAAAGGTTAGAAGCAGTCACAATACCAGTCCTTTTTGAAGGGGGAGAATCTAGCACAAAACAATTAAAAAATGAAGAAATTAAACAAGAAATGTTTGATGATGAAGAAAGAGCCAAGAAATACTATGTCATCTTTAATGGCCCAAATCAAGGCATTTTTGATGATTGGAATAAGGCAGCTATATTCATCACAGGGAAAAAGGGAATTATTCATAGCAAGTATCTCAGTTTGACAGAAGCAAAGAAAGCATTGGAAGATCACAAGAATAAGGAAACATATGCTCAGAAGATTACAAGTCCAGTACAACCAAGTAAAGGAGCAATTCCCTTAGATAGAAAGATACCAGTTATTGGAAGAATTCCACAACCAAGGAATCTTACAATAAGTGGAATACAGTCTAAGCAGCAAAAAGATGACAATTGCAGGTTAACCAAGAAGATATTTGATAAGGAATACAATTTCCTACTCAAATACTCTGAAGAATATAAGGTAACAAGTATCTACCCAATTGATACATCGTATCAAGGTCCAAACGCAGTAGTTCTACCAGAAGCAAATCCAATAAAAACATATATGTTATTCCAAGCAGGATTAATAAGCTGTATCTATTTTAAAGGCACAAGTTTATTTCAATATTTTCCAACCAAGATGAAGACATCACTTAGCATCTACACCAACAAGATTTTAGACAAGAAAGAAGGATTTCTTAGAGTTTTTGGCACCATTCCAGAATTTAATGGGCATGGAGAAGTTACCCAACCCGCTATCCAGTTATGTCATATAGGAACAAGTAATCACAATTATCCAGCCATCGGAAAAGGAGTCCATATTAATGAATTAGAGCATTTTGGGAATAATTATGCTTTAATCCTTAATAAATGCATCAAGATACAGGGAAGAATAAATTATTCGGCAAGTTCAACCATTATATGGAGTCATCAAGCAAAAGATCCATCAGAATTAGACATAAAGTTATTAACAGACTTTATGACTAAGCTTATGAAGAATCAGTTCAATTTTAGCATAGAGATAAAAGAATACATTTGTTCAAGATTATACCAAGAGTTTCTAGAAGACCGCACGTGTTCAATATGTGAAGTAAGCAGCGGAGAAATTGAAACTGTGCAAGAAAACGTAAGCAGTGACGACAATAAGCAATAATGTAGTCGGCTAAAAGTAACCAATGTGGTCCCTCCAAAGCAATAAGAGAGGCAATAATGTAAAAGATAAGGTTTTTGATAAGAAATCTTATCGCTTAAGTTATCTATGATTCTGTAACAACCGCCAAATTAGGGCTAGTATTAGCGTCTAATTCTTTGTTAATACATGTAATTAGTTCTGTATTAGGCTAATTTATGTATCGGATTATATGTTGGTGAATATATACAACTTTGCGATTTGACTTAAATCGTACGCAACATAAATAGAATGAAATTCTATTCGGTTAATACGGACGTTGGTGAACAAATGTTTATAAACTAAGATAACGCAATTGTGACCGAAACGCTATTTTATAGTAATTGGAAATTATCTTTTAGTACTCGATTAAAACTTACACAATCTAAAAACAAAAGTAATTAAATTAATTTAAACTATTAAAGATTTAAGGAAAATAACTTAAGTAAATTATTTAACAAGATTTGAGATTTTATAAATATAATTAAACGCGTAAAATAAATAATGTAACGCCTAAACGACGGAGGAAACGAACATCGCACGGGAACGGGGACCGGAAAGTGGAGGATAAACCTCCAACTCCCACCCTTTTCTTCTCATTCCCACCAATCACTCTCTCTCTCTTACTTTCTCCTCTCTTTTCTCTCTAACTCCACAAACATCACCACCATCACCCAAATTCGCAAAATAACACCATCAAACCTCGCCGAAACATACCACTCGTTTGGAGAAAAGTGACCACGACAACACGATCTACATTCCTATCTTTTCGGATTTTCAATCCGACACTTTGTAAGTTTCCGACAAATCCCGACATCTCTCGTTTTTGATCATTTTTACTAGTTTATGGTTTAAATAGGCTTAATATGTTCATATGAGGGTTGGGTAAAAGAATCGGACCAAACGGAAACCCGAAAACATGTTTTTGGCTCGAAATCCGTCGATCAGCCGATAGTGTCGCATAGACGAACCCAGATATGCGACACTTACTGCGACACTTGATGAGTGTCGCATAAGCCTTATACCGACACTTCTTAAGTGTCGCCTGTTACCCCTCGTGATCTTTACGCGTCACTATGATAGTGACGCCTATACTTATTATGCCGACACTACATGAGTGCCGCCCTTATCCATATCCCGGCACTTGACACCGACACTTCCGAAGTGTCGCATAATATCAAACTTTCCCGTTGAACGACACTACATTACTGACGCATGACCTGGATACCCGACACTCCCTTAGTGTCGCATGTTTATACTTACCGACACTTATATACGACACTTCCTTAGTGTCGCATGACCTTGTTACCCGACACTACCTTAGTGACGCTATCCTTTCAGAACCGACACTTCACCCGACACTGTCTTAGTGTCATAACCAACCGAAGTGACGCTATGAAGTGTCGCATAAAACAGCAGCTCTTCAACTATTTTTACACTAAGTGTCGAACTTATACAACTTCCAATACTTATACCATACGACGTAACAAACATCATAGAACATACTTTCTATTACAATTGCACTAAATTGCGTTATAAATGATAAACTTTAATTATAACGAATCACCAACGGGCCGTATATACTTTGATACAAACATGAACGAACCAACATTAAACACAACGGGTTGTATGAACAACTAGCCTAGATGGTCTTGCGAGACATCTACTTACTTAACCTTACGTGTTTAGGCACTAGAAGGTTACGGGTTCGGAGAACCTACTTGCTTTACTACTACTTGCTATTTACCACTGCTCGACTCAGGTGAGTCTTACAGCCCCACTTTTACTGTTTTATACTTTGGGGTGAGATACTTAGCAACTGTTTTACGTATGAACACAATGTACTGAACTGAAAACATTACTGATTACAAACAAACGCATGAGTTACTTTTATCCACTGAAAGCCTCATAATCGTAAGTTGTTAGTTATGGACTTAAGCGCGATTACTAATAGATGGATCCATTTGGGACTGACAATCCCTGTCTGGGGTGGTAGCGCCACCACGTACTGATTTACACGTAGAAACAGACATATTAGTATTTGTTACATATGAGTGTGCGGATAGCACTCACGGGGGTACGTGATATATTCACACTACACGGTTAAGCTTCAACTTATGAGCTCATGGCACTGTACTGATTTACTGAATTTCTTACTTTGCTGGATAGCAATACGGGTACATACTTGTGGTTCATGACACCTACTTATTACTAAACCTGTGAGATTCACCAACCTTTTTGGTTGACACTTTTTAGCTTTGTATCTCAGGTACACTTACGGAGTAGGATCACTCCAGGATTACTAGCTAGAGTCGCATGATTTCCAAACTGCATTTAACGGAGATTCTTTGGCATTATCTTTTGTAACTATGGTTATGTAATAGAATCTCCCGCCACATACGCGGACTCTAGGCTTACATACTTTTGTAAAGAAAACTATATGTTTTCAAACGATTCAAATTATGAAATGTAACTATTTTACAAACGTCTCATTTAGAGGTCGTTTGCTATATATCTTGTGCTTTGTATATTGATTAGTAACACCCAATGTATGCTTCCGCCAATCGTTAAATTTGGGGGTGTTACAGATTGGTATCAGAGCCTAAGGTTGTAGTGAACTAGGTTGCATTTAGTGAGCCTAGACTATGACCATTAGGCAGTATCCCTTATTAGGTATAACCGGTTCAGTGATTACATCATACGAGTTTAATTTAACATAGCCTGATCAACTATGTACAATTAAGCAAAGATGGTGTAAGATCTGAAAGGGGTTATGGCTGAACAGGGTACAATAGAAGACTCTGACTTCGAGGGAACCGAGACTTAAACATGTTTATGCTAGACACTCAATAGGCTATATTATATAGGGACTATATGAATATAGGCCTCAATCTTACTAACGCTTTGTCTCAGAAATGGTAAACATCCCATCCGATTCATCTCGTTCTCAATCCCGGTCGCAGAACCCAAGGGTAGCAAGGAGGAACAACAGGTTGCCTCGAGCTGGCCCGTACTCCACTCACTTCACCTTGCCGGCCTTAGCTGCTAGGGTGAACCAACACGAGCAACGACTTCGCACCATGGATGTCGTGTTGCAAGAAACCAACGAAAACTGGAGACTTACATCACTTGAGCGCATCGAACAAGTCTCTGAGGATCACGAAACCACCGTTAATAATGTAGACGTTCTTTTCAACAAAGTGGTGGAGATAAGCGTGGAAACCGCTCTTTTGAAACACAGACTTGATGAGTGTGAACAACGCTCACGGGAAACGGAAGAATATACCCGTGGACTGGTACAGCGACTAGCATTAGCTGAAGACAATGCTCGACAAGCCAGCAGACTTGCAAATACTGTGGATCGTCTCATCGAAATGATGGAGCAGATTAACCTACGTTAAAATTAGTGTAATCCTGGTCTTGTAAACTATTCTGTCATATAGTAACTATCTAAGCACTATTCTATGTTTCAGTCGGATGTAACAATTCCCGACATCTTTTGTAATACATCCACAGGATGAAACCTTTGAACTCGCATCATCTATCAAATATTTCTTGCTGTTTCGACTCATATTAAATTGCCATAATTCTTTTTCATATTGATGTTATGTATTACCACCTTTATACATGTACATCTGAAATAAATGCAACTTCTTACAAAATCTCATGTATCTTCATTTCTTTTATTGAAGAGTCATGCCGCCAAAGTCAAGACCTTACACTGATGCTCAGATCACGTCACTCATAACCCAGGCTGTTACTGAAGCCTTGGCTCGAAATACTCCACCAAACTCCACAAGAAACAGCGATGCCGCTGAAACCTCCGCTGCTAAACCTTGTTCATACAAGGATTTTCAAAACTGCAAACCCTTGAGCTTCAAGGGGGTCGAAGGAGCCATCGGACTTATCAGATGGTTCGAAAAGATGGAATCCGTTTTCCGCATCAGCAAATGTGCGGAGGACGACAAAGTCAAGTTCTCCACCTGCACCCTCGAAGATGGTGCCCTTTCGTGGTGGAATTCCTATACCCAGTCTGTGGGTATTGATACCGCTTATCTACTCCCTTGGGAGGATCTGAAGAAAATGCTCACTGATGAGTATTGCCCGGCCGAACAACTTCACAAGCTGGACGAAGAGTTCTGGAATTTAAAAGTGCAAGGAACTGATATCGTTGGATACACCACCAGATTCCAACAACTCACCGTCCTTCGCCCAGCCATGGCAGGTACTGAGCCCGAAAAGATTAAGAAGTACATCCGCGGCCTTCCGGAACCTGTCCGGGGAAATGTCGCCTCATCAAAACAAACCACTCTTCATGGTGCCATTCGGTTGGCACATGAACTTCTAGCTATGAACGAGGACCCAGAACCACCCACTCCATCCTCCAACAGCAACAAAAGAAAATGGTCCGACAACCACAACAACCACCAAAACAAGAAACCTGAAACCATTAAAGCCTACATCTCCGGTTCTGATGACAAGGGGGCGTATAAGGGAACCAAGCCCTATTGCTCAAAGTGCCAACGACACCACCATGGTTCGTGTCCCTGTAACAAGTGCAAAAGATTCGGACACTTGGCTAGGGACTGTAGATCAAACACCACTGACACCAACACCTCTGAACCAAAGACTTGTTATGGGTGCAACGGTACGGGGCATTTCAAGAAGGACTGCCCGAAGCTGAACAACAACAACAGGAACAACAACAATGCTCGAGGAAGAGCTTTTGTGCTGAAATCGGGGGAAGCCCGTCAAGACCCGAACGTGGTCACGGGTACGTTCCTTCTCAACAACTTGACTGCTTCTGTATTATTCGATACTGGTGCTGATAAGAGCTTTATTTCCGACGAATTTTATCCACTACTTGACACTACACCTATTGCCTTAGATTCTAAGTACACTGTAGAATTGGCAAACGGAAAACTTATTGAGGCCGACAGTGTGATACCTAATTGCACTCTGAACTTAGCTAACGAGCACTTTCCCATTGACTTGATACCTGTCGAAATCGGCAGCTTTGACATCATCGTCGGTATGGATTGGTTGTCCAAGCACCGAGCCGAAATCGTTTGTTTCGAGAAAATTGTACGCATTCCTCTCGTCACCGGTAGAACTTTGAGCATACAAGGGGAGACCGGTGGGACGAGAATCAATATCATTTCTTGCATGAAAACCCGAAAATACTTGAGAAAAGGGTACCAGGCAATCCTCGCACACGTTATGGAGAAAAAGTCGGTGGAGAAGCGACTTGAGGATGTGCCTATTGTTCGAGACTTCCCAGAAGTCTTTCCTGAAGACTTGCCTGGCCTACCGCCAACTAGACAAGTCGAATTCTCCATTGATCTTGTGCCCGGCGCAGCACCCGTGGCACGAGCCCCTTACCGACTAGCCCCATCCGAACTTCAGGAGTTGTCTACTCAGTTACAGGAACTCCTGGACAAGGGATTTATTCGACCAAGTTCCTCACCTTGGGGAGCTCCGGTCCTATTTGTGAAAAAGAAAGACGGTTCTTTCCGCATGTGCATCGACTACCGTGAACTCAACAAATTAACTGTCAAGAACCGATACCCACTTCCTCGCATCGATGACCTGTTCGACCAACTTCAGGGGTCGAGTTTCTACTCAAAGATCGATCTACGGTCGGGTTATCACCAACTTCGAGTTCGTGACGATGACATCCCAAAAACTGCTTTCCGAACTCGCTACGGGCATTATGAATTCCAAGTGATGCCCTTCGGCTTAACCAACGCACCGGCTGTATTCATGGACCTTATGAATCGGGTGTGCAAACCTTACCTTGACAAGTTTGTTATCGTCTTTATCGATGACATCTTGATTTACTCGCACACTGAACAAGAACACGCGCAACACCTGAAAACTATCCTAGAGCTGCTCAAACACGAAGAGTTATACGCCAAATTCTCTAAGTGTGAGTTCTGGATGCAAACCGTTCAATTCCTTGGACACGTCATTGACAATCAAGGGATTCATGTCGATCCTTCAAAAATCGAGGCTATCAAGGGTTGGCAAGCACCTACTACACCGACCGAGGTACGCCAATTCTTAGGACTCGCCGGATACTACAGGCGGTTCATTGAGAATTTTTCAAAAATAGCCCTACCTCTCACTGCACTGACTCAAAAAGAAAAGAAGTTCGATTGGACTGACAAACAGGAGTCAGCTTTTCAACTACTAAAACAGAAACTCTGCAGTGCACCTATCTTATCTTTACCCGAAGGTAACGATGACTTCGTGGTATACTGTGATGCTTCACACCAAGGTCTTGGTGGCGTGCTGATGCAACGAGACAAAGTCATCGCTTACGCCTCTCGACAACTCAAGGTCCACGAAAAGAATTACACAACTCATGACCTGGAGTTGGGGGCTGTTGTATTCGCTCTAAAAATCTGGAGGCACTACTTATACGGTACCAAGTGTACAATCTTTACTGACCATAAAAGTCTCCAACATATCTTCGATCAAAAGGATCTCAACATGAGGCAACGTCGATGGGTCGAGTTGCTCACTGATTACGATTGCGAAATTCGCTACCATCCAGGCAAGGCGAATGTTGTCGCCGATGCCTTAAGCCGAAAAGAACGAGTGAAACCACTTCGAGTTCGAGCTCTCGGTATGACCATTCACAACGACCTCATCAATCAAACTCTCACCGCTCAACTCGAAGCACTCAAACTAGAAAACTTGATAAACGAGGCCTTGCGGGGCATGGACAAACAATTTGAAACCAAACCTAACGGGGCCAAATACTTCTCGAATCGAATCTGGTTACCAAGTTTTGGGAACCTGCGAGACTTGGTGATGAATGAAGCTCACAAGTCTAAATACTCTATACACCCCGGTGCCGACAAAATGTACCATGGCATCAAGGAAATGTATTGGTGGCCCAACATGAAATCTGACATTGCAACCTATGTTGGCAAGTGTCTTACTTGTTCCAAAGTTAAAGCTGAACACCAGAAACCGTCCGGTTTGCTACAACAACCCGAAATACCACAATGGAAATGGGAGCAGATCACCATGGATTTCATTACTAAACTCCCAAAAACTTCTAACGGTTGCGATACCATTTGGGTGATCGTTGACCGACTCACTAAATCTGCTCATTTTCTAGCCATCAAGGAAACTGATAAGATGGAACGTTTGACACGGATCTACCTGAAAGAGATCGTGTCAAGACACGGCGTGCCCATCTCAATCATCTCCGACCGAGATGCTCGATTTACTTCTCGCTTCTGGCAATCACTGCAAAAATCTCTCGGTACTCGACTGGATATGAGTACGGCTTACCATCCTCAAACCGATGGCCAGAGCGAACGAACCATACAAACACTGGAAGACATGCTACGAGCCTGCGTAGTTGACTTCGGTAAAAACTGGGAAAATCACTTACCGTTGTGCGAGTTCTCGTACAACAACAGTTATCACACCAGCATAAAGGCTACACCCTTCGAGGCACTATACGGTCGTAAGTGCCGGTCACCTATCTGTTGGACTGAGGTGGGGGATACACAACTCACCGGTCCAGAAATCATACATGAAACTACTGAAAAGATCGTCGGCATACAAAACCGACTAAAAGCCGCGCGCGATCGTCAGAAAAGCTATGCTGACGTGAGACGCAAACACCTTGAGTTCCAAGTAGGGGACAAAGTACTTCTCAAAGTGGCACCGTGGAAAGGTGTCATTCGATTCGGAAAACGAGGCAAACTAAATCCTAGATACATCGGACCATTCGAAATTCTTGAAAAGATTGGTCCAGTGGCATACCGCCTGCAACTTCCTGCTGAACTTAGCAGCGTTCACAACACATTCCACATTTCAAATCTGAAGAAATGTCTGTCTGACGAGACACTGATTATACCGCTCGACGAAATTCAGATCGATGATAAACTTCATTTTGTCGAGGAACCTATGGAAATAATGGACCGCGAGGTCAAACAACTAAAACAGAGTCGTATCCCCATCGTTAAAGTCAGGTGGAATTCTAGACGTGGTCCTGAATTCACCTGGGAACGGGAAGACCAAATGTGACAAAAATACCCACATCTCTTCCCAGACAACGCACCGACCGTGCAAACGAGCTAATTTCGGGACGAAATTATTTTAACAAGGGGAGAATGTAACAACCGCCAAATTAGGGCTAGTATTAGCGTCTAATTCTTTGTTAATACATGTAATTAGTTCTGTATTAGGCTAATTTATGTATCGGATTATATGTTGGTGAATATATACAACTTTGCGATTTGACTTAAATCGTACGCAACATAAATAGAATGAAATTCTATTCGGTTAATACGGACGTTGGTGAACAAATGTTTATAAACTAAGATAACGCAATTGTGACCGAAACGCTATTTTATAGTAATTGGAAATTATCTTTTAGTACTCGATTAAAACTTACACAATCTAAAAACAAAAGTAATTAAATTAATTTAAACTATTAAAGATTTAAGGAAAATAACTTAAGTAAATTATTTAACAAGATTTGAGATTTTATAAATATAATTAAACGCGTAAAATAAATAATGTAACGCCTAAACGACGGAGGAAACGAACATCGCACGGGAACGGGGACCGGAAAGTGGAGGATAAACCTCCAACTCCCACCCTTTTCTTCTCATTCCCACCAATCACTCTCTCTCTCTTACTTTCTCCTCTCTTTTCTCTCTAACTCCACAAACATCACCACCATCACCCAAATTCGCAAAATAACACCATCAAACCTCGCCGAAATATACCACTCGTTTGGAGAAAAGTGACCACGACAACACGATCTACATTCCTATCTTTTCGGATTTTCAATCCGACACTTTGTAAGTTTCCGACAAATCCCGACATCTCTCGTTTTTGATCATTTTTACTAGTTTATGGTTTAAATAGGCTTAATATGTTCATATGAGGGTTGGGTAAAAGAATCGGACCAAACGGAAACCCGAAAACATGTTTTTGGCTCGAAATCCGTCGATCAGCCGATAGTGTCGCATAGACGAACCCAGATATGCGACACTTACTGCGACACTTGATGAGTGTCGCATAAGCCTTATACCGACACTTCTTAAGTGTCGCCTGTTACCCCTCGTGATCTTTACGCGTCACTATGATAGTGACGCCTATACTTATTATACCGACACTACATGAGTGCCGCCCTTATCCATATCCCGGCACTTGACACCGACACTTCCGAAGTGTCGCATAATATCAAACTTTCCCGTTGAACGACACTACATTACTGACGCATGACCTGGATACCCGACACTCCCTTAGTGTCGCATGTTTATACTTACCGACACTTATATACGACACTTCCTTAGTGTCGCATGACCTTGTTACCCGACACTACCTTAGTGACGCTATCCTTTCAGAACCGACACTTCACCCGACACTGTCTTAGTGTCGCATTACCAACCGAAGTGACGCTATGAAGTGTCGCATAAAACAGCAGCTCTTCAACTATTTTTACACTAAGTGTCGAACTTATACAACTTCCAATACTTATACCATACGACGTAACAAACATCATAGAACATACTTTCTATTACAATTGCACTAAATTGCGTTATAAATGATAAACTTTAATTATAACGAATCACCAACGGGCCGTATATACTTTGATACAAACGTGAACGAACCAACATTAAACACAACGGGTTGTATGAACAACTAGCCTAGATGGTCTTGCGAGACATCTACTTACTTAACCTTACGTGTTTAGGCACTAGAAGGTTACGGGTTCGGAGAACCTACTTGCTTTACTACTACTTGCTATTTACCACTGCTCGACTCAGGTGAGTCTTACAGCCCCACTTTTACTGTTTTATACTTTGGGGTGAGATACTTAGCAACTGTTTTACGTATGAACACAATGTACTGAACTGAAAACATTACTGATTACAAACAAACGCATGAGTTACTTTTATCCACTGAAAGCCTCCTAATCGTAAGTTGTTAGTTATGGACTTAAGCGCGATTACTAATAGATGGATCCATTTGGGACTGACAATCCCTGTCTGGGGTGGTAGCGCCACCACGTACTGATTTACACGTAGAAACAGACATATTAGTATTTGTTACATATGAGTGTGCGGATAGCACTCACGGGGGTACGTGATATATTCACACTACACGGTTAAGCTTCAACTTATGAGCTCATGGCACTGTACTGATTTACTGAATTTCTTACTTTGCTGGATAGCAATACGGGTACATACTTGTGGTTCATGACACCTACTTATTACTAAACCTGTGAGATTCACCAACCTTTTTGGTTGACACTTTTTAGCTTTGTATCTCAGGTACACTTACGGAGTAGGATCACTCCAGGATTACTAGCTAGAGTCGCATGATTTCCAAACTGCATTTAACGGAGATTCTTTGGCATTATCTTTTGTAACTATGGTTATGTAATAGAATCTCCCACCACATACGCGGACTCTAGGCTTACATACTTTTGTAAAGAAAACTATATGTTTTCAAACGATTCAAATTATGAAATGTAACTATTTTACAAACGTCTCATTTAGAGGTCGTTTGCTATATATCTTGTGCTTTGTATATTGATTAGTAACACCCAATGTATGCTTCCGCCAATCGTTAAATTTGGGGGTGTTACAGATTCGGATGAGATAGTGACATGTACTATCCATTCTATCTATAAATAATCATGTCTAGTCCATAGAATAGGCATTCGCACTTACACGAAAAATCAGAATCCCACTGATTCAATAGTCTATTCTGAATAACGAGTCTGTAAAATATATCTTTCAATAAAATTTATATTTATATACATGTGCAACTAAAAGGTTCCACTAGAAACTAGGAAAGAAGCAAGTCTAGATTAGGATACCAACGATAATTTGGAATTAGTTAGATCATACAAGATAATCCTCGAGCCCTGAAAAGCTAGCGTTGAAAAATCCGTTGAAGGCAGGTGGCCGTAAAGGATGTTTATTCCGCAGCTGGGTTGGAGACATCATTGATCATTAACAAATTTCCAGATCAAGTCAGGTATACCAAAAATCTAAATTGCATTTATCTTTACTATTTTCTACAGGGTTTAAAAGAAATATTGATAAAAATAAAAATGAAAAGTTTTAAAATAAAACTAGATAAACAGAATTATAGTCATTGTCATGTAATAGCTAGTATTAATCACCAAATATTGGTAGTCTTAATCGATACAGGAGCATGTAGTAGTAATATTAGCCCAGATTTAGTATCCGAAATATATGATTCGATAGAAGAAATTAGTTATAAAGAAACAGTAAACACTAAGCTAACATCAATTGAAATAATATTTAGTCGAGAATTAAAAGTAGAAATGGAAATACCTATAGATAATAAGAAAACCCTAGAAAGCAAAAACGTCCTATTAGGAATAGATTTTCTAGAACAATTTTATTATGAAATAAATAATAAAGAAATCATATTAAATGGTTTTAAAATACCTAGGATTAATTTATACTATAAAGACATAGAAGAAAATATAAACAATGTCTGAAGAATATCAAGAGATAGAGAATAAAGAAGAAGCAGGAAGTTACATCTCAGATGTATTATTAGATAAAAAATTAGTAACAAAAGTTAAAAACCAAGGAACACTTAATTTAAAAGAATCAGATGGAATAAGTAGATCTTTAGTCGAAAGATTAAATAGTAAAAATATAATATATTATGGAATAATGCAAGGAGAACAAAATGTAAAAATAGAGCAAGCTAACAATAGGTTTCAAGCACCAGTTGTACAAATAAATCAGGTAGTTAGAAGATTACAAAAAATAAAAGAAGAGCATAGGAAAAAGATCGGATATATTCATATAAATGTTGTACAAATAATAATAAGGTCAACATTTAGAGAAGGTATTAAAACGCCTGTTGAATTAAAAATAGAGGACAATAGAATAAAACAAAAGCAATATAGATCATTAGAAAGTATTGAAGGTGATTTAGGATACGGAGTAATAAAGTTTAATGTAGCCCTACAATATCCTATACCTTTAGAAACACGAAATGTAGATAATTGTATAGGAGTTACATGCAATTTTAAGAATAAAGAATTAATGGAACATGGTGACATACCTTTAGTGGTTTGTTATAGAATAGCCTATGCATTAAGTGACAGTTCATTAAGCATTCAGTATAAAAATTTAGATAGATTATACACAGAAAAACTATTTAATAAAACAAGTACTTTAATACAAGAAGATAGAATACAAAGAGAATTCTTAAAAAATCATAGTAAAAAATTTAATCAGTTAAAATTAGGAAATATAATAGGAGAGTCAAGTAGTCCAATAATACCTAGAATAAATGAAGAAATAGAAGCCCCAATTAGAAAAACTAGCTTGTATAAGGAAAACCAATTAGATAAATTAAAGGAGCAGGTCAAAGAATTAAGTTCAGTAGTAATTAATCTTAATAATAGAATATAAATGGAAGCACATTATAAAAGAGGTCCATATAGAAAAAGAAAAGAAAGAAAAAGTACTAATGAAGAAATAATAGAAATGATAGAAGAATTAAGGAAATTTAGAAAACATATAAAAGAAAAATTTTCAATAAGTTATTATAGATCTAGAATAATAGAAGATGTGCAATCGTCTTTAGACTGTTTAAAAAAAGTAAAAAGAAAATATATGATAAATCAAAAAGAGGAAAATAATAGGCTAAAAGAAGAACTAGAAAGTCTAAATAAAAAAGTAAAAATATTAGAAGAAAAAATAGAAAATAATTCCGCATATAATATAGATGAATTAATACTTAACCTATAAAGTATATCGGAAACGGCCAATTAATACAAGCAATAAATTGCATTAAATATAAAGGTATAATTAAATGGCGTTATCCTCCATTGTTAAAAATTAACAGAAAATAAACTATTCGGTTTTTCGGTTAACCGAACAGATAGTTTTGCACACCCCTAAATTATAGACTAACATTACTCCTTAAAGGGGAGTAAGGTCAACCATAATTTAAAGCAGAAGGATTAGAGCTACTCTATTTGTGAGTAACCACATCCTTAGTTTTTGATCCCCTCTTAACTTGCAACTAAACCGAAAACATTCAATTGAGCAATTCAACTTTAGACCTCGGCACAAATTAATTGTATCAAATCTACTTTTATTTGTCTAAATTTGATATAAATTTAAAGGATCTGAAATCATCAAACTATATACTCATATACCAAATTTCAAAGCATTTGTAGACAAACTCTATTTGAGATGAATTTTATAAAATCATGTTTCTTAATTCGTCTATAATCTGACCCGGAAATCGTTAATTTGGACATGTGTAGGGTCCGAATTGACCAACGACTGTCTCACAATAAAATATATCACGTTTCAATATATATAAGATTCATCTCAATAAGAGTTTTGGTTGATTTTATACGAATTTATGGACAGTACTGAAATAATCAGAAATATTGGTATTCATATGCAATCAAACTCGGAAACCCTTTTATTCTTAGAAAACGAATTAAAAAAACTTAAAAACGAGTTTTCATAATCTATTACGTCTGTTTGATTATCTTAGAAGTATCATATTCATCTCCATATTCTATTATGATCACCATCTCATCCGTTGCAACCACTTTCGCATTGATTTCAAACATCGATTCCTCTAAACCCACGAATAGTAAGTTTGGTTTCTCCCTCCTGGTTTCTCTGCATCGATGGTTGTACAAAACAAGTTGGGGATTCTTTAATCCCTGATTTTATTATGAATTATGCTTCATTAGTCACTTTGAGTCCCTCATCTTTCATTGTTTATGATTTTAGTCTGATCTACCACTTTTCTAACATATTTAGTCCAACTTTACTAACATTAAATCATGAGGCTTATTTTAAATTATATGTCACCTTCATTATAAGCTAAATAATAGCATAGCTACTATATATATACATAATATTTAACAAAAATTGGACATGTTACAATTTTTCACATAAAATTGGATGCATTTGGTTACCCGGCGAGTACCTGCCAATTTCAAGAATGTTTTATTTTGAGTTCAATTCAATCGTGTAATTGTAATGTCGAGTTTATATTGTTACGTTTGAGATGTGGGACATTATTAAAAGCGTTTTTGAGTTGAGAAACATTACATAAAAAAACCGAAGCGTTTCAAGACCCGGTATACTGACCGATTCCGGTTGAACCAGTTTGACCGGCGGTCCAACCCGGTCAAAGCATTTGGTGAAAGAAAGTAGATGACAAAAAGAAAAGTCACCTATTAAGTCAATATACTTTGCTTTTGTTTTTCTTTCCTCCCATACACGTATATAGTGTATTTTATATCTATATATACTCCCTGTATCCCAGTTCAAGTGTACAAGTAGAATTTAAGAGTACAAGTAGAACCTGAAGGGGCGGAGCTAGTAAATTTCAATGGAGGTGGCAAACAAAAATTATTTTGGGGGAAAATTTTAAAATTGTCATTGATACCTTAAAAAAAATTTATTTTTTACGTACCCCGCTACCCCCATTCTAGCGTCAACTGAGAGTATAGCAGGAGATGCCAAGTGAAAGACGCATACACAGCCATTAACTGCAAAATCAAAAAAGATCCTTCATCACTCAAGTTAGTTTCAAACAAAAACAGCCTTTCCTTAGCTCCTCACGAGCAACTAAATGTTCTGTCTTTTTTGGATCATCTGTAGCATATATGTAATAATAATTCAGTTGTCATTAGAGGAAGACAAACAATAAGAAACAGTAACAGCAAAAGTGATCGTATAACAACGTTGCCTTCACCTTCTAATTCTGATTCTAATTCCAAATTACAATACAATCTCTATTTGAATTTTATTTTCGAAATCGAAGTCTTTCCTTTTAACTCTATAACCTTTTTTGAACTAATCACAGATTTATTTGGCATCATACTAGTTAAGTTGAGTTGGGTTATCATAAATCTTGCTACAAATCAAAACACGACGAATAAATTTCATTCCATAAATCAGTCAAATCGACTTAAAAGTATACAAATATATGTATACTTGCTCGTTGAAACTATTAGAGAAATCAAGAAACGGGTCGTTTTTATTATGTGTAATGTGAACAACTAGATTTTGGCTGATCGGACTAACCACGGGAATGAACGGTAGCATGAACAGTCACGAGCAAGTAACAACTCAACGAGCCATGAAGCATTGTAACCAGAAGCCCGTGTAACACAAACCACCTTCATTTCTCTTCTCATTTCTCTGAAACTGGAGAGACTTGTTTAAGGTAGTCTTGTTGAAATTTGGTGACTTTCATTGGATCCCGGTGGGATGGGTTCGATCCCGGTGGGAGAATTAAGTGTTCTGTGAACAGAGCTTTTGATCCCGGTTGGATGGCAAAGGTTCCCGATGGGATCGTGTGCGTTTTGGGGAGATCCCGGTGGGATCACAAGGGATCCCGGTGGGATCGTAAGGTCGGCCAGAAAACTTGTTTTTCAAGACTTTCCTTTTATCGTTCGTACTATATATTGTAACCCTTATTCTTTGTAAAAGTAGGCCACGAAAATACTTGGTGCCATTCTAATAAAAAGATATTACTCGGTTCTTGCCCGTGGATTAAACCAATCACATCGATTGGATATAACCACGTTAATTCTGCGCGTTCTCTAATTGCTTTTATCAATTTCTATTGTGTTTGTTCTTGTGTTTAATCATTCAAATCAGGTTTCTAGCATAACAATTGGTATCAGAGCCCTTAGGGTTTTATTGATTTGAATATTCAAGCAAGTTGATTGATAGGGAAGATGTCGTCTCAAAAGTTCGAGATTGAGAAATTCAATGGGTCGAATGATTTTGCCTTATGGAAGGTGAAGATGAGGGCTCTTCTGGTTCATCTAGGGTTGAACATGGCGATAGATGGAGATGCGAGCTGGGGTGAGAAAACAACTGCAGATCAGAAGAAATCGATTAATGGAAAAGCACATAGTGCTATTTTGTTGTGTCTGGCAGATGAAGTTTTGAGGGAGGTGGTAGATGAGACAACGGCTGCAGGGATTTGGGCAAAGTTATGTGATAAGTATCAGAACAGTTCTTTGACGAATCGTTTATTTCAGAAGCAGCGTTTGTACAACCTCCGGATGACAGAAAGTACACCGGTAAAAGATCATCTTGATAACTTTAATCGTATTATTTTAGATTTGTTATCTATTAATGTTAAAGTTGATGATGAAGATCAAGCCTTGATTTTGCTTTGTTCGTTACCTGGGTCATATGAAAACTTTGTGGATACTATGTTGTATGGAAGAACTGAAATTACTGTAGGGGATGTTAAGGATGCTTTACAGTCTAAAGAACTCAAAAGACAGGTGTCTGTGAGTGATAACAGTTCTGGTGCAGGGTTATCAGTTGAAAGGGGTAGACCAACAGAGCGGGGTAAGAAAGGCAAGGGTAAGGGAAAGGCACGTTCAAAATCTAAAGCTCATGCAGGTACTATTTGTTATGGTTGCTATGAGAAAGGTCACTTTAAAAGGGATTGTCCGAAGACGAAGAGTGGTAACGGGGAGAAAAACAGGGGGAGTGTATCCGTAGCACAGGAATCCTGTGAAGATGAAGATTATGGTGAAGTACTAACTACTCAGGAGGCATTACCTGTTAGTAGTGGGTCTGAATCGGTAGGTACTTGGGTGATGGATAGTGGGGCATCTCATCATATGGTTTTCTCGCGTGACTTATTCGTTTCTTTTAAGGAATGGAGTGGCAGTGTGAAGATGGGTGATGATAGGCCGAAAAGCATCAAGGGCTCGGGTATAGTTCAGATTAAGACACACGATGGTATTGTCAGGTCACTGGATTGTTGGTATGTTCCTGATCTCAGGAAAAATCTTATTTCTCTGGGTTTGCTAGCTCGACGTGGGTTGAGATATGTTGGTGATGGTGAACATGTGAAAGTGTTCAAAGGATCTTTACTTATCATGAAGGGAAAGATGAATAACACCAATATGTATATTCTGGATGGCAATTCGGTGACGGGAACGGTTGCAGTTTCTCAATCCTTGGATAAAAATGAGGATAAGACAGAGTTATGGCATCGCAGGTTGGGTCATATGAGCGAGAAAGGGTTGACAACTTTGAGTAGACGGGGATTATTGGGTGGTGATGTAACAGGTAGAATGGGTTTCTGCGAGGCTTGTGTTAAAGGGAAGCAACGTAGGGTCTCATTTGGTGTTGGCAAACATACATCCACGGAAGTCCTGGAGTATATTCACTCAGATTTGTGGGGTCCTTCTCCAGTTAAGTCCCATGGAGGATGTTCTTACTTTGTGACCTTCATTGATGATTACTCGAGGAAGGTTTGGTTGTATTTTCTGAAGTCAAAAGACGAAGTGTTTGGTAAGTTCAAGGAGTGGAAGATCATGGTTGAAAAACGGTCTGGAAAAAGGGTAAAAACTCTTAGAACTGATAATGGGTTGGAATTCTGTAATGCACCGTTTGATAACTTCTGTAAAGCAGAAGGTATAGTGAGGCACCGCACTGTACGACACACACCACAGCAAAACGGGGTCGCAGAACGAATGAACCAAACACTGTTACAGCGTGCACGATGCATGCGGGTTTATGCTGATCTACCGAAACAATTCTGGGCTGAGGCAGTTAATACTGCTTGTTATCTGATTAATAGGTCTCCATCAACTGCAATTGATTTGAAGACTCCTCAAGAGATGTGGACTGGGTCTGCATGTGATTATTCTGGTCTAAGGATATTTGGTTGTCCCGCTTATGCTCATGTGAATGATGGTAAGCTTGAGCCAAGGGCAATGAAGTGTGTATTTCTAGGGTACGCGGACGGGGTTAAAGGTTATCGGCTGTGGTGTACAGAGAAAGATAGAACTCCGAAATTTATAATTAGCAGAGATGTTACCTTTCATGAAGCTGCTATGTTAGATCAGAGAGGAGACTTGGGGAATCAAGCAGAGAAAGATCAGGGTGCTAATCGGAAGGTGGAGTTTAATACTCCTGATAGAGTTGTGGTAAGTGAGCAAGAGAAAGAAGCTGAAAAAGTTCCTAACATACAAGGTGAGCCGAGCTCACAGGGTAGTGTGGAAGGTACAGTTGATACGGGTCCATCTGAGAGTGTGGAATCTGAACCAGTGTTAACTGAGGAGGATGCTGAAGGGATGGATGATCTACCTATAGCACAGCGGAAGGAAAAAATGAATGTTCAAAAGCCGGCAAGGTATGCTAACATTACTTCTTTTGATTCTGTAGCATATGCACTTGCAGTGGGAGAAGACGTTGACTTGGATGAACCTAACTCTTATAAAGAGGCGGTTGGGAGTCAAGATGCTGAGAGTTGGTTAGTTGCAATGAAAGAGGAGATGGAATCACTTGAAAAGAACCAAACGTGGGTTCTTGTACCATTACCGGAGAGAGTTAAACCTGTAGGATACAAATGGGTTTTCAAAAGGAAGGAGGGAATTTCTGGAGTTGAACCGCCAAGGTTCAAAGCTAGGTTGGTGGCTAAAGGTTTCTCACAAAAGGAGAGAATTGACTATCACGAGGTGTTTTCACCAGTCGTGAAACATAAGACGATTCGGGTTCTTTTGGCTATGGTGAGTGTATTTGATTTGGAGCTAGAACAGCTTGATGTCAAAACGGTATTTTTACATGGTAGCTTGGATGAGAAAATTTACATGTCGCAACCTGAGGGATTCATTCAGCCTGGTAAGGAAGATCATGTGTGTTTGCTGAAGAAATCACTATATGGTTTGAAGCAGTCTCCAAGACAATGGTATAAAAGGTTTGATTCGTTTATGATTTCTCATGGTTATTTGCGTAACCAATTCGATAATTGTGTCTACTCGAAGAGCTTGTTGGATGGTTCTTTTATTTATCTGTTGCTATACGTGGATGATATGCTTATTGCTTCAAAGAACAAAACTGACGTTGATGAGTTGAAAGTTTTGTTAAAAAGTGAGTTTGAGATTAAGGATTTGGGGTCAGCTAAGAAGATTTTGGGTATGGAGATTTGGAGGAATAGAGAAGAAGGTCTCTTGTACATCTCTCAAGAGAAGTATGTGGAGAAAGTTCTTGAAGCATTCCGAGTGGATCAATCCAAAATTGTAAGTACTCCTTTAGCTGCACATTTTAAACTTGATAGGAGTACTTTACCGAAGACTAATGATGAGAAAGAGTATATGAAGAAGGTTCCGTATTTGAGTGCGGTTGGTAGTCTTATGTATGCTATGGTCTGTACAAGACCTGACTTGGCTCATTCTGTTAGTGTGGTAAGTCGTTTTATGAGTAATCCGGGTAAAGCTCACTGGGAAGCAGTTAAGTGGATCATGCGGTATTTGAAAGGTAGTAGTGGTTTATGTCTGAGATTTGGGCCTAACAAAGATGTTAGTGATTTAGTCGGTTATGTAGATTCTGATCATGGTGGTGATCTTGTGAAAAGAAGATCATTGACGTGCTACATTTTTACCTTGTTTGGATGTTCGGTTAGTTGGAAGGCAACTTTGCAACCAACCGTGGCTTTGTCTACTACAGAAGCTGAATACATGTCAATGACTGAAGGTATTAAAGAATGCATGTGATTACATGGTTTGATTGAGAGTCTTGGTTTGAAGGTGGAGAAACCTACTTTGTTTTGTGATAGTCAATGTGCGTTAAATTTGGCTAAGAATCCGGTGTATCATGAGAGAACGAAGCATATTGACATTCGGTTAAACTTTATTCGAGATATATTGGAAAGTGGGAGATTCTTAATTCAGAAGATTGATACCGAGGAGAATCCGGCAGACATGTTGACTAAGGTATTACCGAGAGCCAAGTTCCAACTGTGCTTGGACTTGGTGAATATTCGCATGAGGTAGGCC
Source organism: Helichrysum umbraculigerum (assembly GCA_949592205.1). NCBI lineage: Eukaryota > Viridiplantae > Streptophyta > Magnoliopsida > Asterales > Asteraceae > Helichrysum > Helichrysum umbraculigerum. Next base: position 103,689,207 of record CATIUR010000001.1, read on the forward strand.
CCGAGGGGGTGAGTGGTCAAGAACGAGTATACGTGAGTTATTGAAGAATGGTGGAGTATGGTGAATCTTGGGCTTTGACGGTTGAAGACAATTCAAGTCAAGGTGGAGATTTGTTGAAATTTGGTGACTTTCATTGGATCCCGGTGGGATGGGTTCGATCCCGGTGGGAGAATTAAGTGTTCTGTGAACAGAGCTTTTGATCCCGGTTGGATGGCAAAGGTTCCCGGTGGGATCGTGTGCGTTTTGGGGAGATCCCGGTGGGATCACAAGGGATCCCGGTGGGATCGTAAGGTCGGCCAGAAAACTTGTTTTTCAAGACTTTCCTTTTATCGTTCGCACTATATATTGTAACCCTTATTCTTTGTAAAAGTAGACCACGAAAATACTTGGTGCCATTCTAATAAAAAGATATTACTCGGTTCTTGCCCGTGGATTAAACCAATCACATCGATTGGATATAACCACGTTAATTCTGCGCGTTCTCTAATTGCTTTTATCAATTTCTATTGTGTTTGTTCTTGTGTTTAATCATTCAAATCAGGTTTCTAGCATAACAAGTCTGTTTCAACAAATGTTCAATATGATTGACTTTTCAAGTGAATAGCTGCTGTTTTTGGCTAAAGTTTTTAACAATCAAAACCGTGGAATGCATGTAATGACTTTATGCACACTTTAGGAGTTTTTTTCAACTGTTTATGAGGGCAGTTTCGTACTTTACTTGTTTACTTATATTAGGATTCAAAAAGAAAGAGAACAAATTTGCAATTTAGTAAGGGTCAGAGTTTCGATCCCTGCTCCATCCCAGTGCATATTCCCCATCTTTCTTTTCCTTGATCATTTTTAGTCTCACTAATATAAAATTTTGAAACTACACACGAAAGTATAATAGTGATGAATACTACTAGTAATAAACTTGTTATATTCTTAAACTTAAAACACATGCATATTTACTGAGATATGGAAAACGATACTACTTTCAATGGAACGAAAAGATGTTGTAGGTGATGATGTACAACTCCTTTCGTTCCTGATCCACCTCCATCCAACATTTCAAGTCGAAACAATATTGTAGCTTTATGTTCTAAATTTTTTTTAGCATTCGACTAAAAAAATTGTGAGTCTAAGGGGTTGTTTACTTTTTTTCCTAAGTGCTGTTTACATGTAATGTCTGTCTGGATAAATATGTCTGTTTATAACGAGTGCTATTTATGTAAATGTAATTTTTGTTTTGACCAAAATGATAAACTTAAATGATATAAAGTTTGAATAAAAAATGACGTGTTCAAATTTTATTGGAGAAAAAATATTGAAAAAAATGTATATTTATCATTAAGTGCCTCTTTTTGGTAAGAGCTTCATTTTTCCTCCTATTTCAGAAACAGACATTCCTTTCAGATTAAGTAAAAAAGAAACAACAATTTATATGTCTGGATTAAGAAGTGTCTGGAAACAGACCATTAAGTGGAAAGTAAACAGACCCACTCCTCATATCTAGAATGAATTTCCTCATATTTTACTAAACCAGATCAGTAGCTAATATTGGTATGCAAACATACATCACGTCTTGCAACATAATATTGGTATGCAAACATACATCACGTCTTGCAACAGGCCTGATCGACCATAGCAATATCTTTTGTGCAACTTATAATCATTTTTGATTTATAGGGTGAGTAGGTTGTTGTCCTTGAAGCACTCAATAGCGTCTTTGATGCTTACTTCAATTGGAGTAAACGCAACACCTAGACCTTCCGCCCTTGCCCTTGATACACTGTAATGTAGCTTCTCACCACACTTCCTACTTTTATACCTATTAATCAGAATTTGAACAAAAAACAAGTAATCTAATATGTTTCGAGCTAGATTTTGCCACCCTGAAAAATTGAGGGTGAAAAGAAGGCGAAACGGATTGATGGTCAATCGATTTTCTTGATATTTCAGTTGCACATGTTAACAAAAAGAATTGTTAATCACACGTATAAATATATTTTCATACTAAAATCAATTACGTACATTAGTCGATCTTGTGCAATTTTACCTAATTATAAAAAAGAACAGATAGTTACCTTTCAGAATGGCCAAGAGAAGGAAAGAGTTTGTCTACAATCTCCATGATCACCGAAGAATGGACTACACGCCCAACCATTAAGTATCTACTCTTAGCTTCCGGATTCTCAAAGGCTAATATATGTGCATTAGCAACATCTCTCACATCAACAATTCTATAGATGCCATCCGGATAGAACTCCGTCCCTACGCATATACAACTAATCTGACTTTGGGATGCACTACTATAAGTCTATAACATAGATAAAAACATTTGGATATGCAAGTAATATATGAACAACATGTAACGAATATAACTTTATAAAAAATGATGGCATTGCAACGACAAGAACTGCTAAGTCATGAATACGAGCATTAGTTGTAAGAGTCGATTACCGGTTTTTATCAAGTTCATGAACCACTCAGAAATGAGATTGAGAGTTGGCTGTAAGAAAGGACCAATGACAAAGCCAGGAATTATCGTCACCAATTCCAAACCATTCTCTTCTGAAAACTTCATGGCGGCAGCCTCAGCCAGGGTCTTCGAAAGCGCATACCACAACTGCAAATTGCAAAATCATTGATTAAAATGTTGAAAAATTTGTTCTATTTTTGGGATGTCTTTGTACCCCACAGGAGGAAGGAAGAAAGATTCGTCTCCTTAGGGCGGAGCTAGAAGGGGGGCAGTCGCCCCCTAGAAACCTAAAATTATCGAAAAAAATAAAATTTTTCAAGATAATTAGTAACCGTTTAAGATTTTGACCCCCCAATATGATAGAAAGAGAAAAAAAAAAAAAATTTGCCCCCCCCCTCTTAAAAATTCCTGGTGCCACCCCTGTGTGAACCCATACACCAAACAAATACCATTTTGGGTTAATTTTTGGATTTGGGTTTTGTGGGTTGTTGGGTTGATTTGAGCTTACAAGCTTGGACTTGGACTTAATATTTTAATTTTAATTAATTATATACATGTGGCCAAAAGATGGGTCTTGGGCCTTATGAGATGCATAATGAAGTGTCTGTCTTAGGATACTGCAAACGCAAAGGATGCCTCGACCTGGCGGTTTCTGAATCTTGTTTCAGTTATGTACATGTATTTATATATATAGTCTGTTGTTTATCTATTTCCCAACAAAAATTTAAGATTTAACTGTAGGCCAAAAATAAATTTGAACTATACCCTTTTTTGCTCACAAATTACTGGATCCGAAAACCAGGTTTCATCCACAACATCACCTGACTCTAGAGATTCTTTGGCAAACGCAACTGCGGTTGAGGAAGATGTGAACACCACTCTCTTGAGAGAGGGAACTTTAGCAGCTGATTTAAGAACATTAAGTGTCCCCTTCACTGCAGGATCTATGAATCGTGCCTAATTAAAAATCAGATTAAAAGACATTTAAAAAAAAAACAAACTCAGCCTCTAATTTGTAGCATTGTATTGAAAGTTTCACAAGATTTTGGAGAACTAATAAATAAAAGAACCTGTGGATCCTCAACTGAGACCGCGCTTACAACAGGAGATGCCAAGTGAAAAACGCATACGCAGCCTTTAACTGCAGAATCGAAAGATCCTTCTTCATTCAAGTTCGCTTCGAATAAAGAAAGTCTTTCTTTAGCTCCATCAAAGGAAAGTAGATGTTCTGTCTTTTTTGGATCATCTGCAACATACATTTTTACATAAATCACTAGTCATTAGAGGAACACAAACAAAAAGAAACAGAAAATGCTGACACTCAGATTGATTGTATAACTTATAGTGTTAATCCCAAAACATTGGAGTTATCTATCATTCTAACTGTTAAAGATAAAACTTTATTTGCGTTGACTTTTGAAACGCTTTCATGCTGTATAATCTTTTAGAACTAGATTCTTCGTTTTAGCATATAATCTAATTAATGAATCAGTCACACGGACTTAATTATATAGGTAAATATGTTTACCCATTTGTGCTATTGGAGAATATCAACAAAACTGGTCGTCTTTATCATGTGTAATTTGAATAATTAGATTTTGACAGATGAGACTAACCGAGGGAACGAACGGTAGCATGAACGGTGTAGCCACGAGCAAGTAAAAGCTTAACGATCCACGAAGCAATGTAACCTGAAGCCCCTGTAACACAAACCACTTTCATTTCTCTGAAACTGGTTTCAAGGGGGAATCTGTTTAATTAATAATTGTAATATATAAATACTCCGTATAATATATGGATGGTGATTATGTTTCCAAGTTTAAATTAATCAAATCCTTGAAGAACGTGTAAAATGTTACTCCGTAATACTATTTCCAAGAGCATCTCCAATAAAGGCTTTTTCTAAAAAAAATTATGCAGAAAAGCTTTAGAAAGGCTTTTTCTTCATTGGAGTAAAAGTTTAATTGATGAAAAGGTTGAGATTTCTCAAACTTTACATCAAAAGCTTTTTAGTTATATAAGTTTCATATTGCTCCTCTAATTTAGTTCAAAAAAGCTTTGTGAAAGCTTTTTTACATTGGAGAGAAAGCTTTTTTCAAAATTTTACAAAAATGGATTGAGGTGGCCTAGCTTTTTTACATTGTGGATGCTTTAAATACGTACTCTCAGTCCCACAAAAATTGTCCCCTTACAATTTTTATTGGACGATAATTCGTACATCATCACTTTTTCTCCGTACACCACTAGCTGTTTTTTACAGTGTTGTACTGCACAACACTATAAAGCATAATTAGTGGTGTACGGAGAAAAAATGGTGGTATACAAATCACTTCCCATTTTTATTGGAATTAAAATAGATTAGGTCAAGGTCAGTTTTACCCTTTTAATCGAGAGAATTTTGACTAAATGAGTGTAAAATTGGAGTTTAATGATTTTTAATAGTTATTATTTTGCAAATAAATAATTATTTTGAAACAAATATAAATAATAATGTAGATGTGGAAAATTATTTTGAGACGGATGGAGTAATATAATCATTGTGATATGCTTTTGTTGCTTAACGAGTATATACAACGTGGTGGGGTTCCATTTTTCACATTGTTTGTTCAAAATTATTGGTAATTATTCAAGAAAATGACCAAAAAGTTGCCTTTAATGGTAACAAATTTATTTTGTTATACTTCCTTCGTCTAATCACAAGTGTCTATATTTCTATTTTGGCTTGTTCAAAATAAATGTTCATTTTCATGTTACAATCAATCGAAAGAGACTTTAGCTATTATATATGTTATTTGATTAATGAAAAGTATAGTTAGTACATAATCCTAAAACTGTGTACAAAGTTAAAGTGAACATTTTGAGTGAAACAGAGAGACTATATTGTAAGGTTCTTGTGAATTTGTAATTAATAAAAGCTAACTAGCATCCACCACATCAGACAAGTGATGGAAAAAAAAAAAACTTAATTGTAATTTTTAATTTTTTGACCTTGTTAGGAATCTTATCTTAATTATAATTATAATAATAACATGAGTAAGGTTAAAATAAATACAACAATAGTAAGTGATAATGAAAGAATCAATATGAATGTGTCATTTGTCACTATACCCACTTTCCTCATGTTTTTAAAAATTAAATATTTTCTAAACGGTAAGTCGAAAAATCATAAAAATCGCACCATAAAAATCATCATTTTTTCCTCTTCGATTAGAGATGTGACAAGGTATACTTTTGACAAACTTTTTTTTTTCATTGTTCGGTGAGTTTTGAAAACGAGTAAGAATGTGTTTGTTTACCTCTAAAGGGAATCATTCAGAACTGAATGTTGTATCATTCAGCATCCAGTGTGTTTGATAAAGTATAAAAACTCTGAAAGAATTACCTTGCTGACCGAAGTGCTGGACCGTTAATTTACAAAGGAGACTCTAAACGGTGCAGAGAGTCCATTATTACTCCAATACCCTTTTTTCAATTGTTATCTTCTCCCTCATATCTATCATCTCATTCTTTATTCCTTCTCGCATCCTCCAAAAGTATGATTCTTTCTCATCTAATCTCACAATCTTTGCAACATTTATTCTTCGATAGTTCTTTTATATATTTACTTCATCTTAAATAATTAAAGATTCTTTGTTTCTATCTGATTTTTTACTCGAAACAGTGGATCTTCAAACTCAAATCCGAAAATTGACAGAAAAGATTAGGTCTAAAGATAATTAGAGATACAAGTATGATTCAAGTTTTCTGTAACAATCGGCTTATCAAAATTTAAAATATTACATTTGTTGGTGATCTTTTTTCAGAATGAATTTGCTTCGAAGTGGAATCTTGCTATGGATGTATGTTCCTGTTGTAACAAAGATGATAGCCAACGTCAAAATTTGTACATTATGTTTTGAAGTTTGTACACTCTAATTAAGATTATAAATTTTTTTCTTTTTTTAAAAAAAATTATGAATTATATATATCTTATTTATTTAAAGTCATAAAAGAATGTTGATATCGATTGTTTTTATGTAATGAGTTATTGAATTGATTAATAACATACATTTTGTTTAACATTCCTTTGTCAATTTTATAACACCACACCCAACAGTGACAGAAACTTACAGAAATTGACGCGCCACATCAACGTCACGTCAGCTTTTTCACCAAACTGACAGAAACTGACGGACCCGTCCCAACAGGGGTCCGTCAGTTTTTTTTACACTTTTCTCAACCATTTAATTAATTAAACAATATACAATTAATTAAAATTAAAACATTTCATTCAAATTAAAAACATTACAATACTTAAAATAAAACGTTACACTAATTAAAAAAATAAAATAATTAAAATAACATTACACTAATTATTGAAAATAAAAGTAGCCTAATCCGAGCTCGATTCTTCGTCTTCGTTCGCATCCTCGTTCTCGTTCTCGTCTTCATCCGAAGTGTTCATGTTGTACACATTTTGATATTCTTCAACGACTTCTTTGCGAGCCAATTTGATAAGTTTTAATTCTTTTTTGGTTGCTCGTTTTGGATGACTTTTAGAAAGAAAACTCAAAGCCTTGAACATCGCTTTTTTAACATTGTTTTTTTTAATAACTTCAAGCGTTTCGGTGGATTTTAAAGCATTAGCTTTAACCGCTTCAAGTGCTTCAAGTCTCTCGGAAGAGATACTACCTCGTAAAGACGAGCCGACATCCGAGGATTGAGAAGTCTTTGTCGCTTTTCGGCCCATTGGACGGCGAATCAAGTCATCGCGGAACAAGGTCCTCATGTTTGCTTCTAGAGTAGTTTCGGTTGGGTTATCGTTTTCACCAAGATCGACGGCTTTGGGTTCGGCTTGAAAAGCACGTTTATTGCTCATTACGCCTTGCTCGGTGAAAAACTTCGGGTAATGTTTAAGAACATCCCAGCAAGGTTCGTAAATGAATTTTCTTCTCACTTGTTGGAGAAAAGCTTTTTTTGCCGCGTTTAAAACGTCGTTGTCTCCGGCACCGCTTTGATGACCCGATTCTCTAAATTTATGGTGGATCCCCTTGAAAGTCTTGACATCGTGAGATATTTTGTTCCATTTTCCCGTGAGTTGATTGAGGTTGTGTTCTCTTTTAACCACCGAATTGTAACCCGAATGGACGTTTTTCCAAAAACTCTCGTTTGTTTGATTGTTACCGATAATGCCATTTTCGGAACAATGAATCCACCGTTCCGCCAAAATTCTTGCTTCGTCGTCGGTCCACCTAACTTGAACCCGTATTGGAGCGGCTTTAGTTTTCTTCCCCTTTTTCTTTTTTGGATCCGGTTATGGCTCGGGATCCGGTTGGGTCTCGGGTTCCGCTTCGGGTTCGGGATCGGTTTCGTCGGAACTTTCTAGTAGGTTTTGTGAGAAACGGGTAGGTGTTTGTTGGTACCCTTGTGGGTTAGCAGATGTAGTCCCATAGTACGTATTTGGTGACCAATTGCACGGTGGAATTTGTTGGTTTGGGCACCAACCGGTTTGTTGGGTAAAAGTATTGGGAAATTGTGCGAAATTACCAAATCCAAATCCCGAATTTGGAGTTTGATTGGGTGTCGGGTTGTTTAACAAATTTTGCCACATATCGTAACCAACATTTTCTTGCTCATTTTGTTGTGATTGGGTTTTGGATTTGGATTTGGATTTGGAATTGTTATTTTTTGACATTTTTTTGGAAGAGTGTTTGATTTTTGGTGTGAGAGATGTATGAATGTTGAAAGAATGAATGAATGTATGGTGTTTAAATAGGTGAAAATTTGATTTAAAAAAAAAAAAAAAAATTTTTCTTTCCAACGGTTATATTACCGTTTCTAAAATAAAATAATTTTTTTTTTAATTCCAACGGTCATTTTCTTTTTTTTTTCACCAAAATGTTTTTTTTTTTTTGTTTTTGCTCGATCCTCGCACCAAACACAAACCGACCCAACGTCGGTTATTCGACGGAAGGCAACCGACGTGGAAACCGACGGGCCGGTGCCAACGGTTCGTCGGTCGTCACTTCAAACCGACGCAAACCGACGGGATCCGTTGGGAGAGGTCTAAGTTTACAACGTTAATAAACGGTTATATATCCTTGCCTTGAAGAAGGTTAATATGGTCATTTTCTTTTATTCAGAAGGTTGATTCAAAATACTTATCAAACAACTAATTGTCATTCAGAACCAAATTCATTCACTGTCTTTTAATCATTCAGGATTTGAACCGTTCACCACTAAATCATTCTGTTTTATCAAACGCACCCTAACACATGTGATACTAGTGGGTAACACATGTGATACCAGCGAGTAACACGTGTTAATAATTTTGTACAATTTATATAATCCAAAAAAAAAAAAAAATTCGTCGAAAGTATACCTTGTGAGATGGCAAATCGAAGATAAGAAAATGCTGATTTTTATGGGGCAATTTTTATAATTTTCTGACTTACCGTTTGTGAGATATTTAATTTTTAAAAACGTGGGGGAAAGTGAGTTTTATGACACGTGACATTTTCCTATTAGTTTTCTCATTTTCATCAAATTTTCCATTCTCATTTGAACTCACTCGTAAAAACATAATAAACGCACTAAACAAACTTTAAAATGTGAAGTGATGCGAACGGGTTTTACGATGTTACGGGTATAAAAATAAGGGAGAATTTCATTGATATCCTTACAAACATATCTAATTACGTCAATATCCTTTCAAACTTAGAAATTACGTCAATATCATTTCAGAACTTCAAAATACTCGTATATATCAAAATAGATAATTAAATGATTTTTTAAGAACTTTTCATTCATTATTTTTATTGAAGTATTATGTATTGAGTTAATTGACCCATTTACCCTTTTCCTCTTAAATCCCAAATTAAACTATGCGTACATGTATTATGTTTAACGAATTCCCAATTCCAAAATATAAAAAAACAAGTATAATAAATTTAATCAAGTTAACAATCGACTCTAATACAAGGTGTAATTGTTTGTGAAAAGAAGCTAATATAATGCTGAAAGAATCTAATTGTTTGAAATGTAAAGGGGTGTTTGTATATCAAAATCATAAGTAAAGCTTTCCTCCTGCACCACAATAATTGTAGGGCATGAGATCTCCAGAGACTCAGAGAGCATACCCAATTATTAAAAGATTAATAATTAATAACAAACTTAGAAGTAAAATACAATTAAGACCTACGTTTATTTTTACCGTCTTACAATTGGTTACATTGAAGGGTTAATTCTAGGCAACAGTGAGATTAGGAAGAAAAATTGAGATTTAGAGAAGGGTGAAGATGTCAATTTGCCTTCTTTTCAATATTTTAAATAAGATATATTATTTGATAATGATTTAATTTTGTTTTTGGATATATATGAGTATTTTTAGGTTTTAAAAGAATATTAATGTAATTTTAAAGTTTGTAAGGATATTGATGTGAAACGCCCCGAAAACGCAACCATTTTTTTTTTTAAACCATTTATTTTATATCATAAAACACTCTCTATTGGTCCCAGTCATGATTTAAATCAATACCATACTCCAAAACTTCATATTTCATTATACCAACACACTTCAACCTAATTTAATTATTTTACTCAATCTAAATTTCATCATAAGGACATAACCATTGGAAAGTAGACTCTCTTAGCTTTTCAACGATATAAAGAACGTCAAAAACGGAGTTACGGTTCATCTTTTATGACCATTTTAAGTTTTCGAATTTCTGGGACACAGGGGAATCCGCCCGGATTCAGGGGAATCCGCCCGGATTCCCTTGCGTACTCAGCACAACTCGTGAGCAGAAGCGATTTTTAGGAATCCGACCTCGGGAATCCGCCCGGATTCATCAGAATCCGCCCGGATTCATCAGATTACAGCATACTGCAGATTTTTAATACCAAAACACAAACTTCCAACGCGCATAAAATCCAAACCGCTTCAAGTTAGACCTTAAAAATTTGCAGGCACTTCCATATCAACAAAATGAAACTTTCTACTTTTTCACTTTTCCAAATTTCCCAAAAACGCGAGATTTTGGCGTATGACTCTTTTCGGCACTAAAATGACCATTTTGAGAGCATACCAATTCACAAACCATAAATCTTATGACTCTAACTCTTTATACACTATTTCAATACTTCAAAACAAACTTAAAGCAATTGAAACCCAATCCATAGCACCACCACACACTAAATTCACCACTTGACCTCTTTAAACCCGTTTTGACACTATTATGACCCGTTTCATGATGTAACCACTTTTCAACCAATTCAACACCCAAACCATTTATATTTAACTATTTCAACTCTGTTGACTATATGTCAACTTCACAATTGACCAACCAATCCTAATTGACCCTTTTACACTTTTCATCACTTTTAACCGAAACAAAACCACACATACAAGACTCTTTTCTCTGTTTGACTTTCAAAGTCAAATACAACATATTGACCAACATATTAAAATCCAAAAATCTTTATTTGGGCGATTTACACAATCGTATATCAAAACAACAATTCAAAGAGAAGGAGCATTATCTAACCACATAGCTAGCTCCTTATCCACTTCACTAACATAAGCACATTCTTTATCCACGTATCGCTAGCCAAACCTCAACCTACATAATAAACACTGAAACGGGTAAGCACCACTGCTTAGTGAGTACACAGGCAATTAAGCAAGCAATTCCACATAACACATATCAACACATAACTACTTAAACATATAATCACTTAACTCTATTTCTCTGAACACTGTACACTGAACCCTGAACACTATGCTAACCGCAGTTAGCTCTTTAATCACCACAATATCTGTACACGTAATCATTTTTATCATTTCATTAACCGTAATCACAACACTAATCAACAACTATCACAACTTTTAACAAAATCTTAAATACACATATAAGAAATCAATCATATAACAAACAACTTCCACCCGATTGTGTAGTCTCTTGCTCAACTGCAATCCGAATCCAACACAATCGAATCGTACACTATTCATCACATAATCACTATTTAATCCACATATATTAACAAGTAACCTTCCACCCAACTGTGTAGCCTCTTACTCAACAGTAATCCGGATCCAACACAATTGAATCATACACTATTCTACACAAGTTCTTTCCTTTACCTTCAAGCTAGTGACATACTCATTACTCGCTAATGAGTTAATCACTACTGACTTTTCCAAATAACACGTATTCACATAACAATTAAATATAACAAGTAATTTAATATAACAAACTAAATAAACACATATAAACAAATAACTTTTCCTTGATTGTGTAAACCTCTAGCCCGCAAGCTATACGGTACTACACAATCAAATCACCTGTTTAACCCCCGTATCACTCACCATACTCTTTTAAACGATTTCACCATCTTGATCAACATAAGCTTCCATGTCTCTAATCACCTACATAATCCATACATGATACATACAACACTTAGACACTAGAAATCATCACTTTTCAACTTTACTACCTTAATTATATGTTCTATCTTCATAATTATACTCTATTAGCATCACTATTAACATTATTAAGCTTATTTAATAATTTCATAATAATCTAACATAAACACTAAAATTCTCATAAACACTAGATCATAATTTCATTACTTTCTATCATGTTATATCATTACTAATAATCATAAAAACACTAACTAACACTAATTAAACCAATTTCATATCATAAATCACTAGTTCATTGATTTTCATCAAAACCCCACTTTGATCATATAACTACATACTTCAATTTAATCACTTACATGATGAAACATGATTTATAATCATAATCAAAACACTAACTAACACTAATTTAATCAAACCCAAACCCTAATTTCGTATTTAAATTCACCAATTTCACAAAACCCCTAAAAACCCATTTTCTAGGTTAGAACATAGAAAAATCACTTACCAAGATGTTAGAGATGATCATAGAAGGATTAATTCGAATGATTAGAGCTTGAATCATAGTTTTGAAACTGATTTTAGGCTTGGGAAAGCTTCCTGCGATTTTTCTCTTCACTTCACGTATCCTCTGGAATGTTTTTAGACTAAATAAAGGATATACATAACACCGTACATATTTATCTATCTATTTTAATACCTTTTTAAACTTTACAGTCTGGAACTGGTAATTCGTTTTACGTTTTTCACTATATCTCGTTATCTACATAATACTATTTCATAATAAAAATATATCCACGTACGATTTTAAAACCTGAAACTTGGGGTGTTACATTATTAATTCGTTTTACGTTTTTCACTATATCTCGTTATCTACATAATACTATTTCATAGTCGAGTTAAAGTTAATTCTGATTGTTTTATATATAGAGAGTCATCACAAGAATTTCAAATTAAAAGTCCGAATTTGTATATCGAAACTTTAACTTGTATGAGAGAACATTCAAAGCTTAAACTTGTATGCAAGATCAGGTTGGTCTAACGATCATAGACCATTGCAAAAGTCATATCCTTTTAAGTTCATATATCGAAACTTTAAACCTACCCTAATCTCGCCTATGGTTGCTGAGGTTATGTAAACTCAACAAGATTGTGGCTAGTATTCTCATATTAGGATCAAAAATCAAAATTGTGATTTTAATACTACCTCCATCCCACAAAAATGTCACGTAACATATTTGTGGGAATTATGATAGATTGGGTAAAATTCAATTTTACCTTTATATTCAAATCAAGTTTGACTTAATTTTATCTAAAAATAAATCATTGAGAGTAATTAATGATATTAAAATGAGAATTTTGGTTATTTTTAGTAGTTACAACAAAACAAATACTCCCTCCGTCCCAAAATAATTGTCCTCTTTTGACTTTTTAATATCTTTCTTTTTCAACTTTTACCTTAAATATTTTTGTTTGTGATATATAATACTTGATGAAAATTACACCGATGAAAAAAACATTAAAAATCCAATCCATTCATATATTTTGCATCTAATATAATATAACACAAATAAAAATATTTAATGTCAAAATTGAAAAAGAGAAACTTGAAAAAGTTAAAAGATGACAATTATTTTGGGACGGAGGGAGTATAAATAAGGGCAAATAGCCCAAAAAGAGAACATAAGTAAACAAAATTACCAATCGATTGAACATGAATATTGACATAGCCTTAAAATGATACATATTTCAATTTTATATCGTAAAAGGATACATATTCTAATTTTATGTCATAAACGATAATTTTCTAAAATGTTTTTAGTGCTCGAAATACGTACGTTTTTAAGAAGCTGCTTACATGTAATTTCCAAGTCAGACGCAAACCGGGAACAAAGTTTAATAAAAATAAAAAATACCTGTCACTTTTCCTTTTATTTTAATTTTAGGCCAAAAAATTCATTTTACGATCTACATTTGAAATATTTATCATTTTACGGCTTAAAACTGAAATATTTATTCTCTTATGGCATAATATTGAAATATGTATCCTTTTAGGGTTATGTCAATGTTCATGTTCTCTTGATTGGTAATTTTGAACCCTTAGTTTTCCTTTTTAGACTATTTGCCCTATCTATACACTACTAAGGGCATCATCCCCAACAATAGGTTTTTTTGAGGTTTATTTGACAAAAAAAACTTTTGATAAGCTCAGTTCCGTTGGAGTCAATAACTCAATTTAGCAAAGGATTTGCCAAAATTGAGCTATTGATCAATGGCTCAATAAGGTTACATCCTTTGTTGATTTAGAAGAAAAAAGCTTTGCTAAAACTCAATCCATTGGAATGTAAAACTTACTGTTTATAGAAGCAAGTGGTATGTTATGTGGCACTAAAAAAAAGTCTTACAAAGACTCAAACCATTGTGCATGCTCTAAGCATTTAGGTGTTTTGCTTGATGCCTTACAAAAAGTAAATTCGGAAATGACTTCCATGCCCCTAAATATTTATTGCACATTCCATAATCAATAAGGTTTCTAAATATATAAAATCAACTTGCAACTAATTTACAAACACATGAACACTATATGTAATCTTAGGTATTAGAAAGGGAGATCGTGTTAATTGATTCATCTGAATAACAAATAACCTAAATCGATAAACGTTCACTAAATCAATAAACGTTCACCCGATTGTAACTACCCACCGCTTTGTACGGGTTACTTACTAGTAAATACTCCCTCCGTCCCATTTTATTGTCCCAGGACAAAAAACACGTAGTTTAAAAAAACATAATCATCTCTCTTACTTTTTGGTAAGATGACAGTTTTACCCTCTAGTTTTTACCTACTTTTTGTCTTACACATATACATTAGGGGTAAAAAAGAACTTTATCTCATTATTCTTATTTATTTATAGAAGTGGACAATTAATTTGGTACCGCCCAAAAAGAAATACTGGATAATAGATTAGAGACGGAAGGAGTAATAATGTAGACATATATTTTGGAACGGAATAACATATTATGAAGTAAATTCCCTCGGGTAAGTCGCTAGTTGGAAACCATCATGCGATTGATATAAGCCAGTCAATGAATCACAGGCCCATACCCTTTGAAGCCCATCGAGTCCTTTCAGTCCATTTTATCTTTATGGACCTATTTTTATCATCAATCCAATTGATATTCTAATTTTATTGGGTACTTTTATGGTACCGTGAAATTGGTACCCGGAACCGAACCCGAAAAAAACTGGTTTTTTTTTACCCGGTTCAGGTTTTTTTCGTACCCGGCAGGTACATACCCGGTTTGGGGTTTTGGATTTCAAAAGCGGGTTGGACCCGGGTACACTACGGGTCGGGTTGGAAAACCCGGTATAAAACCCGAAAAAACCCGGTTTAAAAACCGGTATTCGTGGGTCAAAAACCTGGTTCGGGTCGGGTCGGGCAGGTCAACAACCCGGTTTTTCTTCCTTTGACCTAAAACTCGGTTCGGGTACCGGGTCGGGTCGGGTATGCCCGAAACCCGATTTTGTTCACGTCTAGTTGCGGGTGTTCAAACATCCGTATTCGAATTTAATATTCGAATAATTTATTCGATCAGAATATTTTGAATATTCAAATTTTCAGAAATACGAAATGCGGAAATCTAAAATTTTGAGTTTAGATATTGGGTAATGATTCTTAAAATTTTGGGTATTTCGGATATCTGAAAAATAGATTTTTAATATATAAGTTTTAGAATATTAATTATTTTGTAAATTTTAGTAATATAATCCAAATCTTGTAATAATTTAGCTTATTACATGAAAGATTTGTCAAATGAGCTTTGTTCATGTATTTAAAGACCAAACTATCGTACATTTTGAAAATGTTTTTAGTATTTTCGATAAAAAATCAAGATTTTTTTATAGGGTTTTGATAACGGAAGCTCTTAGGACTTTCGTTAAGAGCTTCAAACATGCATCAAATATCATACAATAACCATAACCAACTTTTTATCTTCTTTTAAATTTATTTTGACCCCCTGAATTTTAAGAAAGGTACAAATCATTTATGCATGTCTGAAATCCTTAACAAAAGTCCTAAAGGCTTCCGTTATCAAAACCCTTTTTTATATACATGTAATTTAGAGTTATATTATTTCAAAATCCCTCTTCCCTCTTATATATTAAAAGAGGGCTTGATTAGCCTAATCATTTTTTCATTAGTTTTTATGTTTATAACTACCTCTAATTATGATTACCCAATAAATCTCTATCCTTATTATTAAAGTACCATATTACCCCTCTTGATGATTTAAAATCACGCCATCCCCAAATCACAGTTAGGGCGCCATTCCATTTTACCGGTGTTTTTTTTCAAACGCAGCGAAAGCAGAAAATCATCAGGCGCATCTTCTTCTTCTTTTTCAATCTCTCCTGTAACCCAATTTGCAATCGATCGTGTTCTTTACAGATAGCCAAAAGAATCAATCCTGATCGAACGAGCAATACTAGAAACCTACCATCGTCATTCAGAACTATAGTTCTATCATCTAATCTTCTAATTCCCGCTACTTTGGACGCTATCGGTCCTGAGATTGCCGAATATGTCAAACAGGTTCAATTATATCTATTTTAATTAGAAGCGAGAAAACGGGCAGGTAGGGCAGGCTTGGGTAACAGGTTATAACGGGCTCGGGTCATAACGGGCTCGGGTTGAAACGGGCAAATTTAAATTTGAGTCGAATGGGTTGTTTCACATTGACCAAATATATCAACGGTATATCTTTTAAGTTTTTAACATCATCTAAATAATTTAATTATAAACAAATTCTGGAGAAAAAATGCTTAATATCATATATAAATAAAAATATTATATTATTATTATCTTATTATATATGTGTATCGACGATAGAGCTATAGATATAAGATATAGTATTATATAGGTTAAAAATAGATTCTAATCCGTATAGTTTTATTGAGAATCAGACGAATGGATTATTTGTTTAATTTTAAATAATCAGATCATTTCTCAATAATATTCACACAATCTCTCTTCGAAACCCCACACCCCACGTTCATCTTGACGACGTTAATTTTCCGGCAACGATGACGGACGATGATCAAGTTGTGGTGGTTACCTCAGCAATTAATTATTGGTGATGACTGACGACGGATTAAGTGTGGCGGTGTGGTCAGAGGCAGCAGAGACAGCAACAAATATATATGGCGGTGCCGGCGAGTATATACGACATCGCCGGAGAGTATATACGACATCGCCGGCGAGTATGTATGGCGGTAGCGGCGAGTAGAGTGTTCCGGTGAGAAGAAGAAAAGACAATCACAGCCTGCCCAGAAATCACTCCGTCCAATTTCACCCGTTTCAAAATAAAGTCATTGCCCATTTAGCCCATTCCTAAAAAGTAGGAAGTCCATACAAGCACAGAGACTTAAAAAACAGTCCAGTATCACCCATTCTTGAAGCTTTTGGGCAAATATTGCCAGCTCTAATTTTAATTATATAACTGTATATATTATGATAGGATATGTTTGGATGTTTAAGGAGCCTACTTTTATGTTAATTTTGATTTGATGGTTATGATCATAAACATATAATGGTTATGATCAACGGATTCTTTATGTTAATTTTGATGAGAACAAAATTTATGCATACCAACTGTTTGATAATATGCTTGAAAAAGATCTTGGGTCATTTTTGTGCTCTTTATATTTCTTTTTTCAATGCTAATGTAAATAATAGTTTACTTTACAACGCACTCTGATACTTGTTGGCCTTATCAGGTTGGTTTACTTTACAACGCACTCTGATACTTAAATTAGGACTTTATACTGACTTATTATAACACCCTTCATTTCAGACCAAATTTAAACAATTTTTCTTTAAACTTTTTATGCTTCGGAAGCGTAAGTCCAAACATTTCAAACCATTTACAAACAGCTTATATCTATATAAACTAAATAATACAACTGGGTGTTATGTAATTCCAAAGACACTTTGATTTCATCAAATCAATATCAGAGTATACGCATTGTTATCAAACATTCCATCCAGTCCAACTTCTTGCCCAGCCTATTATCTAATTATAACCTGCAAGAAGTGTTAATGTGGGGGATTAGCACAATGCTAAGTGAGTAAATCAATAAACAACAATCCAACTTAGCATAACAACTTTGTGTACAACAAATCATTGTAAACAAATATCATCATGATAAATCGATGGCTCTTGGGGAAACCTTCAGCCAAGAATACCAACATTAAACACATAACGTCAAAGAGGACCGGTGGTTCTTGAGGAAACCTTCTCAAAGAACACTTTAAAACCAACTGCTGGCCAATACAGAGGTTTAACCGACTTTTTGGTGCTATTAACCCAAACATGTAACACCTGCCTAATTAGGATAACTAATTATGCCTAATTATTTGTAACTAGTTGTAATTAGTATGTAATAGGACTAATTACAGACTCTATTTGTATATATAAGGTGAATTATATATATGTGTGTGTACTTACGTTATTTGGATGAATCGTACGAATTAACCGGACGGAGTCCGATACATTTTACTTGGACGTTGGTGACAAAACTTACTTAAATAATGAGAACGTACTTTACTACATAAAGTACGAAGTTGAACGAAACATTATTTATATTATCGCGACAACATTACGAATATTTTAGCAAAAACGTATTAAACGCGAATTAATAATTTAAATATTTCGACAAATATTTTTATTATTAATTTCAAGGTATTTTATTTGAATACTCCAGTCACATTTTAAAAATATAACTGCTTGGTCAAATATATAAAACGAGGGATTAAACGATTAGGACACGGAGTAAACACTGTATTTTGAGGAGTGTTTTTCCCCTCCTTTCCTTTTGGGATCAGCCAACACCCACCTACACCCATCTCCTTCCTTTCATTTTCATTCTTCAAAAAACACACACACACCAAAAACACTCTCACCAAATTACTACCAATTTTCGGATTCACCAAATCCGACCCCGAAATTCATATTTTCGGAATCACCAACACACAAGGAACAAGATTAACAAAGGCATCATCATCACTTTCGGCATCCATCTCTCTCGATTCGCATTTGTAAGAAATTTCTAAAAACTTAGATCTATTCATTTTGGCGTAATGTTTTGATGAAATATGGTGTACACAACATAGCTATAACCTAAACAATGAAGAAAACACGATTTTACAGCTTGAAAATAGGTTAGATTTGCGTTTTTGGTCGAAAAATCTCGACATCCGAAACTTTCTGGGCTGGTGTTCATCAATGCGACACAAGCCTTGTGTCGCATGTTATGTCGTATTTTGCCTGTTGTGTCGCAGACTCTATGCGACACAACCCCTATGTCGCTATTAAATTAGCATCGCGAGCTTTTGCGACACAACCACTGTGTCGCAGAGCTCTTGTGTCTCATTCCTATGCGACACAACGCTTGTGTCGCATACCAAGTTTTTGTGTCGCACATTGTGTCGCAGAAACCAGAATCAGGATTTTTAAAGTCAAAGTTACTGTAGCAAAGTCAACTTTTTAGAATTATTGATACAAACCGTCACCAACGGGCCAGACATGTTTTCCAACAACAAACAATTACAAACATACGGACAAACATTGGATATACTAGTTGTGTACAACTAAACGAAACGTCTCGCGAGACACATACTTACATAACCTCATATGTTTAGGCATTTGAAGGTTGATGCGTCCCGAAACGGTCGATCACGCAACGGGACACATCGGTGGGATAGTTTTAAATTTATAAGAGTCGGGGGAGCCTAATCCTCCGAACTACCTACTAATACTAGGTACGAATACCTGATATAAGTATGTGGTAAGGATGATCCAGGGTCGTTCCTCACGACGGCAGAATTGAAACAGAGCTAGTTCCGACAAATCAGTAATTAAGCTAGGGTTGAGTAGATTGATAGAAAGTTGTTTTGGTTTTTATTATCTAATTATCTAATTAAACTACTTAAACTAATAAAGCATAAAAGTAAAAATGGAGGGGTTGTGCTTGCTATGACTTCATTAGCTTATGCATGGGGTGATGTTTAAGGTTTAAGTATGAAAACGTCTTTTAAAGATTTGTGTCTTGCTTTCGTCTTACGTATTCACAGTGTAAACACTAACACCCTACTGTTTGATTTCTCAGACAGTATGTCACTGAGTAGTTAGGTTATGGTGATTCTGATAAGAGGAGGCTGCTCAACTCTTCAACACTTTCCATATGGTGGAGAAGTGACCCTTCTTGGAATAGTATTCCTGGGCGCATGAGATAGAGTAACAGACCCACTAAAAGTTCTGACCGTTCTTAACACTGTGAGGATACTAAGGCTAGGCAAGGCATTTAAGATTAAGACTTGGTTTGGTGACTGCTAACTTTACATTAATGGTCTTTGTTTAGTCCAGAGCTGTGTGGTTCAACCAGGATGTGACACAGTCTTCAACCTACGACAGTTCCTTAGCTTTCCCACGTATTTAAACGTTATACGAAGTACTGTGCCGTTTTACGGTCTTTCCGGTGCCACATGTTATGGTCACTCTAGACTAGTTTAACTAAGTTTGTATTAACGTTTAACCATCTATGATATAAACCAGCCCTCACTACAATCCCAATAAATCCCTGATTGATTCAATGTGTACTATACGAAAGGTTTTGGCAGTATTTCCACAGCTACACAATTCAGACCATGTTGATTTGTTTGATTTGAAAACACAGATAGGTAGTGACCGGTTGATCAAGGTACATGACTCCTTCTCATATAGGTTCTAACCACGTTTATTGGAGGAAAGGCGTTTAGGTTTAGAAATTCATAAATGTAAAGTTAACATTACACCGGTTTTCAATATGTAACAATTGGGAACATTATTCCACAACGGATTGTGCCCACGACTTTCATAGCTTCCACGTTCCGTACTACACACATTCGTGATGTTTCCGGCGCTATACAAATGAAAGCCGTATAACGTTACCTCCGTTGTTTCATAACGATATTATCCCAATTGTATATTTAAAGTAACATCACCCATAATACATAAACTAACTACATCATAACAAGCACAAGGTAACTACTCCCTACGCATAACAAACAATCCTAAATCTAGCATAGCAACAATAATAATAATCATCATTATGAAAGATAAGGAAAGAGATAACCGAATGTAACGCGTAGTTTGAATAATGTTGAAAGAATACACGAGCGTAACCTCCGCAATATCTTGGACAATATTACAAATAAGACCCTCGAAATATCCCTAACACTATTACAAGAGTAGCCCCTCCGTTAGTCTTGGTTAAATATTAACCAAGAACTAACTAACTAAAACCCTACTATTTCTCCTCTAACTCCTAAGAGTAGTGCTAGAGAGAGAAAGCTAAACTAGAAAGAGAAAGAGTGTGTGAGAGAGAAAGTGAGAATTCTTGTTGAAGAATGGTGTGTGGAATGAGGTGAATGAGCCCTCTATTTATAGGCAAGCCTTGGATCCAAGAGTGCAAGTTCACAAGCATACGTACAAGCACACGAAGCAAGGAAGAGGCTGTGTGAGAGCAAAAGAGGCCGTACATGGCCTAAACAGGGCCGTACACGGCCTGTTTAGGGCCGTACATGGCAATATCATGGCCGTACACGGCTTCATGGTGGCCGTGTGCTAGGCCGTGTGATTTCTTCGGCTTTTCTCGCAACTTCGGAAGGCCGTATCTTCTTCGTTTCGTGTCCGTTTGACTTGATTCTTTCGTCTAATGCTTCGTAATTCCGTTACGCTTCTAATGATGCCAATTTGGTAGGAATTGGATGTGTGGGGCCCGGGCGTGTCCAGAATACATTTTGTAGCTTTCGGCTGCGCTGTAACTTGCATAACTTCTTCATCTTTGATCCGTTCTGATCAATCCTTATATCCACGTTCTCGTAATCTCCATAGCTACAAAATAAGATAATTATGAGGTCTTGGTATGGAGTTTACAGTAGATTTAGGTTTTGGCTCAATTCGGTGCCTATTTCGGTTAGTTTTCTGACCTTTTTGCATGATTTTCACAGGACCGGCAAGTTTATACCTTTCTAACAAAAGTTAATGAATAATGATTATTTTAAGATGTATTTGTTAGAAAAGAGATAAATATGGGATAAATAATGCAGGTAAAAACGTGACTTTTTGTGCTACATCAAAGGTTACGGGTTCGGAGAACCTACTTGCTTTACTTACTACTTGCTAATTGCTACGGCTTATTACAAGACTCAGGTGAGTCTTACGGCCCCACTTTTACTGTTTTATCTTATTGGGGGAGAAACATGCTACTACTTTTCCTTGAACACAAGTACTAAAACTGTTTACTATACCAAACGGAATTGCATGAGTTGTTTACTATTTACAGAAGTCTCTCCATCATATATCGTTAGTTATGGACTTAAGCGCGAACACTAGTTAATGGATCCATTAGGGAAATGACCCTCCCCGCCCGGGGTAGTAGCGCTACCACGAACCGTTCTGTATAAACGGGCGACTATTATTCGTTACGGATGCTTGCTCATTTACGAGCATGTCACGGGAGCAAATTTATTACTTACGGGTTAAGCTTCGATTATGAGCCTCATGGCAACGGTATAACTTACTTATTTACATTTGCTGGATTGCAAATACTGGTTTTACATTTGCTGGATTGCAAATACTGATTTTACGTCTATGGGCACTACTGATGAAATCTTGTGTTCAAAACTGATATTACATACAAACCTGTGAGATTCACCAACATTCGTGTTGACCTTTTTAGCATGTATTCTCAGGTACACCGACGGAGTAGGATTACTCCAGGACATAGCTAGAGTCGCATGATTTCAACTAAACTGCATTAACGGAGATTCTCAGCATCATCTTTTGTATATGTTGATTATGTAATAGAATCTCCCGCCATACGCGTGACTCTAGGAAATTACATTTTGTATACGAAAACATTAAGTTTTCAAACATTATATCTATGGGAATGTAACTAATTTACAAACGTTGCATATAGATGTCGTTTAATGTATCTTTGTGCTGTGATATTTGATTAGTAGCACCCCAAACCTTGCTTCCGCCAAACAATGAATTTGGGGGGTGTTACAGATTGGTATCAGAGCCTAAGGTTATAGTGAACTAGGTTGCATTTAGTGGGCCTAGACTATGACCGTTAGACAGTATTTCCTTATTAGGCCTGACTGGTTCAGGAATTACAGCATACAACTTTAATTTAACATAGCCTGATCAACTATGTACAATTAAGGAAAGATGATGTAAGGTCTGAAACGATTATGTTGAACGGGGATGCGTTAGTTGACTCTGACCACGAGAGAGCCGGACCATTACTTGATACGTGCTAGACACTAGGCTGGATATTATATACTTATATATATTAGCCTCGTCTTACTTACACTCTGCCACAGGAATGGCAAGCACACCACCCAATCCGTCACTCTCTCACTCACATGGGTCACGAAACCCACGAGTAGCCAGGAGGAACACAAGGTCACCTCGAACCAGCCCCTATCCTGTTCATAACTCTCAGAACTCGGCACATCTCACGGTGCTAGTGTTGGCTACCCAACTCCGCCGTCAGAAGCAAAGGCTCGAAAATCTCGAACGGGAACAACACCGAATGACCTACCTGCTTCGCCAAGCACTTGATCACATATCCCAACTCCAGCGAGAACAAGAAGATACCAACCTCTCTGTGAGCATAATTCAGGATTCAATGACAGCTGAATTAGGTGCGGATGAACTCGTAAGAAACCGACTAGAGGAATGTGAACAGCGTTCACAGGAGACTGAGGATCACTCTCGAGCACTAGTACAACGACTGGCCTTGGTTGAAGACAACGCCAGGCAAACCAACAGACTAGCAGAAACCGTGGACCGCCTTGTCGCGCTGATGGAACAGATTAATCTGCATCAAGATTAGATCAGTCTGTAACTTGTAACCAGCTAACTACTTTATTAGGACCTATGTAATTCAACCGGATGTAACAATTCCCGGCACTTTTGTACTACTATTACCCTGTAATCTTTTGAAAACCCGAATCTTGTATTCAACTTGTTTATCTACATGAAATGTGATTGTCACTTCGTACTGTTATCGTGTATTTCATCATTTACACTTGTGACATATCGTAATTTTATGCAAATATCTTATTCCTCTTTCCTTGTTCTTTTCTTGTTCAGCATCATGCCTCCTCGTCGACAGATCACCCTCAGTGAAGCCGAAATTGCGGGTCTGATTGCCCGTAGTGTGGCCCAAGCCCTAGCTACCCGGACCTCAACTCCTGGTAGCGAAGATACAGCTAACAATGGACCACAACCCTAACCCTGTTCTTACAAAGACTTCCAGAACTACAAACCTCTGAACTTTACAGGTACTGAGGGAGCTATCGGTCTAGTATGCTGGATCGAGAAAGTCGAATCTGTATTTCTTATCTGCAACTGTGCGGAGGGAGACAAGGTTAAGTTCTCCGTTAGTACTTTTACTGACACCGCACTCACCTGGTGGAACACCTATGCCCAGACTGTGGGTGTTGCTAATGCTTACAAACTCCCGTGGGAGGAGCTGATGGAAATGTTGCGAGTACTGCCCCAGGGATGAATTGAAACAGCTAGAATTAGAATTCTGGAACCACAAGATGCAAGGTGATGATATCACCGGGTACACCAACCGTTTCCACCAACTGGCACTTCTGTGCCCAACCATGGTCGATCCTGAGTACAAGAGGATCGAGAAATACGTTGACGGACTTCCCGAGAGACTCCAAGACCTGGTGACTTCATCCAAACCGGGTACTATTCAGAGCGCCATTCGTATGGCTCATGAGCTAACGGCAAATTCTGTCCGCCGTGGCACAACTTCAACCCCATCTACAAACAACTAACGCAAATGGGAAGGAAACCCCAACTCATCCAACCAACTCACCAACAAGAAGCCTGAGTCTGTTAAGGCTTATTCATCGGGGACTTCGGAGAAGAGAGGGTACAGCGGGAACAAACCCTACTGTTCCAAATGCAACCGCCATCATGACGGTTCTTGCCCTTGCTCCAACTGCAAACGGTTCAGGCATCTAGCCAAGGATTGCCGGACCAATGTTCCTACCCCCAATACTAATGCACCAAAGGCCTGCTTTGGGTGCGGAAATTCAGGGCATTTCAAGAAAGATTGCCCATAGCTGAAAAACAACAACAACCCTGCTCGCGGTAGAGCATTCGTTATCAAGGCTGGGGAAGCCAGACAAGACCCGAATGTCGTGACGGGTACGTTCCTTCTCAACGACCTTACTACTTCTGTATTATTTGATACTGGTGCCGATAGAAGCTTCATTTCTGAGAAGTTTAGCCCTTTACTTGATATTACTCCCACTGCCTTAGATGCTAAATACATTGTAGAACTAGCTAACGGCAAACTGATTGAGACTGATAGCATCATACGCAACTGTACACTTAACCTTACGAACGAAACGTTTCCCATTGATTTAATCCCTGTCGAGATCGGCAGCTTCGATATTATTGTCGGTATGGATTGGTTATCCAAGCACCGAGCTGAAATCATCCGTCATGACAAACTCGTTCGCATACCTCTTGTCTCCGGTGGAACCTTAGTCCTACAAGGGGAGATCGGCAGATGGAATCTGAATACTGTATCCTGCCTCAAAACTAGAAAATATCTACGAAAAGGGTATCAAGCCATCCTCGCACATGTAACGGAGAAGAAGTCGGAGGAGAAGCGACTTGAGGATGTTCCAATCGTGCGGGAATTCCCGGAAGTCTTTCCTGAAGACTTGCCCGGACTTCCGCCACCTAGACAAGTTGAATTTCAAATCGAACTTGTGCCAGGAGCTGCACCCGTGGCACGAGCCCCTTACCGTTTAGCACCATCCGAAATGCAGGAGTTGTCTAACCAACTACAGGAACTCCTTGACAGAGGATTTATTCGACCAAGTTCCTCGCCTTGGGGAGCTCCGGTCTTATTCGTGAAAAAGAAAGATGGATCTTTCCGCATGTGTATCGACTACCGAGAGCTGAATAAGCTAACCATAAAGAATCGGTACCCGCTTCCTAGAATCGATGACCTATTTGACCAGCTCCAGGGATCGAGCGTTTACTCAAAGATTGATCTACGGTCAAGTTATCATCAACTCCGAGTCCGCGACAATGATATCCCAAAGACAGCTTTCCAAACTCGTTACGGGCATTACGAATTCCAAGTGATGCCATTCGGTTTAACCAACGCATCGGCCATATTCATGGACCTTATGAATCGGGTGTGCAAACCATATCTTGACAAATTCGTCATTGTGTTCATCGACGATATCCTGATTTACTCTCGCGATGAACAGGAACATGCTCAACATCTGAAAACCATTCTAGGACTCCTTAGACACGAAGAGTTATATGCCAAATTCTCTAAGTGTGAGTTCTAGATTCGAACCGTTCAATTCCTCGGACACGTGATTGACAGCCAGGGAATTCATGTTGATCCCGCCAAGATTGAAGCAATCAAGGGCTGGGAGTCACCGACCACTCCAACCGAAGTGAGACAATTCTTTGGTCTTGCTGGTTATTACCGCCGATTCATTGAAAACTTTTCAAGAATAGCAGTTCCATTAACAACACTGACTCAGAAAGATAAGAAGTTTGATTGGACTGATAAACAAGAGTCAGCCTTCCAGCTATTGAAAAACAAACTTTGCAGTGCACCAATCTTGTCGTTACCCGAGGGCACCGATGACTTCGTAGTTTATTGCGATGCCTCACACCAAGGACTTGGTTGCGTGTTAATGCAACGGGAAAAAGTCATTGCCTATGCCTCACGACAACTAAAAATCCACGAGAAAAACTATTCAACCCACGACCTCGAGTTAGGTGCCGTGGTCTTCGCATTGAAAATCTGGAGACATTATCTCTACGGTATGAAAAGCACTATCTTTACCGATCAAAAAAGTCTCCAACACATATTTGATCAGAAGGATCTAAACATGAGGCAACGTCGTTGGGTTGAGTTACTTAGTGACTACGACTGCGAGATCAAGTACCATCCGGGCAAGGCGAACGTAGTTGCCGATGCCTTAAGCCGAAAAGAACGAGTGAAACCCCTTCGAGTCCGAGCACTTTCTATGACAATTCGTAACGAGCTCCCTGCTCAAATCCTTACCGCTCAGCTCGAAGCACTCAGCGATGAAAATCTGAAAAAGGAAGCCTTACGAGGCTTGGATAAACAATTCGAAATTAAACCCGATGGGACTCGATACTTTTCTAACCGGGTGTGGTTACCCAAATTCGGAAACTTGCGAGATTTGGTGATGGCTGAAGCTCACAAATCTCGATACTCTATACATCCCGGTTCTGACAAGATGTATCACGACGTCAAAGGGTTGTATTGGTGGCCCAACATGAAAGCTGACATCGGCCATGTACGTCAGTAAATGCTTAACCTGTTCTAAAGTCAAGGCCGAACACCAAAGACCCTCGGGATTGCTCCAACAGCCTGAAATTCCTGAATGGAAATGGGAGCAAATTACCATGGACTTCATTACCAAACTACCAAAAACTTCGAGTGGATGCGATACCATTTGGGTGATCGTGGACCGTCTCACGAAATCTGCTCATTTTCTGGCCATCAAGGAAACCGACAAGATGGAGCGTCTGACTCGAATCTACGTCAAAGAAATCATCTTGCGACACGGTGTACCTATCTCGATCATCTCGGATAGGGACAGCCGTTTTACTTCTAACTTTTGGCAATCACTACAGAAATCTCTTGGTACTCGTCTGGATATGAGTACTGCTTACCACCCGCAAACCGATGGCCAAAGTGAGCGAACCATCCAAACACTGGAGGATATGCTACGAGCCTGCGTAGTGGACTTCGGTACTTCTTGGGAAAACCACTTACCGTTGTGCGAGTTCTCGTACAACAACAGTTACCATACCAGCATTAAGGCTGCACCCTTCGAGGCACTCTACGGGCGTAAGTGCCGATCACCTATCTGTTGGACAGAGTTAGGAGATTCCCAACTCACGGGTCCGGAAATCATTCATGAAACTACTGAGAAAATCATTGGTATTCAAAACCGGATGAAAGCCGCACGTGATCGTCAGAAAAGCTATGCTGACGTGAGACGCAAACACCTTGAGTTCCAGGTAGGGGACAAGGTGTAACACCCCCAAATTTAATGATTTGCGGAAGCTTGATTTGGGTGTTACTAATCAATAACAAAGCACATAGATATATAGTAAACGACTCTATATGCGTCGTTTTAACAAAATATATTGATAATGGAAATGTTTACAACGTTTAAAGCTTTACATAGCTCGAGTTTAAATAAAAAGGAGATTTCAGTACATAAGTATTTGTACGAAATATACTAATGCAAGAAAATCTCAATCGTCTGTATGCAGACTCGAGCTAAAGTCCTGAAGCAGAAACATCCTACTGCTGGGTACCTGCGATATATGCTAAAAGGTCAGCTATAAAGCTGGTGAGCTCACAGGTTTGAAATCAGTTAATATAGTGTGAACCGCAAGATTTAAATAATGAATTGCATCCGGCAATTAAATAATGAATTGCATCCAGCAATTAAATGATAGTCATCGTGTATACAGCCATGAGCACATAGTTGAGCTTAACTCGAGGGCCGGGTCCCCTATAGAGAATTCCGGGCGAGGTGCCTCCACGAATGCCTAATCCACATTCGTCTTCCCAAATATTAGTACGTTCGTTTACCCGGTTAGTGCTTGCTAACCCGAACGAGGTGGGTCAATCCTATATGGTACCATATACTAATATTCACGCTACAACGTATTAACAACTATGCTGACGGAGGACTTTAAATGATTAGTTTCGAAAAACTCATGTAGTATATGAAAAGTTGGTACTTGCGTTCACATGTTAAAAGTTGAGCAGTATATCACACCCCTGAGTAAAACAGTAAAAAGAGGGGCTATGAGACTCACCTGAGTCTGAAAGCGTTTAAACAAACGTAAGTTGATTAGCCGAGTATGAAGTCCGAAGACTTGTAACCTGAGGGTGTCCACGACACGCGATGGTTATAAACATGATTGGGTATCTCAAAAGATCACCCTTGTAGTTGTTACACAACTATATATATGTCCAAATTACTACGATTTGGTTGATTTGTTATGTAACATCCTCGAAATGGACCTAGTTGTTTTATATTATTTCTTGATTTAAATTAGTATTTAAATGTGTTTGGAAATAATATTGTTTGAAATAGTTGAAATAATTGGAATAAGAGCCGAATATTCCAATGTGATAAGTGAATTATTAATTGTTGTAAATTAATATAGTTGACGGTACAATAAAAGGTTTGGACTCGCAAATGGTTTTCGGGTTCCAGACAATAGATTGAGATGGGGTATTAAATTATACCCGTATATTGGAGGCGGTTTGTGAGGTCGGCTATTTATTTCACTTTCCTCTTTAGGAAAGTTTCATAAGAAACTTTGAAATCATCAAGAAACCTTACAAATCCAAAT
The DNA here is from genome assembly GCA_949592205.1 of Helichrysum umbraculigerum. NCBI lineage: Eukaryota > Viridiplantae > Streptophyta > Magnoliopsida > Asterales > Asteraceae > Helichrysum > Helichrysum umbraculigerum. The sequence continues at coordinate 103,718,594 of CATIUR010000001.1, forward strand.
CAAAACTTAGGAACCAAATTGAAATCGAATTTGGAGCTGTGATTGATTCTAGTTTCATCCTAATCACTATCTCAATTCAATGATTCTTCAATTGAGAGGTAAGTTTAATTATTTCCATTTGATTGAAATTGGAATAATTGATGATTTGAGAGAATTAGATGTTAGAAACATGTTATAAGTGTTACATATTGATTATGTAACGTTATGTGTGGTTAAAAACTGTTAGAAGTTGAGTTTGGGCGATTTTGTTATAAATTTCGCGGGTCAGGTTTTGATCAGGACGAACAGGGCTGGAACGACGGGGGAATCCGGCGGATTCAAGGGAATCCGGCGGATTCCGGCAAAATTTAGGGAATCCGGTCGGATTCAGGGAATCCGGCGGATTCAGGTTGTTTTGTGGGAAGCCGGCGGCTTCTTAGGGAATCCGGCGGCTTGATAGGCTGATATCACATTTTGTTTGATTGTTAATCGTAATGTGATTGATATCTGTTGTAGGTTAATATATGATAATGATTATATTGTAAATCATTGGTACAGGATTAGGAACTAGTAATATTAATATGTATCATGTTAAGTTCCTAATATTATTAATTGATATAAGTTATGTATTGATACGGATTACTAACTTATATTTGAATTATTGATTCTCAGATGTGGAGAAGGCTCAGTGATATTAGACTACTGAGTGGAGGCCTGAGGTAGTCGGTGAGTGGATCTGTAACCTCAGTGTGATTTAGTTGTAATGATTTGATTTACAACAAGTAATTTATAGTATTACTTTGATAGAATATGTATGTTTGAGATATCTTGCCATGTTAGTTTGGTTGTTTGCTTACTTGGCAGATTGTGCTAGTATGTAAGATTTTGAGGTCAACTTGATTTGATGGTTGGACTTGTTGTTGTTGTAGATGACAGGAGATCTCGGAAACTTGAAATGTCGGTTTAGAGATCTAGGTCATGTGGGATTGACAACAAGTTATCGGTAGTTCTGTATGGGCCAATACAGATGATTGATAAGAGTTCCTTGAGTACCAAACCGGTATTAGGGTGTCTCAGGGACCACCGATCCTCATGATGTTGCGTGTATGACATTGATTGGATGTCAAGTGATTGATTGATTTTCTGTTTATTGTTATTTGATGTAAACAGATTGTTATGCTAGGTTAGACTGTTGCTTATAGTTTCATTCACTTAGCTTTATGCTAACCCCACCACAGTTCTTCCTGCAGGTTGAAATAGATGGGACATATTGGGCAGGGCAGGAAGTGTTTGACTGGATGGAATGTTTGACAGACTTTTACTCTGATGTTATTTTGATAATTATAGAAATGTTTTTAATAACACCCCGTGTGTTGAAATGTCTTGTACTTTGAATTGAAAAAGTTTATTGACATTTTGAGTACATTGATAGTATGTTTTAAAAATACGCTTCCGTGTCGCTATTATTATATTGATTGTTTATAATGAAACGAGGGGTGTTATAAGTTGGTATCAGAGCAATAGTTTAGGTGAATTGGACATGACAGAATGTTCAATCCTAAACTTTGATTGAGTTGAGTCAAACATTCCAGAAGGTGTGGGTTTAGTTGATTAGTGAATGTGTGAGAAAGTAGTTAGTTGAATATGTACTAACCTTTAACAAGTTGTGAAGTGTTGTTTGATTGCAGAGACGGAGGAACATGAGTATCTGATTAGTATATTTCATGTTTCCTCAACACTCGTGGGCTTAAGATTGCCAGGTAATCTTCGATAAGCCTATGTTAATTTAAATTTGCTTGAATTGTTTACTTTGTTATGATGAGTAAGCATTGTTGTGAAGTTAATTGAGTCAGACTGATATGATTCCCTAGTTTTGAGTCAACTAATGATTGTTATAGGTTGACATGAGGATAGAGGTATTGAATGGGATACTCATTGTAGTGGTTATTTCTGATTGAATTGAAAATGCAGAAATGTGATTAAATGAGTAGATAAAGAGTTGATTAAGGTTTAACATGATTGATGTTAGAACCTAAGGAGTGTCTTTATTGGGAGACAAGATGATTGATAGTACTATATTAGTAGATTGATCACAGGTTGTGATCTAAATTCTTATTAAGGATTTTTGTGTCATCTGATTTGAGAATGACTGCTATTTGAGGAAATATGTGTTTATGTGGCTATATGATATATTTTGACTATAGCTAAACCTTTGAGCTAAACCAAGACTGATAGGTTTATAAGAAATATGGCTTATGATAAAGCTAAATTGATTAAGGAAGTGGTAGATCTTTCTGGTCAATTGTAAATTAAGAAATGAAATGTTTTATAGTAACATGATTGAGTAGATTTGTGGTGACATTGATGCTTGATAGTATAGCATATGTCAAAGTGATGCTAGTTAGTTATGATGTGTCCTAAATTTTGTAGTAAATAGGGACATTGAATTGTGTTTAGTATTAAAATTATGATGATAGGTTATCATATGTTTGAGGTTTCAGATAAGTGATTTACTGAGTGATTTAGTTGTTGAAAATTAGAACATTGTGTGTATGTGAGATGACTTGCATATGTAAGGTTGAATATGTAAAGTAGTAAGCTGATTTTGAGTATGTATCAGCTGTTAGAAACTATTAAATAGATGTTGATTGATTTGAAATCATAAAGTATTTAATATATATGAGATAAGAGTAGATCACATTGATAATTATAATGTAGAGTAGCCTGAGAATGGATTGTGAAGAACATAATCTTGCAACGCCTGATCACCGTTGTTATATTATGTTGTGTCACATGAACTTGTTGAGGCTACTTGGTATAAAAGAAATGTAATGTGATTTAGAAAACTGAGCATGAAAGTATGCTAAGTGGTTTAATAGTTGTTTTGATAAGAAAACAATTAGTTGATAGAACTGTAACATCTAGAATGTAAATGTGAGAGTGTAAATAATGTTTGTCATTGATAGTTGTTTTGTTGATGAACATAAATGACAAATTGGATTCTGTTAAATAGGTAATTGTGATTGATAATGATAGATTATCTGTAGGTGGATTTGTATAGTGTTTAAATGAATCACTATGTTGTAGCTGGCTTGTATGAAGCCAAAGTTGAGATAGGTTGATATTGTCTTGCTTGAGGAATTCCAAGTATTGTTGAATGTAATAATGTGAGGTCTATGTTTGAAAGTAAACATACAATATGAAATAGCTTGTATGGAACCAAGATTAATGTAGGTTGACCTTGTCCTTATGAAGGATTGATAAGATTATTGAATGTAATAATTTGAAATATATGTTTGAAATTGAACATATAAGATGAAATGGTTTGTTGTGAGTTAATATTGATAGTATGTTAACTTTGAAAGTCAAACCATGAATAGAGAGTTGTGTATAAAATTAATTGCTTGTGATTGGTTTGAGTTTGGGTCAAACTTGAGGAAAGCAATTAGAGAATTTTATTGATTGGTCAATGGAAATCAAAGTTGACATATAGTCAACTGTGTGTGTTGAAATAGTCTAACATAGATTGAAATACTATGATTGTGTGGAATGTGATTGAATTCCTAGATTGATTAAAATCATGTTGAAACGGGTCATGTGAGATCCAAAGGAGATAGATGAATGGTCTAAGTTTGTGAGACTTGAGTTATTACTTAAAGCTAGTATTAAGTAATTGAAATAGTGTAAAGTATAATTGAGTATTCAGTTAAGTAATATTTAATATTTGAACTGAATATGTGTTAGAAAATTATACAGATATGAAATCATTGAATGATATGACAGTTGTAAATTGTTGAAAGGTGCAAATTAAGTCACATTGATTAGAATTGTAATAAGAAAATCTTACCAGTGTATGAAGCTTGTGATGATAGCTTTGATTAGGTAAGAATGTAAGATAAGAAATAATTGAAAGTTATTATTAATAGTGACATAAGTTGATTGGGTACCTCATGGTGAGTTACTTAGATATTGAAAGAATTGAATGAATTCTTTAGTTATTTGTTGATTTTATACAAATGAAATAAGTGATGAAGTGATAAATTGAGATTAGATCCAAATAAGAAATGATATGAAAGGATATCTGAAAGTGAATTGTGTTAAAGGTTTAGCTTAACCTTGGTTAATAATTGAGGAAATATGAATTGAATAGTTGGTCATATTTTAAGAAATCAGGTATGAAATTAAGTGTAATGATCATTATTTTGATAGTTTAAGAATAATGATTTCTTGACATTTGGGGCTGAAAACCTGATGTGTATAATTGTAAGTGTTAGAAAGTAAGAGAAACCTTGAGATTGATAGGTGATGATTGTATTCACCAAACTTTTCTTGAAAGTTTAGAATGAAACGTTTAAGTTATATACTAGTTGATAAGTATATAAGTGAAACATAGAGTTATTGATTGTTCCATGTCCTGTGGTATGGATATGTGATGAATAGTAGTATTGAGAAGGCTTGAAAAAGACTTTAACAGTCTGAATGGCCTAGTATATAGAATGAAATGGAATTGTTATGTATGTGTCCATTTTAGAGAATATCTAAAATAGTGTAGGTATGTATGTGTGGTATACATGATAATAAATGGCATGATAAGTTTTAATAGAATGAATTAAAATATGCCATAAGATATGTGGAGGTTAGTTAATTGTGATTAACTTGATGTAGATTTTGTTGGAAATGTGTTGGAAAGTAGCACATTTTGATAATGTGATATTGTGATGCTTGACCTGTAGTATCATAATATGTGGATTAAGATTGACTTAGTTGCTAGATTGACGGGATCTAGTGTTGAATGACTAAGTGGTTGGTTGATTATAGTTGTATAACATCTAATTGTTTGTGATTAGTAGTTTAAAATCTTAAAGTTAAAAGGTGAATTAACTGGTTGCTAAGATAAGATTCTAGATGTCTTACCAGTTTAAAGCGTTATGTAAATTCTAACTTGATGGTTAGTTAGACTTTTGAGATAAATAGTGAGTATTGATAGATGTACTGTAGTGTATAATCATTAGTGTTGTGATTATTGTTTGGTCAATTGATATTGTTGACAATTGATAGGTTGTATTGAAAGGAATTACAGGTGGAAATAAGTCAATGAAGAGGTTGGTTGAATGTAGGTAATGTTCGATTTTAGTACTTTTGTTGACTGAGCAAAGTACTTGTTAATTGTAGTTTTACCTACTGAGTGTGACCTCTGCTGTGCTTATTAAAGTGATATGAATCTGGATTACTTTAAGTAAAGGATTTCATATGATTAAAGTGATATGTGAATATGGTAGGTTATTCACAAGAGTAGGTATGAAACTTTTGGATGAAAAGTTAACCTAGATTTGAATTTCAAATCTTTGATGGTAGAGATTTAAGATTGTGATCTGTATATTAGACTGATTGTTGGTCGTGAGCTGAATTATATTTCAGTGTTGCTAGGTACATTGTAGTTTAATAAACACTGTTGTTGTGATATTGTTACTGCTGTTTTATCGTTACCAGTGATGAACAGTGAGAGTAGGTTAAAGATTTTAGCATGTTGCTAATTTCTGGTTGTGTAGACCTAGTAAGTGATGTTAGGTTTCACATATTGTTGTTGGTTAAAGTGATAGGGTGCTTTAAACTTTTATCTGATTGATGATAAAGGAATTAGATAGATGATTGGTTCCTATGAGATGTTGGATGGATGCACTGTATGTGTGCATAGGAAAAGATAGAAGCATGTACATTTGGATATGTGCATGTGGAAAGAATTCAAACAGTCTAAGTATAGTTGTAAGTTGCTATTGAGGACAAATGTATATTAAGATATATGTGTTTATATCACATTAGTTAGATTGATTGAGGTTAGATTTCGGGGTCGAAATCTCTTTAAGGGGGGAGAGTTGTAACATCCTCGAAATGGACCTAGTTGTTTTATATTATTTCTTGATTTAAATTAGTATTTAAATGTGTTTGGAAATAATATTGTTTGAAATAGTTGAAATAATTGGAATAAGAGCCGAATATTCCAATGTGATAAGTGAATTATTAATTGTTGTAAATTAATATAGTTGACGGTACAATAAAAGGTTTGGACTCGCAAATGGTTTTCGGGTTCCAGACAATAGATTGAGATGGGGTATTAAATTATACCCGTATATTGGAGGCGGTTTGTGAGGTCGGCTATTTATTTCACTTTCCTCTTTAGGAAAGTTTCATAAGAAACTTTGAAATCATCAAGAAACCTTACAAATCCAAATCAAAACTTAGGAACCAAATTGAAATCGAATTTGGAGCTGTGATTGATTCTAGTTTCATCCTAATCACTATCTCAATTTAATGATTCTTCAATTGAGAGGTAAGTTTAATTATTTCCATTTGATTGAAATTGGGATAATTGATGATTTGAGAGAATTAGATGTTAGAAACATGTTATAAGTGTTACATATTGATTATGTAACGTTATGTGTGGTTAAAAACTGTTAGAAGTTGAGTTTGGGCGATTTTGTTATAAATTTCGCGGGTCAGGTTTTGATCAGGACGAACAGGGCTGGAACGACGGGGGAATCCGGCGGATTCAAGGGAATCCGGCGGATTCCGGCAAAATTTAGGGAATCCGGTCGGATTCAGGGAATCCGGCGGATTCAGGTTGTTTTGTGGGAAGCCGGCGGCTTCTTAGGGAATCCGGCGGCTTGATAGGCTGATATCACATTTTGTTTGATTGTTAATCGTAATGTGATTGATATCTGTTGTAGGTTAATATATGATAATGATTATATTGTAAATCATTGGTACAGGATTAGGAACTAGTAATATTAATATGTATCATGTTAAGTTCCTAATATTATTAATTGATATAAGTAATGTATTGATACGGATTACTAACTTATATTTGAATTATTGATTCTCAGATGTGGAGAAGGCTCAGTGATATTAGACTACTGAGTGGAGGCCTGAGGTAGTCGGTGAGTGGATCTGTAACCTCAGTGTGATTTAGTTGTAATGATTTGATTTACAACAAGTAATTTATAGTATTACTTTGATAGAATATGTATGTTTGAGATATCTTGCCATGTTAGTTTGGTTGTTTGCTTACTTGGCAGATTGTGCTAGTATGTAAGATTTTGAGGTCAACTTGATTTGATGGTTGGACTTGTTGTTGTTGTAGACGACAGGAGATCTCGGAAACTTGAAATGTCGGTTTAGAGATCTAGGTCGTGTGTGATTGACAACAAGTTATCGGTAGTTCTGTATGGGCCAATACAGATGATTGATAAGAGTTCCTTGAGTACCAAACCGGTATTAGGGTGTCTCAGGGACCACCGATCCTCATGATGTTGCGTGTATGACATTGATTGGATGTCAAGTGATTGATTGATTTTCTGTTTATTGTTATTTGATGTAAACAGATTGTTATGCTAGGTTAGACTGTTGCTTATAGTTTCATTCACTTAGCTTTATGCTAACCCCACCACAGTTCTTCCTGCAGGTTGAAATAGATGGGACATATTGGGCAGGGCAGGAAGTGTTTGACTGGATGGAATGTTTGACAGACTTTTACTCTGATGTTATTTTGATAATTATAGAAATGTTTTTAATAACACCCCGTGTGTTGAAATGTCTTGTACTTTGAATTGAAAAAGTTTATTGACATTTTGAGTACATTGATAGTATGTTTTAAAAATACGCTTCCGTGTCGCTATTATTATATTGATTGTTTATAATGAAACGAGGGGTGTTATATGTTAAATGTTTGAAAACATGTACGGCCCGTTGGTGACGGATTTGTAATAATAATCTCAACTATTATTATTTTGATTTCGTGGCGTTTTACTTGAAAAATGTGTTTTAGAAGCCGTTACGGAATCTAAGTACGGGGGTCCGGGGGCAGCGCCCCTGGTAGCGGGGTCCAAGGGGCGGCAGCCCCTGGCGGGGTCCAAGGGGCAGAGCACTCGAGCTAATACCCTAGCGGGGTCCAACGGGAAGACCAAATGCGACAGAAATACCCACATCTCTTCCCAGACAAAACACCGTCCGTGCACTCGAGCTAATTTCGGGACGAAATTTCTTTAACAAGGGGAGAATGTAACACCTGCCTAATTAGGATAATTAATTATGCCTAATTATTTGTAACTAGTTGTAACTAGTATGTAATAGGACTAATTACAGACTCTATTTGTATATATAAGGTGAATTATATATATGTGTGTACTTACGTTATTTGGATGAATCGTACGAATTAACCGGACGGAGTCCGATACATTTTACTTGGACGTTGGTGACAAAACTTACTTAAATAATGAGAACGTACTTTACTACATAAAGTACGCAGTTGAACGAAACATTATTTATATTATCGCGACAACATTACGAATATTTTAGCAAAAACGTATTAAACGCGAATTAATAATTTAAATATTTCGACAAATGTTTTTATTATTAATTTCAAGGTATTTTATTTGAATACTCCAGTCACATTTTAAAAATATAACTGCTTGGTCAAATATATAAAACGAGGGATTAAACGATTAGGACACGGAGTAAACACTGTATTTTGAGGAGTGTTTTTCCCCTCCTTTCCTTTTGGGATCAGCCAACACCCACCTACACCCATCTCCTTCCTTTCATTTTCATTCTTCCAAAAACACACACACACCAAAAACACTCTCACCAAATTACTACCAATTTTCGGATTCACCAAATCCGACCCCGAAATTCATATTTTCGGAATCACCAACACACAAGGAACAAGATTAACAAAGGCATCATCATCACTTTCGGCCTCCATCTCTCTCGATTCGCATTTGTAAGAAATTTCTAAAAACTTAGATCTATTCATTTTGGCGTAATGTTTTGATGAAATATGGTGTACACAACATAGCTATAACCTAAACAATGAAGAAAACACGATTTTACAGCTTGAAAATAGGTTAGATTTGCATTTTTGGTCGAAAAATCTCGACATCCGAAACTTTCTGGGCTGGTGTTCATCAATGCGACACAAGCCTTGTGTCGCATGTTATGTCGTATTTTGCCTGTTGTGTCGCACCTTGTGTCGCAGACTCTATGCGACACAACCCCTATGTCGCTATTAAATTAGCATCGCGAGCTTTTGCGACACAACCACTGTGTCGCAGAGCTCTTGTGTCGCATTCCTATGCGACACAACGCTTGTGTCGCATACCAAGTTTTTGTGTCGCACATTGTGTCGCAGAAACCAGAATCAGGATTTTTAAAGTCAAAGTTACTATAGCAAAGTCAACTTTTTAGAATTATTGATACAAACCGTCACCAACGGGCCAGACATGTTTTCCAACAACAAACAATTACAAACATACGGACAAACATTGGATATACTAGTTGTGTACAACTAAACGAAACGTCTCACGAGACACATACTTACATAACCTCATATGTTTAGGCATTTGAAGGTTACGGGTTCGGAGAACCTACTTGCTTTACTTACTACTTGCTAATTGCTACGGCTTATTACAAGACTCAGGTGAGTCTTACGGCCCCACTTTTACTGTTTTATCTTATTGGGGGAGAAACATTCTACTACTTTTCCTTGAACACAAGTACTAAAACTGTTTACTATACCAAACGGAATTGCATGAGTTGTTTACTATTTACAGAAGTCTCTCCATCATATATCGTTAGTTATGGACTTAAGCGCGAATACTAGTTAATGGATCCATTAGGGAAATGACCCTCCCCGCCCGAGGTAGTAGCGCTACCATGAACCGTTCTGTATAAACGGGCGACTATTATTCGTTACGGATGCTTGCTCATTTACGAGCATGTCACGGGAGCAAATTTATTACTTACGGGTTAAGCTTCGATTATGAGCCTCATGGCAACGGTATAACTTACTTATTTACATTTGCTGGATTGCAAATACTGGTTTTACATTTGCTGGATTGCAAATACTGATTTTACGCCTATGGGCACTACTGATGAAATCTTGTGTTCGAAACTGATATTACATACAAACCTGTGAGATTCACCAACATTCGTGTTGACCTTTTTAGCATGTATTCTCAGGTACACCGACGTAGTAGGATTACTCCAGGACATAGTTAGAGTCGCATGATTTCAACTAAACTGCATTAACGGAGATTCTCAGCATCATCTTTTGTATATGTTGATTATGTAATAGAATCTCCCGCCATACGCGTGGACTCTAGGAAATTACATTTTGTATACGAAAACATTAAGTTTTCAAACATTATATCTATGGGAATGTAACTAATTTACAAACGTTGCATATAGATGTCGTTTACTGTATCTTTGTGCTGTGATATTTGATTAGTAGCACCCCAAACCTTACTTCCGCCAAACAATGAATTTGGGGGTGTTACAAAACAACACAGGCTATGACAATAATACTTGTAGTAAGACCCTGTGTAGTCCAAACAATAGCAAACCCAAGCCTAGCCCCATGCAATTTAATTTTAAACTACAACTAGCATCTATGCTAGTATTCACATATCACCTTATTTGGTAAATTATCAAAATATTACTTTTCAAATAGTTCTTTCAGCATCAGGTGTGAATTTCAAACACTACTTAATCCTACAACACTTTCACTTACAAGTAAATCGGATATATGTTAATAAGCAAAATAGAGGTCAAATTCTATAATTAAACTCCTAACCACAAAATCATATAATCACACAATCTCTTAGCACCAAATCACATCGGATATGTGATAGATCTCCATCACTGGGTACTTGACTATATCAGCACACGTACCACATTGTCAAAATGTGCTAATGACACGCACATAATCAACAATATTCATATCAATCAATCACATCTGGTTGACCTCTATATCGTCTTATTCTATCATTTAACTCTTCCAATTTACAATTTACTATTTCACTTGGTCATTAATTATACGACACATACAAATTTCAAGTAACTCCTTAAATATGGAACATACATGCCAATTTCATAATTTCAACTATTACTATCATAATATTTCAAGTTGGTCAATCTCTGTCTCATATGCAGGTCAATATCTTTTACTTGTTAATTTAAAACCAATTTAATTTCTCTGGTATTTGGTAGCCTCAATAATTCCATGTGAAATGGCATAATATAAATACGTTGGCCAGACGTCGTTATATTATGTCATTTACACTTCATTTTCAAGCCACTTTATACCATCAATCTTCAAAGTGATTAATCTTTACTCTCACATATATCATACAATGATATCCAAATTTGCACACATATAATAATACTTTAGCAGCAGGTATACAACCAATTATTAACTTGCTATCATTTTCCATTTGTCACTTTGAATGTGAACTACTCATATAATCAAGTAAATATGAACCATACAGACATGTAACACCATTTTCATTATTCTCTTATCATATGTGTAATATCTAACACAATATATCAATCAACGCTATCAGTACCTGACACAATGTCAAGCACTTAGCCCAACAATTAATAGTAATAATACATTATATAATATTTAGGACCAATTACTTTGTCAATATTAGGTGCAATATTTAGCACATACTCATCAATATATATACCTTTCCTTGTTTGAATAACAATTGAGCATTTTCTACTCAAATATCCATACACAATGTAGATCCTTTGTCAAAGATTAAATAGTTGTAAATTCATGTATTTCTTCCTCACTCTTAGAATGGTTACTTTAAACAATTTTAATATTTTACATCATTCAATGTTTCATCATATTTCAATACTAATTACAACAAGTATTCAACAATAACTTTTTCCAAATTTGTCAACATATAAAAAGGCTTGTTGACCAATTCGACTTTCTTACTTTACCGCTTTTAATACATAGATCATAATTCAACCAAAATCATGATCAATGTTAAACATATAAACATCTAGCCACTTTTATTACTTTATAACATAGCTATTATCAAATTTGAATCTACCACCTTCAACTTTGACTTTACCAAATCAAATGCACACTTTCCAATCAACTAAACACTTTCTAATTCACACAACAACAAGACTCCAAACTTATTAATTGAGATACATCTCATTAAATTTACTATATGGAGTCATATCCAATAAATCTATCATGTACCAATTAATTCCTTAGCAAGAATTTATATTCACACCATACATTTATCAAATCACAATCACACCATGATTTATACTTTATTTTCATATTGTAGACACATTTAATTCCAACAATACCACTATTACACCTTAGTCAACAATGTGTCTACACAGTACAACACTTATCCTGTCATTTCAAGTTCATGCAGAATTACTCATTAATATTCCTATCATCACATTAACAAGTAATAATCATCAATGATTCATAACTGGAGAATCATATCAGTCTGACTCAATTTACTTCACTACTAATCATATCATAGCAAAGGAAACAATTCAAGCTTATTGAAATTCACCAAGCTTATCGAAAATTACCTGATACACTTAGGCCCACGAATATTGAGGAATCATTGAGAATACCATTCGGTTCCTCATGTTCCTCCGTCTCTGCAACCGAAACAACACTCTTGCATCTTGTTAATCGTTAGTACATATCCAATAAACACTTTCTCATACAATCACTAATCCCACACCCTGGAATGTTTGACTTGACACAAATTTAGGTTTGGGATTGAACATCTTACAATGTACAATTCACTCAAACCTATGCTCTGATACCAACTTATAACACCCTTCATTTCAGACCAAATTTAAACAATTTTTCTTTAAACTTTTTATGCTTCGGAAGCGTAAGTCCAAACATTTCAAACCATTTACAAACAGCTTATATCTATATAAACTAAATAATACAACTGGGTGTTATGTAATTCCAAAGACACTTTGATTTCATCAAATCAATATCAGAGTATACGCATGGTTATCAAACATTCCATCCAGTCCAACTTCTTGCCCAACCCATTATCTAATTATAACCTGCAAGAAGTGTTAATGTGGGGGATTAGCACAACGCTAAGTGAGTAAATGAATAAACAACAATCCAACTTAGCATAACAACTTTGTGTACAACAAATCATTGTAAACAAATATCATCATGATAAATCGATGGTTCTTGGGGAAACCTTCAGCCAAGAATACCAACATTAAACACATAACATCACAGAGGACCGGTGGTTCTTGAGGAAACCTTCTCAAAGAACACTTTAAAACCAACTGCAGGCCAATACAGAGGTTTAACCGACTACTTGGTGCTATTAACCCAAACAACACAGGCTATGACAATAATACTTGTACTAAGACCCTGTGTAGTCCAAACAATAGCAAACCCAAGCCCAGCCCCATGCTGGCCCTCGAATAATCAATGCTCAACAGCAATATATCAAGTGATCACATATTCAAATATTCATCAAGACATCATGTCAGACTAACAGTCTATGCACAGTATTATTATTAAACCAAAATAACCATGGCAACTAAATCAATAATAATACGTTTACCCGTTGTAACCAAACCTGTTATAACTAAATTACACTGAGGTTTATAGATCCACTCACCGTTACCTCAGTCGTCCACTCAGAAGTCTAATGTTACTGAGTCTTCTCCGTATCTGATAATTCAAATAAACAACGAGTCAATAACTCATCCCATAATAAGTAACCCATATACTTTACAGCTAACAGTTAAAATCAAGTTAACTTACATAATTAATAATAATAATAATAATAATAATATCATTATAACAAACGATAGCCAATTTACAATAACAATTTACTAGTAAAATCACTTATTTATTTTATCTAGTTCTAATGTATCATCATAACACAATATTTCAGTTTTCATATAATATCATCTCATACTTATATTAAATGGTCAAACACACATAAGAAATTGGTAAATGTATCATTAAGGTAACAAGCTAAGCATAAACAAGTTATCAATAATTCTACTTGTATCATTTGAACCAGCAATTATCATTAAGTTATTACAAATTAACTCATTTACTTAATTCCTATTTCACTTGTTATCCTTGTATCATGTCATAGGATTGGATTAAATCATTCTTGCTTGACAAGCTTGTACACCATGCTCTTCTACTTGTACTCTAAGTCTTTAAATTAATGTAGTACCATTTCCTTCTTACTTCTTCTTAATATCATTCCATTCTTACTTACATTATAAATCACTCTTCTTAATTATATATATATATATGTCTGATGTTTGATTTCGTATGTATGCAAAATGAAACAAACGGAAAGTAATCTTCCTTTTATAGTGAAATTATGATTAGTCACCAAAACTCTATGGATACGTAGATAATACACATAGGCTAGTCTAACTAATGAACATGTTCATATGTGGCTTACTATGAAACCTATGTGATTAAAATGTTTGATGACTCATGAAGGTATATACACTTGGTCACTAAGCTCATTAAATTTTCAAGATCATATGCTAATTTATTGCCACGTAGAGATTAAGTGTATCATATCATCACATCTACTCCATTCCAACATCAATTATCACCATATATAATAATAATAATTATAATTATATAAGCTTTATCATAAACAATGATTTTAATTAAATAAGTATATGGACCATAGAATACTTACAAGGCAATGATAGAAAAACAAGAAGATAATAGAACTGATGATGACGATGATGAGCTTAATAAAAATCACAAGAAATTAGTTCTTCAATTTATTTTATGGTTTATGTTTCCTTACTGTGTTCTGAGTTTGTACTTTGTAGGTTGAAAAGTAGTAACAATAGAAATTTGGGGAAAGTAGGGAATATGTCGGCCCATCCCTTGACCGACCCAATATATTTTAAATTTTTAATCCCCTTCTGAATCTATTGTTTGGAACCTAAAAATCATTTGCGAAACCACTAACTTTTATTATTCTTTCAACTCAATTAATTTAAAGCAATTAATACTTTATCTGTCACAATTATTCATTCAACTCTTTTCCCAATTATTTTCAAGTAAATTTAAACAAAATATTTCCTAACACATTAAATAATAATGTAAAGTCAGGAAAATATTATAAAACTACTAGGCCCTCAAAGAGGATGTTACAAATCTCTCCCCCTTAAAGAGATTTCGTCCTCGAAATCTGATTACACTTAGTGAATCTAAGGCATCACAATCACATATTAATTCCTGTCCCTCATATGAGGTTCAGTCCATAAGACATTTTCAGTTCACTAACACCACAATCATCTATTTGTTTTATGGTTTAGTCATCTATTAGTTTAATACTTAACGTACCTTTTCTTTGTCAATCAACTTCTAATAGTGATTACATGTTTTCAATCCTTTCCACTTGCATATATTTCCCATGTACATGTTTCTATTCGTCACATACATGAATCCTTTAATTCACTATATAAGATCACCTATAATAAGTGAAATAATCAACTATGTGTTTCACTTATAATATCACTTTTATAACCTGAAACTAGCGACATGCTAAAATCTACATACCATTATATTACTCATATCCTTATAACAATAAAATAGGGGTTATAAACCATGTAATTCATGCAATTTAATTTTAAACTACAACTAGCATCTATGCTAGTATTCACATATCACCTTATTTGGTAAATTATCAAAATATTACTTTTCAAATAGTTCTTTCAGCATCAGGTGTGAATTTCAAACACTACTTAATCCTACAACACTTTCACTTACAAGTAAATCGGATATATGTTAATAAGCAAAATAGAGGTCAAATTCTATAATTAAACTCCTAACCACAAAATCATATAATCACACAATCTCTTAGCACCAAATCACATCGGATATGTGATAGATCTCCATCACTGGGTACTTGACTATATCAGCACACGTACCACATTGTCAAAATGTGCTAATGACACGCACATAATCAACAATATTCATATCAATCAATCACATCTGGTTGACCTCTATATCGTCTTATTCTATCATTTAACTCTTCCAATTTACAATTTACTATTTCACTTGGTCATTAACTATACGACACATACAAATTTCAAGTAACTCCTTAAATATGGAACATACATGCCAATTTCATAATTTCAACTATTACTATCATAATATTTCAAGTTGGTCAATCTCTGTCTCATATGCAGGTCAATATCTTTTACTTGTTAATTTAAAACCAATTTAATTTCTCTGGTATTTGGTAGCCTCAATAATTCCATGTGAAATGGCATAATATAAATACGTTGGCCAGACGTCGTTATATTATGTCATTTACACTTCATTTTCAAGCCACTTTATACCATCAATCTTCAAAGTGATTAATCTTTACTCTCACATATATCATACAATGATATCCAAATTTGCACACATATAATAATACTTTAGCAGCAGGTATACAACCAATTATTAACTTGCTATCATTTTCCATTTGTCACTTTGAATGTGAACTACTCATATAATCAAGTAAATATGAACCATACAGACATGTAACACCGTTTTCATTATTCTCTTATCATATGTGTAATATCTAACACAATATATCAATCAACGCTATCAGTACCTGACACAATGTCAAGCACTTAGCCCAACAATTAATAGTAATAATACATTATATAATATTTAGGACCAATTACTTTGTCAATATTAGGTGCAATATTTAGCACATACTCATCAATATATATACCTTTCCTTGTTTGAATAACAATTGAGCATTTTCTACTCAAATATCCATACACAATGTAGATCCTTTGTCAAAGATTAAATAGTTGTAAATTCATGTATTTCTTCCTCACTCTTAGAATGGTTACTTTAAACAATTTTAATATTTTACATCATTCAATGTTTCATCATATTTCAATACTAATTACAACAAGTATTCAACAATAACTTTTTCCAAATTTGTCAACATATAAAAAGGCTTGTTGACCAATTCGACTTTCTTACTTTACCGCTTTTAATACATAGATCATAATTCAACCAAAATCATGATCAATGTTAAACATATAAACATCTAGCCACTTTTATTACTTTATAACATAGCTATTATCAAATTTGAATCTACCACCTTCAACTTTGACTTTACCAAATCAAATGCACACTTTCCAATCAACTAAACACTTTCTAATTCACACAACAACAAGACTCCAAACTTATTAATTGAGATACATCTCATTAAATTTACTATATGGAGTCATATCCAATAAATCTATCATGTACCAATTAATTCCTTAGCAAGAATTTATATTCACACCATACATTTATCAAATCACAATCACACCATGATTTATACTTTATTTTCATATTGTAGACACACTTAATTCCAACAATACCACTATTACACCTTAGTCAACAATGTGTCTACACAGTACAACACTTATCCTGTCATTTCAAGTTCATGCAGAATTACTCATTAATATTCCTATCATCACATTAACAAGTAATAATCATCAATGATTCATAACTGGAGAATCATATCAGTCTGACTCAATTTACTTCACTACTAATCATATCATAGCAAAGGAAACAATTCAAGCTTATTGAAATTCACCAAGCTTATCGAAAATTACCTGATACACTTAGGCCCACGACTATTGAGGAATCATTGAGAATACCATTCGGTTCCTCATGTTCCTCCGTCTCTGCAACCGAAACAACACTCTTGCATCTTGTTAATCGTTAGTACATATCCAATAAACACTTTCTCATACAATCACTAATCCCAAACCCTGGAATGTTTGACTTGACACAAATTTAGGTTTGGGATTGAACATCTTACAATGTACAATTCACCCAAACCTATGCTCTGATACCAACTTATAACACCCTTCATTTCAGACCAAATTTAAACAATTTTTCTTTAAACCTTTTATGCTTCGGAAGCGTAAGTCCAAACATTTCAAACCATTTACAAACAGCTTATATCTATATAAACTAAATAATACAACTGGGTGTTATGTAATTCCAAAGACACTTTGATTTCATCAAATCAATATCAGAGTATACGCATGGTTATCAAACATTCCATCCAGTCCAACTTCTTGCCCAACCCATTATCTAATTATAACCTGCAAGAAGTGTTAATGTGGGGGATTAGCACAACGCTAAGTGAGTAAATCAATAAACAACAATCCAACTTAGCATAACAACTTTGTGTACAACAAATCATTGTAAACAAATATCATCATGATAAATCGATGGTTCTTGGGGAAACCTTCAGCCAAGAATACCAACATTAAACACATAACGTCACAGAGGACCGGTGGTTCTTGAGGAAACCTTCTCAAAGAACACTTTAAAACCAACTGCAGGCCAATACAGAGGTTTAACCGACTACTTGGTGCTATTAACCCAAACAACACAGGCTATGACAATAATACTTGTACTAAGACCCTGTGTAGTCCAAATAATAGCAAACCCAAGCCCAGCCCCATGCTGGCCCTCGAATAATCAATGCTCAACAGCAATATATCAAGTAATAACATATTCAAATATTCATCAAGACATCATGTCAGATTAACAGTCTATGCACAGTATTATTATTAAACCAAAATAACCATGGCAACTAAATCAATAATAATACGTTTACCCGTTGTAACCAAACCTTTTATAACTAAATTACACTGAGGTTTATAGATCCACTCACCGTTACCTCAGTCGTCCACTCAGAAGTCTAATGTAAGGTGAGTCTTCTCCGTATCTGATAATTCAAATAAACAACGAGTCAATAACTCATCCCATAATAAGTAACCCATATACTTTACAGCTAACAGTTAAAATCAAGTTAACTTACATAATTAATAATAATAATAATAATATCATTATGACAAACGATAGCCAATTTACAATAACAATTTACTTGTAAAATCACTTATTTATTTTATATAGTTCTAATGTATCATCATAACACAATATTTCAGTTTTCATATAATATCATCTCATACTTATATTAAATGGTCAAACACACATAAGAAATTGGTAAATGTATCATTAAGGTAACAAGCTAAGCATAAACAAGTTATCAATAATTCTACTTGTATCATTTGAACCAGCAATTATCATTAAGTTATTACAAATTAACTCATTTACTTAATTCCTATTTCACTTGTTATCCTTGTATCATGTCATAGGATTGGATTAAATCATTCTTGCTTGACAAGCTTGTACACCATGCTCTTCTACTTGTACTCTAAGTCTTTAAATTAATGTAGTACCATTTCCTTCTTACTTCTTCTTAATATCATTCCATTCTTACTTACATTATAAATCACTCTTCTTAATTATATATATATATATGTCTGATGTTTGATTTCGTATGTATGCAAAATGAAACAAACGGAAAGTAATCTTCCTTTTATAGTGAAATTATGATTAGTCACCAAAACTCTATGGATACGTAGATAATACACATAGGCTAGTCTAACTAATGAACATGTTCATATGTGGCTTACTATGAAACCTATGTGATTAAAATGTTTGATGACTCATGAAGGTATATACACTTGGTCACTAAGCTCATTAAATTTTCAAGATCATATGCTAATTAATTAAATAAGTATATGGACCATAGAATACTTACAAGGCAATGATAGAAAAACAAGAAGATAATAGAACTGATGATGACGATGATGAGCTTAATAAAAATCACAAGCAATTAGTTCTTCAATTTATTTTATGGTTTATGTTTCCTTACCGTGTTCTGAGTTTGTACTTTGTAGGTTGAAAAGTAGTAACAATAGAAATTTGGGGAAAGTAGGGAATATGTCGGCCCATCCCTTGACCGACCCAATATATTTTAAATTTTTAATCCCCTTCTGAATCTATTGTTTGGAACCTAAAAATCATTTGCGAAACCACTAACTTTTATTATTCTTTCAACTCAATTAATTTAAAGCAATTAATACTTTATCTGTCACAATTATTCATTCAACTCTTTTCCCAATTATTTTCAAGTAAATTTAAACAAAATATTTCCTAACACATTAAATAATAATGTAAAGTCAGGAAAATATTATAAAACTACTTGGCCCTCAAAGAGGATGTTACACTTATTCTATATAAGTTTTTGCACCATTATTGTTTATAGTTTGCAATGATCTAACGGGCTTTTTCACCGATTCCACCTTTAATGTCTGTTAGCAAGTTCCTCGGGTGCGTATATGTTCAACGGGAGTCAAAATCCTCAGATATCAAGGGTGTTTCAGGTACTTATTGTGCACTTTGTATGATAATTAAGGTTGATTGTATTTGTTTATTAGTACAATTTGGACCATCTTGTGGATGCATATTATTTTTAGGCATTCATATAGTATTAACTATAGCAGTGAAATTTAAATCTCTTTATATACTACAGATTATTGTTGCTGGAATTATTCTTTTTGATAGTTTAACCACACCACCACCCTATCCTGCCATTGGCAAGGTATAAAGGAGGTAAGATGTGGACAATCATATGTACAATAAAATATGAGTACAATCAAATATACATAACAATATGTGTGTGTTATATAGATATATGACTATATATAGGATATATAACTATAAGAATAAAAGCCATTGCTGGTATGAGCATCTTTAAGTCTATGAGTCTCTAATGTGACAATGGTTGTACCTACCCTATTCCTTGTACACTTGGTCTGGCGACTCCAAGTGCTGTGTTGGAGCTGATAATGGTGAGGTAGATGAAATCACAAGGGTTTACGAGAACCATGGTGGTTCAATTATATTATCTCTGGTACTCAAGTCTCAAGTATTCAACCTTTTCAACTTTACACTATTTTATAGCATGGGACAATTATCATATGGGGCAAAAATGTCTGTCTTCACTCTTTATGTTGTAATTATTCTAATCAAACATTAGAATGATAATCTGTGTATAATGCATAGGCTGTTTGTGATCACATCATTCAGAAACTTGAACGAAAATTGTAATGAAAAGTGGCCCTAACATGAAAATACCCAGAGGTTTTTTACTTTACATATAAACCTTCTTAACCTAAGACCTTTTGGCACCTCATCAAGGCATTTCACAGAGTATGTATATTATCGATTTCTTTTCTCAGTATATCATTATAGAGTTCAAATGCATTTCAGGTATTACAAAAGCTATGACAGTTGGCGAATGGACAGGTGTAAGTCTCTTTGGAAATCTATTCAAACGTACTTATTCTAAGCATCACAATGGTTACAAATTATTAGTATATTTAAATATATTTTAACTTAACTTACAGGTGGCAATTTCGACCCGTGTATTTAAGAATGGGTTGATGTGGTTTGCATAAGTAAATTTTTTATGTGGATATAGCATTACTCGGTAGGTTATACTTGTGTGATGTGAAATCTATCAAGGCAAGTGTTGAACTTCTAAAGCTTGCCAATATGTTCACAGTCACTATGTGTTTCTAAAGTTTTACTAATATATTGCTTCTGGGTTGTGAACAGTGCACGATACAAGGGCCAATGCTTTCACGCATCAGTGTGAACTGGCAGAGACCATAAGGCTAGAGGTGGCAACATGAGTGGGACTCATTCTCACAAGGACTGTGTATTAAAGACGTTAAGGATAAAACTCTTAATGAAGCTTCATGTTATTAACTATTTTATTATAAAATTTGTTTTATTGTTGTACTAACAATATATACGACTTTGCTTGACTTTCAGTGTCGTGAATAAGTTGATGCCGGAGAAGTTTGACCTATTCAAAGGCCAGCGTATAGCTTATATTCAAAGTTTTGTTTATGTTACATAGTATCCGTCATTTAAACTAGAAGTGCAACATGGGCTAATGATATATTGGGTAAAAGCTGGTAACATTTTGAATGGGTTATTTTGACCAAAATACTCATTTTGTCCAATTTTATGAACTTTTATATCGATAAATATTATTTAGTATTGGTTCGAAGTTGTCACGTCTAATTTATAGTCACAAAATTACATTTTATTTTGGTCCCGTGGGAGATTAGCGATAATCTTGCTGATGTTCATGTTACACGATGTCATTCTAATGTTTGATTAGAATAATTATTATGAATTGCTCTTAAGCTTAAGTATTCGAATTCTTGATTCTTTTGTTGTTACTCTTTGTATTTTTAGTGGCTTTTTATTTTGTACATTGGTATGTATATACACTATTAGAATCTATTTATTATAATTTACTTACACATCTCTTGAAGGTGTGCTTATTTGAGTGTCTTATAAAGTTATAGTGCAGTCATTACTTTTGCATTGCTTTCAATTACTGACAAAACTAATCTTACACTAATTTTAGCCACAGGTGAAGCATCTCAAAATGGAAACTCTGCAAATGGAGGACCAAATGCGCCTCATTATGTGGTCAACCAAACTGTGGCTGGTCCAACCACCAACTTAAATATCGGTAGGGAATATTGAAATGGTACTAATTCACCCAATGCAATGCATGGGAAGGTAACTTCTGGTCCAGTTGCAGGGGGAATGGTTAATATTGGATCAAGGGACTACGTGCAGTCACAGCTCTGGCTATAGGTGCACCGTTTGCCAACTTTTTGTTTTAATTAATTTTTTTGAATAATCAAGGGGAACAATTTTAAACCGACGGGATGAAATTCTGCTCTTATTGTAAGCTAGTGCTCATTAACATTGCTAAGTATTACAACTCTATAAATTATGACTAAAAATATATACACCTGCTTGGAACTAGAGAATTAATAGTAGTCTAACTTGAATTGCCCTAAGGGTCTAATGTTGAGTCACTGGTCGCTGACCATGATGAAGTCGCTGGTCGCTGACCAACTCAACTGTTCACTACTCGATGAAGAAATGGATTGTATCGAAGCTGTTGTTGCTGATGATAGGTTTCGCTGATCGTCATTCTTTCTGCTTGATATGCTGAGGAAGTTTAAAGCTCAACTTGGTGTGTCGCTGATCAACGTCAGCGAGAGCTTTACTTCAAATCAATAAAGGCAATAGTCACTGCCAGAATAACAGCTAGTCACTGAAGATCTCTAGTTCAAGTCATTCTACAAGAGCATGTTAGCTCGCAATGAGTGAGGAGGATTACTGCATCTTCAGGGACTATTCAATAAAGCCTCTCAATCATCAAGTACTGAAAGTACTGTACTTATCTATACATCAGCAAGAGTGTTCCAACTTGAAGTATGTCCGAAAGATTACGTGGCAGCGAATGATTGGTTTTAAGGTAACGAGATATTTGCGGTAACAGAATTGGGACCCGCAGAATGTCGGTTCATCAGAGATCAAGCCAATCAAACAGCGACACGTGTCATTCCAAGATCCTATTTTATAGGCGATATTTTAGGAACTCTTGTAGTATAAATAGTTCAGTGTTTTGTACTGTAGAGGCTAGTCGTTCAATCGTACTTATCACTTGTGTGTCAGTGATCAGTTTGTCTAGAGTACGTATTAACGATCCAGCGAGTGAACAGTCAGCGTGTTTGTCCACTGCTGTTCATCGCATTTGTAATACATTAGCTAAGTGTTTGAATTGGATTAACTTTGGTTAATCCATTCCGCATTCAACACTTGTGAATTGTATGATCAATATAATTCATCATTTTAGCTATCATTACTTCATTACTTTGATATTGTCATATTCGTATATCTGTTATACTCTGTTACTATCATTTATACTATGTTTCTGTTAAACAATTTAAAACTCATCAAACAACTAAGCTGAAATCTGAAATAGTTTTAAATTGTATTCAACCCCCCCTTCTACAATTAAACTTTACACTTTGCGATTCCAATTCACTAAACAATAGTGATTACGGAACTCTCAATTGGTATCAGAGCAGAGTTGGTTTAAATTCAATTAACCAGGTCTGCAATGGAATTAGTAAAGTACAGCTGTGTTGACTCTGATTATCAGAAGGGAAATGGTTCTACAACCAAACCTCCAGCTTTTGATCCATCAAGGATTGAAACTTGGATGTCCCGGATGATGATGTTTTTAGACCTAATTGACGACCGTCTCTGTAATACAATAACCAATGGTCCCCACATTTCAACCACAATTGTTCCTGCTGTCATGGCTACAGCTACTACTCCTGCTATACCAGAAATGGTTGTGCCCAAAAGAGAGGAACAATGGTCGGATGAGGATAGACGATCGGTTAGATTGGATAAACAAGCTAAAATCTACATAGGCATGGCACTTCCTGATGAAGTGTTCGAATCTATCAGGCTTTATAGAACTGCTAAAGACATGTGGGATACCCTTCGGAATATATATATTGGAACTCCTGATATTATTAGCTGCAGGGAAGTCAATCTCACTCGCCAGTATGAGCTGTTTGCAATGGAACCAAATGAATCTCTGTCTTCTACTTACACCAGATACCAGTCACTGATGAGCAAAATATGTTTCTTATCCTAGGTTTCTCTCACTGGTTTTTAAAGATCAATTCGAAGCCTATGATAGGATTTCTTTTAAAGGCTTTGAACCCACTCTGATAGGGAAACAAATTTTTAGTAAAAATGCAACTGTGCTTCTCCCTGATTTCATGAAACCAAAGGGGATACTTGCACCCTAGCCTTTACAAACTGTACATCCGTCCGCTTCTGCCCCCCCCCCCCCCCCCCCCCCCATCGATCACGTCACTGATCACACCCCCAGTGACTACTGCTGATCAACCACCAAAACAAAAACCACCAACTGCTCTAAAGAAAATCAAGTTAAAGTCCCTGACATTAAAGGATCAGGGACAGAGTTAGAAAAAGACGTCTAAGGACGCCAAGAGTGAAGCAGCGACTGAACGTTCAGTCCCTGCGGGCACTCTTGATCAACCTGAGCCTAAAGCTGCTTCACTGGACTCACAAAAGTCCAGTGACTCTAAAAAGGGAAACCTACAGACAACTACAATGGCTCAACCCATTGTTAGTAGTGATTCGGGTGCAACCCACACCCTCTTATCGAGTCAACCCATCAGCCACTCATTATTCTCACAAAAGGATAATGTTTCAGTCAAAGGGTAAGTGCCATCAGTGGGTGATAACACACCCATCGCTGATGTCACATCACTGGCTAAAGACCCGGGCCAACTCTCATCTTCCACTGCACCAACTGACAATGTCTCTCCCCAGTCACAGGGAGAGATACAGGTTGCCATCTCTGTTTCTGATGATCCATCAGCCAAAACACAAGCTGATGATGTTGAGGAAGCCCAGCCAATGGACACGTCTACATCCTCATCTGATAAGGATCAGCAACATCGATCCTATAGGTTTATTCTTCAAAAGGTGAATCAGCAACTAGATGATACTGATATTTCATCTCTACCCTTCTCCACTGTTCCTCTTGCTGATACCATAACCTCACCCATCCAGGAATTAGATGCAATGTCTCTTTCCAGTGACAACATCTCTCAACATGCTGATGATCAACCATCACAACCAGAAGTTGAAATCCAATCTCAATCACAACCAATACCACCACTATCCCCAGTCACTCAAAAATCACCACAAACCACCAAAGCATCAACCTCCACCATCTCACCAACAGACAAACTGCTGCTTGACTACATTTCCTCTTCTCAGCAACAAATTCGAATGCTTACAAAGGATAGGGAGTCACTAACAGGCCAACTAGCTGATCTCACTAGTAAAGTTTACTCTCTTGCAGCAGTATATGAACCCATTCCTTCTTGGAGTGAGTCGATCAGTGAAAAGGTTAAAACAATTGCTAATGCTGAAATTGATCATTATCGACTTCTGGAAACTCATGCTAAATCCCTCTCAGAGCTCTCCACTTTCACCAACATCTGCCTCAAAACTCATGATAAAGCAATATCTTCTCTCACTGGACACCAAAAAGAGATGGCATCTTCTATTGTGGACTATATCATTCATACTGACAAAGTTATGAAAGAAATTCCAATGATGGTCGGCAATCAGGAAAGAACCGTCAAAGGCTTAGAAACTATGCATGCTGATCATAAGAAAATCTGTAACCGACTTGCTGAGATTATCAATTTCGTTCATGAGGCAGAGGGGGAGAATAAAGAAGATGATGAAAGTGATGATGCTGAGAATAAAAGTGATGATGAAAATGACGATGCTGATGATGAAAGTGATGATGCTGAGAATAATATGGATATCACTGATGATGTGGATGAAGAAAATGATGATGTGGTTGCTTTCCCTGAATTTTAGACAGATGAACAAATGTTGTATGATTATAAAGTTAGAGAGTGGGCTGCTGATGAGAATGCACAGGTTAGGGGGGAGTCAGCAAGCTTTGATGTGATGAGGTGGGAATGGATGAACATACAACAAGAAAATGGTGTTGTCAATATGGATGAAGGAGATGATGATGATGATGATGATAATGATGGTAATGATAGAAACAACGATGATGAAAAGAAGGATGACGGAAATAGCGATGAGAAAGAAAGTAAGGATGATGAGACTGATAATAAAGATACTGGCATTGAAGAGAAGAAAAATGAAGGGGACACTGATGACAAGAAAGAAGAAGACACTGATGATCAGATGGAAGATCAGCAACCAATCTCTTCTGTTTTGATTAAAAGAAAAAGGACCAGCAAGTCTCCCACATCAGAGTCTATTCCTTCCAAAAAGATAATCTTTTCTGAGGAAGAAATATCAGCCACCATGTACAACCTCAAAACCATCTTGGAGCAACCTAAATCTTTATCAGAAATGCCTCATACAGATACTGTCATATCTGAGGCTTCACCAGCAACAGCAATCATACCACCAACAACAATTCCACCAGCAACAATCCAACCAACAGCAACAACACAACCATCAACAACACAACCATCAATAACACAACCAGCAATAGCAATCATAACAACTCCACCAGCTACCACATTCACAACTCCATCAACAACAATACCAATAACAACTCCATCAATAGCAACAACAACTTCACCAGCTACCACAACCACAACAGCAACAACACAGATCACCCTCTCAATCCCCACAGACATTACACCAACTGAAGCAACCATCACAACAACATATCACCACTCACACGCAGAGATCACAGATCCAGATTCTTCTATTCCTGCTCTCCTTTTGTCATCTGATTCAACTTCAGAAAGTCCTCATCCTGAAGAAACTGAAAAGCAGCGAATAGAAAGAAAAATAAAAGAAAGACAGAAGCATGAGAGGGAGATGCTCTTAAAATTTCAAGCTGAGCAAGATGCAAAAGAAGAAGAAGAGAGAAAAAGAAAGTTGAAAGAACAATCTGATTCTGATAGAGCTTATCTGTTAAAACTTAGTGGAGATGAAGCCATACAAAGAGAAAGGGAAATCTTCTTAAAGAAACAGCAAGAAGATGAAGATTTTAGGCTGTCTAAACTCCTTCAAGATGTTGAAGAATCTGATCTTCAACAAGAGCTTTGTGCAGATAAAAAGGGCAGCAAGTTGAAAAAGAAAGGGGGAGCAAAGACAACAGCGGATAAAATGTTGGATGAAATTGACAGGAAGAAATATGCTGTCAGAATGACTGGAAGATCAAATCCTGCTCCTATCACCAAAGTCAACTTGAAAAAGCCTAAGAACAAATCTCAAGCTCAGCTACTTATCCACAGAGGAATGGAGACTCAAGCAATTAATCTCGATCAAGTATGCAAATTACATAGAGAATAATGGAATGAAATCAGACTTGCTATCAGTCACTCCTCAAGTGCCGCAAAAGAAGAAGTCTTGACTGAGATTGACAGGCTGTTCAAGAAAATGGTGGATCTACAGCTAC
This sequence comes from Helichrysum umbraculigerum, assembly GCA_949592205.1. Lineage (NCBI taxonomy): Eukaryota > Viridiplantae > Streptophyta > Magnoliopsida > Asterales > Asteraceae > Helichrysum > Helichrysum umbraculigerum. Next base: position 103,746,190 of record CATIUR010000001.1, read on the forward strand.
TTAGACCAGAAGACACTATCATATTTGGTGAGGAGATAGTGCAGCCACCAAGTCCAAGGTATAGGCCAGGTACCAATAGAATCATCAGAGTTCCAAATACCAGAACTCTAAATCTATCCATTCCTGATGGAGTGCCAAGAATTGAAGGCACTGAAGTTACTGAAGGAGAGAAAGGAATTGTCTACAGAGACTTCAATGGAAAGTTGTGTTTCCAAAGAGAATCAGAACTTGAAAAGATAGACCATGAGCAACTTGTACATCTCATCAGAATAGTCAGTGTGCTTCCCAAAGACTCAGGAATGAGAAAGGCAATTCTAGAAGAAGGGCTTGCTAGACAGTACAGGTACCTGCCATCCAGTGACAAATATGAATTACAGAATGAGCTGGGCATCGTAAAAGAAGAAGAAGTTTGGGGATGCTTAAATTGAAGCTTGTAATAGATTAGGTTTATTGTAACTAAAATTACTTTATGTTTACAGTTCAATAAAATCTAATTTATCTTTTGAGAAAACCAAAGTGCAAAACTCAGATCATATCAAAAGAATCCAAAAAGAAAAATGTATGGATCAAAGTGTAAGTCACTAAATGTTTAAAATTCTTTAAACACTGACTCTAAACTTTCACAGCAACAAGTTTGTCTAGGGAGCTTCATTCACAATCATTTAGGGGGAGATTGTTGAGTCACTGGTCGCTGACCATGATGAAGTCGCTGGTCGCTGACCAACTCAACTGTTCACTACTCGATGAAGAAATGGATTGTATCGAAGCTGCTGTTGCTGATGATAGGTTTCGCTGATCGTTATTCATTCTACTTGATATGCTGAGGAAGTTTAAAGCTCAACTTGGTGTGTCGCTGATCAACGTCAGCGAGAGCTTTACTTCAAATCAATAAAGGCAATAGTCACTGCCAGAATAACAGCTAGTCACTGAAGATCTCTAGTTCAAGTCATTCTACAAGAGCATGTTAGCTCGCAGTGAGTGAGGAGGATTACTGCATCTTCAGGGACTATTCAATAAAGCCTCTCAATCATCAAGTACAGAAAGTACTGTACTTATCTATACATCAGCAAGAGTGTTCCAACTTGAAGTATGTCCGAAAGATTACGTGGCAGCGAATGATTGGTTTTAAGGTAACGAGATATTTGCGGTAACAGAATTGGGACCCGCAGAATGTCAGTTCATCAGAGATCAAGCCAATCAAACAGCGACACGTGTCATTCCAAGATCCTATTTTATAGGCGATATTTTAGGAACTCTTGTAGTATAAATAGTTCAGTGTTTTGTACTGTAGAGGCTAGTCGTTCAATCGTACTTATCACTTGTGTGTCAGTGATCAGTTTGTCTAGAGTATGTATTAACGATCCAGCGAGTGAACAGTCAGCGTGTTTGTCCACTGCTGTTCATCTCATTTGTAATAGATTAGCTAAGTGTTTGAATTGGATTAACTTTGGTTAATCCATTCCGCATTCAACACTTGTGAATTGTATGATCAATATAATTCATCATTTTAGCTATCATTACTTCATTACTTTGATATTGTCATATTCGTATATCTATTATACTCTGTTACTATCATTTATACTCTGTTTCTGTTAAACAATTTAAAACTCATCAATCAACTAAGATGAAATCTGAAATAGTTTTAAATTGTATTCAACCCCCCCCCCCCCCCCCCCCTCCTTCTACAATTAAACTTTACACTTTGCGATTCCAATTCACTAAACAATAGTGATTACGGGACTCTCATCTAACTAACTAATAGAGTAAGTAACAAAGCTAAACTACCATTAACCCTGAATATTAAAAGATTTGTCTGCCTTTTGTAGCTTCTACATAGTTAAACATTGAATTGACACCGAGTATTGTAATGTTACAGAATATGGAGTATTACGTTATTAGAGACCTAAAATGATGTTATGACAGTGTGTCCCCATTATCAAGATACATGGACTTTCATGTTCAGGAAGAAACAATATATGAAGAGATTGCACTCTTGTTGATAAAAGGAAGCTTTATAATTGAGCTATTGATTCGCTTCTTATAGTAGCGGTAATTATGCTATAGACTTCATCAGATGATGGTTTACATTTTTGGCCACAAGGTTTTTTACTTGAAACCGTTAATGTAGTTTAGCGTCACATGTTTTTTAAAACTTCTATACTTATTTTGGTAGATGAAGCTATTGAAGACACTTGATAATGAAAATGATTATAGCTCAATGTTGCGCTTCGTTTTTGTAATTTTGTATCATTGAAGTGTTAAGATCATTAATAAAATTTTATAAATAGATCCATTGTTAATAGGTGAATGATAGTGTGGGAAAATTGGCTCTTGGGCATTTTTATGATCAAGACACTTGCAGTTGCTGCAGTGGTTATTGGGACCCGTACTAATACCAGTTTAATGACAAGTTTGATTTTGTATCATGTCGCCTATTTAGTTGCAGTTAATTTTTGTTATGTTTTTTTTTTGTACCCGGTGTACTCTATATCCTTAGTAAAAAATAATCATTAAATAAGTTTCTTGATTTGTAGGGTTGATTTTTAGTACTGCTCCAGTTCTTCAAGAACCATTTACTCCATCTGTTACAGTTCACTACACTTGCTTCTAATCATACATATTACCACCTTTAGACTTCAGTATTACTGTTCTTTTCTCATACATAACTATATATTTTTATACCCAGGTTCATACCGCAATCATTATTTCTTGCAAATGCTTGCAAATATCGGAAGTGGATACTATGATTCTGCATACGTTGTAGGTCACTTTCATCAAGCACAAAAGAGCCCTTTGATTTGCATCCACTTTTCTTTAGCGGTTTATGTACATCTTATGAGATGTCCATCAATAATGTTTTTGACTAGATTCAATCAGCATTCGAATGCTAAAAATCCTTGATAATGCTACAACACCTATCCTTTCAAATGTAACCCTTGACGCTTCACAATATCTTGAGTCACACGAGGTACACTTCTTGATTTTTGTTTACCTATATGACATTTCACCTGTCTTTTGTGGAAGGGATGATGTATCAACCAATTGATAGTGTCGGGTCTGTCTTGGTGTGTCGGTCAAGTAGCGTTTGCTTATAATTTGTTTTTGTTCATTTTCTTACCTCTTGATCTGTTATAACTTTGTTTTGTAGGTTGCACACTGATTTTCTATTATCATAAGCAAAAGTGTGTTTAATCTATAACACACTGCCTTATTTATCTTTTTAATAAAAAATTATCCCACAATTAGAAAACTTAATAAAAGCTAGATAAAAAATGGAATTGTTTAGCTTTTATGATTGATTACCAACCTTTTGATGAACTTTATTACTTTCAGGGAGCGGTCCTTATGAATTCATCCATGATTTTTGTAAAGAGGTTTGGCAAATTGGTAAAGATGAGTTCAGTGAATCATTTGCAACAATGAGTTAGTTAGAGGTTCTAATTGGTGTCAGTGTTATAAACAAGAAGCAGGCGGAACTGGTATTAGAACCCAACGTTGATCTTCACATCGGATAGAGACTTATGTTCTGAGTGGTAAAACGGCTTCTAAGAGTATTGCTATCTAAGGTTGTTGATATTTTCCATGCTATTAATTATTAGTTGTATTGCGATTGTGAATAAGTGAATATGATTTAACTTTGTTCGTATCATGCTTAATGCTTTTTGTGCCACTGACTTATTGGGATCAATTTGACCCAACTGCATTTTTAATCACAAACCATCTTGATCTGATTACACACATAGTTTATGGGTAAGTCATAAGTGATTGGGGTTTTAATGAGGTGTATTAATTAGTATCTATTCTAACTTGCATTTTACTTGATGTCCCTTCAGGTTAATTTTGACTTGGTTTCTATATTATTGTGCAGCCGGTACTTGCTTGCTTCGGGGTACATGCCAAAACAGGGAGCAGACGTTTTCTTATCAAGGGATGAGCAGTTTGGACCCTTGCAAAAGTTCAATTTTCTACCTTATGGATTTACAGCCACTTCCCGAATTTGATGTTCTGACTAAGGACTTATTGCTCATTAGAATGTATTTTAAAGAAAAATTGCATTTAATTCTTGAAGTAGCTCGCGAATTTCGCGGGTTATGATCTAGTACTTATAAATGTAAATTCTTAAACTTATTAAAAAAAATTGAAAAAAGTATATTTATTTTTTGTTTCGGATATTCGGATTATCCACTATCTGTAAACAAATTTTCGATTATCCAAAGTTCGGAAATTCGGAATTTTGAATAGGGCTTTGGGGAGTGAAATTTAGTATTCAAAAATTTAGATAACCGAACTTCGAGTATCCGTTGGGATTATGAAAATGAACACCCTAATGCTTCTCAGATCAGTTACAACTAAGACCCAACTGGCATTTAAACTTACAAGGCATTAAATACTACTAATTAACATTCACAATCAATAGCAAAAATGTACATATCAAGCTGTGAAATAATCCTTTAAAATTTAACACCAAACAATGTAACATAAACTTTAAAGCATTAGATACATATAATCTTGTAACACACAACAAGTTAGACAGTTGGGTCAATTAGTTCACCATTCAAGAACTCGCGGTAAGCAGCAACGGGCCAAATGAAACCACGCCATACCAACCGAGAAGCCAAAGGAACATCAATGACGATTTCTTTTTGTGTCGGCTTCTTATCCTCCCGAATAGCGATCAAGTAACTCCTTCCAACCCACCCAATCCATCCAGCTATGTACAAAAACAGAAACCCGGGGGTAATGAACTCTCCCCAATGCCTTTGATCTCCACTCACAATCAAGTGCGGTAGCCCATCTGATCCACACAACAATCCTTGCTTTCCGTAGTTGTCGAATCTACATTTAAACAAAGAATTTCATATAAAACATCTCTCTTTTATAATTTCGACAATTAACTAGGTTTGTTAACATATGCAAAGTGAATCGAAATATAAGCCTTGATATTAATTTAACTAAAATAGAGGGACCTAATTGATTAACTGAAGTTAATCATAAATGATGACGTCATAAAACGCTTCATATACTATACTTAAGATTTGATATAAACACATGTATTGAATTATATAATTTTTAAATATATTTTTACCTGCGCTTAGTTTTTTCCATGGTAGCCTTAATAGCAAGAGCAGGAGCACTATCAGGGGCATAAAGTTTAAGAGAGTTTTCAAGCTTCTTCAGCTGCTGTTTTTCTCTCTTAGCAAATTGCTTAGACTCCTTACACGGAGTCAACCCCGAAATATCCGCAGCAGCTGGCAGCGCTGGCACGGTCGACGAGACTAAAATCGACGACAGTGCGAGTGCTGCCGACAACGCTTTCAAAGAACTCTTTCCATCAGCATTAATCTTGGTTTTATCTTCTGAATTCGTTCCAGAACAGACAATGGGACTGGAAGTAGTAACTTTTGATCTGGAAGTGAATTGAGATGTTTTCGATATTTCGAGTGGTTGGAAGAAGCTTGTGGTGATTGTGAACGCCATTTTGGATTCTGTTCTTGTTGTTGTTGTTGCAAAATGGTTGAGTGAATGATGATGGAAATAATAGGATGAAATAGAAATAATGTGATTGTATGAAATCTATAGGATAAGATGTGGGGATGACGTGGATGATTGTTATTGGGTGATTTGGGTGTTTTTGGTGGTTGTGGTTGGTTTGCAATCCAATTGTGTATATTATGTTTGAATAGATCATGACACTTGTATAGTTTGTTTGGGTGATTTCATGTTATTATTATTATTATTATTTATTCTTATTTTTTTATAGAAAACTGAAATACTTTACATCAATGTTACACAATTTAGTGATCAAAGTGTTAAAATTTTGTTACATCATAAGTTCTCATTCCATAACACTTTATCACAATGAGATTTATTTGGGCTAAAGATTTTGAAATTAAAATGAATATATAATGACTAGTTAAGTAGCATGTCCATACTCGCTTAATGTAATTTAAACCCAAACATAGTAGGGGTTTCGCCTCTTTGCGGGGTGAAGTCGTGGCACCCGTTGCGGGATCTAGGGGCCCCGGCCTATAATTTATTGCTACTCCCATCGTTCCAAATTTATTGTCCATATAAAAAAAAAGAAAAAAAAAAACAAACAGACAGTTTAATAAAAACATTATTATTATTACAATATAGTATGTACTTTTGTGTATTGTTACAGTTTTACCCTAATTTTTATCTATCTTTTTATGATAGACATATAAAGTAAGGGTAATATACGAAGTTTAGTTAATTATATCCCCTACTTTAGAAATTAGACAATTAATTTGGGACGTCTTAGAAAAAGAATATATAGACTATAAATATGGGACAGATGGAATATTGTACTTTTATTATGTTACTCATTTTATGCGACATTCTCACAAAAACGAAATGTATATGCAAAACGTTGCGTTTAACCAATAGATGTGATTGGTCATTTGTAACTGCTAGAAAGGCACCTATATGAGAATCATTTTGGTTTCATACACGAAACACAACATAATTTTGCTTACTTTCTATGCTAAGGATGTAAGTGCGACACTAAATTTTGTGAACATATATTGTGAGGTTTACCTTTGCTTTTATGTGACAGATTGACCATTTTTTGTGAAGAATTCCACCTCTATTTGTGGAATCTGACTATGTGAATTCACGAATTTTTGTTAATTCCTAATTTCTATAAATCGGTAACTCCATGAGATTTTTATGTGAATTTTGACTATTTTTGCTTAAGTTGACTTTTTATTTATTTTTTGGTTTTTTACGTATTGTGTAAAATGTTGATACTTCAAAACACGGGCGGATAACACGGTCAATTAAGTCAACTTATTGTAAAATTAGTTAAAAAGTTATTGGTTTTTTAGGAGTGATATCACTCATATTTACGCGGTGCACGTCATTATTTAAATAAACGTAATAAACTACTAAGTGAAGTGAATTTCATATTTTTTATGACATCGACGATTAAATTTTATGGATCCGCAGCTGCTTCAAACTTAATTTTTACGTAATATAAGTTGATACTTAAATATAATATTTTGATGATATGCTTGGAATAAGCTTCTGATAAGGTGCAAAGCGTTAATCGCGTATTTTTCCTATAAATAAAACAGAAATACGAGTCAAATATAAAAAACGGGCCAAAAACATCGTTTAACGACTCGCTTATAATCCTGCCACGTGCCACCAAAGGTGGCCAACACTCCATACACGATCACCACCTCACTCTCACCACCACCCTGCAAACTATCCTCCGTCACCGTCATCCTTCCACCGATCACCGGAAAACCATCCCAACAAAATGAGTCCAGAAAGCTTATTAGCATCAGCATCCATAAACATCGGTCTTGCAATTATTATCCTCTGTCTTTTTTCCATATTCAGAAAACAACATGCAAATGCAAATATTTACTACCCTCGTCGTATCGCTCTTAACCATCGGATTTCGTTCGATCGTTCGATGTCTTTTCGTCGGTTTCTTCCGTCTCTTGATTGGATCCGTGAGGCTGTTAGAGTTTCAGAAGACGAAATTCTGTCCACCTCCGGCCTTGATGCACTCGTTCTCGTTAGATATTTTAAATTTGGGTAAATGTAATTCCCGCTAATATTTTGTGCATTTTAATTATGTGATTATTCGGATCCTTGATAGTTTCTGCTAAACTCATGTACTCGTATATTCGTATTTTAGAATGTTTCTGTATGTGTTAGTTATAATATATGATGGATTAGGATTTTATCTTGGGTGATGATTGGCACAACATTTTTTAGTCGTAGACCACGTACACCGCCAAACGTGTTTTACAGAGTTTTATACAGTACAACACCTTAAAGTGCAACACCCTACAGTAAGTTTGGCATACGGCTAAAAGATGGTGGTTCATGAATCACTTCCCTTTTATTTGTAGTTTTACAAAATTATAGAGATGTAACAATTTTTAATATTTTTCTAAGAAGCAAGTTATTTTTTAGAAAGATTTCTAAGGTTTAATTAATTGATGAATTAATTATTCACTTAATTGGCAGGGTGAAGTTTTTTGTGGTGTGTTCGGTTGTTGGTTTGATGCTTCTTTTGCCACTAAATTGTTCGGTTTCGTCTGGTGTAAATTCAAGCACTCGTTCCATGGACTTCCTTACGATTTCCAATATTCCTAGAGGATCAAATAGGTGTGAATATGTTAATAAGTTCAACGTAAATTTGATAAACATGATCGAGTAGTAATATCATGAGAACAATGTATAGTTCCATTACTAATTCAATGCTTTATATTCCACAGGCTTTGGGTACATTTTGCATCGTTGTGTTTTATATCTTTTTCGGGAATATATCTACTTCATAAGGTAATTAAACATTGTCTTTATTGTCTCATTGTAATGGTTTTAGCAAAGTTGTAGCTTACATACGGATATTAATCTCAGATGTAAAGTAAAATATTTATTGCATTTGTATATTTCTGTGAGGTTTATAACAGGTGACCTCGTGCCCCATGTGATATCTAGGAATATAAGGATGTCCTTATGAAAAGAGTTCAACGATTGCGTAACCTGAGGAATCAACCGAGTCAAATCACCGTTCTGGTTCGACAAATTCCTTTATGTGATGAACACAAAGCGCTTAGTTGCAGTGTCGATCATTTCTTCTCTAAATATCATCCTCATGCTTATCATTCGTATCAGATACTATACGGTGTAAACCATATTGAGGTACTATATATTACTCATGTATCATATATATATGTATGAAAAGTTTGATTACTAAATAAAATTTTGACATACTGCTTAATTTGTACCATTGAAGTTAGAAATAACTTTGTACTTTGTAGGAGTTGCCGGTTGCTTTTGTTACATTTAGATCACGGTGGGATGCAGCCCTTGCTTCCCAAACTCAGCAGCATCCAAATCCATTATTGTGGATAACTCAAATGGCCCCAGAACCTAGAGACGTATTATGGAAGAATTTATCTATCCCTTATAAACATTTGGTACTTTACAGAACTGCTGTTTTTGTCATAGAAGTTCTTTTCACTATATTTTTCGCAATCCCGGTAACAGCTGTCCAAGGAATAGCACAATATGAAAAACTAAAAAAATGGTTTCCTCCAGCCATGGCTTTTGAATTAATGTAAGTTTCAATGTATGTACCCCTCATTTTATTGTTCGCAGTTCTATTAAACCCTAGATAAGCTTGTTAAGGTATCTTTGAATTAAATATCCGAAAATGTAGTTTATAATTGCAAATTATGAAAAGTTGGTAATTACCTGTTTCTGCAGTTTGCCTTTATAGGCTTATAGTTACTAGATAAGGGTGTCAATTTGGGTTGTTGACGGGTCAAATATAATCAGCCCAAACCCGACCTGATTAGATAAACGGGTTGATTATTTCAACCCAGACCCCCGACTTGGTTAAACTGTTTAAAAGAACACATCAGTTGGTTAGTGGGTCAGTTTCGGGTTAATGGGTCAAATGTGTTAATCTGTGCAAATGTTATTCTTGGTGTTCACATAGTGAGATTGAGATCATATAAGTTTGAGTTTGGTAATATCTAAGATGCGAATAACTTGACCATTTGTGTGATCATATAAGTATACAATCATTAGAAACAGAATATTTTGTATTATATTTTTTAATTCTCTCAAATAACCAAACAGAAGGGAAAGAAGAAAAAAAGAAACACTAAGGGTCAAAGACAACAAACATATAGATACATTCTTTGTTATAAACTCACAAAACAATAACTTCATTTATTTAAATAAAATACTTATATACCTTAAATGGGTTGGCAGGTCAACCAGGTTATAAATATAGTGACCCAACCTGACCTGAAAATTTTACAGGTTTCCGGGTGTGTCGAGAAGTACAATTTATATTTGTTAGTTCTATGTTTCAGTTGGGATGTACTCATTTTCCATTAACGTAAAATAATATTTGTTCCACAGACCAGGATTGAGCTCAGTTGTTACAGGATATCTTCCAAGTGTCATTCTTAGTGGGTTTGTGTATGTTGTTCCTTTTGTTATGAAATCAATGGCAAGAGTAGCGGGTTATGTTTCAAGAAGTACACAGGAACAAAAGGCTACCAACATGGTTTACTATTTTTTAATGGGAAATGTCTTCTTTTTGAGCGTTCTATCTGGATCTTTACTTGATCAAATAGGAAAAACTTTCATTAACCCAGGTGATGTACCAAGCCGGCTTGCAGGGGCTGTCTCTGCTCAAGTGAGTTGCCTTTTTTAGTTTATCTCCCTTATTTTTTACTCTTTACTTGGCTTTTTCTTCAGTTTGGAATCATTATTTTGTCTATTAATCGACTAATATTGGCATTTCCAGTCACCTACTTATGAATGCCATTTGGGTTTTCACATTACGTTCTCTTTTTTCTTCTCTGTTCAGGCAGACTTCTTTATGACCTATATTTTAACGAGTGGGTTGTCGGGATTTTCTTTGGAGATTCTTCAGCCGGGATTATTTACATGGGATACTTTGAAGGTGCATACTTGGGGCCGAGGGGAAAAAAGGACCAATTACCTCTGTTCATTTCCTTATCATCGAGTTATTCCCTTTGTTTCTCTCTTTGTACTTGTTGGCGTTGTTTATGCGGTCATTGCACCACTGCTTCTTCCATTTCTTGTCGTCTACTTCCTTCTAGGCTATGCAGTATACATCAATCAGGTTTGATTTATCATTCTTTATCAAGCACACAACTTTTTAGTACAGATTTTATTCACATGATTAAGACCTTAAGTGCTTGATATAAAGAGATGTTATTCTAATTCTGGTTAATGTATGTTCATACAGTTGCAAGATGTGTACGAAGTTACATACGAGACATGTGGCCAGTATTGGCCACAGATTCATAATCATGTTGTTATAGCCATCATCATCATGCAAATCACCATGATCGGTCTCTTTGGACTGAAATCAAAACCCTCTGCATCTATCGCAACAATACCGCTTCTGATCATAACTATAGCTTACAACGAATATTGCAAGTTCCGTTTTCTTCCTACGTTTTCCAAATGCTCTGTCAAGGTATACTCGATTAATATCACCTAACCTTCCAAATTTGCCTACTTAATTACTACATGAACTTACGAAATTTTTTTACACTTTTTAAATTGTAATGTTGCTTAGGATGCGAAGGATAACGATGAACTTGACAAAGACAGTCTTGGTGATGTTGCTTGTCGCAAAGCAATTGATGCGTATCATCCACCTTCTTTGCCTCAAGCATGTGTAGCCATGGAAGAATCAACTTCGACACAACCATTATTATTACGGACGGCCTAATGGTCCTTTCTTCTTCTTTAAGGTAGTCGGAGATTGGTTTTGCTAGGATTGGAAGAGAGTTAGCCATTTATTTGCATTTTTTCGGAAGAGGGTGCATACGTGACTCAGGAAGACATTAGGTTTTCCTTTTCCTTATGTTCTTCTACAATCTACACATTACTCATAATAATTGTATGTGAGCACAAAAAACTGCTAGCATTGTAAAATAAATAATTAGAATATATTTGTCATATCATCACTTGAATCATCAGATTTTTTTTGTATCCTGCTACTATTAGTTGATTTTTTTATAAAAAAACAATTCAATCTCCACTACAACTCGAGTTCTTTGATACAATGTAACATGCACACAAAAACACACTTTTAATCCTCCACAACCTTCTTGGTCTTCATCTTGTTTTCTTCCTGTGATTTCTTTATATTCAAGAAGAAATCAGTCATTACAGATTCATAACAAGGTAATTTCTCATAACCCGGGAAATAATTTATATCAACCACAAGATACCCATCGCTTTTATCGTCTTTAATCATATCAAAATTAAAAAGATGCAATCCAAGAGCCAATCTCAAACCTTTCGCCACCTCATCAAGAAACTCGGCTTCCGGCATCTTTACCTTCTCATTATCAGACTCATCTACGATCACACCACTTGATATCTTGGAAAAACTCATAACCCCACCCGAATCTAGCGCCATTTTCTCCATAGTCTCGTTTGAAACATCTGGCAACGAACTTCGTTTCACACATTTCACATATTCATCCGCTACATAAACCTTGAACATGATCCCACCATGGTTAACAAATTGTTGTAGTACCATGGGTGGGTCTAGTTCAAGCCCATTTGTTAGCCCTTCATGGTTCAACGCTAATGACATGTTATGTGCGGTGGGAGACCCATCTGCCAACAGGGATTTTACGATTATAGGAAAACCAAGATTGCTTTTCGTTTCGAAGGATTTTAAAGATTGAAAATCTTGAATGAGGATTTGGTTTGGGATATTGAGTTTGGGGATGTTGAGCTGGGTAACCGGTTTGAGCATAGATATGCGATTATGGAGGCGTTGAATGGCGGTAGGGTGGTCGATGATGCTGGCATTGGGGTGGCTGACCGAAAAGTTTTCAAGGTTAAGGTCCCATTCGTGGCCGTAAAGTTTATGAATTATGCAATCGAATGGACCTTGTTCAATTAGTGGTTTTGAAACGTCAACTGGGATGAAATCAATGCCGCGTTCTTTAGCGTAGTTGATGAAAGATTCCACCATGAAAGCATCGATCTTTCGTGTAGGTAAGGCGCAACCAACTCTAAAAAGATGGATTTCGTGTACAAATTGTGGCATTTTTTTTTCTGAACTTTTCGAATAAATAAAGGGAAAGGTGAGTTTCGTTTGATGATGTTTTTAGGCTTTTATACTTGAAAATTCTAATATCGAATTCAAGCAAAAAGAATAATAGGTTCTACAAAAAGCCGTTTGAAACACAAACGAATATATACCGATAAATTATATTGCGAGACGTATATATATTAGGTACACAATATTTGAGATGGAATATAAATATTTCTAGCAGCGTTCTTGTGAGGGTAAGGCGGCGACTGTAGGATTCGAAAACGTGTGTTAATCTATTTTGAGACTACGATATTGTATATATATACATTAGCGGACCCGTTTTTACTGTTCACGGAGGTTTTTAATCCTCTACCGCAGTTTGCTCTTTTCCTATTTGCATCCGGCCAATCAGCTTATGCCGGCAATATTGACCGGTCTAAATATCACTGGATAAATTGAGCAGCCTAAATATAGCCGGAAAAGGTTCAGATGCGGAAAAATTTGCCGGCCTAAAAATTGCCGGAAAATTTAAACGGCCTAAATGTCGCCGGAAAACTTTGTCAGCCTAAATATCACCGGAAAATTGTTCCGGCCTAATTATCCCCATAAAACGTGCAGATATGAACATGAAAAGCAACGTTTTCATAGTCGGTTAGCTCGCCGGAAAAAATATACCGCCTCTGACGGTGCTACCACTTACCGGCCACCGTCTCCGGCTCCACAATTGTAAAACAACGGCCACCGTCTCCGGCTCCACAGCTGTAAAACAATGAGCCTCTAAATCCGGTTACCTCGCTGGACAAAAAATTACCCAATGACGGTGCAACCACTTACCGGCCATCGTCGCCGTTCCCACCGCTGCAACCGTAAACTGGATGGTCAGATTGATGGATTAAATTACAAGTATATAAAGATAGTTTCTATTTGTGATTTCAATTTTTTTTTTTGTAGATGGAAAAATCATTAATTTTGAAAATAAATACATCAGATGAGAGATAACTTTGAAGATAGAATAGAAGAAGTAATAGAATCGGTGGTAATGTGTGTGAGTTGTTGAAAAGTTAAAGTAACTCAACTGGAAAGTTAAAACGTGGTTATATAAGTTACTGATTGTGGTTAGGTAAATGAAAATTACAGATTTTAATGATACAAATAACTTGATTTTTGTCATTCTTTTCTAAAGTATCAAAGATACTCCGTATCATTTATTTATGTACTAACTAGGTAAATACCCGTGCGATGCACAGGTTCGTAAATTGTTGTCGATACTAAAATAATCAGATACGTAAAGAAAATGTTTTTGGTTAACATTGATCTTGTTAGCATATTTACATATATATCCACAGAAAAAGTGTTCCATTAAACATTCATCATTACGTTCATTGTTATCTTTGTTAGCTAAAGCATCATATGGCAATTGGTGTATTCAAGCCAACAAGTTACCAACAACCGAATTTATATTCAGATTACCAGAGCCAATATCGTGTAGCTTAGTTGGTAATGGGCATCTTTGCCACAAAAAACAGAAGGTCATGGGTTCAAGCCATGACACCCTCATAGCCACAACTGCTCAATTATGCCCCCACATAATGGATATGCATTCGATTGTGAGCTGGTTTGGGTTGCCGGTTATCAAACTTTATCACAAAATATTCAAACCGCAAGAAGTAACTTCAATTAGCATACTTGAATCATATATGTAATGGAGATTGGAAACTTATACAAAAGTAAGGATGATGGTAGAAAAATGAACATAAAGGTGAATCTTTTATGAATTCATAGATGGTTCCATATGGTAGATGTAAAGGTGTCAAAGTGGGCGGGTTAGGTGATGGGTAAAATCCAATAAACTGGATGTGTGAGTCATCTAACCATATGTTTGTACGTAACTCGAGTTATGGTCAAACATAAAATCAAACGGTATGCATAAGACATGTGTTTATACTAACAATATAAGTAAGTTTTAATATAAATCAAAGTTGGAAGATGTTGAATAAAATTAAAATTTAAGAATTTAAACAAAAGCAAAAGATCAAAATATAACAACATGCCCGTTAAACCACCAAATGTTGGTTCAATTCAATAACCAATTTCATCTCATGGGCTTAAAGATCCAATAGCTTGAGCAAGATGTAAAAGAAAATTGTCACCCACTGTTACCCGTTTTGCCACACACTCACGTTAAAGTAAACCTAAAAAAACCTTTTCTTTGGGAAGTAAAGACCGAGTGAAAAATGAAAAACTTTCGCTAACGCCCATTAGAGAAGATCTTTTTTATCAACAATAAATGTCTTATATCTATGAAGAAATATTTCTCTCTGGTTAAGACCCTGAATGCCATACCTTGCTAAAGGCGGTTCACGAGAGAATCGCGAACAAGTTCCTTTGACCGAGATGTGAATACCCATGATTTACTCGATATAGTGATGGATTTCATGGCTGACGTCAGTCATCACTCATCACATGAATAGAAAGTTTCCATTCATTTAGCTTGTTAGTCATCACTCATAACAAACAAAAGGAAAGATTTAAAGAAAATGAAATTGAGAGTCCCAAGAAACACTTAATAATAGCCTTTGCAAACAATTATTAGTTCAATGTAAAGAAACGGAAATCGATAGGCAACTATGTAAATGACAAACATCAGGAAACACAAGAAAACGACAAAACAAAGCAATACAACGTATAAAAGAAAAGAAAGAAAGAAAGAAAGAAAGAAAGAAGCGTAACGACAACAAAACTACTGCTCTATTCCATCGATAAGATTAAAGCATTGGAGACAGTCACACTTGTTGTCCGCGATTGCATATCATTATGCTTGAAATTTTGGATACTGGAATCTTGGGAGTGCCATTGTAGACAATATTTGTTGTATCATAGCCCTGAAAGTACTTCCTTATAGACAATATTTTGTTATAGAGGAACTCAAGTGGCCTTTTATGTTACGAATTAACACATTTATATCCCACTTCTACTTTTAACTCTTGAAAGTGCCACATATAATTGACCATGGAAAAACACATGTTTCTGCAAGTAGAGCCTAACACGCGACAAAGATTGACCTTGACTTTTATTATGGTCATGGCAAAGCATACTGAAACTGGGAATTGTACATGTTCATTTAAATGTAAACGGTAATCTTACATGAATTGCTCAGCTTTATTCTTGACATGTAGACTGTTTCATGTTTTAGACCCAGTGATAATTTATGCCTCAATGGTATGTACCAACAATTGATGCACCTTCAGTCTTGTACCGTTGCACAAACCTGCTGGTTGGTTGAAATTTCTTTGCAACATGATCAGAAGTCCCTTCTTTAATGTCAGCTTATGTTCAGGTAGACCATTTTCATCTTGTTCCTTTAAGAAATCTGGGCTATATAAATCCTAATCGAAAGGAAAATACACAACCCGTCTAAAAAAGTTAAACGGATCATGATGCAGAAACTGAGGCCCGAAATGCATATAATATTGCTATGGCTTCTCACCCCCCGTCTTCCTCTTTCGAAATACGCTACTCCATGAGCCCCGTAAGGGAAGGAGTAAATGGTCATTCCTCAATTCTCGATGGGTCTGCTTCTTCCCGTCATCTCAGCTCTCGCCATTTCAACCCATATCTAATGTAGCCCACAGCTCGCCCCAAACCCTACCAGCTTTCCAGGCCATTCAATCCCCGTCATTTCATTTTAGCTCACCTTGCAAGCGGGAAAGCTTCTATCTTTTATAGAGAATAAACATAGGGGAAAGAGAACTACAAGAAGTCTACAACCTTACTAATAACCAAGAAAGGTGCTTTCCTTTACTAATGCAAGACTCCTCTCATTCTCAAAGTAGCTGTCTCCGTCCCGCTATTCCTGCTTCTGGAATAGAGTAAGCTTCTCTTCTTTCGCTGCCTCTGCCTCTCCTCTGGTTTAGAACCCCCAAAGTTTTGACACATAAGCCTTCTAAAAGTTTAAAAAAAAAACCATTTTACAAAGCTAGCACTAACCCTTTGACGTAAAATCTTTACAAAAGGTTAAACACATTGGACCATTCTAAATAACCAAACACTAAACCTTGGACACGTAAACATTATAAATGCTAAAAACATGACTATTCTAAAATTCTAAGCATCAAATCATTGGAGCTCAAATGAGTCTTTGCGATGAGACGCAGACATTCCCCATGCTGCTTGTGAACACATCGGGCTAAATCGTTGGAGACAGAACATTAGTAAAAGTTAAACACGATTGGCCTTTCTAAAAAGGACCTTTAAAAAATCAAACATAGTTGATCCATCTAAAAAAGTTAAACAAAACTAAATACTTGGGACCATATTAATAAAACTAAATACTAAACCCTCGGATACGAAACCATTATAAAATTCTAAATACAACGGACACTTCTATCAAATCAAAACACTAAACCCTTGGACGTAGAAGCTTTAAAAAAACTTAAAAAATGGAACATATATACTAAACATTAAACTCTTGATACATAACGTATATAAAAAGTTAAACAAAGTGGAATTTTCCAAAAAAGGTAAACACTAAATTCATGACACAAACATTTATATAATATATTAAACACCAAATCTTTCTAAAAATCTAAACATTAAACCCTTTTAAACTTAATAATCACTAAAACATTGGACACTTAAGATTTTTGAGAAGCAAAACACCTCGGACATTTTTATAAAAAGCAATCGGGGCATTTTTATAAAATGCTAAACACTAACCTTTTGATACATATATAACCTTTTTAAATAAAAGTAAAAACAGTGAAACCTTCTACAAAAGCTAAGGTGTGTTTAGTTGTGAAAAAATTTCTATCTCTAATTTTTTAAAAGATGGAAAATGTTTCGTATCTCTGTGTTCAAATGTTGTTACAATTCTCCTCTTGAATAATTGGTGTTGAAAGAAGGTATATTGGAAAATTTTGGAAAAGTGAAGGAAGATCTATAAAGGAAAAATGTGGAGAAGTGAGAATCCATATTTTCTACCTTTTAAGTTAGAGGAGTGACTTTTCCATTTTCTTGGAAAATTTTTCTAGAAAATACCCATTTTGAACATGTTTTTCAATTTTCTAATTTTTGTGGAAAATTGTCCCAATTCTCTACAACTAAACACTCCCAACGCATGACTCTTCTAATAAAGCTAAAAATTAGGGTGCGTTTAGTTACAGAAAACTCCTCACTTTTCTAGAAAAATTCTCTAAGAAAACAAGGAAATTAGAAAACGTGTTCAAATTCGAGTTTTCTAAAAAAAAAATTCTAAGAACTGGAAAATCCTTGTTTTCCTTTTTATAACTACAAAGTTGAAAACTACTTTTGATGGTTTTCTATCTCTACTATTCATTGGAAAAAGAAAACTCCACCCCTTGTAACTAAACACGTTTTCTAGATTTTCCATGTTTTTCAAGAGAAGTAAAACACTTCTCATTCTCTAGAGAAATGGAAAAAGAAAAATGGAGAAACTTTTCTGTAACTAAACGCACCCTTAAACCTTTCTAAAAACCTAAAATGTAACCCCTTTAAAAGCTAAATATGTAACATTTTTCAAATACTAAACACTAAACCCTTAGACATAGAACCACGGGACACAGAACCTTTATAAAAGCCTAAATACATCGGGCAAGTTTTTTTAGATAAAAAAGTAAACCTCAACACATAACTCTTCTAATAAAGCTAAACGCTAAGGCTTGACACATAACTCTTCTAATAAAGATAAAAACTATACTTTTCTGTAAATGTAAACACGCAACATTTTTAATGTTCTAAACACTAAACCCTTGAACATAGAACCTTTTTAAAAGTTAATGACATTGGACCTTTGTAATATAGCTAGACAGTGAATCCTTGAACATAGAACCTTTTAGAAAAGCTCAAAAGCCTAAAGACATTGGACCCCTTCAAAAAATTAAGCACTAAACCTTTGGACAAACAACTGAAACAAGTTTTATAAAAAGTTAACCACAATGAACATTTCTAAAAAATCTAAACACGAAATCCTTCTAAAATTTGAACACGACACATTTCTGAAATATAAAAATTGAAACCCTTTTAAACTATGAATACTAAAACGCTTGAACAAGTGGCACATGGTGTTTCACCATGACCTCAAGGTCATGGGTTCGAACCCGGATGTGAGCAAAATGCTCTCCGGGATGGAGACAGGGGTTTTCTCTCGAAATATTCGGGTTTCCCCTGGAATTGGTGATGGGTATATGAAGAGGCAATGCCGCTGAGCCCAATACTGACTTTCAAAAAAAAAAAAAAAACGCTTGAACAAACCTCTATAAAAAAAAGTTTAGACCCTTTTAAAATATCTAAAAAGTACATCATTAGACGCATAACCTTTATAGAAAACAAAACACATTCGATTTATATATATAAAAAAAAAGTAAACACTATCTTGGACAGAGAACTGTTATAAAGAATACTAAACATTATTCCCCTAAAATCCTAAATACAACTCATTTATTAAACGTTGAACACATAATTTTGGTGAAAGCTAAACGTGTAACTCTTTTAAAAGCTAAACTTATAACCCATTTAAACAACCTAAGGATTAAACCCTTGTCACATTACTATCTTTTAGTACTTAAAAAATTAATTGTATTAAAATGGATCAACAATATGCATACTAAATGAAAAGTAATTATTGACAAAACATATATTGCATACAACATAAATCGGTTTAAATAAAACACATCATCCTTACAAATTGATAAAGCAATAGGATAATATAGTTTGTAGACGTACTAAATATAACAATCTTGGAGACAGTTGAAGCAGATCTTTGGCAGCGGCCGATGAACCTTCTCCATCTGATAGTCTTCTCCTTGTACCATATTACATTAGCTATACAGCAGTGAATATAGTAATAGACAATAAAAACGATAAAAAAAGACTGGTTCAAATCACCTCTCTACACGGCTTTAAGTTGTTAAAAATCACTCAATCAATGAATTACTCTAAAATATAATATTATTTCAAACTGAAAAACCATAAATAGTATTTAAAGTTAAATAACAATCTTGAAGATTTGTCAAATATAGCTATTAATAGTTATAAAACCATAAGCACTGGCCAAAATGATTTCAAACATGTCTAGAAATCACTAATAATTACCAAACTACATAACATAGACCTAATTCAATCCATGAAGCAGAGAGCTCACCAAATGCTTGCCCTGCACGGCTGCCCCCAATATGCTATTCTGAGTGGCATGACAACTGTAATTGACCGATACAATCTACAGTGTAAACGCAAGCTCAAAGCCACTACCAAACTTCATGTCCACTGTCACAAAATTGTTGTCCAACGTCTACAAATAACCTATAAGAGCTGATAACCGTAAGTAAAGCTTTTTTCTAAGTAAATCACATGATTTAATATAAATGAAAAAAGTGTAATATCACCATAAGGAGTTACCGAACTCTGCAGGCAGCAATTGTTTTCATTTTGAGAAACCCCAACATCGATTGCCACCAGAACTGTCCTTTTCTATTGATTTACCCGACAAAATTATTAAAAATATGAACAAAGAATATACAGTTTCACCAAAACTGCCCTTCTCATGTTCATGTTTTTTGTCTTCTGCTAAACAAAGTACGTAGTAAAAGTTTAGTATCATTAATGGTCTGTTAATTAATATATAACATGTCGATTATGTATATAATGAATAAAAACTTGAAACCAAGAATTGTTTGTGATTTAACCTGCAAGTAAGTTACCCGATTAACCCCACCCAATTTTGACCCACACTTGAGTCACTAATTTTGCTTCAGTATAAGACAATTATCGAGTAGTATTTTCGTTGGACAACAACATTTACAAAGCCTACACACCATTTAGAAACTTACTCATTTGATATATTCCAGGTCAAAATTAACTAACCGGTTGCCATTGGATCATCCAATGTAATTGTAACAATTTTCAAGTCAAGTTCTCCTTTAGACTGGTGCCAACGGGTTTCTTCGGTTTCAACCGAAGAACCCTTTCAAAACCGACATGGATGGCACGATCTCTTCTCTTGTTTCGTCGGTTTGAATTCTTCAGTTAGCCGAAGAAAGGAGATGAGGTATAATTGGGCCAGCTTATATTTAATGTATTGTTATTTTTTGTTTAGTGTATGTAATTGTATGTATATTGGTAAATGTGGGGCTCAAAAATTGAAGTGATGAAAGGAGGGTTGGGAGTGTTTAATCAGTTTTTCATCGGGGGTTGGGAGTGTTTAATCAGTTTTTCATCGGTTTTGGATGTGCTGACGTGGCACAACTGAAGAAGCAAGTGAAGAAGATGGGGTTGGGAGTGGTTTTATAGATAACGGATACAAAACCTAAGGGATTGATCATCTTAAGCGGTCACACGTCCCCAATACTCATTTCACCAGTTTCAACAACATCAAATAATAAGACCAAGTAAATGAAGCTGGAAACTCATATTTAAATCTTTTCTAATAAGTTATGATGCAATCATTTAACGTCAATTAAAACAAAGAAATAACAAAATCATAGTCGAAGAGGAGAACTTCATCTTCACAACGATGTCAGCAAAATGTACCGTAAGCACAGATGTACACTTTTTGTAATTAGCATCCTCGTTTTAAAAACATGAAATTTTATAGCAAAACATTGTGCCAGTTAAGCTAAACGTCTGAATCATATATAATTATAGAATTAAGGGAAGGTGTAAACTTACTGGCAAGTAGCCGAAACCAATCCACTTGCTTATCACCATCATTCTTGAATTGCTGGCCACTGATGGAGTCAACTAAACGAAAGTAAGCAATAAAGAAAGGAAATCATCATAGATGTTGTAGCCACCATGTATATTTTGGTTTAACCTGTATTTTAAAGTGAAACTTCATGCTTATAGATTTTGTACCATGTACAACAACTACAATAAGTTCTACCAAAATCAACCAACTAAATTTCAATTGACCCACAAAACTAAATACAATAAGAAAATTAAAAATAAAATCGATAAGCAATGTATAATCTTGAAGAAGGAAGGAGGGGGGAGATATATTGACACTAAAGTAAGTATTCAAAGTCTAACAAACAAAGACATCTCAAAATTATGCTAACAGTAGCATTAAACCTAAAAATGTGCAAACTTTCCTCAATGTCAAAAACAACAACAGCCATCATCATAAGTTATTTGTGTCAAATATTTCAGATCAAGGCACAACAAAATTTAAAATAAGAGCATATAATACTTGTATACATAAGCATGTCGAACCATTCGTTATACAACCAACCTGTTATTTGCTCATTAATTGAAACAACATATTGATTTTCAATTAGTTTTCGCTTAGGCATTTCATCAAAAAGTTGGTTTGCAAATAGAAGAAGTAACCAAAATGCTTGTGAAAAGGAAAGGACGTAACTTGCAATTTTTAAGGAATAACCTGCTAAAAGTATTAAAAAAAAAGGAAAGATCAAATCATTCAAACATAATCACAGACAAACTTACTTCTCTAACACTTGTTTTGGGCATTAAAATTTTCAGGAATACTTAAATTTGGAAAATCATCACAAACTTACTAACCTACTTAATGTTCGTTGATCGACAAATGCAAGCTCACAAAGCTGAAACATAGATAAATCAAATATGCATATGAAATATATATATATATATATATTCAACTGATTTAGTTGTAAAGTATATGCAAATTAGATGCCAACCTGTAGACCCAAAACTAACCACCGAACTTGACCAGTTTGACCCGTTTACCTAAAACACAACCTGTCAGTCCAACACCCTATTGAACCGTCTACCCAATACCCATTTGACCCGTTTACCTAAAACACAATATCTTCACAACTCGAAACTAAGAATGAACGTATGTAATAAGTAATATGAATCCAAAACTTTGCTGCATACCAATTGCCAACGGCGCAGAAAAGGTGAAGACACCAGTACATCAGTTACATATTGTGCAACTTGAATATCATCTTCTTTTCTGACGTTTTACACCAAATTTTCAACCCTTTGAAACTCACCTTTCACTCCACAGTAGGAAACCAAACATATATAGCAATCAAAACGTTTACATCCGTACCATTACTAAACACGATTTGATTATGTAATCGAACCCATGATCCAGTGATCCACAACTAATTTTTCGGCTGGCACAACACATACATCTCAAGTAGAACCAGAAGCTTCTACTCCACATGTTGCCTATCTTCAATAAAATTACTGCTCCCGCACACCAACTCCTTGTTCAGAATCTCCATATTCCCTGTAAGAATTAAGGCATAATCATATATTTAGTAATCCAACAACGAAAACTGAGTCACTTAAACATAAAATGTTTCTAAAAAAATATTACTATTTAGCACAAATGAAAACATATGAAAGATAGGTAATAAAACCGAACCAAAAATTTAGTACAAATTTCTTTAACGAATTTGAAGTGCAGTACATATCCATTTAACAAAAACCAACATTATTGCAGCCATCATTGCCCTTCTCATAGTTGTTATTCTCCTGTGAAAGAAAGAAAATATAATCACCAAAGTAATATATAGTAGAAAAATCTTGTTTGCTAAAATGTAACAAATGAAGTGTTGAAATTCATCATACATGGTTTAGCATTAGCCTTAAAGTAAACCAATACTAAGTTACTAACCATTGTAGGTAGCCTGTAGGACTCACAACACACCAGTTTTAAAAGACACATGAATAGTGTTTATCCACACCCATGATTTGTTCAAGATATCATTCAATTTTAAGTACCAAACACAATGCTTACAAAACCACAAATGCAGTCATAATTTTACAATTGTTTTTATTAAACAAATTAGGCATGACTAAAAAATTTGAATGGAACATCGCTAAAATACTCGGGAAAGCATCATGTGGCTGATGATTGATGACCACAACACCACATCATAAAAATACTTGTATTTTCCCTTGCAAGTGTCCAGGAAATCACAGTTGTTGCTGTCACATTTATACAAAATTTAGGATGTGGTTTAACCCACAAGCAATACCATTAATGTGTGTCAAGATTTGGAGAAAACAGTGGTTGATCAAAAACAAATGGAAGGAAAAATTACCAATAATTCTAAATTGGATTAAAACCTTAACAGTTGAAATCAAACAAACTAAGCGTACCTTCTTTTCATCTTCATTGATTTTGTCTAACGATTACAACTGATTATGCAAGTTTGGGAGAGACTGACACGTCTTGGAGTATCAAAAGTACCTTACTTCTGAATGATTCGTTGTTCAAAACTTAAAATTAATCATCAACTGGAGCGCGAACAACTATGTGAACTGGTGAATTGCATCTTTCGGTAGAGAACGCAAGCTGTAGATGAGTAGGATCAGACCAAAATTTTTCTGATGTTCTTGCGGTTATGAACAGATGTTTGAGATAAAAAAAAAACCGTGGGCGGTTTTAGGAGAGGGAAGATGAAAGGGGAGATGCGGTTATTAGACCTGATGAAGATTTAAAGTGACTAATTGTCTGACACATCAGCAAATATTGGTTAATAATCACTTATATGTTGACACATCAGCTCAATAACCTTGTTTATATATATAGGAGATGTTTACGAAATCTTTTCTACATTAGTATTTTTTATTTATATAAATAAAAGTTAATACCAGATTTTGTCTAAAGAAATTCAAGTTAATAAGTTGATGAGTGCAATGGATTGAAAATTAGGGAGGACATGTGTGGCAACCATAACAACACGTGTCGGCTACAATGTGCATGGCATGGATCTTCGGTTCAAAACTTATTATACTTAAAAAGAAATCATGTGTTCCGAAATAAGAAAATTTGTTTGGATCGTTATTAGTTTATACACGGTTTGAGAAAAGTGTTGATCATCACAGTTTGAAGCAATAGAATTGTATGATGACTATTGAAAAACATTTTTAAATTGGTTAAAAATTTGAAATAAACAATTAATTTGGGACAAACTAAAACAAAAATGTGAACATTAATTTGGAAGGGAGAGAGTACTTTTTTTAATAGAAGGTTTAGGCGTTTGAAACCATAGACAATTTCAAAACACCCGCAGCGGAGCGCGGGGTAACAACCCTTGTTAATACAACAGATGGATTGAAGTGGGTCGGGTTGGGTTAACTATAATATGGAGTAGGAGGTAAAATTTTTATTAAAAAAAGAATATTAAATCTAAAAAATAGTTTTAAGACATGGTTTGGATATTTCATGTCAAATATAAATGAAAACATATACAATGCAGACAAAATTACTATTACAAACTTAAATCGTTAATAGACCAATATTTATATATATCATAGATAATAATATAAATAATAGAAAGGGTAAATTATATAAAATGGAGATGAACTATTCGTTGATTTTGTATATTAAAAACCAACTACAAAAATACCAATAATATAAATTAACTTTCAATTTCATCATAATTCTAGTAACCTTGTACCTAACACGATGTACTTTTTCCGAATATTAATGTACCATATTGCTAGAATTATGATAAAATCGAAAGTTCATTTCTATTATTAATATTTCTAATAGTTAGTTTCTAAAATTTAAAATCAACGAATATTTTATTTCTATTTTGTATAATTTGTTCTAGTGAAAAAAACCAAAATACTGCGTAAGAAAAACCAAGTATGACATCCAACATCACAAAAAGTTAAAAACCACTCCCTAAGTTTATAGGGTAAGTTTATGTAGGGTAGGGTTGTTAAGTGTTCGGATAAAGCTAACTTATTTAATTGGATAATTTGTATCAAACCATAATATTAATCTTCGGAATTCGTATTGGTTTCGATCAGAATCAAAATTAATATTTTGGATGAAGGATGAGAAATGAGATGAAGAGAAAGATGAGATATATAGGAGGAAGAAAGAGAACAATGAGTTAGAAGTCAACTTTAAGGTAGGGAGAAATTTAGAGAAATGAAATGAAACAAAGAAATGAAATTTATAGAAATGAAATTGGTTGAGAAATATAATTAATTCCATTGTTTGGTAGCTTCAGAGGAATTGATCTGAGAATTGCAATGAAATCAAATCATGTGTTTGGTATGACAACCAGAGAAATGGAAATAAGTTCACTATGATTATATATATCATCATTTTATTAATTTATGATTATGATTATAATCCACATGTTTATATATATATATATATATATATATATATATATATAAATTTTTAGGTATATGAACCTCATAATTTAAATTGAAAAGGTGACATAAATTTGTAACAACAACAAGAAACCAAGACCATCAACATGATTTGTATACCATACAAACAAACTAGATATAACATTATTGACCATAAAAAAAGGATTCAGATATCACTATTTACAATAATGATACACGGTTGATAACATATAACAGAATGTTGCCTTGAGGTAGTTCTTAATATTTTGCAGATGACAATTCCGCTCCAATAACTTCTGCACATCCAAATTAAACGTTTTACCATGCATGTTAGAAGGTTAGCAACTTAACTATCAACTACCTTTGGCACACAATATATATACATACATATTCAATGCATAAAAATTCCACATAAAGATGATACTGAATTTATCCAAAGTCACACATGGAATACCAATTTGCTATCATGATTGTCATTGGCAATGAGACTCACCCAACATGTTACAGATGCATATATTCATACATTCCTTGGGAAATTTTTAATGACACGTTAACAATTTGTATGCACATAAACTACTAAAACGAGCAAAAAAGATCCTTAACTAATTAACCCACCAACTTACCAACTCACAAACACAAACATTAACCAAAAGAAACTTACAATTACACGCCTAATAATCCATCCATGCGTTTCATATAGCTAAGAAAACTCTTGTATTCCAGTCATTAATCATGCAACTATGGTACCCACAATCCAATTAATTATATTTGCTCAATGAAAAACCTTACTTTATGCATCTGTAAATGCTAATCTGTCACTCCTACTATGATCAGATTATCGAATGTGAGCTAATATTACCATCACTCATCTGTTTGTTGTATTAACTTAAGAAACTTAATGGACTTCAGTTCATAAAATACGTATATGACTAGTTCAATAAACATGATTACTCAACTCCACGTCTGTCACAAACACAACAAAGTAAACCCACAGGAGCTCAAAACTTGCTTAACAAATCAATTCAAATTATGTCATCTACATAACAATGAATAAGTTGGTAACGTCCTTACATAAAAGCATTATTAATCTTTTCCTATAAACAATCAATTTATTTTCATAACCAAGTGAACCAAACACAGAGGTGACACTTCATGACCATGTAAACCAAATCAGCTAGACAATGATCTATTAGGGTTCTCTTAAGCAAATAATCAAACACATAGTGTGCAATTTTTTATGTACAGATACAAACACTACAATTTATAACAAAAAAATTTCCTTTAACATTCTGATAAAAAGATATTGTATCTAATACAAGAAGGAGAAAACGATAACAAAATAATCTTATCACATTTTGCTACTTTTTTACGATAGCGTTGGAGTTATCGCGAAATCAATTATTGCATCACTTACTAGTTTATTTATCATCTCCAAATCCTTCACAATCATAACACCACTTTTCAAATTTCGCTCCAAATTAACCTCATCCATATTATCTAGCATAATCGTACGGTTTTTTTGCTACTTTTTTGTATGAGACCATTTTGTGAAAAAAAAAATTATTCGACGCTAAAATTTCTTATTTGTCGTCTATATTGGTGTGTTAACTACATTTTAGATGCAAACATCGCAACCGTATCCTCTTTTTTCACCTCATTTAACTTTACACCAAATCTTATCACATTTTGCTACTTTTTTTCCGATTAAGTTTTTTTTTTTTTTAGGTGTTGAAGTTATCGCGAAATCAATCATTGCCTCACTTACTAGTTTATTTATCATCTCCAAATCCTTCACAATCATAACCCCACTTTTCAAATTTCGCTCCAAATTAACCTCATCCATATTATCTGACGTAATCGTACGGTTTTTTAGCTACTTTTTTTGTATTAGACCATTTTTTGAAAAAAAAAATTATTCGACGCTAAAATTTCTTATTTATGGTCTATATTGGTGTGTTAGCTACATTTTAGATGTAAACATCGCAACCCTATCCTCTTTTTTCACCTCATTTAACTTTACACCAAATCTTATCACAATTTGCTACTTTTTTTCCGATTAAGTTTTTTTTTTTTTTTTTTTAAGTGTTGGAGTTATCGCTAAATCAATCATTGCCTCACTTACTAGTTTATTTATCATCTCCAAATCCTTCACAATCATAACCCCACTTTTTAAATTTCGCTCCAAATTAACCTCATCCATATTATCTAGCATAATCGTACGGTTTTTTTGCTACTTTTTTTTGTATGAGACCATTTTTTGAAAAGAAAAAAATTATTCGACGCTAAAATTTCTTATTTGTCGTCTATATTGGTGTGTTAACTACATTTTAGATGCAAACATCGCAACCGTATCCTCTTTTTTCACATCATTTAACTTTACACCAAATATTATCACATTTTACTACTTATTTTCGATTAAGTTTTTTTTTTTTTTTTTTTTTTTAAGTGTTGGAGTTATCGCGAAATCAATCATTACCTCACTTACTAGTTTATTTATAATCTCCAAATCCTTCACAATCATAACAACACTTTTCAAATTTCGCTCCAAATTAACCTCATCCATATTATCTAGCATAATCGAACGGTTTCTTTGCTACTTTTTTTGTATGAGACCATTTTTTGAAAAAAAAAAGTATTCGACGCTAAAATTTCTTATTTATCGTCTATATTGGTGTGTTAACTAAATTTTAGATGCAAACATCGCAACCGTATCATCTTCTTTTTTTACCTCATTTAACTTTAAACCAAATCTTATCACATTTTGCTACTTTTTATCGATTAAGTTTTTTTTTTTCTTTTTTTTTTCTTTTTTCAAGTGATAGAGTTATCGCGAAATCAATCTTTGCCTCACTTAGTAGTTTATTTATCATGTCCAAATCCTTCACAATCATAACATCATTTTTCAAATTTCGCTCCAAATTAACCTCATCCATATTATCTGATATAATCGTACGGTTTTTTTGCTACTTTTTTTGTATTAGACCATTTTTTGAAAAAAAAAAATTATTCGACGCTAAAATTTCTTATTTGTGGTCTATATTAGTGTGTTAGCTACATTTTAGATGCAAACATCGCAACCCCATCCTCTTTTTTCACCTCATTTAACTTTACACCAAATCTTATCACATTTTGCTACTTTTTTCCGATTAAGATTTTTTTTTTTTAAGTGTTGGAGTTATTGCGAAATCAATCATTGCCTCACTTACTAGTTTATTTATCATCTCCAAATCCTTCACAATCATAACACCATTTTTCAAATTTTGCTCCAAATTAACCTCATCCATATTATCTAGCATAATCGTATGGTTTCTTTGCAACTTTTTTTGTATAAGACCATTTTTTGAAAGAAAAAAAATTATTCGACGCTAAAATTTCTTATTTGTCGTCTATATTGGTGTATTAACTACATTTTAGATGCAAACATCGCAACCGTATCCTCTTTTTTCACCTCATTTAACTTTACACCAAATCTTATCACATTTTGCTACTTTTTTCCTATTAAGTTTTTTTTTT
Source organism: Helichrysum umbraculigerum (assembly GCA_949592205.1). Taxonomy (NCBI): domain Eukaryota; kingdom Viridiplantae; phylum Streptophyta; class Magnoliopsida; order Asterales; family Asteraceae; genus Helichrysum; species Helichrysum umbraculigerum. The sequence continues at coordinate 103,775,402 of CATIUR010000001.1, forward strand.
TTTTTTAAGTGTTAGAGTTATCGCGAAATCAATCATTGCCTCACTTATTAGTTTATTTATAATCTCAAAATCCTTCACAATCATAACACCACTTTTCAAATTTCGCTACAAATTAACTTCTTCCATATTATCTAGCATAATCGTACGGTTTTTTTGCTACTTTTTTTGTATGAGACCATTTTTTGAAAAAAAAATTATTCGACGCTAAAATTTCTTATTTGTCGTCTACATTGGTGTGTTAACTACATTTTAGATGTAAACATCGCAACCGTATCCTCTTTTTTTACCTCATTTAACTTTACACCAAATCTTATCACATTTTGCTACTTTTTTCCGATTAAGTTTTTTTTTTTTCTTTTTTCAAGTGATAGAGTTATCGCGAAATCAATCTTTGCCTCACTTAGTAGTTTATTTATCATCTCCAAATCATTCACAATCATAACACCACTTTTCAAATTTCGCTCCAAATTAACCTCATCTGTATTATCTGACATAATCGTACGGTTTTTTTACTACTTTTTTTTTTCTATTAGACCATTTTTTGAAAACAAAAATTTTTTGACGTTAAAATTTCTTATTTGTGGTCTATATTGGTGTGTTAACTACATTTTAGATGCAAACATCGCAACCCTATCCTCTTTTTTCATCTCATTTAACTTTACACCAAATCTTATCACATTTTGCTACTTTTTTCCGATTAAGTTTTTTTTTTTTTTGTGTGTTGGAGTTATTGCGAAATCAATCATTGCCTCACTTACTAGTTTATTTATCATCTCCAAATCCTTTACAATCATAACACCATTTTTCAAATTTTGCTCCAAATTAACCTCATCCATATTATCTAGCATAATCGTATGGTTTCTTTGCAACTTTTTTTTTATGAGACCATTTTTTGAAAGAAAAAAAATTATTCGACTCTAATGATATCGCTTAATTTATATATATTTTTAGAGGCGATATCGGTCCTAATTGTGTACCATTTTATTTGATTTCATGAACTTATGGTACTTATTTAGTTTGAAATTGATTTAAGGTGTTAATGTTGAAGAAATGGTGAAAAGATGGAAACACAAGATTAACGTGAGAAAGATATGTGAAACCGAACAAAAGTAGGAAGGTCATGCCCATGTCATACAATGGCCATGCCCATGTCCCTGGTACTCGATTGGTCTTTGCTTCCTGATTAAGGCCACGGCCATGTCCTCAGACGGGCCATGGCCATGTTGCTGCGTACCTGATCATTATTACAACCTGAGAGAGGCCACGGCCATGTCATCCAAAACGCCATGGCCATGGCGTGCGCCGACCTGATGAGTATAAATTCGTGTTTTAAGCCATTTTTTAGGGTTATCTCATATGGTGACGGCTTGAGGTGATTTCCAGAGGCTTTTGGAGACATCCTAAGTCCTCCAACATGATCTCCATCATTCCGGAACAAAGGATCATGCCATAATCATCCGGTTTCATTACTCTTTTCGGTTTGATTACATAACCATTGTTATGGATTTTTATCTTGAGTTTTGATTGTTTGATGTTTGTGCCTTTCAAGGGTTGGATTCTTATGTTTAATTAGTTTTGTGAACCCTAGTATTGTGGATGTATTGTACATGATTGGATTAATTGATGTGTTAATTTTATGTTTGATTAAAGAACCATGAGTGATCTAGGTTTTGATTTTGATTCAATTGATAAGTATTTGTTGCATTAAGTGAAAACTTGTGTTTATCATGTACTTGTTTACAATCTATTGAGAAATTGATGATTGTATCTTTGTATTTTACCAAATAAAAGGTTTTGAATTGAAATTGGAAATCTTGATTATTCGTGTATCACATTTAGGGACACCTTGTGTGGTTGTAACACTTACGACGGTAAGGTTAGCTATCAAATCATGAAGTTACTAGAATTAACAATAGGTGGTTAATAACTATTGGTGTCAAGGATACTTGCACTAAGAAAGGTTAATAATTAAATTGGTTTTGTGACAACAAAGTGATTGTTTTGTTAATTGCACATTATCGATTGTGTCTTGTACTTAATCTATACATCCAAGTCTAAACATTGTTCATACCATTGAGATCATACTATCTTTATAGCTTTATTTATTTTTATTGTTTGAAGACTTGTTGTTTATCTAGATTAATAACTTAACCTTTACATGTTGGATACAATTATTAGATTTATTTGATTCGTATGATAATATGTTTGTTTAATCATCGAACGATTCGTATTGTGGTTTATTTATGTTTGATTCAATTAGTGTTATGTTTGTTTCATTAAGTGAGAACTTGTGGATTTAGCATTACATTTACTAGAGTGACAACTAGTGATTTGTATTAGAGATAATCAAAGAATTGAATCAAAGTAAATACATTGTGATGTAGGTGGATCATACTAAGAGAGATCTTGTGTGATTGTTGATTATTACGAGAGTAAATTCACAAGATTAATACTTCATGTTAGTAGGGTTGATTAATCATAATTAAGAGGTCTTAAATGACAATGAGAGTTGCATTGTGTAATCTTAGTTACGTATTCGGCTTGTGAGGACAAGGGAATCAATTAGTTAAATCACGTACGTTAATAATCAATCTAGTCCTTAATGTTTGTTGAATGACTTGTTATAGTTAAGAGGTCTAAGGTGAACAAGGAGACTTGCACTATGTAATCTTAACTAAGTGATTGCGTTGCGAGAGCGAGTAATCCAACTAGTTAATTCACATCCGTTAAGTAACATTACAGTTCTTCATTAAAACTTCCAACAATAGGGGTAAAATATCTAGATAAATACATTTCTATAACCTATAATGAATCTATCTTTATTTGCTTTATATATTTATGTCTTTACTTCAAATGCGACCACTCGACTACCTGTCGTTAAAAGGCACTATCCCCCAAATTTTACTTGTTTTCAATAAAGGTTAACTATTAGTTGATAACGATTTCACAATACTCGTAAACTGTTCCATGGACGATAACCTGGAACTTATCTTTGCTATACTACTACTCGATTAGGTACACTTGCCTATTTGTGTAATAGTCCATACTTAGATATTTTTATTATACTTTTTATAACTTGGTATTTGCACATCAGCTAAAATTTCTTATTTGTCGTCTATATTGGTATGTTAACTACATTTTATATGCAAACATCGCAACCGTATCCTCTTTTTTCACCTCATTTAACTTTACACCAAATCTTATCACATTTTGCTACTTTTTTCCTATTAAGTTTTTTTTTTAAGTGTTAGAGTTAACGCGAAATCAATCTTTGCCTCACTTACTAGTTTATTTATCATCTCCAAATCCTTCACAATCATAACACCACTTTTCAAATTTCGCTCCAAATTAACCTCATCCATATTATTCGCATAATCGTACGGTTTCTTTGCTACTTTTTTTGTATGAGACCATTTTTTGAAAAAAAAAATTTATTCGACGCTAAAATTTCTTATTTGTCGTCTATATTGGTTTGTTAACTACATTTTAGATGCAAACATGGCAACCGTATCCTCTTTTTTCACCTCATTTAACTTTACACCAAATCTTATCACATTTTGATACTTTTTTCGGATTACGTTTTTTTTTTTTTTTAAGTGTTGGAGATATCGCGAAATCAATCATTGCCTCACTTACTGGTGTATTTATCATCTCCAAATCCTTCACAATCATAACACCACTTTTCAAATTTTGCTCCAAATTAACTTCATCCATATTAACTAGCATAATCGTACGGTTTCTTTGCTACTTTTTTTGTATGAGACCATTTTTTGAAAAAAAAAAATTATTCGACGCTAAAATTTCTTATTTGTCGTCTATATTGGTGAGTTAACTACATTTTAGATGCAAACATCGCAACGATATCCTCTTTTTCACCTCATTTAACTTTACACCAAATCTTATCACATTTTGCTTCTTTTTTCCGATTAAGTTTTTTTTTTTTTTAAGTGTTGGTGTTATCGCGAAATCAATCATTGCATCACTTACTAGTTTATTTATCATCTCCAAATCCTACACAATCATAACACCACTTTTCAAATTTCGCTCCAAATTAACCTCATCCATATTATCTAGCATAATCGCACGGTTTCTTTGCTACTTTTTTTGTATGAAACCATTTTTTGAAAAAAAAAAATTATTCGACGCTAAAATTTCTTATTTGTCGTCTGCATTGGTGTGTTAACTATATTTTAGATGCAAACATCGCAACCGTATCCTCTTTTTTCATCTCATTTAACTTTACACCAAATCTTATCACATTTTGCTACTTTTTTCCGATAGTGTTGGAGTTATCGCGAAATCAATAATCGCCTCACTTACTAGTTTATTTATCATCTCCAAATCCTTCACAATCATAACACCACTTTTCAAATTTTGCTCCAAATTAACCTCATCCATATTATCTAACATAATCGTACGGTTTTTTTGATACTTTTTTTGTATGAGACCATTTTTTGAAAAAGAAAATTATTCGAAGCTAAAATTTCTTATTTGTCGTCTACATTGTTGTGTTAACTACATTTTAGATGCAAACATCGCAACCGTATCCTCTTTTTTCACCTCATTTAACTTTACACCAAATCTTATCACATTTTGCTACTTTTTTCCGATAGTGTTGGAGTTATCGCGAAATCAATCATTACCTCACTTACTACTTTATTTATCATCTTCAAATCCTTCACAATCATAACACCATTTTTCAAATTTTGCTCCAAATTAACCTCATCCGTATTATCTAGCATAATCGTACGGTTTTTTTGCTACTTTTTTTGTATAAGACCATTTTTTGAAAAAAAAAATTATTTGACGCTAAAATTTCTTATTTGTCGTCTATATTGGTGTGTTAACTACATTTTAGATGCAAACATCGCAACCGTATCCTCTTTTTTCACCTCATTTAACTTTACACCAAATCTTATCACATTTTGCTACTTTTTTCCGATTACATTTTTTTTTCCAGCAAAATCAATCATTGCCTCACTTACTAGTTTATTTATAATCTCCAAATCCTTCACAATCATAACACCACTTTTCAAATTTTGCTCCAAATTAACTTCATCCATATTATCTAGCATAATCGTACGGTTTCTTTGCTACTTTTTTTGTATGAGACCATTTTTTGAAGAAAAATTTTTTTTTCGACGCTAAAATTTCTTATTTGTCGTCTATATTGGTGAGTTAACTACATTTTAGATGCAAACATCGCAACCGTATCCTCTTTTTTCACCTCATTTAACTTTATACCAAATCTTATCACATTTTGCTACTTTTTTCCAATTATGTTTTTTTTTTTAAAGTGTTAGAGTTATCGTGAAATCAATCATTGCCTCATTTTGTAGTTTATTTATCATCTCCAAATCCTTCACAATCATAACATCACTTTTCAAATTTTGCTCCAAATTAACCTCATCCATATTATCTAACATAACCGTACGGTTTTTTTGCTACTTTTTTTGTATTGGAAAATTTTTTGAAAAAAAAATTTATTCGACACTAAAATTTCTTATTTCTCGTCTACATTGATGTGTTAACTACATTTTAGATGCAAACATCGCCACCGTATCCTCTTTTTTCACCTCATTTAACTTTACACCAAATCTTATCACATTTTGCTAGTTTTTTCCGATAGTGTTGGAGTTATCGCAAAATCAATCATTGCCTCACTTACTAGTTTATTTATCATCTCCAAATCCTTCACAATCATAACACCACTTTTCAAATTTCGCTCCAAATTAACCTCATTGTCGCGGTCCCAGCGGTCGGTCGGGTTTTAGAATCCGAGTCGTTGCACCGACGGCTACCGAGACGCACGACTGGTTGAACGTTTTAAAAATTTATATTTGTTGGGCTCAAACTATGCAAGATACCTACCTTGTGGGTAAGGTGGCAAGTATAACTCGAGTGTCGTCCAAAATCGGAATGAATTGAATTGAATTGGAACCTACCAAAGATGATTTGACAATAGGATGGGTTTAAAACAAGGTAGGTATGGGTTTTGGTTTTTTCTAATCTAACCTAAAGACAGAAATTAAAGTGCAGAAAAGTAAACGAGAATATAAGCAGCAGGTAGAGAGTGATTTCTGAAACTTCGACGATTAGGGTTTCGGGATGACATCCATTATGATGATAGGTGATTACTTTGGTTAAGAATCTTCTAAACGGTCGGTGTAAACACTAGGACCCTATGTCTAGGTGTAACCCTAAAGCATATGTCACTGAATCCTAGGCTATCCTGATTCTGGTCAGATGGGACTGTCTTCAGACCCACCTCACCGTCTCTTTCGGAGACCAAGCGACCCTCTGAATGGGGTTAAGGAATAAGGCGACAGTCCACAACACTGACTTTTCTTAACACCTATGTTTATCCAATTTTAACAGAGTAATACTGGTTGTATGCTGAATAAGTTAAACTATCGGTTAAGTAAAGTTTAGGGGTTTTAAGCATTTGGGAACACAGCCGGCATCCTTGCTTTCATTTCCTAACTCATGTTTTATCTGTTTTAGTTCTAATACTTCCGTCATGGATTAGACCCTCATTTGCCATTGGTCGTTCATCCCTAGGCATGCGTACAGTGTATAGTGACCTTATTTTCCACAGTACTCTAACCCTAGGTATATCTACGGTGTTTTAAAGACCTAATGTATCTTTACACAGCTTTATAACCAGAGGTAGTTTAACGGTGTACTATAGCATTTTCACGGCTTAACAAGACCTAGACCCGTGTCTGGAAGGGTTGCTTCCAGGTAATCCAGGGTGAGATAGACCACCGGCATTTCCTTGGCTTCCACGTATTTGTACTCTACCAGCGGTATTTCCAACGTTATACCAAGTATTCTGACGTGTTATGGCGATCTCACAGTTTCATACAAACAGGAAATAACTGTGTATTCATAGTTAGGGTTGATCAGATCCTATCCTAAGGCAACAGTCACGTGAGAGACCAGAAAGGGTGATTAATTAAGTCTACATCCAGGATAAGTCTAAACATGTATGCAGCATAACAACTACCGATCATATGTAAGATATATTAATTAAACATCATCCCTAATCCTAACATCTACATTTCAACAATCATATATTAATCTAGCTAATCAGCATGGCAACAATCATAGATCGTACTGGAATAATATGCAAAGTGAACATTATAACAGTAAGAAAGTACGATAATATCACCGGATTAGAAGAGTAATAATGAGGATTACAACAGTCTGACTTGAATAACCTTGCTATAGCTTGATTACCCAATTACAACTTTCCTCTAGCTCTAACCGCTAACTTATATCTCTCTAGTTCTCCTCTAACTCCTAAGAGTAGTGCTAGAGAGAGAAACTAGAGAGAGAACTAAATACAAGAACAATTCTCCTCTAACTCCTAAGAGTAGTGCTAGAGAGAGAAAGAGAAGTATGTGAAATGAGAGGTGTAAGGTGTGTTTTGAAATGGTGATTTGAATGAGGTATTTATAGGAGAAGCTAGTTGGCCTTGGTACAAGTCTTGAAGCACGAAATACAAGCATCAAAGCAGCATACGGGGCAAGCGGACCAAGGGGACAAACGTCACCTCACAAGCCAACCAACCCCGTATACGGCACCCTAAGGGCAGTATACGGCACTTAAGGTACCGTATACGGTACCTAGTGCCATGGGGGGGGGGGGGGGGTTGGTGCTTGGTTTGGCCTTCGCTTGTTTCTCGGTTGCTTGGTTCGCCCGTATCTTCTTCGTTTGGGCTCCGATTTGCTTGATTCTTGCGCCGTTGGCTTCGTTTTTCCATTACGCTTCTAATGACACTAAGTTTTCCAAATTTGGAAGTGTTTGATTTTTGCGTGTTCCGGATGACGATCGGCGGGCTTCTAGAATGCACATCTTCTTCGTTCTTCACCCGTTTCTCTTGATTCTTTCACCACCGATCTTGGATTTTCCTATTGAATCATAAAATATGCATTAAGATCTATTTTGATAGGATAATCAAGAATGAAATATTTAAGGTGATTGTTTTTGCCTCGGTTTGCGTGCAAAATGGATGTTTTTACTGATTTTTGTAGCAATGCCCGTATTTAAACTACTTTGGTGATTTTTGATGCTAAATGATTGTTTTGAAATGTTTTCACCAAAGAATAGTCCAAAAAGTGCGGAAATAAGTACTTAAAAACATGACTTTTTGGGTCACATCAAGTATCCCACACTTAAGCGTTGCTTGTCCTCAAGCAACACTCAGTTGCGTCCCTGTGAAAACAATTTATAGATTTTAGGTGAGTTAGAGCACCTCCAAAAAGTTACCACTTTGTCATATGGGAAAATTATTTAGAGAACATAGGGAAAGCTAAGATGATCTTTTCAGAAATAAGTATTGACTTTCCCAGGCATACTTTCCAAATCTCGTGATCTTGGAGTATACATGACTAGGCGATCTCACTAAAGGTGGTCACTCAATTCACTCAGAGTGTATCGGGTTTCCTATCAATCTAGCACAATCGAAATCGCTCAAATAGCCAGTCATGCAGCACTCATCATCATAAGCTTGGTCGAGAATCGGATCTCTACAACTTAGGAAGAGGACGGTGCTAACTATCCCAAGACATTCGAGTAGGTTGTAGTGTTTGTGAGGGTTGAGGGGTATGGATAGTGGTGATTTTTGGTTGTAAGGGGTTGCTTATCTTAGGCATTCTAAGAATCATGAAAAAATTATTGGGGAACGGAGAAGATAGCTACTCGTATTTCATTGGATCTTTTCTTTGAAAGATTGATGCTCTGAAGCACTTTAGCTTTATTTTCTTTTCTTTTTCTTTTCTTTCTTTTTCTGCTTTTTATTTTCTTTTCTTTCTTCAGAACTTCTTTGCCAGAGAACTTCCAAGGATATTTTTGATTTTCTTTCGGAAATCTCTTCTTTCTTATCACGGAATTCTTCGAGTCTTTTCTTCTGGTGACAATTTTTCGCACTCTTGATTTTCTAATTTTGGTGAACACGGAGGAGTAGATTAATTCAGAAAGGGATTCTTCAAGATGTTTTTCAAAACCTTAGAAATTCCAAGATAAGTTGTTGGGAATTTGGGAAAAGTGGTTAAAGATATAGGGTTTTAAAGAAACGAAAGGTTTAGGCTCAAAGGTTTTTCTAGGCGGATCATCGATACTAAAAGTGAGTATCGGAAGGGTTTTGGGCTTGAAAAGGCATGTAAGAATGGGTTTAATCCTAAGGAATGTCGAGATCATCTAATTGCACCTATACCGCGTACGGTACTCTCCAATGTGGTCTCGAAACGTATGTCAGGAACAAGTTCTAATTTAGAGATACTAGCATCGACACACACAAGAAATGAACAATGTAGCATTTAAAATGAATGCTTTTAAGGCTCAAAACCTCATTGCAAATTTGGGTTTGTATGTGCCTAGCCATGCTCCTTAGATTGTTAATACTTATTTAAGAAATTTCTACCTTAATTTCCCTAATATTCTTGAATAACTAACTCATCTTAGAAATGGTTCCTCTTTGAAAGATATCGTAACTCAAAAATAGTAGAGCTAATCGGATGATTTGGCTCATACTTTATTTATTTTTGTTTAAAAAGTTTTGAAAATTTTGAAAATTTGAGGAACATTTTCTGAGTAAAGCTATTTGGACATTAAAATCTGTAAAACATCTAATTCAATGTATTCTATACCTGCTATCCCATATTTAGAGGAACATTGTCCCTAATGTTCTCTTGAGTTGAGATTATATTTGAAAATATAATCCCACATATAGAAAATGTTTCTCAAGTGTTTGGTTTGGGCTGGAATCCCACACTTAGTGATAAGTTTAGGATAGAGTATAGATTACTTTGCATTCCTAAGCTAACAAAATGAATCAGGGTATGAAAACGAGGTGAAAGGTAAGAAACTCCCCAGATGACGATTTTAACGTTTAGAGGCGAAAGCTGAGGATTCGAAGATCTTCATTAAGAGTGATTCAGCTCCGCATGTCCTTATCTGGTGCACAGCGCTTCTCATTCATGCTTAGCTAAGAGTCGACCCATAGTGTAAGTGGAAATTCTTATTAGTGAATTTCACACTTTTGTGATTTAAGATTTGGAGACGATTCTTGCTAAGATGTCTTGGAGTGTGGGTTGAGATCCCACACTTAGATCTTTGAAGAGTTTGCGGTGCATGTGAGAGTTTCAGAAGAAGATAGACCAAATCTCCTCTCCTGAGATGTGTGTAAGTTCCGTGGTCCGTAGTTGTGAATTCCTTGGTTGTCTGCCTTTTGGCATCACGGTTCTTTTTCTTGAAGGCTCGTCATCTCGTTCGGGCTCATTTCTCATTCATCACACATTCAATCACTTATTCTAAAATAAAGAAACAAACATAATAAGTAACTACGATAAACATAATAATAAAGCTCAACCATAAAGGTCGAGAAATATTCCAAAAGTTTAACCAAGTGCAAGATAGAGATCACCGTAAAAAGAACATGTAGTATCTAAGATGAAAAGTTAAGTATAAAATACCAGTGCACATCAGTTATGGAGATTCAAGCTGATAGCAAAGGATATCCTGAAGAGAGGCATTCAAATGAGAAGTAATCGAATGAGAAAAGGAGGCCTGAGTATGAGGGTTGCAAAAATCGCCCAAAGCTAGGGGTTTGAACGAGGTGTGTAATTTTGAGAAGCAGGTGATCATTTGCATATGATGTGAGCATTTATACCCCTTTGGGTATGTTTGGTGAATTAGCTGTATGCTGTAAGCTGTAGCTTTATTTGTAGATAATTGTTTGGCAAACTAGCTGTAGCTGTAACTTTGAAATGTAAAATGACATAAAAGGACATCAATATTATAATAAATGATGCACATTCGTAAAAGTAAATTTAACAAACAATATTCATTATATAAGTAACGTACTTATGATTGGATAACATTTAAGTCGTCTTTTCTATAAAATTAAAGCATATCTAAAGCCAATCGAAAACATAATATGCTTGTCATAAATCATTATCGACGTGCATTCCATATTAATGTAGCAATATCATTACGGATGTGTCTCATCTCGCTAGACGTTCCTTCTGATAAACTTTCGTTGTTTATTTGAGATACATGAACATCGGGAAGTTCATCGTGTGGTATATGATTTGGATGTTCATCATACTCGGTAAACATTATATCTTCTTCTGAACTAGTGCGAATATAGTTGTGCAACGCAAATGCGGCAATAATAACATCAATTTGAGTATGCACACTAAATTGGGGCATTCTATTGAGGATTCTCCACCGTTTCTTTAAAATTCCAAATGACCTCTCAATATAACTACGTAGAGATGAATGAGAACGGTTGAAGGCTTCTTGCATGTTATTTGGCGGCTCATTTTGAAATTGTGATTTATGATATCTTGTCTTAGAATATGGAACAAGATATCCTATCCTTTCGGGATATCCTTTATCAACCAAATAATATTTTCCTGGTAAATTGTTAAATAGATAATAAGTAGATTATAATTTGTATATGTAAACTAAATTTTATATAAATTAGAATACATTAATACCTTCAGGTGGATGTGGGAAGTTCATTGATGGCGTGTTGATTGCATGAAGAAAAACACGTGTGTCGTGTGTTGATCCCTCCCAGCCAACCGAAATAAATGTAAAACACATATTGAAATCGCAAACTGACATTACATTAAAAGTAGGTATTCCTTTTCTACCGATATAACGCAATTGTTGGCTCTCCGGGATGCATGCCTGTATGTGCGTACCATCAATGCATCCAATGCAATCCTAAAATTTAAGTTGAAAAATGTAAATGATCATGAGAGTACGACATATTAAAATATAAAATAAAAGATAACTTTTCAAGTATATAAAAAAATTCCTAACTTTTCAAGTGTAGACATATTATCACTCGACTTCAATCCATAAGTTGATTCAAGTTCTCCACATAATTTCCTGAACACATCTGGATGCATTCTAAACGCATTTACACTACGAATAGGATTACCATTCAAAACACCATTCAGCCAAGCCTCTCCTGTTTGAGATGATGTCATGCACGGTTCCTTATGGATATACTTATAATAGTACTCATAAACTAGATCATTTGTGTTGAGCAAATCTAATAAAAATGCTAAATAAGGCATTTTTCTTATCGTCCCTTTATTTTTTGTATCCATAATAACCCTGTAAGATGTCAATACAATAAACACATAATTAAATAATGGTATATCAGATAACAATAAAACATTCTTAAAACAAGCAGTCATCAAATAAATTTTAAAATGCATATAGTACGAATACATTAAAATTCAAATACTGAAAACAAATTGGTCTTAAGAGGAGACATCAACTAAATAGAAACTACAACTCATAAAAACCGGGATTTTTCTTATGACAACCATTTCATCCTGACTTCATCTTCCTTTATAGTCATAAAAACTTCTCTTTTCGCAGGGTCTTCAAATAAATCCATAGCAAACAACCAACCACAATCCATCACCTCTTATCATTAGGCCCATATCTATCAAATGGTCAATCACGCTTACAACCGCATCAATACTAGACTTACTGCTTTGATTGGCGCTGCTAGCGTTTCTGACTCTAAAATACGCAAAATACGATCTTGTGTAGCACTACTTTTAGCTATATGCTCCCTTAACATAACAGATCCCGAGGATTGTCTCCCTTTCCTTTTCATATTAGCGGGTTTAGGTTTTGTAGTCTTATGCTTTTGCGTAGAGACCCCTATTTGATTTGTTGGTATTTCAACTTCTGGATGTGACGGATCCTGAAAACGTTCAAAGAAATGAATTAGGTCATCACTCTCTAAGTCTTCTAAATTAGCAGAAAAATTGTTATTTACTTGAGTCTCCTCTACACCGTCATTAAACTCATCATCATCCTCCTGAACGTTTTCATAAATCAAATGGTTCAAACTACTTGGATCCATTGAGGTTGCTACACAATCTGTACCGCTAGCGACTGCATCCCCAAACAATCGTTCCCATGCTTCTTGCAGTTGCTTGGATGGTTGTTTTTTTCGCAGTTTCTTGGCATTTTTGTTTTCCTACACAATATAGTGTACCGTAAGATCTCAAAGTAATAACGATAACAATAATAATTAATAATACTGATAATAAATGAGTTTATATACGTTACCTTAATTTTCTTTTCCCACCATTCAACATCGAAAGTAATTGTCTTTGTAGACTCATTCCAACCTCCCCCTGTTGCCTTGTTTTTCAACCATATCCATAGATTGTAGTCTTTTTTCATGTTATCATACTTATTTTTCAGAGCTTTATCACTAAGGAACTTGTGATTAATAAGTTTCTCAAAGTCTGACTGAAGTTCGACCCATTTAAATGGAGAACTTCGACCATTTTTCTCGATGCATTTGTTCAAGAAGTCACATAATGCCAAAACCATTTCGTCTGGCCAAGGCTCTCTCTCTTTCTTCTCCGACACATTAGTTGGAGCCATCTTCTATCAATATAATATAAAGATCAAATGCATGAACTCCCCCTAAAAGACTATTACATGAAAATACTTCTACACGAATCTCTACTGTTGTGAACTAAAAATATAAGTTGGGTTGTTATAAATTATAGAACGATATAAAAAGTCTATCAGCTATTTGTTTTAAGTTTGCTATGATCAATTAAGGGACATGAAAAACAAGCAAAGTGGTCATGAATAACCTTAAACTTAAGTCGTATAATTGAAGCAATTAAGAGAAAGGTAAGCATATATGTTCCGAAATCTTCAATAAATTAAGATTTAAATCATGTGCATAATTCAATGCGTTAACAGAAAGGTTGATTGCGCTAGACTCATGACACATGAGAAAAAATAAAAACAATACATACATATCCAAATGCAAATTAACATGGAAAAAAAACAGTACACGCATATCCATGTTTAATTACAGATGCACATGGTCAAAAAGAACAATACTTACGTTGATGAGAGTAGACGCACAACACGGCTGAAATCGCAGAGGACGTATAATTAATTAGGGTTATGGATATTTTTTTATATATGCAAAAATATTACTATCTAATTACAGAAGGGTATTTAGGTAATTTTGCATGTCTAAAAGCTCCTATTTTTTTAGAACGCTATTTTGAGAAGCTGTGGGTTTTGGAGCTTTTTGTTTGATTTTAAAGCTAAAGCTTGTACATGCCAAACAAGTCTTTTATTTTTTGAAGGAGCTTTTCATTTAAAATTAAAAGCTAAAGCTCCTAAAAGCTTCTTGCCAAACAGTGCCTTTACCTTTGAATTTTTACCCAACTCTCCCAAAAAAACACGGAGAAATTTTTCTTAAGAAAACACAATTCTCCACATTTCTTCACAATTTGGATGGAAATGAAAATGCAAAGGATCTCATTTCCCTGGAAATACAATTCTCCGTGTTTTATTATTTCTCCGGCAACCAAACGATGGAAATGAGTTCTATTTCATTTCTTTGGGCCCAATTCACCCTACCAAACGTGCCCTTGGGGAATTGCTTAAACATTGGGTAAAGAAATATATTGTACCTCGTGTAAGTAAATATTGGGGAAAATATTAAAATCATCGTTTTAATTTTATAATACATGTGTATATAAATTATTTTTTATACAAATTATTTATTAAAGTATGATCTTACGATTTCGATCCTACTTTACGATCTCGATCTTGCAAAGATGAAAACGATCTTGGGTAAGATCCTGATCTTAACGATCTTGCTTTTTAGTTACTATCTTTCACAAAAGGGTCGTTGGCCTAGCGGTATCGAGGTGGCCCTCTAACCTTGAGGTTGGGGGTTCAAGTTCTAGGAGCAGGATAAAATGTAAATATTCGTGGTTATTGTATATATTTGTGTGGTAGTAGTGGTAGGATACTTGTCTTTCTTAAAAAAAAAAAAAAAAAACGATCCTACGAACTTGATTAACATTCTTTTCAGATGAATGTTAACGTTCCGGGAATTTTTTGAGTTTGTAAAATTCGATTGTAATGACAACCATAATTCGATAGTTACTCGTTTATATGTTTTTTACAAAGAAATTCATTTAATTTTATTGTTTTCATTACCGAATCAAAATTTTCTCAAAAACCCAAAAGTTACACCAAATTCATGATTTTGAATGAACTCGAATTATGGCGAATTGAAGATATGTATGAATGCGTTTGATGGATTCGAAGATTTTATATGTTTTTGATTGAAGAATCATTGAATTACATGCTTTAATTTTGAAATTTAGATAAATAGTGATGAAGTGGATATTGTAGATGAATTTTAGAAGGTATGAGAAAATGAGTGGTCTCCATCCTTCAAAATTGGAGATTCCCTCTTAATTATTCCCCTATATATAATAAGATAATATTAGAGGTGGCAATTCTAGACCTATTGGTTATTTTTGGGTCAACTTGGTTAATATTTATGAGGGGATGAGTTTGTTGGGTCTCCCCCCATTTTTTTGGATGGGTCTAATAGGTATTTAATATAACCTCTAATTATATAACAAGTAACCAACGGGTCTAGACGTGTCTTACGGGTATTTTTTTTCCACCTCATTTAATTTTTTTCATTTTTCATTCAAATAAAAAAAAAGTTTGGTGGAAACCCGATGGGTCGACCCGACTCGAGACCCATTTGACCCGGACCCGTTTAAACCCATCCTCCTAAATGACCCATCTAGACTCGGACCCATATAGACCCAAACTCATCTAGACCCGTGACCCGACACGACCCCAACCATTCATTTTGCCACTTATAGATAATATTATAAAGAGGGTAATTAGTAAATTTTTAACATGATTTGAACTCTCAAATATTTTGTAAGAGTAATTACTCGTATTCTTAAATTGTCATGAAAAGTAATGAAAAGAGGTTTTGCTATTATTCGTATTGAGTTTTTTTTTTTTTTTTTTTTTAAACAGCAAATGGAATTTATATATTTGTATTGAGTTACATTAATTTTATTTCCTTCGAAAATTGACATGTGACTTATGACCACTATGTTTTTATCTGTTCCGCTGCATAGCGCGGGTCACCTACTAGTACTTTTTTAATCGGATTATAAATGAACATAGACAAACTTCTATCAAATGATTACAAACAATTTGTTAATTTAAAGCTCGACTTATTTACAAAGAAGGCCATTGAATAATAAGATTGAGTATCTAACGGCTTTTGTTTCTTTCTAACGGAAATTGAAACACTTGATGAGATCATGATCGGATATCAAGTGTGAACACATTCGCATTAAAGCCAAATCTTACTAACGAATTTTCGTTATCTATGTCAACCACAAGTCTTAACAGTTTATCTCACTCTATTTGATTCGCGTGGGAATACCATAAGAAGGTACGTATTATTAGTTTAGCGTCAAATATATTAATTATAAATATAAATAAATGGTTATTTCTGCGTTCACATTGAATCAATTATAACAACGGCTATACCACCAAACAAATTTAAGAGCAATGGGAGTGGTCAAGGTTAAGCATCAACGCTCAACAAGTAGAACACCGGGACCGGCGTTCAAGCACAGCGTCGGGTTTTGCACGGCGAGGCAATGAGCATTCAAGTTTTTTATTTTATTTTTTTTCTTTTCCTTTTTTCTGATTGGTTCTAAAATATTTTTGTAGACCCGTTTGAATTTCAAGTTGAACATTGAATCACTCTCCTCAAATTCTTCCCCGTGTTAAATTTTAATATTCAAATGAACATCGAGCACAACGTCAACCACTCCATGTGCTCTAACCCTCTTAAAGTCTGCTACGATGACGTGTACCATTCTACCAATATGGTATTCCTTCAAGGGCTCCGCCTACATAATAAGACTATATTTGGCGTAAAGGATTATAATAGATTGAGCTATTTTTGAAAATTTTAATTCCTTCATTTATTTCTTTGCCAACAAAAACATAACAGGGATTTTTGAACAAGAAATCCTCGAGAATCATATATCAAAGAAGTTATTTTAAACAAACCTCTGTGGGTAGCTGCCCTCACTGCTCCCATTCTAGCTCCGTCCTGCTCGAGCTCCACTTATAACTATAATTATTCTTGAAATTCATGAATCATGATATACATAGTTTTTTTTTTCTTTCCTTTCGTTTGTTTTGTTTACTACAGTATTTAGATACATTATCATAATAATTCTTGAAATTCTTAAAAGACAAAAATATATCACGTGAAAATTAATTTTGTTAAGTACCAAGTGCAAGTGTGCAACCACCTTGGTAAACTCCCATTTACACGTTGACGGAGACAATACGCTACACTTAATTGCAGCTACTTGGAGAAAAAGAAAGATATATATTCGTTACTACTTCCGTTCCACTGTAAAAGTATAAACGTCCTTATATCGTACCAATATAAGTGTCGATTTCCTATTTTAACCAAGTAAAAAGGGTTTTAGTGAATGGGTATAAAATTTGATTGCTGAATACCGAAGCTAGTGGAGAAATCTAAAATCGATACTTTTAGCGAAACGAAGATAGTATTGCTGTTCCTTTCAAACGGAACTACACTTTCACTTTAATTAAAATTCGGTAGAATATGCTCCTTTTTAACTAAACAAATACAAATACCTTCGTATAAATCATGCGAGTCTCACCTTGATTTCATCAAACAAACTTCATCTCTCTCCATCAATCTCTATTCAAAGAATTAAGACAGCCAAATGCCAGACCTCGTAGAACAAATCAATCTTTTTCGAGTTGGTTATGTCTTAACTACACGAAAAATGGAAGCTTTCATGGTTGAATCATTCATCGACTATGCTAAAGAACGAGGCGTCGATTTCCTCCCAATCGACGTTTCAAAACCACTAATCGAACAAGGTCCATTCGACTGCATCATTCACAAGACTTATGGCGATGAGTGGAACCTCAATCTCGAAAACTTCTTGGTCAACAACCCCAATGCCACCATCATTGATCGTCCCTCCGCTATCCAACGCCTCCACAACCGGATATCCATGCTCGAACCGGTTTCCCAACTCAACATCCCCGGACTCGGCATTCCAAACCAACTTCTCGTTCAAGATACCGAATTTTTAAAATCCATCCAATCAAAAGACGGATCTCTATGTAAGGCCCCTAGTGAATACTTATTTTGTGATAGATATATTATTTGTGTAAAACCAGGTAAAATACCGACGAATTTGATGTTCGCTGATTTAACATTAAATCCGTTTGGCAGTAAATAAAAACATACATATGATTTTATTTTTCAATGTACAAATATATAGAAATTATACTGATGCTTTGAAAATATTATCTTCCAGATCTTCCACTGGCCGAAATTGCAGACGAGTTGACTTTTCCCGTGATCGCAAAACCATTGCTTGCGGACGGGAGCACCAAGGCACACAGTATGTCAATAGTATTTGACCTTGAAGGGTTAACGAACGGCCTCGAATTAGAGCCACCCATGGTACTACAACAATTTGTGAACCACGGTGGGACGATCTTCAAAGTTTACGTAGCCGGAGATTATGTAACATGTGTGAAACGAAGATCATTGCCTGATATTTCAAAGGAACCTGTGGAGAAAATAGTACCAGGATCCGGTGGGGCTGTGAAATTCAACCGGATATCAAGTGGGGTGGTCGCTATTGATGATAATGAGAAGGTAAAGATGCCGGAAACCGAGTTTCTTAATGAGGTTTCAAAAGGTTTGAGATTGGCTCTAGGATTGCATCTTTTTAATTTCGATATGATTAAAGATGATAAAAGTGATGGGTATCTTGTGATTGATATAAATTACTTCCCTGGTTATGAGAAATTATCTTCTTATGAATCGGTAATGACCAATTTCTTCTTGGATATAAAGAAATCGCAAGACGAAAAGAAGTCGGAGGTCGTCGAGGTAGACGAAACACGAGTTTGATTAGAAATGTGTGCGTGCGTGCGTACGTGCACGTGTGGTTTGTGTGCATCTAATGAATTGGAACTTTGTGATCGATCTAGATTGGATTGTTGTTCTTTCTGTCTGTTAGTTCCTTAATTAATCCTTGCTGTTAAAAAAAATTTGTTTTCCAAGTTTGTTAATTACTTGGAAGACCATTTTCATGTTTATATATTTTCGATCTGTCTTTTGCGTTTGGGCGGATGCTTGTTTGTTTCAACCGTTACGTTAGATTCTATTGTTGTACATGATTGTGTACGTGTCATCACCCATTCACCCTCAATTACTTCTAGTATAGCAATATATGAACACTTTTTTACCGGTTAGAAACATCACTAATATATAATCAAGTCGTACATGAGACTCATAATTCGTAAATAATAGGGGATTAGGGTGTAAATCATCGTCATTAACTGAAATTTAATGTATTAAACACTACAATATAGTGTATATATCATATCGCGTTTTGCTGCATTACTTTTCATATACTCCGTACTCAGTAGTATCTTAAAAAAAAATGTTTTTGTATAATTATCTGACATTATTCTAACTTACCTCTTTAAGAACATTTAATGAGTTCGCATTACAAATTTGAAAAAATACATAAAAAAATCATCGATAATCGAATCAAATCCTTTATTTAAAATTCCATATCATATCCCTAAATAAAATAACCTTGAGATTTCAGACGAATTAAATTGAGATGCTTTTTACCCCAATTGTGGTGGTGTCGGCATGTTACTTTACAACTACTATAGTGTTTAATGCTTGTACTTTACACTATTTTTGATAAAAATGTTTTATAAGATTGTATATTACTTCTTCCGTCTCAAAGTAAATCATGTTTCAGTTTCCATGGAATTTAAAAAATTACATTATTAAGTAATAAATTTGACATTATTACCATTATTTTTGTACAGACTCTCATTTATCAGTTTTGATAAAAGGTATATTGGGGTAAGATGATAAAGTTAATATACTATTTTTGGAAGTGGACACTTATTTTAGGATAAAACTAAAATGGAAATGTGAACACTTATATCAAAACGAGGGGAGTATAATACACAAGAATACTTTTTGCGATGAATGAATAAAAAAAGGAAAAGGATAAGAGTAGATTACATTCGCCGTCCATGTGCAATGTTATCAATTTCACTCCCAATCTATGAGTCGGATTTTTTTGCACGTTTAGTCCCCTTATCCGAATTTCATTTTCCTCTCAATCTTTCATTCCTCATAAAATGATTAAAAGATATTATTTATTTATTTTTTTTACTCTTTGAGGGACTGAGAGTGAAATGGAATTATAGGTCAAGAGACTGAACCGCAAATTATATGACTCAATAGCCGAACGTGAAACAGATAACATACTACTCCCAAAGGTTATTTGCTGTAGGGTTCGAGAAATTGGAAATTGTACACGGAGGATTCCAATACATGTCTACCGACGATATTTGCTTTACTAAATAAAAATTGAGAGAATCTGATTCCAAAATCAAATTGATCCAAGTGATCATTTTTTTGGTTTTTTCTAGTATTCTTTCTGTCGTGTACTCAAATGCTTTTTGTACCATACATATTCCACAATTGATGGATAGAAAGTTACATGTCGATCTGATCGATCCAAATTACGTCAATCAAATATGGCGATTGGATACAAGCCGTCAAACCGTGGTATCTATAAAAGAATGTCGAATGGAAGTGACAACAAACCATGGGTATGCCTAAAGATGGCGCGGATAGTTTTAGACTAGCTACTCAAACCACAACTACGGAAACTTAAAAAGCTTAAGGTGCATTTAGTTACGGATTTTTTTTCCCAATTTTCATTTTCCATTTTTTCTAGAGAAGCGATGAATGTTTTTGAAAATGCGTTCAAATGTGAGGGTGGAGTTTTCCTTTTCCAATAGAAAATTGGGATGAGAACTTAAGCCATCTCCAACGTATATACTAAACACTACATCAAATTTGGTGTAATAAAGGAATATTTCAGGAATATACTTGCACCAAATGTGTTTCATCTCCAACGTACGCACTAAATTTCTGCACTAAAATTGCTTTCAGCATTTACACATTACCCCCTAAACTATTTTTACATTATACTTTACTTGAATTCATTATTTTTATGATCGATTAACCTTCCAAACTATTAATTTAAATGTAAAGTTTATTTATTTACTTTCGTAAAGTTTTAATTACATAAGTTCTTTACATAAATTAATGATTAAATTATCATAATTTGTTTAAAATTATATTTTATTAGTCCAAGAAATTTGATTATTGCAAGGTTTAGAGTACCCCGCGTTCAACGATGGGATAATAAAAATACTATCTCTCTAGGATTTTTAGATATAGTATTCATCTCAATTTTTCAATATGCATGTTGACAATTTTCTTATTTAATCGAAGATTTCAAATATGTTCAACTTAGAACACCCATAATAGATTGAGTGGTTTCAAGGATTTTTTTGATGCCATCTAATATTACACTTGTTTTTATGTACTAAAAACCTTTACACTTCAATGATAAAGCTTTTCAAAAGCCTTTTTCATGGAAAATGATTGGTAGGTCCAAAAATGTAAGCCTAAATATAGACCTAAAATTATGATTGGTAGATGAAAAAAATTGATTAGATGAGATTAGGAGAGAGAAAAAATTCAACCAATCAGAAAAGTAGGTCTATTTTTAGGTCTATGTAATTATTCCTATATAGCATTACTCTTTTTTCATCGAAAATTCATACATACAAATTTTTTTAATTGGAAAACTATACACACACAATGCTAATTGAGTTTTACCCTCCAACTAGTTTAAGACCCATGAAAACACGGGTTTGAAGAAGAATCAAATTATATGATTATTTGAGATTTTTTTGTTTAAGAAATGTTGATATAAGGTTTATGTATTACTACATCATGTATTATTTCGTGTCGTAGGTAATTTAGTGATACGGATATGTAATACGGAGTAGTTGATTCTTATACATCAAACTTTTAATAATATACGGAGTAGTATAGATAACCAAGCTTGTTACACTAATAATTAAGAGCCATATTTTAGTTGATTTGTTACTATAATATTTATGAGTTTGGTAACTAAATCAAATTAAATTAATAAGTTAAGTAAACTTGATCTATACCTATAATATATATTTATACGTTAAGTATCATATTTATGATTTAGTATACTTGGTGATTAAAGTGAACAAAATAATACGGAGTAAATAGTATTAGAAAGAGTAATCGATTTGAATATTTTTGGTAAAATAAAGTAACAGATATGTCTATTTAACTCAAAACATAATGTAACCAATAGCACGTGCATCCGAACGACTACTTGCCAATTGCCATGCCTACCATACACTAAGCGGTATATCCATGAAGAATATTGTTGTCAATTGTGTAACCACTTAATCAAACGAACTTATGTATTTGTTGTTGTATTTATTATTTACGAAGTATCATTTTTCTCCAGTATACTGTATATGCATCATAATCTATACAAATTGTAACGTCTTTATGTTGAAACATTAATGTTAATGTTAACTTATATATAACTAAGTTAAGCAGAAATGTAACACGTACTATACGATTCACAAGTTGAACCATTACTCATGTTCAAAATTGAAGTCGATCATTATCTACCTTGAATTTGACTTAGCGTGACTCCATTAAGTGATGATGGTAAAATCGGAAGACTTGAGGTCGAGCCGATTAGATCACTTCCTTGAATGAAGAAACCAGGCTGTTCAGGGGAAGGTAGTGAACCTTCACCACCCAACATTGCAACCACAAATGGTGTGTCGGGTCGATCTTTTGCTAGTTGTTGTACACATAATAGACCAATATGTATACATCGTTGGACTTGAGAAACCAACCACGTCTCACCTAATAATGATGCATCCATTAGATCAAGAGACTTGCCTTTGTGAAGTTTCCATGCCTAAATCGAATTAATCCACTAAGTTATCAAGCTTAAATATCAATTTAACTTACTTATGAACTAATATTCAACACACTTACATGTCCAAGAAGGCTATTATGATGCTCTTGGTTAACAAAACCTCTATTTTTCTTTCCGCTCACAATTTCCAAGATTAAAACTCCGAAGCTGAATATATCTGATTTTACCGAAAAGAGACCATTCACAGCATACTCCGGAGATATGTAGCCCCTGAGGTAGAGGTATAAGTACCATGAAATTTGATCAGTAGACTATCAGTGTAATAGGTACGTGTTTGGGACTGCTTTTTTTATATGTTTATTTGGTTATTTCTCATTTGGAGACAAAGAATGAAATAACAATGCAACGTATTGTATAAAACATTGAAATTCTCAAGGATACTTACAAAGTTCCCACCACTTTCTTTGTATTTGCTTCACTCTCATGCTCTTTAAACATTCTTGCCAAACCAAAATCCGATATCTTTGGATTCATGTTATGGTCAAGCAAAATGTTGGCTGCTTTCAGATCTCTATGAACAACTCGAAGTCGAGAATCTTGATGTAGATAAAGGAGACCTCGAGCAATCCCAAGGATTATGCAGAAGCGTTGTGGCCAATCAAGTAATGACTGTCTTAAATTATCTGTCTGCTCAAAAATGAAATGCAAAAATTAGTTGTATCCTTTTCAATATAACAATTTTATTATTTTAAAGGTGAGCTAGCCTAACCAAATATAAACCAGTCGAGGCTTTTGTTAGGCATGTATTCATAAATCAGCATTGTTTCATCATCTTGGATGCAGTACCCTAAAAACTTCACAAGATTTCAATGCTGAAGCTTAGCAATGCAAATAGCCTCGTTCTCGAATTCATCAAGTCCTTGTCTATAGGATTTTGAGAGCCGTTTTACAGCAATCTCTTGTCCCAACTTCTTCCCATTATTCTCTAAATAAGTATGCATCCCACGATTATCAGAATTACATAAAACAAAATAGAATAATTGCATTATAGCCCAAAGTCAGTCACTACCTGAAAATCTAAGAATATTAAGGTTTCAGCAGAAGCATAAACGTGCCCTGGCAACAATGAACCAAGAGATTTAGAAGCCTGCTTTATAAACTTTTACTCCTCTTGATAAGCATTTGAGCAAAGAATAGCGAGTGAAGATCAACTGAAGCATTTCTACCTATAATTTCACTCTTTTGTGTTGAATATGAATCAATTTAACAAAATAGGAAATATATGTAAAAAAACTTGAAAATAAACAGAAGTAAGCAATCTATTTGATGAATATCGATTTTATTAAACCTTGGATGATGTTTGTGACATTGGCTCTGTTCGCTTAGATACGATTTGCTTCCATCAGGTATCACCACAATCTATCAATTTCATCTTCAAAGTCAAGCGAAACAAAACGATTTTATAAAATATTTAATAATTTCATCCAACCTTATGTTAATCAGTTACGTTCTTTCAAGTGAAGTTTGGTTATTCGCCAAACACTTAACCTGCAACACCAGATACAGGTTAATCTAACAAAAAAGTTTAGAAATCTCAAACCAAGTGCACTTAATTATACATGAAAGTATGATACCAGTTATGACCTCATAAATTATAGTAATTTAACAAACACTTGGTATATTATAATCACAGACATACCTTTGTTGAGGCATACATACATAAAGAACTCCTAGATTGTAACATCACAATAGTCATATATGAATTAACCCCTCAAAGACGATATCATTCAATCATTTCATCGACCACTTAGTGTGCATCAAAATATTATGCTATGCTTTTCACAGCATCAATATGTTGAAACATCAAATTAATAAACGAAATAAAAACCTTCAACATTATAAATAAATAAAATTCAATTACAAACAATTTTATTTCATCAAATCATAGAGAGTAAGTAAGCAAAAATATAGCAGACCTTGTTTTCCTAAATTGCAAAAGAAGGCACTCCACAAAGCTTCAGGGATTTCGAAATGGAGCAAAAAATAACCCTAAAACACCCAAAATGAAGTGCATTAGGCTACATATTGCTAATTGGAGTAAATACTCATCAACAAAAGCCACTGCCTACCGGTAAACCGATGATTTCGAATTGTACTAATAACAATTTTAAAACAAACAGTAAATTCAACAACAAGTCTTTAAAATTAATCAATTAGCAACATACATAAACAACTTGAATCATCAAAATCAATAAAAATATTTGTGATATTTAAAATAAATATAAAAATAAATGAAAAATATTAATCAATTCACATATATGGAAATGCAGCCAACAATTAAGAATTGAGCGGACCTGGAGACACCTGAACGGGACTCGGCGGACTTAACGCTTGTGGCGGAGCCGCCACATTCGAAGGTGCAACTACAGAAACCGGCGGCGGAGACTACGGCATCGGCGATGATGAATTAGTAACCGACGGTGGCGGAATTGAAGTTTCCGGTAACGCTGGTGGTGGTGGAGGTGAGTTATTCACAGCAGGATCTGATGGATTAGATGGATTAGGATCAGGTAACGAAGGAAACGCCAACCTGGAAGATCCATAATTTCAATAAAAAGATGATGATGATGATGAAATGATTCGGTAAATATTGCTTCGGAAGATCACGGAGTGCTATTGTGATGTTGAAGGATGAAATGAGTAGAGAAAGAAGGTGAATCTATCAAAATAATGGGCTGAAAGAAGGTGAATCGGACTCTTGAATTTAATTTGGGCGGTGATCTGCATAGAACCCAAGAAGCGTGCCTTTTGTTGAAAAAAGAAACCAATAGTATTAACCCATTTTAAAATAAGTTAGAGTTCCAACAAAATGAGCAGAGTTTTTCAAAAAAACATATTTTGTTCTAAAATATTAATTTGTTTAGAAACTCACAAAATAAATAACAAAATTATTTTAAATATATTTTTAAGCTATTTTAAAAACTCAATATTACATATTGATGACATCAGCGGTTTAATCACAGCTTGAAACATCAGCAAGAAAACCTACCTCATAAGGTGACACGTCAGCTTTATGACATAGGCGTAACTCCCCTTTATTAGTATAGATAGAAGTATAGATAGATAGATAGATAGATAGATAGATGGGATTGAGTTTTTCAAAGACTTCTCAAAAAGACCTCCCATTAGAGATGCTCTTATTATATTAACTTACTGGACTTCAAACCGGTGTATATATACCGCCCATTAAATTTATATTATATTTAATATTTATAAATATGCAATATTAGTAACTAAGCGTTACTTATATTTGATTTCAAATTTAGTTAAAAAAAAAAAAAAAGTTCACATTCACAACAGTGAAAAAACACATCATAAGAAACTTTTCACTAATGATGAAATGTTCGGGATTATTACTGTGTAATCTTGAAATAATATACTCCATAATGATCAATTTATTACAATGATTTTTCAAAGGTGAATATTTATTAAGAATTCCAAATTATTAAGATTAGATGTAGAAATTTGTAGAAAAAAAAAAAACTATGATATTTTTAACTAATAATTTATTGTAAGTATCTTATCTTAAGTAATAATCTAAATATTAATAAAAGAAAACCTCTCCTAAAATTTTTTTATACAAAATTGAACCCAATTAACCAATCATATTCCTTAATTTCATCAAACATCCAATTGACCAATCATATCAATTAATTTTCCTAAAAAAAAATCTAAATTATACGGAGTATCTATAAACTATACTTAAAGCAAAACCCCATGGTGTAATCTCAGCCCTTAATTAAGTTTTTCAAAATAGATCTGACGATCTTAAATAATTATTAATAGTTACACTAAACCCCCTCTATCCCATTTAATCATTAAATAAAATAAAAAAACGGGGCAAAGATAACATTACGGCTGTCACCACCCAACCCCTAAAACCATACGCTCCTTCTTCATCATCCTCGCCAATCAATCATCAATATTTGGAATTCAACCTACCAATTATTACTCTCATCACACGTTCTTCTCAAAGATTCGAATTGTTAAATACCTAATCGCTGATTGGAGATAACGACATTCGATTGGCTCAAGTCAGCGTTTGATTCAAACATAGTCCAATTATTAGTTGATTAATACGTTGTTCAACTAAGTTATTAATCAACGACACTAACAGGTTAGATGGATTCATATTTTGTATTCGATTTTTTTCGCTTTTACTCATGATCAAGAGTTCTGTTGATTACTTAGCTTATTCATCATTCAATAAAAACTTATACTTTTAGTTTTATTCATTCTTTTGGTTGTTCCGGCTAAATTGGAACTTGGATGCATAATGGTACTATTACTTAATGCACACTACCTGTTCGATAAAATGTCACAAAGAAGTTTAAAATAGAATTTTGTTAGTTATATAATCTGATTGCCTAAACTTTGGGGCTTATATTAATTAATATTGAAAGATTTTATTTTTTATGGTTTTGACATGTACCAAAAGAGTCTTAACACATTATCTTACTAAAAGTGTAAATTTGTATGTTCGATTTCACGGAGGTGACACAATAGGCAGCTAAAGGTTAGTACATAATCTTTGTTTCAACTTTGTTTATAATTGAATTGTCTACTTATTGAGGTCATTGTTTGAATTGTAGTATATAATTTCTGTTTCCAACTTTAAATAATGATCACTGCAAAGCATGTTGAAGGTTAATATATAATATGTGTTTCTACCCTATTTATAATTAGGTAATCTACTTATTGTGATCATTGTGATAATTTTCAGATAGTGCTAAGGATCCACCCTTGATCTAATCTAACTTATATATATATATATAAAAGGGGTGGGGATAAAAAAACGGTGAAAACACTTTTGGTTCACAATTTTTTCAAGTTGTGAAATTTTTTTTTTTTTTTTTTTTTTTTTTTTTTGTAAACTAGAAAAATAAATGTTCACACAAAAAAATACTTTTTGTGAAAAAAAATAAAATAAAATAAAATTCGTAAACTTAAAAAAATTAAGGTTCACATTTGAAAAACTTAAAAACTTTGTGTGAACCTAAAACAATAAAAAGGTTCGCAATTGAAAAAGTTTAAACCTTTCCGTGAACCTAAAAAAAATTAAGGTTCACAGTTGAAAAAAAGGTTCACAATTGAAAAGGTTAAAAACTTGTTGTGAACCCAAAAAAAATTAAGGTTCACAATTGAAAAAATAAAGGTTCACAATTAAAAAAGTCAAAAACTTTTTTGTGAACAAAAAAAAATTAAGGTTGTTGAGTCACTGGTCGCTGACCATGATGAGTCGCTGGTCGCTGACCAACTCAACTGTTCACTACTTGATGAAGAAATGGATTGTATCGAAGCTGCTGTTGCTAAAGATATGTTTCGCTGATCGTCATTCATTCTGTTCGATATGCTGAGGAAGATTTAAAGTTCAACATGGTGTGTCGCTGATCAACGTCAGCGAGAGCTTTACTTCTTCAAATCAATAAAGGCAAAAGTCACTGCCAGAATAACAGCTAGTCACTGAAGATCTTTTGTTCAAGTCATTCTACAAGAGCATGTTAGCTCGCAGTGAGTGAGGAAGATTATTGCATCTTCAGTGACTATTCAATAAAGCCTCTCAATCATCAAGTACTAAAAGTACTGTACTTATCTATACATCAGCAAGAGTGTTCCAGTTCGAAGTATGTCCGAAAGATTACGTGGCAGCAAGTGATTGGTTTTAAGGTAACGAGATATTTGCGGTAACAGAATTGGGACCCGCAGAATGTTGGTTCATCAGAGTTCAAACCAATCAAGCAGCGACACGTGTCCTTCCAAGATCCTATTTTGTAGGTGATATTTTAGGAACTCTTGTAGTATAAATAGTGCAGTTTTTTGTACTGTAGAGGCTAGTCGTTCAGTTCGTGTTAATCACTTGTGTGTCAGTGAGTAGTTTGTCTAAGCACGACTTAGCGATTCATAGAGTGAACAGTCAGCGTGTTTGTCCACTGCTGTTCATCTCAACTGTAATAGATTAGCTAAGTGTTTGAATTGGATTAACTTTGGTTAATCCATTGCGCATTCAACACTTGTGAATTTTATGATCAATACAATTCACCATTTCAGCTACTATTACATTGTTCTTTTGATATTGTCATATATGTTATCTGATATACTCTGTTTCTGTTATAACGATTAAAAACTTTCAATTAACGTAGTTAAAATCAGAAAAAGTTTTTAATTGTATTCAACCCCCCTTCTACAATTAAACTTTACACTTTGCGATTCCAAATCACTAATCAATAGTGATCACGGGACTCTCAAAGGTTCACAAATGAAAAAGTAAAAAAGTTTCCGTGAACTCAAAAAAAAAATCAAGGTTCACAGTTGATAAAAAAAAGGTTCACAATTGAAAATTTTTAAAACTTTCCGTGAACCTAAAAAAAATTAAGGTTCACAGTTGAAAAAAAAAAGGTTCACAATTGAAAAAGTTAAAACTTTCCGTGAACTTAAAAAAAAATTAAGGTTCACAGTTGAAAAAATTAAAAACTTTTCGTGAACCTAAAAAAAAATTAAAGTTCACAATAAAAAAACTTTAAAATTTTCATGAAAAAATTTTAAAAAAAAATTATGTGAAAAAAATAAGGTTCACAATTGAAAATGTTAAAAACTTTGTGTGAAGCAAAAAAAATTAAAGGTTCATGATGAAAATTTTATGTGAAACAAAAAAAATATAAGGGTTCACAAAAAAATTCATATGTGAAGCAAAAAAAAATGAATGTTCACAACTTAAAAGAATTGTGAATTAAAAAGTGTTTTCACCGTTTTTTTTTATCCCCACCCATTATATATATATATATATATATATATATATATATATATATATATATATATATATATATATATATATATATATATATATATATATATATATTATATTAGATGGAGGGTGGGGATGTGTTTTCACTGTTTTTTTTTATCTCCTTGTTTTCATCAGAACCCATCCCTATATATATATATATATATATATATATATAATCGGTAGTTTTTTTAAGTTTAGTTGTTTATCGTGTTTTTGCTTGATTTAGGCCATTGATTATGGGGTTTCAATGTTTAAGTCACAAATCCTAAAGATCAGGATTATCCCATTCATCCTGTAACTGATTATCAATAGTAAGTTCTAGGGTTTAAACATATCAATTGTTAATTTGATTTATCCTTATTCGTTGATTCTTTTACTTCTCCGTATAAAAAATGATTTGAATCAGTGTCCAATGTATTCTCCTTCTGAAGTTGGGTTTAGGTGTAGTTTTCAAAATGGTTGCTGTTGGTGCTGAGCATAGAGTGGCTATCAAGGAAGATGGTGAGCTTTAAGGTTGGGGTCGGTATCAATATGGCAACTTGGGCTAAGGTGATAGAAAAGATCACAATCTTCCAGAGAAAGCTTCCGTTATCAATGTATGTAGCCAATTTTTATACAGTTCATCATTAAATAACTATTGAAAATGTAAATTAGGATTTCGCCAATCATGTTAGTGTTAAATGGGACATGGATCAATGATACTTATTTATTGGAAATACACCTATGTTTTTGGCTATTGACTTGAATTTTGAATTTGCAATTAACTAAATGCACAATATGCCATAACAGACATAGATTTGGTTGTTTTCATTTCAAATATAACGCTTATTAAACATTTTTATAACTTTAAAGCTTGCTTTAAGCTACAACAATACTTTTCTTAATACTGCTATATATTAGATCGTTAATTTTAATTGTTTGAATAATAGATTAGAATAAAGCATAGTTATAATATTGGTCAGAGAACATAAAAAGTATACGTTTATTCATACATTGTCGCCTTTACTTATCTCCATTTAGTAATTAGGATAAAGCTTTTTGTGGCTAAATATATCTTAGCTACTAATGTCCGTTTACTTGCCTCCGAGTGTCGGTGCTAAATTTCTGTTTTTAATTTGGTGATGTTGTGAAATGTAGAAGCAGAGATGTCTAATGTAGAGTGACAGAGTTGATAAAATTTTGAGAATTTTCTTCAACTAAACTCTTTATTCTGTATCTTTGTATTATTTTTAAGTTTAATATTTTTGATTAATTTATTTTGGCAATTTGCTTATTACTCTTGGAGGAGTTTTTTTGGGTATGCAACTCATTATATAACCCTCATATATGTAGATAGTACGAACAACAAATGGTTTGCTTATACGAACTTTTGATAACTTATTATTGCCACTAGAAATTGCCCGAAAATTAGATAATCATCTACGGTCGTTTAAATAACGATAATCATTTCGACAAGCGAATTCAAATGCGTTGTAAATTTTTGATCTAATAGGATAACTGTAGAGTGAGTCAAGAAGTATTAAGATGTGCATGTAGTGTGCTATTGCACGGAAAAAAGATATTCAGATCTGATCATACAATACCTGATACAATTTGAAATAGATATTGAAGTTTACTCCTTAAATTTCTACGAAACAGGGTGCGACAGGAGAACACGTTGTGAAGCGATTGCTTCTCTTAAAAGCCTCAACAGTACTTGAATCTACAACTTCTCTAAAAGCTGTCGTAGGATGGCCGCTCACAAAGTGGATGCTCTTTTGCTCACATATCCGATGCTACTTTGTGTCATATTGACTCACAAGGTTGTTAGTTGATCATGTATGTCTTCAATTCAGGTAAACTAAAATACAATCCTCTAATCACCCATTTGTGTAGACTGCTTTGACCAACAGTCTTGGAGAACTTGCAATTGGTCCTTATTAAGTTGAATTAAATTTCGTTTATTCTACTTTGATGATGCTACTGTGTAGCTTATCATAATGGGGTCGAATACTGATGCTACTATTTTATTGATTCCTTGCAACTTATCAGTATTTTGACATTACCTTTCATAAACTTATCATATATATGAATATACATTGCTACTTCTAATGTGTATATAGTTATAATATTTACATGCATGAAATCTTGGCTCACCTATTACTTGAAGTTTGCATCCTTACGAAGAAAAAACTTTTAAGATAAGCCATGTTCTCTTTTGACTATTGTTAGTTACAACATATGATGCAAAATGTTTCTGTCAAAGTATGCCCAAAGTCAATGGGCAATAAAGAACTAAACTTATATGAAACACATCAAAAATATTATTTCTACCATTAATTTCATGTAATTTGACTTTGAATTGTTCATATGCAATCAGCCTTACATGCAATTTTCCAGTTCTAGAAGGCCTAAATCAACATACCTAATTAAACAGAAAACGGGTCAACTGGGTAGTAGGTTAAAACTCGGTCATTCTTAAAACGTCATGTTTTTGTTCATTTGTTATCTTTAATTTATTATCCTACAACTAACTCATTAATGTTTTAAACTTTTATCCAAACACATGTCTGTTTTTTGTTCATGTAATTAAATTGTAAACTTTTAAAACTCAAATAACATAGTTCACGATAACGCGGGTCCTTAGTTAGAGTGGTTTAGATGGTTAAATGACCCGAAACTGCTGCATGGTGATGATCAAGTGGTGTCAAACGGGTGAAAGGTACTAATTTGTGACTTGACATTTCATGACATCGCGTTGTGCATTACTGGATCGATATTGACTGGGTTTGAAGACTGAGGCACTGTGTTTGTAGATATTGGTATATAGCTTTATTGTTATGTTTTGCCCATTCAGTAATGTAGTGTGTAGAGATTGTATTTTGAGTACATACATGATTTTTTAGTGTAGTAAATTATTTATAAGAGCGTGTATGCTACTATTTGTATATTGAGGTTTCATTTATAACTTTTGCTTAATCTAAAAAAAAAATCAGTACTTAGCTTAAAAACCAAAGAGATGGTCAAAATCAGGATGTAAGATATTGAAGGGTACATATCATCCTATGAAATTTCAGGATTAATAATACATACACATATATAAGCCTAACTAACATTACACAAACTTATTACTATATACTAATTAATTTAATAAATTTAAAAGGTCAAAATTAAGATTTATATATATTAAAATTTCAATTTAATAGCCTGCGTTGTCGCGGGTCTTAAACCTAGTATATATAAAATACAATTATAAAAGATCCACCTAAACAAATTTAATCGTCCACATCTTTTGTTTAATTAATTAATTTATTAATTAGTTATCAACTATATCTTTTTCGTGAATACAAGGAGTAATATAATTTTATATTTGTCCTTTTCAATTCCAATCATACAAATTCTCCACTAATTTGTTTACTTTATATTTATCCTTTGTTTCAAAATTATTACCACTATACAAGAAACATATAATTTAAGAAAAATGCATTTATTACTATTGATCACCATATAAATTTTATCTTTATCATTTTTAAAAATTTTGATTGATCGATTTTGAAAGATATCAATTATTTTGTTATATACCAAAATGGACAGGTGGACAAGTAAGGTGAGACGGATGGAGTAGTGAATACAAAAAATTATGTCTAACCTCATAAAACTTGAACTTTTTTAAAGAGTTGGTTGGAATTCTACTAAATAAATGATAAGATATTTACATTAAACAATTTGATTGTATAGACAGGTTTGAAAGTTACTCAAAATTTGAAATTTTTACAAGTTCAGTTCAACCAAAATAAACAAAGAAAAATATATCACATTAACATTAATTAATGTTACAACCATTTTTAATGAAAATAATGGAAGTGTAATCAATATGATATTTGCAAACCAATTTGTGTGTACATACAAGTCTAATAGCTCCTCAAAGTTTAAATTTTTAAAGCTTGATTAAATCGAATGTATAAATAAATTTTATATAACGTTAACATTAACTAAAGTTACTACCATTGTAATAAAATGTGATGGAAGTGTAATCTAGCATGATATTTGCAAAGCAATCCGTGTGTACACATAGGTCTATAAGCTCCTCAAAGTTTAAGTTTTTTAGCGTTTGATTAAACCGAATGTATAAATAAATAATATTTAACATTAACATTTATTAATTTTACAACTATTCTAATAAAAGGTGATGAAAATGTAACCGACATATTGAATAACTCGTGTGTATACACGGGTTCAAAAGGTAATGTATTCAAATTAATTAGTTTTATTATAATATATGTTCAAATCATATCTTCATAATGATTAATAAATTCAGAACTAATTATGTAACATCCTCGTTTTGGGCCTAAGAGAATTACGGTAATTTTATTATTTTATTGATTATTTAATTATGTTTAGAAATTATTGATATCATTTAAATAATCGAAATAAATAGGTCAAATGGTTAAATAACTTATTGTGATTGATAAATTATTACTTGTTTTAAATTATTAAAGTTATCGGTAAAATAAAATATTTAGTCTCGCAAAATGGTTTTAGGTTCCAGATAATAGATTTAGAACGGGTATAATATTACACCACTTATACTTGAATTTGGATGGTGAGGTCGACCTAATTTCCTGGTTTTCTCAACCTCCCTTTTTTCACTCTCAAGAACACTCATACACTTTCACAAAGAAATTTATATATCTGATTCAATCAATTGTGAGGCTTTGATTTAGTGTTAACACCTGGATTCATCTTTTCCTTCTTCATCTTGTTCATCTTCCTTCTTCATTTTAATTGTAAGTTGAATTTTTAAATTTCTTGAGCTCACTTAATGATTTAGGTCAGAAATTGAATGCATGAACTAAATTTGATGTTAGAATGATATATGCTACTGAAATTGCTTAACTCTCATCATCATCACTTTGTGTGCATCTGAATTGTAGGTTAACTAGTTTAGAGCCCACAAAATTTGCGGGGCTCTTCAATGATTTGATGTAGTTAGTGTGTTTTAAAAAATAGTTATACACAGTTTAATTGATGTTACGCATGAGTAAGGAAAATATGGAACTAAACATAGTAACCGCACAATGACAATGACAGTGTAGGACCCGCAAAATGCGTGAAATTGTCTATCAAAAGTAACTTAAATTGCATCATATGTACATCGGGACTAAGTTGTATTTTCAATGACGGTGCGGGCTACCTTGAAAATTAAATAAATAGGTTCGTGTTATATTTTTGTTTTACTCTAAGGTACATGAGTAGACATTTTTAGGTGTGACATAGTAGAAACTGTATTTAATCGAGGGAGATACATTTATTTATTTATTGATCATAACTTGATAGGTAGTCATTTTTAACGTTTTTAAAATTTGAAAATAGTATCATTGAAAATAGTGGCTTTATTCATAATTGAAACATAATAGGTAAACAAACAAAAACATTGATGAAAGTTTAGCATATCTTAGAGTCTTAGACATGTAATTGACCTTCGAACTACAATGACAAATGTAGTAGATATACTATCTTGAAATCAATGCATCCGGGATCGTAGCTAGTTAGGATCACACATTCACGGTTCACCGCCAACCAACCCATAGAAAGAGCAAAAAAATAAAATTCAAGTCCAGCCAGTAAAAGCTGCATTTATGCAAGGAACAAAGCCTAATATCATTTTTCTATTCTTTCCAAATCCTTCTCTTTCCTTTATAAAAAAACTCAGGAACAAAGCCTAATGTCATTTTACTAATCGCGTGACTATTACTACTTTCCAAACCATAATAACATCACCCTATTCGACCCATTTCCTTGCAAAGTGTTTTTATCTTCTACCCAGTCCTAAGTAAATGGACAGAAATTCATGCATCTATTAATATGAAAAAATCTAAAGGGAAGCATATGTGAGAACACATATGAAATAAAAACTGAAAAGCCATGATTAACCAATAAAATTGTAACAGCTCTTGAATAGGTCACTTCAGCATCATCACAGAACTCCATATAGATGGGAATCACACAAGAATAAAGCATCAGTCTTTGCTTAATCCTTTTTCTGTACAAATAATCACTATACGACATTAATACATTACTAATGTATCATAGGTAACTAATATGAAATCTATTGTATATCATTTAGTAAGCACTGCGACGTGTTCTCAGTGCTCACTCATTTGTGAAGATATATATTTGAGAACGGCCTATGATGGCTTCTAATTACAGTCATGGACCCTGTTTTGTGATGGCAATAATCGGAGTAGGTAGCGTGTTGGCTATTGTTGCAACATGTAAGCCAAAAATTCACCCATATGGCTCTGGAAAAGGTTGTCAGATTAACCAATTTGAAATATACATTTAGAAGTTACAATCGTAAGCTATAATTACAGTTGTATCATCAAGATATACTGTTACGCCATACGCCTTATTGTTAAATGGTTACGTAAGGTAAGTAATGACGATAAATCATATTGCTAATAGAATCAATTAATACAGGGCACATAAAAAAACTAAGGTAAGTAAAGACGATAACTATATTGATTCAAGGTAAGATTTGTAATCATATACATAAAAAGAACTAAAAGCGAACAGATCTGACTCATCTCAATTTCCAAACTAAAGATCCACAAAAACTTAATTTCCAAGGTTCCCATGGATACCACCTCATCTGTAACTTCCTAAAATCACTGACAATAACTTCATGGTACCTATCACTTAACGTGGAATAACTGCACTACAATTATGAACCCACTTATAATAATCAACTATCAAGTTTGTGTTGACATTAACTGAATAAGCTGAAGCAACCTCGTCATTTACATTTATAGCAGTCATGTTCGTCCATTACCCATTGAACCTAAATGCTCAACTTTTGGTTCGAATGTTTAAAAGATGTTGTGATGTACTTGTCCCCTAAAATCTAACAGCGTTACTCTTGTGAGCTCAAAATCCACACACACATGATGCTAATGTACAAAAGAAAAACGTAAACACAGTAGGTTTTGGAATTTCGCTTACCATTTCCTGGTGGGCTTAGCGCAGGTTTTGTTGAAATTAAACCTGCTTTTACATGTGCAAAAAATTAAATTAAACTATATCATGAATTTCCTCAGATAAGTGATATTAAACATGTAATTATATGTTGCATTAACTATTTGTTTTAAATTGAAAAAATAAATAGAAAAAAATGATTGCAAGACAACCCAACATGCCCGAGTTTCTTTTAACTGTCACCAAAGCGGCTCATTTTGTCACCTGTAATATATAAAAAGAACTAATGCAATCTTCATTGAGGCTCTTTGGATAACCCTATAAGTATAAAATAGGACACAAATCAGAGTATAGTATACTTACTTGGCTACTGCAGTCTGGTGCTAGAAATGGCTGTGATGGCATCTCACTGAAAAGATCTTGAACTTGTACGGTAGAAAACATAGATCATACTCGTGCTAGACATTAATCTTTGTTTAGAATAGGAATCAAATCATCAACTACCCAGATAAACAATATAATAAATTCTACTTAAGGACAACCATGAAAATAGTGATGTGACGCAAAAAGTCATGTTTTTAAGTATGATATTCCACACTTTTTGGACACATCTTTAGTGAAAACATTCCAGAACAATCATTATTTACTAAAATTCTCTAAAGTACTCCAAATATAGGCGTTGCTACAAAAATCACCGAAAACGTCCAAATAACGAGCAAAACAGAGCGAATAAACAACAACCAATTCTCACACCCTCATTTACCTTATGATAAGCACATTCTAACCTTATGGTATGTTGTAATAGGTAAAAACGAGATGGTAGAATCAAGAATCATGCAAATTGGGTGAAGAACGGAAGAGATACGGCTTCTACAGATCGTTAAAAGTCATTCCAAACATGCTTGAGCTACACTCATCCAATTTCTGTGAAATTGGTACCATTAGAAGCGTAACGTAATTATGAAGCCGTGAGCGAAAGAATCGGGTCAAACGGACGTGTAACGAAGGAGATATGGCCGTTTTAAGCAACGCAGAAAAGCCGAAACACCACGTATACGGCCTTGGCAAGCCGTATACGGCCTTTACACACTGTATAGGGCCTTGGCCAGCCGTACACGGCCCCCTATACCCCATATACGGTTTTTGGAGGTCTAGGGGTGGCTTGGTTGGCTTCCTTCATGCTTGGTTTGCTTGTACGATGCGTTTCGGTGCTTGTACGTATCAATTCCTTTGGCTCCAAGTTTGGCTTCAACTTTGGCTCCAAGATTGGCTC
This sequence comes from Helichrysum umbraculigerum, assembly GCA_949592205.1. Lineage (NCBI taxonomy): Eukaryota > Viridiplantae > Streptophyta > Magnoliopsida > Asterales > Asteraceae > Helichrysum > Helichrysum umbraculigerum. The sequence goes on from CATIUR010000001.1 coordinate 103,813,236, forward strand.
CATGGCTCATTACTTTGGCTCCAAGTTGATCTTCACCTATAAATAGATGGCCTCCTCCACCATTTCATACACACCTCACTTCATTTTCATTTCTCATTTCTCACTTTCTCTCTCACACATTCTCTCTCTAGCACTACTCTTAGGAGTTAGAGGAGAATTATTATTGTAGTTAGTTCCTCTCTCTAGTTTCTCTCTCTAGCACTACTCTTAGGAGTTAGAGGAGAACTAGAGAGAGATTAGTTATGTAGTTAATTAGTAGAGGCTAGCTTATGTAATGCTTGGATATTAATAAAGAAATACAAGTGTTATTCTGCTCACAATTCGTATCGGTATTATCTATCCTTTCTATTATTAATTTGTCATATTGTTCTTGTTTGATGTATGTGATTTATTAATTTTAGAAATTTTTATTGCTATGCATTGTGAGTAGTTGCTTGTATGTTCGCCATGATTTAGATAGTAGTGAATATATGATTGGGATAATATCGTTATGAAACAACGGAGGTAACGTTATACGGCTTTCATTTGTATAGCGCCGGAAACATCACTAATGTGTGGAGTACGGAACGTGGAAGCTATGAAAGTCGTGGGCACAATCCGTTGTGGAATAATGTTCCCAATTGTTATCTGTATATAGATGATGTTACATTAAACCCTTATCTATATAAATGGGAGTTGTTATACTTTGTTATCAGTCTAAACTTATCCTGAATTTAGACTTTATTGTTCACCCTTTCCAGTCTTTCACGTGACTATTGCTCTTAGGATAGGAGTTTGCAAACCCAAATACTACGTAAACATAGTTATCTGTGTTACAGTATGAAGCTATGAGACTCTGTTAAATGGCATTGTACTTCGTATAGCGTTGGAAACACCTCGTGTGGAGTACAAATACGTGGAAGCTAAGGAAATGCCGTAGGATCATCTCATCGTGGATTACCTAGAAGTCACCCTTCTAGAACATGGTCTAGGATACATAAAGCTGTGGAAATGCTAAACCTTAAAAGTACTGTACACCGTGAGTATACTTAGATATATACAAGCTGTGGAAATACTTAATGCAGTGTACACCGTAAGTATACCTAGGGATGAACGACTGATTGTAAAGGAGGGTCTAATTCAAGACGGAAGTATTTGAGCTTAACTAATAGAACATGAGTTTTGAAAAGAAAGCAAGGAGTCGGCTATATTCCCAGATGCTTAAACCCCTTAACTCGTCATAACCGATAGTTTAGAATAACATAGTTAAAAAACCAGTACACATTTAGATGACACATTTAGGTTTAGGTGTTAAGAAAGGTCAGAGTATCCTTAATGGCAGTTTGTTACCTCATGCATGCACCCCGGAGTTATCTCCAGAGACTCACTATTCCGTAACAGGGTAGTTGAGCAAGGGTCACTGTACCGTCACAAGGGCAGTGTTGGGGGGTTGAGCAACCTGTTCTGATCAGAATCACCATAGCCTAGGTACTCAGTGACATACTAATTTAGAACCGGAACTAAATAAGTAGGGTCCTAGTGTTTACACCTAAGTTTATTTGTTTGTCAACTGAATGTGCCCCCATATAATCATCATCTCTGTACATACACTATCCTAAATCATGGTGAACCACGTCTTTGTTATCCTTAGGTGTTACATATGCTAGTCTCCCTTTACTTTTATGCTTTATAAGTTTTAGTAGTTTAACTAGATAAAAACCAAAAACAATCACCTATCCACTTATTCAAACCCTAGCTTGAAAGTTAGTTTATCGGAACGAGCTCTGTTTCAATTCTACCGTCGTGAGGAACGACCCTGGATCATCCTTACCGCATACTCGTATCAAGGTATTCGTACCAGTACCAGTAGGTAGTACGGAGGTTTAGGCTCCCCCGACTATTATAAATTTAAAACTACCACCTGACGCCACGCCTAGTGGAAAGGTCTGCAACGATAGGAAGCAATTCCTGAACCGACCGCTGGGTGTGCGTCAAATAGCAATACATAAGTACTGATATAAGATTTAGACCCAACGTATCAAGTTGAGCTTGAAATTCTAACATCTTATGCTGACATAATTAAGGACAGCAAACAAAATTTATGATAAAAAGCCTTCTAATTTACACGCATTAACCAGAATTGGAATTTAAATTGGTATTCCCTTCACATCAATAGCATTTTGTCATTCGAGAATATGCATTACCATCACCATTTGACATTTCAACTACATGAGGTGTAAATAGACCACATAACTACTGGTGAAGTTTCTCCTTGTCTCAAAAAGGATATACTTGTCAAAACATTAGAAAAATTTATAGTTACCTTGGGAAAGAGTACCACTCAAGTTCATGAATTGCACTTGACGATCTCCTCGTGGAAGCCAATTGAATATGTTGCTTGAGCTTACAGAGGCCATATCATTTTTTAATTATGGTAGGTAAAGCAACCTGTATAAAAAGTAGCAATAACATAATTTAAAGACATAACATAGACAAATAAATAGAAAACTTACCGAATTAATATCATACGAGGAAGAAGGAAAAGGGATGACTGATGTGAAATTTCACGAGAATAAGGAGAGACACCATTGTCTGTATGTAGCCTTGCTTTCATTTAGGCCAGGTGTAAACATGCTTTTAGTCAAAGCATGATTGACTGCAAGAAACAAACAGAAGGCAGTTAAACTTTTAAGATTGTTAAATATCATTATTAAAGTGTGTATTCACAGTCACAAAATCCATAGATGAGCATTTGGGTAGAAGCGGTTATAAAAATGATTATTTTTAACCCATATGACCTGTCACCAATATGATATATTTGACCCATATGACCTGTCACCAATAATATACAACCCAAAATTACCTTATTAAGATATACGTCTAGTTCTTTTATACGGCCCATGTAATCCAGGTCCTGAATATGCAAGCTGACAGTCCTAGAGTCAGCATCCGGACCATCAAACTGAAGAGACACAAGGTTTATAACTTTATATAGACATCATGCATCAAGACTTTGGTTGCATTTTGTCTAAGAAGCATGCACTAAGCAGTTTCTACGCATCATCCATAATTAGTTCCTCAATCATGCAAAATTAGTTATTTTATCAAATATTTACATATAGCGATATTCAACACCTAACTAATTTACACACATAGCATACATTTATTAAGCGGGACAAGCAGTGTTAGGCTGTTTGCAGGTCAATATGAACAGACCCAGACTAAAAACAGTGACTTGACCCGCCCATAATACGCAATTACCAACTCTGGCATTATGAAAGCGAATCATGCTAGTGTAACATAATCATATACTTTGCCTTTTAAGGTAGTAGGAGTAACAATAAGCTTCCTAGTTATCATTGAGCCAGAAGCATTATCAATAAGGTGTTGTGCGAATATTGAGGGGATTCTAATCATTGTACCGAAAGTAAACGATCTAAAAAGTAACAGCAAACAAATAAAAGTTTAGCAAATATTTCCAGCTATTTATACACATCGAAAGAATATAAATTCAATGATACCCTCACCTCGTCTATAAGCACGAATATTTCATGTGACGACCAACATAATGAATGATGGAATAGTGTTAGCTGAAATATCTCAATGACTGCAGATGACAATATAGTGTAGTTGAGTTTTTTTTCAATTGAATAATTGCATCAGATCTTAAAATACACATTAGACCATAGCGAAAAGTAGTGCAGAGAAAAATATAAAGTACAAACATACGGTACATACCTAAAGTATTCATAGATTATCGTTAGTTAGTTGTCGTATTGTTAATTAAGAAATTGTCATAATTTAAAGCAAGTTAAGACTACAGAAAACACAAACAACCACAATCAACTTTTTCAACATTTTAAGAAAGCATTAACCTTGACATTTCATCAAACATGTGGCGTGCACCATTTTGACGTTCTGTAAATTTTGATTATACATTGATGCAACATTCTTTAAAACAACCCAAAATCAATACCAAACCTATATTTAATATTTAGTTTCTTACACGGGGATATGATTGTAGAATCTGCTCTATATCATATAATGATGAACAATAATTGATCAAAGATTTTATTCCATCACAAAAACCATAATTTCAAGAATCATAATTCAAAAATTTTATCATCAAACCTAATAAAGATTAATGATAAAGATTCGTGAAATCAAAATTGAAGAAGCGTAATAAAATCCATAATAGATAAATGCAAAATTTTCGTTCACCTTATTATGCGGTCTTCCTGAATTGAGATTACGAAGTTGAATGGGAGATTGAAGCCTTTTTCTTCTTGTAAATCAATTGAATCGTATGGCGGATTGACACCCATTGAATAATTGCGTCAGATTGTTTGATGATTTTCATGGAAGAGTTAGGGCGGCCGTATCATAATTTTCTTGTACGGGTTTGAAGAAAACAGAGGGGGAAGAGGTGATTAGTTTTGAATAAGGGGTACTTTAGTAATTTACATCACAATTATTGGGACTAATGACATCATTATTTTATCTAATGGTGAGCTAATGAATGATTAGCTGTTAATGAATGGGGGGATTTGTTTAGGGGTTTTCTTATATATATATATATATATATATATATATATATATATATATATAGATTGCACTCCATTTTTCATGTTTATGAAGGAGTTTTGTCATTTAGGTTGAATACAAGATGCATGTACCTAATTTGTGATCATATGGTGTTTTTTGTTGTTAATCTATGTTTATAACTGATGTTTGTGATCGATTACTTGATAAAAATGAGAATTTCATCTGCATTTTGAAAAATTGGGGTTTTGGTTCGAGCTGAAAGTGTTACAGGCCTGGGTTTTGTTGCTAGAAAATGCACGAACGCGATCCCAGCCTTTATTCCGGATCGCGTTTCATAGTTATAAAATGTCACAGGTTAAGATTGTTCTTCGGAACGCGATCCAAGCTTTGTTCCCGGATCGCATTTCATAGTTAAAATCGGTTACTGAATGTTTTGGTCTTTAGAACGCGATCCCACCTAACCTTTCAGGATCGTGTTTGCATGTGTTAATGTGGTAAAACTGGATTTCTTCTTTGGAACGCGATCCAGCTCCCTAACCAGGATCGCGTTTGCAAGTGTAAAATGGTAACAGAATGTTTTGGTCAGTGGAACGTGATCCCACCACTCCTCCCCGGATCGCGTTTGCATGTTTTAACTTGACAAATTTGACAACTTATGACTTACGCACTCATGTTAATTACGTAGTATTAGAAGTACATTAGGTGCTCTTATTTGACATTATATACATGATTATGTTGTAATAAACTTGATACGAGAATCTAACTCGGGTTTGGTTATGTTCTCAGATAAAGCGAAGACTTAATAAAATAAGATCTTTGAGTGGAGGCTGTGGTTGACAAGGGTGAGTGGATCTTGGACTTTCAGTCTAAATTAGTTGTAAAACATGGTTAGAACGGGTAAACTTAGGTTACTATTATATATTGATTGTGTCTTATATATATTTATTGCCATGATGGTTGTGGACTAAGTGAATGTCGGAGGTCAACATGGATTGGGTTTGGGTACTATTACTTTGAACAACATAAGTGCTTTGTACATGAGTTGTTTATTGTAATTATGTTGTATGTAGTTGTTTTGGTCAAAAAATTACTAAGTGCAATACAATGAACAAATTAGTAAAGTGAGGTAGTGTGCTCAAACTTAATTTCAAGATAATTTAGTGGAAAATTATACTTTGTGAAGAAAGCTTATGATTTTGCTAATGCGGATTTACTTATGATTAAACCTTGATAGATAAATGAAGTAAAACTTTGTAAATGATGAATTTGTATGCAATAAATCAGGATTAATGCAGAAGAACAAGTGTAATCCGGGATTATTCCGGGATAATGCAATAAATATGGCAAAGAATGCAAATTTAGTAAAGTAAATGAATGTAAAATGCAAGAACACGATAATGTACGAGGAAAACCCTTGATCTATAGTAGATCGCCGGCACAAAACCTCGGGAAGGATCAAATGATCCTTGCCTTATGTTTATCTTATTGAATGAAATGAAATTACAAACTAAAGAGCGCAAGAATGATCGTCTAAGTGTGGAAATGGTGGAATGTCAGAGTATAAGCGAGTTGCTGAGAGTGTAATGGAGTGTAAGTGATGAAGATCAGTTAACCTAATCGATCATTGCAACCTCATATATATACTACAGCCCTATAACTAGTATTTCCGAAATATCCGGGATCATCCACGAGATACGGTGGAGCGCTCCAACGTTCACTTGACTAAGTAATACGCACATGTTGACTCCCTTCTTCATAATTCAAAATAGTCTTCAAGTAATATACGATCCAAGGAAATCGGAACTACTTCCACATGTCTTCATGACCTAGTCAAAATGTAAATAAACATGCGGAAATATTAGTAGCAAAGGGATCCCGAGATATATGATATCTGGGATCCTTATAATAAGCATATATTATAAGACAAATAAGATAATATCGAATCTAAGACATCTTATTATCTCAGACTTAGTTATATCCAGGATAACTATAAGTCAGTGATCCTGAAACATAAGATAATGTCCCTATCGGGATCCTGTAACATGATAATCTTAACAGTAAAGTCATATTACTATTATCCTTGTTTCAACATAATCTTGAGGATATTATATACATACCTGAGGATCCTGCATAATATAGCAAATCAGGATCATACATTTCCTTATCCCGATCGTAGACTCAGTATCCTGTGCATAAGTCATTTAAGAGAAGTCCAGGATCCTTATAAATAACCTGTATAGTAACTAATCCGGGATCCTGCATGGTTAGTGAAAATTCTACCCACAACAATTGCCCCCGAAGTTGTATCGCTTGTTCAGGATCCTGAAAACGATATAACTTCTCAAGATCAAAAAAGGTTACGTGAGATATTTACGCGTATAGGTAATCGTGCCCAAGCATTAATTTTCACTGATCAAATAACTTGTTCACCTCCCACATATTTCTTCCTTTATCTCTTTCTTCTCTGCCATTTTCACTCAAGTCATCCTTTTACTTTTGTTTAGATAAAAGATTGTTATTCAAAAATAGGCGAGAAAACCATCATAAAGCTTCAACAATGTCAGGTAATTTTATTCTTCTATTTCATCATCACTGTACTCCTTCAGTTTTTAATTTTATTTTAATCCTCCAGTTCACTTCACATTGGCCGATATTGACCCAGAGATTCTCGCCCAAGAGGAGAAAAATAATGTCTCGAGTTTAGGGTATTCTTTCCCTAAAGAGAAGAAAGTGGAAGAGTTATACGACCTTGATACTCCTGCTACTAATCTTCTCATGGTAAAGTCTCCCATTTCTGTCCTTTCCTCTTATCGAAGACACTAACCATTGGGTTTTGTCACAGGCCACAGATATTATGTTGTGCAAATACGCAGAAAAAATCAAGACAATTGACGATCTTGCAGCTATTAATGAGAAGAACTCCCTAAAACTGGAGAATGCGAAACGCAAAACCAAAGTCCTCGAAGCCATGCTTTCCAGAAGATCCAACCAAGATCTCGAGGCTTTTGAGGCAAACAAAATTCCAATCGGCGAAGCCAAACAAGATGCTGCTATCGCCTTGTTGGAATCTAAAATTCATATGGCCACAGAAGCTATCGAGCATGGGCAGGATACTAGCATATGGGATATCAAGGGATGGAAGGATAAACTGGCTAGAATGAAAGATGATCAAGCTTCAGACTCGTTCTTCATCGGCTTTGGGGGATCTAAAGCTCCAAAAAAGAAAGCAACCAAGGTACCCAAATTTAGAGACTTCGGGGAAATGTCTGACTCCAAAGATGATGAAGGCATGGCGGTAGCTGATGATGCAGTCGTTAGTGAAGAACCCTCGGGCGAGGATGGCATATGACTAGCCGGAGCCTAATTTATTTTGATGCTTCTTTATTTTTCCAGCATTGTGACTGTAATTAAACAATTATTTTGGGGGTGAGGTTAGCCTGGTATGGCAAACCATGGTGGTGTCGAAAGTGGTTTATGTTGGCCACTCGATTTTATTTTGATTTAAACAAGCTGGTAAACTTTATTCTCAGGATTTGATGATCCTGATAAGTTCTTGCTATGAATATGATTAGGATTTCATATATCTTCTTTTCTTCAGACTACTAAGGAGATTCCCTTAGCATGTATATATGCTTTTTGCTTGAAAATCGGAATCTTGAGGAGATTCCCTCAGGATATGCAGTAGATAGAACAGGATACAGGATAATGGAAAGATTTTTCCATTATCAATCTTTAGATTTTAAAATCCTGAGGAGATTCCTTCAGGACGACTTAATTCAATCAGGATCCTGAGGAGATTCCCTCAGGGTGACTCTGTTTATTCAGGATTCCAGGACCCTGAAGTATGCTTCAAAGTAACAAAGATAAGCCATATCCTGCAATGTAATCACAGAACAAATGTTTATTCTTTCGACAAGTCATTCGTATTCAAAACTAATCTTAGAAATCAATTTTGAAATTTTCAAAGTAAGTTTATAAAACATTTTACAAACTTTCGTATGCTCTGATAAAATACTCTGAATAATGTGAAAACATTATAATAAATAGACTTAAGATTGGATAAGACCAATAAAATCAAGTGTTTGCAATGTATTATCATCACATTAAATCATGGGGTAATCCGTGCCTCGGGATAATCCATCTTTTGCATGGTATGAAGATACCAATTGTTTTTAGATAATGTGAAAACGTTACAAACCTTGCGCGATATTCAGTGTATAAACATGATAAGCCTTGTGTTCTTAAGTGACGTGAATACGCCAAAACCTTTAGGTAATGTGAAAACATTATAAACCTTTTGCTACGTGTAATGTGAAAACATTACTACCTTAGGGGTCGACACCTAGTGCACTCAGTGACGACAACCAAAAAGAATTTGATCTATAGGTCAATGGTCATGAAATTGTCGGGTACCAGAGGCATAACCGGTCCCATAACCCTGATTCTATAATCAAACACGTGCGCTCCAGGCGTGAGTGTGGCAACCCATATGAAAGAGAGGTGATTATGCATTTTCAGCATCCTCAAAACCTTTAGAGGAATCCCTGGGATTCCCAAACGGGGGAGAGAGGTGGCCAACCTCTTATCCTCAATGCATGATTCCAAATGTGTCAACTACAACAAACACAAAATCTTGGGTAAAGGTGGGTGTTAGTTTGCCTAACACCCCTCCGATGCTTAAGTTAGTATGGGATTCATACGAGAATAATGAAGAAAGATTAATCATGCATAGATATATAGATATATAATATACGTATATTAATTGCACACACATACATGTTTATATATCGACAGAAGAAATAAGTATGATGAAAAGTTAAGGATCACATGAATACCTCTCTTGTCAAATATAAATATTTGACTTACACATGATAGAGCTTTAGATGAATAGCATTCCAAGATCTCGGAAGTAACTCTCCATCTATGTTTGCTAACCAGTATGCCCCCTTTCCAGCATTTGAATCAATCAAATAAGGACCTTCCCATTTTAGTGCTAATTTACCCTCAGCAGGATTTTTAGTGTTTTGAAACGCTTTTCTCAATACCAGATCCCCAACTTGAAATCTCCTTATCCTGATATTTTTGTTGTAGGATCTTGAAATCCTTTGCTGATAGGCTGCAATCCTGAATTTAGCACGATCCCTAATCTCATCCATAGTGTCTAAATCTCGGATCAATGCTTCCTTATTTGCTTCTTCAGCCTGCATTCGGGATCTTGCCGTCGGGATCACCATTTCTGTTGGGATCATAGCTTCAGATCCAAACACCAGAGCAAAAGGAGTTTGTTTGGTTGCCTATTTTTCAGTAGTCCTATCAGCCCATAGAACAAATGGTAACTCTTCAACCCATCTCCCTTTCTTAGCATCCAACCTCTTTTTAAGATTGTTGATGATGATCTTGTTACTGGATTCCGCTTGTCCATTAGCTTGGGGATGGATGGCATTGAAGTAATCATCTTAATCCCCCAACTATCGCAAAACTTGGTTGTTCTATTTCCAATAAACTGAGATCCATTATCACATATTATCTCTGTCGGGATCCCGAATCTAGTCAGGATATTCCTTTTGATGAACGAGATTACATCCTTTTCTCTTACTCGCACAAATGCTTCAGCTTCAATCCATTTTGAAAAGTAGTCCGTCATTGCAAGCATAAAGACTTTTCCTCCAGGAGCAGTAGGCAGTTTTCCAACAATATCCATTCCCCACTTCATAAACGGCCATGAAGAGATAATTGGATACATCGGTTCTGCCGGTTGATGATGGATGTTCCCATGTCTTTGACAAGCATCACATTTGCGAGCGAAATCCATGGAATCTTTCCTCATTGTTGGCCAAAAGTAACCTGTTCTCAAAGTTTTTGAGAATAGTGCTCTTCCCCCAGAATGATTTCCACAATCTCCCTCATGAATATCCTTAAGTACTGCTTGCGCTTCAGGATCCTCAAGGCATCGCAGTAATGGTCCTGCAAGAGATTTACGATACAATATCCCATTTTGAATTGTAAAACGAGATACCTTAAGCTTGAAAATCCTGGGATTTGGTTCATTCTTCGGAATCATGTCATTTTGTAAGTATTCCATGATTGGTTGCATCCATGATCCCGATTTGCCCCCAGAAGCTGATGTATCTAAATTATCTCTTATCTCAGGATCATCAATCCCACATACTTGCTCTTCTTTCTTATCTTCTATGGCCGATGACAAGAAATGAACAATTGAGATCCTGATGTTAGGCGGGATCCTGAGAGTTGATCCCAAATTTGCTAATGCATCCGCTTCTGAATTGGCTTCTCTTGGTATCTGTTCTATACTGAATGTCTCGAAATCACCTGTAAGCTTTTTAACAACATCCAAATATAAAGCCAACTTTTCGCCTTTTACAGCATAAGTACCATTATAATGATTAACAACTAATAAAGAATCCATGTAAACTTGTAAATGTTTTACTCCTATGTCTTTAGCTAGTTGTAATCCAGCAACTAATGCCTCATATTCTGCTTCATTATTAGTAGCCTGAAATTCACAATTAATTGCTTGTGGCATTATGTCTCCCTGTGGTGATCTTAATATTATCCCTAATCCAATTCCATTCATATTAGAGGCTCCATCAGTATACAGAATCCATTTATCTTTTGATTCATCTAATTGTTGTACCTCTAAATCTACTTCTTCTTGAAGATCACTAGTGAAATCAGCTATAAAGTCCGCTAAGGCTTGGGATTTTATGGCACTTCTTGGTTCATATATTTAAACGCACTTAATTTCACAGACCATTTAGCCATTCTACCCGACAATTCTGGTTTTCTAAGTACTTATTTTATGGGATAATTTGATCTTATATGAACAGGGTGCGTTTCAAAGTAATGTCTAAGTTTAGTGGAGGCCATGATTAATGCAAGAATAAGTTTTTCAAGATGAGAATACCTGGTTTCAGCATCAAGTATACTTTTACTTACATAATATACGGGATGCTGTTGACCTTCATGATCTTTAACAAGTACTGCACTCACTGCACTTCTGGATACTGCCATATACAGATATAATGGTTCTCCATCTTCTGGCTTCATTAACAATGGAGCCGATGACAAATAATTTTTCAATTATAAAAATGCTGCTTCTTGTTTATCTCCCCATTCGAATTTCTTGTTCTTCTTCAGGATATCATAAAATTCTTTGCATCGATCTGAGGATCTTGAAATGAATCTATTAAGAGCTGCAATCCTTCCGGTTAATCTTTGAATATCTTTGGTGTTGACCGGGGATTTCAAATCTAGGATAACCTTAATTTGTTCTGGGCTAGCCTCGATTCCTCTCTTAGTAACCATATAGCCCAATTCCTGCCCCCACTCCAAAGTGGCATTTGGCAGAATTAAGCTTCATGTTGTATTGGTCCAAGATATCGAAAGCAGTTTGAAGATCTTGAAGATGATCCTCAGCTCTCTTGGATTTAACCACCATATCATCAATGTAGACTTCCATGGTCTTACCCAAGTGATCTTTAAACATCATATTCACAAGCCTCTGGTATGTTGAACCTGCATTTTTAAGACCAAAAGGCATTGCAATATAACAATATATACCTGTTGGTGTCATGAAGGCTGTATCTTCCTGATCAGATGGCTCCATCTGTATTTGCTGAAATCCTGAAGATGCATCCATGAAGGTCAGGATCTCGTGTCCAGCCGTTGCGTCCACCATTGAGTCTATGTGAGGTAATGGGAAGGGATCCTTTGGACATGCTTTGTTGAGATCAGTGTAGTCCACACATACTCTCCATTTCCCATTTTTCTTTTGTACCACTACCACGTTTGCCAACCATCTTGGGAATTTAACTTCTCTAATCATACCAGACTTGAGCAACCTTTCTACATCAGCTTGTATAATCGCATTTCTTTCTGGGGCGAACTTTCTTCGCTTTTGCTGAATCGGCCTGAAAGTTTTGTCAATACCCAGTTTATGTGTGATAATATCCTTAGATATACCTGTCATATCCTCAAGTTTCCAGGCAAAAGTTGCTTTTCTATCCTTCAGGAACTTCACAAGATTCTGTTCAAGATCCTTAGGGATTGAGGATCCTAAGAATATTTTTCCTCAGGATCATCAATGTTTAGCGGCACTTCTTTGACATCCTGCTCAATTGCTTCCAAGATGCCCCGTGCTCGCGTCTTTAATTGCTATGCTGATGTGGGCTTTGTAGTAGGTTTCATCGATGTTGTGTAGAAATCCTTAGCCTCCTGTTGGTCACTGTAAATCCTTAAAACTCCCCATGGAGTGGGCAACTTCACGCATTGATGATACGTCGATGGGACTGCCTTCATGTCATGAATCCAGGGTCTACCTAGAATAATGTTATAGCAAGATAATGAATCCATAACACAAAAGCGTTGCATAGAGTTTACCCCCTCAATATAGATTGGTAGTTTGATTTCTCCCACGGTATTTTTGGCTTCACCACTGAACCCAACAAGGACGGTTGATTTAGCAATTATCTCTGACTCTGGGATCCCCATCCTCTTGAGTGTCTCCAGTTGAACGATGTTCACAGAACTGCCGCCATCAATTAGGATCATGCGTACAAAATGATTTGCATTATATAGAGTAATAACCAGACCATCATGGTGAGGATCCTGAACATTCTCCTTGTCATCTTCACTAAAAGTGACCACCTTCTCATCCTTAAGGGTTACCGACCTCATGGGCTTATCCCGCTTTTCCGACTTTGATTCCTTCGCAAGCCTCTTCGCTGCTGAATAAGATGTACCACAGATGTCAGAACCACCAGATATAAAGTTAATTACCTTAGCATTCGGGGGTGGTGATCCCGCTCTCTGCGGGATTCCGGTGTGATCTTGAATTTCAGAATCACGAGGTTTATCATGATCCCGAGCTTGATCTTTTCTTCTGTTGAAGAGCTCCTTCAGATGACCCTTTGTGAGCAAATAGTTTATTTCTTTCCTCAAAGCTATGCAGTTCTTAGTTTCGTGACCGAAATCCTCATGGAAAGCGCACCATTTCGATCTGTCTTTCCATCCAATATTCTTTTCACTCTTCTTTGGCCATCTGACTCCATCTCCAAGGTTTCTCATCGCATAGAGGATCTCTGAGGTATCGGCTGCAAAACAATAATCAGTTAGTTTTGGACAATCTTCATCATCCTCATCCACAGCATTGATCCTGCGATCCTCATTTCAGGAATATGGTTTGCTCATGCTTGGTTTGAATACAGGTATCTCAGCTTTCCTGTTGGGTTTATCATACATTGAAGAGGTACTTGATTTCTTTTGGATCACCGCATCTTCCTCTAAACGTATGAATCTCAAAGCTCTGTTTCTCACTTCGTCCAAGCTTCTACATAGGTTCATCACCAGATCTTCATAGAAAGGTGAATCTCTCTTTATCCTCATTTTGAAAGCTTGAACAGCAGTTGCCATATCCAGGTTCGGGATATCCAAGGATTCCCTGCCAAATCTTCCTACAAAATCTCGGAGAGTTTCATTATCCTTCTGGACAACCCTATACAAATCAGTGGTTAGTCTGTCAAAAGTTCTACTGCATGAAAATTGATTATTAAAAAGATTAACCAAATGAGCGAAAGATGTAATAGAGTATGCAGGAACATTAAGCAGCCATTTAAGTGCAGATCCTGTAAGAGTGGATCCGAATCCTTTGCATAGACAGGCTTCCTTTAGATCCGCAGGGATCGGGATAATCTCCATTCTTTCCCTGTACTGCGCTATATGTTCTTCAGGATCCGTGGTTCCGTCATAGAGCTTCATGTTAGGAGTCTGAAATCTCTTCGGGATCTCGGCATCACATATTGGTGGTGCAAATCTCGAGATCCTATGTGCAGATGGCGCAACCTCCGGGATAGGTTGCACTATACCTGGGACACTAGATATCATATCCTTGAGCTTTTGCAACTCTCTCGCCAAGACGGGATTTACCCCGGAATCCTGCAAAACGTTAGAACCAAAAGAATAACCAGAAGGTATGTTACCACCATATGTTGTCCTCGGTAGGCATCCTGAGGCTTGTTCAGGATCTCTATGTGTAGATACTCTGGTAGCATGTGTGGATCCCAGGATTCCGGCACTCCCTTGCATAGATATGAAATCTCCAGAATAATTTGACGAAGGAGGAGTATTGAAATCCAGGATCCTGCTCCGAATGGGGGTGGTAACTTGAGTGACGGGAACACTTTCTCTAGATCTCATGCCTTCCACATCTCTTCTTAGTGATGCGTTGCTGCGTTCTATACGGCTCATCTATTCCCTTACTTCTGAAAACATAGTCATAATTTCACGGTTAGAGATAATAATAGGGTCACTATCATTCGAACCTGATCCCATATAGGTGGATGTAGTGGTCGTCGTCCTTGAATTGACAGGTTGAGGCCTTGGTCGTGAAGATGAAACATGCATGTACGGTGGCATGCTAGCAGTAGAAGATGATGGCATAGCAGAAGATATGGTTTGGCCTTGGGTCACCATTTTTGACAAGTTTTAAGCAAAAAAATGACTCTAATGAAGGTTTAACCAAAGGTTTGATTATGAAAAAGCACCACTTGCCCCACGGTGGGCGCCAAATTGTTTTGGTCAAAAAATTACTAAGTGCAATTCAATGAACAAATTAGTAAAGTGAGGTAGTGTGCTCAAACTTAATTTCAAGATAATTTAGTGGAAAATTATACTTTGTGAAGAAAGCTTATGATTTTGCTAATGCGGATTTACTTATGATTAAACCTTGATAGATAAATGAAGTAAAACTTTGTAAATGATGAATTTGTATGCAATAAATCAGGATTAATGCAGAAGAACAAGTGTAATCCGGGATTATTCCGGGATAATGCAATAAATATGGCAAAGAATGCAAATTCAGTAAAGTAAATGAATGTAAAATGCAAGAACACGATAATGTACGAGGAAAACCCTTGATCTATAGTAGATCGCCGACACAAAACCTCGGGAAAGATCAAATGATACTTGCCTTATGTTTATCTTATTGAATGAAATGAAATTACAAACTAAAGAGCGCAAGAATGATCGTCTAAGTGTGAAAATGGTTGAATGTCAGAGTATAAGCGAGTTGCTGAGAGTGTAATGGAGTGTAAGTGATGAAGATCAGTGATGTGATCCAAAAAGTCATGTTTTTAAGTACTTATTTCCGCACTTTTTGGACTATTCTTTGATGAAAACATTTCAAAACAATCATTTATCATCATAAATCATCAAGGTAGTCTGAATACGGGCGTTGCTACAAAAATCAATAAAAACATTCATTTTGCACGCAAACCGAGGCAAAACTATCACCTTAAATATTCCATTCTTGATTATCTTATCAAAGTAGATCTTAATGCATATTTTATGATTCAATAGGAAAATCCAAGATCGGTGGTGAAAGAATCAAGAGAAACGAGTGAAGAACGAAGAAGATATGCAGTCTAGAAGCCCGCCGATCGTCATCCGGAATACGCAAAAGTCAAACACTTCCAAATTTGGCAAACTCAGTGTCATTAGAATCGTAACGGAAAAACGAAGCCAACGGCGCAAGAATCAAGCAAATCGGAGCCCAAACGAAGAAGATACGGACGGACCAAGCAACCGAGAAACAAGCGGAGGCCAAACCAAGCACCAACCCCCCCTGCCCACCTAGGTACCGTATACGGTACCCTAGGTGCCGTATACGGCCCTTGGGGTGCCGTATACGGGGCCTGGTGGCTTGTGAGGTGTCGTTTGCCCCCTTGGTCCGGTACCCCCCGTATGCGCTTTGATGCTTGTTCTTCATGCTTTGTGACTTGTACCAAGCTTCCTACTCTTTCCCTATAAATAGAGGACTCTCCTCCTCATTTTTACACACACCTTACACCTTTCATTTCACAAACTTCTCTTTCTCTCTCTAAAATTCTCTCTCTAGCACTACTCTTAGGAGTTAGAGGAGAATTGTTCTTGTAGTTAGTTCTCTCTAGTTTCTCTCTCTAGCACTACTCTTAGGAGTTAGAGGAGAACTAAAGAGATATAAGTTAGCGGTTAGAGCTAGAGGAAAGTTGTAATTGGGTAATCAAGCTGTAGCAAGGTTATTCAAGTCAGACTGTTGTAATCCTCAGTATTACTCTTCTAATCCGGTGATATTATCTTACTTTCTTACTGTTATAATATTTACTTTGCATATTATTTCAGTACGATTTGTGATTGTTGCCATGCTGATTAGCTAGATTAATATGTGATTGTTGGAATGTAGATGTTAGGATTAGGGATGATGTTTAATTAATATATCTTATATATGATTGGTAGTTGTTATGCTGCATACATGTTTAGACTTATCCTGGATGTAGATTTAATTAATCACCCTTTCTGGTCTCTCACGTGACTGTTGCCTTAGGATAGGATCTGATCAACCCTAACTACGAATACACAGTTATCTCCTGTTTGTATGAAACTGTGAGATCGCCATAACACGTCAGAATACTTGGTATAGCGTTGGAAATACCGCTGGTAGAGTACAAATACGTGGAAGCCAAGGAAATGCCGGTGGCCTATCTCACCGTGGATTACCTGGAAGCAACCCTTCCAGACACGGGTCTAGGTCTTGTTAAGCCGTGAAAATGCTATAGTACACCGTTAAACTACCTCTGGTTATAAAGCTGTGTAAAGATATAATAGGTCTTTAAAACACCGTAGATATACCTAGGGTTAGAGTACTGTGGAAAATAAGGACACTATACACTGTACGCATACCTAGGGATGAACGACCGATTGCAAAGGAGGGTCTAATCCATGACGGAAGTATTAAGAACTTAAACAGATAAAACATGAGTTAGGAAATGAAAGCAAGGATGCCGGCTGTGTTCCCAGATGCTTAAAACCCCTAAACTCTACTCAACCGATAGTTTAACTTATTCAGCATACAACCAGTATCACTCTGTTAAAATTGAATAGACATAGGTGTTAAGAAAGGTCAGTGTTGTGGACTGTCGCCTTATTCCTTAACCCCATTCAGAGGGTCGCTTGGTCTCCAAAAGAGACGGTGAGGTGGGTCTGAAGACAGTCCCATCTGATCAGAATCAGGATAACCTAGGATTCAGTGACATATGCTTTAGGGTTACACCTAGACGTAGGGTCCTAGTGTTTACACCAACTGTTTAGAAGATTCTTAACCAGAGTAATCACCTATCATCTATATAATATCATCCCGAAACCCTAATCGTCGAAGTTTCAGCAATCACTCTCTACCTGCTGCTTATATTCTCGTTTACTTTTCTGCATTTTAATTTCTGTCTTTAGATTAGATTAGATAAAACCAAAACCCATACCTACCTTGTTTTAAACCCATCCTATTGTGTTGGGACATAGATTGTGACAACAGATCTAGCTTGAAATAGGACTGGTGTAATTATTATTACGTTTGTATATTGGTTTAGATTTGTAAATAAATATTTGTTTTGTTAGTAATATTCGTTAAACATATTATTATTGTGCTAAGTTAGACGAATTATTAAAGACGAAATAAATAATAGACGTTTAATGCGAGGCGAGTCGAGATCTCAGGTCGCAGCGAGTTGAGCTGTGAGGTGAGATCTGAACTCGCGTAGATTGAGTCTGGCGAGCCGAGTTCTTTGTTGGGCTTGGGCTGCGAGTTGGACCGAACTCACAGGCCCATGCGAGCCGAGATGAGCTGGACGTATATAATGTTTTTCACTCCGTGAAAAACATAACTTTTGGCATTCTTCCTAATCGGCGAATACACAAAACCCAGAGAAAAACAAACCTAACGGCTAGGCTTTGACGGTTAATCGTTTAAAGCTAAGTATTAGTATACGCAATTACGAACGTACTCGTTGTTAGTAAGATAACACCGTATTGAGGGTTTCCGCACCTTAATACTACAGATAACGAAGTTATCGATCCTAGAACTAGGGGACTTACATCTGGTATCAGAGCTTTCGGGCTAAATACGAGTGTGTTCATAAGTTTTAGTGTTATTACGTTTTTGATTCGGGTCGTTTTTACGTGCGTTCTTGCAATACTAACGATCAAAATCATTCTCTGGACGTTTTAGGGTTTGTTTACAGCCGAAATTCTTAGTTTCAGTCGTAAAAATACCTTAAAAATTCATTTTCGGGTTTAACAGCCGTTTCGCGAGTCGAGATTAGGGTTCCAGCGTCGCCTGCGAACCGAGTTGAACTAGCGAGTCGAACTGAGGCTTGCGAGTCGAACCAAGATCCCTTGCGAATCGACATCACTTGCGAATTGACATCTTTAGCAATCCGAACTGAGGCTTGCGAATCGACGTATTCTGCGAGTCGAGCTGAGATTGCGAGTTGAGCTGAGTCTTGCGAGTTGAGTTTTCTGAATTCGCTGAAACAGTTTAATTTTACGTTTTTAAGATGTCTGACTTAAGTAGAATGATCGAAATGGACCACGAGGTGGGAAAGTCAAACGTTCCACCTAAGTTGTTAAGAATCGAGGATTACTACAACTGGAAGGACAGATTTGAATCTTACTGTAGATTCCATGACCTGTCAATCTGGATGTGTATCAAGAGTGGATACACCGCACCTACACAAACTGTTCAGAATGCCACTGTGGTTCTTACCTATGCGAACATGAGTGATCAAGAGAAGGAAGCTTACAGAAATGAGAATAAAGCACATTCATGCATAAAGATGTGTCTTCCTAAAGAGATTGCTCATCAACTGAAGTCTTTTCATACTGCTAGAATGCTCTGGGAAGCTCTAGAGAAAAGAGGTGAGGGAAGTCCACAGGTGAGAGCTGGCAAGAGGAGTCTTCTTAAAAAGCAGTTTACTATGTTTAAAGCTTTAAAAGGAGAAGATCTTGATGCCTATGTCACGCGTTTCTACCATCTGCTAAGTGAATTAGAATACCATGAGATTGTTGAAGAAGAAGTAGCTAAAACCGACAAGTTTCTTGAGGGTTTGCCTTCTAAATGGGAAATGTATGGCGTTATGATTAAGGATAACGAAACTAGGTATTCTACTATGACCTTAGAGCAAGTCATTGACAAGCTGAAAGGTTATGATTTCTCCAAGAAGTCAAGAGATAGTGATTCTGATCAGGTTCAGAACCCTGGGTTGTATCATGGAAAGTCAAGTCTTTCGACTTCGTCATCTAGTTCGACCACTGCACTGTTAGTTGGTGATACTAGTGAAAATGGAGAAATGATTACTGAAGATCTGTGCTTTATTTCCTCCTCTGGTGATGAAACAAAGGGAAAGAATTCTGAGAAGTCACCTCAAGAGCATCAGAAGATGCCGATGAGTGTGAAATCTGCTGAACAGCAACTGTCTGTTCTTGCTTCCTTTGTGGCATCATATGAGAACTACATAGAGGGAAAGATCAATGATCCTATTCTGTTTGATGAGGATTATGAGCAGATAGATTCTGATTATCTTGAGGAATTGGAGCTTCAAGATCAACTAGCGTTGATATCTAGAAAGGTGAAGAATTTCCTCAAGAGAACTGGTAGAAAAGTATTGGGCAATAGATCAGGGTTTGACAAAACCAAGGTCAGATGCTTTAACTGTCAGGGTATTGGTCATTTTGCTAGAGAATGCCAAAGACCTAAAGTAGAAGCACAAGGAAAACAAGGTTCGGGAAGTACTCTCGCTTCCAAAGCCTTAGTGGTGAAGCAGTTGGATGGCTCTTATGATTGGCAAGCTCATTCTGAGGAAGCTTTGATGGCCGAGATCGAAGAGACAACTGCTGGATCAGTGTCCTACATGCCCACTGATATGGAACAGAAAGTAGAGGTGCCTGAGTCTGAAGTGAAGGTAAGTGATGATGACGTGCTATATATGGATTCAGCTCCAGATATGAGTCCTGAAGAATTCGTGGCACGCATGGCTGAATTACAAACTGACAAGAAGAAGGTATGTTTAGATATTCTTAATCTTGCTGATGTTTGTTACTTAGTTACTGATTTACAATCTCAGAATAGTGTCTTAACTATGTCAAATAGCAACCTGTCATCACAATTAAATATGGATAAGGAATCCTATAAGACTGTTAGATCTGAACTTGATCAAGCTATTATGGATATTCGTAGATTAAGTGATAATAAACAAGTCTTAAAAGATAAAATTAAGTCTGATGCTTCGGATAGAACAAAACTTAGAGATACCATAAATGAAAAATCTGTTGTCATAGATGGTCTCTATATGAATATCAAAGACTTAAATGAGACAATTGCTAGTAAGGATCAAGAAATAGTGAACCTTAACTTAAGGTTAATTGAGCAAAATCGTAAACTTGAGAACTATAGGACATCTCAAATGGACAAAATGTTAGATGATCAACGTAGTGTAAAGGACAAGACTGGGTTAGGTTACAATGATGTATCCCCACCTTTTAATGCCAATTACACTCCTATTCCTGAAGATTCTGAAATGACAGATGCTACTCCTGAAATTTCAGTAACTAATGATCAGGAAAAGTTAGAGGCACAGAAAGATGTTATTAAGAACGTATCATTAGATAATAGCAAGGCTTCTCATTTCACCAAAATACAATTTGTATCGGGTGGAGTGATTAATGATGCTAAGACTGATGATAAGGTTAATAAGGAACAGCTTAAACCTTTAGTGCCTAAAACTCCGGATGAGAAAGCAAAAGTGAGTAAATCACGCAAGCAGATGTCATGTTTCAAGTGTCATCAAAAGGGACACGTGGCTTCGTGTTGTCCTAACAAAAAGCCTGAAACATCACATAAGCTTGTGATTGATGAAAAGACACAGACCGACTCTAGTCTGACTGTAGATGGGTTAGATACCAAACCTAAGTTAGGTAATAAACCTGTTAACATTCTTAAAAGAGATGGTAAACATAGTGTCTCCCCACCTAAACCTAAACGGCCATATACTCAAGGTGATAATTCTGTCTATAAGTCTAGAGATGTGACACCGTCGAGGTTTAGAACTCCAAGTAGAGGCCATAGTCATTATGAGAGTGGTACTACTTCGCGATCACATGAGTTTAATTATAATCATAGAGCTCATAATTATGTGCCTAAGAGGTTCTCCTCAAATTCACCTCTTAAGGCTGATCGTCCACAACCTAAAGCTACTTCGAAAGTAACCAAAGCTCCTGATGGGAAGGATGGTTATTTTAAAGAGCTTAAGTTTGTTGATGATAAGGGACAAACCAAGACCGTAATGGCTTGGGTCCCTCTTGATAACTGATCGTATCTTGTGTTTTGTGCAGGAGCATGCTGTGAACAAGGACAGCTGGTGGTATGTAGACAGTGGATGCTTAAGGCACATGACCGGAGAAAGAAGTCTGTTGAAGGACTTCAAGGAGAGTCTCAAGCAAAAAGTAAACTTTACAGGAGATAAAGGAGGAGTAATTTCGGGAAAAGGAAAAGTTTCAAATGGAACTTTGACTCTTGAGGATGTGAACTATGTTGAAGAACTAACTCACAACCTAGTGAGTGTTTCCCAACTCTGTGATAAAGGTCATCCAGTTTATTTTAATGAAAAGGAAGCCTTAGTTCTGAAGCCAGGTTTTAAAATTCCTGATAAATGGATATTGATGAGGGCTCCAAGGAAGAAGGACATCTATGCTATTAACATGGGTGTTCCTAACTCTTCAATGGTGTCTACATGTTTATTATCCAAGGCTTTGGAAACAGACGCATTATTATGGCATAGGAGAATGGCACACCTGAACTGGAAAAAAATGAATTATATAACCAAAAATGGTTTGGTTCTAGGTGTACCACAAAAATGTTTCGAGTCTGAGGATAAGTGTGTTTCTTGCATGAAAGGAAAGCAGCACAAGAAATCACACAGACCTAAGACTGAAAACTCTTTCTCCTCGCCATTTGAATTGCTACATATGGATCTCTTTGGCCCTATAAGTAAGAGAAGTCTAGGTGGCAAAAGGTACTGTTTGGTTGTCATAGATGATTATTCTAGATTCTCATGGGTATTCTTTTTGGGATCAAAGGATGAGACTCCTGGAATTCTAATTGAGTTCTTTGATCTAGTAGAGAATGTCTATAAAAAGAGAGTTAAGCGTATTCGTAGTGACAATGGAACAGAGTTTAAGAATTCAAAGTTGAATATCTATTGCTTAAGCAAAGGGATATTACATCAATTCAGTGCACCTTATGAACCTCAACAGAATGGTGTTGCTGAAAGGAAAAATAGGATGTTGATTGAAGTTGCAAGAACAATGCTTGCTGATTCAAAGCTTCCTATCATCTTTTGGGCAGAAGCAGTGAATACAGCATGTTATGTTCTTAATAGAGTTCTTACGGTTAAGAGACATAACAAGACTTGTTATGAGCTTTTGAACAATAAGAAACCAAACTTAAAAGGGTTTGAACCGTTTGGAGTTTCATGCACCATATTAAAGACTGGACATCAAGCAAAATTTGGTGAGAAGGTTGACGAAGGATTTTTCCTAGGTTATATGCCCAATTCGCCAAACAAGAGAGTCTTTAATAAAGTCACAGGACGTTTGGAGGTAGTTTATAATATTGAGGTTACGAGCTACTCACCGGATGTTCATAAGGGCTTAGATTGGCAATTTGATTATTCTGATCTTTTTACATCATTTAAAGTTCCTATTAGTGACTATGTCAGTGATTCAGAGATAGCTGAACATTTATTGTTTGAAGATGAGAATAGTGGTCCCGCTTCAACATCAAGTGTTAAGCAGTCTGGAATTAAGACTAATGTTGACTCAGATAAAGCTTCCACAAGTGAGTCACAACAACCTTCAGAGGATAAGTCTCAAGAAACAGAAGATCCTGATGATCTTTCTACAAAGATTGATGCTATACTTACTCCTTTGAAACATTTAAGGATATCTTCAGCATGTACGGAAGATGTACCTGAATTGGAAGAGATTGGTACTAATTTAGAAGATGATATACCGGTTGAACCAGTTACTACAACTAGAACGAGTAAGAATCATCCCGTTGAAAACATCATCGGTGATATTAATACTCCGGTTCAAACTAGACATAAATCCAGAGCTAGTACGTCTGAGAACTTAGAATACCAAAGCTTGTATACTGCAATAAAAGAGACAGGGATTCCTAATCAATGTCTATATTCATGCTTTATCTCACAAATCGAGCCTAAAAATGTTCAAATGGCTTTAAAAGAAAGTTCGTGGGTAGAAGCAATGCAAGAAGAACTATCTCAGTTCTCTAAATTACAAGTATGGGAGTTGGTTGACCTACCAAAGGGAGAATATCCAATTGGAACTAGATGGGTATTTAAGTGCAAGAGAGATGATAAAGGTATCGTTACTCGCAATAAAGCTCGTCTGGTGGTTCAAGGTTTTAATCAACAAGAAGGTATTGACTATAATGAAGTGTTTGCACCAGTTGCTAGGCTAGAAGCAATTAGAGTATTCTTAGCATTCGCATCGTATTTTGGTATAAAAGTGTATCAGTTGGATGTTAAGAGTGCCTTTTTGTATGGCAAAGTGGAAGAATTGGTGTATGTTTCACAACCGCCAGGGTTTGCTGATCCTGAGTATCCAGATAGAGTATATCGTTTGAATAAGGCCCTATATGGATTACATCAAGCACCTAGGGCATGGTATGGAACACTATCAACGTATCTACTTGAGAATGGATTTACAAGAGGATCGATTGATAGTACACTGTTTGTGAAGTGGAAAAAGAAAGACTTTCTTCTAGTGCAAGTTTATGTTGATGACATTATCTTCGGATCTTCTGATGAAAAGATGTGTCAAGAATTCGAGAAAGTCATGAGAAAAAGGTTTGAAATGTCTGCAATGGGAGAGTTGAATTTCTTCTTAGGATTACAAGTTGATCAAAAGAAGGATGGATTCTTTATTCATCAATTTAAATATACATATGAGCTATTAGAACGCTTCAAGATGGATGAAAGTAAGGTCTACAATACTCCAATTCCAGTCAATCATAGACTAGGTCCAGATACATCGAGTGATAGCGATGTGGATCCAACTCTTTATAGAGCCATGATCGGATCACTAATGTATCTAACAGCCTCTAGGCCTGACATAATGTTTGCTGTTTGTTTATGCGCAAGATATCAGGCTAATCCGAAAGAGTCACACATGCAAGCTGTTAAACGAATCTTTCGTTACCTTAAAGGGAAATCTAAGATGGGTCTTTGGTATCCGATTGATGGAGAATTAGATCTCGTAGCTTATACTGATTCGGATTACAGAGGATGCAATCAGAATAGGAAATCTACGACCGGAGAATGTCAATTCCTAGGAGGTAGATTAGTATCCTGGCAGTGCAAGAAGCAAACCTCGGTAGCCATTTCTACATGTGAAGCTGAGTATGTTGCAGCTGGTAGCTGTTGCTCGCAAGTACTTTGGATTCAACAGCAACTGCGGGATTACGGGTTAAATATAACCAATACTCCTATGATGATTGATAACGAATCTACTATGTCGATCACCAATAATCCGGTGAAGCACAGTAAAACTAAGCATATTGATATTAGACATCATTTTATTAGAGATTGTGCTGAGAAAAAGTTGATAAAGTTAGTTAAGGTTCCATCATTGGATAACTTAGCAGACTTATACACAAAGGCGTTCGGCAGAGCAAGATTTGAGACGTTGGTTCAACTGAACGGAATGAGAAATCCAGAGTGATTAGTCTTCCAAGGGTATTTTTGTAATAGTTAGTATTTCTGTATTCATTTAAAAAAAAAAAAAAGGCGTATGGCATTCATTTGCTTGTTACCTAAGGGGAATCGCCTTCATTTAAGTTTTTATTTGCAAAAACTAAGGGAAATGATAGTACATTAGGATAATAAGCTTTACAATAATAAGCTTAAGTCCTAAGTATGATATGGTAGTAGGTTCAAATAAAGTTGCTTTAGAACTACAGCGGTTCTATCAGGTATGTGTTTATATTTATTTGATTATACACCTATATCCACAAGATATAATTTGTCTATTTTTAGTGAAAACTTTAGATGGCTTCATCATATGATGTACTGGTAGGCAAATTATATGAAATTTTCTAAGCCTTAAAAAGTTAATTAACTACTTGTTTATTATTTTGTGTTACTATTCTATGATGTATGACATTATGTCTTAATTGTTGAAGGAAGGTATTGCCATACACTGTTATCATGCATATTAATTTAAAGTGACAAATAGTAGCAATATGGGTATTAACTTAATTACTGGTAACTTTGTTGTACTAAGTACAGAACTGAAACCTTTAATTAAATTAATATTCTCAAATATATTTTAAATTATGCTAGAAGGGATCTTCTGTTGTACTATGTACAGACTTAGATAACATAGCATATTCAAAATATGTTTGATATTTGTCTAACCTTTAAAATTCAAGTGTATGTTATATGTTTCGAAAAGATACATCATTTAGTAACCGCTACCTTGAAATTTAATGATGCAGTGTTATTTGTTTTACTTGAATTCTTCAGTATGTCATATAATAGGAAGCACTTGATAATACTCATACTAACAATAAAGAGTTTGCTTAGAAAATTGAGTATAATTTGTTTATGTGGATCATAATACCGGTAATCGTCTTGAACTGTCTATAATAAAATATTCACTTTATGTGAATAATGCATTTATTAATTATGCTATGTGGATAAAGGTACCTAAGATATAATTTTATAAATATAAATGTATAAATGATAAATTTAGTTGTAATTTTACAGTAATTTATTTGAATTTCATTAGGTATGTATACTACCAATCTGCTTAGACTTTTTAATATATAATTAATTGTTTATTCTTACTAATATGATCCCTAAGCAGATAAAATCTTATTTACTTTGTATATTTACTTTGTTTCAAGTGATTAATAAAATGGTACTTGATACCAAAGTTTATATAGTTGTATTTTTATCTTATTTTATTTGTTTTTAATTTTTGTGTTTATTAGGTTTACCCTTCGGAATTAAATTATACTGTATATTTTTGAGTTAAACAACGTGACAAATACAAGTGAAAATTAATTATAATTTAGACTTGTAAAATATCGGGTTTTTATTTATACTTAGAATTAAATTCGCGTTTTTAATATAGTCTGCGAGTTGACATCGACTTGCGAGTCCGCTTCAAATCTCGCGAATCGGATACAAAGTATAAAGGGGGTCAAACGAGTCAAGCTCACCCACTGAACCCACAAACTTCGCGAGTTCAGTAAAACTTTGCGAATCCGTCACACAGGCGAAACGAGGCGATTTTATCTTTTCGCTTGATTTCGATTTTTATAGTACGGGAACGAGTTTTTCAATCCGTAGACTTTATACACCTTCAATTTACGAAAATTTTGAGGTATATATCAACGGATTTCACCGTGTAAATAACGAGAAATCGAAGGTTTTTTAAACTTAGGGTTTCGGTTTGAAGTTTAAACGATTCACATAGATTTACGATGTTATTGGACATGGATCTTTAGGGTTTATGTTAAACGAACATTAATGAACGTAAATCAATCGATAGATCATGTTAAAATCAACGGATTAATCGATTTTAAGTGTAAATTCGCGACGGCAGTTCATCGAACGAGTTAACATTGTGAATCAACTCGCAGCGAGTTGACTAGCGAATCCATGAGATTAGCGAGTTCACTTCAATAGCTGCTTGATAAGTTTATCGAGTTGATCAATGTAGCGAGTTGATGAGTAAAGCGAGTTGATAAGCAAAACGAGTTGACCTCAACTCGTTAGGCCAGTTTATGCGAGTCCAGAACTTACAAAAATTAAAAAAAAATTTTAAATTAGACTTAAGACTTTTAGTTATAAGTTAAATTTTTATATACGACTTGAGACTATTTTTGTAACAAGTTATATATAATTTCAATTTTAAACTAAGATGTTTGATGAATCTTGATTCATAATACGTTATAGTTTAAAGATTTTTAATCGTGCATTAAATTATATCTGTTGTTTGTGTTTATTTTACAGATATGGCTAGAGCATTTGACAAGGGTCACAACATTTTGGTTGATCTGAACCTTGAAGCCAAGCGGGCTGATAGGTATACTACGATTCCTTGCACGATCAAGGATTAGATACGCCATTACGGCCAATCCTCCGATCTCTCAGGCTATACTGAACGATTTTTGGACGGATATAGTATATGACGAATCTGTCAACCCGCCAGAGATTAGAGCTACGGTTAGTGGTCAGCCTGTTACATTTTCAGCTGGTAATCTCCGTGAGATTTTGCAGCTAGGTACAGTAGAACAGGAGAATGGAGATACGGAGTACCCTATGGATTTTATAGAGGGTGCGATAGGTCGTATGGGTTATACCGGAGACAGACGTGGACGTCAGTTCCAGAAACCTCTGGTCATTGGTCAGTGGAGGTTTCTTTGGCACGTGATGAATATCGTTTTTGCAGCGAAGAAGGGTGGTTTTGATGAGTTGAGCCCTGCGATTCTATCGGCTGCACTGTCACTGGTTTATAATAAACCATACAGTTTTTGTGATTATATTTTTGGTGAGATTGCGAAACAGATATCGGGGTCTGTTAGATCAAGATTTTTGGTTTACCCGCGATTTTGCATGCTGATTATCCGTGCGCGTCTACCGGATTTGGCTATACCAGAACCACATCTAGTGGTTAATACGATTGATCATCGTGGGTATAACGCCATGTTCATGCAGACTGTCAGGAAGGAGGGAGTGGTGAAACCTGAAGTTAGGCCACTTTTTGGGTATGTTATTGACCCGAACTACGTTGCACCGCCAAATCATGGGTGGTTAGACGTTGCTCCTGCTGCTGCTGTTGCTCCTGCTGTTGCTGATGTTGTACCAGAACCTGCAGCTGAGGAAGCTCAACCTGAAGATCCACAAGGGCTCCTTGAGGATGTTCTTATTCAGGCTGGTCAGGTTGATCAGCAAGTGAACCAAGAGGTTGCTGCACAGGTTGTGCAAGAGGTTTTGGAGCAGAATGACGATGCGACAAATCCTTTGCTTCAAGACATTGAGAGTTATTTAGCACCACCTGAGGTAATCTTTTATTTATGTAATAATATAGATGCTTAGTTAATAGATTGTTTTATTAATTATAGATGCATAATATTATTATATAGTGATTCTGATATTAGATATTTAGTAAATTGGATATTATTTCTGATTTTAAAATATAAATATCATTAAATGAACAGGAAGCTGAAGCTGAGGCCGCAAACCCAGAAGTTGTATTACTTGAGGGGGAGCAGATACAGCCAGATAGATCAGTTGTTGTACCAACTGAGGTATTATATCTGATTAATCTTAAATATATAGAACTTGTATGATAGAGCTTATGCTAATCATAAATGTTTAATATATTTAAACTTTAGGATCCTGTTAGATCATCTGGAGGTCGTGATGGTGAGACGGCTTCAGATGAAGATTCTGACAATACACCTTCTCCTCCTCCGTCTCTTTCTGAAAGGAAGAGAAAAGGTAAGAGTGTTATGGAGGAAGGTACTGAGGAAGTTGAGATTCCTTTGATGAAGCGTCCGAGAACGCTAACTATCCGAGAAGGTTAGTATTGATTATAAAAGTTAAATAATCTTAACTTGTTGTTTATCAGGAGTTAAACTGAGACAGTTAATTCTGTATACAGTTGCTCAGGATACACCGCGGGTAGAGATGGATGCACCGGTGGTTACTGAACCGATGTCTTTACCGCTTCAGGTATGAGATATAAGTTCTATAACTATAAGTGTTATGCAATTGATTAGAGTTTGAGACAGAGTAATCTGTAACAATAACTGATTTTAATTGTGTTTAACTTTACAGCATGAGGTTGCTGATCTAGTTCGTGGAGCTAATTTTCCAACGAACAAAACAGCTAGATTTGCGACAAGCTTGCTTACACAAGCTTTGTCTCAACCTCATACACCGCTGACCAGAGACTGGCATATTGAGTCTCTTACACCGCCTGGACCAACGACGATATCTGTTATTCCGACGACTGATGCTGAAAGGATTACATCCTTAGAGTCTAGGGTAAAGGATTTAGAGAAGCTTACTTCTCAGATTCCAGAGTTGGTGTCGAGCAATCTTCTTCTTTCATAGCAGATTCTCAAGCAGAGTGAATCGTACAATCTGTTGATGAAGACTCATGAGACTTCGCTTGCGGACTTCAATGTACAGAGACTGAAGTTATCTTCTTTGGAGAGTCTGGTCTTGAGATCGCATTCAGGACAGTCTACTCAGGGGGAGATATTGGTATATCTGGAGTCTTGCAGAGAGGATGAGCTGAAGAGGAAGAGAGACTCTGACAAGGACGATGATCCCAATGCACCGAGTGGTGAGCAGACCGGTCCTTCAAAGACTGGTAAGCAAGCTACAACTCAGGGGGAGTCTGGTGCTGGTGCTAGTGGTTCTGGAGTGGATACAAGTGCAGATAAGACTGTACCGGGTGATACTGAAGCTGGTAATATAGCTTAGTATTATCATAGTACTGTAATATTTGTAATAGTTTGTAGTGAACAAATGTAAACTTAATTTATTGTGTAAATATATTTGGCTTAGGGTTATTATTATTTTAAGTAAAATATGTTTGGTAATTTAAGTTTATATAATTATGTTAAGATAAAATAGTGATCGAAAGACTTCCGACTCATTGAGTAGTCGAGCGGCGTGTTTCGAATAAAATCGACGGTCAAAATTTTATGATAACATATGCATTTTAGATTTGATTATGGACTTAAGACCGTAAGGTATATAAGTAATTAACAAGTTAAAAAATGTATTTGTATTAACTAGACAAATGATATATAATTTAAAGGTTAAATTGATAATGAAGGAGATCAATTAACGCTTGGAAATTATATAAGGTAATTAATAGTAAATTTAAATATTTGGTGATTATTCACAATGCATTAGAATTTAAAATTAATTAATATTTGTTAAGTAGACTTAAGAGATTTTAGATTGATTCAGGGTAATCAATAAAAGATTTTATAAGTTATATGTAAATTGCGTTTATATGTTAGGTTAAAATATACAAAAGAACTGATAAAGAAATTCTTAGATTGGTTCAGGGAAATCAATGAAGAATTTGAATTATTAATATATTTGTATTTAGATTTTTCTCTAGGAATGGAAATGCTTAATCTATCAGATTCGGAAGATGATATTTTGGATGAGATAGATGAAGAGATTGATTATGATATTGAAGAAGGAGAGTTCAAACTTCCTGAAGACTGGACTGCAATATTTGAATCTGTGATAGATGAAGGTGTTGATCTGGATGCAAATGTAGATGAACATGTTGTGAATCCATCAACGACTGAATTTGTTTTTGTAAATGAACAAGGAGAATCAGTTATTGATTTAGAAGCTTTTGAGAATGTTTCTGAAGATTCGGATACTGAAGTTGAAGAAATAGAGGACAAATACAAACATTTGGTTGGTAATCCAATGTTTATCCAAGGAATGCTTAAGAAGAAAAAGGAAAATAAGCCACACATTTTGAAAGAAGTTGATATTACTGGAAAGCGTGTACTTAAAACTGGCATTATTGGATGGTATTATGACTCTGACCTGAAGCTCTTCACGATCAAAAGGTTTGACGGGGTTCAATATTTTGAGAAGAAGCTTGCAGTGTTTAGTTCATTGCCTCGATATGAGATTCGAGACTTGGCTAGATTAGATATGATAAATTCAAGTGATGATGACTATGCTAAGTATGTTGAGCGTATCATTAGGACTGAAGGATTATCTATGAAGTTTTCGAAGATTAAGCCAAGGAAAGGTAAAACGATAAAGCTAAACGAACTCAGTCAGAGGACAGGAAGAAGAAGAAGGAAGAAGGTTTATCCAGCGGTCAAATGCATTAAGCAAATACCTATGAAGACTATGCCTCAGAATATTTTGGGAAAATTGAAATATTTGGGGGTAGATGCTGGAACAGGGGAAGCCTTTATGATTGAAGCTGATGATGATTATCATGATGGCGAAAAAGAGATTCTTCGTGTATATGATCACAGACATCTGATGAACTTATCAAAGGAAGATCTGATTATGTTATACAAGAACAAGATCAAATCTACTATTGGTTGGGGTGATTTAGCACGAGATTATCACAGGATGGTTAAAACATGCATCAAGCTTAAAATTTTTGCAGGAAGTAAGATTTACAAATGAAGACCAAAGACAGCGTGAAGATAAAGACGCTAGAGCTATTGTCAAGGGGGAGTCTGTTGGGACATAGATTGTGACAACAGATCTAGCTTGAAATAGGACTGGTGTAATTATTATTACGTTTGTATATTGGTTTAGATTTGTAAATAAATATTTGTTTTGTTAGTAATATTCGTTAAACATATTATTATTGTGCTAAGTTAGACGAATTATTAAAGACGAAATACATAATAGACGTTTAATGCGAGGCGAGTCGAGATCTCAGGTTGCAGCGAGTTGAGCTGTGAGGTGAGATCTGAACTCGCGTAGATTGAGTCTGGCGAGCCGAGTTCTTTGTTGGGCTTGGGCTGCGAGTTGGACCGAACTCGCAGGCCCATGCGAGCCGAGATGAGCTGGACGTATATAATGTTTTTCACTCCGTGAAAAACATAACTTTTGGCATTCTTCCTGATCGGCGAATACACAAAACCCAGAGAAAAACAAACCTAACGGCTAGGCTTTGACGGTTAATCGTTTAAAGCTAAGTATTAGTATACGCAATTACGAACGTACTCGTTGTTAGTAAGATAACACCGTATTGAGGGTTTCCGCACCTTAATACTACAGATAACGAAGTTATCGATCCTAGAACTAGGGGACTTACATATTGTCAAGTTATCTTTGGTAGGTTCCAATTCAATTCAATTCGTTCCGATTTTGGACGACACTCGAGTTATACTTGCCGCCTTACCCACAAGGTAGGTAGCTTGCATAGTTTGAGCCCAGCAAATATAAATTTTTAAAACTTCTCTGTTCGCGCGTCTCGGTAGCCGTCGGTGCAACGACCCGGATTCTAAAACCCGACCGACCGCTGGGACCGCGACAAGTTTTTGGCGCCGCTGCCGGGGATCGGTTTAGTCAAGAATTGAATTCTGCCTTAGATAATTAACTTTAGGAGATCCTTCCCTAAGATTATCATTACTTAGGAAGTTAATCGCTTTATTAGATAACTTAGTTCTTAAACCCTAGAAAATACATAAAAATTAGAAAAATGAAAAACTCTAATTCTCCTTCAAACCCCATCTCTCCTCTCAATCAAATGATGACGGATGAGATGACGGTTTTGGAAGATGCGGAATTCTTTGACTGTCCAGAGTATGAGTCAAACTCCTCTGACGTTAGAGAGATCTGTGTTAACCATGAAGTCGAGAACCCAAAAACATAGAGCTTAGACTTAGGTTTTGATGAATCTCAGCAGAAGATTCCAGCTTCTGTCACTGTTGCTTTAAGTGGTCAACCCACACTTGACCCTGAGATTCTGTCAATCTTGTCTAGGTATCCACACTATATTAGACCTACTACTTTACCTGATGATGAACCATTTGGAATCGAAGTGTTCTTCTATCCACCCATGCCTTGGATGGATTTGAATGAACGTCTTCATTGTTTAGATGAATACTTTGAGTACGATCTCCCAGATATTTTGCGAGCCCACCCCACTACACTTTATTCAAGTGTTGTTGAGGAAGAGTGTCTCCAGTATCAGGTTGAGAATGAACTTAGGATAGAAACACCAACCCGATTAAACACTGAATCTAGGAATCATCTACCCGAATCAGAAACTGACCATCACTTAGGAAATTCTCAAAAGCCCAATAGGAGGATAGATATCCATGCCAACTTTCTGAAATATCTTAAGATATCTGATTTTCCATTTACAATTGAGCAGAGAAAGACCTTTGTTGAGATTGATAGAATAATTAGACTTCTCCGTGCTAAACACAGTCGAAAAGACGAGATATTGTTAAAATCAGAATTAGATCTTTTAATGGATTTACTTGCCAGCACCGATTATCCCTCTGATTCACAACCTAGGATTAATCGTTATGTTGCGTTCCTGATTGACGAGCGTGAATTTTGGATAGAAAGAAGCCCTATCAATTCTAACATGATTCTTGCAGATATTCCTGTAACACCCCCAAATTCGTTGAGCGGAAGCATTTAGTTTAAGTACTGGGGTGTCA
The DNA here is from genome assembly GCA_949592205.1 of Helichrysum umbraculigerum. NCBI lineage: Eukaryota > Viridiplantae > Streptophyta > Magnoliopsida > Asterales > Asteraceae > Helichrysum > Helichrysum umbraculigerum. Next base: position 103,846,873 of record CATIUR010000001.1, read on the forward strand.
CAATAATAAAGCATGCATACGTATCAGAGCTTATGATTACAACAGAACATAATATATTAAGATGCCAAAAGTATTAATTACAAAGTTACGATTCATCAAATCGTATAAGTTAAAAGTAATATGTATACAAAAGTGGATTTCTAGAATATGACAAAACAGTTTCAGTTATACTAGAGAAATCCATATGTTTTTCCAAAAAGTTGGCATCCTAAAGCTTCACGGGTCGCCTAATTCTCCATGTGTTGGCGATTCTTACATGCGCAGCTAATTCCCTGAAAAACATAGTAAAAGTCAACAACTAGGTTGAGTGAATCCACAGGTTTTATTGTACAATGTTGTGTTCAAGTTTTGTAGTCACATTTGTTGGACCAAATACGTTCATAAATAGTAATTGCCATAATAGTCGAGTAATGTTTAGTGGAACGTCATCCAAAGTATAAGTTTAGTGGGTTATTCGCCCAAGAGTTTCGGTTTATGTGGGATGTTGCCCAAAATAGTTGTGTTGGGACGTTACCCAAAATCATATGTTTGAAAACGTGTTGCTGGTCGTTCTCCAGTAGTTTTAAAGTTTGAGTCGGTCGTTCTCCGACTAGTTACCAAATGTACCGGTCGTTCTCCAGTAAGATACCAAGTTTGCACCGGTCGTTCTCCGGTGAGATACATTGTTAGTACCGGTCGTTCTCCGGTAAGATGCACTGTTAGTACCGGTCGTTCTCCGGTAAGATACCATGTTAGTGTCGGTCGTTCTCCGACAAGTTACCAATATGTACCGGTCGTTCTCCGGTGGGATACCAAATAAGTTTAATAGTTTTCAGTCGTTTGCAAAACAGTTTACCGACTAAGTTATCCCATTTGTTCAGTGTATCAGTATGAAAATGTTATTTCATAAACAGAGTTCGCACAATAGTTCAAGTACTCTAAATGTTCGAGTAAACAGTATGATAAATAATCATATAGTAAAAGCAGTTATGGCAATCAGTAAATCAGTAAAGCAGTTGTCTATGTTTTCCACCCCAAAAGTAATTACAAACAGTAAAAGTAGGGGCTGTGAACTCACCTGTTGAGTTAAGTAGTTGTGCGAGTGCTAGCAAACCTAAGCCCAAGTACAGTCCGAGATCTCCTAACGTCCTAAACGTACGAGATTTAATAAGTATGTGGATGTCTAACTAATCATCCATGCTAGTGTTTGTACAACCAAGTCACATCCAAATCGTTTGTTAAACGTTTACCTTTGTATTTCGTTGTTTGTGAAAATGTATACGACTCGTTGGTGATAGTTTGAAATCATAACTTCATTAAAATAGCGTGTTTGTACTGTTTGTAAAGTTCACATATAGCATTGTATGTAAGTATTCGTTATCGGTTAAGCTCGACACTTAGTGTAAAAATAGTTTGTGAAGTTTCTGTTTTCTGCGACACAGTATGCGACACTAATGTGGTTATGTGACACAATGATTGTATCGCATAAGAGTGCGACACAAGGGCTATGCGACACAAGGGTTGTGTCGCATAGGCGATCGATGCTAATTCAATAGCGACACTAGCGTTGTGTCGTATGAAGTTTACGACACAAGGATGCGACACATGATACGACATAAGATGCGACATAATATGGTTTATACGACACCACATGCGACACAAGGGTTGTGTCGCATGGATGGTTTATGCGACACAATATGCGACACAGTCGTTGTGTCGCAAAGATGAACACCCAGATAGAACCCAGCGACTGTCGCGATTTTCCGACCAAAAACCCGATTTTAACCCGTTTTCCGGCCATAAAACCTTGATTTCTTCCATTATATAGTTAAAACAAAGTTGTAGGTTCAATATTACACCCATATAACACATAAAAACGAGTAAATCTAAGTTTTTAGAAATTTCTTACAATTGCGAATCGGGACCGATTGAGGAAGAAGATGATGATACGGCTTTTGTTAATGTTGTTCCTTGCGTAATGGTGATTCCGAAAATGTAGATTTCGTGGGTTGATTTGCGAATCCGAATTTTTGGTGTGGATTTGGTTGAGAGAGAAGTGTGTGTTTTTGGTGAGGATGAAATTGAAATAAGAGGAAGAATGGAGATGGGAGGTGGTTTTGTCCCACTTTTCATCTCCTGTGTTTTTGTCCCGTGTTTGTTTACTCGATCGTTAAATACAAATCTTTTTAACATGTATATTTTCAAATACGTATTTTGTTATCTTTTTAATTATGATATTTTATAAGACCATTTTAATTTAATTATAAGATTTTTAATCTTTGTTTTATTTTAAATTATACGTTTTGACGTTTTGCGTTATAAAATAAATTGTAAATATTTTTGACAAAATATTTATTCGCTACCACGTTATTTAATAATTTCGTTTTATTAAATAATTTTGTTCACCAACAGTCGTATGTTTTTGTCGCGTTTGTTTTCAATTTGTTCAGTACGTAATTACAACTAATTACGAATACGTAATACTACGCGTATTATCTAGTTGGGCTATGCTAGACTTACCTCTAAAATATGTTGTGAATTCACTCAAGTAGGGAATTAGCCTAATAATGCAAGTGATTAAAGTAATTAATCGCGTTTAAATTTGCGAGGTGTTACAATTCCATTCTTTGTTGATCCTGCTACTTATTTAATTAATGAGCTTAGAGCTATTTTTCCCGAATCAACTGAGGAAGCTATGGACGCTGCTTTCTTTGCAAAAAGAAAACAGATCCATATCCAGCTAATCCAGTTATTCCAAAAAACCAAATTCCCGTTTACTAACCAACAGAAGATTTATATCAAAGAGCTTTCGCAAGCAGTTCACACTACTTACGGAAACCCCGATTCTTCTGAGGAAACGGAATTTGTGGATTTACTTTCAAAACTACTCTATGATCTGTCTTATTTAGATACAGGATTTAGGGATGGCATTTCAAACCAGAAAAAGGTGAAACAGGAATTTAATCGTTTTGTCGATGCATTGTTATAACTCAGTCAGGAAGAACGAGAATTCTTAACAGAATTTGAACGGTATTTCATAAATCCTGCTGATTTAGTTTACTATGTCATCCGAGCTCTCCGAGGTACGTTTATTTCCCGCTATACCTTGTCTCTATCCAAAGCATCAACTGTATTCCAACAGTGTCATCTCGGACACTATCCAGTAAAGCAGTAAGTCTGATATGGACGAGCTTTCGTCTTTAACAAAGCGCTCTTGGGAGGCACCCCAAGCTTATCTAGGTTAATTAATATTTGTTAGTATTAATTTTAGTTTAAATTAATTTTTCGTTTAAAAGCTTTCGTTTAAAAATCAAGAAAACGTCCTTTAAACTTTAAACTCGCGCAATTTGCGTAAGTTCGAACTTTTCAGAAAAATTTAACAAAGTTTTAATTTTAAAATTTTGGTAAATTAATTATGATTTGCTTTAAAGTTTAAAGTACACAAAAATATTGTTTCGTTTTTAAATAAACTCGTTTTAATTTAAACGCAAAGAACTTTTCGCGCGCAATTTAAAACACAATTTTAATTCGCGAAAACTTTTTATAAAGATTCGTATTTACTTTTGGTTACTTTATTAAAAATCTTAAAACCTTTCAAAAACCAATCGTACGTATCGCATCTTTCGCGTTTTAAATCGAAACGTATTTAAACCAAGAGGAAGGGACTCACTACCAAACAAAAGGTCAAAAAGTCAAAATTTCTTCTCCTTCCTCTTCCCCAAAACCTACGGCCTCCATCACTCCCCATCACCATTTCTAAAACCTCCATTTCTCCACCATTTTTGATGATTTAAAGCTTCAAGTTCTTCATTTTATCATCTCTCTTGCATACATAACATCATTTCATCACTTGCAAGGTAATTCCTAACTCAAATCTTTAAATTTCATTAACTTTTTAAAAGTTAGGATTTCAACTTTTGATCTATGAAATCCATGGTGAAAACTTGTGTTTTATGGTTCAAAAGTGTTCTTGCATAGTTGCTTAACATGATTACATGCTTGATTGAGTAGATTACTTGATAATTTGTGACTTTGATCTTCAAGTGTTGACTTTAAGTTGTCAAAGTTGCTAGAATTGTTGACTTTTAGTAACTAGTAGATTGTTTTGACTTGTTTTGATTAATTCATGCTTAGTATGATTTGATAAACATGTTTACATGATTGCTAGTTTATTTTGAATGATCTCTAGGATTATTGAAAGTTAAAGTAAGCACGTTGTGATTAAAAATTAACTAAGTATCATACTTTATTTTAAATATTCAATTTTTAAATGGTACTTGTGTTAATTAAATCATGGCAAGTTTCTTAGATTTTCAATAATTCATTAGTTAGCTTTTGGTCCTTGAATATTTTAATTATTCACCACCTTAATTAATAAAGTGATTGAATATTTTTAATGTGACCATCACACGTAAGCTACCGTCATTCATTTATCAAAATCTTTAAATCTTGCAAAATTAACCGAATAAGTTAACACGTGTCTTTAACCATATGGTATTTGCATAAATAAATTAGTTTATGCTCTTTTTGGTTCACTTGATGTATTTGAGGTAATTACATGCTTGAAGCTCACTTATATTAAGTTGCCATGAATGAAAGTAAAAATATTAGCTAGTTGTTTGAAATGAAGAGCTTACTTGGATTAAACGCTAGTATTATTGTTGCTTTAATACCCTTGGAATAGGTTAGACACTTATGGTTGCAAAAATTGCGGATTGAGGATTGGTTAGGCCTAGGTTTAGTTTAAAATAAATTATGGATTTATTCATAATTTAAAGCCTACATTTCCAATTTTTGTTTAAAATTTGGAAATGTACTTAGCAATTTGTTATTACTTATTCATCTCATTTTCTTGTCACAGATGGATCTATCAAACCCTTCATTGAGGAAGCTTGCTTCATCCCCCGAGAATATGGACGATATCACGAAATGGATGGGACGATACCTCGGGTCAAACAGAGTCATCATATGGCAGGATATGAGACGCATGGGTATTAGGGATGAGTTGGAAGATTTGATTAAGTATGATAAAGATGGCGAGGAACATGCTGCGTTTTTCCATCTTTTCTCCATTGATGAGGCTATATACCGAGAGGTCGTCACTGAGTTTATGATGACTTACGAGTTCCGAGAGAGATTGGAGATCACTGATAAGAAGAAGATCACTTTTCGGTATCGTGGGAAGAAATATCATATGACAGTTGGAGATTTCGTGGTATACCTTGGTCTTTACACACAGTCTCAGGCCAGTTCTGATTGGTTCACTAGCAGTTTTCAGTCTATCTTCAGTTTACCATCACGGGATCACAAGGAGCTATGGAGGGGATTGACGGGGACAACCTTCAGGAGTGGAGTGAAAGCTTCACTCATGACCTGACCAGTTCATCATATTCTTCACAAGCTCCTGTGCTGTACTATCTTTGGAAAGAGAGATGCTGGACCTGCTACATCAGAGGAGCTTAAGTTCATGGATGCGATCATAAGGAAGCAGAACCTGAATGTCACATACATCATAGCAGATAGATTGTGGAAAGAGAAGAGGGAGGATAGACGCCATGTATTCATGGGAGCCATTATCGCGAGATTGTTAGTCGGCATGGGGATTCTCACTGACCATCACCGTGAGGATTACACCCATCACGCTAGCTCGCAGCCGTTTGATCTAGAGTATTGTAAGTTGATCAAGATCATTGATGAGGGACCTGAGAGACAGTGCTTATGGTATCAGACTCGGCAGCCCATTCCTGGATGCTTCATGACCAGGAAGCGCGTGACTACAGAGGATAGAGATGTTGGTCCCCAGCCACAGAGACCAGTTGCAGCAGAGATACCTGAGACATCACGAGGAGCAGATACATCAGTACTGCCTACACAGGCCGTTGTGCATCACACGGATCCGGTCACTCCTCTTACTCAGTACTATCTATTACATGCTTTACAGGTTATCCGTGATCAGCAGGTTCTGACAGCTAGGACACATGGTACTCCTGAGCCTGATCACTTCTTATATAGATGTGGACCACCACCTCCACCCATTCACCCATACACCACCACTCGCCCATACACCACATTTCCTCCACCACATCCACATACCTCCACTCAGCCACCACATCCATATAGACGCCCATGCACACCTACCACATACTCCGCACCATTACCCACTCACAGATCCACATCTGATATAGCCAGAGTCTACTCAGTATACATACCATCACCAGCCCTTCAGCAGGCATCATTGCCTCATCCGACTGTACCCATTCCGACCCATGACCAGTATCCAGAGGCTAGCACATCATACAGACCAGATCTGCTCTACATTGGTACCGATGCATTGTTCACTGGTAGCGTCGGCCCTTACTTGGATTTGGGCCCCATCTTCTCAGATCAGGTTCCTACTGAGAGCAATCTCAGGCAGCTCTACCTTGATATGTTACAGACGGCAGGTGTTACCACTGCAGACATGCTCGCACAGGGTTATGATGATATGATGGCGCTTCCAGCGATGACCCTCAGGCAGATATTGATTCAGAGAGGACTACTACCTCCAGATGAGCAGAGGGTATCTAGCGGACAGCAGTCAGTTGCAGGACCTCCAGCTCAGCCTGATGACATACCAGCAGAGGATCCTCCATTCTAGACTACTTATCTTATGATTCATATTTATATCACTGACTTTCGTATTGTATTGATTACAGTGATCTCTATCTTGCACTTGGTTAAACTTTTGGGATATTTGTCAACCTTTATGGTTGATACTTATTATTATATTTCGTTTATCGTATTTACTTATTATGTTTGTTTCTTTATTTAGAATAAGTGATTGAATGTGTGATGAATGAGCACGAGACCACATGAGATGACGAGCGTTCAAGAAAGAACCGTGATGTCAGAAGGCAGACAACCAAGGAATTCACAACTGCAGACCACGGAACTTACACACATCTCAGGAGAGGAGCTTTGGTCTATCTTCTTCTGAAACTCGCACACGCATCGCAGACCCTTCAAAGATCTAAGTGTGGGATCTCAACCCACACTCCGAGACATCTTAGCTAGAATCGTCTCCAAATCTTAAATCACAAAAGTGTGAAATTCACTAATAAGAATTTCCACTTACACTATGGGTCGACTCTTGGCTAAGCATGAATGAGAAAGCGATGTGCACCAGATAAGGACATACGGAGCTGAATCACTCTTAATGAAGATCTTCGAATTCTCAGCTTTCGCTTCTAAACGTCTAATCGTCATCTGGGGAGTTTCTTACCTTTCACCTCGTTTTCATACATTGATTCATTTTGTTAGCTTAGGAATGCAAAGTAATCTATACTCTATCCTAAACTTATCACTAAGTGTGGGATTCCAGCCCAAACCAAACACTTGAAGAAACATTTTCTATATGTTCAAACTCTAAGTGTGGGATTATATTTTCAAATATAATCTCAACTCAAGAGAACATTAGGGACAATGTTCCTTTAAGTGTGGGATAGCAGGTATAGAATACCTTGAATTAGATGTTTTACAAATTTTATTGTCCAAATAGCTTTACTCAGAAAATGTTCCTCAAATTTTAAAATTTTAAAAAAAAAAAACTTTTTAAAACAAAGTATGAGCCAAATCACCCGATTAGCTCTACTATTTTTGAGTTATGATTACTTTCAAAGAGGAACCATTTCTAATATGAGTTAGTTATTCAAGAATATTAGGGAAATGAAGGTAGAAATTTCTTAAATTAGTATTAATAATCTAAGGAGCATGGCTAGGCACATACAAACCCGAATTTGCAATGAGGTTTTGAGCCTTAAAAGCATTCATTTTAAATGCTACATTGTTCATTTCTTGTGTGTGCCGATGTCAGTATCTCTAAATTAGAACTTGTTGCTGACATACGCTTCGAGACCACATTGGAGAGTACCGTACGCGGTATAGGTGCAATTAGATGATCTTGACATTCCTTAGGATTAAACCCATTCTTACATACCTTTTCAAGCCCAAAACCCTTCCGATACTCATTTTTAGTATCGATGATCCGCCTAGAAAAACCCTTTGAGCCTAAACCTTTCGTTTCTTCAAAACCCTATATCTTTAACCACTTTCCCCAAAATTCCCAACAACTTATCTTGGAATTTCTAAGGTTATGAAAAACATCTTGAAGAATCTCTTTCTGAATTGATCTACTCCTCCGTGTTCACCAAAATTAGAAAATCAAAAGTGCGAAAAATTGGCACCAGAAGAAAAGACTCGAAGAGGTCCGTGATAAGAAAGAAGAGATTTCCGAAAGAAAATCAAAAATATCCTTGGAAGTTCTCTGGCAAAGAAGTTCTGAAGAAAGAAAAGAAAATAAAAAAAGAAGAAAAGGAAAGAAAAGAAAATAAAGCTAAAGTACTTCAGAGTATCAATCTTTCAAAGAAAGATTCAATGAAATACGAGTAGCTATCTTCTCTCCGTTCTACAATAAGTTTTTCATGATTCTTAGAATGCCCATGATAAGCAACCCCTTACAACCAAAAATCACCACTATCCATACCCCTTAACCCTCACAAACATTACAACCCACTTGAATGTCTTGGGATAATTAGCGCCGTCCTCTTCCTAAGTGGTGGAGATCCGATTCTCGACCAAGCTTATGATGATGAGTGCTGCATGACTGGCTATTTGAGCGATTTCAATTGTGCTAGATTGATAGGAAACCCGATACACTCTGAGTGAATTGAGTGACCACCTTTAGTGAGATCGCCTAGTCATGTATACTCCAAGATCACGAGATTTGGAAAGTATGCCTGGGAAAGTCAATACTTGTTTCTGAAAGGATCATCTTAGCTTTCCCTATGTCCTCTGAATAATTTTCCCATATGACAAAGTGGTAACTTTTTGGAGGTGCTCTAACTCACCTAAAATTTATAAAATGTTTTCACAGGGACACAACTGAGTGTTGCTTGAGGACAAGCAACGCTTAAGTGTGGTATACTTGATGTGACCCAAAAAGTCATGTTTTTAAGTACTTATTTCCGCACTTTTTGGACTATTCTTTGATGAAAACATTTCAAAACAATCATTTATCATCATAAATCATCAAGGTAGTCTGAATACGGGCGTTGCTACAAAAATCAATAAAAACATTCATTTTGCACGCAAACCGAGGCAAAACTATCACCTTAAATATTCCATTCTTGATTATCCTATCAAAGTAGATCTTAATGCATATTTTATGATTCAATAGGAAAATCCAAGATCGGTGGTGAAAGAATAAAGAGAAACGAGTGAAGAACGAAGAAGATATGCAGTCTAGAAGCCCGCCGATCGTCATCCGGAATACGCAAAAGTCAAACACTTCCAAATTTGGCAAACTCAGTGTCATTAGAATCGTAACGGAAAAACGAAGCCAACGCGCAAGAATCAAGCAAATCGGAGCCCAAACGAAGAAGATACGGAAGAACCAAGCAACCGAGAAACAAGCGGAGGCCAAACCAAGCACCAACCCCCCCTGCCCACCTAGGTACCGTATACGGTACCCTAGGTTCCGTATACGGCCCTTAGGGTGCCGTATACGGGGCCTGGTGGCTTGTGAGGTGCCGTTTGCCCCCCCCCCCCCCCCCCCTTTGTCCGGTACCCCCCGTATGTGCTTTGATGCTTGTTCTTCATGCTTTGTGACTTGTACCAAGCTTCCTACTCTTTCCCTATAAATAGAGGACTCTCCTCCTCATTTTTACACACACCTTACACCTTTCATTTCACACACTTCTCTTTCTCTCTCTAAAATTCTCTCTCTAGCACTACTCTTAGGAGTTAGAGGAGAATTGTTCTTGTAGTTAGTTCTCTCTAGTTTCTCTCTCTAGCACTACTCTTAGGAGTTAGAGGAGAACTAGAGAGATATAAGTTAGCGGTTAGAGCTAGAGGAAAGTTGTAATTGGGTAATCAAGCTGTAGCAAGGTTATTCAAGTCAGACTGTTGTAATCCTCAGTATTACTCTTCTAATCCGGTGATATTATCTTACTTTCTTACTGTTATAATGTTTACTTTGCATATTATTTCAGTACGATTTGTGATTGTTGCCATGCTGATTAGCTAGATTAATATGTGATTGTTGGAATGTAGATGTTAGGATTAGGGATGATGTTTAATTAATATATCTTATATATGATTGGTAGTTGTTATGCTGCATACATGTTTAGACTTATCCTGGATGTAGATTTAATTAATCACCCTTTCTGGTCTCTCACGTGACTGTTGCCTTAGGATAGGATCTGATCAACCCTAACTACGAATACACAGTTATCTCCTGTTTGTATGAAACTGTGAGATCGCCATAACACGTCAGAATACTTGGTATAGCGTTGGAAATACCGCTGGTAGAGTACAAATACGTGGAAGCCAAGGAAATGCCGGTGGCCTATCTCACCGTGGATTACCTGGAAGCAACCCTTCCAGACACGGGTCTAGGTCTTGTTAAGCCGTGAAAATGCTATAGTACACCGTTAAACTACCTCTGGTTATAAAGCTGTGTAAAGATATAATAGGTCTTTAAAACACCGTAGATATACCTAGGGTTAGAGTACTGTGGAAAATAAGGACACTATACACTGTACGCATACCTAGGGATGAACGACCGATTGCAAAGGAGGGTCTAATCCATGACGGAAGTATTAAGAACTTAAACAGATAAAACATGAGTTAGGAAATGAAAGCAAGGATGCCGGCTGTGTTCCCAGATGCTTAAAACCCCTAAACTCTACTCAACCGATAGTTTAACTTATTCAGCATACAACCAGTATCACTCTGTTAAAATTGAATAGACATAGGTGTTAAGAAAGGTCAGTGTTGTGGACTGTCGCCTTATTCCTTAACCCCATTCAGAGGGTCGCTTGGTCTCCGAAAGAGACGGTGAGGTGGGTCTGAAGACAGTCCCATCTGATCAGAATCAGGATAACCTAGGATTCAGTGACATATGCTTTAGGGTTACACCTAGACGTAGGGTCCTAGTGTTTATACCAACTGTTTAGAAGATTCTTAACCAGAGTAATCACCTATCATCTATATAATATCATCTCGAAACCCTAATCGTCGAAGTTTCAGCAATCACTCTCTACCTGCTGCTTATATTCTCGTTTACTTTTCTGCATTTTAATTTCTGTCTTTAGATTAGATTAGATAAAACCAAAACCCATACCTACCTTGTTTTAAACCCATCCTATTGTCAAGTTATCTTTGGTAGGTTCCAATTCAATTCAATTCGTTCCGATTTTGGACGACACTCGAGCTATACTTGCCGCCTTACCCACAAGGTAGGTAGCTTGCATAGTTTGAGCCCAGCAAATATAAATTTTTAAAACTTCTCTGTTCGCGCGTCTCGGTAGCCGTCGGTGCAACGACCCAGATTCTAAAACCCGACCGACCGCTGGGACCGCGACAATCAGTTAACCTAATCGATCATTCCAGCCTCATATATATACTACAGCCCTATAACTAGTATTTCCGAAATATCCGGGATCATCCCCGAGATACGGTGGAGCGCTCCAACGTTCACTTGACTAAGTAATACGCACGTGTTGACTCCCTTCTTCATAATTCAAAATAGTCTTCAAGTAATATACGATCCAAGGAAATCGGAACTACTTCCACACGTCTTCATGACCTAGTCAAAATGTAGATAAACATGCGGAAATATTAGTAGCAAAGGGATCCCGAGATATATGATATCTGGGATCCTTATAATAAGCATATATTATAAGACAAATAAGATAATATCAAATCTAAGACATCTTATTATCTCAGACTTAGTTATATCCAGGATAACTATAAGTCAGTGATCCTGAAACATAAGACAATGTCCCTATCGGGATCCTATAACATGATAATCTTAACAGTAAAGTCATATTACTATTATCCCTGTTTCAACATAATCTTGAGGATATTATATACATACCTGAGGATCCTGCATAATATAGCAAATCAGGATCATACCTTTCCTTATCCCGATCGTAGAATCAGTATCTTGTGCATAAGTCATTTAAGAGAAGTCCAGGATCCTTATAAATAACCTGTATAGTAACTAATCCGGGATCCTGCATGGTTAGTGAAAATTCTACCTACAACAGTAGTATTAGTACCAAACTATCGGTTAACCACTGTTTGGCCTTCAGTTGGTTTTAAGTGTTACTTGGGGCCACCGTGGCATTAGGGTACCTCAAGGACCACCGATTCTCTTGATTTATCTGCTTACGATGCTTTGTTGTAAGCTTTTGTTATTCTAAGTTAGGTTGATAGTTAGAGATCTATTCACTTAGCTTTATGCTAATCCCCCTCATTACTTCTTGCAGGTTAATCTTTTGAATGTAGGTAGCAAAAAGTCTGGGTTTAATGGAATGTTTGATGGCTCACTCTAATTTAAGCAAACTTGATAATGGCTTAATATTATGTTTTGAATTTATATAACATCTAGAACTTAAAGTTGTGATAAAATAGTTATCTGGATCAGGTTTTGGTATATTGCGCTTTGGTTTATAATATTTGAAATTTAAGGTGTAATTGTTTAGATGTATGCTTCCGAAATGTTTTTTAAAAAAAAATGGTCTTGAAATTGACGGGTGTTATAAATTGGTATTAGAGCATGGATTTGGGTTAATTGAGTATGGGTTAAGCTTTCAATCCCAAATCTATTTGTGTTGGTCAAACATTCCAGGGAGTAGGATTTAGTTGTTGTATGTTAAATTGGTTAGTATGTAGGTACTAACAATTAACGAGTTGTGAGATGTTGTTTGATGCAAAAATGGCCGATAATGAACATCCGAACGATACCACCAACAACGTCCCTAGGGTAAATGTTACTCCTCCTGAAAATCAGAATGATAGACAGGGTCACACGGGTACTTCTTTCTCAGTGGGGAATCTAGACAGAGATGATTATGTTTTACAGTTAGAGGAGGAGGTACTAAAACTTAGAGATTTACAACTAGGGGTGTACATAAATGGTTTGTAACCGTCAGAACCGGTAAACCGAACCGGAACCGGACCAGAACCGAACCTAACCGAGATATAATGGTTCGGTTCCTGGTTCTAATATTTTAGTGTTAATGGTTCGTGGTTCGGTTCGGTTCCAGAACCGTTAAAACCGTACAAAACCAGAACCGAACCGAAATATACTTAGTAATATTATTTTTCTTATATAAAGTCATGTTTTAACAGCTTACTATAATGTACAACTTCAATCTTCAATTTATTACATATATCTAATATTGGAATTGCGTATGAAGTGTGTTATTAACTACGTATACGTCATTATTCAACATTCATATGTGTCAATTCTGTAAGCCCTTATAAGAAATCAATAGTAAAAAGTTAGAGATTATATTAGCTAAGTTTTAAGAAGCCATTTAGATACATGACAACAATAACACGTGATTATTTTCTTATTGTCGAAAGAAATTTCATTCACAAATGAGTTACTCTAGGAGTTTGTTAACGTGTGCGCCTAACTTATTTGGTTCGTGGTTTTGAACCAAAACCGTCATAACCGAACCGGACCACAACCGCAATTACATGGTTCGGTTCGTGGTGCTTAATTTTTCATTAATTAGTTCGTGGTTCGGTTCGGTTTTGGTCCGGTTAGGTGCGGTTTTTGAACCATGTACACCCCTATTTACAACAACAGGCGTTGCTAGACCAACAAGCCAGATTATCTCAGCAACAAAATAAAGTGTGTTCTTTCAAGACTTTTATGGCTTGTAGACCTTCTAAATATTGTGGTAGCACCAATCCTTCGGTCACACTCGACTGGTTGAGGGATGTGGAAAGGAAATTTGAGATCTGTCGGTATGAGGATGAGATCAAAGTTCCTTTTGCAGTTCAACTTTTGAAGGGTCCGGCAATGGGTTGGTGGGATTCTATTACATCACATTTGACACCACAACAGAAAGAATCTATTAGATGGCCCGATTTCCCCAATGAGGTTTGCAAGAAATATTGCTCAGATTTTGACATGACTCGTATTTGAAGGGAGTTTATGGATATGCGTTTGACGGATAATATGACCATGGATGAGCTTATTTCCCAATTCTCTGAAAAGCTTAGGTTTGTACAACAATGGGTTCCAGACGAAAAGACCAAAATTGAATATTGCGTTGGAATGTTGCCTTATTCTTATCGAACGACTGTGAGACTGGCAGGTTCTCTTACCCAAGCTTTTGATTTGGCCCGTTCTGTGGATGGTGATATTAGGGCTTGGGATGTGGAAATTAAGGAAAAATCTTCATTGAAGTCCAAATGTGATTCTTCGGGAAGCCCAGGAAAGAAGAAATGGCATGGGTCTCAACAAAGTAAGAAACAGAGTTCTAGTGGTGGTATTGTGGACAAAGCGAATTGGTGCCATACTTGTAAGGCCAAACATACCGGGCCATGTACTCCACAAACGGCTAGATGTGTCAAGTGTGGTCAGTTTGGGCATGATGTCAAAGACTGTACTTTCCCTAAGCATGTGTGTTAGAATTGCCACAAGGAAGGTCATCGTTCGAGGCAATGCCAGGAGGCGGTTAGGCAAAGAACGGGTACGGTCGGAGGGTCTTCATCTTCTGGCCAGAAAAGAAAGAATCCACCATCGGCTACTGGCAGGGCTTTTCAAATGACGGCTGATGAAGCTGTCCGAACAGAGAATGTTATAACCGGTACTTTTCTTATCAATTCTGTACCAGCGTGTGTTCTATTTGATTCAGGAGCCAACTGTTCTTTTATATCCATGTATTTCTTTGATAGACTGAAATTGACTCCCACTTGTATTACTAATCCTATTGAGGTCGAAGTAGCGGATGGTAAAATGGTTCTGGTTACCACGTCGGTGACTGGGGCTAATATTTTGATTGAGGTCATAGTTTCCCGGTTTCTTTTCTATTAATGCCCATCCCCGGTTTTGATGTGGTTTTAGGCATGGATTGGTTAAGACAAAATAAAGTCAACATAGATTGCCATAGGAAGTTGATAAGAATTCCAATCTCGGATGAGTCATATGTTGTGGCTCGAGGGGAGCGGGAGAAGGGTAGCATTCCTTTGATTTCCATGTTGAGAGCTAGAAAATCCTTAGCTAAAGGGTGCGAATCGTATTTGGCTTATGTAATTGATGCTAAGTTAAAAAGGAAAAATGTTTCCAATGTCCGAGTGGTTTCTGAATACTCAGAAGTCTTTCCTGATGACTTGCCTGGCTTACCTCCCATTAGAGAAGTAGAGTATAAAATTGATTTGATCCCTGGTTCTACTCCGGTAGCTAAGGCCCCATATAGATTAGCTCCCTTCGAAATTCGTGAAATGATGAGTCAAATTCAGGAATTGCTAGATAAGGGTTTTGTTAGGCCCAGTTCTTCACCATGGGGTGCACCGGTGTTATTTGTTAAGAAGAAAGATGGCACCTTACGTATGTGTATTGACTATAGAGAATTGAATAAAAGTCCCGTTAAGAATAAGTACCCTTTGCCCCGAATAGATGAGCTGTTTGATCAATTACAAGGGTCTTCCTATTTCTCTAAGATTGATTTGAGGTCGTTTACCACCAAGTGCGGGTTTGTGAGGAGGATATTCCTAAGACATCTTTTCGGACTAGATACGGTCATTATGAGTTTCTTGTTATGCCTTTTGGGTTGACTAATGCTCCGGCTGTTTTCATGGATATGATGAATAGAGTTTGTCGACCTTTTCTTGACAAATTTGTAATTGTGTTTATTGATAATATCTTAGTTTATTCTAAATCTGAATTCGATCATGAGATGCACTTGCGTTTGGTTCTTGACACTTTGAAAAAGGAGAAATTATATGCTAAATTTTTGAAATGCGAGTTTTGGCTTCGTGAGGTTCAGTTTTTGGGGCACATTATTTGTAAAGACGGGGTTAAGGTAGATCCGTCTAAGGTTGAGGCAGTTATGACTTGGCATGTACCTAGGTCTCCTTCTGAGATTAATAGTTTTCTTGGGTTAGCGGGTTATTACCGGAAGTTCATTAAAGATTTTTCTAAGCTTGCGGGTCCTTTGACGAAATTAACTCGAAAGGATGTTAAGTTTTAGTGGGATGAACAACAGGAATCGGCTTTTCAGTCTTTAAAGCAGCTTTTGTGTCAGGCTCCAGTGTTAGCATTACCTGACGGGTCCGATGATTTCATTGCTTATTGTGATGCTTCGTATGCGGGTTTGGGTTGTGTTTTGATGCAACGTGATCGGGTTAATTACGTGGGAAACGGAGGAAAGCATGAAGTCTCGGTACCCTAGTTTGTTTGTGCAAGGTGAGATTTCGGGGACGAAATCTCCTTAAGGAGGGAAGATTTGTAACATCCTCGTTTTGGGCCTAGGAGAATTACGGTAATTTTCTTATTTTATTGATTATTTAATTGTGTTTAGAAATTATTGATATTATTTAAATAATCGAAATAAATAGGTGAAATGGTTAAATAACTTATTGTGATTAATAAATTATTACTTGTTTTAAATTATTAAAGTTATCGGTAAAATAAAATATTTAGTCTCGCAAAATGGTTTTAGGTTCCAGACAATAGATTTAGAACGGGTATAATAGTACACCACTTATACTTGAATTTGGATGGTGAGGTCGACCTAATTTTCTGGTTTTCTCAGACTCCCCTTTTTCACTCTCAAGAACACTCATACACTTTCACAAAGAAATTTATATATCTGATTCAATCAATTGTGAGGCTTTGATTTAGTGTTAACACCTGGATTCATCTTTTCCTTCTTCATCTTGTTCATCTTCCTTCTTCATTTTAATTGTAAGTTGAATTTTTAAATTTCTTGAGCTCACTTAATGATTTAGGTCAGAAATTGAATGCATGAACTAAATTTGATGTTAGAATAATATATGCTACTGAAATTGCTTAACTCTCATCATCATCACTTTGTGTGCATCTGAATTGTAGGTTAATTGCACTCCATTTTTCATGTTTATGAAGGAGTTTGGTCATTTAGGTTGAATACAAGATGCATGTACCTAATTTGTGATCATATGGTGTTTTTTGTTGTTACTCTATGTTTATAACTGATGTTTGTGATCGATTACTTGATAAAAATGAGAATTTCATCTGCATTTTGAGAAATTGGGGTTTTGGTTCGAGCTGAAAGTGTTACAGGCCTGGGTTTTGTTGCTGGAAAACGCACGAACGCGATCCCAGCCTTTATTCCGGATCGCGTTTCATAGTTATAAAATGTCACAGGTTAAGATTGTTCTTCGGAACGCGATCCAAGCTTTGTTCTCGGATCGCATTTCATAGTTAAAATCGGTTACTGAATGTTTTGGTCTTTAGAACGCGATCCCACCTAACCTTTCAGGATCGTGTTTGCATGTGTTAATGTGGTAAAACTGGATTTCTTCTTTGGAACGCGATCCAGCTCCCTAACCAGGATCGCGTTTGCAAGTGTAAAATGGTAACAGAATGTTTTGGTCAGTGGAACGCGATCCCACCACTCCTCCCCGAATCGCGTTTGCATGTTTTAACTTGACAAATTGGACAACTTATGACTTATGCACTCATGTTAATTACGTAGTATTAGAAGTACATTAGGTGCTCTTATTTGACATTATATATATGATTGGATTGTAATAAACTTGATACGAGAATCTAACTCGGGTTTGGTTATGTTCTCAGATAAAGCGAAGACTCAATAAAATAAGATCTTTGAGTGGAGGCTGTGGTCGACAAGGGTGAGTGGATCTTAGACTTTCAGTCTAAATTAGTTGTAACACATGGTTACAACGGGTAAACTTGGGTTACTATTATATATTGATTGTGAGATATATATATTTATTGCCATGATGGTTGTGGACTAAGTGAATGTCGGAGGTCAACATGGATTGGGTTTAGGTACTATTACTTTGAACAACATAAGTGCTTTGTACATGTGTTGTTTATTGTAATTATGTTGTATGTAGTATTAGTACCAAACTATCGGTTAACCACTGTTTGGCCTTCAGTTGGTTTTAATTGTTACTTGGGGGCCACCGCGGCATGAGGGTACCTCAAGGACCACCGATCCTCTTGATTTATCTATTTACGATGCTTTGTTGTAAGCTTTTGTTATTCTAAGTTAGGTTGATAGTTAGATATCTATTCACTTAGCTTTGTGTTAATCCCCTTCATTACTTCTTGCAGGTTAATCTTTTGAATGTGGGTAGCAAGAAGTCTGGGTTTAATGGAATATTTTTCACATGTATTACACAAATACATATATGAATGTAGACTTTGAAAGGCAAAATAGTAATGACGGTATAAGGGGATTCGAATTTTATATTATAAATGTCATGTTTAGTTCAATCTTTGTGTATACACAGATTTAAAATAATAAAATATGTGTGTATACACGAGTTTAAAATAATAATTAAAGAAAATCTTTACATAACTATTATTATTATTATTATTGGTGAGAATATTACAATGTATCGCAGTGTTGAAATGGAAGGTAGTGTTTTCGAAAGGACGTTTTGTATTCGTTTGTTAATAATTTTTTTTTTTTTAAATACTATACTATAAAGTGAGTGATTATTGGTTTGTCAATTGTGACTTCACGTAAATATGGAAGCCTTACTTAATATTTTATAGGTAATAGAAAAAAACCCTTCAATTTTTGTAGTTTAACTATTAGGTTCCAAAATATTATACTTCAATATAGGTTTAGAGTTCCGACTAATCAATCAAAAAAATATAAGTTCCGACCATTATCCATTGGTTCATTCATGTTTCATGTTTTGAAAATCTAATTTCTCATCCTCTAATAACTTTCCATTTAAAGAGGGTATTGGTATTTAAATGAGCAACTTGAAATTAAATAAGTGAATCTTCCGTTAACATTGAGTAATGGATGTAGTAATTTAACACTTAAACATGGTTTTAAATTTAAAACATAGTTTAAGAACTACCAATAATGATACTCGAGTAGAAGATAATGAAACTTAATAAAAATAAAATCAAGATGAATGCTTTTCGACATCCCGTGTTTATATACGAGTCTAAAATCTAGTAATCTTAAATTATATATAAGAAATAGTTGATGATGCCATCGAAAATCTAATCAACCAATAGAATTACTCAATTTTGTCCAATTAGCTAAATTATAGGATTTAGTGACATCATAAATCATTAATTATTTATTATATAAAGAAAAATAATTATGATAACTTTATCCAAATAGATATTCGTAATACATTAGGACTATTGTCATATCACAATAGGTATTCGTAATATATTAGGACTATTATCATATCACAATTTGATTTGATGATGCGTTGATGAAATTTAATTCTTCATATCAACAACTTTTAAAATCTATTTGTTTTCGTCCAACCCCGTGTAATACACTGGTATTGAGTCTAGTAAATATAATATAGGAAGCAGATTTAAGACATTCAATTTTAAAATTGAAGTTCAATTAACCGATCAGAATTCAGTATTTATTCTTTTATTATTATTTAATAATAATTTTATTTGCTTTTTAATTTAATTAATTTTAAAAAAACAACGGTCTATCCTTAATATTATAAATTTAAATATAATATCCATAAAGAAAATATAATTACCAACAACGACGACCACAATCACAATTAATTATTCAATAATTAAAAAGGTGATACACTAATTCAAAAAGAGCCCGTAGCCACTCTTTCTAATGACCCATTTTATTACTTTTTCATTATTATTTATATTTATTTATTTTTTAAATCTAATTATTAATGTAATAAAGCAACCCACGACTTACATGAGGTTTCATAACTTTAGTACGCTTACAAAATTATATTGTTAATTTGATTTATTTTATTATTATTAAATTTTATTTTTTTTAATGATCTTGATCTACGTTCCTATCTTAAATAAACTACCCAATTTGTTGTTTCATATTAAAACTAAATTTTTTATTAATTAATGATAAACTAAACAATAAATATTCCCAGATTCTATCTAAATTCATACCAATCACATCTCTCTATTTTCTTTAATTATACCAACTAAAAAAATTATAAAACGAAAAAATATTTGTAATCAAAGAATCTGTATATGATTAGCATAGTACATAGGACTCATCCTTTGATAAAACTCATCAAATACTTTATAAATTGATCTACTTTTTTCAATATATATCCAGGAAGCTGACTTAGAGAAACAACAAAAAAACTATTTCCTTACTCTTTTCAAGTTCATCTTCCCCAAAATGCTTAGTGTTCAAAATTTACTACGTACACCTTTTATTTTAATGAGTACCCAAAATATTCAAGCCTCAAACAATATTACATAATCTTAACTCATAAAAACGTTCTAACTTATCTAATAATAAATATTGATAAAAGAAAACTTCCTCTGTGAAAAATTTTGTTAAAATTGAGACCTATTAACCAATCAAATGCTTAGATTTTATCAAGGATTCAATTAACCAATCAAATTCATTTATTTACCTAAAAAATCAATTTAAAAAAATAAGTTAATACGTTCCCATCAAAACACTAAATTGTATTTAATATTTAATAGAACTTATAATTTTATTATAATAATGATTATGATATGATAATGATAAGTTACCCGTAGACAACAATTTCCATTATAATATACTAAGAAATGCTATTATATTATTTAATTTTATCCTTTTCTAATTATCTTAATATTAATATTATTAATATTAATATAATATTAATAAAAGAAAACTTGTCGTAATCAAAATTATTGAAAAATTGAGAGCTATTAACCAATCAAATATATTACAATTGATATAAAATTAAAGAGTTTTATTTAAATTTAATCATTATTTATGACATAATCATGTCCTAAAATTTAGTAAATTGAATAAAGTTAAAAAGTTTAATTGGCTAATTGATTTTTTATGAGGTCATCAGGTAATTCTTATATTATATTTACTAGATATTAAACCCGTGTATAAACACGGGATTTCAAAAAACAAACCACTTTCATTTTATTTTTATTAAGCCTCATTATCTCATACTTGAGTATCGTTTTTGGTAGTTCTTAAACCATGTTTTAGATTTAAACCATGCTCAAGTGATAGATTAATATATCCATATCTAAAAAATGTTTATGGAGAATTTGTGTACATATTTATATTCATGTTGCTTATTTAATTATCACACCCTCTTTGAATTAAAATGTATTAGAGGATGAAACATTAAATTCTCATAAGATGTAATTAAGTTGAATAAACTAACCAATAATGGTAGGGTCTTATATTTTTTAGATGAATTAGTGTGAGCCTATACTAAAGTATAACATTTTACAACTTAATAATTAAACTATACAAATTGAAGGATTTTCTTTTCTTGTTTTGCATATAAGATATTATGTAAAATTTTGATGTATACATGGAGTCACAATTAGCAAAACAATAATCAGTCACTCTATTTAAAAATCTGTCACACCCCCAATTTAATGCTTTGCGGAAGCGACTGTTTTGGGGCGTGACTAATCAATAATCAAAACACCAAAGTACAAGCAAACGACTCTAAATGAGACGTTGTAGAAAATATATTACATTACATAAGTTTTCAAAAGTAGTACAAAGTTTAAGTCATAAGTTTGAAACATAGTAGTGAGTTCGCAAAATGATTTCAGAAGATTTTAATGCATAACCATTATACAAAATATAATGCAAGAAAATCTTCATGTCTAAATGGATGCATGCGACTCGTGATAGCTAGCTTATCCTGTAGGTCATTCCTACTGTTGATGAGTACCTGAGAATACAACACTAAAAGGTCAGCTATAAAGCTGGTGAATCTCACAGGTTTTAATATAAACATTGATGTGATCAATATGATTATCCGACGATAATAGAAAGTTATAAATGAATAGTGATTTAAGCAGTTTACTCAAACAATGATTTTAAACCAACGCAGGTTCCTTAAACAATAACAAAATCAACTAGGATAAAACCAACGCAGATTTTGGAACATTGAACAAACCAACGCAGGTTTTCGAACAATGTGCAATTAGAAAATGATGAAACCAACGCAGGTTTCGCAACATGTAACAAACCAACGCAGGTTTGCGAACAATATGAACTTAGACTATGATGAAACCAACGCAGGTTTCGTAACATTGAACAAACCATCGCAGGTCTTCGAACAATGTGCAATTAAACAATGATGAAACCAACGCAGATTTCGCAACATGGAACAAACCAACGCATGTTTCCGAACAATGTGAAATTTAACAATGCTAATCAGTACCAAAGAATGGTAGCCAAACAATGTAACTAATATAGTTAACCGAACTAAATAATCATTTAATTCCATGAGTTAATAATTAAATTAACTAATCAAATAACATATGATCACGAAAACATGTAAGCATTGTATCTCACCCCAATATTTAAAACAGTAAAAATGGGGCTATGAGACTCACCTGAGTCAATCCGAGCAATGAATATATTCGACGTGGAATAGACAATCTCTGAAATCCCTTAGAGTCCTAAACACGCGAGATTCTAATGAGTAAATGGATTGTCCAATGTATTATTTAATGTTTATGTTTGAGTTTACAAAATTTGGTACGAGTCTGAAAACAGTAATCTGCCATTTTCGGCCCCTAAACGACCCCGGATGGCCTAAAACTGACAAGGCTAAGGTACTTAGCCTTGAGCATTGGGTTGTTTTTGAATGACCGAGCGAATTTGAGCCCAATCCGTTATAATAAAATTTTCATCGAGAAGCTACCCTGTTTTAAGTTGTTAAATCGTCGACGTTTTCGAAAATTTATTTGTTCTGTTTTAGCTAGAATTCACAGGACTAGTTTATTGATCCGTTGGATTATGAAATATAACGGGGGAATCCGCCGTATTGGTTTGAATACGCCGTATTCAATGGTTTAAAAGGGAATACGCCGTATTCCCTTGAATACGCCGTATTCGATGGCTAATCAGTCTGATTGGGCTCAAGATGTGGGGAATACGCCGTATTCACCCGAATACGCCGTATTCAGTGGTTTTGAAGGGGAATACGCCGTATTCCCTTGAATACGCCGTATTCCGAAGAGGCGCGGGAAAAAAAATGTTTTCTGGGCGGGAATACGCCGTATTCCCTTGAATACGCCGTATTCCGAGGTCTGGTTCGAATCTGTTCTTGAAGAAAACATCCAAAACCAGTTCTAAATCCTATTTCCGCATACAACAACCTAATACAAAGCTAATACCTGCTATATAATGTATTATAAACATAAAATTAACGAGTATTGATAAGTGTTCTTACGTAGTAAAATTTGAAACCGTGGGGATGATGATGAGAATGATCCGATGATGAAGATGATGATTTTGAAGCTAGATGATGATGATGATGTTACTGATCTTTGTTGTTGTTGTTAAAATGAAATAGAGATCGAGAGAGAGTGAAAGCCGAGAGTGATCAAATGTGTGCGTGTGAGTGATAAATAATTGAGGTCGGTTGATATAACCGGCCTCAATTATTGAGGTGGTTGGGTATTTCCCGACCCGTGTTCGCGTACCCGATCGTTATGCGGTATAATACTTTAAAATGATAATTTTCTAAAAATAGAATCGTATAGGTTTTTAATTGAAATATTTTATAAAAACGTTTTTACGGATGTATAAAATTGTAACTTTGTTTTACTTAAAATGTACGGATGGTTTTCTGTATCTAAAATGTATTTAAATTTCAAACGGAGTATGTAATTATTATTCTCAATAATAATACTTGATTTAAAAATGTTTTTCACCAAATTCTATTTTGGGTTTATGCGTTTTGTTAGATTCGTGTATTCGCGATTATTTAAATAATCGTTTCGGTTTATATATATACATATACATATATAATACTTGAATGCTTAAGCGTTAACACTTATATAATACGTGATTTAAAAGTTTAAATTGGCCCCTAATTTTGGCCCTTTTTGACCGGGTGTCACATTCTCCCCTTGTTAGGAGAATTTCGTCCCGAAATTCCAGTGAAACCTAGATTCGCGTGTTTCTAAGGCCGACTATGTGTTATGTCTAATACTAAGACATCCGATTTATCCTTCTCCCCTTGTTAGGCTTAAACCTACTGATCCCAAATGAAAATTGGAGAAGTCCGATTCTTTACCCGACCGTTACCCATGTGACACGGTCGGTCCGTCTTAACAAGTATCACTATGATTTGTATTTACAATTCTCCGCTTAATCTAGATTCTATCAGTCTCCTATAGAAACTAATTGATTCAACCTACATTAGCTCTATATGGGATGTGACCCATTGTTTACACAAAATATCAACCGGTATGTTTTCCGATATAAACAATGTAGGATTTGTTATCCCAATACTTATGTAAGCTAAACCTCGTCTCTTAAAGAAACTATAGAACCTAAATTATCCCTTTTTCCCTAATTCTATTGTGCACTTAGGATTTAGGGAAACATAAAAGATATCAAGCAACAAGTAATATCTATTCATGTAAACAGTGTAAAGCAATTAGGTCATTAATGAATGACCATACCAGTGTTGAGCAAGTCAATGAGTCTAGGGTTCTCGTCGTCTTCCCTAGTTCTGAGTACGTAGGCTCTTCCTCGAGCAGGGCCGA
The DNA here is from genome assembly GCA_949592205.1 of Helichrysum umbraculigerum. Classification (NCBI taxonomy): domain Eukaryota; kingdom Viridiplantae; phylum Streptophyta; class Magnoliopsida; order Asterales; family Asteraceae; genus Helichrysum; species Helichrysum umbraculigerum. The sequence goes on from CATIUR010000001.1 coordinate 103,871,393, forward strand.
TGTTCTTGTCCTTCAGCTTTGGACAGTCATTTCTGTAGTGACCTACAGTTCCACATTCAAAACAGGCTTTCACACGGCAATCTTTAGCAAGATGCCCAAAACGCTTGCACTTATCACAGTGGTCGCCACAAGGCCCATCATGATGGCGTTTGCACTTTGAGCAGAAGGGCTTGGTTCCAGCGTACTCTTTCTTGTTTTCAGACCCAGAGGTGTTGGCCTTAATGGTTGCAGGCTTTTTGGTAGCCGGGCTTTGATTATCAGGATTTCCCTCAAGTTTTCTCTTGTTATCACTAGGGTGGTTTACAGTACTCTTGACAACAGACGTTCCTTGGCGAACGATCTGTGCCATCAGCTTATGTGCCATGCGCACAGTACCATGAAATGTAGGAGAGTTGGACGAGGTAACCATCCCTTGAATTTGAGAAGGAAGTCCCCAGACATAGCGCTCAATTCGCTTGGATTCTGTATCCACCATAGATGGACACAGGTGTGCCAACTGATTAAATCGAGAGGAATAACCAGCAATATCGTTGCCTTGAGTGGTGAGATTCCAGAATTCCGCCTCCAGCTGTTGAATTTCATCCCTAGGACAATACTCATCCTTGAGCATTTTCTTCAGCTCATCCCAGGGAGTTTCCAGAGCAATGTCTTGGCCTATGGAGTCAGCATAAGTGTTCCACCATGTCAGAGCATCATCCATAAAAGTGTAGGTGGCGAATTTGACCTTACAGTCCTCAGTGCAGTTGCAGATGCGAAAGACTGCCTCTGTCTTCTCCAGCCATCGTAACAACCCAATGGCACCTTCAGTGCCGTTGAATTTCAAAGGATTGCAGTTAAGGAAGTCTTTGTAGGTGCAGGGTTTCACTACAGGGGCATTTGGTGGTGTTTCAGCGCCGCTGGATCGTTGTCGCTCAGCACTTACTGCGTCAGCAACCAGTCGATCGACCTGAGCTTGAGTGAATTGGCGACGTGGAGGCATGTTCCTTCAATGAAGATAAGGGACATGTCAGAGTTTCGTATAAGAATATGATTATCGTAGTTGTATATATAACCGTAATATACCACAACACAAATGACAATCAATAGTGTAGAATAATAATGATTGCAATCACTTAACTTGCGAGTTTAAATGATTACGAGTATTGAGGTTTACAAAAGTGAAAGGGATATTACATCCGTACATGCATCAGCAGTTATGCGGAATGTGATAAGGGGTAGGAAAGAATTTGTACTTAGAGAAATATTGGATTCGAAAGTTAAAACTGATAGGTGAACGAAGGATGGTCCTCTGATGACCAGTTTGTGTCAAATAAGATATTGAAGTTTTAATCTCTACCTAGGGTAAGCCTATTTCGAAGAGATGACCCTCTCAGGTAGGGCACATCCCGGTACTATTTTCCTGACTCGATCAACTTACCCTAGACAAATTCTAAGATGTATCTAATCATTGATTATGGTAACAAGTATCTGAGGCATATTATTATCCATACTATATAATAGCCTAATTGTATAAACCATATATACATATCGTCCACCTAGTCGTGTCTAGCATAAAACAATTATGAGTCCCGGTTCTCTCGTGATCAGAGTCAACTAATGCATTCCTGTTCAACATAACCCCTTTCAGATCTTACATCATCTTTGTTTAATTGTACATAGTTGATCAGGCTATGTTAAATTAAACTCGTATGACGAAATTCCTGAACCAGTTATATCTAATGAGGAATACTGCCTAACGGTCATAGTCTAGGCCCACTAAATGCAACCTAGTTCGCTATAACCTTAGTCTCTGATACCAATCTGTCACACCCCCAATTTAATGCTTTGCGGAAGCGACTGTTTTGGGGCGTGACTAATCAATAATCAAAACACCAAAGTACAAGCAAACGACTCTAAATGAGACGTTGTAGAAAATATATTACATTACATAAGTTTTCAAAAGTAGTACAAAGTTTAAGTCATAAGTTTGAAACATAGTAGTGAGTTCGCAAAATGATTTCAGAAGATTTTAATGCATAACCATTATACAAAATATAATGCAAGAAAATCTTCATGTCTAAATGGATGCATGCGACTCGTGATAGCTAGCTTATCCTGTAGGTCATTCCTACTGTTGATGAGTACCTGAGAATACAACACTAAAAGGTCAGCTATAAAGCTGGTGAATCTCACAGGTTTTAATATAAACATTGATGTGATCAATATGATTATCCGACGATAATAGAAAGTTATAAATGAATAGTGATTTAAGCAGTTTACTCAAACAATGATTTTAAACCAACGCAGGTTCCTTAAACAATAACAAAATCAACTAGGATAAAACCAACGCAGATTTTGGAACATTGAACAAACCAACGCAGGTTTTCGAACAATGTGCAATTAGAAAATGATGAAACCAACGCAGGTTTCGCAACATGTAACAAACCAACGCAGGTTTGCGAACAATATGAACTTAGACTATGATGAAACCAACGCAGGTTTCGTAACATTGAACAAACCATCGCAGGTCTTCGAACAATGTGCAATTAAACAATGATGAAACCAACGCAGATTTCGCAACATGGAACAAACCAACGCATGTTTCCGAACAATGTGAAATTTAACAATGCTAATCAGTACCAAAGAATGGTAGCCAAACAATGTAACTAATATAGTTAACCGAACTAAATAATCATTTAATTCCATGAGTTAATAATTAAATTAACTAATCAAATAACATATGATCACGAAAACATGTAAGCATTGTATCTCACCCCAATATTTAAAACAGTAAAAATGGGGCTATGAGACTCACCTGAGTCAATCCGAGCAATGAATATATTCGACGTGGAATAGACAATCTCTGAAATCCCTTAGAGTCCTAAACACGCGAGATTCTAATGAGTAAATGGATTGTCCAATGTATTATTTAATGTTTATGTTTGAGTTTACAAAATTTGGTACGAGTCTGAAAACAGTAATCTGCCATTTTCGGCCCCTAAACGACCCCGGATGGCCTAAAACTGACAAGGCTAAGGTACTTAGCCTTGAGCATTGGGTTGTTTTTGAATGACCGAGCGAATTTGAGCCCAATCCGTTATAATAAAATTTTCATCGAGAAGCTACCCTGTTTTAAGTTGTTAAATCGTCGACGTTTTCGAAAATTTATTTGTTCTGTTTTAGCTAGAATTCACAGGACTAGTTTATTGATCCGTTGGATTATGAAATATAACGGGGGAATCCGCCGTATTGGTTTGAATACGCCGTATTCAATGGTTTAAAAGGGAATACGCCGTATTCCCTTGAATACGCCGTATTCGATGGCTAATCAGTCTGATTGGGCTCAAGATGTGGGGAATACGCCGTATTCACCCGAATACGCCGTATTCAGTGGTTTTGAAGGGGAATACGCCGTATTCCCTTGAATACGCCGTATTCCGAAGAGGCGCGGGAAAAAAAATGTTTTCTGGGCGGGAATACGCCGTATTCCCTTGAATACGCCGTATTCCGAGGTCTGGTTCGAATCTGTTCTTGAAGAAAACATCCAAAACCAGTTCTAAATCCTATTTCCGCATACAACAACCTAATACAAAGCTAATACCTGCTATATAATGTATTATAAACATAAAATTAACGAGTATTGATAAGTGTTCTTACGTAGTAAAATTTGAAACCGTGGGGATGATGATGAGAATGATCCGATGATGAAGATGATGATTTTGAAGCTAGATGATGATGATGATGTTACTGATCTTTGTTGTTGTTGTTAAAATGAAATAGAGATCGAGAGAGAGTGAAAGCCGAGAGTGATCAAATGTGTGCGTGTGAGTGATAAATAATTGAGGTCGGTTGATATAACCGGCCTCAATTATTGAGGTGGTTGGGTATTTCCCGACCCGTGTTCGCGTACCCGATCGTTATGCGGTATAATACTTTAAAATGATAATTTTCTAAAAATAGAATCGTATAGGTTTTTAATTGAAATATTTTATAAAAACGTTTTTACGGATGTATAAAATTGTAACTTTGTTTTACTTAAAATGTACGGATGGTTTTCTGTATCTAAAATGTATTTAAATTTCAAACGGAGTATGTAATTATTATTCTCAATAATAATACTTGATTTAAAAATGTTTTTCACCAAATTCTATTTTGGGTTTATGCGTTTTGTTAGATTCGTGTATTCGCGATTATTTAAATAATCGTTTCGGTTTATATATATACATATACATATATAATACTTGAATGCTTAAGCGTTAACACTTATATAATACGTGATTTAAAAGTTTAAATTGGCCCCTAATTTTGGCCCTTTTTGACCGGGTGTCACAAAATCAAAGACTATCGAATTAACAAACTAATACAAAACACTCTTTTTCAACCCTATGATAAAACATTTTAATATTCTTATGAATAATAACAACAACAACAACAGCAGCAGCAGCGGCGGCGACGGCGGCGACGACGACGACAACAACAACGATGTATTTGATTGGTTAATCGAAAGTTCAATGAAATCAAATTTATATGATTGGTTATTGGATCTTCGTTTTTTAAAGTATTTCAATAGCAAGGTTTTCGTTTATTATTATTTTAGACCCGTATATATATGCACATATATTAAACTAACCTTGGCAATGACATTATGATATAAATTTGATAATGGCAAAGCAAAAACGATAATATTATCTTTAAATATGTGTATGTACATAGATCTTTATTGAAAATGTATACTAAGTTAAAAATAACATTATATTTTAATAAGTAAAGCTTTCATGTACATATGGAGTCACAATTAGCAAATCAATAATCAGTCACTCTATTTAAAAATCAAAGACTATCGAATTAACGTACTAATACAAAACACTCCTTTTCAACCCTATGATAAAACATTGTAATATCATTGTCACTAATAATAATAATAATAATAATAATAATAATAATAATAATAATAATAATAATAATAACCATGATGTATATGATTGGTTAATTGAAACTTCAATAAAATCAATTTATTTCAATGGTTATTGGGTCTTCGTTTTTAATTTTAAAGTATTCCAGTCGCAATGTTTTCATTTATTATTATTAAAAACCTGTGTATGCATATATATTGAACTAAACTTGGCAATGACATAATATAAATTTGATAATGGCAATACAAAAATGATAATATTATCTTTAAACCCATGTATGTACATAGATCGACATTGAAAATGTATACTAATTTAAAATAAACATTATATGTTAATTGTAGTTATTTGAAATAATAATGTGCACATATACACTTTAATGTTAGATTTTAATACGATCATTCATATTTTTTTTTATCTAAAAGCCTTACACACATGACATTATTGTTATACCCATAAATTAGTGAATCATCATATATAGTTACATAAAGAGATTAAGTGATTAACATTTGTGTATAGTCCTCCACCTTCTAGCTTAGCGGAAGAGCACATGGCTTTAATCCATGTGGTTGTGGGTTCGATCTACGTGGGGGACATAAAATTTCATTGGGGTCTTGGACCAATGGTCAGGGAGTTTTCCACTATGTGGTTTCTTCCTGGGAGTGATGAGTTCGAATCTCGCTCATGGCATTTTGCCTGGGGGAGGGGGAGACTCCGTGGCGCGATACCCATCTAAGACATGGGAGAGCAACCCCTTTAGAGCGTCATCGAGATTTCGAACTATGGAGCGGTTCTCATATCGGGGAGTAACCGCTTGTGGAAGATGAACGGGTGGACCAAAGGTCCGTCAGTGATTCCACAACTGCCTTTCAAAAAAAAAAACATTTGTGTATATCACTTAAAACTTATCTAAAACCAAACTTTGTTTAATAGTAATTATTTTATTGTATAAATCATCATTGAGTAAAATTGTATTTCACGAGCAAAAGAAATCATTAAGGATCAAATCAGTTTCTTACTATTATTATTTTAGAATAATCGTAAATAATTCTCAATAGATAGTCTAATTAATTTGTAATTAATCAGGGAAATTTTTTTGGGACGATTCATAAACAATTTCAAAATAAATATTTTAGGAGAATTATTGATTTTGATTGGTTAATCAAAAGTAGACTTAAATTAAGAGATTTGATTGGTCGATAAGGGTTGATTTTGAACAAAATTGAAGGTATAAAAGTTTTCTTTACAATTACGATATTCGATTAATTTATTTATTAAAAATAAAAATAAGAAAATAAGAAACGTGCATACAATCCAAATAACAATATTTAATTAATTTAATTATTTGAAAAAATAAAATAAAAAACGTAGCATCTCCTACCTATCCTGAACGGGATATTAAATTAAAAAAAAAAAAAATAGAAACCTAAGAATTTTAAATATGTTTTTGTTCTTCTGCAAAATATTACTTTTATAGTAACTCATTTCATTAATTTATAGTAATTGCTTATCTTAATATTTTCAGTAGAAGAAAACTAGAAAACTAGAAATCGTATCAAAAGTTATAGTTATGTAGGGTTTTAATAATTTTTTTTTACTTTTACACAAGGTAGACGTTATTAATTCAAGACGATGTCAAGTTGGTGTCAACATGGTAGTGTATGACATTGGAGTCGTATGCAAAAGATTAAATACTGAAAAAGACTTTCACTTTATCTATAATACAATATAGTGAATTATAATTCATAAACATCAATCAATCAATCATTTATATTATTATAACACCTTATTGTCTTCTAATTTCAAAACTTGATGTGCGATGATTATATAGAGAATAAATTTTATAAGCGAGTTGTTGAAATTGAAGATTAAGAAGTGGAGTAGAGATGCATTATATGTAATTAAAGATTAAAGATATAAATTAAAGATTAAAGATACATGTTAAGGATTAGAGATTATTGATAATTTTTTATTTTACTCAATTATCTTAAATTCGAAGATAAACGATATAATCAACATGCTATGTTTAAACTTTTAAATTGTTAATGATGATTCAAAAATACTTTTTATGTAGGCTATGGGCCAAATATGGAGGATATAGTTTGGTATAAGGACGGAGTAAATAAAATTTTAAAATATTGACAAAATTTAGAATACAATTAACATATATTTCATTAAGATTAATATTAAGATGATCCTAAAGAAATTGTAGATACGTAAAATCTTTTATGTTTTATTGTTATGTGTAGATATATTTATACACTATTTAGAAAATTGAAAATGGAAAATTGTGGAAAATTTTCCACAACTAAACACACCCTCAACATCTTACAAAAAAGTCTTTGCCTACCAAAGAAAAAAATAAAACCTTACAATTACATTCTAAACAAAGCATAATCACAAATTCAAATTCAATCATAATGAACGTTATAGAAAATATAAACAATGATTAAAACTATATAACTTTTGATTTCTTACCATGTTGTATATCATCGACAAACGATTGATTGGAGATATGGAGGGCTTTTTTTTATCCATTTAGAATTTGAAGATGGGAGGAAAATTAGAGTTTCATGAGATGAAGAAAAAAGAGGATTTTATATAGTAAAAAAAAAGGTCGGAGAAACCGTAAGATTTGAAAATATAGATGGGAATGTAAATTTAAATCAATTAATATATGTCCTTATCTATTTAGATAGAAGATTTTTATTTTTTTAATACTATTTACGTTTTTATAAAAAATTTATTAAATATATGACAATATTTTTTTTCCGTTTTTTATTTTTGATTACCTATTTTACGTTTTTTTTTATTTTTTAAAAGGATAAAATTGTTTTTTAAGGGCTTAAGGGTGCTAAGTGTAATTATTAAGATTTAATCTAGGTGGTTGGATCAATTTAAGAAAATTCAATTAAGGGTCGGGATTACTCCATTGTATTTTGCTTTAAAAGGATAAAATTGTTTTAAGGGCTTAAGGGTGCTAAGTGTAATTATTAAGATTTAATCTAGGTGGTTGGATCAATATAAGAAAATCCAATTAAGGGTCGGGATTACTGTAACATCCTCAAATTGGGCCTAGAAGTAATAGGTATTTTCTGTAAATTTTAAATGCGATTTAAAATTGTTATTGTGTTTGACTGGATAATAAATAGGTCGATAAGCCTCAGGAGATATTGTGGCTAGTAAATTATTGATTGTTTTAAATTTATTTAGTTGACGGTAAAATAAAATTTGTATTTCCCCGCAAATGGTTTTTAAGTTCCAGACAATAATAAATACGGGGAATGAAAACTAACACTTATATGGTATATTATATGGATTGGGTCGGTTTTATTTCCCTCCACACATACATACATACGTACGTATACACACACACACATTTAACACAATCAATCCACAAAATCTTGAAGAAATCATCAAATTGGAGCTTCTAAACACGAATTCAAGCCTCTTTAATCATTCTAATCAAGGTATAATCTTGTGTTCTTCATTTTCTAAAACCTAGAAATTGGGGGTTTTGATGTTCTTGAGCAAAATCCGAATTTAGGGTTTTTAAAGTGTAAATTGATGTTAGTTAAGCTTCAATAACATGTAATAATCATTCTAGCATCATCATAATCATGTTATATGTGTTAATTTCATGTTTGATATAATCCTAGAAATTGGGGTTTTGGATATTTGTTTAATTGGTAGGATTAATCTTGAAATAAACCTTGTAGTCATGTTAGAAGGGTTAGTTAGTGCTTAATTTGTGATTATAACCTAAGCCCTAACTTGGAAATTAAGAATTTGATTAAGTGTTCATAATGTGTTCTTGGAGAAAAATGGATGATTGTGATGAACTTGATATTAGTAGTGATTAGGAATGCTTAATTATTAATCAAAGAGTAAAGTTGGCATTCATGGGAATAAGAATTCATAAAACCTAGCCTTGAGGTTTTGATGAATTTGTGATAATTTAGGTTAATGACCTTGTAATGATTTAATCATGCTACTTAGTGATAAGTAAATGGATTAAAGAGATGTTGTGATCATAATGATCATGAATTGAGAAGTGACTGTGAATTTATAAGGATAATGCGATTATTGGTAAGCTTGAAATGATTAATGAAAGGTTGATGATCATAAGTAATTAACTATGAAGTGGTAGTTACTAAATGTGTGACATATTGATAATGAGTTTGAAACAAAGGCCTATAATGATTAGAGTAATAACTCACTGAAATTGAGTTTATGAATCAAGTAGTACTACTTTAACATGAGTTGATTGTTATGGACGAGTTACTAACTTGTTATTTAATTGAATTCTCAGATGTGGAGAAGACTCAGTGACATTAGACTACTGAGTGGACGACTATGATTGTCGGTGAGTGGATCTTGGACTTTCTGTCTAAGTTAGTTGTAACAACATGGTTACAACGGGTAAACTTGGTTTATTGCAATGATTGCTTTAATATTAATGGCCATGATGGTTAACCTTTGATTGATTATTGGCGTCCATTGTGCTATGATAGTTGTGGACTATTTGATTTGGTGGGGGTCAACTAATGTGTTGGGTTTGGATACTATTACTAGGACTTCGCAAGTGCCTTGTACATGTGTTGGACACTGAAATTGCGTCGTGTGTAGTAATAGTACCAAACTATCGGTTTAACCTCTGATTTGGCCGTCAGTTGGTTTTAAGTGTTACTTGGGGAACCATCCGCGGCATGAGGGTACCTCAAGGACCACCGATCCTTCTATGTTGCTTGTGCATTGCTTGGTTATAGGCATGTGTTAAGCTGAGTTAGATTGATAGCTTGGGATCTATTCACTTAGCTTCGTGCTAACCACTCATTACTTCTTGCAGGTTTACTTCTGTATGTGGGTGGGCAAGAAGTACATATGGAATGGAATGTTTGACAGGCTCACTCTGAAATGGATAATACGTTAATGATTTAACAACACATTGGCATTTCTATAACACCTAAACTTAATGTGTGTAATGATTAGAATAATCTAGTTTTAAAGGTTTGTATATAAGTGGATTGCTATTTGAAATGTATGTATGCAATCCACTGGTTTCTATTAATCATGCGCTTCCGATATGTTTAAAAAAAAAAAAATGTCCTTGTATTTAGCGGGTGTTATAATTACTCCATTGTATTTTGCTTTAAGTATATTTTATTTATAGACTAGATCTAAAACCCGTGTATACACACGGCTTGATGAATTTTTATTGTTATTTCATAAATAAATATTGAATGAATTCTTATATGATATGTGATAAATTAGAACTTTTTTATGAATTAAGATGTATGTAATATTGTTTTGAATTAAAATATTATAGGTAGTCAGTATCAAAAATGATGGTTTAGATAGTAAATTTTGAATGGTGAGGATTTTACATAAGTCATTATGCATTGAATTGTATAGGTATCTAATTATACATAAGTAAGTAAATAGTTTGAAAAAATAATAGTATGTTGCAACTATTACGATTAGTTGAAATACGAAGCATAAATTATATTTTTGTAAGACGTACCTCTTTGTACACAACATTTGTCGTATTATGACATTCAACGACATGCGTGTACACATAGGTCATTTTAGCCGTTATGTTAAGTATGACATTAAAAACTAAATACTTTGGCACAAAACTTGTAAATGTATATGAATTCATTGAGAAGTAGTGGTAATTGACTTTGACTGAAATAAAAAATATGGATTAAGTTAAAGTTTTAAGTGAATCAAATCCAAGTAACCTGAAACTAATCAAACCAAACGTATTTGAATCGGGTGATTTTTAGGTTCAAACCATTTAATGAACACCCCTTATTTCTAGGACCCGCCAGGTGCAAGTTTTCCTCTTCCTTTTCCACTTGCTCCCTCATGTATTGTGATAGCGTTTTTCGGTTCATGGTTTGCTAGTTTAAAGTTGTAATTGATGTTTTTAGATGAAAATAATTTTTAAGTTATTAGTTAAGGTTAACATATATGAATTTAAACATACATATGAACTTTGGAAATTAAAGTATGAACAGTATAAGATATTATAGTATCGATTAAATTACTAAATTGCAACATATCACTCATTCATAGTTTTTTATAATATTTTAACTTGCCCTAAATGAATGGTTGCCGGAGGTGGTGGCCGAAGGTGATGGTGGTAGTGTGTAAGTGTTTATGTGTTTTGTGAAGAGAGAGAGATGGATTTAGAGAGAGTTTCTATATGTTTAAGTGTGTTTGTGTGAAGAGAGATGTTGCCCTAAATGACTCCTATCATCTTAAGTTAGTTTAAATTGTAAGTTAGTCCCTCCATTAAAACCCAATTGCAAACTAGTCCCTGTGATATGACATAATCTACACCATTGATTTCGAAATGAATGGTCCTGATCTTTTGCCCCTTTTAGCTCTCTAAAACCCCTTTCCCCTTGGATTTCAAATCATAAAATAATAATATTATCATAAAAGTCGTATTTCAATAAATTAAAACAAATACAGTTAAAATAAAATAATAATAAAATATTAAATACTCAATTCGTCGTATTTCATTAAATTAAAACAAATACAATTAAAATAAAATAATAATAAAATATTAAATACTCAATTCTGATTGGTTAATTGAGCTTCAATTTTGAAATTGGATGCAATAAGTCCGCTTCCTATATTATATTTATATTTATATATTTAAGATATTTATTAATATAAGATAAGATTACTAAGCAAAGTATAAGCCGTTTACTTGATAAATACACGTTTAACTCAATAAATTTTGTTCATCGAATCACCTCGGGAGTTAGAGGCTTAGTCGCTTAGAACCTAGCTAAGTTGGGCCTGTCAGCACCGAATCACCTTGGGAGTTGGGAGTTAGAGTCTACCTTAGATGGGCCTGTCAGCACCGGTGGGCGGCGGTGGCGATGCTCAAGTCCATATGTAGCTCATTTTCGTTGGGCCTTGGCAATCAAGTTATTAGAATTGGTACACTTGAGCTTCTCAAAATTTTCACCAACACACTTGTTACTTATGGGTGTTTAAATTAAAGTTATTAATAGTGTGCATCATGTATACAGAAATATTTAATATACAATTATAATGAATTTATCAAAATGTTAAAAATATCACGACTCATCAATTATAAAACACCTTCACTACTATCTTGATGCTTTTTATTTTCTCAACAATTAAAATGACTACCCTTATAGTTTTTTATAATATTTTAACTTACCATACAAATCTTTTATAAGAACTTTTTTTCCATAACTTACTTGGAAAATGGAAACTCATGCCTTTCTTTAATCAGTTACTTGCCTCCTTCTGCTAGCTTACTGTGGTGCTCGGGTTCGTTCGGGGTGCTCCCAGCCAGCAAGCAGTTAGCGTTCCTCTACAAGGAATGGAAGTGTGGCTCCCGCACCCCCTATCTCTTAAAGGCTCTGCGCTCCCGCTATCGGATTTTTGAAAGATGACTTCCCCGATACCACAAGTCAGGTTATGGAGCCGGATGGCGAGCAGTTACGATGGCTCCTTCCTAAATAAGGAGTCCACAATAGGACGGGTAAGCTGGCAGCAGTAAATCAATATCGACAAATATTTGTGATTATTTTCATAGGAATAACAGTAATTCTACAATTTCATCTTCTTTTTTGTCACATTTGTGATTATTTTCATATAAATTGCATCTAAGTTTACGTAGGTTACTAAAAATATTGAAACCACTAGCAGAATGATCATAATCGACTTTAAATCATAGTAAAAAGATTACAACTTTTTCATAATGGTCCACAGATCAAGATAGGAACGGATCTAGAGGGGGTCATAGGGCAGTTGCCCCCTTAAAATCTAAAATTATGAAAAAATATAAAATTTTAAGGTTGTTAGTAACAGTTTATAAGTTTTACCCAAAATGATAGGAAAAAATATATGAAAAATTCTAGATCCGCTCCTGAATCAAATAGCATCCCACTTCAAATCTTGAATATATGTAATGGAATAACATAACTTTAATAGAATATAATTTCAATAGAGGTTTTTTTCAAGCTTTAATTGAAAATGGTTTTTAGATCTTTAATTGTTCAAAATCAATTAAAACTGTATACTTTTTTTTTTGTTTTGTTTTCAAACCTTTAGATTAAAATGCACGCTGTCTTTCTTAGTATGTAATTTAATCGATTTAAATTATAATAAACCTCTCAAAAGATTTTTTCGTTGAAGCAATTGAGGTTTCTTTTAAGACTTTCAAAAGAGTAGTAATGCTATATATGCCTAATTATATAGAACTAAATATAAACCAACATCTCTTATTGGTTGAATTTTCTCTCTCATAATCTCATTCGATCATTTTTTCACATCTACCAATTACATGTTTACGTCTATAACTTTAGGCCAACCAATCAATATCCTTTTCAAAAACATCTAAAAAGGGAGGTGATAGTTACAACATGAAAATTGATGTTTGCACCAAACTGTACATGTATTAAAGCAGACAGTACAAATTATCATAATACAGTTATGGTGTATGAATAAAAATCATGTGTTGTATTTATCAATACCCATCTAAAAAACCCTCCATTTAGAATTTAGAAATAATAATATAATAAATAAATAAATAAAATATACGGAGTAACAAATATATATATAAAATAAAAGAAATGCCATTTCTGCAAATGAGACAAAATATGAATTCTTGAGAAAGAAAACCCCCAACCAAGAATTACTACTTTCAGCAATCCCCATTTTGATCCCCTCTCTCCGAAACAATCCTCACACCCACGCACACACCATTTTTTCACACACTAACAATGGCGGCACGCAGCAGCAGTAGCAAAGCAGGACTAGGTTACGTAAGTCCAACCAAAACCACTATCGACGGTGATAACACCACCTGCATTCTCAACAGAGCCGATGCCGGACCACCGGAGAGCCACCGTTACTTTCTCGCTCGCCGAACTGTTCTCCAAATGTTACGAGACAGAGGCTGTGTCATCGATGATTCCGAGATCAATCGCTCGCTCTCCGACTTCCGTTCGCTTTTCGGTGACCAACCGGATCCGGATCAGCTCCGTATTTGCGCTCCTTTATCCTCTAAACCTTCTAAAAAGGTAACCGTTTTGTTAGGGTTTGTGTTTTGTTTATTTCTAAACATTTTCTCATTACGTATCTGTATAATATATTAATTATTACTATTCAGTTCGAGCTTGAGTATAATAAGTGAGCTCGAAATATATAACGAGTCGAACTCGAGGTTATAAGTGCTCAAGTGGAGCTCTTTTCGAGCATTGCTTAATGTGTAGGTTTATATATATAAATATCTAAAACTTTTGAGTCGAAATCGAGTATGAAGAAATTATTTGAAATGAGTGTGCTACTTTTGCTATTGAATAGTGTAAATTTATTTATGTATGTAATTTTGAGCTATAATGAGTTGATTTGTGAGCGATTATCGAGCTATCGAGCTCTGGCTGTATAGGCCATAGGGAAATACTTTAGTTTCTTAATCTATTCCAGAAAAAAGACCTAAAAGTTTTTGGATTTATGAAACATTATATGATAGACTTATATATCTATTTCCCACAAAGAATTTGGAACAATCAATGGTAACTTAAATGAGCATGAATGTGTGATATATTGTTGAGTATAAGTACTTTATTGTTACTCAAAGGACTTGGTCTGATTTTTTCATGATAACATGATAAATTTCTCCCTTCAGTTATGATAATAATAAGTTAGCTTCAAATTTGTGAGAAAAGTATTGCAATGCAATCAAAATGTAACTCTGTTTAGCGAGTTAGATAACTATATTTTCTTTAGTGTTTCAGATTCTGGCTATTTTCTGTGGGCCAGAGGAGATGTACAAAGCAAAAGCTACTGGAATTATACTTAATGTCATCAACAAAGAGAGCTTGCACCGTTTGATCATTGTTTTGCAGGGCAAAATGAACCACTTTGCTAGGAAAGAGTTTGATGCATGCCAAGTCAAAGTGGAATTTTTCCCAGTAATATTTCGAATCCTTTTGTTGCTCAAGGCATCATTCATCACTCTAATTAGTAACTAATCGATGTATTAAGTGTTCCGATCAATTAAATGTGGGTTAGTCGACTTTTTTAATTTAAGGTGCTTATTTCCTGTCTTTTCTGAGTAAATTATGTCACTGCTATAGGAAATATAGTTAAGGAAAGTAATTGTATCAAAGTTTGTTGTATCAGAACTTTTAGTTTTAAAATCCATAATGAACCAGATAATTACAAGCTAAAATGTCCACAAATACAGGGCACAACTTTTTCATCTCATTCTTTATAATAACTTCTTTTAAGAGTAAACATAATGCTCAACTATTGAGTTGGTCCATTTTTTTTATTGTAATAATGCACTTCTGAAAACAATCTCTTGCAGTCTTGCATTATGAACCACTAGACTTATCGCATCATGCAAAATAACCATTGTACATTGTTAAAACACCAAAAAAAATTGCAGACTCCCTGCTAATGAGAACATATTTCCTTCGACAATTTCAGAAGAAAATAACCAGTACTGCATTCCCATAATTGGCATGTTGGATACATAAGTATGTAACAATTACACACATCGCACCTTTACATCTAGCACTCCTTTTTAATGATCCTTGTTTAAATTCTGATGCATTGCTTGGATATCTAGATTACTGAACTGCTTGTAAACATCACAACACATGTTGCTGCGCCAAAACATGAAATATTGACTACTGAAGAAAAGGAGCAGTTGCTTATGAAATACAAACTTTCTGACAAGCAGGTAACATTATCAATTACCTTAGACCTTAATGATCTTGGGTATGCATGATCAAATAAATGAGCTTTGTTCTAACAGAAGATTTGTTTTTATTAGCTTCCATATATGCTGGAGAGTGATGCTTTTGCAAGGTACCTTGGACTCGAGAAGAAGCAGGTGGTGAAATTCACTTATAACAGCAAAATCACGGGTTCATTTGTCACGTATCGTTGCGTAATCTGAGTCGTTTCTAGGAAGATATTACCAAAAATCAGTCAACTATGGTAGATAATTTGGTTGGGTTTAACCTTTTGGCAATTGCAAGTCATCTGCAACTTCACCTACTAACTTTAAAGTAAATGGGCAGTTAGAATTTTTGTTGAAATGATTTCATCATTCTCTTGCATTTGCACAAGAATGGCGTGTTCCGATCTTCCTCTAGATTTGATGATAGTTTATATATTAACTTATGATATATGCCACAACAATATCCCAAGAAATATTCCACATCAAATATGTTTTCCTTAACCATATACAATGTGTTAAAGTCAATTGTTTATAAGGTAATGGTTATATAGCTGTTAACAGGCAATTCTGGAACAACAAAGGTGTCACTAAGAAGAGTCTATTGAACATTTCCTTTTTACTTCCTTCAGTCTACACTCTACACATGACCTCGTCCGCTTTTTAGATGAAATGCCCACTTTACTCTTCGTCACCGTCTTATTCACAGGTGTTGCCACATTATCATCTTTAACATTATTCTTCCCGGAACAGGTCCTTTGTTTTCTAGATCTTTTACTCTCTCTTCCATTTGCATTACTTTGTTGAATATTCGTAACCTCAAATCCAACCTGACCCAATGCATTGTGACACTGATTTTTCCATTTACAAAAACAACATTAAGACGAGTGATATATGAACTGTATAAAAACTGTGGATTCAACATCCAAAGTACAATGTACCTTATTATATTGGTTGCAGCCACGTGAAATACATTTCTCACGTTTCATGTCTCTCCCTGGTTCCTGGATCAATTGTTCTTCAAAGTTTTTTGCTAAGTTTTTCATTTTGGGTAGATCCCCTCTCATAGAAAGAAATCGGTTATTCCCACAACAGCAATCAGAAACTTCTTTATCTGTATAATCATAATGTCTTGGAATTAATACTACCAGGAGAGTTTGGCTGATGAAAAGTAATACCCTGTGAGTTTACCATGGAAAACGCATATAGGATCCGCTCGGCAATTACAGTTAACATGAGCCACGTAACAATCCCTTTTACAGAAGCTGCAACTTATTGTTTCTTTGAGGTTTGACAAGATAGTAAGAGATCGGTCCAATGACTTCAACCGCAAAATGGCACCATCGTAATTTCGTATAAGAGATGCAAACGTGGTCTTGACCAAATGGTCAGAAGCTGAATCGGTGTTGCAATGATCTACCTTTTTACGTTTCTTTGAGGAAAGAAAGATAGCTTCTTTGCAGAGAATTTCTTCATAAGGAATGATGGGTTTCTTTTGAAGACATGCATATCTCTCGTTTGCGGCCCCACCAAATGGAAACCAATCACGAGCTGCGAAATTCACTGCCTCGCCACAGTTAAAACCTACATATTAAGCTATTATAAATGGTCAAAACTCTAGGTACATTAGTTATTACACCTGCACCATATTGATAAAGATTGGGAATTATGAAGTATGAAACTATGGGCTGCTATTAAATAACTTCCACCAACAGTTTTTAATCGGTTTGAAAATTATACCATGACTGAAACCAGCATGATATGCTCCAGGGAAGGTGACGACAAACTCCCCCGGTAGTTGCACAACTCTGTAAACTGGGATGTGATTCTGCAACAATATCTTTGGAGGAAACATAGTTGTTTTCTCCGCAAGCATCTCAAAAGCTCCATTCGTTCCAGAATTTGATAAAATTTCTCTAGTGTAAACTTTTTGCTGGACAACTTTCTCAAACTCAAGAGCAGCACTACCAGGAACTCCATACCATGTTTTTGGTGCCCCACAGTGATGATAATTAATGCTACAGAAGCGAAATCACTAAATAAACGCCTTTTTATATGTATCAACTTAGTTATCGAAATTGAAGTATATACCTATACAAATAGTGATCTTCTACATGCCACGCGAACATACTGAAGAGCATTCCAATATACAGCATGGGATCAGTAACACCCTGACACGTGTCAGAAACAAGAAGTTAAACAAATGTGTAAAAAGATATCGACAAATTTTGTAAAGATAAGTATCACGTTACTGGAACAGCATTTTCCATCAAACGCAGTGGTGATCTTGGCAGCCTCGAAAGTTTCTGAAACCAAAAACACAAAACAAATCATTAAAATGTGCTCTTTAACTAAAACAAAGAAACTTGCAGTGCATACAAGAACTATGAAACCTTTAAGTTCCATTTGCTGTTCGCAAGATGATCATTAGACGAAGATGAGAATGCACTGCCATCGACATTCACTCCATATTCAACTGTTCCCTTCTTGCCACGTGTCATCTCAACCCAAAATTCCCTTTCCATATATGCAGACGGAAGACATCCTGATAAACAATATCTATTAGAAGATGCCTTATTTGCCATTACCTCAAAATCACGAACAGTGTAGCTTCTGAAAGAACGGAACGAGTTAGAAACAATTTGGTATGATCTTATACACAGTAACATATACGGTATCAATACTAAAAATTACAAACCAAAAATGCTTACTTTCTACTAATGAAGAATGTATTCTTGTCATTCATTGTCCACTTGGCGACCCGAAGTGGCTGCACTTTTGGCGTAAATCTGAAACCTGGCTTCTCCTTGTTTATTACAACACCGGTTGCAGCAGTAGAGATTAAGGGTGGAACAATCTTGCATACTCCTATAATTATTTCTAAATACAGTAAGTTCAGTATGAAATCAAATGGTTATGGGCCAAAATAATCTTGTATGTTCATAGTTTTTCAACAGAGAAAAATAGCATGAAATCGGGTAATGTACTTTGTTTTCGCATAAATAGTTAACAAATTTTAATGTACTTACATTACTTTTTCTTGCATCAAAACAAAGCACCACATCCTAATTTCATGCAAAGTTTCAGCCTTTACACAGCGAAACTCAAAGGGAAGAGAAACAGTATAAGTTTACCATATTTTGATGCTTGTGGTGCAATTTTCTGAATATACTGTAACGGATCTTCAAAGTCCTCCAATGAAGGATGATAAACCGGACATTCGGTAATCTGATTTATCCATTCAAGATCGTCACTTACACAAGATTGATCGACCCGAAACGCCTTGAACGCACTCGAATTTACATGTGTTGTGGATTTACATGTTTCAAATGATTGTTTACCAAGTTTCTTCTTTGGGAACTTATTCATATTCATTTTCATGGGCATGATTGTGATTATGTTATATAATTATGATGATTTTTATGAAATACTTGGCCAAATGTGGATATAAGAACTTAAGAAATGGCATTCATGGTGTAAATGAAACGATGCAGAGTTTAGAAACTAAAAACGTTCAAGAAAATGTATATAACTGCCTATTAACGTTCAATTCCAATTGTTTTTTGTCTTGAGCCTTGACGGTTGTGCCACGTCATTTGAATTTGCCACGTCATTTAAATTCGATTCGTAATTTCGTATCACTCACAAATCACAATAATAATGGGATTTTGCCGATATATAACGTAGGATTTGAACTTTTTTTAACCCTTATTTTAATTTTCTAAAATTATTTCAAAAACGTGCATTCAAACATACTTTTAGATTCTTTTCCGATGAGCTAATATAGTGACTTGGTAAATGGCACAAGGTTTAGGACATATATCCACACGTTTTAATTTGCCTCATTTAAAGCTATAATTTTTATTATTGATGTAATTAAGAGCATACAAGGTGGGTGGAAGACTTTTTCTCGCCGTTCCGGCTTGAGAACGCTGTCGGGCAGCGTTATACTACTCTGCATTAGCGTTTTGGACGACGTTTTGAGGAGCTTCTCGACACACAACGTTGTTTTGTGAGAGTAACATTTTCTTATTTTTGTTTTGGTCTCATAATAACTACGGTAAAAATTCAATATCCTCAACTTTTAACTTTTTCATTGTCAATGTTCTTACAAGAACACTGAAAAATCAGTATCACCGCTACTTTACTACTCGTGCTCTTGGAATAATGATGGCTGACACTTGATCATTTGTATGAACTTCGAAGCTAATTATGACAACCTAAAAGTAGTATGTTATCAACCATTTTATATGATAGGGAATTATAAATAATATTATAAATAATATTATTTATTATCTGAAAATATTTATGGGTTCCACAAAGGTCCTTTACAAACATACATCCCTCCAACTAACAAAGGCCTTTTTATTCGATACCCAAATTTTTATTTTTATTTTCAAGTTGTAATGGAATTTATTTATTTTTTTTGAACAAAAGTTGTAATTGAATTGGAATATTTGTAAACAGCTACAAAAGGTCAAAATTGATGCTTAAATCGTGTAAATTTATTAGTATTCCGTAGTCAAACTTCTTCCAGAAGTTTTATTATTTTTTTGTTCCTTCCCGTTAAATACTGTTTTGGATACTTTACGTTTTCAGTCCCTGACTTTTTCTTAATATGCTATATTGGTTATATCTTTTTTTTTTTTCTTTCAAAATTCTAATTCTTTACAATTTGCTTTTCATCTTTCAAAGGAGTCTAGGGGTGTGTTTGGCAACAACGGGCTGGAGTTTGTGGCTGGAGCTGGAGCTTGGGGCTGAAGCTGGGGCTTGAGCTTCTATTCAAAAGTCACTTCAAAAAGCTTCTTGTTTAAGGGCTTCTAGGGGCTTATTTTTTTAAGAAGCCCCATTGTTTTTGTGCTGCCAAACAAGACTTGTGGGCTGAAGCTTATTAAAAGTAGAAGCTCAAACCCCTAAAAACCTCCATAAGCCCCGTGCCAAACACACCCTAGATATGTTAAATCATATCAACGAATGAGAAGGCTTTTTTTTTTTGGTAAGAAGTATTTTTCATTAATTATGTTGTCACCCATGTGTGAAACCATATATATAATATACAGGGTTAGAGATAGGATAAGGTAGCGTAGCATTCGCCTTACGTAAAATATTTTTTGAAGGTATTGATGACATTTTAAAAATTTCGTCCATTCCATTTGAATTTTCTAGCTCCACCTTTGTAGAAAAATATGTAAAACATAAATGATGAATTTGCCTAAAATATTTGTATACATTCTCACACACAAAATCTTCTTTTCAATTCAATAAAGTAATTATGTAATTATTTCCATTTAAATCCTCATTAAATAGACTCTAATATATGTGTACGAATTCTTAAAGTTATTTTTAAGAATCAAATATCCTTATGAAGTAAAACGTTATCACTTCAATAGTAACCGTAGAAAAATCATTAATAACGATATAATTAATCTATATCTATAATTACATATAAAGAGTCTTCATATTATTGAGTCTTAAATCTTAATTAGAAATTAAAAGTACTTATTTGCCCTTATTAATTATTAATTGTTATATGTTAAACTTCAAATTATTTTTGATGGGTATTCAAAACATTACCTTTTCCAAAGCCATTCTATTTTTTCCTTAAATAAAACAACCAATTAGAGTACAAACATGAAACATATTTACTCCTTCAGTCCCAAAACAACGAATTACGGGTACAAAGATCAAGTGGTCTATGAGTCAAATTGGTCGATGGAGATCAATTAATGTAGGTATGTTGTGTTGATTTTGAAAATTAAATATTCACAATAAACTTCTTTTAATTACCGACGTATTGTGCGGGTTTTTTTTTTATTACCGCCGCATAGCGCGGGTTTACTGCTAGTTCATGTAAAACATTCTAAATTGTAGAATATAACCTTTGTCAGAAATGATTGAGTAGACATACTTTTAGAGTAATTTGGAGGGTACTCTAACCCTGTACCATATTTCAATGGTATGCGTTCACCCTACCCGTAAAATACATCAATACCGCACAAATCACCCACATGTGCTGACGTGCAGATTCGAACCCTTGACCTATAGTTCACACATATGGACTCTGAATGTTGCGATGACGACACCACTTAGGCAATGCCAAATTGGTGAGCAGACATACTATTTAAGTATATTTTTAAGTCTATTAAAACCTACTAGTTGGGTCGACCCAAAGACAAAAATGGTAAGTAAATGAAGACTAAAAATACAAAGATTCTTCTAAAGAGAGAAAAGTAGCCATTTGTAATAAGTTAAGGGACTGAATATGTAAATTCACATGATATGATCATCTGTTATATCGTTAACGCACTCGTTTGATAAAAAAAAATCCACAAGAACCCCTGCCTCTTTCTCTCTCAATCGCAACGATATGCACAACAACAACAACAACAGCAACAAAACATGAAAATAATCCGATTTTATGTATGAAAAATTAATAATAATTCATTGCTGCAGTTTTTCAATCTCTGAAACATAAATGTCTACTACAACACATAAGAAAACCAATTCCGAAAATGTATCAGCAGGTAATGATCATGTTTTTTACTTCTCATATTTATGATTTTTATGTCATGTTAGCCTTTATGAAATGCTTAATTATGGTGTTAGAATTATGATATCATAATGTATAGGGAGGAAATTATCACAAACATGCATAAAAAACTTGTTAATTCGTTGCTGCATTTTGATTTCTGAAGCTCAAATGTCTACCACGAAGGATAAGAAAACAGATACCAAGGGAGATAAGAAAACGGACACCACGGGGGATAAGAAAACCGATACCACAAGGGATACGAAAGTCGATACCACGAGGGATAAGATAAATGATACAACAAGGGATAAGAAAGCCACGAGAGATCAGAAAACGGACACCACAGGGGATAAGAAAACCGATACCACAAGGGATATGAAAATCGATACCACGAGGGATAAGAAAGCCGTGGTTGATACCACGAGGGATAAGAAAACGGACACCATGGGGGATACGAAAATCGATACCACGAGGGATACGAAAATCGATACCACGAGGGATAAGAAAGCCGCGGTTGATACCACGAGGGATAAGATAAATGATACTTCGAGGGATAAGAAAACTGATTCCACGAGGGATAAGATAAATGATACCTCGAGGGATAAGAAAACCGATACGATAAATGATAATACTAGGGAAAAGAAAATCGATACTACGAGGGACAAGATAAATGATACCACGAGGTACAAGAAAACCGACACCACGAGGGATAAGATCAATGACCCCACGAGGGATAAGATCACCAATGCTGTAGCCGAAAATGTATCAGGTAATGATCTATCACGCCTATATGTTTTGTAGATTATGTTGAATTTTATTTCATCATTTCAAACTTGCTATTTAAAA
Source organism: Helichrysum umbraculigerum (assembly GCA_949592205.1). NCBI lineage: Eukaryota > Viridiplantae > Streptophyta > Magnoliopsida > Asterales > Asteraceae > Helichrysum > Helichrysum umbraculigerum. The sequence continues at coordinate 103,894,404 of CATIUR010000001.1, forward strand.
AAGGGGTTAGGGCATGAGAATGTATCCAACCATAGCATGATATCTATTGTGTGTACCCTACTACATGTTGGCCTTTAGTGTGTATTGAACTTTCAATATGATACATACAATAGTCACTACTAAAAGTTCGATACACATAGTAGACTAAAATGAAGTTGGGTACACACAACAGATATCGTGCCGTAGTTGGATACATTTCCTTGCACTAATCCCTTTGATAAAATGTCTTAGCAAGTAGAGTTTTGAATTATGTGTGCGTATTAGTGACTAAAATGTTGTATAATCCTAAGAAGTTGTGTTTTGTGATTTATTTGTTTTAACCTTTAAGATTATGGCTTTATGTTTAGTGATCATTTATCGCTTTTCAGTGATGTTATGGCGGTCTACTATGTGATATAAGAAAGAACAGGGAATGAAACTAACAGAAACTTGTGATCAAATTCGTCTGATTATCAAGGTTATGTGAGACTAAGTGTTTTACTAATTATCATCTCAGGATCACCATCCCTCTATGACCTCTTATGTTTAGAAAATAAGGAAAATTGGAGCTGCTTGTCTGGACAAACACAAACTCGATATGACAGTATGAATTCACTCTTCAACACTCACTCTCAACTTTTGTGCACCATTACTTACCATTTGCTTACAATTGAATTGCCTCTTTGTATATTGCCCCTTGGTTGAAGTATATACTGTGTTGATACCTTATTGTTATGAATCAGATGTCTTATTGATTTGACAATAAGTTTACTGATTTGATTTTAGTTACATAGTTCGTTGTTACTAATGCAACATGATTTTCACTAATTAGGCCCGCAAGAATTGCTGGCAGCTTTTATCTCAGAATCGGGCAGTATGGTCTGTGCAGATTGTGGAACACCAGATCCAAAATGGATGTAAGTTGTTACTTTTTGGTTTGGGTTACCAGATCTTTAAATTTTGGATACTAAATGCAATTTGTTAGCTTTATCTTTTATAATATATATATATATATATATATATATATATATATATATATATATATATGGTAATTAAATTGAGTTTTTGGTTTGGTTACCAGATCTGTAAATTTTGGAGCATTTATCTGCATCAAGTGTTCAGGAGTACATAGAGGCCTTGGTGTTCATATATCAAAAGTACGGTAGTCATTTTTGTCTCAACTTACAATTTCAAGTCAATATTATGTATTTAGAAGAAAAAAACCAATTAATTTTGTTTAAAAGAAGTGAACTGTAGTCAGCTTTTGTGTTTATTGGATAAGTATTTATCATACAGGTGTTATCGGTGAATTTAGATGAATGGACACATGAAGAAGTCAATACGGTTATAAAATGTGGCGGGAATGCTATGGTGAATACAAAATATGAAGCTTTAATCCCCGAGAACTGTAGAAAACCAAAACCAGATTCTTCAATAGAGGATCGTCATGACTTTATCAGGTAAAGGTCAAATGAACTAACTGTGTCATTACCTAATCTTGTTTGACTAATCATATCGTATTTAGCAATTTATTAATTGTTTAATGCAAAACCAGGAGAAAGTATGAGATGAAAGAATTTTTGGACTCGAATAAACAGATCTGTCTTCATCCATCACCATCTGCATCATCATTGCAGTGTGCTTCAACAAACTTCATTGGTGCTATCATGGACAAGAAGAACTCAAACAACGTTCGTATGCATAGTATTGGTCAAGCATTTCGCAACAGCTGGAGGAAAAAAGATACTGAAAACAAGGCTCCTAGTGCTGCTGCTCATGCTCCTACTCCTAATGTTACTAAAAAGAGTAACTCAATGGTAATTGCTTCTACTGTTGCCATGTCAGGTTGGATAATGAGTCATAAGAGTTAACTCTTATACGGCTCCAAATAAGCTGGGTTGACAGCAACACTTTTTGTTCAAAACTATTATTAACAATAAGTTTGTTGGATGTTATATTAATTACAATCTAATTAACTGAACGAAATGACTTTAGGAGGTTTTATACATCTTAAATACACTTTAGGCGGTTGTTGACAGTCTTTATTTTACCCGTTTGACTCATAATAAGTATTTGGGTTGGAATTTCCACTTCTAAATCTAATCAACTGCTCAAATGAAGTTATAGTTGTAGGCTTGTAATGTACTAGAGGTGGTAATTTCCACCCAATCTTGTAATCTAGTAATTTTATAAGTATTGGGTCTAAATATAATAATTTAGCTAAAATTAGAGGTGGCAATCTTAGACCCATTGATTATTTATGGGTCAAGTTGGGTAATGTTTATGAAGTGATTGGTTTTGTTGGGTCTCCCTCTATTTTTTTAGATGGGTCTAAATGGGTATCTCATATAACCTCCAATTGTATAACATTTAACCAACGAGTCTAGCGGGTAAAACAAAAAATTTTGAACACTTCATTTCATTATTTTCATTTTTCACTCAAATAATTTTTTTTTTGTGGAAATCCGATGGTCAACCCGACTCTAGACCCGTTAGACCCGTCCTCCTAAATGACCCATCTAGACCCGGACCTATTTAGACCCGTGACCCAACCTGACCCGACCCACTCATTTTGCTTGTAGCTAAAATGAATGGCCAAATGGGTTGAAGGGCTGATGGTTGTCTAACATGTATAGTAGTGCTTAGAGTGTCCTAAATTGCTTTATCTAAAAGATACTTTATTGTTATTCCAATCAATTAGCTATTACAATATACACAAAGTTAGACCAAGAAGTATTGATGGGTCCCCAATTGATTACCCATTTGACCCTAAGCCACTTTGTCCCACTACCCAACATGCCCGGCCGCCCATTATACTACCTCTGATATATACATTTTCCTTTGCAAATTCCATATTTTGAAAAGTTTTTTTCGGGATCAAATGGATATTCTTGTTAAATGAGGTAAACTATATTAAAAATACCATATTTGACAAGGTTACTACGATCTGTTTGACCAGGATAGTTAAACTACATAGAAGTTTTATTGAAAACATTATAACTGTATCTGTCTGATGTTTTGTGTGTAGGCAGGTATGGTTGAATTCATTGGTCTGATAAAGGTCAATGTGGTAAAAGGCACAAACTTAGCTGTCCGAGACATGATGACCAGTGATCCTTATGTTATCTTATCGTTGGGAAACCAAGTAAGTGTCACACCTAATGAAACTTGTTATGTGATAACATAACCAAACTTGATCTAAAGATATTCAAAAATCAAAAGTAACAAAGTTGTGTAAAATTAAGAATCTTCTGTACTTATAATGCAGTCAGTGAAGACACGAGTTATAAAAAGCAACCTTAATCCCGTCTGGAATGAAAAGCTAATGTTATCAATTCCTAGTAACATTCCCCCTCTAAAAGTGGTAAGTTAGAATTTTTAAAAGTAACTTGTTTATATTAGTTTCATGTATTGATAAAATTATGTCTCATGCTGCAGATTGTTTATGATAGAGATACATTCAAAGCTGATGATTTTATGGGTGATGCTGAGATCGATATTCAACCGTTAGTATCTGCAGCTAGAGCATCTGAGAATCCTGATAACCATGAATCATCAACGCAACTAGAAAAATTGGTAGGAAACAAAGACAACACCCAAGTTAAAGATGGTGTCATCACAATGGAAAAAGGGACTGTAAAGCAAGAAATTGCTCTTAAACTACAAAATGTGGAAAAGGGTGTGTTACAAATTGAGCTTGAATGTGTTCCTCTTACACAATAGCAGGATACAAAAGTATGATTCGACTTCAAAATGGAATTAACGAGTACATAAACTTATATTCTGATATAAGTATAAGTTTTTTTTTGTAAGGAGTTCATATATGGTTCAGTGATTAGTGTGATCAAATATTATGCTCTAGTTGCTATTTTTGTATCATAATTAAACGCAGTTATTATGAATGGTATGATTGTAGTACTATCCAAATCGCGAATGCTTAATTTAGCTATGCTTGTTTCTGTTTAAGATACAAAATTGTGGTTATGGGTATGCATTAATCTCGATTACAAGCTTGTATGAAAAGATTGATGAAAGAACAAGATAAACCTTCACGATCCTTTTGTAATCATACTTTTATCAAGACTCTGCTAAACAAATTTACTTAGTACTCATGGAGTATCAACTATTTAACTACAGTAAAGAAGGCTCCTAGTGGTGTTCGTCACATCTCGTCACTTTGAAACTGACGAAGTGACGCCAATGTTATGGGCTCGTCACTTTGGCTCGTCTCTTCTTCTTGTCGGAAATCCGACGGTAGTAGCTTTTTTGTGTTTTTTTTTTTCTTTTTTTTTGTGTGTAGTGTATAAAACTAAATGTAAATTGGTAAATGTGGGACTAAAATTTAAAGTGACGGTGTTGTTGATGGTACGGGTCCGTCAGTTTCAGTTAGTTTTTGAAAAAGTTGACGTGACGCTAACGTGATCCAGTCGGTTTCAGTCTCATATGAGAGTGATCTGATAAACAATTAGAAATACATGAACCCATGAGTAATAATATAATAAAAGTGGATAAATACATAAATGAAAATGAAATAAGACAAACATGTTCCCTAGTATTTAGGGAAAGTACACAAACAAAAAAGAGAGGAGCAATAATCTTGATGTTTCTTCAATCATTATAATTGCCAAAAAGGTGAAGTTTGATTCTTTTTGGGTAAAAAGTGTGAATTTACCCTCATGCATGCTATTTTTACCCAACATTCTTTTAAGAAAGTTTCAACAAAAAGTATGTTAGAATTTACTTGTTGGAAATTATTTTTATTATCCGCCAACAAAATTTTTAAAATAGATGTAATTAGTGCAATAGTTAGTTATTAACATGTCAAAATATCCTTATATAATTAACTTTAACTTCTACAATAACTTAATTAAAGGTTTGTAAACTTTATGTTAAGGCATTGGTTACCCAATTTAAACACTATATGCGTTTTTAGATGATCAAATTGAGCTTTAGCATTTTGGCACTGTATCATATAATTGCATCATTGGATACACATTAATTATTAATATAAAAATAAATGGGTAATGATTTTTTTAGGGAAAATTTAAATTGTGCATTTAATGAAGTTGAATTTTGTATATAAATAATAATATAATTTGTAATTAATCAGGATGTATAATTAAAAATTAGTGAGTTTAATAAATGAAGCTTGTGATATAATTAGAGCACTCGGTACGCTAAGATGTGGCATCGGCGTTTTAAGACAAGAACGCCGGGCTTCGGTGTTCTTCCACCCCTAGCCGGCGTTCTCGCCGGTGTTCTGGCGCAGTTTTGCTTTCAACGTCTTCATAGGGACGGCGAGAGGTTCAAGCGTTCTTAATATATAAATCTTTCTTTTTGTATGTTGGTTTGTTTTTCCCTTTTATTTTTGTTTTTTTATGAACGATAAAATTTTCTTTTTCATTTGTTTTGTAGTTGATTTGTACATGACAACAACAAAATCTCACGGGTTGATTTCTTTTTCATTTGTTTTGTAGTTGATTTCATTTGTTTTGTAGTTGATTTCTTTTTCATTTCTTTTTCACGGGTATTGCATATTTAAATTTTAGGACTTGTATTGCATTTTTAATTTTAGGACTTATATTGCATTTTTAATTTTTAGGACTTGTATTGCATTTTTATTTTTTAGGACTTGTATTGCATTTTTAATTTTTAGGACTTGTATTGCATTTTTAATGAATAAAATGTTGTTTATTTAATTAATTTATTTTTTATATATTTATTTACACAATTATCTTCATTAAAAAATCAAATAAAACAAATAATAAAAAACTCCAGAACACTGTCCAGAACATTGAGAATTTAGTTTTACCACACCACAAAATCCTCACCTTCAACATTCTCCAGAACACTGTCCCAGAACACGGACACCACACCCTGTGCTCTTAGAGAGTTTCAATGCATTTAATGAAAATTAGAGCATCTTCAATGTATGCATCATTTGTACCTTTTTGCACTATAATAGTGCAAAAGTGCAAAAAATGCACTCCAACGTATGCATTAAACCTTACACTATTATAGTGCAATCAAAAGTCAATGCAAATTTACACTATATTTGGTGTAGCACTAAACTTAGCACTAAAACACTATTCACATTAAATAATAATATATATAATAAATAAAGTGTATTATTATCATGCATTATTTATAAATTTATGATTACTTTATTTAAAATTACTAATTACAATGTTTACTAATTACTATCATAATCATCAAAGAAATTCAAAAATTATTATAAAATTTTCATTTATAATATTGTAATTTTTAAATATAATAATTGTTATTATATCTCGTATGACAATTTAGTAGTTATATAAAAGTTTTAGTATTATATTGTTGAATTGTATGTTTTAAATCAAGTTAGAAAGATTTAGCGTAAAGATTTAGTACAACACATTTGAGCAATTTATTTTTAGTGCAAACATATTCTCAAAAGATTCTATCTTTACACTAAAATAGTACAATTTGATGCACTATAATAGTATATGCATTGAAGATGCTCTTAAGTTACCCAAACCCTTTCCCCCTTTTTTTTCTTTTCACTTATGGTGAGTTTTTGAGTTTTTCTTTCAAGACGTACACGGTGTAACTAAAATATTCTCATATATAATCATTTCTGATCATTTCTTTGATCACTTTAAATGTTTACCTAGTGAAGTTATTGAAATATCACGAAATCTCATCCATAGACGACCTTAATTTATACTCCCCATGGGTCATGGTCCCAAACACACCCTATCCAATCACCATTTAAAACTTTGACATTAATTTTCGATTAAACACCAACAAAATTCACTATGATATATAATTAATCATCACAATCACAATTTCATCTCAAATTACGAGAACCACTTTTGCTAGTAATTCCAAGTAACTCTTGCACAAATGATACAAAAACAAGTCGCATATTGGTATTGGATTCTTGTTAATACTTTAAAAAAATTGAAAACTATAGTGGGAAGAGAGGGGCGGTGTAGGGCTTCAAATCCAATGACAACAACAGTCAAAAAACAAACAAACAAAGCAAAACGTTATGATTTAATCCATCCTACTTTACATACCATAATTCTTTACCATAAACAACTCGAATTAAAAATGTTCATGTGCACACCACCCAAGGGCCAAAACTCTTTAACTTTTATTTTCAAGATTCTTCACTCATAAAAAAGATTGTTTCTTTCTCTATTTTTTTCATGCCCATTGTCCCAATTTCACTTTCTCTTCAATGATGTCAAGATGGGTTTCCTCAAAACTTCAAAAATTAGCTAAATTGCAGCTACTTTGCAGTTCTTGAGGGAAAAAAAATAAAGAACTGTTTTTTGGGGTTGGAAAAAAAGAAGAGAAATGGGAATGGAGTGCATTGTGGTGATGGTGGTGTTTGGGGTTTTAATTGGGTGTGTTGGATGTCAAGAAAATATAGATACATCTTATGCAGGTGTGTATATGGTTACACTTAAACAAGCTCCTTCTGCTTTTGCTTTACACAATTATAAACCAAATAGAGTGAAGAACACTACTAAAGCTTTTGGGTTTCTTGATTCTACTTCTGGTGGTGCAACTACACTTGAAAACCCAAGGTGAAATGCTGCATTTTTAAGCTTTTTTGTGATTTTTGTGTATGAACTTGATATGGGTTTTGTCTAGTTTGTTACTAGTTTATATGAAGTTTTCAACTTAGGTTTTGTTGAAGTTCAATTTAGGTGTATGTATTTTGTTTTTCCCCACAAATTTTAGACCTCATATCCAGCAGAATAAGATTTCTTAACTTATAAGTGCTCTTCCTCAGTATACAGATTCTATTAGGCAATATTTAGGTTGTAGCTTTTTGGTGCTTCATACTTTACCCACAATTTATGATAACAAAATAGTAGTAGTGTTGTGGACTTGTGGTAGTGATTATGTCAATTGATGAAAGTAGGGTGGTGATGAATTGGTATGCACTTTGACTTTAGGGATTAAAGTTAAACTTTTTTTTCCAACTTTAACATTACTGTTGGCTGTAAATTTAAATTTAGTTTTGTAATATAATTAGAATAAACTTAAGTAAGACCAGTAAGAGAACAATTCTAACTGTGTTTGAGCAATGAGCATTTACCTGGTTGGAAATATTACTTTCAGGTAACTCCAAATATACTTCATTACTTATGTTTTTATGCTTTTTCTCTTTTTCCTAATGCAGTTTCAGTAACATCACGAGAAAACATCACAATTATGGTTCGCGTATCGCAAGAGTTCATGATTCACTATTGAGACGGGCTCTAAAAGGAGAGAAATATATGAAACTATACAGCTATCACTACCTAATAAATGGATTTGCCGTTCTTGTTACTCCTCAACAGGTATACTCTCTATGTGTACTATTATTCATAATGGTTCGCCATCTATGCTATTTATTATGCTAGTAATATTATGGATATTTTGATGATTCAGTTGTTTTAAAGCAAGTATGAAGTACTTCCTCTATTAGTACCTTTTATTTCCCAACCAAGTATTTTCCAAACACGGGTTTCGCTACTTTAAGTCATTGACATTTTTAATTTGTATTTCTAGTAAACAAAAGTTCAATTGGTGGGTTGGGTTGCGGGCCAAAGCTGGTTCGGGTGAAAATGGGTCTGGCGGGGCCTGTTTAACCCATTCAAAGCATTTCTGTTTTGGCTAATTTTAAGTTCACTTGACCTGTTCATTCATTTATTTAATAGTACAAATGTCTTCATGTATGTCTTATTTTGGAACGTTGTGTTATTTTTTGGGAATGTGAAGGCACAAAAGTTGTTGGGGCGAAAAGAGGTTGCAAATGTGGTGGCTGATTTCTCTGTTAGAACTGCAACTACTCACACCCCACAGTTCTTGGGTTTACCTCAAGGGGCTTGGCTCCAAGAGGGTGGGTTTCAGACTGCTGGAGAAGGTGTTGTAATCGGGCTAATTGACACTGGAATTGACCCCAACCATGTAAGCTTTGCTGATCGCCTCTCTGAAAATAGTTATCCGGTTCCTGAGCACTTCACGGGCGTTTGCGAGGTCACTAGAGACTTCCCATCAGGGTCCTGCAACCGAAAACTTGTTGGGGCTCGTCATTTTGCAGCATCTGCTATTACACGGGGAATTTTTAATGCCTCTCAAGACTATGCTTCACCATTTGATGGTGACGGCCATGGAACGTGAGTATATTTGTGTTGTTTATATATGGGCAGGATTTGGTAATAAATGTTCTGGTTTATACTTTATATAGCTTCAGATCTAGCTACTATATGACATTCATTATCAGTTATTGTAAAAAGTTCTAGTTTCGTGCGTGCTAATCAGTCGTACATATAGGAATGTGGATATTAAATATGATATGCAAATCCTTATTGGATAGCTGGTCAAGATGTTATGAGAATATGAGATTACTATGTGCATGAAATAAAACATTTGTTTTGCAATAATAGAGGATGTACGAGATGAATTTTTCGTATAGTTTCTAACAATACACTGAATCTCTAATCCTGAATAGAACTAGCATTTCCTTGGGGAAGAATTAAATAAGTGAGTCATAGAAGTGAAGTATATACTGAATCTCTAATCCTGAATAGAACTAGCATTTCCTTGGGGGAAATTAAATAAGTGAGAGATAGAAATGAAGATAAGTAGTCGTAGACCGCAATAAACTAATATTTATCCTCTTACTTTAATTTATACACATTGATGTGGGATGCCTATGCCCTACAGATAATTATTTTAGGTAAGTTTATAAAATGATGTTAGGGTCTTTCATCTTCACAAGTTTAAAAACCAACTACCATCGATGTGAGTATTCCAAATTTGGGATGATTACGTTTTATATTTTTTCCTGCTACAATATTTGTCTGCCATCAACTACTAAATTCAATTTTATTTTCACTGATACTCAAAATACTAAAAAAACATTTCAGGCATACAGCTTCCATTGCTGCTGGAAACCATGGTATTCCAGTTATAGTAGCTGGGCATCACTTCGGAAATGCAAGTGGAATGGCCCCTCGTTCACAGTGAGTAAAATTGTGTTCGTCTACTGTTTTGTTACATCTGACTTGGTATTACTAAAAATTTTCAAGAAACTCGAAAGCTATGTGAAATATTCAATACAATCATGTTGCAAGCAACATGAGACCATTAGCACAGAATTATAACAATTTATTTTTAACTGAAACTGTTCAATCTCGAAAGTATAGTTATATCTATATTTTATGCTTTCTGTATTAAAAAGGGTGCACACTTTTCAGCATTGCTGTTTACAAGGCGTTGTACAAAAGCTTTGGTGGTTTTGCTGCCGATGTTGTTGCTGCCATTGACCAGGTATGATGCTGGATAAGATACACATAAATTGGAATTTTACATTGTAACTCTTAGACTATTTTGTTTACTTCCCATAGAGAGTATTACGTTAACTAAAAATGGTTCTTAACTGGTATGAGTAAATTTGGAAGGTCTTATGCTTAACATTTATCTTTTACTTCTTTCCGGGATGATTTGCACAAATATGTCTTTTACTTCTTTCTGTAAGAAATTGCTTCGTATAGCAATCTTAACCCATTTACGTATGAATGGGTCGATTTGGGTTATGTTTTATCTCAAACGATTCGTTATAAAAACTTCTATAAAAGGTGAACTTGCACAATCTAATGATTGAAAGCCTCCCAGATTCTTGCTAATGCATACAAGTATACAACCTCCTAAATCGAATTTTTTCTTTGGTAGTCATAACATTTGCATATAATATTCAAATTTTTTTTGTTAACAAGGACTAAAAAAGAGTTTGTGGGTCGACCCAACCTGCCATGGCCTGTTTCAACCTGTACTAAAATTGACCCATTAAATCCGACCCATATTACCACTTCTACAATATGTGTTATCCATTTTTGCCATTGATTTTTGCCATTGATTTTTGCAGGCAGCTCAAGATGGAGTAGATGTAATAAGCTTATCAATCACGCCTAACAGACGTCCTCCTGGAATTGCAACTTATTTTAATCCCATAGACATGGCCTTATTATCAGCATTTAAAATGGGTATTTTTGTCGTACAAGCCGCAGGTAACACTGGACCATCACCTAAAAGTGTTTCATCCTTCAGTCCATGGATTTATACGGTGGGTGCAGCTGCACATGATAGGAAGTATAGCAACTCTATTGTACTTGGAAACAACGTCACCATTTCAGGAGTTGGACTTGCACGTATGTTTTCTAATTAGATAATCGTTTCTGTTCTGCATATTTTCCCCTGTTTGACTGGTTTTTGGATGTGCAATATGAAAGTGATTTGAAGTTGCAATTATCAGTTATTATTAGCATGCTAGCTGCAATAAAAACTGACCATTATAAGGAGAAAAGAAATGTATTAATCGTCTCTTTTACTATATATATTTTCATCTACATGTCTCTTCGCTAGTGATTCTATTATGAAAAAAGATATATGTTTCAATAACAGATGATTAGTTTTTGTTTTAACTGTATTAATTAAATTTTACAATAACGTTTTTAAATAATGTATATTTATATTTATAATTATGTTTAATAGAAAACATGTGTCCTCATATTTAATACCTCACAAAATAATTAAGATCTCCTTTTTGGTCATTTTACTATTAGTTAAATTTAATAATTAATACAGCTTCGAAAACAAAAGCATATTATACAATATCTGTTTCCCTGCAATATAGCAGTTAACTTTTCAATTCTGCTATTTAACATCACATAATCAGTTCCGTAATGCATATGCGAACACCCCTGTGTATTACTTTCGACGGGCACCATACCACAAATTAAATTTTACGCATAGCATACCTCAAAGAAAGCAAGATTTGGAAGTGAAATAATCTAATACAATAGTAAGAAAACAAGCATAATCTTCTCTATGTATTGTAATATAATCATGTTTTAACCTGTTTTTCTCAGCGGGGACAGATGAAGGTTACACTTTGGTTTCTGCGACGGATGCATTGAATGATTTAGAAACGCCAAATGACGAATATATAAATGAATGTCAAGACTCCGGCAGCTTGAATCAGACCATTGTTCAAGGAAACATCTTAATCTGCAGCTACTCTATAAAATTTGTGCTTGGGCAATCGACCATAAGTAATGCTATACAAACGGCTAAAAATCTGAGTGCAATTGGAGTTGTGTTCTCTATGGATCCTTTTATCATCGGCTTTCAGCTTAATCCTGTCCCAATGAGTTTGCCTGGTATAATAATTCCGTCTTCTAATGATTCCAAGGTGAGTAGTGTCATTTAAGAGTGTTTCCACCTTTTATAATTACCTTTTGTAAATATTTACACAGTTTGACCCTACTTTTAACTAATTTAAAAAATCAAACATAAGCTTTCCTGAAAAAAATTCAAATAACTTCAGTTAGGGTGTGTCTCTGCAACCAATTTATTTAAAAATTTAAGTTTAGTGTCTGTTAACGTTTGTTGATCATGTGTGAAAAGGGAAAATAGAAAAAAACATAGCTGAAAAAGAGACGTTCAATGGGTCGGGTCGAATATGTTACAGTAGTTCAAAAGTATAATCATGTGTTTTCCACCTTCTAGATTGCTTTCAAAGTATTATCAGATGTTAATAGTAGTTCAAAAAAGTATATGCGGGTCAGCCCACCCCCAAGGCACTGAGCCATTAAAAGGAATCCTTTTTTTTTCCCTGTAAGTCAACATTTTTTTTTAATTGAACGACAGTTTGTTGTGTTAAATATGATTATAAATTTATGCTACTACAATATTAATCAATGACTACAATAAATAATTTAGAAGTTTTTATTTTTTTTACACAAATAAAATCAAATGGATCACAAACCTGAAATTGCCACCTCATGTTTATGCGTGAGTTTGTTTGTAATATGGTATTCACTGGTGGCTTGATTTTATCTTGGCAGATCTTACTTCAGTACTACAATTCTTCATTAGAGAGAGATCCGGTTTCAAAAAAAATTATCAAATTTGGGGCAGTTGCATGCATTGCAGGTGGAGTAGAAGCAAACTTTAGTAATAGTGCTCCTAAGATAATGTATTATTCAGCAAGAGGACCCGATCCAGAAGACAATAATCTTCAAAATGCCGACATATTGAAACCCAATCTTGTTGCACCTGGAAATTTTATTTGGGCGGCTTGGAGTTCTGGTGGTACAGATTCCGTCGAATTTCTTGGTAATAATCATGTTTGTAGAAGTTTCTGTCACAAATTAAAGTCCTTTTCTTTGGTTTTAGTGCAATGAATATTTGTTGGTGGCAAAATGGACCAGTTGGGCGGGTTTGATTACAGGTCAAAACAGGTAGAGACCCAAACGGGTCAGGCCAACCCTTCAACACTTTTTTCGCCCATTTTATTTTATTCGATAAATAATACATGTATCAAATAAGATTATAATACTACATTGGTAGGAGTACTTTTATAAGTAGAGCAATTTAGAAGGTTTTAGACATTTGAGAACAATTTAGGTGACTTCTGACTTGTTTCATTTCACTTGAGTTTTGAATTTAACTGTATGACCTGTTGAAGATAAAAAAAGAAAAGAAAAGAAAATCCAACTCAATCCAATTCAAAGTAAACGGCGAAGTTGCCCTGTATGATGGTTTTACATTCTTGATGTCTTTTAGGTGAAGACTTTGCCATGATGTCAGGAACGAGCATGGCAGCTCCTCATGTTGCTGGTCTTGCTGCATTAATTAAACAAAAATTTCCGTCTTTTAGTCCTTCGGCGATCGGATCTGCACTATCAACAACTGCTTCTCTCCATGATAAAGATGGGGGTCCCATAATGGCACAACGAGCTTATGCTAATCCTGATTTAAACCAGTCTCCAGCTACACCCTTTGACATGGGGAGTGGATTTGTAAATGCAACTGCAGCATTAGATCCAGGACTGATTCTTGATTTGGGTATGACAACTTCCTCTAAATCAGCTACTCATAGAGGTGGAAAAATGTGTGGGTCTGGTGGGTTTAGGAATAGGTAAAAACATATTCGGGTAAGAAACGGGTTAGTTTTGGTTTGCATTGGATTGGGTTGACCAGAAATACTATGTCTTACAAGGTTTTAGATAATTAGTGTGTCAAATATGATTACAAAAGTAAAAATATTTCGTTAATTATCTAATATCTTGGAGATAATGGTTTAGGAGGTTTTATGCATTAAAAATACTCTTTGGCAACTTTCGACCCATATGACGCGTTTCCTTTCATTATTTTATTTTATTTACTAATTTGACCTATTTTTCATGATATATTTTTTCAATAACTTGATTTAGGAGATATTTTTGTGTTATAACAAACACTTCCAGCTAGTTTCGACATCGCCGACCCATTTGGCCAAGTTCATGCATTGCTGATTTTTTTTATCCGTTATAAGTTTAAACATAACCCGAATCGACCAGTTCATATGTATAATGGGTTGTTCTCCGACCCATTTCATGTTTTTGTCCGTTATAGGATTAAACATAACTCGAATTTACCAATTCATACATAAATGGGTTGTAATGCCTCTTATATCTAATAGTAACTCAAGAACTCGCACACTGTGAAACTTAATGTGAAATAAGCAATTTTTGTTTGCAAAATTGTAATGCCATCGAGCTTATGGATGATGCGGATAAACTCTAATCAATGCTTCTATGATGCGTATTTGCAGGTTATGAAGACTATATGTCGTTCCTCTGTGGCATAAACGGGTCAGCACCTGTGGTCCTAAATTACACGGGTGCTAATTGTGGAACCACGCAGGTTAGTGGTGCGGACTTGAACTTGCCTTCCATCACACTTGCAACCCTGAACCGGACTCGAACAATCCAAAGAGCTGTGACCAACATTGGTGTCAATGAGTCATATAGTGTGGGTTGGGATGCTCCTTATGGGGTCTCTGTGAAGGTGACCCCAGCCCACTTTTTCATTGCGAGTGGTGAGAAACAGGTTTTGAATGTGTCATTGTACTCGACCCTAAACAGCAGTGTAGCAAGCTTTGGAAGAATCGGATTGTTTGGTGATAAAAGTCATGTTGTGAACATTCATTTATCGGTTGTGGTCAAAATAGCATATAACACGAGTAGTAGTTGAGGTTGTATAATTCTTAGCACGGTTTCTGATTGTTATTATTTGGTTTTTGGTCGTTTTGTGACCCATTTAATGTCCAGTTTTTGGTGTGTAAATTATTAATCATGTAGTCTAATGCTGTAAAAAAAATTGAGTAGTATAATTTGAGTCTAATGCATGTATCGGATTTTGGTTACATAAAGTTGCTTGATGTTAGACTTTGACTTTGATATGTATAATTTTTTTATTTTTTCAAAAAATGTATGTATTTCTGTTAAAAATTAACGAAAAAAGTTGTTTTAGTTGACACCATATATATTAGTTTATCTGATTTGTTCTTTACTAAATGTACATATATCTGTTTGTCAAATAATTCCTTACATTGATTGATTTTATAAAATAATTTGCTACTTAATGTTACGTTAACAATTCCTGTATTCATGTTGGGTTTTTGTAAAGGCCTTTGAACTCATACACCTTGTAATAATATTCGTCTCTTTCACCTAAGGAGGCTCTCTCATCCAAGAAGGTTCTTTCACCCCAAAAGGTAGTTTCATCCAAGGAGTGGCTTCATCTATAGTTGACCTTCACCCCAAACACCAGACCTTATTCCTTTAAGTACAATTAGTACTGCTCTATATCCGTAGGAGCAACATATATTTTTTCATGAATATATACGTATGTTCAACCTCTAAACTTACTTGAACTCACAACTTCACTGTTAGGGGTAGTTGGAGGGTACCCCTGACCCCAGATCTCTTTGAGATCCACAGCGTCCCACCCGCAAGAGACATCTGGCCGGCAAAGCACCTGGCCACAGTTAGCCCACGAAATTATACCGGCAGTCCTTTATCGGACTCGAACCCGGGTGTGCCCTGTGGATTTGCGGTGGCGGTACCTAACATGCTAAATGTTTACCCAGGGTAGGATCGAACCCCTGACCTCTAGGAAGCCTGGGGAAGATCCTACCACTAGGCCATCTAGGCAAGTGGTGCAACTTCACTGTTAGAAGGTCATCTTCGTACATATAGGCTATAGCCGAATGTTGTGGTTGTTTTACATTCAATATTTTTATTATGCAATCTTTATGAAGTTCACAACTTACTAGAGTTAACTTTTTAGGCCTTTCAAATACCCATTTTAAATTAAATGTAACATTGAAAATTTTAGAAGGTTTTTTTTTTTTCTTCCTGAAAGATGGGAAAGAATGGAATGATAACGGAAACAATGTGTCATGTGATTGTGGTCACTTTCCCACTAGACCCAAGCATGTGCCTGTGTGCAGTCCTCAAACATTTAAAATTTGATTTAACAGAAAAATAATACAGTACCTAACTATAGAGTTATTGTTCCAAAAATAAAAAATAACTAACTATAGAGTAATGATATGCTTCCATTATCCTCCATCCACAAGGCTGTGACTTGAACGTTTATACAATTTGAATACGAAAACTATAACCGAATAGGTATATGATATATCGGTTCGATTAGAACCACAAATAGGATCGTGAGATCCGAGTATCCGACTATGAATGCAAGTAGGACCACAATGAGATATATAACACACTGATCCGATTCGATACATGATGTATTTGTAGTTTTGTACTATTCAAAAATTGACATGTTGGGTCTGATCCTATTTACAAGTAGGATCACAATCAATCTGACGACATCTTGACCACCAATTTATAAATCTAGAACATGTGATTCAGTTAATCACATCTTCTCCTGAATTGGGGGACTTGAAGAGGTATATGATATATTGATTCGATTAGGACCATAGATAGGATCATGAGATCCAAATCGAAGCACACATAGGAGTATGGTGAAATAAACCACATGCTAGTTCGTAACCAGTGACGGATCTGGAAAAGTAGATCACGGGGGCAAAGTAACTACATTAAAACTTTCAAATCATGAAAGTGGCAAAAAAAAAAAAAAAAAAAAAACTAAATAGACTTTTTTACACCATTCAAATAATGAGTTCTATAACAAGGTGCAAAACAACATTTAAAAACAAAAAGGAAAACATTTAGAAAGATAATTCGACAATTTAATGACAAAGTATATATAAAAAACATATATACATATTGTCTATTCTAATAAGACATGAAACTTCAAACTCTTGTTAAATGGGTTCTTCAGATATCTCTAGGTCAATCGTCATCTGGTAGTTACAAACAAGTTCATCATCACTAAACATTAAATATAAACACAGTAAAAGAAAATTGATCTGTACACTTACTAATTAAAACTATAGACATCTTATTTAATAATTAAAAAAGAATTTAAGCCTACTAAAAGTATTAGTGAATACATAATATGAGCACACTACTGACACAAAAAAGGTATCAATATTTAGCGATATATTCATGACAAAATAACATGGTAGACATAGATTTAACTATATCAATTTACGGCAAGAGAAATTATTGGAGAATTGACGTAATTTGGTTAATTTGAAGAAGTCAGATGTAGCATTTAAGTTCAAAACTTATAAGTTCATATGCTAATCGCCCAAACATTAAGAGTTCAGCCTTAAACCCTAAACCCCAAACCCGAAACCCCAAACCTCAAACCCTAACCCCTAAACCCCAACCCTAAACGCTTTACAAAACTCTAAACTCTAAATCATACTAAACCCTAAACCTTAAACCCTACTAAACCCTAAACCCTACTACACCCTAAACCCTACTACACCCTAAACTCTACTAAACCCTAACCCTAACCCTAAATCCTAACCTTAACCACAAATTAAATGTACAACCAATCACTAACATATGTGTTACTAATTTGTAAAACCCACCAAAAAATGGAAGAAAAAAAAAGTTGTCAAAAGTATGCCTTGAGAGACGGCAAATCGAAGAGGAGAAAACGCTGAATTTTATGGTGCAATTTTCATGATTTTTCGACTTACCGTTTGTGAGATAATTAATTTTTAAAAATGTGGAGGAGAAAGAATAAAGTGACACATGACATAAATCTGTTGGTTCCCTCATTCTCACTCAAAATTGGTGTACTCATTTGAACCTTACTCTAAGTTTTAAATGGTTGAAGTTTATAACACCCCTCATTTCTCTAATAATTATAATAACAATTGTGACCCGGAAGCGTATATTTACAACATATATCATATAAAATGTACATAAATTGGTTTTCTTCAAACTTAAACTTTACAACATAGGTGTTATATAATTCCAAATACACTTTGATTTTATCAAATCAAGATCAGAGTAAACGCTCATTTGTCAAACATTCCATTCCAGTGTCATCTTCTTGCCCACCCTTGTTATAATCAATCCTGTAAGAAGTGTTAATGTGAGGGATTAGCTCAAAGCTAAGTGAGTAAATCAATAAACAACAGTCCAACTTAGCATAGCAACTTTGTGTACAACAACTAACCATATGCACACAACACACCTGTTTACAACTTATTACATCACAATCAACTGGCGTCAAAGAGGACCGGTGGTTCCAAAGAACACTTTGAAACCACTGTAGGCCCATACAGAGGTTTAACCGACTACTTGGTGCTATAACTCAAATAACACAGGCTACGACAATAATACTTATACTAAGACCCTGTGTTATCCAACCAATAGCAAACCCAAGCCCAGCCCAGATGTCTGCTGGCCTCTGAATCAACTGGTGCCCAAAGGCAATACAACAAGTGATCACATAGCTACATACTCATCAAGTATCATATCAGACTAACAGTCTATCAACAGTATTATTAGTAAACCATATAATCATGGCAACTGAATCAATAATAATACGTTTACCCGTTGTAACCAAACCTGTTACAACTAAATCACACTGAGGTTTATAGATCCACTCACCGAATAACTCAGTCGTCCACTCAGTAGTCTAATGTCACTGAGTCTTCTCCACATCCGATAATAAAACAAAATAACACAAGTCAGTCACTTGTATCAAAATCTATACAACATCATTCCACTATGTTTACACCAACTAATCTATAAATCAATCAACTACTCAAAATCATTAATCCATCATTCTCATTGGATTAATCACATTTAACTCATTTATCAAATTTCCTGGATTAATACTTAATCATAACTTATTATCATAATAATCACATTCAACTACAAATCAAATAAGTTACCACTTTCTTATAATCTTTTAACATAATTCATTCTATGATTATGAATAACCACTTTCACATTATAATTTCATAATCACTCATCAACTTATGATCATTATGATAATTTTATCACCTTCATCCATCTTAATCATTGTTAACTAATATAATGCAACCATTAACAAGAATATTAGCTTCTAACATCAACAATTCATCAATTCTAAGTTAGAGCTTAGCTTATAATCACAATTCAAGTATCAACTAACCATTCTAACATGATTACAAGCTTTGATTTATGAATACTCAACTAAACCCTTGACTATCTATATGATCGTACATCAAATTCTTCATTTTTAAACTAGGGTTTAGGTTATGATTCTCATTTAAGCATCAACTAACAATTATACAAACATTACAATCTTCAATTTCAAGTTAATCATCTTAATTCTATCAAATACACAAAACCCATTTTCTAGGGTTTATATAAATCAAGAAATCAACACTTACAACATGATTAGGATTATCAAGGGATGATTTACTCACGTTTTTGAAGCTTGAATTCGAACTTGGCATCTTCAATTTGAGGGAAGGAAGTGAATTGAGGGAGTAATCTAGGGTTTCATAAGTTATGTATGTATATATGGAACGTACTGTATGTATAGATATAAAATAAGAACCGACTTAAACCTGTGGGGATATACTCTAAGTGTTTAAATTTCATTCCCCGTACTTATCATTGTCTGGAACTTAAAAACCATTTGCGGGGAAACATTATTTTATTTTACCATCAACTGTATTAATTTAAAACAATCAATAATTTATTAGTCACAATAAATTATTCGACTCGTTTCTCCTTTTATTTTAAATTAACACAATACACTTATTTTCTGACACATTAAATAATAGTTCACTGTCAGAAAATATTAAAATACTACCAGACCCAAGGAATAGGCGTTACAAAGTTACATATTATTCTCAATTAACAAGTAAATTTTTAATGATATGTTAGTTATTAAAAGTATACCTTTGAAATATGTAATAATAATAACTAGAATGAGAATATACACTTAATTAAATATAGATAGACATAATATTGTTAATATTCGACCATATAATAAACGTTCGAATTTCAACAATGAGAATATCAATATAAATAAAAATCAAATTCACTAAAAGACTGTCAAAATGTAGAGCTAGTATCCTATCTATTGGAGGTCGTTCGGTTCTTGTTAAAGCGGTACTTGGTTCTCTTCCTACTTATTATATGTCGCTTTTTTATATGCCTCGTACGATATGTAAAAAGTTGGAGGCGTTGCGGGCTAAATTCTTTTGGGGGGGGGTGATGATACATCCAGCAAAATGCATTGGGTCAAATGGGATTTGGTATTGGCTAGTAAGGATTATGGTGGCCTTGGTTTTGAAAGTTTACATTCTTTTAATGTTGCTCTATTATATAAATGGCGATGGAGATTTTTTAATAACCCAGAATCTCTTTGGGTTAAAATAATAAAAAATCTCTATCATAATGATTATAATGAGATCGGGCAGGTTAATATCACTAAATATAATGGAGCTTGGCCCAAAATTTTGAAGATGGTACGTGAACTTCATTTATCAGGTGTTGTTAAAGCGGCTGCCATTAATAAGAAGATTGGGGATGGAATGTCTACTTCTTTTTGGCATGCACTAGTACAAAAACAGGTATATATAGCGGTGAAAAAGGTCATCTGAAGCGGTGATCAGACCGCCCCTGATACCGGCGCCACGAAAGACCGAAAAGCTTTTAGAGTGGGCAAACGACCGTTTCAAATAACAGCATTTAAAGCGGGTTAATTAACATTGAAGCGGTTAAAACGAAGCAAAAAATGGAGCGATTATGAATGTTAGAGCGGTTCATACCGGCATTATTTTCTTATGATTTATTCTCTCGAAATTCATTTGGGTCGGTTTTGCAAATGACTATGGAGCGGTTCCTGATCATTATTTTATTACGATTTTTTCTCGAGTTATTTATTGGATCAGTTTGTTTTCCAATTTAGGAGCGGTCACCGGCATTATTTTATTCTGGTTTATTCTCGCGAAATTATGACGGATCGGTTAGTTTTCCCAATTTAGGAGCGGTTCGATAGCATATTTATTCAAATCTATTAACCGGTTCTTTTTTCCAAATTCGGAGCATTTTGAAGCATTATTTTAATGTAATTAATTCCCTATATAAATCAGTTTGATACGCTGATCAGCAGCTATATATATATATATATATATATATATATATATATATATATATATATATATATATATATATATCGTGTTCTAAACCAAAATATCCATCGATTACTAAATTACCAAAACGTACATATTTATGTACATATATATAGATATAGATATATATAAATGTTGTACAGGTAATATACACATGTTCAAATGTCACCTAGCCAGCTTGCTAAGCTAGCTAGCTAGTCGCGCGATCATCAATGTAGCGTTTTGCAAATGCAGCTCTGTAACACCCGCCAAATTAGGACTAGTAATTAGTGCCTAATCATATGTTAATACATGTAATTAGTTCTGTGTTAGGCTAATTAATGTATCGAATTATATATATATTGTTGAATATATATACGAAAATGCGATTTGATTAAATCGTACGCAATTTAAATCGAATGTATTTCGATTCAATTTAATACGGACGTTGGTGACCAATTTTATTAAATAACGCTTTTATGTCAAAAATATTATTTTGATAATATTTTGTATTCAATTCGTATCGTACAAACCGAACTTACACAATTTAAAACAATAAAATGCGTAAACTAAATAAACAAACTAACTTACATCTTATAACACAAATATAAATTGATTTGTAAAATATTTAAACAATATATCGCGTAATAAATCGTATTTTAAAACTTATAATCAAAATGTAAATAATTATTTAACGTTTAAACGACGGAGCAAACGAACACCACGCGGAACGCGGGGCGAGAAACTGAAAAGTGGGGATAACCCCACCTCCCACTCCTTTTCTTTCTCATTCTTCTATCAATTCTCTCTCTCTTCTCTTATTTCCTCTAAAATCACCAAATCACCAAAAACTCACAAAACCGCAAAATAACGTCACGAAACGCAACCGAATCACCAATATTTTTAGAGATTCACGACCACCTCGCAACGATCTATATTTCTACCTTTCCGGATTTTCATTTCGGCAAATTGTAAGTTTCCGACAAAATCCCGAAATCTCTTGATTCTTAGTATTTTTCATTTGTGGTTGTTTTTATAACTAGTATATGTCCATTACAATGTATAGAACACGATTTCATAGCTTAAAAACGAGTTTAAAACGGATTTTTCGCCAGAAAAACGTTAACAGCCGGACTTTCTGGGCTGGTGTTCATCCATGCGACACAAGCATTGTGTCGCATGTTGTGTCGTATTTTGGCCTTTATGTCGCATAAAATCCCTTGTGTCGTACCTTATGTCGTACCAGATAATTAGTGTCGCAAGTCCTGCGACACAACCACTATGTCGTATTCTATGTCGTATTTCCATACGACACAATCACTATGTCGCTGTTGAATCAGCATCTCGCATCTATGCGACACAACCCTTGTGTCGCATAGACATTGTGTCGCATTTTTATGCGACATAACCCTTGTGTCGCATAACTACCCTTGTGTCGCATATTGTGTCGCAAAACACAGAAAACTCAGATTTTTACTAAGTGTCGAGACTCGAAATTTATCACTCGATTTTGCCCGAATTCAGATCCCAGATGCGTTTTTCGTCAAAGCAATATAGTAGAAATAAAAATTTTCCAAGCTGACCTGGCAGCTCGACCCCAGCCAGGGGCTCTGCCCCTTGGACCCCGCCAGGGGCTGCCGCCCCTTGGACCCCGCTACCAGGGGCGCTGCCCCCGGACCCCCGTACTTAGATTCCGTAACGGCTTCTAAAACACATTTTTCAAGTGAAACGCCACGAAATCAAAATAATAATAGTTGAGATTATTATTACAAATCCGTCACCAACGGGCCGTACATGTTTTCAAACACTTAACAAATCAACCAAATCGTAGTAATTTGGACATATATATAGTTGTGTAACAACTACAAGGGTGATCTTTTGAGATACCCAATCATGTTTATAACCATCGCGTGTCGTGGACACCCTCAGGTTACAAGTCTTTGGACTTCATACTCGGCTAATCAACTTACGTTTGTTTAAACGCTTTCAGACTCAGGTGAGTCTCATAGCCCCTCTTTTTACTGTTTTACTCAGGGGTGTGATATACTGCTCAAACTTTTAACATGTGAACGCAAGTACCAACTTTTCATATACTACATGAGTTTTTCGAAACTAATCATTTAAAGTCCTCCGTCAGCATAGTTGTTAATACGTTGTAGCGTGAATATTAGTATATGGTACCATATAGGATTGACCCTCCTCGTCCGGGTTAGCAAGCACTAACCGGGTAAACGGACGTACTAATATTTGGGAAGACGAATGTGGATTAGGCATTCGTGGAGGCACCTCGCCCGGAATTCTCTATAGGGGACCCGGCCCTCGAGTTAAGCTCAACTATGTGCTCATGGCTGTATACACGATGATTATCATTTAATTGCTGGATGCAATTCATTATTTAATTGCTGGATGCAATTCATTATTTAATTGCTGGATGCAATTCATTATTTAAATCTTGCGATTCATACGATATTACTTGATTTCAAACCTGTGAGCTCACCAGCTTTATAGCTGACCTTTTAGCATATATCGCAGGTACCCAGCAGTAGGATGTTTCTGCTTCAGGATTTAGCTCGAGTCAGCATACAGACGATTGAGATTTTCTTGCATTAGTATATTTTGTATAAGTACTTATGTACTGAAATCTCATTTTATTTAACTCGAGCTATGTAAAGCTTTAAATGTTGTAAACATTTCAGTTATCAATATATTTTGTTAAAACGACGCATATAGAGTCGTTTGCTATTTATCTTTGTGTTTTGTTATTGATTAGTAACACCCAAAACAAGCTTCCGCAAATCATCAAATTTGGGGGTGTTAAGATTGGTATCAGAGCCTAAGGTTATAGTGAACTAGGTTGCATTTAGTGAGCCTAGACTATGACCATTAGGCAGTATTCCTTATTAGGTATGACTGGTTCAGTGATTACAGCATACGAGTTTAATTTAACATAGCCTGATCAACTATGTACAATTAAGCAAAGATGATGTAAGATCTGAAAGTAGTTATGGCTGAACAGGATACAATAGAAGACTCTGACCTCGAGAGAACCGAGACTCAAACATGTTTATGCTAGACACTCAATAGGCTATATTATATAGGAGCTATATGAATATAGGCCTCAATCTTACTAACGCTTTGTCTCAGAAATGGCAAACATCCCATCAAATTCATCTCGTTCTCCATCCGGGTCGCAGAACCCAAGGGTAGCAAGGAGGAACAACAGGTTGCCTCGAGCTGGCCCGTATCCCACTCACATCGCCTTACCGGCTTTAACTGCTAGGGTAAATCAACACGAGCAGCGACTTCGCACCATGGATGTCGTGTTGCAGGAAACAAATGAAAACTGGCGACTTACGTCTCTTGAACGCATAGAACAGGTCTCCGACGACCTTGAAACCACAAACAACAACCTGGATGTCCTTCGCAACCAAATTATAGAAATAAGGGTGGAAAATGCCCTTCTACAACAAAGGATGGAAGAATGTGAGCAACGCTCACGTGAAGCAGAAGAGTATGCGCGCGGAATAACACAACGACTTGCGCTAGCAGAAGACAACGCCCGACAAGCTAGCAGGCTTGCAAACACTGTGGACCGTCTTGTCACGATGATGGAACAAATTAATCTACGTCAAGACTAGTGTAGTCTTTGTCTTGTAATCTATCCTGTAATCTAGTAACTATCTACGCGCTACTCTATAATTCAGTCGGATGTAACAATTCCCGACATCTTTTGTAATACATCTGTAGGATGTAACCTTTGAACTCGTATTAGCTATCAAATATTTCTTGTCGTTCAACTCATATTAATTGCCATAATTCTTTTTCATATTGATGTTATGTATTACCACCTTTATACATGTACATCTGAAATAAATACAATTTTCTTACAAAATCTCATGTATCTTCATTTCTTTTATTGAAGAATCATGCCGCCAAAGACACGACCTTACACAGATGCTCAGATCACGTCACTCATAACCCAGGCTGTTACTGAAGCCTTGGCTCGGAATACCCCACCCAACTCCACAAGAAACAGCGATACCGCTGGAACCTCTGCCGTCAAACCTTGTTCTTACAAGGACTTCCAAAGCTGCAAACCCTCGAGCTTCAAGGGTTCTGAAGGAGCCATCGGACTGATCAGATGGTTCGAGAAAATGGAAACTGTTTTCCGTGTTAGTAAATGCGCGGAGAACGACAAAGTAAACTTCGCCACCTGCTCTCTTGAAGATGATGCCCACTCTTGGTGGAATTCATATACCCAATCAGTGGGTGCTGACATTGCCTACCAACTCACTTGGGAGGAATTGAAGGCAAAACTCACTGCCAAATACTGCTCTATCGCCAAACTCCAAAAGCTAGATGAGGAGTTCTGGAACTTAAAGGTTCAGGGTGGTGATATCGATGGTTATACCACCAGGTTTCAACAACTAGCTGCCCTCCGCCCAGCTATGGTTAGCACTGAACCTGATAAAATCAGGAAGTACACCCTTGGTCTCCCTGATCCTGTTCGGGGACATGTCATCTCTTCAAAACCAACCACCATTGACGGTGCGATCCTATTGGCCCAAGACCTAATGTCCATGAGCCAAGATTCTGAACCACCCACTTCATCCTCCCATAACAACAAACGCAAGTGGTCTGACTACCACAACAACCCCTCCAACCAACAAAACAAGAAACCCGACACCATCAAAGCTTACAACACCACCACTGACATCATCCGGGGCTACACTGGGAGCAAACCCTATTGTCCCAAGTGCAGTCGCCACCATGAAGGTTCCTGTGGTCCCTTTTGCAACAACTGCAAGAGGTACGGCCACCTCACAAAAGATTGCCGCTCTCCTACCAACAACAATTCCAACAACAACACCAGACCACCCAAAGTATGCTTTGAGTGTGGGAAACCTGGGCATTTCAGGGACTCGTGCCCAAAACTGAAGAACAACAACAACAACAACAACCGCAACAACAGCAACAACAACAACACTCGCAGCAGAGCTTTTGTCATCAAATCTGGGGACGCCCGCCAAGACCCGAATGTGGTCTCGGGTATGTTCCTCCTCAACAACTTAACTGCTTCCGTTCTATTTGATACTGGTGCTGATAGAAGCTTTATCTCCGATGATTTTTGCCCATTACTTGACATCACTCCTGTTGCCTTAGATGTTAAGTACACTGTAGAGCTAGCAAATGGAAAACTTGTAGAAACCACCAGTGTGATACCTAATTGCACTTTAAACCTAGCTGACGAAACCTTTTCGATCGACCTTATACCCATTGAAATCGGAAGTTTCGACGTCATTATCGGAATGGACTGGTTGTCCAAACATCGAGCCGAAATCATTTGTTACGATAAGATCGTCCGCATTCCACTCGCTGCCGGTGGAACCTTGATCATACAGGGGGAGACCGGTGGGACGGGACTCAATATCATCTCTTGCTTAAAAACCCGAAAATTTCTGAGAAAGGGTTACCCTGCAATACTTGCACACATCACAGAGAAGAAGTCGGAGAAGAAGCGACTTGAGGATGTGCCAATTGTTAGAGACTTTTCCGAAGTCTTTCCGGAAGAACTACCTGGTTTACCTCCACCTAGACAGGTTGAGTTCTCAATTGATCTCGTGCCGGGTGCCGCACTGGTGGCCCGTGCACCGTACCGTTTAGCCCCATCCGAACTTCAGGAGTTGTCCGCCCAGTTACAGGAACTTCTGGATAGAGGATTCATTAGACCGAGTTCTTCACCTTGGGGAGCTCCGGTCTTATTTGTTAAAAAGAAGGACGGTTCATTCAGAATGTGCATCGACTATCGAGAGTTGAACAAATTGACCGTCAAGAACCGATACCCACTTCCTCGCATTGATGATCTATTCGACCAACTTCAGGGTTCAAGTTTTTACTCAAAAATCGATCTGCGATCAGGTTATCATCAATTACGAGTTTGCGACACCGATATTCCAAAAACTGCTTTCAGAACTCGTTACGGGCACTACGAATTCCAAGTGATGCCCTTTGGTCTAACCAACGCACCGGCTGTATTCATGGACCTCATGAACCGGGTGTGCAAACCTTACCTCGACAAGTTTGTCATTGTCTTTATCGATGACATACTCATTTACTCGCGCAACGAGCAAGAACATGCGCAACACCTCAAAACCATCCTTGAACTACTTAGACACGAGGAGCTTTATGCTAAATTCTCTAAGTGTGAGTTCTGGATCCAAACTGTTCAATTTCTTGGTCACGTGATCGACAGTCAGGGAATTCACGTTGACCCATCAAAGATCGAGGCTATCAAAGACTGGCAAGCACCCACCTCTGCAACTGAAGTACGACAATTCTTGGGTCTTGCTGGGTATTATCGACGATTTATCGAAAATTTCTCTAAAATAGCTCAACCACTTACGATACTGACTCAGAAGGACAAAAGGTTCGATTGGACCGAAAAACAAGAGTCAGCGTTCAAACTTTTGAAACAAAAGCTTTGCAGTGCTCCAATTCTATCCTTACCCGAAGGCACCGATGACTTCGTGGTATACTGCGATGCTTCTCACCAAGGTCTTGGTTGCGTGCTTATGCAACGAGACAAGGTCATTGCTTATGCCTCACGACAGATGAAAATTCATGAAAAGAACTACACCACTCACGATCTCGAACTTGGAGCTGTCATTTTTGCTCTAAAAATCTGGAGACATTATCTCTACGGCACTAAGTGCACCATCTTTACCGATCACAAAAGTCTTCAACATATATTCGATCAGAAGGATCTCAATATGAGGCAACGTCGATGGGTCGAGTTGCTTACCGATTACGACTGCGAGATCAAGTACCATCCAGGGAAGGCTAATGTTGTAGCCGATGCCCTCAGTCGAAAGGAACGACCAAAACCACTTCGAGTCCGAGCCCTCAGTATGACCATTCACAACGATCTTACAGTTCAGATTCATACCGCTCAGATCGAAGCCCTGAAACCGGAAAACATCAAAAATGAAGCCTTACGGGGTATTGACAAACAATTCGAAATCAGATCTAACGGGATTAGGTATTTCTCAAACCGCATCTGGCTGCCAAATTTCGGGAACCTACGAGACTTGGTGATGGATGAAGCTCACAAGTCTAAATATTCTATCCATCCGGGATCCGATAAGATGTACCACGGTATCAAGAAATTTTATTGGTGGCCAAACATGAAAGCCGAAATCGCCACTTATGTCAGCAAGTGTCTTACTTGCTCGAAAGTCAAAACCGAACATCAGAAACCACCTGGTTTACTCCAACAACCTGAAATCCCTGAATGGAAATGGGAACAAATTGCCGTGGATTTCATAACCAAACTACCCAAGTCGGCGAGCGGTTGCGATACCATTTGGGTGATCGTCGATCGTCTCACCAAATCTGCTCACTTCCTGGCGATCAAAGAAAACGATAAAATGGAACGCCTTGCACAAATCTACATCAAGGAAATCGTTTCTCATCACGGCGTTCCAATCTCGGTCATCTCTGATAGGGATGCCCGTTTCACCTCTCACTTTTGGAAGTCACTTCAAAAAGCAATGGGTACCCGTCTCGATATGAGTACCGCGTACCATCCTCAAACCGATGGCCAAAGTGAACGAACCATCCAAACCCTGGAAGATATGCTACGCGCCTGCGTAGTTGATTTCGGTACAAACTGGGAAAGACATCTACCGTTGTGCGAATTCTCGTACAATAACAGCTATCACGCCAGCATTAAGGCTGCACCTTTTGAGGCACTGTACGGTCGTAAGTGCCGATCACTGATCTGTTGGACTGAAGTGGGAGATAGTCAACTCACTGGTCCTGAACTCATTCACGCCACCACTGAGAAAATAGTGGAAATCCAAAACCGACTCAAAGCCGCACGTGATCGTCAGAAAAGTTATGCTGACGTGAGACGCAAACCACTCGAGTTCCAAGTTGGGGATCGAGTACTCTTAAAAGTATCGCCTTGGAAAGGCGTCATCCGTTTTGGCAAACGCGGGAAGTTAAATCCCAGGTACATCGGGCCTTTTGAGATCCTCGAACGGATTGGCCCCGTAGCTTATCGATTGCAGCTGCCATCCGAACTCAGCAGCGTGCACCCTACTTTTCATATTTCAAATTTGAAGAAGTGTCTATCTGATGAGACACTTATTATTCCACTAGATGAAATTCGTGTTGACGATAAACTTCACTTCGTTGAGGAACCCGCTGAAATTATGGACCGTGAGGTCAAACAACTGAAACAAAGTCGTATTCCCATCGTCAAGGTCAGATGGAATTCGCGGCGTGGTCCGGAATTCACCTGGGAACGGGAGGACCAAATGCGACTCAAATATCCTCAACTTTTCACTGATTCTACATCAAACACGACTTCGAGCTAAATTTCGGGACGAAATTCTTCTAACAGGGGGAGAATGTAACACCCGCCAATTTAGGACTAGTAATTAGTGCCTAATCATATGTTAATACATGTAATTAGTTCTGTGTTAGGCTAATTAATGTATCGAATTATATATATATTGTTGAATATATATACGAAAATGCGATTTGATTAAATCGTACGCAATTTAAATCGAATGTATTTCGATTCAATTTAATACGGACGTTGGTGACCAATTTTATTAAATAACGCTTTTATGTCAAAAATATTATTTTGATAATATTTTGTATTCAATTCGTATCGTACAAACCGAACTTACACAATTTAAAACAATAAAATGCGTAAACTAAATAAACAAACTAACTTACATCTTATAACACAAATATAAATTGATTTGTAAAATATTTAAACAATATATCGCGTAATAAATCGTATTTTAAAACTTATAATCAAAATGTAAGTAATTATTTAACGTTTAAACGACGGAGCAAACGAACACCACGCGGAACGCGGGGCGAGAAACTGAAAAGTGGGGATAACCCCACCTCCCACTCCTTTTCTTTCTCATTCTTCTATCAATTCTCTCTCTCTTCTCTTATTTCCTCCAAAATCACCAAATCACCAAAAACTCACAAAACCGCAAAATAACGTCACGAAACGCAACCGAATCACCAATATTTTTAGAGATTCACGACCACCTCGCAACGATCTACATTTCTACCTTTCCGGATTTTCATTTCGGCAAATTGTAAGTTTCCGACAAAATCCCGAAATCTCTTGATTCTTAGTATTTTTCATTTGTGGTTGTTTTTATAACTAGTATATGTCCATTACAATGTATAGAACACGATTTCATAGCTTAAAAACGAGTTTAAAACGGATTTTTCGCCAGAAAAACGTTAACAGCCGGACTTTCTGGGCTGGTGTTCATCCATGCGACACAAGCATTGTGTCGCATGTTGTGTCGTATTTTGGCCTTTATGTCGCATAAAATCCCTTGTGTCGTACCTTATGTCGTACCAGATAATTAGTGTTGCAAGTCCTGCGACACAACCACTATGTCGTATTCTATGTCGTATTTCCATACGACACAATCACTATGTCGCTGTTGAATCAGCATCTCGCATCTATGCGACACAACCCTTGTGTCGCATAGACATTGTGTCGCATTTTTATGCGACATAACCCTTGTGTCGCATAACTACCCTTGTGTCGCATATTGTGTCGCAAAACACAGAAAACTCAGATTTTTACTAAGTGTCGAGACTCGAAATTTATCACTCGATTTTGCCCGAATTCAGATCCCAGATGCGTTTTTCGTCAAAGCAATATAGTAGAAATAAAAATTTTCCAAGCTGACCTGGCAGCTCGACCCCAGCCAGGGGCTCTGCCCCTTGGACCCCGCCAGGGGCTGCCGCCCCTTGGACCCCGCTACCAGGGGCGCTGCCCCCGGACCCCCGTACTTAGATTCCGTAACGGCTTCTAAAACACATTTTTCAAGTGAAACGCCACGAAATCAAAATAATAATAGTTGAGATTATTATTACAAATCCGTCACCAACGGGCCGTACATGTTTTCAAACACTTAACAAATCAACCAAATCGTAGTAATTTGGACATATATATAGTTGTGTAACAACTACAAGGGTGATCTTTTGAGATACCCAATCATGTTTATAACCATCGCGTGTCGTGGACACCCTCAGGTTACAAGTCTTTGGACTTCATACTCGGCTAATCAACTTACGTTTGTTTAAACGCTTTCAGACTCAGGTGAGTCTCATAGCCCCTCTTTTTACTGTTTTACTCAGGGGTGTGATATACTGCTCAAACTTTTAACATGTGAACGCAAGTACCAACTTTTCATATACTACATGAGTTTTTCGAAACTAATCATTTAAAGTCCTCCGTCAGCATAGTTGTTAATACGTTGTAGCGTGAATATTAGTATATGGTACCATATAGGATTGACCCTCCTCGTCCGGGTTAGCAAGCACTAACCGGGTAAACGGACGTACTAATATTTGGGAAGACGAATGTGGATTAGGCATTCGTGGAGGCACCTCGCCCGGAATTCTCTATAGGGGACCCGGCCCTCGAGTTAAGCTCAACTATGTGCTCATGGCTGTATACACGATGATTATCATTTAATTGCTGGATGCAATTCATTATTTAAATCTTGCGGTTCATACGATATTACTTGATTTCAAACCTGTGAGCTCACCAGCTTTATAGCTGACCTTTTAGCATATATCGCAGGTACCCAGCAGTAGGATGTTTCTGCTTCAAGATTTAGCTCGAGTCAGCATACAGACGATTGAGATTTTCTTGCATTAGTATATTTTGTATAAGTACTTATGTACTGAAATCTCATTTTATTTAACTCGAGCTATGTAAAGCTTTAAATGTTGTAAACATTTCAGTTATCAATATATTTTGTTAAAACGACGCATATAGAGTCGTTTGCTATTTATCTTTGTGTTTTGTTATTGATTAGTAACACCCAAAACAAGCTTCCGCAAATCATCAAATTTGGGGGTGTTACAAGCTCCCCACCTAATGATAGACTGGTCCAATTCTTTGGATGTATATTGCCTGTTTGATTTCCAAATCTACATATATAGAAGGACAAACTAGTTATCATTTGATGTGTCCATTATACACAGAACACTAGCAACTACTTAAGGACTTACGTACATTGGCTGGGAAGTTTCTTTCCATATTTATAGCAAATTGGAACATGTGTTTCATCATGTAGTAGCCACATTCCCAGCTAGATTGTTGTTGGGGACACTAATTAAAGTTAAAAAGTTAGTTAAACAATATTATTTAATATGATATATCTATATATATATATATATATATATATATATATATATATATAAACAAGAAGTTCGAAACAACTCACATCAACCATTTTCCAATTCCATTTCCGGGGTGAATTAGTCCTAATCAGATATTCAATATTATTAAGTTAGTACAGTTATAAAAACATATGGGTATAGTCGAGGATTTTTACATATTGAAAAGTTTAGGACTCTTACTCTTCTACTCTTTTTGTGAGAGCATAAGATCCGGGTACCTTCCCCTTCTTCATCGAATCCACAATGTACCCAATGTGTTCAACTTTATCAATTATGAACAGGACCCAATGTTGACTACCAACATGTTTAAACATTTTAGTATAAATATTGATTAAAACAATATAGCAGATATAGATATAATATATAGTAATACGTACTGATGGTAATAGGGAGCAATAAAATATTGTTTGTCACTGTGAAGATCAAACTACTGTGAGATGTGTTTAATGACATCCGTGTAGGCAAAAAAGTCTTCACAAACACTAAATTGAATAGCACTCGGTGATAAGAACACACATTTGGTTTGAATCCCCGTCTTCAAGCGTAACTCAAACAAGTACCTAAAATCAAAATATGATGAATTAAACTATTAAAGCATTTGTAATAAATCACAAATTTTCTTAATAGAATATATACATATTAACATACATACATCGCAAACCAAGAAATTATGCTGATATCCAGCCATTCATTTGTCATCCAGATTAGCAGCCCCTCATATCCAATCCATTCCCGCTGTGAATCCGCGTACATATTGTGTGGCGGATCAAGCGGAATCAAAGGAGAACCAGCCATCGATTCCCGAAATCGCTCACCCAGTTCCCTAATTTCGGCTGGCCTCTTGTCCAGCTTCAGTTCCATATTGCAAATTCGCGTGGCCAGTTCAACTTCACGCTTTGATAGTTTTATAGGTCGCAGTGGTGGAGATGGTGGTGGCAATGGGCGCTACATTAACAAAGTATCAGATTATATGGAAATAATATACTAATATACATCATATACGTAAACCATATAGAAAAAAATGCACATATGCATCTTCTGCAGAAAATGGTTGGCTGCTACGGGGGAAAGGTTGTGAAGTCCTGTTACATGTGTAGATGTGGGGTGACGCTTCACTTGGAGGCTACAGTATTATTACAAAAATTATCGAAAAATGTATAAAAATAAGACATATATGTACATCATTATTTGGCTTAAGACATTACCAGCGAGTGACATGCCATGTCATAGAGTGTTGTGGGGGAGGCACTCCTAAATTCGTGTGGCGACTCCTCGCTGCCAAGCTACATTTATTAATGGTAACTTTTAAAAGAAGCGTCACCATATTGAATACATTTTTTTTAACAAGTAAAAGAGTCGTGTGACGACATATTGCAGACAAGATACATTTATAAAAACAGTTATCTCATCTCAATAAAGTATATATTACAATATACGGATTACCACACTTTTATATTAAATACAAATTAATATAAACCTTGATAGCGGTGCGAGGCCATTGAATAAATTTACTTTTTGCTTGGCCTAGAAGAGTGATTCCCTCCTTAGGAAATGGAATGGCAAGGAATTCAAAACCTTGTTCTACGGTGTCAACTTGAACAAACACATGACCCGACACTAGTCCTTCCTTGTGAGCCGGATGTGTCATCCCCCTCGCCCATCTAGTATCATGAGTACCATATGGCATCATAATCTGACATGGAGCAGAGGCCTGTAAAAGGATAAGCATATAACATTTTTATAGTATATTATATTTATATATATATATATATATATATATATATATATATATATATATATATATATATATATATATATATATATATATATATATATATATATATATATATATTTACATACATAATGTGTTTAACATGTTAGGAATTACCTCGTCCTCATCAGACCAGTCGGATGATCCATCTGATGCAGAAGACAAGAAGCGTTGGTCAGCCTTGAGAATCTTCAGGTCTTCTGTAATTCTAACTAATTCAGCTCTACAATTTTCTAACGCCGTTGCAGAAACTTGTTTATCATCCTGAAACCGCTCAGTGAAGGACTCAAATTCCTCAAGTGTGAGTGCTTTCCTTTTTTCACCCTTCTTCCTATGTCCAAGGGCTTTTTTACTACCAACAACACTGGACACCGCCCGAGTCCTTCCCCCGTGTTCTTTTCCCTTGTACCTTGTTAGGGAATCTTCCCCCCTCTCATCATATGTACCATCATTCAACATTTTTCTCTCTGTTGTCAACTGTTAATCAATGAAATAAATATTGACGTGTTATAACATATTTAGTAACAAAAGTTAGTAGCGTAGTACGCATTTAATATATTACCAAATCTTCTGCTACACTTTTAAGATACTCGGCCATAACTTGAAACCCCGTTTTCTTGCCCTCCCGTAGTCTGGCATAAAGATATAAAATAGAACGCTCTGCCTTCAGTTTTGCTAGAACTGGGTATTGTTTATGTATATCGACTTTGTTCTTGTAATAAAACTCTCTCAGTCCAGCATATCCCAATCGACCTACACGGGCAGGATCCGTGTTCTTAGCCGCACTTGCCTTGGCTTTCTCACTTTTTTCCTTCATATATGAGAAGTAAAAAAATAAATTGTTAGTGACAGTTTTAATCAAAATCATTCCTACTTAATCATTGGATCGGAAGCAACGGATACAAACATGTTCTATAAATACCTTGAATTCTTCCGTGGTCCCCGACTCAACAAATCTTGGCCACTCTTCCTTATTCAAATAGGAATATTTTTCAAAGGGATCTACATCCTTAGCAGCAAATTGAGTGGTAAGCTTACTTTTAAACTTCCTCCAAATTTTATTTACCTTCCTCATATGTATACCTTTGTAGTTATCGTTTGGTATGTTCCAATAACTTTTTGTTACATCCCATAATCGATTTAACATTTGAGGAGTCACTTTTGTGTTGTCATCATGTGGAACTTCCTTAGTGTTCCAGTCCAAATAGTAACGAATCTTTACTCTAATCTCTGTACCAAACCATGAGGTATAATCTGGCCTATTAGCTCCTACAGGTTCTCCCTCGTTGGTGAACTCAATGAAAC
This sequence comes from Helichrysum umbraculigerum, assembly GCA_949592205.1. Classification (NCBI taxonomy): domain Eukaryota; kingdom Viridiplantae; phylum Streptophyta; class Magnoliopsida; order Asterales; family Asteraceae; genus Helichrysum; species Helichrysum umbraculigerum. Next base: position 103,930,085 of record CATIUR010000001.1, read on the forward strand.
GGTTTGGATCGTGAGTGTAGTCATTACCCTTTGCAGCCCCTCGTCTTTTGCCTACCATTTCGTTTATAATAACCTACAAAAAATTATCTTAATTATTACAATTACAACATTCAACGAACCTTAATTAACTAAATCATATCATGGATCATGATATATATATATATATATATATATATATATATATATATATATATATATATATATATATATATAATACAACAATAAATAACAAAAACAAGAAAAAGTAACAAACTGTGTACGGTCAATTGAATTATTTTCTTTTATACTGTACATAGAATATATTGATTCAATCAATTCAATTCGAGTCAAATACAGACAAATCTTATTTACATTACATATACAGGCATTAAATACTCTTTTATACTACAATTATACATACATTCAATTCAACTCGAAAACACGAGAAACATGTGTGTGGACCACAAACATGACAGATCACAACAGAAACATGTGTGCTGATACTTTACAGACAAAGTTCTTTACATATACACGTGTGACTAATAATCTAATATATATGGAGTATTTAAGAAATAACACATGTGTGTGGACCACAAACATGAAAGATCACAACAGATCGGATATCACTTTTCCAATTCATATATATTCGTTAACTTTTTGTACAATCAATTTGAGACAAAGATACCTTACATATGGACACGTATTGCCAACAACATTAACATATATACATATATCAAGGCAATAGTATGTATGGACCACAAACATACATATACATATATATATATATATATATATATATATATATATATATATATATATGGACCACTGACGTTAATTCTTAAATGTGCATCAGTTGTTATCGAACAAACTGCATTTTATTTATAGTTCTAAAGGTTAATCAATTTAATTTATATCACCCCTATATCCATGTATTATATTATCAACAAATTTTAGGATTAATCATCGAAATCCATAATAATTTTCAAAATACAAATTAAGAACTTTGACGGAAGATAAGTACCCTTATATAGAGAACAAAGAATCGGAAGCGAAGTGGAAATTGCCAGCGTGCAACAATGGAAGAAGATTAATTGATCGAAATGCGCATTAGTCACAAGTGAGTATAATTAATAAGGGAGGGTTTGTAGAGCTTTTTTAAATGTTTTGAATGAATTTGGAACGAAATTTGAAACATTTGAATGAAAATTTTCAAATACCATGGAGCGGTTACACACTCAGGCCGCTTCATAAAAGACAAATAACCGCTCTAAATAACAAGATAACCGCCACGCTTTTCCACGAAATGATGAGTGGACTAGTGACGTCGGACATTGGCGGGAATGGGAAAAATATAATAATACACAATTGGAACGCGAATTTGTGGCGGTTTATGATGGCACCCGAAAGCGTCGGTGTCGTTGATGGTAACTAATCGGGCGTCAACAGGGGTTTTAAAATTTATAATTAGCTGGGCTTAAATTATACGTACTACTTACTCTGGTTAGCAAGCGGTAAGTATGACCTAAGATCGTTCTATGAATCCAAACGTGTGAGTGATTAAAGCTGGTGCTTTTGGTAGGGGAATATTTAGGATGGAACAAAGTAGGTAGGTTTGGGGGTTTTTAAATTAAAGACAGGTAATTAAAATGCAGAAAAGTAAATTGCAGTAAATTAAAGTGCAGGAAATCAGATAAAGATAAATATGTGATTGCTGAGACTTTGATAATTAATGTTTCAGGATGACAGATTAAACAGGGACAATACTTAATGTTATGAGTAAACTATTAGGTGTAAACTCTAGAACCCTACCAATTAAGTTTCCCATTGGCATGTCACTAGGAACTAGGTTATCGTGATTCTGATCGGAGCAATACGCAAACTTCCAATACTCATCTAGTTGAAAGATGAGCAACCTATCTTGGCTTGTTACCGAGGTGCATGAATCAGTAGCGTATCGTCTCATAGGTCCAACCGTTCTTAACCCCTAAAATAGTTTATTATTCCATTAGCATGCAGATTAATGACTTCGTATGTTTGGACCATTGATTATGTAAGACTTAGTGTTTTAAGGATTCTAGGTCGCTAGGACTTTACTCTTATTCCTAAGTCTTGTTTCATGCATTAGGGTTTGGTTACTTCAACTTATGACTTGAGTCCTCCTTTTCAAACAGTTATACATCCCTGGATTATTCGCAGTTTGTAAAAACGTGTTTCATATGCAGACCATGCCTTTCAGTAATCGGACAGTGTACCTTACATGATGGTTCCACTGCTTCTTACATCAAACATGCGGTCGAGAGTAATTGACAGTGAAAGTGGCACTCTAAACTAACTAAATGTAAAGCAATGCGGAAATGTAAACCTAATATGTACAACGAGTGGGTTCACTGTGTCTTACTTGTGGCATGTCATGGGCTCAGATAACTACTTACCATAATTAAGGTTGATCAGGTCCTAATTACTAGGTTGCAGTCACGTGGATAACCAGAAAGGGTACTCCATAAATTAAACTCAAGTTCATAAAGTCTCAATGATACAAGGGTCATTAATTCCTATTTTATCTGAACGTGTTTTACGAACATCATTTTATTGTGCATTGACTTTCGTAGGATATACCAGTTAGTTGTGAAGTTGTATTATCCTTTCGGAATTCCAACTGTAAACCAGAGCTGATTCCAGTGATGTAACTACCTTCGGTCGTTTATTGACTTCCATACATTTGTACTCCGCTTGAGGCGTTTCCAGTACTATATCAAATAAACAGTCGAATAGGGGCCGTCACATCACATTACAATTGTCGTACACTAATCATATAATGTCATCCTTACTTATAATTATCTACATCTTCAACAATCACAATAATAGAATACTCGCAATTCATGGCAATAGACAAATCACATACAAAGCAATAATACATAATTAGAATATGAAACAAAGCAAGTATGATAAAGGTTGAGATATCACCCGGAAATAAATGCGTAGCAGCGTATTATTATAATTGACAACTCTTTCACACGTACAAAGATGAATCTCCAAACTCCTAACGTTCGCTCTAGCTTCTACGTTAATCCGAAGATTAATTACAATAATCCTAGACTAAAATATGAGAGAATTTCTAGAGTGGGAAAGTGAAAATGGATGAGTGAGAGTATGTGTATGAGTGTGAATTTGAGAATGTGAGTGTGTTTTGAAAATGAACCTATTAGCTCCTATTTATAGGAGGGTTTTGGTGCATGTTAGCAAGTATAAGCTCATGATAGCAAGAAGGTACGCGCATATAGTGGCACGAGGTACGGGCATATAGTGGCACGAGGTACGAGCATATAGTGGAACGAGGTACATAAAGTTGCATAAAGGTCTAGCACCGGGTACACGAAAGGACCAAAAATTGCAATCCGGATGGGTGGGTGCCGGGCGCCGGCGGCCTGGTGGCTGGGGGCCGGCGGCCTGGTGGCTGGAGCCACCAGCCCCGGTCGTCGTCCGTTGCTTCGTTACTCGTTTCGCGCGTATCTTCTTCGTTATGCGTCCGTTTGCGTCGATTCTTTTTTTGTTAGATTCGTAATTCAAAAACGAAGACTTTGATGTAAAGATATCCCAAGAATTCATCTCTGAACTTCAGATGTGATGTACGAATCGTTTGGATCTTCCGGCGTACGTAGAATCTTCATTCTTCGTCCGTTTTTGTTGATTCTTCTTCTGTTGGATTCGTATTTTGAAAAAGAACATCTTGGTTAAGATAGATGTTGGTGATGGGTACTTTTGTATTGAAATCCCATTTTGGGTGTCTTGAATCTTCAAACGTGTGTGGAATCTTTGTTTTCTACCCGTTTTGCTTGATTTTCATCGTGCAACCTTGTTTTGACCGTCTTGGCATAATACTACTGATTTGTAATGTTTTTGAGTTAATATGCCAACAATCGTTCCAGAATGAGAGAGATATCGATAGTAAAAACGTGACTTTTTACGCGATATCAAGTATCCCACACTTAGAACTTTGCTTGTCCTCAAGCAAACTCATTCGTAAAAAGCTTCTGGAAGGATTCTAATCACATTAGTCCTTAGAGATACCATTTCCAAAGAACATAAAATTGCAGTTATGAAAAAGCTTTCACTGGAAACTAAAGGGTCTATAGAATTTGATACTTTCTTCGAGCAACTGATATGATGGTCATGACTAGGCAATCCTCACAAGTGGGTCACTCAAATCACTCAGGTGTTTAGGGTTTCCTACTTACTAGTGTCAATCACTCAGATAGCTAGTCATGCAGCATTCTCGTCATAGGCTTGATCAAGAATCAAATCTCCATCACTTTTGATGAGGACGATACTAACCTCTCGAGATATCTTGGAAAGGAATCAGTTGCTTGGTTTTAAAGGAGGTGTGTGATGAAGGGTGTGATGGGTTTATGTATTTTCTCGAAACTATGGTGCTTTTCTTGAGAGAGTCTCTTTTGGAATTTCTCAGACCTTTCTGGAGAGACATGTAGCCTTTTCCGTTGGATTTTTTCTTCTTGACCTTTTTTTTTCTTGGTCGTGCCGGCATAATTATTTTCTTTTTGTTTCTTTTTGGTTTCTTTTCTTCTATTATGCCGACTTCTATATATTTTCTGGCCTTGAAGATTTTTCAATTGGGTTGTGATGGTTTTTCTTGCCAAAGTCTTGGGAAACTGAGAGTGTCTCTGAAAGTTTGTTAGAAGACGAAACTTCTGTAGGTTCGGGATAAATAGTGGGAGATTTTGATTGGGTGTGAAGAGTGGATGTTGAGTGGGTGGATGTTTGGTGGTGTAAGGGTATTTGGATTCCTTAGAACTCATCAAGATAGGTTGTATCTATACCACGTATGGCACTCATCGATGTGATCTCGAAATGCATTACAAGAGCAAGTTCTAATTCAAATGCATACATCGGCGCACACATGAAACGAAAGTGAAGCATTAAAAATGAATGCTTATTATGGGCTCAAACCTCACGAATCGAAAGTTTTGGTCAATGTGTGCCTAGCCATGTGTTGCCCTTTTCGTCCGTATCTCATTCTAAAACGGTTTTGTTTCATTGTTAAGACTCGTTTCTCACTGTAATTTATGGTCTTGAAAGATAGGATTCCTGAAGAATAATGTTTTTGAATCCGAAAATTTTTGAAAATTTCTCCATTTTTAGCCTTTAATAGAAATTTTGTTTGACTTACGGATAAGAGGTAAAACTTGCGGTTGAAGGCCGCATATCCCACACTTAGAGGAACATTGTCCCTAATGTTCGAATCTATTTGTTGAGTACCTCTTGTTGAAGTATCCCACACTTAGAGATTCTACTTATTTTCGGATTGTTGCTTAAGCGTAGTGTGGTTTTTAGTATCCCACACTTAGTTTTTGGAATATCGGATGAGATAATCAGCGCATTAAACGGGTAGAGGGTTTTGGAACGGTGTACCGATTTTGTTGCGCGCGTTGTCAGCTACTAGTTAGAAGTCTGCTGGCTTGTGGTTTGTAGCTTACGTCTCCTAGCGTTCTTCATGGCGAGGTCCACAGTTTCCTTTGCTTTTGATATTTGACGCGCCACCAACCGTCGCGCGTCGTCAACGTGACCGTATGGCAGCACGTCGGTGTGGAAGTTTTAAATTTTATATTTTGCTGGGGACCTAAGTTCTACTAGAGCTGTATAGCTGAAGTATGACCTAGGGTAGTTCTAAAGAGTTAACCGTATTGTGATTCGATTTGTCGAGACGAAAGTTCAAATTAGCGATGGTTTGAAAAAAGTTTTGAGTGGGGGTTTTATACTTAGGTCCGTAATTAAAATTAAAAACAGTAAATAAAAGCAGTAGGTTGAATCAGTAAAGGGGGGCTTGTGTTTGTTATGACTTCGTTAGCTTTTACGTGGGGTGATGTTGTATTGGGGTTTTATATTTGAAAATGTCTCTTAAGATTTGTGTCTTGCGTTCACGTAGATACCTTGTGGTGTAAACACTAGTACCCCACTGATCAGATAAACCGATCAGTATGTCACTGAGTACTAGGCTGTCAAGATTCTGATCAGATCGGACTGTCTTGAAACCCCCCTCACCGTCTCTTATGATGAGACCAAGTGACCCTCCAGATGGGGTGCAGGAATAAGGCGACAGTCCGCAATTTATCCACTGATCTTTCTTAACACAGACAGAGATATCTAAGCTAGGCGAGGCATTTAAGATTTAAGACAGGTGGTGACTGATTAACATATACATTAATGGTCGTGATTGAGTTCAGAGATATTCGGCTGTGATACAGTCTTCAACCAACAGAGCTTTTCACAGTTACATAGTGTATTCACTCGTATTACGGTCTTCCCTGGATCACAGACTTAGCCAGGATGTAACACAGTATACAGCCTTCGACCTTTCCGTAGTTTGTACGTGTTTGTATTCCACCATAGGTGTTTCCAACGTTAAACCGGATACTCAATCGTATTAGGGATTTAACTGGGCTACATACTTTACAGCCATCTGAACTCAATATATCTAAGCTTGTATTACAGTAAACCATCTATGATAGCTAAACAACCCGTTCACTTTATAATCCCAAACCAATAAATCCCTGATTAATTCACAGTGTACTATACGATAGGTAGACAGTATTTCCATTGCTTCAAAATCAGACCATGTTATTTTAAGAAAACACAGATAGGTAGTGACCGTTTAACTAAGGGTCGCGGATCCTTGACATAAAGGTTCTAACCACGTTTATTGGAGGAAAGGCATTAGTTTAGTTTAAAATCATAAATGTATAGTTAACAGTGCACCGGTTTTCAATATTTAACAATTGGGATCATTATTCCACAACGGATTGTGCCCACGACTTTCATAGCTTCCACGTTCCGTACTACACACATTCGTGATGATTCCGGCGCTATACAAATGAAAGCCGTATAACGTTACCTCCATTGTTTCATAACGATGTTATCCCAATTGTATTTAAAGTAGCATCACCCAAAGTATTAACAAGCTAACTACATCATAACAAACACAATAGCTAATCTACTCACTAATCATGGCAATGTATCCTAAATCAAACATAATAATAGCATGCAACATTATGAAAGATAAGGATAGAAATAACCGAAAGTAATGCGTAGATTGAATAGCAGTTGAAAGATTACACGGACAGAGCTCCGAAATATCTTGAGCAATATTACAAAGGAGATCCTCCAAGAGTTCCAAATCTATTACAAAAGCTACCCTACTAATCCTCCTCTAACTCCTAAAAGTAGTGCTAGAGAGAGGACGCTAATTTCCTACTAATTCTCCTCTAATGCTTAAGAGTAGTGCTAGAGAGAGAATGCTAACCTAATTCTAGAGAGAGAATGAGAATGAGATGAGAGGTGTAAGGTGTGGTTGAAATGAATGAGGAGGCTTAGTATTTATAGGAGAATGAGGTGAAGCTTGGTACAAGTCACAAAGCATGAAGAACAAGCACCAAAGCGCATACAGGGAGTACTGGACCAAGGGGGGTCAAACGGCACCTCACAAGGCAAACACCCCCGTATACGGAACCCATAGGGCCGTATACGGTACCTAGGGTACCGTATACGGTACCTAGGTGTCCAGGGGGGGTTGGTGCTTGGTTTGGCCTCCGCTTGTTTCTCGGTTGCTTGGTTCGTCCGTATCTTCTTCGTTTGGGCTCCGATTTGCTTGATTCTTGCGCCGTTGACTTCGTTTTTCCATTACGATTCTAATGGCACTGAGTTTGCCAAATTTTGAGGTGTTTAACTTTTGCATGTTCCGGATGACGATCGGTGAGCTTCCAGACTTGTATCTTCTCCGTCTTTCGTCCGTTTCTTCTGATTCTTTCACCTCCGGTCTTGGATTTCCCTATGGAATCATAAAATATGTATTAAGATCTACTTCCATAAATGAATCAAGAAGGGAATATTTAAGGTGACATTATTTACCTCGTTTTGCGTGATAAACGGATGTTTTTGGTGATTTTAACAGCAACGCCCATAATTAGACTACTTTGGTGATTTTAAGTAAATAATAGATATTTTAAGATGATTTCACCAAATATAAGTCCAATAAGTGCATAATAATGTGCCTAAAAACATGACTTTTTAGGTCACATCAAGTATCCCACACTTAGACGTTGCTTGTCCTCAAGCAACACATCCATGCCTCGTGAAAAAGATATTTTAAAATCTGGTTTTGGGGTGAGTCAGAACATTTTCAAAAGTTATCATTTTCTCATATTCATATATTTGCTCTAAAAACATCAGGAAAGATAAGATAATCATTTCAGAAACAAGTAATGACTCTCTTTAAGCATACTTCCAAATCTCTTGATCTTGGAGTATACATGACCAGGCGATCTCACTAAAGTGGTCACTCAATTCACTCAAGAGTGATTCGGGTTTCCTAATATTCTAAACAAAGAAATCGCTCAATTAGCCAGTCATGCAGTACTCATCGTCATAAGCTTGATCGAGAATCGGATCTCCACCACTTAGGTGAGAACGATGCTAATTATCCCAAGACATTCAGGGGTTGTAATGTTTGTGAGGGTTAAGGGGTATGGATAGTGGAAATTTTGGGTGTAAGGGTGTTGCTTATTCTAGGACTCCTAAGGTTACGAAAAACTTAATTTAGAAACGGATGAAAGTAGCTTTTGTCTTCTATCGGATCTTCTTTTTTTAGGGTGATACTTCGAAGCACTAGCTTTATTCTTGGAACTATATTTTTTTTTCTTTTTCTTTTTCTTTTTTTTTCTTCTATTTTCTATTTTCTTTTTCTTTCAGAACTTCTTTGTCAGAGAATTTCCAAGGATTATTAAATGCAGGAATCCTTCTTCTCATCTTTATTCTTCGAGTCTTTTCATGGTATCAATTTTTCACACCAAGGATATTTCTTTTTCGGAGAACACGAGAGAGTAAGAAAATTTGAAGGGATGTTCCTAAAAAGCGTTTTTCATAACCTCAGAAATTCTGAGATAAGTTTTTGGAAGTTTGGGAAAGTGGGGGTTTAAATATGTGGGTTTTATGAAATGAAAAGGTTTAGGCTCAACATGGTTTACTAAGCGGATCATCGATACTAAAAATGAGCATCGGAAAGGGTTTTGGGCTTGAAAGAGAAGGCTAAAAAGTGGGTTAAATCCTAAGGAATGTCAAGGTCATCTAATTGCATCTATACCGCGTACGGTACTCACCAATGTGATCTCGAAGCGTATGTCAAGAGCAAGTTCTAATTCAGATATACATGCATCGGCACACACAAGAAATGAACAATGTAGCATTAAAGATGAATGCTTTTAAGGCTCAAGTCCTCACTAGTCGTGAACAAAACCGGGTATTGGTCCGACCCGACCCGACCCGAATACCCGAACCGGGTATTGGTCAAAGTCAAGAAACCGGGTTTTTGCCAACCCGACCCGGAACCGACCCGGTTTTGGGTGGGGGAAAACCCAACCCTATACTAACCGGTTGGTACCGGGTAGGAACCGGTTCGGGTCTAATACCCGGTTCCAAACCGGGTACGGTGTACTCGCCGGGTATATAGGGTTCCCGCCGGGCAGACTGGGTTCCCGCCGGGTATCTATTGTTCCCGCCGGGTACTTTGGCTTGATCCACTTCTGTCCACATTTTCCAAACACTACCCGCCGGGTACAAAAGTACAGGCCGGGTACTAAAGGCTTGATCCAGCATAACTAACCATTTCCCGCTGAAATTTCACCTAATTTCAAATAGAAAAGTGTTTATGGATGTCGTTCTACAAAAATGTACCCAAAGGCCATCCACAGTCAAGCATTCCAAAATATCCAAACATAAAATTAAAAGTACTTAAATAAACCGTAATCAAATTGTCTAGAAAAGTGTCTGAATCATACGAGGCACGCAAGCACTCAAAATGGGGAATAGTCATAGGGGAATCCACGCTCCTCTTGCTCTCTCTCCTGCTGCCTTCGATACTCTTCCTGCAGCTCTGCCAAGGTGGCACCCTCGTCATAAACCGGTGGTGGATAGCTTGCTTCAGACTGACCCCACATGGGTGGGTAGTGGTAGGATGTAGGTCGGTAGTTGGGCACCACTTCAGAAAGTCTTTGTGTGTTGTGTGCCGACCAAGCGTTGTGGTAACGCTGTGCTCCATGCTCATACCTGACTTCCTGCGAAAAATTATCATGGCTAACCTGAAGGCCCTGAATACCATGCATAACATCCAGCATGGATGGCAGTGCTGCGCCTTGCTGCTGGAAACCTCCCTGCTCATATGCAGCTTCTTCCTGTTGATGTTGTTCTTGTTCCACCTGCTGTTGTCTTCTTCTTCTTCTCGGTGGTTGAGCCGCTTGCTCCTCTGGTGGTGGTTCCTGGTAGGGCACGAACCGGTTATTGACAACTGAGACAGCTTGTGCCCCCTGAAACTGAACTAGCCCTACTGTTTTTGGCCTAGTCGTCACTTGCTCTAAATTGTCAAAACTGATGTTGAAGGACTTGGCAATCCTAGTCAAAAATTGTCCCCCACAGATAGGGGATGCCCCTCTAATCCCTCTAGCATTATGATGTAAATACCAGGCAACAGCGTATGGAACATTGATATTCTCCTCCGCTACAAACTTCCTCATATACCATAAGTCGGCGAAACCGACTCTCTCTGTGTTCCCCCCTTCTATGAGAAATGGTATGCGCAAGACATCGTTGGATAACCCGCAACTGCATGTCCTCTATATCTTTGTATGAATTTCCACCTCTAGCGTAAGGTATTTGTGAAAATTCGTGCCACACATCCTTGGGAAAAAACTCCATCTCGATCATCTCACTAGCCATCAAATAATCCTCAAAATGAGTTGCATCCAGCTACTCTCGAGAATAAATGCCCAAACAGGCAGCAAGTTCCACCATACTCATTTTCCTTGGTTGACCTCCCAGTCGGAAAGTCATGAAATTTTTATCAGTCGCCGACTCAACATCCTCTTTCATTTCATATGTGCAGTGGAATTCCACGCATAGCTCTTTGTATACCTGCTCATTAATCTTGAATATGCCTTCCCATTCTTCATATTCGAATGGTATGTGATCCACGAAATAACGTTGCCTAATCAATTCCTTAATTCCGGCGGCTACCCCTGCTTGTTCTAGTGGTTCCCAATCGACCACCCGAGATAAATCACATTCTTTCACCCTCAATAAGTTCAGTTTCTGACAGTATATATTGTACTTTGTTAACCTGTTACTAAATTTAAGCCATGGGTGAATTGTCTCGGGAATAAGTAGAGCATCAATGCTCATCGGCTGAGGGCGGTCACCCTCTTCATCGTTAGCAGTACCAGAGGTGCTGCCTTTTTGTTTCTTTCTTCTTCCCTGCAAAACACAACACAAATGAGAGAATTGCCTTGACCAATTCATCCATGACCTAAGGTAATTGCACAATTATTCCCACATTTTATTTACAAAGCTCAAACTCATCCCCTCTCACAAATGCCCCAATATCAAGCTAAACTCGAATTATGCAATTAAACACATAATTTGATTCAAGTGAGCATTATAATCGTGAGTATTATGTAAATGGATTACAATTCTAAGCATATCATTTAACAGAATTAATTTTCCCCAAATTTTGTTTCAAGAACCCTAAATTCGTATTTTGCATAATCATATGTGACTTAAACACGAATTCACGAAATAAGAAGGTGAGAGTACATATAACTCACAATATAATCAGAAATAAAAACAACTAAAACTTCCCCACATTCAATTTCAAGAAAACCTAAATCTAAAAACTTCAATCAATCCATGAAAATTAAGTTTTTTGAATTAAAAAGTTGATAATCATACCTTAAACATGTTGTAGAAGAGTTTTGCCGGTTTAATTCGTGAGTTTTTGCTTCAAAAATGGTTGAGTGAGGGGTTTGGTGGTGTTGCTGCCGTTTTTTGGAGAGAAAATTGGTTATTGGAGTGTGTGGAAAGCGTGGAATGCTCCAGGGATAACCAGAAAAACGAGAATACCCGGCGGGTACAACTTATACCCGGCGGGTAATAATGTTCAGTTCCCGGAAAAAGATGAACTACCCGGAGTGAATATAAACGGGTAAATACATAGTACCCGGCGGGTACATATAGTACGCAGCGGGTACTCAAGGCTATCTAAATTCTGTAATGAAATTAACCTTTGTACCCGGCGGGTACTACTTGTACGCATCGGGTAATGTTTGGTATGCAGAATTTTTAGAAGTAAAATTCCGACGCGCATAACTTTTGACTCGAAAATACTTAGAAGCTGAAATTTTGCAGACACCTCCACTATAACAAAATAAAACTTTCCATTTTTACACCTTTTCAAATTTCACGTTAACGAAGAATTCGGACGTGTGACCAATTTTTGGTCATTTCGGACACTTTTGGTGACCATACCAAATCACAAACGACTCACATTCAGAATTTCATTTTTTACCAACACATTTTAACATACATTTAACACCTAAAGCAATTGCAAGCCGCTACATAATTACACCATCGCTCGTTTTGACATAACCACACTTTCATGAACCATTTGGACACCTTTTGACCCGTTTACCATAACAACAACACTTTGACCATAACAACAACACTTGATCATTGCATAATCTTCATAAAACATATGCACAATTATTTCACAAAATCTTCAAGTTTTATTAATCTTCAAGTCTTCTAACATCTTCAAATGCGTAGTCTTCATTGTTCAAAGGTCGTAATCTTCATCGGTGTTAGCCTCTCGCGAAGCTTCATCAAGAGCAATTTCTTCATCGGAGAGTGATATTGCCATACCCGCTTGCACCTCGATATCGTGTATATCTCCTTCATATTCCATTTCACCTTCAAGACTAGAAATGTGTTGTATACGTTCCGCGACGTCTAAGTGATCCTTCAAGCAAATGCACATCTCTAATGAGGCCGGTGTGAGTCTTGTTCTTCGTATAGATAGTACCCTGCCACTAAGAGAAAAAGCGGATTCTGAAGCTACATTAGAAGCTTGGACGGTTAGTAAATCTCGGGCCATGATGGTTAGAACGGGAAATTGAGATTCCCTCCCTTTCCACCAAGCCAAAATATCAAATTGTGCGAATTCATCGGGTTGTATAGTGTTTAAAAAATCGGTTCCGGTATACCTCCTATATTCGCTAGTGTTCATTTGATTACCTTCACCCCTTGCCCGTTTATGGTTTTCTTGTCGTAAACTATTATATAAGTTAAGCATTGGATCGCGCGAGGAAGATGAACCAAACATTGTGGAAGCCGAACTAGAAGAAAGATTTGTTAAACCATATAATTGAAAATAATGAGTAAATAAATCTTGAAAGCATTTGTTAAAATGTTTTTTTGTATTTTGTGAAAAAAATGGGTCCTCGTCATTCAATTCCAAATCGTTACAAATGTTATCGATAAGCAATTCCACCCCGGAAACGTTTAAGCATGGGTTTATTGCGGCGGCACAACTAATTATCGGTGGCATTTCTTTAAAATATTTTCTTAGCTTTTCTTTCATGGGAGCCACCATTTGTGCGTATAAAGTATCAATAAATTCGTATTCGCTTAGTTTTGAACACATTAAAAAAATTTGCTTAAGTACCAAGTGAATCGTGGGATAATAAACACCCGATAACAAAGTAGTTGCGGTTTTAAAAAGTTTGAGCAATTCGGTTATCTTTTCAATAACATCCCAAGATCCGCTTGGAAATTCGTTTATAGCATAACCCCTTTGGACAAGTTGAAAATGAAAAGCTTGTAAAGTCTCACGTTGGAGTAAACCACATACAAACATGTTGTATGTCAAATTCCATCTTACGGGCATGTCCCAATTAGGGGTTAAAAAAATGTTCTCCGTATCCTTACACAATTTCATATAAAGTTTGTATCTAGCCTTACCCTTACAAAATATATCTTGCAACATGTTTTTATACGCGTCTTTTACTTCACTTATTTGTCGAACCGCTAACCCGTCTTGCACAACCAAGTTAATTATGTGTGCAACACATCTACTATGGTAGAAAATGCCTTTCAAAGGTGGGTTGTATTTTAGTATTAATTTTTGAACGGCGTTTGTGTTATTACTCGCATTATCAAACGAGATAGAAAAAACCTTTTGTTCTAATTTAAACATTTTCATTACATCCCGTAACATGCAAAATAAATTTTGACCCGTGTGAGGATACTCAAAGTCTTCAAAAGCAATGGTACGTTTCATCATTTGCCAAGTTGAGGGATCAACCCAATGTGCGGTAACACAAAGGTACGAACCGGGCAAACCATGAGGAGCCGACCAAACATCGGTTGTTAGTGATACACTTGTAGTTAAGTTTTCAAAACCGGTTATTAGTTGAATTTTAGCATTTTTCCACAATTTAAGTGCATCACGTCTAAGAGTAAGACGTGATACATGATTATATCGGGGTTGAAGAGTATTTTGAATAACCTTAGTAAGCCGAGGGTTGTCGAAGTGGTTGAACGACAAAGCTTCTTGAATTACAAAGCCGGCAAATGCTTCTCGACAACGATCCGCTTGGTATGTGAAAATACCTCCATCCCATGACATGGTTGCTTGACCCTCCTCCGGATTAGTTTTGTTTGCATTACAATACTTTAAAGTATGTTTGCTCAACGTTGAGTTGGAGTCGGCTTTTAAAAAACTCCCACATCATTTACAATGTGCTTTAGTCGAACCATCCGACAACAAAACTTTGTCAAAGTTACACCAAATCTCCGGATTACGTTTTGTTGTAAAGACTTGAACAATGGTTGGTGCATTTGACGCATTTGACGAACCAACAAAATTGTTAGTTGAGGAACTTTGAGTTGCCATTATGAGAGCGTTTTGAGAGGATGAGAGTAATGTTTTGAGAGTTTCGTATGTAAATCGTAAGCGTTTTGAGTGTTTTTTCACTAGAATGAGTGAGTTTTAGTGTTGTAACTAACCCAAACCCAAGGTATCTATTTATACTAGTTTTAGGATGGCAAAATGGTAAAAAAAAAAGCAAAAAAAACGGATATAAAACGGCTAGGAGCTCAAACACAACGGCTAGTGTAAAAACCGGGTACAAACCGGGTATTAAAACTGGTTTTTGGAACCGGTTCGGGTACAACCCGGGTCCAACCCGCTTTGAAACGTATGGGGGTGTACCCGGTTTGGTACCCGGCGGGTACTAGTAAAACCCGAACCGGGTATTCAAAAACCGGTTCCAAATCGGTTCCGGTTTCAGTTTTTAAATCGGGTTCGGTTCCGGTTTCGGGTTTTTTTTTCACCCCTGGTCCTCACTACAAATGGGTTGTATGTGCCTAGTCATGTTCTTATTAGATTATCATTTCTTGCTTAAGCAATTATTAACTTATTTTCCTTAGATTTTAAAACAACTTATTCATATTTTGAAAATGACTTCTCTTAAAAACATCAAAACTCAAAAATTCAGAGTTAATCGGATGATTAAACTCGTTTTTCTTTTGAAAAAGTTTTGAAAATTGAAAAAATTTGAAAAATTTTGAGGAACATTTTCTGTGTTAACTATTTTGAACTAAAATCATTAAAACAAACTAAGGTATTCTATACCTGCTATCCCACACTTAGAGGAACATTGTCCCTAATGTTCTCTTGAGTTGAGATTGTAAAATCCCACACTTAGAGTTTGAACATGTAAGAAAATGTTTCTCAAGTGTTTTGTTTTGGGGGAGAATCCACACTTAGTGATAAGTTTAGGGTAGAGTATAGACTTATTTTTAATATCACACTAACAAAACAAATAAACATGAATAAAGATAAAACAGATAAAAGAGGAAAGGATCAGATACTCCCCAGATAGTAAGTTGCATAGGAGCTGAGTTTCTGAATTTGCAGAAGGAGATGTGGCCAAGATCTTCTTCTGAGCTCTTTATGAAGATTGGCTCGGCTTCAAGCGACTTGCTTATTTCCATCTCGTCATCTCAATTTTATCCTCATGAAGGGATCTCTTAAGCGTGAACACGTTGGATGTACCCTTTTTACAAACTCGGTTTTGTTTTTGAAAAGAAATCACTGTCTTGGATTTTGAAAGATGTTTTCTAAAACAAACTTGTTTTATAAATAATGTGTTTTTAAACGAGTTCGAGCATAATGCATAAAAGTAGTATGCAAGTACCTCAAATGCTCGAAACACAAGATGATTTTCCTATTCATCCAAGAACGGTGGTTTATTTGCAAAACGAGTTGTATTTAAAGGATGTTTTGGTTAAAAGTTGGGTTCATCCAAGTGTGAAGGATAGTCAGAGATCTAATTCATTTCTCAGATTCTCTTTCTTTCTTTTATTCCATGGGTTGCCTCCCAAGAAGCGCTGCTTTTAAAGTCGAGAGCCTGACTTTATTTCACGGGTTGCCTCCCGAGAAGCGCTGCTTTTAGAGTCGAGAGTCTGACTTTGCCTTCCTTCAGTCTAGTTGGTGCTGGAACCTCCAGGGTCGGAAGTGCTCAGAAGTGGAACCCTGGGATTGCGTGGATAGATTCTCAGAAAGTGACGAGAAATGATTTCAACAATGTTTGGAATCTCTTCTGAAAAGATAGGGAAACTTTCAAGATGTTGCTGAGTAACCCTTTTTATATGCAGAAGGTCCCAAGTGATATCCCTGATTGCTCTGGATATAGTTCCGCGTGAATCAACTATAGAGAAACCATCAGATTCAATCATTTCTCTCTGAGGGTGCTGCTGTCTGAATGAGTCCATGAATCCGAGAAATTGGAGGTGTAAAGTGTCATGATCTGTTATGCCAGAGCTTCCTCTTATTTCTTGAATTGAATCATGAATATCCTGGATGAGCCTGTTTTGATAATTGGTGAACGTGAGATTTTAGTCTTTGAAGGTGTTACACATTATATCGTACACCTCACGTAAACCATAGTGAAATATCTGTCGATGCTCGTCCGGGTTATCCTCAGCAAAGATTTCTTGGATCCGATCAGTGAGGAAGTTCGCGATGTTAACCATCGAACCTTCTGGTATAGAGGAAGGGATGTCACGCGACCTTTCGGTAAAACTCACATACTCGAGATCTTCAGCAATCTTGTGAGCATGGAACTCAATAGTGCAGTCGATGTAGAACCTGTGAGGAGAAGTCTCGTCCATGTGGTCGTTCCTTGCCATAGAATTAAGTATGCCCCGAAGATTATTCATCAGTCTAATGTCAGCATCTGCATCAGGGTTCCCAGTAGCACGGTACATTTCCTCGTGGAATGAGTGTAAAACTCACTTTGCTCCCGAGAATATGGAAATGCGGATCTGATCAGAGTGTCATAGATCTTCCTGTAGATGCGCTTCTGTTCTTCAAAGAACTCCAGCTCTTCAGATGTTGGTCTAGTGTTTTGTTGCAGGAGCTGAGCAGCGAGATCTTCGGCGAAGGCATTGAGACGATTGTGGAAGAATCTGTAATCTTGGGAATTTTCGGCTTGGTTGACTTCAGACTCGGCTATGATTTCCACGATCAGGGCCTGTTGCCGTGGAGTGTATTCATTGGTAGAGTTGAGGATAATGCTAGTCATAGTGGGTATGTCATCTTCAAAGTCTTCGATAGCACTTATCATCTCCTCATGGTTGGTGATAATCGGAATTTCTGGAGAAGGTGGATTAGCTGGAGGCGTAGGAAGATGGATAGACCGGATATCTACTGGAATGTCAGTGTAACACCCCCAAATTTAGTGATTTGCGGAAGCACGATTTGGGTGTTACTAATCAATAACAAAGCACAAAGATATATAGTAAACGACTCTATATGCATCGTTTTAACAAAATATATTAATAATTGAAATGTTTACAACATTTAAAGCTTTACATAGCTCGAGTTTAAATGAAAGGAGATTTCAGTACATAAGTACTTGTACAAAATATACTAATGCAAGAAAATCTCAATCGTCTGTATGCTGACTCGAGCTAAAAGTCCTGAAGCAGAAGCAACCTACTGCTTGGTACCTGCGATACATGCTAAATGGGTCAGCTAAAGCCGGTGAGCTCACAGGTTTGAAATCAAGTAATATAGTATGAACCGCAAGATTTAATTAATTGAATTGCATCCAGCAATTGATAATGTATAAGTATACAGCCATGAGCACATAGTTGAGCTTAACTCGAGGGTCGGGTCCCCTATAGAGAATTTCGGGCGAGGTGCCTCCACGAATGCCTAATCAACATTCGTCTTCCCAAATATTAGTACGTCCGTTTACCCGGTTAGTGCTTGCTAACCCGGACGAGGAGGGTCAATCCTATATGGTACCATATACTAATATTCACGCTACAACGTATTAAAAACTATGCTGACGGAGGACTTTAAATGATTAGTTGTGAAAAACTCATGTAGTATATGAAATGTTTGTACTTGCGTTCACATGTTAAAAATGAGCAATATATCACACCCCTGAGTAAAACAGTAAAAAGAGTGGCCATGAGACTCACCTGAGTCTGTAAGCATTTAAATAAACGTAAGTTGATTAGCCGAGTGATGAAGTCCAAAGACTTGTAACCTGAGGGTGTCCACGACACGCGATGGTTATAAACATGATTGGGTATCTCAAAAGATCACCCTTGTAGTTGTTACACAACTATATATATGTCCAAATTACTACGATTTGGTTGATTTGTTAAGTGTTTGAAAACGTGTACGGCCCGTTGGTGATGGGTTTGAAATAATAAACTTTAAGTATTATTATCATGTTATTGGTGTTTTGCACTTACAAGTGTGTTCCAATGTGTTTTATAAGTCGTATCGTATAAGTGTTTGAGGTTATATAGGTTCGACACTTAGTGAAATGTTAGTTTGAAAACCTGCTATTTTATGCGACACAACGTGCGACACAAAGGTAGTTATGCGACACAAGGGTTGTGTCGCATAGAAATGCGACACAAGATCTATACGACACAAGGGTTGTGTCGCATAGATGCGAGATGCTGATTCAACAGCGACATAGTGATTGTGTAGTATGAAGTTTGCGACATAAGATGCGACACAACGTTGTGTCGTAAAGGGTACGACACAAAAGGATTTATACGACACTAGGTGCGACACAATAGGCAAAATACGACACTACATGCGACACAAGGCTTGTGTCGCATTGAAGAACACCAGCCCAGAAAGTCCGGCTGTCAAGATTTTTCCGGCCAAAAACCCAATTCAAACCCGTTTTTAAGCTATAAAATCGTGTTCTATACTATGTAATGGACATATATAAGTAATATAAACACTAACAAGTGAAAAATACTAAGAATCGAAGGGTTTCGGGATTTTGTCGGAAACTTACAAAGTGTCGGATCAAAAATCCGAAAAGATAGGATGATAGATCGTGATGCGGTGAGTCTTTTATTCCAAAGAGCCGAGATGATCCGAGCGGGTTTAGTATATTTATTTGGCGATTTTTGTGAGTTTGGGTGTGTTTGGTGAGTTGAGAGAAAAAGAGAGGAAAAGAGAGAGAAAAGGAGAAAGTGAGAAATGAGAGAAAGAGAGAAGGGAGGTGGAGGTTATCCTCCACTTTTCCAGTTTTCGCCCCGCGCTCCGCGTGGTGTTCGTTTTCTCCGTCGTTTACACGTTAAATAATTATTTTACATTTTCATTATAAGTTTTAAAATACAATTTTATTACGCGATATTTTGTTTAAATATTTTACTAATCAATTTATATTTGAGTTATAAAATGTAAGTTAGTTTACGCGTTAATCATTTTAAATTGTGTAAGTTTTGTTTGTACGATACGAATTGAAATTAGAATATTATCAAAATAATATTTTTGACATAATGTTACTATATAATGTCACGTTATTTAATAAAATTGGTCACCAACGTCCGTATTTAATTGAATCGAAATACATTCGATTTAAATTGCGTACGATTTAATCAAATTGCATTTTCATATATATTCAACAATATCTATATTCGATACATTAATTAGCCTTACACAGAACTAATTACATGTATTAATAAAGAATTAGGCACTAATTGCTAGTCCTAATTTAGCGGGTGTTACATTCTCCCCCTGTTAGAAGAATTTCGTCCCGAAATTTAACTCGAGGTCGCGCTTGATGTAGAATCGGAGAATAGCTGAGGATATTTGAGTCGCATTTGGTCTTCCCGTTCCCAAGTTAATTTCGGACCGCGCCGCAAATTCCATCTGACTTTGACGATGGGAATACGACTTTGTTTTAGTTGTTTGACCTCACGGTCCATGATTTCAGCGGGTTCCTCAACGAAGTGAAGTTTATCGTCAACACGAATTTCATCGAGTGGGATAATAAGTGTCTCATCAGACAGACATTTCTTCAAGTTAGAAATGTGAAAGGTGGGGTGCACGCTGCTGAGTTCGGATGACAGTTGCAATCGATAAGCTACGGGGCCAATCCGTTCGAGGATCTCAAAAGGCCCGATGTACCTGGGATTTAACTTCCCGCGTTTGCCAAAACGGATGACGCCTTTCCAAGGCGATACTTTTAATAGTACTCGATCCCCAACTTGGAACTCGAGTGGTTTGCATCTCACGTCAGCATAACTTTTCTGACGATCACGTGCGGCTTTGAGTCGGTTTTGGATTTCCACAATTTTCTCAGTGGTGGCGTGTATGAGTTCAGGACCAGTGAGTTGGCTGTCTCCCACTTCGGTCCAACAAATCGGTGATCGGCACTTACGACCGTACAATGCCTCAAAAGGTGCAGCCTTAATGCTGGCATGATAGCTGTTATTGTACGAGAATTCGCACAACGGTAGATGTCTTTCCCAGTTTGTACCGAAATCAACTACGCAGGCGCATATCATATCTTCCAGTGTCTGAATGGTTCGTTCACTTTGGCCATCGGTTTGAGGATGGTACGCGGTGCTCATATCGAGACGAGTACCCAATGCTTTTTGAAGTGACTGCCAAAAGTGAGAGGTAAAGCGGGCATCTCTGTCAGAGATGATCGAGATTGGAACGCCGTGTTGAGAAATGATTTCTTTAATGTAGATTTGTGCAAGGCGTTCCATTTTATCGTTTTCCTTGATTGCCAGAAAATGAGCAGATTTGGTGAGACGATCAACGATCACCCAAATGGTATCGCAACCGCTCGACGACTTTGGTAGTTTGGTTATGAAATCCATGGCAATTTGTTCCCATTTCCATTCAGGGATTTCAGGTTGTTGGAGTAAACCAGGAGGTGTAACACCCTCAAATTTCGGTTTGCGGAAGCGATCGAGTCGGGTGTTACCAAATTAAATATCACAGCATAAGATACATAATGAACGACTCTAAATGAGATGTTTGAAAATAATTATACATTTACCAAATAGAACATTTACAACGTTATGAGTTTGACAGTAAATTCCAAATACATAATTTGAAAATACAAAAATAAATGCAGAGTAGTCCCAATTGTTGAAAATATGCGACTCGAGCTAGTAAGATCTTGTAGAAATCCTAATCCTGCTGGGCACCTGAGAACACATGCTAAAACAGGTCAGCTATAAAGCTGGTGAGTTCATAGGTTTGTTAGTTGAAAACATAAAGTATAAATTTTGTATGTTTTGAGAAATTGTTCAGAATCCACGATTCTGATTTATACCAAATTGTAGTTGTAATTACCGATGTGTAATTCGAAAATCTAGGTATCTAATACCTAAGCAATTGTGGTCCGTACCTAAGTACATAATAATTGAGGCATACCGAGCCTGAGTACCTATCTGGTATGAGTAAATGTATAACGGGAGGCAATACCTGCCTAAGTTGTAACCAATTAACTGTATGACCACGTCATATGATAGTAAGTAACTGTAGTCCCGCAGAACTATGATTTAATATATGAGGTGTTGCATCCAGCAACAAGTGATTGTAGATCCGCAGATCTATGTTTGAACGTTTAGCGTGTCCGTTTACCCGATTAGCATAAGCTAACCCGGACATGAATTGAGCTAACGGCCTCGCGTGGCAGCACCACCGATCCGTTAACTTATTGTGAATCCCGAGTATAACTCGCTGATCCATTGATTGAAATTTCGTCCACTGCAATACCGTGGTTTCGTTTTGTGCCCACTTTACCGTGGCATCGTTTGGTGCCCGCTGCAATACCGCGACATCGTTTTTGGAATTGCTCGCAGCAATTTGTGATTGAGCCAGCAGTACAACGACATGCCCGACTAGGTTGTTTGAGAGCCAGCACTACTCGATATGCCTGACTAAGTAGATCGTATAATAGTATGTAAATATATATCAGGTGACACCCCCACGGTTGGATTACATCCTGAGCCGGGGGACCATCCCTGGTTGGATTACATCCTGAGCCAGAGTCGTCACCAGTTGAGTTGTATTGATATAAGAAGTCTGTACTAACGTGTGATGATATTTTATACTCCTAGCCTAAAGCCTAGTAAGTATATATAACGGAGTCTTGGGAAAATGTTCACTTAAGTTCAGTTCCCATTCGAGTGATAAGGGAGTATGTCGACAGTTCTAGTTCTTAAAGAATAACTAAACTTGTAATAGTATCGATGTTGTCCAGTGTAGGTAGAACTAACTAGTTCTAATGTATTCAATGATATTGTCCCGCGACAATATGGCCAAAGGATTGTGAAAACTAAATCAAGTTATGTATTGGTAATCGTTTTCCAACGACCTAGTAGGGTATGATTTCAACCTATCTAGGTTAAGTATTGATATTGTTC
The DNA here is from genome assembly GCA_949592205.1 of Helichrysum umbraculigerum. NCBI lineage: Eukaryota > Viridiplantae > Streptophyta > Magnoliopsida > Asterales > Asteraceae > Helichrysum > Helichrysum umbraculigerum. The sequence goes on from CATIUR010000001.1 coordinate 103,952,675, forward strand.
TTAAAACAATGTTACGGGTGTAATTCCTAAGTATTACACATTTTGTATTACATACAGTAATAAAAATAGTTGTGAATTATAAACAATTGTGAATATAATTCGAAAACAGTAATTGAGCATGTGTTTCACCCCGAAATTAGTAAAACAGTTGAAAGAGTGGGGCTATGAAACTCACCTGAGGAGCTAGCGTCCTAATGTAACGAGTCGTGTCCAAGTATGATCTCCTAGTGTCCTAAACACGAGAGATTTCGTATGTTTGTAAGTGTGGTTCGTGATTGGTGAATCGTAATAATAATTCATATCATTATTAAGTTTGAGCTTTCGTATACTTTATAAAGTATATTTGTTTTGGATTACAAGTCGTATTGTATTTAAATTGTCATTTGATAACGTTTCTCGACACTTAGTAAAATGTGGCTGTTTTCTGTTTTCTGCGACATAACATGCGACACTAAAATGTGTTATGCGACACAAGGGTTGTGTCGCATAATGCAACACGAGAGTTCTGCGACACAGTGGTTGTGTCGCATAATGCGTGCGATGCTAAATCAATAGCGACATAAGGGTTGTGTCGCATGGTATCTGTGACACAAGGTGCGACACAAACGAAGTTATGCGACACAAAATTGTGTCGCATGGGGTACGACATAGATGGTTTTATACGACATAATATACGACACAATTGGGATTATGCGACATAGTATGCGACACAACGCTTGTGTCGCACTGAAGAACACCAGCCCAGAAACTTTCGGAAATCGCGTTTTTCCGGCCAAAATCGCAAATCAAACGCATTTTCAGGCTATAAAATCGTGGTTTCTTGGTTGTTTAGGTTATAACTAAGTTGTGTAAACATTATTACATCAATACATTACACCAAAATGATTAAATCTAAGATTTTAGAAATTTCTTACAAATGCGAATCGAGGCCAAACGAGGAAGAAAATGAGGGTGTTGTCTTTGTTAATGTTGCTCCTCTCTTGTTGGTGATTCCGAAAATGTAAATTTCGTGTGTCGATTTGTAGATCCGAAAATTTGTGATAAATGGGTGGAGAGAGTTTAAGTTGGTGTGTGTGTGTTTGATAAAATGAAAATGAAAGAATTAGGGGGGTTTGGGGGTTGGGGTGGCTGATCCAAAGAGGTGGGGAGGAGTTTTCCCCCACTTCGTTCCTATTTCGCAGTGTAAAATACCCGTATTTTGTACCCGAAAAATATATATAAATTTAATATTTTTAAATTTATATTTCCGTTCTTTCGGTTAGTAATTAATTAAATCAAAAATTGTTTTACTCAATTTAAAAATATAATGTGACTTCAAATGGATTTATTTGTGATTATTAAAATAATCACTGTTCGTTATATAACAATGTAAAATTTTCGTTCGCTGGGTTATAATTGTATATAATAATACGATTATAAAAAGTTTAAATTATATGAGGATTTTGACTTTTTGACCAGGTGTTACAGGAGGTTTCTGATGTTCGGTTTTGACTTTCGAGCAAGTAAGACACTTGCTGACATAAGTGGCGATTTCGGCTTTCATGTTTGGCCACCAATAAAATTCCTTGATTCCGTGGTACATCTTATCGGATCCCGGATGGATAGAGTATTTGGACTTGTGAGCTTCATCCATCACCAAGTCTCGTAGGTTCCCGAAACTAGGCAACCAGATTCGGTTTGAGAAATACCTAATCCCGTTAGGTCTGATTTCGAATTGTTTGTCAATACCCCGTAAGGCTTCGTTTTTGATGTTTCCAGGTTTCAGTTCTTCGATCTGAGCGGTATGAATCTGAATGGTAAGATCGTTGTGAATGGTCATACTGAGGGCTCGGACTCGAAGTGGTTTTGGTCGTTCCTTTCGACTGAGGGCATCGGCTACAACATTAGCCTTCCCTGGATGATACTTGATCTCGCAATCGTAATCGGTAAGCAACTCGACCCATCGACGTTGCCTCATATTGAGATCCTTCTGATCGAATATATGTTGGAGACTTTTATGATCGGTAAAGATTGTGCACTTAGTGCCGTAGAGATAATGTCTCCAGATTTTGAGAGCAAAAACGACAGCTCCAAGTTCGAGATCATGAGTGGTGTAGTTCTTTTCGTGAATTTTCAGCTGTCGTGAAGCATAGGCAATGACCTTGTCTCGTTGCATCAGCACACAACCGAGACCTTGGTGAGAAGCATCACAGTATACCACGAAGTCATCGGTGCCTTCGGGTAGTGATAGAATTGGAGCACTGCAAAGCTTTTGTTTTAATAATTGGAACGCTGACTCTTGTTTATCGGTCCAATTGAACCTTTTGTCCTTCTGAGTCAGTACCGTGAGTGGTTGAGCTATTTTGGAGAAATTTTCAATGAATCGCCGATAGTACCCAGCAAGACCCAAGAATTGGCGTACTTCAGTTGCAGAGGTGGGTGCTTGCCAGTCCTTGATAGCCTCGATTTTTGATGGGTCAACGTGAATTCCCTGACTGTCGATCACGTGACCAAGGAATTGAACGGTTTTTATCCAGAACTCACACTTAGAGAATTTGGCGTAAAGCTCCTCGCGTCTAAGTAGTTCTAAGATGGTTTTGAGGTGTTGCGCATGTTCTTGCTCGTTGCGCGAGTAAATGAGTATGTCATCGATAAAGACAATGACAAACTTGTCGAGGTAAGGTTTACACACCCGGTTCATGAGGTCCATAAACACAGCCGGTGCGTTAGTTAGACCGAAGGGCATCACTTGGAATTCGTAGTGCCCGTAACGAGTTCTGAAATCAGTTTTTGGAATATCGGTGTCGCGAACCCGTAACTGATGATATCCTGATCGCAGGTCGATTTTTGAGTAGAAACTTGAACCTTGAAGTTGGTCGAATAGATCATCAATGCCAGGGAGTGGATATCGGTTCTCGACGGTTAGCTTGTTCAACTCTCGATAGTCGATACACATTCTGAATGAACCGTCCTTCTTTTTAACAAATAAGACCGGAGCTCCCCAAGGTGAAGAACTCGGTCTAATGAATCCTCTATCCAGGAGTTCCTGTAACTGGGTGGACAACTCCTGAAGTTCGGATGGGGCTAAGCGGTACGGTGCGTGGGCCACCGGTGCGGCACCCGGCACGAGATCGATTGAGAACTCAACCTGTCTAGATGGAGGTAGACCAAGTAGTTCTTCCGGGAAGACTTCGGGAAAGTCTTTAACAATTGGCACATCCTCAAGTCGCTTCTCATCCGACTTCTTCTCTGTGATGTGTGCGAGTATTGCAGGGTAACCCTGTCTCAGGAATTTTCGGGTTTTTAAGCAAGAGATAATATTAAGTCTCGTCCCACCGGTCTCCCCCTGTATGATCAAGGTTCTACCGACGGCGAGTGGGATGCGGACGATCTTATCGTAGCAAATGATTTCGGATCGGTGTTTGGACAACCAGTCCATTCCAATAATGACGTCAAAACTTCCGATTTCAACGGGTACAAGATCGATTGAAAAGGTTTCGTCAGCTAGATTTAAAGTGCAACTAGGTATCACACTATTGGTTTCTATAAGTTCCCCATTTGCTAGCTCTACAGTGTACTTAACATCTAGGGCAACAGGAGTGATGTCAAGTAATGGGCAAAAGTCATCGGAGATAAAGCTTCTATCAGCACCAGTATCAAATAGGACAGAAGCAGTTAAGTTGTTGAGGAGGAACATACCCGAGACCACATTCGGGTCTTGGCGGGCGTCCCCGGATTTGATGATGAAGGCTTTACTTCGGGTGTTGTTGTTGATGCTGTTGCGGTTGTTGTTGTTGTTGTTCTTTAGCTTTGGGCACGTGTCCCTGAAGTGCCCGGGGTTCCCACACTCAAAGCAGACTTTGGGTGTTCTGGTGTTGTTAGGGTTGTTGTTGGTGGGGGAATGGCAATCCTGGGTGAGGTGACCATGCCTCTTGCAATTGCTGCAAAAGGAACCACAGTAACCTTCGTGGTGGCGACTGCACTTGGAACAATAGGGTTTGCTCCCAGTGTAGCCCCGTTTAATGTCTGTGGTGGTGTTGTAGGCTTTGATGGTGTCGGATTTCTTGTTTTGTTGGTTTGGGTGGTTGTTGTGGTAGTCAGACCACTTTCTTTTGTTGTTGTGGGAGGATGAAGTGGGTGGTTCGGAATCTTGGCTCATTGCCATCAGGTCTTGGGCCAGTAGGATTGCACCGTCAATGGTGGTTTGGTTTGAAGAGGCAACATGCCCCCGAACAGGCTCAAGAAGACCAAGGATGAACTTCCTGATTTTATCAGGTTCAGTGCTTACCATGGCTGGGCGGAGGGCAACGAGTTGCTGGAATCTGGTGGTATAACCATCGATATCACCACCCTGAACCTTTAGGTTTCAGAACTCCTCGTCCAGCTTTTGGAGTTTGGCGATTGAGCAGTATTTGGCAGTGAGTTTTGCTTTCAAGTCCTCCCAAGAGAGTTGGTAGGCAGTGTCAGCACCCACTGATTGGGTATATGAGTTCCACCAAGAGTGGGCATCATCTTCGAGAGAGCAGGTGGCGAAGTTTACTTTGTCGTTCTCCGCGCATTTGCTGACACGGAAAACAGTTTCCATCTTTTCGAACCATCTGATCAGTCTGATGGCTCCTTCAGTACCCTTGAAGCTTGAGGGTTTGCAGCTCTGAAAGTCCTTGTAAGAACAAGGTTTAGTAGCGGGGGTTTCAGCAGCATCGCTGTTTCTCGCGGAATTCTGTGGAGTATTCCGAGCCAAGGCTTCAGTCACAGCATGGGTTATGAGTGATGTAAGCTGAGCATCGGTGTAAGGTCTTGTCTTTGGTGGCATGATTCTTCAATAAAAGAAATGAAGATACCTGAGATTTTGCAAGAAAATTGTATTTATCTCAGATGTACATGTATAAAGGCGGTAATACATAACATCAATATGAAAAAGAAAAAAGAAAAAAAATGGCAATAAGTATAAGTAGAATCAGCAAGGAATATTTGATAGATAATACGAGTTCAAGGGTTACATCCCACGGATGTATTACAAAAGGGTGTCGGGAATTGTTACATCCGACCGAATTATAGAGTAGCACTTAGATAGTTATTAGACTACAAGATATATTACAAGACAAGAACTACACTAGTCTCAACGTAGATTAATCTGTTCCATCATTTCAATGAGACGATCCACAGTGTTTGCAAGTCTGCTGGCCTGTCGGGCATTGTCTTCAGCCAATGCTAGTCGCTGTACCAATCCACGGGCATATTCTTCCGTTTCCCGTGAGCGTTGCTCACACTCTTCTAGTCTGTGTTTCAAGAGGGCGGTTTCTACGCTTATCTCCACCACTTTGTTGAAAAGAATGTCTACATTGTTAACGGTGGTTTCGTGATCCTCGGAGACTTGTTCGATGCGTTCGAGGGATGTAAGTCTCCAGTTTTCGTTCGTTTCCTGCAACACAACATCCATGGTGCGAAGTCGCTGCTCGTGTTGGTTCACCTTAGCAGCTAAGGCCGGTAAGGTGATGTGAGTGGGGTACGGGCCAGCTCGAGGCAACCTGGCGTTCCTCCTAGCTACCCTTGGGTTCTGTGACCCGGATTGAGAGCGCGATGAATTCGGTGGTATGTTTGCCATTTCTGAGACAAAGCGTTACTAAGAGTGAGGCCTATATTCATATAGTTCCTATATAATATAGCCTATTGAGTGTCTAGCATAAACAAGTTTAAGTCTCGGTCCTCTCGAGGTCAGAGTCTTCTAGTGTACTTCTGTTCAACATAACCGTTTCAGACCTTACATCATCTTTCCTTAATTGTACATAGTTGATCAGGCTATGTTAAATTAAAGTCTTATGCTGTAATTCATGAACCAGTCATGCCTAATAAGAAAATACCGCCTAATGGTCATAGTCTAGGCCCACTAAATGCAACCTAGTTCACTATAACCTTATGCTCTGATACCAATCTGTAACACCCCCAAATTTAGTGATTTGCGGAAGCACGATTTGGGTGTTACTAATCAATAACAAAGCACAAAGATATATAGTAAACGACTCTATATGCGTCGTTTTAACAAAATATATTAATAATTGAAATGTTTACAACATTTAAAGCTTTACATAGCTCGAGTTGAAATGAAAGGAGATTTCAGTACATAAGTACTTGTACAAAATATACTAATGCAAGAAAATCTCAATCGTTTGTATGCTGACTCGAGCTAAAAGTCCTGAAGTAGAAGCAACCTACTGCTTGGTACCTGCGATACATGCTAAATGGGTCAGCTAAAGCTGGTGAGCTCACAGGTTTGAAATCAAGTAATATAGTATGAACCGCAAGATTTAATTAATTGAATTGCATCCAGCAATTGATAATGTATAAGTATACAGCCATGAGCACATAGTTGAGCTTAACTCGAGGGCCGGGTCCCCAATAGAGAATTCTAGGCGAGGTGCCTCCACGAATGCCTAATCAACATTCGTCTTCCCAAATATTAGTACGTCCGTTTACCCGGTTAGTGCTTGCTAACCCGGACGAGGAGGGTCAATCCTATATGGTACCATATACTAATATTCACGCTACAACGTATTAACAACTATGCTGACGGAGGACTTTAAATGATTAGTTGTGAAAAACTCATGTAGTATATGAAATGTTTGTACTTGCGTTCACATGTTAAAAATGAGCAATATATCACACCCCTGAGTAAAACAGTAAAAAGAGGGGCCATGAGACTCACCTGAGTCTGTAAGCGTTTAAATAAACGTAAGTTGATTAGCCGAGTGATGAAGTCCAAAGACTTGTAACCTGAGGGTGTCCACGACACGCGATGGTTATAAACAATATTGGGTATCTCAAAAGATCATCCTTGTAGTTGTTACACAACTATATATATGTCCAAATTACTACGATTTGGTTGATTTGTTAAGTGTTTGAAAACGTGTACGGCCCGTTGGTGATGGGTTTGAAATAATAAACTTTAAGTATTATTATCATGTTATTGGTGTTTTGCACTTACAAGTGTGTTCCAATGTGTTTTATAAGTCGTATCGTATAAGTGTTTGAGGTTATATAGGTTCGACACTTAGTGAAATGTTAGTTTGAAAACCTGCTATTTTATGCGACACAATGTGCGACACAAAGGTAGTTATGCGACACAAGGGTTGTGTCGCATAGAAATGCGACACAAGATCTATACGACACAAGGGTTGTGTCGCATAGATGCGAGATGCTGATTCAACAGCGACATAGTGATTGTGTCGTATGAAGTTTGCGACATAAGATGCGACACAACGTTGTGTCGTAAAGGGTACGACACAAAAGGATTTATACGACACTAGGTGCGACACAACAGGCAAAATACGACACTACATGCGACACAAGGCTTGTGTTGCATTGAAGAACACCAGCCCAGAAAGTCCGGCTGTCAAGATTTTTCCGGCCAAAAACCCAATTCAAACCCGTTTTTAAGCTATAAAATCATGTTCTACACTATATAATGGACATATATAAGTTATATAAACACTAACAAGTGAAAAATACTAAGAATCGAAGGGTTTCGGGATTTTGTCGGAAACTTACAAAGTGTCGGATCAAAAATCCAAAAAGATAGGATGATAGATCGTGATGCGGTGAGTCTTTTATTCCAAAGAGCCGAGATGATCCGAGCGGGTTTAGTATATTTATTTGGCGATTTTTGTGAGTTTGGGTGTGTTTGGTGAGTTGAGAGAAAAAGAGAGGAAAAGAGAGAAAAGGAGAAAGTGAGAAATGAGAGAAAGAGAGAAGGGAGGTGGAGGTTATCCTCCACTTTTCCAGTTTTCGCCCCGCGCTCCGCGTGGTGTTCGTTTTCTCCGTCGTTTACACGTTAAATAATTATTTTACATTTTCATTATAAGTTTTAAAATACAATTTTATTACGCGATATTTTGTTTAAATATTTTACTAATCAATTTATATTTGAGTTATAAAATGTAAGTTAGTTTACGCGTTAATCATTTTAAATTGTGTAAGTTTTGTTTGTACGATACGAATTGAAATTAGAATATTATCAAAATAATATTTTTGACATAATGTTACTATATAATGTCACGTTATTTGATAAAATTGGTCACCAACGTCCGTATTTAATTGAATCGAAATACATTCGATTTAAATTGCGTACGATTTAATCAAATCGCATTTTCGTATATATTCAACAATATCTATATTCGATACATTAATTAGCCTTACACAGAACTAATTACATGTATTAATAAAGAATTAGGCACTAATTGCTAGTCCTAATTTAGCGGGTGTTACAGTCAGCGTAGACGACATCATCCCTGTCACTCTCTATCAGTGGAGAATCCCTAGCCTGGGAATCAGGGAACTCAACATGATCAGATGGTGGCTGGGTGTCATCGGAGATTTGAGATATCGGTTGTGAAGAGTGCATCTCTATATCTCTCTCCTCCTGAGAATCAGTACCTCGGCTGGATTCAGAGGTGCTTCCAAATTCAAACAGGGTTCGTGGCGCAGATGCGTCGAAGGTTTGAATCCTTCGGGAATGCTCTCTTGAATGCAACTCCGGTAATCGGGAAGTTTTGTAAGCTGAGATCTTCATCAGGAGTTTGTCTCTAAGCTCTGGGTGTTGTTTTGCTAACGCAATGGTTTTCTCGATGTTTAACAGAGCGTCGAGTCGAGGCGAGATAAGAGGCTTAGAGGGGTCCATGACAGAGGCTATAAGCCTTTCCATGGTTATGCCGAATCCTGCATCATATGGTTCATCTGTAGCTGGATCATCATCTGATTCATTATCTGACAGGGGAATAGCGTTTTCGATCAGCATGATTTCTTCTGTCGGATAGTGAGAATCAGGTAAGCAGTGATGCAGTGGGGTGGATTGGTATAAGTCCTCCTCTGGGTCTTCCTCCATTTCTTCTTCGGATTCCTCCATTTCTTCTTGTTCTGGTTCAGTTTCTTCTTCCTCCATTTCTTCATGTTCTGACTCATCTGGCTCGGAATCTTCACCCTCTTCTTCTGATTCTGACTCTTCTGTTGATGATTTGAGGCAAGTGTGCTCATCTAGTACGTAAGTATCTGATGGTTCCGAATCAGAAGTGTCGTCGTCTGAAGTGATCCTGCCCATAGAGATGGCGTATATTTCTGCTTGCTCTGCGAGAAGCTCATCAGCCTGATTGATTCTGAATGCAACAGTTTGTCCATGTGCTCTGAGGCTGATAGTCTGCGAGTAAACATCAATAATAGCACGAGCAGTATTCATAAAAGGCCTTCCTAGGATAATGGGTATATTGATGTCTTCCTGAATATCCATCACTACGAAGTCAGTTGGGAAATAGAACCTATCCACTTTTACCATGACGTTCTCAGCTATGCCTCTAGGATATCGGATTGTTTGATCGGCAAGCTGGACGCTCATTCCAGTGGGCTGCAGTGGTCCTAATTCAAGTCTGGAGTAGAGTGAGTAGGGCATGAGGTTGATGCTTGCTCCGAGATCGGCCAAGGAACGGATCATGCCAGAGTGATAGATAGAGCAGGGCAAGGTGAATCGGCTCGTGTCTCCTAGTTTTTCCGGAAGGGAATTCTGAATGACGGCGGAGCATTCAGCGTTGAGAGAGATTTTAGGTACTTCGGGTACCTTTTCCTTAGTAACCAGCATGTGTCGAATATACTTGGAGCCGGAAGGGATTCTAGACACGGTGTCTAAGAATTTTCCGTCGAGTTTGAAAGATTTAGCGTTATATCTTTTTCCGATACGATGTGGGAAGGGGACTCGAACTTCCTGAATAGAAGTAGGTACGGGTTTGGTCTCAACTGTCATCGGGACAGGAGTAGGGTTCCTCATTGGAGAAGATGTTTCAGAATGGCTCAGTGCCTTCTGGTTATCCGTAGAGTTCAGAGTCTTGGCTTCCTCAACGTGGGGGTTGTGAACAGTATTGCTCGGTAGCCATCCTTGGGGTCGAGTGTCAAGACGGTGGGCTAACTGACCAATTTGATTCTCGAGGCTCTTGAGAACCGAGAGTTGATTTCGCAGAAATAGGTCGGTTTGATCTTGTCTAGCTGTCGTCTTCTGATTGAAAGCGTTCTGCCCCTGGATAAACTTGTTCAAATTATCATCAGTGCTCGTGACTGGGACGATTGTCTTCACCGGTTCAGCAGTTTGAGTATCCTCGGTGGCGGTTAATGGAAGTGGTTGATTGTATGGAAGTTGTGGCTGTTGTGGGTACATTGGATATCGAGGCTGAAACCTGGGTGGTTGATTATTTCGTGGAGGAAATTGGGTTCCTCGTGCTCTTGGCGGAGAAGTTCTAGCGAAGCCAGGTGGATTTTGTTGTCTGGTTGGGAATTGGGCATAGTAGACAGTTCCGTCGGTAGGATCTTCATACTCCACAGCATATTCCTCGGTAGGATGATGGGCACAGTTCTTGCAAGCCTGAACTTGGTGAACCTGCTACGGTTGCTTCTTCAGTTCTCCAATATGCTTCGTTAGAGTTTCTATCTGCTCGCTCAGAGATTTGATTGCTTCTGCTTGCGCGGTGCTTGCAATAGGCAGGGATGAGGATTGCTCATCGGACTTCCAGTCGTGGTGATGCATCGTCATGTCTTCGATTAAGGCCCATGCTTCATCGTCGGTTAACTTCATGAGGTTTCCTTGAGCAGCTGCGTCAAGCGTGATGCGATGGATAGGGTTGAGACCATTATAGAAAGTATAGAGTTTATCAGTTTTGGTCAACTGGTAGTTGGGACATCTCCTCACCAAACTCTTGAATCGCTCCCATGCTGAGTAGATTGACTCATCGTGAGCTTGGGAAAAGTTCGCGATGTCATTCTTGGCTTTAGTTTGTTTGGACGGAGGGAAATATTTCGTAAGGAATTTGTTTCCCATGTCCTCCCATGAGGTGATTGATCCGGTGTCAAGTCCCTCAAACCAGCTCAAAGCATGTAAAGCGAGAGAAAAGGGGAACAGGTGTAGGCGAACTATGTCCTGATCAACCCCATTCTGCTTATATGAGTTGGAGATTTGAATGAATTTGTTAATGTGGGCGTTGGGATCTTCACGGGGTAATCCGTGGAATTGACAGTTGTCCTTGATGAGTTGGACGATGTGGTATTTGAGTTCGAAAGATGGTCCGTCGATCACTGGATAGCTAATCGGTCCTCCTTGTCCTTCGATGGATGGTTTGGTACTGTCGGCGAGAGTAACACGAGCGGCCATTGGTGGAAAACGGGAACGTCTTTCTTTGCGGATGGTACGGATAATCGACTCGGGATCGGGTACAAAAATGAGTGGGTCAGATCCGGATGATCTGGTCGAATATCGTTGTTGATTGTGGGAAAGAATTTTCGGTGGTTTCAAGAGAGAAATCTAATCTACGGGTATTACTAAAGAGAAAGTTCGTCGGGACGCCTCAGAATCTTACGATTAACTTCCCTGGCAGCGGCGCCAAAAACTTGACGCGCCACCAACCGTCGCGCGTCGTCAACGCGACCGTATGGCAGCACGTCGGTGTGGAAGTTTTAAATTTTATATTTTGCTGGGGACCTAAGTTCTACTAGAGCTGTATAGCTGAAGTATGACCTAGGGTCGTTCTAAAGAGTTAACCGTATTGTGAAACGATTTGTCGAGACGAAAGTTCAAATTAGCGATGGTTTGAAAAAAGTTTTGAGTGGGGGTTTTATACTTAGGTCCGTAATTTAAATTAAAAACTAATTAATTAAAACATTAAATAAAAGCAGTAGGTTGAATCAGTAAAGGGGGACTTGTGTTTGTCATGACTTCGTTAGCTTTTACGTGGGGTGATGCTGTATTGGGGTTTTATATTTGAAAATGTCTCTTAAGATTAGTGTCTTGCATTCACGTAGATACCTTGTGGTGTAAACACTAGTACCCCACTGATCAGATAAACCGATCAGTATGTCACTGAGTACTAGGCTGTCAAGATTCTGATCAGATCGGACTGTCTTGAAACCCCCTCACCGTCTCTTATGATGAGACCAAGTGACCCTCCAGATGGGGTGCAGGAATAAGGCGACAGTCCGCAATTTATCCACTGATCTTTCTTAACACAGACAGAGATATCTAAGCTAGGCGGGGCATTTAAGATTTAACACAGGTGGTGACTGATTAACATATACATTAATGGTCGTGATTGAGTTCAGAGATATTCGGCTGTGATACAGTCTTCAGCCAACAGAGCTTTTCACAGCTACATAGTGTATTCACTCGTATTACGGCCTTTCCTGGATCACAGACTTAGCCAGGATGTAACACAGTATACAGCCTTCGACCTTTCCGTAGTTTGTACGTGTTTGTATTCCACCATAGGTGTTTCCAACGTTAAACCGGATACTCAATCGTATTAGGGCTTTAACTGGGCTACATACTTTACAGCCATCTGAACTCAATATATCTAAGCTTGTATTACAGTAAACCATCTATGATAGCTAAACAACCCGTTCACTTTATAATCCCAAACCAATAAATCCCTGATTAATTCACAGTGTACTATACGATAGGTAGACAGTATTTCCATTGCTTCAAAATCAGACCATGTTATTTTAAGAAAACACAGATAGGTAGTGACCGTTTGACTAAGGGTCGCGAATCCTTGACATAAAGGTTCTAACCACGTTTATTGGAGGAAAGGCGTTAGTTTAGTTTAAAATCATAAATGTATAGTTAACAGTGCACCGGTTTTCAATATTTAACAATTGGGATCATTATTCCACAACGGATTGTGCCCACGACTTTCATAGCTTCCACGTTCCGTACTACACACATTCGTGATGATTCCGGCGCTATACAAATGAAAGCCGTATAACGTTACCTCTATTGTTTCATAACGATGTTATCCTAATTGTATTTAAAGTAGCATCACCCAAAGTATTAACAAGCTAACTACATCATAACAAACACAATAGCTAATCTACTCACTAATCATGGCAATGTATCCTAAATCAAACATAATAATAGCATGCAACATTATGAAAGATAAGGATAGAAATAACCGAAAGTAATGCGTAGATTGAATAGCAGTTGAAAGATTACATGGACAGAGCTCCGAAATATCTTGAGCAATATTACAAAGGAGATCCTCCAAGAGTTCCAACTCTATTACAAAAGCTACCCTACTAATCCTCCTCTAACTCCTAAGAGTAGTGCTAGAGAGAGGACGCTAATTTCCTACTAATTCTCCTCTAACTCCTAAGAGTAGTGCTAGAGAGAGAATGCTAACCTAATTCTAGAGAGAGAATGAGAATGAGATGAGAGGTGTAAGGTGTGGTTGAAATGAATGAGGAGGCTTGGTATTTATAGGAGAATGAGGTGAAGCTTGGTACAAGTCACAAAGCATGAAGAACAAGCACCAAAGCGCATACGGGGAGTACTGGACCAAGGGGGTCAAACGGCACCTCACAAGGCAAACACCCCCGTATACGGCACCCATAGGGCCGTATACGGCACCTAGGGTACCGTATATGGTACCTAGGTGTCCAGGGGGGGTTGGTGCTTGGTTTGGCCTCCGCTTGTTTCTCGGTTGCTTGGTTCGTCCGTATCTTCTTCGTTTGGGCTCCGATTTGCTTGATTCTTGCGCCGTTGGCTTCATTTTTCCGTTACGATTCTAATGGCACTGAGTTTGCCAAATTTGGAGGTGTTTAACTTTTGCGTGTTCCGGATGACGATCGGCGAACTTCCAGACTTGTATCTTCTCCGTCTTTCGTCCGTTTCTTCTGATTCTTTCACCTCCGGTCTTGGATTTCCCTATGGAATCATAAAATATGTATTAAGATCTACTTCCATAAATGAATCAAGAAGGGAATATTTAAGGTGACATTATTTGCCTCGTTTTGCGTGATAAACGGATGTTTTTGGTGATTTTAACAGCAACGCCCATAATTAGACTACTTTGGTGATTTTAAGTAAATAATAGATATTTTAAGATGATTTCACCAAATATAAGTCCAATAAGTGCAGAATAATGTGCCTAAAAACATGACTTTTTAGGTCACATCAATCTTCTATAGTGTTTGAATCATACAAACATGCCACTCAACAATTTAAATAATAGCTGCTAGTAAGAAAAGTAAAATGATAACATCATAAAGCAATAAATGGATAGAGTTGATGTCTATGCAACCACAGTACATCAGATACAATAATAATAAAGTCTTGCTAGAAAATAGAAAGAAGTCAAAAAGCGGAGCAATCTAGTGCTCGGCTGGTGGTGATACTGCTGCTGATGATACTATAGGTCCAGGAGATGTCTCATCTGAGGAAGAATCATCATGCTGATAGTGGGTGCCTTCGTCTGATGCATCTCGATCAGCCTCTCCATCTGGTGTACCTGTAGTGAATACTCCCTGCTGTATCAAATCATGAATGAATATCCCTGCGGGCATGTCAAAGCTGTCTAATGGAATCTCGGGTGTCCTATGCTGAGAGTATCCTCTGAATAAATCAGTCTGTCTGTGAGAGGATACTGGGTCAATCGGTGCAGCAACAGGGCTAGTACTTCTAAGAATCCTATGACTCTGAACAATGGTGGCCCGTGTGGAGACTCTGGATATCCTGCTGTTCCTCGAAGTCTGCCCTCTGACTGAATCTGCTGCTGAGGGTACATGCTGTCTTGGGGGAGGAACTCGTGCTAGTGGTACTCGTTGTCTCAGTGGAGCTGTGCGAGGTGGCAAACCATGGCCACGGTCACGAGCTAGATGTCGGTGAGGTGCTGGAGCAGGAGCTGCAGGGGTATATAAGTGTGGTGGCGCTCGGCCCATCCCACACAGTATCTCTGGCAATGGACTCACTGGAATCCCTGCGATCTGCTGTCTCAGAGCTCTGTAACTTCTAATCTGCATCTGCATCATCCAATACCAGTAATCTGGCCCTGGAGGCGTCCCATAATGATGTATGTAAGCAGGCATCCGGGTAATCGGAGCTCTAGGAGCTGGGACAGAAGGTCCTGGCCTAGTAGGCTGTGGTGGTGCAACTGGATCATCATAGTCATCTGCATCCTCATCTTCACCCTAATTGGAGTCTGAACTGCGGGGCTCTCTTGGTTGTTTCCTCTTTCTCTCTTCCCTAGGTAGGATTAGACCTGCTACCAGTGTATCAACACTCTCAGGGTCTGATGCTCGTGCCCTGATGTAAATGGTGCCATCCCTCAGAATTTGAAGTATCTCTATGCTCTTCAAAAAATTGTAGTCCATTGGCTGAGCGCTCCATTCTGGCAGGCTTTTGAATTTCTCTATCTCAATCGTCCTAATCAATCCCATATTCCGGATTAACCTTGTAATCACCGGTCCCATGAATGATCGTCTTGCACCAAACTCTTTTTCTTCTAAAATCCGCTGTGCAACTAGGTGGGCAACCTGAATATTCCTCCTCTCGAGGATACATGTCATCATCACAACATCAAACTCAGAGACTTTACCATTAGACGGGTGCTTCCCATCAAGCGAACAAGCCAGTAACTTGTGCAAAATCTGCATAACTGGGTCTGTGAGCAGGGTAGCTTTAATACCCGAGAAGTACGGCTTTGGTGACAAATGGCTCCATGCTTCTGTTGTAGTATTCGTGAGGGAAACAGTGGTGACTCCACTAGTAAACAGGGGTGAATCGATCTCTTCTGGAGTGTAGAGACCTAGGAGTCGTGCAAACCGGGCCAATGATAAGGTGAATTGGCTCCCCATGTACCTAAATGAGATCTCCCCACCTCCAACTCTACTCCGTGGCTGAAACGTATAGGTGGTCATAAACTCGGTGATCATCTCCATATACACCGGCTCATCAATGCTGAAAAGTCTCTTGAAAGACTCAAACTGCTGACCCTCTACCGAATAGCAGAGTAGACTCTCTAATCTCTGCCTGAGTCCCAATATCTGCAGCTTGTCCCAGTCTACATATCTAAAACGACCAAATTTCTTGTCCCTCCATATCCGTGCCATCTGGTCGTATGCTGGTGTGGCACTAAGGTATGCAAGAGATCCTGTAAGTGGACGTGCTGGGTTTAGCTTCTTCTTCTTTGGCGGCATAGTACCTGAGAACATGAGAGATTTAAAGTAATAGGTCTTAAGAAAGGGGAAATTTAAAGCGCTTCCCGAAATTTCTAATGGAAAATTCGAAATGAGGGCTTTAAATTCTTGACAGTCCAAAGATTACAGTAAATACCAAATGTTCCCAAGTGACTAATAATCAGTTTTTAACAATACTAAGGCGATCATTAATATGTGAAAGTATATAGTCATGGAATGACGGTAACCTAATTGTGAAGTAATGTTGTTTACAAAATTTGGTTTTTGCCAAGTTTGAAACGTCATTATTTCACAATCTATAGTCACATGGTAGGTTTTGACTGTTAAGAGTCAAATTTGAAGTAAGGTTTTTGAATGAAAATTGCGATTGATTTGTTTTAAAAATGCAATACTTCAAGTTGACTTTTTAGGTCAAAGTGTACTTCAAACGATAACTTTAGGTTTCCGCATGCCAAAATTATAACCTATTCATGTAAGTATGACCTAAACTATTTTAAACATTTCCTAGTTGTTAAACAAGCTATGTCATGCATAAAGAGTTATGTCACCCATGTGTTTGGTTTTATTCAAGACTTTTTGTTCCCACAATAATGATTCTTTATTTATTTTGCCCAGTTTAACTAGTCAAGCAAACACAAGTATCCCAGTAAGCAAGAGTTTAAATAATCTCAATTAATTAACCTAATCATGCATGCTAGTTAACTTTTTGTTGACTTTCAAAAGTCAAACTTGCTAATCCTAGTTTACCCGCATTGTACAATTAACATAGAGCAATCATTTAAAACATCACAATTACTTAAATATCCAATAACTAGCACTTAATCAAGCATAATCCTATACTTAATCAATGGGTCAAAGTATATCTTTTTGAAAGAGTGAATTAGCATGGGCAAGTGGTAGCAACATGTAGTTCCTAAGCATTTCACCAAGAAAAGTGATTTCTCCTAGTTACTAATTTAGACAACTTCATAAAACAAGACATTTTAAGTCCAAAGTGAGTTGTTCATGATTATACCTTAGCTTAAGTGAAGAAAACTTGAAATGATTGTACAACCGTGAAGAAGATGCAAAGAGGAGCTCAAAAGGACATAAGATCACATGTTTTGGTGGAGTTTTAATGGTGATTCATGGTGGTGGTGAGCTTGGCCGGTTTTTTGGGAGGAAGAAAGGGAGGAGAAAAAAAAATTTTCTTTTAATTTTGAATCATGGGAACAAATGGAAGTGTGGTCCTTGGGAATATTTGTCATCCCATGTACCTTAAGTCCTATACAGTGGAGGATATTGGCAAGTGCAGTATGTGCCACCGCACAGGGCCACCAAAATTTTGGGGCCCCAAAATTTACGAGAGTTGTTATATATTAGTATATAGGTTCAATGTGGAAAAAAAACTATTGTGATACTTGAAGAATAAGAATAAAAGCGTGCAATTTCTAGAATAAAACATTTTGAAGAGAATCCAACTAATGAAGCGGATGTTTCGTTTTCTGTCGAGGAGTCATTTAAATTGAATTATTAATTTTGCATTATTGATCAAATAATTGTTTCTCTTAAAAAAAGATTTGAACAATACATACAGTATGGCAAGACTTTTGGTTTATTGTTTACTTCTAACAAGTTACACTCCTTTGAGGATAAGAGTCTTAGTTCGTGTTGTAGTCATCTTAAAATAAAGCACTCACGACTAGTGGACAACCTGGTATTGATGCAAATGAACTCTATGTGAAGTTAAAGTTGCTTAAAAATTTCTTGTCTTGTGCCTATACGAGACCTATTGATATTCTACATTATCTGAAACGAAACGATTGCTTTCCTAATTCGATTATTGCATATAGAGTATTCTACCATAATTGTAGCAACTGTAAAAATAAATTTTTCAAAACTTAAGTTGTTGAAATTATATTTGCACTCTAAAATGTCACAAAAGAGGCTTATTGAATTGACAACGATAACAATTGATAATAATCTATTAAAGAGTATTGATTATAAAGGTTTAATTTAAAATTTTGTTTTGAAGAATAGCTCTTTTTAATGAAGAATGAAAATGGTTAGTTTCTCCAAATCGCTAGATGATGACTTTGTATTTTTGTATCTTTATATCTTTCGTAATATTAATGCATATTTCTTTATATTATTTTGAATTTTGTTTGTCTATTTGGGGCCTCTTTTTTTATATCGCACGGGGCCTCTTGAATTCATTTGCCGGCCCTGGTCCTATATTCCTTACATATGGTCCCTAATTAGTACTAAGCTTAAATTCCTAGGTTAATTTCTAATGCCCCACTAATAATGATTATGGATCCTAAATATATTTATTGTAACTAGTTACTTTTTAGTTTTTCGTTACGTTATAAACAATTTAAGAAACGGGCAAATTTTTGCGGAACAATAAAAATTAATTTTGAAATATTAAACTTAAATTATTTTTGGCGTTTTAAAAATTATTTGTCTGAAGTGGACTTGTTGAATGCACATGTTTCGGTTAAAAGCTTAACGTTGTACGTTCTTTTTGTCGCGCACGTGTTTTCAGGCAAAAAAAAAATTTTAAAAACGTTTTTTCTTTTAAAGGGAACTCTCAAAAATTTATTATATTATATTTATACTAAAATTTGCTCATTTAAGGTCGCGAGCCTTGGCCTTTTTCAGAAGGAATCGTTTTAAGATTCGTTCCGATCCCTCCATAGGGAAAGGGTCAAGATTTGCTCCCTCAAGCGAACATTTTTTGATACAAAACATTTTGAAAGTTCCAAAATGACGTTATAAACTAAAAAGTAATGACGATTCTCTAATCCCCCTAGGACTTTTCGTTCCTCGTATCATAAATCGACAAGATCACTAATTAACTTATTATATGCTTTCCTTATCTTTTTAAGATTTGACAAACCGACTCGTGGTCCTTGGTCTTTGTAATTCAGATTGTGAGTGAGTTTATTCATGGCTTCCACAAACGCATTCTCTTCCTGTGAATCAGGTTCTCCGGTTGTAGACTTAACTGCCTTACGAAGTTCACTGATTCTGGCTTTTTGCGCGGAAGTGAAGGGGTATTTAGTAAAGGCAAAGATTCGAGTGAGCTTGACGTGAAGGTCTTTTCTTTTTGCGAAGAAGGCTGTGTTGATTCTTTCCTTGGTGGAATCAGGAAAAACGTCTCGTAATTTGGAGATCAAGTAAGAGGCGGGGTCAAAAAAGAAAGGAATTTTACCAGGAATGACGATGGAAATCATCGGATCTTGTTCTACCCAGAACTCAAGTTTGTTGATCATTGCGGCGACATTATGATTGATTAATATCATAGATATTGGGAGATAATCCATGTCGGCAAATGATTTAAAGAGTAGATCTAAATCTGCTACAAACTTTAGTTCTTGGTCTCTGAAATTCGTGGAAGGGTTTTCGCATTCTTGACTCGGCAGGCAAAGCAGGAATTCTACGTGTTTTTCTAATTCGGCGATCGTTTCTCGTTGTTTGTAGGAAAACGGGAGGTCGGCATAAGTTAATTGCCGGACGAATGCCTTATAGACGTCTACCCTACGGGAAGGGTCGAAAGAAGCACCGAGTTGGCGTTCTTCAAAACAAGGTTGTTCTGACTTGACTGATGGAACCTTATCCACCACTCGATAAATGGTGTATTTGGGTTCTTGTGACAAGAATGGAAGGATGCCGTCATTATGAGAATCGGATAGGATTTGGGAATATACTGTTGTCTCAGGAATGAGGGTGATTGAATCACGAAACTTCGGAGGTTTTTCTTCAAGATTATCTTCGGGAAAATAATTGAAGTGGGCAGAATTTGGTAAATTAGGCGAGTGTAAGGTTGGATAGTGATCTTCTGGAGATGATGCAAGGTCAAATAACTGGTCTGTGTCATCAAGGTCCAGGCAATGTTTTGGGATGGAAAGTGGAATCCTAAATTCTTCTAGGGTAGCATACAATTCTTCCAAAGAAGTGGGTTTTTGAAATGTCATGTTTAAACTAATATTATCCTAATACTAAATTAACAATAAATTAATACTAAATTACTTAAATTAACTTTCGAAAGATATCTGAGAAGATTTCAGTCGGAAGGATCTCCTAAATATTACTACTTAAGGCGGCTTTGAATCGTACGTTTGCGATTCCACGGCAGCGGCGCCAAAAACTTGATGGCACCCGAAAGCGTCGGTGTCGTTGATGGTAACTAATCGGGCGCCAACAGGGGTTTTAAAATTTATAATTAGCTGGGCTTAAATTATACGTACTACCTACTCTGGTTAGCAAGCGGTAAGTATGACCTAAGATCGTTCTATGAATCCAAACGTGTGAGTGATTAAAGCTGGTGCTTTTGGTAGGGGAATATTTAGGATGGAACAAAGTAGGTAGGTTTAGGGGTTTTTAAATTAAAGACACGTAATTAAAATGCAGAAAAGTAAATTGCAGTAAATTAAAGTGCAGGAAAGCAGATAAAGATAAATATGTGATTGCTGAGACTTTGATAATTAATGTTTCAGGATGACAGATTAAACAGGGACAATACTTAATGTTATGAGTAAACTATTAGGTGTAAACTCTAGAACCCTACCAATTAAGTTTCCCATTGGCATGTCACTAGGAACTAGGTTATCGTGATTCTGATCGGAGCAAAATGCAAACTTCCAATACTCATCTAGTTGAAAGATGAGCAACCTATCTTGGCTTGTTACCGAGGTGCATGAATCAGTAGCGTATCGTCTCATAGGTCCGACCATTCTTAACCCCTAAAATAGTTTATTATTCCATTAGCATGCAGATTAATGACTTCGTATGTTTAGACCGTTGATTATGTAAGACTTAGTGTTTTAAGGATTCTAGGTCGCTAGGACTTTACTCTTATTCCTAAGTCTTGTTTCATGCATTAGGGTTTGGTTACTTCAACTTATGACTTGAGTCCTCCTTTTCAAACAGTTATACATCCCTGGATTATTCGCAGTTTATAAAAACGTGTTTCATATGCAGACCATGCCTTTCAGTAATCGGACAGTGTACCTTACATGATGGTTCCACTGCTTCTTACATCAAACATGCGGTCGAGAGTAATTGAAAGTGAAAGTGGCACTCTAAACTAACTAAATGTAAAGCAATGCGGAAATGTAAACCTAATATGTACAACGAGTGGGTTCACTGTGTCTTACTTGTTGCATGTCATGGGCACATATAACTACTTACCATAATTAAGGTTGATCAGGTCCTAATTACTAGGTTGCAGTCACGTGGATAACCAGAAAGGGTACTCCATAAATTAAACTCAAGTTCATAAAGTCTCAACGATACAAGGGTCATTAATTCTTATTTTATCTGAACGTGTTTTACGAACATCATTTTATTGTGCATTGACTTTCGTAGGATATACCAGTTAGTTGTGAAGCTGTATTATCCTTTCGGAATTCCAACTGTAAACCAGAGCTGATTCCAGTGATGTAACTACCTTCGGTCGTTTATTGACTTCCATACATTTGTACTCCGCTTGAGGCGTTTCCAGTACTATATCAAATAAACAGTCGAATAGGGGCTGTCACATCACATTACGATTATCGTACACTAATCATATAATGTCATCCTTACTTATAATTATCAACATCTTCAACAATCACAATAATAGACTACTCGCAATTCATGGCAATAGACAAATCACATACAAAGCAATAATACATAATTAGAATATGAAACAAAGCAAGTATGATAAAGGTTGAGATATCACCCGGAAATAAATGCGTAGCAGCGTATTATTATAATTGACAACTCTTTCACACGTACAAAGATGAATCTCCAAACTCCTAACGTTCGCTCTAGCTTCTACGTTAATCCGAAGATTAATTACAATAATCCTAGACTAAAATATGAGAGAATTTCTAGAGTGAGAAAGTGAAAATGGATGAGTGAGAGTATGTGTATGAGTGTGAGTTTGAGAATGTGAGTGTGTGTTGAAAATGAACCTATTAGCTCCTATTTATAGGAGGGTTTTGGTGCATGTTAGCAAGTAGAAGCTCATGATAGCAAGAAGGTACGCGCATATAGTGGCACGAGGTACGGGCATATAGTGGCACGAGGTACGAGTATATAGTGGCACGAGGTACATAAAGTTGCATAAAGGTCTAGCACCAGGTACACGAAAGGACCAAAAAGTGCAATCCGGATGAGTGGGTGCCGGGCGCCGGCGGCCTGCTGGCTGGGGGCCGGCGGCCTGGTGGCTGGCCGGCGGCGGCTGGCTGCCACCAGCCCCGGTCGTCGTCCGTTGCTTCGTTGCTCGTTTCGCGCGTATCTTCTTCGTTATGCGTCCGTTTGCGTCGATTCTTTTTTGTTGGATTCGTAATTCAAAAACGAAGACTTTGATGTAAAGATATCCCAAGAATTCATCTCTGAACTTCAGATGTGCTGTACGAATCGTTTGGATCTTCCGGCGTACGTAGAATCTTCATTCTTCATCCGTTTTTGTTGATTCTTCTTCTGTTGGATTCGTATTTTGAAAACGAATATCTTGGTTAAGATAGATGTTGGTGATGGGTACTTTTGTCTTGAAATCCCATTTTGGGTGTCTTGAATCTTCAAACGTGTGTGGAATCTTTGTTTTCTACCCGTTTTGCTTGATTTTCATCGTGCAACCTTGTTTTGACCGTCTTGGAATAATACTACTGATTTGTAATGTTTTTGAGTTAATATGCTAAGAATCGTTCCAGAATGAGAGAGATATCGATAGTAAAAACGTGACTTTTTACGCGATATCAGTTTACAACATTACTTTATCAAAAAAAATATAATATTTGGATCCGATATCTGTACAATTGTACATACTAGTACGTACATACCATTTATTTAGTACACTAGATCAAAGCCTGTCAATGGGGCGGGGCAGGTCGGATCTTTACAAGATCCAATGGGTCACAAGATCCATTTATATGGGTCTGGATCTGGCCCATTAGTTATTGGATCATGATCCAATTCAAAATCCAACTAAATTAGTGGATCTAGATCTGGGTCGACCCATTTAATGTAAAACTTTCTTTGAAGCTCTAGGGTTAATAATGGTTTAATCCTCAAAGTTTCACTTTTTTTCGTTTTAACCACTCAAGTTTTTTTTTAATGAGTTAACCCTCTAAGTTTAAAAATTTTGGTGGTTTAAGCCTAAAGTTTGATTATACTTCAGCATTTTGATGGTTTAATCCCTAAAGTTTATCTTTTATAATGATTTAACCCTTTTAAATTTTTCTAGTTTAATCATCAAACTTTTAAAAATTTAATGGTTTAACCCTTCAAAGGGTTAAACCATTAAGTCAATACAAACTTGAAGGATTAAATCATTACAAAAAAAGTTGAGTGGTTTAAATGAAAAAAAAGTGAAACTTTGAGGGTTAAACCATTATTAACCCTTTCATGAGAAATCTAAGTTCTGTCCTGAATATACCTCTAATCCAACTGTTGACTGACCATTTTTACCGACATCTGAATTGAGCACCTTAGGCGTATCCCACATCGGTCGTGGACATGAGGGATGTTGGGGCTTATAAGGGTAACAAGTCGCTTAAATGACACAACGCGTTTTGGGACCACAGGTGGTAGATTGTCGCAAGAGTACTGCTGTTAAGCGTGCTCGAGCAAGGGCAATTTCCAGGATGGGTGACCTCCTGGGAAGTGTGGTCGCCAAGAGCAAAGCCGTGCGCCTGCGGGCAAAGCGGACAATATTGTGTCATGGTAAGCGGGTTGTTCCAGATCTAGATCCACTAATTTAGTTGGATCTTGAATCGGATCATGATCCAATAACTAATGGGCCAGATCCAGACCCATATAAATGGATCTTGTGACCCATTGGATCTTGTGACCCATAAGGATGTTAATAGAATATTACAAAAGTAAAAGGCTATGACTAACTTGAGAAAAAGCACAAAACATAAGGACGACCATGACGATTAAACAAGTAAGAGGACTGAGAGTAGGAAAATGAAAAACCACAAGGACGGAAAACGTAATTTACTCTAATACAGGAGTAATATCGTTTTAATTAAATGCAAATTTACAAATGACGACACTAGTTAGAGGTGTTCGTTTGGATGGATCGGATTTGATATATAAATCTATTTGGATTTTGATTCTCAAAATGTTAATTCAATCCTTCCAAACAATGAAACAATTATCAATTCCGAATTAAACCGAACCAAATTACTATTTGGATGGCCGGATCGGTTATAACCATTTGTTTTTTTTCGTGAATTGCATAAGTGTATCGTTTTGACTCGTGAAAGGGTAATGTCATAAGCGATATCAATGGTTATCGATAGTCATATTGCGTTGAGGGTTTATATATATAAATGTGGAGTTGGTGTTTTATATCCAAACTTAAGCTTAAATTATATTCAATGATATATATTAAATTATTAACATACCAATCATATAACAAGGTTTCATGTATAAAAAATAATTAAAAAATATTTAACTTTCACTTTGAATTGATAGATAAATAAAAGTATATATTACAGATGAGCATTACATATACAATTATTACTATTTGGTTTATTTGGATAATCCGGTTCTAATACTAGTATCCAAAACCAATCCAAAAACCGAATTACTAATTTGGTTTTTGCCCGATCTGATCCAAAAAACCAAATTGTCCAATCCGCAAACCGAATTACAATTATTACCATTTGGATTATAATCCTGTTATAACCGAACTGTGAACACCCCTAACACTAGTTAGCAGCTCGTGCTTTGCTTCTTTCTACTCAATCCATCGCCAATATATATGCTTAGCGCTGCTCCTCGTGACTTAGTTTTTTAATTAGCTGTCGTTGAAGACTTGATCGATAATACAATCAAGGCAATCTTCTACTTAACAATCCCGGCCCATATATAACTTAATTAGTTTTTTAATGAAAAGTGTACTTAAAACGTACAACATGCGAAGTTCCATAAGATGTCACATGTCTACTGGAGACATGATTGAGGTCCATGTTGGACGGGGATTTTCAAGATTAAGAATTTTTTAAAAAAAGAAGAAAAAACATGGAAGACAAAACATATGAATGTCGTCACCATTCCGTTTATCTTAACCCATTTGAATCTTTATGAAAAGAAAGGGTTTTGAGAAACGGTTTTGGATGGACGACATTTTTGCTCATGCTCCCTCTCTAACAAGGTGTTTGTTTCACAAACTCGGCATCAAAAGGCCTTGAAGGACCGAGAAAAGCATAAACATTATTGAAACTCAAACCGAAACTACGGCCTAACTTGTTTTGAACTTTAAAATTTATGATATTATATCAAAAAAATGCACACTAACAGTTTGGCCTAGTTCGTTTTGAACTTCAAATGATACAAAATTCACAAAAAATGCATACTAACCGTTGGGAGAGACGAGGAAAAGAAATCGTGTTTATAAATGAGAAATTGCACTTGCGTGGAACGCCTTTATAAACACGCTTTCTTAACAACGTTCCTACAGTTGGTCGGAGTTTTTTGCGAGGATATTAAAACTGAGAAATTGCAGGTGAGGATATTATATCATTAAATGTTAATTCTTTGTAGTAAAGATGTTCACGAAAATGGAAAGGGTAATGCTTCATGTTGTTTCTTTATTGGATAAAGAAGACAAAAGTTAACCCCACTACTTTATAGTTTATACTATATATACTATAATTGTGTAAATTGGAGTTTTTCTGTTTTTGGATGATACATGACCGGCTTTATGTGCTTTATTTATAGTAATCACTAAGCTATTGATAGCCTCACCAACCAAAAGTACTTGGATATTTACATATATGGTGTATGCTCCATCTTTTTCTTTTTTTTGGATATTGATTTGCTCCCTCGAACTACTCGCAAAGGCTTATCAATATTGAGGGTTTCAATGAATGGGCATTGATATTTCCAACATTAGAAATGATAGATCCACCATTAGGTACAACTGTTTATACATATGGTATAACTACTTACTGCACAGTTCTGGTGGAAGTATCATTTTTGTTGGTGGAAATATCATTTGGCAGTAGTATTTGTCACCTGTTTACTGACAGAGTGCCAGTGTGCAATGCAAGTTCAAGTGTGCAACTAACTAGATATGTAAGTGCAAGCAACAAAATATTTGAAGCGGTTAATGCTAACCGGTCCAAACTAGTATGTGGAATAATTCAGTAACTACTCCGTATATATTACTCTGTATTAATAGAATCTTATATAAATAATAATAATAATAAATTATAGAGGAAACATGGTTATGATATCATCAATTTACATCAAACTTAATTAATCAATTGAGTCACTCTATTTTAGTTAAATTAAAATTAAGACCTTTATTTTAATTAAATAATCAACACCCGTGTGTATACACGGGTTTGAGATCTAATCTAGTTATATATGAGAGTATGTACCATGTACACCCTACACGTATATATAGAATTATTATTATTATAGTTATGTCGTTAACCGCTATTAATGAAAATCTTAAATCGATTTACCCACCACAAATACTATCAATAGGGTCGGTTTATTCTTTATTGTTTATAACTTTGTTTATATATGACGTTTGTCCACGCCACAAATTATAGATGAGCGCTTATACTTGGGGCGGTTTCATATACGAATAAATAGTTTGATATATAATTATATACATATACATACTCATTATATTATTATCATCTCTTCTCTTATAAATATATACATACACAATACACATAAGGTTCACTTTTCTCATCCAAACCCTAAAATATGATTATCATGTTCCCAAATATCATCATCAAATTCCTTTTTCTTGATCACATTTTTCACAACCAAGGTAATACGTACTTCCTCTCAACCGCGATTTCTTTATTTAAATCCATCTCTGGAGTTTACTCGGTAGAAATTATATTTAGGGGTCTAATGCTTTGGACCCAAAACAGGGAGGAAGAGTCCTAAATACCCATGGTTTGTTGTGGTGGCAGCCATAATCAAGAAGGAAGCGAGTCCCCAAAACCATAATCATTAGGTGTTGGTTAATTCTTGATGTTGAAATCATAATAAACACTTCTAGTTTTGTCTGTAATGTACGTCCCGATACTCTTAGCCTGGTGTATGTTTAAAAAGGAAACCATCTAATTTGTTGTTGTATCTTCATAGCATAGATGCATCATTAATTGTATCTATGTATATATGCACACGTTTAAGAAGTCGTGTTCTTCAACTTGTCCTCTGATGGCCTAATCTAGATGTTAAAAAGATTGCTATGTGATATAGTACTAGCTATTTGAATAAAATAAAATAGTTATGTACGATTATTGTTTTTGTTAAAAGATTTATGATATGGATCCAAAATGGAGTATATAAAGTCATAAACACTATTTTAGTCAAAGAAGCTCAAGATTTTCATTTATCACGTCGACATAAAAAAAAATTCATTTATTTCGAATAGACCACGGTTCACCCAAAGTCCAAACCCAACCGTGGTTGACAATTTGACCCTATTAGTCTATTGCCCAAGGTTAATTTGTTCACTTTTTGTTTGCTCTCAAATTTTAATATTATATATATATATATATATATATATATATATATTTAAAAATATATACTCATGCTCATTATAAGCTTTAAAAGAACCCAGACACCCGCCCCAACTAGCTACAATATATACAAAAAACCGCTTCAATAGTCGATCTAAACCGCTCCAACTGGTAAATAAAAGTTGGAAAGTCGATCATAGATGGCATTCATTTCATAATTTAATGTTGTCGATCTATATATCTGCCGTCGTTATACTATAAATACACGTACTCTGTCGGTATACCTCCGTTCACAGGCGAACATAACGTATGCCTACAAGCCAACAACGACGAAGAAGGAGTGTGGCTTGATAATCCACGAGTTGCTAATTAAAGCTTCCATTCCATTTATGAAAAGAAAGCTATATATATTTATCCTAATGGTGGTTACTTCTAATAAGTACAGACGTGGTTTATGATATTTTTGCTATATACTCATGAAGTTTGTGACTGCATTTGGAAGCTAGTGTCCTGCTGTTCTATGGTTATCGATGATTCCATGTGGTGACAGAGTTAGTTGCTCATGTGGGTTTGATCAAAACTTGTGGCTTTTGCGCGCTTTATGTTATTGGCGATATATCGTGTAGATGGTTTTGGACATTTTTAATTGCTAATGTTTTTTGTTTTGGCTGTTGCTGGTCAAAATGTGTAGTGTTGGAATTTGTTTTTACTTGTTGTTGGATCGGTCTACATATAACCGTTGCAAATGTTTTTAATTGTTCGATCGGGTTTACCTACAACCGCTACTCATGGTTCCAACATTGAAGGGATTTGAAGCGGGTTACCATTAATAATAACCAACAAGAATACACAAATTTCTTCAAACGTGGATCGGTTTAAAAAGGACCGCTACTAATGATACAAACAATTGAAACGGTCATCGCTTATAACCGCTACTTGTGTTCCCGCATCAAATATAAAATAAAAAATTGCATTTAATTTATTCTTGATTTATTATTCGGTGTCATTTTGGTGTTTAAATTGCATTAAATAAAATATTTATTGCACACGTTTTTCACTTATTATAAATACAAACAATAGGTGATGACCAAATTAATCAATTAAGTGACAAATTAACAATATAACAATATGAAGCTACTATATCCTTTTAATTTCCTCCTTTTTTGCTTAGATCACGTTTTCATCATCATCTATTTCATTATCATATTAGGGTCTCCTTTCCGACCGTGATTTCTCTGTTTAAATACTCCGTCTTCTTGTCTGTTTAATCGTTCGATTCGCAGTTAGATACTCCTGTGTGACAACCGTCAATTTAGGACTAGAATTTAGTGCCTAAACAAGTATTAATACATGTAATTAGTTCTGTGTTAGGCTAATTAATGTATCAATTGTTATATATATTGTTGAATATATATCTACACAATTATGCGGTATGTTTAAATCGTACGAGTTTCAAATCGAATGAATTTCGATACAATAAATACGGACGTTGGTGAACAATTTTATTAAGTAATACAAATATTATTTAATAACTCCATTTTTATTCAAAATATTATTTATAGTAATATTTCGTATCCAAGTTTTATTACACAATTAATGTATACACGATTAAAAATGTAAACGCGCAAACAAAACGAAACAAATCACCTTTTATAACGTGAATTCTAAATATTTAGAGAAAATACTTCAACAAAATATTCGAATAAACCGTGGCAAGTTAAAACGAAAAATTAAATTATAAAATAAATATTTAACGTTTAAATAATCGGAAAAACGAACACCGCACGGAACGCTGGGCGTAGACTGAAAATTGTGGGGATTCCCACCATAATCACCTCCTCACTTTCTTTTTTTTTTCATTTCTTTCTTTCTTTCTCTCTCTCTTCCATCTTTTTCTCTCAAAGTTTCATCACCACCACCTCCACCAAATCGCCAAATACTACCACTAAACGATCTCAAATCATACTACTCCTTTGGAAAGGAACGACCACGACATCCCGATCTATCATCCCATCTTTTCGGATTTTCAATCCGACACTTTGTAAGTTTCCGACAAAAACCCGAAACTCTCTGTTTTCGATTATTTTTACATGTTTATGGTTTATAATTGTCTAATATGTCCATATAAGGGTTGGGTAAAAGATTTGAACCGAAAGGAAACCGGAAAACTCATTTTCGACACATTTTCCGGCCATCAGACCATAACGTCGCATTTTATGCGACGTCAGCTTCAACGTCGCAAAACCCCTCGTGACGTCGCATGGTGCGACGTCAGTCACAAAGTCGCATTAAATTGCGACGTCGCGTATAGCGATGCCACCCACAACGTCGCATTAAATTGCGAAAGTCGCACATAGCGACGCCATGCTCAACGTCGCAGTCAGGGCCTGCGACGTCGCACCCAACGTCGCACAAAACATAAACTAGAAAACACATATTTTTACTAAGTGTCGAGACTCTAAATTTTATCACTTGATTGCACCCAAATTCAAGTCCAGATGCGTTTTTCCTTAAAGCAATATAGTAGAAATAAAAATTTTCCAAGCTGACCTGGCAGCTCGACCCCAGCCAGGGGCTCTGCCCCTTGGACCCCTCTAACCAGGGGCGCTGCCCCCGGACCCCCGTACTTAGATTCCGTAAGCACATTTTTCACCAAGTGTCGAACTTATAAAACTTCAAACTACTATACGATATGACTTCTCAAATACATTGGAACATACTTTTCAAGGATAACACTTCGAATCATAATAAGATCATTGAAATCTTTAATTTCCAATAATCACCAACGGCCCGCACGCGTTTTTAAAACATAATTCAAAATCAAACAAGTCGTTGTAACTTGTATCAATTAAATCAAACAAGTCGTAGTAACTTGTAACAATACAATCAACCAAATCGGGGTAATTTGGACATCAAGTTAAACAAACAAATTCAATGGTAGTCTTTCTAGATACCGGTACAATTAATAACAATTCAAGTGTCGTGGACACATTCAGGTTTCAAGACTTTGGACACCAATTCACAGCTAATTACTTCAAGTTTATTAAATTAAACACTTCAAGACTCAGGTGAGTTTCATGGCCCCATTTTTCACTACTTTTACCAGGGGTGTGATATTACTACTTCATTTTGTTTTACAAGTAGAACGCAAGTGCCAACCTTCAAATACTACATGAGTTTCAAGCTAATCAATTAAAGTCCTCTATAGCATAGTCTCTAATATTTTAGCGTGAATGTTAGTATATGATATCATATGGGATTGACAATCCTCATCCGGGTTAGCACGCACTAACCGGTCAAACGGATGTATTAGCATTTGGGAAGACGAGTGTGGATTAGACACTCGTAGGAGGCAAATCAGTTAGGTTTCCTTAATTGGACCTAGCGCTCAATTTAAGCTCAGACTATGTGCTCATGGATTGTATAACTTTTATCATGCTTAATTGCATTTTAAATTCAATATAAATCTTGCGGTTCTTACAACTATACATTGACATACAAACCTGTGAGCTCACCAGCGTTTTCGCTGACCCATTTTAGTATATATCACAGGTACCCAGCAGTAGGTGGACTGCACAGGCAGGGACTATTAGCTCGAGTCAGCATACATACAACTAGAGATTTGATTGCATTATTATATTTTGTAAAAAGTAATTATGCCATGTAATCTCTAAATTTCAGGAGCCGAGCTAATGTAACCTTATTTTGATGTAAACGTTTATTCTATTAATACAAGTTTAAAACAACGCATATAGTGGTCGTTCATTATATCTTATGTGCTTTGTATATTGATTAGTGACACCCAAATCGAGCTTCCGCAAATCATCAAATTTGGGGGTGTCACAGATTGGTATCAGAGCCTAAGGTTATAGTGAACTAGGTTGCATTTAGTGGACCTAGACTATGACCGTTAGGCAGTATTCCCTATTAGGTATGACCAGTTCAGAGATTACAGCATACGAATTTAATTTAACATAGCTTGATCAACTATGTACAATTAAACAAAGATGATGTAAGATCTGAGAGAAGTTATGGCTGAACAGGATACACTAGTTGACTCTGACCTCGAGAGAAACGGGACTTAAAACTTGTCTGTGTTAGACACTCAATAGGCGGTTATGTGATATATCTATATACATAAGTAAGCCTCAAGTCAAGCTTAGGCTATATTATATACGTATTATGTGAATATAAGTGTAACACCCCCAAATTTGATGATTTGCGGAAGCTTGATTTGGGTGTTACTAATCAATAACAAAACACAAAGATAATAGCAAACGACTCTATATGCGTCGTTTTAACAAAATATATTGATAATTGGAATGTTTACAACATTTAAAGCGTTACATAGCTCGAGTTAAATCAAATGAGATTTCAGTACATAAGTACTTATACAAAATATACTAATGCAAGAAAATCTCAAACTTCTGTATGCTGACTCGAGCTAAATCCTGAAGCAGAAACATCCTACTGCTGGGTACCTGCGATATATGCTAAAAGGTCAGCTATAAAGCTGGTGAGCTCACAGGTTTGAAATCAAGTTATATCGTATGAACCGCAAGATTTAAATTATGTATTGCATCCAGCAATAAAATAATGAATTGCATCCAGCAATTAAATGATAATCATCGTGTATACAGCCATGAGCACATAGTTGAGCTTAACTCGAGGGCCGGGTCCCCTATAGAGAATTCCGGGCGAGGTGCCTCCACGAATGCCTAATCCACATTCGTCTTCCCAAATATTAGTACGTTCGTTTACCCGGTTAGTGCTTGCTAACCCGAACGAGGAGGGTCAATCCTATATGGTACCATATACTAATATTCACGCTACAACGTATTAACAACTATGCTGACGGAGGACTTTAAATGATTAGTTTCGAAAAACTCATGTAGTATATGAAAAGTTGGTACTTGCGTTCACATGTTAAAAGTTGAGCAGTATATCACACCCCTGAGTAAAACAGTAAAAGAGGGGCTATGAGACTCACCTGAGTCTGGAATGCGTTTAAACAAACGTAAGTTGATTAGCCAATATCGAAGTCCAAAGACTTGTAACCTGAGGGTGTCCACGACACGCGATGGTTATAATATGTGAGGGTATCTAATAAGACTACCTTGTAGTTGTTCGTCCAACTATAATGTCCAAATCTCCACTATTTGGTTGATACGTTTAAGTGTTTGAAAAGTGTACGGCCCGTTGGTGACGGATTTTGTAATAATAATCTCAATCATTACTATTTTGATTTCGTGGCGTTTTACTTGAAAAATGTGTTTTGATTGTGTTTTAGAAGCCGTTACGAAATCTAAGTACGGGGGTCCGGGGGCAGCGCCCCTGGTAGCGGGGTCCAAGGGGCGGCAGCCCCTGGCGGGGTCCAAGGGGCAGAGCCCCTGGCTGGGGTCGAGCTGCCAGGTCAGCTTGGAAAATTTTTATTTCTACTATATTGCTTTGACGAAAAACGCATCTGGATCAGAATTTGGGTAAAATCGAGTGATAAATTTCGAGTCTCGACACTTAGTAAAAATCTGTGTTTTTGAGGTTCTGGTTTGTGCGACGTAGGGTGCGACGTCGCAGGTAGGATTGCGACGTAGAGCATGACGTCGCTAAAGGCGACGTTTCGCAATTTAATGCGACGTAGGGTGCTACGTCGCTAATGCGACGTAGGTGATTTCTGCGACGCAGGGGCTTGCGTCGCTAAGTGCGACGTGGCGAGATATTGGCGACGTTAAGGCTGACGTCGCTATATGCGACGTCGCAATTTAATGCGACGTTGTGACTGACGTCGCACTATGCGACGTCACGAGGTGTTTTGCGACGTAGAGGCTGACGTCGCATAAATTCCGGGCCAAATGCGACGTAGCGGTCTGTTGGCCGGAACATGGGTCGAAAACGAGTTTTTCGGTTTCCGTTCGGTCCAAAACTTTTACCCAACCCTTATTTGAACATTATAAGTCGATACAAACCGCAAACAAGTAAAAACACTTAAAAACGAGAGGTGTCGGAAACTTACAAATCGCCGAAATGAAATTTCGGAAAGATAGAAAGATAGATCGTGTCGCGGTGGTCGTGAATCTCTAAAAATCTTGAAGATCCGAAGTCGTTTGATATGTTTATTTTGCGTTTTTGTGAGATTTTTGAAGGTGGGGGTGGTTGGTGGAGTTGGGAGAAAAGAAAGGAGAAAGAGAAAGAGAGATGAGAAAGTGAGAAAAAGAGAGTGGGAAATGGGAGGTTATCCTCCCATTTTTCGCCCCGCGTTCCCGCTCCGTGCGGTGTTCGTTTGCTCCGTCGTTTCAACGTTAATTAATTATTTTAAATATTAAATGGTACGTTTTAAATACAAATTATTACGTGATATTTTATTTAATTATTTTACAAATAAGTTTACGTTTGAGTTAATAATGTAAGTTGGTTTATTTAGTTTGCGCGTTTTACATTTTAAATTGTATAATTTCTGATTGTATGATACGAACGAATACGAAATATTATAATAATAATATTTTTGACATAACAACGTTATTTAATAAAATTTGTCACCAACGTCCATATTAAATTTGAATCGAAATACATCCGATTTAAATTGCGTACGATTTAATCAAATCGCATATTCGTATATATTCAACAATATATATAATTCGATACATTAATTAGCCTAACCAGGAACTAATTACATGTATTAACATTCGATTAGGCACTAATCTCTAGTCCTAATTTGGCGGGTGTTACATTCTCCCCCTGTTGGAAGAATTTCGTCCCGAAATTTAGCTCGAAGTCGTGTTTGATGTGGAATCAGTGAAAAGTTGAGGATATTTGAGTCGCATTTGGTCTTCCCGTTCCCAAGTGAATTCCGGACCACGCCGCGAATTCCATCTGACCTTGACGATGGGAATACGACTTTGTTTCAGTTGTTTGACCTCACGGTCCATAATTTCAGCGGGTTCCTCAACGAAGTGAAGTTTATCGTCAACACGAATTTCATCTAATGGAATGATAAGTGTCTCATCAGACAGACACTTCTTCAGATTTGAAATATGAAAAGTAGGGTGCACGCTGCTGAGTTCGGATGGCAGCTGCAATCGATAAGCTACGGGGCCAATCCGTTCGAGGATCTCAAAAGGCCCGATGTACCGGGGATTCAACTTCCCGCGTTTGCCAAAACGGATGACGCCTTTCCAAGGCGATACTTTTAAGAGAACTCGATCCCCAACTTGGAACTCGAGTGGTTTGCGTCTCACGTCAGCATAACTTTTCTGACGATCCCGTGCGGTTTTGAGTCTGTTTTGGATTTCCACAATTTTCTCAGTGGTGGCGTGAATGAGTTCAGGACCAGTGAGCTGACTATCTCCCACTTCAGTCCAACAGATCGGTGATCGGCACTTACGACCGTACAGTGCCTCAAAAGGTGCAACCTTAATGCTGGCGTGATAACTGTTATTGTACGAGAATTCGCACAACGGTAGATGTTTTTCCCAGTTTGTACCGAAATCAACTACGCAGGCGCGTAGCATATCTTCCAAGGTTTGAATGGTTCGTTCACTTTGACCGTCGGTTTGAGGATGGTACGCGGTACTCATATCGAGACGGGTACCCAATACTTTCTGAAGTGATTGCCAAAAGTGAGAGGTGAAACGGGCATCTCTGTCAGAGATGATCGAGATTGGAACGCCGTGATGAGAAACGATTTCCTTGATGTAGATTTGTGTAAGGCGTTCCATTTTATCGTTTTCCTTGATTGCCAGGAAATGAGCAGATTTAGTGAGGCGGTCAACGATCACCCAAATGGTATCGCAACCGTTCGACGACTTGGGTAGTTTGGTTATGAAATCCATGGCAATTTGTTCCCATTTCCATTCAGGGATTTCAGGTTGCTGGAGTAAACCAGGCGGTTTCTGATGTTCGGTTTTGACTTTCGAGCAAGTAATACACTTGCTGACATAAGTGGCGATTTCGGCTTTCATGTTTGGCCACCAGTAGAATTCCTTGATGCCGTGGTACATCTTATCGGATCCGGGATGAATAGAATATTTAGACTTGTGAGCTTCGTCCATCACCAAGCCTCTTAGGTTCCCAAAACTGGGCAACCAGATTCGGTTTGAGAAATACCTAATCCCGTTAGGTCTGATTTCGAATTGTTTGTCAATGCCCCGCAAGGCTTCATTTTTGATGTTTTCGGATTTCAGGGCTTCGATCTGAGCGGTATGAATTTGAATGGTAAGATCGTTGTGAATGGTCATACTGAGGGCTCGGACTCGAAGTGGTTTAGGTCGTTCCTTTCGACTGAGGGCATCGGCTACAACATTAGCCTTCCCTGGATGGTACTTGATCTCACAATCGTAATCGGTAAGCAACTCGACCCATCGACGTTGCCTCATATTGAGATCCTTTTGATCGAAGATGTGTTGGAGACTTTTATGATCGGTAAAGATTGTGCACTTAGTGCCGTAGAGATAATGTCTCCAGATTTTGAGAGCAAAAACGACAGCTCCAAGCTCGAGATCATGAGTGGTGTAGTTCTTTTCGTGAATTTTTAGCTGTCGTGAGGCATAAGCAATGACCTTGTCTCGTTGCATCAACACGCAACCAAGACCTTGGTGAGAAGCATCGCAGTATACCACGAAGTCATCGGTGCCTTCGGGTAGTGATAGAATTGGAGCACTGCAAAGCTTTTGTTTCAGAAGTTGGAACGCTGACTCCTGTTTCTCGGTCCAATCGAACCTTTTGTCCTTCTGAGTCAGTACCGTGAGTGATTGAGCTATTTTGGAGAAATTTTCAATAAATCGCCGATAATACCCAGCAAGACCCAAGAATTGTCGTACTTCAGTTGCAGATGTGGGTGCTTGCCAGTCTTTGATAGCCTCGATTTTTGATGGGTCCACGTGAATTCCCTGACTGTCGATCACGTGACCAAGAAATTGAACAGTTTGGATCCAGAACTCACACTTAGAGAATTTAGCATAAAGCTCCTCGTGTCTAAGCAGTTCCAGGATAGTTCTGAGGTGTTGCGCATGTTCTTGCTCGTTGCGCGAGTAAATGAGTATGTCATCGATAAAGACAATGACAAACTTATCGAGGTAAGGTTTGCACACCCGATTCATGAGGTCCATGAATACTGCCGGTGCGTTAGTTAGACCGAAGGGCATCACTTGAAATTCGTAGTGCCCGTAACGAGTTCTGAAAGCAGTTTTTGGAATATCGGTGTCGCGAACTCGTAACTGATGATAGCCTGATCGCAGGTCGATTTTTGAATAAATACTTGAACCCTGAAGTTGGTCCAATAAATCATCAATGCGAGGGAGTGGATAACGGTTCTTGACGGTCAATTTGTTCAACTCTCGGTAGTCAATGCACATTCGGAATGAACCGTCCTTCTTTTTGACAAACAAGACCGGAGCTCCCCAAGGTGAAGAACTCGGTCTAATGAATCCTCGATCCAGAAGTTCCTGTAACTGAGAGGACAACTCCTGAAGTTCGGATGGGGCCAAACGGTACGGTGCGCGGGCCACCGGTGCGGCACCCGGCACAAGATCAATCGAGAACTCTACCTGTCTAGGCGGAGGTAGACCAGGTAATTCTTCCGGAAAGACTTCGGGAAAGTTTCTAACAATTGGCACATCTTCAAGTCGCTTCTCCTCCGACTTCTTCTCTGTGATGTGTGCAAGTATTGCGGGGTAACCCTTTCTCAGAAATTTTCGGGTTTTTAAACAGGAGATTATATTGAGTCCAGTCCCACCGGTCTCCCCCTGTATGATCAAGGTTCCACCAACGGCGAGTGGGATACGGACGATTTTATCGTGACAAACAATTTCAGCCCGATGTTTGGACAACCAGTCCATTCCAATAATGACGTCGAAACTTCCTATTTCAATGGGTATAAGGTCGATCGAAAAGGTTTCATCAGCTAGGTTTAAAGTGCAATTAGGTATCACACTGGTGGTTTCTACAAGTTTTCCATTGGCTAGCTCTACAGTGTACTTAACATCTAAGGTAACAGGAGTGATGTCAAGTAATGGGCAAAAATCATCGGAGATAAAGCTTCTATCAGCACCAGTATCAAATAGAACAGAAGCAGTTAAGTTGTTGAGGAGGAACATACCCGAGACCACATTCGGGTCTTGGCGGGCGTCCCCAGATTTGATGACGAAAGCTCTGCTGCGGGTGTTGTTGTTGTTGTTGTTGTTGCGGTTGTTGTTGTTGTTGCGGTTCTTCAGTTTTGGGCACGTATCCCTGAAATGCCCGGGGTTTCCACACTCAAAGCAGACTTTGGGTGGCCTGGTGTTGTTGGGGTTGTTGTTGGTAGGAGAGCGGCAATCTTTGGTAAGGTGGCCGTACCTCTTGCAGTTGTTGCAAAAGGGACCACAAGAACCCTCATGGTGAAGTCTGCACTTGGGACAATATGGTTTGCTCCCAGTGTAACCCCGGATGATGTCAGTGGTGGTGTTGTAGGCTTTGATGGTGTCGGGTTTCTTGTTTTGTTGGTTGGAGTGGTTGTTGTGGTAGTCAGACCACTTGCGTTTGTTGTTTTGGGAGGATGAAGTGGGTGGTTCAGAATCTTGGCTCATAGACATCAGGTCTTGGGCCAATGAGATTGCACCGTCAATGGTGGCTGGTTTTGAAGAGATGACGTGTCCCCGAACAAAATCAGGGAGACCAAGGGCGTACTTCCTGATTTTATCAGGTTCAGTGCTTACCATAGCTGGGCGGAGGGCAGCTAGTTGTTGAAACCTGGTGGTATAACCATCGATGTCACCACCCTGAACCTTCAAATTCCAAAACTCCTCATCTAGCTTTTGGAGTTTGGCGATCGAGCAGTATTTGGCAGTGAGTTTTGCCTTCAATTCCTCCCAAGTGAGTTGGTAGGCAATGTCAGCACCCACTGATTGGGTATATGAATTCCACCAAGAGTGGGCATCATCTTCAAGAGAGCAGGTGGCGAAGTTTACTTTGTCGTTCTCCGCGCATTTACTAACACGGAAAACAGTTTCCATTTTCTCGAACCATCTGATCAGTCCGATGGCTCCTTCAGAACCCTTGAAACTCGAGGGTTTGCAGCTTTGGAAGTCCTTGTAAGAACAAGGTTTGGTGGCAGAGGTTCCAGCGGTATCGCTGTTTCTTGTGGAGTTGGGTGGGGTATTCCGAGCCAAGGCTTCAGTAACAGCCTGGGTTATGAGTGACGTAATCTGAGCATCAGTGTAAGGTCTGGTCTTTGGCGGCATGATTCTTCAATAAAAGAAATGAAGATACATGAGATTTTGCAAGAAAGTTGTATTTATCTCAGATGTACATGTATAAAAGCAGTAATACATAACATCAACAGGAATAATGGCAATCGATATGAGTTGTAACAGCAAGGAACATTTAATAGATAGTACGAGTTCAAAGGTTACATCCTACAGATGTATTACAAAAGATGTCGGGAATTGTTACATCCGACTGAATTATAGAGTAGCGCGTAGATAGTTACTATATTACAGGGTAGATTACAAGACAAAGACTACACTAGTCTTAACGCAGATTAATTTGTTCCATCATCGTGACAAGACGGTCCACAGTGTTTGCAAGCCTGCTAGCTTGTCGGGCGTTGTCTTCTGCTAGTGCTAGTCGTTGTGTTAGTCCACGCGCATATTCTTCTGCCTCAAGTGAGCGTTGCACACATTCATCCATCCTTTGTTGCAGAAGGGCATTTTCCACCCTTATTTCTATAATTTGGTTGCGAAGGACATCCATGTTGTTGTTTGTGGTTTCAAGGTCATCGGAGACTTGTTCTATGCGTTCGAGGGATGTAAGTCTCCAGTTTTCGTTGGTTTCCTGCAACACTACATCCATGGTGCGAAGTCGTTGCTCGTGTTGGTTCACCCTAGCGGCTAAGGCCGGCAAGGCGGAGTGAGTGGGGTACGGGCCAGCTCGAGGCAACCTGGAGTTCCTCCTTGCTACCCTTGGGTTCTGCGACCCGGATTGAGAACGAGATGAATTTGATGGTGTGTTTGCCATTTCTGAGACAAAGCGTTAGTAAGATTGAGGCCTATATTCATATAGTTCCTATATAATATAGCCTATTGAGTGTCTAGCATAAACATGTTTAAGTCTCGGTTCTTTCGAGGTCAGAGTCTTCTATTGTATCCTGTTCAGCCATAACTACTTTCAGATCTTACATCATCTTTGCTTAATTGTACATAGTTGATCAGGCTATGTTAAATTAAACTCGTATGCTGTAATCCCTGAACCAGTCATACCTAATAAGGAATACTGCCTAATGGTCATAGTCTAGGCTCACTAAATGCAACCTAGTTCACTATAACCTTAGGCTCTGATACCAATCTGTAACACCCCCAAATTTGATGATTTGCGGAAGCTTGATTTGGGTGTTACTAATCAATAACAAAACACAAAGATAATAGCAAACGACTCTATATGCGTCGTTTTAACAAAATATATTGATAATTGGAATGTTTACAACATTTAAAGCGTTACATAGCTCGAGTTAAATCAAATGAGATTTCAGTACATAAGTACTTATACAAAATATACTAATGCAAGAAAATCTCAAACTTCTGTATGCTGACTCGAGCTAAATCCTGAAGCAGAAACATCCTACTGCTGGGTACCTGCGATATATGCTAAAAGGTCAGCTATAAAGCTGGTGAGCTCACAGGTTTGAAATCAAGTTATATCGTATGAACCGCAAGATTTAAATAATGTATTGCATCCAGCAATAAAATAATGAATTGCATCCAGCAATTAAATGATAATCATCGTGTATACAGCCATGAGCACATAGTTGAGCTTAACTCGAGGGCCGGATCCCCTATAGAGAATTCCGGGCGAGGTGCCTCCACGAATGCCTAATCCACATTCGTCTTCCCAAATATTAGTACGTTCGTTTACCCGGTTAGTGCTTGCTAACCCGAACGAGGAGGGTCAATCCTATATGGTACCATATACTAATATTCACGCTACAACGTATTAACAACTATGCTGACGGAGGACTTTAAATGATTAGTTTCGAAAAACTCATGTAGTATATGAAAAGTTGGTACTTGCGTTCACATGTTAAAAGTTGAGCAGTATATCACACCCCTGAGTAAAACAGTAAAAGAGGGGCTATGAGACTCACCTGAGTCTGGAATGCGTTTAAACAAACGTAAGTTGATTAGCCAATATCGAAGTCCAAAGACTTGTAACCTGAGGGTGTCCACGACACGCGATGGTTATAATATGTGAGGGTATCTAATAAGACTACCTTGTAGTTGTTCGTCCAACTATAATGTCCAAATCTCCACTATTTGGTTGATACGTTTAAGTGTTTGAAAAGTGTACGGCCCGTTGGTGACGGATTTTGTAATAATAATCTCAATCATTACTATTTTGATTTCGTGGCGTTTTACTTGAAAAATGTGTTTTGATTGTGTTTTAGAAGCCGTTACGAAATCTAAGTACGGGGGTCCGGGGGCAGCGCCCCTGGTAGCGGGGTCCAAGGGGCGGCAGCCCCTGGCGGGGTCCAAGGGGCAGAGCCCCTGGCTGGGGTCGAGCTGCCAGGTCAGCTTGGAAAATTTTTATTTCTACTATATTGCTTTGACGAAAAACGCATCTGGATCAGAATTTGGGTAAAATCGAGTGATAAATTTCGAGTCTCGACACTTAGTAAAAATCTGTGTTTTTGAGGTTCTGGTTTGTGCGACGTAGGGTGCGACGTCGCAGGTAGGATTGCGACGTAGAGCATGACGTCGCTAAAGGCGACGTTTCGCAATTTAATGCGACGTAGGGTGCTACGTCGCTAATGCGACGTAGGTGATTTCTGCGACGCAGGGGCTTGCGTCGCTAAGTGCGACGTGGCGAGATATTGGCGACGTTAAGGCTGACGTCGCTATATGCGACGTCGCAATTTAATGCGACGTTGTGACTGACGTCGCACTATGCGACGTCACGAGGTGTTTTGCGACGTAGAGGCTGACGTCGCATAAATTCCGGGCCAAATGCGACGTAGCGGTCTGTTGGCCGGAACATGGGTCGAAAACGAGTTTTTCGGTTTCCGTTCGGTCCAAAACTTTTACCCAACCCTTATTTGAACATTATAAGTCGATACAAACCGCAAACAAGTAAAAACACTTAAAAACGAGAGGTGTCGGAAACTTACAAATCGCCGAAATGAAATTTCGGAAAGATAGAAAGATAGATCGTGTCGCGGTGGTCGTGAATCTCTAAAAATCTTGAAGATCCGAAGTCGTTTGATATGTTTATTTTGCGTTTTTGTGAGATTTTTGAAGGTGGGGGTGGTTGGTGGAGTTGGGAGAAAAGAAAGGAGAAAGAGAAAGAGAGATGAGAAAGTGAGAAAAAGAGAGTGGGAAATGGGAGGTTATCCTCCCATTTTTCGCCCCGCGTTCCCGCTCCGTGCGGTGTTCGTTTGCTCCGTCGTTTCAACGTTAATTAATTATTTTAAATATTAAATGGTACGTTTTAAATACAAATTATTACGTGATATTTTATTTAATTATTTTACAAATAAGTTTACGTTTGAGTTAATAATGTAAGTTGGTTTATTTAGTTTGCGCGTTTTACATTTTAAATTGTATAATTTCTGATTGTATGATACGAACGAATACGAAATATTATAATAATAATATTTTTGACATAACAACGTTATTTAATAAAATTTGTCACCAACGTCCATATTAAATTTGAATCGAAATACATCCGATTTAAATTGCGTACGATTTAATCAAATCGCATATTCGTATATATTCAACAATATATATAATTCGATACATTAATTAGCCTAACCAGGAACTAATTACATGTATTAACATTCGATTAGGCACTAATCTCTAGTCCTAATTTGGCGGGTGTTACAATAAGCCTCACATTTGCTAACGTTCTGTCTCAGAATGGCA
This sequence comes from Helichrysum umbraculigerum, assembly GCA_949592205.1. Taxonomy (NCBI): domain Eukaryota; kingdom Viridiplantae; phylum Streptophyta; class Magnoliopsida; order Asterales; family Asteraceae; genus Helichrysum; species Helichrysum umbraculigerum. The sequence goes on from CATIUR010000001.1 coordinate 103,995,003, forward strand.
AACACACCACCCAACTCATCCCGTTCCCATCCGTATGAATCACAAGGTTCAAGGGTAGCTAGGAGGAACCCCAGGTTGCCTCGAGCAGGCCCATACCCCAATCAATTCACACTAACAGATTTGGCCGCTAGGCTACACCGTCACGAGCAACAACTGCGTGACATGGACATCGAGTTGCAAGAGACCCGAGAAAACTGGGCACTCACCCTAATGGGACAAGTTGCTCAGGTCTCTGAGGACCATGAAAATACTATCAACAATATGGACGTTCTCGAAAATCGAGTGGGTGAAACCATCGAGACCATGGAGATCGTCCACAATCAAGTGACTGACAATCAAAATGAAATCACTGTCCTGCGATCAAGGTTGACTCAGTGTGAGACACGCCTGAGGGAAACCGAGGAGGCACTCAGAATGGTTAGCCGACTTGCAGAGTCCGTTGACCGTCTCACTGCCTTAATGCCACAACTCAATCTTCGTCAGAATTAGCTTAGGCTGAATCTGCACTCCATAACGCTTTCGTAGGACTAATGTAAATTGACCGGATGAAACAATTCTCGGCACTTTTGGCACAATATCTAAGTCTGTAACTTTTGAATTCAACAAACTCGAAATTGTCTGTAATCATTTAACAACGTAATATCAATTGATGATTTCGTTCGATTTAACTCTATATTATAGGACTGTTACACTTGTGATGTGTATATTGTCGCTTAAATACATATATCTACCACGATTATCATTCTGGTAGAATTTCTTACGTACCTATTGTTTCTTTTCTTGAAGAATCATGCCGCCAGATAAAAAGAGTTACAGTGAAGCTGAGCTCGCTGCTGCCGTTACTCAGGCCGTAGCCGACGCTTTGGCCGCTCGGGATCCCACCCGAACGACTGATGTAACACCTGCATAATTAGGATAATTAATTATGCCTAATTGTTTGTAACTAGTTGTAATTAGTATGTAATAGGACTAATTACAGGCTCTATTTGTATATATATATATATATAAGGTGATTTATATATATGTGTGTGTACTTACGCGATTTGGATAAATCGTGCGAATTAACCGGACGGAGTCCGACACAGTTTACTTGGACGTTGGTGACAGAAATTTACTTAAATAATGAGAACGTATTTTGTTATATAAAATACGCAAACGAACGAGCATTATTTATATATTATCGCGACGACACAAATTAAACTAACAAACTAATATTTTAAATAAATATTAGCGAATGATTTTCAGTAAGGATTCACATTTTAGAATATTATCTAAATAATATTTTACACGATTACTAAAATGAGCGAGGTAGTCAATTAGGACACGGAGTAAATACTGTATTTTGGGAAGTGTTTTCCCTCTTTTTCCTTTGGAGCCAGCCAACATCACCACCACCACCCATTCTCTTTCATTTTCACTAAACAAAAACACCCACAAAACTCTCTCAAACCCAAATTCTCTCAAAATCGAACCACACCGAATCGACAAACAAAATACATATTCGGAATCACCATCACGAGTGGAGCAAGAATATCAAAACCGTTTTCATCATCTCGTCCTTGATCTAGCTCGATTTGCAAAAGTAAGAAATTTCTAAAAACTTAGATCTATTTATTTTGGTGTATTATTTCGGTGTTATAAGGTGTACACAACATAGATATAACCTAAACAACAAAGGAAACATGATTTCACGGCTTAAAAATGCGTTAGATTTGAGTTTTGATCGGAAAAATCGCGACAGCCGCAACTTTCTGGGCTGGTGTTCATCAATGCGACACAAGCCTTGTGTCGCATACTATGTCGCATAAACCATGTTGTGTCGTATTTTATGTCGTACTCTGTGTCGTACCTTTGTGTCGTAAACATTATACGACACAACCCTTATGTCGCTATTGATTTAGCATCTCAAGCTTTTGCGACACAACCACTGTGTCGCAGGGCTCTTGTATCGCATTCCTATGCGACACAACCACTGTGTCGCATACCAAACTTTAGTGTCGCAGATTGTGTCGCAAAAACACAGAAAACCAGAATTTTAAAGTCAAAGTTACTGTACAAAAAAGTCAAATTTTACTGTAGCAGTACTGTAGCAATTTACTGTAGCAAAGTCAACATTTTAGAAATTTTGCTACAAACCGTCACCAACGGGCCCAAACATGTTTTTCAACAAACGAACAATTACAAACATACGGACAAACACTGGATATACTAGTTGTGTACAACTAAACGAAACGTCTCGTGAGACGCATACTTACATAACTTCATACGAATAGGCATTTGAAGGTTACGGGTTCGGAGAACCTACTTGCTATATTTACTACTTGCTATTTGCTACGGCTTATTACCAGACTCAGGTGAGTCTTACGGCCCCACTTTTACTGTTTTATCTTATTGGGGGAGAAACATGCTACTACTTTTCCTTGAACACAAGTACTAAACTGTTTACTATACCAAACGGAATTGCATGAGTTTACTTACAAACAGAAGTCTCTCCATCATATATCATTAGTTATGGACTTAAGCGCGAACACTAGTTAATGGATCCATTAGGGAAATGACCCTCCCCGCCCGGGGCAGTAGCGCTGCCACGTACTGATTTACACGTAGAAACGGGTGACTACTTATTCGTTACTGATGCTTGCTCATTTACGAGCATGTCACGGGAGCAAACTTATTACTTACGGGTTAAGCTTCGATTATGAGCCTCATGGCAATGGTATAAACTTACTTACTTACATTTGCGGGATTGCAAATACTGGTTTACGATTTCTAGATTGAAATTGCTGATTTTACGCCTGCGGGCATTACTGATGAAATCTCGTGTTCAAAGCTGATATTACTTACAAACCTGTGAGATTCACCAACCTTTTGGTTGACACTTTTTAGCATGTTTTCTCAGGTACCCGGATGGAGTAGGATTACTCCAGGATTTTAGCTAGAGTCGCATGATTTCAACACAACTGCATTAACGGAGATTCTTAGCATTATCTTTTGTATATTTTGATTATGTAATAGAATCTCCCGCTACACGCGCGGACTCTAGGGAAACTACATTTTTGTATACGAAAACACTAAGTTTTCAAACAATATATCTATGGAATGTAACTAATTTACAAACGTTGCATATAGATGTCGTTTACTTTATCTTTGTGCTGTGATATTTGATTAGTAACACCCCAAACTATGTTTCCGCAGAACAGTGAATTTCGGGGGTGTTACAGATTGGTATCAGAGCCTAAGGTTATAGTGAACTAGGTTGCATTTAGTGGGCCTAGACTATGACCGTTAGGCAGTATTCTCTTATTAGACATGACTGGTTCAGAAATTACAGCATACGACTTTAATTTAACATAGCCTGATCAACTATGTACAATTAAGGAAAGATGATGTAAGGTCTGAAATGATTATGTTGAATGGGGATACGTTAGTTGACTCTGACCACGAGAGAACCGGACCATTACTTTATACGTGCTAGACAATAGGCTGGATATGATATATGTATATATATTAGCCTCGTCTTACTTACATTCTGCCACAGGAATGGCAAACACACCACCTAATCCGTCACACTCTCACTCACATGGGTCACGGAACCCACGAGTAGCCAGGAGGAACACAAGGTCGCCTCGAAACAGCCCTTATCCTGTACATAACTCTCAGAACTTAGCACATCTCACGTTGCCAGTATTGGCTACCCAATTCCGCCGTCAGGAGCAAAGACTCGAAAGTCTTGAACGGGAACAACACCGAATGACCTACCTGCTTCGCCAAGCACTTGATCACATATCCCAACTCCAGCGAGAACAAGAGGATACCAACCTCTCTGTAAGCATAATTCAGGATTCAATGACCGCCGAATTAGGTGCGGATGAACTTGTACGAAACCGACTAGAGGAATGTGAACAGCGTTCACAGGAGACTGAGGATCACTCTCGAACACTAGCACAACGACTGGCCTTGGTGGAAGACAACGCCAGGCAAACCAACAGACTAGCAGAAACCGTGGACCGCCTTGTCGCGCTGATGGAACAAATTAATCTACATGAAGACTAGTGTAGTCTTTGTCTTGTAATCTATCTCGTAATCTTTTGACTATCTAGCACTACTCTATTAACTAGTCGGATGTAACAATTCCCGACACCTTTTGTAATATCTCTGTAGGATGTAACCTTTGAACTCACATTATCTATCAAACTTCCCTTGATATTTCAACTCATAATAATTGTCATTTTTCCATGTTGATGTTATGTATTACTGATTTTATACATGTACATCTGTGACAATTACAAGTTCCTACAAAATCTTATGTATCTTCATTTCTTTTATTGAAGAATCATGCCGCCAAAGACAAGACCATACACCGATGCCCAGATTACCTCCCTTATAACCCAGGCTGTTACTGAAGCCTTGGCTCGGAATACTCCACCAAATTCCACGAGGAATAGCGATACCGCTGAAACCCCTACTGCTAAACCCTGTTCATACAAAGACTTTCAGAACTGCAAACCTCTAAACTTTGCAGGTACTGAGGGAGCTATCGGTCTAGTACGCTGGATCGAGAAAGTCGAATCCGTATTTCTGATCTGCAACTGTGCGGAAGGAGACAAAGTTAAGTTCTCCGTTAGTACTTTTACTGACACCGCACTCACCTGGTGGAACACCTATGCCCAGACTGTGGGTGTTGCTAATGCTTACAAACTCCCGTGGGAGGAGTTGAAGGAGATGTTGAGGGGCGAGTACTGCCCCAGGGATGAATTGAAACAGCTGGAAATGGAATTTTGGAACCACAAGATGCAGGGTGATGACATCACCGGATACACAAACCGTTTCCACCAACTGGCACTTCTGTGCCCAACCATGGTCGATCCTGAGTATAAGAGGATCGAGAAATTCGTTGATGGCCTTCCTGAGAGACTCCAAGACCTGGTAACTTCTTCCAAACCGGGTACTATTCAGAGCGCCATCCGTATGGCCCATGAGTTAACGGCAAATTCTGTCCGCCGCGGCACAACTTCAACCCCATCTGCAAACAACAAACGCAAGTGGGAAGGTAACCCCAACTCATCCAACCAAACCTCCAACAAAAAGCCTGAGTACATTAAGGCTTATTCATCGGGGACTTCGGAAAAGAAAGGGTACAGCGGGAACAAGCCCTACTGTTCCAAATGCAGCCGCCATCATGACGGTTCTTGCCCTTGCTCCAACTGCAAACGGTTCGGGCATCTAGCCAAGGATTGCCGAACCAACATTTCTACCCCCAACACTAATGCACCAAAGGCCTGCTTTGGGTGCGGAAATACAGGGCATTTCAAGAAAGATTGCCCAAAGCTGAAAAACAACAACAACCCTGCTCGCGGCAGATCATTCGTTATCAAGGCTGGGGAAGCCAGACAAGACCCGAACGTCGTGACGGGTACGTTCCTTCTCAACGACCTTACTGCTTCTGTGTTATTTGATACCGGTGCCGATAGAAGCTTCATTTCTGAGAAATTTAGCCCTTTACTAGATATTACTCCCACTGCCTTAGATGCTAAATACATTGTAGAATTAGCTAATGGCAAACTGATTGAGACTGATAGCATCGTACACAACTGTACACTTAACCTCATGAACGAAACGTTTTCCATTGATTTAATCCCTGTCGAGATCGGCAGCTTCGATATTATTGTCGGTATGGATTGGTTATCCAAGCACCGAGCTGAAATCATCTGTCATGACAAACTCGTTCGCATACCTCTTGTCTCCGGTGGAACCTTAGTCCTACAAGGGGAGACCGGTAGATGGAATTTAAATATTGTATCCTGTCTGAAAACTAGAAAATATCTACGAAAAGGGTATCAAGCCATCCTCGCACATGTAACGGAGAAGAAGTCGGAGGAGAAGCGACTTGAGGATGTTCCGATCGTGCGGGATTTCCCGGAAGTCTTTCCTGAAGACTTGCCCGGACTTCCGCCACCTAGACAAGTTGAATTCCAAATCAAACTTGTGCCCGGAGCTGCACCCGTGGCACGAGCCCCTTACCGTTTAGCACCATCCGAAATGCAGGAGTTGTCTAACCAACTACAGGAACTCCTGGACAGAGGATTCATTCGACCAAGTTCCTCACCTTGGGGAGCTCCGGTCTTATTCGTGAAAAAGAAAGATGGATCTTTCCGCATGTGTATCGACTACCGAGAGCTGAATAAGCTAACCATAAAGAATCGGTACCCACTTCCTAGAATCGATGACCTGTTTGACCAACTCCAGGGATCGAGTGTTTACTCAAAGATTGATCTACGGTCGGGTTATCATCAACTCCGAGTCCGTGACAATGATATCCCAAAGACAGCTTTCCGAACTCGTTATGGGCATTACGAATTCCAAGTGATGCCATTCGGGTTGACCAACGCACCGGCCGTATTCATGGACCTTATGAATCGGGTGTGCAAACCATATCTTGACAAATTCGTCATTGTGTTCATCGATGATATCCTGATTTACTCTCGCAACGAGCAGGAACATGCTCAACATCTGAAAACCATTCTAGGACTTCTTAAACGCGAAGAGTTATATGCCAAATTCTCTAAGTGTGAGTTCTGGATTCGAACCGTTCAATTCCTCGGGCACGTGATTGACAGCCAAGGAATTCATGTTGATCCCGCCAAGATTGAAGCAATCAAGGGCTGGGAGTCACCGACCACTCCAACCGAAGTGAGACAATTCTTAGGTCTTGCTGGTTATTACCGCCGATTCATCGAAAACTTTTCAAGAATAGCTGTTCCCCTAACCACACTGACTCAGAAAGATAAGAAGTTCGATTGGACTGATAAACAAGAGTCAGCTTTCCAACTATTGAAAAACAAACTTTGCAGTGCACCGATCTTGTCCTTACCCGAGGGCACCGACGATTTTGTAGTTTACTGCGACGCCTCACACCAAGGACTTGGTTGTGTGTTGATGCAACGGGAAAAAGTCATTGCCTATGCCTCACGACAACTAAAAATCCACGAGAAAAACTATACGACCCACGACCTCGAGTTAGGTGCTGTGGTCTTCGCATTGAAAATCTGGAGACATTATCTCTACGGTACGAAAAGCACTATCTTCACTGATCACAAAAGTCTCCAACACATATTCGATCAGAAGGATCTAAACATGAGGCAACGTCGCTGGGTTGAGTTACTTAGTGACTACGACTGCGAGATCAAATACCATCCGGGCAAGGCTAACGTAGTTGCCGATGCCTTAAGCCGAAAAGAACGAGTGAAACCCCTTCGAGTCCGAGCACTTTCTATGACAATTCATAACGAGCTTCCTGCTCAAATCCTTACCGCTCAACTTGAAGCACTCAACGATGAAAACTTGAAAAATGAAGCCTTGCGAGGCTTGGATAAACAATTCGAAATCAAACCCGATGGAACTCGATACTTCTCTAACCGGGTGTGGTTACCCAAATTCGGAAACTTGCGAGATTTGGTGATGGCTGAAGCTCACAAATCTCGATACTCTATACATCCTGGTTCTGACAAGATGTATCACGACGTCAAAGGGTTGTATTGGTGGCCTAACATGAAAGCTGACATCGCCTTGTACGTCAGTAAATGCCTAACATGTTCCAAAGTCAAGGTCGAACACCAAAGACCCTCGGGGTTGCTCCAACAACCTGAAATTCCGCAATGGAAATGGGAACAGATTTCCATGGACTTTATTACCAAACTACCAAAAACTTCGAATGGTTGCGATACCATTTGGGTGATCGTGGACCGTCTCACGAAATCTGCTCATTTTCTGGCCATCAAGGAAACCGACAAGATGGAGCGTCTGACTCGCATCTACATCAAAGAAATCATCTCGCGACACGGTGTATCTATCTCGATCATCTCGGATAGGGACAGCCGTTTTACTTCTAACTTTTGGCAATCATTACAGAAATCTCTTGGTACTCGTCTGGATATGAGTACTGCCTATCACCCGCAAACCGATGGCCAAAGCGAGCGAACTATTCAAACACTGGAGGATATGCTACGAGCCTGCGTAGTTGACTTCGGTACTTCTTGGGAAAATCACTTACCGTTGTGCGAGTTCTCGTACAACAACAGTTACCATACCAGCATAAAGGCTGCACCCTTCGAGGCACTTTACGGGCGTAAATGCCGATCACCTATCTGTTGGACTGAGTTAGGAGATTCCCAACTCACGGGTCCAGATATCATTCAAGAAACTACTGAGAAAATCGTTGGTATTCAAAACCGGTTGAAAGCCGCACGTGATCGTCAGAAAAGCTATGCTGACGTGAGACGCAAACACCTTGAGTTCCAGGTAGGGGACAAGGTACTTCTCAAAGTGGCACCGTGGAAGGGTGTCATTCGATTCGGAAAGCGAGGCAAACTAAATCCTAGATACATCGGACCATTCGAAATCCTGGAAAGGATTGGTCCAGTGGCATACCGCCTGCAACTTCCTGCTGAACTTAGCAGCGTACACAACACATTCCACATTTCTAACTTGAAGAAATGTCTAGGGGTGAGCGTGGTACCATACCGGTACCGAACCGGTACCGACCGGTTGGTACCGGTTTTTAATTTGTCCCAAATCAAAAACCGAATACCGTACCATTTGTATCGGTTGGTACCGGTTCGGTACCGGTCCGGTGCGGTTCCGGTTCGGTTTAGGTATTTTGGTGTGCATGGTACCAACCGGTACCGAACCGGTACCGACCGGTTGGTACCGGGTTTTTTTTTGCCCCAAATCAAAAACCGAATACCGTACCATTTGTAACGGTCGGTACCGGTTCGGTACCGGTCCGGTTCGGTACCGGTTCGGTTTCGGTATTTTGGTATTTTTGCTCATCCCTAGAAATGTCGGTCTGACGAGACACTAATTATACCGCTCGACGAAATTCAAATCGATGATAAACTTCATTTTGTCGAGGAACCTTTGGAAATCATGGACCGTGAGGTCAAACGATTGAAACAGAGTCGTATTCCCATCGTAAAGGTCAGGTGGAATTCTAGGCGCGGCCCTGAGTTCACCTGGGAACGGGAAGACCAAATGCGACAGAAATACCCACATCTCTTCCCATATAACGCACCGTCCGTACACTGAAGCTAATTTCGGGACGAAATTTCTTTAACAAGGGGAGAATGTAACACCTGCATAATTAGGATAATTAATTATGCCTAATTGTTTGTAACTAGTTGTAATTAGTATGTAATAGGACTAATTACAGGCTCTATTTGTATATATATATAAGGTGATTTATATATATGTGTGTGTACTTACGCGATTTGGATAAATCGTGCGAATTAACCGGACGGAGTCCGACACAGTTTACTTGGACGTTGGTGACAGAAATTTACTTAAATAATGAGAACGTATTTTGTTATATAAAATACGCAAACGAACGAGCATTATTTATATATTATCGCGACGACACAAATTAAACTAACAAACTAATATTTTAAATAAATATTAGCGAATGATTTTCAGTAAGGATTCACATTTTAGAATATTATCTAAATAATATTTTACACGATTACTAAAATGAGCGAGGTAGTCAATTAGGACACGGAGTAAATACTGTATTTTGGGAAGTGTTTTCCCTCTTTTTCCTTTGGAGCCAGCCAACATCACCACCACCACCCATTCTCTTTCATTTTCACTAAACAAAAACACCCACAAAACTCTCTCAAACCCAAATTCTCTCAAAATCGAACCACACCGAATCGACAAACAAAATACATATTCGGAATCACCATCACGAGTGGAGCAAGAATATCAAAACCGTTTTCATCATCTCGTCCTTGATCTAGCTCGATTTGCAAAAGTAAGAAATTTCTAAAAACTTAGATCTATTTATTTTGGTGTATTATTTCGGTGTTATAAGGTGTACACAACATAGATATAACCTAAACAACAAAGGAAACATGATTTCACGGCTTAAAAATGCGTTAGATTTGAGTTTTGATCGGAAAAATCGCGACAGCCGCAACTTTCTGGGCTGGTGTTCATCAATGCGACACAAGCCTTGTGTCGCATACTATGTCGCATAAACCATGTTGTGTCGTATTTTATGTCGTACTCTGTGTCGTACCTTTGTGTCGTAAACATTATACGACACAACCCTTATGTCGCTATTGATTTAGCATCGCAAGCTTTTGCGACACAACCACTGTGTCGCAGGGCTCTTGTGTCGCATTCCTATGCGACACAACCACTGTGTCGCATACCAAACTTTAGTGTCGCAGATTGTGTCGCAAAAACACAGAAAACCAGAATTTTAAAGTCAAAGTTACTGTACAAAAAAGTCAAATTTTACTGTAGCAGTACTGTAGCAATTTACTGTAGCAAAGTCAACATTTTAGAAATTTTGCTACAAACCGTCACCAACGGGCCCAAACATGTTTTTCAACAAACGAACAATTACAAACATACGGACAAACACTGGATATACTAGTTGTGTACAACTAAACGAAACGTCTCGTGAGACGCATACTTACATAACTTCATACGAATAGGCATTTGAAGGTTACGGGTTCGGAGAACCTACTTGCTATATTTACTACTTGCTATTTGCTACGGCTTATTACCAGACTCAGGTGAGTCTTACGGCCCCACTTTTACTGTTTTATCTTATTGGGGGAGAAACATGCTACTACTTTTCCTTGAACACAAGTACTAAACTGTTTACTATACCAAACGGAATTGCATGAGTTTACTTACAAACAGAAGTCTCTCCATCATATATCGTTAGTTATGGACTTAAGCGCGAACACTAGTTAATGGATCCATTAGGGAAATGACCCTCCCCGCCCGGGGCAGTAGCGCTGCCACGTACTGATTTACACGTAGAAACGGGTGACTACTTATTCGTTACTGATGCTTGCTCATTTACGAGCATGTCACGGGAGCAAACTTATTACTTACGGGTTAAGCTTCGATTATGAGCCTCATGGCAATGGTATAAACTTACTTACTTACATTTGCGGGATTGCAAATACTGGTTTACGATTTCTAGATTGAAATTGCTGATTTTACGCCTGCGGGCATTACTGATGAAATCTCGTGTTCAAAGCTGATATTACTTACAAACCTGTGAGATTCACCAACCTTTTGGTTGACACTTTTTAGCATGTTTTCTCAGGTACCCGGATGGAGTAGGATTACTCCAGGATTTTAGCTAGAGTCGCATGATTTCAACACAACTGCATTAACGGAGATTCTTAGCATTATCTTTTGTATATTTTGATTATGTAATAGAATCTTCCGCTACACGCGCGGACTCTAGGGAAACTACATTTTTGTATACGAAAACACTAAGTTTTCAAACAATATATCTATGGAATGTAACTAATTTACAAACGTTGCATATAGATGTCGTTTACTTTATCTTTGTGCTGTGATATTTGATTAGTAACACCCCAAACTATGCTTCCGCAAAACAGTGAATTTCGGAGGTGTTACAACTGAGGAAACAGCCGATACCACCGCCTCCACTCCTGCTGTCAAGCCTTGTTCCTACAAGGACTTTCTCAGCTGTAAACCTCTATATTTCAAGGGCACGGAAGGTGCCATTGGCTTGATCCGTTGGATTGAGCGTATGGAATCTGTTTTCAGTCTCTGCGATTGCACTGAGAACAACAAGGTCAAATTCGCTGCTTACACCTTTCAGGAAGGTGCACTCACGTGGTGGAAAACCCACGCAAACTCTGTAGGCCTTGAGGTTGCAAATCGACTCCCTTGGGCCGAACTGAAGAAGAAACTGACAGAAAAATACTGTCCTGAAGAAGAGCTGCACAGGCTGGAGGAAGAATTCTGGCACCTAGCTGTGCAGGGAAATGATGTTGCTGAATATACCACCAAATTCCAGCAGTTTGCTTTACTATGCCCGAGTTTGGTTGAACCGGAAAGTAAGGGCATCAAAAGATACATCTGCGGACTCCCTGAGAGCATCCAGGGAAATGTCGCCTCATCCAAACCAACCACCACTGAGAGTGCCATTAGATTGGCCCACGAACTCATGGCCCTAGTTGTCAGCCGTGAGACCTCCAACACCTCATCCTCCAACAACAACAAACGCAAATCCACTGAACACCACCACAACTCAAACAAGAAAAACAATGCCATCCAAGTTTACACTACCAACTCTGAATCCAACCGCAGCTACACCGGGGACAGGCCTTATTGTCCCAAGTGTAACTATCACCACTTTGGTCAGTGCAGGACCCCTTGCAACAACTGCAGGAGGTACGGGCATTTGACTAAGGATTGCCGAGCCCCTAAATCCAACAACAACCCCTCTAACAAAAATGCCCAACAACCTAAGTCCTGCTATGAATGTGGGAACCCAGGACACTTTAGGGATACGTGCCCAAAATTGAAGAATAAGGGCAACAACAACAACAACCGCAACAACAACAACAATGCCAAAAGTAGCGCCTTTGTGATCAACTCAGGGGACGCCCGTCAAGACCCGAATGTGGTCACGGGTATGTTCCTCCTCAACAATTTAACTGCTTCTATTCTGTTTGATACTGGTGCCGATAGAAGTTTTATTTCCGATGAATTTTGCCCTCTACTTGACATCACACCTGTTGCTTTAGACGTTAAGTACACCGTAGAACTAGCAAATGGCAAGTTGATAGAAACCGATAGTGTGATACCTAATTGCACTTTAAATCTAGCCGACGAAATCTTCTCCATAGATCTTATGCCCGTTGAGATAGGAAGTTTCGATGTCATCGTGGGCATGGACTGGTTATCCAAACATCGCGCCGAAATCATTTGCCATGACAAAATTGTTCGCATACCTCTCGCCGTCGATAGAACCTTGGTCATACAGGGGGAGACCGGTGGGACGAGGCTTAACATCATATCTTGTCTAAAAACCCGGAAGTTTCTGAGAAAGGGTTATCCAGCAATCCTCGCGCACATCATGGAGAAAAAGTCGGAGGAGAAGCGACTTGAGGATGTTCCAATTGTTCGAGACTTTCCAGAAGTCTTTCCCGAAGAACTACCTGGTCTACCACCGCAAAGTCAGGTTGAGTTCTCAATCGATCTAGTACCAGGTGCTGCGCCTGTGGCCCGAGCACCATACCGCTTAGCTCCATCCGAACTTCAGGAGTTGTCCACCCAATTACAGGAACTCCTGGAACGAGGATTTATCAGGCCGAGTTATTCACCTTGGGGAGCTCCGGTCCTATTTGTCAAGAAGAAAGACGGTTCTTTTCGAATGTGTATCGACTACCGAGAGTTGAACAAGTTAACTGTCAAAAACCGGTATCCACTCCCTCGAATCGATGACCTGTTCGACCAACTTCAAGGTTCAAGTGTCTACTCAAAAATCGATCTGCGATCAGGATATCATCAGTTACGAGTTCGCGACATCGATATTCCAAAAACGGCTTTCAGAACTCGTTACGGGCACTACGAATTCCAAGTGATGCCCTTTGGTCTAACCAACGCACCGGCTGTATTCATGGACATCATGAACCGGTGTGTAAACCTTACCTCGACAAGTTTGCAGTGCTCCTATTCTATCATTACCCGAGGGCACCGATGGCTTCGTGGTATACTGCGATGCTTCTCATCAGGGTCTCGGTTGCGTACTTATGCAACGAGACAAAGTCATAGCTTATGCTTCCCGACAGCTCAAGATTCATGAAAAGAATTACACCACCCACGACCTCGAGTTAGGAGCCGTCGTTTTCGCCCTCAAAATTTGGAGACATTACCTCTACGGCACTAGGTGCACAATCTTTACAGACCACAAAAGTCTCCAACACATATTCGATCAGAAAGATCTCAACATGAGGCAACGTCGATGGGTCGAGTTGCTTACCGATTACGACTGCGAGCTCAAATATCATCCAGGCAAAGCAAATGTTGTTGCTGATGCCCTCAGTCGAAAAGAGCGAGTGAAACCACTTCGTGTCCGAGCACTCAGTATAACTATTCACAACAATTTAAACATTCAAATTCTCACTGCTCAAATCGAAGCTTTGAAACCCGAAAATGTCAAAGATGAAGCCTTGCGAGGAATGGATAAACAATTTGAAATCAAACCTAACGGGATTAGGTATTTCTCAAACCGAATCTGGTTGCCAAGATTTGGGAACCTACGAGACTTGGTGATGGATGAAGCTCACAAGTCTAAATATTCTATCCATCCGGGATCTGATAAAATGTACCACAGTATCAAGGACTTCTACTGGTGGCCGAACATGAAAGCTGAAATCGCCACCTATGTCAGCAAGTGCCTTACTTGCTCCAAGGTCAAAATCGAATATCAAAAACCTTCTGGTTTACTTCAACAACCTAGTCTTCCTGAATGGAAATGGGAACAAATTGCCATGGACTTCATAACCAAACTACCAAAATCCTCGAGCGGTTGCGATACCATTTGGGTGATCGTGGATCGTCTCACAAAGTCTGCTCACTTCCTGGCAATCAAGGAATCCGACAAGATGGAACGCCTCACCAGAATTTACCTGAAGGAAATCGTGACCAAACACGGTGTTCCAATCTCAATTATCTCCGATAGGGATAGTCGTTTCACTTCACAATTTTGGCAATCACTTCAAAAATCTCTGGGTACTCGACTTGATATGAGTACCGCATATCATCCTCAAACCGATGGCCAAAGTGAACGAACCATTCAAACACTAGAAGACATGCTACGGGCCTGCGTAGTAAACTTTGGTGTGAACTGGGAAAAACACCTACCATTGTGCGAGTTCTCGTACAACAACAGTTATCATGCCAGCATTAAGGCTGCTCCTTTCGAGGCACTGTACGGTCGTAAGTGCCGGTCACCTATCTGTTGGACCGAAGTTGGGGACAGCCAACTCACGGGTCCAGAAATCATTCACGAAACAACCGAGAAAATTGTCGAAATTCAAAACAAACTCAAAGCCACGCGTGATCGTCAGAAAAGTTATGCTGACGTGAGACGCAAACCACTCGAGTTCCAAGTTGGGGATCGAGTACTACTCAAAGTATCGCCTTGGAAAGGCGTAATCCGGTTTGGCAAACGAGGGAAGTTAAACCCTAGATACATTGGACCATTCGAGATCCTCGAGAGAATTGGTCCAGTAGCATATCGATTGCAGCTGCCATCCGAACTCAGCAGCGTGCATCCCACATTTCATGTTTCAAATCTGAAGAAGTGTCTGTCTGATGAGACACTTATCATTCCATTCGATGAAATTCGAGTTGACGAGAAACTTCACTTTGTTGAGGAACCCGCCGAAATCATGGACCGTGAGGTCAAACAACTTAAACAAAGTCGTATTCCCATTGTCAAGGTTAGATGGAATTCGCGACGCGGTCCGGAATTCACCTGGGAACGAGAAGACCAAATGAAACTCAAGTATCCTCAACTCTTCAATGACTCAACATCAAACACGACTTCAACATAAATTTCGGGACGAAATTCTTCTAACAAGGGGAGAATGTGACAACTGTCAATTTAGGACTAGAATTTAGTGCCTAAACAAGTATTAATACATGTAATTAGTTCTGTGTTAGGCTAATTAATGTATCAATTGTTATATATATTGTTGAATATATATCTACACAATTATGCGGTTTGTTTAAATCGTACGAGTTTCAAATCGAATGAATTTCGATACAATAAATACGGACGTTGGTGAACAATTTTATTAAGTAATACAAATATCATTTAATAACTCCATTTTTATTCAAAATATTATTTATAGTAATATTTCGTATCCAAGTTTTATTACACAATTAATGTATACACGATTAAAAATGTAAACGCGCAAACAAAACGAAACAAATCACCTTTTATAACGTGAATTCTAAATATTTAGAGAAAATACTTCAACAAAATATTCGAATAAACCTTGGCAAGTTAAAACGAAAAATTAAATTATAAAATAAATATTTAACGTTTAAATAATCGGAAAAACGAACACCGCACGGAACGCTGGGCGTAGACTGAAAATTGTGGGGATTCCCACCATAATCACCTCCTCACTTTCTTTTTTTTTTCATTTCTTTCTTTCTTTCTCTCTCTCTTCCATCTTTTTCTCTCAAAGTTTCATCACCACCACCTCCACCAAATCGCCAAATACTACCACTAAACGATCTCGAATCATACTACTCCTTTGGAAAGGAACGACCACGGCATCCCGATCTATCATCCTATCTTTTCGGATTTTCAATCCGACACTTTGTAAGTTTCCGACAAAAACCCGAAACTCTCCGTTTTCGATTATTTTTACATGTTTATGGTTTATAATTGTCTAATATGTCCATATAAGGGTTGGGTAAAAGATTTGAACCGAAAGGAAACCGGAAAACTCATTTTCGACACATTTTCCGGCCATCAGACCATAACGTCGCATTTTATGCGACGTCAGCTTCAACGTCGCAAAACCCCTCGTGATGTCGCATGGTGCGACGTCAGTCACAAAGTCGCATTAAATTGCGACGTCGCGTATAGCGACGCCACCCACAACGTCGCATTAAATTGCGAAAGTTGCACATAGCGACGCCATGCTCAACGTCGCAGTCAGGGCCTGCGACGTCGCACCCAACGTCGCACAAAACATAAACTAGAAAACACATATTTTTACTAAGTGTCGAGACTCTAAATTTTATCACTTGATTGCACCCAAATTCAAGTCCAGATGCGTTTTTCCTTAAAGCAATATAGTAGAAATAAAAATTTTCCAAGCTGACCTGGCAGCTCGACCCCAGCCAGGGGCTCTGCCCCTTGGACCCCGCTAGGGGCTGCCGCCCCTTGGACCCCGCTAACCAGGGGCGCTGCTCCCGGACCCCCGTACTTAGATTCCGTAAGCACATTTTTCACCAAGTGTCGAACTTATAAAATGTAAGTCCCCTAGTTTTAGGATCGATAACTTCGTTATCTGTAGTATTAAGGTGCGGAATCCCTCAATACGGTGTTATCTTACTAACAACGAATATGTTCGTATTGCGTTTAATAAGACTTATCTTTAAACGATAAATCGTCAAAGCCTAGTCGTTAGGATTAAGTTTTCTCTGAGTTTGTCGAATTCGCAGATCAGAAAAATGGCAAAAGTTATGTTTTTCACGGAGTAAAAAACATTATATACTATGGTCTCGGCTCGGCTCGCATGGGCCTGCGAGTTCGGTCCAACTCGCAGCCCAAGCCCAATAAAGGACTCGGCTCGCCAGTCTCAACCTACGCGAGTTCAGATCTCACCTCACAGCTCGACTCGCTGCTACCTGAGATCTCGACTCGCTACGCATCAAACGTCTATTATTTATTTTGTATTTAATTATTCGTCTAACTTAACAAAACAATATGTTTAACGAATATCACTAACAAAACAAATATTCTTTTACAAATCCAAACCAATATACAAACATAATAATAATTACACTAGTCCTATTTCAAGCTAGATCTGTTGTCACATTCTATGTCCCAACAGACTCCCCCTTGACAATAGCTCTAGCGTCTTTATCTTCACGCTTGTCTTTGGTCTTCATTTGTAAATCTAACTGCCTGCGTAAATCTTCATCTTGATACACGTCTTAACCATCATCTGATAATCTCGTCCTAAATCACCCCATGCGTTTGTCGTCAAGATTCTATTTTCATTCAACTTAATCAAATCTTTCTTCGACATGTTCATTAGGTGTCGATAGTCATAGACTCTGAAGATTTCTCTTTCACCACCATCAACCTCATCATCAGCTTCAACCATAACAGCTTCTCCAGTTCCTAAATCTACATGCCATCTCTTCATATTACCCTGAATATCTTGTGGCATTGTCTTCAGTGGAATCTGCTGTATGCATCTAACAGCTGGATATATCTTCTTCCTTCTTCTTCTTCCTGTTCTTTGACTTCTCTCTTGTAATTTCACAGTTTTTCCCTTTCTTGGCTTAATCTGAACAAACTTATTCGTACCAACCTCATGTCTAATGATTCTTTCAACACGATCAGCATATCATCACGACTTGGATTGTTAATCTCTAATCTAGCCAAATCACGTATTTCATAACGTGGTAGAGAACTAAAAACTGCAAGCTTTCTTTCAAAATATTGAACTCCGTCAAACCTTTTGATCGCAAAAAGCTTTAGTTCTGAGTCAAAGTACCAACCAATAATCCCTTTACGTGGTACACGCTTTTTCGTAACATCAACTTCAGAAATTCCAATCTTCTTCTTCTTCTTTGGAAATTTCCTAAGTACAACAGCAGGATTTTTGGTTTGAACAAGAACTTCTTCTTCTTCATCAGAGGTTGAATCATCAATATCTTCATCTATATCGACAATTGTTGGACCTTGTTCATTTTCAATAACAACTTCTGTCCTAGATGGGCTCACATGGTGTTCATCAATGTTTGCATCTAGATCTACACCCATGTCTTGCACATTCTCAGGTACAGCAGTCCAATCTGTAGGTGGTTGAAATTCTCCATCCTCAAGATCATAATCAATATCTTCATCTATCTCATCAAAAATATCATCTTCCGAATCAGATAGATCAAGCATCTCTAATCCTAAGAGAAAACCACAAATACAAATAAATATTAATAATTAAAATTCTCTTATCAATTTCCCTGAATCAACCTAAGAATTTCTTTATTAATTCTTTTGTATATTTTAACCTAAAATATAAACGCAATTTACATATAACTTATAAAATCTTTTATTGATTACCCTGAATCAATCCAAATATTCTTAAGTCTACTTAACAAATATTAATTAATTTTAAATTCTAATGCATTGTGAATAATCACCAAACATTTAAATTTACTATTAATTAACTTATATAATTTCCAAGTGTTAATTGATCTAATTCATTATCAATTTAACCTTTTAAATTATATATCATTTGTCTAGTTAATACGAATACATTTTTAACTTGTTAATTACTTATATACCTTACGGTCTTAAGTCCATAATCAAATCTAAAATGCATATGTTATCATAAAATTTTAACCGCCGAAATTAATCGGAACACGCCGCTCGACTACTCAATGAGTCGGAAGTCTTTCGATCACTATTTTATCTTAACATAATTATATAAACTTAAATTACCCAACATATTTTACTTAAAATAATAATAACCCTAAGCCAAATATATTTACACAATAATTAAGTTTACATTTGTTCACTACAAACTATTACAAATATTACAGTACTATGATAATACTAAGCTATCTTACCAGCTTCAGTATCACCCGGTACAGTCTTATCTGCACTTGTATCCACTCCAGAACCACTAGCACCAGCACCAGACTCCCCCTGAATAGTAGCTTGCTCACCAGTCTTTGAAGGACCAGTCTGCTCACCACTCGGTGCATTGGGATCATCGTCCTTGTTTTGATCTCTCTTCCTCTTCAACTCATTTTCTCTGCAAGACTCCAGATATACCAATATCTCCCCCTGAGTAGACTGTCCTGAATGCGATCTCAAGACCAGACTCTCTAAAGAAGATAACTTCAGTCTCTGTACGTTGAAGTCCGCAAGCAAAGTCTCATGAGTCTTCATCAACAGATTGTACGATTCACTCTGCTTGAGAATCTGCTGAGAAAGAAGAAGATTGCTCGACACCAGCTCTGGAATCTGAGAAGTAAGCTTCTCTAAATCCTTTACCCTCGACTCTAAGGATGTAATCCTTTCAGCATCAGTCGTCGGAGTAACAGGTATCGTTCTTGGTCCAGGCGGTGTAAGAGACTCAATATGCCAGTCTCTGGTAAGCGGTGTATGAGGTTGAGACAAAGCTTGCGTAAGCAAACTTGTCGCAAATCTAGCTGTTTTGTTCGTTGGAAAATTAGCTCCACGAACTAGATCAGCAACCTCATGCTGTAAAGTTAAACACAATTAAAATCAGTTATTGTTACAGATTACTCTGTCTCAAACTCTAATTAATTGCATAACACTCATAGTTATAGAACTTATATCTCATACCTGAAGCGGTAAAGATATCGATTCAGTAACCACCAGTGCATCCATCTCCACCTGTGGTGTATCCTGAGCAACTGTATACAGAATTAACTGTCTCAGTTCAACTCCTGATAAACAACAAGTTAAGATTATTTAACTTTTATAATCAATACTAACCTTCTCGAATAGTAAGCGTTCTCGGACGCTTCATCAAAGGAATCTCAACTTCCTCAGTACCTTCCTCCAGAATACTCTTACCTTTTCTCTTCCTTTCAGAAGCAGATGGAGAAGGAGAAGGTGTATTCTCAGAATCTTCATCTGAAGCCGTCTCACCATCACGACCTCCAGATGATCTAACAGGATCTTAAAGTTTAAATATATTAAACATTTATGATTAGCGTAAGCTCGATCATACAAGTTCTATATATTTAAGATTAATCAGATATAATACCTCAGTCGGTACTTCAACTGATCTATCAAGCTGTATCTGCTCATCCTCAAGTAATATAACTTCGGGATTTGCAGCCTCAGCTTCAGCTTCCTGTTCGGTTAATGATATTTATATTTTAAAATCAGAAATAATATCCAATTTACTAAATATCTAATATCCATATAATAATATTATACATCTATGATTAATAAAAACAATCTATCAACTAAGCATCTATATTATTACATAAATAAAAGATTACCTCAGGTGGTGCTAAATAACTCTCAATATCTTGAAGCAAAGGATTGGTCGCATCGTCATTCTGCTCCAAAACCTCTTGCACAACCTGTGCAGCAACCTCTTGGTTCACTTGCTGATCAACCTGACCAACCTGAATAAGAACATCCTCAAGGAGCCCTTGTGGATCTTCAGGTTGAGCTTCCTCAGCTGCAGGTTCTGGTACAACATCAGCAATAGCAGCAACAGCAGGAACAACGTCCAACCACCCATGATTTGGCGGTGCAACGTAGTTGGGATCAACAATATATCCGAAAAGTGGTCTAACTTCAGGTTTCACCACTCCCTCCTTCCTGACCGTCTGCATGAACATGGCGTTATACCCACGATGGTCAATCGTATTAACCACTAGATGTGGTTCAGGTATAGCCAAATCCGGTAGACGCGCACGGATAATCAGCATGCAAAATCGCGGGTAAACCAAAAATCTTGATCTAACAGACCCCGATATCTGTTTCGCAATCTCACCAAAAAGATAATCACAAAAACTGTATGGTTTATTATAAACCAGTGACAGTGCAGCCGATAGAATCGCAGGGCTCAACTCATCAAAGCCACCTTTCTTCGCTGCGAAAACTATATTCATCACGTGCCAAAGAAACCTCCACTGACCAATGACCAGAGGCTTCTGGAACTGACGTCCACGTCTGTCTCCTGTATATCCCGTACGACCTATCGCACCCTCAATAAAATCCATAGGATACTCAATATCCCCATTTTCCTGTTCGACTGTACCAAGCTGCAAAATCTCACGGAGATTACCAGCCGAAAAGGTAACAGGTTGTCCACCAACCGTTGCTCGAATCTCAGGTGGGGTGACAGATTCGTCATATACTATATCTGTCCAAAAATCATTCAGAATAGCCTGAGAGATCGGAGGATTGGCCGTAATGGCGTATCTAATCCTTGATCGTGCTAGAAAACGTAGAATATCAGCAACCCTGTCAGCCCGCTTGGCCTCAAGGTTCAGATCAACCAAAATGTTGTGACCCTTATCAAATGCTGTAGCCATATCTGTAAAATAAACACAAACAACAGATATAATTTAATGCACGATTAAAAATATTTAAACTATTACGTATTATGAATCGAGATTCATCAAACATCTTAGTTTAAAATTGAAAGTATATATAACTTGTTACAAAAATAGTCTCAAGTCGTATATAAAAATTTAACTTATAACTAAAAAGTCTTAAGTCTAATTTAAATTAATTAAATAAAAGTTATTACAAAAAAAAATTAAAATGTTTGTAAATTCCGGACTCGCATAAACTGGCCTAACGAGGTGAGGTCAACTCGTTTTGCTTATCAACTTGCTATACTCATCAACTCGCTACATTGATCAACTCGCTAAACTTATCAACTCGCTAAACTTATCAAGCAGCTATTGACGTGAACTCGCTAATCTCATGGATTCGCTAGTCAACTCGCTGCGAGTTGATTTACAATGTCAACTCGTTCGATGAACTGCCGTCGCGAATTTACACTTAAAATCGATTCATCTGTTGATTTTAACATGATCTATCGATTGATTTACGTTTATTAATGTTCGTTTAACATAAACCCTAAAGATCTATGTCCAATAACATCGTAATCGACTCAAATCGATTAAACTTTAAAACCGAAACCCTAAGTTTAAAAAACCTTCGATTTCGTGCAATTTAAACGGTGAAATCCGTGGATATATACCTCAAAATGTTCGTAATTTGAATGTGTATAAAGTCTACGGATTGAAAAACTCGTTCCCGTACTCTAAAATTCGAAATCAAACGAAAAGTGAAAATCGCCTCGTTTCGCCTTTTGACGGATTCGCAAAGTGTAGTGAACTCGCGAGGTTTGTGTGGGTTCGGTGGGTTGGTTTGACTCGTTTGACCCCCTTTATACTATATATCCGATTCGCGAGATTTAAGTGGACTCTCAAGTTGATGCCAGCTCGCAGAAACAATTAAAAACGCGAATTTAATGCTAAGTATAAATAAAAACCCGATATTTTACAAGTCTAAATTATAATTAATTTTCACTTGTATTTGTCACATTGTTCAACTCAAAAATATACAGTATAATTGAATTCTGAAGGGTAAAACCTAATAAACACAAAAATTAAAAAAAAATTAAAAATAAGATAAAACAAAATTACATAACCATTGGTATCAAGTACCATTTTATTAATCACTTGATCAAAATAAAATACATAAACAAAATAAATAAGAATTTATCTGCTTAGGGATCATATTAGAAAGAATAAGCAATTAATTATACATTTAAAAGTCTAAACAGATTGGTAGTATACATACCTCATGAAATTCAAATAAATTACTGTAAAATTACAACTAAATTTATCATTTATACATTCATATTTATAAAACTATATCTTAGGTACCTTTATCCACATAGCATAATTAATAAATGCATTACTCACATAAAGTGAATATTTTAATTATAGATAGTTCAAGACGATTACCAGTATTATGATCCACATAAACAAATTAGACTCAATTTTCTAAGCAAACTCTTTATTGTTAGTATGAGTATTATCAAGTGCTTTCTATTATATGACATACTGAAGAATTCAAGTAAAACACATAACACTGCATCATTAAATTTTCAAGGTAGCGGTTACTAAATGATGTATCTTTTCGAAACATATAACATACACTTGAATTTTTAAGGTTAGACAAATATCAAACATACTTTGAATATGCTATGTTATCTAAGTCTGTACGTAGTACAACAGAAGATCCCTTCTAGCATAATTCAAAATATATTCGAGAATATTAATTTAATTAAAGGTTTCAGTTCTGTACTTAGTACAACAAAGTTACCAGTAATTAAGTTAATACCCATATTGCTACTATTTGTCAATTCAAATTAATATGTATGATAACAGTGTATGGCAATACCATCATTCAACAATTAAGACTTAATGTCATACATCATAGAATAGTAACACAAAATAATAAACAAGTAGTTAATTAACTTCTTAAGGCTTAGAAAATTTCATATAATTTGCCTACCAGTATATCATATGATGAAGCCATCTAAAGTTTTAATAAAAATAAACAAATTATAACTTGTGGATATAGGTGTATAATCAAATAAATATAAACACATACCTGATAGAACCGCTGTAGTTCTAAAGCAACTTTATTTGAACCTACTACCATATCATACTTAGGACTTAAGCTTATTATTGTGAAGCTTATTCTCCTAATGTACTATCATTTCCCTTAGTTTTTGCAAATAAAAACTTAAATGAAGGCGATTCCCCTTAGGTAACAAGCAAATGAATGCCATACGCCTCTTTTTTTTTTTTTTTTTTTAATGAACACAGAAATACTAACTATTACAAAAATACCCTTGGAAGACTAATCACTCTGGATTTCTCATTCCGTTTAGTTGAACCAACGTTTCAAATCTTGCTCTGTCGAACGCCTTTGTGTATAAGTCTGCTAAGTTATCCAATGATGGAACCTTAACTAACTTTATCAATTTCTTCTCAGCACAATCTCTAATAAAATGATGTCGAATATCAATATGCTTAGTTTTACTGTGCTTCACCGGATTATTGGTGATCGACATAGTAGATTCGTTATCAATCATCATAGGAGTATTGGTTATATTTAACCCGTAATCCCGCAGTTGCTGTTGAATCCAAAGTACTTGTGAGCAACAACTGCCAGCTGCAACATACTCAGCTTCACATGTAGAAATGGCTACCGAGGTTTGCTTCTTGCACTGCCAGGATACTAATCTACCTCCTAGGAATTGACATCCTCCGGTCGTAGATTTCCTATTCTGATTGCATCCTCCATAATCCGAATCAGTATAAGCTACGAGATCTAAGTCTCCATCAATCGGATACCAAAGACCCAGCTTAGGTTTCCCTTTGAGGTAACGAAAGATCCGTTTAACAGCTTGCATGTGTGACTCTTTCGGATTAGCCTGATATCTTGCGCATAAACAAACAGCAAACATTATGTCAGGCCTAGAGGCTGTAAGATACATTAGTGATCCGATCATGGCTCTATAAAGAGTTGGATCCACATCGCTATCACTCGATGTATCTGGACCTAGTCCATGATTGACTGGAATTGGAGTATTGTAGACCTTACTTTCATCCATCTTGAAGCGTTCTAATAGCTCATATGTATATTTAGATTGATGAATAAAGAATCCATCCTTCTTTTGATCAACTTGTAATCCTAAGAAGAAATTCAACTCTCCCATTGCAGACATTTCGAACCTTTTTCTCATGACTTTCTCAAATTCTTGACACATCTTTTCATCAGAAGATCCGAAGATAATATCATCAACATACACTTGCACTAGAAGAAAGTCTTTCTTTTTCCACTTCACAAACAGTGTACTATCAATTGATCCTCTTGTAAATCCATTCTCAAGTAGATACGTTGATAGTGTTCCATACCACATCCTTGGTGCTTGATGTAATCCATATAGAGCCTTATTCAAACGATATACTCTATCTGGATACTCAGGATCAGCAAACCCTGGCGGTTGTGAAACATACACCAATTCTTCCACTTTGCCATACAAAAAGGCACTCTTAACATCCAACTGATAAACCTTTATACCATAATATGATGCGAATGCTAAGAATACTCTAATTGCTTCTAGCCTAGCAACTGGTGCAAACACTTCATTGTAATCTATACCTTCTTGTTGATTAAAACCTTGAACTACCAGACGAGCTTTATTGCGAGTAACGATTCCTTTATCATCTCTCTTGCACTTAACTACCCATCTAGTTCCAATTGGATATTCTCCCTTTGGTAGGTCAACCAACTCCCATACTTGTAATTTAGAGAACTGAGATAGTTCTTCTTGCATTGCTTCTACCTACGAACTTTCTTTTAAAGCCATTTGAACATTTTTAGGCTCGACTTGTGAGATAAAGCATGAATATAGACATTGATTAGGAATCCCTGTCTCTTTCATTGCAGTATACAAGCTTTGGTATTCAGAATTCTCAGACGTACTAGTTCTGGATTGATGCATAGTTTGAACCGGAGTATTAATATCACCGATGATGTTTTCAACGGGATGATTCTTACTTGTTCTAGTTGTAGTAACTGGTTCAACCGGTATATCATCTTCTAAATTAGTACCAATCTCTTCCAATTCAGGTACATCTTCCGTACGTGCTGAAGATATCCTTAAATGTTTCAAAGGAGTAAGTATATCATCAAACTTTGTAAGAAGATCATCAGGATCTTCTGTTTCTTGAGACTTATCCTCTGAAGGTTGTTGTGTCTCACTTGTGGAAGCTTTATCTGAGTCAACATTAGTCTTAATTCCAGACTGCTCAACACTTGATGTTGAAGCGGGACCAATATTCTCATCTTCAAACAATAAATGTTCAGCTATCTCTGAATCACTGACATAGTCACTAATAGGAACTTTAAATGATGCAAAAAGATCAGAATAATCAAATTGCCAATCTAAGCCCTTATGAACATCAGGTGAGTAGCTCGTAACCTCAATATTATAAACTACCTCCAAACGTCCTGTGACTTTATTAAAGACTCTCTTGTTTGGCGAATTGGGCATATATCCTAGGAAAAATCCTTCGTCAGCCTTCTCACCGAATTTTGCTTGATGTCCAGTCTTTAATATGGTGCATGAAACTCCAAAGGGTTCAAACCTTTTTAAGTTAGGTTTCTTATTGTTCAAAAGCTCATAACAAGTCTTGTTATGTCTCTTAACCGTAAGAACTCTATTAAGAACATAACATGCTGTATTCACTGCTTCTGCCCAAAAGATGACCGAAAGCTTTGAATCAGCAAGCATTGTTCTAGCAGCTTCAATCAACGTCCTATTTTTCCTTTCAGCAACACCATTCTGTTGAGGTTCATAAGGTGCACTGAATTGATGTAATATCCCTTTGCTTAAGCAATAGATATTCAACGTTGAATTCTTGAATTCTGTTCCATTGTCACTACGAATACGCTTAACTCTCTTTTTATAGACATTCTCTACTAGATCAAAGAACTCAATTAGAATTCCAGGAGTCTCATCCTTTGATCCCAAAAAGAATACCCATGAGAATCTAGAATAATCATATGTGACAACCAAACAGTACCATTTGCCACCTATACTTCTCTTGCTTATAGGGCCGAAGAGATCCATATGTAGCAATTCAAATGGCGAAGAGATAGAGTTTTCAGTCTTAGGTCTGTGTGGTTTCTTGTGCTGCTTTCCTTTCATGCAAGGAACACACTTATCCTTAGACTCGAAACGTTTTTGTGGTACACCTAGAACCAAACCATTTTTGGTTATATAATTCATCTTTCTCCAGTTCAGATGTGCCATTCTCCTATGCCATAACAATGCGTCTGTTTCCGAAGCCTTGGATAATAAACATGTAGACACCATTGAAGAGTTAGGAACACCCATGTTGATAGCATAGATGTCCTTCTTCCTTGGCGCCCTCATCAATATCCATTCATCAGGAATTTTAAAACCTGGCTTCAGGACTAAGGCCTCCTTTTCATTAAAATAAACTGGGTGACCTTTATCACAGACTTGGGAAACACTCACTAGGTTGTGAGTAAGTTCTTCAACATAGTTCACATCCTCAAGAGTCAAAGTTCCATTTGAAACTTTTCCTTTTCCCGAAATTACTCCTCCTTTATCTCCTGCAAAATTGACTTTTTGCTTGAGACTCTCCTTGAAGTCCTTCAGTAGACTTCGTTCTCCTGTCATGTGTCTTGAACATCCACTGTCTACATACCACCAGCTGTCCTTGTTCACAGCATGCTCCTGCACATAACACAAAATACGATCAGTTATCAAGAGGGACCCAAGCCATTACGGTCTTGATTTGTCCCTTATCATCAACAAACTTAAGCTCTTTAAAATAACCATCCTTCCCATCAGGAGCTTTGGTCACTTTCGAAGTAGCTTGAGTTTGTGGACGATCAGCCTTAAGAGGTGAATTTGAGGAGAACCTCTTAGGCACATAATTATGAGCTCTATTATGATAATTATAATTAAACTCATGTGATCGTGAAGTAGTACCATTCTCATAATGATTATGGCCTCTACTTGTAGTTCTAAACCTCGACGGTGTCACATCCCTAGATTTATAGACAGAATTATCACTTTGAGTATATGGCCGTTTAGGTTTAGGTGGGGAGACACTATGCTTTCCATCTCTTTTAAGAATGTTAACAGGTTTATTACCTAACTTAGGTTTGGCATCTAACCCGTCTACAGTCATACTAGAGTCGGTCTGTGTCTTTTCATCCATCACAAGCTTATGTGGTGTTTCAGGCTTTTTGTTAGGACAACACGAAGCCACGTGTCCCTTTTGATGACACTTGAAACATGACATCTGCTTGCGTGATTTACTCACTTTTGCTTTCTCATCCGGAGTCTTAGGCACTAAAGGTTTAAACTGTTCCTTATCAACTTTATCATTAATCTTAGCATCGTTAATCACTCCACCCGATACAAACTGTATTTTGGTGAACTGAGAAGCCTTGCCATTATCTAATGATACGTTCTTAATAACATCTTTCTGTGCCTCTGACTGTTCAGGTTTATCAGCTACTGAAATCTCAGGATTAACTTCAGTCATCTCAGAATCTTCAGGAATAGGAGTGTAATTGGCATTAAAAGGCGGGGATACATCATTGTAACCTAACCCAGTCTTGTCCTTTACACTTCTTTGAACATCTAACATTTTATCCATTTGAGATGTTCTATAGTTCTCAAGTTTACGGTTTTGCTCAATTAACCTTAAGTTAAGGTTCACTATTTCCTGATCCTTACTAGCAATCGTCTCATTTAAGTCTTTGATATTCATATAGAGACCATCTATGACAACAGATTTTTCACTTATGGTATCTCTAAGTTTTGTTCTATCCGACGCATCAGACTTAATTTTATCTTTTAAGACCTATTTATCATCACTTAATCTACGAATATCCATAATAGCTTGATCAAGTTCAGATCTAACAGTCTTATAGGATTCCTTATTCATATTTAATTCTGATGACAAATTACTATTTGACACAGTTAAGACACTATTCTGAGATTGTAAATCAGTAACTAAGTAACAAACATCAGCAAGATTAAGAATATCTAAACATACCTTCTTCTTGTCAGTTTGTAATTCAGCCATGCGTGCCACGAATTCCTCAGGACTCATATCTGGAGTTGAATCCATATATAGCACGTCATCATCACTTGCCCTCACTTCAGACTTAGGCACCTCTACTCTCTGTTCCATATCAGTGGGCATGTAGGAAACTGATCCAGCAGTTGTTTCTTCGATCTCGGCCATCAAGGCTTCCTCAGAATGAGCTTGCCAATCGTAAGAGCCATCCAACTGCTTTACCACTAAGGCTTTGGAAGCAAGAGTACTTCCCGAACCTTGTTTTCCTTGTGCTTCTACTTTAGGTCTTTGGCATTCTCTAGCAAAATGACCAATACCCTGACAGTTAAAGCATCTGACCTTGGTTTTATCAAACCCTGATCTATTGCCCAACACCTTTCTACCAGTTCTCTTGAGGAAATTCTTCACCTTTCTAGAAATCAACGCAAGTTGATCTTGAAGCTCCAATTCCTCAAGATAATCAGAATCTATCTGCTCATAATCCTCATCAAACAGAATAGGATCATTGATCTTTCCCTCTATGTAGTTCTCATATGATGCCACAAAGGAGGCAAGAACAGACAGTTGCTGTTCAGCAGATTTCACACTCATCGGCATCTTCTGATGCTCTTGATGTGACTTCTCAGAATTCTTTCCCTTTGTCTCATCACCAGAGGAGGAAATAAAGCACAGATCTTCAGAAATCAGTTCTCCATTTTCACTAGTATCACCAACTAACAGTGCAGTGGTCGAACTAGATGACGCAGTCGAAAGACTTGACTTTCCATGATACAACCCAGGGTTCTGAACCTGATCAGAATCACTATCTCTTGACTTCTTGGAGAAATCATAACCTTTCAGCTTGTCAATGACTTGCTCTAGGGTCATAGTAGAATACCTAGTTTCGTTATCCTTAATCATAACACCATACATTTCCCATTTAGAAGGCAAACCCTCAAGAAACTTGTCGGTTTTAGATACTTCTTCTTCAACAATCTCATGGTATTCTAATTCACTTAGCAGATGGTAGAAACGCGTGACATAGGCATCAAGATCTTCTCCTTTTAAAGCTTTAAACATAGTAAACTGCTTTTTAAGAAGACTCCTCGTGCCAGCTCTCACCTGTGGACTTCCTTCACCTCTTTTCTCTAGAGCTTCCCAGAGCGTTCTAGCAGTATGAAAAGATTTCAGTTGATGAGCAATCTCTTTAGGAAGACATATCTTTATGCAAGAATGTGATTTATTTTCATTTCTGTAAGCTTCCTTCTCTTGATCACTCATGTTCGCATAGGTAAGAACCACAGTAGTATTTTGAACAGTTTGAGTAGGTGGGGTGTATCCACTCTTGATACACATCCAGATTGACAGGTCATGGAATCTACAGTAAGATTCAAATCTGTCCTTCCAATTGTAGTAATCCTCGATTCTTAACAACTTAGGTGGAACGTTTGACTTTCCCACCTCGTGGTCCATTTCGATCATTCTACTTAAGTCAGACATCTTAAAAACGTAAAATTAAACTGTTTCAGCGAATTCAGAAAACTCAACTCGCAAGACTCAGCTCAACTCGCAATCTCAGCTCGACTCGCAGAATTCGTCGATTCGCAAGCCTCAGTTCGGATTGCTAAAAGATGTCGATTCGCAAGTGATGTCGATTCGCGAGGGATCTTGGTTCGACTCGCAAGCCTCAGTTCGACTCGCTAGTTCAACTCGGTTCGCAGGCGACGCTGGAACCCTAATCTCGACTCGCGAAACGGCTGTTAAACCCGAAAAAACGAATTTTTAAGGTATTTTTACGACTGAAACTTAAAATTTCGACCGTAAACAAACCCTAAAATGTCCAGAGAATGATTTTGATCGTTAGTATTGCAAGAATGCACGTAAAAACGACCCGAATCAAAAACGCAATAACACTAAAACTTATGAACACACTCGTATTTAGCCTGAAAGCTCTGATACCAGATGTAAGTCCCCTAGTTTTAGGATCGATAACTTCGTTATCTGTAGTATTAAGGTGCGGAATCCCTCAATACGGTGTTATCTTACTAACAACGAATATATTCGTATTGCGTTTAATAAGACTTAGCTTTAAACGATAAATCGTCAAAGCCTAGTCGTTAGGATTAAGTTTTCTCTGAGTTTGTCGAATTCGCAGATCAGAAAAAATGGCAAAAGTTATGTTTTTCACGGAGTAAAAAACATTATATACTATGGTCTCGGCTCGGCTCGCATGGGCCTGCGAGTTCGGTCCAACTCGCAGCCCAAGCCCAATAAAGGACTCGGCTCGCCAGACTCAACCTACGCGAGTTCAGATCTCACCTCACAGCTCGACTCGCTGCGACCTGAGATCTCGACTCGCTACGCATCAAACGTCTATTATTTATTTTGTATTTAATTATTCGTCTAACTTAACAAAACAATATGTTTAACGAATATCACTAACAAAACAAATATTCTTTTACAAATCCAAACCAATATACAAACATAATAATAATTACACTAGTCCTATTTCAAGCTAGATCTGTTGTCACACTCTATGTCCCAACATAAAACTTCAAACTACTATACGATATGACTTCTCAAATACATTGGAACATACTTTTCAAGGATAACACTTCGAATCATAATAAGATCATTGAAATCTTTAATTTCCAATAATCACCAACGGCCTGCACGCGTTTTCAAAACATAATTCAAAATCAAACAAGTCGTTGTAACTTGTATCAATTAAATCAAACAAGTCGTAGTAACTTGTAACAATACAATCAACCAAATCGGGGTAATTTGGACATCAAGTTAAACAAACAAATTCAATGGTAGTCTTTCTAGATACCGGTACAATTAATAACAATTCAAGTGTCGTGGACACATTCAGGTTTCAAGACTTTGGACACCAATTCACAGCTAATTACTTCAAGTTTATTAAATTAAACACTTCAAGACTCAGGTGAGTTTCATGGCCCCATTTTTCACTACTTTTACCAGGGGTGTGATATTACTACTTCATTTTGTTTTACAAGTAGAACGCAAGTGCCAACCTTCAAATACTACATGAGTTTCAAGCTAATCAATTAAAGTCCTCTATAGCATAGTCTCTAATATTTTAGCGTGAATGTTAGTATATGATATCATATGGGATTGACAATCCTCATCCGGGTTAGCACGCACTAACCGGTCAAACGGATGTATTAGCATTTGGGAAGACGAGTGTGGATTAGACACTCGTAGGAGGCAAATCAGTTAGGTTTCCTTAATTGGACCTAGCGCTCAAGTTAAGCTCAGACTATGTGCTCATGGATTGTATAACTTTTATCATGCTTAATTGCATTTTAAATTCAATATAAATCTTGCGGTTCTTACAACTATACATTGACATACAAACCTGTGAGCTCACCAGCGTTTTCGCTGACCCATTTTAGTATATATCACAGGTACCCAGCAGTAGGTGGACTGCACAGGCAGGGACTATTAGCTCGAGTCAGCATACATACAACTAGAGATTTGATTGCATTATTATATTTTGTAAAAAGTAATTATGCCATGTAATCTCTAAATTTCAGGAGCCGAGCTAATGTAACCTTATTTTGATGTAAACGTTTATTCTATTAATACAAGTTTAAAACGACGCATATAGTGGTCGTTCATTATATCTTATGTGCTTTGTATATTGATTAGTGACACCCAAATCGAGCTTCCGCAAATCATCAAATTTGGGGGTGTCACATCCTGTCTTTTATTTGTTACAGAATGAACACGAAAAAGAATGTCCCAACATGGACCTAAATACTAGCTTCAATGTTACCGGGGATTTGCCGCTAAGCGATTCGTTGCTAGGTGTATTAGTAATGTTAACATTATAAGATTAGATGATAGCGATGATCACTACATATGATCATCTTTCAAATTAAGTGATGATCGAGTTGAGCGTAGTTGGCATTCAATCATGATAGATCGACTAGATATAATATATACAGTATGTAACAATAGGTAGATGTATGCTTGTATTGTGACAAGGCAAACAAATCACATATCTTATTTATAGCACTGTAATTGTAATCTTTATATATTGAGAGGTGATCAATAAAAAGAAACAAGGGATTTACAATCCTACGAATCATTTCTATATTTTTTGATTTTTCATTAACATTTGCCATTAAATTATCAACATCATATCTACTAACATTTATTATCGACATACTAAAAAAAAAAAAAAAAAAAACCACAGAAAAATAATAATTAACATCATATCCAAAAAAAGATCATTCTTAAATACCTTTATCAACGTAGATATAATAATTCCCTTCTCTTTAGGCTATTTGCTACTCGCGAGAAAAGTAAATCCATTTGCTACTTGCCGCGAGTAGCAAACAGCCTTTGGAGAAGGGAACAACCAAACCTACAATGATGATAATGATACAAGGAAATGACCTTTAAGAAAGAAACATCAAAAGACGTAAATAAACCAACACACCTTTTCTACTATTTCCGATGTGGGATAAGATATGTCTATATATATACACTTGTGTTTGGGCTTTCATCTTCTTGATCTGTCGGTCACGTACAACTTCAAAATTATTAAGCCAATTAAGGCCCATGCACACGTTTCTTGTGGGTCGGTTTACTGACAACCACTATAAATGGCTCCAAATATTTTCTTGGGTATTTTTTTCCGGAATAAATATAGTTAATTTTGAATCGGTTTGTTAATAACCGCTACTAATGGAGTATAACAAATGTAGCGAGTAGACTTGACCGTCACAATCATTGTTAATTAAAGCGGTTTAACATAAACCGCTACATTAGCATTGTTGGGACCCCACAGTAAGACTGGTAAACCGCTCCATTGAGGATTATTATATCCACTTTATGATCTTTATAGCGGTTTTCACTTAAAACCGCTATAACGTTGCGCTCTTTTTACTCGTTTTTGTACTAGTGATGATATTTGGATTAATGACTCTTCTCTTGCGCAACAATTTCCCCGATTATATTGTCTGGAAGAGTCTAAAGATGTTTTATTTGGTGATAGATGGAATGGTGTGAATTTGATGTGGAATTGGAGACGTCCTATTCGGGGTGGAGTTGAAGAAGATCAATATCGTCGGATTAGCGAATGTATTATGCAGGTCACCATTGTTCGTGCCCCCGATAAATGGAGATGGTCTTGTAATAACATGGATACTTTTAATGTCAAAGGTTTGCGTAATCATCTTGACTGTACTTATTTACCCTCTCATTATTTGGCGACTCGATGGAACAAAATAGCACCTCGTAAAGTTAACATTCATGTGTGGAGACTGTTGAAGGACCCACTCCCTACTCGTTTTAATCTATGGTTTCGTGGTATTCATATCAACTCTATCATTTGTCCTACTTGCAGCAATGGGATTGAGACGATTTACCACACAATGTCTGACTGTATAACTGCCAAAAAGGTTTGGACTTCGATTTCTAAATGGCTTGATTGTTACCTGCCGTTTCATCTTGCCCCTATTGACTTACTTGATTATGTAGCGAATCATAATTTTAACCAAAAGGGTAAGGATGTTATTAACACTATAATTGGTGGGAGCTTTGGAGATTCAGGAATGAAGTTATTTTTCAGCCCGATAGGAAGAGAAATATGGTGCTCGTCGATTCAATCATTAACTTCTCTTTTCAATGGTACCGGTACAGATATAAGAAGTCGGAAATTTACTGGGATGACTGGCTTAAAAATCCAATTAAGTGATCGTTTTACTAGTCTTGGAAGCTCGTTTTTAAGTTGTTGGATCATTTGTTTTTGTCTTTGTGATAGCTTTACTCTGGAACTTGTATGGGATTGTATCAAAAACATCTCGAAGTGAAAACCGGTGGCGCGGCCTTCGATGGTGGGGGCTTTTCTCATGTCTCGGTGTATCTGTAATCGCATTGAGTTTTTTTATCCTTTTACAATCTTTGCAGCTAAAGTTTCGGGAACAATCTAGATTTTGTAATTGTTGTTTTTCTGAATTTTTGTATTTTGTTCTCTAGCTCCTTGCTAGTTGAACTTTTCTAATGCATATATTATTTCTGCCGTTCAAAAAAAAAAAAAATCAAATTAGATATCCATAAACTTGCTAGAAGTATAAACACATTTTTTGAACTTATACTTCGTATATAATAGTAAAAAATAAATAGAATAAGTATTATGTAGACTTCTCTACGACTACTAATTAATGAGTGACGATATATCCACCATTGAAATTGATACATTTACCATAACTATGCATTAAATACTTGTATTGTATACACAAGTAATGCACAATATTGGTAAAGTTATCAATTTCAATGGTGGAAAATATCAACACCCCTAATCTATAGATGGAATAAATTATTGTGTTAGTTACACCGTATAACTTATTAGCTTATTTTAATTTCATATAATATAAGCTTTATTATAAACTGAAAATAAACCTAAATTTTGTAACTTAGTGGGTGTTTGGGGAGCTTATTTTCTTAGCTTATTTGCTTATTGTGATATAATAAGCTTGAGATTTAGTGTTTGAATGAACTTATTTAGTTAGCTTATTTGCTTACTTGTGAGGGAGATTTTTTATAAGCTCAAAATAAGCTAGGATTTTTGAGCTTATTTGCTTACTAGACTTTAAACCCGTGTATACACACGGGCCGTTAATTTTTAATTTGAAATTTTGTATTTAGTATCTTGTTTCTAATGAAAAAGTTTGTATATTTATATATGTATATTAAGCATTTAGTTGAATTTATGATAATATTACTTTATATAAAGATTCATATAAGTAGAGATTAGTAAATTAAAAGTTTTTGAAACCAAGTTAGTTAAAAATTTTAATTATTTTAAGTCTATATCAATCTTTTCAAGTAATTTTATTCCTACTCAGTGAATTGAACATAAAAACATTAAAGATCGATTTTGATAATGTTTTAATTAATGAATAATATTTATTTGTATAAGAAGTGAGTAGTTGATAATTTTTTTTTTTTTAATAAGTTAGAGATCAATTTTAGAATTCATCAAAATTAAAGGACTTAATTGATAGATTAAAACTTAATTAGAATGATAACAACTATATATATATATATATATATATATATATATATATATATATATATAATTTAAGATAAGCAATAAGCAACAAATTCCACAGACACCTGGGGGTGTTTGGGTTAGCTTAAATAAGTGCTTATCTGCTTATTTGCTTATTTTGATACCTGATAAGCAGATCCAAACACCTTTTTAAAAACCGCTTAAGCACTTAAAAATAAGTAAGGGATCACCTACTTATTTATTTTAAGCATGTAACTGCTTGTAAATAAGAAAATCCAAACACCCATTTATTTTGCTTATAATCATGAAAAAATCAATAAAAATAAGCCCACCCAACCACCTATAAACCCTAAAATATAAGCCTTCAACGCAGTCTCGTTGCTCCATTACTCTGCTTCTGTCCGTACAAGAAGAAGAAGAAGGAAGAAGAAATGCCTCCAAAAGCTGCGAAATCCAAGGACGCACCTGTTGAAAGGCCTATACTCGGACGTTTCTCATCTCATCTTAAAATCGGAATCGTTAGTTACTTACTTACTTACAACTTTTTGTATCTATATATCTATCATCAATCGCAATCATTATTCTTATTCCATACGCTTTGCTAACCTAATTTACTTTGACCTAATATGATTTTGTTTGTCATTAGTGTGATAATTCTGGTTATTTTGCTTCAAACTAGACTACTGAATTAGGATCTGTTATATACATGCATATACATACATATATACGGATATACACATGTAATGAATTAAGTTGTTGAACTGATCATATGATGGATGCGGTGTCAAGTTTTAATGGTTGATTGTTTATTTATGGAATGTGGATTGAAGTTGATGTTGTTGTTGTTTACTACCGATTTTAGGTTGGATTGCCAAATGTAGGGAAATCAACTCTCTTCAACACTCTTACTAAGCTGTCAATACCTGCTGAGAACTTTCCGTTTTGTACGATTGAACCTAATGAGGCTCGTGTCCATATTCCTGATGAGCGTTTTGAATGGCTTTGTCAACTATTCAAGCCAAAGAGTGAGGTAATATATTTACATGCCTTGCTTATTATATATAGCTAAGATGACTCTATGTGTAAGTGCGTGCTGCAATATTTGCTATTTGTCTTTTTGAATACAGAAAGAGTTATTATTTGATGATGTGCCTTTGGATTCTGCACTAAATCCATTGATTTTATGATAGGTTTCTGCATTTCTGGAGATACATGACATTGCTGGATTGGTTAAAGGTGCTCATGAAGGACAAGGGCTTGGAAACAATTTCTTATCTCACATTCGTGCAGTTGATGGGATATTTCATGTCTTACGTAAGATTTTATATATGTAACCCCCAAAATCAACTGTTTATTTATCTTATGAAGTTTGTTTGTGGTAAAAGTTGATAAGACACTTTATACGTATTCCATACTGTTTTGGATTTTTGGTCTGTGTTTTTGCTCAATTGCATGTGAAGTGCCAGAATGCTTATTGCTGTATATTCTCATATGATAGGTGCATTTGAAGACCCAGATATTATACATGTTGATGACTCGGTGGATCCTGTAAGAGATTTAGAAGTTATAACTGCAGAATTACGTCTGAAGGTGTGTTCCCAAATCCTTGAGAATAATCAAGTACTTTTTGAGAATAGTACTACCATAAGATACTGGACTTATAACACATGATGAGTACCTTTGATCTTTCTTTCTTCTTATTTATCACAAAGATTTCGGTCTATCTTTGAGTTCATTCTGTTTTATTTATATCTGACTCGATTTCTGAACTTTGTTTGAATGATTTAGACACTTATATGAGTATTTTATGTATCGTGAAGGATATTGAGTTCATGAGAAGGACGATTGAAGATCTTGAAAAGAGTATGAAGAGGAGTAATGACAAGCAGTTAAAAGTTGAGCATGAAGTGTGTTTGAAGGTATCTTCTTATATTCAATTTATGCTGGTTGTTTCTTTTGTAGCTCATATGCCTCTGCCGTGCTGATCTTTCAAACATCCTCAATATATTTCTTGTTGAGTCATATTATAATGAAATTATATATAACTCTTTGTTCTATTTATTTGTACAATCCCAATGTCAGATACTCAGATATACGAATAATTACTCTGTTTGGTTTTCTGCAGGTCAAGACCTGGCTTGAGAGTGAAAAAGATGTCCGGTTAGGGGACTGGAAAGCTGCTGAAATTGAAATCTTGAATGGTTTTCAATTGCTCACTGCAAAACCTGTTGTTTATCTGGTAAAATTATATGTTTTGGGCATGTAATTATATTTAATAGAGTATATTCTATGACCCTTAGATGCCTTGATCCATTAATGTATTAATTATTAACAATGTCTTAAAAGTTTTCTATTTTCCTCTCTTCTACTGTAATGTTTGTTCAAACTGGTGATTTTTTTATTCTTTTTTGGGTTCTAACCATGTGAAGCTTTCTTTTGCAGGTCAACATGAATGAGAAAGATTATTCAAGAAAAAAGAACAAGTTTCTTCCCAAAATTCATGCTTGGTACGCTTGATCTACTTTTAACATTTTTTTGAGTCTATTCATCAGGAAGACACTTAGGGGTCTGTTTTGTTGGCTGGGATCAATTCCATTCCATTATCATGATATGATACAGTGACAGTGTGTAGTTATATCTCTATTGAACTTTCTATGTATAGTTCGTACACAAAAAATCTACTAAATTTTTTAAGATCTCAGTTGCTATCTGAAGAACTTGTAGAAGGTGCAGAAACAGAGTTATATATACAATGATCAATGACATTCCATTATCATGTTTGATTTGCTTCTAGAAATGAAATGAGTTTTCTCATTATATTCTATATGATACATAGTGACAGTGTGCAGTTATATCTCTATTGAACTTTCTATGTATATGTATGGTTTGTACACAACAAACCTAGTAGTTCTCTTAATATCTTAGTTGCCATCTGAAGAACTTGAATAAGGTGCAGAAACAGAGAGTTATATTTACAATGTCCATCTTTACTTTATGTGTTATACGATGGAACCTTAAGTAAGAGACATTTGTTGGTTGGGGGGACAGGGAGTAACTCAATCTCAGTAATCATAACAAAATATAAGGTTTGCAATGCTATTTGATCTTTGTTCAAAATTATTTACACTTGTCGTATATCGAGGATAATTTCACATGTCATTATGCCATTTTTTATATAAATATAATTATCATTTTTAATTGAAATTGCAGTAACTCAATCTCAGTAATCATAACAAAATATAAGGTTTGCAATGCTATTTGATCTTTGTTTAAAATTATTTACACTTGTCGTATATCGAGGATAATTTCACATGTCATTATGCCATTTTTTATATTAATATAATTATCATTTTTAATTGAAATTGCTGAATGTGTTGATGATTGAACTGTTGATTGATAGCCAAACATTTCATAGTGTCTTTACAATGCTTATGTCGATGTTTTTCCTGATTGCAATATCTATCTATAAGGATTGAACTTAAAATTAATTTGTAGGGTGCAAGAGCATGGAGGTGAGCCAATTATCCCTTTTAGCTGTGCCCTGGAAAGAACTCTTGCTGATCTGCCAGCAGATGAAGCAGCAAAGTACTGTGAGGAGAACAAGATTCAAAGGTTATGTCAGATCAATATTTCTTGAAAATCAAGTCACTTATTAAAGTTACTAATTATACTAATTATTCAATCAGTATATCCGCTTATTTATTGTTGGGTATTTGAATATTTGATATATATGTTTTTATGTGCCACAGTGCTCTTCCTAAGATCATAAAGACTGGTTTTGCTGCTATCAACCTTATATACTTCTTCACTGCTGGCCCTGATGAGGTAATGTCTTTTTAACTTGGAAGGCACATTCTGTTGAAATGAACATGAAATAATTAGCAATGATCTTTACATTTCTAATGTATGTATGCATCTTTAATTTTCATGTATATTGAAGTTGTTGTACCACGGTTTTCATGCAGGTGAAATGCTGGCAAATTAGAAGGCTAAGCAAGGCTCCTCAAGCTGCAGGAGCAATTCATACTGATTTTGAAAGAGGATTTATCTGTGCTGAGGTTAGTACTTGTGATCTATGCTCTAAAGGTCCTCAACATTATTAGTTTCTACAAAATGCCAAGTTAAAGTATTTGATTCTTGATCTCTGCCGTGTTGTATGTCGACTAGTGAACCAGGGGTTGTTAATGATTGTTCTTTCATACTTTAGAGTTGTATTTTTCTGCATTATTGTGAGGTATCACACGAGACGAGATAGTCGACAAAAGAGTTGGAATTTTTTTAATGGTATCTCTAAGCACAGTAAATCCCATTTATTAATTGATAACTGATTAATGAGAGCTTAAAGAGCTTGGATGATCTCAAATTCATCTGATGTTGTGGTTTCAACCTTGAAGATCTGAGAACTCCATGGATATTATGCAGGTAATGAAGTTTGAGGATCTTAAAGAGCATGGAAGTGAGTCTGCTGTAAAGGTATTCTCCACTCATGATTTTTTTTATTCGTGTCCGCTGCATTACCATAAAAAAGATAAAATAATTTTTTATTTTTTATATTTTACTTTGATACATTTCGAAAAAAATATGTACATATAACTTGCAATAAGAAGTATTCATAAGAGTGGACAAGTAGGTTACATATACTGATGTCAGTAAAATGCTATATGCCTCTGTTTGGAGAACCAAGTGATGATTCACCTCGTTCAAGTGGTGGCAAAATGGGCAGGTCGGTCAGGGTTGGGTAATTATTAAGGGGTTGACCTACCGACAGATGATTTTTTATTGTTTATCAAGATCAAAAATAATATGCTAGTTATGATTATAAAACACAATTTATTTTTAATTAGAATTCGGATTCTTGATATATAAGCAGATTCGAAATTTTGGAACCTATGTTAGATTATCTTGAGATGAACCAATAATGCCTGTTAAAGATAAAATATGGCCTGAGTCCAACATTTATAAAACGTTTTGAAGTTGTCACATGTACCTGGTTATTCTGATGTAATTACAAAGTGAAGTGTATGAACATGTCCAGTATTATGTTTTCAGGCTGCTGGCAAGTACAAGCAGGAAGGGAAGACTTATGTGGTCCAAGATGGAGATATTATATTTTTCAAATTTAATGTCTCTGGTGGTGGGAAGAAGTGAGGTACATCTTTTCCATTTGTCTGGAAACGTAATATTTAGTGAGAGATTGTGCTGTTTGGATTGTACCAACCGTGTTTCGAGTATTAAGAAACGGTCTTTTTTGGCACCAACGTTTTCTTTGACACAAGTTGTAATCCTTTGTTTTGAAGATGATGGTGCAACATTCTGGATATTGTTATAAAATAGAGAATGAGATGCATGATATCACTTGAGAAGTTCATGCAAGAAACGACTAATCAATGTTGAAGTAATTCCATAACTGGAGATCATGTATCTACTAGGTATGTGTACATATGCATGTTGTCATGCATGCTATATGTATTATATACTACATATCATTAGAGATGGTTGTGAAAGAATAATGGAATCTTGCTGTCATACAGATATTTACAGAATGGACTTGTAGAGTAGTAGTAGTGTAGTAGTAATAAAGATTGGTTGATTTGTTTGTTTAAAATCTGTATGTGTCGAGTAGTAAAAATGGTATCGTTTATAAACAAGTAACAGAACCAAGGATAAGCCTTCTGCTAACTTGGAGGTAAATATATCTGAACTATCAAATTCAACATTGTTGGTTTAAAAAAAAAGTTCATATAGTTGCATGTTTTTCTAAAAGAAAAATATAATTTTAGGCTTAGTGAAAGCTGTAGATCTGAACTCATTAACTCGAAATAAGGAACTTTAGTAGGCCTCATCCATGCTGCTATATGATATGGGCTGACACATATCTTTTCGATCCTAATGCAATATCTCTTGGTTGCCGAAAACTAATATTAGTATTGTGGGCTCACACGGCTTACAAGTACTGTAATGCAACAACTATAATACTATATGATGGGAACAATGTCCATTGACAAGAAAAATGAGTTGCTTTAAGGACTTTTTGCCTGGTGAATTTGCTTTCATCAAGTCTTGGAAATGTTTAAAAACTTATGCCCTTATAGCATATAATCTAGAGGCTAAAAACCAACTTTTGTCATTGTAACGTAGCAATGTGTAGCCAACATAAGTTTACTTGAACAATTCAATTACGGTTTATCTGAAAAGGAAAGACTAAAAAAGCTGTTGTGCTTGATCACCGTGTCAACGGTTGTTGTATCTCTGGATGTTGAGTCCCTTTACAGTTGGGCTGTCAACTGCAGCCCCCATCACATTTAAACCGTTGTCTACATACAAGATGGTCCCGGTGATGGCTGAAGCCAGTGGTGATGATAAGAAAGCAGCAGCATTTCCCACCTCCTCTGTCCACATGCATTGATTTTTCAGGATTTCAATACAGAACATTAATATAACTACCACAATTACACTGAATTATGATGACTAAAATGTAATTATGAGTAGACTAGAACAACGTCCCTGAGCTAGTTATGATTTCAGTAATTACAAGCCATTTACTTGACTGATAAGTCGTTTTGGGCTATATTTTAGCTCTAACGGGTCAAATGGGTTGGGAGTTGC
The DNA here is from genome assembly GCA_949592205.1 of Helichrysum umbraculigerum. Lineage (NCBI taxonomy): Eukaryota > Viridiplantae > Streptophyta > Magnoliopsida > Asterales > Asteraceae > Helichrysum > Helichrysum umbraculigerum. The sequence goes on from CATIUR010000001.1 coordinate 104,037,391, forward strand.
TCAAAGTGCATTTTATTAACTATAATTACTGAAATGACATAAATATCGTAATTATGTTTGACACACTGTTTATCCAAAAAAAGAAAGAAAAAAGGACAAAAGTGTTTGGGGTCTGAGGGAAGGACAAAAAGGGAGATTCATACTGACCTGCAAATAGGTCTTTCTGCAGCGGTGCATTTTCTAATGAATAATCGATCATCATATCAACAATACGATGTCCAATTGCCTTGGCAGCACGACTTCTTAGTGGCCCTGGTTCATTAAATTCGATATAACCAATAGTAAAATTTTTACAACTTAAATCACGTTATATGCTTCTCCTGCAGTAGTTAATATCGGGAAAAGAACAGCAAAGTAGTTGTAGTACCTGCAGATATTGTGTTCACTCTGATTCCATACTCCCTCCCAGCTTCAAAAGCTAACATCTGTGTGTATCAATCATAGTAATTAGAAGCCGTTAAAATACAACCGTGAAGAAAGGATCATGGATATAGGAACCAACTCTAGTGTCACACTCCAAAGCAGCTTTGGCTGAACTCATAAGTCATACCCCCACCATATTTGCCTTAAAATAAGAGGTGCAGTGTATTTGTAAGATGATTTGAGGAAAAACGAGATCCAACTGAATACTAATGTATAATAAAGATATAAGAAATTACCCAGGTACGGCCCTTTCAGAAGCAATGCAACTCAAAGAAATACTAGCACCTCCTGCAACATAATAATCAAGCTCAACTTAGATGAGTAAAAGTACTTTTGTGTATCTTTCAAGGTGGCAATTTCAACCCATTGGGTCACATGGGTATAATAATCATGGAGTAAAAAATTATCTGAAAAGGGAAAGGCTCAAATGGAAACGGGTCAACAGACGTCCGAAGTTTTTTTTTAATGCATTAACCTCCCATATCATTCTATTGAAAAATTTGGTTATTGAATAAGTATAATTTCTGTAATTATATTGTGCTTAATAGTTGTAAGAAAAAAAATTTGTACAATAAGTGTTCCAGGCCAATCTAATCCAACCCCTTTTGGCCCATACAAACATTGCCTCTTTTGACCCGTTTCCCAAGTACCCAACCCATTTGGCCCGTCCATAGATGAACTTTAGGATGAGTATCATACCTGGGTTCATTATTGGGACAAAATATCTGAGCAAAGATACGAAAGAATAGCTAGAGGCAGAGATGGCACCAAGATAGCCATACCAGGATGTTTCTAAGAGACTCTTGGTAACCTGCAAATTATGCTTAATTTATAATTTTTGATATGACTTATGGGAAAACATGTTGCATGTTTCATATGATAGTTGAGAATGACGTGTGCTAATAGGTTATATAACTTACAACTACCATTAGTTACAAGTAGATGTAGCAAGACAGGAGGGTCAAGCGGGTTTGGTAACACCATAACAGGTCATAATGTGTCATTTCGGTATGGGTCAGGCTGGTACAGATTGACCCATAGGACCAAGATATGATACAAAGTTGATATAAAATACATGTTGGGTGACTTGACCTGTATTACCCGGTTCTAAAGTTATGTTTCTATTCCATATGTTTGAGCATTTAGAGATAACTCATGACTCGAGTCAACTTATTTCATAAGTAAATCTGTAAAATGTTCAACTCGAAATTGCCACATCTAATAAAAAAGGAATAACATCCACACCATACCTCAGGTCCATTGGCCAATGAATGCACTAGAATGTCAATGCTGCCAAAGTCCTCTTTTACAGATTCAGCTACTTCCTGCAAAACATAAATACATGTCATCTGCTAACTTGGACTATCTTTCACAATTTCACAGTAACACGTAGAGTTCAACCCAATATATGATTTAATTGACTCATACCTTAATGGTCCACTTTGAGGACCCCGCATAACGCTTGTTAGATTTTACCTGCATAATTCAGCATATAATTATCGGATATTTGAGACCCCATCCTTAAATGAACTGCAGGATCATTTTGATAAAACTTGGACTTACATCCTCATGAACATCTTCAGGAGTATCATAAACTGCGTCTAAGGGGTAAACTTTAGTAATATCCATTAAAGATCCATCTGGCAATCTAAAACAACAAAATATTTTATTAGTTACTTCCATATTATCATGAAATTAGTTGACAATAAATGGTGGAATAAACACACTTACACACGTGATTCATCAAACTTCCCCCTGCGGAGACTACTCTGAAATATGCTGAGTGCCTACAAAGGTGAATAGTCATTAGTAACATACAGTTTTATTAGCTTAAGGATCTCTAGCAGAGGTGGAAAATTGACCTTTTTACTTATATCATCTCAAATGGGTCAAAGTTAATTTATTAGAAAAAGAGGAACGGGTCAAATGAATTGAAAGTCACCATTTTAATGTGTACAACCTCCTGAATCACTTGATTTACAGATTTAGATCATAATGGCAATGACATGTTTCTTATTATCAGATACAATTCTGGATTATTATTTAATAATTAATGTTATAGGTTTGTTGAGTATTTATATTATTTATTTTAGTAATTACAAGAAAAGTTATAGTTTTTAATGAAGATCTGGAAGTAGTGTTATATTATGAATGAGTATGACTTTGAACAAGTTGCTACAAAACTATAAATAGGGCTTTTGAGTTTCTAATTTCATCAGGCTGAATAAAGTTAGTGATTTGATATCCTTGAAGAGTTGGTTTTCCTCTCAAAAGCAAAGTGTGTGAGATCTGATCAGCCTCTTGAAGCCGATTAAATCTATCATATTCGTGTAATCTTATTCTGTTTGTTTTTATCATTAAACTGGAATCGGGTATTATCAAAATCATAATCAAAATCAATTTAACAATTATATACTAATTTTAGAAAGAAAAAAACTGGTCCAGAGAGTATTGGCAAATCAACCCGACGCAACCTGTTGTGTTATATGCCAGAAAAAAACGTATCAACCCGAACCTGTATTGACACACTACCCACTACTGAACCCGTGTGAGCCGCCTATCTTGCCACGACTAATCTCACGTACTAATTAATAGCCATTAAGGTTAGGATCAGTAACATACTGGGATCCAAGTGCCAACTAGAATCTCTGCACCAGCAGCATCGAAAGATTTGGCTATCGTCCAACCATATCCGTTATCATCAGCTATACCCGCAATGAATGCCCTTTTTCCTGCAGACAGCTCCCTAAGTTAGTAAATTGTAACTTAATGTTTCCTTGCATCAATTTAACTCGTCCCTTGATAATCTAACTGTGGAAATCATCAAATCTTACCATGCAGGCTAATTTTTTTTTCTTTCATAAAATCATATTTATATCAGATGAACTTTAGGTCTATAAAATAAACCTCTTAGATCAACAGGCAGCCCTGGAAGTGTCTTTCTGTCACTGGATGCTGACATGGCTTTTGTGGTCATCTTCCCAAATCTCGACAGACTGAATTTTACATTTTGAGATACAATTTGTGTAAAGAGATGTGACATGAGCTTTTAAGCTTTGCACATAATGATCATCTAACGTCGCTACCGAAAAACGCAATTCTCGACTTTGAAACTTCACAAAAAGAAAAGGCAGAGGGTCTTGCTATAGCAATGTGCGTACTAGTATTAGTAGTTTTCATTTCAATAAGTTGATTACAAACCTGCAAGTCATGCAAGAATGAAAAACTAAACATTTTGTAGATTGGAAAAAGATGAAATGAATCTACTCGAAATGTCATTATCTATTATGACTAAACATTTTGTAGATTTGATCACAAAGTTCATTATCTATTATAACTACATCTATTCAGTTTGATATAATCATCATCCTTCTTATTTCTGAAACATAAATCAACTCAATACAGCTTTGAATTTAAAGTTAAGGCAAAGTTGAAAGTGAGACTTCAGTTTCAAAGGAATGTATAGATAAACAGTTAAACACAACAGATTGAAGGTAAATTGAGCAATGTAACAATTTGGAATCAACTGAGAGTAACTGGTCTGTTTACTTTCCACTTAATGATCTGTTTTCACATACTTCTTAATCCAGACATATAAATTGCTATTTCTTTTTCACTTAATCTGAAAGAAATATCTATTTATGATATAGAGAGAAAAATGAAGCCCTTACCAAAAGAGGCACTTAATGATATATATATATATATATATATATATATATATATATATATTTCACCATTTTTTCTCCAATAGAAATTGAACACACCATTTCTTGTTCAAACTTTATATTATTTAACTTCATCTTTTTTGGTAAAAAAAAAATTACATTTACTTAAACAGCACTTGTTATAAACAGATATGTTTATCCAAACAAGCACTTAATAGTAAAAAAAAAGTAAACAATCCTAGCTCTCCAGAAAAATTCAAAACAATTTTGCAAGATCCCATTTGAGCTTGTGTATGCATCTATATATATATATATAGGTACATGATTACATGTTTTATTTGAAAATATTTTATTCTTATTTTATAAACTTAGAAAACTTCCCAAGTCAGCTTTATACTAGTATTGATTGATTGTTATCTTTTTCAGTAGGTTTTCCAAATCCAAGTTACTAGTATTGATTGATTGTTACCTTTTTCAGTAGGTTTCCAAATCCAAGTTACCTAAGAAAAAGTGTTTAATCAAAACTTACCTTTTAACTCAAAGGTAATTAATAATTTAGTAATTATGAGGTGAGATCTTTTGACCAATGAAAAGCTTGTTGAGACAGACGAGAGTTCAAATAAAACTGCAAATGGTACAACTTTTCTGAAACACAATAATTTGAATCAATTAAATTGCATTTAACGGTTGGGGGAATTCTTTTGACTAATAGTAAGCTCTTTGTGATTAGAGCGTTAAGTTTTCTAAAACTAGTGTTATTAAAAAAACAATTTCACTCATTTTAGACTTTTAGTCAACACTTTTAGTAAGATTTGTACTCTGATATGTAGGCTATATTTAGTTCATATAGTTGGACTAGTGGACATAGGTTAGGTGATGCGGAGTGCATACCTAACTAAGTTGCTATATTCGAGGCTCAAACAAAGCTTGCAAGGGTCAAGGGGGCCGCACTCGGCCCCTTGTGGGGTCTTAAGGTCAACGCCCATATCGGGTTCAAAGGGGAAAAGCCCTTGGCTGCGGTCCGGCCTACTTTTTTAACTGCCATCAGTTTGTCGATTATTAATGCATAATACAAACACATTTTATGGTACGAAAAAACACACAAGGCCAAGAAGAGATTCATTTTCTCTTAAATTATCTCGAGACCGATTTCGTTAACCTAGGCAAATCAGGGTCGAAATATGTCTTTGGAAAGTGATTTCTATATACTATTCACAGAGAAATATCCGGTCATTAAATCATTCACCTTGTTCATAATTTCCAACACAATGATGTAAAAAATGTGATTATATTCGTCGAATTAAAAGTAAGAATTGTTGTTTTTTAGTTATATTTTGATATTATTGATTTATGTGTTTCTGTCTCACTTTTTGTGTCACATGAGAAAGTCCCACAGCATATATGCATCTGCTGATCTTATTTCCTAAACAGTGATTGTTTTATCTAGTTAGCCTAAATATAATATTCTTAACATAATTACTTATATATTTTCTTCAATTTATCTGTAGTCCCATGATCAAACATATGAATAATGACTCAGATTTTTCATTTTTGTCTGCAGGTCAAGACCAGGCTCGAGAGTGAAAAAGATGTCCAGTTAGAAGACTGGAAAGCTGCTGAAATTGAAATCTTAATGGTTTTCAATTGCTAACTGCAAAACCTGTTATTTTTTTAGTAAACTCATTTCTTTCGGAAATGTAAATTGTTATACTGAACAGAATATTTTCAAGTCACTGGATATTTTGCAGGCAATGAAGTTTGAGGATCTTAAAGAGCATGGAAGTGAGTCTGCTGTGAAGGTATTCTCAATTTATGACTAAATGTTAAATGTATTCATTTTTCTGTGTCCTCTTGGCAGTTGCATTACCACAAAAAAGGCATTATGCATGCATTATGGTCATTTGTATGTTGTATTATGTGCCATGTATGTACGATCGTGTATTTATCTTTACTATACACTTTTTGAACAAATACGTATACAACTTTCAACAAAAAGTGTTTTAAGTAAGTTACATTAACTGCTATACATAAAATTCTCTGTCTACTGCCTCTGTTTCGAGAACCAAGTGATGGAAACATATAATTTTTAAGGGTTGGGCGGACCCATGAATGCCTTTCTTATGTTTGGATATCATAAATAATGAATGTGGTAATAATGATTACAAAACTTATTACTAAAAAAGATTTCGATTTTTATATAAAGCCGTTTTTAGGGTTTCTGTATTATGAATCAACATTTGGAACCTATATAATCCGTATTGCTTTTATTCAATCTTGAGTTACCTCGTTGGTCCCGTTAAAGATTAAACATGACCCAAGTCTACCCATTTATATGAACTGGTTGAAATTGCCAAGTGTACTTGGTTCTTTTGATGGTGCTGTCAGGTATCATGTATTGAGGCTAACCTAAAATGGTAAATATACGAACCATCAAAATCACCACTGTTAGGTTCTGTGAAAACTACAGATTTGAAATCTTTATAAAATATATCCCTCATTCTTGCTTACCATATGGGCTCATACGGCTCTCAATAACGTGTAAATTCAACTGCAAGGTTGATAAGCAAGTTGGCGAATGCAATCAAATGGAACAATTCTCCTTGGCAAAGAAAATGGGTTGCATCAATGTCCAGAAACTGTTAAAAACTAACGCTTTTACATCATAAAATGTCGAGACAAACATCAACTTTTCTCATTGTAATGTGAAAATGTGTAGCCAACTTAAGCTACTCAAACAATGCAATTACAGTTTGTATAAGTAATAACAGAAACAACGTTGTGCTAGTGCATTACATTTTCTTGAATTCCGGATGTTCACTTACAGTCGGGCTGTCAACTCCCATGCCCATTGCATTCAAACCGTTGTCTACGTACAGGACTGTACCAGTAATGGCTGAAGCCAGTGGTGATGCCAAGAAAGCAGCAGCATTTCCCACCTCCTCTGTTCATATGCATTGATTTTCAGGATCTCAATACAAAACATTGATAAAGCCACACACTCACTCACAATCACGTAGATATGAATTACGATGACTAACGCGGAAATAATGGGTAGACTAGGATGGATGACTTCCCTGAGCTTGTCAAGCGTTTACTTATTCCGAACCATATACTTATAATGATCTGATTTAGGTTATATTTCAGCTCTAACCGGTCAAATGGGTCGAAAGTTGCCCAAAGTGCATTTTATCATATAAAATGATAATTACTTTAAAAATATATTTTTTCATAATCATATTTGACACACGCTTACTGTTTATAAAAAAGGAAAAAAGTGTCTAGGGTCCGAGGAAGGACATAAAGGGAGATTTGCACTAACCTGCAAATAGTTCTTTCTTCAGCGGTGCATTTTCTAATGAATAATTGATCATCATATCAATATAACGATATCCAAACGCCGTCGCAGCACGACTTCTTAGTGGTCCTGGTTCATTATTATGATACACTAAATACGATATGACCGAAATAAAATTTGAACCATTTATCTCATGTTATATGTTTTCCTTGTGATGATTAAAATCAAAGTTTTTTTAGGAAAAAGAACCGCAAAGTAATTGCTGTACCTGCAGATATTGTATTCACTCGGATTCGATGCTTCCTTCCAGCTTCATATGCCAAGGTCTGTGTGTCTTAAGAATATTATTAGAGGCCAACAAAAACACCATCTTGAAGAAAGGATCAAGGAAAAGTAACCAACTCTAGTGTCACTCTCCAAAGCAGCTTTAGCTGAACTCATACCTCCACCATATCTGCATTAGTAATAGGTACAGTTACGGACTGACCAAGATTATTTGAAGAAACACAAGCCCCAAATGAAAAAAGATAGTGATCGAAGACATATGAAATTACACAGGTATGATCCTTTCAGAAGCCATGTAGCTCAGAGAAATAGTAGCACCGTCTGCAACATAATAATGAAACTCAAGTTTAATGATTAAAAAGTTCACTTTGCATGTTTAGAAATAGAAATTACAACTCATTTTATTATGAATATGTCGATTGGAGTTTTCTTTAAAAAAAAAAACTCTAACAAGTCGATTGGGCAAGTAAAAAACTACCTCAAAAGGAAATGGGTGAAATGGATTATAAGTGGTCCAAATTGTATTTTTACTTCTTTAACCTCCTAAATCATTTCAAAAACTTTATACAGTACGGAGTATAAGATTTGTAATTATATATGACCAGCTAAATATTTATCGAAAACAAATAGATATTTTGGACAAAAGGTTCCATTTTGGCCTATACTAACATTGCCTTTCTTGGTTCATACCCAAGTAACCATCCCGTACATAGATGAAATTTAAGAGGAGAATCATACCTGGGTTCATTATTGGGAGAAAATGTTTGAGCAAAGATACAAAGGAATAGCTTGACGAAGAGATGGCAGCAAGATACCCATACCTTGATGTTTCTAAGAGATGCTTGGTAACCTGCAAACCATGCTTAATTAGCATATGTAATATGTGACTTACTGGATAACAAAATTTCCTTGGTTAAAAATATGAGAATGACAAGTGGTAACAGGTAATAGCTTATAACAATAATAACAAGTGAAAGTAGTAAAATTGAAGGGTCGGGCGAGTTGGGTAACGGGTCATAATTGGTAACTTTGCTATGGGTCAGGCTGGTACCGGTGACCCATAAAACTTTTGTCCTTAATATATATATGATTACAAAAGTGTTAAAATACATTTAGGGTGGCTTTTGACCTGTTCCCAAAGGTGACCACTTAAATATAAAACATAACGTGAGTTGACTTATTCATTAGTAAATGAGTTGAGATTGCCACATATAACAAAAGGGAATAACATCCTAAGCATACCTCAGGTCCATTGGCTAATGAGTGTACTAGAATATCAATGCTGCCAAAATCATCCTTCACAGATTCTGCTACTTCCTGCAATACATATTTACTAAATTAGTTATGTAATATGCTTAGCCTTTAGTTGGACTTCATTTCAAAGTTCCTGCATGTCACGTGATATAATGTGGCGGAAACATGTAGAGTACAACCTCCATATATAATCAATGAACTGATACCTTAATGGTCCACTTTGATGTCCCTGCATAGCGCTTGTTGGATTTTACCTGCATAGTATAGAATATAAAAAAATTATTAAGGGATATTTGAGACTCCATCCTTTCATTAACTGCAGGACATTATTATGTTAGTTTGAATTTACATCTTCAGGAACATCTTCAGGAGTATCATAAACTGCATCTAGGGGATAAACTTTAGTAATATCCATCAAAGATCCATCTGGCAAACTAAGACAACAAATTACAATTGCTAGTTACCAGTATATTATCATAGCATCAGATAAAAAAAAGGTGGAATGAACACACTTACACACGCGATTTGTCAAACTTCCCCTTGCGAAGACTAGTCTCAAATATGTTGAGTGCCTACAAAGGTCAGTGGTCATTAACAACAAATGGGTTGGCAACTTAGTAACTTTGAGCCATTTACTTACAAATGTTAAAACTGTAAGCAAAACAGGGAATGGGTCAAATGGATTGGAAGTCACTAAAAAATGTATACAACCTTCTTGCTAATTTTACTCAAAGATTTAGATAATAATGGCAGCGATATTGTTTTTATAATCATAATCAACTTGGGAATTATATCTGTTTTATCAAGGAGAGACGGACCAAAACGTATTAATATATCAGCCCGATCCAACCTGTTTTATTTGGCATATGCTAGAAAACCAAATTCAACCTTAACCTCTTTTGACCCACCACCCACCACCTATTACTGAACCTGCCCGACCCACCAATCTTGCCACCTCTAATCTTGAATATATTGAGGCCAGGATCAGTAATTTACTGGGATCCATGTGCCAACAAGAATCTCGGCACCAGCAGCAGCCAGAGATTTGGCTATCGCCCAACCATATCCATTATCATCAGCTATACCCGCAATGAAAGCCCTTTTCCCTGCAGACAGCTCCCTAAGTTAGTAAATTCTAACTTAATGTTGTCTTGCATCAATTTAACTCGTCCCGTGATAATGTAAGCGTGGAAATCATCTTATCTTACCATACAAGCTAAAATGATATTTGTATCAGAAGAATTTTAGGTCTAAAAATAAACCTCTTAGATCAACAGGCAGCCCTGGAAGTGTCTTTCTGTCACAGGATGCTGTCATGGCTTTTGTGGTCATCTTCCCAAATCTCGACAGACTGAATTTAACATTTTGAGATAAAAGTTGTGTAGGAGAGATGTGACATGAGCTTTTAAGCTTTGCACATGATGAGCCTCTAACGTTGCTACCGAAAACTGCAATTCTCGACTTTAAAACTTCACAAAAAGAAAAGGCAGAGGGTCTTGCTATGGCAATGTGCATACTAGTATTAGCCGTTGTCATTTCAATAAGTTGATCACAAACCTGCAACTCATGCAAGAATCACAAACTAAACATTTTGTTGATTGGAAAAAGATGAAATGAATCTATTTAAAATGTTCTGATCACAAAGTTTATTATCTATCAGTACTACATCAACTCATTACAGCTTTGAATTTAAGATTAAGGTTATAGTTGAAAATGAGACTTCAGTTTGAAAGAAATGGAGTATCATGTGCTCGAAACTAACAAGATAATCAAATCAAAACTATGGTAATGTACAGATAAACACAACAGATTGAAGGTAAACTGATAAATGTAACAATTTGGAATTAACTGGGTGTGACTTACTGACTTAGCTCTCCAGGGAAATTCAAAACAATTTTGTAAGCTGCTATTTGAGCTTGTGTATGCATCTATATATATAGGCCCATAATTACATGTTTTATTTGAAATATTATTTTCTTATTTTTTAAACTTAAGAAACTTCCCAAGTCAGCATTATCATTATCATTACTACATATAATATAAATCATTTCCTAATTTTTCTTGATCTTAAGTTCATAAACAATCAAAAATATTATTTATTCCTTACTCTATTTTTGGTGAACTTTAATTATTATTATTATTATTATTATTATTATTATTATTATTATTATTATTATTATTATTATTATTATTATTATTATTATTATTATTATTCACCACCATAGTCAAATATATCTTATCAATTACTTATGATCTAGGGACACATACTATCATTATTTCCATGCTTTAGTAATTCTATAGATGAAACGCTATATAATCTTCCGCTACTTTGCGCAAGTATCATGCTAATATATTCTTAATGTGCCACTAACTGTTCAAAGGTATTATATTATCGATCAAGATGGTGATTAAGTAACCAACGATTTCTCTTAATTCGTAGTTTAATAGTCCCAGGTATATAGCTGGTTTCAGTTATATGAAACTTTCATATGGATCGTTTCTAACTCGCTTTAATAGATGCAGTAACATTTTTTATAGAGGGTATGGTGTTCATTGATTTAATAACCTTTAGTATTTTTTTTTTTTTTTTTTTTTTTTTAACATAATGTTATTGATACGTGCATCAACTCAGTTACAACAAATCAAAATCATAGTAGAAAGAATTTGTTAACAAGTGTTTAAAGCAGAGCAATAAAAGTATAAAACAACTTAAATGTGGCCCAACAACACACAAGTACTACACTAGTATTGATTCAGACATTCAGTAGTATAGGTTTCCAAGAACAAGTTACCTAAGAAAAAGTGTTTAATCAATTCTTACCTTGTAATGCATGATATAATAATTAATTTAGTAGTTATGAGGTGAAATCTTTTGACTAATGAAAAGCTTGTTGAGAAAAGAGTTCAGGTAAACTGCACATAGTAGAACTTTTCTGAAACAAGTACAGTAATACAAATAATTTGAATCAATTATACTGCATTATTTAACAGTTAGGTGAATTATTTTGACTAACTAGTAGTAATCTTGCCCGTGGGGTCTTATTATTTTAGCTTTTTCATATCTTATCTTATAAATTACTACGTATATATAGGAAACATCCGTATGATGTCATCATTTAATTAAGTTTTAATTTGTCAATTCACTCCTTTAGTTTTATTAAATTTTAAAATAAGATTCATAACTTATTAAAAAGGAATTTTTTTTAATCAATTACCCACTTAAATATCAAAATAATATTAATCTATTGATTAAAACATTATCCAAATCGATCTGTGATGTTTCTATCTTGAAAAGATTAATATGGAGTTAAAAAAATCATTTTTTTTACTAATTCGGTTTCAAAATCTATTAATTTTTAATCTCTACTTATATAAATACATATACATAAAGTAATATTATCATGAAACCAATTAAATGCTTAATATACATGTCACACTTAATTATTAAAAATGGGATACCAGATACAGAATTTTATATTAAAAATCAACGGCCCGTGTGTATACACGGGTTTAAAGTCTAGTTATATATATAAGGGTTACTAAATTATCATTCTCACATGGTACCGTGTTTGCATATTCTTGATATTAGAATTACATTACAATTAGGTCCTTTAACGACTTCAAAATATGGTCAATGATGCATGAATACCTAAAATTGTATTAAATTACATTGCCTTATAGGATTTGAAAAATTAGTATCATTCGTGATTTAGATTATATGAGTCTTACTATTTGAATTTGGAAATATGTTAATCATTCTCAACCCTACACCAAAAATAGTCAAGGTATTATATATAATCCATTAATTTGTTGCAATAGTCGAAATGAATCAAATAGATAAAATTGATCGATATAAAAGTTGCATTTCGACATGAAATGTGTGATTTTAACACCCGCCCCCATAGCGGGCGGCAAGATAATTTTTGTTCGTAATCAAACATCAAATTGCTAGTTGGAGGAATGTATATACAAAAAACTAAAAAAATGTACACTTTAATCAACCTTTCTGAAACATTCATTCGATGCTTGAGTCGTATGTATGATATTGATTTTTTATAACACTAAAGCTTTTTCTAAAGCTCAAACCCTAAACCCTAACCATCAAACCCTAAACCCTAACCCCTAAACCCTAAACCCTAAACGCATTACAAAACTCTAAACTCTGAATCATACTAAACCCTAAATCTTAAACCCTACTAAACCCTAACCCTTAACCCTAACATTAACCACAAATTAAATGTATAACCAATCACTAACACATGTGTTACTAATTTGTAAAACCCATCAAAAAATGGAAGAAAAAAAAAGTTGTCGTAAGTATGCCTTGAGGGACGGCAAATCGAAGAGGAGAAAACGCTGAATTTTATGGTGCAATTTTCATGATTTTTTGACTTACCGTTTGTGAGATATTTAATTTTAAAAATGTGGAGGAGAGAGAATAAAGTGACACATGGCAGAAGTCTGTTGGTTCCCTCGTTCTCACTCAAAGTTGGTGTACTCATTTGAACCTTACTCTATAAACATTATATAGAAATGAAAGGAGTGTTAAGTTTTAACTATTTTTGTTTTGCATACATCATATTTCCTTTGCATTGGAGATGAAATCAAGGATTTAAAGTTACTGGTTAATTTTTTACGTAAATATTTTTTTTAATCTACTTTAAACGCATGATATATAGATTTTTATTAGTATATGTAATAATAAGATTACAATACAGTGTGAACTTCGATTAAATGAACCTGTACCCAGAAGATGAAATGTCACCTCTACCATCGATGGGTTTAGCCAAGACGTCTACAACACAACTCAAATAGGTCTCGCTTACAAGTATATGAGCAATTCATTTATGATAGTACTCAAACTGTATTATAATTAGTTCTTTATCATCTAAGATGCTAACATCAATAACAAACTTTAAAAATGTTAATTAAAAACACTTATCATAATTCTCATTATGAGAAGTTTAAATTTTTATAGTGTCATTATAATAGGTATTCATATTTATTTATTTTTTTATCATTTCTTAACATGTTTATTACTATTAATTATGCCAAACAATCCTATTATCTTTTTAATTAATATATTTATTATAATGGCTAATTATGATTATGATTAATATAGTCTTTCATTTTTATTATTTTTTTAAATAACTAGATAGAGAAGAGTTCAATTGAGACCATTTATTTTGTGTGAGAATAGGGGAACCAACCACAATATGCCATGTGTCACTTTTTTCTCTCTCATCTACGTTTTTAAAAATTAAATATCTCACAAACGACAAGTCGAAAAATCATGAAAATTGCACCATATTTTTCATCGTTTTATCCTCTTCGATTTGCCGTATATCAAGGCATACTTCCGACGAACTTTTTTTTTTCATTTTTTTTGGTGGGTTTTACATATTAGTAACACATGTGTTAGTGATTGATTATACATTTGATTTAGGGTTTAGGGTTAGGGTTTAGAGTTAGGGTTTAGCAGGGTTTAGTGTTAGGGTTTAGCAGGGTTTAGTGTTAAGGTTTAGCAGTGTTTAGGATTTAGTATGATTTAGGGTTTAGAGTTTTATAAAGCGTTAAGGGTTTAAGGTTTGGGGTTTAGGGTTTAGGGTTGGGAGTTTGGGGTTTCATCAAAACCCCAAACTCCCAACCCTAAACCCTAAACCCTAAACCCTAACCCCTAAACCCCAAACCCTAAACCCTAAACGCAACACTGTAACACACGTGTTAGTAATGTGAAACCCACTAAAAATAATGGAAAAAAAACTCGTCGAAAGTATGCCTTAATGGACGGCAAATCGAAGAGGAACAAACGCTGAATCTAATGGTACAATTTTCATAATTTTTCGATTTGTCGTTTGTGTGATATTTAACTTAAGGGGTAAATGGGTTTTGTATTCTCTTTGTACACATGACACCATATCATTGGTTCCTCTATTCTCACACAAATTTTTAGTCTCATTTGAACTTTACCCCTTTATATGTTATTTTTTTACCTTTATTTATTATTGTGGACTTTTTACCTTTATTTATTGTTGTGGTTAATTTTCATTATTGAGCCAAGGACTCAATTTTTAATGACTTTTTACCTTTATTTATTGTTGTGGTTAATTTTCATTATTGAGCCAAGGACTCAATTTTTGATGACTTTTTAACTTTATTTATTGTTACGGTTAATTTTCATTATTGAGCCAAGGACTCAATTTTTTATGTATTTGATGCGCCCTCAGCCGTCGGTGTCGTCGGTGCTGTTGTAACGACCGAGGGTGCGATCAGGGTGTTTTAAAATTTATTTTTTTTGCTCGGGTCTAAACCTCCGAACTACCTACTAGTACTAGGTACAAGTACCCGATACTAGTACGTGGTAAGGATGATCATCGTCTCTCCAGACGGCCGAATTTGAAGCGGAGCTCGTTTGGATAATTCAGTCTTCAAGATTGGGTTCAGATAGTTGGTTTTGTTTGGTTTTTATCTAATTTAAACTACTAAAGCAATAAAACTTAAAATGAGCTAGCTAGCATATAAGGAACAACTAAGGATAAGGAAGGCGTGGTTCACCATGACTTGGGATAGTATAATATCGGGATTGTGTTTATGATGGGGACACTTTCAGATTAATAGATTGACAGACTTTGGTGTAAACACTAGAACCCTACCAATTAAATTCCCATTGGCATGTCACTAGGAACTAGGTTATCGTGATTCTGATCGGAGCAATACGCTAAATTCCCAATACTTACCTAGTTGAAAGGTAAGCAACATATTTTGGTGATTAACCGAGGTACATGAATAAAGCAGCGTATCGTCTCATAGGTCCGACCGTTCTTAACACCCAAGCTTATCTCTCGTTCTTCTAATAGTGTATCTAATTATTAACTTGTTATGTTTAAAGAATCAAATATGTAAAATCTAGGGGGTTGATAAATCTAAATCACTTGGACTTTCCTCACTAGACCTTGTTAATACTTTACTTAAGCTCCAATTACGTTGATTTATGACCTAGACCTCTCCTTTTCAAACAGTTATACATCTCCAGATTATTCACAGTTTGTTTAAAACATGTTTCATATGAGGACCATGCCTTTCAGTAATAGACAGTGTACTTTACAGGGTAGTTCCACGGGTTCTTACGTCTAACATGCGGTCAAGAGTAATTGACAGTGAGGGTGACACTCTAAACTAACTAAATGTAAAGCAGTGCAGAAATGTAAATCTAATATATACAACGAGTGGTTTCACTGTGTCTTACTTATTGCATGTCATAGGCACAAATAACTACTTACCACAATTAAGGTTCCGGACTCCCTAATATCTAGGTTGCAGTCACGTGGATAACTGGAAAGGGTACTCCATAAATTAGGTCCGGTGTCATACATTTAAATAATAACAAAGTATAATAATTCTCATTCATATAAGTTTCCTTTTATGAGTTTAGACTATGTTGGAATGAGTTGTTTTTACGATCCTATCAACTAACTAACGTAGAGTTGTCCGCAATCAGATAGAAGATATGTCACATGGATAGTAAACACAAACAATTACAATACACCGGAAGTTCTCCCAAATGTACTGAACATATCGGCTAACAACTACCCTCGAATCCTATTCCCCAATCTCGGTCGTCAGAGATGTCCGTATCATGGCATGGTCTATTGAATAAATAGTCACATAAACAGGTTTTACCCTACCGGAATAAGTTGGGGTAGTCTGGTCATAAGCGGTTGGCCAAACATACCATCATTCGTTCATAATGTTATAATTAAACTATAAATAGAAATTCATTTAGCACATTTAAAGTATTGGTCCGTAATATAACTACCTTCGGTCGTTCTCAGGCTTCCGTACGTTTGTACTCCGCCTAAAGCGTTTCCAGCACTATATCTGAGAACAGTCGAATAGGGGCCGTCATATTACTTCACAACATTTATTATCATCCCATTATAACTATCTAAATCATGGCAAACATATAAACAACTACTCGCATATCATGGCAATAGACATTTCCAATATTAATAAATCATAAACATCAAACAAGAACATTACAATTAATGAATAAAAGGAAAGGATAGATATTACCCGTAATTATTGCGAGCAAAACGATGCTTATATTACTTCCGAATATTCCAAAGCGTTACATTGCTAAGCTAGCTACTACTAACTACTACATAATTAATCTCCCTACTTATCTCTCACTAAATTAATTAACTTAGAGAGAGAAAGTGGAAAGAAAAATAAAAGAAAGAATAAAACTAGAAAAGAAAGGAAGAAATATGCTTAATGTGTGTGCATATGGTGCAAGTTGAAATGAAGCCTCATGCCCTCTATTTATAGGAGGGCTTTGGCTCACATTAGCATCAAGAGGTGCATGTTAGTAAAAGGTAGCCAAAATGGTGCACCGGGTACTGTACAACACGAAAAGTAGGCGCACCGGGTACTGTACAACACGAAAAGTAGGCGCACCAGGTACCAAAAGTTGCCAAAAACGGAAACCGAGGCGGGGGACAGGTGGCCGGCGGCGGCTGGCCTGTACCCGCCCCGTTTCGTCGTCTTTTGCTTCGTTTCTTGATTCGTGCGTATTTTCTTCGTTATGTGTCCGTTTGTGTCGATTCCTTTTTTGTTGGATTCGTAATTCAAAACCGAAGATTTTGACATAAGATAGGACCTGAGATGAGGTTCCTAGCTCCAGATATTGCGTACAAATCATTTGGATCTTTCGGCGGGCGTAGAATCTTCATTCTTTATCCATTTTAGTTGATTCTTCTTCTGTTGGATTCGTATTTTGAAAACGAACATCTTGGATAGAATG
Organism: Helichrysum umbraculigerum; assembly: GCA_949592205.1. Taxonomy (NCBI): domain Eukaryota; kingdom Viridiplantae; phylum Streptophyta; class Magnoliopsida; order Asterales; family Asteraceae; genus Helichrysum; species Helichrysum umbraculigerum. Next base: position 104,055,116 of record CATIUR010000001.1, read on the forward strand.
GATGTTGGTGAAGGATACTTTAGTCTTGAAATCTTATTTTGATGCCTTGAATCTTCAAACGTGTGTGGAATCTTCGTTTCTCATCCGTTTTGCATGATTTTTATCGTGCAACCTTGTTTTGACCATCTTGGCATAATGTTATTGATTTGTGCTATATTTGAATTAAAATGCCAAGAATCGTTCCAGAATGAGAGAGATATCGGTAGTAAAAACATGACTTTTTACTCGATATCAGTATTGTAGATTGTAGATACCTTTATTTATTGTTGTGGTTAATATTAAACTACGAAAACTAATAAAGCATAAAACTAAAGGGAGACTAGCATATATACCACTTAAGGATGACGAAGACGTGGTTCACCATGACTTAGAATAGCTGAGATGATGTTTTAGTTTGAAAACGTCTTTTAAAGATTTGTGTCTTGCTTTCACGTAGATATCTTGTAGTGTAAACACTAGCACCCTACTGATCAGGTTAACCGATCAGTATGTCACTGAGTACTAGGCTATCGAGAGTATGGTCAGATCAGACTGCCTTGAAACCCCCCTCACCATCTCTTGTGATGAGACCAAGTGACCCTCCAGATGGGGTGCAGGAATAAGGCGACAGTTCGCAATTTATCCACTGACCTTTCTTTAACACATACAGAGATATCTAAGCTGGGCAAGGCATTTAAGATTAAGACAATTGGTGACTGCTAACTTATACATTAATGGTTGTGATTGAGTTCAGCGTTATTCGGCTGTGATACAGTCTTCAACTTACAGGTTTTCCACGGTTACATTGTGTATTCACCCGTTTTACAGTCTTTCCTGGATCACAGACTCAGCCAGGATGTAATACAGTGTTCAGCCTACGGCCTTTCCACGGCTTACCGGATACTCGGACGTTTTAGGGCTTTATCCTGGATTACATACTTTACGGCTATCTAAACTCAATATATCTAAGCTTGTATTACAGTAAAACCATCTATGATAGCTAAACAACCCGTTCACTTTATAAATCACAGCCCAATAAATCCCTGATTAATTCACGGTGTACTATACGGTAAGTTGGGCAGTATTTCCACAGCTTCAAAATCAGACCATGTTTATTTTGGAAAACATAGATAGGTAGTGACCGTTTGATCAATGGTTAGCTACTCCTTGTCATAAAGGTTTTAACCACGCTTATTGGAGGAAAGGTGATAGTTTAGTTTGAAATCATAAATGTATAGTTAAACAGCACCACAAGTTTTCAATCGTAATATATAATAATCGGGAACATTATTCCTCAACAGATTGTGCCCACGACTTTTATAGCTTCCATGTTCCGTACTCCACACATTCTTGATGTTTCCGGCGCTATACAAGTGAAAGCCGTATAACGTTACCTCCGTTGTTTCATAACGATATTATCCCAATTAGATATATCACCACAAACTACTCATTAATCATGGCAAACATACAAGCACACTACTCACAATGCATAGCAATAGACATTTCTAATATTAATAAATCACATACTTCAAACAAGAACAATATGACAAATTAATAATAGAAATGATAGAAAATACCGATAGGAACTGCGAGCAGAATAACACTTGTATTTCTTCATTAATATCCAAGCATTACATAAGCTAGCCTCTACTGATTAACTACATAACTAATCTACTAGAAAAGGAAAGGTTTCCCTCCCTAATCATCTCACTAGTTCAAGGGTTTAAAACCTTAGCAAGAAACTAGAGAGAAAGACTAGAGAGAGAACCTATAACCAACTAATTCTCCTCTAACTCCTAAGAGTAGTGCTAGAGAGAGAATGTTAAACTAGAGAGAGAAAGAAGAAATGAGAGAATGAGGTGTCCTTTTGAATGAGAAATGATCCACTATTTATAGGAGAATGGAGATTGGCATGGTACAAGTCTTAAAGCACCAAATACAAGCACCAAAGCATCATACGGGACAAGAGGACCAAGGGGGGGGGGGGGGGGGGGGGGTCAAACGGCACCTCACAAGGCAAAAGACCCCGTATACGGCACCCTTGGTGGTAGGGGGGGGGGGGGGTTGGTGCTCCATTTGGCCTCCGTTAACTTCTCGGTTGCTTGGTTCATTCTGTATCTTCTTCGTTTGGAGTCCGTTTTGCTTGATTCTTGCGCCATTGGCTTCGTTTTTCTGTTACGCTTATAATGAAACTAAATTTGCCAAATTTGGAGATATTTAACTTTTACGTGTTCCGGATGACGATCGACGGGCTTCTAGACTGCACATCTTCTTCGTTCTTCATCCGTTTCTTCTGATTTTTTCACCTCCGGTCTTGGATTTTCCTATAGAATCATAAAATATGAATTAAGATATAATTTCATAAGAAAATCAAGAAGAGAATATTTAAGGTGATAGTTTTGCCTCGGTTTGCGTGTTATTTGGACGTTTTAACCGATTTTTGCAGCAACGTTTGTATTTAGATTACCTTGGTGATTTTTAGTAAATAATGATGGTTTGGAAATGTTTTCAACAAATAATAGTCCAAAAAGTGCGGAAATATGTACTTAAAAACATGACTTTTTAGGTCACATCAATACCCGTCTTAATTCTGTTGTCTGGAACCTAAAATCATTTCGCGAGAAATATTATTTTATTTTACCGTCAACTAAGATAATTTAAAACAACTAATATTTCAGTAGTCACAATAAGTCCTGGAACTTATTTATCTAAGTTTCACAATGAAACAATAATATCAAGTAATTTTCTAAAACAATTAAATAATCAATAAAAATAGAAATTACCAGACCGCAGGAGAGGATGTTACAAATCTCCCCTCCTTAAAGAGATTTCGTCCCCGAAATCTTAACACGATCAAACAATCTAGGATATCTGGATTTCATAGATTCTTCGGTCTCCCAAGTCAAATTAGAACCTAAACTATGTCTCCATTTCACTAATACCATAGGAATTTGTTTCTTCTTAAGTTTAGTAACTTTTCGGTCAACAATTTCAATAGGTTCTTCAACTAATTTCTGACTTTGATCCACTTTCAAATCTTTCAAAGGAAGAATCTGAGACTGATCTTCAACGTTGCATTTTCTCAAGTAACAAATGTTGAACGTATTATGAATACCAGCAAGCTCGGGAGGAAGATCAAGCATAACCGACTGATCATTGACCACTTGACTGATTCTAAACGGTCCAATGTATCGGGGAGCCAATTTACCTCGTTTTCCAAATCTAATAACGCCTTTCCACGGAGAAACCTTAAGATAAACTAACTCACCTGCAGAAAAAGTCACTGGTCGTCTACGTGGATCTGCATACTGCTTCTGTCTGTCACGTGCAACTTTTAACTTTTCTCGTGCAACTGCCACTTTCTCAGCTATTATCTGAACAATGTCTGGACCCGCAAACTGCTTTTCACCAGCTTCTAACCAACAAGTAGGCGTTCTGCAACGTCTACCATATAACATCTCGTAGGGGGCATACCGATACTGGAATGATAGGAATTATTATAAGCAAATTCCACTAACGGTAGATGGGAATCCCAAGAACCTCCATATTCCAAAATACAAGCCCTCTACATATCCTCAAGTGTCTGAATCGTACACTCTGACTGACCATCTGTCTGAGGATGATAAGTAGTACTGAGGCTTACACGTGTACCCAACTCTTGTTGTAAACTCTGCCAGAAGTGATAAATGAACCAAGAATCTCTATCTGACACAATCGACAAAGGAATTCCATGTCTCGAGACGATTTCATTAACATATAACTTTGCAAGCTTACTCAAAGATGCAGTTTCACTGGTAGCCAGAAAATGTGCACTTTTAGTCAACCGGTCAACAATGACCCAAATCATATCATTCCCTCGAGACGTCCGTGGAAGTTTAGTTACAAAATCCATAGTGATATGTTCCCACTTCCATTCTGGAATTTCTAACTGTTTCAATGACCCATACGGTTTCTGGTGTTCAGCTTTGACCTGAGCACAAATATGACAAGCACTAACAAACTGTGCAATATCGGTTTTCATCGTGGGCCACCAATACAAGGGTTTCAAGTCATTATACATTCGGGTACTGCCGGGATGAACAGATAGACGTGACTTATGGGCTTCACTCAAAATCATATTCCGAATACCACCAATCAGAGGAATCCATACACGAGACTGAAAAGTCTTCAATCCTCTAGAATCATCAACCAATATCTCTTTTCTTTTCAACATGATTTCTGACTTTAGATTAGGATCTAATAAAGCTTTAATTTGTGCATCTTTAATTTTATCCACTAAGTCAGAAGAAACATCAACTTTCAAATAATAAATACGGTCAGAAGTATCTTTTCGGCTTAACGCATCAGCAACTACGTTTGCCTTTCCTGGATGGTAACGAATTTCACAATCATAATCTTTGATTAGTTCTAACCACCGTCTCTGACGCATATTCAGTTCTTTCTGAGAAAACATGTACTGAAGACTCTTGTGATCTGTACAAATAATACATTTCGTACCATAAAGATAATGCTCCAGATTTTCAGTGCAAACACAACAGCTGCCAGTTCTAAATCATGAGTAGGGTAATTTCTTTCATGCTGTTTCAATTGCCGAGAAGCATAGGCAATAACTCTGTCTCTCTGCATAAGAACACCACCCAAACCAGCATAGGATGCATCACAATAAACAATAAAATCATCTGAGCCAACTGGTAAAGCTAACACAGGTGCCTGATACAGTAACTGCTTTAAAGTCTGAAAAGCTATCTCCTGTGACTCATCCCACTGAAACTTAACATCTTTTCGGGTCAATTTTGTTAACGGACCAGCAATCTTTGAAAAGTCTTTAATGAATTTTCGATAATATCCAGCTAGCCCAAGAAAACTCTTGATTTCAGAAGGATTCTTTGGAACATTCCAATTCATAACAGCTTCAATTTTAGCAGGATCAACTTTGACACCATCATTACAGATAATATGACCCAGAAACTGTACTTCCCGAATCCAGAATTCGCATTTAGAAAATTTTGCATACAAATGTTCTCTTTTCAATGTTTCCAACACTATTCTCAAATGCATTTCATGTTCTAATTCAGATTTAGAGTATACCAGAATATCATCGATAAACACAATAACAAATTTATCGAGAAAAGACCGACAAACCCGATTCATCAAATCCATACAAACTGCTGGAGCATTTGTCAAACCAAAAGGCATAACCAGGAATTCAAAATGACCATATGTAACACCCCAACTTTTAAGGTATTATTTTAATGTACAATAATATATACATCTTTTTAATTATAGGACTTTAAATAATAAGTCACGATAGAAAACGTAAATTAGTTGTTCAGTTCCAGACTGTGTAGTACATGAAATTAAAAGATTTATAGACACAATTACGTGTCTTGTTCTTCTATTCTCAAAAAGTCTAGAACTCTCAAAATAGAAACAGAGTAAAATCGCAGGAGAGGAGAACCACAAGAATCAATTTTCAAGTTTCATATTAATCTTCAATTCGAGTTCTAATTTATCAGAATCATCATCTTCTATCACTCTCTAATCCTTGTAAGTGATCTAATTTCTTCAAGAACCCTAGAAAATGGGTTTTCAAGGGTTTTAGTTAATTGGTATCATATTGTTTCAAGTTGTGCTACAAACCAAGGTGAGTTTATGAAATAGTTAGATCATAACCGTGTAATTATTTGTGATTAGTTTGTTCTTATAACATGATTATGATGAAAGTAAATGATTAGAATGGTTAATGAGAATTAGCCATGAATTGACTAGAATGGCTAACCAAGGTTAGCTAAGCTTAGATTAGTAGCTAACCCATGTTAGCCAATTGTTGATTAGACTAGCTAATTGAGATTAGCTAAACAAATGATTAGATATGTGCACATATGATTAGAATTGTGAAAGCGGAGTTACAAGAAAAGGGAAGTAGTTTCTTTACTTTGCTTATTATTGGTTTTTATTAGTAATGCATTGTAATGGTTAGTTTTCATATTCTCACTAAGTAATGTGCTTAATTAGTTAGTTGTATGTGTAGGTACAAGTGGAAGTGGAAAGGGGAAAGATATTGCAAAAGGATAGAAGTGGAGTTGCTAGCTTGTTGTAAGTCATACAAGCTTTCTCATAAATTATCGTTTTGTATGCCTTGAAAGCCCACTCAACAAAGTTTTGTCATGTTTTGAATATGAAAGTAAAGATGAGAGATAATATTGTAATAGTATAAACTTGTGTATGATTAGTAAATATGGTTGTAGAAGGTATTAAGTTGAATTTATGGTACAATTGTCATTTTAGTTATGTACATATTTGAAAGATTCAAAGAAAGTCAAATGTGCTATTAGTCAATTATGGGTGGTGATTAGCCATTGAATGGGTCAAAATGGGTCTTTATTAGTACATATGGACCAAGTCGAGATAGATAAAGTTTAAGAGTGTGGTGAGAAGTCTCACAACTTTGTTTTAATAGTAGAAATGTGTGGTTAAAAGTTTAGCTTCTAAATCCTTATGGTTTGAAATTTGTATGTTCACTAAAAGTGCTATTTTGTGTAGAAAATAAGCTACATGTCCAAAACCCGAGATAGTGAGAATTTTGAGAAAGTGCAAAAAGAGAAATCTTCATTTTGACCATAGTAATGTGCCTGCAAAATTTCATTTCTTAACTCTCAGTCGTTTGTGAGACATGCTCGATCGAAGTTCAATTTTTGGTACTAAAATGTGCAGAGTTTTGAGCTGCTGCTGGAAGTGTTTGAATCCGGCAGATTCAGTGGCAATCCGGCGGATTGACTATGAATCCGGCGGATTCAGCCAACCGGATTGGTTTAAAGAATTCTGGTTACGAGTTGAGTCTGGATGTTGTTTGAATCCGGCGGATTCTTAGAGAATCCGGCGGATTCCCTTGGTCATCAGGATTTTTCAACTTGTTAATAAAACAATATAATAGTTAATCGATTTCAATATCCAATTAGTTCCGAATAGTATGAATAGTATGTATATATATAGTTGTTCAGTATTGTAAAAAAAAAATGTTCAGATTTTCAGGGCGTTTCACCATACCTGGTTCGGAAAGCAGTTTTAGGAATATCCTGTTCACGAACACGAAGTTGATGATAACCCGACCTTAGGTCAATTTTAGAATAAAATGAAGATCCCTGCAACTGATCAAACAAATCGTCTATTCGAGGCAGAGGATATTTATTCTTTACTGTTCATTTATTCAGTTCCCTATAATCAATACACATTAAAAAAGACCCATCCTTCTTTTTTACAAACAAAACTGGTGCACCCCAAGGAGAAGAACTAGGTCTAATGAATCCTTTATCCAATAACTCCTGTATCTAATTCATCATTTCACGTATTTCAGAAGGAACTAATCTATAGGGAGCTTTGGCTACAGGCGACGAGCCAGGAACAAGATCAATCTGATATTCAACTTCCCTAACCGGTGGCAAACCAGGCAATTCATCGGGAAACACTTCCGGATATTTAGACACAACCGGAATATCAGAAACGGATTTCTTTTCTAACTTGGCATCAATTACATAGGCTAGGTACGATTCACAGCCTTTTAACAAGGACTTCCTAGCTTTCATCATGGAAATCAGAGGAATACCCCCACTATCCCGTTCTCCTCGAGCGACAACGTATGACTCTTCAAAAATTGGGATTCTAATCAACTTATGGTGGCAATCTATACTTGCTTTAAACTGACTTAACCAATACATGCCAATAATCACATCAAAACTTGGAATCGGCATTAACAGAAACGAAATTGGAAAAGTCTGGCCATCTATCACAATATTAGCTCCAGTCACTGAAGTGGTAACAGGAACTAACTTGCCACTAACAATCTCTACTTCTAAGGGCTTAGTTATCACAGTAGGGATCAGTTTCAACTTATCACAGAAACACACAGATATAAAAGAGCAATTCGCTCCAGAATTAAATAACACACGTGCTGGTACAGAGTTTATAAGAAAAGTACCAGTGATAACATCTTCTGTGTGCACAGCCTCATCGACTGTCATCTGAAAGGCCCTACTAGTAGCTGGCGGAGGATTCTTCCGCTTTTGCCCGGAAGATGACGAACTCCCGACCGAAACCGAACCCTGTTTCTTCGCCTCAGGACATTCTCCTGCTCTGTGACCTTCTTTCTTACAATTCCAACAGACAAAATTTGGATACTTGCAGTTCTTAAACTCATGACCAAGTTCACCACATTTAACACACTTGTTCGTCTGAACAGTACACGGCCCAGTATGTTTAGACCTACAAGTACTACACCAGTTGGAACTACCAGAAGAACCACTTTTATTACCAGATTTTTGACCATGACGATTACCCTGCCATCTTTGCTTTCCTTTTCCCGAAGGTTCATTTCTGGATTTCTGATCATTCTTATCCTTAGCTTGCAAACCTTGAGCTCTCATATCACTATTAACAGAACGTGCAAGGTTGAACGCCTAAGATAAAGTACCTGCTAATCTCACTGTAGTGCGATAATTCGGAGGCAAGGCATCATCAAACTTGCTCGATTCTTGTTTTCTCATTAGGAACCCATTCTTGAACAAATCTCAGCTTCTCATAAAACTGGGATATCAACTCATCAATCGTCATCTTATCAGTTAATTTCAAGTTCACAAACTCTCCTCTAATTCTAGCCATATCGAAATCTGAACAGTATTGTTTACAAACAGCTTGATAGAAATCAGACCATCGAATAGCTTCTTTATGCTGTTGAGTCAAATGACCAGTGATCGAGTCCCACCAAACCATGGCTTCATCTTTTAAACATTGAATAGCATAAAACACTTTGGATTCTTCCTCACAACGAGTAACATCAAATTTTCGCTCCATATCTCTTAACCAATTTTAAGTTACTGATGGATTTGTACTACCACTAAATTCCGGTGGTTTACTTGCCATAAACGTCTTGAAAGAACAAAATTTACTTAACATTGGGGGTGGAAAAGTACCAAAAACTAGTGCTTGTTGTTGAAAATGTTGTTGAGATGATTCTGCTTCAGTTTGACATTAAAATTCTCTGAGTGTAATTATTTCATCCTCCAATTTATGCATATACTCGTCTCTATTTGATTCTTCATGAACCGGAACAGAAGTACCCTCATGATCAGGTCTCTCATTATGAGTACATGAAGGATGTACATCGATCCTTGAGGCATTATTAGGGTTGGTGGCCGGTTGCTCGTTATCTGTCATATCTGTATTCAATATAACACTTAAAACTTGTTAATCGTTAGTACCTATCTACTAACAGATTCACAATCAATGCTAAATTATATACCCAGGAATGTTTGACAAAACACGCTACAGAATTGGGATTGAATACTTTGCAATGCTCAATTAGCCCAAAAATGTGCTCTGATACCAACTTATAACACCCCTCTTTCAATAACAACAATATCATATTATTTTACTCGGAAGCGTATATTACAAAATACAGTTCATTACTCTATATTAAATAATGTACATAAACAGTTTACATATTCAGATCACACCAAATTAAAATTGTTTAACAACTACTTAAAACGGGGTATTATATATTACAAAACAAGGTTTATGATAAAACCATATCAGAGTTAGCATAACATCAAAACATTCCTTGCATTAAAGCATCATTTCCTGACACCCACATATATAGCAAAACCTGCAGGAAGTAGGATGAGGGATTAGCACGAAGCTAAGTGAATGAATTTATCACACACAATTCAACTTAGCATAACAATATGTTTACAGCAAATAATCGTAAACACATTTCTTTTTCAATGAGGATCGGTGGCTCTGGAGATATCATAATACCCGGGGATTCTCCAAGAACACTTATCGTCAATCTGTATGGCCAATACAGAATTGACCGTTAACTATTGGTTATTAAACTCATACACAGGTCTCAAACACAATAAATGAATCAAAACCTGTGTAAATAACATAATAACCAAAAAGTCCAACTACACGTTGACCTCAATAAACTGATACACATAGATTTAGGGATGAGCAATAAAACCGAAATACCGGTACCGAACCGGTACCGACCGTTACAAATGGTACGGTATTCAGTTTTTGATTTGGGGCCAAAAAAAACCCGGTACCAACCGGTCGGTACCGGTTTGGTACCGGTTGATAAGATGCACTCCAAAATACCTAAACCGAACCGGAACCGCACCGGACCGGTACCGAACCGGTACCAACCGATACAAATGGTACGGTATTCGGTTTTTGATTTGGGACAAAAAAAAATCGGTACCAACCGGTTCGGTACCGGTATGGTACCAAGCTCATCCCTACATGGATTCACATATCACATAGATTCATAATCAGTAACACAGACTAAACAGTCTTATAATCAATCTACGTTTACTTGTTGCAACCAAACAGTTACAACTAAATCGAAGGGTGAGTTCTAAATCCACTCACCGATGCCTCTGTCGTCTCCACACTCAGCTTCTAGTCACTGAGTCTTTGGAGTATCTGAAATACCACAAAACACACAAGTTAATAACTTGGTATTAACGAATAATACTTATGTAAACGAACACATTACACAAGTAATTATTTCATTTTCTGAGAGTTCATTGTCCTTGAAATATATAGTATTACACACAACATCCAAGTATCATAACCAAATTATCTAGACATGGCAAAAGAACATATAAGACACAAACTGATTTGAATCTGACTTTGTTCATAGCCGTTCAGCTATTACTAACCTTAGCCCCATAACCGATCGGCTGACTAAGCTAGCCGATCGGCTTTCATAGCTATTTCCAGACTTGTAATTCATGAGCAAGCTGCGGTAGTGATTTTAAACTACATTAGCCGATCAGCTTAAACTAGCCGTTCGGCTTAACCCCTTTAACCGATCGGCTCTCATATAACCGATCGGCTTTCCTAGTTAATTTCAAGTTTTTTGTTCAAGGGCAAGGTGCGGTAACGATTTAGATCTAACTTAGCCGTTTGGCTAAAAATAGCCGTTCGGCTTACTTTTCTATAACCGGTCGGCTTAGTAGCCTAGCCGATCGGCTATATCACAAAACCCAGCAAACCTGTTTCTGTTCTGCAGTTTCACAGCTCGAACCCAATTCCTAAAATCTCAAGTTTCAGGTATAAAATCAACAAGGCAATGTTTCTAATATCAAATAAACACCATATGGTAACTAGTTAACTTCAACAACATCAAACCACATCTATTAATTCTATTTCTATGCCTCAATCATAATTATCCATTTAAATCATTAAGTTGCTTCAAAATCACAGCTCATGAACATGAATTCAACCCTTCTACTATACAATTCATTTAACAGTAATCACACAAAACTAATAGTCATCATATTACTCAAGTAATCATTCGATTCATCAATTGCACAATTTAACCTAAGTGAAGCTCATGTCCAAGAAAACAATAATACATAAACTTAAAAGTGATAGAAGATGATGATGACTTTTATGGAGAAGATATGCAATAATCACAGCTCCAATCTAGATTATGGTTTTGATTTTTAATCTTGAATTTGAGTTTGAATGATATGTGTGTGTGTTCTTGAAGTTACTGAAAGTTTGGGAAAGTAGACATTAAGGAGGTCGATCCTTCTCTTAACCTACTCAAAACTTTGGGTATTTTATACCCGTCTTAATTCTGTTGTCTGGAACCTAAAATCATTTCGCGAGAAATATTATTTTATTTTACCGTCAACTAAGATAATTTAAAACAACTAATATTTCAGTAGTCACAATAAGTCCTGGAACTTATTTATCTAAGTTTCACAATGAAACAATAATATCAAGTAATTTTCTAAAACAATTAAATAATCAATAAAAATAGAAATTACTAGACCGCAGGAGAGGATGTTACAAATAGCATCGTTATTGTGTTGTGAAGGTGGTGTGCGTGCAACCCTAGAGGGTTTTACCATTAGTGAAACCTGTTCGTTTAATAAACGATTATTTGGAGCTAGCTAAAAGGTACACGTTTTCTATCTTAACTAATTATAAATACATGTTTATTCACTTCTGTAATTGTATGACAATTTGTTATAGTTATTTGCTATATTCTAACAGTGGTATCAGAGCCTTGCGTATGTTTATAATTAGTTAGATTTATTAAACATTAAATTTGCTGGGGGTTGTTTGTTTGGTCGACGAACACAAAGGAAAAGGAAAATATTTGTTTTGGTTTTATGTGTTTCTGTTCGACGAACAAAGAGAAGTAAAAAAAAAAAAATTTGTGGTTTCGGAATTCGGCAGGATCTAGCGTGTAACACAAAGAAAAAAAAAAGAAAACCTATGTTTGGTTTTAGTTTGTCGGCAAATAGAGCACCAAAGAAAAATAATATAATTTTTAGATTGATTGAATTGCTATTTGCTACATGTAAAGTAATTATTTTGGTTTTTTTTTGTGCACCAAACAGGAAGTTTTTTTTTTTTAAACCTTAAAGTTAATTGTTAAACTTTTAAAATCCTATAGCAAATTTGATGTTTAACTATAATAATAATATAATATGTTTAATGTAAATTGTTTGTTATTATTAATGCACTTTTAATTAGCTAAATAAAGGGTATCCATGAAATTCATGCATAATTTGTCATGGATATCACTTTGATATATTGATATGCTAGTTAGAATTAATTGTTAATTGAGATGGCATACTTAAAAATTGATTAGTGTAATTATGTGTTACTTGTTTAAATTGTTTAATGACAAGGATTACATGTCCCTAGTTTGCAATGCTTTAGGGTTCCACCCACCAAAAGTTGCATGAAAATTAATTGTTAATTGTTTAATAGTTTATTAATTTTAGTAGTTTCAATTACACATACTAAAACATAGTGGCCATAAGATCAATGCCCCTTAAGCTAGTCGATTAGTTTAGTTTAGTTATTTGCCAATAGTTGACTTGTGATGCAAAAATTGTTAATAGAAAATAAAATTAAACTTGACTAAATGACTATGAAATATGATTTAGGGTTTGTAATATTACATATTTATGACACATATGGGTTGGGCTCATATACCATAATTTGTTTCCATGTCATAAAATATCTAATTGATTACAAATTCATTTAATAAAATTGGTATCTTTCATCGCCAAAGAAACACCGGCTCACTTATTTGAACAAACTATAAGAGAGCTATAAGTCTGGAGGCTCTGTCTCCTTAAAGAAAGTGGGTTACTTAATCAGCCTTGTGCTAGCCTTACTTCTGCGGTTCTTTGTGCGTTCAAACGGAGCTACCGAGCTCTTTATGTTGATATAAAATAAAAATATCTTTTATTAAAACCTATGATATGAATATGGTGCATGCATATTCATACATATTTGATAACACATCAAATTGCGTTACCCTAAAACTTAAGTCATTGCCATCCAATCGTAAGAATACTTGCAGTTGCTTTTTACTCTGTGTGAGACGTAGGTAAATTGCAATCCCAAGGTAAATTACTACTCATCGTGAGACGGTGGTGGACTATTTACAGTTCTTAATTGGACGACTTAAAACGAGTTAAGCGGTGAGATCCTTAAGCCCGTGGCAAAAGATGGGATAAAACATGTTTACAAATTCACTTATGCTTGCTTCATAAGTATTATTTGTAAGTCCCATAATTTCTAGGAATTGCACTAGTAATGCAATTATTGATCGTCAATTACCTTTTGAGTAAAATCATTACTAGCAGATCAACTGATGTAATGGTGCTATGTCAATAGGATCCTAGCCTTGTAGAAAATTAATAGTTTACTTGGTTAAACTTGGGTAAATTAATTATTCTATAAGTGTTAATTATCGAAAATACTGATTTTTGAACTTTATCTGTTTTGTAGATGGCAACTAATCTTGCCCAAAACCAAAACACTTCGTCTTTCAGGCAACAATTTGAGAGAGAGAAACTTACTGGTTCTAATTTCAATGACTGGTATCGTTCATTGAGGACTGTCCTCTGATCTGAAAAGAAAGCTAATGTTCTTGAACAACAGCTTATGAACTCTGCTGAAAATGCTACTAATGTAGAAAAGGCAGTGTATTATGCTGCTTATGATCGTTACAATGATGTTGCTTGCTTGATGCTTGCAAGCATGTCGCCCGAGCTAAAAGAGCAATTTAAGTTCCACGACCCATTTGATATGATAAATGAGTTAAGGTCATTGTATGAAAAGCAAGCTGGAGTGGAGTTGTTTGACATCGTTCAAAAACTACATTCTTGTAAGCATGAATCAGGGAAACCAGTCAGTCCGCATGTTCTTCAAACGAAGAGCTATTTGGAGCACTTGGCAAGGCTCAACTACGCTTATCATCAGCCTGTTGCAATTGGACTAATCCTCTGTTCTCTTTCCAAGGAGTTTGAGGGATTTGTACGCAATTACAACATGCGTAGTATGAATAAGACCGTAGTTGAACTTCATTCTATGCTCATTGAGTATGAGAAAAACCTTCCCAAGAAAGCTGAAACTCCCGCTGTGATGATGATCAAAGGGGGTAGAATCCAGAAGAAGCCGCAAGCTGCTAAAGGAAATCCGATAGGAAAAGGCAAGAATAAGCAAGCTGTTGCTCGTATTTCCAAACCCAGGAAGACTCCTCCAGCTAAGAAAGAGCATCCGGCAAAAGATGAGGTATGCCACCACTGTGGTGAAGTGGGGCATTGGAGAAGGAACTGTCCTGATTATCTTGCTGAGTTAATGAAAAAGAGGAAGCAAGCGGCTGGCAATACTGCCAGTACTTCAGGTATCTTTACCATAGAATTATATTCTTTTTCTAAACATGACTCTTGGGTATATGACACTGGTTGTGGTAGTCACATCTGTAATACCTTACAGGGTCTTAGAGGAAGAAGGAAACTGAAGCCAGGAGCTTTGCAACTGACATTGGGCAATGGTCTGCCAGCAGTTGTGGAAGCAATTAGAAATTATGATTTAATTTTACCTTCTGGTTTAGTAATTTGTTTAGACAATTGTCATTACGCACCTTCTATTACTAGAAGTGTTGTTTCAGTTTCTCTTTTGAAAGACAACGGTTATGTAAACTCGTTTACTAATAATGGTATTTCTGTTTCTAAAAATGATGTTCATTGTTTTGATGCTATTCCTTGTGATGGTACTTATGAAATAGATATGCGTGGTTGTGTTTCAAATTATAATTCTATGTATCATGTTAGCAATAAAAGAGCCAAGCCTAACTTTGTAAGTCCCCTAGTTTTAGGATCGATAACTTCGTTATCTGTAGTATTAAGGTGCGGAATCCCTCAATACGGTGTTATCTTACTAACAACGAATATGTTTGTAATTGCGTTTATAAAGCTTAACTTTAAACGAAAAATACGTCAAAGCCTAGCCGTTAGGTTTAAGTTTTCTCTGGTTTGTCGAGTTCGCAGATCAGCAAAGGTATCAAAAGTGTTAACGATTTTCTAAGAGAAAATCGTTTATATAATCTGTCTTGGCTTTGCTCGCATGGGCCGGCGAGTCCAGCCTAACTCGCAGCCCAAGTCCATTAACTCGGCTTGCCAGACACTTTCTGCGGATCCAGTTCTCATCTCGCCTCGTTAGGCTCGCAACCTGAGAACTCAACTCGCAGCAAATGTATATATATTTATTTTGTATTTTAACATTTGTCTAACTTAGCACAATAATATGTTTAACGAATATTACTAACAAAACAAATATTTATTTACAAATTTAAACCAATGTACAAACGTAATAATAATAATTACACCAGTCCTATTTCAAGCTAGATCTGTTGTCACACTCTATGTTCCAACAGACTCCCCCTTGACAATAGCTCTAGCGTCTTTATTTTCACGCTGTCTTTGGTCTTCATTTGTAAATCTTACTGCCTGCGTAAATCTTCATCTTGATACAAGTTTTAACCATCAACTGATAATCTCTTGCTAAATCAGCCCATTCAATAGTCGTCAAAATTCTGTTCTCATTCAACTTTAACAGATCCTTTCTCGACATATTCATCAGGTGTCGATGATCATAAACTCTGAAGATTTCTCTTTCACCACCTTCAACCTCATCATCAGCTTCAACCATAACAGCTTCTCCAGTTCCTGAATCCACGTGCCAACTCTTCATATTTCCCAAAATATCCTGTGGCATTGTCTTCAGTGGAATCTGCTGTATGCATCTAACAGCTGGATAAATCTTTCTCCTTCTTCTTCTTCCAGTTCTTTGACTTATCTCTTGTAGTTTCACAGTTTTTCCCTTTCTTGGCTTAATCTGAATAAACTTAGTTGTACCAACCTCATGTCTAATGATTCTTTCAACACGATCAGCATAATCATCACGACTTGGGTTGTTAATCTCTAATCTAGCCAAATCACGTATTTCATAACGTGGTAGAGAACTAAAAACTGCAAGCTTTCTTTCAAAATATTGAACTCCGTCATATCTTTTGATTGCAAAAAGCTTTAGCTCAGAGTCAAAGTACCATCCAACAATCCCTTTACGAGGAACACGTTTTCCCGTAATATCAACTTCTGAAACTCCAATCTTCTTCTTCAACTTTGAAAGTTTCCTAAGGAAAACAGCAGGATTCTTGGTAGGAATCAAAGTTTCATCTTTTTCAGAATTAGTTGAGTCATCGATTTCTTCATCTACATCGACAATCATTGGACCTTGTTCATTTTCAATAATAACTTCTGTCCTAGATGGGCTCACATGGTGTTCATCTATATTCGCATCTGGATCTACACCAATGTCTTGCACAATCTCAAGTACAGCAGTCCAATCTGTAGGTGGTAGAAATTCTCCATCCTCAAGATCAAAATCAATGTCTTCATCTATCTCATCAAAAATGTCATCTTCCGAATCAGATAGATCAAGCATTTCCAATCCTAAGAGAAAACCACAAATACAAATCAATATTAATAATTAAAATTCTCTTATCGATTTCCCTGAATCAAACAAAGAATTTCTTTATTAATTCTTTTGTATATTTAATCCTAAAATATAAACGCAATTTACATATAACTTATAAAATCTTTTATTGATTACCCTGAATCAATCTAAAATCTCTTAAGTCTACTTAACGAATATTAATTAATTTTAAATTCTAATGCATTGTGAATAATCACCAAACATTTAAATTTACTATTAATTACCTTATATAATTTCCAAGTGTTAATTGATCTCATTCATTATCAATTTAACCTTTAAATTATATATCATTTGTCTAGTTAATACTAATACATTTTTAACTTGTTAATTACTTATATACCTTATGGTCTTAAGTCCATAATCAAATCTAAAATGCATATGTTATTATAAAATTATGACCGCCGAAATTAATCGGAACACGCTGTTCGACTACTCAATGAGTCGGCAGACTTTCGATCACTATTTTATCTTAACATATAATTATATAAACTTAAATTACATCAAACATATTTTACTTAAAATAATAATAACCTTAAGCCGAATATATTTACACAATAAAATTAAGTTTACATTTGTTCACTACAAACTATTACAAATATTACAGTACTATAATAATACTAAGCTATCTTACCAGCTTCAGTATCACCCGGTACAGTCTTATCTGCACTTGTACCCGCTCCAGAACCACTAGCACCAGCACCAGACTCCCCTTGAGTTGTAGCTTGCTCACCAGTCTTTGAAGGACCAGTCTGCTCACCACTCGGTGCATTGGGATCATCGTCCTTATCTGAATCTCTCTTCCTCTTCAGCTCATTCTCTCTGCAAGACTCCAGATATACCAATATCTCCCCCTGAGTAGACTGTCCTGAATGCGATCTCAAGACCAGACTCTCCAAAGAAGATAACTTCAGTCTCTGTACATTGAAGTCCGCAAGCAAAGTCTCATGAGTCTTCATCAACAGATTGTACGATTCACTCTGCTTGAGTATCTGCTGAGAAAGAAGAAGATTGCTCGACACCAGCTCTGGAATCTGAGAAGTAAGCTTCTCCAAATCCTTTACCCTCGACTCTAAGGATGTAATCCTTTCAGCATCAGTCGTTGGAGTAACAGGTATCGTTCTTGGTCCAGGCGGTGTAAGAGACTCAATATGCCAGTCTCTGGTCAGCGGTGTATGAGGTTGAGACAAAGCTTGCGTAAGCAAGTTTGTCGCAAATCTAGCTGCTTTGTTCGTCGGAAAATTAGCTCCACGAACTAGATCAGCAACCTCATGCTGTAAAGTTAAACACAATTAAAATCAATCATTGTTACATATTACTCTGTCTCAAACTCTAATTAATTGCATAACACTCATAGTTATAGAACTTATATCTCATACCTGAAGCGGTACAGACATCGGTTCAGTAACCACCGGTGCATCCATCTCTACCTGTGGTGTATCCTGAGCAACTGTATACAGAATTAACTGTCTCAGTTCAACTCCTGATAAACAACAAGTTAAGATTATTTAACTTTTATAATCAATACTAACCTTCTCGAATAGTAAGCGTTCTCGGACGCTTCATCGTAGGAATCTCAACTTCCTCAGTACCTTCCTCCAGAATACTCTTACATTTTCTCTTCCTTTCAGAAACAGATGGAGAAGGAGAAGGTGTATTCTCAGAATCATCATCTGAAGCCGTCTCACCATCACGACCTCCAGATGATCTAACAGGATCCTAAAGTTTAAATATATTAAACATTTATGATTAGCATAAGCTCTATCATACAAGTTCTATATATTTAAGATTAATCAGATATAATACCTCAGCCAGTACAACAACTGATTCATCTCGCTGTATCTGCTCCCCCTCAAGTAATACAACTTCTGGGTTTGCAGCCTCAGCTTCAGCTTCCTGTTAGGTTAATGATATTTATATTTTAAAATCAGAAATAATATCCAATTAACTAAATATCTAATATCAGAACCATTTAAATAATAATATTATGCATCTATGATTAATTAAAACAATCTATCAACTAAGCATCTATATTATTACATAAATAAAATATTACTTCAGATGGTGCAAAATAACTATCAATATCCTGAAGCAAAGGATTAGTTGCATCATCATTCTGCTCCAAAACTTCTTGCACAACTTGTGCAGCAACCTCTTGGTTCACTTGCTGATCAACCTGACCAGCCTGAATAAGAACATCCTCAAGGAGCCCTTGTGGATCTTCAGGTTGAGCTTCCTCAGCTGCAGGTTCCGGTACAACATCAGCATCAGCAGGAGCAGCAGCAGCAGCAGGAGCAACGTCTAACCACCCATGATTTGGCGGTGCGACGTAGTTCGGGTCAATAATATACCCAAATAGTGGTCTAACCTCAGGTTTCACCACTCCCTCCTTCCTAACCGTCTGCATAAACATGGCGTTATACCCACGATGGTCAATCGTATTAACCACTAGATGTGGTTCAGGTATAGCCAAATCCGGTAGACGTGCACGGATAATCAACATGCAAAATCGCAGGTAAACCAAAAATCTTGATCTAACAGACCCCGATATCTGTTTCGCAATCTCACCAAAAAGATAATCACAAAAACTGTATGGTTTATTATAAACCAGTGACAGTGCAGCCGATAGAATCGCAGGGCTCAACTCATCAAATCCACCGTTCTTCGCTGCGAAAACTATATTCATCACGTGCCAGAGAAACCTCCACTGACCAATAACCAGAGGTTTCTGGAACTGACGTCCACGTCTATCTCCGGTATAACCCATACGACCTATCGCACCCTCTATAAAATCCATAGGGTACTCCGTATCTCCATTCTCCTGTTCGACTGTACCAAGCTACAAAATCTCACGAAGATTACCAGCCGAAAACATAACAGGTTGGCCACTAACCGTAGCTCTAATCTCTGGCGGGTTGACAGATTCGTCATATACTACATCCGTCCAGAAATCGTTCAGTATAGCCTGAGAAATAGGAGGATTGGCCGTAATGGCGTATCTAATCCGTGATCGTGCAAGGAATCGTAGTATATCAGCAACCCTATCAGCCCGCTTGGCTTCAAGGTTCTAATCAACCAAAATGTTGTGACCCTTATCAAATGCTCTCGCCATATCTGTAAAATAAACACAATCAACAGATATAATTTTAATGCACGATTAAAATTTTAAACTATAACGTATTATGAATCAAGATTCATCAAACATCTTAGTTTAAAATTAAAATTATATATAACTTGTTACAAAAATAGTCTCAAGTCGTATATAAAAATTTAACTTATAACTAAAAAGTCTTAGGTCTAATTTAAATTAATTATATAAAAGTTATTACTAAAAAAAATTTTCTAAGTTCTGGACTCGCATAAACTAGCCTAACGAGTTGAGGTCAACTCGTTTTGCTTATCAACTCGCTTTACTCATCAACTCGCTACATTGATCAACTCGCTACATTTATCAAGCAGCTATTGAAGTGAACTCGCTAATCACCCCGATTCGCTAGTCAACTCGCTGCGAGTTGATTCAAAATGTCAACTCGTTTGATGAACTGCCGTTACGAGTTAGTTTTCAAAATCGATTAATCTTGTAATTTTAACATGATCTATCGATTGATTCACGTTCATTAATGTTCGTTTAACATAAACCCTAAAGATCTATGTCTAATAACATCATAATCGACGCAAATCGTTTAGTTCATAACCCGAAACCCTAAGTTTACAAAAACTTCGATTTCTCGTTATTTACACGGTGAAATCCATAGTATTATACCTCAAAATGTTCGTAAATTGAAGATGTATAAAGTCTACGGATTGAAAAGTTCGTTCCCGTACTCTAAAAATCGAAATCAAACGAAAAGTAAATATCGCCTCGTTTCGCCTGTAATACGGATTCGCAAGCTTTAGTGAACTCGCGAAGTATGTGGGTTCGGTGGGTTGGCTTGACTCGTTTGACCCTCTTTATACTTTGTATCCGATTCGCGAGAATTTCAAACGGATCCGCAAGTCGATGTCAACTCGCAGGATTATTTTAAAACGCGAATTTAATTCTAAGTATAAATAAAACCCGATATTTTACAAGTCTAAATTATAATTAATTTTCACTTTCAAATTGTTACGTTTGTTCAACTCAAAAATATTCAGTATAATTTAATTCCGTAAAGTAAATTCAGATAAACACAAAAAAAAAAAAAAAAAAAAAAAAACTTAAATATAAATAAATTTAAGATAAAAACACAATTATATAAACATTGGTATCAAGTACCATTTTATTAATCACTAGATCAAAACAAACTACATAAACAAAAAGAATAAGAATTTATCTACTTAGGGATCATATTAGAAAGAATAAGTATTTAAGTATATATTTAAAAGTCTAAGCAGATTGGTAGTATACATACCTCATGAAATTCAAATAAATTACTATAAAATTACAACTAAATTCATCGTTGATACATTTATATTTATAAAACTATATCTTAGGTACCTTTATCCACATAGCATAATTAATAAATGCATTACTCACATAAAGTGAATATTTATTTATAGACAGTCCAAGACGATTACCGGTATTATGATCCACATAAACAAATTATACTCAATTTTCTAAGCAAACACTTTATTGTTAGTATGAATATTATCAAGTGCTTTCTATTATATGACATACTGAAGAATTTCAAGTAAAACTCATAACACTGCATCATTAAATTTCAAGGTAGCGGTTACTAAATGATGTATCTTTTCGAAACATATAACATACACTCGAATTTTTTAAGGTTAAACAAATATCAAACATACTTTAAATATGCTATGTTATCCAAGTCTGTACTTAGTACAACAGAAGATCCCTTCTAGCATAATTCAAAATATATTTGAGAATATTAATTTAATTAAAGGTTTCAGTTCTGTACTTAGTACAACAAAGTTACCAGTAATTAAGTTAATACCCATATTGCTACTATTTGTCACTTTAAATTAAAATGCATGATAACAGTGTATGGTAATACCATCATTCAACAATTAACACATAATGTCATACATCATAGAATAGTAACACAAGATAATAAACAAGTAGTTAATTAACTTCTTACGGCTTAGAAAATGTCATATAATTTGCCTACCAGTACATCATACGATGAAGCCATCTAAAGTTTTCACTTAAAATTAGACTAATTATAACTTGTGGATATAGGTGTATAATCAAATAAATATAAACACATACCTGATAGAACCGCTGTAGTTCTAAAGCAACTTTATTTGAACCTACTACCATATCATACTTAGGACTCAAGCTTATTATTGTGAAGCTTATTCTCCTAATGTACTATCATTTCCCTTAGTTTTTGCAAATAAAAACTTAAATGAAGGCGATTCCCCTTAGGTAACAAGCAAATGAATGCCATACGCCTTTTTTTTTTTTTTTAAATGAACACAGAAATACTAACTATTACAAAATTACCCTTGGAAGACTAATCACTCTGGATTTCTCATTCCGTTTAGTTGAACCAACGTCTCAAATCTTGCTCTGTCGAACGCCTTTGTGTATAAGTCTGCTAAGTTATCCAATGATGGAACCTTAACTAACTTTATCAACTTTTTCTCAGCACAATCTCTAATAAAATGATGTCGAATATCAATATGCTTAGTTTTACTGTGCTTCACCGGATTATTGGTAATCGACATGGTTGATTCATTATCAATCATCATAGGAGTATTGGTTATATTTAACCCGTAATCCCGCAGTTGCTGTTGAATCCAAAGTACTTGCGAGCAACAGCTACCAGCTGCAACATACTCAGCTTCACATGTAGAAATGGCTACCGAGGTTTGCTTCTTGCACTGCCAGGATACTAATCTACCTCCTAGGAATTGACATCCTCCGGTCGTAGATTTCCTATTCTGATTGCATCCTCCGTAATCCGAATCAGTATAAGCTACGAGATCTAAGTCTCCATCAATCGGATACCAAAGACCCAGCTTAGGTTTCCCTTTGAGGTAACAAAAGATTCGTTTAACAGCTTGCATGTGTGACTCTTTCGGATTAGCCTGATATCTTGCACATAAACAAACAGCAAACATTATGTCAGGCCTAGAGGCTGTAAGATACATTAGTGATCCGATCATGGCTCTATAAAGAGTTGGATCCACATCGCTATCACTCGATGTATCTGGACCTAGTCCATGATTGACTGGAATTGGAGTATTGTAGACCTTACTTTCATCCATCTTAAAGCGTGCTAATAGCTCATATGTATATTTAGATTGATGAATAAAGAATCCATCCTTCTTTTGATCAACTTGTAATCCTAAGAAGAAATTCAACTCTCCCATTGCAGACATTTCAAATCTTTTCCTCATGACTTTCTCAAATTCTTGACACATCTTTTCATCAGACGATCCAAAGATAATGTCATCAACATAAACTTGTACGAGAAGAAAGTCTTTCTTTTTCCACTTCACAAACAGTGTACTATCAATCGATCCTCTTGTAAATCCATTCTCAAGTAGATACGTTGATAGTGTTCCATACCATGCCCTAGGTGCTTGATGTAATCCATATAGAGCCTTATTCAAACGATATACTCTATCTGGATACTCAGGATCAGCAAACCCTGGCGGTTGTGAAACATACACCAATTCTTCCACTTTGCCATACAAAAAGGCACTCTTAACATCCAACTGATACACTTTTATACCAAAATATGATGCGAATGCTAAGAATACTCTAATTGCTTCTAGCCTAGCAACTGGTGCAAACACCTCATTGTAGTCAATACCTTCTTGTTGATTAAAACCTTGAACCACCAGATGAGCTTTATTGCGAGTAACGATTCCTTTATCATCTCTCTTGCACTTAAATACCCATCTAGTTCCAATTGGATATTCTCCCTTTGGTAGGTCAACCAACTCCCATACTTGTAATTTAGAAAACTGTGATAGTTCTTCTTGCATTGCTTCTACCCACGAGCTTTCTTTTAAAGCCATTTGAACATTTTTAGGCTCGATTTGTGAGATAAAGCATGAATATAGACATTGATTAGGAATCCCTGTCTCTTTCATTGCAGTATACAAGCTTTGGTATTCTAAATTCTTAGACGTACTAGCTCTGGATTGATGCCTAGTTTGAACCGGAGTATTAATATCACCGATGATGTTTTCAACGGGATGATTCTTACTCGTTCTAGTTGTAGTAACTGGTTCAACCGGTATATCATCTCCTAAATTAGTACCAATCTCTTCCAATTCAGGTACATCTTCCGTACGAGCAGAAGATATCCTTAAGTGTTTCAAAGGAGTAAGTATATTATCAAACTTTGTAGAAAGATCATCAAGATCTTCTGTTTCTTGAGACTTATCCTTTGAAGGTTGTTGTGACTCACTTGTGGAAGCTTTATCTGAGTCAACATTAGTCTTAATTCCAGACTGCTTATCACTTGATGTTGAAGCGGGACCAATATTCTCATCTTCAAACAATAAATGTTCAGCTATCTCTGAATCACTGACATAGTCACTAATAGGAACTTTAAATGATGCAAAGAGATCAAAATAATCAAATTGCCAATCTAATCCCTTATGAACATCAGGTGAGTAGCTCGTAACCTCAATATTATAAACTACCTCCAAACGTCCTGTGACTTTATTAAAGACTCTCTTGTTTGGCGAATTGGGCATATAACCTAGGAAAAATCCTTCGTCAGCCTTCTCACCAAATTTTGCTTGATGTCCAGTCTTTAATATGGTGCATGAAACTCCAAAGGGTTCAAACCCTTCTAAGTTAGGTTTCTTATTGTTCAAAAGCTCATAACAAGTCTTGTTATGTCTCTTAACCGTAAGAACTCTATTAAGAACATAACATGCTGTATTCACTGCTTCTGCCCAAAAGATGACCGGAAGCTTAGAATCAGCAAGCATTGTTCTAGCAGCTTCACTCAACGTCCTATTTTTCCTTTCAGCAACACCATTCTGTTGAGGTTCATAAGGTGCACTGAATTGATGTAATATCCCTTTGCTTAAGCAATAGATATTCAACGTTGAATTCTTGAATTCTATTCCATTGTCACTACGAATACGCTTAACTCTCTTTTTATAGATATTCTCTACTAGATCAAAGAACTCAATTAGAATTCCAGGAGTTTCATCCTTTGATCTCAAAAGAATACCCATGAGAATCTAGAATAATCATCTGTGACAACCAAACAGTACCATTTGCCACCTAGACTTCTCTTGCTTATAGGGCCGAAGAGGTCCATATGTAGCAATTCAAATGGCGAGGAGATAGAGTTTTCAGTCTTAGGTCTGTGTAGTTTCTTGTGCTGCTTTCCTTTCATGCAAGGAACACACTTATCCTCAGACTCGAAACGTTTTTGTGGTACACCTAGAACCAAACCATTTTTGGTTATATAATTCATCTTTCTCCAGTTCAGGTGTGCCATTCTCCTATGCCATAATAATGCGTCTGTTTCCGAAGCCTTGGACAATAAACATGTAGACACCATTGAAGAATTAGAAACACCCATGTTGATAGCATAGATGTCTTTCTTCCTTGGCGCCCTCATCAATATCCATTTATCAGGAATTTTGAAACCTGGCTTCAGGACTAAGGCCTCCTTTTCATTAAAGTAAACTGGATGACCTTTATCACAGACTTGGGAAACACTCACTAGGTTGTGAGTTAGTTCTTCAACATAGTTCACATCCTCAAGAGTCAAAGTTCCATTTGAAACTTTTCCTTTTCCCGAAATTACTCCTCCTTTATCTCCTGCAAAATTTACTTTTTGCTTGAGACTCTCCTTGAAGTCCTTCAGTAGACTTCTTTCTCCTGTCATGTGCCTCGAGCATCCACTGTCTACATACCACCAGCTGTCCTTGTTCACAGCATGCTCCTGCACATAACACAAAATACGATCAGTTATCAAGAGGGACCCAAGCCATTACGGTCTTGGTTTGTCCCTTATCATCAAAAAACTTAAGCTCTTTAAAATAACCATCCTTCCCATCAGGAGCTTTGGTTACTTTCGAATTAGCTTTAGTTTGTGGACGATCAGCCTTAAGAGGTGAATTTGAGGAGAACCTCTTAGGCACATAATTATGAGCTCTATTATGATAATTATAATTAAACTCATATGATCGCAAAGTAGTACCACTCTCATAATGACTATGGCCTCTACTTGTAGTTCTAAACCTCGACGGTGTCACATCCCTAGTCTTATGGATAGAATTATCACTTTGAGTAAATGGCCGTTTAGGTTTAGGTGGGGAGACACTATGCTTACCATCTCTTTTAAGAATGTTAACAGGTTTATTACCTAACTTAGGTTTGGTATCTAACCCATCTACAGTCATACTAGAGTCGGTCTGTGTCTTTTTATCCATCACAAGCTTATGTTGTGTTTCAGGCTTTTTGTTAGGACAACACGAAGCCACGTGTCCCTTTTGATGACACTTGAAACATGACATCTGCTTGCGTGATTTACTCACTTTTGCTTTCTCATCCGGAGTCTTAGGCACTAAAGGTTCAGATATTTGTTCCTTATTAACCTTATCATCAGTCTTAGCATTGTTAATCACTCCACCCGATACAAATTGTATTTTGGTGAAATGAGAAACCTTACTATTATCTGATGAAGGGTTCTTAATAACATCCTTCTGTGCCTCTAACTTTTCCTGATCATTAGTTACTGAAATTTCAGGATTAGCATCTGTCATTTCAGAATCTTCAGGAATAGGAGTGTAATTGGCATTAAAAGGAGGGGATACATCATTGTAACCTAACCCAGTCTTGTCCTTTACACTACGTTGAGCATCTAACATTTTATCCATTTGAGATGTCCTATAATTCTCAAGTTTACGGTTTTGCTCAATTAACCTTAAGTTAAGGTTCACTATTTCCTGATCCTTACTAGCAATCGTCTCATTTAAGTCTTTGATATTCATATAGAGACCATCTATGACAACAGATTTTTCACTTATGGTATCTCTAAGTTTTGTTCTATCCGAAGCATCAGACTTAATTTTATCCTTTAAGGCCTGTTTATCATCACTTAATCTACGAATATCCATAATGGCTTGATCAAGTTCAGATCTAACAGTCTTATAAGATTCCTTATCCATATTCAATTGAGCTGACAGATTGCTATTTGACACAGTTAAGACACTATTCTGAGATTGTAAATCAGTAACTAAGTAACAAACATCAGCAAGATTAAGAATATCTAAACATACCTTCTTCTTGTCAGTTTGTACTTCAGCCATGCGTGCCACGAATTCTTCAGGACTCATATCTGGAGCTGAATCCATATATAGCACGTCATCATCACTTGCCTTCACTTCAGACTCATGCACCTCTACTTTCTGTTCCATATCAGTGGGCATGTAGGACACTGATCCAGCAGTTGTCTCTTCGATCTCGGCCATCAAAGCTTCCTCAGAATGAGCTTGCCAATCATAAGAGCCATCCAACTGCTTCACCACTAAGGCTTTGGAAGCTAGTGTACTTCCCGAACCATGTTTTCCTTTTGCTTCTACTTTAGGTCTTTGGCATTCTCTAGCAAAATGACCAATACCCTGACAGTTAAAGCATCTGACCTTGGTTTTATCAAACCCTGATCTATTGCCCAATACTTTTCTACCAGTTTTCTTGAGGAAATTCTTCACCTTTCTTGACATCAACGCTAGTTGATCTTGAAGCTCCAATTCCTCAAGATAATCAGGATCTATCTGCTCATAATCCTCATCAAACAGAATAGGATCATTGATCTTTCCCTCAATGTAATTTTCATATGATGCCACAAAGGAAGCAAGAACAGACAGTTGCTGTTCAGCAGATTTCACACTCATGGGCATCTTCTGATGCTCTTGAGGTGACTTCTCAGAATTCTTTCCCTTTGTCTCATCACCAGAGGAGGAAATAAAGCATAGATCTTCAGTAATCATTTCTCCATTTTCACCAATATCACCAACTAACAGTGCAGTTGACGAACTAGAAGACGCAGTCGAAAGATTTGACTTTCCATGATACAACCCAGGGTTCTGAACCTGATCAGAATCACTATCTCTTGACTTTCTGGAGAAATCATAACCTTTCAGCTTGTCAATGACTTGCTCTAAGGTCATAGTAGAATACCTAGTTTCGTTATCCTTAATCATAACGCCATACATTTCCCATTTAGAAGGCAAACCCTCAAGAAACTTGTCGGTTTTAGCTACTTCTTCTTCAACAATTTCATGGTATTCCAATTCACTTAGCAGATGGTAGAAACGTGTGACATAGGCATCAAGATCTTCTCCTTTTAAAGCTTTAAACATAGTAAACTGCTTTTTGAGAAGACTCCTCTTGCCAGCTCTCACCTGTGGACTTCCCTCACCTCTTTTCTCTAGAGCTTCCCAGAGCGTTCTAGCAGTATGAAAAGACTTCAGTTGATGAGCAATCTCTTTAGGAAGACACATCTTTATGCATGAATGTGCTTTATTTTCATTTCTGTAAGCTTCCTTCTCTTGATCACTCATGTTCGCATAGGTAAGAACCACAGTGGCATTCTGAACAGTTTGAGTAGGTGCAGTGTATCCATTCTTGATACACATCCAGATTGACAGGTCATGGAATCTACAGTAAATTCAAATCTGTCCTTCCAATTGTAGTAATCTTCGATCCTTAACAACTTAGGTGGAACGTTTGACTTTCCCACCTCGTGGTCCATTTCGATCATTCTACTTAAGTCAGACATCTTAAAAACGTAAAATTAAACTGTTTTGCGAATTTAGAAAACTCAACTCGCAAGACTCAGCTCAACTCGCAATCTCAGCTCGACTCGCAGAATACGTCGATTCGCAAGCCTCAGTTCGGATTGCTAAAGATGTCGATTCGCAAGTGATGTCGATTCGCGAGGGATCTCGGTTCGACTCGCAAGCCTCAATTCGACTCGCTAGTTCAACTCGGTTCGCAGGCGACGCTGGAACCCTAATCTCGACTCGCGAAACGGCTGTTAAACCCGAAAACGAATTTTTAAGGTATTTTTACGACTGAAACTAAAAATTTCGGCTGTAAACAAACCCTAAAACGTCCAGAGAATGATTTTGATCGTTAGTATTGCTAGAAAGCACGTAAAAACGACCCGAATCAAAAACGCAATATTACTAAAACTCACGAACACACTCGTATTTAGCCCGAAAGCCCTGATACCAGATGTAAGTCCCCTAGTTTTAGGATCGATAACTTCGTTATCTGTAGTATTAAGGTGCGGAATCCCTCAATACGGTGTTATCTTACTAACAACGAATATGTTTGTAATTGCGTTTATAAAGCTTAACTTTAAACGAAAAATACGTCAAAGCCTAGCCGTTAGGTTTAAGTTTTCTCTGGTTTGTCGAGTTCGCAGATCAGCAAAGGTATCAAAAGTGTTAACGATTTTCTAAGAGAAAATCGTTTATATAATCTGTCTTGGCTTTGCTCGCATGGGCCGGCGAGTCCAGCCTAACTCGCAGCCCAAGTCCATTAACTCGGCTTGCCAGACACTTTCTGCGGATCCAGTTCTCATCTCGCCTCGTTAGGCTCGCAACCTGAGAACTCAACTCGCAGCAAATGTATATATATTTATTTTGTATTTTAACATTTGTCTAACTTAGCACAATAATATGTTTAACGAATATTACTAACAAAACAAATATTTATTTACAAATTTAAACCAATGTACAAACGTAATAATAATAATTATACCAGTCCTATTTCAAGCTAGATCTGTTGTCACACTCTATGTTCCAACAAACTTGGACTCTACTTATCTATGGCACTGTCGTCTTGCTCATATAGGCAAGGATCGCATTAAATGACTTCAACGTGAAGGTCTTTTAAAATCAAGTGATGATGCATCATTTGATAAATGCGAGTCTTGTATATCTGGCAAAATGACAAAGAAACCTTTTTCACATCAAGTGGAAAGGGCTTCTGATACCGATGTTTGTGGTCCACTTAGACATGTGTCTAGAAAAGGTGCTAGCTACTTCATAACCTTTATGGATGATTTCAGTCGTTATGGTTATGTTTACTTGTTGAAACATAAACATGAAGTCTTTGAAACATTCAAAGAGTTTAAAAGTGAAGTAGAAAATCAACTCGGAAAAACCATCAAGAACCTTCGTTCGGATCGAGGTGGTGACTACTTAAGCCAAGAGTTTAAGGATTATCTAAAGGCGTGTGGAATTGTCCAACAGCTTACTCCTCCATATACACCACAACATAATGAGGTGTCGGAGAGGAGAAATCGAACCTTGTTAGACATGGTTAGATCGATGATGAACCTTACAACTGTACCTCTATCATTTTGGGATTATGCTCTAGAGACTGTTGTACACATTCTTAATATGGTTCCAACTAAGAAGGTTGATAAGACACCACATGAATTGTGGTATGGGATGGTCCCTAATTTGTCTTACTTAAAGGTCTGGGGATGTGAGGCGATGGTAAAGAGAGACACGCCTGACAAACTCGAGCAAAGATCTATTAAGTGTATCTTTGTAGGATACCCAAAGGAAACGATGGGTTACTACGTCTATATCCCTTCTGAACACACTGTCAAAGTTGTGAGATATGCGGAATTCTTTGAAAAGGATCTCGTACTTCAAAAAGACAGTGGGAGGGCGGTAGAACTTGAAGAAATTCAAGAAGATGCACTACCTTCTGAAGACACTAGTAATCATCAAATTGAACAAGAAAGTCTTGAGGTTCAACATGATGATGAGGTTCAACTTCGTAGGTCCCATAGGACTATACGTGCCCCCGAGAAGTTATGTCTAAATGTAGAAACTGAGGAGCATGTATTAGGGGATTTAAATGAACCTAAAAACTTCAAAGCTGCATTATCAGATCCAGAATCTGAAAAATGGCTTGAAGCTACGAAAGTGGAAATGAAATCCATGAAAGATAATCAAGTTTGGAGCTTGGTTGATCTTCCACCCAATGCTCAAAGCGTTGGGTGTAAATGGATCTTCAAGAAGAAGACCGACATGGATGGAAATGTACACACCTACAAAGCTCATCTTGTAGCGAAGGGTTATACTCAAGTCTACGGAATTGACTATGAAGAAACCTTCTCTCCTGTGGTAGACATTCGAGCTATTAGGATTCTTATAGCCATAGCTGCATACTATGACTATGAGATTTGGCAAATGGATGTCAAGACTTCCTTCTTAAACGGTTATCTAGACGAAGAGGTCTATATGGATCAACCTGAAGGCTTTATTGACCCATCTCATCCCAACAAAGTATGCAAGCTTCAAAGGTCCATTTATAGACTTAAGCAAGCATCTAGAAGTTGGAATAAACGGTTTGACGAAGAGATCAGAAAGTTTGGTTTTCTTCAAAACCATGATGAGCCATGTGTATACCTTAAGGTTAGTGGGAGAAATGTTACTTTTCTGATCTTGTATGTCGATGACATATTAATCATGGGAAATAATGTTCCAATGTTACAAGATGTAAAATCCTATCTTGGAACATGTTGTGCTATGAAAGATTTAGGAGAAGCGGCATTTATACTCGGAATCAAGATCTATAGAGATAGGTCAGAGCGGATGATTAGTTTAAGTCAAAAAGCTTATATTGATAAGATCCTAAAGAGATTTAGGATGGAAAATTCCAAGAGAGGGAATATTCCAATGCTCGAAAAGCTTGACTTAAGTAATAAACAAGGTGCGTCTACACCTGATGAGGTGAAGCAAATGCAAAATGTTCCTTATGCTTCGGCTATAGGATCTATTATGTATGCTGTGAGATGCACTAGGCCTGATGTTGCGTTCGCGCAAAATATTGTAAGTCGTTTTCAACAGTTCCAGGAGTGAGACACTGGACTGCTGTTAAGAACATTCTTAAGTACTTGAGATCTACTAAAGATATGGTTCTTGTTTATGGTAGAAATCCTGCAGCTGAGCTTAAAGTAACTTGTTATTGCGATGCTGGGTTTCAGGCTGACAAAGATGATATGAAATCTCAGTCAGGATACGTCTTCACCTTAAATGGAGGAGCAGTAGATTGGAAAAGCAAGAAGCAAACTACTACTGCCATGTCTGCAATAGAATCTGAGTACATTGCTGCCTCGGAAGCCGCCATGGAAGCTGTTTTAGAAAGTTTATTTCTGGGCTCAGCGTGGTTCCCTTTAATAAATCGCCTATGGAATTATACTGTGATAATTCAGGTGCAATCATAATTTCCAATGAACCTGGAGTTCAGAAAGGTGCCAGACACTACCAAAGGAGAGTTCACTATGTTCGAAAACAAATTGAACTAGGTGAAATCAAGTTACTCAAAGTTCGCACAGAACATAACTTAGCTGATCCGTTCACTAAAGCTTTATCGAAAGCAAAGCTTACTGAACATGCTGAAATCATAGGACTTTATCTAGCTAGTTATCTCATGTAATTCTGTGATTAGTATTTAGATATGAGATGTAAAACATTTTATTTATTAATGAAATAAAGTACTTGGTATGTTTGTTTTATTTAAATATTATTGTATCTCATTTTTGCATGTTTAATCCTTGAATAATTTATTATTATTCTAAAATATCCAATGTCGATTGACTCTATGGGAATATAGTCAAACTAAGACATATCTGAGTGATTGGTCAGAAAGGGTCTCACTAAACTCACATGATATTCATATAGATGCATATCGGATTCCCCAAATCATCGAATTATTACTTTATGGATCGTCGTCATTAAGAAATATTCGAAAATGATTATTTACTGAATCCTTAGACTTGAGATGCAAGTAGGTTCAGCGTGTATGGATTGCATCTTCTTGATATGGTTCTAACTATTCGTAAATGGTAGTTACACAGGACTATTTTCAGAAGTGTAGTGAAATGCATGACTGACACGTGCAGTCAATACAGAATTTGTTCCTTCAATACGTTATTGAAGAATGATACTTCTAGGCTGCTCATTAGGTATTAATCAGATGTGTGTATGGCCATACCAAAATGGAATCTAGATGTGTCTCGATTCATTTTGTAATCTTGATTAATTACACAAAATGAGAAGTAGAACAGTTAAATCATGAAATGACATTGATCCATACTCATGATTAGTACAGGTATATGAAACAAAGGGATTGTGAACGATGAAATCATTATATGAGACTTTATGAAACGAAACTCGGAAATTTCTGGGAACATTGAAGTGTTGCTAGACGCTAACCAATGTTATTGCTTAAGACATGTCCAAGTGGGAGCTGTTGGTATATATGTACACGACTTAAGCATGTCCGGAAATTAATGAGCCTATGGGGGGGGCGCACTTAATCATTTAGATACGATTAATAATTAATAACGTATTAATTATTATGCACATTTAATATAAACTAAACTTTAGAGACTTAAATGTTAAGTGAATGAAACTTGTATTGGGTTTGAATTGGGTTTTATATGGGCCGATTTTAGGTATCCATATCTATCTTATATACAAAATGTCAATACCGCTGACATCACTTCCGCTTATTTGTCACACTCTCAGGCTATATCCTTGCTGACGTGTCTGCTTCTTAACAATTTGCTGATGTCATCCTTTTTAAAAATAAAAATTGTTGTAATTAATTTGGTTCTGTTATAACAATTTAAATTGTTGTGAATTCCTAGATATGCAAATTAAATTGCAGCCAACGGATTTTCTGATTTCTCCAACCACTATGCATTTAATTGTATTTTATGAGCATGCTTCTTGAAAACTGAAAAAACCTTTTGCACGCTTCGTATACTATTGGTATCTCTATATCCAATAATTCAAATTTATCATTATATCAAACCTCTTCATCTATCTCTCCATTCATCCATTAAAAATTCTCCAATCTATCTCCATCATTTCTCTACGGGTTCTCAA
Organism: Helichrysum umbraculigerum; assembly: GCA_949592205.1. Lineage (NCBI taxonomy): Eukaryota > Viridiplantae > Streptophyta > Magnoliopsida > Asterales > Asteraceae > Helichrysum > Helichrysum umbraculigerum. The sequence goes on from CATIUR010000001.1 coordinate 104,088,824, forward strand.
TTAATGACTTTTAGCTCAACGAGCAATACGCGAATCTGCATTTCTTATTGACTCTTGCTTACAGTTCCTCTCGATTTTTCATACAGTTCCTCTCGATTTTCTGATTCCTGATTAAGTTTTATGATTTTTGATTTTTTTTATTTATATGTGATGTACAGAGACAACGATAAGAAGGGTTATTGGGTTTTGGTGTTACATTTTAAGTTGTTACATTTTAAGTTGAAGACATGAAGGACTTTAAACAGCCATTTATGTTGACTTCACGACTTTCATCAATAAGTGTGAGTCTTCTGCTTTTGGAGATTGAAGTAATATCAAAGAAAAATAACAAATTGATGTATACATCGATGAGGTGAGGGTTTTTTATGTTTCTTTTGCAAGAAATTTTACTCTTATGTATGAATAAAATTATCTAGAATGGTTTAATAAAGTTGTGTTTGGTATTCAATCACAAATATTATGTTGTTTGAACTTTTTCTAAGATGAAATTTCATATTTTTATTATTTGGATCTATTGTAGGTGTGCCAAGTTAATGATTAATTGTAATTGTTTATCATGTATGAAAGGTATTTGATGAAATGTCCAAAAGAAGTAAAGTTACATGGTATGATTTCCATTACACCTACTTTTATTTCAAGATTACTATATAGTGCTGTGATCTTTCATGTAGTTAATGATAGGTTTGTACGTTTTTACTTGCAATTTTTTCCTTTATTATATGATTAATGATAAACTGATATGAGACACCAAAATAATTTAATAGTGAATTTCTTTATTTTATCAAATCTTATTAGTTGTGATCTTATTGGGTTTGATTTCAATTGGTGGTATACTCATCATGGTATTCAATACTAAGTGTATGTACAAGTAATGTCCCCATTTATGAGCTTTTGTGATTCAGTCATGTCTCCATTTTTATTGATCTACTTATGAGAGAATTGGAGGCTACCTATGAGTCAAATGATATATTGGTTTTGTATTAATTGATTTGTGAATATTCTGATTCGATGTTTATGTGGTGTTTGTTGTAGGTATTATGGTTATTTGGTTTTTGGTACTTACAAATATGTGTTGGATTTTTCTCTGTGGTAGTGTAACTATTTTGTTCATATATTGCATGCTAAGTGTTTGATAAAATGTGTCAATGAAAACATGATATGTGTTTGAGTTATGGAGTTTGAGGACCCATCTGCCCATTGGTGTGAACAAAAAGAGTTGAAGTGGATGATAAATATTTAACCATTAATACTAAATACAAATTCTTTGTGTAATAATTCAACGAAGACATCCCTTGGTTCCTCTTTTTATTATTCCGGTAGATATTGTCATCTTAATCTTTTAAAGATGTATATTTTCATGAAACATACGTTTGTTTAGATCTCAATATCAGTTTTCTTCTTTGCAGGCCTGTGTTTTCTGGACCATTGACTTGAAATATATTAGGAACTTCAAGCTCCTTCTTTATTAGGGATGCCTTACTTTTAAAGGGTGTACCTGGTAGGTTGATCTTTATCGCATGGCTTTTTGGTTGCAACTTATTTTCATTTCTTAGTATTTTGTCTCAGAATACTGTCACGCCTATGTTATTATTTGCTCATTTGTAATTTATTACATTGAAGTCATTGTTGAACTGCTCATGGTTTATAGAGTTAGAAACTCAATTAATGTAATGATGTCATAAGTTAATGTACGTAATAGCTTTAAGAGTTTAAATTTTCGTATTTTACAGAATCTTTTTATTTTACATTTAGAGGAAGGTAATGGGATCATAGTCGAAGTGGTGGACATGGCTCTCCCAACATCCTAACTGAGTTTTATTTTTCAGGAGCCACGCCAAATTCTGTATCTTCATATATCAAGGTCAAAGTGTGTATATAAGCTGAGGTCCAGTTTCAAAGAGCGAGTGTAACTTCAACCATCCCTAAAACATAGTTTCACAACTACGAAAGAACTTTTTCTTCTTCTGGCTCCTCTAGATTGTTTAGCTCCATTGCATTTTCACCAATTCACTACATGACAGGTTAGAGCTTTTCGCATAATGAGGGTCCTTTTCGTCATGGTTTTGCTGTGATAGGCATGGTACAAATATTTACTTAAAATGTAGGATTTTCTTGGTCAAGTTACTAATTGTATATTGCTAAATTAGCATCTTATTTTGCAGATTTACAGAAGTCACATAGTTATAGTTATACATCTTATATTGCAGAAGCTACATAGATATATGGTGTGCATATATGGTAATGATAATTTAAGCTTCTTATGAACCAAGTCAATTGTAAGTCTAAGCATGTGAAATTTAACAGTTATTTAACACATATTAATGTTTTATATATCTAAGATAACATATATGAATCACAAAAGGGCCTTATGAGAGTTAATCGGTCTTTTTTTAAGTGCTTGAAGCTGATTACTTTTATTAGGCCTGATAAATGGAGCTTGAAACAGATTATTGGACTAAACCAGCTTTACTTTTGTTAGAAATTGTACAAAGCCCAAATTGACTCATTCATAAGTAAATGGGTTGAGATTGCCACCTCTAAATGTGGTGTCTATAATACGTGCTTTTTTGTTATATTTTTTCGATCTTTGCAAATAGGTTGAAGTTTCAATGATTCACTGATTATTGGCATTTTTATTTAATTTGTAAGATATTTGAACTAGAAAAGTAAAACTAGATATGTTTGATATAAGTTTGATCATTTGATGTTTATTCGTGTATTGCTGTGTTATAAGTTGAAGATATAGCAAAACTTTGTTTTGAGCAGGATGATGGAGTGGTGGTTGCAAGAGTAGATAGTGTACAACACAACCGAGTGAGCTAAAAATGACGGATGATGGAGGAAACGAAGAGTTTGTGGATTGTTCAGACGACTTGGTTTCGTATGATGGGAGGATTGATATGGATGAAAGTTGTGAAGACGAATTAGTTCTTGAAGGTCAAATGTCGTTTGGAAATGATGTAGGAATATTGTCACACCATTATCAGGTTAGTGTTTCAGGGTCCCAGTCTTTCTGCATTATTAGTAAGTTGACTACTGTTGACTAAGTTTTTATCACAGGAAGAAAGACAACAGTTGATGACAGAACTGACAAAACTTCGATATCAGCTGAAAGGTCTTATTAAGAAACATGAATTGATTGGTGGAGTTGATGGTGGGCCAGAATTCACTTCAACGTTGCCTTTGCATGAGATGATAAATGACTGCTCTAGGTTTATTGAGCTTGCTTTGAATGAGCAGTCACAAACAGAGGGCTCACTTAGAGACCTCTATGGCACTCTGGATGTGAAAGAAAGAGATGGCTATATTATGAAAATGTTTGAAAGTCATTTATAAGTATACATGATATATGTCACTGTGAAATACATAGTATGCAATAAGAAGTCAAGCCATAGCTTTGATAAGTCATTTCACTTATCCATCCACATAACTTTTTATTACGAGTTGTTTCAAAATTTAATTTAGCATACTTTTAGTCCTCTCTTTGAAATCCCAAAGGGACATTGTAGCTGTTCTAAATGTTGACCCTAAGTGATGAATGATTTTATTTACCTTTTGTAACAAAATATTTACAGATATCCTTTTCATATTGTGTAAAAACTCAATGACAAAACTTAACTTCAAACCTTATGTAATTCAAAAAAGCTGATCCATATATCGACAAACAAAATCAAACGAAAGTAGAGATTTTACATTTATGGAAGAGCATGCAAGGAATTTTTAAAGAAATAATGCAAGTCAACAAAGATTTCTAATAATTATATCTAAATCAAACCGGTGTATTTTAATAAATAGCTCTTAATCAAACTCGTGTTGTCACGGGTCAATTAACTAGTACAACTCAAAAACCTAATTAAAATCCTATAAATACAAAGCTAAATTAGGGTTATTGGTATCCTAATACACACACAATACCCTAATAATTAAACTCCCTTTTCTCTCCTTTTTTTGTTGAGCCGTGGACTCACAAAACCCAAAGGTTTTGTTTTGTCTTTTTCATATAAAACAAGAGAGGTTTATTGTTTATTACGTGTAGTTCGACTAGCATCGTTATTGTGTTGTGAAGGTGGTGTGCGTGCAACCCTAGGGAGTTTTACCATTAGTGAAACATGTTCGTTTAATAAACGATTATTTGGAGCTAGCTAAAAGGTACACGTTTTCTATCTTAACTAATTATAAATACGTGTTTATTCACTTCCGCAATTGTATGACAATTTGTTATAGTTATTTGCTATATTCTAACAATTAATTCATTAAATTCATTATTTCATTACTTATACCATAATCATATTCATGACTTAATCATTTGTATTTCATTTTAATCATCACTAATGATTACCCTGATCATTTTTAACATAATCATAATCATCCTCATCATAATTAATCCAATTGCTTAATTCTCTTGATTCAATATTTCATTATTCTTTAATCATACTTCAATAACCCTTTTAAACACTAATTAAGGTGTATTAACACCAAATCATATCCATATGATCAAAACCCACTTTGATCATTAATCCTACAAATCAATTAATCCATTTTTAGGTTAAATTCATATTACTCATCATCATAAACACACTTATATACCATCAATTAATCATAATATACCTTAATTTCACCCTAGAAACCATTAATCATTCATATCATTCAAAACCCCCATGAAACCCTAAATTTCAATTCAAAATTAAAGAAGAATCATAGTTACCTCAAGCTTAGAACAATTAATCATGGATGAATTCAAGTTCACTACCTTCAATTTCATGTTTTGAATCGAATTTAATCAAGGGTTTGAATGTTCCTGCGTGGTTTCTTTGTTCGTGAAGCTTCTGAGCTTTTAAAATGAAATATGATACGTACGTACTCACATACTTAACTATATATGTGTTTTAATTTTATTCCTCGTGATTATCATTGTCTGGAACTTTAAAACCGACTTACAATTATTACTATTTTATTTCACCTAAAGTAATAATAATTTAAAACAATTACTATTACTTTATTCACAATATTACTTTTAGATTTTGGGATGTTACATAAATGAACTTTGCTAATTAGTTTTAGTTAACACTATAAGTAAGATTTGTACTTTGATATATATACATGGAATATTTTAGTGTATTGGTGAATTAGTGGACATGGGTTATGTAATGTGAAATGCATAGCCGGCTATATTGCTATATTCCGGTCTCAACCCAAGATTGCGGGATTGGTCCTAGGCGCAACGCCCTAGCGGGGTCCAAGGGGCAGAGCCCCTGGCTGCGGTCCCACTGACTAAGTTCAATGAACCTGCAAAACAGTTTTCAGACTTGAAACTGTTGTTTACCCCCATCTGGTTGTCACATATTAATGCATAATACAAACACATTTTCTGGTATGAAAAGACACACACTGGTTTGATCTTTTTGCCAAGAACAGGTTGATTTTCTCTTAAATAATCTCGGCAATGATATCGTGAACCTAGGCAAATCAGGGTTGAAATACGGTCTTTGGAGAATTTTTTTCAAAAATAATACGTTTTGAGTTTAGATTATGAGAAATAATACATTTTGCAAACCATTTTCAAAAGTAGTAGAATCGGGGTTGGCAAGCCCGATTTTTCACTTGTGTTTATTTGAAAGTCGGGGTTCCCAAACCCGACTTTAGTGTTGTGTCAGTGATTGAATGAGAATAGGGATTGCTAACCCCGATTTTACTTTTAACATGCAAGTGGCTTCAAATCCCAGTCAAAGAAGGGTGTGATAATAAATATCACTTAAATATTTCAACCCATTTTTGAGTACAATCGGGGTTCCCAAACCCGATTTTACTTTCGTAGGTGGATACCATTGCTTTTTGTTGGTAGGACATTTTTCTTTATATATTTGGTTACCACCTTGCACTAAAACATTTCAATAACACATTGCATTTGCAATACGAAAAACATGAATTATTCTAATCACCTCACGCGTAATAAACAAAAAATGTAATTTATACTATTTTCGAATCACCTAGATTATGCATTAAATGTTCACGATTAGTTATGATTAATCACTTATTAATTTATCCATTTTAGGTTATTCAATTATTAATCTCTTAACTTATCAAACTCAATATATCTAACAATGATCAAAACATTTTAATGGAATTAACTAAATAAACAGATAAATTACTTAAATTAATTAACAGATAGGAAATAATATGAAGAAACAAGTAATTGTGTAGATAATTCCACTCAGATTCATATATTCCGAAATATTGCACGTTAATTGTTTAATTGTGATTTCTTTTATATCAACTTAGTTACTAATCAAAGGTTCTAAATTGAAAGTAAATTAGCCAATGATTCGGGTCCAACTAATTTCTATAACCTAGGGTCCCACATTAAACATCGATCCAATGTCGCAAGAATTGTATGTTTCAATTGCGTGTTTTTCCCTAGATTATTCATTAAATGTTCACGATTAGTTATGATTAATCACTTATTAACTTATTCATTTTAGGTTATTCAATTATTAATCTCTTAACCTATCAAACTCAATATATCTAGCAATGATCAAAACTTAGATTCTAATCATCAATAATCAATAATACTAAAGGAAATCAATCTCAATAATTCTATCAATCACGTTAAGTAATAACTAATAATCACCAATGAATAAGGATCTATGGATAACATAATCATCTTCAATCAAACAACTTAATAAACGTGCAATAGTATAAATTATTATCATTATTCAAAAAACTTGTCATGTGAGGTGATTAGAAAATAGTATAAATTACATTTTTTGTTTATTATACGTGAGGTGATTAGAATAATTCATGTTTTTTGTATTGCAAATGCAATGTGTTATTGAAATGTTTTAGTGCAAGGTGGTAACCAAATATATAAAGAAAAATGTCCTACCAACAAAAAGCAATGGTATCCACCTACGAAAGTAAAAACGGGTTTGGGAACCCCGATTGTACTCCAAAATGGGTTGAAATATTTAAGTGATATTTATTATCACACCCTTCTATGACTGGGATTTGAAGCCACATGTTAAAAGTAAAATCGGGGTTAGCAATCCCTATTCTCATTCAATCACTGACACAACACTAAAGTCGGGTTTGGGAACCCTGACTTTTAAATAAACACAAGTAAAAAATCGGGCTTGCCAACCCCGATTCTACTACTTTTGATAATGGTTTGCAAAATGTATTATTTCTCATAATCTAAACTCAAAACGTATTATTTTTGAAAAAAATTCGTCTTTGGAATTTATTATTTTATGTCGAATAAAAAGTAAGGATTGTGGTTTTTTTGTTATATTTTTATATCTTGAATTATGTTTTTCTGTCTCAATTTTTGTGGTGTCACATAAGAAAGTCCCACAGCCCATATGCATCTGCAGATCTTATTTCCTAAGCAGTATTGTTTTATCGTTATCCTCAATATAATTTTCTTAATATAATTATTTAGGAATTTTTTATTTAATTTATTTGTACAGTCCCATGATCAAATATATGAATAATGCCTCTGATTTTTCATTTTTTTTTCCTACAGGTCAAGACCAGTCAGGAGAGTGAAAAAAATGTCCAGTTAAAAGACTGGAAAGCTGCTGAAATTGAAAACTTGAATGGATTTTAATTGCTGACCGCAAAACCTGTTAATTTTGGGAATGTATATTGTTATATTGAATAGAATATCTTCAACTCACTGGATATTTTGCAGGTAATGAAGTTTGAGGATCCTAAAGAGCATGGAAGTCAGTCTGCTGTGAAGGTATTCTCAATTATGGTCATTACCACAAAAAAGGCATTATGCATGCATTATGGTCATTTGTATGTTGTACTATGTGTCATGTATGTAAGATCGTGTTTTTTACTTTACTGTACACTTTTAAAACAAATACGTAAAGAACTTTTAGCAAAAAGCGTTTTAAGAGTGTACAAGAAGTTACATTAACTGATATACATAAAAGTCGATGTCTAGATCTACTGCCTCTATTTCGAGAACCAAGTGATGGAAACATATAATTTTTAAGGGTTGGGCGGACCCATGAATGCCTTTCTTATGTTTGGATATCATAAATAATGAATGTGGTAATAATGATTACAAAACTTATTACTAAAAAAGATTTCGATTTTCATATAAAGCCGTTTTTAGGGTTTCTGTATTATGAATCAACATTTGGAACCTATATAATCCGTATTGCTTTTATTCAATCTTGAGTTACCTCGTTGGTCCCGTTAAAGATTAAACATGACCCAAGTCTACCCATTTATATAAACCGGTTGAAATTGCCAAGTGTACTTGGTTCTTTTGATGGTGCTGTCAGGTATCATGTATTAACGCTAACTTAAAATGGTAAATATAGGAACCATCAAAATCACCACTGCTAGGTTCTGTGAAAACTACAGATTTGAAATCTTTATAAAATATATCCCTCATTCTTGCTTACCATATGGGCTCATACGGCACTCAATAACGTGTAAATTCAACTGCAAGGTTGATAAGCAAGTTGGCGAATGCAATCAAATGGAACAATACTCCTTGGCAAAGAAAATGGGTTGCATCAATGTCCAGAAACTGTTAAAAACTAACGCTCGGGCTCATACGGCTCACAATAACGTGTAAATTCAACTGCAAGGTTGATAAGCAGGTTGGAGAATGCAATCAAATGGAACAATATTCCTTGGCAAAGAAAATGGGTTGCATCAATGTCCAGAAACTGTTAAAAACTAACACTTTTACATCATAAAATGTCGAGACAAAACATCAACTTTTCTCATTGTAATGTGAAAATGTGTAGCCAACTAAAGCTACTCAAACAATGCAATTACAGTTTATATAAGTAATAATAGAAACAAAGTTGTGCTAGTGCATTATATTTTCTTGTATTCCGGATGTTCACTTAGAGTCGGGCTGTCAACTGCCATGCCCATTGCATTCAAACCGTTGTCTACGTACAGGACTGTACCAGTAATGGCTGAAGCCAGTGGTGATGCCAGGAAAGCAGCAGCATTTCCCACCTCCTCTGTTCATATGAATTTATTTTCAGGATCTAAATACAAAACATTAATAAAACCACACACTCACTCACAATCACGTAGATATGAATTACGATGACTAACACGGAAATAATGGGTAGACTAGGATGGATGACTTCCCTGAGCTTGTCAAGCGTTTACTTATTCCGAACCATTTACTTATAATGACACATTTACTGTTTATAAAAAAGGACAAAAGTGTCTAGGGTCCGAGGAAGGACATAAAGGGAGATTTGCACTAACCTGCAAATAGTTCTTTCTTTAGCGGTGCATTTTCTAACGAATAATTGATCATCATATCAATAGCACGATGTCCAATCACCGTCGCAGCACGACTTCTTAGTGGTCCTGGTTCATTATTATGATACACTAAATACGATATAACCGAAATAAAATTTGAACCATTTATCTCATGTTATATGTTTTTCTTGTGATGATTAAAATCAAAGTTTTTTTAGGAAAAAGAACCGCAAAATAATTGTTGTACCTGCAGATATCGTATTCACTCGGATTCGATGCTTCCTTCCAGCTAAAAATGCCAAGGTCTGTGTGTCTTAAGAATATTATTAGAGGCCAACAAAAACACCATCTTGAAGAAAGGATCAAGGATAAAGTAACTAACTCTAGTGTCACTCTCCAAAGCAGCTTTAGCTGAACTCATACCTCCACCATATCTGCATTAGTAATAGGTACAGTTACGGATTGACTAAGATTATTTGAAGAAACACAAGCCCCAAATGAAAAAAAGATAGTGATCGAAGACATATGAAATTACCCAGGTATGATCCTTTCAGAAGCCATGTAGCTCAGAGAAATAGTAGCACCGTCTGCAACATAATAATGAAACTCAAGTTTGAAGATTAAAAAGTTCACTTGGCATGTTTAGAAATAGAAATTTCAACTCATTTTATTATGAATATGTCGATTGGAGTTTTCTTTTTTTTTTTAAAAAAAAAAAACTCTAACAAGTCGATTGGGTAAGTAAAAAACTACCTGAAAAGGAAATGGGTGAAATGGATTAAAAGTGGTCCAAATTGTATTTTTACTTCTTTAAACTCCTAAATCATTTCAAAAATTTTATGTAGTACGGAGTATAAGATTTGTAATTATATATGACAAGCTAAATATTTATCGAAAACAAATAGATATTTTGGACAAAAGGTGTTCCGGGCAAATACAATCCAATCCATTTTGGCCTATACTAACATTGCCTTTCTTGGTTCGTACCCAAGTAACCATCCCGTACATAGATGAAATTTAAGAGGAGAATCATACCTGGGTTCAGTATTGGGAGAAAATGTTGGAGCAAAGATACAAAAGAATAGCTTGACGAAGAGATGGCAGCAAGATACCCATACCTTGATGTTTCTAAGAGATGCTTGGTAACCTGCAAACCATGCTTAATTAGCATATGTAATATGTGACTTACTGGATAACAAAATTTCGTTAGTTATAAACATGAGAATGACAAGTGCTAACAGGTAATAGCTTATAACAACAATAATAACAAGTGAAAGTAGCAAAATTGAAGGGTCGGGCGAGTTGGGTAACGGGTCATAATTGGTAACTTTGCTATGGGTCAGGCTGGTACCGGTGACCCATAACACTTTTGTCCATAATATATATAATATATGATTACAAACGTGTTAAAATACATTTAGGATGGCTTTTGACCCGTTTCCAAAGTTGACCACTTAGATATAAAACATAACATGAGTTGACCTATCTATTAGTAAATGAGTTGAAATTGCCACATATAACAAAAGGGAATAACATCCTAAGCATACCTCAGGTCCATTGGCTAATGAGTGTACTAGAATATCAATGCTGCCAAAATCATCCTTCACAGATTCTGCTACTTCCTGCAATACATATTTACTGAATTAGTTATGTAATATGCTTAGCCTTTAGTTGGACTTCGTTTCAAAGTTCCTGCATGTCACGTGATGTAATGTGACGGAAACATGTAGAGTACAACCTCCATATATAATCAATGAACTGATACCTTAATGGTCCACTTTGAGGTCCCTGCATAGCGCTTGTTGGATTTTACCTGCATAGTATAGAATATAAAAAAAATTATTAAGGGATATTTGAGACTCCATCCTTTCATTAACTGCAGGAACATTATTATGTTAGTTTGAATTTACATCTTCAGGAACATCTTCAGGAGTATCATAAGCTGCATCTAGGGGATAAATTTTAGTAATATCCATCAAAGATCCATCTGGCAAACTAAGACAACAAATTGCAATTGCTAGTTAGTACTATATTATCTAAGATCAAATAAATGGTGGAATGAACACACTTACACACGCGATTTTTCAAACTTCCCTCTGCGAAGGCTGGTCTCAAATATGCTGACTGCCTACAAAGGTGAGTGGTCATTAACAACTATGTACATATTAAATAGCCTGAGGATGTCTACTGGTTGGTAACTTTGACCCATTTACTTATGAATGGGTCCAATTAAAACTGATAGCAAAACGGGGGACGGGTCAAATGTATTAAAAGTCGCTCTTTTAACGTATACAACCTCCTGACTCATTTTACTCGAAGATTTAGATAATAATGGGTCATATTGATTTTATAATCATATTCAACTTGGGAATTATTTTCTGTTTCTTTTAAGGAAAGACGGACCAAAACGTATTAGTATATTAACCCAATCCAACCTGCTTAATTTGGCATATTCTAGAAAACCAAATTGAACCTGAACCTCTTTTGACCCACCACCGATTACTAGGCCGCCCAACCCGCCCATCTTGTCATCTCTAATCTTGAATGTATTGAGGCTAGGATCAGTAATTTACTGGGACCCATGTGCCAACAAGAATCTCGGCACCAGCAGCAGCCAGAGATTTGGCTATTGCCCAACCATATCCATTATCATCAGCTATACCAGCAATGAATGCCCTCTTTCCTGCAGACAACTCCCTAAGTTAGTAAATTCCAACGTCATCTTTTAACAGAAATTGGACTGTCAACTTGCATCAGTTTAACTTGTTGGGTATATATCTACGTGCAGAAATCATCAAATATACCATGCAGCTTACAATTGTTATAAAGCATATCAGAAGAAACAAGGTCCACAAAAATAACCTCTTAGATCAACCGGCAGCCCTGGAAGCGTATTTGTGTCACTGGAATTTGACATGGCTTTTGTGGTCATCTTTCTGAACCTAAGAAGATCGGATTTTACATTTTGAGATATTGATTGTGTAGAGTAGATGTGACATGAGCTTTTAAGCGTAGCACATGATGATCCTCTGCTGAATACTGCGACGTTTGCTTCTGAAATTGCATGAAAAGAATAGGTAGAGGGTCGTGCACGTGATATAGCAATGGGCATACTAGTAGCACTAGTAATTGTTATTGCCATTTCAATAATTCAATCACAAACCTGCAAGTCATGCAACAATCACAAAGTTTAGAATCAACTCATTGCGCAACCCTGAATCACCAAATAAGTTGAAGAGAGACTTCACTTTGTAAGGGTACAGAGTATATATTAAGTGGCCGAAATTGGAGATACAAGCTTATCATAGTTGATAAACATCTTAAGCATAAAAACATATTCATTAGTTAAAAATAAAGCTTTTTCTCCATAAAACACCCTTATAAAAGTAATGAAATTCATATAGCTAAATCTGCATGATCTACTTCAAAGGTAAAAGGGCCCACAGCAAACCTAAGTTTAGTGCAAAGAAAAACACAACAAATTGGAAGTGTATTGATTAATGTAAAAAGTTAGGTACCAAACTGAGTGTGACTGAATTACCTCTGCAGGAAAGTTTAAAACAATCTTTCAAGCTCACTCATATGTGTGTTTTTGTATCTATCTATATATATAGGTCAATGACTGCAGACTTTTTTGGAAAAAAGTTACAAAATATTTAAATGGTAGAATTTAGATAACATGATATGATGTTATTTATTCTTAATGCACCCACTTATGCATATATTGATATATAATAAAAATAAATAAAAATATCAAGGTGGTGATCAATTATTATGAAGTTTCATCTTGTCACTTACTCACTTTAAAGTTATTTCTGTAATTCTTGCATTATATTTTGAAACAAAAGATAAGTTGTAGTGCATAGCTCATCCAAGTAATCATATTATACATATTTATTATTTATATAATGTTACCTTATGGTTATTTTTGAATATTTGGAAGACATGCATACAATTAGAGCTCTAACCGAGTCGAGGCGAGCTCGAGCTCGACTCGACTCATTCAGGGTAAGCTTGAACTTGGCTTGATAGCTCGATGAGTTTTCATCATACAGACTCGAGCTCGGCTCGAAAATGTTTTATAATGGCTTGAGCTCGGCTCGAAAAGCTCGAAATCTTATATAAAAATAAATTTTAAAATTTAAACTTATTTTATAGTTATCTAAAAATAAAATAATCAATAATAAAAATCATTTCAAATATATATATAATTTTAATAAATCGTGAAAACAAGTCAAAAACTATGTAAAATAGTTTAACAATTTCAAAATATAATAATAATATCATGCACATATGAAACATTACATATATACGTATATACAAATATATATATATGGATTAAGGTTCGAAAAGCTCGATTACAGTTCGAGCCGAGCTTTTAAAAGCTCGAGCTCAGCTCGATATATATTTCGAGCTTGATTTTTAAGCTCGAACTCGGTAGAACTCAAGCTCGAACTGAGCTTGAATTGCTCAATAAAAGCTCGACTCGTTTGCAGCCCTACATACAATAACATTCAATCAAATAGGTTTGAAACTGGATGATATATTTCTACGTGCTTTGCCTAACATGTAGAATGTGTAAAGACCGGGTGGGTTTCTTATTAAAAAATTTGTCTAACTTATGCCCTAATTATATTTATAGTAAAATATAACGCGCAACAAAAACATAATATGTACAATAAGTGAACAAGTCCTTAAAATAGTGTTTCTTCAAAGTATTACACTAGTTTTGATTGTTTTTTTTAAGTAGGTTTTCGAATAATATCAGGATGCAATATGTTGTTGTTAACAAAATATATCTTTATCTTTACTAATATATAATGCATTTCAATGTTTTTTTTCAAGATAGATTTTACTATTTTACCCATAACATTACTATTGATATTTTAAAAATCTACTTAAAATTACTAATATACCCCTACATATATTAAAATCTAATTAATACTATCATTTTATTAAACATTAAAGTAACAAGCATAGGACATTAAACACATATTGATTAATTGGTTTATATATCTACTACTAATATATTAAATATGACATAACTTTTAAACCGTAAGAAGTTACGCAATGTGTCAATTATGTACGGAAAACTAAAAATGAGACGAACATATTAGCAAACAGCCGAAGGCGGTTTGTCCACTGTTTGGAGTCAAATTCTGCAATTAAAGTCTTCAAAATCAACTTTCTCTAAATTTGATACGTTTTTAAGTATTTTCAAAAATTAGACACAAACTATTTGATGTCTTTTTGTATGAGATTATAAATTTACACGTTTACTTACATTCCTCATTTTTGTTTTGATATCGTCAATTTCTATATTCTAGAGTTTCAAATTATAATCATTTTGAGATTACAATTTCAGGAACATAATGTTTAGTATTAACAGACTAAAGAAAAACAAAAAAACAAATTAAAAGGTATTGATAGTTAAACTCTCGACCCAGCCAATGACTCCGTACCTCCCAAGTTGCCACCTAGCTATTAGAGACTCGCAACCTGACTATCAAGTTCACAATGACATTTTAGACACACACATGTATATTTACGTATTTTTTAACAATTGTTAAAATGGGAAAAAAAGGTTATTTTTTATTTTTTAAAAACACCATATCTTAGTGTATCGTCATATAAATTTTAATCTTGATTTAATATTCTAATTAATATCGAATAAACGTGAAGCTAATAGTTATTTTCCCACCGTATTGCACGGGTATTCTGCTAGTACTGTATATACTGTGAAACAAAATGTTTATCTAAATTCCATGGCTAAAGGTAAAAGTGCTGCATTAATGCTGAACTGAATGCTCAACTAAACTGCATTAATTATGCGGATGTGAACTTTTTTTGACTAATTTGGTCTAAGATGTCTATTATTTCTTCCAATTAAAGTGACTGTACATCTTTGACTCTCCAAATTTTTCTGAAAAACATACACAAAAACAAAAACTAAAAATTAAGAAAACTTAGTGACAGATTTGTTCTTCTGTCGTTTGTTCGACATAGTGTGCCATGACTTTAGCTCAAACTCTATAGTATGTATTCAACTTCATTTTGGTCTATTTTGTATATCTAACTTTCAAATATCGCTGTTTTCATAGTTCTAATCAACATTATTCCGACCATTTACTTACAATTGTGTCGACTCAGGTTATGTTTAATTCTACTTAAGGGATCAATGACTTAAAATTTTATATAATATATTTTTCGCAATCGTTTTTGACACACCAATAGTCAATTAAATTTTTTTAAAATTCAAAAGTGGACCAGTTAAAGGGGTCTTTGGTCAAACCAATACATACCAAAATGTAGTTGGATTCCAAATCATAAGGAAACAAATTATAGTTCCGGCCTTCTGCAGCGGTGCATTCTCTGGTGAATATCAGATCATCGAACAGACTATCAGCACTACCAAGGCCAGTCGCCCTGGCAGCACAAGTTGTTAGTGGTCTTGGTACATTTTTATGATACATTACTAAAGCTTATATAACCACACAAGACTCATGATATAAGTTGTATTACATGCTCGGTCCTATATTGATGAAAAAAAAAAAAAATAGTTTATATAGCGAAAAAAGCTGCAATTAAAGAAATTGTGTTTACTCTGACTCCATGTATTTTTCCAGCTTCAAATGCCAAAATCTGAAGTGAGGTATGACTCTCCTATTGGTCTGGAAACAAAATTTTTTGAGAGGGATCTGTTTTTCAGTCGTCTGATTGATCTGCTTGCTATACATCAATTTTATTTGGGTTGGACCAACTTTGTATCGAGTATCTAGCAAAAGGGCTCTTTTGGCACTAACGCCTTCTTTGACATAAGTTTTAATCCTTTGCTTTAAAGGTGAATTACAACATTCTGTAGTGTTATTAGAATGGATGTATGCCATCACTATTAAAGTTCATATCAGAAACAACGGGCCAAAGTTGTTCTACGACCGTAACAGAGAGGGGGACGTTATATCATGCGAGTATGTCACTGGTATGCAAGTTTGCATGTATACTATATGTACATTTTTATGATGCAAATGTGAAATGGTTGCAAAAGGAATTATCTGGAAATGTTGTCAGCCATATGGGTTAACATCAAAAGTTTTTGGATGTTAATGTTTCACTTTATTTAATAAGTCAATGGCCTTTTTAATTAAAACTAAATGTGTAGTTACTTTTTACTAATATCGATAAGAGTAATCAAATATGGGTCACAGAAAATGGGCACATGGCGTACACTTATAATACTAGCAACCAGCATTTATCATTGCAATGTGAAACTGTTAAACCAAAGTAGGTTACTCTTAATTACGATACAGTTACAGCCGTATTAGGCCGCTCCCATCCGTTACTAAAACTGACTGAAACCGACTGAGCTACGTAAGCGACACGTCAGCTTTTTAAAAAACTGACGGACCCCTGCCATCAATAACCCGTCACTTTAATTTTTGGGTCCCGCATTTACCAATTTACTTTTAATATTATCACACAAAAGGAAAAAAATAAAAAAAGCTAAACTTTACGTCGGATATCCGAGGAACCGACGAGGCGAACCGACGGAGCCGTGCCATCGGCGTCGGGTCCGTCACTCTCAACCGATGAAAAGTGACACTCACCGATAGGAGTGGCCTCAGTGGCGAATCTAGGATTTAAATTTACTGGGGTCCAATTTTCTAAGGTGATGAAAAATAAATTGAAAAGGGTATCCTATTATTATGGGTCGGGTCAGATCGGATCATTACAAACACCACTTAACAAAAATATGTCATTAATACTTGATACTACTAACAAAAATATAACTTCAAATGTATCTCGCAATTAAATATTTGAAAATTTGAATATAATAACCTAAATTAAATTAACAGTCTAATACAAATTAACAATGTGTAGAATGTGAAAAATACAGAGACAACAATGAATACGGTGATTAGTTATATAATAATAACAAAACCATATAACTTACCATAAAGAATTACCTGGCTGAATAAAAAATAGATTATTTAACTTTGTGACTCATCAAGAAATAGAAAACGAGTGGAAACATAGAGAAAAATGTTGAAAAGAAGTCATTGTTGTCTTTTGCTAATTCTTTTCTAAGTTGTAACTAAATTTATGTCTTTATATTGTATTGGTAAATTCTAGCGGGTCAGATTTAGGAGTTAAGATTGATGATATTTGGGCTTGGTGTATTAAGTGTTAGCTTGCTTTTGTTTTGTCCGAAATTTAAATGGGGTCCAAATATATTTACAAGGGGTGTCCAACTTATTTTTATGTATATACCTATGAAAAAAATGGAGATTTAAGTGGGTGCAATGGACCCCTCTTGTATAACACTAGATTCGCCCATGAGTGGCCTTATAAACACATTATTCTTGCTAGCTTGCTTGCTGGCTTAACTTTTGTTGTCTCTTGGGAAGTCAAGATCCTTAAGAGTCGGGCTGTCAACTGCCAAGCCCATTGCATTCAGACCGTTGTCTACATACAAAACCGACCCTGTGATAGCAGAAGCCAGCGGTGATGCCAGAAAAGCAGCAGTATTTCCCACCTCCCCTATTTATAAGAATTATTTCAGATTAAAATATTAATAACGCAAAGCAGACACACTGGTACTCACGATTACACATATAATGACCAAGATGCCAATCTAAGAGTAGACAAGAACGACCTCAGGCTAGTCTTGTGTAAAATGTTTACTCTACTCCCCAGAGTAAGTAATGTAAGTACTACAATTTTCGCAATTGTATTTGAAATGCAAAAAAAATTTCTGTAAAAGATAGAAAAAGAAAAAAGGAAAGGTCTATATGAAATGTAAGAGTTCGGACAAAAAAGTGACTTCGGTCAATCCGACATGTTCCGGTAGGCCTCCAGATCTTTACGAAATACATTAAAGTTCAGCAGCATTGCTGCATTCTCTGATGAATAATTGATTAGCATATCTATAATACCAGTCGCCTTAGCAGCGAGACTTCTTACTGGACCTGGTACAATCTTATGATACATTGATAAAAGATAATCCCAACAAGACTCAAACATGGAGCATGTTTGTCAAACGGATAAGTATTTGTAAATGTATTCAACTTTAGTAAAAAATCTATAGTATGTATCCAACTTATAACAATTCTATTGTATATTTGTATGTATTCAACTTTTAAATATCTCTATTTTATGCATTGAACGGTAATTTTGATGACGTGCCATTCCTAAAATGTGATACGTGTCATCCATATAACTTAACACACGTCATTAAAAATACCGTCCAATACATACAATAAAGATCTTTGAAAGTTAGATACATACAATAGAAGCGCAATAACTTGGATACATACTATAGATTTTTTACTAAAGTTAAATACATTTATAGATACTTATCCCTAGTATTAAAAACCGATACCTGTTTTTGACATGTTTCTCAGCTAATTAGAAACAGATGGTGGCAGCAAGTGGGATAATCTTTTCATCTACCTAAGTAAGAAATTGTGAATTTGAAAGATTTGGTTCAACCCATATCAAAAGATTTGGTCTGTGAATTCGACTAAGGGGATCGAATTGGTAGTTCTATTTGTATATGAACAAACATGCCGTTCTTTTTAGTTTGGTCTATTTGGTAGTTCTAGATATTTCTTACATATTTTGTATTCAAATTGCTTCTATGTCTATGATATCGATGATTTAAGCCTACTCTTAAATCATTCTACTATTTCTAAAACTAATTTGGAAAGAAAGCTTTAGGCTACATAACTATATAACTATAGCCATAAGAAGACGCATTTAAGAATCTTATCTTAAATTATATATAGGAAGCACTTCATGATGTCATCAAAAAATTAATTGGCCAATAGGATTGCTCAATTTTATCCAATTAACTAAAATTTAGGATACTATGATGTCATAAATAACAATTAATAATTTAATTAAATGAGTTCAACTTATTCAATATTTATCTACAAATATTTTGAATAACAATTCTTCCTAACCAAGGACTTCAAAACAAAAACAAAAACAAAAAAGTTATGTATAAATTAAATAAATCTACAAATTATACATGGCAAGTACGTTATCCATACTTCCTGATGATAACAAAATAACTATTTTTTATATAATAAAATTAAATTAAATAAATTAAATTAAATCAAATCATTTTATATAACTAACTAATATCTACTATTAAAAGATCAAATGTAAAACACAAGCAATTCAGTAAGGGGTTCAATAAGTGGGTTTAGAATCTTAGAGGGATCAACCGTTGAGTACCCTAGAATATAATATAATACTTGCATATAATTCAAGAGAATCCTCAATATCAAACTCAACCATACTATCTGTAAACCTGTTTGAGGCTGATTCTCCAAAGACTATGGCTTGCTACACGCGCCTTCCTTCCACTGTTTGTTTGTCAACCATTCAACCAAATAGCTTTAACATTCAAAATGTATCGCCTTGTTTTTTGAGTTCAAAATCAATTTATTTAAGATCTTATCATGTCTATTTAAGTAAGGTGTTTTTCATCATACTCGATATATCAGTAAAGTAATATATGCATGCTCCAGATACCACAACAAAGAACAGGTCTTGGCAGGTCGAACTGATCCAGCCCACTTTTGAATCATATAGCAAAACTTGGTTCACAGACTGCTTACTCTGCTGACTCTGTAATCTCTCTATATAAACAATGTTTTTTTAAGTTCCGTTACATATGAGCTTATATGAAGATCTATAAGAGCCATCTGTATAAGTCGTGCTTTTTATGTTGTTTTTAACCGAAATTCAATATAGTTCACCCTATTCAATTGACGACTATGGAATGAACAATAAGTTGAGACTTTTATAAGAGAATATCAAACAAAATCACACCATACTTCAGCCTTAGAATCTATAACAGCCGGAAAAGAAACATGCCTTATAAAGCATCATGTATATATCTTACGAATTATGCCTGTTGTATCCCAAGACAACTTTATGAGCTTTTAATAATCAGAATGTTCCTATAGTAAGATCAAATGAGGAATATCAAGACTAAGACTAATACTTAAGTAGTGGTAAAAACAAATATTTATCAAACTACTGTCATTTTGACACTCGACTTGTCAATAATGGCAGGAGCATACCTTGATGAGTCATCAAGAATGTCAAACAATTCGGAAAAAAAATTATTATGAACCTTATACTTCGATGATAACCAGTATCCCAGTAAGTAAGATGATTCACCTTGAATATGAATATCCTCCCAGATAGATGAAAGCGATGACACAACTATTTGAGTGCTAGTAGAAACTCGGCACGTTCAGCAGGAGTCGTGATGATGTTCCATCTCTACAATTGCCAAGCTAATAGTCCCAGTCAATACTGAACTCATTTGGACAAATGTGCCATCTTCAATAGAATGTTTCGATAGTATCCAATTCTTTACATCATCACCTCCATGACTATACTTTGCACTCACGGGTATAACCTCATCTACATCAGTAGATTTCTCATGCCACTGCAATAATATGATACTAATTAGGATACGATATAATAACACAACTTATAAATTATGACCATTGATCAATCTGATATTTTATTTTAATCTTACCAATAGTTTCATTGCCATGTCACCAGGTGTTATGAGATCTCTATTATTCTAAACAATCATAACAGGCACCTGACATTTAAGTTATCATACACCTTCTTGCAGCACATCATCAATCTAAAACAACACAAATGTTAACCAAATGAGGTGAAAAGTTGTTGCATACATAAAATATTATTAAGGAACTCACATTACATCGTGGGGCGTTTTGCAAGCATCCACAACCACCAATACACAATCTACATTAATTGTATTACGGGCATTTTTCAATACATGATTACAGTCATAAGAAATGTATATATTGTTGTCTGAACTTGAACATATGTAATGATTTTACCTGATAATCCGGGGCATAAAAAATTCCAAGAATATGGTGTTTTGTTGTTTGAGGTTTCAATCAAAATCGAAAAAATCTGACACCGATCAATTGATTTTAAAGTGCACTAGTTCCCGTAATTGGTTTCCCTGCAACAGCAGCTACATACCCTGTGATCATAGATACAGATTATCCGAATATTTTAGTAATTTGTTTGATAGTAACTCAACAACATATGTCATAAAACAGCAAGACCATTAACATCAGCTATGAGACTGGTTGCCAAAAGTCCCTAACACTCTAGTCGAATGCAGTCGAGCTGCATTTGACTGCATGTTTCTGATTTAAAATTGAAATCAATGATCTTGGTTTAAAAATTAGCATACCATAGAACACTGAACATCACAATGAACACTTTAAGGCTAGCTGATCCTTTTCACGTAGATACTCGAGAGCTCGTGAGCACCATAAGCAATTTCAACAGTATAAGGCAATTTGAGAACGGGATCAGGTTCTATTACATTTATAAATAAGAATGTCAGTTTTACACAAGATTTAAACTTCATTCCCATAACAAAGGTATATCAAGATCATTCTTACAGTTAAGGTAATTTGTCAGCCCGAGATTGACCTTCATCATCACCCACCAAGAATATTTTTGGTTTGTCAATCATCTATTTAGGTACATCAGCACCACCGATATTATAAACCCTGATGATGTTTTAACAAAAGGGGACCATCTTGATCTGGCATGTCTCAACCAAGAATCTGAGGTTAATTAAACAAAATTCAATATCATGCTGGTGTAAATAATATTATAGAATATTAAAAATATAAAATGGTAAATTATGACGAGTTAATTAGTCCATTAACAACGGAATAGTGGTGATACTAAGATGTAAAATCGTTTATACCTCAATCAAAGATGATAGTCATGGATCTTGTGCCAATAACATGGCCTAAGTACACTACTAGAAATCATGCCAATACCAACGACTATTTTTCAACGAACAGAGGGTCGTTGGTAAATATGGACTATACCAACGACTTCTCCAACAATATTTATCAAAACATGCTTTTTTGAATTCCAACGACATAATCATTGGTAAATTCGTTGGAATATTGATTACTTTTGGAGGGAAGATTCCCGCCACTTTTACCAACAATATAATCGTTGGTAAATTCGTTGGAACTCAATTGGTTTTTGGGGGGAAAGTTCCCGCCACTTTTAGCAACGATTAAAAGTTGTTGGTTACTATTTCAACAACAAAAAGTTTCCAACAATGTTTGAGTCGTTGGTAATAAGTTCATTTACCAACGTTTTTACCAATGATTTTTTATGAAAACTTATGTATATTTGAGAATTTTTGGAGGGAAAGCTTCCCCCTCTTTTACCAACAATCATTTATTTATTTATCAACTACTTTTAATTGTTGGCAAATATTTTGGTTAAAAATAACAACTATATTTGTAACAAAATCTATATAGTGGGCTTATTTAAGTGAAACAACTTGAGAGAAGTGCTTTATATGTCACATACAATGTGAATGACACTCGGCACAACAACTCGTTCAACGACAAGGAGGTGATAATATCAAGCCCGTTTATAAAAGTTACGAACTGTAATAAACCACTAGTACATACACACATAACGTATCTTACATATAATATATAAACACTTGATGATGTCATCATATATTCAATTAACCAATAGATTTGATTGATTTATCAAATTTGCCAAAACTGAGGAAAAGATGACATCATTTAAAATACTTGGATTGAAAGTGTGTCTGATGTGTTGTATTGATGTACTTGTGTTGTATTGGTGTACTGTCAATTTGAAAAACTAGTATGATGACCGAGTTATATATATAGTCAAATGGGTCAGTAGTATAATCACCTGTGTTAAATTACTCATTGTTGCACTCTTATTTTTCTGAACAGGAAGAAGAATTAGGAGGGCCAGCGTCGAGAGTTCAATTGTATGAGAGGGTTCATAAACGAAACAAAGGTAAGGGTGAGTGGTGTGATAAAAGAGCAGAGAATGTTGTAACCGTGTATTTTGTGAAAGCTAAAGAAAATCTCCCTTCAGTCGAACTAGATGATGAAGTTGAAGTGGATGTTGATGTCGAGTTAGCTGATGATGTCAACCTACCTTCTGAGCTACCATTTGACCCAAAAGCGTGGGTAGATGCAATTGGGGTTCCTACCAAGGATGGTGTTTATGGGTTCGGGACTTCTAAAGAAGCTGTCATGATTCGTAATCAGGCACGTTCAAATTTCACCCAGGAGCCTATCATCCATACAACGATTGTTGACAACAAAGAAGAAATTGTTACTCTAAAAGAAGAGCTTGTTGCTCTAAAAGATGAAAATGCAGTGAACAAAGAAGAGAATGCTAAGATGAAAGCAGAAGTTGAAGCATGCAAGCTTGAAATGAAGGAGATCAAGGAAATGTTTATGAATCGACAAGGTTCTATGCCACAAAGCGAGTAATTTGTTCTTGCCTAACCCATCCACGGTATATAATTACTAATCTTTCGGTAGCTGCTTTTGTAATATTTTTGTATACTTTCAACTTGAGCTACCTGTTTTGATGGGTTATTGTGGAACAAATTGTAGATGGATTGTATCGATTCATATTTTGTAGTTTATGCTATAGTATGATGATATTATTATGGAAAACGATTTCCTTATGCTATATATTTTGGGTTAATCATTTGTTCCAGATCTGCAAATTCATATGTTTGGTATATAATTTATCAACGATAACGATATTTGACGGTAGTCGTTGGTAAATGATTTATGTAACGTTAATGATTATACCAACCACTTATATACATTGGACTAGTTGCAATTTTTACCAACGACTTAAGTACATTGGATAGGTCGTTGATGATAACTAACGACCTATGGACGTTTGCCAACAACTTTAATATCGCTGGTAATTTCTAAAATACCAACAACTTAATATTGTAATGAAATCTCCCAACCACTTGGTATGTTGTTGGTATGTCGTTGGTAATACACCAACGACTAGTGCTAGTCGTTGGTATTATTAGTTTAGCGACGAGCATAATTCCCTCGACCACATTTCGTTGGTAAGTTCATTGGTAACACCTATTACCAACGAAATATGGCCCTTTACCAATGATTTTAGGTTGTTGGTATTGGCAGTTTTTCTAGTGGTGTAATATATGATCAAGGTCAGATTAATTTTTCTTTTTAATGTTTCACGTAGATTATGTTTTACTAAATTAATGAAAGGACTAACTAACCAATGCAATTCCCACTAGTGCACCAATGCAGAGAGAAAGGTGAAGAAAAGGGCTTTCAATAAACTGAAACCCGACTGCTACAAATACTTAACCTTTTTGACATATTGTCCAGCCTACCCGTGACCTACAGCACTGCCAGCAACATGATCAACATAACTATTACACATTATAAATGATCAACATAACTATTACACATATTATGACTTAATATGAACATGATTAACAATTCTAATGCTAAATGAATTACCATGGTACGTAGTTAAATGGGTTCAAGGTACATCGAAAATCATTTAACTCAACACTTTGATTTATAGGTTATTCAGTCGAGCATTTATCAAACAGCTAGCTAGTGTGCATAATAATAACATGTTCAATATCACAAACAATAAAGTTATTTTTACTGAATAGTTTGTTATCCGGCATGAATATTTGACTTCACATAGACACATAGCAAACTTACTTTACCCGATAATTCGAATTAGAAGTTAACCATACTTACCTTATGGGGCATCAACAAATATATGAGCTTAATGTAGTGAGTAAGAATTATATTGTTACTTTTTAATTAAACTTCACAGTAAATTAAATTCACATTCAACATCAACAACCATAAATTACCATAGACTATCAACAAATATAATATGCTACAACTTGGAGAACCGAATTTGATCGTTAATTAAAAATAAATAATGAAATCCATTACAGAAAGACGAACAAATGAGAGCTCTGTCACATGGAAACCCAATTCGAAACGTGCAAATAAAACCCAATCAATCTTACTCGATCGAATAGCTTTAGTCATCAATAATTTAAAAAATACTAAAAAAGCAATAGACCCTATTTCAAAGGAGATGAAAGTAATAAAGCCATGAATGAATTGAAAAGGCCAACATTAACTTCAATCATTGATTGATTCATATGATATAAGACAATGTTAATAGACCATGGACCATATTAACTTTAATTTAATTGCTAGATCTGAATATAGACGACTGCCGTCTGCCGGCCCCTATATTTATATTATTTATCATTTATATTGTATTGAAAGACAATTTATATTCAAATTTTATACACAGCGGGAAAGTGTATTGTAATTGTAATTTGTAAACATTTTAAGAAGGTCAAACATTTAATTATGGTTTTAATGGCATTAGTATTTTTTAATTACATAAACTATATTCATTACTAAAATCGTGATTATGATTGATTTCCTTTTTTCTCTTTTTTTTATTTGTAAGGGAGAATTAGAAAACGTTACATATGAATGAATAAATCATTTGAATTGAATTCATTTTTTAAATATTTATTATGTTATTAGATATAAAAGACATATTACATAATAAAAATGACATGTTCAACTTAATTATATTTAATTATAATTATGTTATATTATTAAACGAAGATGTAGATGATAATTAGAGGCAATTTTGTGAGTATCTTTGTTGACTATAAATTATCAAACAATAAAGGGTTTAGTGTGAACATGACTTTTGCCTAAGAGCCAAATTAATCTATTTGATTTCATATAATGTGACATGTAAAAAAATAAATTACATGTTATGCATTTACTCGTAAGATAAGGCACCATATTATTTCCATATAAACATCTCTAGTAATTTTATTTTCGTACATTAATTAAAACAATTTTATATTTGTACATGAGTAATTAGTATTTAATGGAATTTATGAGCAATTAATTAGTTACTAACATTAAGATTGAATATTAACGAATTAAAGCTTGTATTAATATATTTTTAGTATTACCTTATTTCAATTACCAAATTAAGTAAGGGTTTAGTTGTCTTTTAATAATAACCAAGGCTATTTATTGGCTAAACAATTTAGAAGATTGAGATCAATGGTTATGATTAATAGTTCTACACAAATGAATGGGTAGGATTAATACATTTAAATTTAATTTCATATTGATTAGGAAAACATGACTCTCTTTTAATAGTAAAGAGAGAAGAGAGATTTGCATAAGGTTCCGAGGAGAAGATCTCAAATGAGGAGAAGGAGGATACCGAATTTGATGCATTTTAGGACAAAATTGTAGTGAATAAAATGTAGTGTTGTTAAAATTAAATGCAGTCAACTCTTATAGGTGTAAAATGCAGATGTGTTGTTTGAATGTAGCCGTTGGTAAAATGCAGTAAATCTATGCACATATCATATATAGATTTGTTTCAAAAAGTAATAAATTCAGCTTACATCGCCTTCCCTTCATTTGAAACCTTCCTCTTTATCCTCTACCTAATTATTTAGTGTCAACTATCAAGACTTGTCATCTAACTATTAAAAGTTCTTTGCAATTATATGGCAACCTTTTATAATATAGTAGACATACATATTCATAAATCACTTGCAATATAATGGTGGACTATGATATATCTATGTTTGTACTTATGTTATAATTTAGATTATGATTATGATACACTACTTTTTATAGTATTATACTGTAGTTGTTTTTAAGATATGGTATATTAGTTGTTACACTATGTTGCATCAATATTTATACTACGATGTATTAGTTTTGAATTTTTGAACTTGTTAATTCCGTCTATTGTATGTACACTTTCCATTTTTGACATTTCCATTGTGTGTATCCTTAATTCCTCATACATACAATAGAATGTCAAAAAAGGAAAGTATACATACAATAAACGGAATTGACAAATTCAATACATACAATAGAACAAATAAAAGTTCATGTCATACAATAGTAAAAAAGACAGTATAATGCACTTTGAAACAATAAACCCTTAATTTATCTACAATGATGCACTAAAGCTTTTACCATCATACTATAGAAACAACCCTTATTAGTATAACTAGCTTAGTGACTCGTGACTACACGGGTTTTGCAAAGAAAATATTATAAGATTATTTGACGAACGACACTTGTTGTAGAAAGGCCCTTGTATCCAATTACTTAGTGCCAAACATCCATATACTTTTGCATCACAACACTCGAGAACCACCTATAAATGAAGACTACATATTATAACGACATCGGGTATATCCAAAAAGTAAATATCAAAACTAAGCAAATTCACCAACGCAAACCACACACAACGTTGTATCAAAACCAAGTTTGATAAACTAAGCAAATTGACCCGTGATAACACTAGTTTATTAAAAAAACTTTCTAAAATTTGTTTCTACTGTATCTCGATAATGATTATACAAACAATTTTGTGTGAAAAATTGTCTTTCATAACATTTTGTATGATATTTACTACTCGTGTTTAGTAACATCACCAAGTTAACTTAAGTATTTGTATGTAAGATAAAGAATTAGCTTAAGAAGGTTCCCAAGTTCACAAATAAGCATTCTCGTTTCTTCAAATAACTAGCTTTTAAACCCGTGTGTACACACGGGCCTTTAAACTTTTATTTAATTTTTATAAGTATAAAAAACTATATATGATTAAATTATAGATTTGAGATCAGAGGGGAAGGAGTATTTAGGAGAGCTAAGAGGGGCAAGTTCATCCCCACCATTCGTTTCAAGATCAATGGTCAAGATCATGCCATGTCATGAGGGTTACTTTGCAATTATATTGGATAGAGGGACTAAAATGAAACTTATTTAAAATATGATGAAAGATGAAAAATGTGGGTAGAATTTTAGGTCAGTTTCATTTTCACTCTCTCTTCACAAAACACATACAAATCCTCTCTAACTCCATCTCTCTCATCACAAATCACACACCACCACCTCCATCCACCATCACCTCCGTCCACCACCACCACCACCACCTCCGTCCACCACCACTTCAGTCCACCACCCCCTCCATCCACTATCACCTCCATCCACCACCACCACCAACGCAGCCATCACCACCACCGCGTTGTGACCGAAAAAAGAGGCTGAGAAACGACGACGAATTTGTGGTTGGAGAGTTGAGATGTGAACCACCACCGTTGGTGAACCGGCTCCACCGGAAGTAACCAACCGTGATCGTTCTCCATCTTCTCCGCCACTCCATCGCCACCACCTCCGTTCCACCACCACCGCTCCAACGCCACCACCGCCGCTCAATCGTCAACACCACTTACGTTATCATCTTTATTACCATCTCCATTTTATAGATCTAGATCTGAAAATTCGTAGATCTAGATCTAAAAAGTAGATCTGAAAAAGTAGATCTACTTTTTAGATCTAGATCTACTTTTTAGATCTGACTGCATCGTACAATTTTTATACTGCATCATACGTTACTGCATCTTACGATACTACATTCTACGTTACTGCATTCTACGTTACTGCAACTTACGTTACTGCATCTTGAAATGCAAGTGGTGTATATATGTGCTAGTAGTTGTTTACTCCATCTTGTATACTGTTATTGCATCTTACAATTTTGTTAGCTTTTTTATGTGTTTAAAATCTTTTGATTTTATGTTTGAATTAAAAATTAGTATTACTTGTTTACTGCATCATGTATTATTGTTATCGCATCTTGTGTATTTGTTACTGCATCTTACGTTACTGCATCTTGAATGCAACTAATGTATTTTTGTGCTAGTACTTGTTTACTACATCTTGTATACAGTTATTGCATCTTACAAATTTTTTATCTTTTTTATGTGTTTAAAATCTTGATTTTATGTTTGAATAAAAAATTAGTATTACTTTGTTTACTGCATCATGTATTATTGTTACTGCATCTTGTGTATTTATTACTGCATCTTACGTTTTTTTAAAAATCTGACTAAATCTTGCATATTAACAAGTTTTCTGATTGAAAAAAAAAAAATTGAACAATTTTTTGATATTTTCTTGGGCAGTTTTTCGGGCAGGTCCAAAATTATGTCAAAATTACAAAATAGTCCATACCCATCCAATTCTCTTCCCCTCTGAACCATTCTATAAATTATAACATTTGATCTTAATTTTAATTTTTGCAATGGTATTTGAAACTAAATTATTTATAATTAAATCTATATATTAAGCAACATAATCGGTAATCATATCGATTCTGAATAACAGATCTGGTTGTTTAGTTTACAAAAAAAAGTTGATAAAAGGAAGGGAAATAACGTATCTTCAATAACTATTAACATATAAGATTGTTCAAATAGTTAAGAGTTGTCAATACAGAAAATATTAACTTTAAACTTATTTTAAAATTATATAATAAACTTATTTGAATCATGAATCCTAGAGAATTTTTGCAATGGTATTTGAAACTAAATTATTTAATTATGTTATAAATTCTAATTTATAAAAATGGGAAAATTAAATCTATATTTTAAGCAATATAATTGATAATCATATATCGATTCCGAATAACATCTATGATTGAAGTACTCAATTGACCAATGGAAAGTTTACTTAATTTGAGGGGTGTCATTTGTCTTCATGAATAAAAACTTATTATAAAAACTTTACAATTAAAGCATCTATGATTGTAAAGTTTCTAAGTAAAAATTATATGTTTTGTTACGGTGATAAAAATTCACGAAAATATATTTAAAAGCTTTTAGGTTAATTATTTATACTTCTATACTCTTATATAAAGTATTACCAATGTTGAATCTTAACATCTTAATTTTTTTTTACTAATTTATTCCTACTAAATGAACATTACTTTCAATAAGAAAGTCTCTTTTCAAATACTACTTCTTTTCATTTTAGTATATTATTTGTTTTTGATTGATTAATTTTAAAATTGTAATGAAATAGATTAGTTAGTTGTCATCACCGTATTGTGCGGGAAATGTGCTAGCCTATTTAAAAATTATTAATCTAATATGTGAAAGGTTATTATTTAATTTAATAAGAAATATATCTAAAGAGTGTTTTATATAGATAACTATACTATTACTGAATTGGGATATATATCTATCTGAAAGTTAGAGTATAATTGAAACTTTCCTTTCTTCAAACAATTCGTTAATGGAGCTACAATGGTGCTAAAATTACGAATAAATCGTCTATATTCATTAATTAAGGTTCACTAATATGTAAGATACAATTATTATTAATAATAATAAAAGACACTTCCGAGTACTCTAATTTCATACTTGATAAACTTCACATATATAAATTTTTCCTTCATTAACATTTCTACAATATCAACCGCACAGATATGTCAATTTAGGAATTACATAATAAAATATAAAATTAATATAAACTTTGAATTAAAATTCTGTGATAGCCCGTGAATTCGCGGGTTATAATCTAGTAAAATAATTACTCCCTCTGTCCCAAATTATTTGTCCATCTTACCATTTATACTTGTCCCAAAATAATTGTCCATTTCTAAAAATAAATATGCATTAATGTTTATATTTCCTATATTACCCTTAACTTTAAAACTACACATACCTCAAAGAAAACAATTTAATTAATGATTAAGGGTTAAAGTTGTCATTATACTAAGGTCAAAGCTGCAATTAATGTGATTTTCTTAATATGTGTGTTTTCAATTTGGTGACAAACAATTTGGGACGGAGGGAGTACAAATTAAATAATAATCGGCCCACTTTTATGAATTGCCGTTCAGTAACAAGGAAAATTCAGCACACATATCGGCCCACTTTGATGATTTATCGGCCCAACTCGTCCCTGTATAAAGATTATAAACACACGACTTAAACAGCATCATTATTAGGGATGGCAATGGTCACCCGATCCGATGGATATCCATCCGATCCATCCACTAAATGGTGGATATGGACGATCTAAATGGATGAATAGTGGATATGGATATGGATGTGGATGAATACTGGATCGGATATGGATGAAAACTTATCATCCATGGATTTATCCATTTCACCCGAAATACATATACATATATATATATACACTCCTTAATAATACATATATATATATACACATGTAAATTTACATATCCACATATAAACCATAAACAATTATTTTGGTGTTATTAAACATATAAACCATAACAATTAAGGTGTTATTGGATATATAAAGTCGTAAATTTTAAATATCTAATGTATATTTGAGGGGTTTTATTTTGTATTTTGATTTATATAGCAAATCTTAATGCATGAATATATCGTGCTGAGCGAAGTTCTGCTTAGACCATCCACAATGGAGGTTTATAGATCAAGTCCATGGTGACATGGAGACTATGTGAAGATGACATGGAGTCCATGCATATTGACATGCATTGTAGGAGGTTGTCCATATGCAAAGTCCATAGAATGTTTTTAGATGTCCATGTGCATGGACTTGAGAAGAAAGTCCATAGAATTTTTTAAGTGTTATTATGGAACTCATATGGACTTGGTAAAGTTTATAGGACTATGGGGGAAGGTTTATAGGATTGTAGTTTATTGAAAGCTTATGTGGCAATGCTATGGACTTTTGAAAGTCCATAGCATTGTGGATGCTCTTACAACCATATTTTGAAGTCACAATCAACGATATATAACAATTAAAACACGTGTGATTAGCCTATAAACAAGGAGAACACGTACATTTACATTTGTCTAAATATATGTTTTGTAAGTGTAATAAATTATGCTTCGTTGATTGACAATGTTTGAACACTTTTGTGAATAGATTTTTGTATGTTACGTTATATTTATTTTTTTACAATATTTGTCAGTTTTATTTCATATTACGAAATTTTTCCTAACATTTTTTGAATATCCAATGGACATCCATTAACCCGCTTAATCCATCGGATATGGATATGGATGGATGAATTGAAATTAAATGGATATGGATACGGATATGGACGAAAATATTTAAATGGATATGGATGTGGATATGGGATCATCCGATCCATATCCGATCCATTGCCATCCCTAATCATTATTCACTTTCCATCACATCACAATCACAAAATACGATTAGAGATACATTCTGGGAGACTAACATAGCTTTACGTGTTTAGTTTCCCTGACCGATTTCGTTTCGGAGGTAATTCTCAACCCAATTCATATATCTAATCATGTACACCCGTGTAGTTCGATTTACATCATATCTTCCTTGATCAGTTGAATCACGTACTTTATCCGAGTTTAAAGTAAGTTTACTAGCTTAATCGGAACCTGAAGGTACGTAATAGATATATGATTATAATAATTAATTATGGGCATACTTAAGCATTAGAAAAATCATTCCAACTAATACAAAACGGTTGATGCATGCACGCTTGGTACTTAGGATGATTATATGAATTTTCATCTTAACTAACTCCCTGGTTATGAGCAATCTTACAAAATAAAATGTTAGTATAACTATGTGTTTAATCAATAAGAATTCGAAAAGTACGCTTAGACCCCTATAACATAATATATTTCACAAAGATCCTTTTTTTTAACGGTGGTATGCATTAAGCAACTAGCAAGAAGCTAGAGTAAGGAAAAGAGTTACAGTCGAGTTGAAACGAGCATTCATATTTTATACAATGATCTTATCTTGTACGTGCAACATTGACATAGGGGTCAATTTTAGGAGTGATTGAACTTTTGAGGAACAATGTTAAGTTCAATTTATTATTGCTACCGGTCGAATGATTTGCATAGGCTTAAGTGCATAGAAATTAATTATTTATGGTTTGATATATATAGTATGCAACAAAGTTCTCGAGGTTACATTATGTGTAATGAAATTTCATATTAGTTATGTTGTATGTATTTTGATGGCGGAACCGCTTATAAGGTTGACACGTGGCACCTTGGAATCTTATATAGCTTACACGAAAATAATATTACCAAAAATCACATACAATAGCAATGAGTTGAAAGTTTGTACACACAACGGAATCCCGAATAATTTGGTACATACCATGAATGTCAGAACGTAAATATTTACATGTCCGTGCTTTGCATTTAGTAGGTTTGTAACACACATTCCTGTTTGGTTTATGTTTTAACACATTGTCATAACTCATTTAGCAGAAAAGGTTGAAGTCAAAGGATTTTGCTTTTTATTGTACTCATATCATTAATGTGATATCTGTTTTCGTCTTTGAAAATTGGGTGTCACGGTGTTTGCTGTTTACATGTCTCATGAGTTGTCTGTCTCTTCATGTCTGTTGGATAATTCGGTTAGTTAACCAATTAAACCAAATTCAAAACCGAACCATCATTAACCGTTTTGATTAGATTCTTTTTACTATAGATATGTTTATAACCTGATGGTTTATAACTGAATATGACATTTGTTGAATCCCCTAGGTTATCTATATTTTTCTTTTTGTATATGTTGATTGTAAGCGAATTAGTTTCATAATTACTTAATTCTATTTTGTTGAATTTTGTTTTATTGGATTGCTTTAAACAGTTGATCACCACTGATTGACATTATGCTTCCGAGAAAGAGATCAGCTGAAGGAGAGGTTGTAGTGGATGAATCTTTGATCAAGAGAACTCAGATTGACAGCTTGATCTCGTCAGCCGCTAGTACAAGTACAGGAACGTCTTCAACAATGGGAGGAGGAAATAATGGTAAATTGCCAATCATTGGTGAATCAAACAAAATGGATATTGATGAGGATCTTCATAGCCGACAGCTTGCAGTTTATGGTCGGGAAACTATGAAACGGTTATTTGCATCCAACATTTTAGTCTCTGGGATGCAGGGCCTTGGTGCCGAAATCAGTGAGTCTACTGAGCATTTTTGATTTATGAATGTTAACTTAGTTTTAAAATTGACTTAATGTACTTGTTACTTTAAAAACTAAATTTGTGCATTTATGCATTGATGTGCACTCTTGGCAGCAAAGAACCTTATTCTTGCTGGTGTCAAGTCTGTGACATTGCATGATGAGGGAATCGTTGAGCTGTGGGATTTATCCAGCAATTTCGTTTTGACGGAGGACGATTTGGGAAAGAACAGAGCTCTTGCTTCCATCCAGAAATTGCAAGAACTTAATAGTTCTGTGGTTGTATCTACTTTAACTAGTGAATTAACCACAGAGAAGCTGTCCGAGTTTCAGGTAGTCAGTTAGCATGTAAAATATTTTTGAATGTTGATAGTTTTGTAGCTTGTTGTAGATATTTTATACTGAAGCAAGTTGTATTTGATGCTTGTTCATTAACTTTGTAATTATTTTTTCAGGCTGTAGTGTTAACAGATACTAGTTTGGAGAAAGCTATGGAGTTTGATACTTTCTGCCACAGACATGAGCTTCCAATTGCTTTTATAAAATCTGTAGTCAGAGGTCTTTTCGGTAGCGTGTTTTGTGACTTCGGCCCAAAGTTCACCGTCTATGATGTAGACGGAAATGATCCATACACAGGCATTATTGAATCCATAACCAATGATAATCCGCCACTTGTCACGTTTATTAATGAAGAAAGGGTTGAGTTTCAAGATGGAGATCTAGTTGTATTCTCTGAAGTTAATGGGATGTCAGAACTCAATGATGGGAAGCCAAGAAAAGTAATAAATGCAAAACCGTATTCGTTCTGTATAGAAGAAGATATCACAAATTTTGGTTCGTATAAGGAGGGGGGAATTGTTACTCAATTGAAACAACCAAAGGTGTTGAACTTTAAGCCTTTGCAAGAAGCGCTTAAAGATCCCAGTGAATTTCTTCTTAGTGATTTCTCCAAATTTGATCGCCCGCCGCTTTTACATCTGCTGTTTCAAGCATTGGATAAGCTAGTATTAGAGTTGGGAAGGTACCCTGTAGCTGGATGTGAAGAAGATGCTCAGAAATTTCTCTCTCTGGTTATTCGCATGAATAATGAACTAAAAGATTGAAAGATTGAAGAGATCGATGAGAAAATTGTTAGAAACTTTGCGTTTGGTGCACGGGCTGTGTTGAACCCTATGGCAGCTATGTTTGGTGGCATTGTTGGACAGGAAGTTTTGAAGGCTTGCTCTGGAAAGTTCCATCCACTATTTCAGGTTAGTTATAATTAGAGGCGGAAAAATGGGCGGGTCAGGTTTGAATTGTTTTTGTTACCAACTAATATGCTCTTCTATGTGTCTTCACTCATTATCACACTTTTTTTCTGTTGGACAGTTCTTCTATTTTGACTCTCTTGAATCCCTTCCTGTTGAGCCCTTGGATCCAAATGACTTGAAGCCATTGAATACTCGTTATGATGCTCAGATCTCAGTCTTCGGGGCTAATCTTCAGAAACAGTTAGAGGAAGCCAAAGTTTTTATTGTGGGATCTGGTGCACTAGGTTGTGAATTTCTAAAAAATTTCGCATTGATGGGCGTTTCTTGTGGTAATGGAGGGAAATGTACCATTACTGATGATGATGTTATTGAGAAAAGCAATCTTAACAGACAGTTTCTTTTTCGAGATTGGAACATTGGTCAAGCTAAGTCAACCGTTGCTGCAAATGCTGCTTCTTTGATAAACCATACTTTTCATGTCGAACCACTTCAAAATCGGGCCAGCCCGGATACTGAAAACGTTTTTGACGATACTTTTTGGGAGAATCTTAGTGTTGTTGTCAATGCTCTTGACAATGTGAATGCACGACTTTATATTGACCAACGATGCTTGTATTTTCAAAAACCACTTCTAGAGTCGGGAACTTTAGGTGCTAAGTGTAATACACAAATGGTCATTCCTCATATGACAGAAAACTATGGTGCCTCTAGAGACCCACCTGAGAAACAAGCTCCAATGTGTACGCTGCATTCATTCCCGCATAACATTGACCACTGTTTGACTTGGGCGCGGTCAGAATTTGAGGGTTTGCTAGAGAAGACACCAGCCGAAGCAAATGCTTATCTGTCTAATCCAGGTGAGTATACTTCTGGAATGCAAAAGGCTGGTGATGCACAGGCAAGGGATAATTTGGAACGTGTCCTTCATTGTCTAGAGGAGCGATCCGA
The DNA here is from genome assembly GCA_949592205.1 of Helichrysum umbraculigerum. Classification (NCBI taxonomy): domain Eukaryota; kingdom Viridiplantae; phylum Streptophyta; class Magnoliopsida; order Asterales; family Asteraceae; genus Helichrysum; species Helichrysum umbraculigerum. The sequence continues at coordinate 104,125,015 of CATIUR010000001.1, forward strand.
AACATTTATAGACTGCATAACGTGGGCCCGCCTAAAGTAATATCCGTATCTTTATATTAGTACATCCAGTTTAATGTATTCTAGAGGTGGCAAAATGGGTAGGATGGGGGTTGGGTAAGTAGTCAAAACAAGCCCATGTGAACATGGGTAGCCTTTTTTACAATTTATTATTGTCTTTCTGTTTCTTCGGCTTCAATGAACAATCAATACTTTAAATGGTGATCCAATTTAGAATAAACCAATTTAGGAGATTTTAGGTTTTGTGACTACACTTCAGGTGACTTTGACCTATTTGACCCATTTTCATCTTAGCCCTAATTTTTAAAGTTTATCAATTTGACATTTTGACCAGTTAGAGGTCAAGTAAAAACCAAAATGATCCATTTTTTTCTATAAAAAGATTCATGTCACAATGGGTAGTTTTTTGTATGGGTCCGAAGGGGTGAAGTTGGGTTTACCTGGAACAATTTCACTTGAAGTTTCTAGATTTTATTTCTTAATCTGTGAATTCTGTTTATAAAAAATCATGAAAGAGATTTTATGTGTGAATGTACACTTCGGGACAACTTTCGACCCTGCTCATACCTGTTTCTTTTTAGTCTTTTAGTTACCTATTTCTTGACCTGCCATAGTCTTTAAATATGCTCTTTCTTTATTTATGTAATCAGGTTTGAAGACTACTTTGCTAATCGTGTGAAACAGCTCACCTTCACTTTCCCTGAGAAGGCTAAAAACAGTAGTGGAATGCCTTTTTGGTCTGCCCCGAAGCGTTTTCCTCAACCCCTTCAGTTCTCTGTTGAAGACCAAAGCCACCTTCAATTTGTTATTGCAGCATCTATACTAAGGGCTGAAACATATGGTATTCCCATTGCTGAGTGGGTCAACTCTCCAAGCAAGTGTGCTGATGCTGTTAGCAAAGTGATTGTCCCTGAATTTGAACCCAAAAAAGATGTAAAGATTGTGACGGATGAAAAAGGCAGTAGTATGTCCACTGAATATGTGGATGATTCTGCTATTTTAAATGAATTGATCAAGAAGTTAACATCGTGCCTCCAGAAGCTCCCAACAGGGTTCAGGATGAACCCGATTCAGTTTGAGAAGGTGCTCTCTCTCTCTCTCTATATATATATATATGTGTGTGTGTGTATGTGTGTGTGTGTGTGTGTGTTTCTCAAGAATGTGTCTTTGGTGTCTTGCTTGTTAAAAACGAAACGGGTCAACAGTGTGCCTTTGGTATCAAGAATGTGTCTTTGGGTCATAAGTATCTAATACCTTTTATTAGTGCATATAACCTTCTAATCAATGTGAGAAATCATATTCTTGAAATAATATAATCTTTGTGATAGCATTTCAGGTCATACATGACTTAATTTGTTTTGGGCTGTATAAAATGTACAGATCATGCTTTTAAAACTATATGTATTACAATAACAGTCCTAACTTGTTGTTAATAACTGGATTCGAATATATGTTTGAACTAATCGTTTTCTTTTTTTGATGTTTGGGATGATGATACCAATTATCATATGGACTTGATAGCTGGGCTTTCTAATATGAGAGCTAGAAATTACAGAATCCAAGAAGTCGATAAGCTGAAAGCTAAGTTTATTGCAGGTAAGATCATCCCCGCCATAGCAACTACCACAGCCATGGCCACCGGATTTGTTTGTTTGGAGCTCTACAATGTCCTAAATGGAGGTCACAAAGTAGAAGACTACAGAAACACCTTTGTGAACCTGGCACTTCCTCTCTTCTCAATGGCTGTACCTGTTCCACCAAAAGTGATCAAGCACCAGGATCTGAGCTGGACTGTTTGGGACCGTTGGATCCTGAGAGATAACCCCACTCTAAGAGAGCTTCTTAAATGGTTTGAAAACAAAGGGCTGAAGGTTAATAGCATATCTTTTGAAAAATGGTTGTTGTATATGTTCCCGGGGCATAAAGATAGAATGGACAAAAAGATGGTACATCTTGCAACAGAAGCGGCTAAAGATGATCTCCCACCGTACAGACGACATTTTGACGTTGTTGTGGACTGTGAGGACGAGGATGACGATGAAAAAGATGTTGATATTCCTCGGGTCTCGATATACTTCAGGTAGATGTAAATCGTCGTTTAATTAATCATATAGTCATGCGATTTTTGCCCCCGGGCGTGTACCCGAGTGGTTGAGGGTGTTGCACACAAGTGGGCCTCTATTGAATACATGAGGTCGGGTGTTCGATCCAAAGGATTGGCATCTCTGCATGACCTTGGCTGCTCTGTGAGTCCGATTCACCTCTCACGTGTTGGGCCTGGGCGGCTTGGCGTGGGCCGGTTAGCGTGTCCGGAACATACACGTTTTTGAATAGTCATGTGATTTCTAGACTCTAGTCATGGATCATGGTTTACTGTTGGTTTTTTAAAATATTGAAGAGTGAACTACATTTTTTGTCCCTGCGGTTGTCACGTTTTGCATTTTGTGTTCCTAAATTTCAATAACTACAGCGATCATCCTTGAATTTATCATTTTTTCCAACTTTGTCCCTCCGTCTATTTTTAATTAACTCTCTCTATTAAATCATGATGAAATAACCATATTACCCTCTTCTTCTCCTTAAAAAACCGCTAACTTTACAATAACTAGTGTAATACCCGGGCGGTGCCCCGGGAACACTATCTTTTTTGACAACACTATCATACTGGCTTCATCATACACTTTGAACCCTCATTAACCTTACATCATATCAGATTTAAGGTAAATCAGTTGTTTCCTCTCCAATAAAGAAAAGGTTCATCAGTTGAAATTCAAGTCATATGGAAGAGTTTGAAGCTTAAAACAAATAATGTGCTAAATAGAACTATAATAACTGAAAGCAGATAATAACAACTTGAGTGACATTTAAGGCATTCTACCCATTTCAGTTTAACTTGAGTTTAATTTACTTGAGCTAAAATAAAAGGTTGCCAAGTGTACAAGTGTACAAATAACCACAACCATGTAAAATCAACATTAACCACAACCATGTAAAATCAGCATGAACCAAATAAAAGAAATGTAACCTCAAGAAAGAATAACGCATGAGTTGTAGTTTCCTGGTTTTGCTTGAACTTTTATCTGCAATTGAAGCAACGTGTGTCAGTTGTACCGACATGAACTGATAAAAAGAAAATACTATGTAAGAACTTAACTTTTAGAATTGATATATGAAGTGCCAATAAAAAATACAAAAGAGCAGAAAAATTCAACAACGATAATCAGGAACACATCAAATATGGAACAAAATAAGAAAACACATAAATCTTTACTCAAAATAATCCTAATACGCTCATAAAATTGACATAATAAGGCATGGAACAACATGAATCTCCATCAGCCAGTTGATCCTTTACCATATCCCATGATGTTTTAGCATAGTCATGTTTGGCTGCACCCAGTTTGCATAGTCATTTAATTGAACAGTTAGTGGGCATGATAAAACATTGATTCAATGCAGAAATATTACTCAAAAGTCGAAAAACATGATATGAACTGAAAGTATAAAAAACATTTACTAGCAAAATTGAAAAAAACCTACAATATGATGATTCACGACCGTATGATTACCATCGGGTTACGTACACATATGAGAGATAATTTGGTTACTTCCCGATAGCATAACGGGCCCGGGTGCAGTCTTCGAGGTATTTGGGAATTATAGTGTGGTGAGGTTATAGAACGGTTTTGGGAGAAGGTTGCAAGGAATGGAAGCAGTTTTGATGAGAAGCCTGGAACTGCTAGGTAACTGTCACATGTACTTTAGACGGCTAGGATTGAATGTTCGAGGACTTTAGATGGTCTAGATCACAAGTAAATTAAAAAACGGTTGACTTAGCTCTAACAATGTAGAGTTATAATAAAATGTTTTGCATTACATTAAGTACTTTCAAACTATCAAGATTAAGCACAACCCTTAATCAATCCAAACTAACTTACACAACACAAACTGAAACAAAATATGTACCAACACATCAAAGCCCTAACACACCGGAAGATACGACAGCAACTCCATCACCACCAACACGTCAAAAGATCCGGCAGCAACTCTACCGCAAGATCCGGCTATATCCAACTCTCTTTTCTCCAGCCACGATCACCTGCAAATCTGGCTTGTAGATCTCGCCGCCGTCACCATCAATTTTCATATATCTACAGTTTGCTCTGCTTCTGTTTATAGATCTGTTTCTCTTCATTTTCATTCGCCACTGCCTCCATATATTTGTTTATGATTAAGTCACATTTAATGGTGATTGAGCTCAACTCAAGTTATGGTGGCCTGAAGTGGTGGAGTGGCAGTGAAAGAAGACGTTGGACCTTCACAAAACCATCGAGGGAGGATAATATTTGAATGGGATTGCTTTTTTGAGTTTCGGTTCAGATCGTTTACATGGATATTACCAAATTTATGGTGAAAGCTTTTGCCATCCATCAGTTGAAGTTAGATTACCAACTTTGTATCTAGAACTTGGAAGATTATAAATTTACCAGGGTATATCCCTTTACCCAAAAAAAAAAAAAACTTGGAAGATTATAAACTGGTCTTCTTTTGGCGCTTATATTTGTTCTTAAATAATTTGTAATCCTTTGTTTTGAAGATGATGTTGCAACATTGTGAGTATATTTGTATAAAGAAATATGGTGTGCAATTGTGCATGCAAGAATCAACACAAGAAAGTTAAGGTACAACCATCAAGCATCGACAGTTGATCCTTGAGCAATCAAGATTAATTTTGACAAGTTTGGAGATGTTATCATTCGGTATCTGCTATTATATGTCACTTGCCATTAACTGAAAAAACCAAAGATTCCGAATTATTTCCCATCACTCCATACTTTGACAGCATTTCAACTTAAAATATGTCTGATTACTGCTCAAGTTTGGATGACGGGAAATCAACAAAGCAAATGATTTCAACCCCACAGTTACCACAACCTTCTAATAGTTATCATGCGAGCTATACCATATGGGCTCGCGATCCTTACCGCCTAGAACAGCCATTTTATGGCATGGCAGCTCTTATACTGAAAAAATGGGTAGCACCCATGGATCTTTATTGTTTTTAATAATGTCAAGCTTAGAAAAATGAGAAAAATATAATAAAATCAATGCTATTATAGCATACAAAATGTCAAGACTAACCACCACGGTTCTCATTGTAATGTAAAAATCTTAAGCCAAACTAAGCTATTCAAACAAGACGATTACAGTTTTATTTGAAAAACCGAAACAATGTTGTGCTGGCACAATACCTTAACTTCGGTTATCTCTTGGAATGTCGAGATCCTTAAAAACGGGGCTGTCAACTCCAACTCCCATTGCATTCAAACCGTTGTCAACGTACAAAACTGCCCCGGTGATGGCAGAAGCCAGCGGTGATGCCAGGAAAGCAGCAGCATTCCCCACCTCCTCTGTATAAATATATTTAGATTCAGGATTTTACTACAACGGGATTATGAAATACACAAACACACATACTTGTAATCACATACAAGACTAAGATGACAATTTGTTGATACTGTTGGGACAACAAATTTTACAGAACCTATGGTAAATCAATATAATGTATCCAGACGGAGGTTTACACTGACCCGCTGCTAATTCTTTCTGCAGTGGTGCATTTTCTGATGAATAGTCAATCATCATATCAATAAAACCAATCGCCTTGGCAGCACGACTTCTCAGTGGTCCTGGTACATAATTAAGACATGTTGATACAACATAACCAAAAGGATCGATAACAATTAAGTTTGCAATTTTTGTTCCTATGATGATAAAAAGTAATTGTTTGAAATAGAACTGTTCTGTAAAGAGTACGAAAAGTTATTGCCGTACCTGCAGATATTGTGTTCACTCTAATTCTATGTTTTCTTCCAGCTTCAAATGCCAACACCTGCATGTATTGATCAGTTATTAATGTGTCATTTAAATACCACCACGTTGAAAATATAGAGATAAGAAAGGAAGAACCAACTTGTGTGTCACTCTCCAGAGCAGCCTTGGCTGAACTCATACCTCCACCATATCTGCAAGGCAAGGAAACTGATGCAGTTAAGGATACGGTGAAAAGAAACGCTCGAAATAGAATAATAAATGTTAAACTAAAAGAAATTACCCAGGTATGATCCTTTCAGACGCAATGTAGGTCAAAGATATTGAAGCACCACCTGCAATGTGATAATAAAGCTTAGCTTTGTCGACAAATAAATGTAAATTTAATTGGTCAAAAGGCGAATTTAGTTAAATTTGAGTTGGAAGCACACCTGGGTTCATTATTGGGACAAAATGCTTGAGCAAAGATATGAAAGAATAGCTTGATGCGGAGATGGCAGTTAAATACCCATACCTTGATGTTTCTAAGAGAGGTTTGCTAACCTGCAATATTAAAGGTGTCAATCTTATTCTTAACTCCTTCCGAATGAGTTGGGTCACCAGTGAAGTGAGTACTATATCAAAGTCACAGTATACAGCACACACATGACAACTTTAGTGGTGTGCACACCAACTTTAGTGGCGTAAAAATTAATTCCCATTTTTAAAGCATATCAGAGAAGATTTTAACTGTATTAATTAATCAATGAGCATGACATAAGCTAATAGGTTATGACTAAAGTTAATAGGAAAAAAGAAATAATCTCCAAAGCATACCTCGGGTCCATTGGCTAATGAGTGCACAAGGATATCAATGGTGCCAAAGTCTTCTTTCACAGATTCAGCTACTTCCTACAGAACATAAATAAGGAATTAGGCATGTGATATAGCAACTTTGTTATGGACATTTGACTTTGAATCAAAAAGAGAGAACCCCAATATTGACTATATAAATTGATACCTTAACGGTCCACTTTGAGGACCCTGCATAGCGCTTGTTTGATTTTATCTGCATAATGGTTATGTGATATATTAGACTATCCTTTCACTAACTGCAACAAAATCTTTATGAAAGTTTCAACTTTGACTTACATCCTCGGGAACATCTTCGGGTGTATCATACACGGCATCTAAGGGATACACTTTAGTGATTTCCATTAAAGACCCATCTGGCAACCTAAAACAACAAATTGCACTTGTTAATTGAGCAATCACTGTTTTATCTTCATAAACTTCCTTTTTGGTAGAATATACACACTTACACACGTGATTCGTCAAACTTCCCCCTCCGAAGACTAGTCTCAAATATGTTCAGCGCCTACAGAGGTGAATAGTCATGAACAACTAAATCTACAATTTAAATAGCCAGAATAACTCTAGAAGAGGTGGCAATTTAGACAAACTTTAGTAATGAATGGATAAATGTGGGTTTTGTTTTATCTCAATTGGGTCGAAGGTTAAACAAATTATTTCAACTAAAACGGGAACGGGTAACATGAGTTGAGAGTGGCTCAAAGCCTATGATTAATGTATACAACCTGCTGCATCGTTCCATTCAAGAATTTCGATATTCATTGAAGTGACATCGTTTCAGTAATCCTATTATCATAATAGTTAGTACTTCAAAAAAAAATGGACAAAAAGGTGCTAGAAGGTCAACCCGACCCAACCTGTTCTGACTTTTGACATTTACTAAAAAACGATCCACCCATTATCAAACCCACCAGACCCATCGATCTGGCCAAGTCTAATTTCTAGTAGTAATTAAATATGCTTTGAGCTTAGGATCAGTAGCATACTGGGACCCATGTGCCAACAAGAATCTCAGCACCAGCAGCAGCAAGTGATTTGGCTATCGCCCAACCATATCCATTATCATCAGCAATACCAGCAATGAAAGCCCTCTTTCCTGCACATAGTTCCCCAGGTAAGTAAATCAATTCTAACTCGTTTCTTAAGTATCCAAGCATAACAATAATTCAACTGGAAATATCATATTATCATTTACATGGCAATTTTGTTTGAGTCATATCATAATAAACAAGGTCCAGATAACTAACCTCTTAGATCAACAGGCAGCCCTGGAAGGGGTTTTGTGTCACTGGAATCAGACATGGCTCTTGTGATAATCCTTCCAAATCTCAAAGGACTGGACTTGACATTCTGAGATAATAAGTGCGTAGAAGAGATGTGACATGAGCTTTTAAGGTTTGCACACGATGTCCCTTTAACATTGCTACTGAAAACTGCGATGCTCGACTTCGAAACTTCACATGAAGAAACCGTTGAGGGTCTTGCAATAGCAATGTGCATATTAGGAGTAGCAGTTGTCATTTCAATAAGTTAATCACAAACCTGCAAGTCACACAAAAATTAGCACGAATTTCACCAAACATCAACATTTTTTTTTACATAACAACTCTATCGATTCCATCTTTAATTTATACAACAAAACAAATGACTCTACTAATAACAAAATCAAATGAATTACTTCAAACTTTCACGACCACAAAATTCATCCTCTATTCAACATCTATTTAGTTCAAATTTAAGAAATAACACATTTCCATCTAAATTGATAAGTAAATCTGCAAAGTATTATAATCCTCAAATCAATATACACACACCCTATCATAAACATCTTAATCATTAAAAACGGCACACATCAGTAAAAAGTAAGCATCTATATTAATAAAACACCTCAAAAAAAGATAACACAAGTAAAAAAAAATCAAATTCTTCAATATCAACCCGAATATGTACGCACACACATATTACTGTATTTGCATAACTAAGTTTGCATTATATAGCTCAAAGCTAAAAAAAACCTAGATCAGTGAAACATTAGCATAATACGCGAAGATCATAACAACGAAATCAAGATCAATGCAACAACAATTAAATTATATGAAATATTATATAGCAACATGAAGGTAAATCTATGAAATGTATGAATTAGGAATCAAAAAAGTATGAATTACCTCACCGATCAGTCGAAATTAGAGCAGGTTAATGAAGTTTGTGATTGCGGCTGTGTAGATGTATAGGTGTCTAGATATATAAATGGAGATTGCGATTATACCAAAGATAGAAGTTGTTTATATTGTCTTTGTGAGGGCCGTTGGGAAGCTTTGTTAGTATCGAAAACAAAAAAAACAAGTGAGAAATGGGTGTGATGTGAGAGAGTTTTTGTTTGGGTTTTCAAACAGGGTTTATTAGCTTAAATCTTAAACATAACATGTGGGTCCTTTGGGTGAAGATTTCTGATTTTTATTTTATTTTGTTTTATTATTTACAGGAAGGAAAAATATAAAAAAGTACTAACTCCGTCGCATTTAAAATGTCCACTTTAACTTTGCACGTAGTTTTGGAATTCTCCACTAACTACACTTTTTACCGATCAAATATTAAATCTACCCATTAAAGTCTTTTTTGATTGGTTAAATATCAATGTGGACACTTATAATGGGACATTTCAAAATAGTAACGTGGACATTTTAAATGGGACGGATGGAGTATGTATATCATCTATCCATCATCATTTATACCGTATTTTTTTTAAGTATAAACGTATGTCTAACTCCTTGATTACATATTTACATGTATCATCATTTACATTTTTTTCATTACTAAAATTCAGATTTTTTTTCTAAATATTTTAAGGAAAAATGATTGGGAGACCTAGGAGTACATATATACTAAAGATATGATTGGTAGGTATTAAAAGTTGATTGAATGAGATTAGGAGAGAGAGAAAAATCAACCAATCAGAAAATTAGGTAGGTCTCCGTAGCATTACTCTATTTTAATTGAATAAAACAAACATGCAATGATTTTCGATTAGTATCCATCGAAAAAGTAAAACCGATATAAAACTTTCATTGATTTATTTATTTTTAAATTTTTATTCTATGTTGGATTGTGCATGTATTATGTTATTTTATCCAAAATGTATGACTAAAGTGATCGAGATACATGTAAAAATGATTAGTGAATGTTAAGTGATGAAAAACATGTCACTCGCTTCGAGTTGAGTTTTATAGATTCCAATAGAGTTGCCGCTCGCTTTGATACATCAGACAAAATAAAAGGATTATAGATTCCGATTGAGGCATATGCCGGACAAAAATAAAGGATTAGACGTGCCGGATCCTAGATTCATCGTTTATGGTTATGGTTATAAACTTATAACACGGGATGAGAGAGTAGAACATATAGGACAAGTGTAATCGATTGGTCCATCCATCCAAGAAAAACCACAAACAAAACTATACAAATGCTACATGACTTAAAACACAACCATATATATAGTACTCATCCACCACTTTATACATCATGCACAAAAAAAAAAATTTAATCTATATAACTATAGGTTTATCTCATCCCCTCATGGAGATAACGTGCGTATATAAGTGGATCGCATGTTCATGTGGTGTGACTATGGTGGTGCTTGTTGAAGTGGGTGTGGGAGCGACCAAGAAGGCTAGAGAGGCACCTAAGGCTCCAAGGCATCAAGGGAACCTCTTACAAGTTCTTGTTGGGGACACAAAAGAGATGAGACAAATGGGTAAAGAAGCCAACCAAAACCCCATCAATATCCATGATGATATTATTCCAAAGACACATGCACTTTGTTTATAGGGCAACCAAAACCTACTGTATTTATTTCTTTCCAAAGTCAAATTCATTTATAGCTGAGAAATCTTGATTGATGTTAAGTAGCATATATCATAACATATTACTCCGTTTAATTTAGGGGTTAAGTTTTAAGAGTTTAATATAAACTTCCGGTTCTATACCATAGGGCATAGGCAATATTTTCTTAGCGTGGTATGGGCCACAACCAATGGTGCATGTCATCGATCCTGGTCTTGCCAAAGATATACTATGTAGAATCAATGATTTCGAAAAGCTTAGGAAAAATAATCCTTATATCAAAATATTATCTCAAGGAGTAATCGACTACGATGGGGACAATGGTTCAAGCATCGGAAAATCATCAACCCCGCGTGGTGCCATATTAAATATTTTCTCTATAATACCCAAATGGCCAACTATAATGATAATGCTTTAGATCAATGGATCGGATAAACAAACTATGATAACCACAACACGTACATAAGATTTAACTTGTAATATGCCCAAAATGCAGACACTTTTAAAAAAAAATGTATCATTTTCATATTATTTGAAAAGAATAGAAAGAAGAGAAGCCACCAAAATTGCATGCTATTTGCTTCCTAGACAAAATCCTCTTATCACTACTTCAAAGACCCTAAACTAATCTATACTAAAAAATTTACCTCAAAATCCATGTTGCTTATGAAATTACTATTAAAATTTACAATTAACTGGTAAAAATCATAAAAATGCTATGAATTCTAAGCAATACGCAGTTATTTCGTTACACCAGCCGATCAAAGTCATTGTTTCCAAGCGCCCATGTTCCCGTTATTACCTTCGAAAAGTTGTGGCATATGATCCTCCCTGAAAGGAAAAAAAAAAAGTGTGATTCATGTAAGTGATGAGGCAGAAAAGATTTGACAAAGAATGCCATAAAGGACATCATTGTTGGATATGAAGTCAGGCTTAGGTCGTGCATTGGAGCCTTCATAGGCCCAACATAGAGCTGGCAAAACGGCCGGGCCAGGTAATGGGTCGAAATTGATTTAGGACATAACAATATGGGTCTGTTGATGGTCAATGTGTTCTTTTTCCGTGGACTTCATGAAATAATCAAAGTACATACGATAAAAAGCTATATAATTATGATAGTATATTATTCTTATGAATAATAAAGTTACTTAAACGATTATATATACTTTATACTCGTATATATTTTGGTACACTACGGTTGACTTTCATCCCATTCGACACATTTGACTCTTTCATTTTCAACTAAGCTTTTAAGGTTTACCCATTTGACCTTTATGAGATAAAATATAGTAACCCATATCAACCCATTGCTAAGTAATTGAGTCGCATGTCAAGAATCCTATTATTTTGGCCCAAAAAAGCAGACGAGCATACATAATCAGTATTGCATGTGCACGTGCACATAATAGGAAACTGCAACACATGCAAACACTCCCTACACCTAGATTCCCATCACAGAGGGTAAAATTGATTGATCCAACTTAAAGTCATCAATAAGTTTGGCAAATGTTAGGCAAAACTTACTTTAATTCCGACCTAGGACTACAATAATCTAAAGTAAGATAGGCGTTGTTGCCAACCTATTCTATGGGGAGCAAATGCAATATTACTTTAACCAACTCATAAATCTAATCACATATTTATCTTTGACGGGATTCTTTATGTCACAATATTCACTTTATAACTTACGCCCCGCAGGACCCCTAGACTGTTGCTATTTTTTATCCTGATTGTCATGAGTCTAACACATCGTTAGGGAATTCTCAGCAAACCTGGTGGCATATACAACCCATTCACTTACGAAATGGTTGATTTAGGTAATGCTCTATCTTTAACAGGTCAAATGGATAATATTAAGAAGACTGGCTAAAAACGGACAGGGAAATGGTTTAAATGGGTCAACAGGTTGAAAGTCGCTGAAAGTGTATTGTTGGTCATGCAACCAAACAAATTGTTTTTTTCAAAAAATAAAATTATTTTATTAAACATTTTGGTAATCATATTGAGCACATAATAATTTACTAACAAAATAACCAAAAAATGTTCCAGGTCAACCAAAACCCACCCATTGTTACATGTACCAAACTTGCTTGTTTGTGCACAACCCACCTTTTTGGTCACCTCTATCGGGATCCCAAGAGTGCATAACCATAGCACCGTAAATGTGGTCTACGCTATTAAATAAAACGACTATTTCTTTAAAAAAAGAGAGACGTACTTGCATGACCTCTTATTGTGACCAAGGCCTTTACACTTCCCGCATTGGAGTTGACGTTTAAGAAAGTCAGCTGGTCCAACCTGACCCAATACAACCTTCCTTATCTTCGTCCTGCCAGGTGCGCGAATTGTGGTTGGGGGAGTCACAAGAATCGTACCATCATCTAATTCCGCATCCACTAATCTTTCTAAATTGGGAACAGGGTTTATAGAATCCACATACGCCAATTGGTAGTTCTCAACATGATAAAATTTAGAACAAAGATCGTACGGACTCCTACCATAAGATTCCAAAACAGCAATATTGTGACAACAAGGTAATCCAGTAAGTAACCACTCTCTACAGGTACAATCCCAATTCTCAATATCAACAGTATCAATAATGTCATCAAATAAAACCTTAAATTTGCTCCCGTCAGACTGCAAAATTTGAACCGAGCGCGCTTTTAAGATCTCGTTCTTTAACTTCTCCTCCATGGAAGGTGTTAAACGAGTCAACCATAGACTTGATTCAACTCTACGTGCATATATTAACTGCATCATTTTACCCCTCAGTTCATCAACCAGTTGAGTTATTGGTAACTCGTTTGCTTCTGATACCCACGCGTAAAACAGATGACCGAAATTAGATGTCAAATGATTGTACCTTAATCCTCCAAAAAAAGCATTAGCCCAATGATCAGGTTCACTATGTACGATCCAATTATAGGCTTCGGGGGAAATGGCTTTTATATCTTCCGCAAATTTCTCGAATCCCTCAAGTTTTGATGCATAAGCAGCAGAGTACAGATCTTCAACCATGAGTCGTCTAGCATCATGCGAAAAATGTCCCGTTAAATCTTTATTAAGTTTCTCAGCTAGATAACCTAAACAATAAGCATGATAACACTCGGCACCAAATATTTCGGGCAACGATTCCTTTAAACCCTTTTGAAAGTCCGCCACAAAAGTAATCGGACCATGTCCCGTCAACGGAACTTTTAGTTCACTTAAAAACCACCTCCAGTTATCATCGCTCTCCTCATCAACTACGGCAAACGCCACGGGAAACACACCGTCATCACCGTCTGCTGATGTGGCGGTTAACAACATACCTTGGTATCTTGAATTCAACGGTGTGCTGTCAAGAAAAAGAAGAGGCCGGCAACCTTGCATGAAACCTAATATCGAGGCATGAAAAGCAACAAAAAGCCGATGAAAACTTGAATCCTCATTCGTACTAAACGTAGCAAGACTTCCGGGATTTGTTTCTGTTATTTTTTGACAAAAAAATGGTAATTCACTATACGCATCTTTATAAGAGCCTAAAAGCTGTTCCCGTGCATACTCTTTAGCACGCCTTGCTTGTGAATAATTAAGCTCGATTCCATAATCACGTTTGAGATCATTAGCAATGTCTTTTGGCTTGATCTTTGGAGAATCTTTAACCTTTTCTTTTATTAAATTTCCAACCCAGCTTCTCGTAGCTCGAAACGCAGGTTTTATGGTACCTCCTTGGCAACTATGTGTCGGTCTCATGGTTTTAATACAAACTAATTGAGTCGTTGACAGTCTCGATGCATGGATCCGCCATGGACATCCTTCCGATTTGCATTTCACAGTTACGCGTTGATTCTCATTCTTTTTGTACACATAATTGAACCCGTGAGCAATAGAATACTTTCTTAAGGTTTCCCTGAATTCAGCTAGTGAATGAAATCTTTGGCCTACACCTGTTATAAGATTCTCCCACTGTTTTGCAGCTACATGCTGCTCATTGTCAGTTACGCACATAGGGAAAGGGTTGATGGGAATCGGAGCAGAAATCGGATCAATCTCATTGGTTGTTTCTATGTCAACAACTTCATTTAACGGGATTATATCAGTGGGGCCAACATCAGCAGGTGGCAGAATAGCAGCAAGTTGTGTCTCGGCTGGTCTCGTCTGCGGTCTACGATTATGAAAATTATAATCAATAGTCAGAATGGTTCTTAAAATATAACGTGCTAAAGAAACATAGTAAAAGTATCAATTACTTCACATTTATCGTGTTAATCAGTTTTCCAACGAAAATTCCATATCTACCTCTCCAAATCTAACCATAATTTAGGTAGAAAATTATCATAATCATATATCAGTAATCAGTTTTTGATGTTTGGATAAAACATATTTTGCTTTTGATAATTTAGTGTTCAAATAGTAAATTTGGAAAATCAGTTTCAAACCCCTCGCAACGATACCGATTATCTGAGAGTAAAATATTTTAACATAAACTGGAAGTCTTATAGTCTCACTTCACATAATGTCTCCTCAAATCATAAAAATGTCATTTCTGGTCATTTTACGTATTAATTCCCTAAATAACTAGAATTTGGCAAACATTCATACTCTGGTTATTTAATTACTACAATTTCAATTAGAAGAAACATATCCCAACACTCTTTTATACAGTCCAATATTTGAGTCGCTATAATAAGTTAAAACACACTTCCAAACAGCAATTCAAGACCATATAGTGATCACCAACACGTACTACGCATAGTCAATAAAGAAGGTAGCATTCTTATTTAACTTTTCAGAAGTCGAATCACAAAACTTACCTACGTGCAGGCTGCTTCTTCTTGGGAGATTTAGCTGGTGGGGCTTCTTTCATTATAAAGACCTCTAATTGCTCAGATTCATTATAGTAATTCACCATTCGATGAAAATCCTTATCTTTAGATACAGTAATTAGATTCTTCATATTTCCAGGCAGGAAATACTTCACTAACATTCCATCAACTGTCGAATCAATGGTTTCAGCTATCTCTTGTATAAAGCTGCTTAATTGCATATTATCATCAAGATCAACAGCATAAGCCTCCCCACCACTATATAACATTGTCCCATCTTCATTAGTTTCAAACTCCCCTCCATAATGACAGATAGCTATCATCTTCTTTGATGGCACAATTGCCATCTCTGATCTCTGTAACCAATATAATTTCCACAAATCAAACAAAGATTATTTTACATAATCCCATTATTAGAACAAACTATATAACAAATTAAACCACACCAGTAGTCATTACTTAATACTATCAGCTATTATTCAATTGTTAACAGGATCAAACAGTCAGAATCAGAAAAGGTCAAAGCCTAAAAACTGTGATGTAAACTAAAGAAAATTCGATCTTACAGAAGAAACTAAATGACATATTAAACCACACCCACTAACTATAACTTGAAACTATTATCTCAAATTCAAGAATTATAGTATCAATCAAAAGGTGAAAATCAGAAAAAATCAAAGCCTACAATCTTGATACAAACAAAAAATTTAATCTTTTACAGAATCCCATAAACGAAACATACTATAGAGCCAATTAGACCACACCCACCAATTAAATCTTAATTTCATCTCACATTCAAGCATTTACAGTATAAAATAAGTAAAAATCACACCAAAAAAAAAAAAAAAAGTCAAACCCTACAAATCTGTGATGTAAACTTAAAAAAAAAAAATCAATCTTTTGCAAAATCCCATAAACAGAATAAACTAAATGACAAATTAAGCCACACCCACTAACCATAACTAGAAACTATCATCTCAAATTCAAGAATTTACAGTATCAAGCAAAAGGTCAAAATCAGAGAAAATCAAAGCCTACGATCTGTAATACAAACAAACAAATTAATCTTTTACAGATTCCCATAAACATAACATACTACATAGTCAATTAAACCACGCCCACCAATTACATACAAGCATTTATAGTATAAAATAAGTAAAAATCAGAGAAAAAAAAATAATCAAACCGTAAAAATATAGGATGCAAGAACAAAACGCAGATAGGAAACCACATTAATCGTTGAAGATTGAACATTAATTGAACTAATTTAGAACTTAATTGATTCATGATGAATATTAAGGATAGAACACAAAATTGGGGAATATGGTACATGATAATGATAAATAAAGGTTAAATATATAATTAAATAAAAAAGAACGAAAAATACCTTTCGTTCGTTGAATTTGAATTTGAATGAAAATAACGAAAGTTTCTGATGTACCCTTGGAGATTTGAAATTAGGGCTAATTATAAAGAGGGGTGAGATAAAAGGATTGGGGAAAGAAGAAGGAAGATAGACGCATATGTTGAAGCTTTAGGGGGTGCAAATAAATAGCCTAACTTTTGTGGTCGGTTGTTTGAGACTTTGATTTAGGGTGGTGATATTTTCACTTATTTTTTTTGATAGATCCATCAAATTTTTGCATCGAAAGCTTGTACGGTACAAGCTGTTACTACACAGTATTAGTGGATTTATCAAAAACTTGGATGGATTTATCATCACCCTTTGATTTAGGTGACGTATAAATATATTTTATTAATTTATATATTTATCTTAACCATCAAGGTAATTGATACTATTCATAATTCATAACCTATTTCAACTTACTAAATCACTATAGCAACTCCATAGATAAAAAAATAAAATAATAAATAGGGAATGGAGAGTTAGTCAAAAAAGTATGAATAATCTTTTCTAGGTAAATCGGCACAAATAGAAGAAAAAAAGGTATGAATAATCTTTTCTACGTAAATAAGTATATTCAATGTAAAATGTGATAATAAAGAAAAAAAATACAAACAAAACCATAAATGCCTAATAACAATTTACGATAGCGCATGTTAACCTTTTAAAATGTAATATTCGTTTTCAAATTAATCAAAAGGGTATTAGATAAAGCATATTATTGTATTTATAATTATTTTGCTAGAATATTAGTAATAGAGTCAAAATATAAATTATAGTCCCGTGTTAAAAGAGTAAATTTTATTATTAATCCAATCAACTATCAACTAAAGGGGTAACATTTGATAGAAAATATTTGATCATAAATTGTAGTCCCATGTTAAAAGAGTAAATTTTATTATTAATCCAATCAACTATCAACTAAAAGGGTTAAAATACATATATATATATATATATATATATATATATATATATATATATATATATATATATATATATATATATATATATAAAAGTTGAATAGAAATTATTTAATTATAATGTTGCAAAATGAAGAAATCGATACAAAAAAAAACCATTTATTATTTTGAATCAAAATATAGTGTTCTTATATTTTAGAAATCGAGTACTTAAACCTTTACAAATATAATAAGTTAAGTGTTTTTAGTTTTAAGTTTACTGAATCTACTGTATTAATTGAATTCTGTTTAAGTCAAATTCTGAAAAATATGATTAGAATTACGATAAATAATTAATTTAACTATTTAATAGGATACCAATTTTCACACATGAAAATTTTAATTTCAACGACTATAGAGAAATCAAAACTCGATTTAGTTAACACTTACAATTGCAGTACATGGAAAATGAAGTTCTTTTAAGTTTCGTAAAATGAGCAAGCTAGAAAAGAAAATTACATTCATATATCTAAAATCATACATTTTTTACATCCCGTCGCAATGCACGGGTGAAAAAAACTCGTTATTATTATATATGATAATTAAATTAAATATAATGATTAATATAAAAATTAATAGTACATACTTCACATTCGATTTTAATGTGTTGAATGAATAAGTTTATGTTTAAATTCTCTATACAAAAGTTATACAAATTTACGTCTGGTGATGTGTATATTCATGGGGAGCATTGCTAAATAGGTCTAATAAAATACACCTAAAAACAAGTTTACTTAATTTATCATTAGTCACCTAAATGCAATGTCGTTATAAAAGATGGGTGAGGTGGTCGATCCCTATGTTCAAATTATAGGGACTCGAAATATTTGTGTTTGTGTTTGTGTCTGTGTCTGTATGTGTGTATACGTATTATTTGGCGTTGTTCCAAACGTGGTTGCAAATGCCATCAATTCGACAAGTTTCAATATTTGTCCCAAGAGATTAAATAAGGTTTTGTAGACGTTAGATTTGTTTTGTTAAGGTTATTTTGGCGCTGGAGAAATAATCGTATCCATCCTCTTTCGGGGCTAAGTGGATCGATCTTGAAAGAAGTAATCTATCCAATACTTGTTTTCTTTCTTATCTCTGCCAGTCAAATCGATATCATCAGTTTAATTCTCATAGGGATGCACGGTGCTCAAATTCTAGAAAGGCTACAAGAGGTCTTTGATTGTTGTCATTGTGCGCGTTTATGGCGATTGTTCTCCTTGTTTCTTTATCGGCCCTCCTCTTATGAATCATGGAGTTTTTGTGTAGCCCACTCTTTTCTCTTTTGTTATGCTTAAGATAATATCTATTTTTTTAAATGCTTATCATTAATTTAAATAAGGTAGACAAAAATAAAAGTAATTTATATTAACTCGTTTTTTTATATTTTATTTTTTAATACTACAAGTCTATTCTTTTTAAGTTAAACCCTACACTTAAATTTGAATATTACATCTATCTAATAGTTTTGATTGAACATGAAAAAACAAATAACCTAATGATTATCACAAATTAAATAATTACTTCCTGCTTTACGCGAATATAGTCTAATATAAAACATTTTGTATGTGTTATTAGAGTCTAATATGTTCTCTCTAACAACATAAAATAATAAATTACCACAACTTTATTTATAAAAAAATGGCTAAATTAGCCAAACAAAATGATTTAATTCATATAAAAAAATTTATATCCACTATTAACATATTTAAAATATGGATGATAAGAGGTGGGTTCTTTAAAGACTAGTATATATTTGAAGAATAGAGGAACCAATCAGATTTCAGCATTTCATTTATGTATGGAGGGGTAATTTTGTCATTTCATAAATCACACTAATAAAAGAGAATGGGAAAACAGTAATAAAATCACGTTCTGTAGGTTCTTCCCCAAATTTCTAAAGCTAGGTTCATCATTCCCTCTCAAAATTCATACATCGAACTACAAATTCAACAGGTGATCAATTCCGATATTTGCCAAAATACATAGTCTGAAACACATGAACATCATCAGTTCATCGATTTCACATTGATTGTGATCGTGATCAAATTTTCCCAAAAAAGAAAAAGAAATCCGAGTTTTTATGATATCGGAGGTGATGAGCATGTAAATTTGAACGCAATTCATACTTTATAACGTAATTTGAACACGCGATCTTCATCAGAAACGTTTATTAGCATTATCATCAATATGAATTTGATCCTTGCGATGATAGATTGGATAAAAGATCTATTTTTTTAATTATCGAATCAAATGTTGTAACTGATGAACTGGATGCGATTTAGATGATAAACATGAAGGTACAGCACATGTTTACATCAATCATTCATCGGACTTGAAAGAGAGAAGAAGCACACTTGTATATTTTTTTAGTTTTGGTGAATTTTTTGGTTGCACACCATGTGTTCGATGAAATGCTTAAGTAGTTCTCACATATGATTTTCATGTGATTATCACATGTGATTGATTCAGTTGTAAATTAAATCACAGGTGATATATTTCGATTGCGAATCAAGATCCAAATAGTAATTCGAATACCATGATCATGATGAACGACTTTAATCAGTTTCAATTTTTGTGTGATCGTGATCGATTTGTTAAAAAAACGATTTTTGTTTTCTTCTTTTCATACATCACAGCTTATGATCGTGGAATATAGTTCTTAAGGTCACAGCTCCATGTGATTTGCATAAGGATCACGTGTGACCCAGTAACATGTGTAGATTTAAAGACAAAATTGTTTGTAAATAAAAATCAATGAATCAATAAAAATGTTGAAATAAAGTGTGACTTGCTAGTTGTAAAATTTCATTCATCTGTTAGTTATGAAAGCAGATGTGATTTTGCTTTATAAAATAACACATGACTTTGGGCTATAAAAATCACAAGTGTTTTTATATTTAATGACACATTTATTAGAACTAAATGTAAAATCACGTGTGATTTTTTATATAATCACATGTGATTTTACATATAATCACATGAGTTTTTACACCTTAAAATCACGTGTGATCAAATAATGCATTTTATTAGAATAAAAGATGCTGAACAAATAATGCATTTTATTTTTCAAAAAAGTGTGATTGTTGTAATTTTTTGTTAGTTATACAAGCACATGTGATTTTGCCGTTAAAATCACACGTGATATTGGCTTAATAACATGTGATAAAGATAATCACAAGTGATTACACAAAAAAAAAATGTTTTAGCATTTGAGACAAAAAACAAAAAAAATGTTAACAGGCGAGACTAAAAGAAGGTAACAAAACTAGAAGCCGATGCGAGTGCAAATGCAAAAGCTTCTCACCAAAGCAAACTCATACGAAGGACTTGTTGATTCTACGTAGATACCTAAAATCACATGTGATTTTAGGTAAAAACTCATGTGGTTTATGAATAATCACATATGATTTTAGGTAAAATCATATGTGATTTTAGGTAAAATCACATTTGATTATGAATAATGATATATGATTTTAGGTAAAACTCATGTAATTATATATAAAATCACATGTGATTTTAGGTAAAACTCATGTGATTATATGTAAAATCACATGTGATTATATGTAAAATCACATGTGATTTTAGGTAAAATCACATGTGATTTTAGGTAAAACTCATGTGATTTTAGGTAAAACTCATGTGATTATATGTAAAATCACATGTGATTATATGTAAAATCATATGTAATTTTAGGTAAAATCACATTTGATTATGAATAATCACATGTGGTTTTAGGTAAAACTCTAAGTGATTATATATAAAATCACATGTGATTTTAGGGTGTAAAAACTCATGTGATTATATGTAAAATCACATATGATTTTAGGTAAAATCACATATGATTATGAATAATCACATGTGATTTTAGGGGTAAAAACTCACGTGGTTTATGAAGAATCATATATGATTTTAGGTAAAATAACATGTGATTATGATTTTAGGTAAAAACTCACGTGGTTTATGAATAATCATATGTGATTTTACTTAAAATTCTCATAAACATATCATTAAAAACAACTACCACATTTGATATCAGCGAGTACCACGTTTTAGATGTACAATTTGTAAACAAAGATTTCGCAAAGGTTTTCCATAACTGAGTAGCAGATTCCAGGTTTAGCATTCATCTCTAGTTATTTATTGAGTATGTCAATTTCTTAGGATATGAAACATGAGTGGTTGCAAAAATGGTTATACACAAACCGCATCTGAGAAAACAATTTTATTTCTAATGCCATCTAAAATTTGACCCACAGATAGTGATTCGTTTACATCTAAATTAAAACGTCAATGAACCATACGACTTATTAAAACTAAAAAAGCTAGCTTCTGCAAGGTACTACTACTAGTGAGCAGGTCATCATCATCATCTTCATTGTCCTCAAAAAAACAACAGAAGCAGCAGAACTGGAGGAGGCAGCATTGCGGCATTTAGTAAGCATATCCATGTAAAACTGGCAGTGGCCGATATCAGTCCCAGAAGCGTTTAGGCACTGCAAAACCCAAAATCAAACTTAATAAGAATATAGTAATATTTCATTTAAACCTAACTATTCTGAGTCCAATCGAATTCCTATTCTATGCTAAAGAAAATAGAAATGTCACTTAATAAACTTCAATAGCTAAAAAAACTCACAAAAGAATGCTGTTTTTTACCAGAGGCATATATATAATTTTCCCCAAGATGTAATCATAATTTTAGCACATTAAACATACAACGATCAACTAACCAATTATAGACTAAAAAATGTAAGTGCAAATTAGACTGCTTTTCAAAACAGAAAAAGAATAAATTTTACAGTACTTTTTATATTCGATAACTTGGGTCATTTTACTTTTAAGCGATGAACCTGCAATATACATATCAACTATACGGTTTTCACCAGTTAAATGGTGTTTTTAACATGTTTTGAAAGCTAGCTGAACTACAACGTACAGCTTTGAAATGAAAACAATTTGTAAGCTACAAAGACCATATTATTGTAGACATCAAGGTGCATTGTTATTATAGTAGCAATTAGCTTGAAATAAATTATTTAAAGGATTCGTCAGGACATCTTCCACATTATCTTAATATCCCCTTACATATTTTGAAGCAGCAAGGTTGCTATTGAGTTGTATAGCTAAAGAACTTACATCTTCAAATGCCTTAGACTGTGTAACACATGCATCAGAAGTCACTACGTTTGGGGCACCATGGGAAGCAGGAGCAGGTGCTGGAGAGGTAACCGTTTCAACTCGAACGACATGAGGACCCATAATAGCATCTACAACTCTAGAACTATTAAAAATGCAGACCATTTTTCATAATCATTAATAATAAAAAATCACATGTGATTTAGTAAGTGACATTTTATCAAACACCTTATGTGCATTATCAGGTTTCTCAAAAATTGAGTTCATAATCAGTGTCATTTTCCATTGAACATCAATCACCAACAAAAATTAGATAGCAATGAAGTGGAACCGATATGAGATTAGGGCTAGCAAATACATATTACCTGAATTTGTAGAAGGAATGTAATCATGAGGAACCGATTTGCTGGAAATCTCTTTTATATGGCTAGATTCAGCCATAAGATGTACAAATATCAACTTAATACGAAAAAATGGGCAACGAACTACAATACGGTTCGAAATTCAGCACAAATCTTAATCGCAAAAAAGGATACACTATGAGAATCGAGTAATGTGCGAGTGTTAACAGAATTTATTGAAGACTGTGGATGATTCGTGATAGAATTAGGGCAAAAAAAGAGAGAGATGAAATTAGGGCAGAGAGAGTTTTCACACATGCGTGAAAAAGATGACGATAGGAATGAACAAACCTTTGCAGAAGAAGGTAACCACCGATGTGTAAAATGACCAAGTTACCCCTTCGCGTTTTTTAAACATAAAAACATAACAAATTAAAAAATAAATCTGATTAAATGTTAGCCCTTGATCTCTTCAATCCAATGGTGGAAAAAGGTTCTCCCATTCTTCATTTATTTGTCATTCTTCAATGAACTTTCCTCTGGATGATAAAACATACTAAACAATTATCAACGTATCCTTAAATTATAACTTGATATTCCATTAATAATTTTGTAAAATAAGAAGTTAAATACAATTCAAGTTTTAAACAAAATAATAAACAACTTAAAATAATTGTTGTATGTTCGGTTCGGCATCTATTTTGATAGGTTTGAAGGTTCTTGTGTGGTTTTGTTGGTCAGTCCCGTGCAGTTTTTGTTTTGTTATGTAGATCTAAGGAGGTTTGTTCGCGGTATGTCATAAAATAGCGTTCGTCTTTGTTTCTCATGTTACATTCTTTTATTAATATTTTTTTGTGTGTGTTCCATTTTTGCCAAAATAAAGTAAAATAAAATAATTGCTATAGAGCATTATAATCTTTATCTAATCTAATCGATAAATACATTATCTAATCGACAAACATTTATTGATCGAATATAATAAATTTGAAGCAATATAATCTTTTTTTTTTTCCGAATACGTGCTACCACATATGTCATTTTAACGATTTTAATACAAATGAGATCTTGATCTAGCTTTCATTTGTTTTACACTAATCTAAATTATCTGATATAAAATTAAGTTGTAATAAAATTAATATAATATTTATTTATAAATAGTATTTGGTTAAAAACATTCGATCCAAATTGAATTTTGTTTACAATTTTTTTAATCCAGATTAATGTATAACACATTATATGCTTGGAATTTATATGATAAAACCGAAAAAACTATACCATTACGATATCGTTTATGATCTATTTAAATATCAAAAGGAACACTAATTCATGTAAGAAAAATTGTTTAAAATTAATATTTTGTTGCATAACGCTTGTGATACGCTAGAACTCAAAGTTGTAAATATGTTGGCAATCAAAGTTAATGTTGCGAACGGATATTTTATAGAATGAGAATTGTTCCACCATATAGCACAGACACTACAAAATAAGTGCCATTTAATGACTGATTATTTTTCTCACTGAAATAGAAAACAGTCATTAATGACCACACTATAGACTTTTTTACTTTTTTTAATAGGGGCCGGTAGAAATTTTGTTCATAATTTTAAAACGAAAAGTAAATTATTTTCTTTCCTAACGTACAAGTAAATAAAGCACGACTCTTTGACAACTGAAACCCTAATTCTCTCTGGTGATTCATTACCGTCGTCGTCGCCTTTCGCCATCTTCGTCAGCATCGCATGCTACTCACCGTCGTTGTCACAGTCACCGTCAAATATGTGCGGCTTCGTCACCGTCACCAGTTTTGGAGCTGTTTCGTTACCGATGTAGATTCTGCGCTTCTTCCTCTTCGTCGCCGGTTCTACTCAGTTTCTTTCGTCTTTGTTGATAATTAATTTCAGAATACGATATGTAGATATCACAGATTTTAGAAGAAATTGCTGGAACCCTAGATTATTTTAATCAGATATATTTGACGAATTCATTTTCGTTCAAGCCACAATTAACTGAATTTTGATATTTCAGTTCAGAACTCAAGGTATTTTTTTAATCTCCTACTATTATCTGTCATTAATTTATAAGAATTACATAAACATATCAATGAAATTGGTTATTTAAGGCTCATTACTCATCTCTGCACAAAATGAGGTCAATATAAGAATCGCATTGTATGTATTGAATAACTTGTTTTCAAATTTCATTATGTTTTATAGTTTACATGCACTTCAAGTGTTCGACGAAATGACTGAGTGAATTTTTTGCTTGAATTGAATGCAGCCAACAAAGCATTTCGATGTATACTTGATTTAAACAAATTGTAGGATTGAGGGCATTTATCATTGATGATTATTCAATATGGTGACATCTGACACTAATTTTAACACTTACATACAACTATTCACCTACTAATTTGATTTGTTTTCAAGAGCTTGATGATTCAATATGCATAGGCAACTTGTAGTGTTATATGTGATCAACATCGAAGTTATGTGGATCAAGTAACAGTTGCAGGTAATGACTTAAATTGGAGTCTCCTAAATTTGAGATAAAGTGGTGAATGCTTATACTGTAAATGAAATCTATCAATAATTTTGCATGTCAGCTTAGATATAACAGGAACACCTTGTCATGATTGTGCTCCAATTTCTTCTGAAATGAAGTTACAGTTTGTAATGGTCGATATCAAGTTTAAAATGCTTGTTAGGTCGACCTCTTGATATACATTATTTTGTCTACAATTATTTTTAATAATTTTAGACGATTAGTGTTTCTCTTATCTTAATCATATTACGTTATTTCCACGTACTCAGGTTGCACATGAAGCGTTTGTTGAAGCTAGTGGATCCTTTAAAAGTAATAGCTATTATTTTATGAAGATCACTATTGACATCTGCTTTCTAGTAAGGTATATAAGTTACAAATCTTGTATTCACTTTACTTGAAGCTAGTGGAAGGTTGATTGTGATTCAAAGCATGTGCATTTAAAAGATACTTGATATACTCGTGTTTCTTCATAAAACACATTGTCTATGTATTGCAGGCAAAAGTTGTATCATGAGTAGAAACAATGATGATGATTGTTCTATTTCACAATAGAGGCTTATTCATGAGGGTAAGTGTAGCATGACTCTGCTAGTTCATGTCTTTGGAATTTAGTGATATCTACACATATTGTATTCTTGACGTGCAATTTAATTGACATGATGTGCTTTCTTACTAGCTCTCGGTGGCTGGAATTCAGCAGATTTATATTTGATCAATGAGCGAAACCATTATGTCTCTAACAATCCATTTCGTACTTATTACTTTCTCGTTCAGCTAACTGTTCAAAGTTCAATCATGAAGGTATCGTTTTATACAACTATTTGAGTACGTGTACTCGGTTTCGTTTATTTATAATAGGGGAAATTACCACCAGAGAGTGATTACTACTACATATTAGTTTACTAAAGATGGTTTCTAATACAAGTTACTCATGGTGCTTTGTGTTTCTTCTTTACATCAGAGATGATGCTAAAGGATGGTTTGGATGAGCAAATTGTTATACACATGGTAATTTACTGATACTCCTTTCAATTGCTAGGGAAAACTATCCCTTGCACTAAGAGTTGAATCAGTCAATTCATCATGGATGAGCATATTCTTATATGGTGTTTAAATTTTCATTAATTATATTTCATAGGATATTGTTGATACTTTGGTTTCAACTGTGACTATGCTTCTTTCGGGTCTGATGCTCGCCAACATAAACTTTTAGGCTTGTAGACATAGATTTGCATCAATCCGATTACTTGGATTACTATAATACTCATGGTTGACCACATTTTGATTTCAGAATTTCACAATTAGTAACTGATGCATCCCCTCTTTCATGCAATGATCAAAGCCTCAAAGGTAATTAAGTCCCAGATTTATACATGTGACTATGTATCAATTAGGCTTTGTGTTGTGGTACAGGGTGATATTGACATCAACAATTACAGAGGTGATATAATATCCAACATTTGCATCATTGGCTAGAGGTAATCTGTCCGTTTACAAAGGTTAATCAAAGGTTAATAATGTGAACAATTAAAAATCTATTATAAGTTACTTTCTCATGAACAAAGTATGTTTTCTTAACTCTTGTTTTTTGTGTACTGTTTCTTTCTCTCTAAGAATTATCCCAATAGCCTTGACAAAGCATCACAATATGTTGTATCAAGCTTATAGGTATGTCATTTCCTTATTGTGGATCATTATATTTAGAATCTCCTCATTAATTAATGCTAGAAATAAAAGTCCTGTTATAACACCTCTGCATCATTTTGCTATGAAAAATCAGTACTGATGTTATCCTAGCTACATAGTGGTTTGATTTTTGAATATTCTTTAATTTGGCTATTTGGGAATATTTATCTTATTATATGTTCATCTTATGAATTATTTGTCAAATTGATGTACCAGTATGTGCACAAGTTTTTTTTTTTTTTAATTTATTAGTGGTAATCTATTTTGAAGGTATGAATGTGTTCGATTGGTTGTGTTAAATTTCAGGTTCCTAATGATTCATGGAGTGCCTGTATCCACGGTTATAAAGGAATCAACATCATCCAATGAAGCCGTAGTTCAGGTAATGATGCATTTTACTCAATTAGTTAAGTTGTTATCTATTCTAGTGTTTTGATAAAAATTAGAGATAGTTATTAAATGTTACTTGTGGATTTTAGAGTTTATTGATAACATATAACTAGTTGATAGACAATGATTATTGATAAGTAGGAAGCATTTGTTGTGGGGCTGCAAGTGTTGAACATGTTACTCTAGTATATTGAATTATAAAGGCTCTGGCTACCCTTTTATAGGACTAAATGAGAACTTTTGTTGTTTTGGTAATATATATACACTGAGATCATGAAATACATTCTGATGCAAAAAGTCTGACACTTTTGTTTGCTGTAATTTTTTTTTTTTTGCTTTTTTTTCTTTTGCAGATGTTGATCAAAGTATTATTGATGGAGCTATTTTGCACAAAGCTACTAAGTATTTGTTCCTTTGTACTTGGATGTTTGCTGAATGTTTAGAAGTTCTAGATACTTGTACACTGAGAATTTTCTAAATCTTTTGAGAATACAAGTACTGTTCCATATATGCATTTTTATTATTTATTAATAATTATGTTGCAGTGTTCTTTCAAATTGTTTTGGAATATTAATGTAATTTAAATCAATATGAGAATTAAGAAACCTCATTAGTGAATTCAATGACCCTATTATGACTGAAACTTCAGTAAGAACCCTTTTTTTGTAACTTAGTTTTTGAACCCTTTACTGACTGAAATATTGAGACATTATACTTTTTGAGCGTTTACTAACTGAATGTTTAAGTCAGATTAGACTTTTAGTGATCCCTTTGTTACTGACTCTTTTTTCTTAAGTAGGAGTAGCCTTTTGCGCCTTTACCAACTGTTTTTGTGCCTTTAGTGACACTTTATTTCAGTCAGTAAATGGCACTTATTTTGTAGTGAGACTTTCTTCTAGTAATGGGTAAGTTTTATTTAGTATACCTTTCTAGTAAAGTAGATAATTAATATGAGAAAAATAAGTAAGATCGATAAAACTTGATAACATTGATATATCAATTATTTGTGATTGACCATTTTCAAACATTACATTTAATTCGATGATAAATACGTACATAAAATTTGTAAATGTGTGTGACATATTAATATGAACCAGTATGTCACGGTTTAAATGTGAAACAAAAGTTACACATCAATTTAGTGTTTTTTCGAAGGGTAAATATATTTTGTTGGCATCATACCGCCTACTTTGTTCCGAGATCAGCAACTAACCCCTAAAATTACACATGTATGCATTTGACTGGTTAATTTTGTAGAGATGTGCAATTTGACTGGTTATTTTTGTATAGAGATCATCAATTTGATAATCGGTTACCGGAGTGCCGGTAAAATTAATTACATGTCATTTTTAAATTAAATATATTTGCTACGTGGAATTAGATTGAAGATGTGGCACAAGTTATTTGAAGACGTGGCACAAGTTACTACCACAACCAATACATTATTTAAGAACATCTTATGATTATTTAATTATATTTAATTATATATCAACCTGTTCGTCCCACCACCACCGACCACCATATTCAAACTTTTCCAGTTAAGTTATGTTAAATGGCCAAAATACCCTTCTTCCTTACAACACTTCACATCCAACCCTAATTTCACTATATCATCATATTTTTCATCATTAGTCCTAATTTTTACTACACCATATATATTCTTAATCACCAAAAACATCATCCAACATTAATTATTAATATCAAAACCTTTTAGCTCATCAAATAATCATCATCATCATGTCAAACTTTAAACATCCAATCGCCAAAAAAGATACTTAGATCAATAGGAAGTTTTAGCACCAAAAACATAATTATTGTTGAACATTAAACATCAAACGTCAAAAACATCAAGAACTCACGTTTCCATCGCCCGCTTCCTCTCCTCGATCTTCTCGCTTCCAGCCGAATATGAACCGCCACTACTACATCTCCGCCGTCGAATCAGATCTGCCACTATGATGTGTAGCAAAAAGTCATGTTTTTATACACCTATTTCCCGTACATTTGACATAATTCTTGGTGAAAATACTAGAATTGAACATTTATTTACTTAATTTCACAAAGTAGGTCAAATAATAGGCATTGCTATAAAAAGTACTAAAAACGTTCAAAAGGCATGCAAATCAAGGCGGATTATTCAAACACTGATTCTTACTTACTTTCAGTCACCTGATGATACAAATTTCTTAATTAGTCTCATATGATATCACAGGTTATTACAAGAATAGAGAATCAAGAATCGTGCAGATCGGATAAAGAACGAGGAAGATAAAGCCGTCTGAGCACAAACCGAGAGCATTCCTCACACGCCAACCCTAGAGACATCTAAATTTGGAAAATCTGGCATCATTAGAAGCGTAATGGAATTACGAGATCATAGGCGAAAGAATCGAGTCAAACGGACGAGAAACGAAGAAGATACGCGCGAATTAAGCAACGAGAAAAGCCGAAAACAGCACACGGGCAGCACACGGCCACCTAGGAGGCCGTGTACGGCCCTAGGAAGGCCGTGTACGGCCCTAGGAAGGCCGTGTATGGCCTGATATGACCGTGTACGGCCTGTTCTAGGCCGTGTATAGCTTGGCACACGGCCGTGTGCTTCTGTTGTGCTTCGTTCACTTGTATTTTGGTGCTTTGGTGCTTGTACGTGAGACCCTACGCTTAGCCTATAAATAGATGGCTCCATTCATTCATTCCACACACCTCTCCTCTCATTTCATTCTCCATGTGACACCCCCAATTTTAATGCTTTGCGGAAGCGAGTTTTTGGGTGCCACTAATCAAATATCAAAACACCAAAGTATAAGCAAACGACTCTAAATGAGACGTTGTAGAAAATAAGTTACATTACAGTACATTACATAAGTTTTCAAAAGTTTACATATCTTGGAGTTCGACTAATAGTATCTAGAGATTTTAAAGCATAACAGCTAGTACAAAAGTAATGCAATAAAATCTCCAAGTATGTATGCATGAGACTGATAGTCCCGTGCCGTGGGATCTGATCGGATCACTTGATCGATTGCTATTGCGGAATGATAAACAATCAATATATGAATCACGAACACACAAATCTCTATAACGTTTTCGTATATATTAACACTTGATTATAAACGTTACAATCACAAACACACTCTCGTTCTCTCCTCTCTTACACCAAAAACGCCTCTGCTATCTAGGGTTTGATCAACCCGCAAATGAAACTCTAACTCGCTATTTATACTCGACCCACTGGACCCTGCGACGTTAGGCCCAACGTCGCAGGCCAGGCCCAATGCGACGTAGCCCATGTCGTCGCAGGCCCAATTATAATGTCACCATTCTATGTATATTTCATTTACAGACTCGAATACACACTCTAAACACTATACATTCGTAGACTAATTGACTTTGACAATTACAATAGTTTGACCAACTGACTGACACACTAAATGCACCAACAAACTCCCCCTTGTCATCAGCTTGGTCAAATAAGTCTTCAATTAGTCTTCATCAACAAACTCTTTCATGTCTTCAACAATCACAAGCTCCCCCTTTGAGATAGCATGGTCTTCCAAGAAATCTTGATGTCCAAATTCATGTGACTGACACAAATTTATCATACAATAAGATCTTCAAACTCAGTGACCATCTCTCAATCATCAGCAGCTTCTCCGATAGAATTATCTTCACAGTCTTTGGAGAATAACCGACATCCTTTACATCTTCAATAATTGACTTTAACAAGATATGTGATGTTTGAAGAAAATAACATAGAAATAAAATCTTTTTGTATTTTTCTTTATAAATGAAAAGTAAAGAACGAAGATTAAAATAACATTAGGGATAGGATTGTTTTAAGTCTGCCTAGGGATCATATCAGGCCAACATGCAATTATTAGCAAATAGTAAGTGTTATTTCGATCATCAGTATATTTGTCCACTTTAAATTTACTTGACATATTTAAAGCACCTTTTATAAAAATTAGTTCAAGACGATCATCGGTATTGTTTGTCCACTTAAACATGTTACATCCGTATCTGTGAGCTAACCTTTATTGTTAGTATGAATATTAATTTTGAGAAACCTATTATATGATATACTGATAAACTTCAGTAAAACAAACACTGCATATTCACACAAGGTAGAGATTACAAGACCAAGTTTATCTCGGTTTTCTCGTAACATACACTTGATATTTATATTTAGGCATACATCAAACCGACTATGAAGATACTAGTGGCCCCAGATCTGTACTTAGTACAACAGAGGGTCCCTTAGTATGAACATAACAAGTTTGAGACTATTTGCATAACTAATGGATTCAGGTCTGTACGTGAGTACAACAATAGTCACCATTAGTTAGGCGAATAACCATATTATTACTATATGCCCATTTTACATTTACATAATTATGACAGTGTATGATAGTACTTCCATTTATCAATTAAGACTTATGTCATACATCATATAACATTTTTCTCAAAGTAATAAACAGGTTTTATTATTACTTCTTACTCACTCACAAACCGGTGTGTACCATGCCTACCAAAACATCATATGATGAAGCTAATGTTTATAAAAGATGTGTTAAATATACCAGATAAACCTACTAACACATCAAACATAAACCTTAAAATTTCCATTTTTATGCATATCACCCGATGTACTATCATATCCCACGTTGTTTTACAAACACACAATCCAACATCTTTTCAAGAATTAAGAATCTTGCTGTTCACATTTCTGAATTAAATAATCAGAATTTTGAATATTCAGAATTACTCCCCCTGAACAGCAAATTCTTATATCCAATCCAAAAAATACTCCCCTTAAACATTAAACATATTTTTGTATTTTTTTTTAATTGAATAAATTTCGCAACATTGCATTTCTTTGATACTAAAAAGTATAAAGAATGGCTGTTGCATTAATAATAAAATTTAAAAGAAAAGTATCAAAATCACATATCAAGTCAAATCAAATGCCTGTTATCACTTTTACCACCTCGTAACATCGAAAATCTCATCCAATCACAATCATAAATAATCACACACAACCACCTTGAAAACAATCTTCCAACAAATATCCACATCCTTGCAGTCACAAAAATATTAGCTAATAACAACCTGACTGCACCACCACAAACAAGCAAATGTTAGTACTTATGGGACACCCAAGCCTTAATTGACTTGGGTTGTCCATGGTCATCCATAATCATCACATCAATGAGTTTATGATATTTTAAAAACTCAGAAGATTTCATTGATGCGTTGTCTGTGGATTTGGGTTTCCAAACCTTTGTAGGTTCAGATGAGTTGTTTTCAACAATGTTGTGCTGTTGAACTTGAGGTTTACTAGGCACAACTTTGTTTACTCTAGCCACGGGTTTTGGAGAAGAGGATGCATATCTTGATATAGGCGAATACGAAGCACGCCTAGAAAACGATTTTGAATAAGAATTCCTAAAGGAGGAAGTTCTTGGCATCCCTCTACCAAACTTATCTAGGGATAATAACCGACAATCCCTAATTATATGTCCTTGTTGTCCACAATGGAAACAAGAACGTCGTTCCACAAAAGATTGATTCCAATGAGTTCCCTCAAATCGTTTTGGTGGAGGACAATACACAGAAGGTCTATGACCAGGAACATTTGTTGAACATGCTCTCTTAGGAGAACATGTTGAAGTAGATGTTCCTGAGGTTGAGTTAGTTGATTTTGAAGGTTTATTCTTTTCAGATTTATCAACTACAACTTTTGAGGATTCATTGTCAACCTTAGCTTTGCCTTTGCATTTAAAACGATCATCATTTTCAGTTGTAATGATGAAATTTTCAGGTTTGACATTTATTTTCTCAACCTTAATGGTAGACTCTTCAGGTATATCTTCTACCTCAACGACCTCCTCAACACTAACTGAAGGTGAATTATCAGACTTAACAAAAGTGGGCAAAGGATACTCTGTCCGATTGGTTTTCTCCTTTCCCTGCCTCTTAGGCTTAGCTTCTTTATCTTTGGTAGCTGACCAAGACGAGTAGTCAGCTACTACCTCTTCGATCCCTTCCTTAACAGGCTTAGGATAATAGTTAGTGGGAGGTGGATACCCAAGTCCCGCTTTACTTTTATCTGTCCGCATCTTGTCAACCATTTCATCGAAGAGTTTATGAGAATTTGAGAAATTTGTGATCCCCTTTTTAAAATTGTCAGACTCAGACTTTAGCTCAGAAAGTTCTTTATTCAAAAGTTCAATTTCTTTAAGATAGCTATTAATAGCATCTTGTTGACTGCAAACTTTAGCTTTATATTTCTCAATGTCAAACTTATGAGCCTCAACTTCCTTTTCATAAAGTAGTTCATTAGCTTTTAGAAACTTATTTGACTCAGTGAGTTTGACAACTTTTTCTCGCAACTCTAAATTGTCATATTGATAATTCTTAAGAGATTCAGTCAATGTAAAACAGGAAACACAGTTTATGGGTACCTCAGGTTCATCATGTACCGCATGTATCTTTGCCAAAAGCGCACTGTGTTGAACCTCTCCTTGAAGTGCACTAAAATCAAACACTCCCTGAGAATACACCGTCATAGCCTGTGATGTTGTGTTCTTCTCTGGAGTCGTTGGAGCTGTAGGAGTAGTGAATCCAGATGAAGGATATTTTACTTTCTCACACTCCTTAGCAAAGTGTCCATAAATCTGACAGATTTTGCATTTCACCTTGCTTTTATTAAAACCAAGACCTGTATCACCATCATCATCCAGGTCTTTTCTACCCGTTCTTTGAAGAAACTTCTTGGTTCTTTGGGTTATCATGGCCATACTCCATTTGATGTCCATCTGCTCGAGATCATCAGAATCGATCT
Organism: Helichrysum umbraculigerum; assembly: GCA_949592205.1. NCBI lineage: Eukaryota > Viridiplantae > Streptophyta > Magnoliopsida > Asterales > Asteraceae > Helichrysum > Helichrysum umbraculigerum. The sequence goes on from CATIUR010000001.1 coordinate 104,159,664, forward strand.
GTTCAAAGTCTTCCTCAGTAAGCTGTAGAGTACTAGCCTTCTTTGAAAGGAAAGTCTCATAAGAGTTGAGGAAAGCTGCAAAGATTGTAGCATGATCCTCAGTAGCCTTTGAAGGAGTTGTATGAGCTGTATGAGAAGTATCAGAAGCATATGAAGTGCTAGTAGAAGTAGATGCTGCTGAGTTGGAAGTAGATCTAGAAGTATCATTTAGACTAGGAATTTGAATATTAGCCTCTGACTTCTTTTCCTTTTGATCGTAACCCGCTATAAGAGCATCCCATAATCCTATAGAAGTTGCTTGATCTTTAAATTTATTAATCACAACTTCTGGCAAGCACTTGGTAATCATCTCATACAGTCTATTGTCTTTATCAAACTCTGCTCGTTCCTTGACTGACATTTGTGCTCTTGATTTAAGCACCCCATCGAGTCTTGGTTGCTCATATCGATCAATGGTGTTAAACCAATTGAACAGATTTGGATCTTTGTAATCAATGAAATTGCATAACTGAATCTTCCAACTCGCAAAATCACTATAGAACAAAGATGTAGAAGGAAGCATTTTCGCACCAAAAGCCATATCCGAATTTTCCCTCCAAAATCGAATTCAAAAAAATTTCAAAAAATATCCGAGTACAGCGAAACTTTTCCGACACTAAAATAAAGCTATTCTAAGCCTAAAAACAAAAGTTGAAATTACAAAATTTTCGCGTTTTTCCCGCCAAAATTTCGTCCGAAAACGTCAAAAAATGGCCGGGTAAAATGAAACTTTTTCTAGCCTAAAATTGAACACTTTTAAGACTATGGAAAAAATTTGAAAACACACAAATTTTTCGGAGTTTCCCGCCAAAATCGCAACGTCGCAGAAGTCCGATGACTCAATTAAGAATCGAAAATGCGACGTAGCGTCCTACGTCGCTGTACAACGTCGCAGAGCCTAGCGACGTCGCAGCCTACGTCGCAAAGACTAATTAAAGTCAAAATAGCGACGTCGCGGATGACGTCGCAACGGTACGTCGCAACGGTACGTCGCACGGACTAATTAAAGTCCAAATCACTACGTCGCACGCGACGTCGCAGCTGACGTCGCAGGCTACGTCGCACAGTCGGGCTGCAGCGGCCAAAACCCCAAAAATCGAAAATTTTCGAAACCCTAACGAATTTCGAAAACCGAACGACGAACAAACCCAGAAAAACTCTTCAGAAAACGGAATCTTCAAGCCAATCAACCCAGAAACGAAGATTAAACAATAAAACCTTCGCGAATCAAACCGAAAACGTTCTAAAGCACGATCCGAAACCGACGAATCCTTGATTCTACGGCTTTGATACCAGTTGATAGTCCCGTGCCGTGGGATCTGATCGGATCACTTGATCGATTGCTATTGCGGAATGATAAACAATCAATATATGAATCACGAACACACAAATCTCTATAACGTTTTCGTATATATTAACACTTGATTATAAACGTTACAATCACAAACACACTCTCGTTCTCTCCTCTCTTACACCAAAAACGCCTCTGCTATCTAGGGTTTGATCAACCCGCAAATGAAACTCTAACTCGCTATTTATACTCGACCCACTGGACCCTGCGACGTTAGGCCCAACGTCGCAGGCCAGGCCCAATGCGACGTAGCCCATGTCGTCGCAGGCCCAATTATAATGTCACCATTCTATGTATATTTCATTTACAGACTCGAATACACACTCTAAACACTATACATTCGTAGACTAATTGACTTTGACAATTACAATAGTTTGACCAACTGACTGACACACTAAATGCACCAACAGAGACTCAAGCTATCAAGCAATCCTGCTGGGCATCCCTACTGATGCTGTGTACCTGAGAATGCATCATTAAAAGCGTCAACCAAAAGGTTGATGAATCTCACAGGTTTGTAATAAGTAGTAACAGCGTTTTGTACACAAGGTAGTAAGTAAGTTATCATACAAGTAAAACTAATCGGCAGTAAATACATTCACAATGCCTATATCAGTAGGTAAGTTGCAAGTTCGCACAAGTAAGCTCGGTAGAGTAAGTATCAATTACATACATGTAATTAAGTAGTAAGTATCAATTAAACCCAGGTAATTAAGTAAGTAATTTCGGTCTATCTTGCCATGAGCCATCATAGTCGAAGCTTAACCGTAATTTTGCCCCTCGTGAGTGCAACCCAAAATCACTCATATGTAACGAGTAGAAAACACCTGTTTATACGAGTACGATTCGTGGTGGCGCTACCACCCCAGGTGGGGATTGTCAGTCCCATATATATCCATATACTAAAACGCGCACTTATCGTATAATTAACAACTATGACTTCAGAGGCCTTCATTAGATTAAACGTAAACTCATGCAATTTGATATACCAGTAAGTAGTAATTCAGTGTCGTAGTAGAACAGAAAGTTTATAAGTTTGTACAGTGGCAAGGTAGTAAATCAGTAACGTAGTAAAACCGAGGCTCACTTCATTTGTAAAGTAGCAAAGTATCAGTATCGTAGTAAAACAGTGAGTCACTAAGTTTGTACAGTAGTAAAGTAGTTCCTCGGTAAAGTAGTAAGTTCATGGAGTAGTAACTCCGTAAAGTAGTAAACCCCAAAGGTCGTAAAGTAGTAATCGGTAAGTTTGTAAACCAGTAAAATACTTTGTTTGTATGTTTGTATCACAGTAAGTACAAGTAAGTAATCAATACATTTATACATGTATTCAAGTAAAACTAGTAATGCATCTCCCCCAAAACAGTAAAACAGTAAAAAGGGGCCGTGAGACTCACCTGAATAGCAAGCAATCCTAAATGTGCACGCGTGTACCAAGTGTAACTTCCTAGTATCCTAATCACGCGAGATCAGATATTTGTGATTAGACTTTTAGTAATTCATTCGTATAATTGTTTGTTTGGTTAATTAGGTCCAAAGTATTCAACTCGTATTTACGTGTGAAATTTATAATAGAATACGACCCGTTGGTGGCGACTCGAGATTATATTTCAAATATATAATAGCGTTCGTTTCGTATAAAATCATTTCGTACATTTGCATATCGTATAGTTTACTATCATTAGAAAGCGTATAATGTAATTTACTTATTTTGTAAAAATATAAGTTGTCTTGAAAAAGAGGTGGATCCGTCGGATCCCTAGTACAATCCGCCGGATCAGGCATTATTTGAGGGAATCCGCCGGATTCAACACGAATCCGCCGGATTGAGCAAGTCTAAAGGTGATCCACCGGCTCTAAGGTTAGATCCGCCGGCTTGTTCTTGTTTCTGGGCAGGAATCTGCCGGATTCCCCTTGAATCCGCCGGATTCAGGGTCGAATTCAGGTCTGTTCGTGCAGACAACTTACAAAACCCATTTCAAAACCATTTTTGCATATGATCAACTCTGTATAATGCTAATACATGTTATATTACATATTTTAAACATGAAATTAAAGGAAAACAGTGAGTGATTCTTACAAAATGGAAATGGAACCGTGGATGATGATGATGAACGATGAAGATGATGATCCAAGATGAAGATGAAGGTGATTATGTTGGTGATGTTGTTGTTGTTTGAAATTGAAACCGAAAGGGAGAAGAGGGAGCGAGAGAGAAGAGATAGAGACTTGAATTTGTGTGCGTGTGTGTGTATCAATTATTTGAGGTCGGTTGAATACCGGCCTCCAATAATTGTGGTTGGGTGGTACCCGTGTTCGCGTACCCGATCGTAAAGTAGTATAATCTTTTAAAATGATAATTTTCTAAAAATATAATCGTACATGTTTTTAATTGCAATATTTTATAAAAATGTTTTTACGGAGAAATAAATTTGTATCTTTGTTATACTTAAAACATACGGATAGTTTTATGTGTTGAAAATGTATTTAAATAACTTTATGAGTAAAGTAATATTATTTCTAACAATAATATTTCTGTTAGAGATGTTTTGTACTAACTTTTATTTTAAGTGTCTACGTTCTGTTAGATTCGTATATACACGATTATTAAATAATCATTTAAGTTATTATATATATTTTTATATATAATACTTGAATTGAAAAGTTTAAATTGGGCGCGAAATTTTCCCATTTTTGACCGGGTGTCACACTCCACTTTCTCTCTCACACACTCCATATCTCTTTAGTTTCTCTCTCTAGCTTTTAGGGTTAGTTTTAGGTTAGTAGTCAATTAGTTCTTGGTTAATATTTAACCAAGACTAACGGAGGGATAATATTGTAATATTGTTGAAGATACCTTGAGGGTTCATTTGTAATATTGTCAAAGATATTTCGGAAGTTCCGCTCGTTGAAATCTTTCCGCATATATTCAAGATGCACACTATTTATGGTTATATCTTTCCTTATCTATCATGATGCATGTTATTATTGTTATTATGCTAGATTTAGGATTGCTTGCCATGATTAGTGTAACATCCGTTTTCCGGGCCTAGTAGTTTATGATATTTCCTGACTTTAAATAATTATTTAATGTGTTAGGAAATGGTATTGTTTGGTTTACCTGAAAATAATAGGTAAAAGAGTCTAAGGACTTATTGTGATAGATGAATTATTAATTGTTTTAAATAAATAACGTTGAAGGAACAATAAAATAGTTGATTTCGCAAATGGTTTTCGGGTTCCAGACAATAGGTTTAGAAGGGGACTAAAATTATACCAATACTTTGAAGTCGGTTAGATGGAGCCGACCTTAATATCTTTATTTCCCCATTTTTGCCTAATTCAATTCATTCTCTTGAAAACTCACAACAAGAACTTTAAACCCAAAAATTGGAAAAATCAACAATAGTGAGCTGTGGATTGATTAAACTCAGATTATATTCATCATCATCATCATCTTGATCTTATCATCTTCTTTGAATTGGTAAGTGTTCTAGTTACCCATGAACTTGGTTTGATTGATTTGATTGAAAACATGTTAGGGATGTTATTTGATGTTGGGGGAAACTTATTGATGTTTTATTAGTCATTAGAAACCTTGTTAATTCGATTCAGTATTACGGTTTTTATGTTTTGTGGATGAAATTCGGGTTTGAGGGTTTGAACAGACCTGCAGATTGCTGGTTCGGGGTTAGAACCCGGCTGATCCATGATCAAGCCGGCGGGTTGTCTGCGTTTGGTTAGTACCCGGCGGGTACTAACCCAATTCAGCGGGTAGTGTTATTTTATGGGTGTACCCGGCTGGTAAAATAGGAAACCGGCGGCTACTCTAGGATTTAAAACGAGAATGGGTTATGTTACCACAAAATGCAATTTACCCGGGTGTTTAGCTCATTACCCGGCTGTTTTTGTGATGGACCTGGCGGTTTCTATAACCCAGTCGGCGGGTCCTGTGCCTAGGACAGCAAAACTAGATTTGTTTCTTGATTCCGTTTTAATTATTTTGTTATATGTTTATATTACTAATAAACATGTAATATGAGGAAATAATAATTGAGATTAAGATATAATATATATGTTAAGTGTAATAAACTTAATTGTTATTGTGGGTTTAAATGATACACTTTTATTTAGAGTATGGATATTTGGAATGAGTTACTGACTTGTTATTCTGTTTTATTCTCAGATTGTGAGCAGACTCAGTGATATTAGACTACTGAGTGGACGACTGAGGTATTGGTGAGTGGATCTGTACCCTCAGTGTGATTTAGTTGTAACATGTTTGGTTACAACGGGTAACCGTAGATGTTACTGTTGATAGATTGTTAATCTGATATGATTCCATGATGATTATTGTAACAACCGGTCAAAAAGTCAATTTTCGCACCAATTTTAAACTTTAAATAATTACATTTTAAAGTTCAAGTGAAATATTTTTATTAAAATTATTTACCAAATAACATAAACAAAATTAAAGATTTGAAATATTAAATTTACATTTTGACCGAGTAAATAAACACGGGTATTTTGCACTGTGGTTGTAGACCACAGTATACTAAGTGAGTATCTGGAAATGGATAAAAACCATCCCCAAACCCCCATTCTTTCATTTCCATTTCATTTTCACACACACTCACCTCTAAAACTCTCTCCAACCAAAATCATCATCAAATTTCGGAACTACAAATCCGACCACAAAAGTTGCATGTTCGGAATCACCATCATGAGAGGAAAAAGATTAACAAAGGCACCATACTCGTTTTCTTCCCCGTTTGGCTTCGATTTGCATTTATAAGAAAATATCTAAATCTTTAGATTTACTCATTTTGGTGTAATGTTTTGATGTAATATTGTGTACACAACTTAGTTATAACCTAAACAATGAAGAGAACATGATTTTACGGCTTAAAAATGCGTTTGGTTTGGATTTTGGACAGGGGCGAATTTATATACATAAAAGGGGGGGTCATTGGACCACCCTTGGAAAAAAAAAATTGCTATAAAACTATACATAATTTTAAGGAGACCTCATTGTAAATGAGTTTGGACCCCCCTTACAAATCAGTTTGGACCCCCCTTGCAATCTTAAAACTCTGGATAGTGTAAGTTTTTTCTGAATTTTTTGTGGCTGTGAAATGGTCCGATGAAAGAAAAACAAAAACCAGGTGAGTAGATGTGGAGAAGATGATGATGAAAGAGAATATAATTGTTTTATAAAGGTCCCTCTAGTATCCATGTATTTGCAAAAACAACTAACTTTACTTTCAATCTTATTTCTTAACCCCTATAAATATATATCATTTCAAAACCACCCCTTAATAATTAAATACTCCGTATATGTATGTAGTTTTCTAACTAAATAAATATATTATACAAAAACAATTTGCATAAGGTCATGGATTGTGATTACTTTTGACTAAATTTAATATTTTATTATATGAGGAATAAATATATAATTTTCTTTTATATCAATAATATTTCTTAATGTTTTGGAATACTACATAGCATGTATATATAAATATGATGTAGAGCAATATATAGAGATCGATTATATTTGTGACATGATTAGATATTTTAAATGTGTAAAAGTTTTCTTTTTCATCTAGCTTAACTTAGGTTTCAAATCACTAAAAAAGAAATATGTGGTTTGTTAACAAAATCTAAAAGAGTCATATTTCAACCGTTCGTTCTTTGCATCAAAAACTCAAAACTAACCTCGGAGAAGAAAGTTTTATTTTAACTTGATGGACTATAAAGAGTCTCCACTTAGAAATAAATAAGTGTCCAATGAAAATGTTAAGAATATCTCATCCGATATGATTTGACCTGACCCGACCCGACTCGACCGGTACCGGTCTAATATGATCTAGTTATGCACTTATGTTTTTGCCTAAAATTATCTTAAAGGAAAAATGGACCCCCCTCAAAGCTAGATTCGCCACTGATTTTGGATCGGAAAATCGTGACAGTCGCAACTTTCTGGGCTGGTGTTCATCTTTGCGACACAAGCCTTGTGTCGCAGGTTGTGTCGCATAAAACCTCTTGTGTCGTATTTTGTGTCGTAGAAACCCCGTTATGTCGGACCTTTTGCGACACAACATTGTGTCGTATCTTATGTCGCAAATCCCATGCGACACAATCATTATGTTACTGTTAATTCAGCATCGAACGCTTATGCGACACAACCATTGTGTCGCTAAGCTCTTGTGTCGCATTTCTATACGACACAACCCTTGTGTCGCATTACGAATTTTTATGTCGCATTTAGTGTCGCAAAAACCCAAAAACAGAAGCCAAAAACATTCTAAGTGCTTAAAAAAAATCAATAACCGAACCGAATACGATACGATTAATACACAAAATGGATAAATTAAAGTATAATAATAATGGTTAAGGTTATTATTATAAATCTGTCACCGAACCCCCGTACCCAGTTTCCAAACATGAACAACAAATAAGTATTTACACAACTCACTTAGACAAACTGATTTGTCTCGTACTTATATGACCTCACGTATTTAGGAAACTAGGAGGTTACTTATCGGACGACGCGCGTATCGTAGGATCGCCAACTCACAGGTGAGTTTCATAGCCCCACTCTTTCAACCGTTTTACTGTTTTCGGGGTGAAACACATGCTCAATAACTGTTTTCGAATTATATAAATTAACTTTTATAATTCACAATTATTTATATTACTGTATGTAATACGAATGTGTAATACTTGGGAATTACACCTACCATACTGTTTGAGATAGTATCAATACTTAACCTAGATAGGTTACAACCGTACACAGTTAGATTATTGGAAAACAATTACCATTACATAACCTGATTAAGTTATCACTATCCATTGACCATATTGTCACGGGACAATACTATCACCTATATTAGAACTGGTTAGTTCTACTCACACTGGACGACGACTAGACTTTTACAGGATTAGTCTTCCTTTTAGGAACTAAAACTGTTGACACACTCCATGATCCTTAGAATGGAAATCGTTCTTAGGTGAACATTTTCCCGAGACCCCAAATATACTTGCTAGGCTTAGGGCTAGGAGTATATAATAGTAACATACGTTAGTATAGACTCTTTATACTAATACAAACCAACTAGGTGATGACCGTTGATACCTAGGCTCAATGTGTTACAATTTATATCTAAGTATTGTACATATATATTTAGATACAATAAATTACTTCATGCGTGGCATGATACACTGTTACTTGTGTTTGTAGATTTGACTAATATATATATATATATATATATATATATATATATATATATATATATATACTCATACACGATATCAAGCACTGGGTGCTTCTTACGATTTCCATATGCATATTGGTTTACATACATACAAACATAACTACTCAAGTCAGGCGTGTCGTAGTACGGATGGCTCTCAATTACTTAGCTAGGTCTGTCGTAGTACAGCTGGCTCTACATATCACCAGTCGGGCTTGTCGTGGTACAGCCGGCTCAATTACATACTTTGCTTGCGGGCAATGCGGACGATGTTTCAGAAGGGACACACAACGATGCCACGGTAAAGTGGGCACAAAACGATGCCACGGTATTGCAGTGGGCATAAGGACGTATTCGCGGTAAAGCGATACACTCTATGGATGGGCGGGTTTATGCTCGTAATCCACAACAGTTAACGGATCGGTGAGATTTCACGCGAGGTCGTTAGCTCAGTATTTGATTAAATACTCTATCGTAGTTCTACGGGACTGCACGGTTACTCATACTCAGCAACGGATCGGCGAGCTTATACTCGAGATTGTTGGCTTAATTTACGTTGCCGGAGGCAATACTACATGCCAGGTAGGCATGCCGATTATTACTCAACATCATATGATGTGGTCATACACTTATTTGGACTATACTCAGGCAGGTTTTGCCTCGCATTGGTTTATTTCAATTAATACCAGATAGGTATCCAAGCTCGGAATGCCTCAATTAATATGTACGTGAGTACATACCACTATTACTTAGGTATTAGATACCTCGACTAGCGTATACATATTGGTGATTACAACTTCAACTTAGTACAAAGCAGAATCGTGGATTCTGGACTATTTTTCTAAACATACAAGGTTTTACACTTTATGTTTTCAACTTACAATCCAATGAACTCACCAGCTTTATAGCTGACTCGTTTTAGCATGTGTTCTCAGGTGCCCAGCAGGATTAGGATTTCTACAAGATTTGGCTAGCTCGAGTCGCATATTTTCAAACATTGGGACCACTCTGCATTTACTTTTGTATTTTCAAATTATGTATTTGAAATTTCTATTAAACACGCAACGTTATAAACGTTTTATTTTGGCAAATGTATAATTACTTTCAAATGTCTCATTTAGAGTCGTTCATTATGTATCTTATGCTGTGATATTTAATTTGGTAACACCCGACCCGACCGCTTCCGCAAACCCGAAATTTGAGGGTGTTACAATTATGGATTATGTGCTACATGGCCTTTGGGGCATATGTGATGAGAAAGAGGTCAACAAGTGTTGGGCTTGGTTGCTATTGTTTGGCCGACGGAGGGTTCCTTGTACACATCGTTAATGGGAACCTTAGTCATGTGAGAGAATAGCAATAGGCTATCGGTAAACCGTTGTATTGGCCTGCAGCTCAGTGGGGTTTACAAGTGTTGCTTGAGGGCCATCACGGCATTGAGGGTTCCTCAAGGATCATCGATCCTCTTTGATATCTGTGTGTTTATGATTATTTGTTGTATACAGATTTTGTTATGCTAAGTTGTGCTGATGGCTATAGTTTCATTCACTTAGCTTCGTGCTAATCCCCCACATTACTTCTTGCAGATTATGATTAGATAACTGGCTGGGCAAGAAGCTGTTGATTGGAATGGAATGTTTGACGACCAGGCGTTTAACTCTGATATCCGATTTGTATAAATCAGTGTATGTTTTGGAATTATATAGCACCCAAATTTGATATATTATGACTTTGAATGGTTTGACTATCTATATAATATGAAAGGTTTGTTTTGGACTTGCGCTTCCGATGTAAAATATATTTAAATAATGTTACCAAAGATGGGGTGTTATAATTAGTGAGTAGTTATATTGTGTGTTTGTTGTGATGTAGTTAGTCGTTAATTGGGATGATGTCATTATGAAACAACGGAGGTAACGTAAAACACCAATGTGTGTAGTACAGAACGTGGAAGCTATGAAAGTCATGAGCACAATCCATTGTGGATTAATGTTCCATATTATTATATCTGATAAATGAAAACTCGGTGCTTTGATTACACGTTCCATCTATGATTTTAAACCACATTCAACTAATGCATTTCCGCCAATAAACATGGTTAAAACCTTTTTGATAAGACGTCATATCAGGGGTAATTAATTATATGTGTTCAAATAACATTGTTTGGTTTTAAGTTGTGGAACTACTAACCAAGTATTGTACACCGTGATTAAACTACAACTTAATTATATATGTTAAATGGCATGGTCTGGTTTGAAGCCGTGGAACTACTAACCAAGTATTGTACACTGTGAATAAACTAGGGATTTATTGGTTAATTACAAGTTAAGGCTGGTTTAAATCATAAATGGAGAATCTTTTCATCTAACATACAAACTTAGTTTATGAATCCATTAAGGAAGACGAGGAATCATCTAATAATCCAAATATGTCTATCACCCCTGGATTTTACCAAACCATTGATGGAAAGTAATCAATAAAACCGAGTCTTAAACTTAAAAGTTTTATTCAATTAAGTATCACTGTGGTGTTAAGAACGGTCGGAACATTAGTGGGTCTGTTACTCTATTGTAACACCCCCAATTTCACTGTTTGGCGGAAGCAAGTTTTGGGGTGCTACTAATCAAATATCACAGCGCAAAGATAAAGTAAACGACATCTATATGCCACGTTTGTAAATTAGTTACATTCCATAGATATAATGTTTGAAAACTTAGTGTTTTCGTATACAAAAATGTAGTTTCCTAGAGTCCACGCGTATAGCGGGAGATTCTATTACATAATCGAAATATACAAAAGATAATGCTAAGAATCTCCGTTAATGCAGTTGTGTTGAAATCATGCGACTCTAGCTAAAGTCCTGGAGTAATCCTACTCCGTCCGGGTACTTGAGAAAACATGCTAAAAAGGTCAACACGAATGTTGGTGAATCTCACAGGTTTGTAAGTAATATCAGTTTTGAACACGAGATTTATCAGTAGTGCCCGCAGGCGTAAAATCAGTAATTGCAATCCAGCAATCGTAAAACCAGTATTTGCAATCCAGCAAATGTAAGTAAGTAAGTTATACCGTTGCCATGAGGCTCATAATCGAAGCTTAACCCGTAAGTAATAAGTTGCTCCCGTGACATGCTCGTAACTGAGCAAGCATAAGTAACGAATAATAGTCGCCCGTTTATACAGAACGGTTCGTGGTAGCGCTACTACCCCGGGCGGGGAGGGTCATTTCCCTAATGGATCCATTAACTAGTGTTCGCGCTTAAGTCCATAACTAACGATATATGATGGAGAGACTTCTGTAAATAGTAAACAACTCATGCAATTCCGTTTGGTATAGTAAGCAGTTTAGTACTTGTGTTCAAGAAAAATCAGTAGCATGTATCTCCCCCAATAAGATAAAATAGTAAAAGTGGGGCCGTAAGACTCACATGAGTCTTGTAGTAAGCAGTAGCAAGTAGTAAGTAAAGCAAGTAGGTTCTCCGAACCCGTAACCTTCAAATGCCTAAACATATGAGGTTATGTAAGTTGATATCTCGCAAGACGTTTCGTTTAGTTGTACACAACTAGTATTTTCAATGTTTGTCCGTATGTTTGTAATTGTTTGTTGTTGGAAAACATGTTTGGTCCGTTGGTGACGGTTTGTAGCAATAGTTCTAAATTGTTATTATTTCGTTGAAACATCGTATATTAGAATGACTTTGCTACAGTAAATTGTTACAGTAAATTTGGCTTTGTTACAACGAATCGCTTCAAAACTCTGATTCTGCGACACAATTTGCGACACAAGGATTTGATATGCGACACAAGGGTTGTGTCGCATAGGGATGCGACACAAGAGCTTAGCGACACAAGGGTTGTGTCGCATAAGCATTCGATGCTAAATCAATAGCGACATAAGGGTTGTGTCGTATTTGGTTTGCGACATAATGGTACGACATAAGCTACGACACAAGATACGACGCAAATGGATTTATGCGACACAACATGCTACACAAGGGTTGTGTCGCAAAGATGAACACCAGCCCAGAAAGTTGCGACTGATGCGTTTTTCCGACCCAAATCACAAATCTAACGCATTTTTAGGCTGTAAAATCGTGTTTTATTCATACATATGGACAATACTAAGTTGTGTAAATATTATTACATCAAAACATTACACTAAAATGAATAGATCTAGGAATTTAGATATTTTCTTATAATTGAAAATCGAAGCCAAACGGGGAAGAAAACGAGTATGGTGCCTTTGTTAATCTTGTTCCTCTCGTGATGGTGATTCCGAAAATGCAACTTTTGTGGTCGGATTTGTAATTCCGAAAATTTGAGAGAATTTGGGGAGAGAGTTTTGGTGTGTGTGTGTGTTTTGAAATAATTGAAAATGAAAGAGGATGAGAGGTGGTGGTGGTGATGTTGGCTGATCCAAAAGAGGAGGGAGGGAAAACACTCCCTAAAGCACAGTGTTTACTCCGTGTCCTAATTGATTAATTGTTCGTTTTTAGTATTTAACCAAACAGTTATATTTTTAAAACGTGACTGGGGTATTTTGATAAAAATACCTTGAAATTAACTATAAAAACATTTGCCGAAATATTTAAGTTATCTGTTTCGCGTTTGATACGTTTGTTAAAATATTCACAATGTTGTCGCGATAATATAAATAATGCTCGTTCAACTGTGTATTTTATGTAGAAAAATGCGTCCTCATTTATTTAGGTAAGTTTTTGTCACCAACGTCCAAGTAAAATGTATCGGACTCCGTCCGGTTAATCCGTACGATTTATCCAAATCACGTATGTACACACATATATATAAATCACCTTATATATATATACAAATAGAGTCTGTAATTAGTCCTATTACATACTAATTACAACTAGTTACAAATAATTAGGCATAATTAATTGTCCTAATTAGGCAGGTGTTACATTCTCCCCTTGTTAAAGAAATTTCGTCCCGAAATTAGCTCGAGTGCACGGACGGTGCTTTGTCTGGGAAGAGATGTGGGTATTTCTGTCGCATTTGGTCTTCCCGTTCCCAGGTGAATTCAGGACCATGTCAGGAATTCCACCTGACTTTTACGATGGGAATACGACTCTGTTTCAATTGCTTGACCTCACGGTCCATGATTTCCATAGGTTCCTCGACAAAATGAAGTTTATTATCGATTTGGATTTCGTCGAGCGGTATTATTAGTATCTCGTCAGACAGACATTTCTTCAGGTTAGAAATGTGAAATGTGTTGTGAACGCTGCTAAGCTCAGCAGGAAGTTGCAGATGGTATGCTACTTGACCAATCCTTTCGAGGATTTCGAATGGCCCGATGTATCTAGGGTTTAGTTTGCCTTGTTTTCCGAATCGAATGACACCTTTCCACGGTGCCACTTTGAGAAGTACCTTGTCCCCTACCTGGAACTTAAGGTGTTTGCGTCTCACGTCAGCATAGCTTTTCTGACGATCACGTGCGGCTCTCAGCCGGTTTTGAATACCCATGATTTTCTCAGTAGTTTCGTGAATAATTTCCGGACCCGTGAGTTGGGAATCTCCTAACTCAGTCCAACAGATAGGTGATCGGCACTTACGCCCGTAGAGTGCCTCGAAGGGTGCAGCCTTAATGCTGGTATGGTAACTGTTGTTGTACGAGAACTCGCACAACGGTAAGTGGCTTTCCCAAGAAGTACCGAAGTCCACCACGCAGGCTCGTAGCATATCCTCCAGTGTTTGGATGGTTCGCTCGCTTTGACCATCGGTTTGCGGGTGATAAGCTGTACTCATATCCAGACGAGTACCGAGAGATTTCTGTAACGATTGCCAAAAGTTGAAAGTGAAACGGCTGTCTCTATCCGAGATGATCGAGATAGGTACCCCGTGTCGCGAAACAATTTCCTTGATGTAGATGCGAGCCAAACGCTCCATCTTGTCAGTTTCCTTGATGGCCAGAAAATGAGCAGATTTGTGAGACGGTCCACAATCACCCAAATGGTATCGCAACCGCTCGATGTTTTCGGTAGTTTGGTAATGAAGTCCATGGCAATTTTGTAACACCCGATCAAAAATCACAATTTTCGCACCTATTTTTAACTTTAAATAATTACATTTTAAAGTTCAAACGAAACATTTATACTAAAAATATTTACGAAAAGCATAAACAAAATTATGAAATTAAAATATTAAATTTATTTTATTTTCGGATATAAAACACGGGTATTTTGTACTGTGATTGGAGACCACAGTCCACGAGATAGGGATATGAGTTTGGATAAAACCCAAATCCCTCCCCATTTCCACCCCATTTTCACCATCTTCTTCTTTTTCTCCATCTCATTTTCTCTCTAAAACACAACCACCAACCACCACCACCGCCGGCTGCCACCACCGCCGGCCACCATCACCGCCGCCGTCACCATCATCATCAACAGCAACAACAACAAACATCATCATCACCATCATCCTCATCTTCATCATCAAGATCATCAACATCATCTTCAAACTTTGAAATCATCAAATCGTAAGAAATCCTTCGTTTTCCTTTGATATTTCGTATTAATAACATCCATATTATCATATACTAGCTTTATATAAACGGATTTAGCTCGAAAATAGCTTAGATCTTGATTTTGGTACAAAAATCGTCGAACAGACGACAACGTCGCATTTGGACCAAAAACAGTGCTGCGACGTCGCAGCCAACGTCGCAAACCATTCCGATGTCGCCTGGTGCGACATCAGTCACAACGTCGCATGAAATTGCGAGCGTCGCATATAGCGACGTAGACTCCAACGTCGCAGTACAATCGCACTACGACACCAACTCCAACGTCGCACCCAACGTCGCAGGTCACAAAACTCTAAAAACCTATGTTTTTCACTAAGCGTCGAGACCAAATTTTACCACATGACTTTAATCCAAATTTGGATTTCGGAAACGTTTTTACTAAAGCAATGTAATAGAAAAAAAAAATTTCAAGCTGACTTGGCAGCTCGACCCCAACCAGGGGCTCTGCCCCTTGGACCCCGCTATCAGGAGCGCTGCCCCCGAACCCCCGTACACGGTCTTTAAAAACCAAACGACAAACAAAATTCAAACGACTTACTGAGTCAGACTATTTAACCTCGTACTCATATAACCTCACGTGTTTAGGACACTTGGAGGTTACCATTCGGACGACGCGCGTATCTTAGGGTCGCTGACAACTCACATGTGAGTTTCATAGCCCCACTCTTTCAACTGTTTTACCGTTTTTGGGGTGAAACACATGCTCAACAATTGTTTTCGAATTATATAATAAACTTTTATAATTCACACTTGCTTATATTACTGTATGTAATACAAATGTGTAATACTTAGGAATTACACCCATCATATTGTTATGGAACAATGTCAATACCTAACCGAGATAGGTTACAATCGTACACTGATAGATGGTTGGAAAACAATTACCAATACATAAATTGACTAAGTTATAACTAGCCAATGACCATATTGTCACGGGACAATACTATCACTATACTAGCACTGATTAGTTCTACCCACATGACAACGACTAGACTTTTACAAGATTAGTCTTCCTTTTAGGAACTAAAACTGTTGACACACTCCATGATCATTAGAATGGAAATTGTACTTAGGTGAACATTTTCCCGAGACCCCAAATATACTTGCTAGGCTTAAGGCTAGGAGTATACAATAGTAACATACGTAGTATAGACTCCTTATACTAATACAACTCAACTAGGTGATGAGTCTTCATACCTAGGTTCAATGTGCTACTTAATATCTAAGTATTTGTTTATACATATTTAGATACAATCAAATATTTTCATGCGTGGCATGATTGTTACATGTGTTTGCTGATTCGACAAATATATATATATATATATATATATATATATATATATATATATATATATATACATACTTGTACATCATCTTGAGCACAGGGTGCTATCTACATTACTACATATGTATATTAGTATACATACAATTATACAAACACGAATACTCAAGTCGGACATGTCGTTGTACTATCGGCTCAATTACTTTAGCTAGCATGTCGTAGTACTGCTGGCTCTACATTTCACCAGTCGGGCTCGTCGTAGTACAGCCGGCTCAATTTCAAACTTTGCTTGCGAACAATTCGATCGATGCCAGTTAGGCACAAAACGAGATCACGGTAAAGTGATTCAAAACGATGCCACGGTAAATTGGGCACAAAACGATGCCACGGTATTGCAGTGGGCACAAGTACAATACAATCGATGGATGGGCGGGCTTATGCTCGTGATCCACACACATTCATGGATCAGCGAGTTATACTCGGGATTCACAATAAGTTAACGGGTCGGTGGAGTTTCCACGCGAGGCCGTTAGCTCAATTCAAGTCCAGGTTAGCTTATGCTAACTGGTTAAACGGACACAACAAACATTTTCAATCATGTCCGGGTTAGCTTACACTAACTGGTCAAACGGACACATTAAACGTTTTCAACTATAGTTCTGGGGAACTACGAACATTTTCAAACATGTCCGGGTTAGCTTACACTAACTGGTCAAACGGACGCACTAAACATTCAATCATAGTTCTGTGGAACTACAATTATTTGTTATCTTATGACGTGGTCATACAATTAATCAATAGTTATAGGCATGTATCGCCTCACGATTATAGACACAACTACTACCCGATAGGTATCAAGGCATGGATTGCCAAACTTATAAATGTACTTAGGTACGCGACTCAAACAGTTTAGGTATGAAATACCTCGAATAGACGTATACACTTTGATGTTACAACTTTAACATGATACTTACCAAAATCGTGGATTTTGAACAACTTTTCAAAACATACAAGGTTTCATACTTTATGTTTTCAACTAACAATCCTATGAACTCACCAGCTTTATAGCTGACTCGTTTTAGCATGTGTTCTCAGGTGCCCAGCAGGATTAGGATTGCTACAAGATTATGCTAGCTCGAGTCGCATATTTTCAAACAATTGGGACTACTCTGCATTTACTTTTGTATTTTCAAATTATGTATTTGGAATTTCTATTAAACTCGCAACGTTGTAAACGTTCTATTTTGGCAAGGTATAATTATTTTCAAACGTCTCATTTAGAGTCGTTCATTATGTATCTTATGCTGTGATATTTAATTTGGTAACACCCGACCCGACCGCTTCCGCAAACCCAAAATTTGAGGGTGTTACAAATTTGCTCCCATTTCCATTGAGGAATTTCAGGTTGTTGGAGCAATCCCGAGGGTCTTTGGTGTTCGGCCTTGACTTTGGAACAGGTTAGGCATTTACTGACGTACTTGGCGATGTCAGCTTTCATGTTAGGCCACCAATACAACCCTTTGACGTCGTGATACATCTTGTCAGAGCCAGGATGTATAGAGTATCGAGATTTGTGAGCTTCAGCCATCACCAAATCTCGCAAGTTTCCGAATTTGGGTAACCACACCCGGTTAGAGAAGTATTGAGTCCCATCGGGTTTGATTTCGAATTGTTTATCCAAGCCTCGTAAAGCTTCATTTTTCAGGTTTTCGTCGCTGAGTGCTTCAAGCTGAGTGGTAAGGATTTGAGCAGGGAGCTCGTTACGAATTATCATAGAAAGTGCTCGGACTCGAAGAGGTTTCACTCGTTCTTTTCGGCTTAAGGCATCGGCAACTACGTTTGCCTTGCCCGGATGGTATTTGATCTCGCAGTCGTAGTCACTAAGTAACTCAACCCAACGACGTTGCCTCATGTTTAGATCCTTCTGATCGAATATGTGTTAGAGACTTTTGTGATCGGTAAAGATAGTGCTTTTCGTACCGTAGAGATAATGTCTCCAGATTTTCAATGCGAAGACCACAGCACCTAACTCGAGGTCGTGGGTCGTATAGTTTTTCTCGTGGATTTTTAGTTGTCGTGAGATAGGCAATGACTTTTTCCCATTGCATTAACACGCAACCAAGTCCTTGGTGTGAGGCGTCGCAATAAACTATGAAGTCATCGGTGCCCTCGGGTAAGGACAAGATTGGTGCACTGCAAAGTTTATGTTTCAATAGCTGGAAAGCTGACTCTTGTTTATCCGTCCAATCAAACTTCTTATCTTTCTGAGACAGTGTTGTTAAGGGAACAGCTATTCTTGAAAAGTTTTCAATGAATCGGCGGTAATAACCAGCAAGACCTAAGAATTGTCTCACTTCAGTTGGAGTGGTCGGTGACTCCCAGCCCTTGATTGCTTCAATCTTGGCGGGATCAACATGAATTCCCTGGCTGTCAATTACGTGTCCGAGGAATTGAACGGTTCGAATCCAGAACTCACACTTATAGAATTTGGCATATAATTCTTCGTGTCTAAGGAGTCCTAGAATGGTTTTCAGATGTTGAGCATATTCCTGTTCATCGCGAGAGTAAATCAGGATATCATCGATGAACACAATGACGAATTTGTCAAGATATGGTTTGCACACCCGATTCATAAGGTCCATGAATAAGGCCGGTGCGTTGGTTAAACCGAATGGCATCACTTGGAAATCGTAATGCCCATAACGAGTTCGGAAAGCTGTCTTTGGGATATCATTGTTGCGGACTCGGAGTTGATGATAACCTGACCGTAGATCAATCTTTGAGTAAACACTCGATCCCTGGAGCTGGTCAAATAGGTCTTCGATTCTAGGAAGCGGGTACTGATTCTTTATGGTTAGCTTATTCAGCTCTCGATAGTCGATACACATGCGGAAAGATCCATCTTTCTTTTTCACGAATAAGACCGGAGCTCCCCAAGGCGAGGAACTTGGTCGAATAAATCCTCTGTCCAGGAGTTCCTGTAGTTGATTAGACAAATCCTGCATTTCGGATGGTGCTAGACGGTACGAGGCTCGTGCCACGGGTGCAGCTCCTGGCACAAGTTCGATTTGAAATTCAATTTGTCTAGGTGGCGGAAGTCCGGGCAAGTCTTCAGGAAAGACTTCCGGGAAATCCCGCACGATTGGAACATCCTCAAGTCGCTTCTCCTCCGACTTCTTCTCCGTTACATGTGCGAGGATGGCTTGATACCCTTTTCGCAGATATTTTCTAGTTTTCAGGCAGGATACAATATTCAGATTCCGTCTGCCGGTCTCCCCTTGTAGGACTAAGGTTCCACCGGAGACAAGAGGTATGCGAACGAGTTTGTCATGACAGATGATTTCAGCTCGGTGCTCGGATAACCAATCCATACCGACAATAATATCGAAGCTGCCGATCTCGACAGGGATTAAATCAATGGAAAACGTTTCGTTCGTAAGGTTAAGTGTACAGTTGCGTATGATGCTATCAGTCTCAATCAGTTTGCCGTTAGCTAATTCTACAATGTATTTAGCATCTTAGGCAGTAGGAGTTATATCAAGTAAATGGCTAAATTTCTCAGAAATGAAGCTTCTATCGGCACCAGTATCAAATAATACAGAAGCAGTAAGGTCGTTGAGAAGGAACGTACCCGTCACGACATTCGGGTCTTGTCTGGCTTCCCCAGCCTTGATAACGAATGCTCTATCACGAGCAGGGTTGTTGTTGTTTTTCAGCTTTGGGCAATCTTTCTTGAAATGCCATGAATTTCCGCACCCAAAGCAGGCCTTTGGTGCATTAGTGTTGGGGGTAGGAACATTGGCCCGGCAATCCTTGGCTAAATGCCCAAACCATTTTCAGTTGGAGCAAGGGCAAGAACCGTCATGATGGCGGTTCCATTTGGAACAGTAAGGTTTGTTCCTGATGTACCCTTTTTTCTTCGAAGTCCCCGATGA
The DNA here is from genome assembly GCA_949592205.1 of Helichrysum umbraculigerum. Taxonomy (NCBI): domain Eukaryota; kingdom Viridiplantae; phylum Streptophyta; class Magnoliopsida; order Asterales; family Asteraceae; genus Helichrysum; species Helichrysum umbraculigerum. Next base: position 104,180,070 of record CATIUR010000001.1, read on the forward strand.
ATAAGCTTTAACAGACTCAGGCTTTTTGTTGAAAGTTTGGTTGGATAAGTTGGGGTTTCCTTCCCATTTGCGTTTGTTGTTTGCAGAGGGGGTTGATGTTGTACCACGGCGGACAGATTTTGCCGTTAGCTCATGGGCCATACGGATGGCGCTCTGAATAGTACCCGGTTTGGATGAATTCACCAGGTCTTGGAGTCTCTCGGGAAGTCCATCAACGTATTTCTCGATCCTCTTGTACTCAGGATCGAACATGGATGGGCACAGAAGTGCCAGTTGGTGGAAACGGTTGGTGTAACCGGTGATGTTATCACCCTACATTTTGTGGTTCCAGAATTCCAATTCCAGCTGTTTCAATTCATCCCTGGGGCAGTACTCGCCCCTCAACATCTCCTTCAACTCTTCCCACGGGAGTTTGTAAGCATTAGCAATACCCACAGTCTGGGCATAGGTGTTCCACCAGGTGAGAGCGGTGTCAGTAAAAGTACTAACGGAGAACTTAACCTTGTCTCCCTCCGCACAATTGCAGATAAGAAATTTAGATTCGACTTTCTCGATCCAGCGTACTAGACCGATAGCTCCCTCAGTACCTGCAAAGCTCAAAGGTTTGCAGTTCTGGAAGTCTTTGTAAGAACAGGGTTTGGGTTGTGGTGCATTGTTAGCTGTATCTTCGCTACCAGGGTTTGAGGTTCGGGTAGCTAAGGCTTGGGCTACACTGCGGGCAATCAGACCCACTATTTCGGCTTCACTGAGGGTGACTTGTCGGCGAGGAGGCATGATGCTGACAAGAAAAGGACAAAGAAAGAAGGATAAGATAATTGCAATGAAATTATGATATATCACAAGTGTATATGATGAGATACACGATAACAGTACGAAGTGATAATCATATTCCATTTAGATAATCAAGTTGGATACAAGGTACGAGTTTTTCCAAAAGATTACAGAGTAATAATAGTACAAAAGTGCCAGGAATTATTGAATCCGGTCGAATTACATAAGTCCTATTTTGGCAGATAATTGATTACAAGGTGAAGACTACTCTAGTCTTGATGTAAGTTGACTTGCTCCATTAGCGCAACAAGGCGATCCACCGTGTCCGCAAGTCTGTTGGCTTGCCTGGCGTTGTCTTCAACCAAAGCCAGTCATTGTACCAATGCTCGAGAGTACTCCTCAGTCTCCTGTGAACGCTGTTCACATTCCTCAAGTCAGTTTCTTATGAGTTCATCCGCACCTAATTCAGCGGTCATTGAATCCTGAATTATGCTTACAGAGAGGCTGGTATCTTCTTGTTCTCGCTGGAGTTGGGATATGTGATCAAGAGCTTGGCGGAGTAGGCAGGTCATTCGGTGTTGTTCCCGTTCGAGATTCTCGAGCCTTTGCTCCTGATGATGGAGTTGGGCAGTCAACAATGGCACCGTGGGGTGTGCCGAGTTCCGAGAGTTATGAACATGATAGGGGCTGGCTCGAGGTGACCTAGTGGTCCTCCTGGCTATTCGTGGGTTTCGAGATCCTTGCGGATGAGAGCGTGACGAATTAGGTGGTGTATTTGCCATTCCTGTGGCAGAGTGTAAGTAAGATGAGGCTAATATGTAGGTAAGTACATAATATTCAGCCTAGTGTCTAGCACGTATCAAGTAATGGTCTGGTTCTCTCGTGGTCAGAGTCAACTAACGCATCCCCGTTCAACATAATCGTTTCAGACCTTACATCATCTTTCCTTAATTTTACATAGTTGATCAGGCTATGTTAAATTAAAGTCGTATGCTGTAATTCCTGAACCAGTCATGCCTAATAAGGAAATACTGCCTAACGGTCATAGTCTAGGCCCACCAAATGCAACCTAGTTCACTATAACCTTAGGCTCTGATACCAATCTGTAACACCCCCAATTTCACTGTTTGGCGGAAGCAAGTTTTGGGGTGCTACTAATCAAATATCACAGCGCAAAGATAAAGCAAACGACATCTATATGCAACGTTTGTAAATTAGTTACATTCCATAGATATAATGTTTGAAAGCTTAGTGTTTTCGTATACAAAAATGTAGTTTCCTAGAGTCCATGCGTATAGCGGGAGATTCTAATACATAATCGAAATATACAAAAGATAATGCTAAGAATCTCCGTTAATGCAGTTGTGTTGAAATCATGCGACTCTAGCTAAAGTCCTGGAGTAATCCTACTCCGTCCGGGTACCTGAGAAAACATGATAAAAAGGTAAACACGAATGTTCGTGAATCTCACAGGTTTGTAAGTAGTATCAGTTTTGAACACAAGATTTCATCAGTAGTGCCCGTAGGCGTAAAATCAGTATTTGCAATCCAGCCAATGTAAAACCAGTATTTGCAATCCAGCAAATGTAATTAAGTAAGTTATACCGTTGCCATGAGGCTCATAATCGAAGCTTAACCCGTAAGTAATAAGTTGCTCCCGTGACATGCTCGTAACTGAGCAAGCATAATTAACGAATAATAGTCGCCCATTTATACAGTTCGGTTCGTGGTAGCGCTACTACCCCGGGCGGGGAGGGTCATTTCCCTAATGAATCCATTAACTAGTGTTCGCGCTTAAGTCCATAACTAACGAGGGAGAGACTTCTGTAGATAGTAAACAACTCATGCAATTCCGTTTGGTATAGTAAGCAGTTTAGTACTTGTGTTCAAGAAAAATCAGTAGTATGTATCTCCCCCAATAAGATAAAACAGTAAAAGTGGAGCCGTAAGACTCACCTGAGTCTTGTAGTAAGCAGTAGCAAGTAGTAAGTAAAGCAAGTAGGTTCTCCGAACCCGTAACCTTCAAATGCCTAAACATATGAGGTTATGTAAGTTGATGTCTCGCAAGACGTTTCGTTTAGTTGTACATAACTAGTATTTCCAATGTTTGTCCGTATGTTTGTAATTGTTTGTTGTTGGAAAACATGTTTGGCCCGTTGGTGACGGTTTGTAGCAAAGTTCTAAATTGTTATTATTGCGTTGAAACATCGTATATTAGAATGACTTTGCTACAGTAAATTGTTACAGTAAATTTGGCTTTGTTACAACGAATCGCTTCAAAACTCAGATTCTGCTACACAATTTGCGACACAAGGATTTGATATGCGACACAAGGGTTGTGTCGCATAGGGATGCGACACAAGAGCTTAGCGACACAAGGGTTGTGTCGCATAAGCGTTCGATGCTAAATCAATAGCGACATAAGGGTTGTGTCGTATTTGGTTTGCGACATAATGGTACGACATAAGCTACAACACAAAATACGACGCAAATGGATTTATGAGACACAACATGCGACACAAGGGTTGTGTCGCAAAGATGAACACCAGCCTAGAAAGTTGCGACTGATGCGTTTTTCCGACCCAAATCACAAATCTAACGCATTTTTAGGCTGTAAAATCGTGTTTTATTCATACATATGGACAATACTAAGTTGTGTAAACATTATTACATCAAAACATTACACTAAAATGAATAGATCTAGGAATTTAGATATTTTCTTACAATTGAAAATCGAAGCCAAACGGGGAAGAAAACGAGTATGGTGCCTTTGTTAATCTTGTTCCTCTCGTGATGGTGATTCCGAAAATGCAACTTTTGTGGTCGGATTTGTAATTCCGAAAATTTGAGAGAATTTGGGGAGAGAGTTTTGGTGTGTGTGTGTGTGTTTTGAAATAATTGAAAATGAAAGAGGAGGAGAGGTGGTGGTGGTGATGTTGGCTGATCCAAAAGAGGAGGGAGGGAAAACACTCCCTAAAACACAGTGTTTACTCCGTGTCCTAATTGATTAATTGTTCATTTTTAGTATTTAACCAAACAGTTATATTTTTAAAACGTGACTGGGGTATTTTGATAAAAATACCTTGAAATTAACTATAAAAACATTTGCCGAGATATTTAAGTTATCTGTTTCGCGTTTGATACGTTTGTTAAAATATTCACAATGTTGTCGCAATAATATAAATAATGCTCGTTCAACTGTGTATTTTATGTAGAAAAATGCGTCCTCATTTATTTAGGTAAGTTTTTGTCACCAACGTCCAAGTAAAATGTATCGGACTCCGTCCCGTTAATCCGTACGATTTATCCAAATCGCGTATGTACACACATATATATAAATCACCTTATATATATATATACAAATAGAGTCTGTAATTAGTTGTGACACTCCTCCAAATTAGGTATATAACTATACTTAATTACATGCATTTCTTACGCTAAATCCCTGCATTTGTTTTAAACTAAACCTATGATGTGATATGAGTCTAGCGAGCCCAAAGCAATAATACAAAAAGTATTACATTATACGTAGTATTTATAAATTACGTACGAACGTATCGGAACTAAGCCGACAAAAATAATTACCAGATTTGGTGACATGAAATAATTAATAATTCAATTATTAATTACGAGTATTTATATATCTATAACATATAGATAAAACGGTTCAATGATACGTTTAACATATAACGTATCATATAACGAACAGAAACAATTCTAAAACGTACCTAAAAGGTCAAAATCTGAAAAATGTTATTTTTCTAGTACGTTTTCAAGTATTTAGAACATTACTTCGAATTATGAATTCGAAACTCAACCAAAATTTGGCGCTCAATTGGACGTGCGCAGTAAAATGTACAAAAATGTACAACTACTAAAAATAATGATAATCTCATCATCCTGAAAATATATTACGAACCAGGAGAGCTTCTACAAAATAAAAATATAAAATGTTAAATTTTATATTGCTATAATTATACCCGTACACGAACTTAACGGGCTAAAAACTACCAATAATACACCTAAACAAAATATCTCGCGACAGATTGATTCACCCTCCATACTCACGTTTGAAAATCTGGAACCAAAACTTCCGCTATACATTTACCTCCATCTCCAATAATTCATTCAAAACCATTTCTTCTTTTTCATCTTGTTTGTGCGTGTGTGTGTACTGGAGCAAGCAGCAGCAGCAAAAGAAAGAAGCTGAGCTTCATCTTCACCACTTCATCATCTTCACAAACATCACACAAACACAAACACTAAACAAAATGGGTTCTTGATCATCCTCATCATCGTTTGTCATCATCATCAACAGGAATCATAATCAGCATCTCCACCTTAACATCATTGTGAGGATCAAACTTTCCATTTTATTTCATTTCTAAAATTTCTTAAGTTATTATGATTGTTGATGATTGTTGTTATAAGTTGTTAAAAACTTGTTATAATAGGTTTATATAACATATTAAGGTGTTAGATCATGTTAAAAGACGGTTACATATATAAACCCGTATGTATTTGAAATAACAGAGACGAACCAGAACATGAAAAACCATTGAATCCGGCGGATTCAATTGAATCCGGCGGATTCCCAGCAGAAACACATGTGAATACGGCGTATTCCATCGAATACGGCGTATTCCCCACTTAAAACTCGAACACTTTGAAACAACTCCTATGAATCCGGCGTATTCACGTGAATACGGCGGATTCCCAATTTCTAAACTTTGAGTACGGCGTATTACTCCGAATACGGCGTATTCCCACCTGTGACCGCACACAAACCCTCGGCTAAAACGATGAACGAGTAAAAGACACGCTTGATCCGACGGAGCATCAGTGATCCGGTGGATCCTTTTTAAACTCGAATGAATACGGCGTATTCACCAGAATACGGCGTATTCCCCTATTTTCGAATGAATACGGCGTATTCACCAGAATACGGCGTATTCCCCTGATTTGGCCCGAATCCGGCGTATTCACCAGAATACGGCGTATTCACCCTTTTTGGTCCAGTCACTGACTTTTGCATTGTAATATAATGTACAAACAATTAATGGTACAGAATGCTACGACATGGGACTTAGAACTAGACGGACATATTATTGAGACATGATACTTCGGACAATTACAACGACAACTACATTTATATCTATGGACATCAACAACGACGACAACTAATATATATATCAGAATATATATTCAACTATATAAGCATATATGCTTATACATTTCGGACGATTCGACAAACAAACATAACTTGGGAAAAATATTATTTATTTTCCAACAACAAACATCAACGAAATACACAAACTTAAGAAATTGATAATTTCTTCAAACGAATAAACTATTAACATAAGTAAACAAAGTACTTATAGTTAATACATTGTTGTGTATAGGTTGACTACGTTTGGGCTTCGTTATCTTATCTCGCTAGCATTCACATCCGAGCACTCACAGTGAGTTCACAAACCCCTTTTAAATGTTTTAATGTTTTAAAACCTCGGGGTGGAAAACATAGAAAGCGTATGTATGATTGCATGCGATAACTGTTTGAATACTTGATGTATTTACTTAAACTATTGATGAAATGGGATTTCATGTTGTGACTGATTAAATACTGTACGTATTTGCTTAAACTGTTTATGAAGGGGTACTTCATACTTGAACTGTTTGTGAAAGGGTATTTCACACAACTATTTGAACTATGTTTTATGAAATGTTTTTCATAACTATTTTGGGAATTTAGGCAACGAATCTTGGTACAGATCTAGGCTGAACGATGTAGTGCATAAAAGACCTTATGGCTACAGACTATAACCATTAGCTAGGTGACTCTAGCCACTGAGTATACGGATAGTACTATCGCCGTGACGACCCTCCTACGGATTTGGGAGCGTATACTTAAATGTCCTACTTGGCACAACAACAACAGATTAGGGTCGTGGTTTGGTTATAGGGTTAGATCGGGTTACCTTACTTGACAGGTTTAGCTCACCTTTCAAGGGATCACCGTCTAAATATTCCCACATACTAAACTATTGATTAGGAAAGGATTTCCTACGTACACTGATTTGGAAATGTTAATCCTTATTTAGGTTAACTTGTGTTTCCTACTGATAACTGCTTTAGGAAATGTTATTTGGTTAATAACTTGTGTTTCCTATTACAACCACAACTTATTAGGAAATGTTATTTGGTTAATAACTTGTGTTTCCTATTACAACCACAACTTATTTGGAAATGTTATTCTTAAATGTTTAACTTGTGTTTCCTACATAACAAACAAACTTGTGAATTCACTCAACAATTTTGTTGACATTTTACTCTATGTTTTTCAGGGAATTAGCAGTGTAAGTAAGATCTGCATGCATTATCAGGACGGACTACCCTGGACTTGTTAGGATGCCACCACTTTTGGGACACATGGATTTCCTCTGTATAACTGCAACTACTGCAGTCATACCTATGAAATCTACTTTTGATATTATGTAATTTATGAAATACTGATTTCAACTACTACTATTACTGTTACCACTTTTCAAGTGGTAATCTTTTGTAAAATTTTAACTAATGGCATCTTAATCTATTTCGTTCTGCAATAACCATATGCTCTGAGTATGTATGTATCTGTTGGTTGTTTTACTGCTCGCACCCCCGCCACGTCACTAAGCTTCCGCAAACCACTCTATGTAATTGTAATTACCGTTTGGCGGGGTGTGACAGACTTGGTATCAGAGCCATTGGTTATAGCGAACTAGAAGTCTTTAGGTGACTGAAAACCTTAGAGACCTAGACTATAGCCTTGGCTAGAACATTTGTGCATTCATGCATACATACTTTGCATACAACTAACATACGACTGACACGCCACACTCAATTTCTTTTGTCACAGTATGTCTAGTCAATCACATTACCATATTTACGCTTCGGATGAAGAGTCGACCGAGGCTACTTTTGAGGGTCCCGCGATTACAGTAGGGGATGAGTCATCAGTTCATGTGAGAGCTATGTCTGATGACACTAGTGATGCTTACTTAGTACCACCTCCGACCGCACCTGTGGTCACTCCTACCCCTACACCACCTGTTGCGAGTACCTCTCGTGTGCCTGTACCTCGGATGACAGCTAGGATCTGTGTTCGGGATTTTCCCAGGGGACCACTCGCGCCGCGCGATAAGGCGCCAGTGACTGAGTCTGAGGTTCCAGTTGTCGAGCCGCCTCAGAAGAGGCTCCGACCTTCTCATCTGGACTGGATGCCTCGAGTATTGAGAGAGTGGAGATCACTAGAGGGTATTCCCTCGACCTTTGAGTTTGGAGAGTCCTCCCACTCACCACCATCTGCATATCTCACTGGTGAGCCTCTGGAGCTCACTGTGCCTACCCTTGTGGCTGTGGTCCACACCATGTTTAGGATATCATCTAGCAGGAGCAGAGATTTGATGGAGCTACTGAGTGATGCCTCCCGCACTGACATGGATATGGCTATGCTCCATCAGAGGATGGAACTTTGTTAGTAGAATGGGTATATGTATAGGAAACCCATCATCTTTTGTATAACGCTAACCATCGATGGGTATATTAGAAATCCCATCTCATTTTGTACTAAACTCATGTAACAGCGTTATGATCTTTAATATATAATGTATGCTTGGTTTACGTCTCGTATTCATTATGCTTATTATCAACCATGTTATTTCCTCTTACAACTGTCGACTTGTGATTAAACCTATACTTTATCGACACTTTGTGACCAACTCTTGTAAACCCTGAAACATTTTACAGCTTGATGATTGATTATTCTTGAGAACCTCTGAAATTTACAGTGTTAAACGACAATGAAAAGAAATATGTATTGGACATTATATAATGACGCCTGGCCAACGTGATTATATTATGCTAGATACATGTGGGTGTTTCAAAGTTGTATGGCACGTGTTGTAAAATTCTATTCATTCATCTTTTCATGTCATTCATTTCTATCAAATGTGAATCTTTGATCTATTCACATTCAATATCTCAACATTAACACTCTGCATCTTATTCATCGCAGAGCTGAATCATGCCTCCCAAACGACGAGTCACTAGAACAAGTCAAAAGACGACTACGCCTCCACCACCACCACCCACCGAAACCACTGAACAAATGATCGCACGAAGAATAGCTGAAGGTATTGCTGAATATGAGGCAAGCCATAGTCGTGAACCTGGAGCTAACAACAGTGGATCTACCCCTGTTAATACTGAGACACTCGTGAATGCTAGCCGAGGGTGTTCATACAAAACATTTCAGGCTTGTAAGCCGATTTCTTTTCGTGGCACCGAGGGTGCAATTGGTATGATTCACTGGATAGAGAAAACTGAGTCGGTATTGGATATTAGTGACTGTTCACCTGACTGTATGGTGAAGTATGCTGCTTGCACTTTGGCTGACAAAGCGCTCACTTGGTGGAACAGTCAGATCCAATCACTTGGTCGACCAGCTGCTTATTCAATGTCATGGGGAACATTTAAGAATCTGATGTTGGAGGACTTCTGCCCTCGTAGTGAGATGCAGAAAATAGAAACAGAATTGTGGAACATCACCATGATTGGTGCTGATATTACTGGGTACACCACTAAGTTTCAAGAACTTGCACGTCTAGTGCCACACATGGTGACACCTGAGTATAAGCGTATCGAGCGATACATATACGGTCTGGTACCGCAAATCCGCAGTCTGGTAACATCATCTAAACCGGACTCATTCAGGAGTGCTGTTACTCTAGCACAAAGTTTGACCGAGGAGGCAGTCAGGATGGGAAATCTGACTAAGAAAGCTGTGTCGGGAAAAAGTGAACCGAACAGTACTGATGTTAGTAGTTCTGGTGGTGCAAAGCGAAAGTGGAACGGTAGTGGTACTGATCGTCAGGGTCAGCAGAACAAGAAATCTTCTGGAAATGCGAAAGCATATGTTGCCACTACCACCGAATCGAAACCATACCTGGGTAACAAACCCAAATGTGGTAAGTGTAACCGACACCACGAAGGTGGGTGTGGGTATTGTGGAAACTGTAGGGCATGGGGACATAGAACCCGAGAATGCAAAACTAACCCTCCTCCACGAGCAAACACTGAGCGTCAAAACCAGGGATGTTTTGAATGTGGTGAGCAAGGACACTACCGTAACCGATGCCCTAAGCTCAACAACAACAACCGCGGTAACAACAATAACCGAGCCAACAACATCAACAACCAACCGGCTCAAGGAAGGGCATTCGTGATCGGGGCACAAGAGGCACGCCAGGACCCAAACACCGTCACTGGTACGTTTCTCGTAAACAACCATTATGCCTCTGTGTTAATTGATTCGGGTGCTGATTTAAGTTTTGTGTCTACTGAGTTTAGACCACTATTAGAACTTGAATCCCGTAACTTAGACAACAAATATACCATAGAATTAGCCGATAGTGAGTTGATCGAATCAGGAGAAATAGTACCGGGATGTACCTTGGAGCTAGAAGGTCATCTCTTCGAAATAGACTTACTACCGGTTAAGTTGGGAAGTTTTGACATTGTAGTCGGTATGGATTGGTTATCTAAGAACCGCGCCGAGATCATATGTCATGATAAGATGGTTCGCTTACCGTTACCGACAGGAGAAACACTTGTGGTTCAAGGTGAGAAACGAAAAAGTTCTACAAAGATGATTTCATGTTTGAAGGCCGGTAAATATCTCCGAAAGGGGTACCAAGCATTTCTGGCACACGTGGTAGAAAAGAAACCCGAGGAGCGACGTATAGACGATGTACCCATTGTACGCGACTATCCAGGAGTGTTCCCTGATGAGTTGCCGGGATTACCACCCCCACGACAAGTTGAGTTTCACATTGACCTGGTGCCAGGAGCTGCACCTATCGCACGTGCACCTTATCGTCTAGCTCCCTCGGAAATGCAAGAGTTATCCACACAATTGCAAGAACTTCTAGACTTGGGATTCATCCGACCGAGCTTTTCCCCTTGGGGAGCTCCGGTTTTGTTTGTTAAGAAAAAGGATGGATCTATGCGGATGTGCATCGATTACCGGGAACTGAACAAGGTAACTATCAAGAACCGATACCCGTTACCACGCATTGATGATCTGTTTGATCAACTGCAAGGGTCAAGTTATTATTCAAAAATTGACCTACGATCTGGTTACCACCAACTCAGGGTACGAGAAGAAGATGTACCGAAAACTGCGTTTAGGACTCGATACGGTCATTATGAGTTCCTAGTCATGCCTTTTGGGCTGACCAACGCACCAGCAGTATTCATGGATTTGATGAACAGAGTATGCAAACCCTATCTGGATAAATTCGTCATTGTGTTTATTGACGACATCTTGGTATACTCACGATCGAAAGAGGATCACGAGCAACATTTGAAGCTTATCCTCGAACTACTACAAAAAGAGAAGCTTTATGCAAAGTTCTCTAAGTGCGAATTTTGGATTCGAGAGGTTCAATTCCTTGGTCATGTGATAAATGACAAGGGAATTCACATAGACCCATCCAAAATTGAGGCAATCAACAACTGGGAAGCACCGAAAACCCCAACGGAAATACGACAATTTCTTGGTCTAGCTGGCTATTACAGGCGATTCATCGCAAACTTTTCAAAGATAGCCCAGCCACTTACCACATTAACTCAAAAAGACAAGAAATTTGAGTGGAATGAGAAACAAGAGAATGCATTCCAACTACTGAAGCAGAAACTGAGCAGCGCACCCATACTATCTCTACCTGAAGGAGTAGATAACTTTGTTGTTTACTGTGATGCATCGCATCAGGGATTGGGTTGCGTACTGATGCAAAACGAAAAGGTCATTGCTTATGCATCACGACAACTAAAAGTGCATGAGAAAAACTATACGACTCATGATTTGGAGTTGGGAGCCGTTGTTTTTGCACTGAAGATCTGGAGACACTACCTATACGGTACAAAGTGTACGATCTTCACTGACCATAAGAGCCTGCAACATATATTCGACCAGAAAGAACTTAACATGAGACAACGACGTTGGGTCGAATTACTTAATGATTACGACTGTGAAATAAAGTATCACCCGGGTAAAGCTAACGTGGTAGCAGATGCCCTGAGTCGTAAGGAACGAATCAAACCTCGAAGAGTTCGAGCTTTGGGATTGACAATACACTCGAATCTCGTTACTCAAATTCGTGAAGCCCAAGAACTTGCTTTCACTCCCGAACGTCTTAAGGATGAATCCTTGAAGGGAATGGAAAAACAACTCGAGAAAAAGGACAACGGGGTGTTGTACTTCATGAACCGAATTTGGGTACCATGCGTAGATGAGTTACGCCAGCTGATTTTGGATGAGGCACATAAGTCCAACTACTCGATACATCCTGGTGCTGACAAGATGTATCATGACTTGAAAGGTTTCTACTGGTGGCCTGGAATGAAACGTGACATTGCCACCTACGTGAGCAAATGCTTAACTTGCTCGAAGGTAAAGGTTGAATACCAAAAGCCGTCTGGACTTTTGCAACAGCCTGAGTTGCCCAAATGGAAATGGGAGCAGATAACAATGGACTTCATTACGAAGTTACCTAGAACGGCATCGGGAGCAAATGCCATATGGGTGATTGTCGATCGATTGACGAAATCAGCCCACTTCCTCGCTATTAAGGAAACGGATGGAATGGAGAAACTAGCTAAAATCTATATTAAAGAGATTGTTTCTCGGCATGGTGTGCCACTATCCATCATCTCTGATAGAGATGCACGATTCACTTCTCGCTTTTGGCAAACATTACAACAGGCAATGGGTACTCGACTTGATATGAGTACTGCCTATCACCCGCAGACTGACGGCGAGCATGTGTGATAGACTTTGGAGGTAACTGGGATACTCACCTACCTCTAGCTGAATTCTCTTACAACAATAGTTATCACACGAGTATACAGATGGCACCATTTGAGGCGTTATATGGACGCAAGTGCCGATCACCACTCTGTTGGGCAGAGTTGGACGACAGACAACTATCTGGACCCGAACTTGTCCAGGAAACCACTGACAAAATAACTCAAGTATTGAGCCGACTGAAAGCGGCACGAGATCGACAAAAGAGTTACGCTGATAACCGCCGTAAACCTCTTGAGTTTCAAGTAGGGGACAAGGTCCTACTCAAAGTATCTCCCTGGAAAGGAGTAGCACGATTTGGCAAACGAGGAAAGCTGAACCCACGATACATCGGACCATTTGAAATCCTTGCTAGGATTGGTCCTGTCGCTTACAAGCTCAAACTACCTCAAGAGCTTAGTAGCATACACGATACTTTCCACGTTAGCAACCTCAAAAAGTGTATTTCTGATGAAACACTTATCCTTCCTCCGGACGAAGTCTTCATTGACTCAAAACTTAACTTTGTGGAGGAACCTGTTGAAGTTATGGATTCTAAAACGCAGAAACTTCGACACAAACGAATCAAACTGGTTAAAGTTCGTTGGAACTCGAAGCATGGCCCAGAGTTTACCTGGGAACGAGAGGATGAAATACGAAAGAAATACCCCAACCTATTTGAGAGCGTGACCGAGACTCACGGCTCGACTTAAATCTCAGGACGAGATTTCACTAACGGGGGGAGAATGTGACACTCCTCCAAATTAGGTATATAACTATACTTAATTACATGCATTTCTTACGCTAATTCCCTGCATTTGTTTTAAACTAAACCTATGATGTGATATGAGTCTAGCGAGCCCAAAGCAATAATACAAAAAGTATTACATTATACGTAGTATTTATAAATTACGTACGAATGTATCGGAACTAAGCCGACAAAAATAATTACCAGATTTGGTGACATGAAATAATTAATAATTCAATTATTAATTACGAGTATTTATATATCTATAACATATAGATAAAACGGTTCAATGATACGTTTAACATATAACGTATCATATAACGAACAGAAACAATTCTAAAACGTACCTAAAAGGTCAAAATCTGAAAAATGTTATTTTTCTAGTACGTTTTCAAGTATTTAGAACATTACTTCGAATTATGAATTCGAAACTCAACCAAAATTTGGCGCTCAATTGGACGTGCGCAGTAAAATGTACAAAAATGTACAACTACTAAAAATAATGATAATCTCATCATCCTGAAAATATATTACGAACCAGGAGAGCTTCTACAAAATAAAAATATAAAATGTTAAATTTTATATTGCTATAATTATACCTGTACACGAACTTAACGGGCTAAAAACTACCAATAATACACCTAAACAAAATATCTCGCGACAGATTGATTCACCCTCCATACTCACGTTTGAAAATCTGGAACCAAAACTTCTGCTATACATTTACCTCCATCTCCAATAATTCATTCAAAACCATTTCTTCTTTTTCATCTTGTTTGTGCGTGTGTGTGTACTGGAGCAAGCAGCAGCAGCAAAAGAAAGAAGCTGAGCTTCATCTTCACCACTTCATCATCTTCACAAACATCACACAAACACAAACACTAAACAAAATGGGTTCTTGATCATCCTCATCATCGTTTGTCATCATCATCAACAGGAATCATAATCAGCATCTCCACCTTAACATCATTGTGAGGATCAAACTTTCCATTTTATTTCATTTCTAAAATTTCTTAAGTTATTATGATTGTTGATGATTGTTGTTATAAGTTGTTAAAAACTTGTTATAATAGGTTTATATAACATATTAAGGTGTTAGATCATGTTAAAAGACGGTTACATATATAAACCCGTATGTATTTGAAATAACAGAGACGAACCAGAACATGAAAAACCATTGAATCCGGCGGATTCAATTGAATCCGGCGGATTCCCAGCAGAAACACATGTGAATACGGCGTATTCCATCGAATACGGCGTATTCCCCACTTAAAACTCGAACACTTTGAAACAACTCCTATGAATCCGGCGTATTCACGTGAATACGGCGGATTCCCAATTTCTAAACTTTGAGTACGGCGTATTACTCCGAATACGGCGTATTCCCACCTGTGACCGCACACAAACCCTCGGCTAAAACGATGAACGAGTAAAAGACACGCTTGATCCGACGGAGCATCAGTGATCCGGTGGATCCTTTTTAAACTCGAATGAATACGGCGTATTCACCAGAATACGGCGTATTCCCCTATTTTCGAATGAATACGGCGTATTCACCAGAATACGGCGTATTCCCCTGATTTGGCCCGAATCCGGCGTATTCACCAGAATACGGCGTATTCACCCTTTTTGGTCCAGTCACTGACTTTTGCATTGTAATATAATGTACAAACAATTAATGGTACAGAATGCTACGACATGGGACTTAGAACTAGACGGACATATTATTGAGACATGATACTTCGGACAATTACAACGACAACTACATTTATATCTATGGACATCAACAACGACGACAACTAATATATATATCAGAATATATATTCAACTATATAAGCATATATGCTTATACATTTCGGACGATTCGACAAACAAACATAACTTGGGAAAAATATTATTTATTTTCCAACAACAAACATCAACGAAATACACAAACTTAAGAAATTGATAATTTCTTCAAACGAATAAACTATTAACATAAGTAAACAAAGTACTTATAGTTAATACATTGTTGTGTATAGGTTGACTACGTTTGGGCTTCGTTATCTTATCTCGCTAGCATTCACATCCGAGCACTCACAGTGAGTTCACAAACCCCTTTTAAATGTTTTAATGTTTTAAAACCTCGGGGTGGAAAACATAGAAAGCGTATGTATGATTGCATGCGATAACTGTTTGAATACTTGATGTATTTACTTAAACTATTGATGAAATGGGATTTCATGTTGTGACTGATTAAATACTGTACGTATTTGCTTAAACTGTTTATGAAGGGGTACTTCATACTTGAACTGTTTGTGAAAGGGTATTTCACACAACTATTTGAACTATGTTTTATGAAATGTTTTTCATAACTATTTTGGGAATTTAGGCAACGAATCTTGGTACAGATCTAGGCTGAACGATGTAGTGCATAAAAGACCTTATGGCTACAGACTATAACCATTAGCTAGGTGACTCTAGCCACTGAGTATACGGATAGTACTATCGCCGTGACGACCCTCCTACGGATTTGGGAGCGTATACTTAAATGTCCTACTTGGCACAACAACAACAGATTAGGGTCGTGGTTTGGTTATAGGGTTAGATCGGGTTACCTTACTTGACAGGTTTAGCTCACCTTTCAAGGGATCACCGTCTAAATATTCCCACATACTAAACTATTGATTAGGAAAGGATTTCCTACGTACACTGATTTGGAAATGTTAATCCTTATTTAGGTTAACTTGTGTTTCCTACTGATAACTGATTTAGGAAATGTTATTTGGTTAATAACTTGTGTTTCCTATTACAACCACAACTTATTAGGAAATGTTATTTGGTTAATAACTTGTGTTTCCTATTACAACCACAACTTATTTGGAAATGTTATTCTTAAATGTTTAACTTGTGTTTCCTACATAACAAACAAACTTGTGAATTCACTCAACAATTTTGTTGACATTTTACTCTATGTTTTTCAGGGAATTAGCAGTGTAAGTAAGATCTGCATGCATTATCAGGACGGACTACCCTGGACTTGTTAGGATGCCACCACTTTTGGGACACATGGATTTCCTCTGTATAACTGCAACTACTGCAGTCATACCTATGAAATCTACTTTTGATATTATGTAATTTATGAAATACTGATTTCAACTACTACTATTACTGTTACCACTTTTCAAGTGGTAATCTTTTGTAAAATTTTAACTAATGGCATCTTAATCTATTTCGTTCTGCAATAACCATATGCTCTGAGTATGTATGTATCTGTTGGTTGTTTTACTGCTCGCACCCCCGCCACGTCACTAAGCTTCCGCAAACCACTCTATGTAATTGTAATTACCGTTTGGCGGGGTGTGACATTAGTCCTATTACATACTAATTACAACTAGTTACAAATAATTAGGCATAATTAATTGTCCTAATTAGGCAGGTGTTACATCTATGCATGCACCCAGGAATCGTCATATTCCAGAAAAGGGTCACTGTTCCGTAACAGGACTGTGTTGAGAGGTGAGCAGCCTCCTCCGATCAGAATCACGATAGCCTAATTACTCAGTGACATATTGATTGAGCAATCAATCAGTAGGGTACTAGTGCTTACACCACAAATACTTGAAACAAATAAAATACAAATCTTTAGAAAGACGTTTTCATAACTTAAACTAAAACATCATCCCAATGAAAGGATAATGAAGTCACAACAAATACCCCCTATATCCTGACTGCTATATCTTTATTTTATTGCCTAGTTTAATTAATAGTAATATAATTTACTTGTTTAGTTTAATTAATTGTATAATTTAGAAAAAACAAAACAAAACAAAAACCAAACTCAACTATTTTCAAAACCTCCCCTCACTAGATAGATTTGGACATTCTGATTTCTCTGTTTCACAATACAGTTGATTTTTAAGGACGACCCTGACTTACTGCTGTAAGTAGAATTTAGGCCCCAGCTTTTTATAAATTTAAAACCCTGTTGTTGCTGCGTAACGACTGTGACACAACACACTACCACCACGAATTTGAGTCGCTACCACCACCACTTGTCCGCATAGCGCCATAGCTCGGAACCGCCCCCGCCACCACAAGTCTGAGTCACCACCACCACCGAGAAACCTCGTGCCATATTAATCGTTGTGCTCGTTTTGGCCAGAGATGCCGTTTCAAGATCTGAGTTTAATAAATCGTTCACCTGAATTAACACCTAAATCGATATGCTTGTTGATATTGAATGAAAAATTGTTGTTATTAAATTTATTTTGTGATATTTTAAGGAATTAAAATCAGATGAAAAAGAAGTTTATTTGAAAATAAAATATAAAAACAATAAACATAGGGGTATTATGTATATTATATGCTTCATTAAATATAACAATAACCTGATGTTGAATAATTTTAAATTATGTTGGTCTTTATTATTTATTAAGAGATAATCATTTTATATATTTAAATGCTTTTTATAGAAAAATAAAATAAAATCTGTGACATGGAAATAAAAAGTTGTACTTCTTTATTTGGACGTCAAAGTAATACACACCTGGCGAAATAATCTACTTGGCAAGTGACATTGATGTCCAATCAACATTTTCAAATGGTATCATGTCAAAACATAATTTGCAAAGATTTTAGCACGAAATTTTCCGGTACCTAGCATACCCTGATATTTTAAAGGGTAAGTTGCCGACTTCGGGAGAAAGTAGTAAGATACATGATCGACAAAATGTATTTATCCTTTTTCGAATAAATACGGAGTTTAACAGCACCCTATATATCATTGCTTTTTTTTTTTTTTGGTTTAATGTCGGGAATACATTTAACTTATACCAAATGTCTACCATGTAATGCATTCAACTATAAAATGTTGATTGGAATACATTTAACTTACGATTACTATTTTTAATACGTTCAACTTTTCAAAAAGTGTGTTTTAATGTATTATGTAGTAATTTTAATGATGTGTTAACCTCTACGGATACAACGTGGAATCTGAAACGGATGACACAAAAGTTGGATGTAAAAATAGTAAACGTAAATTGTGTACACAGAATAGACATATGATACAAGTTGGAAGCATTCTCAAAAACTAATCCTTATTCTTTTCTCATCATTAATCAATGGATATTTATACGAGTAATTTCCCGAAATATGAATTAAGAACCGAAATGGTAACATTTATAAGTAGTAACTCCGGTAGTAGCTTAGTGGTGGAGGCTTGATAATCTCAAAGAAGAACGAAGTTGAATCTATTGGCTACAACTTTGAGGTAGCCCTGAAAATTTATACTTCGTAAATATTAAGTAGTAAAAGTAACATGTTACCGACACGCAATAAGTCGATAAATATATGTTTATGAATTATGTTGAGTTAATTAATTATTTGTCCCACTAAACGCGAGCACTTGAATTGCGGTTCGTGCTGGGTGTTCAAAATATTCCGAAATCGAAAAACCAAATCGAACATCGGTTGAATCGAACCGAATTTCGGTTAACTGAACCGCATTTCTTTAGTTTTTCGGTTTCGGTTAATCGAACCGATTTTTTTCCGGTTTTTCTGTTCATGATTTTAGGATGGACATGATAAACGGTTAACCGAAAAAACTGAAAAGTTATATATATATATATATATATATATATACAAATATTTTAATAAAATCATTAATATTTATTTTTCGTCATAGATAGTTTACTAGCTTGATTTTGCTATAATATGCTAATTATTACTAATTAGTTTTAATTCATATATGACATAAATACACAATTATAAAGAGTAAAATGATTATCATTTGATATTTTTATTATCAAAATATTTTAAGTATGGTGAACATGTAAATTTGTGTGTTATTAATAAAATAGGTATTAATTAATACGGAGTAATTGGTTAACCGATTAATCGAAGTGAAAAATTGGTTAACCGATCATTAACGTAACTTTACGGATTTAATTAGGTTCAAGAACCTAAATTTCGGTTCACTGGTTCTCGGTTAACTATCTGTGAACCTAATCGAACACCCTTACTTACCCTGTCTCTAACCGCTTACTCGGTAGTATTATTGTAGCCTTCTCCATTATTTGGATTCTAACTGAAGTTTTAAGAAATGAGAGGAGGATTAGCTTCACCATGGATTTCTGGTACTTTTCTTTTGCAATCATCATCATCATCAATTTCTACATGTGGAGGTGGTGCCACGTGTCGATCTGATTTCAGACTACCCAAAGACCTCAAATTTGTACTCCATGACGCACTTGATTCTTCTGGATTCAGCACCACTTATGTTAGGGTTTGTATTCATTTTCTCTCTCTCTTTTTTTTTTTTGATTCCTTTTATCACCTCAATACCTCTTTGTTAGTTTGATGTTGACTTTTTAGCTCAGCTAATTTCAGGTTACCAAAATACAAAATGTTTACTCATAATTTTTTCCTAGGCATAATTTAGGTCTTTTATTTGCACAGATTGTTACGGAATTTAAGTAATACTCAGAAATTAGCAAAGATTGTTACGGAATTTACAGTAAGGCTGCAAACGAACTGAATGAACAAAGATGACGGGTTTTCGTGTTGATTAACGAACAAATAGACCAACAAGATCATGTACATATAAATGAACCGACTTTTGTGTTCGTTTTGGTTCATTAGGGAAATACGTGTGTTCAAGTTACTTTGTTAAGATGTTAAAAGAACAGCAATGAATACAAATAAACAATAAAAAAAACGTGTACTGTAAAAGTGTAAATGAACCTTCAAGACCATATCACCAAACATTCACAAATGTAAATTAACGAACAAGACGTGTGTCCATGTTGGTTCATTAATAAAACGAACAAAAAATCTTGCTCGTTCTAGTTTGCTGAATAAGTTGATGCACATAAATGAACTTTGCGTCAAACAGTTCACAAAACGTGCAGTTTGTTTACATCCTTAAGTTCTAGGCATGAACATCACGAGTAAAAAATAAAATACACGATTTATTGTTTTATGTAACGAGTGCCAGCGAGATTTATGAAATTCATTTGTTTGAATGTGACGTGCTGTCAACAGGAAGCACGAGAGGGATTCCGCTCACAAATTGGTAAGTTGTCTAATATGGAGAGGGAATCAAGCATAATCGTTAATGGAGCGGTCGACTTAGGGAAAACAGCCCTTTACATAGCAGCAGAAGATGACTCACTCATTTCTCATTCGTCCGTACCACTTCCTGTTGATGCTTTTATTGCGAGATTGGATGATCTTTCTATGGGTTACTGCACGCGCTACAGTTCATCATTTGGATCATCACCTGATATGTTTCTGCAGTGTCTAGAGAGATACATGTATGTTGATAAGGTAATCTCCGAATTCATGCTGAATATAATTTATTTTTACTTTTTTATAAACTTAAGTAGACTTTTATACAATCTTCACCATCTCTTAGGAGTGCGACATTGTGAAATCCAAATAAAAGCGAAGGTATGATCTATATTCTAATAACATGCTTCCTTTAAATATTACATTTTCATAAGTGGGAAGTTGCATAAAAGGGTAACCAACTTTGCTCTGATCTCGCCTTTTGATAAATATTTCCGTTTCCACCTATATAACAGTATAACTTACTTTCAAGACTTTTGATGGAAAATGCTTTACTATCAAAATATCAAAGAGTTTGATATAAGGTAATTTTTGCTGGTTATCTTATCCAATTATGGTGTGGTAGTTAGAAGACTTAAAGTGTCGGTAAATATGGCATGCTGAAATTTTCCCCCTGACATGGCGCTGAAAACCGGTTAGCTTAAGATTATCCCAAATGAATATATTCTGAAAATTAAAGCTTCTTTCTTGGGAGTGCAAATAAAATATATTACCCAACACAGAAATCAGACCAAACTTTGTTACCAATTTATAGATTTTTCTTGTTTTTATATAATAATGTTAGCTTCTTCTTGCACAGAGATGGTTAGAAACATTTTGAAATCTCAATGTGTAGTGATAGATAGTTAGCTGTTAGTGGACATAAAGATTATCATTTGATTTGTTTCATGTCTAAAAGACATGGGTTTTTGTCAATATCGAGTTGCTTACGTTAATTTATCTAGGGCTTTCGAAGGACCAACTCAAGCAACCAATTGGAGCAACGAGCTGTTTATCTTCATTCAGTAAGAAGACACCATTCATTAAAACTTTTACCAATTTTCTGCGAAGCACTAAACCATTATGCAATGTATGGTCAGGTTTTGACTCATCGTGTGGGGTCAATGTCTATGCTTTCACTGATATATTCTGAGATACTGAAAATGCTACGTTTATGGGGTCTCATCAGTTTTGATGTTGAAATTTCTTCCCCGAACGATTCTTATGGGTCTCCCAGAGGCTATCTCAAGCAGAAGTCTACCGAGTCTGATCATCAACATATTGTGACAACTGAATCCCTGTTACTGAAGGTGGCTCTTGTCTTTTATGTTGACATATTGACCTGCAGGTTCATCTACAGGTTTTTCATTATTTTATATCTTATAAAAAATCAATCGCTCATTTTGGTGAGCCACGTATAAACAATGTGTGTTTTGTCATTTCTATCATAAGTTCATTTAAGGAAGTTTTTGTATATATGTGTGTAGCTATGTACAATTGTATACACACAAACATGTACATCTGAATATAGGTAAACTTTTCACATGCAAAACACATATACACAGGTGTCTATGAATATATGTATATATATATATATATATATATATATATATATGTGTGTGTGTGTGTGTGTGTGTGTGTGTGTGTGTGTGTGCGTGCTGAAAGGATCTGTGGAAAGCATATATCACGACCAAAAAATAAGGGTTGGGCCATGCACAAATATAATAATTAATTTTGTGTGCAGATTTTGAGAGACTTGAAAGATGCTTTCTGGCCATTTCAACTTGACCAAAGTAAAAGTCCATTTCTTAGAGCAGCAGAGGCTGCAAACTGCTCTGATAGATCAGGGGATGTTGACAAAAGGTCCGTAATGTGTCACTATGCAATCTCTTTTGGAATAGATTAAGTTGCTAGGGAAATTATGAATCATTTACATATGAATGGATTCAGGTACTATGTTAGCTGTAATGGGTCGAAAGGGTGAAATAAAAAAATTAGTTAAACAGCAACGATTCAAACAGGTTGAAAGCCACCTAAATATATTTTTCATGCAAAAAACCTCCGGTTCTTTATTCCAATAAGTAGATGATGAATTTAAAAATAATGTAATCTCTATTATCATATTTGACACAAACGGTCACCATCTATTTATTAAACTTTATGTTGTGGATAAAAAATTGTATTGGGCCAACCAATGTAGCTGACGAGTTTTTTACTTGTTACTCAACCCATCCGACCCACTCATTTCTCACCTTCGACCTTTAATTCAAGATTTATCAAATATATGGTTTGACTTCTCCAGTGCCTCCTTTTTAAGGCTCCTTAACCTTTTATTGTGACCATCACAGTGGCTTGGAACTTGCATCTGCAAAGGCGGCTAGGCATAGGCTTCAACGTGGAGTTTGGACCAGTGTTCGCTTTGGGGATATAAGGCGTGCACTGTCTGGTATGCAGTCCCTTATTTCTCATACAACTGAAGAAATTGATGTAAAATACGAACATCTATTATCTATAAATATATGTATGATTCTCGTTTTTGCATTTAGATATACTTAGATGTGAGTTAAAACTTTAAACAGCCATGGTCTCTGCATAGTTAGTTGCTATCCTAGTATCCTTTTGATTTGAGTTAGGCTAGTTTATCGAGAAACATCTGGTAAGTATTACCTTCAATATGTTGAGGTTTGATTAGAGGTGGTAAATTGGGCAGGTCCTACAGGTTAAAATGCGTTTGGGTCAGAACGGGTAAATTCTACAATGGGTCGAGTCTGGTAGGGCCAACCCACAAACAATTTCTTCCATTCCTTCTATGTTGGTTTATTAATAGTAGATGTGATAAATATCATTACACTATATATACTTTTACAAAAATAATCGAGTATATATTAATGGAACTCCATTCTAGAAAGAAAGTAAAACTACTATAAGAGGTTTTATTCGTTTAGATCTAATCTGAGTGACTTTCAACTCATTAAACACAAGTGTTCCAAGTTTACACATTTGAATTTTTGAACCGTTAGAAGAAAAATATGACCCAAATCAACCCCATTTACGTATACATGGTTAAAAGCCACCTCTAGCTTTTATGCTTTATCAATATCGATCTCACAGATTCTTACTCCACTTGAACCTGCGGAAAAAAGAAGGTAAAGAAAAAAAATAGAACAGGTTTGATCTAAATTGTTTTTTGTTTGGATGATTCTTTTTCCTCGGATAGCATGTGAGCGGCTCATTATTCTAGGAGCTGATTATACAGAACTAAGAGATTATGGTGTTCTTCTTTATCATTGTGGGTTCTACAAGGAATCTTTGCAATACCTCAACTTATATCAGGATATAGAGGTACGGCATTCTACCCATCTGGCAACTAAATCTATTTTTCACAGTTAATTCTAATCACCACAAAATGTTCATTGTAGAAATCTATGCTAGTGAAGCAACCACCAGATTCACTCACAAAACTGGAGGAAGATGCTGTAGAAAAGTTAATCATTCGACTTAACCTTATCTTGATGGAGGATGATTGGACTAGACCTTCGTCCATTGCCAGTTCTCTATACAACAACACCGATCCATGGTAACAAACATTTATATCGAAGTGTCCACTTCATGAATTTTGTGTATGAAAAAGCTCATCACAGGGTGAACCTTGACATATATGCCGAGTGGATATACATATGGCTACAAGAATTCTTTCTGGCAACTACAGAGGGAGAAGATTGACATGACACCCATATGCCATTGTGGTCTTATACGTGGTACATAAACGTAGATGTTTGTTATAGTATTATCTTTGAATATATACTTATATACTACAAACACAATACATGGAGGATGAGATTATCATATTCTCTTGTAAATATTGTATATGGGAAGTTCTATAAATTCACATTATCTTTCACCAATGTTTGCATAGAGCCTGTATTTCAATCATTTCATTTTTGGGTTCATGGCAGTTTAAGCCAACGGCCGCTGGTTCATGCCTTTCTATAACAAAGTTGCACAACTCATGATTCAATGGGTGTTCCTGATTCATTTTGTTAAAGTTCAGAAAGTTGAGAAGTGACAAGTGATAGTTTTATACAGACTTGAACTCATAACCTAAGAACCTTAGGATCGATATACTACAAAAACTTACATAGCTACATATAGTTTCATACTATTTGGTGATATGGAAAGTAAGATAAGCAGACTTGAATTGTAGGCTAGTGACTGTGACCATAATCTGACACAAACGATACGTTTTCTTAAAACGAGCAAAATTGAAAACAAATTATTTGCTTTTGTGTTCATAACCTTCCAAAAAAGACTGCGGACAATAAGACGTAGCAGAATCTTTCTTTTTAATAAATACTCCCTCCGTCCCAAATTAAGTGTCCTGGTTTGACTTTTTGAGTCATCCTTTTTCAACTTTGACCTTAAATATTTTTGTTTGTGTTATATAATACTTGATGCAAAATATATGTATTGATTAGATTTTTAATATATTTTCATTGGTATAATTTTCATAAAGTAATATATAACACAAACAAAAATATTTAAGGTCAAAGTTGAAAAAGAAAGACTTCCAAATCTGATACATGACACTTAATTTGGGACGGAGGGAGTAATAAAAAGGCTTCTTTCACATAGAGATTTTCGCTCATCCAAAGCAATACTAAGCGAGAAAAGCCCTTTCTATCTTCTTAGTCATTACACTATTGAATAAAAGTTCCATAACACTTAGAACTCCTGTTCAGTAAACTGTATTAGTAGTGGTACATTAACGATTAACCACCGACAGTTTAAAATTATAAAGTTAGCACTTACGATTAGATTAACAAACAATAGTGAAAATATATGTTTTTATTGTCTATTTATTCATCAATTTACATTTTATAGATACAATTAAAGATTAATTATACACTGTTAAACATGTTTATAGCGTTCGAACTACTCTCTCCGTCCCACAAGTAGATGTCCCCAAAACAGTTTATGTTTGAATTAGGACTAGCACATGACCCGTGCAATGCAACGGTAAAAACAATAGCGGTAATGATGGTAGTCGTGGTGCGTGTAAATTGAATAGAGATTGAAAGTAAGCCTATGTGTTCTTTGTTGATTTTTTATTTTACAAGGTAAACAGAGTGAAATTTGATTGACATGTAGTAGAAGTAATAGATTATTAGTATCGAGTATATTTGTTGAAAATGATAATTGGAATGTGGAGTGGTAATTAGATACGGGTAATATATTGATTTCCCTTGATAATATATATATATATATATATATATATATATATATATATATATATATATATATATATATATATAGATTAAGATAATTTAATACTTTTGATTTTTTTATGAAAGAGGTATTTTGAGGTTTTCCCATAGGACATGGGTAAGGTTTAAGGTTAAAAGGGAAAATGCATTATAAGTGTTTTAGATAGGTCGATTACACAGTTATGTTTATTGAAAGTTTGACTGAATTGATTTAGTAAATAAATGATTTAAAGTAATAAATTAGAATAAAACCGAGAGTTTAATAATTTTCAATTGGTATTTTTTGCATTGAAATAATAATTTTCACATTTATGTTTAATGGAATTTGTTAGAAATATTCTCTACCAATTAAAGACTTTCAGCCTAGGTATGTGAAAAACGATAAGCTAATTTAAAGGTAGCGGGTCAAACTTTAAGTTATAATAAAGAATAAAGAACACTAAGACCACTCCAATTGATATGTAAGTTTGTAAACCGAAGCATGTCACTTTGGTGATACCAATGACACGGGTGTCAATTGCTTGTACTTATAGAAACATTAAGTACACATTTTGAGGATAATCACATAGGATTATAGAAACATTAAGTACAAAAGATCATCTTACTTAGCTTCTACTTGAGGATAATCACATTTTGAAGATTAAGTTTAACAAAATATAAAAACATAAATATCAATAAAATGTTAATTTTTAATTATGAATCACCTATAAGAACATTCGCGTTTATGTTATATATCTTCAATACATGCTTTTTGGTAAAGCTTTGATAGACTTTTTATCAAATAAGTTTAAATGTTTTTTTAGCGTATATATTTTAGGGATAAGTATTTGTAAATGTATTCAAATATAGTAAAAAAATTATAGCATGTATCAAACTTATAATACTTATATTATATGTACCCAACTATCAAGAATCTCTATTGTATGTATTGGAGAATATTTTTGATGATATGTTGAGTTATATGGATGACATGTGACACATTTTAGGAAGGACACGTCATCAAAAATAATGTTCAATACATACATATAGATTTTTGAAAGTTAGACACATGCAATAGAAGTGTTATAAGTTGTTTACATACTGTAGATATTTTGCTAAAGTTGAGTACATTTACAGATACTTATCCCTATATTTTATTTAAGGAAAAAGCTTTTAAAAACTTACTTCATTTTGTAGTGAAAATTTGTGACAAAATGAAATAAATTTAAAAAGAAATTAGTAAAGACTTTTCATTATAGTGAATGCTTTTAAGACACATATACTAAAAGCGAAAATATAATGGAAAGGTTGATTTCATAGTAAGTGTCATAGGACTTTTCTAAGGTGACATAACCAATGTAATATTCTAATTTTTATTTTTTTAGAATGAAGTGTTGGGTTTTAGGCACAAAGAAAGAGTTTTCAACCTTATCTATTTGTTTAAAAGGTTTTTAAACTTGGATCAATTTGGTTTGAAATATATATAATAGGAAAGTTATTTAAAAATTACTATGATTATCAGAATTAAAATATGCTATTGTAATAAGTTCCTTTGTATTGTATATTACAATGCAACTTATAATGACGGGTTTTATATCTCGCACCGTATACGAAAAGTAATGTATGTATCCTAACTCATTATCTCTACTGTTTTATGGTATCCAATTTCTCATCAATTTAATAACAGTTTGGGATTGTGCGTAGCATAACCTATAAGTTTTTCTAGTATCAAACATACAGGTTATTCAATCCCATGTCATATAACTAATACCAATTGATGACCCTAAAAGTTAATAATATGTTAGAATGCGTACCCGGTTAAATTCAATTGAATTTTCTGGCAACCATTAATTTGACGTTCCTCTCAAGCGTAAACGGTCAATTCTAGAACGCCATTATTTACACGAAATTCAAATCAATGACCATGATCATCATCATGAAATACTATAGTCTTCTTCTGCCGTATCCTTCAGAGATTCAATCATTGAAGTCAATCAAAATATTGCTTTAGATTGTAGGGGATTTGTGTGTGAAGCAGGTTTTGATTTTAATCCTGATATCTCTACGAGTTGTGTATGGAGATCACTTTCCCAAAGTAATATTTCGACCCTAATCGATGCTCGGGTTTCACAAAATTCACTTTGGGATAAAACACAGAGTATGATTATGATTTTGCACCAAAATCAGAATCCCTTTTTGCTTATGTGTGTGTTTTTGTGTTTGTAACCATGCATATATATAGATGCCACCAAAAGAAACGGTTACAAAACGGTTATAACCGTTTTTTCATATTCAATGAATCTGGTCATTTTCCGGGTTCATTGAATGCAGTCAGTTTTGCATTACCCATAATAACCTACAAAGAGGCATGACCCCCTTTACCCCCGCAATTATAGTTGGGCCCGGTATTTAGTAACTTAACCGGGTATGTACTCCGCATCACCTACTCCGTATCCACTAATCCGCCAATGCACTAAAATATACAACAAGTTTGACTAAATTGATTTAGTAGATAAATGATTTAAAGTAATAAATTAGAGTAAAATTGAGAGTTTAATAAATTTTAATTGGTACATTTTCATTGAAATAGTAATGTATAGATTTATGTCTAATGGAGTAAAATTAATTTAATTTAAAGGTGGCGGGTTAAACTTCAAGTAATAAAGAACAAAGAACACCAAGACCACTCCCATTGATATGTAAGTTTGTAAACCGAAGCATGTCGCTTTGGTGATACCAATGGCACGGGTGTCTCTTGCTTGTGTTCCTTCCTTTGCGTAGCAAAACCTTTTGTTTTTTGTATTGTTTTATATGTAGCGTAAAGAAATAAAGGTATATTCATAGATTTGGTGCTCAGAAATTGATCGAAGGGACATATTTAGTTAGTGAGGCGACAGAATAAGTGACGCAAAACTTACGAAAATAAAAGGTAAATAAAGAGAAACAAGAAAATAAAATCTTTTTTTACGTGTATTTTTGGATTTTTTATCTTTATTATTATAAATTATAAATAATTTATGTTTGTCGCTGGTATAAACCTAGATTTCATCAATGGCGTTTGAAGATGAGATCCCTTTCTGAATTGAATTGAAGTAAAATTAAATTCATAAAGAGATCAGATTTCCATCTCACGATCTCCTTTTATCTTTTAATTTAATCGATTCTTCACATATTTGATTTGTCAACGCCATGAAGAAGAAGCTCGATACGCGTTTTCCTGCTGTAAGTTATAAAATTTTGTGATTTCTTAGGGTTTACGAATTTATAATTACCTCACTTATCTATATGCTACTCGTATAATTTTTTTTTATATAATTTCTAAATTAAAATTGCCCTAGCACAAAGAAATATTTTGCTTACACGTAATTGTGCTATTATAGAAGATCAATCAGCTATTAAAGTATTGATCTTTTATCAATTAGGGTTTTTTTTTCCAGTTTGTTATAGGTTTTTTCAGAAAAATGGGAGGTGACTGTATAAGCAAAATTGCTAACTGGAATTCTGGAATATGTGCTGTACAATATTATCGATTTTGCAGGCACGGATCAAAAAGATAATGCAAGCTGATGAGGACGTTGGAAAAATTGCTCTCGCTGTGCCGGTTTTAGTTTGTGAGTTGTTAATGTATAATGTAGCCTTTCTTAGGTTTGAGATTAGACATGTGGTGTTCTTAGTATTTTTCTAATGTTATGCAGCGAAAGCTTTGGAATTGTTTCTGCAAGATCTTTGTGATCGTACGTATGATATAACTTTACGCAGAGGTGCAAAGACGGTTAACTCACTGCATTTGTACGTCCTGATTTCAAACAGTTTCTTATATGCATTTTCTAAACAAGGTTTTGAGGATAAAGTGGTTTTTTAATAGTGGTTTTGGTAATTTTAAAGAGTCTATTTTTTTGGTTTGATTCAGAAAGCACTGTGTTCAAAGCTACAATGTATTTGATTTTTTGAGGGAAGTAGTCAATAAAGTTCCCGATTATGGTCATTCTGATGCTGCTGGTGTTGATGACCGTACCATGATAAAGAGGAAGTAAGTATTCACTTATTTGTTTTTGTCACCGTTATTCTGTAGAATTACTAAATTAATAAATTAATGTAAATGTAATTTGTTGTTGTGTTCCTCCAGGAAAGCTGCTGCAGATGAATTGAATGAAAGTGATGAAGAGTTGAAGAGAAACAGGATGGTAAAAATTTCTTTCTGGTTAGATGTCCCAATATAAACGACATGTGCTGTGTATGATTAACTTATGCATATTCTTGTTTAGTAGAGGTGCAATGGGCGGATTGGTCTTGGGTCGACAATTGTTAGATATTAATATGGGTCCAAACAGGTCTGGAAGGGTGACTTTGCCCATTTTTTTTATAAAAAAGATAATGTAAGGTTATGAAAACTGAACTGTTAATATAGTAATAGATTAAAGTGATTTAGGAGGTATTAAGCAATATGAGAACACTTTGAGTGGATTTTGATCCATTAGACTGGATTGATGACTTTACCACATATAGCCCGTTTTACTTAATCTAAGTTTTAAAATTTTACACACTCGATCTATAGGAGATACAAAGCCACAACCCAATTGAAACCTGTTGGAAGCTAACTCATCGATATTGCCACCTTTTATCTTATAGCAATGGTTCGATAGGCATGATAACATTTTTTTTATGGCAGCACCATTATTTTCACACCCTTATATTGATAATATAAAATATGAAGCATTAATAGCAAGTGATTATAGATTTCCATTGTACAGTATTCACAATTGAATTATCGGATACTCTCGATTCAACTCTAATTCGTTATTTAACACACATCATTATCATATTGTTTTTCTTTAAATATGTCTACACTTATTAAATAATTTGGTGCAGCACGAAGCGAGGCAAACAAGCAGCAATGGTAGGGGCAGAGGCCGTGGTAGAGGAAGAGGCAGGGGTCGTGGCAGAGTGTCAGCAGAAAGAGAGCCTCTCCCGATGGAAGTAGAACCGGAAACTTGCGCATCATCGGCTCAACAACGATCCCTGAACAACCCACTCATGGATGCTGATAACCATTTAGAGCTGACTAAGTCGATCAAAGATGAAGTGGCCGGTGGTCGGGACTTTGATCTAAACGCTGGGATTGACGAGAACACAAACAAAGTGGTTGATGCCTTAGAAGGAGGTGCTGCCCTACAGCCGCCAACTCCACCACCACCACAGCCAGTTCCTGGCACCAGTGGTTCATCATCAGTAAAGCCTGTTGAACTTAAAAGCGAAGATTATCTCGGGTTGTCACTCTCAGAAATGGATAGGATGGCGATTGACAGTCATAATCTGGCACAAATCAACTCACGCTTGGATGAGGAAGATGAAGACTACGATGAAGAATAATAGACCCATTAGGACAGCGTCTTTGGTGCTATTATAACGTTGCTATCTGCAGATTTAATTAGCTTCAGTTCTTTGTCATATACAGATATACATGTATTACAGATTATTATACCTACATTTCAATAATAATGTTTCATGTAATGTTATCAGGAATGGCATTAGAATTAAGGTTGGCAGTTTTGACTTGTTTAAATTGTAAATGGGCCAACTTATGGTTATGTTTTATCTCAAACGGGTCAAATAACAGGTCGAATGACTTGGGTGAAAAAGTCGCCCAGACTGTATTTTTGGTCCATATGACTTCTCAAATCATATTCAAACATCTACAACTGTTATTGAAGATTTGAAGTAACATAATTTTTGTAAATCATATTGTGATTTATATTTCTTTTGATTGAACGGACAAATTGGTTTTCAAGGGTAAGCCAAGTAGCCAACCAACATATAAATTACCCATTTTACCAACTCTAACTAGTATCACTAGCTAATAGCTAACAAAGCAAGAATTTTTCAAGCAGAAGAAAAATTAAATCTGACTCTGATTTTTAAGATATTATTAGGTTTGTAAATGAACCGTTCATTGGGAATTCGTTTATGTTCGTTCATATAGTTACATGAACAAACACGAACATTATTTTTCGTTCGTCTAGTTATATGAACGAAAACGACCATCTCTTTCGTTCGTCCATTTACGTTCGTGAACGTTCGGTAGTGTCCATTCATTTTTATTTCATTTTTTATGTTTTTTTATATACAATATAACTTGATATAAACGTAAAAGCCTTATATAGTGTATATAAGTTTTATTTTTCTACATCATCTTATATAATTTATCTAACCGACGATGGTTTATAATATTGCGAGTCAATACTTCTGAATAAATTATTATTATTATTATTATCACAAAAAATAAGTCGATATATGGAAAACCATGTACCATGCTTAAAAATTGAGATTAATTCAAAAGTTTGTAAATTAATGACGTCATCGTTAACTAAAATAACATGCTTTAATAGACAATTAAAAAACTCTGTCTTAAGATAGATAGATTTAAATTTCATCTTAACAAGAATATATATATTTCAGTGCCGTTAATATTAATTGATATAATGTATTAGTAGTGACCTACAATAACGATTACCGATTAACCACCAACAATATAAGATTTCTAACCATACATTCCAAATATACTAAATCTAAAAATTCATTTTTAATTTCTTTTTATAATTATTTGTTCAGTTTTGAGTATTCAAAGCTTATTAAATATCATAAATATTATTAATTTAATTTTAAAAGATTTGAAAATTCTTGTGAGACTCCTTTCATCAGCCCCTATTGTTATTAGTGTGTATTATGGAATGAGAAAGAGAAACTTACAAAAATCGTCCTTATGGTTTGATCTGAATTGCACATTCAGTCCTTTAATTAATTTAATTACATAGATGATCATTTCTTTTGAAACTTGTTATGTAAATAGTCTTTTACACTAACGATTGTTAAATCTCCGTTAAAAAGGACTATGCATGTAAAAAATTAATTCTTTAATTTTTTTGAGTAAAATATAAATAATAAAATCTATAGATACATTATATGGTGCAAATAACATTATTTTCATTTAACTCATTTTATTCATTATCAAATTTGATCATATTCTCCTCTATAACTAAGGCTGTTGATGACCCGAGTCAATTCGAATATCCTGATGCTCAACTCGTTTAAAAAATAAGTATATTCGAGTTCGACTCGAACTCGATTAACTTTTTAAAACCATATTCGAGTTCGGGCTCAGATAATAATTTAGTGTTCGAGCTCGAGCTGTATACTCGTTTAAGTTTATATAACAATTTACAAAAAATAAAATAGTTATTTGAGCTCAAAATGTTTGTTTAGAAGCTCAAGCTCGATAAAATCGTTTATCAACTTAAACAAGCTCATTAAAAAGTATACTAACTATTTTATGAAACTTGAAATAAAGTTTGTAAAAGACATTTACACCTAATTAAACTTAAAATGTGTAAGTTTAATTAGTTATCATCAAACACTAATATATAATAAGTAAGTATGTAATTAGATTCTTGATGCTGATATTTATAGTGTGCCCATCTCATCTAAACGAGCCAAGTTGAATTTATTGTTTTGAAGTTTGGCTCGTGAAACTAATCGAGCAGTCTTTTTATGTTTGAACTCGACTCGGGCTCGAATAGTATTATGCTCAAAATTCGAGATAACGAGTTCGAACTCGAGTAGCTCGTTAAGTACTCGGTTCGTTAACACCCCTATCTATAACATCAAATTTATATTCCACCACCATCTTTTCCTACCTAAATATATACATTTTTGGCTTAATTAGTTCCCACTTTTCAATGTCATTTTACTTTAAAGCTAGGGTCATCAAAAATGATACAAAAGAGAAGAGATTGTGGCCACTAAAGTCATTACGAGATAAGATGAATGGGTAACAGAGGGTCCTTGAGTGGTGAAAGACAAATGTGGAAGAGGAACAATTTGATCATGAATTTGCTAAGCGAAATGTGAAAGCTGAAAATGATGTTGTGCACCTAATAATATATATATATATATATATATATATATATATATATATATATATATATATATATATATACATATTTTAAATTTTATAATTTATATCTACTCAAAAATTATAAAATTAAAAAAAAAAAAAACTATACACGTGGTCCTTTTTAACGGAGATTTAACAATCGTTAGTGTAAAAGACTATTTGCGTAACAAGTTTCAAAAGAAAGGATCATTTATGTAATTAAATTAATTAAAGGACTGAATGTGCAATTCAGGTCAAACCATAAGAACGGTTTTTGTAATTTTCTCAATGAGAAATGATTAGTTCACATAATTTCTACAAAATTTTGTTCACAAAATGAGATGTTCCAATAAGATGAAGAGAGAGAATTATGAGAGAGAAAAAATAAACTGATGTGATTGGTTAACCTACTTTGCCATGTCATTTTGTGAAAATATTTTTGTAAAATTTGAGTGAGCGTAGCATTTCTCGGTACTTATATACGTCAAATTACATTTATTAAGATAAAAATTAGAAATGATATATATTGGCGTAAAAACAAATTGTTATACCAATATCAATCAATAAAAGTGATAAAGTACTGCAGTAATATAAAACATGATTTATAATTACGAAAATGAAAATCAAACACGGCCTGAACTTAACCTAAAATTCATGTTTGTCGCTGGTATAAACCTAAAAAATTCATCAATGGGCGTTTGAAGATGATGTGATCCCTTCTGAATTGAATTGAATTGAAGTAAAATTAAATTCATAAAGAGATCAGATTCCATCTCACGATCTCCTTTTATCTTTTAATTTAATCGATTCTTCACATATTTGATTTGTCAACGCCATGAAGAAGAAGCTCGATACGCGTTTTCCAGCTGTAAGTATTTAAAATTTGTAATTTTCTAGGGTTTACGAGCTAATAATTACATCACTTCACTCTTATCTATATGCTACTCGATTAAGTTTTATTATTTGTATAATTTCAAAATTAAAATTGCCCTAGGACAAATAATATTTGCTTACATATGCTTGTTTTTTTTAGAAGATAAATGAGCTATTAAAGTACCGTTCTTTGATCAATTAGGGCTTTTTTCCAGTGTATTCTAATATAGTTTTTTCCCCCCCAGAAAATTGGGAAATGACTGTCAAACAAAATTGTGATATATTTATATTACTTGTGCGAAGTTGTAACTGGAGATCTGGAATATGTGCTGTAATTTATTATCGATTTTGCAGGCACGGATCAAAAAGATAATGCAAGCTGATGAGGACGTCGGAAAAATTGCTCTGGCTGTGCCAGTTTTAGTTTGTGAGTTGATAATGTAATGTAGCCTTTCTTGGGTTTGAGGTTAGACATGTGGTGTTCTTAGTGTTTTTTTTTTTTATTGTTATGCAGCGAAAGCTTTGGAATTGTTTCTGCAAGATCTTTGTGATCGTACGTATGATATAACTTTACGCAGAGGTGCAAAGACGGTTAACTCACTGCATTTGTAAGTCCCGATTTCAAACAGTTTCGTATACACATTTCCTAAACTGGTTTTTTAATTGGGGTTTTGGTAATTTAAAGAATCTATCTTTTTGGTTTGATTCAGAAAGCACTGTGTGCAAAGTTACAATGTATTTGATTTTTTGAGGGAAGTTGTCAATAAAGTTCCTGATTATGGTCATTCTGATGCTGCTGGTGTTGATGATCGTACCATGATAAAGAGGAAGTAAGTATCCACTTGTTTATTTTTCAAGGTTATTCCGTAAGATTACTAAGTGTTATAAAATTTAATTGTAATTTGCTGTTGTGTTCCTCCAGGAAAGCTGCTGCGGATGAAATGAATGAAAGTGATGTAGAGCTGAAGAGAAACAGGATGGTAAATATCTCATTCTGGTTGAATGTCCCAATATAAACGACATGTGCTGTGTATGATTAACTTATGCGTATTCTCGTTTAGTAGAGGTGCAATGGGAGGATTGGTTTCGGGTCAACAATTGTTAGATTTCTTGTGTCCAAACAGGTCTGGTAGGGTGACTTTGCCCATTTTTTAATAAAACAGTTAATTGTTTATTAAGGTTACGAAAACTTTATTGTTAATCTAGTAAATGATCAAAGTGATTTAGTAGGTTTTAAGCAATCTGAGAGTGGATTTTGACCCATTAGACTGGATTGACGACTTGACCCATTTAACCCGTTTTGTTTAATCTAATTTTCAAAATTTTACAAGTGCGATCTATTGGAGATAAAAAGCGACAACCTAAATGAAATTTTGGAAGTAAACTCATCGATATTGCCACCTCTTATCTTTAGCAATGGTTCGAGAAGCATGATAACATTTTTTTTAATGGCTGCACCATTATTTTCACACCCTTATAATTATAATAATATATAAAATATGTGAAGCATCAATAGCCAATGATTATAGTTTTCCCTTACACAGTATTCACAAGTGGATTATTGGATGCTCTCGATTCAACTCTAATTCAGTTAATTTTGCTTATTTATATCAAGTTTAATACAAGTCTTTATCATATTGTTTCTCTTTAAATATGTCTACACGTATTAAAGAAATTGGTGCAGCATGAAGCAGGGCAAACAAGCGGCAATGGTAGGGGCAGAGGGCGTGGTAGAGGAAGAGGCAGGGGTCGTGGCAGAGGGTCAGCAGAAAGAGAGCCTTTCCCGATGGAAGTAGAACCAGAAACTTGCGCATCATCAGCTCAACAACCAGCCCTGAACAACCCACTGGTGGACGCTGATAACCGTTTAGAGCTGACAAAGTCGATCTCAGGTGAAGTGCCCGGTGGTCGGGACTTTGATCTAAACGCTGGGATTGACGAGAACACAGAGAAAGTGGTTGATGCCATAGATGGAGGTGCTGCCCTACAGCCGCCAACTCCACCACCACCACAGCCAGTTCCTGGCACCAGCGGTTCATCATCAGTAAAGCCTGTTGAACTTAAAAGCGAAGATTATCTCGGGTTGTCACTCTCAGAAATGGATAGGATGGCGATTGACAGTCATAATCTGGCACAAATCAACTCACGCTTGGATGAGGAAGACGAAGACTACGATGAAGAATAATAGACCCATTAGGACAGCGTCTTTGGTGCTATTTGGGTAAAAAAGTGAACTTAATTATACATAAAATAGAAGGCGTATAGACGCCTTAAGTTACCATTTGTTTCCTTTTTACGTTCTGTCCTTTAGTTTTCAATATCTTGTAATCTCCTGTTTGTTTATTTTTGTTGTTTAGCCTAAAATGTTAACAATGTAAACAATTTATATCCATGTTGGTTCATAATATTGCAATATCTCGTGCGGTAACAGTACTACTACCTATTGATTCAAGAAAGTCATGCTTTCCCACTCTTTAAGTCTTCATTGTTTGTATGTATCTGTTAAAGTATAGCTACAATTTTAAGTTTTATTTAGAGCTTGTTTCATTTTCTTGCCAGTGCAATATCACGTAATAATATGAAATCTTGATCTATCTCAAATGACAATGAAGGATGCAGATTAAACTAGTTTCAGTTCTTGGTCATATACAGATATACTTGCATTACTGATTATTATACCTGCATTTCAATTCATGTACTGTTATCAGGAATGCCATTAGAACTAAGGAATGCCATTCAGAATTTCAGATGGGTCAAGTAATAGGTCGAATGACTTGGGTGGAAAAGTCGCCAAGAGTATACTTTTGGTTCATATGACTTCTCAAATCACATTTAAACATCTACAATTGTTTATATAGTAACATAATTTTTGCAAATCATATTGTGATTTAGGGCATTAATTTATTTCACTTGATTGAATGGACAAAATGGTGTTTAAGGGTAAGCCAACCAACATATAAATCACCCTTTTTACCAACTCTAACTAGGATCACTAGCTAATAACAAACAAAAAACCAAACTATCAAGCAGAAAATTTAAATCTGACTCTGAATTTTGAGTGATAAATATTTGAGTAAACATGCTAAGGCTGCATCAAGGACAATCCAAAAAAATTATATATTTCCTTTATACAAACTCACTCGATATAATTTTCACTTTCATGTATTTGTACAGTACAGTCTAGTAATTCAAGCAATCAAGAACACAAAAATGATCGTGGAATGGCAAAACGTCACAAAAAAATCATCATATATGTGCTTTATAAAGATCAAAAGTAACTAGACTGAACCTGCAATAATTCAAGTTGTCCTAATAACTTTGCCACTATTGGTTTTAACTCTGGAACACCATTCTGTGCAAGATCAATCAGAACCACCTGTGCAGATTCTCCATACTTAACTTTATAATCTTCAACTCTAAAAACCCTTTCCAATATCCAAACCGCTTTTTCTTGAGTCTTTATACACCCATTTTCCATTACTTTTATAACGGCTTCAATTCCCCCCGATTTCTCAATACAACTGCACCCGTTTTCCCATATTTCATCTTGCAAAAGAGTTGATAAAGCCTCAAGAACAGCTTCATCAGCTTCTCTTTCATCACCCTCCAAGGTCTGTATCAATGGAGGAACAGCCCCTGCTTTCACCAAGCAGAAAGTACTCTTCACAAAACAGTAACCGTTATGAACTTCACAAAACGCTTCTGCAGAAGGAGGAACACATAGCCAGCTTGACTTTCTTGACTTTCTCAGGTTTAAACAGTTCTTTGATAACTGTACGAGTGAGATTGCAGCTCTGCACCTAGCAATTATTGGTCCGTCTGTCACCAATTTTACGAGTACAGGTATTACCCGATTTTCAGCTGAGTAGAGCTGTAGCTTCAGATTTGATGAAATAGTAAATCTCGTTAGTATACCCGCAATATTCTCAACCAAGTGTGATGACAAAGGTGTCGTTGAATTTGATCGTTTAGATGTCATTATCGAAACTAGAATAGGTAATAAGTTGGCCTTCTTGAGTATTTCCGTAGCTTTCTTATCATTAACAGGAAGATTACACAGTATTCCAGAAGCAATAGCTTTTTCACTATCAGATGTTGAAGATGAGAGGACGTTTACGATCGTAAGAAGATGAGTTTCTCCCAGTTGTTCCGTAAGCTCATCCGATAATTCGCTAGACAATGTGTAAACTAATTTGAAAGCACCGATCCTAATTTTAGGGTTTGTTTCGGTAAGAAACGGTAGAAGAAGTTGAATTGATCCGTTTTCCTTCATTTTCCTTCTAACTCTCAAAGCCCTAGCATGCGATGAAATGCTATCTAATGCTTCCAAGAGATGATGCTGAATTACAGGACTAGAAAGATGAAGCAATGAGAACATTTGAAAAGCAATGTCATGATTAACAAGCATATCGTCAGATTTAGCGATTCTTGCGAGAATGGCGGATGCTGGTTCCCGGAGAGTCATAAGAACGGATGTGACGGAAAAGAGGAGTTGGAGCAGTGAGGGTACGATTCCTGATTTGATTAACCGCTGGGTGTTTTCTTTCAAGGTTGATAAGTTTTGTAGTGCACTTAGAGATGATAGTTTAGCTTCAAGTTTTCCATCTTTGAACATTTTAACTAATGGTGGAATTGCACCATCTTCTCCGATGGAAGCTCGGGTTTGGTCTCTGAGTTCCATTCGTGAAATCGCTGTAGCCATGAGAATTTTACTCATGTCCGATCCTATAATAAACATGTAACGAAAGGCAACTTATAAGTGGTAAAACAACAATATGATCCCATATAAAGAAAATGTATGTTCTCCATGGCACAAGTGAGAATTCATGAATATAGAAATGGTAACTAACCATAGTTTATACTCATGTATCTCCCTCTACTACATGCATTTCATCAATTATGTGAAGAATATGCTAGCAAGTTCGCGTCACTTACTTATGAAAGGGTCGATGGGGACATTGAGTTATATTCAATGTCAATTAGGTTGAGTAGCCAAAAGGGGATGGGTCAAACAAGTTGAAAGTCGTCCAATGTGTATTCTTAATGCCAATTTCCTGTTGTTCTATTCAAAGATTTAGATGATTTCGGTAATAATATGGTATATTGATCTTATTTAATACATTAGTTATTTAGTTAGAAATTTTCGAAAACGGACAAAAAGGTGTTTTGGGTCAATGCAACACAACCTAGCCAGTTTTGACCCGAACCCATTATAGTTAATTACCCAACCTGCCCATCTTGCCACTTGGATGCATTTGGCATGTTGGTTTTATACATAACGATGCTAAGCAATTTTCTGAAAGCTGATTTACTACATTGGAATAGAATGAATTATTATTTTTTTGCAATAGACCATAAGAAAAGAAAAAAGAAAAAAGGGAAAAAAGGTGTGAAGTTATCTAAAAAACTTTGATTAAGTTACCTTCGGTTAAGTACTTAACTAGTGGCTTGAAATAACCCGCTTCTGCCATATGAAGTGCATTCTGAGTATTGCTCGACAAAGCAGCCAACAACTTCCCTGCATCATGGGAAGCTATTTGATCTTCACCATTAAAAATAGCAACCAACATAACTATACATCCTTGAATTCTTCCAATCCTTCTTTTCACAGAAGAAACACCAGACAGAGTTGACAACAAGCCTACCGCCTCCCTCCGTTCGTCCTCATCCCTAGTCAACGATTTGACAAGTGCTGACAAATACTCAACCTCTGCCATCGTACTCTGCAAATTATTTAACACATATAAACATATAGTAAAGGTGGCAATTTCGAATCATTTACTAATGTAATCACCGATCCGAATCATGTTTATCTCTAACATGTAAAATAACAAAAAAAAGAAAAAAAAAAGAAATATTGGTCAGGGCTATGCAGTTTGACAGTCGCCCCTGTATAAATTATAAAACCTCCTATTATCACTTTTGTAATCATATTGTCACACTCACTAATTAGAAAACTTTAAGAAACTAGGACAAAAAATGCTTTGGGTTAGCCCAACCTGACCTGGCATGTTACAACTCAAAAAAAGTTAACTGTTTTGACGTGAATATGTTTTGACCCATTACACAGTGGTAAAAAGGCATTTACACCGGCCAACGAATCTTACAAACTTTTTTTTTTCTTTTATTGAAAGGCAAATATTCAACACAATCACCACAAATGTATGCATTTATCCCAAGCTGGACTTGAACCCACATTCTCATGGTTGTTAGGTCACCTTGATACCCTCAGGCCAATGGCCCTTTGGTTTTACGAACATATTTTAGTATTTTAAAAATTATCACTATTAGAGGTCACATAATGGACAAACAGTAAGGTTCACGTTCATAGTTAAAAGGCACGTGTAAGTAAATAAAAATGTTACTCCAGAGCAGAAGTTCTACATGTACTCAAAGTAAGAAATTAACTTTTCCTGGAGGCTGTATCTGAACATACCTTAATTCCATCATTTTGTGCAATGAGGCTTCTCAGATTTCTGATTATATCCAACCGATTAATTGGATTTGTAGAACTCAACCGATTGAACATAATTGGTATAACATTCTCGGCTTCTACCCATTCGCTAGTAGCCATATTATCCATTATTAATGTGTTCAAGACAGATAGAGCAACTTTTAGCTGTTCATCATCTCCACACTTAAGCTGCACAGCAACATCTTCAACACTACAACATGATACATCCTTCTCCACTTCAACTATCTCATCCTCATTATCCGACTCCGTATTTAGCGTTTCAATATCATCAATAAAGTCTGATTTACTATCAGAACTCGCAGCACTGAACTGTGCACAGCTCATCATTTCTCTCCTTAGTGCTTCAAGTTTCTCTTTACCCGTCATCGACACATCATGACTCGCAAACAATACTAGACCTATTGACCTGCCAAGATTCTCGGTGATCTCCTCAATTCGCTTGTTTGGTGAAGACGCATATCGTGGACTTGCAGCCAAAGCCTTAGCCCGTTGCAACTCAGTTTCTAGAGACTCCACAGCTTTTCTAATAGGAGAAGTCTCCATGATCTTATTTCTCTTGAACTCATCAAGAACTTCACTTAATTTACATGTAGAATCAGATAACTCCAAAAACGACAAGTTATCCTTCGTTCCACTACTAGTGGCCTCATCAATATCAGTAACATCAACTGCAAGGCTTTTACCCTCCATCCCTTAACAATCCCAGATGAAGAAAAAAATCAACTTTAATATAAATTCACCAAGTAAACCGTGTTTCAAGTGATACTTACAAGATATACATATAAGGCTATTACACACACAAAACAGAACACTTTGAGATTAAATTTTTAAAATTTAAGCTCCAAGATCATGCCCACGTAATAACTTTTCAAGCAATCGTAGTAGACCACTTTAAAGAGACAGTGATCAAAATGAGAAAATTGTTTCGATTTCTATGAGACAATTCGTCGAACAGTTGGCGAGCAAGGTGACTTTTTTGGTGTTTGTCTGTATTTCCAGACGTGAAAAACGAAGATGGATTGTTTGGAAGAGGAATGATGGGTGATAGACAATGAGTGGGAGTTGACTTGGTCTTTTTGTGGGTTCATTTTCCAAAAACTTGTAGCGTTGAAGAAGAAAAGGAAAAAATAAAGGGTATAAACAAAGAAAGAATCAGAAGAAACTTCCGAATGACGTGACCCTTAAAACAAATGGAAAACAACAACAAATTGGGACGGCTGCTGAGGCTGGATTCTTTGGCCGGAGTATTTATTTAATTAATTAATAAATAAACGGTGGTTAGGTGGTGTCAACAAGTGGGCGTTAAATCGTTAATTATAGTTGCAATCATCGGTTGGTTACTTTGGTCAAATTACCACTTTTTAAGATCTGAATGTACAAACAAATAAAATATGCAATTCAAATGTCAAAGTCTTTTAATCCAAAGTGATGTATGAGTTATTGAATTCCATGTAGAAATTTCGATATTTTCGCAATTGGTTGTTAGTTTTAACTCAAAAGACACGTAAGATTACGTGTCATACCATTTACCGTAGCTTCATATATCTAAATCCAATCGAAATAGTACGAAAAAATAAGGATAGTTAGGACTTAGGAGTTTATGATAATTCGAAATACCGATCTAAGCATATTATAAATTGAAAAATGTTATGTGTAGTGAATAACACAGATCTTTATGTGTTGCTAAGCTAGAACGATTAACTATGTGTGAGAATTCTAAATATCGAAAGATGAAAAGCGCGAGGCTTTTTTTTATCAGTTAGCTCTCAAGAGCATACATATTTCAGAGTAATGCTAAATAGGTCTACGTAAAAACAGACCTAAAATTTAGGCCTACCAATCATTTTCCTATTTCATGCGGCCACACGAGTATTATCTTCATAGCTGATCATACGCATGTAACGTTGGTAACCTTAAGTAGTTGAATCCGTAGATTAAGTCAAGCTTTATTCGAGAGATTAGATTCTAATCTTGTATTAAGCTGGTTATAACTTTGTTAGCTTTGCCGCCATATGAAAAGGAAGAAGAGTTCTTTAATGAAAGTTCATACGGACGTTATAATAATTTTAACTAATCTCAAAAGTAAAAGAAAGAATTAAAGTAATAAAACAACGAAAAGAAAAGTTGAAA
The DNA here is from genome assembly GCA_949592205.1 of Helichrysum umbraculigerum. Taxonomy (NCBI): domain Eukaryota; kingdom Viridiplantae; phylum Streptophyta; class Magnoliopsida; order Asterales; family Asteraceae; genus Helichrysum; species Helichrysum umbraculigerum. The sequence continues at coordinate 104,223,219 of CATIUR010000001.1, forward strand.
AGAACACTCCCAGTCCCCAAACTTTCACATCCTAAACATCTTTCTTTATATACTCCTAATACTATACTAACACTTTTCTCTTAACTTTAATCTCATCTTTGATTTTACTTTTTATCTTAATGTGTTTTTCTAAACTGATAATCACGTTCGTTAAAATTAAGTAAAATTAGTTTAGAGCATCCATATTCCTAGAGGGTTCTTATATTTTGCATATATATGATCAAACCAATCACTAAATCGTCTTATTGGATCATGCATGTGTTTTTAATTTCATCATTCGATGAATATACTACCATGTATGACCAAACCGAGTGACAAAAAAGGCAAGGTGACTAGTCCACTTTGATGTCATAGCTGATATAGTGCTATGGACTAGGGTAGGGCTGGTAATTTCCGACACGACCCGAAACCGGCTCGAAAAAATTAAGGTTGGGTTGAGATTTTTTGACCCAAGAACCTGTCAACCCGAAACCCGCCAACCTGACTATTTTTTTGGTCGGGTTGGGTCACCTAATGAGTTTTTGGGTTAACCCGACAACCCGAATAAATTTTAATTCTAGCTCAAAATTTATAATTTCTTTTTATATATAATAATCCGACATATTTAATGGAGTTATAGTATTAAATTTGGATGAACTTAATAGGTGATGTGAGTTTTTTGAATTTTATAAACAATTTTATGTTTATTAATGTGCTATTTGACCCGAATTGATCCGTTAACAGAAAATGACCCGGAAACATGTTGATCTCACTAGATAAATGGGTAATCTGGGTTGAGTAAGGTTGGGTGGGTCGGGGTTGGGTTGAAATACTCAACCCGATTATAAAATCAGGTCAGGTTTGGGTCGACTAGTTCTGACCAACCCGATAACCCGAGCGGGTCAACTCGACCAAACCCGAATTGCCACCCCTAGACTAGGTATGACGACGAGGGTGACACTACATCATCAGCATATATTGTACAGATACAACAAACAATTTAGAAGTGGAGAACAGTTGGAAGAACATCAAAACTTTAGAAAACTCCAATAGTTGTAATACATTACAGAATATACAGCTTCAGCTGATATAGAGTACAATTCTTAGTAAAATTCTGCTATCTTTGTATGCATACTGAATAGCGTTATAAATTTTGCTATCTCTTTAAGTGTCTGAGGGTAGTAAACAGTGTAAAGCGAATAGTATATCATCATTCGTATATGTGATGGTTTTGTATTGGTTGAGAGGAGTTGAACCTGCATAAGGAGATGAAAGAAAGATTTTTCATCAATAATAACCTCGTAACGAAAGATACGCAATTAGTAAAGTGAAAATACAGTAACATATCACTTTTCTCTTATGTTTTCCTTTTTCTTCTTTTCATCTTGTTTGGTATACATTTCTCAATTGTGTTTCCCTTGTACTGTTTTAGTTTACTATGGTTTAGGAGGGATGTGTTATCATTCTGACAGAAGTGTTATTACCATTAAAGTTGTATAGGTATCCTTAAACCATCGTGCGCAAGCTGTACTGGAATTCCTTCTCTGTAATAAGCAAGACATGAGAAATAAAACGTGAGCTGATTGTTTAAGATGGGAATTAGTAGAGCTGGCAGTTTCAACCCAAATAACTCATGGACCAGTTGATTACTAAAAAGGGGAATCTCATCAAAAGTTATACAAATGCAGAACCTGCTTACCAAAAGAAGTGACTATTATATTTATAATCTAGTTTAATTAGCACAACTAACAAGCTATTTATACTTCTTTAAGATGGACAGAAAAAGTGATTGGGAGTCAACCCAACGAGGCCCATTTGAACTCCTACTAAAAATGATTAGTTATAACGTGAAACCCATTTTGACCCGCTATCCAACCTGCCTGACCTAGCCATTTTTTCACTTCAAAGTATTAACAACAATCTGAATCATAGGTACCTTTTAGACCAATCCTGAAGGAACTCATTATCTTTGTGGTGATCAAATTCATGGGTCATTCCAACTAAATACGCTCTCCTCGGCTGCAACCGTTTAATGGCTTCAAGTGTCTGTTAATACATATGTACATTAAGATACAAGGATGAAGACTTGAGGAAGTAAAGTGAGATACATTTCGATAAGGGATCCCATTACATACCTGGGGGAAGCAAAAGTGGGTATTATGGGAATTGTTCTGCACAAAATATCCATGTAAACAAGCACAGAATAAGGAATTGCATGGTCGATAACAGTCAACATGAAACAGTATTAAAGTCCTCTTTTAAAGTACAATAAACAACAAGGCACACTACAGTGTATGTTTTATGGAGTGATTATCCCCATAAAAATGATCAAAATATTTTTGATCCAAAGTGGTGTGCTTTACAATTGGGCTGAAAACCACCATTAAATAGACTACAGGGCAGCTGTCAACAGAAAAATAAAGGCAGATACGCAAGTGAAAGATAAATACTACAAAGTTGTGAATTTAATGAATCTTATTGCAGTTTAATGTTGAATCTGAATTTAAACAGGCATCACCAATTTTCTGTCAGAAGATATGGATCCAATTTCAGTATTTTTGTATTTCACCTAACGGCTCATTTTAGGGGAAGCTTTCTCGTGTCTTCCATACTACACACAAAGGCCATAAAAGTTGTTTAATTAATCTTGTGAATGTAAACCCGCAGTTTGAGGCTTTGAGCACCTACAAAAAATTATAGTATGTTTATGATATCGTAGTAGATGTTTGCACACACCTATTGACCAGCAGGTGTTATATAACCATCTTATAAGTTCTTAAAACTGAGATAACATACAAAATTGTGGAGTGTATAGCCTACTAAATCTCCACACGTGCTACTACAATAGGTGTGTACCAGAATAAAACATAGCTTACAAAATATATAGAAAAAAACAAAAATAATGATGCAGCGTATCGAAAATACCCTGTAAAGAGAATCCAATATAAGAAGATCCAGCTGTTGACCTCCTGCTTTAGAAATATCTGCAAAATCAGAAAACTCAATAGATATATTACATCTTAAAAAGTTCTTTTTCTCCTCCCATACCCATAATCAGGTTTCTGTCAAATGGAAATAGATAACTGATAAATCCCAAAAACTTGTGAACAACCTATTTTTAACACACTTTTTTCCACTATCTGCTCTTATACCACTCAATAATCAGAAGATAGCATGTTCTAGAGAGCCTACACATGCCTTGGAATAAAAAGTGATATATAAAGAAGTATGAATACATGAAGAGGAATGGAAAAAACACTCACATAGTTCTGTTTCTTCAATAAAGCGAGAAATATCAGATATATAAGCAACTTTGTTCTTTTTTCCAAATGAAAAACCTAAACATATATAATCCTCCCCATGCATCACCTATATGGATGTTAACAACAGTCAGAAACCTAGATTACTGAATATAGATGTATAGTTTGTATTTGTTCTTTCAAGCAGAAAATGAGAAAAGTTTAGAAGATTTACTGGCAAGGGTACAATTTCTAGCCCGGATGCAACAAATGGACACTTGCAATCATTCTCAATTATTTGCCAATCAAGTTGTGCAACACGTCTAACTTCCTGACCAGCCTTGAGCTTCCTCTGAACCAAGTAGGGAAATTTCACTTTTAAGCTGTTCGATACACAAGAAACCAGTAAGTCTACATAGATTAGCTAATCATGCAATCTCACTGAACCAACATTATACAGTGAGCTTCTCATGCTAATATTCTTATGCTGAGCAATATGGCAAACAGGTACATTGGTTTCTACAGACCATGTAGCTGAGGCTAAATTCTCCAACTAAACTAAAATGTCTTTCATCAACCATGTAAATATAAGAAAAAAAACTACATTCTTTCTTTAAATATGAAGAGAAAAAAAACTACATTCTTTCTTATCCTTATATTGTCATGAGATGGACATGATCAAGAACTAGAGTACCTCTCCATCGCATGTTGATTGAGGAAAATTGGTGTAGGTTCGATGTCGTTTATTGGACTGAATGGTTGCACTGAGCGGATGTCATCAAGACCGAGAACGGCATCTGCATGTTCATGTGTCAAAACAATCTGCATTCAGGACAAGCATTAGCTATTTGTCTGGATGTTAAAAGCAAGCGATTACTCGAATGAAAGTTTTTAAGCTATAATCTATTTCCCAACAAGTGGCATACAAAAACATCTCCCACCCGATAGTTTTCAATTTATTAGGGCAAGGCGATATGAGTTCATGTATCAAGAGTGTGCAACTTGCAAAAGTAGTCTCCTGCTTTGTGTAATGCACTTGTGCTGCTAATCCACCAGGATAAATAACAATTTGAGTTATGTTTGATAAAGAATATGGACCTGTAGTTTATTCTCAGCAGTCAGCACACCCAGAACCTTTAAATAACTAATACAACTTGATATTGAATTATTCAACAAGGCAATTTCGGACTTGTACATTTACAAGATTTGGTGGTTTTATTATCAGTTAGCAATATAATCCTCCTATTAGCTTTCAAGTTTATTGTTTTTATTTATTTATTTATTTTTTTTTTTTATTTTAAATTTTATTTGCTTGTGAAGAAGTTTTATATGTAAGAATATCGAATGAAGAATTAAAATTTGACATAATCCATTTATCGGATTGGAGAATTCAAAAAGAGAACTAAATACTCTCTCAGAGAGAAGAAACTCACAGAATCAACTTGAGGAATCTTATGAAAAGTGAACCACCGTAGTACTTGCTCCCTAAATGTCTTTCCAACATCAATTAGTATGTACTTATGCTCCCCAGCACTCTGACTATAATCAATCAGAAGAGATGTATTGCACCTACAGAGAACATAACAATAATTCCAATATATTACAGTCAAATTCAATATATTGGGGCTGATAATGAATAAGAAACAGTCAAATCCAAGCTGGTCATTACTAGATTTAATAAACCAATATCAAACAATTATAGAACATCAAGGATCATTTATATATTTGGATTTAGACGAGATACGGGACTCAGCCAGGTGCTTCGACTGATTCGGATAAAAGACCTAAATTAAGCTTCTTTTATGTCAAATTTGGGACATTTAGTCTACAATAATGCAAAAGGTATGTAAAAAATTTACCACCAACTTATATCAGGCTGCAACAGGGTAATTAGAGTCCATAACCATATATTACAACAAAACAAAACGTGTGTATACACACACACACACAGACACTTGAGTTTTCCAACCACTGTATTTGTAGCATTGTCACAAACTCAACATCTTTAGTGCTCTAGTCTTCTTATACATGTTAGCAATTAGAACACTTACTTTCCAACAGAACTACATCGTCAAATTATTTCGCTCTCAAACTTAAGATTTTTTCGTATCAAAAGCTCTTCTAGTTTACTACCATCTCCGTCGAAGAAAAAGAAGCTAAAATTCTCAGTGCAACCAAAACATTCGTGCCGATAACTACATTTATGTCTAATACTCAAAGGCTAGCTCTAATAACCAATTACAGCTACCAACAATACTACTGTAATTATCAAAACATTCTCCAAAACTTCAAAATCCACAACAATTTTTTAGCATACTAACTAAATTAATCACAATCATTGATTTCCATACATTCAAATCTACACTATTTACATCTTATAAATAAATGAAACAGATCTATAATAACGCATTGGAGATCAAATAAGAGCTGATAACCCTAAAAACCAACAATTAACTAATTAGTAAAGCAAAATACCTATAATTAGGGTTACGTTCAGGTGGAGTTGACAGTGACTGAAAACAGACTTTGCAGGGAGGATCAGACGGTTGGATCAAGCACATTGCGTTAGGTACAGCACTCGAACAACCAGTACCTAAGAAAATCAATGCTGATGTATGAGGATCATTGTGATTGCCGTTTTCGATTACGTCATTGATGACGTCCATGTATGATGATGATGAAAGCTGCCGGAAGATTGAAATCGAAGATTATGAAAGGTTTTTAATGGCGGTATTGGAACAACAGAGGGTGTACGGAATGGAATGTTACCGGTTTATGATGTATATAGTTCGTTTATTTGTATCTATTTATATTTATTATTTGTTGTTGGTAGATTCATCTGCATAATTTTTCTTTTGTTTAATTACGCAATCATAATCAAAATAAAAAAAAAATTACGATATTATTAAAAAAAATAATTAATTAGTAAAGTAGAGTTTTATCTGATTCATGGTATAATATTCTTTTATTGAAAATAAATATGCGTTGTTCAATATCTGCCCAAGAGTCCATATTTGATTCCTTGATTCTCAATTTTTTAAAGATTTTAATTTATTAGTTTACTAGGTTCTAAACCCATGTATAAACACGGATCATGTAAAATAAATTTATTTAAAATATAAATAGCATTCTACGCTCAAAATAAGTAAACGTTATATATAAGTTTTTAATTTTAATTAAATAAGCACTAATTATGTTAAAGGCGTACCTATTTTTTCGAAATAAGCACTTAGTCCCTTTTTATTGTCACAAATGAAATTGTTAGATATAACTTTCCGTGTGTGAATATCAGTCGTTGCAAAAATAACCTGACCTTGACCAACGATTGTCGTTGACTTTTATATATTGTCGTTTTAAAGCATAACTTTACAAGGAACTCTTTTATATAATGATTCTTTTGTCATATAACATTAGAAATATTTTTGGCATGGATGTTGAAGCTATCTTTTATTTGTATATCACGGAATGAGATTATATTTTTGTAGTATATTTTAAAGGGTTAATAAGCATGTAGGGAATTAAACTTTCACAAAATGTTCGATTTAGCGAACAACCTAATTTATTTACATATTTTATATGAAGAATTTTTTTAAAAGATAAATTTTTTATATTATAATTTTTTAAATGTGCTATTTTAATGATAAATTATACGTAAATGAGTGCTAATTGGAAGATGTCTAAAAGTTAAGAATTTTGTTTTATTAATGATTTACTTTAATATAATATTTTTTATTTTTATTTTAGGGAAAAGAAAGAAAATAATATATTCGATCATCAGCAAGCTAATATATTTCATTTATTAACTATTTATAGGATACAATTATTTGAGAACAATTTAAAGGATAACAATTATTTCAGAAGTTCGATCGCATGATCAGTTGTTAATCTAATTAGTATTTTAATTTTAATTTTGAGAGTAAGGGATGTATTTTAATTAAATTACGGTTTAATTTTTTAAAGAGAAATTTTAGTTAAATCATAGAATTAGATCGGTTAATTGAAAGATTTATGAAATCCAAGCATTTGATTGGTTAATAGGGTTACCCTATCAAAGTTTTCTTTAATTAATCTTTAGATTTAGATTATATATGGAAGAATGATAAATGATTTTTTACACTATATATATTTGCTAGAACATTAATTTAACTTAAAAATTAGAAAACATGTGGAGTAATCTTTGAAGCCTCAGGATTTCACATTAATATTGACAAGGAAGGGATGATTAAGTCATGGCTTGCAAGTTGCAACCAACCCTCTAGCGGTAACGGAAAATCACTCTTAACTAGTAGCATATCACAAGATTTTTGGTTTAAAAAACACAATAAACGCTCCATCCAAATAAAATATTGTTTGGTTGCATACTTGCAGTATAGCAAACTAAAAGTTATGGACTAAAAAAGAAACAACATAAAAAAATCAAGCATCACTTTGTCTTGTAGAAATCATCTTTCAGCTAGATACCTGTCAAACCCTTCCACTGGGTAAACCATAACAAACTAAACAAATAGGATGCCACATTCAGCCACAGGCTCCCAACAAAATTAGACAATATCAAATTCTGATATATCAATTTCTACAAATATCAGTTTTAAAACGTTAATATTCAAAGCCTAAGATGCCATGATACATGTTACACTACTTGCCAGCAACTATTGTCATCTTAAAAGGCAGTCAATTTACAAGAACCAATAGACAAAAACTTCTTTCTACCACTAATAGCTCGACATGTGAGAATTCACAGCAGATGACGTTTACCCAAAAAAACGAAGATTCAACAAAAATAGTACACGTAAACAGTGACCAAGTTTACATGTATAACCTGTCCAGGTTACGTATTACATTAATAAGCCAGATTTCTGTTCCACCAAGTCACGAGTGAAATGGTCTTTACTACATTACTGTTCCATCTTGCTGTTTTCTGCATGTGAATCATCTTCATTAAGGGATTCATTATTGTCCACTCCGTTAGTTTCCTCACTAGCCTCGACTTGCATATCCTCATTGGTGTTATTGTTGAGATTTGGTGTTTCAGAGCCTATTGGTTGGTCGCCACTTGGTTGATTTTGTAAATCACTTTCCATATCAACATGCTCGGATGATGTATCTGGTGGACCACTTTGCTCAGTTCTTTCTGTTGAAGCAGTATGTGTTGCATAGTCCGAATACTGGTGGCTCATCATTCTTGCCTGATCAGAAAAACAAAAATTCTGTTAAAGCTTCAACAGCACAAGTTCACTACAACTCATTATGAGTTTATGACAAGGGATAACGAAGGATATAGAAGCCAAAAAAATAATTCGACACCTATTAAATTGTATATATGTACAAGAGTTCTAAGTTTCCAACAAAAAAAACTTCAATTTGAATTGGCCAACAATCATAATATGCCCTTGACTTGCAGTTACCCTATGAAGAATCATAATATTGGTACTTAGGTGACCCTTGCCTTTCCAAGAATAGAAGAAGAGGTGCTACACTAGAAAAGGCACCCAGGAGGCTCAAATGCACCTTTTACAGGTCCATAATTGTATAAAAACGACTTTTTTTTACCCGCGCATTGCAGCGGGATTTTAAAAGTATACATCTTAGAAGTTCAAACATAATACTTATTTAGCTCAATCGATCTTAGTTATACGTACTTATAAACGTGTAAATATTGTGCAATTTTTGTCAACTTGGCAACCTAACTAACCGCTAAAATTGACCATCAAATTTGAATCAATATATTACTATCCATATAATTGACTCAACTTTGAGTTATATTGTTTTCTCGAATTTTAAGGGAAACTCAAACTTAATCTGTTTAATGTACACAAAATTAATATATTAATAAACCATCAGTTCAATTGATTTAACTATTGTTCTTAAGTAATCTTTGTTACATTTTAATTATAGATTAGTTAACAATCTAGTTCAAGATCTAATGTTGATTTTTTAACTCTACTTACTTTAACTATTTAAAAGTTATATACTTAGTATATTTCTGATATTTAATATTGTCCTATTCAAAAATAAATTTGTAATATATATAAAAACTTTATTTATTTGTTTAAAGCGTATATGACTAATAATATATTTGTAACATATATATAAACTTTAATTATTTGCTTAAAGCATATATGACTAATAAGATATATTTATGTAATTAATATAAAAAATATGAAGTTTATCGATGGTCATAGTAATTATTCATTTAACATGATAAACCTTTAAATTTGATTACACCTACTAACTATAATGTAGATACTTGATAAAAAGAAAATGATTTTTTTGTTATATTCTTTTATCCAAGTAGAAGATAAAGAAAAAGAAGGTAAAGAAAAATAGAAAAGAAAAGAGAGAAGAAAGTTAGGCTCTAAGGGTGTGTTTGGTAGGAGTGAATGGTAGAGAATGGAAACGCAACAGAGAATGAGAATGGTGGGAAATGGAATGGTCTAGTGGAAACAAAAATGATTCTAGTGTTTGGTACAAAGAGAGAATCGAATTGAGACACATGCCCGAGAATGATTGTCGTGTTTGGTTGTATCAAGTGATGGCATGGAAACAAAATAGAATACTCCAACACATGAACCGGTGTTGACCATGTGAGGTATTCATATCAACAATCTTGACAACCAAATGGAAATCAATTTTTCAATTGAAATGAAATATATAATTATATGAACGAATGCGATGATAAAAAAGCTTCAAACCAAGACAGAGTGTTTTTGAATCTGAAATCAACCGACCAAATCGATACCCGAACTCGAAAAACAAAGATTACAGGAGACGGAAGAACCAGATATTGAAGAAGAAAGATGCGATATTTGTAATCGGTAATATCGCCAAAGGATAGGTTCCATGAAAGTGTTCTGTATAAGTTTTTCAATTTCTATTTAGAATGTGCCTCTCACGTGATACTAATTTGCCTATACTCCATGTTATTTTTAAATTGCCCCTTATTCCCACTGAGAATGGATCCTAGGCACGGAGCTCTATTCCCCTCCATTCTCTTCTGTTTTGATTAGAATCAATTAGGTGGAAAGAGAATCAATAATTAAACCCCCATTTCCATTCTCTGACGCAAACAAACAAGGGAAAACCCTTGATTCCGTTTCTCACGTTTCCATTCCACTGTACCAAACACCCCCTAAAATAGTAGATGAAAAAAATAGTAAATAACATTTTCATTGAGTTGATATAGTGAATATATGAGTTTGAATAGGTTGTGAATAGTATAAAATCACCTTGTATGCATGTAAATGGATCAATTCAGGTCGTATCTTTTTTAGTAACGGATTAAAAGAAAGATACAGAAAAAAGCTAAAAAATGAAATGAGTTAACCAAGTCAATAGTCAGCTATATGTATTCGGGTGTGTTTGGTTAGAGTATTGGAATATAGCAATGGGTTTGATAGAGATTGATGCTGTTTGTTTTAGTCAAATGGGTACGACAAAACCCACAAAACAAGGGATCTACAAAGATCCATCCAGTTTAGAGGGTTTTCTAAATTATCCACCTCCATATTTTTTTCCTATTTATAATTAACATTTAAACCTCTTATTTACCCTCCCTCCTTATCTTTCAAACATTTACCCACTCCCACTCCCATTTACAAACCATACATACCCTCAAACAGTTTCAACGTCTTAAAAAACTATTTACAACAAAACAACTATATTATCATTTTATTTGTAATTATAGATAAACTATCCACAAAAATCAATAAAAACAAAGAAATACCTATTACCCAACCCACCCATTTTACCACTCCTAACTACCACCGTAAGGCATGAACAATGTATTACAGCAAAACGCAAAATCAATATAAAAATATCCACAGCAAGAAAAATGATACCTGATACACTTGATGCATTCTAAAATTGACAATTCCAGCTATTTCCTCGACGCCACTCACACGGTGGACAGGTCCCGTGTCTCCAACAAGACGATCAGTAGATGGAGCAATTTCATGCAGATTGAGGGCAAGAAGGTGAGGCCTTTGGAGTAGAAGCTGAAATGTGGGTTGCAGTTCATAACATTGCTCAAACAGTGACCGGCGACAAAACACATAGAGTCCCAATCGGGCACGTGACATGGCAACAATCAATCTTCTAACATCACGAAGGTGCCCCACAAATCGAGTCCTCACAAGAGAAAGTAAAATGAAATCATTTTGTTGACCTTGAAACTTGTCAACTGTTGTAACCTGAGAGACAACAACTGTTAGACAAATGAAACACGTATCGACCAAACTTACAACTTATCAAGTTCATATAGTATTGTCCGACACTTCTAATATTGAAGAATATATAAGAAGTCAGATCCCACGACACATTCCCAGATAAACCAACAATAACTAGTCAACGGATATGGTAGTTGAATACTTCTCCGAGAAGATAAAAATACTTCAACATTTACATGCAAAACATCTAGCATGATTCAAAGATATTAGAGGGAGAAAATGGGCGTGTAAAACTGGCAGGGTTGGGTTGACCCGGACGTATAAGATTTTTCTGATTATTTTATTAATTAGTGTATTAATTAAGTTCACTAATGAAAAATCTCTTAATCATTAATAATAAAGAGCGACCAGAAGCTTGCATGCTTGTACATTTTAGTGGAACAATTACTATAGTTGTATTTTACCCATAAGACCAGTAAGGATAAACCATAACCTCAAAATACCCATTCATTAGCAAATGGGTCAAAATTGCCACTTCTAAATTATCACAACTGAATTGAATTGAGCCCCCGTCATATTTTGGGGCAGTCATATAATTGCAATACAAACTACTAACCTTGTTTGGACGGCCAATAAAATCATAGGGTTCGCATCTTCTTTTTAAAACATCGCGTAACAGAAGTTTCTGGCCATTATAAGTTGTCAAGATAGATATCTTATTTGCCGGATACCCTAATAACCGCATATAGATATAAACACTAACAAGGTACTCAGCTTCCCCTTCGTTTTGATAGAACCAAGGAGAAGGAGCGGTCTCACCTTTACCATGGTAATCAGGCACATCAATTAACTGATAATCATAACAAAATCCAGCATTTGCTCTATGAAAAAATGGATTCTCCTTAACATATGGAAGATCACCTAAATCCCTATATCTCCAATTATAAAGCTTGGCTAAACTCGGTCTGGCTCGACCCTGAGCATTTAGCTCAATATATGGGATCCCCAATCTAACAAATCTTGTAAATAAACTTTGATCCATGTGACTATACTTCTGGAAAGCCATATTCTTCACGACAGGTGGCAGCTGATGGTGATCACCAATCAAAATACACCGTTTGAGTCTAGCATACCCATCTTCTTGTCTCTGGAGCAACATTGGGATGAATGTCTCAATTTCTAATATTTGCGCACTTTCTTCCATCAACAGGTTATCATACTTGAATCCCAACTGCAGAAAATCCTTCCTTTTCAAAGCTGCATGAGTGCAAGTCATCGCGACAATCTTCGCTTGTTTTGTCATAAGGTGATTTGCTCGGTCAACTTGTGACTTCAGTAATTCAAATGCTCTGCATTCTTCAAGCTCCTGGAAGACGGTTTTAAGGTGACTAAAACACCCTTTAGCAGCACGCATGTCTTCTTCAAAGGATTTACCAGTGAAAACTGGTTGTGGGGTGTTAGAAAAAAACTCAGAGAAGGGAAACCGATCTTTAACATATGATGCTTTATCTTGATTTTTATCACAATCAGCTAGAAACTGTTCCCAACGTGAGTACACATGAAGCAACCAAAAGTAGCCAGCAGTTTCACAAGTATAGCCTACATCCTCGGGCAATTGTAAAGATCTTGCAAGCCTTTCCACTTCGCTAAGCAATTCCAAACGTCTCACAAGCATTGCGTTGACCCGGCCTTGGCGACTGAAGTCAAGATCAGTTGCTAATTCTTGTTCACCTTGACCAAGTCGGAGAAGATAACGGGCTGGCACATCCCTCTGTCACAATATAAAAATTTTAGACCATGTATTCATGTAAACATACACTATAATGGTGTATGCCGAATATCTTTTTACCTATCAAGTAAAAAAAATTAATGTAAAAATCATACCTCCATTATTTTTTCGAAGAGGTCATTCAAGGCCTGATTTGAATGGGTGATTATTAATGTCCTCTGAGAAGGACAATTGTGATAAAGAACATTCAATATTTGGACTGCAGTATCAGTCTTTCCGGTACCAGGTGGACCCACTACCATTGTCAAACCCGGTTGAATCCCTGAGATTATTGCTCCAACCTGTAGAAGTAACAATTATATAACAATTAAATAAGAATTCAGATGACATACAACAGACAAAACTTAGTAAAGCCGTTTCCTTACATGGGTGAGCAAAGTGCAAAATAAAGATCAATACAAGACGCACAAATGGATACATAATATATTAAAGAAAAAAAGGCAGACCTGAGTGGGGGTAAATCTAACAGAATTCTGCTTTGGTTGATCTTGAGGATATGGACCAGGATCAGGAGGCATATAAGCCTCAACAATAAGTTGCTCTTTCTTATTTTCAGCAACATCATTTGTGGCAACATCATTTGTGGCAACATCAACTGAATTTGAGCTGGACTTATCATTTCCAGATAGAGCATGAGAAATTCCTTTCAAATTTCTGGGAATATTGATCCTAAATGGGGGTCTTGGATTCAAGTTCTCTGTGCCATCCGAGTTTGTAAACATTACCTAAAAAACAAAGTTCAGTTAGCTGAATATCAAACAATATGCTCGAAAAGGTGGCAATTTCAACCCATTTGACTATATAAAGGTTCATGTGATTATGTTTGATCTCTAACGAGTAAGATGGGTCAAACTATAAAGGAAAGGTTAAATGGGTCAAACAGATTAGTGTGTACAGATGAATAAAAACTCCTAAATTACTTTATTTAGAAAGTTATACCACCCTCCGACCTAGTCAAAATGTCCACTTTGACTATGCACACAGTTTTAGAAATCTCCACTAACTACACTCTTCACCAATCAAATAACATCTCTACCCACTAAATTTTCATTTGACTGGTTGTGACATCAAAGTGGATAATTTTTTGGGACATCCCAAAATAGTAATATGGACATTTTGCATGGGACGGAGGTAGTATTAATTATATATAATACAGTCTTCATAGTCCTATCACATCCTCAAGTTTTAATGAAAATTATAATTAATGATAAAAAATAAAGTTTCGTGGGTTAGCACAGCCTGACCCGACCCAGCCACTCGAATATAAAGTTAACGCACAAATACACTTTGTCACAATTCAATACTCTCATAACCCATATATAGGAAGCGGACCTGATATTCTGAAAAACATTCTTTAACATGATCAGCATCAAGAAGAGTATCTTTGAAGTCGACAGTCTCAAGCAGATCAGGCATATTGGTCCACTGAGCAGCAGAGGGATTCCCATATCCCAAAAATACGTCATGCAACCAATCAGGAACAATACATGTTTCATTCATAAGATCTCTTATAGACTCCAAGATTGCTTTAAAATTGTTCTCCTTCGGCTTCCTCCTCATCAAGATATTAAAGGTACCATAAACATCTTCCGCGCCTTTCTCAGCAATATCACTGACATCCATATGATACTGTGCGGTATCAAGAGCAACCCTCACCGTTCTCAGCTCACCTTTAGGCGGTTTCCATTCATCCCGCTTGATTCTCCCTGTAAAATCATTCATCAATGTTCCTTCTTCATCCCGCATCTCTATAATTTCACATCCTCGCACAAATTGAAGGCCGAGTTTTTGTGGAACCGTTGCATTTGCAGCCTCTTCAGCACTTAAAGGTTCAAATGATGGACGAATACTAAGCAAAAAGAGCACATCGTGTTCTTTTAACGCATTCCATTCAGACCTTATCTGTGCTCTGTAACTGGAAATGCTGAAAGTAACCTCTGCGATTACAGATGACGGTTTTACTTCCCCAATATTTGGTTGTTTCACTTCAGTTATTCTGAATTCTTTAATAGGTACCGCCATTCTAGACCAACCACGGAACGCAGGTTGACCTTCGTTATTAGTATACGCAAGGAGATGTGGAACAGCTTCTTGAATGTCCTCACGTATCTCATAAGTGGATTCGAGACGAAAGAGATTAAAGTTTCTAAGAAGATAATCATGAAGCGTTAAGAACTGAAGATTCAATTTTGGAAGTGCCAGACAGCCTTCACCGGAGTAGTTGATGCTAGGCACAACACTTTCATCCCACATTATCTGTTCATGTGGATAAAGTGGCAGAGCATTTATGGCTTCTTTTTGAGATTGTTGCTTCTCAAAAAAGGAGACCATAACTTCAATAAGAAAATCGACTCTTTCAGTCCACGGGTCACTCTTTGAAACCAATTTAAGCTGCAATAAGATGAGAGAAAACGAACAATTCCAGGTAAGCAGGTTTAGCTTCTGTATTTTTATACCAGTATCAGAAACATTAATAGTACACGGTATCATACTTAATATACAAACGTGTTGCATATATAGTTCCTATACTGACCTTATTACAGACCAAATCCCTCAATTCATCAGGAGAAAGTACAGACAATTTCTTTGAAAGATCAACACGCTTATGAATCGCTCCAATGTTAGCAAGTGCAAGTTCTTTCAACTACAACATCCAGCAAGCAAAATATCAGCATTTGTCAGATAACCAAGAAAGGTAACAGCTCAACCTGTTAGAAGACTTGCGAGATATTCACACAGAGGAGGCAATTTGACCCAGTTAAGTATGAAGGGTCGATATGGGTTGCATTTAATCTTAAACAGGTCAAATGATACATTTTGCTAAAATACTAACAGAATAGAGTAAAAGCCACCCAAAATATATATTTAATGCATACAAAAGTCTAGTCCTTTTATTCAAAAATTCAGATTGTTATTGTAATAGTAGTGTAAATCTGTTCATAAATCATAATAAATTAACCAATTATTAAAGAATTTGGAAAAATGAACAAAAAAACCCAGTCTAGCCTACCACACCCAACCTGACCTTTCAAAATGTGCTACAAATTCCGGCCCGTTACAACCCAGACCCAATTTGACCTGTTACCCAGCATGCCCGACCCCAAAGCCTTTTCATTTCTACTGCAATATAAGGGAAGAACACACCTTGGGTATTTTTTTGAATGAAAGAAGCTGGAAAGCCTGAAAGCGTTCATAATGGGCTTGAAGCACCTCATCGTCTGACATTTGTCTCCCTAAGTTATCATCTATCTCAAAACCTTCATAGTACTGCAGCAAGTCAACCAACTGTGCAAAGAGCTTGCCTTTTTCATGTCTATAAAGAACACTCAGATGACATTTTGCAACCACGGCTACATCAGCAACAAGAGGTTTAAAGTATCTGCGGGACATTCAACCATCTAGATAAGTAACAGAATATGACACAAAGAGAAGGTAAACACCAGATACCTAATCAACTGTGTGAACATGAGAAAAAAGTCAATGACTTGGTGAAACATAATCTCATCACATATACAGAAGATAATTAAACCGTGCAACTTTAGATCTCTCAAAAATGCATTGCAGTACACTTTGAAAGAACTGTCGTGTTACCTCCTGGTTGGAAGCTGGCTCAAAAGATCAATTAGAAACTCCATAAACCTCTCACAATACAAGATCGAAGCTTCATTAATTTGTTCGCATCCATGTACACTGGACCCTCCATTGTCATTATCATAGTAAAATACCTTGGAATCAAGTACCTGTTCAATTAAAATACCAAAAACAAAATGACTTACGTCAGCTACCAATATTAAAGATCAACTATGAAAAAGCTGTATGGTTTAACCAAACATCACCTCCAGAAATTCTTCAATGAGATTCCTCAAGAACTTCACTTCTAGCATTGCTGACATATCAAAAGATTCCCCGCGCTTCTTTGCCTCCTTGGCCTTTTTTGCAATCCTTTTCCATTTCTTAATCAAATCGGGATTTAGACAAAGCTCCATCTAAAATAACAAAATCAAGATAAATTTAAAAAAATAACATGACAATTAAGTTTCAGAAATAACAGTTTAAATTTATGAATTTACCTGAAAACGACCAAAGGATAGACTGTGCCAGCAATGAAGACTTGCCAATCTCATGACTTTCTTGCTGACTATATCATCCTCCAAGCTCTGTCACAAACAATACGAGAACAAAGCTCATTATGATTTGTACAAAAGGATACAACCTTGAAACGAAAAAGTAAAAGAAAATTCGAACTAAATAACTATGATCATGATTCGTGAAAAGCAAAGTGGAATAGAGTTCTTTTTTAGTTATAGAAAGCGGCAGCTGCATATAGCATAAGCATAAAGAGGACATAGAACATAAACAAGAAAAAAAACATATTTTATTCATTTGGTCAATATTCAAACGTTCGTATATTTTTATCAATTTGATACTGTCTTCACAAAAGAAAGCCCAGTTTAGCTTTCTTTTGATCTGGAACAGTCATACAGAACTTTGAGAAACATTCAATGACAAAATTCCAGGGAAAAAAAAACAAGTCATAGGCTGCTTGACGAATTCAGATAACATTAACGCTGATTAGCGACGAAAACAAGTTTAACCTAACAACAATTATGTCCATTTATAAAGTTAAACATCAACTCCTGATAAAATATTGTTGAGAATAAAATATGTTTGGAAAACACACTAAAATGATAGACTATCTTAGTTGTGTGGCCATTAAAAAGTAGTATGTGGGTAGTAGTACTGCTTAGTGATTCCACAACCTGATAAAGTGTAAGGTAGATGTGTTCAAAAGTACCAAAGACCACTAGCCTAGCAGTATCACAGTGACCTCACAACCATGAGGTTCTCGGTTCAAGTCCCATGGTAGGAACAAGTGTAAATATTCATGGATAGATATATATAGTCATAATAGTTGTATACTTGCTTTCAAAAGTTTTCAGTGAACACAACGATCATCAAAGCTACAAATATGTACACTTATAGTCTAACATATAATAGTATCATCAAGACACTAGAGGGGATTCAACATCAATTAACTACGTATATTGTGGGTAACATGCAAAACGACATGCGCACTTATTTACCTGGAAGGCATTAATCATAAAAAGTAGATAGTTTGTCTTCTCTGCAATACTCAGACTTCTTCCCTGCACAAAAAATATTAACATCTTCCACTACTCTTTGATGGTCAATAGCTATAAAAGCAAGTTACGTACCTCCTTCAAGTTAAGAACCCTCTCAAGAAATGCCTTGAACATATCTTTTCTATCATAAAAGCATATCCAAGCAGCAACATTCTCTCGAAACTGCAAATTCCGTGGAATAACATTTTAGCATGCAATTTCATCATAAAGGATATATGAACCTTACTGTTTACTTTATTACAGGAATTGAAATCCAAACCTACCCTACTGATCAGTATCACTGAACTTCTAGCAAATACTGTACTTAATTAAGTGTGGCACTCAATGGGAACCTAAAACGGTGTTCGTTAATTGGCAAACCATAAGGAAGCTCCACCAATATCCATGAAGGGGCCAAATGATGCACTTAACACAAGACTGACAGAGCATATACTTCATATATAAATAGTAAGATATACTAACCTTCATCTTACCAGTTACCGTCACTGAACTATAATCGATCTATGTGAACCTCAACAAAACAAGTTTTCATATTCCATTCTAATCGATAGGGTATACAAATTCTGATGCTTATATAAAATCTGGCCTCTTTAAGCATATACGTAGTTACAGTTGATTTCCAATTCAAACATAGAACCCAAAATTACGTAATAGTGCCATAAGTCCATATGTATTACAGCCTGCATTACTAGATCTTATTTACAGTCTTGTCGAAACAGCATACAATGTAACCTACGCAAGTTCACAAGTATTCCACATTTCTGCTTATACAAATTTCCTCACATATTAGGTATACAAAACTGACTTTACTTTATAACAAAGTTAATTTTATACTGAAAACATCATGCAATATTTACCACATAATTTAGACTAAACAACATCTTCACATAATTATACATAAATTGAGTTCATCATTCACTTATAACAATGTATATAGGGATACTTATACCTTCTCATTAATCATGAGAATCATGGACATGATATGCTCAAACGAGGACGTCTCAGGATCAAAATTAGGCCAGAGATAATTCTCCAAATACTGACTGACTTCCAAAATCATAACCCTCTGCAAGGGCACAGTTCTCCTCATACTCCCATCTTCCTTCACCACCAACTCCGTCTCATAAATTTCTTTCACTAACTCACCACTAAACGGAGGTTTCTCAATGTTCGTTGCAGTTTTCGACCAGTTCGCATCTGCGATTTTAGTCAGTCTGTCCCGCTGGATTTCAACTAGAGTTATCGAGCTCGGTACATTAGTACCAGGTTTTGATTCCGGCGGTCTATCCGGTACTGATTGGTCGGAGCCGGCGACAGGGTACTCGGCGACACGGTGGCGCCGGAAGTCGTACACTCCGTCCCCGAATACTTTCGTCATTGTGCTAGGGTTTTGTGTATTCTGGAGTGATAGGATTGAGAGAGTATTGAAGATTTTAGCTAGGGTTTCAAATTGGATTCGGGGACGATTTGAATGAGGGTTGTTTCAGCAATGAAAATACGAAACCCTACTCACTTTAGTGTAGGGACTTTTTCAGAAGGCGGTGAATTGCGAGTTTGGATTCTGTATACTCTGTATTTTTTTAAGTAATCATACGGTTGATACGGAGTATATACTACAATATCAAACTGAAAATTCAATTTAGTTAATTAATATTAAGTAATGTCGAATACGTCTATCGGTTGAAGTAGCATATCGCTCGTGCAATACAACGGGTTATGATACTCTTTTGTAAACAATACCAGATCATAACCCGCGAATTCGCGGGCTACCACATGAATCTAATACAAGTTTTATATTATACTTTTATTAATTAAGTAGTTTTTAAGTTACACATTCGTGCGGTTGACATTGCATATGTATCTTCAAAGGAGATGTATGTCTTAAGTTTATTAAGTATATGATGAAGTTAGAGTAATCAAACATTTATTGCAAAAATAATAATTTGATAGTTCGATAACGTACTCATCACTGTCTTTTTAATTTCCTTAATGCAATTATATAAGTTATCATCACACGTTTATTGATGTGCCACTCTTTTGGGCGATCAAGCCAAAGATAACTTAAGGCACAAAGCATAGAGAAGTAGTCATTTATTGCAAGTAGGGCAAATGTGGGTTGTCAAGCAGTAAGTATTTTATACATATTATGTAATGAATTTTCGCGCACTTGATAAGTATAATAATTTCAAAAAGCATTAATTAGATATAATCTTGTTGAAAAATAATGACGTGATATTTGAGTTTGCAATCACTACTGCCTTTTATGGATTGGTTGTGATGTACGGTTTTTGATTGTATGTATATATATTTTTTTTATATTGATAATTGTTTATAGATTGATATGTTATGATTTGTTGATGTGTTAGATTCGATATAAGCAAGAATAATATATCATGAATGTTTAATGACAAAAAGGAATTATGTTGACATTTATTGTTAAGTACTACGGCGGACCATATTTATGGTACACTATGACGTACTTACAAATAGGTTGATGATTTGAAAATTTTGTTCAACCATTGTGATAATGAAGGTATTCTTGATATATATATTATGAACCGTCGTCACCTTCCTGCTATTGCACTCCTTGCTTAAAATTATATTGTTTTTATACCAGGATTATAAGATGATACGATACCTTTTAGAATTATGTTTAATCACAACATTTTTATGAATTTCATTGTTTGATACGTTGATTTAATCAGCATATGTCTCAGATGGTAAATTTCCCTATTAAATATAGCAAGCAGTTATACATATATATACCATCTTACATTATATATAAGAATCACACGATGATATCATCAAATATTCAATTAGCCAATCAAATTGTCTAATTCTATCAAATTGCTAAAATTTAGGAAATTGATGACATCATAATTAATTATTTCATAATCTTAATCCTAATCAAATTCAAATTGTCTAACTTTACCAAATTATTTAATCCTAATCAAATTCAATAATATAATAATAATAATAATAATAATAATAATAATAATAATCTTATAATTAAATATATTATTATAATAATATAATAATAATTATAATAATATAGGATTCCTATTTTCTTCTTACCAACAATCGCATATGGATTATTAATTTATTTTTCTCCTCTTTCAATTATATCCTTACTTTTAATCACAAAATTAACTAATGTTTAACAAAAAATTTGATACTAAAAAATTTTAATTTTACCTTACATAACCCCGTGTGTATACACGGGTTAAGGGCTAGTATAGTAATAATAGACCACGAAATAAAGTATTGCATATCCATACATATAACATTAATCCATCACAAAAGTAGCAGTTACATAATTGTGCAAAGCTATATATACCAAATTAAATATTGAAAAACATAATCCATAGTTTTCATAGACGTAAGCTCATTACCACATTTTGCCCAAAAAACACAATGTTTACAACCACCATTAACAATTCAAGCATTTTGCAATGGCCAATTTTCGCCTTCAACTTCTTCCGGCTTCAGCATATGACCACATGATCAAATTTAGCTACTTCTTTCCTCTTGTCTCCATACTTGCCATCAACATGATGAAGCCTAATCCATTACACACAACGGTACATAGTTGATTAATTAACATCATAATCCCCAAAGTTTACACTTACAAACGGAGCAGGAATACACCACAAATTGCGGATTTAATTAGCTTTACTAATCAATAGTACCCTTAATGCTAAGTTATATAATATCAAAATGAGTTTAAAAGAAAAAAGGTAGCTGTTAATTAAAAGTGGTTTGAAAGGCTAACTTTCATCACTTACAACTTCACATTTCTTCAAAGCACGTCATCCAGTTTATGTTTAGAAGCTTACGCTGGCATTAAGGTACAATTGATTTGGTATGTAAAAAGGCTAAAAATGATTGTTTGTGTAAATAATCATATCAAAACGATAAAGGCAAATGGGAAAACCGAAAATTTTGATTTAAGCCACAACTTAATTGTGACGATTAGAAAAATATCAATCTCCTGTACTTACAAACTCTATTTGGAAAGGAGATAACTTGAATGCCCTTTATTAATCATTAGTCTCTTACATTTCTCAAACATGAAGGGTTTTTTTTATAAAACAAAGATGTTTATATGTTTCAACCATTTTCAGTCTATGGTAGAATCTTACTTTAATACGACCAACAAAGCAAAATAGAAAGAACTGAAGACCGGGACCAAACTTTTCTTGTTTTAAAGATTTATATATGTTTATGTTATTTCTTCGATCATCGTTTTACCCCATCTACTGTAATAGAGTATGATATACCATGAAGAGTTACATGTAACCTTTGTCTTCATTTATTTTAATTTGCATGTGGAGACTATAAATCTGTCCCACATATCAAAAGACATGGAGGAATGTTAATGAACAATTGTGACATGTAAGAAGTTAAGAAAGATTTTCAATAAGTTCGATTAAAATTTTGTAGGAGCCGAAAGTCCATGTTATGGGTGAGTCTAAATGGGATAACATGTAATAATGGCAATATAGAACTGCCTAAACATGTTGTCGTACCGATTTCCTTTTTAACTAAGTTCTTTAACTTCACAAGTTTGACCCATTTAAACCCTAACAGGTAAGGCCCTCATGAGTCCTTCATATGTATTATTATTATTATTATTATTATTATTATTATTATTATTATTATTATTATTATTATTATAATTATTATAATTATTATTATTATTATTATTATTATTATTATTATTATTATTATTATTATTATTATTATTGTTTTTAGAAAGGTCAGTATGACCAGCTCTTTAGTGCAACTATCTGCCTAAGATGGTTGAATGGCTAGATTTTGTAGAAGTCAGGTGTGTTGGATAATCTTTTACTTTTTGTCCAATTTTGGGTCTCAAATATGATCAAATGTAAAGATTCAATGTAACACATTGAAGATAGACCATAACCCAAATTGAACCATTCTCTGGATAATGGGTCAAAATTGCCACCTTTGTCCTTTTCAGTCGATATTCAAAGGAGAAAGACTTATCCAAAAGTGAAATAAACAAATATGGAAACCAACTAACCTACTTATGTGTATACAAGTGTCCAGTATGATCAGTGTAATGCATTGAGGCCGACATTCTATAATATCCATTCGAATCTAGAAGGAAACAGAAGTTGCAAGAATCAAACATACGTGTCAGCAATTAAATAAAATATTTTAGAATGATTGCTTCAAATGCATTTCAACCCAATGGAAAACACCTTTAGACAAATGCAAGGCCCCAACCTGACAAAGTATAAGCCGATGTTTTCAGTCCTGAGAACCTAAATAACAACGAATTTTAGAAACATACACATATATAGATAGAAATAAATAAATAAATAAATCAAATGAGAAGTTCGCAAGTTATGCACGACAATCTTTAAATTGAGGTTTCAAGCAAATCCGTTGAAGGTTTATTCCATTGGTATTAAGACCCCTTACGGTCAAATTTGAGCAAATTCTAATATAAATTAAAATATGAGTGGTTTTGTTCCGAAGTCAATCATAACAAAAGAAGTCACATTTAGACATGAATCTTCTTGACCGTAAGTCCGTCGCATGAATGATCATACACATATAAATAATTATTTATTTTTACTATACAGGAGTAGTAATGAGTTGCTTAGTATCACCTTTTCACAAAGATACGTCATACGTATATATTTGGTAAAAAAGTGCATCAATTTTTGCATTACTGTTGGCACTAAAATGCATTTTATCTGCTGAAAACAGCACAAGAAGTAGCAGAGTTTTAGGCAGTTTTACTGCACCATAAGTGGTCCAAAAAGTAGCAGAGTTTTCTGCATAGAACAGCCCAAATATATATGCAGCATTTGATCCATTTTAACTGCACTAAATTTGGACAAAAAGTGGCAGAAATTGCTGCAGTTTAGTTTGGTAAAAGTCGACCAAAAAATGTACTACGTAGTATTTATTTCAAACATATTTCCTCAAAATGTAGTATTTTTGCTGATCAAAACAACACAAGGAGCAGATTTAAGTGCATTTTTACTGCACTAAATGTGAGCCTAAACATGCTGGGATTTTCACAGTAATTATATGTGATCCATGCTCCATTTATCCAAAATAAATGGTATACATCAACTACACGTACTGAATGTGAGCCTAAATATGCTGTAGTTACATGTTCAATAAGAATAATGTTGTATCACTCACCCAAAGTCATTGTCTTCCTCCATTTGATTATGATGTTCTTCAGCCTGATAATAAGAGGTGCGAGTATGGTCCTACCAAGTGGAGTGTACTGAAAAACAATAGCAAACAAATGATCAATAATTACTTCCTCAGTTTAATGCTCCCACCCAAAACTGATATTTCAAGAATAAGATACACATTCAGTAAGACATTAGCTATATAACTATAACAAATCAAACATTGTATATTGAGAGTCCCGTAATTCACTATTGTTTAGTGAATTGGAATCGCAAAGTGTAAAGTTTAATTGTAGAAGGGGAGGTTGAATACAATTTAAGACTATTTCAGATTTTAGCTAAGTTAATTGATGAGTTTTAAATTGATTCACAGAAACATAGTATAAACAATAGCAACAGAGTATAACAGATTATAGATATGACAATATCAAAGTAACAAAGTAATGATAGCTAAAATGATGAATTATATTGATCATACAATTCACAAGTGTTGAATGCGGAATGGATTAACCAAAGTTAATCCAATTCAAACACTTAGCTAATTTATTACAAATGAGATGAACAGCAGTGGACAAACACGCTGACTGTTCACTCGCTGGATCGTTAATACGTACTATAGACAAACTAATCACTGACACACAAGTGATAAGTACGATTGAACGACTAGCCTCTACAGTACAAAACACTGAACTATTTATACTACAAGAGTTCCTAAAATATCGCCTATAAAATAGGATCTTGGAATGACACGTGTTGCTGCTTAATTGGTTTGATCTCTGATGAACCGACATTCTGCGGGTCCCAATTCTGTTACCGCAAATATCTCGTTACCTTAAAACCAATCAATTGCAGCCACGTAGTCTTTTGAACATACTTCAAGTTGGAACACTCTTGCTGATGTATAGATAAGTACAGTACTTTCTGTACTTGATGATTGAGAGGCTTTATTGAATAGTCCCTGAAGATGCAGTAATCCTCCTCACTCACTGCGAGCTAACATGCTCTTGTAGAATGACTTGAACTAGAGATCTTCAGTGACTAGCTGTTATTCTGGCAGTGACTTTTGCCTTTATAGATTTGAAGAAGTAAAGCTCTCGCTGACGTTGATCAGTGACACACCAAGTTGAGCTTTATTCTTCCTCAGCATATCAAGCAGAATGAATGACGCTCAGCGAAACTTATCATCAGCAACAACAGCTTCGATACAATCCATTTCTTCATCGAGTAGTGAACAGTTGAGTTGGTCAGCGACCAGCGATTTCATCATGGTCAGCGACCAGTGACTCAACAATCTCCCCCTAAATGATTGTGATTGAAGCTCCCTAGACAAACTAGTTGCTGAGAAAAGTTTATAGTCAGTGTTTAAGATTTTAAACATTCAGTGACTTATACTTTGATCCATTCATTTTTCTTTTTGGATTCTTTTGATATGATCTGAGTTTTGCACTTTGGTTTTCTCAAAAGATCAGATATTATTGAACTGCAAAATATAAAGTACAGATAGTTTTTCAGTTACAATACATCTAAGACTTGGCTTTGAGAAAAAATACCCAAGTGTATCTGGAGTATTCATCGACTATCACCAAACAATACCTTTTTCCTCCAAGACTTGGAGTACTCACTGGACCGAACAGATCCATATGAAGCAAGTAAAAGCATTCTTTTACAGATGAAGTCTGCTTACTTTTGAAAGATGAGCTGTGATGCTTTCCCTTCTCACATGCTGAACAAAGCTTGTCTTTGTCATAAGTCATTTTTGGTAGACCAGTGACTAAACCATTCTTGCTCAGTTTGTTAATTGCTTTGAGATTCAGATGGGAAAGTCGCTTATGCCACAACCATTTTTCTTCTGAAACGGTTCTAGAGTAAAAACACGTTCCAGACTGTGCTGAATCCATATTGACAACATAAGTATTCCCTTTTCGATTAGCAGCAAGTACAGCACTTCCCTTCTTGTTGTAAACGACTCCTGCTTCATGATCAAATAGTACCTTGTTCTTGGAGTCACAAAACTGACTGATGCTTAACAAATTGTGATTCAGACCCTCTACATATGCTACACGTTTGAACATTACATTTCCATTGGTTAAGACTCCATACCCTCTGGTCTTTCCAACCTTGTTATCGCCAAATACCACATCAGGACCTCTTTCATCTTGATAGTCACTGAGCAGAGATTTGTATCCTGTCATGTGCCTGGAACATCCGTTGTCCAAATACCAGATAGTCTCTCTAAGAATTCCTTTGTAGATGCTATCAGAATCCCAACCAGATGCTGAACATTTCTGAGCTACTTCCTTGATGTCTTCATGGAATTCAGTGTCATCAGCCATCAAACAATAATCTATGTCCAAGCAAATCATAGATTCTTCATCATCGGATGAAGAGGATGAATCAGAGTCGCTGAGTGAACTTTCTTCAGCGACAAACCCTTTTTCTCTTCTTCTTCCCTGATTTGGACATAGCCTTTAGTTTCTTGTACTTTGCCTTGTACTTGTTATACTTATCATTTCTGAAGTCTGGCACTGGTTCAGGGACTTGGTTTACTGACTTTGATCTACATTTAGCTGCAAAATGACCAGATTTGCCACACTTGTAGCATTCACCTTTGGATTGAAATTTATCAGATGATGGAGCACCAGCGAATCTTTTTGATCTGGTGTTCCTTCTGAAATTAGCAACCATCATGGCCATATCTTTTTCAAGCTTCTCCAGTCCTTCATCATACTCGTACTCTGACTGTTCTTCATCTTGACCACCTTCTTCTTCAGCTATCAGTGACTCACCAAGTTTTTCTTAGACACTTTTGACTTCTGTCTCTGATCGATTTCATCAAGCTCTGCTACAAGGGCATTGGATATCTTCTAACTTCCAAGAGTAGCACGAATATGCTCACTCTGATCAGCTTGCTTTTCTGACTGCTCCCAGTTGAGCAAAATACCATAGACTTGAGTGAGATTAAGAACTGAATAATCATTCCTTTGTCTGGTACACGTGGCAATGGTTCCCCAGATTTTCCTTGGCAGCAACTCAAGAAACTTCTCAACAACAAATCTCTGTTCCTTACCTATACCAGCCTTTTCCATTTTGTTCATCAGTGACTGGTATCTGGTGTAAGTAGAAGACAAAGATTCATTTGGTTCCATTGCAAACAGCTCATACTGGCGAGTGAGATTGACTTCCCTGCAGCGAATAATATCAGGAGTTCCAATATATATATTCCTAAGGGTATCCCACATGTCTTTAGCAGTTCTACAAAGCCTGATAGATTCGAACACTTCATCAGGAAGTGTCATGCCTATGTAGATTTTAGCTTGTTTATCCAATCTAACCAATCGTCTATCCTCATCCGACCATTGTTCTTCTCTTTTGGGCACAACCATTTCTGGTATAGCAGGAGTAGTAGCTGTAGCCATGACAGAAGGAACAATTGTGGTTGGAATGTGGGGACCATTGGTTATTGTATTACAGAGACGATCGTCAATTAGGTCTAAAAACATCATCATTCGGGACATCCAAGTTTCAATCCTTGATGGATCAAAAGCTGGAGGTTTGGTTGTAGAACCATTTCCCTTATGATAATCAGAGTCAACACAACTGTACTTTACTGATTCCATTGCAGACCTGGTTAATTGAATTTAAACCAACTCTGCTCTGATACCAATTGAGAGTCCCGTAATTCACTATTGTTTAGTGAATTGGAATCGCAAAGTGTAAAATTTAATTGTAGAAGGGGGGTTGAATACAATTTAAGACTATTTCAGATTTTAGCTAAGTTAATTGATGGGTTTTAAATTGATTCACAGAAACAGAGTATAAACAATAGCAACAAAGTATAACAGATTATAGATATGACAATATCAAAGTAATGATAGCTAAAATGATGAATTATATTGATCATACAATTCACAAGTGTTGAATGCGGAATGGATTAACCAAAGTTAATCCAATTCAAACACTTAGCTAATCTATTACAAATGAGATGAACAGCAGTGGACAAACACGCTGACTGTTCACTCGCTGGATCGTTAATACGTACTCTAGACAAACTAATCACTGACACACAAGTAATAAGTACGATTGAACGACTAGCCTCTACAGTACAAAACACTGAACTATTTATACTACAAGAGTTCCTAAAATATCGCCTATAAAATAGGATCTTGGAATGGCACGTGTTGCTGCTTGATTGGCTTGATCTCTGATGAACCGACATTCTGCGGGTCCTAATTCTGTTACCGCAAATATCTCGTTACCTTAAAACCAATCAATTGCAGCCACGTAGTCTTTCGAACATACTTCAAGTTGGAACACTCTTGCTGATGTATAGATAAGTACAGTACTTTCTGTACTTGATGATTGAGAGGCTTTATTGAATAGTCCCTGAAGATGCAGTAATCCTCCTCACTCACTGCGAGCTAACATGCTCTTGTAGAATGACTTGAACTAGAGATCTTCAGTGACTAGCTGTTATTCTGGCAGTGACTTTTGCCTTTATTGATTTGAAGAAGTAAAGCTCTCGCTGACGTTGATCAGCGACACACCAAGTTGAGCTTTATTCTTCCTCTATCAAGCAGAATAAATGACGCTCAGCGAAACTTATCATCAGCAACAATAGCTTCGATACAATCCATTTCTTCATCGAGTAGTGAACAGTTGAGTTGGTCAGCGACCAACGATTTCATCATGGTCAGCGACCAGTGACTCAAGAATGTATATCATGATCCTTAAAACAACAATAAGAAGAAAACAGGTCAAGACGTAATAAGTTTAAGGGCAATTTATACTCATGATTGCTGGGATTTTCACAAAAATTATATGTGGTCCATGCTCCAATTATCCAAAATAAAAAAGATTGATTTTTAAAACCAAAAATGTTTCATACTTGATTTTTAAACAGTATTGAATATCCTTCGATAGAATAAAATAATTAATGTGCCAATTTGGGTTATCTTATATCCCTAACAGATAGAACCACATGATATAGCTTAAACTGAAACATGTCAAATTAGCTTAAATATTTTAAAAGAAAACCTAATACACCTATTTATTCAACAAATGATATTAAATATGAATACTAAAACAAACTAAAAGTAATTCTAATGGTAAAGTTAACCAAAACTATTTTGTACATGTTTCACCTATATATGTAAGTAAGAAGAAATCTCAACTGTTAGAATATTAAAACACAAAAACAATCACTTTATATTCTTTATACTAAACACAAAGAATATGTTCACAGTCATTAAATATATAAATGCTTACTATAAGCGGTTGACACCAAAATCAATTGCCTTTCGATCAAAGGGTATGCAGTGCAATCGATTCCCCATGTGCCATTGATACAAAATGTAACCTTGCTAAGTATGTAGTAAAACAAAGAATACTACTCAATAAAGGAACTTACTGGTTGTCTATGACAGATGACAGTGGGCGCGCAAGTTCATTGAGAAGATGGGCAGGGAAAATGGCTAAAATCATATCGTATAAGATAATATGAATTATAATCACTTTGTAAATTCAGAATAAACTGTCATTTTGTCGTTGATTTCGGGCAGTGAGTGCATGTAGTCATAAACTTTGCTCTCATTCTGCATCAATCAAACATCAAAAGTTCAATAAACAGATAATATCCGAATTAGGGTCAGGTTAACATGTCAACCCGAATAGTTTGTGCCAACCCATTTTGACACAACTTTTATAGCATAAAGAGAAATATTATACGTATTACATTAATCCCACATCAAAAAAAGTTCCAACATGGATATTCTGGCCGACCCAAATGATTTCGCGGCAACCCATTTTTACCCAAATTAAACCGTAAAAGAAAAAATCAACAGCTACTAATAATGCTACAACGATTATAGGTAAACATCCATAATCTGTTTATCATTGTAAAAGAACTGAGGATTTTAAAAAAAATGATTGTTGATCACTGATTGCGGCAACTATACAACAAACTTCACGGGTTAAAACACGTTTATACTTCATTGTATCCCCTTTCAAGCATTCAATCAAACACCTAGTGTGCTTTTCAAAAGTAGTTGAATCCGATCATCTTTAACTATGATCATCGGTTTTTGAATACATCAAGCTGCACCAATCATCAATCTCAAATGAAATTACCATCATACCGTGACAATAGTACATATTTACATCAATAATATATAAAACTACAGTAATAATAGTTCATGTGCTTGAATCCATCAAGCTATGTTAATGAAGAGTTACCTGTTAAGATAAAATCAACGTCGCGAATTGTAAGAGGGTTGATACTCAAAAAGATGCATTGCGAATCAAGCGATTAGAGTACACGTGAGCAACAAAATCAACTATTGAAGAATATAAGCAATGAATAGACACAAAGAAGGATGGAACGAAAATTAAGTTTAGATGAGCGTGTCAATCGTTCAAATTTTGTTTCAATTGTGAATTCGTGAAGATAAGCGCTACTATGATTTTCTCCTTGGCGTACTTGTTTCTGATGTTTATGATACAGCCGCTTGAATGAAAGAGGGAAAACACGGGTTAGGGATTGTTAATCTATGAAGGGCAATAATGTCCATAGGGGGTCTAATTATTTTGAGATTAATAAATCACCCAACTAATTAAGATCAATGGACTAAATAAAAAGGGTTAATGTATTGGATGGGGGAGATTAGTATAGAAAGAGGATGTTTAATTCATTAACATTATCTTTTATAAGTAAAGTGAGATGGATAAATAGACGAATAGATGATGATCCTATAAATCGATATGGGGTGTTCGACTGTGATGGAGGAGAAACAACATAATAATAACTTTTATTATTCATGTTCTTAAGATAAAAAAGATTATAAATTTAATTTTTATTACATAACATCTACATAGATTGTAATGTGGTATTTGTTTGAACTATCACATTTATTTTTTATTTATCATATATTAATAATAGTTGATAGTTGATTTAATTTGTTTTAATATTTTTTTCTTAAACACCATTGAGTTGTCTAATTAACATAAAAATGTTTGACTTATAGTTAGTGGTTAGGTTAAGAAAATACTTTGTGTAGAATATTATATACTTTCCATAGAAACTTAATTGAGTAATCAATTTTCTATAGTTGTCATATTACTAATGAAGCGTAGAATATATATTTTTGATAGGATAAAAACTAAGTGTTAAGCCTATATTGCAAATGCTTTATAAGGGTTTTAGATTATTTTCTCTATTAATTTCATCCAATCAATTTTTCAAACAATCAGATCTTTAGGTCAATATTTATTGGGGTAAGTGCACGAAAATGTAATGAACTATGCTCTGACATTCATTGTATGTAACGAACTATTCTGACATTCATTGTATGTAACGAACTTGCTAATTTCCTTCATTGTATGTAATGAACTTGTATTTTGGGCAGATCAACGGTCCTAAGAACGCCACGTGTCTCCCTACATAATCAACACTTGGAAAAATCAAGGAAAATATTAGTTGGTTACATACAATGGAAGAAATTAGCAAGTTCGTTACATACAATGAATGTCAGAATAGTTCGTTACATACAATGAATGTCAGAGCATAGTTCATTACATTTTCGTGCACTTACCCCATATTTATTCTTACAAATTTGGGTTTACCAATTATTTTCTTTAAATAAATATAAAGGTTAATGCAATCTCATCGGACGTTTACTTTGAAAATGCACAAAGTTTTATAAATCTTCATTAACCACACTATTCATCAATAAAATATTATTATATCTATTAAATTCTCTTTTAACTTGTCGAAATTATGAAACTGTATATTTTATATGGGACACATAAAGATATTAATGTTGTTACTTCTACAAAATTTCAAATTAACACGATTGGAGTTTCAAGGAGTTTTAAGCATATTATTTCATACTATTTTATGTTATTCTATATATCTTGGGATGCCCAATTTTTCATCCTTCCTTAACTTTTAGTAACTTTCAAGAATCTTCAAGTACTTGGGTATTGAAACTCCATGAAATTCTAAGTAACGCTTATTTATCTGTCTTCCTTACATCTTATCCATATTCTATAAAGCAACTAAAATATTCAATTCACGTATATTTAAGAAGGGTGATGATTCATATACCACTTATTTTTTATAGCCATACACCACTAAACATCTTACCTATCTAATAAAAGGAAGTTGGTGCTGATGTCATGAAGCCGACGTGTCCAAATATTAAGCTTTTTACCATGGTGACGTGGCGCATTATGGTGCATTCTTTTTTCTCATTATTTTGAATTTTTTAAAATAGTTTAATTCAATTAGTTCTGCCGAGTGCCGATTATGTGATTTCCAAGGCCCATTTGAATTGTTTTTAAACAGTAAGCTTTTTTTGGGCTGTGCATGCACGCTTTCACGTTTTCAAGAAAATCTTTTGGGTATACAATGTGCATTGATATCTGTTGGTAGTAATATCAAGCATTCACTCCCCATCAGCATTCAAAAAATCAGAAATTTAAATCCTTCTTCTTCTCTATCACTTTTTACTCTCAATTGTTTTCAAATTTGTCTTGCTGTAAGTTGGGTTTTTCTTTCAGAAAAAAAGTTGAGATATTGGTGGGCGATGATGATGGTGAATCCTGGGTGAAGATGGCGATGAAACTATCCATTTTGATGTATGAAGTTTCGAGGTGAGTACACAATTGTTCGATTACAGGAGCTTTCAGGCTTTATTTTCTATAGAATATCCTCTTTGTATATGCTTTTAGGGTTCAATAAGTGGTTTTTTTATCCGTGCTTTTGTGTTTATGGTGAAATATGATCTACAACATTTTAGTTTTCATCTAAATAATATTATTGTTTATTTGATTTTGAAGGTTTGACACATGGATTTGAAGGTTATTGGTCTCAATTTGTAACTTTAAGGTTTACTTTCATGATTCATCTCATTTTTCAATTTTGGTTTTGAAGGTTTCACACATAGTGCTTTCGAATATACATGTTTAAGGTTTGATTTCTTATCTTTATGTATTCAAAACGTGATAATATTGGCAAAAGATGTGTATCTTCTGGGACGCACACCAAATGTTCGATGAAATGACAGAGTGAATTTACTTTTTGTTAGCAGATTATGCATCTTGGATATTCGATCAAAGAAACAAGATGTTGTATTAGGGTCTGTGATATGCACCAGGTAGTATGTTTTTCAGTTTTAACTTTTAATTATATAAGTTTTAGTTTTAGTGATTTAATTTGTGCTATTATTGTTGAAGTTTTATGTTATCACTCCCCAACACTCCACCTCATTGTTGATCATAAGATTTGTATTGTAATTAGCTTTAATGCTGGTGTGTTACATATATAGTCTTTATCGTTCCTTTTGACTGTGTGGAAGGAAACCGAACTTTGATCTCACTGACAAAGAAAAAGAAGACCCGAGTAAACTCACTTGGGATGAGTTCTTAATCATGACTCGTGATGCAATCAACAACAAGAGTAATTTTATCTGTTTTAACAACAAGAGTAATCAACAACAAGAGTAATTTTATCTGTTTCCTATGCAATGTAGGGAAGCAGAAGTTGGTGATGATGCTGACTTATTTATTGGACCTTCACCCCCTGCTGTGATCAATGAGGCTGCATCTGCCAATGAAGCAGAGCATTTTGAGGAGGTCTCAATTTGCTTTGCTTTTCAATGTCTTCTTCTGTTACTTCTTTTAATTGGCTTTTAATTTTTGATAATAAGTTGGTTGTAAACTTTGCTGCCAACCATCTACCTTTGGATTGACATTGAAATCTTCATGTCAACCAAAAAAGTGATGAGCAGATATTTGTTGCTATCGAATAAATTAGTAATGTAGCTAAAAAGTAAACTATTGCAGTTGATATGAGATATCTGAAATCATCATTGTAGATGTCACAGGATGTATGGATTTTTATTTGCTAATTTCATAGTATTCTGTCAGATCATATTAATATAAATTCTCTTGATATATTTGTTTTGAGGGT
Source organism: Helichrysum umbraculigerum (assembly GCA_949592205.1). Lineage (NCBI taxonomy): Eukaryota > Viridiplantae > Streptophyta > Magnoliopsida > Asterales > Asteraceae > Helichrysum > Helichrysum umbraculigerum. Next base: position 104,257,684 of record CATIUR010000001.1, read on the forward strand.
TAGCTTATTAACTTCTCTTGATATATTTGTTTTGAGGGTTAGGCTCAATTTGTATTTGTTGCAAGCATACTATTTATTTAACTCCTTGAGCAAAACTTTATTTGATGTTCTCTTTAATGTCATTCAGATATTGGAAGCTGTCTCTTATGGTTCACTCTGACAAATTTCCCTATCCAGAAGCCCACCAAGCGTTTATCAAGTTGAGTAAAGCTTTCAAGGATATGCAAGATCCTGTCAAGGTTAGTATTATGCCCTTTCAGGACTGGTCATGGAGTCTTAAAAAGCTCTTTATGACTATATATTGATTTTTGAGAACCTTCCATTATCGACTGTATCTTATTGTTGGTAAACTACTAAAAATTAAATGGTTAACAAATGTAAATATAGTAGTCATGTTTTGGTTTACAACTGTCTGTATTCTACTGCCAACATATATGCTTTTTTCTTTCTTTCAGAATTGCCTATTCCATAATTTATGGTTAAGTTGTAGTGTAAGAATTTTTGTTTTTGTTGGGGTTTAGCTCAGTTTTGTTTTGCGTAGCTTATTCTTTTGAGCAATTGACCGACAGGGTTAGGAGAAGGGACGTGATGGACCAATATTAAGTAAATTACAGATGTTTTCATTTAGTTTTTGTTAAGCAGTTATTTATGACAATGTATAATTGCTTTAAGAGGTTGGTGCTGTTGGTCCTTCGTGCATTGGTGATGAATATCATATTTTGAAAATTTGTGTGGTTAGTGATCTCAATTATTCTTACTATCTTCTGTGTTTACTGCTATAGCGAAAAGCAATGGATGACAAGATTGATGAGGAGGAAAAGGAAAGATTTATTGCTACTGCCATGAGAAGTTTAAGTTGTTTTTTTAGAATTGAATGTAAAACATATGAATTTTATATATGTTTCATGGTTAGTGACATAGGTCCATCATTCATACATAGTTTCATGGTTAGTGACATAGTTCCATCAATCTTATATTGCACAAAAACTCATTTGCAATTTGCTTCATATTGTTTTTAAGGGTTATTAAAGCTAGATTGTGTCAGCTCCCAATGTCAAGAAAAGTCAATCTAAGTGATGTTAAATTCATGTACAAATATAAGTGAAGTGTATATTTATCAAAAATATAATTTTATAACTTTTTTTCATCAAACCTCTGTAGTCACGGGTCCTAAAACTAGTATTATATAATATGGTATTGTGCTTTACAACATTTAAATGAATGAGTTACTATCACATGAATAGTAAAAAACCTATTTTTCTTTTTTCAATGCCATATAAATAATAATGAAAATTAGTTTACTCGATTTTTGTTGTTGTTGTTTTACTCTACCATTCAATAATAAATATTTTATCTATATTTTTAAATTTTATGTTTTGTCAATTGCATATACCTCACCTAAATAAGGTTTAAAGTACCCATTTGATTGTGTTTTATCAATTGTGTTTTATTTAACACAGTGGCATTTTTTGTTTGATAATTATTTTACAGTTTTTAATAGAGCCGCAACCCGGTTAGTCATAAGTTACAATGTTAGCTTATTTTAAATAAGCCACTAAGTCACAATTGTGTTATACAAGGAAGACCTATATAATAATTAGTTCGACAACGAGTTCGACTTTATAAACGATACTTCTAAAGTTCTAATGCCATTGCACAAATTAACTAAAAAATAAAATTATTACCTTTTTAAAACTTGATATTATCATATTTAATTTGAACATGACTAACATATATGGTTATGCTATATTTTTATTCATATATGAGAAGGTGCATACAACATGTTTTAAAGGTTGGATCGTGCGGCACATGGTACCGAGCACCAAACTTTTGTACATTTTAATGTACAAGAACTATATCCTGTTACATACGAAATATTACTAAAAATTTATGAGTTTCAATTTGCTTCTCAAAATCTAATTATATTATGATGCATATTAATGATGAAAATAGTATGATCAATATCAATTATTTTGTTTTAACGCTTGAAATTATAACAATAGCTTTATATAGTTAATATTGTTTCTAAAGAATATAAGAATATATAGTCTTTTGTTTGAATTCAGTGTGTGTGAACTTCTATAATGTATTACTGATTTGGATTTTCGAGCTTGGGTTTATTAGTTTTACATCACCATTGTATAGAAAACAAGAAACTGAATTGTTAATTACTATTAACTTAGGTTATTCAAATTATACAATCTCAAATTCTCAATATTTACATAACTTATGCACTCTATATATATACGAATTATGAAAACTTTTATAGGTTTCATTTTCATATCGGAGACTATTTTTCATTCTTTATTTTGAAAAATTTCCGCCGCAACGCACGGGTTAAAAATCACTCGTTGTAAAGTACGTTTGGTGATGTACGACTAAAATCATCATCTAATTTACAAATCATTTCCCTTTTATGAAAGTATACAGACCTTAGATTATAAAATGACAATGGATATAATTGTTTCAATTATGACTTGCATTGATCTAGATACAAGCAGAAACATGCTACTAAAACCTTTCCATATCTACCTTTTGTGTACGGACAAATGGGCTGAAAAGTTAACAATTTGTCATAATTTGACAATAAAAGGAGTATCTCGATGCTCTAGAAAGACTCACATTTTGAAATTGTGTCATAAAAAGATTTAAGTTGTCAAAAAAGTTCAATCAAATGTGAACTTACCGTTTCATTCTGAAAACGTGCCAGTATCTAACTTGTTAAAAACTTAATCGTACCCTAAAAGGATTTAACATTATGAAATCGTGCCTAAAAGAAGTTAGCATTAAAAGATGAAATTATAGTTTAAACACTCAAAGGTAAAATTAGTGTTCATAAATATGTTTGTCGTCAACCATGTCATGTATTAAATTTGTCAAATGTAACAAATACATAACCTTTTCGGCTCATTTGCCCTTTATGTACTAAGAAGGTTCTTTTTATTGCAAGCAAGCTCAAAAAATGTCAGTAGGACATAATATAGTAGGGTGGTACCGGAAGAAATTTCATACGGGGCAAAGTCTGACAGCATACCTCGTGTCGGCTTTGAGTTGGAGTTAATTTTTAGGCAAATGGCCCAAAAAGGTAACCAATTTGTCAAAATTTACCAATAAAGGGAATATGAGTTTTGTTGATTCCCAAAAAGGAGTGACATTTTAAATTCGATTCCCAAAAAGGATTGAAGTTGTCAAAAAAATCCAATTAAAGATAAAATTACAGTTTCATTTTTAAAAAGTGTCAAAAAAGGATTAAACTCTTTTAAATCGTGCCCTAAAAGGATTAAACTTTTTAAAATCGTGCCCTAAAAGGATTTAACACTAAAAATGAAATTCGGGTTTAAACTCTTAAAAAGTAACATTAGTGTTTATATCCTTTGTTTTCTAGGTAAAAAAATGTCACATATTAATTTAATATTCGATATTTAAGCCTCGCATTAGCTAAAATCGATGAAAAATTGAACGACAAAAAATGTAAAAATAATTGTACCTTTAATTGAACTTTTTTGACAACTTCAATCCTTTTTGGGCATCGAATTTAAAATGTCACTCATTTTTGGGCATCAACAAAACTCATATTCCCTTTATTGGCAAAGTTTGACAAATTGGTTACCTTTTTGGGCCATTTGCCCTTAATTTTTCTAAGTCAAAACACAAAAATAATGTATCGGTTTTCTTTTGAATATAATGCATCAACTAAAATTAGATTCAATTAATCAATTATGTTCCTATATTTTAAAGAAATTAAAAATTAAAATCTCTATTCGCTAAATAATCAACACATTATGTGTACACGAGTATGAAATCTAGTGTTCATATATAAGAGTTCAAAACCATTATCAGCGTGTATTTAGTTACTTTGGGTTTTCCTGGAGACGAGTGCCATTGAAACATGTCTATAAAACTATTGTTTTAGGGCCAAAGGTTAATTGCACAATTCAAAATTCCAAGAAGCATGGCATATTTCATGTACATAATACTATTAGCAATGAAAAACGAAATCTGTTGTTGGAGTGTTGACAAACAGACCATTGCAATGCAGATAAAGCATGAAGTTCACTCTGCAAAAACCACAGATCATGAAGTAATTAAGGATTCATAAACTTCAAAGCATCTACTTAACACTAATACGCCAATCACTAGTCTTGTGTACGTGTTTTTTATTTCATAAGTTTTAGTTACATTCCTGTTGGTGTGTCCTTGTGTGATCACTCACGTACCTATACGTGTTAGAGACACGACTAGTAACTATGTTCCATTGATAGTTTGACATTAAGATCCGCGAATAAGTAAATCTAAGTAGAGGTTCTAACAGTTAAGTTTTATGACTTTATCAGTCACTGGTCATCATGGACACTTGAAAATAGATCAACTTCCTTCTATATATGCACTACATATAACTTCAACTCATTGATTGCTAAAGTAATATTCTTCTACTAACATGTGGATTCAATCTGCAACTCTGTTTCTGAGAAGGCCGTTAAATTCCCTTCCCTTCCCATCATCCATAATCAATGGTCTCGATCCCGGCCTTGATGGCTTCCAATGCCACAACTCCTCTTTCTAATCTAACAAAGTCAAACCTCCTTAGAAAGCAAAGTTGTAAATAAAACCTACAAAAGTGACCTTAACTTACGTAGCTTGAACGATTTATTTATACCTTAGCTGCTCAATTTTATCTTAAAACATAATATTATAAAACAGATTATAACTATTCAAAATGTTGACCTTTTATTAGTTGTGTATATCAACAGAACTCTTTTAGCCATCAAGTTCTAGTAAATACTGACAAGTCCCGTTTTGAACCCCAAGCAAAAGAATTAGAGCAAAATAAGAGCAATACGAAAAACACAATGAAGATTTTAATAACCAACTCCCTAATCTTATTAATAACATTAACAAGACGGATACAATTTGTTTTGTATCAGGGTTCAACAAGAACCTTAGGGATAACAATCTCAAGTTATGAGATTGGGTTTATCACATATTCATCACTATGATAACACACTTCTAAATGTATATGGGTTTCTTTATTTATAGAAACCTACATACTTACATTGGAAACACAATTTACTATTACAAGCATGCTTCTAAAGTAAACAACTTTAAATATTATAATATTTAAAGTTGTTTTTACATTTGAGTATAATTAATGCACACCTAACTAAAGTACAAGCATAGTCTTCCACATAGTAAGCATTCCCTGCTTTTAAGGAACTTTGTCTACCCCACTTGCTTCACTTGGAGTACACTAGCAGCACTAACTATGTAGTAGAAGCACTAACTTTGTGCTAGCAGCATTAACCGTGTAATAGCAGCACTAATGTACGAGCAGTACTAACCTTATATGAGCAGCATTAACGCTCGACAAGCAACACTGAATACATAACTAGCAGCGTTAACTTATTTTTGCAGCAGATTCTGAAGAGTGTATCTCCCTCTAGAAAGCTCAGATCATGCTAAAATTTTTACATGAAGTCTATCAATGTATCGTTAACATCATATCCAAAATTCAGTTCGATCCAACGGTTAACGAATGCACAATAATTTTCTGACTCCGAACAGCAAAAACCAATTAGCAGCAAATTTGAAATTTCATATCTCCTTGTAGAAACATCCAATTACTATGAAATTTTTACACAATGTAGAAACATATCCCTTCTATAACATATCCAAAAATCATGAACATTCCGTGGATAACGAAGACACAGTGATCGTTTTACTGCTGCTGTTCCAGAAACGACATCAGCTTTCTGCAATGAATTTCGACTTTAAATATCTGTCATTCAAAAGCTCAGATCGAAATTTCCTCCAGTCATAATGTACATATATATGTTATGAAGCTACAGTTCAAATTTCAAGATGATTGAACGGTTAGATAATGAGAACCGGATTTTTCACCATCGCTGCCTAGTAAGAATTCCAACTTGTGTTTCCTAATCGGTTTACATTTTGTCTCATCAAATCTATATTGTGACAAATAAATTTTTGCCACATTATTTTCCTAACAAATACTACTAATGGGGATACCAACAACTTTTGATCATGATTTAATGGAATTTCAAGTTGATTTTGAAGTTATTAGCTACGATTTAGTATTTCGTTGAATCATCATCATAGCAATCTGATAACAGTTCACATATTTTATCCAAATTGCTGTTCAATGTTCTTAATAAACCTCCTGACAAACTGTGTAGCATCAACATATATAGCTAGTGAACAGTTACCAATTGCATTGTTATAAGAGAAAAAAAAAACAATTCGAGCGCATAATATCAGCAAAACATAGGATATATAAATCATAAACCTGAAACAGAAAACATAACATTCACACCCCTGCAAACGATGCAATGAATGGAAAGCTAAAAAGTTCATGCCTGCGCATGCGAACCGCTCCCAAATCAAAGAGCCTACAAACAGTTTCTAACATGATGTTGTACTTTACAACCTCTCCAAATAATTCCATCACCAGGAACGAATTCTCTTCGTTTTCTCCCACCACAATACACATAACATCGAAAGGAAAATGCTTTGCAAACAGCTTCCAGCTGGTTTTGGGGACTATCATCATAATGTTGTCAAGATTAACAACGTACTTCACTAACCATCCCGAATCCATGGTCCTCATCTCGTAAATAACCAACGGTTGGAGATTATTTAGACAGACCATACGAATAAGAAGCAAACAAGTACGAGACTCGAACAACTTATGATAACAATTCCCGATCCCATCCAATGTCTGAGGGAACTGTGTACTTGTTAGGTAAGAAGGATCTACATCTAACCTAAAATGAATTACCTTAGTCATACTATCATCTAACCAATGAATGGCATCTTTCCAGTATATTCCGCTGCACAAACTAGCAAGAACACTTAGGTTGTAAAATTGACCAGCACAAAAGTTCCACTTGCAAGTTTCCGAAGAGTAAGTATATACTTGAGAGAATCCAAAGCAAACAACTTTGTAGTGAGGTGACTTTACAGGATCAAATGCCATTGTCATACTGATAATAAGGCGACTCGGTTTTTCATAGCAGACTTTTAGAAGCAACTTAAACCTTTTTATGGTTGGATTGTATACATAATACTTATTAGCATCATCAGAATTGATGCAACACAGAAGCAGGCCATTGCAAGACTGCAAAATCTCGACATTACCTAAATCAGAGCCAAAACTTAAGGTGGTCTTGTAAGGCAGCAATCTAATATCCAACGGCACGAAATCATGGGCAAATGATGATTCAGGTTGCTGGAGAAACAGACCAGAAGGCGGATCAAGATTAGCGATTTTGCTCAGGCGTAGAGTGAAACTAGGGTTTGTGATGAGAGATACCCATCGTTTACATACAGATTTAAACAGAACAAGTGAGATCACCGGTAAACGGAGTAAGATTTCGATTAAAAGATCATCGTTGTTCATGACTTCATGTACGGATGAATAAGGATGGTTAATGTCTTTGGTATCTAAGATCACCATTGTCTATATCTGCTGAGTATTATTTTTCTGATTAACTTTTGCTGAACTTGACAGATATAAAGCAACGGAAATAGCCTGACTTAATGGGCCGATAGTGGCGTCCCTTTTATGCTCCATCTCATATTTTTATTTCGTCCAAAATTTTAATCTCTACTCATGTATCTACTACCATTACATGGAAATTATATATTTTATTTTCAACCTTTGCTGAAGGTCAGTTTCGTGTACGTAGTATGAGGCCGAGTTCAGTACTAGATTGCTATCGTATATACAATCTTCCAGTTGTGCTACAGAAATAGTTCACGAGAGGATAAAAAAACCCATTGGATTATCTATAGTTCAGGAATAACATCTCTTATTCATCACATTACTATTATTTACTCTGTATCAAGAAACGAATATAAATACGTAATATGACAAATCTTTCTCTGGAGGCAAATGAAGTAACTCAAAATCATCATAAATTACACAATGAGCAGTTGCCAATAGTGTAATCAACCCAATTTGAACAATAAGTAATTAACTGAAGCAATGGCAACAACGCATAATATATATAAATCATATACCTAAAAACATAATATTCACACACAAGCAAAAGATGCAATGAACTGAAAGCAATAAGGTTCAAGCCGGCCAACTGATCCTAAGTCCTAAGTCATAGAGCATACCAAGAGTCTTTAGCACGATATTGTATGGTACAACCTTCCAGAAAATTTCAGCACAAGTAAGGTATTCTCTTCCCTTTCTCCCACCACAATGCACATACCATCAAAAGGAAACAGCATGGGAGAGATCTTCCATGTCTCAGAGATAATGTCTTCAAGATTAACAATGTACTTCATCGACCAGATGTTAGGACAGATACTCTAGCCCAACAACATGTCCAACATATAAGCCTACTGAGGTTCCACTCTAAAACTAATTGGTGATAGAGGGAGTAGCTCGTGAGCTTATATGCAGACATAATTATCTTTCACTTTGCGATGTGGGATTGGGTTTGCACCCAACAATCCTCCCCTCAAACCCAAATCCATTGGGCCTCCCCTCCAACGATAGTCCGGCCATCTGATCCACCCAAATCCATTGGGCCTCCCCTCCAACGATAGTCCATCTGATCCAACATGTGAGTACTTTCTTTTTAGCTTGAATCTTGATACGGGTTTGGATGTTGGCACGTGTGTTTGACAGTTTTGACTTTTCACAATCATGATAAAATAAACCTTGAAAACATGTATGTGTGATTTTATATTCTTTTGACTGTAGCTGCTCTTTTGAAGTGGATGTTAATATTAATTCTTACTAGTAATTAAGTAGGCTACCAATAAGTTTGGTTCTTTTTTTTTATATTTATTTTAGATGTTAAAAAGACATGATTCCTGTTCTGGCCTGAGAGCTGTAATAAACGGCAACAGAGCAATCGTCTCTCCAAATCAATCTTGATAATCAGCTATCAAAGTTATTTGCGAAAAGTTACCAAAGTGGTCAGTTATCTATTTTTTAAAAGTAAAAAAAAAATGATTGCATATAACAATATAATTTTGAAACCATGATATGATATTTAGAAAAAGTATCAACAAATGTTGATGGATCAATAGAACATCTTGATTTGATCTTGAACAATTCACATGAGCAAATGTAGATAAAAAGAAAGTAAAACAAGCACCACACCATAAGAAAACAATGATTTATTTGATTTGGTCAATAAGCGATCTATGTCCATGCTCGTATTACCAAACATTTCTTATTGATTCAGATTGTTACAAGTGCAGAAAGAGCATAACAATTCCAACCACAAGACAAAGATGAAACATAAAAACCCAACAAATATGAGTAAAAATCACTATATTTTAGTTTAAGTGTAAACGAACCAAAACGAGTAATATAACTATCACAAATCAGATGCAGATACTATTGCACGGACAAATGGACAACTCTCTTAGTTACAACATTTCACAAACATTTACTTATCATAATCTTTGTTATTTGTTACTTACTGATTTAGAGGTTAAGAAGACCTACTTCCTGTTTTGCGCTTAAACGTTTAATAAACGACAAAAGAGCAATTCTCTCTAACTCAATCTGGGTAATGTTCTTCTAATTTTTATAAGAGTTAACATACTGAATCCAAATGTTTGTCTATGCTGTTTATGAACACCATGACAGACTCAAACATAAATTACACAATGAACAGTCACCAATAATGTAATCAAACTATTTTGAATAAGTAACTGAAGCAAAGGCAACAAAACATAACATATATAAATCATAAACCTGAATCAGAAAACAGAATATTCAGACCCCAGCAAAAGATGCAATGAACGGAAAGAAATAAGGTTCCTGCGGGTGAACTGACGATCCCAAATCAAAGAGCTTACGCACAGTCTTTAGCATGATGTTGTATTTCACAACCTTTCCACATAATTCCATCACAAGGAATGAATCCTTTTCCCTTTCTCCCACCACAATAGACATAACATCGAAAGAAAACTGCATGGAAGACATCTTCAAGGTTTTGGGGATTATGTCATTAAGATTAATAATGTACTTCACGGACCACTGAAACCTCACATTTTTAATCTTGTAAACATCCAACTTTTGGGGATGTATAGAAACCTTACAAACAAGGAGCAAACAACCACGAGACTCTTTGTAATCTGTATATGGTCTCCAACAAGGAAGTGATGTGCCTCTTAATTTCGGATGATGATCTACATATAACTTTAAATGCATAACCATATTCACATTATATAACCAATGAATAGCATCTTTCCAGTAGATTTCATACTGAAAACCCGTAAAAATACTAAGGGAGGGAAATTGATTAGCACAAACGCTCCACTTGCATGTTTCTGAAGAGTACATACGTATTTTAATAAAAAATCACCATCAACTTGTATGACTACAGCACAAAAAACTTTGTGGTTAGGTGATTTTGTAGGATCAAAGGCCATTTTCATACCAATAATCAAACACGGTGATTTTAAATTGTGGTCTTCTGGAAGCATCTTAAACCGTTTTATGGCAGGATTGTATATGTAATATTTATCAGGCTTGATACCACATAAAAGCAGACCATTACAAGACTGAAAAATCATTACATTACCTGAATCAGAGCCAAACTTAAAGGAGAATCTGTTCGGTGGAAGTCTTATATCCAACGGCATTAAATCATACATAAAACATGATTTAGGTTGCCGGAAAAGGAGAGCAGAAGGGGGATCAATACGGATTTGGGAAAGGCGCAGAGTGAAACTAGGGTGTGTAATGAGAGATAACCAGCGTTTTGATACGGATTTGAATAGAATAAGTGAGATCATTGGTAATCAGAGTAAAATTTCGATTAAAAGATCATCGTTGTAAATGACTGCATGTACAGATGAATAGAGTTTGTTAATGTACACGGTATCGAATATCAGCTTTTTTGATGCTCTACCACCACCACCAGTAACCTTCAATTCCGACGAACCTCCGCCAATAATTTCCATGGAATAATTGGTAAAAATGTGTAAAACCCTAGAGTTAATTAATGTAGAATGCTTTTATACTCCATCAATCTCATCCCTTTCTAAAATTAGATCTCTCATGTGTATGCTTATATATTAAAGTTGATTTAGAAAAAAGCAAATATAATTTTGAAGTATCTATTACTAATTATACTGAATTTGTAATTTGGCAACTGTTTAACTATGTGTATGGAGTTAACTTAAGATCATTACTTTATTTATAGGATCATTACTCTGATGACTCTAGTCCCATGCCTTCATTGATGGGTAATGATGCTGCGAGATAGGATCAAAATCGACTTTCATTTCACTTAACTCATCAAAGAAAGGAGTGGCTACTAGAGTACATACTAGATAGACAATTAGTTTTGAAACTAATAATGAAGTCTAAGACAAATGTAAATTCAAATAGCATGCCTACAGTGTCTCTCGATTGTACACTACCCATTTACTACCTTAGAAACTATCATGTGGCTATTTTCTTTGTGTGCAGTTTGAATCTTGATACTGACTTGGATGCAAGTATTTGACCCTTAAGAATCTTCTCAATGTCATCAGTATGTTCTGCAATGAAACCCATGAAGGTCTGCAAAAAGGAAAACAAAAATCATTGTTAATGTATGCGATTAGTGTAGCTTCAATATGAATTAATACATTGCAACAGCACTTGCCTTGCTACTATCATAGCCTGAACTCGCACCAAATTGGATACCTGCTATACATATAGTGGCAGTTGTTAATTACCATCACATAAACAAACCCAAGGTTAAATGAATGTCTGGAGCATGCAATGATAAATGGGGATCACATCAGGTTTGAGGAACCCTTAACCAAATAAGAATCCTTAATGGGGATTGGGGCAGAGTTGGGATAACGAGGATGACACTCTCCATCGTGAATCCACCCCGTTGCTTGCAATTCTAGATAACATGCGAGATACTAAGATTATCCTTTACTTTATATTTTTATTGTACCAAAGTGATCATTTGTGTTTGTTTTAATATGAAAAACTAAATGAAAGAATGCATATAATTAATAGTATAATTTTGAAACCATAACCATGTGATTGATAGAAATAGAGAGTAGCCACAAGCATATAGAGTAGTTTAACATGATCTTACTTGATCTTGAACAATTTTACACGAGCAAATGCAAACAAAAGGCAAGTAAAACAAGCACTATGCCATAATTAAGAACACAACGATTTACGTAGTTCGGTCACGAAGCGACCTACGTCCATGGTCGTATTAGCAAGCATTTGTTATTGATTCTGATGGTTACCAGTGAAGAAAGAATATAACAATTCCAACAAAAATACGAAGATGAAAAGAGCTAGCCCCAACAAATATGAGAAACAATCACTATGTGGTTAATTGTAGACAAACCAAATTGAGAAATATTACTCACAAATCAAATGTAGCACTACGTACCACAAAGTCAAATGTACAAAAACTTCTTAGTCTAGCTTCTCATAAACGATGTTCAACATAATACCAAACTTGATAAAACACTGAAAACACACAATTGCGCATTTATACTCTTAGCTTGTCTTTAAGCTGTCACTGCTTCGTTTTTGCTCAAGAATAATAATAGTTCATAATCAATTGGCTACTTATAAGTTTTGACCATTTATTGATTGATTTAGAGGTTCAAAAGACTACTCCCAGTTTGGCCTTATAAGGCAAAGGAGCAAATGTCTCTCGAGTAAATCTTGGAGATGGATTACCTACAACTGCCAGCCTCGATTTTTGGTAATGTTCCAATGGCAGAAGGTGGTGGCTCAGGGTGGCCAGTGGGGGAGGGTGGGAGGTGGCAGGGTTTTACTTAAATTAAAGTTGTTAAAACCATTGGTAATTTATATGAAGACATGTGAGATTACTAATATTATCTATAGAGCAAGTTTGAACTTATGCGATCATTAAACAAATCTAACACAAACCAAAATGAGAAGTGTCACCATCTAATATTGTAACAAAAATTTCTCTCTTTTCTATAACTCTATTGCATTTACCTTCATGTTCATAACTTATTACTGACATGAATTTGTGATATACTAGTTCAACAATACATCAACCATAAACAAACATTGAAACATGTAGGTGTGTCCGTTTATACTCTTATTATTTTTCTTTGAACCGTAGCTGCTTGTTTTTCTTTGGTGTATTTATCACCTCCTTAACAGTAATAGCTAACTTACTGCAGTGGATCAAAATCTTTGATATTCGTTAGTGATGAACATTGTGACAGAATGCACACAACATCCAACATAACTTACACAGTACGGCTAGTTACCGAAATCAAGAATCAATTCTGAGTACATAACTGATCGATGTGGCGGCAACAAAACATAAGAAATATAAATCGTATACCTGAAACAGAAAAACGGAATCTTCACACACCAGCAAAAGATGCAATGAACGGAAAGGTAGAAAGTTCCTGCAGACTAACTGATCCCAAATCAAAGAGCTTACGAATAGTCTTCAACATGATTCTGTATGGTACAACTTTTCCATATAAGTTTATCACAAGGAACGAATCCTCCTCCCTTTCTCCCACCACAATACTCAAAACCTTAACATGAAACGGCGTGGGAGAAACCTTCCAAGTCTTGGGGATCCTCATCATAATCTCGTAAAGGTTGATAATGTACTTTACCGACCATTCAGAATCCACATTCCTCATCTCATAAACTACCAAAAGTTGGGGATTATTTATATAGAGCATACAAGTAAGAAGCGAACAACCGCGAGACTCAAACAACTTGTGATCAAAATTCCTGTTCCCATGAGGCAACCCTGTACTAATTAATATCGGACTATTAACATATAACTTAAAATGCATAACGGTAGTCATTTTATCATCAAACCAATGAATCGCATCTTTCCAGTATATCCCATTGCAGAAACCATTAAACAAATTTAGGTGTGGAGATCGATAGGCACAAACACTCCACTCGCATGTTTCTGAAGAGTAAGTTCGCATTTGAAACAATAAATTACCATGACCAAAACCAAAACCATGACCAGTAACATGTATGTATCCACCACACACAACTTTGTAGTAAGGTGATTTCGTAGGATCAAACGCCGTTTTCATAATAACAATAAAACATCGGTGTGTTTTATAATGGGGTTGTGGAAGTAACTTACGTTGTTTGGTGAATGGATTGTATACGAAATACTTATCATCATCATATAAACCATTAGATTTGATGTAACACAGAAGCAAACCATTGCAAGACTGCAAAATTTCGGCACCACCTAAATCAGAGCCAAAACTGAAGGTGGTCTTATTAGGAGGCTATCTGGTATCCAACGGCACGAAATCATTCTCAAATGATGATCCAGGTTGCTGGAGAAACAGACCAGAAGGCTGATCAAGATTAGCAACTTTGCTTAGGCGTTGAGTGAAACTAGAGTTTATGATAAGAGATAACCATCGTTTGGATACGGATTTGTATAGGAGAAGTGAGATGACAGGTAAACGGAGTAAGATCTCGATTAAAAGGTCGTCGTTGTAAATGACTGCATGTATGGAAGAATGGAGTTCGTTAATGTCTCCGGTATCGAAAATCAGCTTTTTTGATTCTCTGCGATCTCCGGCAATCATTTCCATGGAATTAATTAGTACGTAAGAAAGTGTAAAAACATTGAAACTAATTTCAAATCTTCTGGTTCGATTTCAGAGTTAGGGGAACGGCCGGTTTTAGATCGAACCGGACCGAAGTAATTAATGGAAAGAGCCGGGCTAATTCATGGGCTAGGCCATTAGGGTATTATGTTTACATTTCACATTTCTCCTCTCGAGACTCGAGTATCGACGTGTGATCCCCATTTTCATTTAAGTCTGCTATAAAAATATCACATTTCTTTTGAAATATCTACTTCTACTACTACTATTATTTATATTGAACATATAGATATAGATAAAATGGAGTAATATAATAATATTTTACTCCGTAAGATCAAAGGGTGTGGGAAGCATTTTATTGCCGTTTTGAATTGAGAACGCCGCTCAGCACACTGCCGTTCACTTCACCGTTCTTCGTTCAACGTCCGAATGGTAACGTTGCTTTTCGTTTTCTTTTTTCGTTTTTTGTTTCGTTTTCTCCCATTTTCCCTATTTCCATACGCTAGAAAACTACGAAGATAAAAAGTATATATTTTTTGGCCGCCATTCTTGTACGTTGCTCTGTTTTCTGGATTATTAGGCTGATAAAATGATAGGGTATACGTATTATTGGGCCTTTTTTTATTTGGCCTAAAACTATCTTGTTATTGGGCTGGACATGTTTAAAAGAAAGGTCACCTCCAATTTAATTGTTGTTTTTTAATTACATATTTTAATTTTTAGGATTTGTAATTTTTTTTATTTTGTTTTAATAAATTAAATGTTGTTTTATTTAATTTATTTGTTTTTAAATTTTAATCTATACAATTATTTACATTAAAAAAATAATAAAAACAAATAATAAAAAACTCCAGAACATTGTCCAGAACACCTGTCACCACACCACATAATCCTCAGTCACAACATTCCAGAACACTGTGGTGACGGTGTCACCACACCTTGTGCTCTAATATGGTATGTTATAACCTTTTTTATATAGTCAACTTAATTTCATTAGAAAAGGTGACTACAATAAGACACGGGAGCGAGGAGTATGAAATCTCTATCTTTCAGCAATGGAATGGGAATGGGATGTGGTTTATGAAAGGACTTTAGAATCAGGTGCGCCCTCCAACTTTAGAATCAGGTGCGCTCGCTTAACGAGAAAGGCCTTGACCCTGCCAACCAAGAAAAAAAAAAAAAGAGAACGAAAAGAGAACATCATATTTTGGTAACTCTCTAGGAGTCATGTTTAATTTTGAATGCTATCAATAGATTCTAGTATAGCATCTATGAATAATTAAGCACTTGACTTTTCTAGATGTTAGATTCTTGACTTTTTTCAACCATGATAAAGTCATAAAACCTTGAAAACATGTAGTAGCTGCTCTTTTTCGAGTGATTGAATATTACATCTTACTAAGTAGGCTACTAATGAGTTTGGCCCTTTTTTTTTTTTTTTTTTTTATTGATTTAGAGGTTAAATAAACATGTTCTGTTTTGGGCTCAAAGCATTGATGAATGGAATCAGAGCAATTGTCTCTCCAAAACAATCTTGATAATTAGCTACTAATAACTTCCGTTTCCACCTTAAGTTTTGATGCAATTTCTTTTTTGTCACCAGGTGCTAAATATTTATTAGGTCCAAAATGGGTTTCACTGAATCATCATGGTAACAGTTTAACACAGAACATAGTGAATCCAAATTTTTGTTCTTTGTTGTTTGCGAACATCGTGATGGAAAGTGCCTAGCATCAAACATAAATTGCAATGAACATAGTTACCAATAGTGTAGGTCAAGATTCAAGAACCAATTGAGAAGATAATTGACGTAGTGGCTGCGAAACATAAGGTATACTCTGTACTATCATTAAGTTCATGTTTTTTTTTATTCATTCGAGTTCGTGTTTTTGTTATATTTCTACTTATGCTTTTCTAGAAACAACAATGAATGTGCTACATACTGTGCATCGCAACGAGGTAAAGAGAACTCATTTTATATATAAAATTGAATTATTAAATTGTATGAATTGGTTTGAATTTTATATAGGTATAGAACCAACCAGATATAATTTGTGCCTTCAATTTTTTCAATTCAAGTAGTCTATGCCAATAAACTTGGCCATCACACTTGACGTAAGTTGTCCATGTCAATAAACTCGATCATCACATGACTTGAGGTAAAGTTGTCTTTTTAGATGATGGCATGACCAACAACTTATCGAGTTTTATCAACACCTTGATCTTCGAAGATTCCCTATATGTAAATCGAGTTGTCTCTTAGCTCAAATGGGAATTAAATTCCAATCTCCAAAATCAACTGAACTACACGTTTGAGGCAATTGGATGATAGTTTAGAACACCTCCATAGCCACAACATGGAGGAGTAGCTCCTTAATCCGCACTACAACCAATCAAAATGTTCTCCAGATCGATATATGATGCTAAACGGAGACCGGTACTTTGTAAATCCCAAGGAATAGTGTATTCTCATAACTCTGTGTGCTTCAACATAGATAAGCGCATTGAAAAGAAAATTTATAAATAAAAATATTAAAATGGGCCAACAGCAAGCTAAGTAGGTTGTGAAACTTAACAACGTATATGGAACCGATATAATTGTATCAATTTGATGTCTACAGGTAGCAAATTGTTTGTAAGGTTCTTCCAACCTAATTGTTGTGGGTTCAAGGGTTTAACCGTTCGAGTAGAATGACTATCCATTTGATGTTCTAAAAAAGTAACAAATTTAGGGAGTAAACTAAATTAACGTTTTAATTTTATCTATAACTACTTATAATGCATCTACAAGTATTGAATCTTAAAACTCTTAAATTGAATAATACTAATGTTGCCCTTCTTACATCTCCATTTTTACTCGACACTTCCATTAATACCTCTGTTTCACTATCTATTATCATTTAATACTTATTATCTACTAACTACACTTCCATTAATACCCTTATCCCATTATTTATTATTACATATTCTCCACTAACTACACTTTTCATCCATCAAATATTAAATCTACCCACTATCAAAATGGATACTTATAATGGTGGACATCCAAAAATAATAATGTGGATATTTCAAATGGGACAGATTTCAAAAATAAAATAAAATTTGTTTTTATTTTAAAACGTTCACTCACACCTCTATCCAACGTCACTACTTTCACCGTTGCATTGCGCGGGTATTGTTCTAGTATAAATAAAAACCTCCTTACTAATTACCCTTATAATGACTACTCCGTGTTATAGGGTCGGGCATTGGGTCAGGTTGAATCGGATTAAAGGATTAAGAACATAGCATGTAACCCGACCCTATAAGAAATTGGGTTTTCGAGTTCGGGTCTATTCGGATTCGGATCAAACGGGTCGAGTTTATATACTTATCGGGTTAGTCATTGAATAGCAAAACACTATAAATGCAAACTTTTAAAATTGTTTTCCAAGTTGAACCGGATAAATTTTTGGGTTCCGGTCGGACTACTGGTTTAACTGGTGTGATGTATTTAGATAAATAAATATAAGTAGTTGTTGGTTCAAATTTGACCTTTTTGGTCGCATATAGTGTCTATTATTGATAGACTCTTATAATAAATAAATAAACAATAAGAAATTAAAAAAAAAAATATATAGAAAATAATTGGGTGTAAACCGGTTCAAACCCGACTCAAAACTGGTATACAATGAACCGGTAATGTTGATTTTTGTTTTTTTTATTCAACTGGTCGGACCGGACGAGTTGAATCAGTTCTCAAAACATCGGTTATATATATTCACGAATTTATATAACATCTTGCTTATGTAGTATACACGGAATAATGATTCAAATGTAATTAGTCTGATCAAGCATAAAACGGGTAAATGAAGAAGATTTTCAATGTTCAGGTTATCCGGAGAGGACACATATTGTTACTCCGATGTAAGCTGCCTAACTGGGTTATTCCGTGACCATTTCTGACCCTTTCTATGGGGTAAGATGTGTTGTATCAGGACGCCAACTACTAAATCATTGTGTCATGATTTAGTCTGACCAAGCATCTAGGTACTATATTCTAGTGATCATGTTCCCGAAACTCCAAGGTGCATTCGGTTATATGTTGTAAAACATTCAATGATATCAAACTGTGCCTTCAGATTAAGTAATTTAGTATCTTATAATTGTATAAATAAAAATAAACTAGCAGATGATAATACCGATCGAGACAAAACAATAAATGTGACTTTAATTTTACATGTATGGTTGGTGGATATAGACTAAAGGAATTTTTAATGTTTTTATGTTTTGATCGGGTTGACCTTATAATATATTTGGACCCCATTTAAATTTTGGACAAAACAAAAGCAACTAACACTCAATGGCGGAGCTAGTAGGGGCAGGGGGTGCCCAGCCCCCCTAACTATTGTAGTATATTTAGTATTTGATTGTGTTTTATTGGGAAAAAAATGGACTTGCAAATGGGTAATTTGAAGGTGTAGATGGGTAATTTGGAGTTGAAGGTGATGTTCGGTGGAGGAGATGACTTTTGTCATCTTTTTCATATAAAGCCCCTCAAGTAGTCTACAAAGAGCTGTTAAACCCCTCCCTAACTTCATTCCAGATTCATTTTTTTTCTTGTTTAGCCCTTCCAGTTAATAGCATACCTACTAAACCCCTCATGAATATATACTACATAAAATTATTATTTCATGAAAACGCCAATATATTAATAAGGTTGACAAAGAACCAAATATTTAAGCATCTTTTTTAATTTAACGTATAAATTGATTTGTTACTTAAAGATTATATATATCAAAACTTTATTCTAGAAAAAGAAGAATATTATACATATAAAGCTTGTCAGTAAGCCATTAATAAGTGGTGTTTGTAACGATCCGACCCAATTTGACCCGATCCATATTAAAATAGGATACCCTTTTCAAATTATTTTTCATCCTGATGTGAACTTAGAAAATTGGACCCCAGTAAGTCTAAATTCTAGATTCGCCACTGTGATAATATGATAATAATGTCTAATCAACCCTAACCTGACCATATAACAATATCGGGATTATCGGTCGGGTCACACAACCGGAAACATCATGTGATCCAAATCAACCCGATACTAAAAGGACATATCGAGTAACCCAACCTTTCTGACACCCTTGACTCCGTATTCATAAATAAAATCTTAAATTATATATAGAAAACGGGTGATGACATCATCAAAATCCCAATTAACCAATTAAATTCTTTAATTTTGTTCAATTAGCTAAAATTTAGGATGAGATGATGTCATAAATACATATTTTGTATTGAAATGTACTCCGTATTTATGTATTAATCTATCAATATAATAATAATTATTATTTTTAGGTTCCTAAATTAAGGAGAATTTTAACTTTAAATAAGTAAGATAATAAATAAAATATAATCTTTATCTTAATCTTAATACTTTGTATTTGTATTTTATTACAATTATTAATTAGTATACGCAATCAATTTATTATACTTTTTCGTGTAAGGACTTTTGAACTTCATTGCATATCTTTTTAACTCTTACGAAATGATAGAATTTTATCATGTACATAAATCGTGTAATTATAAGAATCAAACACACATTCAATGGCCCGTATGTATACACGAGTTTGATGTGTAGTATCTTTATAGAGGTAAGTCATATTCAATCAAAATTCCAACCAATAGAGTCATGATGAACGGGATTATCAGTTTATTTGTGCGAGTAGTACGAGTATATTTGTTTAGAATTCTGAAAAATCTTTCCTGTATTTAATTAGTTTCAATTTAATTGATGACTAATAAAATATAAACACGAAGCAAAAGACTAGCCGACTAATAAGGTCCTAAGATTCTCAGCTCACATTCTTCGGTCATGAAAACGGTAGCCATTAACGATCTCCCTTCATCCGTACATGCAGTCGAGTCCAGCGACGATTTTTTGATCGAGATCTTCCATCGTTTACCAGCTAATTCACTTTTCGTGTTCAAATCCGTATCAAAACGATGGTTATCTCTCATCTCTAACCCTTGCATCACCCCACGTCAAAGCCAAATCCTAAATCTCGAGCCCCCTTCTGGTCTCTTTATTGAATCAACTTTCACATATGATCTTGTTTCGTTGGAGACCAACAAATCTCCATCACACACCCCCTTCAAATTTAGCTTTGATGACTCGGGTGCTTTTACAATTGTGCAGTCTTGCAATGGTCTGATTTTATGTTGTTGATATCGCGTAAAAAGTCACGTTTTTACTACTGATATCTCTCTCATCCTGGAACGAATCTTGTCATTTTTAATCAAAAACAGTACAAATCAATAGTATTATGCCAAGATGGTCAAAACAAGGTTGCACGATGAAAATCAAGCAAAATGGATGAAAAACGAAGATTCTACGCACGTTTGAAGATTCAAGGCACCAAAATGAGATTTCAAGACAAAAGTGCCCATCACCAACATCCATCTAATCCAAGATGTTCGTTTTCAAATTACGAATCCAACAGAAGAAGAATCAACAAAAACGGATGAAAAATGAAGATTCTACGTACGCTGAAAGATCCAAAAGATTCGTACGAGACATCCAAAGACGGGAGACATATTTTTGGGATATCTTTTCATCAAAGTCTTCATTTTTGAATTACGAATCCAACGCAAAAAGAATCGACGCAAACGGACGCGTAACGAAGAAAACACACACGAATCAAGAAACGAGGCAACAGGCGACGAACCGGGGCGGGTGGCAGCCAGCCGCCGCCGGCCTACATGTGGGCGGTGCTAGCCTCTCCTCCCCCATCTCGTTTCCGCTTTTTGGTCCTTGCGCGTACCTGGTGCACCACCTTTACATGCTTTTTGGTACCCGATGCACCACCTTTACATGCTTTTTGGTACCCGGTGCACCACCTTTTCATGCTTTTGCTAATGTGTGCCTTGGAATGCTAACGTGAGCCGAATTTCTCCTATAAATAGAATCCCCAAGGCTTCATTTGAAGATGTCCCATATGTATTAGGCATAATTCTCTCTTCACTTTCTCATTCTATTTTCTTACTTCAAAATTAGTATTAGGTTAGTTAGGAAGCTTGTTTAGAGTAGAACGAAAGCTAGGGAACATCTTGTAATCTTTGGTGTACGCTTGGAGATACGCTTATTAATTCAAGTCTATTCCTTCTCGCTTTTAATCCGGGTTCTTTCTATCCTATTCTATCTTAATTAAATATGTATGTTTTAATTATGCTAGAATTAGTTTGTGCCATGATTAGCGAGTAGATTACTATTGTATTTGTTGTGATGTAGTTAGCATATATAATTGTGGGATGACTTTAAATGTATCGTGAAATAATATGACGGCCCCTATTCGACTGTTTACTTGGTATAGTGCTGGAAATGCTTTCGAGCAAAGTACAAATGCATGGAAGCCGGTAACGACCGAAAGTAGTTGTATTATGGATCGACATTATTGAAATGGAAACTTTATGAACGGACTTATCTTATGATTTTAAACCTAAAACTTATAATCGCCAAAGGGTCAGGAAAAGCTTCTCATGTGGGCTAATCCGTCCACCTGGGTGAAACAACAGGGGGTTGTAAAGAATGTAGCCCCAGAACTAGACCTCACCGAAAATGACATGGATTTTTTCCGCCTGTTGTCGCAGGTTAGTGTGGTGATGAGGCCTTACCCTGATTCTGTCTTGGGCATGGCAAACATGAGCAGGAACTGGAATAGGAAGGATAGGGTTCTGATTTGCAGGCATCAAAATAAAGGTAGAGATTGGGATTGTCGTGATGGTTTCATGATTATAATTTCTTGAAGCCCTCCCTTGCTTACTTTGATTTGTGTTTTGACCCTTGGTTGATTTTTCTTATACTGTAGTGATGGATATCTGCTTTGCCCTTGCCTTTGAGGATCCCTCCGGGATTGATGTTGGTCATATTTCTGTCGATAATCTTCCCGTTAATCCTGATGGTGATACAGCTGAGACCCTTCCTCCTGGATCAGCTATTCCAGCTGATTATACTGTTGTTGACACCTTAGGAGGAGGCGCAGGCAAGAAGAAACCTGCTGCAGGGGAACAGGCTGGTCAGAAGAAGAGAAAGAAAAAGGCAACCAGGGAGGTTGACTGGGCCGACACCTCCACCCAGGAGACTACAACGCCGGACGATGGGTTATCTGGTTGGGTGGGGCATATGGAAAGGTCCACGTATTCGATGCATGACTCTACAACTGGTATTATATCCTGCCTTTATTGCCCTTATTTTTGATTTGTTTCTCTCTCTAACCTTGTAGTGTTGTTTTCAGACGAAGAAGAAGGTGGTGGTGGTGCAGCCCTCCATAAGAAGAGGAGAGTTGGACTGCAAGAATAGGGTGCCAGAAAAGAGATTGTTGGGGGTAGTTCCCTGTATGACAGCAGTTCTAGCCTTTCTTTCCCTGACATGGATGAGGATGACGATGCCACAGACTTTCTCGGATGGGCCAGGGGTCCCATCCCTACTGCTCCGATGGGCGATTTTAGTGGTTCCCCTATTTTTGTGCCAGGGTGGGGGTATCAGGTTGATAACCCTGGCCGCGATCTTCAATCTTGCAGGGACTATGTTCGCCATGCTTTGCCTCCTGCCATAGGGAAGAAAATGAGTTTCCTGACTATCCACCAGGGCATCAACCGTGGCATTAAATCGAATTTTGATCACTTTATGTGGAATATCAACACCCTACATGTTGCAGATCACGTTGATAAATTAAACAGGAAATTGGGTGCTGGCCTGAAGGAGGAGAGGGCCATGTTTCAGCAGGAGAGGGAGGGTTTTGCTAAGTTTAAGGCTGATCATTCAGAGAGCATTGCTAAAGTTGACCAGATGGCTGCTAAGATAGAATCCTTGAAAGCCAAGCTTGCTAAACAGGAGAAAAAGGCTGAAGATATGGAGGCTTCCCTGCAGCAGAATGGACAGGAGCTAAATCATGCTAACGCTCATCGTGATGAAGCTGTAGCTGCCAGGGATCAGGCCATTGCTGAGAGAGATTGGGCGGTTTTTGAAAAAGATCAGGCGATATTTAAGAGGGACGCGGCAATAGAGGAAAAGAAGAAATTGCAAGCCGGTCTCCCTGATCTTATTATCACCTCCATGGGTTGTCCCGAGATCAAGAATCCCTTCGCCCATATGGTTAGGTGTGCCCGGGCCCAAGGTCAACATGAGGTAGCATATATGGCAACTCAGCACCTGAGTCCTCTCCCTTCCGAGATTGCGGCAAAGATTGATCCGGAGGCAACCAATAAGGCAATAGCTGCGGGCCGAGCTCTAGCCAGCTTAACCACCTCTCCGTTCTTGGCAAAGCTCGTAGAAGATTTGGACATGCCAGTGGAGGCGATCCTCTCCATGAAGCCCTAGTTTCTTGTACTTGTAACCTTGATACATTTTTTTTATGCCTCTGTGCCTGTAATCTGTGGACAACGCTTCCTGTATTTTTTATGAAATAGTATTGTGCTTGTATTGTATGTTTCTTCATTTTTCTTGTGAGTACTCTTTATGTTTCTGCACTTGTCTTAATTTCAAACAAGTTAGTTTTACCTGAGTGGGATGTCCCCCTATGTAGTCATGACTTGGCAAATTCTAGATTGCCTTTTGGTACAGTAATGATCAGTTTAGCAAGCCTATTGGCGGATGCTTATGTCATTCCTGTCTTGTTCTGATTCATCACTAGCCAACCTATTGGTTGAGGTGAATCTATGCCAGGGATAGGGCTAGAATTCACCTTCCACTGTGGCAGGACCGCCAGTCCTGTCTGCTATTTCGGGTGATTCTGTCAGCCAAGTGCAGGGAGTGGGGTAACGTGGGATCATAGTGGGTGATCTCGGCCAGCGAGGTGGCCCTGTACTTGTACACTAAAAGCAATGAAAAGACAAGTTCTGGAATTAACAACTTAATTTTATTGAAAAAGAAAGTGATTAACATAGAAATGCCTGTCAGGTGGGGTGATCAATCCCTCCTAGGCTTACAATAAGTTGTTCAAACATAACATCTTTTCAAGTTAGTTGCATGCCAGGTGCGAGGTACGGCGGTGCCGTCCAGGTAAGCTAAAGAATAGGCTCCATTACCATGTGCTTCAGTGATTTGATACGGTCCTTCCCAGTTTTGGCCAAGCTTTCCTGTATCCTCCACTCTTGAAGCTTCATTCCTGCGCCATAATCTCCCGTTTTGTACGTCTGGGGTCGA
Source organism: Helichrysum umbraculigerum (assembly GCA_949592205.1). Lineage (NCBI taxonomy): Eukaryota > Viridiplantae > Streptophyta > Magnoliopsida > Asterales > Asteraceae > Helichrysum > Helichrysum umbraculigerum. The sequence continues at coordinate 104,282,477 of CATIUR010000001.1, forward strand.
ACCTTCCTGTTGTAGTACCTGGCCATCTTGTGTTTATTTCTTGCTTGCTAGACAGTTGCCATTTCCCTGACTTTTTCGACCATGTTCAGGTTCTCCTGAAGGGATACCATGTTCGCCTCTTCCTCAAACGTCAGAACTCTCTGTGTTGGTACACTGATTTCAGCGGGGATGACAACTTCTGTTCCATAGACCAGGCTGAATGGGGTTACCCAAGTGCTGTCATTTTTCGGCATGGTTCGATGAGCCCATAGAACATTTTGTTGGGTTTTTTATTCCCTAACTAGATTAATATGCACGGCGGAATTATAACAAAATTAATCTAAGGCAATTAGGAAACTAAACCCTAAGGGATCTTAACTTGAATAAATAAAAGCAATAAAATAAATAAGATAAATAGAAATTACTAACCTTTGAGAAAATCAATTTCTCACGCGCGCAGACGATCTTGCAGAGCTTCCTTACTTAGAGGCGAGTGCCCAAACTAGAACACCTCTAATGGCTCACACCCACGAACCAAAGAGAAATTCCAAATCCTTTGGTAACGATATAAAATCGAATAACTCTTACAAGGATTCGTACTAAGAAAGAAAGAATGAGAAATGGTGCACTTTTAAACCTTAACATAACCCCTCTATTTATAGGGGAAGGAAAGGCTTATGGTTTCATCCCATGGGCAATGTGGGATAACCATTTCCTTATGGTTTCATCCATTGAGCAATGTGGGATAGCCACAAATATGTCCAAGACTTTCAACCATTGCTCCCAACTCACGTTTTCTTAATTATTTCTCTTAACCGTTCATCGAGGGCAACCCAAAAAGGACTCCACTTTTAATGATAGTATTTCCAATTAGTTATGAATTGGACACAATATCCAACAGTCTCCCACTTGGACAATTCATCAACTACTATTGGTCTAAGCCTATTCCATTAACTAAGTAGAGAGTGCCATCCAACGCAACTGCCGAACTCTGATTCGAATCTAGAGTTAGCCCTTTAGATAAGTGATCAACTATTCCTTTGTTCTATAGATATCGTATGAATCGAGACATGGGTTTTAATCAATCTCAAGATTCATAATTAGTTTTCTGATTTCCGATTACATTGACTATATGAGACTATTGAAATATCAACTTAGTCTCGGCCAGGCCTAGCACTTTAGAGTCAATCTTTAATCATCAGAGGGCCCAAGATATCGCTTTTCCCATTTAGGCGAAAAGGAACAAATAAATTTTGACTACATAGTACTAGTCAACTCATCATGTCATACCTAGCATACCCTTTATGACTGGCAGTTACGCACAGCGTTTGAATAGACTAAAGTATAACAGACTTGAAAAACTAGGAACTCAATGTATCTCCATTTTAAGAATAGGGGATATTATCATCTCAGAGTTACTCGTGATTTCAATTCATGAAGTAACTTCCATGAGTGCGGGTCTCTCCTATACTTAAATCCCCATTAAGTACCCATGAGTGTTGCAGCATTCTCTATGCCATGTCTAATCTCCATAGACAATCTACTAACACTCCATGACAGTCTTGATTCACCACTTACTTCCAGGAGTGTGAACGACTGAGGAGGTTCGAGTAAAAATTGTTTTACTCGGGAAGTGGTGTCTAAACATGCAAAACAGAAACACAATGACAAACAATAGTAAATGGTAGAACTCCTTCCAATAAATAAATCTCTATTATTTAATCACCAAGTCTATATCAATTTCCATCATTGTTTACAATGTTTCAAAAATCAAACTAACAACTAAAACTTTACATTATCTCTTAAACCTATGCTCCTAGCATGTTCATCATGTTTGGACTTTCCAAGTGGCTTTGTGAACGGATCAGCTGGATTATCCTCTGATCTTATGCTCTTCACAATTACGTGTCCTTCTTCGACTTTCTTTCGAACAAAATGGTATTTTCTTTCAATGTGTTTTGACTTTCCGTGATCCTTGGGTTCTTTACTCAAGGCGACCGCACTTTCGTTATCACAGAATATTTCAATGGGGTCTTGAACCGTTGAAACAACTCCAAGATCTCCAATGAAATTCTTAATCCAGATGGCCTCCTTTGAAGCCTCGCAAGCCGCTATGTACTCAGACTCGCACGTTGAGTCTGCCACCGTATCTTGCTTGGAACTTTTCCATGTCACTGCTCCCCCATTTAGTAAGAATACCCAACCAGACTGTGAACGGCTATCATCTCTGTCCGTTTGGAAACTTGCGTCACTATAACCCGTTACTCTAAGTTCCTCTTCTCCACCATAAACCAAGAACCTGTCCTTAGTATTTCTCAAATACTTAAGAATATTCTTTACAGCTATCCAATGACCTTCACCAGGATTCTGCTGATGTCGACTCACTAAGCTCAAGGCAAATGAGACATCAGGCCTCGTACACGTCATGGCATACATGATCGATCCTATAGCAGAAGCATATAGGACTCGACTCATTCTATCCGATTCTTCCTTAGATTTCGGACAAAGATCCTTACTGATCTTAATGCCATGATGTAAGGGCAGATTCCCTTTCTTGGAGTTCTCCATTTTGAATCTTTTCAAAATTTTATCTAAGTATGTGTCCTGGCTAAGTCCTATGAGACGTCTCGGCCTATCTCTATAAATCTTTATACCAAGAATATATGCTGCATCTCCCAAGTCTTTCATAGCGAAACATTTTCCCAACCAATCCTTTACACCTTGTAAAGTTGGGATATCATTTCCTATGAGTAGAATATCATCCACATATAATACTAGGAAGACTACAACACTCCCACTGAATTTGACATATATACAGGACTCATCTTCGCTTCTAGAAAATCCAAACTCGGTGACTTTCTCATGGAAGCAGAGATTCCAGCTACGAGAGGCTTGTTTAAGTCCATAAATAGCCTTCTGAAGCTTACACACTCTATTAGGATACTTTGCATCTTCAAAACCTTCCGGTTGTGCCATGAACACATCCTCTGTCAGTTTCCCGTTAAGGAAAGCGATTTTGACATCCATCTGCCAAATTTCATAATTATGAAACGCAGCTATGGCTAGCATAATCCTAATTGATTTTATCTTAGCTACTGGCGAGAAGGTTTCCTCATAATCATTCCCGTGGGTTTGAGTATAGCCCTTCGCTACCAACCTAGCTTTATAAGTGTGTACTTTCCCATCCATGTCGGTCTTCTTCTTAAAGATCCACTTAGAACCCACTGTCTTGAGACCGGGTGTAGTGTCAACCAAATTCCAAACTTGGTTGTCATACATAGACTGAATTTCGCTTTTCATAGCTTCCTTCCACTTGGCAGCCTCAGGGCCTGCCATTGCTTCCTTGTAGTTAGCAGGTTCATCTAAGTCATTTAGTGTACTATCACTAATTTTATCCTCTTGTTCTGTTTGTAAATCATAATAGTACTGAGGAGGATTGCTAACTCTACTAGATCTGCGAACGGGTAAGGATATGTCTTCAGGTTCAACAGGTGTTTCCACCTCTTGTTGAACATCAGTGTTTACTGTAGGTTCTTTATCGGGCGACTCTTGAATTTCTTCAAGATCAATCTTACTCCCACTGTCCTCTTTAGATATCATTTCTCTCTCAAGGAACACTCCTCTTCGAGCTACAAAGACCACATTATCCGTGGATCTGTAGAACAGATATCCAAACGACTCCTGTGGATAGCCGATGAAAAGACACTTTTCTGATCTGGAGTCTAGTTTGTCCTGAGTTTCTCGTCTAACGAAAACTTCACAACCCCAGATTTTGATGTGACCAAGAGAAGGACGTTTTCCCTTCCACATCTCATAAGGTGTCTTTGAAACCTTCTTGGTGGGTAAAAGATTTAAGATGCAAGCGGCTGTTTCTAATGCATAACCCCAAAACCTTATCGGAAGTGTAGCCCGACTCATTATAGACCGAACCATGTCTAACAAGGTTCTATTTCTCCTCTCAGCAACACCATTAAGTTGTGGCGTTCTAGGAGGAGTTAATTGTGAAACTATTCCACAATCTCTAAGATGATCGAGAAACTCGATAATAAGGTATTCTCCTCCCCTATCGGATCGGAGAACCTTTATCTTTCTGCCCAGTTGATTTTCTACTTCGCTTTGATATCTTTTGAACACCTCAAAAGTATCCGACTTATGCTTAATCAGATAGACATGTCCAAATCTACTGTAATCATCAGTAAATGTAACATAGTATCGATTTCCATCTTTTGTGGTGCATCGGAATGGTCCACATACATCTGTGTGTACCAAGTCCAATAGTCCTTCACCTCTTTCACACGACCCGGTGAATGGTGATTTAGTCATCTTGCCCAACAAACAAGATTCGCATACTTTATCCGACTTAAGGTCGAATGATTCCAACACTCCATCCTTTTGGAGTTCGCCAATGCGTTTCTTGTTTACGTGCCCAAGACGATAATGCCACAATTTGGATTTATCAAGCTCATTAGACGAATCAACATTTAAAATCAAATTGCTAACACATTCAACATTTTCATATATGCCATTGTAAGGAGAAGCTTTAAAAACAAAACAACCATTTAAATAAACTAAAATATCACCATTCTCATTGTCAAATGAAAACTGATAACCATCCTTAAACAAAGCATAAAATGAAATAATGTTTCTAGTCATTTCTGACGAATAACAGCAATTATTCAAATCTATCCTAACTCCAGAGTTCAACACGAGCTCATACTTTCCAATCTCGGTAACATGCGTGATTCCTCTATTTCCCATGACTAGATTAAGCTCCCCATGCTTCAACTTCCTACTTTCCTTTAGACCCTGAGTGAATACTCTTTTTGACCTTACCATCCTCAAGGTCCTTCAGGTATTTCGGGCAGCTACGTTTCCAGTGCCCCTTTGTGTTACAGTAAAAGCACACTGCTTCCTTTGGATCACTTGCTGGTGCAATGTCAGAGTCAGTCTTTCCTTTGGACCCACGATTGGACTTTCCATTCGCAGTCTTTGCTTTCCAATTTGACCTCTTTCTTTTCTTTGCATTTTGACCAATTACCAACACAGGAGCTGCTGAGCTAGATGACACATCATCCTTTTTGATCCCTTGCTCAGCGGTTTGAAGTAAATTATGGAGTTCCATTATTGAGCCTTCTCTCTCATTCATATTCATCTGATATGAAATTACAAACTGATTGTAGACAGCTGGCAGACTGGACAGAATTATGGCAATGGAAAACTCTGTGTCAAACATCATGTTCAAAGATTCCAATCTATCAAAGTACCCTTTCATCTCCAAGACGAAAGCACAGATAGATGCTCCAGGTTTAGGTTTGCAAACCATGAGTGACTTAACCACATCAAGGCGTTCTTTGCTCGCCTTTGCCTGAAACATTTCCTTAAGCTGTTGGTTCATTTCATAAGCCCAAGTATTCTCGAAAGTCTTTTGCAACTCGGGGCTCATGGAAGATGCCATGATACAAGACACTTTATTCGCATCATCATAATGTTTCCTGTGTGCCTCAATCTCCTCTTGGGTTGAATTTTCATCAATCACGGGAATCTGCTCATCGAGAACATACTCCTTGTTCTCGTACCTCAAGGTAAACCTTAGGTTACGCATCCAATCCATATAGTTTGGACCAGTCAGTCTTTCCCTTCCAAGAACCGAGAGTAGTGAGAAGTTCGAGTTATGTGCGGGATTGGGTACGGGAGGATTATTACCATTTGTAGAAGACATCTATAAGATAAACAGTTTTAGTTAGTTTGAATATTCCTTAATTAATTACCCAATTATAAAATTAAGGCTAGGATCCGTATTTTAGATTCTTTTTATGAAAAGGTTTGCCGTAATCATATCACGAATTTATTTTAGGTAGACAATTGTCTTTGTCAATTTCATTCTCTATGAAACTCCTAGTTCTTTTGAGATTCATTGAATCTTATCAACGGCATGTTAATCTCGGATATGCTCATCTACCATTCATGACTGGTATGCCGAGGATCATGAACAAGATGGTGAACTTAACCATGCAAAACCCGCGTGGTCCCCGGCCCGAGTACGCTCGATAATCGCGAGTTCCACATCACCTCTCAATATGATCTCATATTAATGTGCCGGTAAACCACACACGCTCCATTAACAGATCATACGAGAGATGTGCGGTTTTCATGGGTTAGCATACTATTCACATTTTTAGTCTCTAGAACGGGATTTTGTTTTAGTACTTTTATGTCATACTTTTGATCTTGACATCATCCTATCAAAAGTCCTCGGTAGCTCCATTGAACGCATAAAGAAGTGGAGAAGCAGGTCAGCGCGAAGCCTATTAAAAACCTGACTTCTTTAGGGAAGCAGAGCAACCCGCCTTATACCTCTCTTATAGTTTGTTCACTATGGGTGAGCCGATTTATCAATTGACTGACGATGTATTTAACTTTAATGATACATATATATATATATATATATATATATATATATATATATATATATATATATATATAACTCATAATATATGTAAGATCTCTCTTTAAACTCTTAAAGTCTACGGTTCTATTTTAAAACATTTTAAAATTCAGGGGTATATTTTAAACATTTCAAAATATAGGGTCTAAAGTGTAAATTCTTTTTACCAATTTAGACAAGCCAATTTCTAATTTATCTTTACCTACATACTATTGCAGATAATTAAATGCTAGTATTTATTAAGCTAAGGCTCTGATACCACTGTTGGGTTTTCTATTCCCTAACTAGATTAATATGCACAGCGGAATTATAACAAAATTAATCTAAGGCAATTAGGAAACTAAACCCTAAGGGATCTTAACGTGAATAAATAAAAGCAATAAAATAAATAAGATAAATAGAAATTACTAACCTTTGAGAAAATCGATTTCTCACGCGTTCAGACGATCTTGCAGAGCTTCCTTACTTGGAGGCGAGTGCCCAAACTAGAACACCTCTAATGGCTCACACCCACGAACCAAAGAGAAATTCCAAATCCTTTGGTAACGATATAAAATCGAATAACTCTTACAAGGATTCGTACTAAGAAAGAAAGAATGAGAAATGGTGCACTTTTAAACCTTAACATAACCCCTCTATTTATAGGGGAAGGAAAGGCTTATGGTTTCATCCCATGGGCAATGTGGGATAACCATTTCCTTATGGTTTCATCCATTGAGCAATGTGGGATAGCCACAAATATGTCCAAGACTTTTAACCATTGCTCCCAACTCACGTTTTCTTAATTATTTCTCTTAACCGTTCATCGAGGGCAACCCAAAAAGGACTCCACTTTTAACGATAGTATTTCCAATTAGTTATGAATTGGACACAATATCCAACATATTTGGGAGCTCTTCAATCCATCCTGTTCTGGAGGTGCCCAGCCTGGCCTTGATGCCTGCTAAGATGTCCCTATTAGTCACTTCAACCTGTCCGTTTGCCTGAGGATGAGCTACAGAGGTGAAAGTTTGTTGAATTGAGAGTTCGCTGCACCATGACTTGAATGGATCTGTTGCAAACTGGGTGCTATTGTCACTAACAATTTCATGAGGGATGCCAAACCTGCAAACAATGTTTTCCCAGACGAAATTAACCATATTTTTTCCTGAAATTTGCGCTATGGGTTTTGCCTCGACCCACTTGGTAAAATAGTCAATGGCAACAATGATGAATTTGACCCCTCCATCAGCAGGTGGAAAAAGGGCCAACAATGTCGATGCCCCATTTAAAAAATGGCCAAGGAGAGGTTACAGGAATGAGATCATGTTTCGGGGTTCTGGAAACAGGCGCGTGGATATGGCAGGACTGGCATTTTTGGACAACAGACAAAGTGTCTGATGCATAGATGGCCAGAAATAACCCTGTCTCATTATCTTTCCTGTGATGGCTCGTGGTCCTGAGTGTAAACCGTAGGAGCCTTCATGTACCTCCCTGATCAGGTTTTCTGCCTGATTTGGTCCTACACATCTAAGATTAGGCCCCAGGAAAGATTTCTGGAGTAACTCCCTCTTCTCTATGGTGTACATTGGTGCTTTTACTCTGATCTTTCTTGCTTGAGCTCTGTCGGCAGGGAGTGTTCCATTCAGCAAATAATTTCTGATCGGTGTCATCCATGTTTCTCCTTCCTCTTCTACTGGGTTAACTTCATTGACAGTATCAATTGACTTTTGTTTTAGAACCTCCACCAAGACTTCTTTGTGAGGTGAGCAAAAGTAAGAGTTGCTAGCTTGCTTAACACGTCATCCTTTTTGTTTTGGCTTCTTGGAACCTGATCAATTTTGAAGTGGCTGAATTTCCTTCTGATCTCCTACACTACTTCTAAGTATTTTTTCATTGCCTGTTCCTTAGCCTCGAAGTTGCCATTTACTTGATTAGGCACCAGCTGGGAATCAACAAATACTTGGATGTTTGCGATGTCCATTTGCTCGGCTATCCTTAGTCCGACTACTAATGCCTCATACTCTGCCTCGTTATTTGTTGCTTGAAAGTCGAATCTCAAGGCATAAGTGTGTTCCTCTCCTGATGGACTTGTGAGGATTAGCCCTGCTCCAGACCCCCCAGAGCTGGCTGCACCGTTAATATAGAGTTCCCAGACTTCCCTAGGTGTAGCGCTGACGGTCAGGGAGCTCTTTCCTTCTACTTCTCCTTGTAACTCGTGAAACGCCCCAAAAACTCTAAAAATATACAATATAGGTCCCATACACTAACACTATATAATTAAACCAATACGAAACATATGCAACTTAAACTCAGGAACAAAAACAAAAATACTAAAAATATCATAGTACCCACCGGGTACCCATATTACCCGTCGGGTAAGCCACGAAACAGCCAGCTCTATAGAGAATCAACCGGGTAAATTACCAATTTCAGTAAGAGAAGCAAAGTTTCGTTTTAGACCAGTAGAAGCAGCCGGTTTCAACAACTACCAACCGGGTTCCTTAAGTACCTGCCGGGTACAGGGGTTACCCGCCGGGTAAACCCCCTGCACAGCAGGCCTGCAGTTTTATTACCAAAATACGAGTTTCCGACGCGCATAACTTTTAACTCGATAAGAGTTAGACTACCAAATTTTACATGCATCTTCACAATGCCAAAACGAGGCTTTCCCTTTTTGCACTTTCCTAATTTTCTCAAAAACGACCATTTTGGACGTGTCACCAATTAGAGGCTATTTCGCCCACTTTTTGACAACCACTCAAATCACAAACCACACACATTTTAAATCTGACTTTTCGCACACTATTTGAATACTTCAAAACAAGTCTAAAACATTCGACACAACTTACATACATACATCATAACCCATTTTACCACATTTTGACCCGTTTGGGAATTCAACCACTATTCAACCAAAATACCACCCAATCCCCCACACGTTTGACCAATTCAACACTGTTGACTATTTGTCAACTCCAATGTTTGAACAACCAATTACCTTTGACTCTTTAACACATTTTACTATGTTTGACTCAAAACAAGTCCACTTATATTCAAATGACTTCATATTCTTCAAAACCACATATACAAGACACTTTTTTCACTGTTTGACTTTCAAAGTCAAATACAACATATTAACCAACATATTTAATTCAAAAACTCTTTACTTGGGCGAATCACACAATTGATAATCAAAATAACGATTCAAAGAGATGGAGCATTTCTAACCACATAGCTAGCTCCATATCCATGCTACCTTCATGAAAGCACTAACCATCCACCTAAAACATGAAACAACAACGGGGTAAGTGCACCGCTTAGTGAGCATATAGGCAGTTAAGCGAATAATCCACATAACACATAATACATATACATATTAACACTATATCATATATTTAATAACATATAATCTTACTCAACATCAACATAACACCACGTAAGAAACAAGCACTATGCGGATCCGCTATCATAAGAAACAAGGCTATGCTAGAAACGCTAGCTAATCAACATAACGTGCAAGCACGTATTCGTAAACACTATGCTAACCGCAGTTAGCTCTCTGATCAACACTGGATTGTATGATCCTCTTGCTCGGAAGCAATCCGGAAACACATACAATCATTCATATTCTCCATCATATCATCATCATATAATCCACATGTAGAAACAAGTCATGATACAAGTATATGAAACAAATCATCTTCCACCCGATTGTATGATCCTCTTGCTCGGAATCAATCCGGAAACACATACAATCGATTCAACATATGAAACAAATATAATCCACTATACATATATACAACTGAGATACATACATACACAAATCTTACCCGTTTAACCCCCATAATACTCACCTCGACACATGATGATTCACAAAAATGGCCACGTATGCTTTCCACGTCTTTAACACATAGCCATATTCATACATAACACATAGCCATATTTAGACTCTAATTAATCATCTACTTTAATCCTAATCACTTTCTCCCCCACTTTGAATACACTTGCTTCATCATGTTTATCATGTCTTTAACTCATAATCATTCACTAACTAGTTTTACGACATTAAATCATATTACACCTTCATAATCATATTCTTTTTAATATAATTTCATGCCACTTAACATAACTCATAACTTCACCATGAACACTCTTATTAATTCTTCATTTTCCACTTTAATACATGTTTCATCTACATAATCATGCTATATTAACACTTTTAATCATACCTTTAAGCTTATTACATCAATTCATATACTTTTAGTAAAACCCTAGAATTACTCAAGAACACTAAATCATAATTTCTTCACTTTCATCATGTTATATAATCGCTAACAAGCTTAATAACACTAATAAACACTAGCTTCATCAATTTGAAATCCTAATTTTGTATTATAATCATAATTTTACTAAACTCATGAGAATTCTATAGAAACCCCAAAAAAACTAGGTTAAAACATAAGGAATCAATACTTACAAAGATAGAAGATGATAAAGAAGGTGATAATCCAAAGATTTGAGCTTGAATCATGAATTGTAATTGAGTTTTAAGAATTGTTTTGTGCTTCTGCGTATTTCACTCTGTCTCTGGAACTCACAGAAAAATTTTGGAATGAAATAACATAACTCCAGGCTTCCCACGTATGTATCTGTATATTATTTTAATTCCTTTAATTCTTACTGTCTAGAACTGATAAAACCGTTTACGTTTTCTATTATATCGTATTATTTAAATAACCATTCTTCATAATAATTATATATTCGCGTACAAAATTAATTTCCTGAAATTTGGGGTGTTACAACTCGGCCAGGAAGTCAGTTATTATCTTCCCCTTTATTGCATTTCTAGGAAAGAAGGTGATTTCATATTCTCCTAGCTCTATCGCCCATTTGGCCAGCCTTCCTGATTTTTCTGGCTTGAGTAATACCTGTTTAATTGGTTGATTGGTAAGAATGATGATTGGGTGAGCCTGGAAGTACCTACGCAGGCGCCTTGCAGAGTGTACCAGAGCTAGGATTAGTTTTTCTATTGGAGAGTAATTCAACTCGGCTGGCTGTAATGCCTTGCTGACAAAATATACTAGCATCTGCACTTTGTTTCTTTCTGCTATTAAGACAGAGCTCACAACCCCGCTGGATGCAGCCAAATACAAGGTTAGGGTTTCCCCTGGAACTGGCGCAGTGAGCGTAGGCAACTCCGCCATGAATGCTTTCATTTCCTGAAATGTTTGCTCTGCTTGTTCAGTCCATTGAAAGTCTTTCTTTCCTGTGATACCTTTCAGGGTAGGGAAGAAGGGCAGGGAACGTTCTGCTGCTTTAGAAAGGAATCTGGTCAGGGCAGCAAGCTTTCCTGACAGACTTTGAACATCCTGTTTCGTTTTAGGATAGGGCATGTTAGTTACCGCCCGAACCTTTTCAGGATTTGCTTTGAATCCTCCAGTTGTTATTACATGACCCAGGAACATTCCTTCTTCTACACCAAAGGTACACTTATTGGGATTGAGCTTCATATTTATACCACGCAGGGTGGTAAAGGTTTCTGATATGTCATCGAGCATTCTAGCTTCTGTTGTGCTTTTTATTACGAGGTCATCAACATAAGCCTCCACGTTCCTGCCAATTTGATTCCTGAAAGCCAAGTCAATCACCCGCTGATAAGTAGCCCTTGCATTTTTTAATCCAAAGGGCATCTTCCTGTAACAAAAAATTCCTTGGTTTGTATGGAAAGCAGTTTTGTCTTCGTCGTGTTCTGCCATCTAAATCTGGTGATAGCCCTTGTAAGCGTCTAAGAAACATTTGAGACGATAACTTGCCAATGATTCCACCTTCCAGTCAATTTCCGGCAATGGGTAGTTATCATTTGGGCACGCCTTATTGAGGTCTGAGTAGTCAACACACATTCTCCAGGAGCCGTTTGGGTTTTTGACCATGATAGTGTTGGCGACCCAGGTCTGGTATTTTGCTTCCCTTAATATTCTTGCACCGACTAACTCTTCAACTTCTTTTTGCAAGAAAGCACTTCTTTCGGGTGCCATTCCCATTTTTTCTGCCTGGATGGTGTAACGCCTGGTCTAATGTTCAGGGAATGTTCAGCGATGCTTCGCGGTACCCCTGTCATGTCATATGACTGAAAGGCGAAGACATCTTGATGCTCAATTAGCAATTCTCATAATTGTTTTTTAATTCCCGAAGGGAGCTTCCTACCAATACTTACTGTTTGCTCTGGAAAATTTCGATTTATCACAACTTTTTCTTCCTCTCCTTCAGGCTGAGCTGAGACCTCCTACTGAATTTTTTGATTCACCTGAGAGCATTCTATCGGAGCCTGTTTTGTAGCCTGAACAGTGGCAATGCCTTCTGGTGTAGGAAATTTTACCATCCCATGAACAGTGGATATTATTGCCCCGAACTGTAGCATAGCTATTCGTCCCAAGATTACATTGTATTTTGATGCTGAACGGACAATAACAAAGTCAAGATTGACAGTCCTGTATCTTGGGTAGTCGCCTAGTGTAACTTCAAGTTGTATCTTGCCCAGTGGCCAATTTGTTTCTCCAGAGAACCCAACCAATGGCTGTAAAAATTCTTCCCTGCGGCTTTTTGTGCTATCCGGTAACTGTTCAAAACAATGCTCGTACATGATCTCTGTATAGCTTTCGCTGTCCAGGTACACTCTGCCCACCTGAAAGTTTGCTATTCGCACCGTAATGAAAAGTGGTTCAGCCGAGGGAATTACCCGGTGAATTGGTGGGAAGCTAATTTCCTGTAGCTCCCACAATTCTATACTGTCAATCTTTCTACTCTGCCCCTGTCCTAGGTGGTTGATCATGAGTAATACTGCATTTGATTTTGGGAGTTCAGCGGTACATTTTCCTTTCTTGGCCTCTCTCTGTTGGTAGTCACGCGCTCCCTGTGCTAGATGTTCCAGCTTGCCATCTTTGATTGCTTTATATATCTGAGCCTTTAACTCCCTGCATTCGTTTGTATCATGCCTCATTCTTTGTGAAACTTGCAGTATTTTCCATTGTCTTTTGCCTTCGACACCATAGGTGGGGGTTTCTTGAATGTTTTTGCAGCAGGCTCCGTTGCTAGGATTTCGTGCGGTTTTTGACAAGGATGCTATTACTGCATCTTTCTCAGCGTGTTTGTTATAGGGTTGAAATCTGTTCCCCCTATTGAACTTACTCCCTTGTTGGCTTTTACCCTTTCCCTGATATGGTTGGAATTTCTGATCTCCCCGAGAATTGTTTGCCACCTGCTTGTATCTCCTGTTCAACTGGCGTTTTTCCATTGCCATGATATAATCCCTAGTTTGTGATACCTGTGCAGCGAAGGTTGGTGGGGTCTCGTTAATGAACTTATCCATCAAAGTCTGAAAACGATTTTCATCTAGGCAGGAGATGAATCCAGACACTTGTTGACTTTCAGGGAGTCCTGATATTTTCAAACACTCATCAGTATACCTGTCAATAAAGTCTTCCAGGGGCTCGTGAGCATGTTGTTTAATCATGTGGGCTTCCACATGGGATCTGACATGTTTTTTCTTCTGGTGGAAATGGCTAACAAATCTCCTCCTGATATCGTTAAAACAGGTGATGCTTCTTTCAGGAAGGTTCCAGAATCAGGATTTTGCGTATGACCGGAGAACCGAAGGGAACATTTGGCAGGCAACCGCATCTTCCCAATGCTGTGTTTTAATAGCATGATCATAGGACTGAATGAAGTCCTCTGGATCAGTTGTCCCATCGTAAGTACCCAAGGTTGCAGGGACCATGGCTCCCAGGGGAAGGGGTACACTGGCTATTACCGGGTGGAATTGGGTATTCGAATCAGGGATAACGCTCTGGGGAGTTGGTGATTTTCCCTGCATAACGGCAAGCAGATTTGCTAATATAGGTGGGAGCGGTGGTGGTGGCGGTGGTACCACCTGCGGTTGCATTACTTGTGCCAGAATCTGCCCCAAGGCATTGACAGTATCCTGAATTGATGGTTGCGCCTGTGATGACTGTCCCTGAAATCCTCCACTTACATGTTGTTGCTGAAAAGCTTGCTGCCCAGGAAACTGGAAACTCTGTTGCGCAGGCTGTTGAACAGGGATTTGAAAAGGTGTCTGAAAGGACTGCTGAAAAGGTGCCTGAAAGGATTGCTGCGTAGGCTGCTTGAATTGTTGTGGGAAACGGCGGAGTAAAGTACTATGGGATTTGTTGTTGGGGTGGCTGTTGGGGTGGTTGCTGGAAAGCAATTTGGAAAGTTTGTCGGGGAGTTTGCTGAAAAATATTATTCGGTGGCTGTGAACCAACACTTTGTTGAATATTCTGACCCCTCTGCATTCCATTTCCCATTATCATTTGTTGTCCTGCGGAAGATGTGGGCACCTGTTGCTGTGAGCTCTGCCCACCTGGAGTTGTGAAATCCAGCTGACGGCGTGATTGATCCAGTGCCTGTCGCCGTTCCCACTCCATTTGCTCGCCGGAATTTGCGATTGGCGTTTGCGTGTTTTGAGCAGCTAAATGCATGAAATTCTCTCCAGCTGTCGGCGGAAAGCCGGAGTTTGACGCCATGGTATTGATTACTGAGTTTATATAAGAAACAGTTAATAGTTGCAGCTAGCTCTATGACAGAGTTAGGGTGTTAAGTAAATGGATGGCGCCATTTGATCAAGCATAAAATTTATACCTGAGTGCTATTCGATGCTCTCCGTGACTTACGTGGATAACCCTTTGGAGTGTATAGAACGAAATCAAGGGTGGCGTGAATCGGCGGCGAGAAGATGAATAGTGATCTTCTCTTGCAGATTAGGGTTTTTGTCTGACAATGAAGGTGAAATATTTGAAGTTGCTTGAGGGTAAACACTATTCATGCCTTTGTATTTATAGTGAATACTGTTCATACCCTTGATAACCTTGGTGAGCAAGTTTTGCCATGTGTCGTGATCCCTCATCATTTGATGATGCCGATTGTACGGCTGTGGTTGATTCCTTTTGCGTGTGGACCCCCTGCAATGACGTGGCCTAATAGTAATGAAGGGTTAAAACCCTTGTCGGCTTACAGGGGACCACCGCTGACGTTGGTGATCCCCTGGATTATATTGTCGTGGGCCAAGGGGACATGAACCCTAGCTTGATGGGCTGCTATATACATTGGGCCTTTCTGGCTGGGCCTTGCCTGCTGGGCCTTTCCTGCTGGGCCTTTCCAGATAGGTTTTATAAAATTATTTGGGCCATGTTATATGGTACATGATTAGTACCCATTGGTTTAAGGTGGATTGGAGTCACAAGTTGTTTGAGTCTTGTGGTTGTTTGCTCCTTGTTTACATGATGGATGGAAATTTAAATATTTGTGAGATGAAGAATGTGGAGTCTGGGTGGTCCATAAAGTACCTTGTTAATGTTAATGACACTACGGTGTTAATCCATAAAACCTTGAATATGTCCGCCACAGACTTTTCTTGGGATGGTGTGCATATTATTGTGGGATAAAGGGAAGATGACTCATTCCTTGTGATAAGATTAGATAGAGAACTTGTACAATACAGAATCGTGTTGAAGACTCTTCGTAAGCTCTATGATTTGAAGTCACTTCGCCATCATACAGATCATACTAACTTTGGCTGCCCCCACTTCATTGCATCTTTTGCTGGTGTGTGATTATGTTTACCGTTTCAGGTAAGAGTTTAATATCTTATGTTTGTGATGTTGCGACATTGATTATATGTTTGGAAGTTTTTTTGATGACACTGTTATTATCGATCAACTCTACTTGCTTAGTTATACTGTTTGATGGTACAAGTGTGTTGTGATGATGTTTTCTAACAACTGTGTACTACGATTTGGATGCTTTATATATGAGTTGTTAATTTTAATCTTTTATGATACAACGATTGGAAGTTATTATGATACAATGACCACATGCAGTCCTGCAATGCTATTCTTTTCAGCTGTACCAGATTTGGTAATTATCAAGTATAGAATTATTCATTAATCTGTTTAAGATGCTTCCAAAGCATGATTAGATTTGTTGGGTCTATTACAAAGGCTTTTAATCCTTCATAATTACCTCACTACAGCATGCACAGTTCCATTTCGACACTGTTAGGTAGGTGAACTCTAGTTGATTAATAATGCCGTTGATTAATAAGCCGCTCTGTTTGATCCAGTTGATCACTCTTTAAGTAGTTGACTATCAGCCTTTGTGAGTGTTAACAAGCAATGTATACGATGCAAAACCACCTACAAGTTTTTTTATGTTACGTTATGGTTGATCTCTTATTGAGCTAGTTCAGTAAAAATGTGTATCAAGTTGTAGATTAATAAGGTACCTATTATGATATTAACATGGAATTCAGATGCCAAACATGAAGGTATTACATGAAACAGAGGAAAAGAAACGTTTCTTAATTAACTACTATACTGTTATTTCTTGTTTTAGTTCGTTACATTTTACCTGTAATATCAATCAACTTCAATTTTGCAAGGTTGTCGATAATTCTATTTAGTATTGTTCCTTTTAAAGCCAAATCAAATAGGCTTGTGCCGATGAAATAAAAAATCTTCATTTGGAAAGCGTGATTTTAGCGTCTTAGGGCATCTCCAACGTATGCACTAAACAATACACCAAATTTGGTGTAATAAAGGAATCTTTCAAGAATATGCTTGCATCAAATGTGTTTCATCCCCAACGTATGCACGAGCTTTCTGCACTAAAACAACTTTAAGCATTTACACATTGACCCCTAAACTATTTTCATATTATATTTTACTTCAATTCATTAATTTTATGATCAATTAACCTTTCAAGCTATTATCCTAAAATGTAAATATTATTTATTTACTATCGTAAAGTTTCAATTACATAATTTTTTTGCATAAATCAATGTTTTAATTATCATAATTTGTTTGATAATTATATTTTATTGTTTCAATAATCATAATATCGAATCTAAAGTATACGGAACTTAAAAATTCATACAAATAAATAAAGATAATTCGGTTTTGTACTTAAATAATAACAATATTTCAAAAAGATGGGCTAAAATGAAACATTATAAATTTGGTGCAAAGTTTAATGTTGCACCAAATTTGGTGCAAAATCCTTAAATTTTTGATGTACACTAAAATTTACATCAAATTTGGTGAGTTGGTTGGAGAAGTATTTTTACACCAAAATACCAAATTTGGTGCAATAGGTGATACGTTGGAGATGGCCTTACTACTAAATCAAATTTGGACAGGTGAGTAGTCAATGACTGGTAATTGTAAGTATGTGGGTCACAATAATGTAAAGGTTTATCATCATGTTTTAGTCTTTAAACTGGAATTTTTATTCTTGTTCTCCACATATATAAATATATCTACTTGTGATAATCGTAAAATCCTACATGACAAGGCAATTTAACAAGAAGATCTCAGAATTCTGCCCAACAAATCTCCATTTTACACCAACTTCACTTTAGGTTTCGCTGTTGATTATGTTAAGATTATGCAGTCCTGTAATGGTAATCTTTTCTGCTGTACCAAGATAATGCTCCAAAGTTACTGACTTTTTTACATTGGAATGTATTTTAATAATGAATTCATTGGTTAATTAAATAGTATGAATTACATTTTAAGTTAAGATTGCAGAGCATAAGGTATTAACAAGCTAGCATACTAATCCCTCTGATGGGAAGGTAAATTGTGCTTTCAATGTTCATTAGTAAACAGGGCACACACATTTGGATACATTATGCATATATGACTTGTTATTGTTTAATAAACACGTTTCGGAGCTGTTAATGTCTCTAATGTCAGTGGACCCTGAACTGATCGATAACTTTCATATTAAACTTGACCCAATGAGTCTAGTCCCATCCTTACAAGCTTGATTCACCTTCAAACTGGATGCAAGGAGCAAATATCTTAGATTGCGAATTCGGAATTACTCACCTGTAAATATGACATTCATTGTCTTAGTATCTTGGACAAGTAAAATCAACTTTATGTACTCGAGTTAAAATTATAATGTATGCATTTATAACATGAAATATGATAAGAATATTTGTAGTTTTTAACTAGATTGAATCCAAGGCAGCAACAATAACTTTCTCAATAACATTCGATTGTATTAAAAGTTATATTATGCTAACAGCCGGTTCCTTTTCAAATTAGTTATGCTACAATGCATAAAAACAAAGAAAAACAGAGAAGTTTCTATCCACAATGTTAAAAAAATATAAGGCGTATTACTTAATTTTTTTTTTGTTTTTTTTTTTTTTCAAAAAATACCGATCTTTTCATACTCGCGTTCCCGCCTTCACGGGATCTCCACGAACTAACCACTGCCGAGATGTTGCTAAGTTGACATATTCATAACTATTAGCTAGATTTTGTCAAACAAGATTAACATATTCGTAATTTGGTTTGGGTAACGATATACCCATTCTATATTCCAAAAGTATTTTCAAATATATACTCCCCTGGACCCAACCTTTCCAACTCAATGTATGCACGACCATTGTTAATTGGCCTTTCTAAGTCGGAAAAAGGGTTTTGGGCAAATAGCAACTCGAAAGTACTTGACTTCACTCCCAACATAGAATAAACTCGAAAGTACTTGACTTCATTTCTTAAGCCCACAAACTATAGAAAGAAGATACACCTTAAAGTTTAAACTATAAAAAAAAGATACACCTTGAAGTTTTTGTTGGGTCCACATTGGGAACATAAATAAACTAAAATATGTACAGTATATAAATACATGGGTACTCCCTCCATCACCACCATTTTGTTTTAGAATGGAATCTCATCTACGCATATATAATATTTGGATGACTTGGGCTGAAAAAGGTCCTAACAGTTTTGTTTAGAAAATTAAAAAGGGCAAATTGTCTAAAAATGCATCGAACTTGTCACAAAATCTTTTAGTATGCATCCAAGTTCCAAATGTTTTATTGTATGCGTCGAAGCGACTAATTATTCATTTTGTATGCATTCATTAACCTAATACCTCTGTTAATCAACTTTTGTCCACGTCATACGCCACCTAGGTGGCCACGTAGGACTAAAGAAATGTAAGGAACTTTCCCAAATATAAGGAACTTTCCTAAATGTATCAAATTTTACCTTCATCAACCTCATCATCTTCAACAATATTTTCCGGTGACTTTCCCGGCGACACCAAAACCACTACACTAACCAACATCTCCATTATTATCTCTACTTTACAACCATCTCCGACGTAACCACCATCTCCGGCGTAACCACCATCTCTAACCTCATCCACAATTTCCGGCGACACCATTTTTTCGGGCGACATCATACATGTTTTCCGATTACACCATAACAACCACTACCATTACAACATCCTTATTATATCTACTTTACAACCATCTCTAACTTCATCCATATTTTCCGGCGACACCAACTTTTCTGGTGACGCCATCACAATCACGCAGGAAAATATGGATGAAGTTAGAGATGGTTGTAAAGTAGAGATAATAAGGATGTTGTAATGGTAGTGGTTGTTATGGTGTAATCGGAAAACATGTATGATGTCGCCGGAAAAAATAGTGTCGCCAGAAAATGTGGATTACGGATGAAGTTAGAGATGGTTGTAAAGTAGAGATAATAAGGATGTTGTAATGGTAGTGGTTGTTATGGTGTAATCGGAAAACATGTATGATGTCGCCGAAAAAAATGGTATCGCCGGAAAATGTGGATGAAGTTAGAGATGGTGGTTATGCCGGAGATGGTTGTAAAGTAGAGATAATAATGGAGATGTTGGTTAGTGTAGTGCTTTTGGTGTCGCCGGAAAAGCTACCGGAAAAGTCACCGGAAAATATTGTTGAAGATGATGAGATTGATGAAGGTAAAGTTTGATACATTTAGGAAAGTTCCTTACATTTAGGAAAGTTCCTTACATTTCTTTAGTCCTACGTGGCCACCTAGGTGGCGTATGACGTAGACAAAAGTTGATTAACAGATGTATTAGGTTAATGAATGCATGCAAAAGGAATAATTAGTCACTTCGACGCATACAATAGAACATTTAGAACTTGGATGCATACTAAAAGATTTTGTGACAAGTTTGATGCATTTTTAGACAATTTACCCTAAATATACTCCCGGTCTTACACTAGCAAATTTAAATATTTCAATAAATGTGGATCTGGCTACATTAAGGCATGTGAAATAGTGTAGTTACTACTGCCGACCTCAATCTTACACTATGCATACCATTGTACGTAAACTCGTACCCTTTCATGTTTGAAAAGCACAAGCTGGAAGAATGAGTTTGTTTTCTGACCATTTTGCAGAATCTAAAGCTATCAATTTTCCACACTTCAGCAAATACAATAGTTACTCAGTAATTGTAGGTAAAAGTGACCAGTATTGGCACTACATAACCCCCTGAACATATATGTCAACTGTAGCACCAAGTTCTTGATGCGTACTATTCTTTCGACACAAGTGAGCTCATGCATTGGATCTAACCATCATTTTGGCTACTTTCTTTGTAGCTTGAATCTTGATACGGGTTTTGATGCTGGTGCAGCTGTTTGACCCTTTTGACTTTTCTCAATGTTATGAGTGTGTTCCACAATGGAACCCGTAAAGGCCTGCAAACAGAAACTTGATTGATTGTTGGTGTATGCTATTATTGGAGCATGAATATGAATCACAATTTGCAACACTTGCCTTGCTTGTATCATAGCCTGAACTCGAACCAAAATTGGAAACCTGCAATACATGTAATGCCAGTTGTTACAATCATCTATAACTACATATAATGCATCTTAGGTTTCTATTTCTAGAAATTTTTAAGAACAAATTTTAAGACTCAACATCTAAATAGTCCTAATTTTAGAAATCTAATTATTATAAATTGGTAACTCTTATAGTAAATAACAATTAACACACTTTCTCATTTACTAAACATAATTATTCAAACATTGTAAATGGACAAATTATAACACCATAACTAATATATCGACAAAGAAGACAAATGACATAACATTATCACGGGTTACTATTATAAATAAATTTTGTATTCCGCTGCATTGCGCGGGTTTTTTGCTAGTATAAACAAACCAAAGATTAAGTTAGCAAGGGCAAGAGGGATATAAATATTTACCTCCTTCGACACACTTGATTTGCTACTGTCGTTGCTAGGGTTTGAAGCCAAGGTAGAATCCTTCAAAAGATAGTAAGTAGCCATTAGCTTTCTCATGAAACGTAAAGGGGCATGATGGGCGAGTGAACATGTCATTTTTAGTACAGGTCAAAATGGGCCCGGGTTGACCCACACACACTATTTTGTCCATGTTCTAATACTTCTCAAATAATTGATGCGTTAATTCTGATTATTATTTATTAAAAAAATATTTATAAATTAATAATCCGCATCCATGAACAAATACAATTCAGTATTATGCATTTAATATAATTATTGGGTGACTTTCGACCCATTTGTCCCATTCTCCTTTTAGTTAAAAAGTTCTTTTTGGCCCATTTCAGATAAAATCCAACCCAAACACCCATTCACACGTAAATGGGTAAAAAGTGCCACCTCTAGATAGAAACGCCAAAACATTAGTGGGTTTATACCTCATTCTTCAAGACAGGTGTGGGGGGCACACTCTCCATTAATTTAGAACTTTCCAAAAGCCTTGGAGAGGCATTTGATCCACCGGATGTTGGAACCTTTACATGTGAATCTGAGGAATGATAAATAACAAACTGTTGAGTACCAAGTTTATATCAACAATGATAGTGAATATTACATGCTCAAAAAGAGTTGGGCCAAATTTTGATTATATAATTTATAGCATCTCATATATCATCCTGTGAAGTGTCCAAATGGGCAAAATGGGCAAAAATAAGAAACCCTAAAAAGAATGCTGAGCATATGTCCTGTATCTGCAAATTTGAAATGCATTGAATCCTAATAAAAACATGGTAACGGCAGACAGACCTTTGAATACAGGAAGAACTGGTGAGTCTTGGGCCTGCATGTTTCACGTCCACATACGAGTTAATAATTTAAATAAATTATAACATGCAGTTGATGAAAAGGGATTTAAAATCTCTCAAGTATCATATAAGAGAATAAGAAAGATTAGCTGCTCAACTTAATTGGCCTAGACACATCTTGTTGAGACTGATTTGGCAGGGATTTTTGGCTTATCGAATTTTCATTCTTCATTTGTACCTGTTGACCGTTTTAAAATCTTCTATATGATAGAATTTGGTAACAATCCGGACAATGTAGTTATAATTAAAACCTCAATATCTAACCTCCGAACTTCTAATCTCTGGTTCCAGGGAAGTACAACTCATTTGGTGACTTAAATCAGGCGTGTCTTCCTCTTCACCTTCCTCGGCAAACTCGGATTCAAGTTCTTGTTTTTCAAGTTCATCCATCCGTGATAAAATACGAGCAAAATCATCTTCACCTGGAATTCATATTTAAATCAGATATTCAATCAGTTTATACAAGCTACATGATGAAGAAATAAACATAAAGTAGATAATGATAAAACTTAGATAACCATTTTGTGCCCCAAAGTTCACCTTTTGTTTTTCAAAATCCAACTGAATAATAGAAAGATCCAGTAGAACAACAAAGAAGACAAAATGGAATATTCAAGAGTTGACTCTGATGTCTCCAAAGCTTTTGAGGAATATTGTTGGTTTGTCTAACTAATATACTAAATGCTATTCATCTTCTTATGACCATGCTCTTGCAACTAATAAAGATACGGTTGTTCAAAATAATAATTCCTAAATTCCTTTGTGCAGTATCTTTATATTACAGCATATGGTACTTAATCCAATAATTATCTATTAGATGAAATAGAAGAAACTTGAAGCTTTTATTTTTATTTTCCGGATGCAATGATACAACTGCTTTTATTTATTCCCTATTCCCATGGCTAATATAGTTCGATATCAGAAAGAAATGGCATGTTTCGGCAGATAAGTTTCGGCAATATTATGTTATATAATCCATGCACACAAGTTTCGGCAATTCAATAAGTTTAAAGTTCAAAACATGAAACCGGAAATAAAGATACAAGAACCTGCTGTTGTTGCCTCATCTTCATTAGAAACCTCATCAACATAGTCTTCTCTTATTTCCACAATACCCTCCTGTTTAAATCATTGCATGACAATATTATGCCTTTGTATCTCGATACTTTAAACAATCCTAAAATAAAGACTTGTATGATGATGACCCATTTAAACTCAATGGATTCATAAAAAAGACAAAAAGACATTGCAGCAGTTGCACAGATTCAAGTATACATTTGCAAGATGGTCTATGACAATATTATTGCATATGCTGACATGCTGTTGAAAATAAGTATCACTATCTGCACCAATTCAGACTAACAATACAACATTTTGAGGTCTTCCGTGATGCTCCTATACTTCTAAATTGGACTTCTCATTATTTGGTCAAACATATTATCTTTGAATATGATATTGATTTCAAAGAAAACTAAGGAATTATGTAAAGAGCCAAAGATAAGCAGAATGAAGGCCTAGGTTTTGTACAAAGTTAAGCTAATTTGCAATAAGAATCTACTACCCTTATTATATACAACAACAAGTGAAGACAAAATCACTAAATGAATAAAGGGGGTTTCTAGCAGATTCTTAACCCACTTAAATTTCTCACTCCACTCTTTAGAATGTTGGAAGCATCAATATGAGAATCACAGCCAAACATTTGGTTCTTATACAAGATATAATACGATCATGATGTCATTCTGATTGACATTTGTGTAAGGATAAGAAAACTTACCGCAGCCTCAGTAGCCGTTTCGTCAAAAAATGAGGCCTCAAACTTGAGATCCTTTATTATAGCTTTAAGAGTTTCGATCTGTGACTCTAGATCCTTTCCTCTTCTTTTAAGAATCTCGATTGTTTGCTTTGAAGTTCTCTCAGCATAGTAACCTTCTCCTAATAATACCTGCAAGTAAACTGGATGTAACTCATAAGGTCTAAACATTAGTTCACAAATGATGTAATTACCATTAATTCATTAGTATGTATCAATCTGCCAGGGAAGAAAGCTGCCTTCCCAAACGGAACCTGCAAAATACACCACAAATAAGCTCTTGCTCAATACTCCACAAAAAAATAAAAAATAAATATATAAATAAATAAAAAGAACAGAAAATTGTGTAGTAACTCGATGCTGCAATAATCAATCTAGCATATTTGGCCTAAAAAGATTATGATCCGGATCTTTAATGACTATTATTAACATGGATATACAACAATGACCAGTCACAAAAAATACCATCAACATAGATGTAAAACTACTTAACTATGGCAGACTCTACATTAATAATTACCTAATCCAGGGCTGCAAACAAGTCAACCTTTTTTTGTTGAGCTCAAGCTTATAAGTGCCCGACTCGCGCAACTATCGATCTTTTCTCGCCTTGAGTAATACGTATGTGCATATATAACTCTATGTAACTTGGAATTTGCAATTTTAGTTATTGTTCAATTTCACTACTGTTAAGACTTTTCTAATAGGATCATGACACTAATTGTTCTAATATTTACACATCCCAAATAAGTTTGAATACAGAAAATTACTTTTTATACACACGATCGAGCATTTTGAAGTGAGCTCGAGCTAGAATCAATTGCGGCCCTTATTCTACATTTCAGTAAAAATTGAGAAACAATTATGGATTAGAGAAGAAGCAAACTTGCCATTATATCATGGTGTAATTGATCAGGAAGCTTTTTAACCAGATTGATTAGGTTGTTGTTGTCACTCAGGAACGATTGCAACTGTTGAATTTGTAGCTGACGTTCAAGTATTGTTTCCTGAACACGTACGGATGCTTTTTGAGCATCTTCCGGTGCGTATACTGATGATAATGACGTCACTGTTCCTTTCACGTGTTGTTCCATTTACTATGTTTTCAGTTTATGTAGTGATTTTTGAATACTCAAAGAAGATGAACTGAGGTTAGGGATGATGCCTTGCTGTAGTGGGAAGTGGCTGCAGCAATGTTATTTCCCGAATGTTATTTGATATAATCGAACCAAAATTCTGGAAAATGAGAACTCTGTAGCCATCTCTACACACTTCAGGTACCAATTGAACATGTTCATCTTATGTAATTCTAAATTGTTTTTTGATTTATGCAAGTTCTCTCACTTATTCAAGAAGTAGAAAATGTGATTGGAACCACTACTTGAACAGTCTTAAATGTATATTGTCTACAACACTCATTGCAACCACTGCTAAAAAAGACAAGCTAATGAAATTCTTTCTTAAGAGCAGTCATCCAATATATAATCATTGCATGAAAATTATTGTTCATCTTACAATCACCCATTTAAAACTGTGAAAATATTATATACGTTTCTTGATCTTTAGAAATGGGTAAAAGATGTCACCCCTGTAAAAAATAAAAAAACTGTAGAAAAGCTTCAATCTTAGTAAAACTTAAACCCCAAGGTCCGTATACAAATTACCATATTAGCTTTAGAATTTGCAGCTAGTAATTTCATAATGTGTGTTTTAGTTTATGATTCCCCTCTAACAAAATAATAACAATCAATATCATAAGAATGAAAATATATCAGGATATACATCTAGTGTTAATATATATCCCTCAGAATGCCTAGTATCAGCTTGACATGTAGTAATGGTTCCTCTACCTTACAAGGGAGCACCACATTTGCAAATTACATGCACATATTCAGGTTACTAAATATTTCGTCATTGGGGTATATTGCACAACATCAGTTACCAATTAAATCATAGATAAATAAGTTTACATTATCACCAAAACAAATCCTGAAGTTTAATGATGAATAAATCGTTGTATAGCTAGCTTGCAACCTCAATTACCAACAGAAAATAGTTATAATTTATAAAACACAGGGTATAATAACAGAGCGCGAATGCTATAGAGATGACTAAATCGTAATTAATCACGAAACTGTAATTAATCCTAGTTCAAGTTTAGGATAAACATATAGATGCATATCACATAAGTTCAGATTACATTACCAAGTCTGCGGCGGCGATAGAGTGTCTAGGGTTTTATTTGTTTAACTGTTTGAGGGTTTATGGCCTTATAAGCAGCTAACGTGCTGGTTGTTACCGCAGTGATTGTTGTGTGATCGAAGACGATGAATTGAGGTTAGGGTTTTTTGCAGGGTTTATTATGCTCTCAAACTTCACTACTTCTGTTAAATTAAATGAAGGGCTAGCTAATAGCATTTACAAAAGTAAAGGACTTTTTGTAAAAATTTTGTATTTGTAAAACAAAAATATTTATGTTATAAACCCAAATGTTTATAAATATACAAAAAACACCCTTCAAGTTTCTGTGAATTACACTCCTTGTACAAGTATTTATATCGAATTAACATTTCTATAATCGGATCATTTGAATTAAATATGGAGCAATCAACCAGCGGTACATCCAAACAGAAGGTCAACGGTACCGGAGACCAACAATCGCCTTCGTCGTCCTACAAACTCCAGCTCAACGACGACGTTTTAATCGAAATCTTACTCCGATTACCATTAATTTCACTTCATCTATTCAAATCTGTTTCCAAACGCTGGTTATCTCTCATTACTGATCCTAACTTCACTTCGCTCCGAACCCGAAACCCGAAGGTCGATCACCCCTCCGGTTTTTTCCTCCAGCGACAAACACCTGAGTTTGCTTACGTGTCATTAGACTCTAGAATCCCGGTCAACGGATCACCTAAAATAACCACCTTCACGTTTGATCAAAGTTTAGTAATAAATGATATTGAAGTTTTGCAATCATGTAATGGTTTGTTGTTATGTTGTATTAGACCTGATAAGTTTTATGTTTATAATCCAACTTTAAATGTATTCAAGTTGCTTCCTTCACCTCATGTTTGGGTACAAGATCGAATTATTTCCGATATGGCTATCGCTTTTGATCCGGTTGTGTCGCCGTACTATAAGGTTCTTTATCCGCTCGATGATATGACGATTCCGGATGTTCCTATCCATATCGAGATTTACTCGTCGAAAACAGGCAGTTGGAGTATTTGTGTGGAGAGGTTTCGTTTTGAATCGTTTGTGCAGTTTCATGATGTTGTGTATTGGAAAGATGCAGTTCATTGGATTGATTACTCGGATGAAGTTTTTCATTTCAGTTTGGATTTGGAGAAGCCTTGTTTTATAGAAGTCGAAACTCCTGAAACGTTGAACAGGAAAGGGGATAGTGATGGTGATGATATGCTATACGAGTGTTGTGATCGTTTGTTTCTTGTTAAGATGGATCGATCTTTATCGCTAGAGATGGATGTTTATGAAATGAAGAGTGATTATTCCGAGTGGTCGGTTATATACCATGTTGATCTTGATCATATTTTAACCGAATTTGGTAGAAATATTAAGTACTTACCTAAACGTTGCATTGTCATGGTACGAGCTCTTGTGTTGGGAGAACAAGAAGAAGATGATGATCCGTTTTTTGTGGTGGAAGTACCTGGGAAGCTTATACGGTATAATATCGTCACCAAGACTTACTACGAGCTGTGTGAGTTGGTTCCTTTTCGCCCTCATGCTAGTAAAGGTTGCAGCTTTCTGTTCATTGCGTCTCTTGCTGGTGTGTGATTCTGTTTCATTCTCACATTGAATACGAGTTTAATACCTCGAGTTGTATTAATATGCATAATTGCTCAGAAATAAGTATAATTTCTATATCTGTGTAGCAAGATACAAAAATGGAAGTACATATTCTTTTGAAGGACAATATGTAGTACTATTTACGATTACAAATGTTCGGTAAGTCATGCTAGCCTTTTCTGTACAGCAATTACCAGTATCATTAGGATAGGGGAAACAAGAAAAATCACATATGGTAGAGCTTGAGCTGTTGCATCTTCCTCAACTTCAGTTTCACTTAAAGACAAGTCGTTCTTGTTTTCGACAAATGCATCAAAGAAGTTTTGGTACCCTGTTTTACGTTTAGAAACACTTGAACTCGTAACCTTCAGCATCTCCATTGCCTGCAATTAACCGAATCTGTTGTAAATAACTGGAAATTTGAATGCTATAAAAATGGTACATCGAAAAGTATATCATTCAATCATTTTTTTGATCATTGGAGAGAATTAAAGCTAAAATAGTGAATCTGAATACTGGTCAAAATTTTGACTTCAGAGATTCAAACTTATACTTCAGGAATTCAAATTTGACACAGGTCTTGTTAGTTATTCTTTTCTATCTCCAAGATGTTGCTGTTGTCAACTTGTTATAGTCTTTTGATATAGTTGAGTCAAGTTACATATTTTTAGAGCAAAAAGAAACTAATATATTCTGATTTTGAAGTAAAAAAACGATTCATTTGAAGCACAAAGCCACAAACTCTGATATACTCTTGGCTACGGGCATCCGCAAAGTAAGTACTGACTACTGTGTATACATTCTAATAACCTACATTTGAGGTGGCAAGATGGGCAGTTCAACCGGGCCAGGTAACGAGTTACAGGGGTTAGTTTTTAGTATCCTTTGAAACACGCTGGGATGACCTGAAAATA
Source organism: Helichrysum umbraculigerum (assembly GCA_949592205.1). Lineage (NCBI taxonomy): Eukaryota > Viridiplantae > Streptophyta > Magnoliopsida > Asterales > Asteraceae > Helichrysum > Helichrysum umbraculigerum. The sequence continues at coordinate 104,311,433 of CATIUR010000001.1, forward strand.
CTTTTCTATCCATTATAGAATTAAATGATTTAGGAGGTTATACGTATGTAATAAAATATACTTCAGGTGACTTCCTATAAGTTCATCCCATTTGAACCTTCTCTTTTTAGCTAAAAAATTAATCAAACCCATTTGACTTGCTTGGGATTACAAATAGCCCCAAGTCGAACCATTTTTAAGTAAATGGGTCATGATTGCCTCCTCTAAACTATATATGATGGTTTGTGATTCACTTCAAAAATTTTCTTGGATATAATTCACCTGGAAGCTGAACACAAACTGCCTCGCTTTCTTGCTAACTCCAACATTTGGGTGAGACTGCAGTTTCTCGTACATTACACGAGCTTCACTGGACCTGTCAAGCAAAGGAAAGAATTAGGCTATGTGCAACTAAAATACGCAACAAAAAATGCAACTCTTTCCATAGTAATTGTGTGTTTACCTTTCTGATAAAATCAACAAATAACAGATTTTTATTTACAGTATTATTCACATTATAATATTTTTGATCGTGTCATAAGTCATAACAAAGTACCAATACTAGTAGCAGGTTGCAATGTGAATCTAAACCTGTTGAGTGAGTCTTGGCAGATAGACCATTGCAGTGCAGCTAAACCATGAAGTTCACTCTGCGGACCATAGATCATGCAATGAGATTCTTAGATTTAGACTTTGAGGCGTTATTTAACTTATGGCAGAAAATTTCTTTAGCTAAAAATAGTTTCTTCATAATAAGAAACATTACCTGGTATACTAACTTCTCCATAACTCTTTCATAATAGGGTATTGCAGCCCTAAGCTTCCCAATCTCCATTAACGAGTCACCTTCCTTTAATTCCTACATATGTTTATAGAAATGCTAAGAAGACATTATGCAAACATATACAAATTCTCATACTATAAAAATAAAAAAGTTGCATATGAAATGGGTACCATCGAATTTGAAGCACACCTTCTCACATTCAGCTTTTAACTTTGGATCGATATTCAAACCCATTCTGCGCTTATAGGTGGCAATCATTTCTTTTGTACGTGCATCTTTTGCGGCCTTTGATTCTGCTGTCTCAAGCACCGTTCCAGGTTGAATAGTTTTTCCACCACCATACTGAACAATATGATAGAGGTGGGCCAGTATACAACATTAGAACAAAACTGAATATAGAGGTGGCAAAATGGTTGGGTCGGACAGATTGCCAAAGAAGATTACCTGACCCGTTTTGCCCAAACCCATTTTGACCCATCACACAACCTGTACCATCCAACTGTTTGGCCACCTCTAAAATTAATTTCATATCAAGACCTCAGAATCAAAATAGACTATGAGGAGCATCTTACTGTTTTGGAAATGTTATTCGGTCTAGGGAAAACTCCCCAGGTAGACACTTTAGGCTTATAAAGTTCTGACTGGTCTTCTATAGCTGTATTTGACTCGGAGGTTTTTCCATTCCCGAATCTGCTTGTATCCCCGACAATGATCTCCACATCAGGCATATCTCCCATTGGAAAAGGATCACTCACTGGAATTAAGCCAGCTGGCAATCCTCTGCCTTGCTTCTTATCAGCAAATCCTAAGCCCACAAAGTTAATTGCCGAAATTTTGGGCTCATCCTTCTTATCAGTTTTATTTTCAACAACTTCATTCATTTGTTCGAATCCTTTAACACAAATTTCCAAACAACAGTTAAGATCACTTCCAATCTATAAAGCTCCAAATGATAAGCAATAATGCAAACTTCTTAATAGTCTACCCGAACAAATATCTTACGTTCTTAAAAACATGATATAATGCATACATTTAGAACGAATCAACATAAGTAAGGGAATCTAAATTATTTTTCAAAGGCAGATTATGCAGTCACAAACATATCTCCAAAGATTCTTGAACTTCTAACCATCTGTCATATTTAATTTTCATAGTTATAATTGAAACACAAGCAGTACTTAGATACCTAAAGTGCATAATTAACCAATGTAACATTACATTACATTACATGCTTCCATTTACAATAACAGAAATCAATACTTTTTACCATTAATACCATTATTTTTTGGTGAATAATACTCCTTTGCTGCAGGTATGGATGATGACCCATCTTTGTTTTCACCAGATTGTGGAGTCTCTGAACCAGGTGGGTCTGTATTTTGAGTAATTTTGGGAGTTGGGTTAAACTGGACTGCTTTCTTGTATGCTTTGGCTCTGGCTAAGGCTAGCTTAACTGGGTCTGATTGATCAGGATCCTTTTGGGCCTTGATTAATGACACCTTTCTTCTGGGATTTGTTTCAATTGAGGTGGGTTTAATTGATGAATTTGAGAAAAATGAGTATTGGGACATGGAAGAAGAAGCCATGGTGTATGGTCAGTGGAAGTTATGGGGGAAAAAGCTTTTTTGCTTCTGTGGAAGATGGATTGCTCCTCTAGTCCACGTGTCATCTTTCAAGCCTCTCACTTCGTGACATTATTATTTCTGTACAAACCTATTTCTAAGAGTTAAAAATTCATGAGAAGTGTTGAACTGTGAAATTAATTATATAAGATGGAAAAAAAAAATGGAATCATTGAAAATTTGAATGACCAACTCATAATAAGAAGAATAAGATAAAGGAAATTAATTTTAATTAATGTATCATCATTTTATAAACATTGTATTCTTCTTTTTATAAGTGTAGCATATGTCAAAAATCATGGACAAGTGATGAATTTAATGTATTAGTTATGATAAACTTACATAACAAAAATGAAAACCAATACTGAAAGCGAAAGTAAGTATTAATGCATGCAAATCATAGTTTTAATTAATACAAATATCCACACACGCACATATAGATATAGATATATAGGAATGAGATCCTCTGAAAATAAGGAGATAAAAAAAAACAGTGAAAACACATCACCACCATCCATCTACTCTAACTTATATATATATATATATATATATATATATATATATATATATATATATATATAGGAATGAGATCCTGTGAAAACAAGGAGATAAAAAAAAACAGTGAAAACACATCTCCACCCTTGATCTAATCTAACTTATATATATATAAAAAAGGGGTGGGGATAAAAAAAAAACGGTGAAAACACTTTTGGCATTGGCGGAACTTTCATAGGGCCGGGAGGGGTGCCCGCCCCCCGTAAATTTGAGGGTGTAACTAGCGAATATACCTATATTTGGAGGTCGGAAGATGAAAATACCTTGTTTCTTTGCAAATCGCCCCTTCAAAATGACGTACACACATTGTAAATTAAGTTTTGCCCCCTCAATACTATGGTTCAAGTTCCGCCACTGACTTTTGGTTCACAATTTTTTCAAGTTGTTATTTATTATTATTTTTTTTTTTGTAAACTAGAAAAAATAAAGGTTCACACAAAAAAAATACTTTTTGTGAAAAAAAATAAAATAAAATAAAATCCGTAAACTTAAAAAAAATTAAGGTTCACAGTTGAAACACTTAAAAACTTTGTGTGAACCTAAAACAAAAAAAAGGTTCGCAATTAAAAAAGTTTAAACGTTTCCGTGAACCTAAAAAAAATTAAGGTTCACAGTTGAAAAAAAAGGTTCGCAATTGAAAAGGTTAAAAACTTGTTGTGAACCCAAAAAAAATTACGGTTCACAATTGAAAAAATAAAGGTTCACAATTAAAAAAGTCAAAAACTTTTTGTAAACAAAAAAAAATTAAGGTTCACAATTGAAAAAAAAAGGTTCACAATTGAAAATTTTTAAAACTTTCCGTGAACCTAAAAAAAATTAAGGTTCACAGTTGAAAAAAAAAAAGGTTCACAATTGAAAAAGTTAAAACTTTCTGTGAACTAAAAAAAAAATTAAGGTTCACAATTGAAAAAACTAAAAACTTTTCGTGAACCTAAAAAAAAAATTTTAAGTTCACAATAAAAAAACTTTAAAATTTCATGAAAAAATTTAAAAAAAATTTATGTGAAAAAAATAAGGTTCACAATTGAAAATGTTAAAAACTTTGTGTGAAGCAAAAAAAAATTAAAGGTTCATGATGAAAATCTTATGTGAAACAAAAAAAATATAAGGGTTCACAAAAAAATTCATATGTGAAGCAAAAAATATGAAAGTTCACAACTTAAAAGAATTGTGAATCAAAAAGTGTTTTCACCGTTTTTTTTTATCCCCACCCCTTTTTTATATATATATTTTAGATTAGATAGAGGGTGATGATGTGTTTTCACTGTTTTTTTTATCTCCTTGTTTTCACCAGAACTCATATATATATATATATATATATATATATATAATGGGTGAAGTTAAAAAAAACGGTGAAAACATTTTTTCCTTCACAATTTTCTTAAGGTGTGAACTTTTTTTTTTTTAAGTAAACGATCATAAATTAAGGTTCACACAAAAAAATATATTTTTTTGTGTGAAAAAAATATTTTTTGTGAAAAAAATAAAATAAACTCAAATCCGAAAATCAAAACAAAAAAATTAAGGTTCACAATTGAAAAACTTAAAAAACTTTCTGTGAACCCAAAACAAAATAATAAGGTTCACAATTGAAAAAGTTAAAAACTTGTTGTGAACCTAAAAAAAAAATTAAGGTTCACAGTTGAAAAAAAAATTCACAATTAAAAATGTTAAAAACTTTTCGTGAACAAAAAAAAAACTATGGTTCACAATTGAAAAGATAAAAAACTTTCCGTGAACTCAAAAAAAAATTAAGGTTCACAATTGAAAATTTTTAAAACTTTCTGTGAACTTAAAAAAAATTAAGGTTCACAGTTGAAAAGAAAAGTTCACAATTGAAAAAGTTAAAAACTTTCCGTGAACTCAAAAAAAAAAATTAAGGTTCACAGTTGAAAAAATTAAAAACTTTTCGTGAACCCCCAAAAAATTAAAGTTCACAATAAAAAAACTTAAAAAAAAATTCGTGAAAAAATTTACAAAAAAATTTATGTGAAAAAATAAGATACACAATTAAAAAGGTTAAAAACTTTGTGTGAAGCAAAAAAAAATAAAGATTCATGACGAAAATTTTATGTGAAATATATATATATATATATATATATATATATATATATATATATATATATATATATATATATATATATATGGTTCACAAAAAAATTTATATGTGAAACAAAAAAAATGAAAGTTCACAACTTAAAAAAATTGTGAATCAAAAAGTATTTTCACCGTTTTTTTTATCATCACCCCTTATATATATATATATATATATATATATATATATATATATATATATGTTAGATTAGATGGAGGATGGAGATGTGTTTTCACTGGGTTTTTTTTATCTCCTTGTTTTTACCAGAACCCATCCCTATATATATATATATATTTCGAGATTCATGAGTACAAATAACATACAGTGAGAATGAACACAAATTAATAAGAATGTGTCACGCGTTACAAAACTCACTTTCATTTATGTTTTTAAAAACTAAACATCTCACAAACGATAAGTTAAAAAATTATAAAAATTACACCATAATAATCATCGTCTATTTCTCTTCGACTAGAGATCTCGCAAACAATACTTTCGATGAACTTTTTTTCGTTTTTTTGGTGGAATTAACAAACACCTGCCACGTGTGGTACCAACGAGTAACAAATGTGATATCAGCGAGTAACACATGTGATACGAACGAGTATCACACGTCATACTAATATTGTACAAATTGTAAAACAAACAAAAAAATCGTCAAAAGTTTACTTTGTGAGATGTCCAATCAAAAAGAAAAATGATGATTTTTTATAATTTTTCAATGAGTCATTCTTGATATATTTAATTTTGAAAAAAAAATAGGGGAAAGTGAGTTTTGTGACATGTGACGCCTTCTTATTGGTTCTTCCATTCTCATCAAAATTTTCATTATCATTTGAACCTCACTCTATACTTAGGAAAATGATTGACTAGCCTAAAGTTACAGGTTTAAACTTAGACCTAAAATGTGATTGGTAGATGTGAAAAATTGATTAGATGAGATAAGGAGAAAGAAAAAATTCAAAAGAAAAAATTCAATCAATAAATCTATAATTTTAGATATATACTAGTGGTAAAGGCCCATGCGATGCACGAAGCTCGTTATATTCATATGTTTTGGGGTAAATTACAATTGGTACCCATGTGGTCCTTAAGTTTATCACTGCGTGCCCCTCCCAATCATTTATTACACCGCGTGTCCCCGTGCTTGCCATTTTAGTCCCAAGCCTACCCCGCCTCAAACGACGTTATGTTTTTCTTGTTAAATGACCCCATGTGCGTAACACGTGAGGGTATTAATGTCAAAATCCAAACGAAACCCGTCGGCCGACACCTTCCCGTAGTTAGCCGGAATTAGAGTTCAGAATGGTGGTATTTGCAAGAACATGGATCTAAATCGGAGTTGCAGGTGGTCGGATTCACGACTATAACTTCACATACATTACAGTATTACACCAACCAAACCAAACCCCACCTAATATTTGATATCCTCCAAAATCACGTTCCAGGTTGTAACACCCCCAAATTCACTGTTTGGCGGAAGCAAGCTTTGGGGTGCTACTAATCAAATATCACAGCGCAAAGATAAAGCAAACGACATCTATATGCAACGTTTGTAAATTAGTTACATTCCCATAGATATAATGTTTGAAAACTTAATGTTTTCGTATACAAAAATATAGTTTCCTAGAGTCCACGCGTATAGCGGGAGATTCTATTACATAATCGAAATATACAAAAGATAATGCTAAGAATCTCCGTTAATACAGTTGTGTTGAAATCATGCGACTCTAGCTATGTCCTGGAGTACTCCTACTCCATCTGTGTACCTGAGAATACATGCTAAAAGGGTCAACACGAATGTTGGTGAATCTCATAGGTTTGTAAGTAATATCAGTTTTGAACACAAGATTTCATCAGTAGTGCCCGTAGGCGAAAAATCAGTATTTGCAACCCAGCAAATGTAAAACCAGTATTTGCAATCCAGCAAATGTAAGTAAGTAAGCTATACCATTGCCATGAGGCTCATAATCAAAGCTTAACCCGTAAATAATAGGTTGCTCCAGTGACATGCTCGTAACTGAGCAAGCATATGTAACGAATAATAGTCGCCCGTTTATACAGAACGGTTCGTGGTAGCGCTACTACCCCGGGCGGGGAGGGTCATTTCCCTAATGGATCCATTAACTAGTGTTCGCGCTTAAGTCCATAACTAACGATATATGATGGAGAGACTTCTGTAGACTGTAATTAACTCATGCAATTCCGTTTGGTATAGTAAACAGTTTTAGTGCTTGTGTTCAAGAAAAAGTAGTTGCATGTTTCTCCCCCAATAAGATAAAATAGTAAAAGTGGGGCCGTAAGACTCACCTGAGTCTTGTAGGAATCAGTAGCAAATAGCAAGTAGTAAGTAAAGCAAGTAGGTTCTCCGAACCCGTAACCTTCAAATGCCTAAACATATGAGGTTATGTAAGTATGTGTCTCGCGAGACGTTTCGTTTAGTTGTACACAACTAGTATATCCCATGTTTGTCCGTATGTTTGTAATTGTTTGTTGTTGGAAAACATGTTTGGCCCGTTGGTGACGGTTTGTAGCAATAGTTCTAAGCTGTTATTATTGCGTTGAAACATCTTATATTAGAATGACTTTGCTACAGTAAATTTGGCTTTGCTACAACGAATCGCTTCAAAACTCTGATCCTGCGACACAATTTGTGACACAAGGATTTGGTATGCGACACAAGCGTTGTGTCGCATAGGAATGCGACACAAGAGTTTAGCGACACAAGGGTTGTGTCGCAAAAGCTTGCAATGCTGATTCAACAGCGACATAAGGGTTGTGTCGCATAACGTCTACAACACAAGGTTGTGACATACTGGTACGACACAAAATATGACACAATATGGTTTATGCGACATAACATGCGACACAAGCGTTGTGTCGCAAAGATGAACGCCAGCCCAGAAAGTTTCGGCTGTCGCGATTTTTCGACCAAAAACGCAAATCTAACATATTTTTAAGCTGTAAAATCGTGTTTTATTCATACATATGGACAATACTAAGTTGTGTAAACATTATAACATCAAAATATTATATCAAAATGAGTAGATCTAAGTTTTTTAGAAATTTCTTACAATTGCAAATCGAAGCCAAACGGGGAAGAAAACGAGTATGGTGCCTTTGTTAATCTTGTTCCTCTCGTGATAGTGATTCCGAAAATGTAATTCTTATGGGTCGATTTGTGAATCCGAAAATTGGTGGAGATTTATAGAGAGAGAGTTTTAGAGGGTGTGTGTGTTTTGTTAAAATGAAAATGAGATGAAGAAAGTGGGGTGTAGGTGGTGGTGGTGGCTGGTTCCAAAAGGGAAGGAGGGAAAACACTTCCCAAAATACAGTATTTACTCCGTGTCCTAATTAATTAATTGTTCGTTTTTAGTATTTAACCAAACAGTTATATTTTTAAAACGTGACTGGGGTATTTGATAAAAATACCTTGAAATTAATTATAAAAACATTTGTCGAGATATTTAAATTATTTGATTCGTGTTTAATACGTTTTTGCTAAAATACTCATAATGTTGTCGCGCTAATCTAATAGCGTCCGTTCGAATATGTATTTATACGGTAAAATACGTTCCCATTATTTAAGTAAGTTTTGTCACCAACGTCCAAGTAAAATGTATCGGACTCTGTCCGGTTAATCCGTACGATTTATCCAAATCGCGTAAGTACACACATATATATAAATCACCTTATATATACAAATAGAGTCTGTAATTAGTCCTATTACATACTAATTACAACTAGTTACAAATAATTAGGCATAATTAATTATCCTAATTAAGCAGGTGTTACACAGGTCACCATTTTCATTAAAAATTCAAAATTGAAACTTGAATGCCATTGGTAACCTTTGATCGATCATCATGAATAGTCGACCTCGATGGATTCGTAGAGTAGAACATATATCGGTGGCTGATCTGAGACAAATATACGGTAACCACTTTTATTAAATGGGTTTAAAATCTTGGGTGCATCATGTGTACTATGACTCAAATGGGTTTAAAATGGCAAGCACGGTGACACGCGGTTGGGGTAAAGTAGGTGGAAATGGATTTTGACATTAATACCCTCACGTGATACGCACATGGGGTCATTTAACAAGAAAAACATAACGTCGTTTGGGGGTGGGGTAGGCTTGGGACTAAAATGGCAAGCACGGGGACACGCGGTGTAATAAATAGTTGGGAGGGGCACGCAGTGATAAAGTTAAGGACCACAGGGGTACCAATTGTAATTTACCCTATGTTTTGATATATGTCGTTAACGAGTTTTTTTTCACCCGCGCGTTGCGGCGGGGTTTTAAAAAACATACAATTATTATATATATGAGAGTAATCTTTCTTTAGGTCGATCGATTTTAGTTATACTTATAAATTTGTAAATATTGTATAATGTTTCACCGGCAATCTGATTAATCGTTCAAAGTTGACTCATCGACATTCGAATCGTATAGGTTTCTATGTCAAAGATATATTTCACTCGTATACTTTATTCAACTTTAAGTTAGATTGTATTTCTCAAATCTCAAGTGAAACTTGAATTTAATTTTATTACAGTACGTAACAATAATATACTAATAAACTATCAATACAACCAATTTGCAATTATTTTGAGTTATGTGAATGGGTTATGTGTGATTTTTTTATCTAAGTAACAATTTAAAATAAACTTGTAGCATTAATACACCACTCATCATATTCTTTGTTCATATTTCATTTGCATAGTTCATGTATTCTACTGCTTTTATTTTCCGTACCTTGCATACAATTTACTTGCTTAACTTTCATTTAAAACATCATTTAAAATAATATTTTACACTTTTAAGTATAGATTAGCTATCATGATTATTAAACTCTAACTATTTAAAATTTATATAGCAAGTATTTATGACTTTTGATAATGGTTTTCTAGAAAAATTTGTAACGTACATATAAACTTCAATTATTTGTTTAAAGGAGTAATAAGACATAATTAACAACTTAATACAAAATATGAATTTCATAAATTGTCACGATAATTATTTTATTTACTTAATATGAAAACAAAATTGAAATATGATTATGCAAATCAAATAATATAGTGGGAAGAACTTGAAATATTTGTGTTGTCTTCTTCATTTTTCATAGAGTAGTATATTATATATTATATAATAATAATTATTAAAAGGTAAAGAGAAAGACATAAAAGAAAAGAGGCTTTAACAAAATATGTGAAAAGTCAAGATATATAATATTATTATCATTGAGTTGCTATAAGGTTTTTATTGAGTTTAAATAAGTTATGAATAGTTAACAATCACTTTGGTGATTGTATGCATGTCAATGTTTATACTGCTTTTAATGGATACCATTTTACTATAATATCGTAGAATCCATTAATAATTTTTTTATGTAAATAATCTACTATCCTATAATTTTTAAGTTCGTAGCCTTTTGAAAGAATATAACTAATGATATTGTAGAGTTTGTGTAATTGACACAATTGGAAAATGAAAGGAGTGATTATATGTATTTAAATGGAAGGATTATATAATGTCACTCAAATAGTCGATCATTATCTTAACCTCTTATTAAGCATTTACACATTATTTGCTTAAACTTAGTAAAGGGGATATGGGAAATCCCCAAGATGCCCCTCAATCTATAATGGAATATTACTCTCATGCCCCTCAAATATTTATTACACATTCTATAATTAAATATGTATCTAAGTCTATAAGATTAACATTCAATTTAACACATGAATAATATAATACAAGTTAAACAGATAAAACTAATCGATACTAAACTATTTCTGGGGTATACAATAGATACTTTAAAATTGAGTATTGGAAAATGAGATATTGTGTGAATCGAGTCATCAAAGAAGTTTTTTACGTTAATTGATATATGTTATCCGATGTTTTACGCGGGTTATGTACTAGTAGCTAATAATTAGGAGAATTAAATTAGATCTATTTATATTTATATATACGTTGGAAAAGAGAAGAGATATCACAATAGTATAATAAAAATTATTGTTACAATAATTTATACTCCATGTCAATTGATGGCAAAAATGTCACAACAATAAGATTTCCTTTCAAAAGTGAAAGTGATGACATTTATTTTATAAATCGTGATGATATATTATTGAAAAAACCATAACCAAATATTCAAGAACAAATATAAATCTCAAATGAAATGCCTAAAATACAAAAGCCAAACGCCAAACTATAAAGAATTTAACCGTGATTTAACAACAAAATGAAACTAAACAGTTTACACATCCATAGACTCTAGAAAACAAATTCGGATGACTCAAAAATTAGATGATACGAAAGCAACAAAAGGATACGTACCAAATAGATATATGCATGCCGGCCAAAAACGGGTCGGGACTCCTGCTCCATTGTGCGCTCGCACGAATGCAGCTCGGAAAAATCCGGGCTTGTGCAAGCCGGTTTTTGCTGTAACCCGTGACCCATTGATTTGACCTACAGTTTATGGAAATGATTTTAGAATCATTATGTTAAAATAAAATCTCAGCAAAGAGAAACGATTCTAGATGCTTCATTTACGATTTTATTTTTGTAAGTGATATCGTTTCTCTTAATAAACGATCTGTTTAAACCCTATTTAAAGGGTGTTATACTCATCGTTTTAGACACACGAAAAATACATCTCTTTCTCTCGAAATCACAAACACCTATCACATCATCTGCTGCGATTTTCTGGCAAGTGTAAAACTCCGGCAGTACGCTGCTTTAGCCGCCGTACCCTGGGAAACGGACGCGAATTCGTTTTAAGGGAATTGTGTTCAACACAAGCTCCGGCTCCTTTACGATTTTGTTGATTTATTTTTTTATTTCAGTTTCGTTTATAATTTATGTTCCTACAGCTTAGAACGAATTTCTTCAAACGAAACTGTATTTAATTACGTTTTCATTGCTTTTCTTCCTATCGTTTCTGGAATGCATGTTGGTTTTGAGAAATACATGCGGGTTCATACTGACCTGTTTGTTCCAAACAGATTGTGTTGTTAACGATTGAAGTAACTTATTTTGTATCTTTGGTAAACATATTCGGTTCGATACAAACTAGTTTTGTTTCGAGGTGACTGTGTTAATGACCTATCTACTAAGAAGGCCTCTTTCTGGTTCTTGACTGACGAACATAACGAGATCGATAACTTCGATTTCATTTGTTTCATATTACAAAGCGGGTTTTGAAACATAGTTACTGCATGTGGCTAATATTGTCATGGTCAACTTACCTTCTTAAATACAATATTATAGCAGTAGCTTATTGGGTGTGTCGAGTTTTAAAACTGTTATTGCAACAAATAACAATTTCAACTTCTATCAAATCAGATTATTAGAGCAATTTCTTGCATAAATAATTCTGAGACTTGAAGTGAACGGTTTTCAGTACACTAGTTTTCATTTAATACAGATTGTATACATTTGTTGATTGATAAAAGAATATAAACAATTTGTTTAATTCTTTTGTATTGCGATTTTCAGGATGACTACTCAATCAATGAGCATGCCCATGAGCACTCAACCGATCGTTACAACTGCTGTTGTGACTAATCCCATGTTGATTGCACCTTTGCCTAACTCGGTGCTTAATCATGCTGAAAAACCCGAGAAGTTCACGGGTTTGAACTTCAAAAGGTGGCAACAAAAGATGTTCTTTTACTTGACCACCTTGAACCTTGCTAGGTTTTTGACTGAATCTGCTCCCCAACTGAATGATGGAGAGACCGACGCTCAAGCTGTGAGTGCGGTAGATGCTTGGAAGCATTCGGATTTCTTGTGCCGAAACTATGTTCTAAACGGCTTGGTGGACTCTTTGTACAATGTTTATTGCAAGATCAATACTGCCAAAGAATTATGGGAGTCATTGGAACGCAAGTACAAAACCGAAGATGCTGGAACGAAAAAGTTTGTGGTTGCTAGATTTTTGGACTTTAAAATGGTGGATTCTAAAACCGTTATTAGCCAAGTCCAAGAACTCCAAGTTATGTTCCATGACATCCACGCCGAGGAAATGGTCCTTCGTGAAACTTTTCAAGTGGCTGCTATGATTGAAAAGTTGCCACCGGGTTGGGTTGACTTTAAGAACTATTTGAAGCACAAATGGAAGGAGATGACTATTGAAGACCTTGTTGTTCGTCTTCGTATTGAAGAGGATAACAAGATGGCTCTAAAGAACAGTAATTCGGTCAATTCTGCTAAAGCTAATGTTGTTGAGCATGGTCAATCTTCTAAGAACTGTAACAAAGGCAAGGGCAAAGGTAATGGAAAGGTTAATAACAAGGTCAAAGGGAAGGCATCGAACCTTGGGCCTAAAGGTGGAATTGTGAAAAAGAAATTCCAAGGGACTTGTTACAATTGTGATCAACCGGGTCATAGGGCTGCTGATTGTAAGATGCCAAAATGTGACTCTTCACGTCAAGCTAACATGGTGGATGATGATGTGATGGGACTTGTGGCTATGATTTCCGATCTTAGTATGATGATATCGGAAGTGAACCTTGTGGGAACTGATTCCAAGGGATGGTGGGTTGATACCGGTGCTACACGTCATGTTTGTTCCGATAAGAGTCTCTTCCACACATTCAAGGAAGTTGACAATGGTGAAAAACTCTTCATGGGAAACTCGGCTACTGCTGAAATCAAGGGTGAAGGAAAAGTGATCTTGAAGATGACCTCCGAGAAAGAACTCACATTGAACAATGTGTTGTATGTGCCTGAGATTCGTAAGAATCTCGTGTCCGGGTGGTTGCTTAATAAGTTTGGTTTTAGGCTTGTGTTTGAGTCTGATAAGGTCGTGTTGACCAAGAATGGTATTTATGTTGGTAAGGGCTATGCCCTAAATGGTATGTTCAAACTCAATGTAATGGTTATCAAAAGTGAAATGAATAAGACTACTACTAGTTCTACTTATATGCTTGAGTCTTCTTCTAATATGTGGCATGGTCGTCGTGGTCATGTTAATTTTAATTCTATTCGTCATTTGATTAAATTGAATTGCATACCAACGTTTCATATTGACTCAAATTACAAGTGTAAAACATGTGTTGAATCCAAACTTACTAGATCATCATTCCAATCGGTTGAAAGAAAAACCGAACCACTTGATATAATTCACACGGATATTTGTGATTTAAAATCAACTCCAACAAGAGGTGGCAACAAGTATTTCATCACATTTATTGATGATAGCACAAAATATTGTTATGTATATTTACTTAAAAGTAAAGATGAAGCAATTGATAAATTCGTGCTATACAAGAATGAAGTTGAGAATCAACTTAATAAGAAAATCAAGGTAGTTAGAAGTGATAGAGGAGGTGAATATGTATCACCATTTACTGAATTTTGTGAGTAACATGGTATTAGACATGAATTCACCGCTCCTTACTCACCTCAACAAAACGGTATTGCCGAGAGAAAGAATCGTACCTTGAAAGAAATGATGAATGCCATGTTAATAAGATACCTCGGAAAAAGAAGGATGAAACCCCATATGAATTATGGACGGGAAGGAAACCTTCCTACAAATACTTAAAAGTGTGGGGGTGTTTAGCCAAGGTGGTTGTTCCGCCACCTAAAACGGTAAAGATTGGACCGAAAACTGTGGATTGCATATTCATTGGATATGCTCACCATAGTAGTGCCTATCGATTTCTTGTGCATGAATCTAAGATTCCCTATATACACAAGAATACGATTATGGAATCAAGGAATGCTTCGTTCTTTGAAAACGTGTTTCCTTTTCTAACTTCATATGAACAACCTAATGTGGTTAATCATGATGAACAACCCAGTGTGGTTAATCATGATGAACAACCTAACGAGGTTAATCATGACGAAAGACTAGATAGTCAAGTTAGACAAGAACAATCCGAAGAAGAGGATGTTGAAACAAGAAGAAGTAAAAGGGCAAGGGTTGAGAAGTCGTTTGGTCCTGATTTTGTCTCTTTCATGATAGAAAGTGAACCCAACACCTATCGAGAAGCAGTTACTTCTTCTAAAGGACCCCAATGGAAAGAAGCCATCAAAAGTGAAATAGATTCTATTTTACAAAATCATACATGGGAGTTAGTGGATCTTCCTCCGGGATGCAAACCACTAGGTTACCGATGGATTTTTAAGAAAAAGATGAATACGGATGGCTCGATTGATAAATACAAAGCAAGATTGGTGATCAAGGGTTATAGGCAACGAGAAGGTCTAGATTATTTCGATACCTACTCGCCGGTGACCCGGATAACTTCCATAAGGATGGTACTTGCTATAGCCGCCATTAGAAATTTGGAAGTTCACCAAATGGATGTAAAAACGGCTTTTCTAAACGGAGATTTAGAGGAGGAGATTTACATGGAACAACCTGAGGGTTTTGTTGCCAAAGGACAAGAGAAGAAAGTTTGCAAGCTTGTTAAATCATTGTATGGTTTAAAGCAAGCTCCAAAGTAATGGCATCAAAAGTTTGATCATGTCATGATAGATAATGGTTTTAAGATCAATGAATGTGATAAGTGTGTCTATGTGAAAGACACAACTAATGGATACGTCATTTTATGTCTCTACGTGGATGATATGCTAATCATAGGTAGTGATGATAAGATCAACAAAGGATATGTTGAAAGCAAGGTTTGACATGAAAGATATGGGTTTGGCTGATGTGATTCTTGGTATCAAGATCACAAGGACTAAAGATGGTCTTACGTTACACCAAACTCATTATGTGGATAAGATTCTTGAAAAGTTTAATTCGGGTGATTCTAGTTTAGCTAGAACTCCAATTGATATAAGTCAACACCTATATAAGAATAGAGGTCAAGGTGTTTCCCAAGTCGAATATTCAAGAATCATTGGTAGTCTAATGTATCTGATGAGTTGTACAAGACCTGACATAGCATATGCAGTGAGCAGGTTGAGTAGATATACTAGTAATCTGAGTACTGAACATTGGAAAAGTATAACGAGATTATTAAGATATTTGAGATACACTCGTGAATATGGACTACATTACAAAAGATATCCAGCTGTAATTGAAGGATACACCGATGCAAATTGGATCTCTGACATAAAAGATTCAAGAGCAACTAGTGGATATGTTTTCACACTAGGAGGTGCAGCTGTATCTTGGAAATCGTCCAAACAAACGGTTATAGCTAGATCCACGATGGAATCTGAGTTTATCGCTTTGGACAAATGTGGGGATGAGGCAGAGTGGTTACGTCAATTTACCGAGGATATACCTAGGTGGCCTAAGCCGGTAACGGCCATTAGTATACATTGTGATAGACAATCGGCAATTGGTAGAGCTCATAACATAATGTATAATGGCAAGTCTCGGCATATTCGACGTAGACATAACACTATACGACAACTACTCTCAACTGGAATTATCACGATTAACTACGTGAAGTCAGCTGATAATATTGCGGATCCGCTAACTAAAGGCTAAAGCAGAGAGGTAGTTTATAGGTCGTCGAGAGGAATGGGACTAAAGCCCTTGAATGAATAAGTTTGTACAAAGGAAAACCTCACCTAGTTGACTGGAGATCCCAAGATCTAGGTTCAAGAGGACAACCAAATTGTATGAACGAAGGGAGGTCACTGTGGGGGAAGTTAATTTATTAGCTAAACCCGTTAAAAGGGAGTTTATTAAACTTCCTAGTCCATTCATATAGTAACAGTGAGAGTTAGGTTAAGCTTAATGCTTTTAATGATTTCGAAAATCACCTATGTGAGAGAGAAGTGGGGTCGCTTCGAAGGGAAATGTGGGGGGCGCATTTCCTAAGAGCTCTTGCAGAACCAGGCTAGTGTTCAGGACCATAAAGGACACGACTATGAGGAGTTGACATTGTCAGGAAGAGTCATGTGTGAACATGTATTGTCGTCTACATAAACAGTAGATCGGTTCAAAGACATCACAGTCTACTAATCGCTAGGAGACTAAGTACATTTCATAAGGGAAGGTTCAAAGGGTAACACCTACCTATCCTTTGCAAGACTCAATTGTTGAAATTTCAGTATGATTGTGTGTTATTCTATCGATCTCCATTCATGTGGGGGATTGTTGGAAAAATTGGGTAAAACGTGCATTTTTCCCAAACTTTGGACCTAATTTTCTATATGTGAATATAGTAATTATATGTAATATATTATATGGTTATGTAGCTCTTGATAAGAGCTTCGAAACGGTGTATAATATGTCCAAAGTTAATGAGAGATGAATGAGATATCGAGACTCAAAGTAAGGTGTATGAAACTTAAAATGATGGGTGTTGTGGGTAGTCCCACATAGGAAATGGGATACAAAACTTGAGGTGTTTATAAGGTTTTGTGTTTAAGCTAGTTCAATAAGCTTATGACCAATACACACTCCAACTCCTACGCGCAGGGGGGGGGGGTGCAAATCCTTGGCCAAAAACGGGTCGGGGCTCCTGCTCCATTGTGCGCTCGCACGACCTGCGGACACGAATGCAGCTCGAAAAAATCCGGGCTTGTGCAAGCCGGTTTTTGCTGTAACCCGATCTTTTTGGATCCGACCCGTGACCCATTGATTTGACCCACGACCCATTACAGTTTATGGAAATGATTTTAGAATCATTCTGTTAAAATCTTAGCAAAGAGAAACGATTCTAGATGCTTCATTTACGTTTTTATTTTTGTAAGTGATATCGTTTCTCTTAATAAACGATCTGTTTAAACCCTATTTAAAGGGTGTTATTCTCATCGTTTTAGACACACGAAAAATACATCTCTTTCTCTCGAAATCACAAACACCTATCACATCATCTGCTGCGATTTTCAGGCAAGTGTAAAACTCTGGCAGTACGCTGCTTTAGCCGCCGTACCCTGGAAAACGGACGCGAATTCGTTTTAAGGGAATTGTGTTCAACACAAGCTCCGGCTCCTTTACGATTTTGTTGATTTATTTTTTTATTTCAGTTTCGTTTATAATTTATGTTCCTACATATGGTTCATGTGAAAAATGAAAATGGAAATGAAGTATTAACATACTACAAACACTCTCAATCTAACTTGCTATTGAATATGCATAGTTTGGCTCTTAGTATATTTATGGCGAGTAATGCTATATGGACCTAATTATATGGACCTACAAATGTGATTGGTTGATTTTTTTTCTCTCTATGAATCTCATCCAATCAATTTTTTACATCCACCAATCAAATCTTTAGGCCTATATTGTAACAACCGGCAAATTAGGACTAGAATTAGTGCCTAATTCTTTGTTAATACATGTAATTAGTTCTGTGTTAGGCTAATTTATGTATCGGATTATATATTGGTAAATATATACAACTTTGCGATTTGACTTAAATCGTACGCAATTTAAATAGAATGAAATTCTATTCGGTTAATACGGACGTTGGTGAACAAATGTTTATAAACTAAGATAACGCAATTTTGACCAAAATACTAATTTATAATAATTAGTAATTATCTCGTATCACTCGATAAAAGCTTACACGAATTAAAAACAAAAGTAATTAAATTTATACAAACTATATTACATTTCAGACTATTAAGGATTTAAAGAAATAATACAAGTAAATCTTTTTAACAAAAGTTTGTAATTTTAAAATGTATAATTAAACGCGTAAAATAAATATTTAACACTTAAAAGACGGAGAAAACGAACACCGCACGGGGCGCATTGACGGAGACCGAAAATGGGAGGTTAAACCTCCCACTTTCTTCTCTTTTTCCTCACTTTCTTCACCTCTTTCTCTTTCTTCCTCTTTCTTTTCTCTCAAATCACCAAATCACCTCCATCTCACAAAATCATCAAATAACACCATAAAACGACGCCGAATCATACCACTCCTTTGGAGAAAAGTGACCACGACAACACGATCTACATTCCTATCTTTCCGGATTTTCGTTTCGGCATTTTGTAAGTTCCGACAAATTCTCGAAACCTCTCGGTTTTACTTATTTTTGACTAATGGTTGTTTATTTACACTTGTAATGTCCATATAAGGGTTGGGTAAAAGATTTGGACCCAACGGAAACCGGGAAACTCGTTTTCGACTAAATTTCCGGCCATCAGACCGCAACGTCGCACCTGGCCAGGGGCCTCTGCGACGTCGCGGCCTACGTCGCACAAAAATCTCAACGTCGCACTAGCGACGCAGCCCCTTACGTCGCATTAATTTGCGGATGTCATACATGGCGACGTAGACTTTAACGTCGCAAACCGAACCAACGTCGCATTAGCGACGCCACCCCCTACGTCGCATTGATTTGCGAAGGTCGCATCATGCGACGTACATGCCCACGTCGCACCTTACGTCGCTTGCAACGTCGCATGCGACGTCGCACAAACCAGAACCTTGAAAACTCAGATTTTTACTAAGTGTCGGAACCAAGATTTTAACACCTGATTTTACCCAAATTCGGATCCAGATGCGTTTTTCGTCAAAGCAATATAGTAGAAATAAAAATTTTCAAAGCTGACCTGGCAGCTCGACCCCAGCCAGGGGCTCTGCCCCTTGGACCCCGCCAGGGGCTGCCGCCCCTTGGACCCCGCTACCAGGGGCGCTACCCCCGGACCCCCGTCATTAAATGTTGTAAATACTTTTCACACTAAGTGTTGAACACTTACAAATAACGAAACCTGATTCAACGATACATATAATGATAACACTTTGAATCATTATTACAAACCGTCACCAACAGGCCATATTTGTTTTCAAACTACAAACGGATTACTAAACAAACACTTGGACATAATGAGTTGTGTAGACAACTAGCCTAGATGGTCTTGCGAGACATCTACTTACTTAACTTTATATGTTTAGGCATTTGAAGGTTACGGGTTCGGAGAACCTACGGTTGATATTACTTACTCGTTTATTGATATAAACGTACTTGCAAAGACTCAGGTGAGTCTTACGGCCCCATTTTTACTGTTTTATCTTATTGGGGGAGATACATGCTACTTATTTTTCCTGAACACAAGTACTAAACTGATTTCTATACCAAACGGAATTGCATGAGTTATTCACTACTTACTGAAGTCTCTCCATCATATATCGTTAGTTATGGACTTAAGCGCGAACAGTAGTTAATGGATCCATTAGGGAAATGACCATCCCTGCCCGGGGTAGTAGCGCTACCACGTACTGAATTACACGTAGAAACGGGTGACTATTATTTCGTTACTTATGCTTGCTCAATTTCGAGCATGTCACGGGAGCAACTGATTATTTACGAGTTAAGCTTCGATTATGAGCCTCATGGCAACGGTATAACTTAATTACTTTACTTTTGCTGGATTTGCAAATACTTGATATACGCCTGCGGGCACTACTGCTGAAATCTTGTGTTCAAACTGATTATTTACTGATAAACCTGTGAGATTCACCAACCTTTTGGTTGACCCTTTTTAGCATGTATTCTCAGGTACACTTACGGAGTAGGATCACTCCAGGATTACTAGCTAGAGTCGCATGATTTCCAAACTGCATTTAACGGAGATTCTTTGGCATTATCTTTTGTAACTATGGTTATGTAATAGAATCTCCCGCCACATACGCGGACTCTAGGCTTACATATTTTTGTAAAGAAAACTATATGTTTTCAAACGATTTAATTATGAAATGTAATTATTTTACAAAGCGTCTCATTTAGAGGTCGTTTGCTGTATATCTTGTGCTTTGTATATTGATTAGTAACACCCAAGTATGCTTCCGCAAATCACTAAATTTGGGGGTGTTACAGATTGGTATCAGAGCCTAAGGTTATAGTGAACTAGGTTGCATTTAGTGGGCCTAGACTATGACCATTAGGCAGTATTCCCTTACTAGGCATGATTGGTTCAGGAATTACATCATACGACTTTAATTTAACATAGCCTGATCAACTATGTACAATTAAGGAAAGATGATGTGAGGTCTGAAATGGTTGTGTCGAACAGGATTGCGTTAGTTGACCCTGACCACGAGAGAACCGGACCATTACTTGATACGTGCTAGACTTTAGGCTGGATATTATATGCCTATATATATTAGCCTCGTCTTACTTACACTCTACCACAGGAATGGCAAACACACCACCCAATCCGTCACACTCTCACTCACATGGGTCACGAAACCCACGAGTAGCCAGGAGGAACACAAGGTCACCTCGAACCAACCCTTATCCTGTTCATAACTTTCAGAACTCGGCACATCTCCCGGTGCCAGTGTTGGCTACCCAACTCCGCCGTCAGGAACAAAGGCTTGAAAATCTCGAACGGGAATAACACCGAATGATCTACCTACTTCGCCAAGCTCTTGATCACATATCCCAACTCCAGCAAGAACAAGAGGACACAAACCTCTCTGTAAGCATAATTCAGGATTCAATGACCGCTGAATTAGGCGCGGGTGAACTCGTAAGAAACCGACTAGAGGAGTGTGAACAGCGTTCACAGGAGACTGAGGACCACTCTTGAGCACTAGTACAGCGACTAGCCTTGGTCGAAGACAACGCCAGACAAGCCAACAGACTAGCAGAAACCGTGGACCGCCTTGTCGCGCTGATGGAGCAGATTAATCTGCATCAAGATTAGAACAGTCTGTAACTTGTAACCAGTTAACTACTTAATTAGGACCTATGTAATTCAACCGGATGTAACCATTCCCGGTACTTTTGTACTACTACTACTACTCTGTAATCTTTTGGAAAACCCGAACTTTGTATCCAACTTGTTTGCCTAAATGGAATATGATTATCACCTCGTACTGTTATCGTGTATCTCATTATATACACTTGTGATATATCTAGTTTCATGCAAATAACTTATTCCACTTTCCTTGTTCTTTCCTTGATCAGCAGCATGCCTCCTCGTCGACAGATCACCCTCACTGAAGCCGAAGTTGCGGGTCTGATTGCCCGTAGCGTGGCCCAAGCCCTAGCTACCCGGACTTCAGCTCCTGGTAGCGAAGATACCGCTAACAATGGACCACAACCTAAGCCCTGCTCATATAAGGACTTCCAAAACTGCAAACCTCTGAACTTTGCAGGTACTGAGGGAGCAATCGGTCTAATACGTTGGATTGAGAAAGTTGAATCGGTATTCCTTATCTGCAACTGTGCGGAGGGGGACAAGGTTAAGTTCTCTGTTAGTACTTTTACTGACACCGCACTCACGTGGTGGAACACCTATGCCCAAACTGTGGGCGTTGCCAATGCTTATAAACTCCCGTGGGAGGAGTTGAAGGAGATGTTAAGGGGTGAGTATTGCCCCAGAGATGAACTGAAACAACTGGAGCTGGAATTTTGGAACCACAAGATGCAAGGTGATGATATCACCGGGTACACCAACCGTTTCCACCAACTGGCACTTCTGTGCCCATCCATGGTCGATCCTGAGTACAAGAGGATCGAGAAATATGTTGATGGACTGCCCGAGAAACTCCAGGACCTGGTGACTTCATCCAAACCAGGTACTATCCAGAACGCCATCCGTATGGCCCATGAACTTACGGCAAACGCTGTCCGCCGTAACACAACCTCAGCCCCACCTACAAACAACAAACGAAAGTGGGAAGGAAACCCCAACTCATCCAACCAAATCACCAACCGAAAGCCTGAGCCCCTTAGGGCTTATTCATCCGGCTCTTCAGAAAAGAAAGGGTACATTGGAAGCAAGCCCTACTGCCCCAAATGCAATCGTCACCATGACGGTTCCTGCCCTTGCACAAACTGCAAACGTTTTGGGCATCTGGCCAAGGATTGTCGAAACACCAGTGCCGCAAAGACTTGTTATGGGTGCGGAAGTCCTGGGCACTTTCAGAATAATTGCCCTAAGCAGAGAAACAACAACAACCACAACAAACGGAACAACAACCCTGCTCGTAGCAGAGCATTTGTCATCAAAGCTGGGGAAGCTAGGGAAGACCCGAATGTTGTAACGGGTACGTTTCTTCTCAACGATCTTACTGCTTCAGTATTATTTGATACCGGTGCTGATAAAAGTTTCATATCTGATGAGTTTTGTCCACTACTTGATATCACCCCCGCGGCCTTAGATGCTAAGTACACAGTAGAACTTGCAAATGGTAAACTTATAGAAACCGATAGTGTGATACCTAATTGCACTTTAAACTTAGCCGACGAAATCTTTTCAATCAATCTAATGCCTGTTGAACTGGGAAGTTTCGATGTCATCGTGGGTATGGACTGGTTGTCCAAGCATCGGGCCGAAATTGTGTGCCATGATAAAATCGTCCGAATTCCTCTCGCCGCCGGTAGTACCTTGGTCATACAGGGGGAGACCGGTGGGTCGAGACTAAACTTAATCTCCTGTTTAAAAACCCGAAAATTTCTGAGAAAGGGTTACCCAGCAATACTCGCGCACATCACGGAGAAAAAGTCGGAGGAGAAGCGACTTGAAGATGTGCCAATCGTTAGAGACTTTCCCGAAGTCTTTCCAGAAGAACTACCTGGTTTACCTCCACCTAGACAGGTCGAGTTCTCGATTGATCTCGTGCCGGGTGCCGCACCGGTGGCCCGAGCACCGTACCGCCTAGCTCCATCTGAACTTCAGGAGTTGTCCACGCAGTTACAGGAACTCCTGGATAGAGGATTCATCAGACCGAGTTCTTCACCTTGGGGAGCTCCGGTCTTGTTTGTTAAAAAGAAAGACGGTTCATTTCGAATGTGTATTGACTACCGAGAGTTGAACAAACTAACCGTCAAGAACCGATACCCACTTCCTCGAATCGATGATCTGTTCGATCAACTCCAAGGATCAAGCTGTTATTCAAAAGTTGATCTTCGATTAGGTTATCATCAGTTGCGTGTTCGCGATGCTGACATCCCAAAAACCGCATTCAGAACCCGTTACGGGCACTACGAATTTCAAGTAATGCCCTTTGGCCTAACCAACGCACCGGCTGTATTCATGGACCTTATGAATCGGGTGTGCAAACCATACCTCGACAAGTTTGTCATTGTTTTTATCGATGACATCCTTATCTATTCGCGAAACGAACATGAACACGCACAACACCTCAGAACCATCCTAGAACTACTTAGACACGAGGAGCTCTACGCCAAATTTTCTAAGTGTGAGTTCTGGATACACACCGTTCAATTCCTTGGACACGTTATCGACAGTCGGGGAATTCATGTAGACCCGTCAAAAATCGAGGCAATCAAGAACTGGAAAGCACCAACCACTCCAACCGAGGTACGCCAATTCTTGGGATTGGCCGGTTACTACCGCCGTTTCATCGAAAACTTTTCAACAATTGCCAAACCCCTCACCGTGCTGACTCAGAAGGAAAAGAAATTCGATTGGACCGATAAACAAGAGTCGGCATTTCAGCTGTTGAAATTCAAGCTTTGCAGTGCACCCATTCTATCTCTACCCGAAGGCACCGATGACTTCGTGGTATACTGTGATGCTTCTCACCAAGGTCTCGGTTGCGTGCTGATGCAACGAGACAAGGTCATTGCTTACGCCTCCCGACAACTTAAAGTTCACGAGAAAAACTACACAACTCACGACCTCGAGCTAGGGGCCGTGGTATTCGCCTTAAAAATCTGGAGACATTATATTTATGGTACCCGCAGCACTGTATTCACCGACCACAAAAGTCTCCAACACATTTTCAACCAGAAAGATCTTAACATGAGGCAACGTAGATGGGTTGAATTACTCACCGATTATGACTGTGAGATCAAATATCATCCGGGCAAAGCAAACATGGTTGCTGATGCTCTCAGTCGTAAGGAACGAACAAAACCACTCCGAGTCCGGGCACTCAGTATTACCATTCATAACGATCTCACCACCCAAATACATCTTGCCCAACTCGAAGCCCTGAAACCCGATAACTTCAAGAACGAGGCCTTGCGAGGCATGGATAAACAATTCGAGATTAGACCCAACGGAGTTAGGTATTTCTCTAACCGAATATGGTTGCCTAATTTCGGAAACCTGCGGGACTTGGTGATGGATGAAGCTCACAAGTCCAAATATTCTATCCACCCGGGATCCGACAAAATGTATCACGGCATCAAGGAGTTTTACTGGTGGCCGAATATGAAAGCTGACATTGCTTTGTACGTCAGCAAATGCTTAACTTGTTCCAAGGTCAAGGCCGAGCACCAAAGACCTTCCGGATTGCTCCAACAACCTGAAATTCCTCAATGGAAATGGGAGCAAATTACCATGGATTTCATAACCAAACTACCTAAATCAGCGAGCGGTTGCGATACCATTTGGGTGATCGTCGATCGGCTCACCAAATCGGCTCATTTCTTGGCAATCAGAGAAACCGACAAAATGGAACGCCTTACACAAATCTACATCAAAGAAATCATTTGCCAACATGGTGTCCCTATCTCGATTATCTCTGACAGGGATGCTCGATTCACATCTCGCTTCTGGCAATCACTCCAAAAATCACTGGGTACCCGTCTCGATATGAGTACCGCGTACCATCCTCAGACCGATGGCCAGAGCGAACGAACTATTCAGACACTGGAAGATATGCTACGAGCCTGCGTAGTTGATTCCGTTACAAATTGGGAAAAACATCTACCGTTGTGCGAGTTCTCGTACAACAACAGCTATCACACCAGCATAAAGGCTGCACCTTTTGAGGCACTGTACTGTCGTAAGTGCCGATCACCGATCTGTTGGACTGAAGTGGGAGATAGTCAACTCACTGGTCCTGAACTCATACATGAAACCACAGAGAAAATCGTTGAAATCCAAAACCGACTCAAAGCCGCGCGTGATCGTCAGAAAAGCTATGCTGACGTGAGACGCAAGCCACTCGAATTCCAAGTTGGGGATCGAGTACTTTTAAAAGTATCGCCTTGGAAAGGCGTAATCCGATTCGGCAAACGCGGAAAATTAAACCCCAGGTACATTGGGCCTTTTGAGATTCTCGAGAAGATAGGTCCAGTGGCATATCGACTGCAGCTGCCCTCTGAACTCAGCAGCATGCACCCTACTTTTCACATTTCTAACTTAAAGAAATGTCTGTCTGACGAGACACTCATTATACCCCTTGACGAGATTCGCATCGATGACAAACTACATTTCGTTGAGGAACCAGTCGAAATTATGGACCGTGAGGTCAAACAACTGAAACAGAGTCGTATTCCCATCGTCAAAGTCAGGTGGAATTCCAGACGTGGTCCGGAATTCACTTGGGAACGGGAAGACCAAATGCGACTCAAGTATCCCCACTTATTCACCAATTCTACCCCGAACGCGACTTCGACTTAAATTTCGGGACGAAATTCTTTTAACAGGGGGAGAATGTAACAACCGGCAAATTAGGACTAGAATTAGTGCCTAATTCTTTGTTAATACATGTAATTAGTTCTGTGTTAGGCTAATTTATGTATCGGATTATATATTGGTAAATATATACAACTTTGCGATTTGACTTAAATCGTACGCAATTTAAATAGAATGAAATTCTATTCGGTTAATACGGACGTTGGTGAACAAATGTTTATAAACTAAGATAACGCAATTTTGACCAAAATACTAATTTATAATAATTAGTAATTATCTCGTATCACTCGATAAAAGCTTACACGAATTAAAAACAAAAGTAATTAAATTTATACAAACTATATTACATTTCAGACTATTAAGGATTTAAAGAAATAATACAAGTAAATCTTTTTAACAAAAGTTTGTAATTTTAAAATGTATAATTAAACGCGTAAAATAAATATTTAACACTTAAAAGACGGAGAAAACGAACACCGCACGGGGCGCATTGACGGAGACCGAAAATGGGAGGTTAAACCTCCCACTTTCTTCTCTTTTTCCTCACTTTCTTCACCTCTTTCTCTTTCTTCCTCTTTCTTTTCTCTCAAATCACCAAATCACCTCCATCTCACAAAATCATCAAATAACACCATAAAACGACGCCGAATCATACCACTCCTTTGGAGAAAAGTGACCACGACAACACGATCTACATTCCTATCTTTCCGGATTTTCGTTTCGGCATTTTGTAAGTTCCGACAAATTCTCGAAACCTCTCGGTTTTACTTATTTTTGACTAATGGTTGTTTATTTACACTTGTAATGTCCATATAAGGGTTGGGTAAAAGATTTGGACCCAACGGAAACCGGGAAACTCGTTTTCGACTAAATTTCCGGCCATCAGACCGCAACGTCGCACCTGGCCAGGGGCCTCTGCGACGTCGCGGCCTACGTCGCACAAAAATCTCAACGTCGCACTAGCGACGCAGCCCCTTACGTCGCATTAATTTGCGGATGTCATACATGGCGACGTAGACTTTAACGTCGCAAACCGAACCAACGTCGCATTAGCGACGCCACCCCCTACGTCGCATTGATTTGCGAAGGTCGCATCATGCGACGTACATGCCCACGTCGCACCTTACGTCGCTTGCAACGTCGCATGCGACGTCGCACAAACCAGAACCTTGAAAACTCAGATTTTTACTAAGTGTCGGAACCAAGATTTTAACACCTGATTTTACCCAAATTCGGATCCAGATGCGTTTTTCGTCAAAGCAATATAGTAGAAATAAAAATTTTCCAAGCTGACCTGGCAGCTCGACCCCAGCCAGGGGCTCTGCCCCTTGGACCCCGCCAGGGGCTGCCGCCCCTTGGACCCCGCTACCAGGGGCGCTGCCCCTGGACCCCCGTCATTAAATGTTGTAAATACTTTTCACACTAAGTGTTGAACACTTACAAATAACGAAACCTGATTCAACGATACATATAATGATAACACTTTGAATCATTATTACAAACCGTCACCAACGGGCCATATTTGTTTTCAAACTACAAACGGATTACTAAACAAACACTTGGACATAATGAGTTGTGTAGACAACTAACCTAGATGGTCTTGCGAGACATCTACTTACTTAACTTTATATGTTTAGGCATTTGAAGGTTACGGGTTCGGAGAACCTACGGTTGATATTACTTACTCGTTTATTGATATAAACGTACTTGCAAAGACTCAGGTGAGTCTTACGGCCCCATTTTTACTGTTTTATCTTATTGGGGGAGATACATGCTACTTATTTTTCCTGAACACAAGTACTAAACTGATTTCTATACCAAACGGAATTGCATGAGTTATTCACTACTTACTGAAGTCTCTCCATCATATATCGTTAGTTATGGACTTAAGCGCGAACAGTAGTTAATGGATCCATTAGGGAAATGACCATCCCTGCCCGGGGTAGTAGCGCTACCACGTACTGAATTACACGTAGAAACGGGTGACTATTATTTCGTTACTTATGCTTGCTCAATTTCGAGCATGTCACGGGAGCAACTGATTATTTACGGGTTAAGCTTCGATTATGAGCCTCATGGCAACGGTATAACTTAATTACTTTACTTTTGCTGGATTTGCAAATACTTGATATACGCCTGCGGGCACTACTGCTGAAATCTTGTGTTCAAACTGATTATTTACTGATAAACCTGTGAGATTCACCAACCTTTTGGTTGACCCTTTTTAGCATGTATTCTCAGGTACACTTACGGAGTAGGATCACTCCAGGATTACTAGCTAGAGTCGCATGATTTCCAAACTGCATTTAACGGAGATTCTTTGGCATTATCTTTTGTAACTATGGTTATGTAATAGAATTCCCGCCACATACGCGGACTCTAGGCTTACATATTTTTGTAAAGAAAACTATATGTTTTCAAACGATTTAATTATGAAATGTAATTATTTTACAAAACGTCTCATTTAGAGGTCGTTTGCTGTATATCTTGTGCTTTGTATATTGATTAGTCAAGTATGCTTCCGCAAATCACTAAATTTGGGGGTGTTACATATATTTAGTCATACAACTTTAGGCCTACTAATCATTTTCCATTTATGGCCGGTGATGATAATTTACATGAGTTAACTGACTACTTTCACCAAAAAATGGGTATTTAGGTCACCCACTGGAGCCGCTCCATATTTTAATGGAGCACGACCAAACTCCCTAAAAGGTCCAACATCGTCGGGTAAATCACCTCTATCACATATACCACAACGTCCGAGTCGAAACTCGCACCGACTAAGCTTTAACGTTGTGGGACATACGCTTCATTGGTGGTAGGTACCTTTATGATAAATAATACCCATGACAGATGGGAAGCCCTTACCACTAGGCTATTTAGCCATTGGTACTATCACCAAAAAATGTTGGTAGCTACATCAAGTAAAAAAACACAAAAAATGTTGGTAGCAACATCATGTAAAAAAACACTAAAGTAACATCAGATAACTATTACTATCATTAAAATATAGATAAGAGTAATTTATACCGATCAACCCTGTGCTTTGCACGAAATTACACCGATAGTCCTTATCTCTTGGAAATTACATCGATCATCCCTAAAGAATACCAAAATGCACGGCGGTAGTCCTTCCCACTAACGACGGTTAAAAAAATCCGTTAAGTGTGTCACATGACTCGCACATGAGGGTACATAAGTCTTCGTGTCGAGCTTCAAAATACGGTAGTTGGGTTGGTTTTGAGAAGAAGAAAAGGGTAAAAAGACTTATGTATCCTCATGTGCGAGTCATGTGACACACTTAACGGAATTTTTTAACTGTCATTAGTGGGAGGGACTACCGCCGTGCATTTTGGTATCATTCAGGGATGATCGATGTAATTTTTAAGAGATAAGGACTATCGGTGTAATTTCGTGCAAAGCACATGGATGATCGGTATAATTTACTCTATAAATAACCTGTAAAAAGTAGCTGAAGAATTTGTGCAACGATTTACTACTTATTGTAACCAAATACTTTTGATTAAAATGAAAAGTACCATTATTTATTATTTAGTAGTTACTATAGTTATTATGATGAAATATTAAAGAGGAGAGATATTTATTGAACTCAAAAATACTGACAACAAAATCATATAATGAAGTACTTTTTGCGATGGGTTCACATATAGTAGTATACTAGAAGGATACCTGCGCTTTGCGGCGGGATATTATGCATAAAAAAACCGATAAAACATTGGGATTAGAAAATAAGGTTACAATAAAGTTGATGGAAAACAAACTAAATATGTGTTGGGAACAAAATGGAAACAATTTACGATCACATATTAATATACGTTACGCATTATGTAAAATTTTCCGGCTCACACAATATGAAATGTAAAATATGGGTAGCTTGAACTTTTTATTAGGTTCCACTAATATCTTTTTAGTAAATCTTGCTATCTATCTAAAGAGTATCACGTAAAATCGTTACACCTCAGTTAAACTCAAACTATGGGCTTATTGCAGTAATATACACATTTATTTGATTGATTTCAAACATTATTAAATCTTGTGGTTCATACATTATTCTTTATCATAAACCTGTGAGCTCAGCAGCTTTTAGCTGACCATTTAGCATGTATTCTCAGGTACTCAGCAGCAGTAGGTCTGCTCATTCAGGACACATATATACATAGCTCGAGTCGCATGAAAACTACAACTACAAGAGATTTATCTTGCATTTCTATATTTTGTATAAATTAGATATGTATTAGAATCTCTCAGGATAGATTGCGAACTTGGATACTTTTGTAACTTTAATAATATTAATGTATTTTGTTAAACCGATGCATATAGTGTCGTTCACTATATCTTTGTGCTGTGATTACCGGATTAGTCGCACCCCGACCCGTATCGCTTCCGCACAGTAAATTTTGGGGTGCGACAAAAACATACATTCAGCCCTCCAAATTTCCCACATTAACATAATTACCCTTCTTCATTTTTAATTTTACACTCTGCTACTATACTGCATGCAAACGTGATCATATAACATTTGCTCTGTTAACAGTTTACACATTTTGTAGGGTTTCGTTTAAAATGTCAGTTGTTACCGGCGGTGGTAGCGGCAGAGCATCCAAAAGACCGATCACAGTAACCAGAGACACTAACGAACTCTCTTCATCCGTACATCGTGTCCTGTCTAACGATGACCTTTTAATCAAAATCCTTTTCCGGTTACCAGTATTCTCATTTCATCGTTTCAAGTTCGTAACTAAACGCTGGTTATCTCTGATCACAAACCCTAATTTCACCCTCCAATGGAGCCAAATCCCGACCCTGGATCCACCTTCTGGTCTTTTTCAGCAGCTATCTAATTCTGGTCTCCATTTTGTGCCATTCAATATCGGATTTCCCATTGGAAGATCTACATTTAAGAACGAAAGTATTGATAAGATTTTCGATTCCTGCAATGGTCTGCTAGTATGTTCTACCAGACTTCCTAACACTCCGTTTTGTGTATACAATCCGTCCGTTAATCGGTTTCAGACACTTCCAGAGTTACATCATTCAAAATGGGATAATCAGATTATCAGTATGAAACTAGCGTTTGATCCTACGAAATCACCTCACTACAAAATTGCTTGTGTTTTGCGCTTGATTTAAGCACTTACTCTTCAAAAACCGGAATTTGGAGCGTCTGTGACTATTACGAACCACTCTTTAAAGGCTTTAAGTGTGGAATATATTGGAATGATGCCATTCATTGGGTAAATTATTTTAATGGTTTCTCACATTTTGAATTAAATGTTAATAATCAAAAACTAACATTTACCGGACTCCCTCAGATGTTGGATCGGAACACAGATTGTGGTTACAAGCTGTTTGAGTCTTGTGGTTGTTTGCTTCTTCTCCGTACTGTCTGTATAAATGATTACATTCCGTTAGTTATTTACGAGATGAAGAATATTGATTCTCGGTGGTCGGTGAAGTACATCATTCATCTTGATGATGTTACAAGAACAATTTCCAAAACCAGTTGGCCGCTTTTTGACCTACATTTTCTTGTTGATGTATTGTGTTGGGAGAAAAGGAAGAGGATTCATTCCTTTTAATAAACTTTTTTTGGAAAAGTTATACAATACAAGATCGTACTAAAGGGTATCCGCGAGCTCTTTGATTTGAAATCACTTCTCACTTATGCCATATCACCTTGTGTAACAACCCCAAAATTTGGACCAATTTAAAATTTTCCTAATTACGTGTTTATTACTTGTATATAATATGAAATAGGATTATATGCGTTATTTACTTATTATATATATATGGATGGAATATATATATATACGCGTATACGATTCGTACAGATCGTATAAAACAACAATCGTACAACTTGCGTACATTAATAAAACAACTATTAAATAATGTGAAATTATTTAATTACTTTGATTATTACTTTATATTATGTTTATAATATAACGGAAAACGTACGTTTTAATTAGAACTCTCCGAAAACTCGACCAACCGACAAAACAAACTAAGTTATGATTTATAACTTGAAAACTAGTATTTTGATAAAATGCTTCAACTTAATAATCGGGTATTATTTCGTATTTTCAAACGTATATTTAATCGCGTATAAAATTAGTTTTACGTTTAAACGACCGGGGAAACGAACACCGCACGGAGCGCAAACACGGAGGAAGCAAAGTTTGGTGAGACCACACTTTGGCGGCCCCACCAAAACCGGCCAAGGTGAGGGGATCTCACACCCTCACCCTTTTGATCAAATCCACACACAAACACAAACACAACCCACTCTCAATCATTCTCTCTCTCTCTCTCTACGGTTTCTCTCTCTCTCTCTCTAAATCACCACCCAAAAACACCTAAAAACTACCCTTAAAACACCTCGAAGGTCTATACCCGTTTGGAGAAAAGCGATCACGAGAACGAGGGCTACAAACCTATCTTTTCGGATTTTCGTTTCGACAACTTTGTAAGTTTTCCGGCTACCCGAAACTTTTCCGATTACTTTTATTTTGCTAGATTATTGTTCCCCTAGCTTAGTAATGTCCAAATATGTAATTAAAACACGTTTTTGAACACGTTAACGGAAATGTCGGTTTTGGTCATTTTAAAGAAAACGACACCACAAACCTTAAAAACGACCACCAATAGTTACTATGAACTTATTATAACATATTAAAACTAGTATAAAAGTTCTAGACCCAACGGAAACAGGAAAATACGTTTTCGGAAACTTAAATTCCGAACAGACCTCTTGTGTAGCATCGGACCGAAATTTCATGCGACACAACACTATGTCGCATGTTATGTCGCACGTTATGTCGCAATGAATGCGACACAACGCTTATGTCGCACTATATGTCGTATCATCTACGACACAAAGTTTACCTATCGCTTGATTGCGACACAACGGCTATGTCGTATCGTTGTGTCGTACCCCTGTCTGCGACACAACCATTGTGTCGCATAAACACTAAATCAGAAACAAATCCATACGACACAGACCTTATGTCGCATACGGTCTGCGACACAAGCCTTGTGTCGCAGAAAGCCCAGATCAGAAAACAAAATATACTCTAAGTGTTAGAATCACTTTTCAACTACTAAATCAAATACGATGCTACTTATACCTGAAAATACTATACTTTTGAAAGTATACAACAACACTTGAATACGTACAAGACTATGCTAAACTAACGTGAGATTTCACTCACACACGCACACGAGTTTACACTCGAAATACTTAGGAGATTACACTCCAACGAACTTACACTTGTACATTACACGGGATTGCATCCGATACGAACTTACCAGTTCACTCACTAGTTACGTG
Organism: Helichrysum umbraculigerum; assembly: GCA_949592205.1. Lineage (NCBI taxonomy): Eukaryota > Viridiplantae > Streptophyta > Magnoliopsida > Asterales > Asteraceae > Helichrysum > Helichrysum umbraculigerum. The sequence goes on from CATIUR010000001.1 coordinate 104,345,100, forward strand.
CTGGATTACACGTTAACTGATACGAACATACACTCGAATACTTACGAGGTTTCACTCGTACCCTTTGGGGTTTAAGCCCATAGGAACTTACGCAAACGATACACGATGTGATACAAACAAACAGTTATACACGTACGCTTTACAAAAGTACAACTACTATGAATACATAATAATAATGGATGGAAGTATTATTATACACCGATAACAAACGGACCGTATAACTTTTCTACAAACTACAAACGATTACAAACGTACAAATAAACTAATGGACATTAACTAGTTTGGGAACAGCTAGCATGGATACTTTACAAGTATTCCATTTACTTACTAAACCTTATGCGTATTAGGACGCTAAGGGTTGCTAGTTCGGGATACTACTTGCTTACTTACTGCATTGTCTGCCAGACTCAGGTGAGTCTTACAGCCCCTACTTTACTGTTTTTACTCAGGGGTGAGATGCATTACTGTTTTACATGAACACACAAAACTTACTTGCTGCCATGATTTACTTACTGTATGAGATTACGAATACGCCAACTGCATGAGTTTACGACTAATCCAATGAAATCCTCCTGAACCATAGTTGTTAGTTATGTGATAAGCGCGAGTTTTAGTATATGGATCCATATGGGACTGACAATCCCCGCCCGGGGTAGCAAGCACTACCACGAACCGTTCCTGTAGAAACGGGCGTTTCTTACTCGTTCCGTATGAATGTTTTGGATTACATTCATGAGGGGGTACCTATATTTACTGTACGTTAAGCTTCAACTATGGTGGCTCATGGCAATTGTATCAAACGGTTAGCATAACCTGCAACCACCCACTTATTAAAACTTAAGAAAACGATGAGCATAACCTGTGATCGTTATTTACTGGCTGGCTATGATTTACAAATACTACTTGTGTGTTCAACTGTTTACTTACTTACAAACCTGTGAGATTCACCAACTTTTTTTTGGTTGACCGTTTTAGTAATGCTTCTCAGGTACACAGCATCAGTAGGGATGCCCAGCAGGATAAGCTTACTTAGCTCGAGTCACATGCATTTACAAGCTTGGAGATTTTATTGCATTACTTTTGTACTTACTGTTATGTATTAGAATCTCTAGGAATTTACTTGAACTCGAGCTTGTATTTTGAAACTACTTATGTATTAATGTAATAACTTTTCGAACGTCTCATTTAGAGTCGTTCACTGTATCCTTTGTGCTTGTGATTATTGATTAGTAACACCCAAAACGTCGCTTCCGCAAACTGTTAAATTTGGGGGTGTTACAGATTGGTATCAGAGCCTAAGGTTATAGTGAACTAGGTTGCATTTAGTGGGCCTAGACTATGACCGTTAGGCAGTATTCCTCATTAGGTATAACTGGTTCAGGAATTACAGCATACAAGTTTAATTTAACATAGCCTGATCAACTATGTACAATTAAATGAGGATGATGTGAGTTCTGAAAGGGGTTATGTTGAACCGGAATGCATTAGCTGACTCTGACCTCGAGAGAACCGGGACTTTTACTTGATTGTGCTAGACACATACTAGGCGTTTATGTGATATATATATATATATATACATAGGCCTCTTTCCCCTGATACGATACTCTCTCTCGACTGCTGCGAATTTCATTTTTCAACTTACATTAAACAAACGACAACTCGATTCTAGTCGTTTCACTTTTACTCAACCTTTATGAATTCACAAATACCAACATACTTCCGAAGGCCTCGACTATCTACTACTCTCTAGGCTATTATATACTGAAGGTATAGGAATAGGCCTTGTCCGATGATACCTTGTTTACCGCCCACACCATTTTAACTGACAAACATAGCTACTGCAACATCCTTCGATATGAAGATCGAGACCTTGTTTTCAATTGCCATCCCTATCTAATTCTACGTTTATAACATTCTACAACGTACATTACTGCACTGTTAGATGTATTCTAGGAAAAACATCTTCAACAAATTTTAACATGCTTTTACCCTGGAACTTTCATAACTTCTGTTTTAAACAGTTATTGTTATACAAAAATTTCAAAACCTTGTCACCGACCATAATCTCAACCGAACCAATTTTAACTCAAGTTTTCGGTAGACTTCAAATTATACAACCGACTTTTACTATCAAAAATTTTATAACACATGTATTTTTATCAAACATGTTACAAAATTATTTACAAAAATGTTTTATAAAATTTTCAAAAACTTCAAAACTGTATAAACTTATTTATAGTACACAACTTTAAACAACCTTCAAACTTTGGCATATTTTCTCTAAACTTACTAAAACCATCACAATCATAATTCTTGTTCAAACCTTCACATGTTCTTTATTTACTGTTTCAAGGAACATGCCTCCTCGACGACAAATCACTCTTACTGAAGCCGAAGTAGCGGGTATAATCGCCCGTAGTGTGGCTCAAGCTCTAGCTACCCAGATTTCAGCCCCTGGTAGCGAAGATACCGCTAATACTGGACCACAACCCAAAACCTGCACCTACAAGGACTTCCAAAACTGCAAACCCTTGAGCTTTGCAGGTACTGAAGGAGCGATCGGTCTGATTCGCTGGACCGAGAAAATCGAATCAGTATTCCTCATTTGCAACTGCAAGGAAGAGGATAAAGTTAAGTTCGCCACCAGTACTTTTTCTGACACCGCCCTTACCTGGTGGAACACATATGCACAGACTGTGAGCGTTACTGAGGCTTACAAACTACAGTGGGATGAACTGAAGATTATGCTGAGGGGCGAGTACTGCCCAAGAGATGAGCTGAAACAATTGGAAGTAGAATTCTGGAATCACAAGATGCAGGGTGATGACATCACCGGCTACACCAACCGTTTTCACCAACTGGCACTTCTGTGCCCACCCATGGTTGATCCTGAGTACAAAAGGATCGAAAAATACGTCGACGGACTTCCTGAGCGACTTCAAGATCTGGTGACTTCATCTAAACCGGGAACCATTCAGAGCGCCATTCGCATGGCTCATGAACTAACGGCCAATTATGTCCGCCGTGGCTCGTCTTCAACCCCGTCTGCGAATAACAAACGTAAATGGGAAGTAAGTCCCCACTCATCCAACCCGACTCCTGACAAAAAGCTTGCAATTGTCAACGTCAATGACTCAAAGGCTTACAAGGGGAGCAAGCCTTACTGCTCCAAATGTAGCCGCCATCATAACGGCTCCTGTCCCTGCACTAAGTGCAAGAAATTCGGGCACCTGGCCCAAGACTGCCGAACCAACCCCACTGGTACTGATACTTCTGCACCCAAAACCTGCTATGAGTGCAACGGTACCGGGCACTTCAGGAAGGATTGCCCTAAGCTGAAACCCCGAACCAACAATACAAGGAGTAGAGCTTATGTAATCAATGCTAGGGAGGATGACCCAAACCCGAGACTCTGTGATTTACTCAACCCGGGTACGCTTATTCTTTGACTACCCGAATCTGTTTTCTCATAAATCTCTCGCTTAATGACTTATGTATAACTGTATTTTATTCTGTGTGTTTTCTTTGATCCTAAGTACACAATAGGATTAGGAAACGACCGACTACTTAAATCCTGACAACACAATTTGCCTTACACTTTAGATACAGTAACCCAAACTCCCTTCCCAATTATCTCACACTGGTTGAGACCGGGAACTCGTATGCTATTCGTTACTTTAAACAGATAAATTAATATAACTTCACTTACTTGAGGCAAATTCTTAAATAGAACACGTATTTCGTAGGAAATGACAACTCACTCCGTCAACAACCCTACACTGCAAAATGAACTGCTCAGTGAGGAACCGAAGATGTTTCCTTACCTCCTCGAACTCGAGTGTGATACAGAACACTCCGCTGAATCTGCAGCAGCACCTGCCCCTCCTGCTGCTCTAACTGCTGCAAAAGCATCAGTTGATGAAACCTTGACTACTGAATCAGTCAACCACCTTAACCAAACTATTGATTCGCTGCGAAAACAACTGACTGAAGCACGGGAAGACATTGATGACCTACGACGAATTGCTTTCCAAAATGACATACGTATGCGTGAGTACGAGCTACGTTTAATAGCTTTAGAAAACCCTACTTCACCACCAACTTCACATGATACTCCTACTGAAGAGGATACCGACACCGACTGTACGTCACCTCCAACAAAAAGAGTGAAGATTACTCCCTCCAAACCCACCGGAAACTACTTGGGAAAGAAACCTTTCTGTCCCCAATGCACTCGGCATCATGAAGGACCGTGTACCATACCCGTCGGTCGATGCAAGTCCTACCTTAAGAGTACTAACTTCCCTAAGACGAAGCTGTGCTTCAACTGCGGGAGTGCTAGCCATCTTAAGGCCCAATGTCCACTACCTTCAGACAACAAAACTAAGGGTACGTTACTATTAGACAATTACCTTACTACGAACACTGTAGGACCTACCCTACTACTGTAGGCTACTGGTACACATTATAGCTACCTGACTAGTATCGAACTACCGGTTACTACTTCGAACAAATTTCGGGACGAAATTTTATTAACAAGGGGAGAATGTAACAACCCCAAAATTTGGACCAATTTAAAATTTTCCTAATTACGTGTTTATTATTTGTATATAATATGAAATAGGATTATATGCGTTATTTACTTATTATATATATATGGATGGAATATATATATATACGCGTATACGATTCGTACAGATCGTATAAAACAACAATCGTACAACTTGCGTACATTAATAAAACAACTATTAAATAATGTGAAATTATTTAATTACTTTGATTATTACTTTATATTATGTTTATAATATAACGGAAAACGTACGTTTTAATTAAAACGTCACCGAACTCTCCGAAAACTCGACCAACCGACAAAACAAACTAAGTTATGATTTATAACTTGAAAACTAGTATTTTGATAAAATGCTTCAACTTAATAATCGGGTATTATTTCGTATTTTCAAACGTATATTTAATCGCGTATAAAATTAGTTTTACGTTTAAACGACCGGGGAAACGAACACCGCACGGAGCGCAAACACGGAGGAAGCAAAGTTTGGTGAGACCACACTTTGGCGGCCCCACCAAAACCGGCCAAGGTGAGGGGATCTCACACCCTCACCCTTTTGATCAAATCCACACACAAACACAAACACAACCCACTCTCAATCATTCTCTCTCTCTCTCTCTCTACGGTTTCTCTCTCTCTCTCTAAATCACCACCCAAAAACACCTAAAAACTACCCTTAAAACAGCTCGAAGGTCTATACCCGTTTGGAGAAAAGCGATCACGAGAACGAGGGCTACAAACCTATCTTTTCGGATTTTCGTTTCGACAACTTTGTAAGTTTTCCGGCGACCCGAAACTTTTCCGATTACTTTTATTTTGCTAGATTATTGTTCCCCTAGCTTAGTAATGTCCAAATATGTAATTAAAACACGTTTTTGAACACGTTAACGGAAATGTCGGTTTTGGTCATTTTAAAGAAAACGACACCACAAACCTTAAAAACGACCACCAATAGTTACTATGAACTTATTATAACATATTAAAACTAGTATAAAAGTTCTAGACCCAACGGAAACCGGAAAATACGTTTTCGGAAACTTAAATTCCGAACAGACCTCTTGTGTCGCATCGGACCGAAATTTCATGCGACACAACACTATGTCGCATGTTATGTCGCACGTTATGTCGCAATGAATGCGACACAACGCTTATGTCGCACTATATGTCGTATCATCTACGACACAAAGTTTACCTATCGCTTGATTGCGACACAACGGCTATGTCGTATCGTTGTGTCGTACCCCTGTCTGCGACACAACCATTGTGTCGCATAAACACTAAATCAGAAACAAATCCATACGACACAGACCTTATGTCGCATACGGTCTGCGACACAAGCCTTGTGTCGCAGAAAGCCCAGATCAGAAAACAAAATATACTCTAAGTGTTAGAATCACTTTTCAACTACTAAATCAAATACGATGCTACTTATACCTGAAAATACTATACTTTTGAAAGTATACAACAACACTTGAATACGTACAAGACTATGCTAAACTAACGTGAGATTTCACTCACACACGCACACGAGTTTACACTCGAAATACTTAGGAGATTACACTCCAACGAACTTACACTTGTACATTACACGGGATTGCATCCGATACGAACTTACCAGTTCACTCACTAGTTACGTGCTGGATTACACGTTAACTGATACGAACATACACTCGAATACTTACGAGGTTTCACTCGTACCCTTTGGGGTTTAAGCCCATAGGAACTTACGCAAACGATACACGATGTGATACAAACAAACAGTTATACACGTACGCTTTACAAAAGTACAACTACTATGAATACATAATAATAATGGATGGAAGTATTATTATACACCGATAACAAACGGACCGTATAACTTTTCTACAAACTACAAACGATTACAAACGTACAAATAAACTAATGGACATTAACTAGTTTGGGAACAGCTAGCATGGATACTTTACAAGTATTCCATTTACTTACTAAACCTTATGCGTATTAGGACGCTAAGGGTTGCTAGTTCGGGATACTACTTGCTTACTTACTGCATTGTCTGCCAGACTCAGGTGAGTCTTACAGCCCCTACTTTACTGTTTTTACTCAGGGGTGAGATGCATTACTGTTTTACATGAACACACAAAACTTACTTGCTGCCATGATTTACTTACTGTATGAGATTACGAATACGCCAACTGCATGAGTTTACGACTAATCCAATGAAATCCTCCTGAACCATAGTTGTTAGTTATGTGATAAGCGCGAGTTTTAGTATATGGATCCATATGGGACTGACAATCCCCGCCCGGGGTAGCAAGCACTACCACGAACCGTTCCTGTAGAAACGGGCGTTTCTTACTCGTTCCGTATGAATGTTTTGGATTACATTCATGAGGGGGTACCTATATTTACTGTACGTTAAGCTTCAACTATGGTGGCTCATGGCAATTGTATCAAACGGTTAGCATAACCTGCAACCACCCACTTATTAAAACTTAAGAAAACGATGAGCATAACCTGTGATCGTTACTTACTGGCAGGCTATGATTTACAAATACTACTTGTGTGTTCAACTGTTTACTTACTTACAAACCTGTGAGATTCACCAACTTTTTTTTGGTTGACCGTTTTAGTAATGCTTCTCAGGTACACAGCATCAGTAGGGATGCCCAGCAGGATAAGCTTACTTAGCTCGAGTCACATGCATTTACAAGCTTGGAGATTTTATTGCATTACTTTTGTACTTACTGTTATGTATTAGAATCTCTAGGAATTTACTTGAACTCGAGCTTGTATTTTGAAACTACTTATGTATTAATGTAATAACTTTTCGAACGTCTCATTTAGAGTCGTTCACTGTATCCTTTGTACTTGTGATTATTGATTAGTAACACCCAAAACGTCGCTTCCGCAAACTGTTAAATTTGGGGGTGTTACACCTTGTAAAGTCAACACCTTTCCGTTCATTGCATCTTTTGCTAGTGCGTGATTCTGTTTTTCGCTGCAGGTATGATTTTATTTCTTATGTTACGTGCTCAGATAATTTTTATTATTTTAATGGTGCCATTCTTTGTATGTGAACTGTTCTTGTTATGTTGATGCTAAATCTGTGTTTTGTTACGACATTCGTTTAACAATGGTGAACAAAGATTTGGGTTACTATATGATGTGTATTCTTAAGATCTAATATAGCCCATATTTGGAAGTATTAGCTAAGGGGCATATGATTATATATTTGATGTTGGGTTTGATGATTAAAACTGTTCTCTTGATCTATGCAATGTGAATTTCGTATCATCATTTGCAACATAATATTTGAGTTTCTCCATTCCAACTTCCTAAGAGAGAGTTGCAGTTTTGCTATGTTTAAAACTGGACTGAAATAAAATTTTCTTGTGCTAAAAACGAGCCGCTAGTGTTTACTAGCTGGCGTTCTTATCCTCAAAGTGTTCTGTTACAATGTTTATTACAAAGATTTGAATATGCTGTATCAATTGTTACTCTTAATCTGCTGTGATTCAATGAAACCCTTATGGAGCTATTACATGGTCTCTAACTTCCATGGAAATAACAGCAGGTTGACCTTTATAACTTATTAGTAGCCGATTACTAAGATTTACTAAGTGCTCTATTGTTCGTTCTTATATGTGATGCCATAAAAGCTCCCCCTATGTCTCTGTCATCCTCACTTCTTCACTATCAAGACTCCAAGTCCTCCATAGGTAGTGTCAAGTCCTTCTCTGTCCGTCCTTGAGCATGTTCCCCTATGAATGTTACGTCGTCTTTGTTTTTTCAAAGTTATAACGATATATGATGGATCATGTTGGTGGTGTTGTGTGAGAAACAATAAAGTTTGAATTCTTGTTATAGGTTTAATTGTCTTTAATTAATTATTTTTCCTCCAACAACAACATCAACATGATTTAGAATGTTAGATTGTAATTTCAGAAGTAAAATGAGAATTTAATTGTGTTTTTATGGTTGCAATAAAATTTATACTAATAATGGGCACAAATAGTATTATATAGTGTGACACCCGACAAATTAGGGCAAATTATTATGTCCGAATCACTTTGTAATACGTGTAATTAGTTTTGTAATAGGCTAATTATGTGTATCATTATATATATTTGGGAATATATACACATACGCGATTTATTTGAATCGTGCATTATCATATCGGGCGGATCCCGATACAATAATACGGACGTTGGTGAACTCAATTTATTAAATAATATGAAATTATTTGATAAACATTATTTTGATAATATTCAGTAAGTATTTAGTATCGTATAAAATGCTCAGAAGCGACCGAAAACGTGCGAAACGTGCCCGACAATCGAATAAACGTCAAAATATATTTTATAAATTAAAATATATTATTTTGGATGGAAATCATTTATTTAAAACATTGTAATTCAAATCGTTAACAAAAACGTATAATTTAAATGTTACACGATTTAACAATCGAAATACGAGCACGTAAATCAATACCGACACCATAACCAAACATTTTTATAAAAGTTTTTCAAGTATTATGAGTAATACTTCAATTTAAAATATCGAAATTCGAATGTCATTTAAAACATGTACGTATAACGTATTATATATAAACGAACGTTTAAACGATCGGGTAAACAAACACGGGTATAATACCACTAATTGGGAGGCAAGATTTTACAAACCTCACCTCCCCTTTTTGACCCAAAAATCGGCCAAAAACAAGATCCACAAAAAGTGGATCTTGTTCTTGACTATAAGCACACAAACACATCCTTAATGTCTCATTCATCACCACTTCACTTCTCTCACTACTCTCTCACTAAAACACACACACTACTCCCTCTTTCCTCCTCCCATTCGGCACCACCATCCACCCCCTCATCACCATCATCCACCACCATCTTTTGAAAAAAAGAGCAAAGGAAAGGAGCAAGGAAAGCAAAGCCGTGCACCGTCTTTACGTTTTCGCCTTTAGATCATCTATTCTTGTAAGAACCTCCAAAACCTTTCACTAGTTTTACTTGGGTAACACTTTTTTACATGTTTAGTTGTTTATTTAACAAGTACATGTCCAAATCTAAGCTTGAAACACGTTTTTTACAAAACATATATATATCACATTTTTCTGTCTCTAAAAATCGTCTCACGAAAACGACCATAACTTGATTTCTAGGATGAATCAACACATGAATCTTATACCAAAATCTCCATATGGATGTCCGTTACAAAAAGTTCTTCATTGACCATTTCCAGAAATACACGGTTTTTGGTGTAGAAGCTGATCTTTGAACTAGTATCGGTTTCGGACCAAAACCGACCACTCTTCATATTTATTTTTGTTTAAAATAGTAAACGAACTTGTAAAATTACCATAAAATGCAGAAATAAACTAGACATATGGAAGTCCAACTGTGATTTTTTGTGAGACTTGTTTTGGATTAAAAATGGAAGAATTCGAAAGGTTAATCGAGTGAAAAATCGGAAAATATAAACATAAGGGCTGTTTTGGTAATTTTACAAAACCGACACTTCGGGTGAACCCCGACACGAACTAATAATTTTATTGAACTTATTGGACCATTTTAAGACTTGTGTAAAAGTCTCGGGTCAAACCGAGCACGTTTGACCATCAAACCGAAAGTGAAAACTCGATCAGACTTAAGTGTCGTAGAGACCAAAGGTTTCATGCGACACTTACCTAGTGACGCTATTATGGCCGTAAAACTATTATTAGCGACACTCACCGAGTGACGCATTAACCAAATGACGCATACTAGCATCACTTCATCGAAGTGACGCCTATCTTAGGAACAGTACACCTGCGGCACTTAACCTCAGTGATACAACCTAGTGACGCCACCTTATGCGACACTTCACTCAGTGACGCATACAATACTGAACTTCACTATATATGCGACACTCTCCTAGTGTCGCCAAAAACTACTAAGTGACGCTCTAAGTGTCGCATAAATCAGAAACTTCAAAATTAGTTTTCACACTAAGTGTCTAACACACGTTACTCCGATACTTATATACGATACAACTCACAAATCATATACTTTAATAGTATACAATAGAACGACACATAATAATAATACTTTAAGATTATTATTACAACATCTGTCACCAACGGGCCGTACATGTTTTCAAAACTCAAACAAATCAATCAACAACCAAATTATTTGGACATTACTAGTTGGATGAACAACTAGCATGGACGGTCTCTTGAGACGTCTACTTATACTAATAACCTTGCGCGTTTTGAACGCCCGGCAGGTTACAGTCTTCGGACACCACATCATATTTGCTTCACTGCATATCATCAGACTCAGGTGAGTCTCATAGCCCCTCATTTTTAATGTTTTAAACCCAGGGGTGGGAATACATGCTCAGTTTTATTTACATGTGAACGCAAGTACAAAACTCGATATATTGACTGCATGAGTTATTTTTACTAATCATGAAGCCCTCCACATCATAGTTTGTTAGTATGGATTTAGCGCGAGTGTTAGTCTATGGTACCATATGGGATTGACAATCCCCGTCCGGGGTAGTCGCGCTACCACGACCGCGGTCGAACGGACGCATTATCATTTGTTCACACGTGTGTATGATTAGGCACATGCAGGAGACAAACTCGATCAGGCACTTGATTGTGATCCTGACCCCTTAGTTAAGCTCAAACTATGAGCTCATGGTAGTAATATACATATTTATTAGATTAATTTCAAATCACTATACTAAATCTTGTGGTTCATACATTGTTGTTTCATCATTACACCTGTGAGCTCACCAGCGTTAGCTAACCTTTTTAGCATGTGTTCTCAGGTACACAACAACAGTAGGTCTGCTTAGAACAATATAGCTCGAGTCGCATGCAAATATCAAGAGATTTTCCTGCATTTTTATATTTTGTAAAAGTAGTAATGCCATAGAGTCTCTCGGATAGGTTACCGAGCTTTTGTAACTTATTAACTATTGTAAACTTTATTACAATCAATGTATTTTTGTAAACTGATAAACGCTCAAAAGTACTATATTTAAGTAGTATTTTACCCCGATTCTTGGATGTTTCTATTGCATTTATTTAAGAATAGATATTGATTTCGTTCATATTTGCAATTAGATGTGGAAATGGAGCGTTTATGAAGAAAGGAACGGAAAACAGTCAATAAACGAGCTAAATAATGCATATTTGAAGAATAAAGTGAAGCCGAAGTTGAAGAAAAGAATAAATGAAGAAAAATGATGAAACCGGCCGGAAAATGCATCCATACGCCGTATGGAAATCCATACGCCGTATGGATTTCAGCGGTGGAGGCCCAGATTACGCGGACGTGGGCCGCGCTTGAAATCAATCCATACGCCGTATGGATCAAAAGCACAGAAGTATAAAAACGCGTAAGAAACCCTAAAATCACAGTTTTTTGTTTGTTTTTCGTTTTCAGTCGATAAAATATGAATATTTAGGTTTAGTTACGAATTAGTTTAGCTTTTTGGAGGCACGTGGAGTCAAGATTGAGGGTAGTTCGTGTTGATTCTTCGTGATTCGTCTTTATAATTCGGTATAACTTCATTTATTTCGATTTCATTGAAGAATTTGATGTTGAATAATCTGAGTTTTTACTGTTTTGTGATGAATTGAATATCCAAAGTGATTGTGTAATTGATTGAACTCGGATTATGATCGTTGAACGATTATTATTACGTATTGGCTAAGTTATTTAATTGAAAACGGTTATATTACTCGTGAATCCTTGTTTATTGGTAACTGGTAGTTATTAGTTCTCAACGTGGTTAATAAGATTGATGAGATTGATTTCCTTTGATTTTATTAATTATTGATGGTTATAATCTTAGGGTTTTGATCATTGGTAAATAGATTGAGTTTGATAGGTTGAGAAAGTAATAATTATTCACTTTAAAATGAATAAGACAATAAGTTAATTATTGGGTATGGTTGAGTCATACCAATAGAGTTAATTATAATTAGTTGTGAATGTTTAATGCATGATTTAGGGAAATGCACACAATTGACTGATCATCTTGTGACATTGGAACCAGTGTTTTATGTTGGACCCTAGATTGTAGGAATTAGTTGGACCCGAACCGTTGGCTAGTTCACATTCAATTTAATATCATTGAAGAATTTGGTATTAATTTGATCTAAAAGAATCACAATTAGATAATCAATACGTAATGAATCGGGAAATATGAATCTGAGTGACATTAATTATACAATTACTTATTCCTTCCATTTAGTATTTATTATTATTTATTTATTATTTTAAATTAAGTTTTTATTTAAGTTTAATTATTTTAAATTAATGTTTTCTAAACAATTGTTCCCACGGAACTAAAACGCCCTCCTATTTACTGCTTTCTAGTTAATTTTTAATTTCTATTTTTAATAAATCCGTCGTTCCCTGTGTTCGAATCTGACTTACCAAATCTATATTTACATTCGATCGGGTATTCTTGCCTGGTTGCTTGAAAGTATTTATTAGGTATTTCTATTTATAAATTATAAAACGAGACGCGCTTTCAAGGAACATCATAAACGACGCATGTAGATGTCGTTCATTATATCTAATGTGCTTTGATTATTGATTAGTCGCGCCCCGGCCCGATTCACTTCCGCAACCCGAATTTGGGGGTGCGACAGATTGGTATCAGAGCCTAAGGTTATAGTGAACTAGGTTGCATTTAGTGGACCTAGACTATGACCGTTAGGCAGTATTTCCTTATTAGGTGTGACTGGTTCAGGAATTACATCATACGACTTTAATTTAACATAGCCTGATCAACCAAATACAATTAAGGAAAGATGATGTGAGGTCTGAAATGGTTATGTTGAACATGAATACACTAGTTGACTCTGACCACGAGAGAAACCGTACCTATACATGTTTGTGCTAGACACACTAGGCTATATTATATGATATGATATATATATATATATATATAGGCCTCGCGATATTCATTAAACGCTTTTGCCACAGAAATGGCAGACATTCCTCATCTAGCACCAGCTAACACAAACGACGAGACTCAACCTCTACCAACTACTGAGGAGGTAACCGCGTTACCTGTCTCACCGACACGAACTTCTCCTGAACCTCTCTACTACATCACTGGTATAACACCCCTCATTTATTAAAACAATAATAATAATAATTGTGATTCGGAAGCGTATATTTCACACATGTAACCATGCTTTACATTACCCTTTAATGTAGATAAACTTTTTCCAAACTAAATACATGACATTTCAACAACTAGGTGTTATATAATTTAAAACATTTCTTCGGTTATTAAACCAACATCAGAGTAACAGCCTGTCAAACATTCCATCAATTCCAAACACTTCCTGCCCCGCCCAATATGTCCCATCACTTATAACCTGCAGGAAGAACTGTGGTGGGGTTAGCATAACGCTAAGTGAATGAAACTATAATCTACAGTCCAACTTAGCACAACAATCTGTTTACATCAAATAACAATAAACAATCAATCAATCATCATAAGGATCGGTGGTTCTTGAGATACCTTTATACCGGTTTGGTACTCAAAGAACACTTATCAATCATCTGTATTGGCCTATACAGAATTACCGATAACCTATTGTTAATCACACACGACCTAAATCTTTGAACCAACATTTCAAGTTCCAAGATTTCCTGTCGTCTATAATAACAACCAAGTCCAACCATCATTTCAAGTTGACCTCAGAATCTTACATACTAGCTCAAACAGCTAAGTAAGCAAACAACCAAACTAACATGGCGAGTTATCTCAAACGAAAACATTATATCAAAGTAATACTATAATTACTTGTTGTAACCAAATCATTACAACTAAATCACACTGAGGTTACAGATCCACTCACCTACTACCTCAGTCGTCCACTCAGTAGTCTAATGTCACTGAGCCTTCTGTTTATCTGAAAACACATCAGAACCACACAAGTTAATAACTTGTCTCAATATTGATATAACATCACTCAAATAGATTTACACAAACCATTCCAAACTACTTGATTCATATGAATTTATACAATCATCACAATCATCTATATTCAATCCATACTTACATGGATTCATGTCATGGTTGTCAACAACATGTTTAGTCACTACAACATGATATTTAACTCCAATGTTAACTTTCTTGATTTATCACTTAATCATGATTAATTATCATGATAATCACTTTTCAACTTTAAATCAAATAAGTTATCATTTTCTTATAATCATTTAACATAATTCATTCTATGATTATAAATACTCACTTTTAATCACCACAATTCACAATCAATTATCAACTTATAATCATTTTATCACCTTCATTCATCTTAATCATTGTTAATTAATATAATGCAATCATTAACAAGATTATTAGCCTCTAACATCAACAATTCATCAATTCTAAGTTAGAGCTTAGCTTATAATCACCATTCAAGTATCAAATAACCATTCTAACATGATTACAAGCTTTGATTTATGAATACTTAACTAAACCCTTAACTATCTATATGATCATACATCATATTCTTCATTTTTAAACTAGGGTTTAGGTTATGATCCTCATTTAAGCATCAACTATCAATTATACAAGCATTATAACCTTCAATTTCAAGTAAATCAAACTAATTCAATCAAATACTCAAAAACCCATTTCTAGGTTTATATGAGAATCAAGAATTGAGACTTACAACATGATTAGGATGATCAAGAGATGCTTAATCCACGTTTTTGAAGCTTAAATTCGAGTTCAGGAGCTTCAATTTGATGTTAAGAATTGATTTCATGAATCAATTTAGGGATATATGTGTGTATGTATGTTCATACGTACGTATGCATATAGATATATGAGGAAGTTAATAAACCGACTCAAACATATGAGTCTATCATATAATTGGTAAATTTTCATTCCCCGTACTTATCATTGCCTGGAACTTAAAAACCATTTGTGGGGAAACATTATTTTATTTTACCGTCAACTGAATTAATTTAAAACAATCAATAATTTATTAGTCACAATAAATTATTCGACTCTTTTCCTCATTTATTTTCAAATAACAAAGGAAACCATTTTCTGACACATTAATAACAGTTCACAGTCAGAAAATATTATAATACTACTAGGTCCGAAGACTGGGTGTTACAATTCTCCCCCCCTTAAAGAGATTTCATCCTCGAAATCTGATCACACTTATCCAATCAAGTGAAATAGAGTCACACATTTCATTTCACTAATACTATACTTTTCATACTTTTCTAACCACATAATTATTCATTACTATATGCACACAAGATGTGGTTATAATTTATTTCACTTATGCATATCATCCTTATGCATAACTTTAGTCACACCACTACCAAAATGTACTTACATATATTTAACCACTCATACACTAAATGTGTATACATCTTATCAACCTACACACCACCAGTGTATATCTCAATTAAATTCACACAAACACATAAGTTATGCTTTGTACTCAATTTAATTTGCTAATACAAGATGCAATATTCATCATATAAGTTGCATCTTCAACTATTTAATCACAAATACACACATCAAATGTTACTCCCGTGAACAACTTATAAATATAGATACACGTTTTCAATTCTTTCCACATTCACCTATCCAAATGTACATGTTTCTATCCTTCCCCCCTACACACATACTGTGCATATATCGTATCTCAAATAAGTTTAAATAACCACTTACATGACCATTCATACTTAGCCATGTCAACTATTTAAACATATAATCCACTTTCATCTTTATCACAACAACAACAATAACAAGTGGTACTGAATACCACAACATGTACCTTAACCATAAAGGTTTAACTTACTTCACCACTAGCAATTTAGCTAACAATTTGCTAGAATTTCCAACGTTACAACTAGTTTATCATCACTTTACTTAGGTTATATGAAACTCTTTTCTCTAAAAGAATCCAATTCATATAACCATCAACACATAGGAATAACCATTAAGCCTTATGTAGAGGTCCAATTCTATGGTAATACCATTATCACATAATCAATTAGCATCCTTTCACATCAACTCGGACGCTAAATCAACACCTGTTAATACCATGCGCCATCAGCATAGGTATTTCAACAACACAAGGTGCTGTCATTAGTCATCTATTCAACAATATCAACACAATATTATTCGCAATCAACTGACCTCTACTTTGCTTAAATCATCTTTTAATTAACACATCACTTGTACCATAAGTACCACATTAACAACAATTTATGGTGTACTACTCTTTCATTTTAGTCAATCATTCATTGACTATTTCTCAATTACAGGTCAACATATCTTACCTGTTATTTTAAATCACATTAACTTTATCTGGTACTTAGTAACCTCAACAACTCCATGTGAAATGGCATAATATAAATACGTTGGCCAGACGTCGTCATATTATGTCAGTCACACTTCATTCTCAGGCAACCTCATACCATCCATCTTCAAAGTTATTACTCTTTTACTCTCACATGTCTCACAAATGTGATATTCAAATCTACACACTTATACAACATTTTAACAACAGACATACAACCAAGTATTAATTTGCTATTATTTTCAACTTATCACTTTAAATGAACAATTAATCACATAATCAGGTAATTTTAACTCTTTTTCACTATTTTATTAGCACAGATGTAATGTCCAACACAATTACATCAATCAACACTTTTGTTACCCGATTCAATATCAATTACTAGTTATATCTTTTTAACATAGATGTAATATCCAACAATTACATCTATCAGCATCATTTAACACTTACAGTACATTTAGTACTAAACGCTTTGTCAACACTATGTGCAACATTCAACACATATTCATCAATTTAGACACCTTTAATTGAATTACAATTGAGCATTTCATGTTTAACTATCACATAAATATGAGCTCATATATTTATTTTGCACATTCTTAAAATGCTCAATTCCACACTTTCTATTACTCTACATGATTCAAATACTTTATCATGTTTCAACTAATTCATATATATGATCCACATAATCCCATACTCAATGTTTAGTAACCCTAGTTAGCAACAATCAATCATACCAGTTACTAACATAATTTGCAGTTAAATAAACCGCCTGAGAATAACTCATACATAATAACATATGTGGACATCTTAAAACACATTTTAGTATTGCACATATACACAAGAATGCTCCCTGGGCTCAAAGAAACAAAAGCCCAATACAAAACGTAAGTCAAAAGTCCGAAATAAGGTCCGAAAAACAGTAAAATGCCATTTTCGGGCCCCAAACGACCCCGAATGGCCAAAAACCGCCTAGGCTAAGGTACTTAGCTTTGATCATTGGACCATTTTCGAGTGACCGTGTAAATTTCAGCCCAATCCAAGTTCAAAGAAAATTTGTCAAATTTTCCGTCGCTAAAAACACTACTAAAGTCTTGTGCACTTTTGGAATTTGCAAAAAAAAATGTCAAATTTAGTCTTGCAAACGCGATCCGGGTCAAGATGGCTGGATCGCGTTCCCCAGCACAAAACGTTCTGTAACCAATTTCAACATGCTAACGCGATCCGGATCCCATGCCAGGATCGCGTTCCTATGCATTTTTCAGACCTGCAACTTTAATGCAATTTTCCGAAATTCAAACGCGCGTATCTCTTAAACCGTAAAGAATTAAGGTCTGAAATTTTGCAGGCACGTTCATATGATCAAAATGCAACTTTCTATTTTTCCACTTTTTCAAAATTCACGTTTATCGAGAAAACGGACGTACGACTCATTTTAGTCCATTTTTAACCATTTTCGTTGACACGCCATATTCCAAATGGCTAGGTTTCTGGTTTCAACCCTTTGCCAACATGCTTATACATATATTTGTGACGTGTGGGCACTTTCATCACCCTCATATACTTGTTCTATCATGTTTTAACTAGTCGACCCGTTTAAGGGTCCAAATGGGCACTTTTACCAATTTCAACCATTTTGACTACCACAATACTTTCAACACATTTTGCTACTATATTTATGACTTAAAGTCACTTTGACATTCGTTATACTCAATTCACTACTTGTTTTAACCATATAACCAACAAGTGACCCATTTGTGCACTTTAACAACTCATTTGGGTTTCAACCCATACGATTACTATTCCATTATCCATTTCACATTACGTTGACTATTATAAGTCAAACTAACCCAGTATCACTATTGGTGTCATATTATACCATCAAAACACCAATTTCACATAAAATTCATTATGTTTAGGCCAATTACAACAAATTTTCAACCTTGACCTTTCACAAACTTGTCAACGCATATAAAGACTCGTCGACCACTTTGACTTTCAATTTTACCACTTTTAACACCTAGATCATAATTCAACCGCAATCATGATCAAGGCACAACACATAAGCATTTAGCCACATTTTCAAGTATTCTCCCGAAGGAGCAACTATACTTCAGACAACTATCACATAATGCCTTGACAAGGATTTATAATCACCTTGCATTTATCAAATCATAATCACACAATGATTTATACTTTATTTTCCTATCGTAGACACACTTTAATCCAAATAATGCAACTGTTACACTTCATTCAACAATGTGTCTACACAATCCATTTCTAGTTCATTTTGAACTACTCATGATGCTAAACATCTCAACTAATATTCCTAGCATCACATTAACAAGTAATAATCACCAATGACTGATAACTGGGGAATCATATCAGTCTGACTCAATCACTTTACTACTAATCATCATTGTAAAGCAAGCAATTCCAATTAAGGTAAATCCAAGTAAGCTTATCGAGGATTACCTGATATAGCCGAATTGCCGAGAGTACCAGTCAGTACTCATGTGTTACCGTCTCTGTATTCAAAACAACAATCTCACAAGTTGTTAAGCGTTAGTACATATCACACTAACTAATTCTCATACCACAACTAATCCCACACTCATTGGAATGTTTGACTTAACACAACGATAGATTTGGGATTGAACATTACCAATGTCCAATTCACCCAAACCTATGCTCTGATACCAACTTATAACACCCCTCATTTATTAAAACAATTATAATAATAATTGTGATTCGGAAGCGTATATTTCACACATGTAACCATGCTTTACATTACCCTTTAATGTAGATAAACTTTTTCCAAACTAAATACATGACATTTCAACAACTAGGTGTTATATAATTTAAAACATTTCTTCGGTTATTAAGCCAACATCAGAGTAACAGCCTGTCAAACATTCCATCAATTCCAAACACTTCCTGCCCCGCCCAATATGTCCCATCACTTATAACCTGCAGGAAGAACTGTGGTGGGGTTAGCATAACGCTAAGTGAATGAAACTATAATCTACAGTCCAACTTAGCACAACAATCTGTTTACATCAAATAACAATAAACAATCAATCAATCATCATAAGGATCGGTGGTTCTTGAGATACCTTTATACCGGTTTGGTACTCAAAGAACACTTATCAATCATCTGTATTGGCCTATACAGAATTACCGATAACCTATTGTTAATCACACACGACCTAAATCTTTGAACCAACATTTCAAGTTCCAAGATTTCCTGTCGTCTATAATAACAACCAAGTCCAACCATCATTTCAAGTTGACCTCAGAATCTTACATACTAGCTCAAACAGCTAAGTAAGCAAACAACCAAACTAACATGGCGAGTTATCTCAAACGAAAACATTATATCAAAGTAATACTATAATTACTTGTTGTAACCAAATCATTACAACTAAATCACACTGAGGTTACAGATCCACTCACCTACTACCTCAGTCGTCCACTCAGTAGTCTAATGTCACTGAGCCTTCTGTTTATCTGAAAACACATCAGAACCACACAAGTTAATAACTTGTCTCAATATTGATATAACATCACTCAAATAGATTTACACAAACCATTCCAAACTACTTGATTCATATGAATTTATACAATCATCACAATCATCTATATTCAATCCATACTTACATGGATTCATGTCATGGTTGTCAACAACATGTTTAGTCACTACAACATGATATTTAACTCCAATGTTAACTTTCTTGATTTATCACTTAATCATGATTAATTATCATGATAATCACTTTTCAACTTTAAATCAAATAAGTTATCATTTTCTTATAATCATTTAACATAATTCATTCTATGATTATAAATACTCACTTTTAATCACCACAATTCACAATCAATTATCAACTTATAATCATTTTATCACCTTCATTCATCTTAATCATTGTTAATTAATATAATGCAATCATTAACAAGATTATTAGCCTCTAACATCAACAATTCATCAATTCTAAGTTAGAGCTTAGCTTATAATCACCATTCAAGTATCAAATAACCATTCTAAGATGATTACAAGCTTTGATTTATGAATACTTAACTAAACCCTTAACTATCTATATGATCATACATCATATTCTTCATTTTTAAACTAGAGTTTAGGTTATGATCCTCATTTAAGCATCAACTATCAATTATACAAGCATTATAACCTTCAATTTCAAGTAAATCAAACTAATTCAATCAAATACTCAAAAACCCATTTCTAGGTTTATATGAGAATCAAGAATTGAGACTTACAACATGATTAGGATGATCAAGAGATGCTTAATCCACGTTTTTGAAGCTTAAATTCGAGTTCAGGAGCTTCAATTTGATGTTAAGAATTGATTTCATGAATCAATTTAGGGATATATGTGTGTATGTATGTTCATACGTACGTATGCATATAGATATATGAGGAAGTTAATAAACCGACTCAAACATATGAGTCTATCATATAATTGGTAAATTTTCATTCCCCGTACTTATCATTGCCTGGAACTTAAAAACCATTTGTGGGAAAATATTATTTTATTTTACCGTCAACTGAATTAATTTAAAACAATCAATAATTTATTAGTCACAATAAATTATTCGACTCTTTTCCTCATTTATTTTCAAATAACAAAGGAAACCATTTTCTGACACATTAATAACAGTTCACAGTCAGAAAATATTATAATACTACTAGGTCCGAAGACTGGGTGTTACAACTGGAGAGCTCGAGTCACACGAAATCACAGGAGGGGTACCGGATCTGTCCGTGCTAACCCTTATCTCAATCACACTAGTGATACCTCAACCAGAACACGCCATCGAACTTACCCTCGTAGGTGGGATTGGCTACCCATAACTCTAAACACCTGGAGGTCTGAGGAAGACATACAAATTCCTGCTGACTCCATGGACATCTCCCCATATACTCAAGAACCCATCCATCACACTGTTCCGGTGTTAACCGCTAGGCTACACCGCCATGAAGAAAGACTTGAAAGTCTGGAATGGGAACAACACATAGCGCGCATGTACTGGATGCGCCAAGCTCATGACCGCATTGCAGAACTCTTCCAAGAACGCGAAAACATGACCCAAACAATAGAAATGATTCATCAACAAGTGATTGATGACAGAAGCACAGTTGATCTCCTGCAAGCAACACTGGAAGAATGTGAGCAACGCTCACGAGAAGCTGAAGAGTACTCCCGTGAATTAGTACAACGACTAGTTTTGGCAGAAGATAATGCCAGACAAGCTAGCAGACTTGCAACTACAGTGGACCACCTTATCACTCTCATGTCATAAGTGAACCTGCGCCGAAATTAGAATAGTATCTATCTTGTAATCTATCTATCTAGCTATGTAGGACTCTAGTAAGTCGAACGGATGTAACAATTCCCGGTATCTGTTGTAAACTCTAAATTCTGTAACCTTTTGAACGTATACCCTGCGCGGTATCTCAACTTATTATCTTATGAAATATGATTATCACTTCGTGCTGTTGTATATTATCTCAATATATATACATATGTGATGTATCATGCCTTTGTACAAACATCTCATTTATCTTTTCCCTTTGTGTTCAGCATTATACCTCCGAGACGTACGTTTAATCAAGCTGATGTTGACCTACTTGTTGCACAAGGGGTAGCTGATGCTCTAGCTGCCCGACAGCAACAATCTGAGACTAATGAAACACTGAACAACACACCTCCACCGAAACCCTGCTCATACAAGGACTTTCTAAACTGTAAACCACTGAACTTCAAAGGCACCGAGGGTGCGATTGGTTTATTACGCTGGATGGAGAAAATGGAGTCGGTCTTTCGAATCTGTAACTGTCAGGAAGACTGCAAGGTCAAGTACTCCACCTACACCTTCATGGATGGTGCTCTGACTTGGTGGAATACTTATGCTCAGACTGTGGGCATTGACACTGCTTTCTTAACACCGTGGGAAGAAGTAAAGAAGATGATGAAGGACAAGTACTATCCACGAGATGAGATTCAACAACTAGAACACGAGTTCTGGCACCTCACCACACAAGGCAATGATATTGCCGGCTATACCACCAGATTCAACCAACTGACACTGCTGTGCCCATCCCTTGTTGATCCGGAATACAAACGGATCGAACGCTACATGTGGGGACTTCCCTCACGCATCCAGGGTATGGTCACTGCTTCCAACCCTACAACCATTCAAGGTGCCGTTCGTATGGCACACAATCTCATGGCACAAGTGGTTCGCCGAGGAACACCTGCTGCCAACACCAACTCAAACCAGTCCGGAGAAAACAAATGAAAATGGACTGGGAACTCCAATGCCAACCAGAACCAAAATCAACAACCTTCCAAACGGCCTGAGACTGTGAAAGCCTACAACTCCATCTTAGAAACCAAAAGGGGTTACACTGGAAATAGACCCTTATGTTCCAAGTGCAACCGCCACCACGATGGTCCTTGCGGTACACCTTGCAACAATTGCCATCGTTATGGGCATCTCGCCAAGGACTACATGGCTACCAAAATAAACACCAGCACCAACACCAGCCAACCCAAAGCCTGCTTTGAGTGTGGCAACACTAGGCATTTGAGGAACAATTGCCCAAAACTGAAGAACAAAGGCAACAACAACACTGCCAAAGGTAGAGCCTTTGTCTTGAACTCAGGAGAAGCCCGCCAAGACCCGAATGTGGTCTCGGGTACGTTCCTCCTCAACAACTTAACTGCCTCTGTTCTATTTGATACTGGTGCTGATAGAAGCTTTATATCTGATGAATTTTGTCCATTACTTGACATCACTCCTGTGACTTTAGATGTTAAGTACATTGTAGAGCTAGCAAATGGAAAACTCATTGAAACTGATAGTGTGATACCCAATTGCACTTTAAACCTCGCTGACGAATTATTTTCCATTGATCTCATCTCTGTCGAGATTGGAAGTTTCGACATCATTATTGGAATGGATTGGCTGTCCAAGCATCGTGTCGAGATCATCTATTTTGATGAAATCATCCGCATACCTCTCGCCTCCGGTAGTACTCTAGTCATACAAGGGGAGACCGGTGGGACGAGATTAAACATCATTTCCTGCATGAAAACCTGTAAGTATTTGAGAAAGGGTTATCAGGCAATCCTCGCACATGTCATGGAGAAAAAGTCGGAGGAGAAGCGACTCGAGGATGTGCCAATTGTTCGAGACTTTCCGGAAGTCTTTCCCGAAGAACTGCCTGGTCTTCCACCAACGAGACAGGTCGAGTTCTCAATCGATCTTGTGCCCGGAGCAGCACCCGTGGCACGAGCACCATATCGACTAGCCCCATCCGAACTTCAGGAGTTGTCCACTCAGTTACAGGAACTTCTGGACAAAGGATTCATTAGACCAAGTTCCTCACCCTGGGGAGCTCCGGTCCTATTTGTCAAAAAGAATGACGGTTCTTTCCGCATGTGCATCGATTACAGGGAACTGAACAAGTTAACTGTCAAGAACCGTTATCCACTTCCACGCATCGATGATCTATTCGACCAACTTCAGGGGTCAAGCTTCTATTCCAAGATCGATCTGCGATCTGGATATCATCAATTACGAGTTCGCGATGTTGACATTCCGAAAACTGCTTTCCGAACTCGTTACGGGCATTATGAGTTCCAAGTCATGCCCTTCGGATTAACAAATGCACCGGCTGTATTCATGGACCTTATGAACCGAGTGTGTAAACCATATCTCGACAAGTTTGTCATTGTCTTCATTGATGACATTCTTATATACTCGTGCAACGAACAAGAACATGCGCAACATCTCAAAACTGTCCTAGAACTGCTCAGACACGAGGAGTTATATGCCAAATTCTCCAAGTGTGAGTTCTGGATGTAAACCGTTCAATTCCTTGGACATGTGATTGACAGTCAAGGAATTCATGTTGATCCGTCAAAAATTGAGGCTATCAAGTGCTGGCAAGCACCAACAACGCCGACCGAAGTACGCTAATTCTTAGGATTGGCAGGATACTATCGGCGATTCATTGAGAATTTCTCGAAAATAGCCCAGCCACTCACCACACTGACTCAGAAGGAGAAGAAGTTTGATTGGACTGATAAGCAAGAATCAGCTTTCCAACTACTCAAACAAAAGCTTTGCAGCGCACCTATTCTATCGCTACCCGAAGGCACCGATGACTTCGTGGTATACTGCGATGCTTCTCACCAGGGTCTCGGTTGCGTGTTAATGCAACGAGACAAGGTCATTGCCTACGCCTCCTGACAGCTCAAAATCCATGAAAAGAATTACACCACTCATGACCTCGAATTAGGAGCCGTAGTGTTTGCACTTAAAATCTAGAGACACTATCTGTATGGCACTAAATGTACAATTTTCACGGATCATAAAAGTCTCCAGCACATATTCGATCAAAAGGATCTCAACATGAGGCAACGTCGTTGGGTCGAGTTGCTTACCGATTACGATTGTGAGATCCGATATCATCCGGGCAAAGCAAATGTTGTTGCTAATGCCCTCAGTCGAAAAGAACGCACCAAACCACTTCGAGTCCGAGCACTCAGTATGACTATACACAATGATCTAATTATTCAGATTTTCACCGCTCAACTCGAAGCCCTTAAACCTGAAAACATCAAGAACGAGGCCTTGCGCAACATGGAAAAACAATTTGAAATCAAATCAAATGGGGTTAAATACTTCTCAAACCGAATCTGGTTGCCCTGTTTCGGGAACCTACGCGACTTGGTGATGCATGAAGCTCACAAGTCCAAATACTCTATACATCCTGGCTCCGACAAGATGTATCATGGCATCAAAGAGTTATATTGGTGGCCAAACATGAAAGCAGAAATCGCCACATATGTCAGCAAGTGCCTCACTTGTTCAAAAGTCAAAGCCGAGTATCAGAAACCCTCCGGTTTACTACAACAACCGAACATTCCACAATGGAAATGGGAGCAGATTTCTATGGATTTTATCACGAAACTCCCAAAAACATCGAGCGGTTGCGATACCATTTGGGTGATCGTCGATCGTCTCACCAAATCTGCTCATTTCCTAGCCATCAAAGAAACCGATAAAATGGAACGCCTCACACGAATCTACCTCAAGGAAATCGTATCCTGACATGGCGTTCCCATCTCGATTATCTCAGACAGAGATAGTCGTTTCACATCCCGCTTTTGGCAATCACTTCAGAAATCATTGGGTACTCGTTTGAATATGAGTACTGCATATCATCCACAAACAGACGCCCAAAGCAAACGAACCATTCAAACACTAGAGGATATGCTACGGGCCTGCGTAGTTGACTTCGGTGCAAACTGGGAACATCATCTACCTTTGTGCGAGTTCTCGTACAACAACAGCTACCATACTAGTATTGGGGCTGCACCTTTCGAGGCACTGTATTGTCGTAAGTGCCGATCACCTGTCTGTTGGACCGAAGTGGGAGACAGCCAACTCACTGGTCCAGAAATCATACACGAGACCACCGAGAAGATCGTTGGTATTCAAAACCGGCTGAAAGCCGCACGTGATCGTCAGAAAAGTTATGCTGACGTAAGACGCAAACATCTCGAGTTCCAGGTTGGGGATCAAGTACTCTTAAAAGTATCACCTTGGAAAGGTGTCATCCGTCTTGGTAAACGCGGGAAATTGAACCCCAGATACATTGGATCTTTTGAGATCCTGGAAAGGATTGGTCCAGTGGCATATCGTTTGCAGCTGCCACCCGAGCTCAGCAGCGTGCGTCCCACATTCCACATTTCTAACCTGAAGAAATGTCTGTCTAATGAGACACTTATCATTCCTCTCGGCAAGATTCACATCGATGATAAATTTCATTTTGTCGAGACACCAGTGGAAATCAGGGACCGTGAG
Organism: Helichrysum umbraculigerum; assembly: GCA_949592205.1. Classification (NCBI taxonomy): domain Eukaryota; kingdom Viridiplantae; phylum Streptophyta; class Magnoliopsida; order Asterales; family Asteraceae; genus Helichrysum; species Helichrysum umbraculigerum. The sequence goes on from CATIUR010000001.1 coordinate 104,371,916, forward strand.
GTCAAACAGTTGAAACAAAGTCGTATTCCCATCATTAAAGTCTGGTGGAATTCGCGGCGTGGTCCGGAATTCACATGGGAATGGGAAGACCAAATGCGACTCAAGTATCCACAGCTATTCACAGACTCTACTCCTCACAAGACTCAGAGCTAAATTTCGGGACGAAATTCTCTTAACAAGGGGAGAATGTGACACCCGACAAATTAGGGAAAATTATTAGGTCCTAATCACTTTGTAATACGTGTAATTAGTTTTGTAATAGGCTAATTATGTGTATCATTATATATATTTGAGAATATATACACATACGCGATTTATTTGAATCGTGCATTTTCATATCGGGCGGATTCCGATACAATAATACGAACGTTGGTGAACTCAATTTATTAAATAATATGAAATTATTTGATAAACATATTTATTTCCAAACATTATTTTGATAATATCCAGTAAGTATTTCGTATCGTATAAAATGCTCAGAAGCGACCGAAAACGTGCGAAACGCGCCCGACAATCGAATAAACGTCAAAATATATTTTATAAATTAAAATATATTATTTTGGATGGAAATCATTTATTTAAAACATTGTAATTCAAATCGTTAACAAAAACGTATAATTTAAATGTTACACGATTTAACAATCGAAACACGGGCACGTAAATCAATACCGACACCATAACCAAACATTTTTATAATAGTTTTCCAAGTATTATGAGTAATACTTCAATTTAAAATATCGAAATTCGAATGTCATTTAAAACATGTACGTATAATGTATTATATATAAACGAACATTTAAACGATCGGGTAAACAAACACGGGTATAATACCACTAATTGGGAGGCAAGATTTTACAAACCTCACCTCCCCTTTATGACTCAAAAATCGGCCAAAAACAAGATCCACAAAAAGTGGATCTTGTTCTTGACTATAAGCACACAAACACATCCGTAATGTCTCATTCATCACCACTCCACTTCTCTCACTACTCTCTCACTAAAACACACACACTACTCCCTCTTTCCTCCTCCCATTCTGCACCACCATCCACCCCCTCATCACCATCATCCACCACCATCTTTTGAAGAAAAGAGCAAAGGAAAGGAGCAAGGAAAGCAAAGCCGTGCACCGTCTTTACGTTTTCGCCTTTAGATCATCTATTCTTGTAAAAACCTCCAAAACCTTTCACTAGTTTTACTTAGGTAACACTTGTTTACATGTTTAGTTGTTTATTTAACAAGTACATGTCCAAATCTAAGCTTGAAACACGCTTTTACAAAACATATATATATCACAGTTTTCTGTCTCTGAAAATCGTCTCACGAAAACGACCATAACTTGAGTTCTAGGATGAATCATGTAACACCCCAAATTTCGTAAGTTCAACACTTTAGTTTATACCATTTTAACTATTTCAGTTAGAAGGACTAACTGTGTAAAGTATTTTGTGTCCTTAGGACTTGTAAAATAAAGAAAAATGAGTCAGAGGGACTAAATGTGTTAAATCTGAAAGATGAGGGGTTTATGTGAAATTGACAGTGTAATAACTGTGAATCAGTTTTTAAGTTTCAGACAATGATAAGTACGGGGAATAAAATTTAAACAATTCTAGTATACATCCATATGTTTAAGTCGGCTTGTTTATTTGTATTACTATATACATACATACGTACGGTATATACATACATGAACATGAAACTCTAAATCAATTCCCTAAATCACTTTCTAACATCAAATTAAAGTTATAAATCATGAATTCTTCATCTCTTGATTCTTCCTAATATCATGTAAGTATGTTCTCCATTTTTAATTTGACCTAGAAATGGGTTTGTTGGGGTTTTAGCTAATTATTGAGCTTTAATCCGAATTTATGGTTTGAATTGTTAAATTGATGGTAGTTAAGCTTGTTAATGATAATAAGGAACATGATTTAAGCTAAAAGTTATAAATTGGTTAAGTGTTCTTGAGGTTAATGATGATTTTGATGATTATAATGGGTTATATGATAAATTAATATTGGTTATGGCTAAGAACACTTAGTTGTTAATTAAATAGTGAAGTTAGAACTTAATTGATTAAGTATTCATAAAACCTACTATTGGGTTTTGATGAATTATTAGTAATTGATGTTATTGATCTTGCTAATGGTCTAATTATGTTAATTAGTAATAATTAAAGTTGATTAAATTGGTGTTGTGATCATAATGATCATAACTTGGTGAATGATGGTGAACTAATGATATTTAATCATAATTAAGATAATTATGTAAAGGTTATATATATATATGTGTGTATAGTTTGACTCAAAGTCAAACTTGGTTAACCTAATATGGTAATGGGTTGATAATATTGATTAGTTGATATTGATGATTAGTAGTTGTTAAAGATGTTTATATGCTATATGTGCTAGGTGATCAAGACATGGCATTGATAATCAAGTGTGAAACCATGAAGTCACCTAATTGCTTAAATATCAAAGGTGAGTAATATGGGGAATTAAATAGATAATGATTGTGTAATATTGGATTGCTTCTAAGCATGAGATATTACACAATTATGTGAATTATATTATAACTGTTACAGATTTGGTTGTGAATTGTCATGGTTGAATTGATTTATATCTTGTTGGACGTTAGTTGATATGTGTTGTAAAGCTATTATGAGATAGCGTTGAATTGTGATAAAAGAACTGTTTATAAGTGATAAGTGAATTACGTGCATTGGGAATTGTAGAGATCCGTTTTATTGCAGGTTGCTAATTATGCTAGCCCTGACGGATGATTGAGTACAGACAAAGGATCTTATATGATTATTGTTGATTTGATAGTAAGTTAATGGATGATGCTATCTTTCTTCAAGTAATGCTTATTCCAATTACTTGGAAGGACCGGTAATGGATATGTCATTTACTTGATGAGTTATGATTATATACCGGGGTGTAGGCCCGAAGATGTTAATTTTTGCGGGAATTAGCATATGATATTATGGATCCTTAATATGCGTATGATTGATATGATAGTAATGATACTATCTTACTTCAAGTGATGCATATTCCATTGATTGGTTTTATTCCGGTAATGGATATGTCTATGACTTGATGAGATTGATATATATATTGGGTTGCGGTCCAGACAGGAACAATTGCCTAAATTGATATAATTGATTGAATTAGTGATATGTGTAGTTTGTGTGTACGTGAAAGTCATTATTTGTTTAATTGTTCGTATTATTCACTAAGCTTCGGCTTACCCCCTTCAGTTGTTTATTTTGTAGGTAATCGGCTTAATTGTATAGTTGGAAGGATTGTTTATATATGATCGCTATGGGACACGTGGAATGGAGCTTTATTATATGGTTAGATAAGCTCTTATTTCTTTTAAATTATCGTTGTGGCAAACTTGAACAAATCGCCCAATCAAAGAGTACACTATGAGAAAGTTAGTTTCAATTGGTTTGAATGTAAGTTTGACTGGAAAGTCAAACAAAATGAGTCAAGTCAAAGTCAATATATTGATAATTTATAAACTGATCATATGCAATGTTTTAAATATAAAATGGTTCTAAAATTTCAGGGTGTTTCAAATCAACACATGAATCTTATACCAAAATCTCCGTATGGATGTCCCCTACAAAAATATCTTCTTTGACCATTTCCAGAAATACACGGTTTTTGGTGTAGAAGCTGATCTTTGAACTAGTGTTGGTTTCGGACCAAAACCGACCACTCTTCATATTTATTTATTTTTTTAAATAGTGAATGAACTTGTAAAATTACCATAAAATGCAGAAATGAACTAGACATATGGAAGTCCAACTGTGATTTTTGGTGAGACTTGGTTTGGAATAAAAAGTGTAGAAATCGAGAGGTTAATCGAGTAAAAAATCTGAAAATATAAACATAAGGGCTGTTTTGGTAATTTTACAAAACCGACACTTCGGGTGAACCCCGACATGAACAAATAATTTTATTGAACTTATTGGACCATTTTAAGACTTGTGTAAAAGTCTCTGGTAAACTGAGCATGTTTGACCATCAAACCGAAAGTTAAAACTCGATCAGACTTAAGTGTCGCAGAGACCAAAGGTTTCATGCGACACTTACCTAGTGACGCAATTATGGCCGTAAAACTATTATAAGCGACACTCACCGAGTGACGCATTAACCAAATGACGCATACTAGTGTCACTTCATCGAAGTGACGCCTATCTTAGGAAAAGTACACCTGCGGCACTTAACCTTAGTGACGCATGTGACACCCGGTCAAAATGACCCAAAATTCGCTCCAAATTTAAACTTTAATATTCGTACCCGGTACGAATATAAAACAAAAGTAATCGAATAAATATATACGTAATTATTTAAAGTTACGTATAAACGTATCGGAACGAATCCGACAAAATAAGTACAAAAGTTTGTGACACAAAATAATTAATAATGAAATTATTAATTACGAGTATTTTTACATTTATAATATGGAGATAAAACACGTTGAATATATGATTATATATATAATGTATTATATGCGAACAGAAACAATTTTAAAACATACCCAAAGGTTAAAATATTAAAAAGTTCTATTTTTCTCATTCGTTTGAAAGTATTTAGAACATTACCTCAAAATATGAGTTCGTAATTCAACTGAAATTTGGCACCCAATCGGGTACTCGCATTAATATTTGTACCAAATGTACAACAGTCTAAAATAATCAAAATATTATCTTTCTGGTTTTAAATAACGTACCGAGAGAACATCTTGAAAATAAAAATATAAAATGCTATATTTTATATTGCTAAAATTATACCCGTACCAGCAATTAACGGGCTAAATATAACCCAACTAACTTCAATTATTTGACAGACCAGTTCCTGTAGTCTACCATACTTGTTTGAATAAAAAAACCGTGATATACTTCGTCACTCTCAGTATCACTCAATCACCTACAATAATTCATTACCTAAAAATTTCATCTGCTCATTCGGTGGAAGGAGAAGCAGAGCAACAACAACAATTTATTCACCATCATCATCAAACACAACATCACCATTTTTATTTTCTTCTTCGTCAGCTTATCATCATCATCTACTCAACCATTCATTCCACTGTGAGGATTTTTCTATCTTATTTTTCATTTAAAATTGGTTATTAAATTATGTAATTGTTGGTTGTATATGATGATGAACATGAGAAACCAAAAACACCTCCTGTATCAAAAACTTGAACATGTATGTGTGTGATAAATGAGTAATTGGATGAAATAACACTATTCTTATAATGATTGACAACTTTGTAAATGAGCATAACACAAATCAATAGCAAGAACTTGTGTGTAATTTTGAGCTAAAAAGCTGATTAGAAACAGAGTAAACTGGTATGACGATCGAAACCCAAAACCACGCAAATCGCGTGGTTTATATGAGAAAAGGGTATAGCATGTCACGTGAATCGCGTGATTCTTAAACTCAAAACTCGAACTACAACAAAAGACGTGAGTCGCGTCATGTCATGTATGAACTGGCACTATGTTTCACGCGAGTCGTGTACTATCCAAACCACCCAAAAATGACGCGTGTCGCGTCCATTTTACACATGAGTCTTGTCATTTCTAAACCACGTGAATCGCATGATGAACCCAAATGAATTGCATCAAAATTTTCCAAGAGTAAAAGAGTCATGCAGTTCACGTGTACTGCCTGGATTATATTTTAAAATGAAATGAGTTACGTCATGTTATAAGAAGTTTATAGAACTTTTATCAATTACTTATAGATATATATAATAAATTTCATATAAATGTTAGTAACATGTCACCTAGCTCATTTGGTGGGGACTTAGGTTGTATTCGAAAGGTCACAGGTTCGAGTCCTGTGACCTATGCTCTTTTGTTTGTTTGTTTTTTTTTTATTAAATTATTCTTTTATATATATGTGTATATATATATATATATATATATCACACAACAATAAATAATACGGGTATAAATATATATACCTTCGGATAAGTAAAACTTATGCAATTGTACCTACACCCGACTCAAATGAAAATATACTAATACGATAATTTTTGGAACGAGTTTAACAATTGTTAATATAAAAGTTTTGTACTAAAACTTTTGAGACAATAACAATTATCGGATATAAACAAATGAATCTAACGAGTACAAAGATATATATGGGTAAATATATTCTGAAACAAACGGGACTTATGTTTTTGGAACAAATATGTACGACTTTCAAAACAATTATATTATCGTGACTATTAATCTTAAAACACATTAACTATGATGTTTATTTTATAAATACAACAAGAAGTTTTATAACCAATAAAACTTATATACATTTTAATACGTAAACCACGTATTCAAAGCTTATATATATATATATAAATTATAAAAATATATATACTTACACACAACAAATGATACGACTCGAGAAGTACTAAGTAACTAAACAATGAACTTCGAACAAATTGTTAAATCACTTACTTATACATTTAACCTCACGTGTTTAGGACACTAGGAGGTTACAATTGGATTTCACGTGTACTTAGGGAAGCTAGCACCCAAAGGTGAGTCTCACGGCCCCTTTATACTGTTTTACTATTTTGGGGGAGATGCATTACTTATTTTACTCGAACACATGTACTTACTTACTTGATTTCTTACTGATTTACTGGTATATCGATTGCATGGGTTTTACTTTTATCCACTGAAAGCCTCCTATCATAAGTTGTTAGTTATGGACTTAAGCGCGATTACTAGTAGATGGATCCATTTGGGACTGACAATCCCCGCCTGGGGTAGTAGCGCTACCACGGATTTCACCGTAGAAATAGGCATATTAGTATTTGTTACATATGAGTGTTCGGATAGCACTCACGGGGGTACGTGATACTGTACTTGATTGTACCATTCACACTACACTGTTAAGCTTCAACTATGATGCTCATGGCAATGTATATCGAAACTATTGCAACTGTGCAATATTTACTTACTTATACTACTTGATGTGTTCAAACTGTTCTTTACTATAAACCTGTGAGATTCACCAACCTTTTGGTTGACCCTTTTAGTGATGCATTCTCAGGTACGCAGCAAGATTAGGATGGCCCTGCAGGATCTACATATATGCTAAGCTAGTGCGAGTCGCATGTATACTCTTATGAAGATTTTACTGGCATTATCTTTTGTACTAGGATTATGTATTTAAAATCTTTTGAATCGATTTGCGAACTCACTAATAATGTTTTGTTATGACTTATTACTTTTGAAAACTTATGTAACGTACTGTATTTCAATGTATTTTCTAAAACGTCTCATTTAGAGTCGTTTACTATATATCTTGTGCTTTGGTTATTGATTAGTCACGCCCCGACCCAATTCGCTTCCGCAACCCGAATTAGGGGGTGTGACAGATTAGTATCAGAGCCTAATGTTATAGTGAACTAGGTTGCATGTAGTGGCCTAGACTATGACCGTTAGGCAGTTTTCCTCATTAGATATAACTGGTTCAGGGATTTCATCATACAAGTTTAATTTAAGATCGCCTGATCAACTATGTACAATTAAATGAAGATGATGTGAACTCTGAAAGGGGTTATGTTGAACAGGAATGCACTAGTTGACTCTGACCATGAGAGAACCGTGACTTGTACTTGTTTTGCATTAGACATGACTAGGTGGATAATACGTATGTATAGGTTATACATATATGGTTAGATCTATTAATATCCTCCGATACTTGGTAACGAACTTATTGTTCATATACGCCTTAGAACTCGCCAAGGGTAAGTTGATCGAGTAAGGAAAAAAAAATAGTACTGAGATGTGCCCTGGTTTCGAGGGCCATCTCTTCGAAATAGGCTTACCTAGGTAGAGTTAAAAACTTCGACACTTCATTCTGCATGAATTGGTCATCAGAGGACCCATCGTTTACTCACCCACCATGATTAACATTCGGATTCAGAATTCCTCTAAGTACAAAATCTTTTCCTATCTTTCTATCACATTTCGCATAACCGCTGATATCTGTACGGAAATAATATCCCCGACACCTCTTGTAAAACTCTAATTCTTGTAATCCTTTGAACTCGCATGTTAAATGATTACAATCTTCATTATTCTACACCATTGATTGTCATTTGTGTTGTAATATATTACTGTTATATATGCAACTACGATGATCATATTCTTATACCAAACTCTGACATGTCCCTTATCTTCATTGAAGGAACATGCCTCCACGATGCCAAAAATACACTCAAGCTCAGGTTGATCAACTGGTTGCTGACGCACTAAGTGCTGAGCGACGACGATCTGACGGCGCTGAAACACCACCAAGTACCACTGTGGTAAAACCTTGCACCTACAAAAACTTCCTTAGCTGCAAGCCTCTGAACTTCAACAGCACTGAAGGTGCCATTGGGTTATTACGATGGCTGGAAAAGACAGAGGCAGTCTTTCGCATCTGCAACTGCGCTGAGGACAGTAAGGTTAAGTTCTCCACCTACACTTTCATGGATGATGCTCTGACATGGTGGAACACTTATGCTGACTCTGTGGGCCAAGACATTGCTCTGGAAACTCCTTGGGATGAGCTGAAGAAAATGCTCAAGGATGAGTATTGTCCTAGGGATGAAATTCAACAGCTCGAGGCAGAATTCTGGAATCTCACCACTCAAGGGAATGACATTGCTGGCTACACTTCTCGATTCAATCAGCTAGCACACATGTGCCCATTTATGGTTGATACGTAATCCAAGCGAATTGAGCGCTATGTCTGGGGACTTCCTCCACGAATTCAAGGAATGGTTACCTCGTCCGATGCTCCCACATTTCATGGCACTGTGCGTATGGCACACAAGTTGATGGCACAAATAGTTCGCCAAGGAACAGCTGGCGACAAAAATTCTGGAAACAGCTCTGGAGACAACAAGAGGAAAGTTGATGGAAACCCTGGAAACCAGAGCCAAACTAACAAGAAACCTACAACTGCTAAGGCCAACGCCTCTGAGTCTGATGACAAGGTAGGGTATAAAGGAAGCAAGCCCTATTGCTCTAAGTGCAGTCTTCACCATGATGGTTCGTGCCCTTGCGCCAAATGCAAGCGATTCGGGCATGTGGCCAAAGACTGCAAAGCAGTCACAACTAGTACCAACACCTCTGCACCTAAGACCTGCTACGAATGCAATGGTACTGGGCACTTCAGGAGGGACTGCCCAAAGTTGAAGGACAAGAACAGCAACACCGCTAAGGGCAGGTTCTATGTGCTTAAAACTGAAGGTAACCACCAGGACCTGAGACTTATTGACTTACTCAATACGGGTATGATCATTTACAGATAACCCGACTGCCTCTATACTATTTACTTTGGTAGATCTTACTTGCTGTTTGAATGCTTCTATGTTTTCCTTAGATTCTAAGTGTAAGATAGGGTTAGGGAAAAATGACAATTTAGTTTCTATAGTTTCTATATGAGATGAGGTTTAGCTCATATGTGTAGGATTAACATATCCTACAATGTTTTATACCGGAAAACATACCGGTTGACTTTTATATACTGGGTAACATCCCACATAAAACTATATTACGGGTAACATCCCACATAAAACTAATTTGTGCTAAATCACTTCGTTTCTATATGAGACTGATAGGATCTAATTTATGCTACGACACAACTAATTATTACAAACTGTCTGGATACAGTGGAATTTACTACATTACTCTAGGCTACTAGTACAAAATGTAGCTACACCTTGACTGACCGACTGACCTTGTCCTACCGACAAACTGGTCAATTACATTACAACACACTTCCTCTATTCCTTTAATGGCCAGTAGGGCATTAGCTTAACAAGGGGAGGAAGGTAACATTAGTTTGAGGTTATATCACTCATAATAGACTACACATTTTCTTAGAATACGCACAGACTATTACTTCAACACCCTAATAATTACTATCAATAAATTTTGGGACGAAATTCTCCTAGCAAGGGGAGAATGTGACACCCGGTCATAATGACCCAAAATTTGCTCCAAATTTAAACTTTAATATTCGTACCCGGTACGAATATAAAACAAAAGTAATCGAATAAATATATATGTAATTATTTAAAGTTACGTATAAACGTATCGGAATGAATCCGACAAAATAAGTACAAAAGTTTGTGACACAAAATAATTAATAATGAAATTATTAATTACGAGTATTTTTACATTTATAATATGGAGATAAAACACGTTGAATATATGATTATATATATAATGTATTATATGCGAACAGAAACAATTTTAAAACATACCCAAAGGTTAAAATATTAAAAAGTTCTATTTTTCTCATTCGTTTGAAAGTATTTAGAACATTACCTCAAAATATGAGTTCGTAATTCAACTGAAATTTGGCACCCAATTGGGTACTCGCATTAATATTTGTATCAAATGTACAACAGTCTAAAATAATCAAAATATTATCTTTCTGGTTTTAAATAACGTACCGAAAGAACATCTAGAAAATAAAAATATAAAATGCTATATTTTATATTGCTAAAATTATACCCGTACCCGCAATTAACGGGCTAAATATAACCCAACTAACTTCAATTATTTGACAGACCAGTTCCTGTAGTCTACCATACTTGTTTGAATAAAAAAAACCGTGATATACTTCCTCACTCTCAGTATCACTCAATCACCTACAATAATTCATTACCTAAAAATTTCATCTGCTCATTCGGTGGAAGGAGAAGCAGAGCAACAACAACAATTTATTCACCATCATCATCAAACACAACATCACCATTTTTATTTTCTTCTTCGTCAGCTTATCATCATCATCTACTCAACCATTCATTCCACTGTGAGGATTTTTCTATCTTATTTTTCATTTAAAATTGGTTATTAAATTATGTAATTGTTGGTTGTATATGATGATGAACATGAGAAACCAAAAACACCTCCTGTATCAAAAACTTGAACATGTATGTGTGTGATAAATGAGTAATTGGATGAAATAACACTATTCTTATAATGATTGACAACTTTGTAAATGAACATAACACAAATCAATAGCAAGAACTTGTGTGTAATTTTGAGCTAAAAAGCTGATTAGAAACAGAGTAAACTGGTATGACGATCGAAACCCAAAACCACGCAAATCGCGTGGTTTATATGAGAAAAGGGTATAGCATGTCACGTGAATCGCGTGATTCTTAAACTCAAAACTCGAACTACAACAAAAGACGTGAGTCGCGTCATGTCATGTATGAACTGACACTATGTTTCACGCGAGTCGTGTACTATCCAAGCCACCCAAAAATGACGCGTGTCGCGTCCATTTTACACATGAGTCTTGTAATTTCTAAACCACGTGAATCGCATGATGAACCCAAATGGATTGCATCAAAAATTTCTAAGAGTAAAAGAGTCATGCAGTTCACGTGTACTGCCTGGATTATATTTTAAAATGAAATGAGCTACGTCATGTTATAAGAAGCTTATAGAACTTTTATCAATTACTTATAGATATATATAATAAATTTCATAAAATTGTTAGTAACATGTCACCTAGCTCATTTGGTGGGTACTTAGGTTGTATTCGAAAGGTCACAGGTTCGAGTCCTATGACCTATGCTCTTTTGTTTGTTTTTTTTTATTATTAAATTATTCTTTTCTATATATGTGTATATATATATATATCACACAACAATAAATAATACGGGTATAAATATATATACCTTTGGATAAGTAAAACTTATGCAATTGTACCTACACCCGACTCAAATGAAAATATACTAATACGACAATTGTTGGAACGAGTTTAATAATTTTTAATATAAAAGTTTTGTACTAAAACTTTTGAGACAATAACGATTATCGGATATAAACAAATAAATCTAACGAGTACAAAGATATATATGGGTAAATATATTCTGAAACAAACGGGACTTATGTTTTTGGAACATATATATACGACTTTCAAAACAATTATATTATCGTGACTATTAATCTTAAAACACATTAACTATGATGTTTATTTTATAAATACAACAAGAAGTTTTATAACCAATAAAACTTATATACATTTTAATACGTAAACCACGTATTCAAAGCTTATATATATATATATATATATATATATATATATATATATATATATATATATATATATATATATATATATATATATATATATATATATATATAAATTATAAAAATATATATACTTACACACAACAAATGATACGACTCGAGAAATACTAAGTAACTAAACAATGAACTTCGAACAAATTGTTAAATCACTTACTTATACATTTAACCTCACGTGTTTAGGACACTAGGAGGTTACAATTTGATTTCACGTGTACTTAGGGAAGCTAGCACCCAAAGGTGAGTCTCACGGCCCCTTTTTACTGTTTTACTATTTTGGGGGAGATGCATTACTTATTTTACTCGAACACATGTACTTACTTACTTGATTTCTTACTGATTTACTGGTATATCGATTGCATGGGTTTTACTTTTATCCACTGAAAGCCTCCTATCATAAGTTGTTAGTTATGGACTTAAGCGCGATTACTAGTAGATGGATCCATTTGGGACTGACAATCCCTGCCTGGGGTAGTAGCGCTACCACGGATTTCACCGTAGAAACAGGCATATTAGTATTTGTTACATATGAGTGTTCGGATAGCACTCACGGGGGTACGTGATACTGTACTTGATTGTACCATTCACACTACACTGTTAAGCTTCAACTATGATGCTCATGGCAATGTATATCGAAACTATTGCAACTGTGCAATATTTACTTACTTATACTACTTGATGTGTTCAAACTGTTCTTTACTATAAACCTGTGAGATTCACCAACCTTTTGGTTGACCCTTTTAGTGATGCATTCTCAGGTACGCAGCAAGATTAGGATGGCCCTGCAGGATCTACATATATGCTAAGCTAGTGCGAGTCGCATGTATACTCTTATGAAGATTTTACTGGCATTATCTTTTGTACTAGGATTATGTATTTAAAATCTTTTGAATCGATTTGCGAACTCACTAATAATATATTGTTATGACTTATTACTTTTGAAAACTTATGTAACGTACTGTATTTCAATGTATTTTCTAAAACGTCTCATTTAGAGTCGTTTACTATATATCTTGTGCTTTGGTTATTGATTAGTCACGCCCCGACCCAATTCGCTTCCGCAACCCGAATTAGGGGGTGTGACAACGCAACCTAGTGACGCCACCTTATGCGACACTTCACTCAATGACGCATACAATACTGAACTTCACTATATATGCGACACTCTCCTAGTGTCGCCAAAAACTACAAAGTGACGCTCTAAGTGTCGCATAAATCATAAACTTCAAAATTAGTTTTCACACTAAGTGTCTAACACACGTTACTCCGATACTTATATACGATACAACTTACAAATCATATACTTTAATAGTATACAATAGAACGACACATAATAATAATACTTTAAGATTATTATTACAACATCTGTCACCAACGGGCCGTACATGTTTTCAAAACTCAAACAAATCAATCAACAACCAAATTATTTGGACATTACTAGTTGGATGAACAGCTAGCATGGACGGTCTCTTGAGACGTCTACTTATACTAATAACCTTGCGCGTTTTGAACGTCCGGCAGGTTACAGTCTTCGGACACCACATCATATTTGCTTCACTGCATATCATCAGACTCAGGTGAGTCTCATAGCCCCTCATTTTTAATGTTTTAAACCCAAGGGTGGGAATACATGCTCAGTTTTATTTACATGTGAACGCAAGTACAAAACTCGATATATTGACTGCATGAGTTATTTTTACTAATCATGAAGCCCTCCACATCATAGTTTGTTAGTATGGATTTAGCGCGAGTGTTAGTGTATGGTACCATATGGGATTGACAATCCCCGTCCGGGGTAGTCGCGCTACCACGACCGCGGTCGAACGTACACATTATCATTTGTTCACACGTGTGTATGATTAGGCACATGCAGGAGGCAAACTCGATCAGGCACTTGATTGTGATCCTGACCCCTTAGTTAAGCTCAAACTATGAGCTCATGGCAGTAATATACATATTTATTAGATTAATTTCAAATCACTATACTAAATCTTGTGGTTCATACATTATTGTTTCATCATTACACCTGTGAGCTCACCAGCGTTAGCTGATCTTTTTAGCATGTGTTCTCAGGTACACAATAGCAGTAGGTCTGCTTAGAACAATATAGCTCGAGTCGCATGCAAATATCAAGAGATTTTCCTGCATTATTATATTTTGTAAAAGTAGTAATGCCATAGAATCTCTCGGATAGGTTACCGAGCTTTTGTAACTTATTAACTATTGTAAACTTTATTACAATCAATGTATTTTTGTAAACGACGCATGTAGATGTCGTTCATTATATCTTATGTGCTTTGATTATTGATTAGTCGTGCCCCGATCCGATTCGCTTCCACAACCCGAATTTGGGGGTGCGACATATAGGGATTAGTATTTAGTACTTCTGATCGTGTCAATATTCATGTCAATTAAATAAGATTTTGCGTGCATTTGAATCATGAAAGAAACCTTGATAAGAAAAATAAACACAAATATTATTAAGACGGGCTAACAAGCTGAAGGTAAATGTTGTGTTGTGAAAATTACCCTGGTATGCTAATAACAACGTATATGGAATTGCAAATTAATGAGTCTAGGAACAACTCGAGCTTGAACTTGGTTGAGTTGAGTTTTTATTGAGTTCGAGTTAGAGCCCGATCTCGAAATATATATTGATCCGATCTTTTAAAAGCTCATTTCGAACTGTTATCGAGCTTTAATTAATACATGTATGTTTTAATAAATATATAATTTTGAGTTTGTAAATGGTATTAATGTTATATTTTATTCTTATTAGATGTTAGATTGTTTTACAAAGTTATAACTACTCTTCACGATTTACTTTAATTTATAGATATTTAAAATTATTTTTGGTATTAATGTGCAGGAATAAGTATTGTAAATGTACTCAACTTTAGTAAAAAGTCTATAGTATGTATCCACCTTATAACAATTCTATTGTATTGAAACGCGCCAAAATTTTATTTTATTTTTTATTCTTTTCCTAGTAGGGTCCCATAGCTCGGTCCCACAGCTCGTACATTTAATACCGTATAACTCATCTTTAAATTTTGACCCAATGCAAGACAACGGGGTATGCAATGTTACCAGCCATGTAGGTAGAACAAGTTAGAGCTAAATTCAAACACACATAACTTTTAACTCGGTTAGAGTTAAGATCTTAAGATTTACGGACACCTTCACTATACCAAAATGAAGGTTTCCCTTTTTGCACTTTTTCAAAATAATCATTAACGGAGGTTTTAGACATGTGACCAATTTGTGGCCATTTTGATCACATTTGGAGACAACTCAAAACACAATCAATATGCAATTTATTCCTGACTTTTTACACACTTCTTTAACATACCAAAACAAGTTTGAAATATGCAACAATTGTACCAAACCACTAAGCCAACTCGATCTAGCTTATAGGTACAAAGATGGCCCATTTGGACACATATGACCCGTTTAACAAATTCAACTATATTTTGAAACGCCCCAATTTTTTTTTATCTCTCTATATCATTTGAAACTTCAACAATCAAATCATAATATTATAATGTTCAAAAGGTAATTCATTTACATTTGGTTCCATACGAAAATCAACCTCAACCTGTATCACCTGATATCAACATTTGACTCTACAAAGTCATTTACATACAACAATTATTACTTAATAAAATTTCTCTTTCAAAGGACACATGACACTAAATCAAATTCTTTTGGGCGATTTACACAAGCATCATCATAACAATAATTTAAAAGAAAAGAAGCTTGTCTAACCATAAAGCAAAGTCCAATCCACGTTATCCTCATGCCGTCATAAATCACCCACCTTGCACCTTTGGTTCAACCAAACCATAAACCTACAACATGAAACAACTAAAAGGGTAAGCGAAACACTTAATGAGTATATGAGCAGTTAACTGAATAATACACCAAACAAATCAACATATGACAATCATCAATAATTCACTTATCTACTTAAACAAATAACTACTGTAGAGATTTCTCTGAAACACAATGCGGATCCGCGGCCATAAACACTTAGCACCAAATCACGTCGAAATGAGTGCCAAGTCAACACTGATTAGTACCAGCTATGTCAGCATAAGTACTAAAGCAACAACACTATGCTAACTGCAGTTAGCGATCTGATTAACACTAAATCTCTACAATGCTCAATTCACATAATTCCACATAAGTTCCACATAACTCAACAACTAGCAACAATCTTTATTATCAACTAATCATTTAGCACGTATTCAATATCACGTACCACAACCACATCATGAATAATCAACTATTATAAAACTCAACAACAGACCTCAACGAAAGATACAAACATAAGATACAACGTAAGAAACAAGTGTAAGAAACAAGCATAATCCACTTGATTGTATGAATCTCTTGCTCGGAAGTAATCCGAAACATACAATCATTACCCATTTAACCCCCATATCACTCACCTTTGCTTTTTAGGCAAATAGGCGACTCAACACAATGCTTGTGAATGCCACGTCTTGAGTCACCTCAACTTGTATACAAAACCAATCCCAGCTTGATTACCTATTCAATAGTTAATATATAAAGACACTATCGTTAAGACTGAACATGTCAGATTACTCTAGTTGGATACCTACTTGCTATCTTAAGTCATTTAATTAGATGATCTAATGGTACTGATCGAATGCATATTTCATGTGTATGCATAAAGATGTACCATGCACTTGTTCATATAAATAATACTAGTTTACCTGTTTATACAATATGCCATGGCAACATACTTATAATCGTATCCCATCTAATGTAATTATATATTGTTAAATTAATTATTATTAGCCTCATCATGAATCCTCATAATTAAAATATAATGCACCCATGAATCTTTAAACCATATGTTCATTGAACCATATGAATATTAATTTGTTTGTTTATTTCATTTGCGTCAGAGGCAACATCGACCCATCATCTTAGAAAGCTAATTAAATCCTTTGTAACATGTAACTAAACCAATGGAAAATGTAGAGTAGATTAATTATGAATGATTGTTAAACTACAATTAATAGAAATAACAGAGGGTAAGGACAGTTTTTAGACCATAGCCAGTAGCACTACTCTTGTGAATTTACGGTTACTTTCATACCCATTTATTCACCAAATTCAGCACCACACATGTTCTCGAGATCACTTGTGTTTGACTCAGTTTGATTTATCCAAATCTCACATAATATTCCAGGAACTTTTCTAACGAATCAACCTATAATATCCAGAATTTCAAAGCTTTGGGACTTACACCCAATTGCATATGATCTATTCAAAATACACGTTCCTGAATTCGTTAACAATCTATCATGTTTAATTAAATGACCTTTTTGAACCATTTAGAGTCCGAATTAGAAGAAACTGAAAACTAAAAAGTTGTTGAAAACGTAGTGTTTTAACTGTATATGAAATTTCAAGTCAATCGGATTCATTTTCAATTTTATACGAACTAGGTAAAGGACCCACGACAACGCGGGTTTTGATATTTATCTTTGTTAAATAATATTTTTAAGTAATGTTTTCAATTGTTTGTTACATTGAACTAATTTTATCATAACTTTTCATATTGAAATCATAATTTTATCATAACTAATTTTAGATAAAGGACCCGCGAAAATGCGGGCTAAAACATTTGACTTTGTAAAATTTCAATTTAAAAATTAAAATGAGTTTATATATATATATATATATATATATATATATATATATATATAT
The DNA here is from genome assembly GCA_949592205.1 of Helichrysum umbraculigerum. NCBI lineage: Eukaryota > Viridiplantae > Streptophyta > Magnoliopsida > Asterales > Asteraceae > Helichrysum > Helichrysum umbraculigerum. The sequence continues at coordinate 104,389,803 of CATIUR010000001.1, forward strand.
ATAGGATTAGGTTCAATGGAGAAGAAAATTTAGGTGGAGAAGAGGGAGAAGCAATATGATTCAGTATTACTATGATTCAACTTTTTATTACTTGAATTATAATAATAAAAAAATGAATCATAGTAATAAAAATACTAAATCATATTGCTTCTCCGTCTTCTCCATCTAAATTTTCTTCTTTTTTGATCCCGTTACTATATATATATATATATATATATATATATGATTCGGTTCAATGGAGAAGAAAATTTAGGTGGAGAAGAGGTAGAAGCAATATGTACCTTAATAACACAAATCAACCTATCCACTCACAAGTAAATGTGTCGAATTTGGCACCTTCAGTTAAAACTACAACTATGTTTCAAAGTATTATTTAGCCTAGCTATAAAATGCTAAAAAGAAGAAATCATAGCCAAATAACCAACATCTTTATATATGGAAAACACCGAAGTGAAGAGAACCCTGCTACTTAAAATAGAAACGAAGATATAACAACATTTGAATCTATAAGTTTGTTACATATCTTATCTTATACATTATAAAGTAATGCGAAAAATGTCATACTGTAGCTCCTAAATTATCACCTACATAATCACATTGCCTGCACTTGAATAAATCAACGTTAGAAATATTAAATATGTATACTTAGTTACATACAGATCTTCAGAACATCTCTCCAACATCAAATTTGTTTGCTTATACGTTTAATAACAAACTGTTGATGTTCATAAAAATTAGGGTTAATAGACAATTTCGTTACTGTACTTTCCGAAAAAGTTCAATTTAGTTACCGAACTTTTATTTGGTTCAATTGAATTACTGAACATTTAAATAATTGATCAAATTGTTACTCAAGTTTCTAATCATACACATATTAGTTACTGTAGTTTACGAAAATGTTCAATTTCGTTATCGAACTTTCATTTTTTTGGAATAAAAAACGAGGATTTTACACTTGTAAACCGGTTTTGTAAGTTCAGTAATTCAATTGAACCAAATAAAAGTTCGGTAACTAAATTGAACTTTTTCGGAAAGTACAGTAACGAAATTGTCTATTAACCCTAAAAATTAAGGCTAATTCTGCTGCAAATTAAGCCCGACATTAAGGCCTTGTGGCATTACACTCATGTCCTAATACTCGAGGGAACTTATTGTATCAACCCAGAATATAATGTGCATTGTATGACTCTCATAGATATAGTATATATTAATACAACTACAATATAACACTACGGAGCCAGAAAATCCAAATGGAAGGGGGTGAAAAAAATTTATTTTTATTTCTTCTATAGTTTTATCCAGACGAAAATTTTAAAATGTCATTAATAACTTAAAAAAATTTCTTTTTTACGTAATTTAAATTTTTTTGTGGGGGCGGTTGCCTACGCTGCCCCCACCCTGTCTCCGCCCCTGACACTACAATGGATACTTTGAAAAGAAATTAAGTGTTTAACATACCATTAAAAGATCAATAACTAGTTTGACGGAGTTTCAGTGCATACTACAATACATTTGTATCATATATAAAATGGCTACATTAATCTATAAAATAGCTTACAATTTTTTTAAGTTGGCATCATATATAAAATGGCTTACACTAATCTATAAACTCGCTTACTCTTTTTTCATGGTTTTGGTGTAACTATAGTCAGGTTCAAACAAAGTCATAAGAGATGAAGAATATGCCTTAAGCTACTACTCAAGAGATGATGAATTCAACATCGAAGGAAATTATATATAAGCCTTAAACCCACTTACATGAAACCAATGCAGTATGGTAAAACATATTATGATAAATCTTTTAGATAGTACAATTTAAACAGTGAACTTATATTACAGCATGAACACTCATGTGCACCTTCAACTCCTATATATTCTCACAAAGAGGTTAAAACGGGCGACATCATTTAGTAAATGAATCACGTACCTACTTTCGGAAAGCTGCTTCTCATATAAACAGCACCTCCAGGAACATCCACTTACCTTCAAATACCATTAAATAGTAGTGCAGTGAATGCTAATCATTTACTGCCCATAAACATAAGATATACAATTCCAAATTTCAAATAATAATATGAATCTATGGATAATAACAATTTAACAGGTTTTATGCAATTGAAATAGACTTTTGGCGACTCTGAACCCATTTGACCATGTACCCTCTTAACTAAATTTCTTTAATTCAACTCATCTTATTCGTTTGAGACAAAACACAACCTAAATTGACCCATCCATAAGTAATGGGTGCATATCTCATAAGAAGCTTTCCTTGTAAGACCACAATAGCCTTTCATAATGGGTCCATCTTAAGGTCCATGTAGCACCAACAAATGAAAAAGGTTCGGATCCAAAGAAGCAAAAATTGAGGTAATGAAGCGCATCCATCAGAAGTCCAGAATAGATAATTTTAGCTATACTAAATAAGTCAAGGACTATAATATTAAGTATAGTGCCATGTAAAGGATGGTTAGAATTCTTAATATAGGGAAAAACTGATTCTTACTTGCTTGTGACTAATTTGGGCTGAAAATACTTCATTAAAATTACTTTTATACTCTATATCAAAACGAAATATGTATTGTACTTCCTTTTTAAATAGGATAAAAAACGTTATCCTTATACAAACTTATCACCATATCTAATTATTTCTATAGATTATTATCACTTAAAAATCCTTATATAAAAATATCGACACTAATCATTACACCTGCACAAAGTTACCCTCTAATTTCTCCCTACTAACCCCATATAGTGTACATCACATTACTTAATCCCTCCCTTATCCCATAATCAACCTCCCCAATTTTTCAGTAAAAAATTCCTAAATCGATTGTTACAAAAAAGAAATGGCGGATTCTCAAGTAACCGAGATTTCACTACATGGTGACATATCGTAACACTTGATATTGGAAAAATGATTGCTATATGAGTTTATGGTATTGTTAGGATGACGAAAAAATGGTAGTTATAACATTTAAAGTGATGAAAGCACAAATTTTCTTTCTTTGTCTTCATTTAAGTAGGAGTTTCAAATGGGTTTATGGAAACATGAAAAGCAGATGAAAATAGAAATGTATAAATGCTACTGAATCAAACGACTATAGCTGAACTATTCTGTTGGAAGTACTTCAAAATCATAAACTTATTGATCCAAAATTATTGGAATGACTACATGGGTTAAATGGTACTACTACTAAAGACTACTCGATCCATTATGAAGATAGTTCTTAAATGAATAAGAAACCAACATCAATTTATCATATTTTTGATATACAAACAAATTTCTTTCCAATCTGATTTCTCTATTAGGCCTAAAAGAGCATGAACTATGACCCAAAAGTTGATTTCATTACACCAATGAACCATCAATTTAAAGCCTCTCAGATGTAACACTTTTTGAATTTTTCGACAACACCAACACATTCTCATTTTGAAAACATATAACAAAACATTTTTCTAAATTTAATAAATTAATGTAATATAATTAATGCATTTGATAATTAAATATACATGAAGAAAAAATAAAACTTAAACTTACAGTAGTAGTTTCAGTTTTTTTCGGTTCAGTAGCAGTAGCAGCAGCTTCCGGCCACAACAGCAAGACCATATTTGTATCGAATTCATAAACTTAAATTCATGAATACATGTTTAGTAGTCAACAGATCCCCTAAACTAAACCTAAAACCATTTGGATTTGAAGCTAGATCGAACATGATGTTCGGGAACCACAAAGTTGGATCAGATCACAGGTAAATCAGGATCAGTCATGGTCTTCCAAACTTTACCGATCAATCAAAGAAATAAAATAAAAACACAGCGTTTACCTTCCATTTGGCAAAATAGTGACGGCCATTTTCGATCGCCATATTCTGCCTACTATAACACGCTCTTTTCCATGTTACTATTCGAAATCGAATCCATCAAATTGATCTCCGTATCCAATCAAAATAGCCACAAAGGACAAAATGTGCAAAAGTCCGATATCGAAATTAGGGTCTGATTAGTAACTCAAAAATAAATCATTTTTTTATGATGAATTAGTGATGAATTGAGGATAAACATGACGTCACCGGATTTCCCATTGATCATAAAGCTGAAAGACGATAGTTGACACCATAATAATCATCGGTAAAAGGAGACAAAATAAGAATATAAATGTGTGACTGAATAGAGATGTATCTTCACAACTTCTACAAATAATTAAGGGTTTAGGGAAACTTGATCAATACCACTTTTGAATGGAAGTAAGTGTAGTCTATTGAAAATTGAGTTGCGATTTGGATTGTGCAACTGGAAAAAAACGAAATTATATAAATAAAAATTAACAAAAACGATGAATTCAACCCATATATTGCGATAGTAACGCATTAAAAGGTAACGGATTATCTGGCAGAATTTTCATACGATGAAATCAAAAATTAAACCTTGTATCGAATACGAAGTTCTCGTTTAGTTTTGCGGGCACCATCAGTGGCAGCTTTTAATAACTTTCCTCTGTTGGAATTTTATTTCTTGAACTCATTGATGAAGGAGCGAGTGAAATACTGTAATAGGGTTCTAGGGTTTAAGGTTGGGTGGCGATGATGAAAGTTTTAGGTCGATGGTTTTTTGGAATATTTTTATCTTTGGCATATATTTTTTTCTTTTCTTAATTATTTATTTTGGCCGGTTTTTTTATATAAAATTTAATCAAATATTTAGAGGTGTTTATTGTAAATATTTTAAACTAATCTAGACCGTTAATATGTAATTAGGAGTTTTAATCAAGGGTTGAAACTTCTTAATGGTATCCTCTTTTAATTATATAATAATATAAAAGATATTCTAACATTACAGGTTTCATTGATTATCATATATCGTACAAATCGAACACATGATTCATTAGTTCTTTGTTATCCTATATAAACCATAGAAAACGAAATTAGAGAACTTATTACCTTAGAATATTAGTCTTAGGTTCGTTCTCTTCCTTCCCTCTTCAACTTGAATGGAGAGTTTGATCATTTAGACGGATTTCATGCTTTAAAGACAACCGGTTCCTTCTTGGTATTGCAAACCCTAGACCGCCCACCTCTAGCCTCTCCCCTTTGTCGATCTCTTTTCTCCCTAAAGTTCAAGATTTTAGGTTAAACAAGGAGGAGATCAAACTTACAATTAGGAAGAAGATGAAGGAGATGACTAGGAAGATGATTGAACTGAAGATTGATAGTTTGATTTTCATGTTTGTTGTTCATGTTTTTCTCCTGCGACACAACTTTCTCCCCTTTGTTTTTCTGGAATGATGTAGAACATAAGGGAGTATATGCGTACGGGTGTATGTATATGTAATATAAAATTTTTGTCCCTTTTAATACCTATTGCCTGGAACTTAAAACCATTCGCGATTTCTATTATTTTATTTTTCTTACAATAATAATAACTTAAAACATTTATTTGTTTATCCGTCACAATAATACTTTTAAATTTTGGGTGTTACAATTCTCCCCCACTCATTTTATTTGTGTCATCATGAATGTCACTCGTATCTGCTCAACCTTAACACTTTCTTATTAATTATTCTATGTCATGAACGTATGTCATTTATGTTCATTTACATCATAAATTAATCACATGAATAGCTTAGTTCACTTAGATTTAAAACGTAAGCTGATCACACATATTCAGTTTGGTAGAGTTTTAAATATACTACCACTAGTACTCACCGCGAGTCTGTAGATTTTACTTCGACTTCTGTAAAACAACACGTATATTATCAGCTTAATTCATCTAATCAGTCTCAACAGCTTTTCAGCTATACGTATTTTATATAAGATTGATCAACATAATAATTAATCAATTTTAATCACTATAAGTGTTCAAATATGATGTATTTATCAGCTTTAACCACTGATACCACATAATAATCTATTCAATTAACACATAAATCTTAGCACACAAGTTAAACAACTTATGCACATAAGATCACACATACCACTTTATTATATCATACACATAAATTGTGGATTCTATTTTATCAACCACAATACAAATGTGTATTCAAACTTTTATCGACTTTAAACACACAACAATTTGTACAGATAGAAACGCACATTTAACTCTTTCCACTAATACACATAAAAATGTGTATTCAACTATATCCACTTAAGCACATAAACTGTGCATACAACTTAATCCATTCGAATCAATTGACCACTTACACGGGTCATTCATCATTATTTATCCGAACAACTTAAAATACACAACCACTTATAACACGTATAGTGTGTGTGTGTGTGTGTGTGTGTGTATATATATATATATATATCATAAGCAATTTACGCATATATTATGAAACAAGCTCATGTGTAACACACATATTCTGAAACAAGCTCACTTAGTACCATACCACGTCGGTATGCATACTAAGGCAATAACACTATGCTAACGTAAGTTAGTGAATCTGATCAACATAAGCACATAACATGTGCATTTAACTCTATTCAACATTTACTGGCACAGAGTGCAATATTAAGCACAACGTGCAACATCAATAACTGTTTATTTACAACTGAATCAGCTTTCAGTTTAACAACTAATACCCATAGAATTCGACGCACAACTTAAACAGCTTATGCATAAAATTATGCATATATACACGTATATTCAATTCCTTCCACATGTGCACATAAAAATGTGCAATTCAACTGTATTCACTAGTGCACATACAGTATGCATACCCTTGATCCATTTGGGTCAATTAATCACTTACAAGGGTTATTTATAGTTAAACACTTAAACACCCTGAAAGACATAATCACTTGAAACACTTTTACAATCTGAAACTAGATATATGCTAGAATCTTTATATCACAACAAATACTTGTCATCTTTTCAACAACAATAGTGGTGATGAAAACCACATCACAATTATCAACAATAAAAGTTTCAAATTAAATCTTAACTAGCAAAAGAGCTAGTATTCACGTATCAACTTGACTAGCGAAGTGCTAGAATTTTTCACCTTGCAACTAGTTAATCACATAATAACAAATTGTATTTATAGCACCACCTGGTTATGTGAAACCTCTTACACATATGTAATCCGAAATCACATAACCCTCACATATTTGGTTTCATTTAAACAGTGAAATATTTATTATTAAACATAAAGTGTATTGCTTACACTTTCAAATCACATTTAATTTTTTTTTAGTTGCAATTTAACTACTTTTGTTCGTCATTACTTCTGTGATAATGTAGAAAATTCTATATATATCTCTTCTAATAACATCATTATCAGTTTCACTTTCTCGACTATTAATATTCATAACATTTTACTCTTTTGTTGACACAAAATTTCAAATTATTTCTCTGCTATTCTCTCTCTTTTTAATACTATTCATACCTTATTACTACTGCTTTAACATTATTACTACTGCCTTTACCAAAAATTAGTATTATTAATTATACAACTTTAGCACTGCTGGTTATCATAATCGCGCCGCGATTACCGTCAAATCACGTCGCTAAAATGACTAAATCGCGTCGCGACATAATACAAATCGTGTCACGATTTTTAAAAAAGCTCTAGTGTCGCAATCATTCCTAATCGCGTCGTGACACTAACCCAATTGCGCCGTGACACTAACCCTGTGCAGACCTGCTCAACTCAGTTTTGACCGCAAACTTTACACACGCATAACTTTTGACTCGGTAACATTTAGGACATGAAAATTCACAGTCACCTCCACTATACCATAATAGAGGTTTCCCTTTTTACACTTTTCCAAATTTTACGTTAACGGGGGATTTGAACGTATGACTAAAAATGGATCGTTTTAACCTCTTTTGTGATTAAACCATTATACAATACTTATACCATTCTGACCTGGTATACTTCACCAAGGCAAACACTAATACAATGAAATCTTATGACAATAACAAAACCAGCATACATTGATCTTGACTCGTTATAAACCATAGGCACAATAGTGATCCGTTTGGACACTATATAGCCCGTTTAATGAACAACCCAACACTATTAGTCAAACAACCACATTTTCAACAAAAATCAAACTTGCAATATATGCACATCATCACAACTTCCCAAATAGCAAGTATTATATACACTTGTACTTTTAAAATCACTAAGTACCACATTAAGACAACAGTTCAGTAATTTAATAGTAATTTCACACTCAATTTCCACAATAACATTAAACCTCTCTTATACTTGGTAGCCTCAACAATTCCATGTGACATAGCATAATATAACTACATTGATCAGGGGTCGTTAGATTATGTTTTTTACACTTTCTTCTCAGGCTACTTCTTATCATAAATCATCAATGTGACTTTCCTTTACTTAAACACAACAGCTCAAAGCAATCAGAACACACTTAATAATTTCTCAACAACGGATACATACTTAAGAATTAACTTGCTATATACATAATCAACTTTATGTATGCAAGTAATATCATATAGACACGTAACATCTTTTCGTATGTATCTGTTCACATAGAATTTTAACCCAACAACTGACATAAGTCGGTACTACTAATTATCTGAACTCATAAAATTATTGCCAATATAAATATATATTAGCAATTATCTGAACATTTAATCACGATGTAGCTACAGGGCCGGCTCAAGGTTTTTGGGGGCCTTAGGCAGCGGATCAATTTTGGGGCCTAGTCCGTTAGCATAAAAAAACTAAGTTAATAACGTACCTTTATTCGGGGCCTAGTCCGTAAATAATTTTTATAATTTTTAGTTTTGAAAAATTTGAGGCCCTAAAATAGATAAGCCCAAAATATTATAAATTATAGTAAGCCCAAAATATCATAAAAATTTGATAAGCCCAAAATATCATAAATAGGTAAGCTTAAAATATCATAAATAGGTAAGTCCAAAATATCATAAAAATTTGGTTAGCCCAAAATATAATAAAAATTTGGGTTCTAAAATAGCTAAGCCCAAAATATGATAAAAATATGATAAGCCCAAAATATCATAAAAATTTGGTAAACACAAAATATCATAAAAATTTTATAAGCCCAACAAAAATTGGGGGCCCTAAAATATTGGGGGCCCTAGGCCATTGCCTAAACCCATTATACATATGGGCCGGCCCTGTGTAGCTAATATGGATTAGCTAATTTAATCACAACAGTAGTTAACATAGGTTAGCAATTCTGATCACAACAACGACAACGATATCTAATATAAATTAGCTAATCTAATCGCAACAATAGCTAACATAGTTAGCTTGTCTGAATACCTGAACATAACTGAACACACACTTTTATATGTATCGGTACAAATATCTAATCACAAAATACATATTTAGTCATGACATATGTCTGATCACAATACATACACCTTACTCCACAATAGACATTTGACTGTGTTCACAACATTTTCTCCCTCGGGAGTAAATTAATTTCTAATCATAATATCACATAGTCATTAGCAAGGAATTCTAACAATACCTTGCAAATAATATACCAACTCTGGCACTACTAAATTCATGCTTACCTCAACATTTTCAGGCACATGTACACTAAGTTCAATTAGAACTATTTGGGATTGCTAGCACTTCATTTAACGTTTCTGTTACTAGATCAACAAGTAACAATTATCAGATAATTCGCAAAAGGAAGCATATCAGTCCAATCTAATCTACTTCACTACTGCACATAATCATCATAGCAGTTCATGCAATTTATATTGGTTTGAGTCTAGGCAATCCTATCGTGGATAACCTAATTCCCTTAAACTATCGCTCTGATACCAACTTGAAATGCCCCCAATTTTTTTTATCTCTCTATATCATTTGAAACTTATACAAATCAAATTATAATATTATAATGTTTAAAAGGTAATTCATTTACATTTGGTCCCATACGAAAATCAACCTCAACCTGTATCACCTGATATCAACATTTGACTCTACAAAGTCATTTACATACAACAATTATTACTTAATAAAATTTCTCTTTCAAAGGACACATGACACTAAATCATATTCTTTTGGGCAATTTACACAAGCGTCATCATAACAATAATTTAAAAGAAAAGAAGATTGTCTAACCATAAAGCAAGGTCCAATCCACGTTATCCTCATGTCGTCATAAATCACCCACCTTGCACCTTTGGTTCAACCAAACTATAAACCTACAACATGAAACAACTAAAAGGGTAAGCGAAACGCTTAATGAGTATATGAGCAGTTAAATGAATAATACACCAAACAAATCAACATATGACAATCATCAATAATTCACTTATCTGCTTAAACAAATAACTACTGTAGATATTTCTCTGAAACACAATGCGGATCCGCGGCCATAAACACTTAGCACCAAATCACGTCGAAGTGAGTGCCAAGTCAACACTGATTAGTATCAGCTATGTCAGCATAAGTACTAAAGCAACAACACTATGCTAACCGTAGTTAGCGATCTGATTAACACTAAATCTCTACAATGCTCAATTCAAATAATCCACATAATTCCACATAAGTTCCACCTAATTTCCACATAACTCAACAACTAGCAACAATCTTTATTATCAACTAATCATTTAGTACGTATTCAATATCACGTACCACAACCACATCATGAATGATCAACTATTATAAAACTCAACAACAAACCTCAACGAAAGATACAAACACAAGATACAACGTAAGAAACAAGTGTAAGAAACAAGCATAATCCACTTGATTGTATGAACCTCTTGTTCGGAAGTAATCCGGAACATACAATCATTACCCATTTAACCCCCATATCACTCACCTTTGCTTTTTAGGCAAACAGGTGACTCAACACAATGCTTGTGAATGCCACGGCTTGAGTCACCTCAACTTGTATACAAAACCAATCCCCGCTCAATTACCTATACAATAGTTAATATATAAAGACACTATCGTTAAGACTGAACATGTCAGATTACTCTAGTTGGATACATACTTGCTATCTTAAATCATTTAATTTGATGATCTAATGGTACTGATTGAATGCATATTTCATGTGTATGCATAAAGATGTACCATGCACTTGTTCATATAAATAATTCTAGTTTACATGTTTATACAATATGCCATGGCAACATACTTACAATCGTATCCCATCTAGGTAATTATATATTGTTAAATTTATTATTATTAGCCTCATCATGAATCCTCATAATTAAAATATAATGCACCCATGAATCTTTAAACCATATGTGCATTGAACCATATGAATATTAATTTGTTTGTTTATTTCATTTGCGTCAGAGGCAACATCGACCCATCATCTTAGAAAGCTAATTAAATCCTTTGTAACATGTAACTAAACCAATGGAAAATGTAGAGTAGATTAATTATGAATGATTGTTAAACTACAATTAATAGCAACAACAGAGGGTAAGGACAGTTGTTTAGACCATAGCCAGTAGCACTACTCTTGTGAATTTACGGTTACTTTCATACCCATTTATTCACCAAATTTAGCACCACACATGTTCTCGAGATCACTTGTGTTTGACTCAGTTTGATTTATCCAAATCTCACATAATATTCCAGGAACTTTTCTAACGAATCAACCTATAATATCCAGAATTTCAAAGCTTTGGGACTTACACCCAATTGCATATGATCTATTCAAAATACACGTTCCTGAATTCGTTAACAATCTGTCATGTTTAATTAAATGACCTTTTTGAACCATTTAGAGTCCGAATTAGAAGAAACTGAAAACTAAAAAGTTGTTGAAAACGTAGTGTTTTAACTGTATATGAAATTTCAAGTCAATCGGAGTAATTTTCAATTTTATACGAATATTCTAACATTACAGGTTTCATTGATTATCATATATCGTACAAATCGAACACATGATTCATTAGTTCTTTGTTATCCTATATAAACCAAAGAAAACGAAATTAGAGAACTTATACCTTAGAATATCAGTCTTAGGGTCGTTCTCTTCCTTCCCTCTTCAACTAGAATGGAGAGTTTGATCATTTAGACGGATTTCATGCTTAAAAGACAACCGATTCCTTCTTGGTTTTGCAAACCCTAGACCGCCCACCTCTGGCCTCTCCCCTTTGTCGATCTCTTTTTCTAACACCCCACAATTAGAACCATTTTTTTATATCTAACATTCGGAAGCATTTGGTCAAAACATATATGGATAATTTACATTATTCATAAAACATAATAGTTATACTATTCACAACCAAAGTATACCAGACCGGGCGTTATATAATACAAAACACAACATTAAGTTATCAAAACATGATCAGAGTATCCATGTCGTCAAACATTCCATCAAAACAGAAGCTTCTTGCCCCGACCAGTTATATCAAAAACCATAACCTGCAAGAAGTATTAAAGTGGTGGGATTAACTCAAGGCTAAGTGAGTAGACATGTAACCAACAGCATAACTTAGCATAACAAACTTGTCTACAGCAAATAATCATAAACAATCAGCTTCAAAGAGGATCGGTGGTTCTTGAGGTGCCCTCATGCCGCGGTGGCCCTCAAAGAACACTTAAAACCCAACTGCAGGCCAATACAGCGGTTAACCGATAGCTTGTTGCTATTCCCCCACACGACATAAGTTCCCATTAACGATATGTACAGGGAACCTCATCCCAATCGGCCAAACAATAGCAATCTAGCCCAACCCATGTTGACCTCTGAATAAATCACATAATCCATAATCATCATGGCATCATGTCAGACTAAACAGTCTATAAACAGTAAAACTACGTTTACCTGTTGTAACCAAACCTGTTACAACTATATTACACTGAGAGTTTCCGATCCACTCACCTGATAATCTCAATCCAACAAGCTCAGAAATCTTATATTACTGAGTCTTCGGTTGATCTGAGAACACAACCGAATATAACTTAGTAACTCACTCCATAATCCGTATAACTTAAATTAAGTACATAATATTAAACAAGTGAGTATTACATGTACTTGAACTATAACAAGGTCGCCAATATCACCTTTAGTTTTAAGTAAGTAAAACATATCCACGCCACTTATATCAATACATAAATCGTCAACATAATACCAATAATCGAAGTTACCAGTATTATAAACAATTTACAAATATTTTCTATATTAGTTTACTATTAACCATTTCCATTAACTTGCTTACAAAATCACTAACTTCATTTCAAACAAAATATTAAATTTAAATGATGCATACGCGATCCTGGAATATAGGCTGGATCGCGTAACTCTGTTTTAAAACCACTGTCACCAAATTGCACTGACTTACGCGATCCAGGAACAGAGGTGGGATCGCGTCACACAGAGTAACCTCATCTGTAAACAAAATACACTTACTTACGCGATCCGGGTAAATAGCTGGGATCGCGTATCCAAGACTAAATCTGACTATGACTAATTTTAACTGTGGTACGCGATCCGGAATGATTTCTGGGATCGCGTATGAAGGTTTAAAATGACCTGCACTTTTCTGCACGAACCCTAACTCGATTTTTACCATCAAAACAAGATCAAACTCAGGTTCTGCAGCGAATAATAGCTAATTTAACATCATATATGCATCATATAACCTCAACAACATAATTTCAAACATCAATTCATAACCTATACAAGTTTGACCAATCATCACTTTTAGGTTAAAACAAGAACACAGCTTACAATCAATATAGTGAACAAGATGATGAAGATGATGATGAAATCAGATGCTAGAGCAAGAATCACAGCCTTGATGTTGCTAATTTCTTGTTTATGATTTCTTAGTGTGTGTTTAGCTTGAGTGAGAAGAGTTAGCCAAATGAGGAAGTTTCGGGAAAAATTAGAAATAGGTCGGCTATTACCAAACCGACCCCAACTATTCCTTTAAAATTTAATCCCCTTCTAGACCTATTGTCTGGAACCTGAAACCATTTACGATTCCAGCAATTTTATTTTACCGTTAACTGTATATATTTAAAACAAACAAGTATTTACCTGTCACAATACGTTATTTGGTCTATTACCTAATTTTTTTTCACAATTAACATAATAAGAATATAAAATTTATACTAACACAATAAATAATAACTTTAAAGTCAAGAAATTACCGGGTACCACTAGACCCCTAGGGTGGGTGTTACACTTTTCATTCCACATAATTCAACAATGATAATCCACCACTAGTAACAAGCTAAGATACAAGTAAACTACCACTTGATTGTGCAAATCTCTTGCTCGGAAGCAATCCGGTAATACACAATCATCCACATAATTTAACAACAATGATTCTCAATTAGAAACAAAATAAGTTACAAACAACTATCACATGATTGTGCAAACCTCTTGCTCGGAAGCAATCCGGTAATACACAATCATTACTTAATTATTCCCTATAATACTCACCTTGGTGTTTCAAATGGAATAACCACAAGTGATCAACGTATGACTTCCACATCTTTAACACCTAAACAAATCATTCATAACAACAAAATAACATACTTAGATACTAGAAATCATCAACTTCTATTATTAATCATAATAAATCACTCCTCCACTATAGGTTTACTCATATTGATTATTAACCAACTAACATATTCACTCTTTATTTATTTATCCAAATTTCTTTTTCAATTCTTATTATATCATCATTTTCATACTTAATTATCACTACTTATCACACTTTTAGTTGATTAGCATTAACCCACAAGGATTTAGCAAAAACCCTTATAATTACTCAAGAACATTAATAATGATTTCACCACTTTCAATAAGTATTATGATTATTAACAAGTATAATAACGCTAACTAATGCTAATTTAATCAAGTTTAAACCTTAATTTCGTGTTTGATTCCACCAATTTTACAAAACCCACTAACCCACTTTCTAGGTTATGAATTTGGGAATAATCATACTTACAAAAGATAGAAGAAGATGAAGGAAGTGATTAATTGAAGGTTAGAAGCTTGAATTAAAGGTTTAATTTGAGTTTCTGTGTTTGGTTATGCTTCTGCGATTTTTCTCCTCTTCTTCCTGATGTCTTTGGAACAAACTTGGGAATGGAATTGGATAGGGATAAAGTTGATACGTACATACTTATTTAATTACTTCATTTCCTTTAATTCGTACAATCTGGAACTAAGAAACCATTTACTTTTTATACTATTTTAAATCACTTATATAATAATACTTCAAAATAATTATGCCCTCGCACAATAAAAATAATATCTCAAAATTTGGAGTGTTACATGTATGTATCTGACTTTCAAAAATCTCTATTGTATGTATTGGACGGTATTTTTGTGAGGTGTTAAATTATATGGATGACACGTGACACAATAATGAAGGACACGTCGTCAAAAATACCGTTCAATACATACAATAGATTTTTTTGAAAGTTGGATATATACAATAGAAGTGTTATAAGTTGAATACATACTATAGACTTTTTACTAAAGTTGAGTACATTTACAAATATTTATCCCTAATGTGTATTTCTAAATCAATATCAGATAATTTTGAGGATAAAAATTGTTTTTATATACAAGTTCGAGCTTTTCAAATCTAGCTCGAGACATCCTGACATATTTCCAACCCGAGCTCGATCGAACCAATCAATATTTCGTCCATTGGTAATAAATTGTTGTAAGGTTCTCCTAACCTTATGAGGGTGGATTTGCTTTTTTGAAAAGTAACAAATTATCGGGAATTATTTAGATCTAAATTTAAATTTAAAATTTAAATTAACAATAAATTAATAAAAACCCTTGTTTAAAGAGTACGTTGTGAAAATGAGAATACCTTGTCTCTTGTGAGATTTCTAATTGAAGAGAAAAAAATGTTGATTTTTATGATGCAATTTTTATAAACCGTTTGTGAGATATTTAATTTTTATTAACGTGAGATAGTAAATTTTGTGATATGTAACACACTAATTATTATTTGGTTCGTTTGTTCTCATTATTATATATATCCTAAAAAATATATACTTACTTAATGAAATGGGATCCTGTGAAAACAAGGAGATAAAAAAAAACAGTGAAAACACATCTCCACTCTTGATCTAATCTAACTTATATATATATATATATATAAAAGGGGTGGGGATAAAAAAAAACGGTGAAAACACTTTTGGTTCATAATTTTTTCAAGTTGTGAATTTTTTTTTCTGTAAACTAGAAAAAATAAAGGTTCACACAAAAAAATACTTTTTGTGAAAAAATAAAATAAAATAAAATCCGTAAACTTAAAAAAATTAAGGTTCACAGTTGAAAAACTTAAAAACTTTGTGTGAACCTAAAACAAAAAAAAGTTCGCAATTGAAAAAATTTAAACCTTTCCGTGAACCTAAAAATAATTAAGGTTCACAGTTGAAAAAAAAGGTTCACAAGTGAAAAGGTTAAAAACTTGTTGTGAACAAAAAAAAAAATAAGGTTCACAATTAAAAAATAAAGTTTCACAATTAAAAAAGTCAAAAACTTTTTGTGAACAAAAAAAAATTAAGGTTCACAAATTAAAAAGTAAAAAAGTTTCCGTGAACTCAAAAAAAAATTAAGGTTCACAGTTGAAAAAAAAAAGGTTCACAATTGAAAATTTTTAAAACTTTCCGTGAACCTAAAAAAAATTAAGGTTCACAGTTAAAAAAGGTTCACAATTGAAAAAGTTAAAACTTTCCGTGAACTCAAAAAAAAATAAGGTTCACAGTTGAAAAAATTAAAATTTTTTCGTGAACCTAAAAAAAAAATTAAAGTTCACAATAAAAAAACTTTAAAATTTTCATGAAAAAATTTAAAAAAAAAAATTTATGTGAAAAAAATAAGGTTCACAATTGAAAATGTTAAAAACTTTGTGTGAAGCAAAAAAAATTAAAGGTTCATGATGAAAATTTTATGTGAAACAAAAAAATATAAGGGTTCACAAAAAAATTCATATGTGAAGCAAAAAAAATGAAAGTTCACAACTTAAAAGAATTGTGAATCAAAAAGTGTTTTCACCGTTTTTTTTTTATCCCCACCCCTTTATATATATATATATATATATATATATATATATATATATATATATATATATATATATATGTTAGATTAGATGGGGAGGGATGTGTTTTCACTATTTTTTTTTTTCTCCTTGTTTCACCAGAACCCATCCCCTTACTTAATTACCCTTATAATTACTAGACTAGATCCTTCTCAAATAAAATGTTTTTAAAACTAGCTGGCAAGTCAATTTCAATTTGAATTTCAACCGATAATCGGAATTATCAGGTATTTGTGGAAGTAGTATGTGTTTAGAATTCTAAAAGCCAGACTATGTATATTTATATATATTTAGATTAGTTTAATTAATGACAAACAAAATCAGATAGGACATTGGTAATCGATCGAAAAAGAAAAAGATTAGGGTTTTAACTAATATTCTTGTTTTACATTCGTTTCTTTCATGGAAACCGTTTCCATTAACGAGCTCTCTTCATCCGCACATGCACTCGAGTCCAGCGACGATCTTTTGATCGAAATCTTCCTCCATTTACCAGCGAGCTCACTTTTCGTGTTCAAATCCGTATCAAAACGATGGTTCTCTCTTATCACGAGCCCTTACATTACACAACGTCAGAGCCAAATCCAAAACCTCGAGCCCCCTTCTTGTCTCTTAATTAAATCATCTTCGGGATATGATCTCGTCTCTTTGGCGACCAACGGATCTTCATTACACAGTACCACCTTCAAATTTGGCTTTGATGACTCGGGTAATGTTGAGGTATTGCAGTCTTGCAATGGTCTACTTTTATGTTGTAGCAAGCCTCATAAGTATTACGTATACAATCCATCCATGAATCGGTTTAAGAAGCTTCCACAAGCTAAACTTGGATCGGATTATAGTTTTATTGGTATGAAAATTGCTTTTGCTCCTACAAAATCACCTCACTACAAAGTAGTGTGTCTTGGATACATAATGTACAGTTGTAGGTTCGACTTTCAAATAAAAACTTACTCTTCGGAAACATGCCAGTGGAGCTTTTGTGATGGTGAATACCACAGTAAAAGTTTAACCGGTTTTAGCCGTGGAATATATTCGAATGATGCCATTCATTGGTTAGATAGTGAGGATGACCAGGTTATACATTTAAAGTTGGATAGCGATCATCCATATTTAAGATGCACACAACTGCCTCGTACCACCCATTTGTTTAAGGCGAAATGGGAACACAAGTTGTTTGAGTCGTGTGGCCGTTTGCTCCTTGTTTTCATAATGGATGGAAATCGTTCCCCAAAGGATGGTATTCGTCCCAAAAATTTGAATGTTTACGAGATGAAGAATGTGGAGTCTGGGTGGTCGATGAAGTACCTTTTTAATGTTAATGACATTACGATGTTAATCCCTAAAACCTTGAATATGTCGGACAAGGAGTTATCTTGGAATGTTATGCGTATTATTGTGGGAGAAAGAGAAGAGGATTCGTTCCTTGTGATAAGACAAGATGGAAAAGTTTTACAATACAGAATCGTGTCAAAGACTCTTCATAAGCTCTATGATTTGAAATCGTTAATCCAACATACAGACCGTACTGACTTTGGCTGCTCTCAGTTCATTGCATCTTTTGCTGGTGTATGATTCTCTTTACCTGGTAATGAAGAATTTTATATCTTATGTTTGTGATACCACGACATTGATTATACACTTAAAATTTTGTTTAGTGACGCTTTACAGTGATATCGATCAAGTCTATTTGCTTAGTTATACTATTGATTGTACAAGTGTTTTGTGATGATGTTCTTTAACAACTGTGCACAACGATTTGGGTACATTTTACATGAGTTTATTACATAATGTTAATGTTTTATGATTCAATGATTGGAAATTATCATGATACAATGATCACAACTCCTATTTAACTTCCTTATGTCCTTGTTAGTAACCTCTAAGTCACTTTAAAACTACGGTAACAATTTATTGTAGCCTAGCTACTAAATTAAACTTGTAACAGGTATATATTCATGTTAAGAATCGATTTTGATCCTTAATTGCGATGGCTTAATTAGCGTGTTCTCTCGATTTACACATTGTCAAATTATAGCATCTACTCCGACTCTGAGGTTGACTTAGATCTTGTTTTCGGGGATGAGTATGGGAACCCGGATATATATATATATAGTCAAAAGTTCAAATGAGAACCACAAAAAGGTACAGAACTGCGAGAACTTTTAAAGTATAGAGATTTCAACATGTTTAATGATTCAATTACATGTGAACATTGATCTAAATTAAGGTTAAAAACAAAATAGTTTGGAAAAATATCAAAATAACCATTAAACTCAAATTTATATATTTCGTTCACATGTGCACATTTGATATGTGCACATGTGAACACTTCATATATTTTATAGTTTAACACGTCTTATGTGGTTTTTAACTTTTGTTTGTCAATAATATGAACATTAAATAACATTTATGTGCAATTTGTTGCGTTTACATATATAAAAACAATATATAATATAAAAGTTCTCGCTATATATAACATGATGTTTAATAGAAGCTGGAGATTATAATTGGAGCCGGAGCTAGTAGCTGTATGTTTACGATTGGCATGTAGTTGTGGTTACGTCTCGTGTTGGTGATTATTTATTTTGTTCAAATAGTCTTTCATCATCCTGTTTTAGTGTTTTGACAATTTAGACCGGAATTTTCGTACTCGTTCTCGGGTGTATATATACAATCTATCTTTTTGTGGTAGCCTGTAAGATCCTGTATAACAAGGCAATTTAACGAGAAGATCTCAGAATTCTGTCCAACAAATCTCCATTTAACACCAACTTCACTTACAAGCTACATTTACCTTCAAACTGGATGCAAGGAGCTAGAAATAATCGTAGATTGCGAATTAGATATCATCGACGTATTCAAGATGCAAACCGATGGTGAAATTCATTTATCTGTCTCTTCCCTCGTAGCAACTCGTAACCAATATTGCTATTGCGAATTATTGTCTTAAATTTCAGTCTTTGTGTCCTTACTAGACCTTAATAATGAAGAGTCCAAAATTTATATCATGTAGCCAAAGTTAAGTTAAAACTTAAATGGTTATAATTGATTTAGTAATTAACTTAGAATTTGTTGCTTTAGCTAATTGATCAATAACTTTTTCTTTAATAAGAAAAATAGACCACATCAAAATACAACATTACGAGTATTAATAATTTTATTGTAAATTATCTTCCTTAATTAAAGATATCTAAAATCATAGAGATAAATTTAATCAAGAAAAATAATACGTAATTATCGCTTTACAGAAGTCTAAACTATCACAATTATTTTTACTCATCCTTTTATATAAAGGAAAACGATATAGATCATATAACTGCTAGGGTTTTGATTTACTTATAGGGTTTTACACTTTTTACTATTCCATGGATCAGATTGCCGGAGGTTCGGGCATACATGCAGTCGAATTCAACGACGACCTTTTAATCGAAACTTTACTCTGTTTACCCGTGATCTCAATTCTCCTATTCAAATCCGTATCCAAACGCTGGTTATCTATAATCACAGACACTAATTTCACTCTACGGCGTCGTAGCCAAATCCCTACACCGGATCTTGCTTCTGGTCTCTTTCTTGAGCAGCCCGGATCATCCTGCGTGTATGAGTTTGTGCCGTTAGATATCAGAATTCGGATCAGTAGATTATTACCATCTAAGACAATCTTCATGTCTGGCTGTAAAGTTAGAATTCTACAGTCTTGCCATGGGTTGCTTTTGTGTCATCATACCAGTAGTTATAAGTGTTCATGTACCATGTACTTGGGCTTCAAGCCCATGGGCTCCCTAAATGGGCCAGCCCCACCCACCTATAAAAAGGATTAAACCCTATCTTTTGAGGGGGGATTTCATTCATTTTCATTCATCAGACTACAACAAAAGGAGGGGAACAAGGGCAGCCCCCTTTTTCCCATCATCTTCTCCATCAAGATGAGCAAAGCTCATCACCCAAAACCCATCCCCTAGATGGTACCAAAGCCGATTCTCGCCACCCACGGTTTCGTTCTATACACTTCGGCGGGTTACCCACGTAAGTCACGGAGAGCATCGAATCGGTCCAACCCATTGCACTCAAGTGTACGAAATATGCTTGATCAAATGGCGCCATCCGTGGACTCGCTACGAATGGTCTCGTGTTAAAAATGAAGCTATATCGGTTTGTAAGTCTTCTGTGCTATGATCGATAATTAAAAACGTGCACACATCGTATGTGTGAGAGATTGAAAAACAAGAAATGAATAAAAAGCAAATCTTTGGAGTTTGTGCATTAATTGATTTCGAAAGGCAAAATAAACGATCGTTTTTCTTATTTCATTGATTTGGAAACTACCAAATTTGATCTTTCCACATACTGGAACAACTAATAAATTATTTCAAACATGTTTAACACAAATATTCCATTTTCATTTCAAATGAGAAACACACCAAATATTGAGCCACTACAAAGTCCAGGTGTAAAATACATATGCTTATTCCATTTTCATTTCTCAAATGTGGCTTAATTTCTAGTATATTTACTGATTGTTATATCGGTTAAGTGATTGAATACTGCTGAAAACTGGGTATTTCATATACAAACACTGTTCAAATTTTATGGATATTATCGTGCACGCCAAGTGTTCGATGAATTATCTCAACCAGTTGTACAAGTGTTTATGCACATTGTACAACACTTTCTTTTGCTGGGATTACTTTGTTTTTGTAGCAGGAATGACCAGTAATACTTTCGTCCACGAAAAGGTGTACATCGAGTAAAAACGATCAGGGGCCATTCAACAGCCCATTCAGGAGAATACATTGTTTTTGAAGCAGGAAGACCTGATCACAGCCGACTCGGGGTCTCTTGGACTCGCATCGTGCGATTAATTGCAGTCCTCTGCTTCTTGTTCGATTAACCCGATCCCTGCTCGCAACCGTGCCACTGCCCGAGTCTTTTGCTTGCGCAGCCACCTTTTCGGGCCTGCTCATGCCCCCTGCCCCCGTAGGGTATTGTGCAAAACAAATTGTTACCGTCAAGTGCTGCTAGCGTCCTTGGCCACCATTCTTTTGAACAAGTATAAAAGAAAACCACGCATACGGATACCTCCGGGCATAGCTCAATACACTTATGTTCAATCGAAAACGGAACTACCTATGGTCAAGCAACAATTTTACAAAGCTGAGAGTGGCGGTTCACCACCTCTGCCCCCTTCGGCAGAGCTCATCGTGGGGCACGAAGTAATTTGTCTTGTACTCTCCTGTTCAAACGAAGATAAGTTTTCTGCTCAAATCTTCACAAGAACACATATCGGTCTCGGTTAAGCGTAGTTCTATTTCCTTAATGTTTATTATACAGTGGTGTTTCTAATGTTCAGAGGATATTTTGCTTTAAAAATTAAAGTAAAGCATCTAGCGTTACAACTTTATCGTCATTTGTTTACAAACTACTTAAGGCTAACATAAATAAAGTGTGCAGCACAATTAAGTGATTAAATTAAAAACAAGTTTTAAAAGGCAAATTGTCTACCACAAATGATATTCTTTTGGTCTGTTTGCCGCTCACGGTTGTCGATTAAGGGTTGTACAAACAACCTGGTGTTTCCAAAAACAAACGCTACCCAAAAACAATAAATGTTAATGCGCATACCAAGTGCCCGAGAAATGTTTTAACTAACTGTACAACTATTTTTGGATATTGTACCATGTTTTGTTGTCATTTATGGTAGATTTTTGTCAACAGAAAAGAAAGAACTGGTCGCACTTTAATGTTGTTGGTAGCAGCTCTGCTACGTGTCTCATCGCAAACACTATATGCTTCTGACCGCAGACCACATTCCAGACCTAGTTGCAGATTATATGGGCCTGATTCGCAGACTATTAGGGCCTGATATACGGTTCATTCGGGCCTAATACTCAGCCCCGTTTGTGCCTCATTTGCAGCCCCTTTTCAAGCCTGATTGTACCCCTCTTCGGGCCTCAATTGCTGCAGGATTCAAGAGATGGCAGCCACATTTCAAGGCTGAGTTGCAGCCACATCTCAGGGCGTGCTGACAGCCACTTTCAGGCCTGCTCGCAGCAATACCTGAGCTTGCTGCTACCCGATCTTTACACCCACTGCGAATTCGGTCTGTAAGTTTACTATCTAATTAACACACATCCCTATGTTTAAGTATTGATTCAAATTCATGAGTTGAAAGATTTGGATCATCATGAGCTTATTTTCATGAAACTCTTGCAACATATGCCTAACCTACTGCTTACGGAAAATGAGTTTTATAAACACCAATACAGCTTCAAAGTTCATGGGAAGTTTTAGTATCAGCGACTTACTACAATCTTGACACAGATTCGAGAACTTTTTCCATAACTTCCCAAGTATGAAACAAATGAACATTCAAAAAATAGGCTAGCACCTTACGTTGGCAACTATCATCAAAGTTTGTGGTCTGTAACTTTTGAACCCACTTATTATTTTATTTTTATTTTTTATTGAAGTTGTAAGAGGCATGAGCAGATTTATCATGTGTCTTACAACAGTATTTACAAATCATTATGTACATGGTGCAAATGCTCATGGTATGAGTACAACCTACTGTGATTTACGCAGCTCAAGAACAAAATCATTTTTATACTTAACGTTGCTAAATTGTTTTTTACTTAAACCACATGGCAATCAAAATATAAATGCCTTTATCATTTTAACTCCAACTGCTGAGCTTTATTGTACTTCAATCACCAAAATGCTTTGCCAAAGAAAAGTCAAAAAGAATATGTACAAGTATCTACAGCCTCGGTACGACCTAAATAACTTATTTTATTGTCATTTGAATACAAAAACCTTGCAATATAGCTTTTTCTACGGATGATTTTTGGTCTCTGTCCTTCATTATATTTCCTTTTCGAGAAAAACATATGGCATGTAGGAACAGATAATACGAAAAAGGAAAGACCTTATGGACCTGCTACATGCATCTAGTCACTACTGCACGCTGATCTAGCGAGCCCTCTGCTGAGCTATCTGCTGCATTCGGTTTGTAAGTACTTCTGCTTCAGTAAAACAAATAAGGCACATGTATGATTTGTACCAAAAATTTTGGTTTCAACATCTTTTCTTCACAAAGCTTACATTTCAAAAGTAAATAACTCAAACTTTTGAGTTTATACGACTTTGAAAAAGCACAGAGTTACAATGAATTGCAATCATTAATTTTGCTTTTATCACAAGCAAATATAACAGTGGGCATATATAACACATGTATTTCATGATGACATTTTCATAATTCCAATAGTACAATCACCACCTTATACAAATGTTCTACTGTCATTTTACATGACTTTTGTAAATAAATCTTTTGCTCACTTTTTGTATGTTGCACTCGACTACTTCCTTTTTCTTTTATAAAAGAAAAATGGCAAAAGACATGTAGGCATATGTACCACCTTACACATTTCACGATAACGCATTCATCTTGTGTTACTGATTCAGCCAGTTTAACCTGTTAACAAAATTTGTGCTTATGTGTACAAGCAAAGCAAAATCTGCTATTGCCCGTAAGGCACACTAGGTACCCAAGGAATTAAAAACTATTTTTCCATGTTGTGCAATACTTTGTTGTGGGATTACTCTGTTGTTCTTAGCAGGAAAGGAGCATAGATGAGCATTAGAGCATATCAACCTATACGTTTTATGACAACACCTCTGCTCATTATCTTGAGTTCAACACTACTAACAGTGTAGCAGTATTGAACTAGGGGAACCACATGATACAATATTGGCCTTGATAGGTTCTTTCACATTCATCATTCTTTTGAGCCGGTTTAAAACCTCTCACGTCATAAATTGCCTCAACAAAATAGACCTAACTCACCAACCAGCAGGCATTGAGCCTTCCAGCTAAGCTATTCAGCTTTAACGTCATTGAGCTTTACATATGCTTTTCATTATTGAGCTCTTCGGCCTTGCTTCCTACATTGAGCTTACAAACAGGTATGAGCAATAAGCTTTTAAGCTCTATTGTACAGATTGAGCTATTAAGCTCCACTTATCAGACAGGCATTGAGCTTTTACGCTCTACTGTACAGATTGAGCTATTAAGCTCCACTTATCAGACAGGCATTGAGCTTTTACGCTCTACTGTATAAACTGAGCTGTTAAGCTCTACTTATCAGACAGGCATTGAGCTTTTAAGCTCTACTATTCAGATTGAGCTATTAAGCTTTACTTTTTCAGATCAAGCTTTTAAGCTTTATTTATCAAACAAGATTAAGCTATTAAGCTTTGTTTATCAAACAGGTTTGAGCTTTTACGCTCTACTGTTTAGATTGAGCTATTAAGCTCTACTTATCAGACAGGCATTGTGCTTTTAAGCTCTACTGTTCAGATTGAGCTATTAAGCTCTTACTTATCAGACATGATTGAGCTTTTAAGCTCTATTATTCAGATTGAGCTATTAAGCTCTATTTATCAGATAGGATTGAGCTTTTAAGCTCTACTTTTCAGATTGAGCTATTAAGCTCTGCTTATTACACATGTTCGAGTTATTATGATGTGCTTTCAAATTGAGCTCTTAAGCTATGCTATCAAAACGAGCTTTTAAGCTCTTGTTTTTAGACAGGGATGAGCTATTGAGCTCTGCTTTTCAGGATGAGATTTGCTCTCAAATTGAGCTACCGTAAGCTTTCAAGAAGGTCGTTCAGGCCTCAATACAATACCAATTTAAAAATAAGATTTGTGAACAACCGATGCAAGCCTAGAGGGGAGTGATCACCCCCTCTATCATGATATTTTTATCACTTTTAGAAAAATCAAATAAAAGTTGTTCACTCCAGAAGACTTGCCATATTTTCCATGTTTATGCAAGTCAAAACAGGCAAGGTGCTAATATGCACTCATGGCCACCCTGTTGGCCGGAACTATCCCATGTAGTTCCGCGTAGCCCCACTCCCTGCACTTGGCTGACAGATTCACCCGAAATAGCAGACAGGAGTGGCGGTCCTGCCATAGTGGAAGGTGAATTCTAGCCCTATCCCTGGCAGAGATCCACCTCAACCAGTAGGTTGGCAAAGTGTTGGGTCAGACCAAGGCAGGAATGACACAAGCATCCGCCAGTAGGCTTGCTAGCTGGACGTTCCCTGCACCGAAGGCAGCTAGAATTGCCAAGTCGCGACTAACCAGACGAGATGAAAACAAACAAACAAGCAAAACAATAACTGTTTAAAATCAAACTCAATTACTCAAGTCAATCGTGTGCTGCAGCACAACAATTAGTTCAACATGGTTCTTGATAAAATTACCATATTGAACTGGGGGAGTGATGATATACTATATGTCACCCCAAACAGTATACTATGTCAGTTCTATAGACTGGGCGCTATTGCAATTATGTTGCTAACTACCCTGCACTCATTATCCAAACAATGACATGCTTATTTCGCTAGCTAGCAGGTTCATAGTCGCAGATTCAATGTCAGGACTGACTCTGACCAGACTACCATTTTTTACATGCTTACTTTGCTAGCAGGTTCATAGTCGCAGGTTCATTGTTAGGACTGACTCTGACCAGACTACCATTTTTTACATATCTTTACAAGACATCCATGCTATGGTCATACTTACATTATTTACATACTGCTAGCGTACTCATTATCGCAGGTTCTTTGGCCACATTATCTTATTTTTGCAGGTCTTTTGACGTTTCGACATGTCTCCATGCCATATTTAGCATACTATTATGCTTACAGGTTCATCGTCCCTCTAGGCGCAAGTTTTTGGCAACAACATATCTATAGTTCGATACGACAATTATAAACTTGTCGTACCGAACTAGGGGGACTTGTTCATGTACCATGTACTTGGGCTTCAAGCACATGGGCTCCCTAAATGGGCCAGCCCCACCCACCTATAAAAAGGATTAAACCCTATCTTTTGAGGGGGGATTTCATTCATTTTCATTCATCAGACTACAACAAAAGGAGGGGAACAAGGGCAGCCCCCTTTTTCCCATCATCTTCTCCATCAAGATGAGCAAAGCTCATCACCCAAAACCCATCCCCTAGATGGTACCAAAGCCGATTCTCGCCACCCACGGTTTCGTTCTATACACTTCGGCGGGTTACCCACGTAAGTCACGGAGAGCATCGAATCGGTCCAACCCATTGCACTCAAGTGTACGAAATATGCTTGATCAATAAGGATTACTATTGCAAGTACCATTTCAATGATTATTACGTGTACAATCCATCCATTAATAAGTTTAAGAAGCTTCCAGAATGTCCCATTCGTCATGGTACTATGAGACTGGCTTATGATCCTACAAAATCACCTTACTACAAAATGGTGTATGTTAGAGCTGAAGGTGGAGATACTAATAATGTTAATGGTTTTAGAATTCGAATATACACTTACTCTTCGGAAACAGGCAATTGGAGTGATTGTGGTGATCGATATTGGCCCTACCTAAATATTAGTACTTTGAAGTATGGAACATATTGGAATAATGGTATACATTGGCTGGATAGTTCGAATCATAACAAGTTAGATTTAGAGCATTTAGTTTTAACAAGTATAGAAGCCCCTTTAATATTGGATGGGAAGCAGTGTTGTGATCGCAAGTTGTTCGAATCTCGTGGTTGTTTGCTTCTTGTTTGTGTGTATGCTCATTTTACTTGTTATTTTGGACAGTTAAATGTATATGAGATGAGTAATGGACATTCTGAATGGTCGATGAAGTACACTGTTACTCTTGATGATGCTATGAGATCGTTTCCTAAAATTTGGAGGAGACCTGATAAATGGGTTTCTGCTAGTGTTTGGTGCATTGTTTTAGGAGAAAGAGAAGAGGATTCATTCCTTGTGATTGAATTGTATGGAAAAGTTATGCAATACAAAATCAAGTCAAAAGCTCTTCATGAGCTCCATAATTTCAAATCAATCGATCGCTGCCCTCGTACCTTTCAGTTCATTGCATCCTTTGCAAGTGTATGATGTTGCATTTATCGTTTCAGGTATGATGATCTAATCTTCTTTCCTGATGACATAGTGGTGTCAACTCTGTTTTACTTTCTTAGCTATGCTATTGATGCTCAGATACACTTTATGAGTTGTTTCTCTATGTTATCAATTTATCATTAAGTGAAGGTATTAAGATCTTTAGCTTCAAGGATAAAGCCTAATTAACATCATGCTCGACCAACTAATTAATAACTTTCAGATCAGCTTACAATCATGGTCCAAAGTTATTTAATTGCAGATGCATAATAAGATTTACTATAATTCCAATTTCACAACTCCTATTAAAATGTTTTATGACCTTGTTAGTCGTTAAACATTCACTGAAAATTTCGTAATTTCATCTTAGATTTACTTGCTTGATGGGATGATTATGATGGGCATAAAAGTGATGTTTACGTGTTGTGAAACAGTCAAAGAATCCATCCCTAAGTATACATGTCAGGATCGACTTGGATCTTAACCAAGATTACAACTTAAACACACACAAGCTTTGAATGATTAACAAGAAGTGGCGGAAACATACTTGTTAACAAGGAAGATATATTACTTGTAAATAATGTATAACAACAAGAACAACAAGTAATTTGATAGCCAAAGCTTCAATATTATTATCAGTGAAATAATAATACAAATACACTTTGTTGTATTGGGGTTACAAGAACCTTGAAGCAACTCACAACTTATGTGTATTACACTCTATCTTACTACCTTATGCACGTACAACCAAGTCATGTAGTCCTTCTAAAGTAAGGAACTCTATTTTATAAAACAATAGAGTACCTATTACACGTGATTGTAATCAATGCATGGCAACTATATTGTCTAAACATGGTCTGTAAAAGTACAGAATGTTTTGCTTTTAGAAGTTGACTAAGTACAGATTAGGTACTCTGTGAGACCCACTAAGCAGCACTAACTCTGTAATCGATACCAGCAGTATTAACCAAGCAAAACATATCCAGCAGTACTAACTGCAGAATTTCGCCTAGCAGTAGAAACATTGTTGGCAGTTGTGACACCCGTCAAATTAGGACTAGTTATTAGTTCCTAATCATTTAGAAATACATGTAATTAGTACTATGTATTAGGCTAATTGTGTGTATCAATATATATATTGATGAATATATATCAGTACGCGATTATATTAAATCGTGCATTATCATATCGGCCAAATTCCGATTCATTTATATGGACGTTGGTGAACCTATTTTATTAAGTAATATGAAATTATTTAACAACATTATTAATTCCTAAATATTATTTCGATAATACTTTATAAGTATTTCGTATCGTATAAAACACTCATGGCGCCCAAAAATGCACGATTCGTGCCCAACAATCAAAACCAACCAAAGTTATACTTTCATAACTTCAAGTAAAGTATTTTGATAAAATACTTCCACTATAAATATTGAAAGTTGTATCGAAAAGCAAAACGTCTAGTTTAAACGTCATGATATGTAATAATCGTAAAACGATTACACAAACTATCACTAACACTTTGCCAAAACATTTTATAAATGTTTCCAAATATTTATAAACCATGGGAACAAGATCCACAAAACGTGGATCTTGTTGAGGAAGTTTCTTGACTTTAACCACCACCATCATCCCATCTCTCTTCATTCAATCACCAACTCAATCTCTCTCATTCTCTCTCTGATCTCTGATCTTTCTCTCTCTAAAATCAGCCACTTTCACCACCATAATTCACCATCAAAACCTCTTTGGATCATCAAGTCGATTGAAGCAAAAACGATCACGAGAACGCGAGCTACGCTTCCACCTTTTCGGATTCTTCATTCGATCATTGTAAGAATCCCGACACTTTCGTAAAATACTTGTATTATGTTTATATAGATGATATATTGTTCATACAACTTGTTAATGTCCAAATCTAAATCTTAAAAACGTTTTTCATAAGTATGTATGTATGACAGATTCTGTCTCTCAAAAACAGTCCCACAAAATCGTTAATATCTCGAGCTCTAAGATGAGTTAGACAACCAATTTTTTTTTAAAAGTTGCGTATTGAAAAGAGCTACAACTTTCGTGTTTTACATTTTTTCCATATCTGTACGGATTTAAGTATAGAAGCTGATCTTTGAATGTTACTCGTTTCCGAACCAAATCCGACTACCTTTCATGTTGATTTTTGTTAAAAATAGTAGATGAACTTATAAAATTACCATAAATTGCAGATTTACACTAGACCCATAGGGGAACATCTGTGATTTTTGGTGGGTCTTGGTTTGGACTAAAAAGTGTAGAAAACGAGAGGTTTGTTGAGTCAAAAATCTGACTTTTATAACTAACAGGGGCAACATGTTTATAACTAACAGGGGCAACACTTTTATAACTAACAGGGGCAACATGTTTATAACTAACAGGGGCAACACGTTTATAACTAACAGGGGCAACACTTTTATAACTAACAGGGGCAACATGTTTATAACTAACAGGGGCAACACGTTTATAACTAACAGGGGCAACACTTTTATAACTAACAGGGGCAACAAGTTTATAACTAACAGGGGCAACACTTTTATAACTAACAGGGGCAACAAGTTTATAACTAACAGGGGCAACACTTTTATAACTAACAGGGGCAACATGTTTATAACTAACAGGGGCAACACGTTTATAACTAACAGGGGCAACACTTTTATAACTAACAGGGGCAACATGTTTATAACTAACAGAGGCAACAAGATTATAACTAGAATTGGTAACAACTAGTAATCACGTAAGACAACAACACAACAACACATGACCTATACGAATACTAAACACTTCAAATACACTTTACAAGTATTTCATTTCAACATTTCAATAATAACGTTTTGAGATTATTATTACAATTAATCACCAACGAGCCGTATACGATTTTCACAACTTTAAACATAAACATTAACCAAAGTATTTGGACATAACTAGTTGAGGGAACAACTAGCATAGATGGTCTGTAAAGTCATCTAATCAAATAAAACCTTGCGCGTCTAAGACGCCCTGCAGGTTTCAGTCGATTGAACGACATCATTTGTCTTGTAAACCATCATTTGTGCTTGATAGCATCTCATTAGGCTCAGGTGAGTCTCATAGCCCCCTTTTAAATGCTTTTACCTAGGGGTGAGATACATGCTCATTTTGTTTTACATCTGAACACAAGTATCAAAACATCGATATATATTACATGAGTTAAAATCATCTAATCATTTTAAGTCCTCATAGCATAGTTTGGTAATACTTTGTAGCGTGAATGTTAGTGTATGGATCCATATGGGACTAACAATCCCCGTCCGGGTCAGCAAGCACTGACTGGTCAAAACGGACGCATTATCATTTGTTCATACGTATGTTGATTAGGCATACGCATAGAGGCACCCTCGCTCAGGCACTTAATTGTGATCCTGACATCTCAGTTAAGCTCAGACTCTGTGCTCATGGCTTTATATACATTATATTTGATTAATTTCAAACATCATTATTAAATCTTGTGGTTCATACATCATATCTTATCATTAAACCTGTGAGCTCACCAGCTTTATAGCTGACCTTTTAGCATGTATTCTCAGGTTCTCAGCAGCAGTAGGACTGCCATTCAGGATGCCCATTAGTTCGAGTCGCATACAGACATCAAGAGATTGTCATGCATTACTATATTTTGTATAATTTAGTTATGCCATAGAATCTCTATCATTTGAACTCAAGGGCTTTTGTAAACTATATTATAACGGTGTAAAACCTTTATTTTATCAATGTATTTGTAAACGACGCATGTAGTAGTCGTTCATTATGTAATCTTATGCTTTGTGTATTGATTAGTCGCGCCCCGAATCGACCCGCTTCCGCATCATAATTTGGGGGTGCGACAGATTGGTATCAGAGCCTAAGGTTATAGTGAACTAGGTTGCATTTAGTGGGCCTAGACTATGACCGTTAGGCAGTATTCTTTATTAGATATGACTGGTTCAGTGATTACACCATATGAGTTTAATTTAACATAGCTTAGCTAACTATGTACAATTAAATGAGTACGATGTAAAAGCTGAAAGGGGTTATGTTGAACAGGAATACAATAGTTGACTCTGACCAAGAGAGAAACCAAAACTTATACTTGGTTTGTGATAGACACTCATAAGGCTATTATGTGATATAGGCGTATATACATAATTAGGCCTCACTTATGTGTTATTATGTAGGCTATTATATATTGAAGATATATGATTAAGCCCCACTCGCGTATTATCTTCTAAGCTATTATATATATCGAATATATATAGATCACACACGATAATACACTCGTTAACATCTTCACTACCAAAGACGATGAGTATGAATTACTATCGTCTATCCTTTTTATACGCACATAACATCTCACAACACATTCCGCTGTACAATCACATGTTCGCGAGGAATATATCATTCGTATTTCCTCCATCATTCTATTTCCTTAGAATCACAAATGGAACTTATTGTTTGAAGGACTATAGGCTCCATACGTAAAACCATACCCCACCTACTCGCAAACTCGCATCTAGTTTGAAACTCTGTTGTTTGTCAAATGTGATTATCACTTGTGTCATTGTATATTACCCCCTAAATATATATATGCATATGTGATGTATCATGTTTTGGTGCAAACAACTCATCCACTCTATTTGCTTTTGTCAGAATCATGCCGCCAAAGAGGAAAGATTTCAGTCAAGCTGAACTCAATGCTGCGGTTACCCGAGCTGTAGCCGAAGCCATGGCTGCTCGAGACGCTCTAAGGAATGAAGAGACAGTCAATACCACTCGTACTCCTGTTATCAAACCTTGTTCCTACAAGGACTTTCTCAGCTGTAAGCCACTCTACTTTAAGGGCACGGAAGGTGCTATTGGCTTAATCCGATGGATTGAAAGAATGGATTCTGTCTTCAGTCTCTGTAACTGTGCTGAAGATAGTAAGGTCAAGTTTGCTGCTTACACCTTTCAAGAAGGTGCACTAACGTGGTGGAACACCCACGCAAACTCTATTGGCGTCGAGATCGCAAACCGACTTCCTTGGCCTGAATTGAAGAAAAAGCTAAGGGAGAAGTACTGTCGTGAGGAAGAACTACACCGACTGGAAGTGGAGTTCTGGAATCTGGCGGTACAAGGGAACGATATTGCTGGGTACACCACCAAGTTCCAGCAATTCGCTCTGTTGTGCCCAGGCCTGGTTGATACGGAAGGAAAAAGTATCAAGAAGTACATTCGAGGCCTTCCGGAGAATATCCAGGGGAATGTCGCCTCAGCTCAACCAACCACTCTGGAAAAAGCTATCGGAATTGCTCATGAACTCATGGCCATGGTTGTCAGCCGGGAGACATCTGTTCCATCTTCTGGTAACAACAATAAAAGAAAGTGGTCTGGGAACACCACTCAAAATCAATCATCATTCAAGAGGTCTGAGTCTAATAAGACCACCAATACTGGTTCTGGTTTCAGCAAGGGTTACACTGGAAATAAGCCCTACTGTTCAAAGTGCTACCGTCATCATGATAGTCCTTGCGGCATACCTTGTGGAAAATGTCAAAGGTATGGACATTTGACCAAAGACTGTAGGTCTACCACTGTCAACACCAACACCACCACTAGCCAACCAAAATCCTGCTATGAGTGTGGAGAAACTGGTCACTTTAGGAATGAGTGCCCAAAGCTGAAGAACAAGGGTAACAACACTGCGAAGGGAAGAGCTTTCGTTCTGAACTCAGGAGAGGCCCGTCAGGACCCGAATGTGGTCTCGGGTACGTTTCTTCTCAACAATCTTACTGTTTCTGTTCTGTTTGATACTGGTGCTGATAGGAGCTTCATATCTGATGAGTTTAGTCCATTGCTTAACATTGCCCCTATTGCTTTAGATGCTAAGTATATTGTAGAGTTAGCTAATGGTAAACTCATAGTGACCGATAGTGTGATACCTAATTGCACTTTAAATCTATCTGATGAGATCTTCTCTATTGACCTTATACCTGTTGAGATTGGAAGTTTCGACATCATTGTTGGCATGGATTGGTTATCCAAGCACCGAGCTGAAGTTGTCTGCTATGACAAAATCATCCGCATTCCTCTCGTCACCGGTAGCACTTTAATCATACCAGGGGAGACCGGTAGGACGAGACTGAACATCGTATCCTGCATGAAAACGCGCAAGTACCTTAGGAAAGGGTACCAGGCAATCCTCGCGCATGTCATAGAGAAAAAGTCGGAAGAGAAACGACTTGAGGATGTGCCCATTGTTAGAGACTTTCCAGAAGTCTTCCCAGAAGACTTACCTGGTCTTCCACCTCCGAGACAAGTTGAGTTCTCGATCGATCTCGTGCCGGGGGCAGCACCTGTTGCACGAGCACCATATCGTTTAGCCCCTTCAGAACTTCAGGAGTTGTCTACTCAGTTGCAGGAACTCCTGGATAAGGGATTCATTAGACCGAGTTCTTCACCATGGGGAGCTCCGGTTCTGTTTGTGAAAAAGAAAGACGGTTCATTCAGAATGTGTATCGACTATAGAGAGTTGAACAAATTGACCGTCAAGAACCGTTACCCACTACCTCGTATTGATGACCTATTCGACCAACTTCAAGGGTCAAGTATCTATTCGAAAATAGATCTAAGATCAGGTTATCATCAGTTACGAGTTCGTGACATCGACATCCCAAAGACTGCCTTGCGAACTCGCTATGGTCATTACGAGTTTCAGGTTATGGCCTTTGGTTTGACTAACGCACCGGCAGTATTTGTGACAACCGTCAATTTAGGACTATACTTTAGTGCCTAATAAAGTTTTAATACATGTAATTAGTTCTGTGTTAGGCTAATTAATGTATCAACTATTATATATATTGTTGAATATATATCTACAATTATGCGGTTTGTTTAAATCGCACGAGCTTTAAATCGAATGAATTTCGATACAATAAATACGGACGTTGGTGACCAACTTTTATTTAATAACGCTTTATGTCAAAAGTATTCTTATTATAATACTTCGTATTCATTCGTACCGTACAATCAGAAAGTTACCAAATTTAAAATGTAAAACGCGCAAACAAATTAACTTACGTTTTTATAATTCAAATATAAAGTGATTAGTAAAATATTTAAATAAAATATAGCGTGATAATTTGTATTTTAAAATGTACCAATTAATATTTAAAATAATTATTTAACGTTTAAATGACGGAGCAAACGAACACCGCACGGAGCGGGAACGCGGGGCGAAAGTGGGGATTTAACCTCCCACTTCCACCCACTTTCTTTCATTCTCATTTACTTTCTCTCTCTCTTCCTTTTCTTTCATCTCAAAAACCACCAACCAAAATCAACAAAAATCACAAAATAAACGCCCTAAACGACTTCGGATCTTCAAGCCCCTTTGGAAATAAACGACCACCTCGCGACGATCTACAATCCTACCTTTCCGGAATTTCATTTCGGCGATTTGTAAGTTTCCGACACAACTCCGAAAACTCTCGTTTTTAAGTTTTATAACTTGCTAGTTGTTTGTATAACCTTGTAATGTCCTAAAATGGGTTGGGTAAAAATATTAGGCCGATCGATGGCCGGAAAACGCGTTTTTGGAGTTGAAACTCCGATCAGACTCCGTACGTCGCATTTGGCCTGGAGCAAATGCGACGCAGCGACCTACGTCGCACTATATCCTCAACGTCGCATATAGCGACGCAGCGACCTACGTCGCACTATATCCTCAACGTCGCATATAGCGACGCAGCGACCTACGTCGCACTATAACCCCAACGTCGCACTTAGCGACGCAGACCCTTACGTCGCAGAAATCAACTACGTCGCCTATAGCGACGTCACGTACAACGTCGCATTAAATTGCGAAAGTCGCACATAGCGACGTCATGCCCAACGTCGCAGTCCGGATCTGCGACGTAGCACCCTACGTCGCACAACACAGAATCTTCAAACCTCAAAATTTTGAAGTCAAAGTTACTGTTCAAAAAAAGTCAAATTTACTGTAGCAGTACTGTAGCAGTACTGTAGCAAAGTCAACATTTTAGAATTATTATTATTTCAACTAAATCACCAACGGGCCGTACACATTTTCAAATACACAATTGAATCAACTAAGTCATAGTAACTTAGATAATTCAATCAAACAAGTCGTTGTAACTTGTATCAACTTATTCCAAACAAGTCGTAGTAACTTGTAACAAAACAATCAACCAAATCGGGGTAATTTGGACATCAAGTTAAGCAAACAATTTCAATGGTAGTCTTTCGAGATACCGGTACAATTAATGACAATTTAAGTGTCGTGGACACATTCAGGTTTCAAGCCTTTGGACACCAACTCACAGCTAATTACTTCAAGTTTATTAAGTTAAACACTTCAAGAACCAGGTGAGTTTCATAGCCCCATTTTCACTGCTTTACAACTAGGGGTGTGATATTACTACTCGATTTTGTTTTACAAGTAGAACGCAAGTGCCAAACTTCAAATACTACATGAGTTTCAAGCTAATCAATTTAAAGTCCTCCATAAGCATAGTCTCTAGTATTTTATAGCGTGAATGTTAGTATATGATATCATATGGGATTGACAATCCTCATCCGGGTTAGCACGCACTAACCGGTCAAACGGATGTATTAGCATTTGGGAAGACGAGTGTTGATTAGGCACTCGTAGGAGGCATTTCAAGTTAGGTTTCCTTAATTGGGCCTGGCAAATCAAGTTAAGCTCAGACTATGTGCTCATGGACAGTATGACTTTTATTTTGCTTAATTGCATTTTAAATTCAATATAAATCTTGCGGTTCTTACAATTATACATTGACATACAAACCTGTGAGCTCACCAGCGTTTTCGCTGACCCATTTTAGTATTTATCACAGGTACCCAGCAGTAGTTTGGCTGCACAAGCAGGAATTATTAGCTCGAGTCAGCATACATACAACTAGAGATTGGACTGCATTATTATATTTTGTAAAAGTAATTATGCTATGTAATCTCTCAAATTTCAGGAATCGAGCTAATGTAACTATATTTTGATGTAAACATTTACTTTATCTATACAAGTTTAAAACGACGCATATAGTGGTCGTTCATTATATCTTGTGCTTTGTATATTGATTAGTGACACCCAAATCAAGCTTCCGCAAATCATTAAATTTGGGGGTGTCACAGATTGGTATCAGAGCCTAAGGTTATAGTGAACTAGGTTGCATTTAGTGGGCCTAGACTATGACTGTTAGGCAGTATTCCTTATTAGTTATGACTAGTTCAGGGATTACATCATACGACTTTAATTTAACATAGCCTGATCAACTATGTACAATTAAAGAAAGATGATGTGAAATCTGAAAGAGTTATGTTGAACAGGAATGCATTAGTTGACTCTGACCTCGAGAGAAACGGGACTCAAAACACGTCTGTGCTAGACACTCAATAGGTTATTATGTGATATATATATATTTACATGAATAGACCTCGTTACAACTCTAGGCTATATTATATTATATGAATATAGGCCTCTTTCTCTCTAACGCTTTGTCTCGAAATGACAACCACACCACTAGTTCATCATACTCGGACTAGTATCTTATTTCATTCCTTGTTCTTTCTTACTCAGCATCATGCCTCCTCGTCGTCAAATTACCCTTAGCGAAGCTGAGATCGCGGGAATCATTGCCCGCAGTGTGACCGAAGCCTTGGCTACCCGAACACCACCCGGTAGCGAGGACACAGCAACCAATACTCCACCACCCAAACCCTGCTCCTATAAGGACTTTCTTAGCTGTAAACCGCTATACTTCAAGGGCACGGAAGGTGCCATTGGCTTGATCCGTTGGATTGAGCGCATGGAATCTGTTTTCAGTCTCTGCGACTGTACTGAGAACAACAAGGTCAAATTCGCTGCTTACACCTTTCAGGAAGGTGCACTCACGTGGTGGAAAACCCACGCAAACTCCGTAGGCCTTGAGGTTGCAAACCGACTTCCTTGGGCCGAACTGAAAAAGAAACTGAAAGAGAAATACTGTCCTGAAGAAGAATTGCATAGGCTGGAAGAAGAATTCTGGCATCTGGAGGTGCAGGGAAATGATGTCGCTGATTATACCACCAAATTTCAGCAGTTTGCTCTATTATGCCCGGGTTTGGTCGAACCAGAAAGTAAGGGCATTAAGAAATACATTCGTGGACTCCCCGAGAACATCCAAGGAAACGTCGCCTCATCCAAACCAACCACCACTGAAAGTGCCATTCGATTGGCCCACGAACTCATGGCTCTAGTTGTCAGCCGTGAGACCTCCAACACCTCATCCTCCAACAACAACAAACGCAAATCCTCTGAACACCATCACAACTCAAACAAGAAAAACAACGCCATCCAAGTCTATACCACCAACTCTGAAACCACCCGCAGCTACACCGGGGACAGGCCTTATTGCCCCAAGTGTAACTACCACCATTTCGGTCAGTGCGGTACTCCTTGCAATAACTGCAGGAGGTACGGGCATTTGACTAAGGATTGCCGAGCCCCCAAATCCAACAACAACCCTTCTGACAGAAATACCCGACAACCTAAGTCCTGCTACGAATGTGGAAACCCAGGACACTTCAGGGACTCTTGCCCAAAATTGAAGAATAAGGGCAACAACAACAACAACCACCGCAACAACAACAATGCCAAAAGTACCGCCTTCGTGATCAACTCAGGGGACGCCCGTCTGGACCCGAATGTGGTCACGGGTATGTTCCTCCTCAACAATTTAACTACTTCCATTCTGTTTGATACTGGTGCCGATAGGAGTTTTATTTCCGATGAATTTTGCCCTCTACTTGACATTACACCTGTTGCTTTAGACGTTAAGTACACCGTAGAGCTAGCAAATGGCAAATTGATAGAAACAAATAGTGTGATACCTAATTGCACCCTAAACCTAGCCGACGAAACCTTCTCCATAGATCTTATGCCTGTTGAGATAGGAAGTTTCGATGTCATCATAGGCATGGACTGGTTATCCAAACATCGCGCCGAAATCATCTGCTACGACAAAATTGTTCGCATACCTCTCACTGTCGGTAGAACCCTAGTCATACAGGGGGAGACCGGAGGGACGAGGCTTAACATCATCTCTTGTCTTAAAACCCGGAAATTTCTGAGAAAGGGTTATCCATCAATCCTCGCGCACATCATGGAGAAAAAGTCGGAGGAGAAGCGACTTGAGGATGTTCCAATTGTTCGAGACTTTCCAGAAGTCTTTCCTGAAGAACTACCTGGTCTACCACCACCAAGACAGGTTGAGTTCTCAATCGATCTTGTACCAGGTGCTGCGCCTGTGGCCCGAGCACCATACCGTTTAGCTCCATCTGAACTTCAGGAGCTGTCCACCCAGTTACAGGAACTCCTGGAACGAGGGTTTATCAGGCCGAGTTCTTCACCTTGGGGAGCTCCGGTCCTATTTGTTAAGAAGAAAGATGGTTCTTTTCGAATGTGTATCGACTATCGAGAGTTGAACAAGTTAACTGTCAAGAACCGGTATCCACTCCCTCGAATCGATGACCTGTTCGACCAACTTCAAGGGTCGAGTTGTTATTCAAAGATTGATCTCCGATCCGGTTATCACCAATTGCGTGTTCGCGATGCCGATATTCCAAAAACCGCTTTCAGAACCCGTTACGGGCATTACGAATTCCAAGTGATGCCATTCGGCCTAACCAATGCACCGGCTGTATTCATGGACCTTATGAATCGGGTGTGTAAACCTTACCTTGATAAGTTTGTCATTGTCTTCATCGATGACATCCTCATATATTCACGAAGCAAAGAAGAGCATGCGCAACACCTCAGGACCATCCTTGAACTACTTAAACACGAGGAGCTCTATGCCAAGTTCTCTAAGTGTGAGTTCTGGATCAAAACCGTTCAATTCCTTGGTCACGTGATTGACAGTCAGGGGATTCACGTTGACCCGTCAAAAATCGAGGCTATCAAAGACTGGCAATCGCCAACCACTCCGACCGAAGTACGGCAGTTTTTAGGACTGGCCGGATACTATCGACGCTTCATTGAAAATTTCTCCAAGATAGCCATACCACTCACGACGTTGACCCAGAAGGACAAAAAGTTTGACTGGACTGACAAACAAGAATCGGCATTCCAACTCTTAAAACAAAAGCTTTGCAGTGCTCCTATCCTCTCATTACCCGAAGGCACCGATGACTTCGTGGTATACTGCGATGCTTCTCATCAAGGTCTCGGTTGTGTGCTCATGCAACGAGACAAAGTCATAGCTTATGCTTCCCGACAGCTTAAGATTCATGAAAAGAATTACACCACCCACGACCTCGAGCTAGGAGCTGTCGTTTTTGCCCTCAAAATCTGGAGACATTACCTTTACGGTACCAGATGCACAATCTTTACCGACCATAAAAGCCTTCAACACATATTCGATCAGAAGGATCTCAACATGAGGCAACGTCGATGGGTCGAGTTGCTTATGGATTACGACTGCGAACTCAAATATCATCCAGGCAAAGCAAATGTTGTTGCTGATGCTCTCAGTCGGAAAGAGCGAGTGAAACCACTTCGGGTTCGAGCCCTCAGTATGACCATTCACAACAATTTAAACATTCAAATTCTCACTGCTCAACTCGAAGCCTTAAAACCCGAAAATGTCAAAGATGAAGCCTTACGGGGCATGGATAAACAATTCGAAATCAGACCTAACGGGATTAGGTATTTCTCAAACCGAATCTGGTTGCCTAAATTTGGGAACCTACGAGACTTGGTGATGGATGAAGCTCACAAGTCCAAATATTCTATCCATCCGGGATCCGATAAAATGTACCACGGTATCAAGGATTTCTACTGTGGCCGAATATGAAAGCTGAAATCGCCACCTATGTCAGCAAGTGCCTTACTTGCTCCAAAGTCAAAATCGAATATCAAAAACCTTCTGGTTTACTTCAACAACCCAGTCTTCCTGAATGGAAATGGGAACAAATTGCCATGGACTTCATAACCAAACTACCCAAATCCTCGAACGGTTGCGATTCCATTTGGGTGATCGTGGATCGTCTCACCAAATCTGCTCACTTCCTGGCAATCAAGGAATCCGACAAAATGGAACGCCTCACCAACATTTATCTGAAGGAAATCGTGATCAAACACGGTGTTCCAATCTCAATTATCTCCGATAGAGATAGTCGTTTTACTTCACAATTTTGGCAATCACTTCAAAAATCTCTGGGTACTCGACTTGATATGAGTACCGCTTACCATCCTCAAACCGACGGCCAAAGTGAACGAACCATTCAAACACTGGAAGACATGCTACGGGCATGCGTAGTAGACTTCGGTGTAAACTGGGAAAAACATCTACCATTGTGCGAGTTCTCGTACAACAACAGTTATCATACCAGCATCAAAGCTGCACCCTTCGAGGCACTGTACGGTCGTAAGTGCCGGTCACCTATCTGTTGGACAGAAGTTGGGGATAGCCAACTCACAGGTCCAGAAATCATTCACGAGACGACCGAGAGAATCGTTGAAATTCAAAACAAGCTTAAGGCCGCGCGTGATCGTCAGAAAAGTTATGCTGACGTGAGACGCAAACCACTCGAGTTCCAAGTTGGGGATCGAGTTTTACTCAAAGTATCGCCTTGGAAAGGCGTAATCCGATTTGGCAAACGAGGGAAGTTGAATCCCAGATACATTGGACCATTCGAGATCCTCGAAAGGATTGGTCCAGTGGCTTATCGATTGCAACTGCCATCCGAACTCAGCAGCGTGCATCCCACATTTCATGTTTCAAATCTGAAGAAGTGTCTGTCTGATGAGACACTTATCATTCCACTCGATGAAATTCGAGTTGACGAAAAACTTCACTTTGTTGAGGAACCCGCTGAAATCATGGACCGTGAGGTCAAACAACTTAAACAAAGTCGTATTCCTATTGTCAAGGTCAGATGGAATTCACGGCGTGGTCCGGAATTCACCTGGGAACGGGAAGACCAAATGCGACTCAAGTATCCTCAACTCTTCACTGATTCAACGTCAAACACAACTCCAACTTAAATTTCGGGACGAAATTCTTCTAACAGGGGGAGAATGTGACAACCGTCAATTTAGGACTATACTTTAGTGCCTAATAAAGTTTTAATACATGTAATTAGTTCTGTGTTAGGCTAATTAATGTATCAACTATTATATATATTGTTGAATATATATCTACAATTATGCGGTTTGTTTAAATCGCACGAGCTTTAAATCGAATGAATTTCGATACAATAAATACGGACGTTGGTGACCAACTTTTATTTAATAACGCTTTATGTCAAAAGTATTCTTATTATAATACTTCGTATTCATTCGTACCGTACAATCAGAAAGTTACCAAATTTAAAATGTAAAACGCGCAAACAAATTAACTTACGTTTTTATAATTCAAATATAAAGTGATTAGTAAAATATTTAAATAAAATATAGCGTGATAATTTGTATTTTAAAATGTACCAATTAATATTTAAAATAATTATTTAACGTTTAAATGACGGAGCAAACGAACACCGCACGGAGCGGGAACGCGGGGCGAAAGTGGGGATTTAACCTCCCACTTCCACCCACTTTCTTTCATTCTCATTTACTTTCTCTCTCTCTTCCTTTTCTTTCATCTCAAAAACCACCAACCAAAATCAACAAAAATCACAAAATAAACGCCCTAAACGACTTCGGATCTTCAAGCCCCTTTGGAAATAAACGACCACCTCGCGACGATCTACAATCCTACCTTTCCGGAATTTCATTTCGGCGATTTGTAAGTTTCCGACACAACTCCGAAAACTCTCGTTTTTAAGTTTTATAACTTGCTAGTTGTTTGTATAACCTTGTAATGTCCTAAAATGGGTTGGGTAAAAATATTAGGCCGATCGATGGCCGGAAAACGCGTTTTTGGAGTTGAAACTCCGATCAGACTCCGTACGTCGCATTTGGCCTGGAGCAAATGCGACGCAGCGACCTACGTCGCACTATATCCTCAACGTCGCATATAGCGACGCAGCGACCTACGTCGCACTATATCCTCAACGTCGCATATAGCGACGCAGCGACCTACGTCGCACTATAACCCCAACGTCGCACTTAGCGACGCAGACCCTTACGTCGCAGAAATCAACTACGTCGCCTATAGCGACGTCACGTACAACGTCGCATTAAATTGCGAAAGTCGCACATAGCGACGTCATGCCCAACGTCGCAGTCCGGATCTGCGACGTAGCACCCTACGTCGCACAACATAGAATCTTCAAACCTCAAAATTTTGAAGTCAAAGTTACTGTTCAAAAAAAGTCAAATTTACTGTAGCAGTACTGTAGCAGTACTGTAGCAAAGTCAACATTTTAGAATTATTATTATTTCAACTAAATCACCAACGGGCCGTACACATTTTCAAATACACAATTGAATCAACTAAGTCATAGTAACTTAGATAATTC
The DNA here is from genome assembly GCA_949592205.1 of Helichrysum umbraculigerum. NCBI lineage: Eukaryota > Viridiplantae > Streptophyta > Magnoliopsida > Asterales > Asteraceae > Helichrysum > Helichrysum umbraculigerum. Next base: position 104,433,279 of record CATIUR010000001.1, read on the forward strand.
AATCAAACAAGTCGTTGTAACTTGTATCAACTTATTCCAAACAAGTCGTAGTAACTTGTAACAAAACAATCAACCAAATCGGGGTAATTTGGACATCAAGTTAAGCAAACAATTTCAATGGTAGTCTTTCGAGATACCGGTACAATTAATGACAATTTAAGTGTCGTGGACACATTCAGGTTTCAAGCCTTTGGACACCAACTCACAGCTAATTACTTCAAGTTTATTAAGTTAAACACTTCAAGAACCAGGTGAGTTTCATAGCCCCATTTTCACTGCTTTACAACTAGGGGTGTGATATTACTACTCGATTTTGTTTTACAAGTAGAACGCAAGTGCCAAACTTCAAATACTACATGAGTTTCAAGCTAATCAATTTAAAGTCCTCCATAAGCATAGTCTCTAGTATTTTATAGCGTGAATGTTAGTATATGATATCATATGGGATTGACAATCCTCATCCGAGTTAGCACGCACTAACCGGTCAAACGGATGTATTAGCATTTGGGAAGACGAGTGTTGATTAGGCACTCGTAGGAGGCATTTCAAGTTAGGTTTCCTTAATTGGGCCTGGCAAATCAAGTTAAGCTCAGACTATGTGCTCATGGACAGTATGACTTTTATTTTGCTTAATTGCATTTTAAATTCAATATAAATCTTGCGGTTCTTACAATTATACATTGACATACAAACCTGTGAGCTCACCAGCGTTTTCGCTGACCCATTTTAGTATTTATCACAGGTACCCAGCAGTAGTTTGGCTGCACAAGCAGGAATTATTAGCTCGAGTCAGCATACATACAACTAGAGATTGGACTGCATTATTATATTTTGTAAAAGTAATTATGCTATGTAATCTCTCAAATTTCAGGAATCGAGCTAATGTAACTATATTTTGATGTAAACATTTACTTTATCTATACAAGTTTAAAACGACGCATATAGTGGTCGTTCATTATATCTTGTGCTTTGTATATTGATTAGTGACACCCAAATCAAGCTTCCGCAAATCATTAAATTTGGGGGTGTCACAGTATTCATGGATCTTATGAACCGAGTGTGCAAACCATATCTCGACAAGTTTGTCATTGTCTTCATTGATGACATTCTTATTTACTCGCGCAATGAACAGGAACACGCGCAACATCTGAAAGTCATTCTAGAACTTCTTAGACACGAAGAGTTATATGCAAAATTCTCCAAGTGTGAGTTCTGGATGCAAACCGTTCAATTCCTTGGTCATGTGATTGATAGTCAAGGAATTCAAGTAGATCCATCAAAGATTGAGGCTATCAAGTGCTGGCAAGCACCGACGACACCGACCGAAGTACGCCAATTCTTAGGACTGGCAGGTTATTATCGGCGTTTCATTGAGAATTTCTCCAAAATAGCTCAACCTCTCACAATACTGACTCAGAAGGAAAAGAAGTTCGATTGGACTGATAAACAAGAGTCAGCATTTCAGCTATTGAAGCAAAAGCTTTGCAGTGCACCAATTCTATTATTACCCGAAGGCAATGAAGACTTCGTGGTATACTGCGATGCCTCACACCAAGGTCTTGGTTGCGTGTTGATGCAACGAGACAAGGTTATTGCCTACGCCTCCCGACAACTCAAAGTTCACGAGAAGAACTACACAACTCATGATCTCGAATTAGGAGCCGTAGTGTTCGCTCTCAAGATCTGGAGACACTATCTGTATGGCACAAAATGTACCATCTTCACCGATCACAAAAGCCTCCAGCATATATTCGATCAGAAGGATCTCAATATGAGACAACGTCGCTGGGTTGAGTTGCTCACCGACTATGATTGTGAAATCAAGTATCATCCAGGGAAGGCTAATGTAGTTGCCGATGCCCTAAGTCGAAAAGAGCGCACAAAACCACTTCGAGTCCGAGCCCTTAGTATAACCATCCATAATGATCTAATCATTCAAATCCTCACTGCTCAACTCGAAGCATTGAAACCTGAGAACCTCAAAGATGAGGCCTTGCGCAACATGGAGAATCAATTTGAAACCAAACCCAATGGGGTCAAGTACTTCGCAAACCGGATTTGGTTGCCCAAGTTCGGGAATCTTCGAGACTTGGTGATGGATGAAGCTCACAAGTCCAAATACTCTATACATCCTGGATCTGACAAGATGTATCATGGCATCAAGGGATCATACTGGTGGCCAAACATGAAAGCAGAGATTGCCACGTATGTCAGCAAGTGCCTCACATGTTCAAAAGTCAAAGCTGAATATCAGAAGCCCACCGGTCTGCTACAGCAACCGGACATTCCTGAATGGAAATGGGAGCAAATCGCTATGGATTTCATCACTAAACTCCCGAGAACATCAAGCGGTTGCGATACCATTTGGGTGATCGTGGACCGGCTCACCAAATCAGCTCATTTTATCGCCATCAAGGAAACTGACAAAATGGAACGTCTCACCCGAGTCTATATGAAGGAGATCGTATCAAGACATGGCGTTCCTATCTCGATTATCTCTGACAGAGATAGTCGTTTCACTTCACAATTTTGGAGATCATTACAGAAATCGCTAGGTACTCGTCTGGATATGAGTACTGCGTATCATCCTCAAACCGATGGCCAAAGTGAAAGGACTATTCAAACACTGGAGGATATGCTACGCGCCTGTGTAGTTGATTTCGGTGCAAATTGGGAGCATCATTTGCCTTTGTGCGAATTCTCATACAACAACAGCTACCATACCAGTATTGGAGCTGCTCCGTTCGAGGCACTGTACGGTCGTAAGTGCCGATCGCCTATCTGTTGGACCGAGGTTGGAGATAGCCAACTCACTGGTCCTGAAATCATTCATGAAACCACCGAGAAGATCGTTGGTATCCAGCAACGGCTGAAGGCCGCACGTGATCGTCAGAAGAGTTATGCTGACGTAAGACGCAAGCATCTCGAGTTCCAAGTTGGGGATCGAGTATTGCTCAAAGTATCACATTGGAAGGGTGTTATTCGATTCGGCAAACGTGGGAAGTTAAATCCTAGATACATCGGACCTTTTAAGATCCTTGAAAGGATTGTGTAACACCCCAAATTTCAGAAAATTAATATCGTACACGGATATATTTTTATTACGAAATATTATTATGTAGATAATGAGATATAGTGAAAAACGTAAACGGTTTTATCGGTTCCAGACTGTAGAGTTTAAAGGGGATAAAATAATTAGACCGACTTATATAGATATGTACGTACAGTATATGTTTATCCAATATTCATCTAAAAACATTCCAAAGTGTTTTAGAGAGAGCGAGAGAAAAAGAGAAAAACCTCAGGGACGATTCTAACTTCCAATTCCTTCAATTCAATTCATGATTCAAGCTTTAGAGATTCGAATTAATCTTCCTTTCATCATCTTCTAGCTCAAGTAAGTTGAATTCTTCCATGATTTAACCTAGGGTTTTGGGGTTTTATGAGATTTTGATGGGTTTTGTATGAATGAGGGTTTTAATCCGAAATTGAAGCTAGAAATTGATTGAATTAGTGTTAGTTAGTGTTTTTATGATTGTTAGTAGTTATATAACATGTTGGAAGTGATGAATTTATGATTTGTGTTCTTGAATAATTATGAGGGTTTTGAAGAATCATGATTATAACTTGAAGTTATGGTTTAATTTGGTGTAGTTAGTGTTAATTAGTGTTATAAAAGTTGTTGAAAATCATATAACATGATGAAAGTGAAGAAATTATGATTTAGTGTTCTTGAGTAATTCTAGAGTTTATGTTAAGATGATGTTAATAAGTTTAATTATGAAACTAGTGATACTTATAGAGTATGATTATGATGATGAATATGTGTGGTAAGAGTTTTATTAGTGAGAGTTAAAAGTGATTAAAGAAGTAGTTTAATGTGATTAACTAAAGATTTAACTAGTGAAATCAAAGTGGGGGAGGAAGTAATGAGATTATGTGGATGATTGATTAGTGTTTAAACATGTTGTTATGTGTTATGTACTTTATGATAGGGATTGAAGAAGTGGATGCTTATGTTGATCAAGATGGTGAAATCGTCATTTAAGAGATTGTGGTGAGTGATACGGGGGTTAAACAGGTGATTTGGTTGTGTAGTACCGTATAGCTTGCGGGCTAGAGGTTTGCACAATCAAGGAAAAGTTATTTGTTTATGTGTGTTTACTTAGTTTGTTGTCTTTAAATTATTTGTTTATATTTAATTGTTATGTGAATACGTGTTATTTGAAAAGTCAGTAGTGATTAACTCATTAGCGAGTAATGAGTATGTCACTAGCGTGAAGGTAAAAGAAAGAATTGGTGGAGAATAGTGTATGATTCGATTGTGTTGGATCCGGATTACTGTTGGGTAAGAGGCTACACAATCGGGTGAAAGATTATGTGTTCATATATGTGGATTAAATAATTGAGATTATGTAGTTATGATGTTATTTTTAATTGATAGTGTATGATTCGATTGTGTTGGATCCGGATTGCTTCCGAGCAAGAGGCTACACAATTGGGTGGAAGAAAATGTGTTTACATATGTGGATTAATTAGTGAAGATAGTGTAGTTATAATGTTATGTGAATCGATTGTTGGGTGATTATGTAGTTTGTGGATTTTGTGGAATATGCTTATGTAGTGAAACAGTGTTAGTATGCATACCGTTGTGGTATGGTACTCAGTGAAATAGTGTTAGCATGCATATCGATGTGGTATGGTGCTCAGTGATCAGTGTTCAGTGTGTTCAGAGATCAATGATTTTGTGTTTATGTGAATTGCTTGTTTGATTTGCCTGTGTACTCACTAAGCAGTTGTGCTTACCCGTTTCAGTGTTTATGTTGTAGGTTGATGTTTTGATAGAGACATGTGGATAGAAGGGTTATGAGAAGCTAGTGACATGGATATGGAGCATGCTTATGGTTAGAATATGCTTCTTTCTTTTGAATTGTTGTTTTGATGCTCAATTGTGTAAATCGCCCAAACAAAGAGTTTTTGAATTAAATATGTTGGTCAATGTGTAGTAGTTGACTTTGAAAGTCAAACCGAGTTATGATGTCTAGTGTATGTGGTTGTTAAGAGTATGAAGTTATGTGATTGGTTTGGTTTGGGTCAAAGTGTTCAAAAGTGATTAAGTGTCGAATGTGATTGGTTGGTCAAATGAGAAGTTGACATATAGTCAACAATGTTGTAAGAGTCAAACATGTGTGGTATTGGGTAATGTGGTGGTGTTATGTAGTAGATTTGGTGAAAGTGTCCAAATGGACACCAAAACGGGTCAAAAGGGTTAAATCGGGTTAGAATGTACTTATGTGGGTTTGGTCAATGGTGTTAGACTTGTTTTGGTATGTTGATCATGTGTGCAAAAAGTTAGAGTTCAAGTGTTCATGGTTTGTGATTTGAGTTGTAGTCAAAAAGTGGTTAAAATGGTCGAAAAATGGTTATATGTCCGTTTTCTCGTAAAACGTGAATTTTGGAAAAGTGCAAAAATAGAAAGTTTCATTTTGGCATTTTGGAGGTGCCTGCAAATTTTCAGGGTCTAAGTGTTTACGAGTAAAAAGTTATGCGCGTCGGAAATTCGTATTTTGGTATTAGTTTGTGTGCAGCCCTGATTCCTGGGGAATCGGAGTCATTCCTGAGGAATCTGAACTTAAGTTCTAACAGCAACCCTGATTCCTGGGGAACGAGAGTCATTCCTGGGGAATCCGAATCCAAGTGTTAACAGCATGTCTGATTCCTGAGGAATGAGAGTCATTCCTGGGGAATCTCTTGTAAATTCACATTTTTGTTATTTGAGTCATTATTTGATTAAGGGAACGATATAAGAGTCTGTAATGTCATATTTTAGATGTGGGACCTAATAGAGTGTGTTTTCAGTGTTAGGTAAAAAAAAAAAAAAAAAAAATGGTTCTGTTTTCGGGGCGTTTCAAGTTGGTATCAGAGCAATGGTTTGAGAGAGTTAGGTAATCCGTGATAGGATTGCTTAACCTTAAACCATTATGATTGTTTGATTTTCTATGATTATGATTATGTTTAACAGTGAAATTGATTCTAGGAATATAATTGATGTAGTTGTATGTGTAAATAAGATGGATAAGTAGTAAAGTAGTTTTTGATTATGTGCTTAATTGTTAAATAGTTATTGTGTGTTAACTGTTGAATAGGTTATGTGTTATGTGTTTGTGTGGGAATCACATTGAAAAACGATGATATGAGATAACTTGAGAATGAAGTGTGTATAACATAATATGTCTACGCCTGATCACCGTAGTTATATTATGCTAATTCACATGGAATTGTTGGAGTTATCAAATATTAAAGTGATTTAATGTGATTATTAGAATAGAATGTAAGGGAAGAGGTGTTTAACATATGTGAATTACGGGTTAGATATTATGAAAAGAGGAGATAATAGAGGTAGTAGGAGAAATAGACTTGTACTTAGTGATATGTATTTCACTTATTATGTGAAACCAATATGTAAGGGATATATGATTAAGAGCTTGTAGAGTTAGTATTGATAATATGTATAATCAGTGAATTACGTGAAGTGCTCAGAGTATGATTAAGTGTTTGTGCATGAGTAGAGATAGTATTGAGACTGGGTAGTACGAGTGCCATTCGTGAGGACACGAATGAAATAAGTGGGGGAGAGTTGTAACACCCCAAATTTCAGAAAATTAATATCGTACACGGATATATTTTTATTACGAAATATTATTATGTAGATAATGAGATATAGTGAAAAACGTAAACGGTTTTATCGGTTCCAGACTGTAGAGTTTAAAGGGGATAAAATAATTAGACCGACTTATATAGATATGTACGTACAGTATATGTTTATCCAATATTCATCTAAAAACATTCCAAAGTGTTTTAGAGAGAGCGAGAGAAAAAGAGAAAAACCTCAGGGACGATTCTAACTTCCAATTCCTTCAATTCAATTCATGATTCAAGCTTTAGAGATTCGAATTAATCTTCCTTTCATCATCTTCTAGCTCAAGTAAGTTGAATTCTTCCATGATTTAACCTAGGGTTTTGGGGTTTTATGAGATTTTGATGGGTTTTGTATGAATGAGGGTTTTAATCCGAAATTGAAGCTAGAAATTGATTGAATTAGTGTTAGTTAGTGTTTTTATGATTGTTAGTAGTTATATAACATGTTGGAAGTGATGAATTTATGATTTGTGTTCTTGAATAATTATGAGGGTTTTGAAGAATCATGATTATAACTTGAAGTTATGGTTTAATTTGGTGTAGTTAGTGTTAATTAGTGTTATAAAAGTTGTTGAAAATCATATAACATGATGAAAGTGAAGAAATTATGATTTAGTGTTCTTGAGTAATTCTAGAGTTTATGTTAAGATGATGTTAATAAGTTTAATTATGAAACTAGTGATACTTATAGAGTATGATTATGATGATGAATATGTGTGGTAAGAGTTTTATTAGTGAGAGTTAAAAGTGATTAAAGAAGTAGTTTAATGTGATTAACTAAAGATTTAACTAGTGAAATCAAAGTGGGGGAGGAAGTAATGAGATTATGTGGATGATTGATTAGTGTTTAAACATGTTGTTATGTGTTATGTACTTTATGATAGGGATTGAAGAAGTGGATGCTTATGTTGATCAAGATGGTGAAATCGTCATTTAAGAGATTGTGGTGAGTGATACGGGGGTTAAACATGTGATTTGGTTGTGTAGTACCGTATAGCTTGCGGGCTAGAGGTTTGCACAATCAAGGAAAAGTTATTTGTTTATGTGTGTTTACTTAGTTTGTTGTCTTTAAATTATTTGTTTATATTTAATTGTTATGTGAATACGTGTTATTTGAAAAGTCAGTAGTGATTAACTCATTAGCGAGTAATGAGTATGTCACTAGCGTGAAGGTAAAAGAAAGAATTGGTGGAGAATAGTGTATGATTCGATTGTGTTGGATCCGGATTACTGTTGGGTAAGAGGCTACACAATCGGGTGAAAGATTATGTGTTCATATATGTGGATTAAATAATTGAGATTATGTAGTTATGATGTTATTTTTAATTGATAGTGTATGATTCGATTGTGTTGGATCCGGATTGCTTCCGAGCAAGAGGCTACACAATTGGGTGGAAGAAAATGTGTTTACATATGTGGATTAATTAGTGAAGATAGTGTAGTTATAATGTTATGTGAATCGATTGTTGGGTGATTATGTAGTTTGTGGATTTTGTGGAATATGCTTATGTAGTGAAACAGTGTTAGTATGCATACCGTTGTGGTATGGTACTCAGTGAAATAGTGTTAGCATGCATATCGATGTGGTATGGTGCTCAGTGATCAGTGTTCAGTGTGTTCAGAGATCAATGATTTTGTGTTTATGTGAATTGCTTGTTTGATTTGCCTGTGTACTCACTAAGCAGTTGTGCTTACCCGTTTCAGTATTTATGTTGTAGGTTGATGTTTTGATAGAGACATGTGGATAGAAGGGTTATGAGAAGCTAGTGACATGGATATGGAGCATGCTTATGGTTAGAATATGCTTCTTTCTTTTGAATTGTTGTTTTGATGCTCAATTGTGTAAATCGCCCAAACAAAGAGTTTTTGAATTAAATATGTTGGTCAATGTGTAGTAGTTGACTTTGAAAGTCAAACCGAGTTATGATGTCTAGTGTATGTGGTTGTTAAGAGTATGAAGTTATGTGATTGGTTTGGTTTGGGTCAAAGTGTTCAAAAGTGATTAAGTGTCGAATGTGATTGGTTGGTCAAATGAGAAGTTGACATATAGTCAACAATGTTGTAAGAGTCAAACATGTGTGGTATTGGGTAATGTGGTGGTGTTATGTAGTAGATTTGGTGAAAGTGTCCAAATGGACACCAAAACGGGTCAAAAGGGTTAAATCGGGTTAGAATGTACTTATGTGGGTTTGGTCAATGGTGTTAGACTTGTTTTGGTATGTTGATCATGTGTGCAAAAAGTTAGAGTTCAAGTGTTCATGGTTTGTGATTTGAGTTGTAGTCAAAAAGTGGTTAAAATGGTCGAAAAATGGTTATATGTCCGTTTTCTCGTAAAACGTGAATTTTGGAAAAGTGCAAAAATAGAAAGTTTCATTTTGGCATTTTGGAGGTGCCTGCAAATTTTCAGGGTCTAAGTGTTTACGAGTAAAAAGTTATGCGCGTCGGAAATTCGTATTTTGGTATTAGTTTGTGTGCAGCCCTGATTCCTGGGGAATCGGAGTCATTCCTGAGGAATCTGAACTTAAGTTCTAACAGCAACCCTGATTCCTGGGGAACGAGAGTCATTCCTGGGGAATCCGAATCCAAGTGTTAACAGCATGTCTGATTCCTGAGGAATGAGAGTCATTCCTGGGGAATCTCTTGTAAATTCACATTTTTGTTATTTGAGTCATTATTTGATTAAGGGAACGATATAAGAGTCTGTAATGTCATATTTTAGATGTGGGACCTAATAGAGTGTGTTTTCAGTGTTAGGTAAAAAAAAAAAAAAAATGGTTCTGTTTTCGGGGCGTTTCAGATTGGTCCAGTTGCATATCGATTGCAGCTACCTCCAGAGCTCAGTAGCGTGCATCCCACATTTCACATTTCTAACCTGAAGAAATGCCTGTCCGACGAGACACTCATTATTCCGCTCGAGGAAATTCAAATTGACGACAAACTTCATTTTATCGAGACACCAGTGGAGATCATGGACCGTGAGGTCAAACAGCTTAAGCAAAGTCGTATCCCAATCGTCAAAGTTCGGTGGAATTCGCGGCGTGGTCCGGAATTCACTTGGGAACGGGAAGACCAGATGCGACTCAAATATCCACATTTACTTTCGGACTCCACTCACGCGCCAACTCAGAGCTGAATTTCGGGACGAAATTCTCTTAACAAGGGGAGAATGTGACACCCGTCAAATTAGGACTAGTTATTAGTTCCTAATCATTTAGAAATACATGTAATTAGTACTATGTATTAGGCTAATTGTGTGTATCAATATATATATTGATGAATATATATCAGTACGCGATTATATTAATTCGTGCATTATCATATCGGCCAAATTCCGATTCATTTATATGGACGTTGGTGAACCTATTTTATTAAGTAATATGAAATTATTTAACAACATTATTAATTCCTAAATATTATTTCGATAATACTTTATAAGTATTTCGTATCGTATAAAACACTCATGGCGCCCAAAAATGCACGATTCGTGCCCAACAATCAAAACCAACCAAAGTTATACTTTCATAACTTCAAGTAAAGTATTTTGATAAAATACTTCCACTATAAATATTGAAAGTTGTATCGAAAAGCAAAACGTCTAGTTTAAACGTCATGATATGTAATAATCGTAAAACGATTACACAAACTATCACTAACACTTTGCCAAAACATTTTATAAATGTTTCCAAATATTTATAAACCATGGGAACAAGATCCACAAAACGTGGATCTTGTTGAGGAAGTTTCTTGACTTTAACCACCACCATCATCCCATCTCTCTTCATTCAATCACCAACTCAATCTCTCTCATTCTCTCTCTGATCTCTGATCTTTCTCTCTCTAAAATCAGCCACTTTCACCACCATAATTCACCATCAAAACCTCTTTGGATCATCAAGTCGATTGAAGCAAAAACGATCACGAGAACGCGAGCTACGCTTCCACCTTTTCGGATTCTTCATTCGATCATTGTAAGAATCCCGACACTTTCGTAAAATACTTGTATTATGTTTATATAGATGATATATTGTTCATACAACTTGTTAATGTCCAAATCTAAATCTTAAAAACGTTTTTCATAAGTATGTATGTATGACAGATTCTGTCTCTCAAAAACAGTCCCACAAAATCGTTAATATCTCGAGCTCTAAGATGAGTTAGACAACCAATTTTTTTTTTAAAGTTGCGTATTGAAAAGAGCTACAACTTTCGTGTTTTACATTTTTTCCATATCTGTACGGATTTAAGTATAGAAGCTGATCTTTGAATGTTACTCGTTTCCGAACCAAATCCGACTACCTTTCATGTTGATTTTTGTTAAAAATAGTAGATGAACTTATAAAATTACCATAAAGTGCAGATTTACACTAGACCCATAGGGGAACATCTGTGATTTTTGGTGGGTCTTGGTTTGGACTAAAAAGTGTAGAAAACGAGAGGTTTGTTGAGTCAAAAATCTGACTTTTATAACTAACAGGGGCAACATGTTTATAACTAACAGGGGCAACACTTTTATAACTAACAGGGGCAACATGTTTATAACTAACAGGGGCAACACGTTTATAACTAACAGGGGCAACACTTTTATAACTAACAGGGGCAACATGTTTATAACTAACAGGGGCAACACGTTTATAACTAACAGGGGCAACACTTTTATAACTAACAGGGGCAACAAGTTTATAACTAACAGGGGCAACACTTTTATAACTAACAGGGGCAACAAGTTTATAACTAACAGGGGCAACACTTTTATAACTAACAGGGGCAACATGTTTATAACTAACAGGGGCAACACGTTTATAACTAACAGGGGCAACACTTTTATAACTAACAGGGGCAACATGTTTATAACTAACAGAGGCAACAAGATTATAACTAGAATTGGTAACAACTAGTAATCACGTAAGACAACAACACAACAACACATGACCTATACGAATACTAAACACTTCAAATACACTTTACAAGTATTTCATTTCAACATTTCAATAATAACGTTTTGAGATTATTATTACAATTAATCACCAACGAGCCGTATACGATTTTCACAACTTTAAACATAAACATTAACCAAAGTATTTGGACATAACTAGTTGAGGGAACAACTAGCATAGATGGTCTGTAAAGTCATCTAATCAAATAAAACCTTGCGCGTCTAAGACGCCCTGCAGGTTTCAGTCGATTGAACGACATCATTTGTCTTGTAAACCATCATTTGTGCTTGATAGCATCTCATTAGGCTCAGGTGAGTCTCATAGCCCCCTTTTAAATGCTTTTACCTAGGGGTGAGATACATGCTCATTTTGTTTTACATCTGAACACAAGTATCAAAACATCGATATATATTACATGAGTTAAAATCATCTAATCATTTTAAGTCCTCATAGCATAGTTTGGTAATACTTTGTAGCGTGAATGTTAGTGTATGGATCCATATGGGACTGACAATCCCCGTCCGGGTCAGCAAGCACTGACTGGTCAAAACGGACGCATTATCATTTGTTCATACGTATGTTGATTAGGCATACGCATAGAGGCACCCTCGCTCAGGCACTTAATTGTGATCCTGACATCTCAGTTAAGCTCAGACTATGTGCTCATGGCTTTATATACGTTATATTTGATTAATTTCAAACATCATTATTAAATCTTGTGGTTCATACATCATATCTTATCATTAAACCTGTGAGCTCACCAGCTTTATAGCTGACCTTTTAGCATGTATTCTCAGGTTCTCAGCAGCAGTAGGACTGCCATTCAGGATGCCCATTAGTTCGAGTCGCATACAGACATCAAGAGATTGTCATGCATTACTATATTTTGTATAATTTAGTTATGCCATAGAATCTCTATCATTTGAACTCAAGGGCTTTTGTAAACTATATTATAACGGTGTAAAACCTTTATTTTATCAATGTATTTGTAAACGACGCATGTAGTAGTCGTTCATTATGTAATCTTATGCTTTGTGTATTGATTAGTCGCGCCCCGAATCGACCCGCTTCCGCATCATAATTTGGGGGTGCGACAGCAGTAGAAATCCTTGCAGCAGTATTAACTTTGAAGCTTGGCTTGGTAGTATTAACTCAGGAATGTACTGGTAGTACTAATACTTGTAGCAGTAGTAATAGTAACCAGCAGTAGAAATATTGTAGCCCAGCAGTACTAAACACTTAGAAGAATTTTCATTTTGCACTGGTGTTCATTCTGCCCCAATAATACGTATAATCCGTAGTACTCTTGGATGTGTATCTTTGTGTGGTGACAACTACATGTAATGTAAGCAATATGGTGGGCAGATGGGCTGGGTTAACGGGGTCAAAATGGGGTTCGAGTCAATTTTTATTGAAGGTTGCAGGGGGCTGTTTTGGTTTCTCAAAAACTCTCTTTTTTTTTCATTCAAATTTTTAGTAAATAATGCATTTAATATTACTATATTCATTTTGTAAATAATAATTATTACATAAACTAGTTGTACACACATCCAAACAACCTCATAGCTTAAGTTTCAATAATCACAAGATATAGGGCACAATGTGAAGTAGCAATTATGAATGGGAATGTATGTAGCAGAAGAAGACTTGCCATGATATCATGCTGCAATTGATCAGCAAGCTTTTTAACCAGATTGATTAGGTTGTTGTTTTCATTCAGGAACGATTGTAGCCAGAGTGGCAAATGAAAATCGGAGGCCCTGTGCCATGTCAAAGATAGGCCCCATTATACTAACGTCATATCAATGAATACATTGATGTTACTAATTTATTATGAATATATACCAAAGTAATACTCCCTCCGTCCCGGTTTAATAGTCCATTATTTCCATTTTGGGATGTCCCAAATTAATTGTCCATTACCAAATATAGAAATGTAACATGATTCTTTTTACTATATTGTCCCTACTTTAAAAATTAAATTACAAAAGTGAAAGGAAGTTCAAATTAATTGGTTAGGGGTAAAAATGTCATTGTGCAAAAAGTAAATAATAATTATTGTGTTTATCTTAAACTGCGTGTAGTTCTGTCTGGGGACAATTAAATTGGGACGGAGGGAGTAGTAAGTTTTTATCTAACAAATCGACAACGGAAAACAACTTCATTTTTCGTTATAGAATGCTATTCTCAAAACTTTCAGCGAATCAAAGTTGTTGATCAAACTTTAATAATCAGTACTCTCTAAAATGTTTTCAATTGATATCAATAGTATTACTTTTGTATTTTGTAATTGTATTGTTACAATTCATTATTATATGAAACTTCATTCGGGTACATGACATTTTTTCCCTACATGAATAAAGGTCCAAAATTACAAACAAGAGCAATATTTCATAAACTACAAAGCCAACAAATTCTAGCTAAACAATAGCGAAAGAAAACACACCCTGATAACTAAGAGCACTAAAGGTCTTCTAACAATAAAGAAACATAACACTAAGGCCTTAGAAAAAGAAACCAGGACCTAGTTAGAATCCTAATCATCATTGAAACCCATAAATAGGATTACTTTCGAGATTTGTGGAATAACCAGCACCTCACTTTTTGTTTGCATCCCCATTCATCTTTGTTGTACTGGCATTATAACTAATAATCAAACCTTGGATGAAATCTTCGAACCTTTTCATCTCACCTTCTTTCTTCTTCATATTGATGAGTTTTCCAATTGCCCTTTTCAGAATTACCACCGGTTGTGCATCAGTTATCATGGTGCAATTGATTAGGAAGCTTTTAACCGGATTAATCAGGTGATTGTTGTCATTTAGTAACAACTTGCAACTGTTGAAGTTGTTTCTAACGTTCAATTATTGTTTCCTGAACACGTACGCATGCTTTTTGGGCATCTTTTGGTGTGTATACGGATAATAATGACGTCATTGTTCCTTTCACTTGTTGAATACTAAGGACCAGTTATGAACATTTATATAAGTTAAAGGACTGGAATTTGAAGGTAGTGTTTATGTGCATAAAAATACAATTAACTGTGACATTAGTAATCTATAATTCTATATCCAACTATTCAGGTGTATATTGTGTGTAAGAAACTTGTACATTCGTAGTTTGTACCCAAGTATACTGGTAAATATTCGTAATCTATATCCAACTAATCGAATGTACATTATTGTTAGTGTATGTATTTTGATGACATGTCAACTTGTAATAATGTTACGTGATACCTTATATAGATGACACACGATAAAAATATCATGATAGAATAACAACAACGAATAAAAAGTTTCTTGGACGTATTGTCATAATTTACGAATGAATAGTATTAGGTTAATACCACCATATCCCACCTTAGTTGACTTATACGTTTCGTGGCGCACTTAAGCCATAAAATATTTATGTTATCACCAAATGTTTGAACGTATACATCAAGAGCGGTGATAATTCAACCATTCAAATTGATCTGTTAATGCATAACTACGATGAATCTGTCAATTTGAAAGATGGAAATATTATTAGCCATACATTAAACACCCTTTATTTCTCTTTAAATCGTACTCCGTTCGTATTTGGGAGTAATCTTGGAATATAGATTTTCGAATCGGATCTTTGAATATGGAGCAATCAGCCGGCAAACAGCAGGTCAACGGTACCGGAGACCAAAAATCCCCTTCATCTTCACATAAGCTCGAGCTCAACGACGACGTTTTGATGGAAATCTTACTGCGGTTACCATTAATTTCGCTTCGTCTATTCAAATCCGTATCCAAACGCTGGTTATCTCTCATTACTGATCCTAACTTCGATTCGCTCCGAACCGGGACCGTCGATCACCCGTCCGGTTTCTTTCTACAACGATACAAACCTGAGTTTGCTTACGTGTCACTAGACCCTAGAATCCCGGTCAACGGATCACCTAAAATAACCACCTTCAGGTTTGATCAAAGTTTAGTAAGTGATATTGAAGTTTTGCAATCATGTAATGGTTTGTTGTTATGTTGTATTAGACCTCATAAATTTTATGTTTATAATCCAACTTTAAATGTATTCAAGTTGCTTCCTTTACCTCATGTTTGGAAACCAGATCGAATTATTTCCGATATGGCAATAGCTTTTGATCCGAATGTATCGCCGCATTACAAAGTACTCTACCCGCTTGATGATATTACGAGTCCTGATATTCCTATCCATATCGAGATTTACTCGTCGGAAACTGGGTGTTGGAGTGTTTGTGCTGAGAGGTTTCTCTTTGAATCGTTTGAGCGGTTTCATGATGTAGTGTATTGGAAAGATGCAGTTCATTGGATTGATTATTCGGATGAGGTTTTCCATTTCAGTTTGGATTTGGAGAAGCCTCGTTTTATAGAAGTTGAAACTCCTAAAATGTTGAACGGGAAAGGGTATCGTGATGATAAGTTATACGAATGTTCTGATCGTTTGCTTCTTGTTAAGACCGTTCGGCCTTTTTCGCTAGAGATGGATGTTTATGAGATGAGGAGTGATTATTCAGGGTGGTCGGTTATATACCATGTTGGTCTTGATCATATTAGAAATGAATTTGGTGGAAGTATTAGGCACTTACCTAAACGTTGCATTGTCATGGTACGAGCTCTTGTGTTGGGGGAAGGAAAAGATGATCCATATTTCATTTTGGAAGTACCTGGGAAGCTTATACGATATAATATCGCCACCAAGATTTACTATGAGATCTGTGAGTTTATTCCTATGCGCCCTCGTGCTAGTAAAGATTGCAGCTTTCTGTTCATTGCGTCTCTTGCTGGTGTGTAATTCTGTTTCATTCTCACATGTGATATGAGTTTAATACCTTGTGTTGTATTAATATGCATAATTGTTCAGAAAAAAAAGTATATTTACTATATCTGTGTAGCAAGATACAAAAATGGAAGTAATATGTAGTACCAATTACAATTACAAATGCTCGGTAAGTCATGCTAGCCTTTTCTGTACAGCAATTACCAGTATCATTAGGATAGGGGAAACAAGAAAAATCACATATGGTAAAGCTTGAGCTGTTGCATCTTCCTCAACTTCAGTTTCATTTAAAGACAAGTTGTTCTTGTTTTCGATAAATGCATCAAAGAAGTTTTGATACCCTGTTTTACATTTACAAACACTTGAGCTCGTAACCTTCAGCATCTCCATTGCCAGCAATTAACCGAATTTGTTCTAAATAACTGGAATTTTGAATGCTATAAAATTGTGCATCAAAAAGATATCAGTCATCAATTTCTTGTTCATGTGGAGAGAAAATATGCAATATAATGAATCTGAATACTGGTCAAAAGTTTGAATTTAGAGATTGAAACTCGGCATTTCTGGAATTCAAATTTGATACTTCTGGAATTCAAATTTGATAGAGGTTTTGTTAATTATTCTTTTTTATCTCTACGAATGTTGTTGTGAGTCTTTTATATAGCTAAATCCCGTTACCAGTTTTTTAAAACAAAAAAAAAAAAAAAAATTGTTGATTTTGAAGTGAAAAAAAGGGCTCATTTGAAGCATAAAATCTAATGTATGTTTGGCTATGGGGCAGTAACAAAGGCAGCCACCTTAGCAAGTTCTGTGTATTCATTGTAATATCCTATATTTGAGGTGGCAAGATGGGCAGTTCAGGTGGGCCAGGTAATGAGTTACAGCTAGTCACTTTTTAGTAGTGATGATGTACTATCCGTCATCCCTTCAGACTTACTTTGCAAGGAATATATCTTGCTTTTATTTTGGCGAACTACATTGCAAGTACGTTCGTTGACCGTTTGCAGGTCCTTTTGGCATATCTCCATGTCAAGAAAAACGGTCGTTGCTCAACTCGACAGCTTTGTCTTATTTGAAGCTTTGCTAAACTTTACTCGGGCTCCCCTCATTTAGAGCTTACCCCATCTCAGCAGCTCGCTCCGAGCTCCGCTTGTGTGAGGAGCTTATCCTGTAGCCATACTCGGACTCTGCTTGTTTGGGGCTTAGCTCATCTTAACAGTTTTGAGCTACGCTCTGACTCTTCTCGTTTAGAGCTCATGGCTCATCTTAGCAACTTGCCTCGGGAGTCCTGCTTAGTCTTTTGCTGCTCGATTGTTTTGTAAGCCCATCACCGTTATGGTTGGCACCTTTGTCAGGATATAGGCAATGGCATATCAAATAAGTTCGACACGACATGTATGAACATATCATACCGAACTTGGGGGACTTGATGATATACCCCTTACTTGGGGCTTCCACATGGCTTGGCCCATGGGCTTTTCTTATTGGGCTATATTCCCCCATATATAAAGGAACTAACCCTAGATGAAAGGGGAAATCTCTCACACAATTACACACACAATGTGTGCAGCCTCCATAGGCTCTCCTCATCTCCAAACCCCATCTCCTTAGATAGGTACTAAATCATCCTTTACCACCCTGAATGGGAACTATCTCGATCCGGGTTACGACATTAGTGCAGTGTAAAGAGGTGATTCCCCCCATCCGCACTCAAGCCGAAATGTGCTTGAACAATTGGCGCCATCCGTGGGACACGTAACTATGTAGCTCGTGTTCTCTCCGTCAATCGAAAAACGAGTCAGATCTGACTCGTTCAGTAAGATTTCTTTACATCTTCATTATCCTAAAATCTCTTCAATATCGCACACATCAGTGTGTGTAAAGTTTGATTTGAGCTAATGTTTTGCAAAAAATAAATAAATCATCTTTTGATTTAGATCCGTTAAATAAAACGATTTTATTACTTAACCATTTCAATTTTTTGGTTTTGTGAGAATCTTTCATTCATGAGATTGCATATAGATCAATTAATCACCATTCATTGTACGAGACGTACAAATTCTTGGATCTGAAGTGGTTAATTTCTTTGAAACTAGATGTGCATAATTATATGCAGAGTGTACAACTCCATGGCAACTGTTTTACTAATGCTAATGCTCACCAGCTGTCTATCTGCTTTTTCCTTTATTCTCGTTTCTTTATTAACAAGAAAAGGATGAAGTACAGGTATCATTGCGCATGGTACAACTGAAAAGGTACAAGTATCTTCATGTCATCTCTTTCCTGATTTCAATTCTGCAAAACAAAGGCATCAATACGGAGTACATAACTCCAAACAAGAGCGCAAGTTTCCTAAGCTCTACACCGCTGCTATCACCCAGCTCGTTCCGAGATGAAACGAGGTTCGGGATCGTTTACATACTCCGGCCTCGTATCAAGATAAAACCGAGCTCCGCTTCCGGGTTGACACAACTCCGGGCTCGTGCATTCAAACCGAGTTTCCGGTCTCGTACATACATGGTCCGAGCTCATTCGTGCTGAAACCAAGGTCCGGATCGTTGACGTACTCCGGTCTCGCTTCAAGATAACATCAAGCTCAGAGATCCGACCTCCGAGCTCCGCATTCCAAGCTCGTTCCGTTGTTCATATACACCAGACTCAAGCTCGTTTTGACATTGCCTCGAGTTCCGTATCCGGGTTTACCGAACTCCGTGATGCCATTCAACTGAGTTCCGTGACGCCTACGGGCAGAGCTCCGAGATCCGAGCTCATTTCATTATTGTTCCGCGATGAGCTCCGAGCTCGTTCCGCGATGGCTTCCGAAATCCGAGATTGCTTCATTGATATTTCGTGATGAGCTCCGAGCTAATTCCGCGATGGTTCCCGAACTCCGTGAACACTTCAACAGAGCTCCGAGCTCGTTTCGTGAACACCTCCGAGTTCGTGTTCATTTGTTACAAACTCCGAGCTCCGCACTCCAAGACACATTCGACAGGTTTCCGAGCTCAAACACGATACATCCGGACTCAGCCTTTTCCGAGCTCGTTAAGACAGCTCTGAGGTATTATGTATACATCTCAAGGCATATGACACCAGGTGCTTACTTGAGTTAAGCATACAAAATCACACGACTTGAGTGATCGACTTTAAATCTTTTAAAAAACTCTTCGTCTGAACTGAAACAAAGTTCCCGATGTCGAATTTAAACAAAAGAGGTGATAACTTTCACTTCGTGATAAACGTAGCAAAGGACAATTTTGAATTGTGTTACGTGAGAATCCACTTTGATGTACTCGATTCAATGCTTAACGTACAAGTATATGGTGCAACTCAAAAGGACGTTTTAGTGGTTTTACTACCATCTCTTTTCCAACTCTGCAAAAAGCAGATATGAAATGGCCTTTCACTAAATCCCATGTGCTAAACTTTAACATGGACACCAAGGTCTTCGCTAGCGCCCGTACTGAAGAAATGACAGAGTATCGTCGTGTTATAAAACAAATTTTAAGCAAGCTCAAATGAGCTTTATATAGTGACGCATCTGTACTCCGAGATCCGATCTCCGCATAGCCTCCGACATAAGCTCCGGGCTCGGCCGTGCTCGTACCGAGATAAACCGAGCTCCGTGCTCGTACCGATATACTCCGTGCTCGTACCGATGTACTCCGGGCTCGTTCTGAGAATGGATCCGAGTTCGGAACTCGTTACGACTTTCTCCGAGCTCCGTGCTCCGATACCGATTTCGTCTGAGATAAACTGACCTCCGGACTTGTTTGATACATACTCCGAACTCGTTTATAGCTCGGTACAGGTGCTCGGTGACAATATAACATCGTTGCTCTAAGCCGAGATCCAATACGTACGTACATATAATGTAGCATACGTATAGTTGCTCGCATCCACATGCACATGCATATGTTCATGCAATACCCACTTCTTTGTAAGCTCATTGCCGTGAAGCAAAACAAGAAAAATTGAGGTTATGTTTATCGATAAAACTCCTTCGATAGTAATTATTAAAGTGCTGAAGATTTCAAAGAATAGTAATTGTCATCGGCGGCATGTATAACTGTATAAGTACTACGCCATGAATTTATTTTTCAAACTTCAGAGCGACTGTGGTCATGTGGAAAACACCACCACCTTTGTACAACTCACGTTGCAAAAGGTACAACCTTACTTAAATGAGGCAATATAAGACCTCAAATGATCATTATTATATTATATAGATTTTATTATTCAGTTTGCAGATTTCTAGTTATCTGTGAACTTTTGAGCCTACGTAACGCGCAAGGGGGAATCTAAAGCCACCCCCAAAAGTCTGATCTACCCCCTGGCCCACCTTTTTCAGTCTACTTTTATTTAAGTTTGGTACAGTTCAGTACAGAATCAGTTTCAGTTTTAGACTTAACATGAGGTAAAAATTAAAAAAAACAGGGGGTATACCTAGAAAGTAAAAAAAAAAAGGGTGAGCCAGGGGGTAGCTTTAATAGCCCCCAATGCGCAAACCTTTTACAAATTAATTAAGCACCCCCAATGTGTGATGAAACGCATGCAAACAATTACACAATTGTTTATGCATAATGTACAACATTTTATTGTTGGGTGCTGCATTTTTCTGTCAACGGAAAATAACAGGCATACCCGTATCTACCATGTTGCTTAAACTAAGCAATAAAATAAATCACACAAGGTGTTCAACAAAATGCCCACGTGCTATCCCGGTCCCAACTTACACGTTGTCTGGATCATAGCCCATGAGATGCCTTTGATCACAGTTTACGCACTGTTCTGATCGCATCCACCCGCAACTCATCTTTTTAAGTTCAATACAACTAAAATTTTTTACTACTATTGAACTAGGGGCAAGCATAATATGATAACATTGGGACTAATGGTCTCTCTTGCTTTGATTGAAGAACCCGGGTTAGGCCCCGCTGCCGGCGCCGCCGGGTTCCGCCCCGCCGTCGGGTTCCGCCGCGCCGCCAGGTTCCGCCCCGCCGCCGGGTTCCGAGATGCCGCCGTGGTGATCCGCCCCCGGGTTCCGCGATGCTGCCTCTGGGTTCCGCCCCCAGGTTCCGCGATGCCGCCGTGGTGATCCGCCCCCGGGTTCCGCGATGCCGCCCCTGGGTTCCGCCCACAGGTTCCGCGATGCCGCCGTGGTGATCCGCCCCTGGGTTCCGCGATGCCGCCTCTGGGTTCCGCCCCCAGGTTCCGCGATGCCGCCGTGGTGATCCGCCCCCAGGTTCCGCGATGCCGCCCCTGGGTTCCGCCCCCAGGTTCCGCGATGCCGCCGTGGTGAACTGGGGGCAAGCATAATATGATAACATTGGGACTAATGGTCTCTCTTGCTTTGATTGAAGAACCCGGGTTAGGCCCCGCTGCCGGCGCCGCCGGGTTCCGCCCCGCCGTCGGGTTCCGCCCCGCCGCCGGGTTCCGAGATGCCGCCGTGGTGATCCGCCCCCGGGTTCCGCGATGCTGCCTCTGGGTTCCGCCCCCAGGTTCCGCGATGCCGCCGTGGTGATCCGCCCCCAGGTTCCGCGATGCCGCCCCTGGGTTCCGCCCACAGGTTCCGCGATGCCGCCGTGGTGATCCGCCCCCAGGTTCCGCGATGCCGCCGTGGTGATCCGCCCCCAGGTTCCGCGATGCCACCCCTGGGTTCCGCCTCCAGCTTCCGCGATTCCGCCCCTGGGTTCCGCCCCCAGCTCCCGCGATACCGCCCCGAGGTTCCGCGATGCGCCCCTGGGTTCCACGATGCCGCCGTGGGGTTCCGCCCCCGGGATCCGCGATGCCACCCTGGGGTTCCGCCCCCGGGGTCCGCGATGCCGCCGTGGTGATCCGCCCCCGGGTTCCGTGATGCCGCTGGGTTCCGCCCCCAGGTTCCGCGATGCCGCCGTGGGGTTCCGCCCCCGTGTTCCGCGATGGGTTCCGCCCCCAGGTTCCGCGATGATATGAGCTCTCAGCTCATCTCTTCAACGAGTGAGCTCATCTCATCAACTATGAGCTCTCAGCTCATCTCTTCAATAAGTGAGCTCACCTATTTAGCCACATGCTCTCAGCTCATCACTTCTATGAATGAGCTCATCTCATTAGGTTTGAGCCCTGAGCTCTCAATTCTCACTTCTTAAGACATGAGTTCTTAGCTCATCTCTCCAATAAGTAAGCTCATCTCTTCTTCACTTATGAACTCTCAGCTCCCATTTAAGTGAGCTCATCTCATCAGTCTTGAGCCCTCAGCTCACCTCTTCAGCTACGAGCTCTCGGCTCATGATTTCAGCAACGAGCCTTCAGCTCACCTCTTCAGCTATCAGCTCTTGGCTCATGACTTCAGCAACGAACTCTCAGCTCATATATTCAATGAGTGAGTTTTCAATCTTATCTCTTCGAACCTTTTTCCCGGAATGACGTGTTTCCCTTGTGACGAATGGCTACACACCACAAAACCTTTAAACAAGGTCGGTTACGCCCATATAAATAACCGTACAACAGCATTATTGACTTTTGAGCTCGGAGGGAACTGATCCACCCTCCGCGAAGCATCGAGGGAACTGATCCACCCTCGAAGCTTTAGCTTAACCAAAAGAGTCTACTTGTATGCTCTCACGTATGTTCATAAAACAAGTGAGAAATTAAAACCGCCTTCGGCGTCGTCGCACCACGCACTGGCATATGATTTTCATGCAATCAGCTAAGCCCAAGAGCGTGCTGCGAGCCTGCCCCCATAAGGGAATGCCTTCTAGCTTTCCGCTGGCAGAGGTCCACCAAATTATCATTTGGAAGTGACCGGAATATTGGTCGAGCCGAGGTGAACCTCCGCCACACACCAACCCATAATGTAGTCTAGAAATCTACAATTGTCATGACTTAAAACAAATTAAATTCGGTTCGAATTAACTATAAGACCTGATTCCAGCTGAGACTGACGTTAACAGGCATGGGTAAATATCGTTGTGTTGCATGGATAAGCCCTTATCCCAGTAGGGTGCTGATGTGAGGCAACATGTCACGACACAATGACAAGTTCAATATGATACTTGACAAAGTTATCATACTGAACTGGGGGGAGTGATGATGTACTATCCGTCATCCCTTCAGACTTACTTTGCAAGGAATATATCTTGCTTTTATTTTGGCGAACTACATTGCAAGTACGTTCGTTGACCGCTTGCAGGTCCTTTTGGCATATCTCCATGTCAAGAAAAACGGTCGTTGCTCAACTCGACAGCTTTGTCTTATTTGAAGCTTTGCTAAACTTTACTCGGGCTCCCCTCATTTAGAGCTTACCCCATCTCAGCAGCTCGCTCCGAGCTCCGCTTGTGTGAGGAGCTTATCCTGTAGCCATACTCGGACTCTGCTTGTTTGGGGCTTAGCTCATCTTAACAGTTTTGAGCTACGCTCTGACTCTTCTCGTTTAGAGCTCATGGCTCATCTTAGCAACTTGCCTCGGGAGTCCTGCTTAGTCTTTTGATGCTCGATTTTTTTGTAAGCCTATCACCGTTATGGTTGGCACCTTTGTCAGGATATAGGCAATGGCATATCAAATAAGTTCGACACGACATGTATGAACATATCATACCGAACTTGGGGGACTTGATGATATACCCCTTATTGGGGCTTCCACATGGCTTGGCCCATGGGCTTTGCTTATTGGGCTATATCCCCCCATATATAAAGGAACTAACCCTAGATGAAAGGGGAAATCTCTCACACAATTACACACACAATGTGTGCAGCCTCCATAGGCTCTCCTCATCTCCAAACCCCATCTCCTTAGATAGGTACTAAATCATCCTTTACCACCCTTAATGAGAACTATCTTGATCCGGGTTACGACATTAGTGCAGTGTAAAGAGGTGATTCCCCCCATCCGCACTCAAGCCGAAATGTGCTTGAACAAGTAGCATTGAAATGGGTTTAGGTTGACCTGAAAACACTTTTCTAGCCATTTTAGAATCTGAAGAAAGAATAGAAAAAAAGAGCAATAAATATGGTCATGAAAACATTAATATTGCACTAACAATCTACATGTTTGAGTAAAATGATTTATGAGGTTGTATGTTTATAATCAAATATATGCTTCAGGCGACTTCCTATAAGTTCGTTCCAGTCGACCCATCTCTTTTTAGCTAAAAAACTAATCAAACCCATTTCACATGCTTGAGAAGTTGAGATTACAAATAACCCAAGTCGAACCATTTTTAAGTAAATGGGTCGTGATTTCCACCTCTTACTCTCTTAGTTCAATATAACTTTTCTCTTTGATATAATTCACCAGGAAGCTGAACTCCAACTGCCTTGCTTTCTTGCTTACGCCAACATTTGGGTGAGACTGCAGTTTCTCGTATATTACACGAGCTTCACTGGATCTGTCAAGCAAAGGAAACACTTAAGCTACGTCAAAAAAAAAAAAAAAAAAAATACACGAGAAAAATTGCAACCATGGCCATATTATTTGCTATTTCACCTTTCTGATTTAAATCACTAAACAACAGATTCTTATTTACCGTTCACATCATAACAAATATCTTTCATAACAAAGTACTAATAATGTATCAATTTGCAATGCGAATCTAAACCTGTTGAGGGAGTCTTGGCAGATAGACCATTGCAGTGCACTAAACCATGAAGTTCACTCTGCAGAACACATATAATGAATCATATGAAATTTTAAAATTTGGTCTTTAAAGGTGTTATTCAATATTTTGTAGAACAATTATGTAAGTAAAAGGAGTTTGAGGCTAATTTCTCCGGTTTAAGATATATTACCTGGTATACCAACTTCTCCATAACTCTTTCATAAAAGGGTAATGCAGCCCTTAGCTTCCCAATCTCCATTAACGAGTTGCCTTCTTCCATATCCTACATATGCTGACAGAAATGCTAAAGATATCATGCAAAACTACACATTTTCAAACTACAAAAATAAAAGGTTGTATTTGAAAATGGTACCATCGAATTTGAAGCACACCTTCTCACATTCAGCTTTCAGCTTTGGATCTATATTTAAACCCATTCGGCGTTTATAGGCAGCAACCATCTCTCTTGTACATGCATCTTTTGCAGCCTTGGATTCTGCTGTCTCAAGCACCGTTCCAGGTTGAATAGTTTTCCGGTTTTCCCACCACCATACTTAACAATATCCAGAGATGCCTCAGTACAGCATTAAAAGAAAATTGAATATAGAGGTGCCAAAATGGCCGGGTCGGGCGGGTTGGTTAACCAGTCAACATGAGTTTGGGTAAAAAGCAGGTGAAGTATATGTATGATCAGATCAGGTTCGGTTTGTGTGAAACACTTTCTGTCCTAGCATTAGTGCTTTTTAAGTCAATTTGACCCTGCTGAGACTAGAGATTAAGCCTGACCCAGATTGACCCATCTTATAAATATACTATAGGAAGCAGACTTGTGAGTTGTGACATCATCATTCAAATCAAACTTTCAATTGAACTATTAGGTCCCTTTATTTTGAACTCTATTTCAATTAAACTTTATTTTCATGAAACTATACCATATAAATCAAACAAATTCATTGGTCCGTGTGTATACATGGGTTTAAAAACTAGTTCAAATATAATTGAGATGAAATTGCTACCTCCAACGTAATCCAAAATGTCTTCTATGGAGAATATTAAAATATATAGAGATGTTTGGACCAAAGTTCTAAATACCAAATCAACAAGTATATGACTCGAAGTTCGTTTTATTCCAATGAATATTTAAATTTGCAAAGGGTGTTATATGAAGATATTGATTAAGATTATGGGGTTTAAAACCTCAGATGTTGAAAAAATTATCAAAAATGGTTCTGTGAACATTACATACATGCATACATGTATGGCTAGATTGGCTATGTTTCTAGCATATGGAAGCAAGATTTTTCTATGAGGTATAACTTATGTCTCTCATTTTTTCATCACACAAATGATGAGTTTATGAAAAAAGAGATGAAAGCAGCCCTGTATGGCTGTATAGGTCCCAAAAGCCCATCAAAAGATTCAACAATTTCTTTTTTATTTTTCCCATAAAAACTACAACCAAATTGGTATGCAAAAACCAAAGATTCAACAATTTCTTTATTATTGTTCCAATGTTGGTAATGATGCAGGGGTAGTTATAAACAAATGAGCAAGTAAATACACTTGTGGGACACACATGCTTAGAATGGTCCTAAAAATTAGAGTTGGCATTGTTAACCCACTTGTATGAAAGTAACAGGTACAATGGGTCAAATTTCGAAAGTTACATAATTTTTTTTTTGTATATATATATAAGTTTAACATAAACAATACGGTTCTTGTAATCATAAGTATATATTAACAGGTGAACTCCTTAAAAATACAAACAAAATGGATGGAATTAGAGCTGACGCTTTCTCTACCCAGCCTGTTTTGACCCATTACCCAACCCATATGACACGCCTGTTTTGCCACCTCTACGAGTAATAAATAATATTCATATCAAGACCTCAGAGTCAAAATAGAATATGAGGAGCATCTTACAGTTTTGGAAATGTTATTCGGACTAGGGAAAACTCGCCATGTGGAGACTTTGGGCTTATAAA
Source organism: Helichrysum umbraculigerum (assembly GCA_949592205.1). Lineage (NCBI taxonomy): Eukaryota > Viridiplantae > Streptophyta > Magnoliopsida > Asterales > Asteraceae > Helichrysum > Helichrysum umbraculigerum. The sequence goes on from CATIUR010000001.1 coordinate 104,460,255, forward strand.
GCTGTATTTGACTTGCGTTAATAAGATCCTGATCAAATGGTCCTCATAAGACACGACTGAGTGTGTGGGTGAATGCACGCATAGCCTTTTCGATGATCTGCTTCCACTGGTAAGTAACTTCGATTGTGAACTTCTGGTAAACGAAGATATTGAAATTAAATTTCGAAGGCAAAAAAGGCTATGCTTTTTTTATGCTGCCATACATGTATGTTACCAACATAAATACACTCTATTTACTTGCTTGTTTAAAAAGGAGATTGTATTGACTTATGATCTTATATATGGAGTACTATTGTGACACCTGGTCAAAAATGACCAAAATTAGAGGCCAATTTAAACCTTAATCATTCGTACTCGATACGTGTTAAAACGAAAGTATTCGGATATTATATATATAAGTGTGTGTGTGTGTGTGTATATATATATATATATAACGTTAAATGATTATTTAATAATCACATGCAAACAAATCTGAATGAACACAAAAATACGTTCGACTAATTTTTAATTAAAAATATTATGGGAATTAGTTGGAACAAAAAATGAAACGAAAACATTTATATGTTTTATTTAAAACGTATTGAACGCGAACTGAAACAATACAAAATGTACCCGGAAGTCAAAAATAATAAAAATTTTATTTTTATTATTCATAATAAAGTATTTGGAGAAATACCTCAAAACAGATTTACAAATAGTAAATGAAAATCTGCACATAATTGGACCCGTACCCGAAATTAACGGGTTAAATATCTACAATATCACATCACAAAAATATCTCCAGACAATTTGCCGATTGAACCATACTCACTGATTGAATTCTATAACTCAAAACCATATTTTATATATAATCCCACCTTCCCTTTTAGTACACACACAAACTCATCACCCACTTCAATTATTTGCCTCGGTGAACATCCGAAAGAGAGCAGAAGAAGCAACAGGGAAGGAAGCAACTCAACTTCATTTTTCTTCATCACATCTTTATCATAATCCTCAACATCAAACTCTATCTTAAATCACCATCATCATCATCTTTATCATCTCAGACTATCATCATCATCATCATTGTGAGACCTCCATTTCCTTAAATAAAATTTTAATACATCATGTAAATATTTTGTATTATGTTAACACTACATCTTGTGAAGGATTAAACTAACAAAAATGAAAGATTGGTGATGATAATTTTTGGATCAAAATATACCATGTACAAATATTTTAGTAAGTATATATGTTAAATAAATGGCTAAAAAAAATTTGTAAGCCCATCGGGTAGATTAAGTACCCAAATGGTACTTCACTTATACAGTTGATGTCCCTAAAGTACCCTTCTTTAACTCTTTAATATATTTCCATATATATATGTTACCTTCTACCCCAATATATATGAGACCAATTGAACATTTATTATCACTATAACTATCATTTACGGAAATGATTGTACAAGAAGAATTCAAATGTAATTAAATTCATAACAATAAATTTAATTGGTGTAATTAAGAATTGATGATGAATGGGATAGTAATTTATTTTGTCATCTAATCATGTGAAATTATATATATCTATGTACGTATGTATTTCCTTATAAAATGACATCTCCTTCTATAATTTATATGTACATAGATTAAAATAATTATATAATGACAACCATAATTTTAAAAATGAAGTTAACCTTGTTGAGAAAAAAAAAAAAACTAAGACATGGTCAAAATTTAAAATTCTCAAAAGTTCGAAAACGTATTAATAAATTTCAACAAGATAGGCTGTAACCGAATGGGTGTGTTTTACCTCCCCAAGTTCACATGTAATTATTTTATACACACCTATTATTGTTACAATACACATTAAAAGTAATTATTATTATTAACTTTATATATATATACATAACGAAAAATAATACGGGTATAAATATATATACATTCGGATAAATATATATCTACAACGAAACAACGAAATTATATACGATATAACTCGTACGTTTTATATATGTACTTTTTCAAAGTATACAACGAAACGGGTATAAAAATAATATCTTTTTGGAACTTATTATTTCAAAATCATCACCAACGAATCGTACACATTTCAATTCAAACAAACTTTCAACGCAACCAAATCATTAACATAATTTCAAGTACTTATGTTAATATATGTCTCTTGCGTTTAGGACGCTAGAGGTTACTAGTTCGGAGAACTCTATCGCTTAATTTCTGCTTTACACGGCTAGACTCAGGTGAGTCTCACGGCCCCATTTTCACTGTTTACTGTTTTTAAATTCGGGGGAGATGCAACACAAATTGTTTTAGTGATCACAAGTTATTCGGTTAGTTAATTTAATTATTAACTTGTTCATTGTTTCGGTTATTATTGTCGGTATTGATTTTCATTGTACGGTATATGCACGAGTGTTTTAATTCGGTAAAAGTCTTCAACAGTGTATGATTCATTAACTTAATAAGGCGCGATTATTAAAGGATAGTACTATCATGGGAGTGACGTCCCCGTCCGGGTTGCTAGCTACAACCAAGTTAAAAACGGGCACTTTAGTAATTGTTACGGGTGTATCACCAAAACGGGAGGCAAAGATCGGGTTATGCTTTGAATCATAGCTCAGTGCAATATTTGTGTCGGTTATATCATGGTTCGGAAACCTTAATAGGTTATATCATTGTTCGGTTATATTGCTTATCATTGTTCGGTTTACATTGTTTAATTATCGTCGGATAATCATGTTGATCACATCAATGTTTATTTCAAACCTGTGAGATTCACCAGCTTTATAGCTGACCTTTTAGTGTTGCATTCTCAGGTACACAACAACAGTAGGGTTGTTCAGTAAGGATGGCCCGCAGGATATCCTAAGCTAGTACGAGTCGCATGCTTACAAACATATGAAGATTTTCTTGCATTATATTTTGATAACTGTTATGTATTAAAATCTTCAGAAATCATTTTGCGAACTCATTGATATTGTAAACTTATGAACTAAAACTTGTATTACTTTTGAAATGTTATGTATTTTCAAAACGTCTCATTTAGAGTCGTTTGCTTATACTTTGGTGCTTTGATTATTGATTAGTCACGCCCCGACCCGATTCGCTTCCGCAACCCGAAATAAGGGGTGTGACAACTATCTATATCTGTACTAATATATAAAGCATCTTAGTGTTTTACTTGTTTAATTTTAGTAACTTCTTAAAATCAAGACTCAACATTTCCATATTTATATATCTAATTTTCATTTTAAAATATAACCTCATTATTTTCACATACTTTTCACTTTTCAACAATTATATCCCTAATCTCAAGCTCTACATACGGGCAAACTACTATATCAACTCACAATCACGGGTAATCCACCAATGAATAACAAAACCAAATAAACAACCATCGTTGTGTCACTGACTCACTGTTTACGTAAATTCCGCTGCATAGCGCGGGTCTTATGCTAGTAAAAAATTGTGACGGTTGATAAAGGAAGGATATATATTTCCAAAAACTTTGGGATTGTTTGGTTTGAGGGTTTTAGTATATGGGAATGGAGGGGAATGTTGATGTTTGGTTTAGGAGTATGAGTATTATAATTTGGGAACCCTCATTTTGGGGGTTTTTGGAAACCCATGTATGTTGATGGGTTTAAGATTGATTCTCATTTCCATATATCACCCCACTATCAATGTCATACCCATATTGATTCTTTTATGTAAACCAAACGCACCCTCAGTATATCATTCATGTTAGTGAGGATTTACTTTGTAGGCATATCAATCTCTTGGTGATTTTTAATAATCAACTACTACATCATCTAATATTAAGCCATTAATTGCAATTAGATGTCAAATGTAACCAAGCAAAACAATATGACAATATACTAGTAACTATAGATGAATCCATAGATATCGATGGACCTGTTTTGAGTCTTTGTCACATATTTTCGTAAGTGTTCGTTATCAATATAATCATCTTCATTTACTAGTGATACCTATATAATTAGTAGTAATGTAACGTCAATTAAATAATAATATAAATGCTCTCCAATGATACATGAACTCCACCAGCAGTCTTTATGCATTTAGCAAATGAAGCAACCAACGTCTGCTATCCAAATTCGATGACTTAATTCACAATTAACCTCTTTAATCTCATGAAACGTTCTCTGTTTATAAATGATCAAATGCAAGATTCTTTGATCAATTACTTAGTAGCACAAAAAAGGGTACCTTACAAATGAAAACTCATCAAAGAACCAATGATTCGTGGTAACAACGTCAAGAGTTCAAACACATCCAAATACAGACTGATAATTTATCGAAATATTTATTGACAAAATTTGTGTAATGTCTCCAATTGTTCACCCAACTCGTTACCCAACCCGCCCAACTTGTCTATAATGCCACCTCTAGTCTAGTTATATAATATATCGTGTGTAAGCCAAATTACGAGTACTGCAAGTTTCAAATACACCAAAAATATGGAAATTACTCTTGACTTATAGGTGTTCTAAGGCAGTAGCTTAAAAGTTGAGCATATATCTATTGAAAAATTGTAGTGCTGGAAAACAGCATTAATAGGTATATGTATAGTATAAATATATAATCTTTAATATAATTTAATAAAAACAGACTCGCCTTAGTCAAATATCCTCTCCCCTGTTGAATATAACAAAAAGACAACCGAACTCAGAATGCAGAGCAATCCTGGAATGAAAAACACTGCTCTCCAGCTATCAGGACTTGAAAGATCTGAATCTGTAACTTTAGCAGCTTCTAGAAGCTGACCTGTTAGTCCAACCCCAATAATACCAGCTAATGTGCCAGCTGTATTTGATACTCCCATCACAATACCAGCATACCGAGGAGCAATATCCATGTGGTTCACTGCAAAACCGGCTCTTCCTAATGCTAAAAACCCGAGAGCCAAAGAAGAACATAATACCACACCATCAGGTGTTCTAAAATGAGGAATTGCAATTAACGCAAAAGATGCAACTGCGAATCCAACTGTATTCAGTACCTTTCTTGCTTTTGTCACTGACATAACTCTTTTAGTAATCACGTGGTCAGCAATCACCCCACCAATATTTGAAAATATAAACATGTTCAAATAAGGCATCATTTTAGAAGAGCCCATTTCTTGAAGACTTGACTGGAGACCTAGTTCAAAGTAGGTCGGCAGCCAATTCATAAGCACGTATAGAGCATAATGGAAAGTGAAATTATTAGCAACAATAGCCCATACGGGTAAGCTAAGAAAAATTTTCCGCCAAGGTATTTGAGTTTTGTCATTTTTAGTCTTTTGACTTTGACTGTGACCATCTTTGACTGGAAGCAATGATTCACCAAAACCAGATGCGGCAGCTTTTGGATGCTGTGAACGAGGCGGATCACTGGCACATTGAAACCAAAGGAGAGACCACATGCCACCTAAAGCTGCTTCAGCAAGAAAAACAGATTGTGGACCTTTGAACTTTACAAGACTAGGAAGCAAAAGCATACCCATGGCTGCCCCCAAGTACATTCCAGATGTCGTTAATGAAACAGATCTTGACCGCTCATGTGGTGGGACCCACTGAGCTAAAACAGTGTGTATTGATGGGAAAATAAACCCTTGAGCTACTCCCACAAGTAATCGAGCAATTATTAAGGTAAACACTCTGTTTGGATCAAGTGGTACTAAAGCACAAGTTAGAGACCATAGTATAAATGAGAAAAGAAGTACACGTCTTCCGCCTATTCTCTGAGCTGCCCAGCCACCAGGAACTTGTGACAAAGCGTATCCGTAATAGAATGTTGAAAGTATAGTGCCTTTGCTAGATTGACTTACTCCTTCAGCATCAGCAGCAACTGTATACGCAATCGAAAAGCCTACACGTTCAATGTAGCATACAGAGGTACAGATGAAGGTTAAAATGACAATCAAATAGCGGGTTGGAATCGTTGTAATGCCCATTTTTCCAGTTGGGCACAGAAATATGACCTTGTGCACTCCACTTTGAAAATTTAACTTTGTCTAATATTGTAATCCACACTCATTGGATGCACCTGCAAGGGTACACAGGAAAGAAAAAGAAAGGGATACTTTTAGGCAATTAACTTTGCAGGAAAGACAATATAAACAAAGAAAGAAGTTCAATTAAAAGCCAAATAATCAAGGAGAAACACAAAAGATTAGTGGTCATGTAGCTGACTTAACCAAATGAAGTCAGCTGCCCGTAATTTAGTATAAAGATTCTTTGTTTGAATTATATGACCATTACATAGTGTCAGCATAAGTTCTATCTTATCTCCGCATATCAATTCCAGTTGATGACTACAATGTAAGTACATAGCTATGCTACTGGCAGCTAGGGATGGAATTGTTGAGAATTCCAAAATTTATATCGATGATGGAGAAATATGGAAAGTGCATGAAAATAGACTTAATCAACTTGTTATCTGGGAAGTTCAAATCTTAAGATACATTGTTGTTGCATTTGCACAGAAAGCTGATGAATGTAGGTCACAATTGTTACTTGTAATCCATAGAAACACTTAGTTCACGAATAGAACTACATTTAGAAATATAAGACAATATACTTAATCACAGCACAATGCACATTTACTTACCAAATCACAAGACTGTCCAGATTATTAAAATTAAAGAGTCAGCATTGTCGGTGAGAAAAAACATAAAAAAGTAAGCAAGGCTATGCCTATCGTATTGTTAAATACTTGTACAATGTCATCAACTCTGAGAATCAACATATGTACTATTAATATGATCATAGCATCAAAACAAGGCACAAGTATCAAGTATGTTTGCTTTCCATTTTTAAAAAAGTTGTGGAATCCCTTTTCCTAACTCCAGTAACAAATTCAGGGATGGAATCATGGAATGAGTACCATTGTGCTAATTCAAACCAATTCCTAAGTATCACTACTTACAGCCATCCTTCTAATTGTTCTCTATAGATTAATAAGATCAAGCATTCAAACATATGAGCTATATAGTTTAGCTATAGGTCTCGAGTGCTTGCTGTCAATGGATGCTCATATTTGAGTATTTGCTGACGGAACCCTCAACTTTATACTAAATACATGGTTTGTAGTGTTTATTTCATTTTACTAAACCGAGCTGCAAATGCTTGTCTTCCTCTCAAATATCATGTACAGCATGAGAATATTATAAGGCCATCTAAGTATCCATATATAGGTCCTATTTTATATTTAAAAAACAATTAGGGAGCTACATTTTGACATTGGTTGTTAAATTGCTACATTATATCATCATCATCCTCATAAATGATATGATACAAGGTATTTTATTTTTTTCAATTAGGCCAACTATATCCAACTTTATAACAAGTATACTGCAAATTTTACAAACCTAAAACTATAATTACTACATAATTACAGGAGATTGAAATAGAGAGTAATGCCGCATTGTAATCATTATTAAGATTAATACGTAGTAATAAGATAATAACAATAAGAAATTAAGATCGAATTACAACATTGATGAGATGTAGTAAATGAAATCATACTAATTTGATCTAAATCACCTGAAAACGGATGTCCAGATCGCAGATTTAGGAAGTAATTAGGGCAAGCTCAATTTGATAGAAGTGGAAATTGGGGGTTTTGGGTTGAGGAGAAATGTTATTGACATAAAAGTGTTATGCAGAATCATGTGAAGACAATGGAAGAAGTCAAAGACTTGAAAGTCAACTACTGGATCCGTATCGTGAAGCGGGCAGCCCATTTTAACTTTTAAGATCTCGGATCCTTATCAGGTGTTTTCAAAATGGTCGGCTTTCGGGTCGGTTTAATAGTATGCTGCTATTAAGATTTTTATAGAAAACAAAAGAACATGATATAAAATGATGGGTTTATATTTAGGTTGTGTATCGAACTTTACACAATTTACTATTGTATGTATTCAACTTTGAAATCTCCTATTATATGTATTAAAGTTTTAAAACCGTCTTTTGTATGCATTTAATATACAATTGTATGTATTTAACTTACAGAAAACATGTCTATTTATGTAGCCAAAAATAAGCAACAACAAAAAAAAAAAAAACATACATTAGACGGTTTAAAAAACTTGAATACATATAATAGAAGGTTTAAAAGTTAAATATATACAATAGTAAAATGTATAAAGTTCGATACGTAACCAAACTATAAACCCTAAAATGATAGGAAAATATAATAAAAGATGATAAATAACTTTGCAATCCCAAATTGAAAAGAATATAAATGAAATCTACACAAAAGAACATTATAACTATGTATTCTCAAATTGAAAAAAATTTACATTATATAACTTGTTATATTTCTCCTTTCACTTATATCCTCTTCTCTTTTGTTAAATAAAAAATCCGATATTATTACCCAATGTGATTTTTCTTATTTCAGCTTTATTTCTATTCTCTTGAAATACAATTTGATAACATGACCTAAAGAGATGAAACCGACGGAAAATGAACCAAAATACCAAATAAAAATATAGTTGGTGGGTTTTGCAAATCGAAAACTTCCTTTTTCTTAACAACATGCAAACAGTGTCCGCTAACGTGTTACATACAAGGGCGGATCCATCTAAGGAGAAAAAGGGGCAATGGCCCCCAACACCCAAAAATCTTTCTAGTTATATTTAATAGTAGTAGTTACTGAATGTTTTTAAATTTTGTATGAGTTGCCACCAGCTCAACAATAAAATGGCCCTCGGTGGCTCTTTGAAAAAACGAAAAGCTTCCAATTTTGTAATCCTTTAGTCTTTAGAGCTTTAATGGTGAAAACATGGAATTGGGGGTTTATGTCTTTTCTAATGTAGAAGATGACTTTAAAATCATTTATTGTTACATGTTTGCTTATACCCATACTGTTACTTAATATTTCGGCTTAGTGCCTACAGTTAAATACTTCATATTAAACAAACGTTTTGATGGTTCAGGCCAAAACAATGCAAATCTGATAAAAACTATTGTAGTATATTACGATCTATAATAAAATATATCTTTAAAATATTTATGACATTGAAATTTGTAGATAAAAGTTTAATTGAAAAGTCGGACTTTTCTTAGAACATTTAGAATCGAATTTTGAATAAGAAATAAACATAGATTGCGTTAATTGAATTTTCCTAGAATATTTTGATGGTTTAGTTCCTACATTCCTATTTGATCAATAACCAGAATATACCGTTAGATAAAAAAAAATTAACAATTTTTATACTTTTATATAATAAAACTAGATTGCAAACCCGTGTATACACACGGGACGTTGATGATTTAATTAAGATAGAAGTTGTATTTTTCTTATTTAATTAAAATATAAGGACCTTGCGATTTAATTTGATGATGACGTTGGACTTTTTAACTTTTTATTGTGATGTCTAGAAATTTAATTAATTTTACAATCATCAGTAAATATAAAATGTTAAATAACCACATCAGGAGCTAATTAGTAATTTATATAAAACTTTTTACCATCTTGAAAGAATGTTTTAGAAAAATTTAAAATTGAAACACTAAAAAAGAAAAAAGAAAAAGGAAAAAAAAACTATAAAAGTAAAACAATCAATGTATAATCAAAAGTATATCAATGATGTTTTTTGACTTGAAAATTTGATAAATTTAAAAGCTCAAATAGATGAAAAATAGAATGAATTAAAAGAAACATTATAGGGTGAATTTGATTTTTTAGAGAATTGTGTCCGGCTACAACTTAGTAATCAATAGGAATAGATGGCGAAAATCAGTTCGTAATTTTAATTCATTAAATGTTATATACGAACTTAGCAATCAATAATAATGAAGAGTGGGGTTATGAATAATTATGATGTCATCATGTCCAATATTTTAGCTAATTTAATAAAATCAAACAATTTGATTTGCTAATTAAATTTTTGATGACATCATCATATGTTTCCTATATATAATTTAAGATAAGATTACATGTTTATGGGCTTATTTAACGTAGGTCACTGATACGCTGAAATCTATTAAATGGTATTTTCTTATATAATCTGTGTTTTAGTTACTTTGTTTGAGTTCTTCAAACCAAAGTTTAGACCGGTATATGAAAGATGAATTTATTTTTAATTAGTGAATGTATTAATTATGAAAGTTTAATTATTAGAGTAAAGTTCAAATGAATACAGTAATTTTTGGTGAGAATAAGGGAACCAAGAGAAATGAATCATGTGTCACTTTACTCTCTCTCCTCCAAAATTTTAAAATTTTAATATCTCTCAAACGGTAAGTCGAAAAATTATAAACATTGCACCATAAAAATCAGCGTTTTATTCTCTTCGATTAGAGATCTGACAAGGTATACTTTTGACGAACTTTTTTTTTGGTATTTTTGTGGGTTTTGAAATCGAGTAACACATGTGTTATCGGCCAGTAACACATATGTTACCAACGTGAAACACATGTGTTAGTAGCGAGTAACACATGTGTTAACAGCAACTAACACATGTGTTAACAGCTAGTAACACACGTGTTACTAATTTTGTAAAACTTAAAAAAAAAAAAGTTGTCAAAAGTATTGATGTGCTAAATCCAGTTATAAAATTTATCGTTGAAAAGTAAACAAGAAAGTACCGTGCTAGACCAAAACACAACCAGGCAGTGGACCATATCGTGTAGTAGTATAGTTTGGCAAGTTCGAGTTCGAACACAGGGAATTAGATTGGATGATCAAGATAAGTGTGAGCAATTTAAAGAAGTTAAATAAAATGTGGTTGGTTTGTGTGACCGAATTGTCACAACGCTTAAAAACTACTACTTTCAATTTAATGAAAACGATGGACTCAGGAAGAGTCAAATTATTGTTTGGAACTTTCAAATATTAAAAACAATGCTTGCTTGGACTATTTTGCTAGTGACTTCGGGGTGTAGAGTTATAACCGGTTAAGACATATGCTAAGGTAATATTCATCAAACATAAGCTCAATGTTCGCTAAGACCTAATGTTCAACTTCAATTAATAAACCTATGATTTAATCAAGTAACGGGCGTTCGCTATGGTTACTAACTTGCACAATTTAGCCAAATCATTTGACACATTCCAAAATTACATTCGCAATTTTTGTTCAATCATTTATAGACAAATAATCAATAGCAATTTACTTTGTTGAAAACGTTCGCTGTATCAATAAGTAAATTACCAAATGGCCAAATTCTAAAGATTAAGCTCAACTACACAAGGTTCTCCGATTAAACACAAATTAAGATTTTAAGAGTTTGCAAATCAACCACACAACAAACATTCGCTATAATTGCTAACTTATATTTATTTAACTAATTGTTGTTACAATTACCAAATGCTTTGTTCCACAATTGACAAACAACTTATTTAGGTATTTTTTATAAGCAACAAACGTTCGCTATAATCGCTTAGTGAAAATGCCAAAAGTTTCATAACAACAAGCTAAACTCATACAAATTCATGGATGATTCACAAACTCACACATAAATTAACACCAAAAGATATACACCCCTAAGCAACTAGCTATTTCATCCAAACAAGCATATAAGTAAACTAGCCACTCATCATGACAATAATCATGCAACAACAATTTCTTGAGATAATCATAAATTACTTGAAATTAAAAAGAGTAAAATTGTACCCAAGTGGTTACGCAAGTGAATAATTGTTCCTGATGAGATGTTGTAAGTGAATTCTTGATGACAAATGTAGTGGAAGATGGAATTATAGTGAGTATTTTTGTGGTGGTGTCGTGGGTTTTTTTTTTTTATGAGAGTAAAAACCCAGAAGTAAAGTATCTCCTCTGTCTAAAATAATCTTTTTTTTTTCAGATAGATAAAAAGAGAGATATTTGTTTAGGGTTTTTACAACCCGACCCATGAAAAGATTCCAAAAACCCTAGATAAAACTTGAGCGGGAAGTGTTTTGACCATAAAATGGTTGGAGCATTAATTGCTTCTCCATGGAGAATTTCACACGCAGATAAAATCCAACAGATATCGAGCTCCCTTTTATCTGCGAAGAAGGTCTACGGTACCCCGCCAAATTACCCGACCGGCTGAGCAAGGTTACCCGGACGGGTAAGTGCCCATACCAGATCGGGTGGGGAGTGGTACCCGGACGGGTGAGGTTCAAGACTCCAGCTCCTTCAGCCAAGGTCCGCTACTGTCACCGATTTGAACTAAACCAGCCGGACGGCTGGATTCACGCGATCTGCTGGAGGATCTCACCCGGACGGGTGAGGGAGGATACCCGGACGGGTATGGCAATTTTTCAAGCCATCCAGATTCCACTTTGTTTTAGCTCCAGAATTCATTCAAACATCGCCATATGCATGCAATTCCAAATTTCAACCTGAGATAAATTTCCAAACAAATTAAGTATCGAAAGTTCGCGAAATTTACTCAAATACAAATGCAAATTAATGATATCGCGATAGATTTATATAGACAAAATGAGCGATATCAAATATCCCCACACTTGAACTTTGCTTGTCCTCAAGCAAACCGTTATTTATCATTTCATTACCCACTCTTGGAACATTTTGAAGTGAAGATCAAGTTTACCAAAATAATGCTAACACTAACTATCGAGGCAATTAGGCTAGTAACATGTGTATAATCAATAAAACTTGAGATGATGAGTTTGTCAAGCCCGAATGCACAACCTAGCACCTCACATAAGGATAAGTGTATAATCGCTCACTCTCAACCTATAAGACTACAAGGTAAGGAAGTAAGTAATGTAACACTCAATCAAGCCAAGTCGTGATGCATTGTTACCATAGGCTTGCAAAAGGATCAAATCTCCACCGACTTGGCGTGAGCACCAAGTGAGATCTCAAAGGAGGAATTCTAGCATGTGTTGTAACAAATGTAGGCTAATTATGGAGTTGGGTATGATAGACACAATAATTGGTGAAAAGTGGTAGTCAAGTCCCGTGAAAAATGTGGAAATGTCACCTACTGGTTTAAACACGTGACAGTAATGAAACTTAGGATTCTCGTGCTAAATCAATTCAAATTGTCACTTGTTATCATTTATAACTTAGGCTTCAACAATTGCACACAAATAACTCAAATTGATTTTTCACATTTTAATTGGAATAATTGCATTCTATGACTTTCTATGAATCCTGTGTAACGAACTTTCAGACCAACCATCCTAGACCGGATAAATTCGGTGGCTAGGTGTAGAACACCCCTCGGGAGCTACTTGTTCAGGAATTCAAAGGCCATTTAGTTGACTACAATCATCCAACCATAAACTTTAAGCATGTTAGTTAACTTCTACTCATTTAATTGTTTCCAACCTCAATTATAGAATATAACACTAGAATCCCAATTCAAAACGATTTAAGTCACATTTTGGTAAAATTCATCATAAGTTCCAACTAGGCAACATCTTAGAAAAGTAATGGTTCGGGAATTGACAACACAAAAAATAAGGCTAATACTTTTTTAGTGGAGTGTATGTGGAAGTTTTCTAAGGGTTTCTTAGCACTAAAGATGAGTGCTAACGACCTGTGTAAACTGGATTTAAATGTTTTCAAAGAAAAATAAATTCAAAAATTCCTAAGAATACCTCCTCGTCTTTGACCCCACCTATATCACATTTCTGTGATCCCACAGCGGTCTCAAAATGCATCACTAGGGCAAGTTCTAGAACAAACTACAGTCACCGGCACACTCATAGCAATCAATCAATATAAACACTCGAGATAAGTGTTTTTCTCAATAAGGCTCAAATTTCTCACAATTTTCATAGTGGAGGCTACAAGTGTGCTAGTCATGCAATTCACCCTATTCGGTTGCTTTTTATGACACATCTCAAAAGGTTAAGTTGCAAGAGGGAAGATTAAATCACTTTCATTTAATTTTTATATAAACCATTTCCAAAGCAATTAATCTCTCTTAAGGACAAGCACATTCCTAGCAATCTATCATTTCCTGACCCCTCATTGGGATTTGCAAAAATCTATCGGGCCAAGATCAATAACCGACCTAATAAGTGACCAAGGGCCCGTTAATAGAATTCGTAAAGTTCGATTGGGAAACCAATAGACTTTACAAACCCCAATAAAAGGCAAGAAATGACAAATCACTAAGAATGGAATTCAAGCGAATTCACCTCCCCACACTTAAGAATTGCATTGCCCCCAATGCAAACATATTTAATAAACTAGCAAAAGTGCAGAGGTAAAGGAAACGAGAACTTCCCAGGGTTTTGCATGAAGGCGTGGAAAGAAGAGCTGGCTCATGATAGGCGTGCAGAGATCCACTTCAGCTCGGCATGCTACAAATGGGGACAAAGAAACACAATTTTTATTTATTTATTTATTTTTTTTTGAGATGATAAACTAAGAACATAGATAAAAATAGTAATCAAAAGGGTAAATGAATGCTAATCATCCAAAATACCAAATGGAAAAATAACAGAGAATAGAAAATTGTTCAACAATTACAGTCCGATAAATAATAAATAAAAATAACACCCAACTACCAACCCCCACCATGGGGCGGGTCCTGGGTGGGATCCTGCTGGTGCTGCTGCTGATATGGCGATGGAGATCCGAAGAGCCAGTGACTGCGAGCCTCTTGCTGCCAGTTAGAGTGCTCGGGGACAGTCCATGTGTAACACCCCCCAATTTAGTGATTTGCGGAAGCATACTTGGGTGTTACTAATCAATATACAAAGCACAAGATATACAGCAAATGACCTCTAAATGAGACGTTTTGTAAAATACTTACATTCCATAAATTAATCGTTTGAAAACATATAGTTTTCTTTACAAAAATATGTAAGCCTAGAGTCCGCGTATGTGGCGGGAGATTCTATTACATAACCATAGCTACAAAAGATAATGCCAAAGAATCTCCGTTAAATGCAGTTTGGAAATCATGCGACTCTAGCTAGTGATCCTGGAGTGATCCTACTCCGTAAGTGTACCTGAGAATACATGCTAAAAATGGTCAACCAAAAGGTTGGTGAATCTCACAGGTTTATCAGTAAATAATCAGTTTGAACACAAGATTTCATCAGTAGTGCCCGTAGGCGTATATCAAGTATTTGCAAATCCAGCAAAAGTAAAGTAATTAAGTTATACCGTTGCCATGAGGCTCATAATCGAAGCTTAACCCGTAAATAATCAGTTGCTCCCGTGACATGCTCATAATTGAGCAAGCATAAATAACGAAATAATAGTCGCCCGTTTATACATAACGGTTCGTGGTAGCGCTACTACCCCGGGCGGGGAGGGTCATTTCCCTAATGGATCCATTAACTAGTGTTCGCGCTTAAGTCCATAACTAACGATATATGATGGAGAGACTTCTGTAAGTAGTAAACAACTCATGCAATTCCGTTTGGTATAGTAAACAGTTTTAGTACTTGTGTTCAAGGAAAAGTTGTAGCATGTTTCTCCCCCAATAAGATAAAACAGTAAAAGTGGGGCCGTAAGACTCACCTGAGCCTTTGCGAGTACGTTTATATAAATAAACGAGCAAGTAATATCAACCGTAGGTTCTCCGAACCCGTAACCTTCAAACGCCTGAACACGTAAGGTTAAGTAAGTAGATGTCTCGCAAGACCATCTAGGCTTGTTGTTCACACAACCCGTTATGTCCGTTGTATGTCATTCGAATGTTTGTTTGAAAGTTTGTACGCGTTTTGTAATTTAGAGTGGCCCGTTGGTGAACGAGAGTAAATAAAAATTTTTAAGTGTTGTTATGAATAGTGAAATTTTACCCCGTTTGCTACAGTGTTGCTACAGTAAATTTGACTTTTCTACAGTAACTTTGACTTTTCTATTCTGGTTTATGCGACACTTCTATGCGTCACTTAAACTGGTCATGCGACACTAAGGAAGTGTCGGGTGAAGTGTCGGGTATTCAAGTCATGCGTCACTAGTGTAGTGTCAGAAAAGAGTATCGTATAAAATTAGGTTTCGATTATAGGCATCACTAAGGCAAGTGACGCTAGTAGTGACGGATATTGAAAACGCGTCACATAGGTAGTGACGGGAAAAAAGGGCTTATGCGACCCTTAGTCAGTGTCGCACGAAGTGACGCATATCTGGGTTCATCGGTGCGTCACTTACGTCTGATCGACGGATTTTGAGCCAAAAACATGTTTTCGGGTTTCCGTTTGGTCCGATTCTTTTACCCAACCCTTATATGAACATAATAAGCCTATAGAAACCATAAACTAGTAAAAATGATCAAAAACGAGAGATGTCGGGATTTGTCGGAAACTTACAAATCGTCGGATGAGAAATCCGAAAAGATAGGAAAGTAGATCGTGTTGTCGTGGTCACTTTTCTCCAAACGAGGGGTATGATCCGAGTTAGTTTGATGGTGTAATTTGGTGATTTTGTGGATTTGTGGTGGTTTGGTGATTGAGAGTACAAAAGAAAGAGAGAGAGAGAATTGGTAGGTGGTAAATGGGAAAAAGAAAAGGAGGTGGGAGGTTTTAACCTCCCATTTTCAGCCTCCGCCCTCGCGCTCCGTGCGGTGTTCGTTTTCTCTGTCATTTAAGCGTTAAATATTTATTTATGCGCGTTTATTATTCTTTTGAATTCACAAGTTTTATTATATAATTTACTTAAATTATTTCTTTAAATCGTTAATAGTTTGAAATGTAATATAGTTTGTATAAATTAAATTACTTTTGTTTTTAAATCGTGTAAGCTTTTATCGAGTGATACGAGATAA
Source organism: Helichrysum umbraculigerum (assembly GCA_949592205.1). Lineage (NCBI taxonomy): Eukaryota > Viridiplantae > Streptophyta > Magnoliopsida > Asterales > Asteraceae > Helichrysum > Helichrysum umbraculigerum. Next base: position 104,476,945 of record CATIUR010000001.1, read on the forward strand.
TTACTAATTATTATAAAATAGCATTTTGGTCATAATTGCGTTATTTTAGTTCATAAACATTTATTCACCAACGTCCGTATTAATCGAATAAAATTTTATTCTATTTAAATTGCGTACGATTTAAGTCCAATTGCGTATTCGTATATATTCAACAATATATATTTTGATACATTAATCAGCCTAACACATAACTAATTACATGTATTAACAAAGAATTAGGCACTAATTCTAGTCCTAATTTGCCGGGTGTTACATTCTCCCCCTGTTAATAGAATTTCATCCCGAAATTAGCTCGAGTGCACGGTCGGTGCATTGTCTGGGAAGAGATGTGGATATTTCTGTTGCATTTGGTCTTCCCGTTCCCAAGTGAATTCAAGACCACGTCTAGAATTCCACCTGACTTTTACGATGGGAATACGACTCTGTTTTAGCTGTTTGACCTCACGGTCCATGATTTCAGTGGGTTCCTCAACAAAATGAAGTTTGTCATCGATGCGAATCTCGTCAAGTGGTATGATAAGTGTCTCGTCAGACAGACATTTCTTTAAGTTAGAAATATGAAAGGTAGGGTGCACGCTGCTGAGTTCAGAGGGCAGCTGCAGTCGATATGCCACTGGACCTATCCTCTCGAGGATCTCAAAAGGCCCAATGTACCTGGGATTTAACTTCCCGCGTTTACCAAATCTGATTACGCCTTTCCAAGGCGATACTTTCAAGAGTACTCGATCCCCAACCTGGAACTCGAGAGGTTTGCGTCTCACGTCAGCGTAACTTTTCTGACGATCACGTGCGGCTTTGAGTCGGTTTTGGATTTCAACAATTTTCTCGGTGGTTTCGTGTATAAGTTCAGGACCAGTGAGTTGACTATCTCCCACTTCAGTCCAACAGATCGATGATCGTCACTTACGACCATACAGTGCCTCAAAAGGTGCAGCCTTAATGCTGGCGTGATAACTGTTATTGTAGGAAAACTCACACAATGGTAGGTGTCTTTCCCAGTTGGTACCGAAATCAACTACGCAGGCTCGTAGCATGTCTTCCAGTGTTTGAATAGTTCGTTCGCTCTGGCCATCGGTCTGAGGGTGATACGCGGTACTCATATCGAGACGGGTACCCAATGATTTTTGGAGTGATTGCCAGAAGCGAGATGTGAAACGAGCATCCCTGTCAGATATAATCGAGATAGGGACACCATGTTGGCAAACGATTTCTTTGATGTAGATTTGTGTGAGGCGTTCCATTTTATCGGTTTCTCTGATTGCCAAGAAATGAGCTGATTTGGTGAGACGATCGACGATCACCCAAATGGTATCGCAACCGCTTGACGACTTAGGGAGTTTGGTTATGAAATCCATGGCAATCTGTTCCCATTTCCATTCAGGAATGTCGGGTTGTTGAAGTAAGCCGGAAGGTTTCTTGTATTCGGCTTTGACTTTCGAACAAGTAAGACACTTGCTGACGTACGTGGCAATTTCAGCCTTCATGTTTGGCCACCAATAAAACTCTTTAATGCCGTGATACATTTTGTCGCATCCCGGGTGGATAGAATATTTGGACTTGTGAGCTTCATCCATCACCAAGTCCCGCAGGTTCCCGAAACTAGGCAACCAGATTCGGTTAGCGAAGTACCTAACTCCGTTGTGTTTGATCTCGAATTGTTTATCCATGCCTCGTAAAGCCTCGTTTTTGACATTATCGGGTTTGAGAGCTTCGAGTTGAGCGGTGAGAATCTGAATATTCAAATCGTTGTGAATGGTCATACTGAGGGCTCGGACTCGAAGTGGTTTCAATCGTTCTTTCCGACTGAGGGCATCGGCAACAACATTCGCCTTGCCCGGATGGTACTTGATCTCACAATCGTAATCGGTAAGCAACTCGACCCATCGACGTTGCCTCATGTTGAGATCCTTTTGATCGAATATGTGTTGGAGACTTTTGTGGTCGGTGAATATAGTACTTCGGGTACCATAAAGGTAATGTCTCCAGATTTTGAGAGCGAATACCACGGCCCCTAACTCGAGGTCGTGAGTTGTGTAGTTCTTCTCGTGAACTTTAAGCTGTCGGGAGGCGTAAGCAATGACCTTGTCTCGTTGCATTAGCACGCAACCGAGACCTTGGTGAGAAGCATCGCAGTATACCATGAAGTCTTCGGTGCCTTCGGGTAGAGATAGAATGGGTGCACTGCATAGCTTGGATTTCAACAGCTGAAATGCCGACTCTTGTTTATCGGTCCAATCAAATTTCTTTTCCTTCTGAGTCAGCACCGTGAGGGGTTTGGCAATTTTCGAAAAGTTTTTGATGTAACGGCGGTAGTAACCGGCCAATCCCAAGAATTGGCGTACCTCGGTGGGAGTGGTTGGCGCTTGCCAGTTCTTAATTGCTTCGATTTTTGACGGGTCTACATGAATTCCCTGACTGTCGATCACGTGTCCAAGGAATTGAACGGTATTTATCCAGAACTCACACTTAGAGAATTTGGCATAAAGCTCCTCGTGTATAAGTAGTTCTAGGATAGTTCTGAGGTGTTGTGCGTGTTCTTGTTCGTTGCGTGAATAGATAAGGATGTCATCGATAAAAACAATGACAAACTTGTCGAGGTAAGGTTTGCACACCCGATTCATAAGGTCCATGAATACTGCCGGTGCGTTGGTTAGGCCAAAGGGCATCACTTGGAATTCGTAGTGCCCGTAACGGGTTCTGAATGCGGTTTTTGGAATGTCAGCATCGCGAACACGCAATTGATGATAACCTGATCGAAGATCAATCTTTGAATAACAGCTTGATCCTTGGAGTTGATCGAATAGATCATCGATTCGAGGAAGTGGGTATCGGTTCTTGACGGTTAGTTTGTTCAACTCTCGGTAGTCAATACACATTCGAAATGAACCGTCTTTCTTTTTGACAAACAAGACCGGAGCTCACAAGGTGAAGAACTCGGTCTGATGAATCCTCTATCCAGAAGTTCCTGTAACTGAGTGGACAGCTCCTGAAGTTCGGATGGGGCTAGGCGGTACGGTGCTCGGGCCACCGGTGCGGCACCCGGCACGAGATCAATCGAGAACTCGACCTGTCTAGGTGGAGGTAAACCAGGTAGTTCTTCTGGAAAGACTTCGGGAAAGTCTCTAACGATTGGCACATCTTCAAGTCGCTTCTCCTCCGACTTTTCCTCAGTGATGTGCGCGAGAATTGCTGGGTAACCCTTTCTCAGAAATTTTCAGGTTTTTAAACAGGTGATTAAGTTTAGTCTCGACCCACCGGTCTCCCCCTGTATGATCAAGGTACTACCGGCGGCGAGAGGAATTCGGACGATCTTATCATGGCAAACAATTTCGGCCCGATGCTTGGACAACCAGTCCATACCTACGATGACATCGAAACTTCCTAGTTCAACAGGCATTAGATCGATTGAGAAGGTTTCGTTTGTGAGGTTTAAAGTGCAATTAGGTATCACACTATTGGTTTCTATGAGTTTACCATTTGCGAGTTCTACGGTGTACTTAACATCTAAGGCCGAAGGGGTGATATTAAGTAGTGGGCAAAACTCATCAGATATGAAACTTCTATCAGCACCGGTATCAAATAATACTGAAGCAGTAAGATCGTTGAGAAGAAACGTACCCGTTACAACATTCGGGTCTTCTCTAGCTTCCCCAGCTTTGATGACAAATGCTCTGCTACGAGCAGGGTTGTTGTTCCGTTTGTTGTGGTTGTTGTTGTTGTTTCTCTGCTTAGGGCAATTATTCTGAAAGTGCCCAGGACTTCCGCACCCATAACAAGTCTTTGGGGCACTGGTGTTTCGACAATCTTTGGCCAGATGCCCAAAACGTTTGCAGTTTGTGCAAGGGCAGGAACCGTCGTGGTGACGATTGCATTTGGGGCAGTAGGGCTTGCTTCCAATGTACCCTTTCTTTTCCGAAGAGCCGGATGAATAAGCCCTAAGGGGCTCAGGCTTTCGGTTGGTGATTTGGTTGGATGAGTTGGGGTTTCCTTCCCACTTTCGTTTGTTGTTTGCAGGTGGGGCTGAGGTTGTGTTACGGCGGACAGCGTTTGCCGTAAGTTCATGGGCCATACGAATGGCGCTCTGGATAGTACCCGGTTTGGATGATGTCACCAGGTCTTGTAGTCTGTCGGGGAGTCCATCGACATATTTCTCGATCCTCTTGTACTCAGGATCGACCATGGATGGGCACAGAAGTGCCAGTTGGTGGAAACGGTTGGTGTACCCGGTGATATCATCACCTTGCATCTTGTGGTTCCAGAATTCCAACTCCAGTTGTTTCAGTTCATCCCTGGGGCAGTACTCACCCCTCAACATCTCCTTCAGTTCCTCCCACGGGAGTTTGTAAGCATTAGCAATACCCACAGTCTGGGCATAGGTGTTCCACCAGGTAAGAGCGGTGTCAGTGAAAGTACTAACGGAGAACTTAACCTTGTCTCCCTCCGCACAGTTGCAGATAAGAAACACAGATTCGACTTTCTCGATCCAGCGTACTAGACCGATAGCTCCCTCAGTACCTGCAAAGTTCAGAGGTTTGCAGTTTTGGAAGTCCTTATATGAGCAGGGCTTGGGTTGTGGTCCATTGTTAGCGGTATCTTCGCTACCAGGAGCTGAAGTCCGGGTAGCTAGGGCTTGGGCCACGCTACGGGCAATCAGACCCGTAACTTCGGCTTCAGTGAGGGTGATTTGTCGACGAGGAGGCATGCTGCTGATCAAGGAAAGAACAAGGAAAGTGGAATAAGTTATTTGCATGAAACTATGATATATCACAAGTGTATATAATGAGATACACGATAACAGTACGAGGTGATAATCATATTCCATTTAGGTAAACAAGTTGGATACAAAGTTCGGGTTTTCCAAAAGATTACAGAGTAGTAGTAGTAGTACAAAAGTACCGGGAATGGTTACATCCGGTTGAATTACATAGGTCCTAATTAAGTAGTTAACTGGTTACAAGTTACAGACTGTTCTAATCTTGATGCAGATTAATCTGCTCCATCAGCGCGACGAGGCGGTCCACGGTTTCCGCTAGCCTGTTGGCTTGCCTGGCGTTGTCTTCAACCAAGGCCAGTCGTTGTACTAGTGCTCGAGAGTGATCCTCAGTCTCCTGTGAACGCTGTTCACATTCCTCCAGTCGGTTTCTTACGAGTTCATCCGCACCTAATTCAGCGGTCATTGAATCCTGAATTATGCTTACAGAGAGGCTGGTATCTTCTTGTTCTCGCTGAAGTTGTGATATGCGGTCAAGAGCTTGGCGAAGCAGGTAGGTCATTCGGTGTTGTTCCCGTTCGAGATTCTCGAGCCTTTGCTCCTGATGGCGAAGTTGGGTAGCCAACACTGGCACTGTGAGATGTGCCGAGTTCTGAGAGTTATGAACAGGATAGGGGTTGTTTCGTGGTGACCTAGTGGTCCTCCTGGCTATTCGCGGGTTTCGAGATCCTTGCGGATGAGAGCGTGAAAAATTGGGTGGTGTGTTTGCCATTCCTGTGGCAGAGTGTAAGTAAGACGAGGCTAATATATATATATAAGTATATAGTATCCAGCCTTGTGTCTAGCACGTATCAAGTAATGGTCCGGTTCTCTCGTGGTCAGAGTCAACTAACGCATTCATGTTCAACATAACCATTTCAGACCTCACATCATCTTTCCTTAATTGTACATAGTTGATCAGGCTATGTTAAATTAAAGTCGTATGATGTAATTCCTGAACCAATCATGCCTAGTAGGGAAATACTGCCTAATGGTCATAGTCTAGGCCCACTAAATGCAACCTAGTTCACTATAACCTTAGGCTCTGATATCAATGTGTAACACCCCCCAATTTAGTGATTTGCGGAAGCATACTTGGGTGTTACTAATCAATATACAAAGCACAAGATATACATCAAACGACCTCTAAATGAGACGTTTTGTAAAATACTTACATTCCATAAATTAATCGTTTGAAAACATATAGTTTTCTTTACAAAAATATGTAAGCCTAGAGTCCGCGTATGTGGCGGGAGATTCTATTACATAACCATAGCTACAAAAGATAATGCCAAAGAATCTCCGTTAAATGCAGTTTGGAAATCATGCGACTCTAGCTAGTGATCCTGGAGTGATCCTACTCCGTAAGTGTACCTGAGAATACATGCTAAAAATGGTCAACCAAAAGGTTGGTGAATCTCACAGGTTTATCAGTAAATAATCAGTTTGAACACAAGATTTCATCAGTAGTGCCCGCAGGCGTATATCAAGTATTTGCAAATCCAGCAAAAGTAAAGTAATTAAGTTATACCGTTGCCATGAGGCTCATAATCGAAGCTTAACCCGTAAATAATCAGTTGCTCCCGTGACATGCTCATAATTGAGCAAGCATAAGTAACGAAATAATAGTCGCCCGTTTATACATAACGGTTCGTGGTAGCGCTACTACCCCGGGCGGGGAGGGTCATTTCCCTAATGGATCCATTAACTAGTGTTCGCGCTTAAGTCCATAACTAACGATATATGATGGAGAGACTTCTGTAAGTAGTAAACAACTCATGCAATTCCGTTTGGTATAGTAAACAGTTTTAGTACTTGTGTTCAAGGAAAAGTTGTAGCATGTTTCTCCCCCAATAAGATAAAACAGTAAAAGTGGGGCCGTAAGACTCACCTGAGCCTTTGCGAGTACGTTTATATAAATAAACGAGCAAGTAATATCAACCGTAGGTTCTCCGAACCCGTAACCTTCAAACGCCTGAACACGTAAGGTTAAGTAAGTAGATGTCTCGCAAGACCATCTAGGCTTGTTGTTCACACAACTCGTTATGTCCGTTGTATGTCATTCGAATGTTTGTTTGAAAGTTTGTACGCGTTTTGTAATTTAGAGTGGCCCGTTGGTGAACGAGAGTAAATAAAAATTTTTAAGTGTTGTTATGAATAGTGAAATTTTACCCCGTTTGCTACAGTGTTGCTACAGTAAATTTGACTTTTCTACAGTAACTTTGACTTTTCTATTCTGGTTTATGCGACACTTCTATGCGTCACTTAAACTGGTCATGCGACACTAAGGAAGTGTCGGGTGAAGTGTCGGGTATTCAAGTCATGCGTCACTAGTGTAGTGTCAGAAAAGAGTATCGTATAAAATTAGGTTTCGATTATAGGCGTCACTAAGGCAAGTGACGCTAGTAGTGACGGATATTGAAAACGCGTCACTTAGGTAGTGACGGGAAAAGAGGGCTTATGCGACACTTAGTCAGTGTCGCACGAAGTGACGCATATCTGGGTTCATCGGTGCGTCACTTACGTCTGATCGACGGATTTTGAGCCAAAAACATGTTTTCGGGTTTCCGTTTGGTCCGATTCTTTTACCCAACCCTTATATGAACATAATAAGCCTATAGAAACCATAAACTAGTAAAAATGATCAAAAACGAGAGATGTCGGGATTTGTCGGAAACTTACAAATCGTCGGATGAGAAATCCGAAAAGATAGGAAAGTAGATCGTGTTGTCGTGGTCACTTTTCTCCAAACGAGGGGTATGATCCGAGTTAGTTTGATGGTGTAATTTGGTGATTTTGTGGATTTGTGGTGGTTTGGTGATTGAGAGTACAAAAGAAAGAGAGAGAGAGAATTGGTAGGTGGTAAATGGGAAAAAGAAAAGGAGGTGGGAGGTTTTAACCTCCCATTTTCAGCCTCCGCCCTCGCGCTCCGTGCGGTGTTCGTTTTCTCTGTCATTTAAGCGTTAAATATTTATTTATGCGCGTTTATTATTCTTTTGAATTCACAAGTTTTATTATATAATTTACTTAAATTATTTCTTTAAATCGTTAATAGTTTGAAATGTAATATAGTTTGTATAAATTAAATTACTTTTGTTTTTAAATCGTGTAAGCTTTTATCGAGTGATACGAGATAATTACTAATTATTATAAAATAGCATTTTGGTCATAATTGCGTTATTTTAGTTCATAAACATTTATTCACCAACGTCCGTATTAATCGAATAGAATTTCATTCTATTTAAATTGCGTACGATTTAAGTCCAATTGCGTATTCGTATATATTCAACAATATATATTTTGATACATTAATCAGCCTAACACATAACTAATTACATGTATTAACAAAGAATTAGGCACTAATTCTAGTCCTAATTTGCCGGGTGTTACACCATGTGTGCTGAGGGACTGAGGAAGGAGGGGATGACCAAGTAGTGCCTTAGTCTTGCTACTGCTGATGATAGTCGGAAGTTTGCATGTGTTCATGGTGTCGCTGGAGCTCGACTAAAGCAGCATCTCGATCATAAACTGGGGCAGGGAGAACACCGCCCGGCTCACCCTAGCGGGGTGGGTCATGATAAGGTGTGGGCACATGGTCGGGCACATGGTGGCCCATTCGCTCATGATCATGAATTAGCCAATCATTCTGGTACCGATTGGCTCCCCACTCGTATCGGGACTCATCCCTAAAAACCTCGTGCTCTCGGTGCCACGCCTCCTGCTGTCCCCATCTTCGGTCTTGTTCAATTTGCATATTGTTGAAGCTTGACATAAAACTTTGCCAATCTGAAGGTTCCTGGTGCTGAGAACTTTGACCAGGAGCTACGGTTCCTACAGTCCTCTCCTCCTCCTCTTCTTCTTCATCATCATCGTCCTCTTCTGATTGCTCTGATTCTTGCTGCGAAACAGGCTGTTTACCCCGGGATACTTTGCGAGGTACCCTCACCCGTGAGGATGATTCGGCAGAAGTAAAAGGAAGGTATTTCCCTCCTTGCATCCGAACTACCCCAGTAGGTCGATACATGTCAACACCAATAAACAGCTTCGGGTTCCTAACGAGAGTATAAGGGCGGCCCCTTGGTCTAAGGCTGACCCCCAGACCTTTGGCAATTCTGGTGATAAAATGACCCCCACACAATTTAGACTCAGGCTTCGGCCCGCAAGCGTATGAATGAAGAAATTGTCCAACACAATACGGAAGGTTTATCCTTTCCCGATCTCTCAGTCTGACAAGGTACCATAAATCTGCCTTTGTTACCTTCTCCGTATTTTGCCCCCTAAGTGTGATGGTGTGAGCCAAGAGTTTCTGCAAGACCTTATCCTTTGGATCCCTTAGGGCACTCGCGGGGTTTCTCCCAGACATATATGACTTGTCACTAAACCTTTCCCAATCCCTAGAAGAAACCGTGCCCTCCTCTAGGCGAGCCCCAGTCAGAATATATCTGTCAAACCACCCGGCATTCAACTCCTCTTGAGTGTAGATTTGCAGGTAAACGGCCAGTTGCTTAAGCGACAATGAGTGAGGTTCCCCTCCTAGCCTGAATTGCAAAAAGTCACAATCTATAGAATCAATGACAAACATTTCCAAACTGGCAAGAAATTCCATGGTGAGCTCTTCATAAATGGGCTCTTGGATCTCTATCAATTTTTGAAAATCGTGGACATCAAAAACTTCATTATCAACGCGTATGGACTGAGTGAGGGCGTCGGTAATTTTATGAGCAAAACCGACTTCAATCAAAGAAGTCCAATCAATGATTCTCGGGAACTCGCACTCCTTATTGTGTATTTTATACAATGCCTCACAGTTCTCCATATAACGGTAGTGCTGGGGTAGAAAGATCAGATTTGGGTGGCGGTCACTAGGGAGAAGATCCGTAAAGATACTCAGAGGATATTGAGGCTGAAAAGTTTGCCCCTGGTTATTCCTGTTTCTCTGCACAACACAACACAACAAACATACAAAAATGTCCAAGATGGGTGTTAGTGTTAGCAAAACTTGACAAAATGAGCGATTTGTGTCATGAATAACAGCATCCCCAAGAAACAGAACAAATAAGTAACATCCTTAGCGTATCGCACACAACCAATCAAATATAATCTAATCTGATCACCGTCGACAATCTTCGCAATCAAACCTAAACTTTACAAGGAATAGCATGCAATCTACTATCGAATCATTTTACTGACATACGGTTCAATTCAAGCAAGTCTTATGTAACTCCCATTCCTCGGGTCTAGTAGTATTTTAATATTTTCTGATAGTGAACTATTATTTAATGTGTCAGAAAATAAATGTGTTGTGTTAATTTGAAATTAAATGGAGAAAAGAGTCGAATGATTTATTGTGACTAATAAATTATTAGTTGTTTTAATTTAATTAAGTTGACGGTAAAATAAAATAGTTTTCCCCGCAAATGTTTTTTTAAGTTCCAGACAATGATGAGTAGGGGGAATGAAATTAAACATTTTTAGTATACACTCACAGGAGTAAGTCGGTTTATGTTTTAAACATATCTATACCTACATACGTATCATACGTACATACATACTCCCCTAAAAACCTAAATCAATTATCAAAATCATATGGAAACATCAAATTGAAGTTGCTAAACTCGAATTCAAGCTTCTCTAATCATCATAAACAAGCTATGATTATGTGTTCTTGATTTCTATCAACCTAGAAATTGGGGGTTTTGGGGTTTTTGATAATTAGTGAGTTTAAATCCGAAATTAATGGTTGAGGTTGTTAAATTGATGTTAGTTGAGCTCACTAATGAAGATGATTAACATTATTCAAGCTAAAAATGTGTGAATTGATCAAGTGTTCATTAGAGTATTGATGTTTATGATGAGTTTGATGGATTAATGGTTTTAATCCGAAATTAAAGCTTGCTATTAGTTAAAATAGTGTTAAGAAGTGTAACTAAGGTGGTTAGTAACCTTAATCTAACTTAGAAGTGGATTAATTAAGTTGTAAAGTTTATGATCAAAATGGGTTTGATCAAATGATGATGTTTTGATGTTAATACACTATAATTAGTGATTATAAAAGTTGTTGGAATATTATTAGGAATAATTGAAGTATTGAATCAAGTGTTTGATTAAGAGAATTAACTATACTTATGATAATGATGGTGATAATATCATGTTAAGAAGCCATGATTAAAGTAGCTTAACATGATGGTGTCATTCTAATGATTATGAAATTTTGATATTAAAATGATTATTCATAATCTTGAAATAAGGAATGTTGAATTAATACAAGTTAGTGGTAAGTTGTTTGATGTAAGTACAATTGTATGATGTTATATCATTATTGAAACAATTGTCAAGTGATTAACTTGTGTTATTCTGTTGTATTCTCAGATGTGGAGAAGGCTCAGTGATATTAGACTACTGAGTGGATGACTGAGGTATTCGGTGAGTGGATCTTTAGTCCTCAGTATGATTTAGTTGTAACAGGTTTGGTTACAACGGGTAAACGTATTATTACTATTTTTGTTTACCATGATGATTTTGGTTAATAGTAATAATACTGTTAATAGATTGTTAGTCTGAAATGTTGATCTGATATGTCGCGAATATGTGATCACATGATATGTTGAGCCTTTGGGCATCAGTTGTTAATGAGGTCAACAGGTTGAACAGGTTGGTTGGGCTAACTGTTATTCAAGATTTAACACATCTCCTGTGTTGGTTGATGATAACAATTAGCTATCGGTCTCGTCCGTTATGGCCATACGGATATGGTTGGATAAGTGTTCTTGGGGAGCTACCCGGGTATTATGGTATCCCCAGAGCCACCGATCCTCGTTATTCAGTTGTGATATTGTTGAACTGCTCTATTGTTGATAAGTTGAAATTGTTGAAATTGTTGAACAGTTGAATAGATGACCAGTAGATCAGTTGACTAGTTGAACAAATGACCAGTTAAACAGTTGAATGGTTGTTCTAGGTATTGTGTGTTTACGATGCTTGTTGGTAAATAGAGTTGTTATACTAAGTTGAACTGTTGATTAATTATTTCCTCACTTAGCTTTATGCTAATCCCCCACATTAATACTTCTTGCAGGTTATAGATTTTATCGGGTGGGCAAGAAGTTGGACTGGAAGGAATGTTTGATGATTAGGCGTTACTCTGATATTGATTTGTATAAATCATTGTTATCTTTCAGCTTTGAAATAACACCCATGTTACCAAAGAGGTTTTAAATTAGTGTGATTTTATAAGTATTTTAAAGGGTTAATGTACAAATTCGTTACTGTACTTTGCCAAAATGTTCATTTGGGTTACTGTACTTTTAAAATATGCAATTGGATTACCATACTTTCTAAAAATGTTCAATTAGGTTACCAAATTTTCGCCATAGTTCAATTAAGTTACTGTACTTGTAAAAATGTACATAACAATGTGCAATTGAGTCACTAAACTTTTAACCAAAATTAAGCAAAAATAGGCGTGGTGACAGTTTTTGAAAGTACAGTAATCCAATTGCATATTTTAAAAGTACGGTAACCAATATGAATATTTTGGCAAAGTACAGTAACGAATTTGTACATTAACCCTATTTTAAATGATGTAACTTATAAATGTTGAAACTTAGACTAACGCTTCCGATATATTGTATTTAAATGTTGGTAAAATGAGGGGTGTTATATCTTACAAGCAAAATTTCATGCTACACCAATTGACTTTCACATAAGCAAGTAGCTCTAATATTAAACATGGCTCGAATTAAACAAAAAGGATCACTCAATTTGAATCAAGGCATGTCTTACAATCAAAAGTCAAATCCATAAAGTCAAAGTCAAAGTAAGAGTTTGACCAGAAAAAGTCAACTCTTTCTTCCCCAAATCACATGAACCCTAGTTGCTAAGATTTACAAATAATCAACTAATCAACAACAATAACCATGGTAATCATGTAATACATGCTAATAATCACCAAACAACAAGCAATAATCACAGAATTTGCATCACCCCAAAATTGGTTATAAGAACCCTAATTTTTAAAGTACCAAAATCAAGCAAATCAAGCATAAAATCGTGATAGAAACAAGTTGAATACATGAATGTAGCAAGTTAATCAATAATTCCACACATGAAACCATCCCCACACTTGAATCTAGCCCAACCCATATCTAAGTGTTCATATCAAAAATTCAAGTGATTTAGCAATTAAAAGCAATTAATGGGTACCTTAGGAGGTCTAGACATGATTATGCAGTGATTAATTGGAAGATTCTTCAAGAAATTGGGGTTGAAATCGTGATTTTAGTGAGTGGGGGTGAGGGTTTTAAGTCGGCAGTGAGAGAGAGAGAGAGCAGGACGGGTGTGTTTGTGGGTTATGAACTAAGTACAGAAAGAAACCCTTAAATCCTTAATAAAAACACGCTGGCCGACATCACACCCGGACTGGTCAAACCGGATACCCGGATGGGTCACAAAACATACCCGGACGGGTCAACCAATATACCCGGACGGGTCAACCAATATACCCGGACGGGTCAAAGGTCAAAACTGGGCTTCCCAATCCTGGCTTGCTACTATGAACGTTTTTCAAAGAAATACCCGATCGCGTTCTTTTACCCGATCGGTTCACATGACACACCCGGACAGGTATGTTGACTCACCCGGATGGGTGACCTTCATTTCCAGTTAAAAATCACACATTCACACACCAGCAACCAGGTAAAGCACATAGGAAAATCAGAAGGCAAATTTAGTAACACTAAGCAGCATCAACACAAGACAAGGTTGTAAAAAACGGGATTAGTCAACGACTAATCGGAGATTAGTCGGCTAAACATGGGCACCGACTAATCCATGGTCAAGACGCTCCAAAAGTCGGTCAAAGACCGGTCAACGCAAAAAAAAACGGTCAAAGTCGGTCTAGGACGGGTTTTTGGGTCAAAGGCGGGTCAAAGCGGGTCAAAGACGGGTTTTTTGGGCTGATTACGGCAGTCACTTTTCCGGTGTTGCTCCCGGCGGCGACTTGCTTGCGGCGGTGACTTTCTTCCGGCAGTGACTTGCTTCCGACGGTGGTTAACCGCTTTGTCTTTGTTTTGGGTTGTTATTATTATCATAAAGGAAATGGAGAGAAAAAGAAAAGAAAATGAGTTGCAGAGGTTAGAGGAGGAAGAAGAAAGAAGTAAAGAGACAGAGTGAGGGAAAAAGAAAAGGGAGTAAAAGTCAAGGAAGATGTCAGGAAATGGTCCATTTAATTACTAGTAGTTTTTGGTTTTTTCGATGTAAGTATATGTAATTTCTATTCAATCGGTACTGTACTTTTTGTTTTTTAATAAGTAATTTTGTATATTGTATTTTATTTCATCTAATTATTGTATATTGTATTAATGTATTGTATTTTAATTAATTGTATTTGTTTTGTTAAATAAATGAAAATTAAATTTAGTTATCAATTTTACATAAACACCCTTGAAGTATTAGTATCTAACAAAAAAAACATATAGTATGCAAAATATCAAGTACATTTATAGTTCTCATCTATATTTATTTATATATAATTTTGAAATTTATTTAAATACTAAAAAAGTCAATAAAAGTCAAAATCCGACTAGTCCCGACTAGTCCGTAAAATGTCCCGACCGACTAATCCCCGACTTACGACTTTTTCAACCTTGACACAAGATATGTAGCAAAAATGATACCAAAAATAATATTAACAATAAAACAAAAAGGATATCAACACGAGTTTCCTCGTGATCGGGCTTCATTTATTAACGAGTCCAAGCTAGACTCGACTCCGAATTCATTTGTCCTTGGGGTAAGTTGCGAGCTCCTCCCACTCGCCATCAACTTCTTCTTCATGGTAAAGCTTTAACCGATGACCATTGACAATAAAAGTTCCTCCATCCGAACCGAAAAGTTCAACATATCCGGACGGATAACCATGCTTGACCGTATAAGGACCGGTCCACCTTGGTTTGAACTTTGGTTGTTTTAACTTGAAACGTGATTGAAAAAGAAGAACTTTGTCGCCGGCTTTGAATTCTTTCCTTGTTTTCAACTTCCGGTCATGCAAAACTTTAGTTCTTTCTTTGTAGAGGCGGGAATTCTCATAAACTTGCAATCGAAGCTCATCTAACTCATGGAGTTGTAACATCCTCTTTTCTCCCGCTTCAACCAAATCCAAGTTGCAATTCTTGAGCGCCCAATAAGCTTTGTGCTCAATTTCAAAAGGTAAATGGCAAGTTTTGCCATAAAGTAACCGGTAGGGTGTCGTCCCAATAGGTGTCTTGTAGGCGGTTCGAAACGCCTACAATGCATCTTCTAATTTCTTTGACCATATGGACCGGTTGTCTTTCACCATTTTCTCTAGAATCCTTTTCAAAGCACGGTTATTGTTCTCGACTTGACCACTTGTTTGTGGGTGGTAGGAAGTCGAGAACCGGTGACTTACCCCATACTTTTTGAGAACTTTTTCTAATTGAGCATTCGCAAAGTGACTTCCCCGGTCACTAATCAATTTAGGCATCCCAAACCGACAAAACAAACTCTTTAAGAAGTCAATAACCACCCGAGCATCATTCTTGGGCAAAGCTTTGGCTTCCGCCCATTTGGATACGTAATCAACCGCCACCAAAATATACTCATTCTTGAAAGATGGTGGGAACGGTCCCATGAAGTCTATGCCCCAAATATCAAACACTTCGCAAACTTGAATGCTAGTTTGTGGCATTTCATCCCCTTTTGAGATGCTTCCGGTTCTTTGACAAGCATCACAAGTTTGACACAAAGTATTTGCTTCCTTGAAAATCGTCGGCCAATAGAAACCCGCATCATAAACTTTCTTAGCGGTGACCGAAGGACCATAATGACCTCCCGTGGGCCCATCATGGCATGCGTCCAAGATTTCCCTTGTTTCTCCACCGGAAACACATCTCCTTATCATACCATCCGCACATACGCGAAACAAATTAGGCTCCTCCCAGAAATAATTCTTCAAATTAGAGAAAAACTTGTTTTTCTCTTGGTGAGTCATCCCTTTCCTCAAAACTCCACCAACCAAGTAATTTGCCAAATTGGCATACCATGGTGCTTCATCTTCATCCTCCTTGCTTGTACCTACATGCAAAAGAAATTCCTTGGGAGAGGAATCATCAATGTTAGTTTCGCCTTGCTTGTCAAGATTTGGATTTTCCAATCTCGACAAGTGGTCGGCGGCAAGGTTCTCGGCACCTCTCTTATCCTTGATTTCAATGTCAAATTCTTGCAAGAGAAGAACCCAACGAATAAGACGCGGTTTAGCGTCTTGTTTTGCAAAAAGATATTTGAGGGCCGAGTGATCGGTAAAAACAATGGTCTTTGAAAGCACAAGATATTGCCTAAATTTATCAAAGGCAAATACAACCGCAAGTAATTCCTTCTCTGTTGTGGTGTAGTTTTGTTGGGCCCCATTCAATGTTTTGCTAGCGAAATAGATTGGTTTAAAATGGTTGTCCACTCTTTGTCCTAAGACGGCTCCTAGGGCAAAGTCGCTTGCATCACACATGAGTTCAAACGGTTGGGACCAATCGGGGGAGACTATGATAGGTGCCTTGGTCAATTGCTCTTTGAGGGTCTCAAAGGCATCCAAACACGGTTTGTCAAACACAAAAGGAGCTTCTTTCTCAAGAAGCTTGGTCATTGGTCTCGTTATCTTGGAAAAGTCCTTGATGAACCTACGGTAGAAACCGGCATGACCTAAGAAACTCCTAATGCCTTTCACATTTGTGGGTGGGGGTAATTTGGCAATCACATCAATTTTAGCCCTATCAACTTCAATACCCAACCCCGACACCTTGTGACCCAACACTATGCCCTCTTTCACCATGAAATGGCATTTCTCCCAATTCAACACTAGATGGGCTTTCTCACATCTCTCCAACATTTTATCCAAATTGTTCAAACATAACTCAAATGAGTTGCCAAAAACTGAAAAATCATCCATGAAGACTTCCATGGAGGTTTCAACCATATCGTGAAAAATGGCAATCATGCATCTTTGGAAAGTGGCCGGGGCATTACAAAGACCGAAAGGCATCCTCCTATAGGCATAAGTTCCGAAAGGGCAAGTAAATGTGGTCTTTTCTTGGTCCTCGGGGTCTATTGGGATTTGAAAATACCCCGAGAATCCATCAAGAAAGCAATAAAACTCGTTTCCCGCTAGCTTTTCGAGCATTTGGTCAATAAAAGGGAGGGGGAAATGGTCCTTTCGTGTAGCATCATTTAATTTTCTATAGTCAATGCATACTCGCCAACCCGTGACCGTCCTTGTGGGTATCATTTCGTTTTTCTCATTAGCCACAACGGTCATGCCCCCCTTTTTCGGCACACAATGTACCGGGCTCACCCAAGAGCTATCCGCAATAGGGTAAATGATACCCGCATCAAGAAGCTTAATTACTTCTTTCTTGACCACATCCACCATATTGGGATTAAGCCTCCATTGTCTTTGGACAACGGGTTTAAAATCATCAACAAAATTGATTTTGTGCTTACAAAAGGATGGGCTTATTCCCGGTATGTCGGATGTTCGCCAAGCAAAATCTTCTTTGTGAGCCTTGAGTACATTCAACAATTTAATTTTTTCATCATTCACAAGGGAGGAGGAAATGATTACGGGTATGAGATTTTCCTCATGGAGATATGCATACTCCAAATGGCTTGGAAGTTCTTTCAACTCCAAATCACATGGTGGATCCTCCAATGACGTCTTGATCCTCATATTGTCATCCTTTATGAGCTCCTCAAAAGCGTCCTCACATTCGAGCTCTTCTTCATCATTTGTCTCTTCCATGCTCATGACCAACTCCTCCTCGGTCATTCCTTCAACATTTGACTCTAGCAAGTCAACAAGCTCCGATTCCAATCCAAGCAAGCTTTCCAATTCTTCATCCACCGCATCATCTATCACATCAATTCTAAAACAAGAGTCATCATTAGAATAAGGATGCTTCATGGCCTTGTCGACCGTGAAAGCAATCCTCTCATCCCCTACACCTAAGGTCAATTTCTTGTCCTTAACCCCTATTATGGCGTCCGCGGTGTGTAAGAACGGTCTTCCTAGAATCAATGGTACCTTACTATCCTCCTCCATCTCTAGAATAACAAAATCTACCGGAAAGGTAAATTGGCCAACTTCAATCAACATGTTTTCTGCAATCCCAACGGGATATTGGAAGGATCTATCGGCTAACCTAATACTCATGCGGGTGGGGGTCAAGGATCCTAGGGCCAATTTGGCATAAAGCGAATATGGCATTAGATTTATGATAGCACCCAAGTCCGCAAGAGCATCACAAGTGATGATTTTGCCCAAAGTACACGAGATAATGAAACTCCCCGGGTCACCGAGTTTGGGTGGAATTTGGTTTTGGACAATTGCCGAACATTCTTCATTCAAAAACATAGCCGAAGCTTCCGAAAGCTTTTCTTTGTTGCTCACCAAATCCTTGATGAATTTGGCATAGTTCGGCATACCGGCTAATACATCAACCAAAGGCACGTTGATTCGGATGCCCTTGATCATGTCTACAAACTTCCCGTATTGGGCCGCCATCTTTTCCTTCCTTAACCTTTGAGGAAAGGGGATCTTTGGCTTGTAAGCTTTTACACACGGTGTAGGTGACATCGGTGTATCCGTTGGCGGAGGAGCATCAACATTTTCTTCACTTTCTTCTTCCGCCTCATCCTGAAAAACATGGTTAGAAATATTTTTGTCTTTAGCTTGAGGTGGCGGCGGAAGTTCTTTTCCGCTTCTTGTGATGATAGCGTTGACATGCTCGTTTCTTGCGGGAGGTGGTTGGTATGGTTTGGGTCCTCCACTAGAAGATGGTTGTTGTTGTCTCGGGTTTTGTTGCGTGTTGCTTGGTAAGCCACCGGTTGGCCTACTACTTTGCCCCTCGGACAATATTTCCATCTTTCGCTCCAAGTCTTGGATTGAAGCTTGTTGGTTCTTTTGCCCTTGTTCCATGTTCAACCGGTATTTGTCATTTGAGCTTTCATCCTTTCGGTTGCGGTGTCTTGTTTTGCCATGAACTCCTTCATCATTTGTTCCATTGGAGTCAAGGTTGGTTCTTGTTTTTGAACCGGTGGTGGGTTATTGTGGCTTGAAGGGTTTTGGTGTTGGTTTTGATTGGAGTTTTGGATGTAAGGTTGATTTGGTCGAGAAAATTGGTTGTTTTGGTTGTAGCTTCCTCCTTGGTAACCACCCGAATTTCGGTTTTGATAACCACCCCGTTGGTAGTTTCCGCTTTGATAATTACCTTGTTGAAGAAAGTTCACATCCTCTTCATCTCCCGCCATTGGCAAATCGTCTTGTGCACAATTAGCCGTGGCATGATTTCCGCCACAATTACCGCAACCATCTCTAAGCTCTTTGATTTCACCTTTGATTGTCTTGAATTGTGCATCAAACTTAGAAGATAAAGCCTTGATTTCTTTCATCATGGCCGAGTCATTGGAGCTTCCATCTCCACTACTAGTTCCTTCCACAAAAGCAACATGCTTTCTAACCGGTTTCCCTCCTTTATCCTTAGCCCAATTTAAGCTTTGGATAACTTTGTCTTCAAGAACCCTCCATGCTTCATTCGGTGTCTTGTAGAGAAATTGACCTCCTCCCGAGGCATCAAGAATACTTGCCGAATCCAAGTTAAGACCATTGTAGAATAACACAATGATTTCTCTTTTCTTCAAATCTTGACCATGGCAATTCCTCAACATTTCTTTCATCCGACACAATGCCTCTACCAAAGTTTCGCCTTCTTGTTGTTTGAAGGCTCTAATCTCATTCAAAAGTCTTTCGGCCAAAGCCAGAGGATAAAATCGTCTAACGAATGCTTCCCTCATCTCATCCCAAGTAGTAATGGTGTTTGGTTCCAATTCTTGATACCAAATCTTTGCCTCACCACAAAGTGACATAGGAAACGTCCGTAGGCGAATCACTTCATCCATATTCGCCCCATACTTGAAATAGCTCCCGATTTCAAGAAAGCTAGCAATGTGTTTGTGCGGATCGACCCGCACCCTTCCGTCAAATTGTTTATCTCTAATGAGTTGCATATGATGCCCCTTCAAAGAGAAATTATCATTTTCAATATCTTGAACCCGTATGGCCGACTCGGGTGTCGGTGCCACGGTTCTCGTCCGTGAGAAAATAGGGGTATCATCCTCATCCGCCATTTCTTCCTCTTCTGAAACAACTACTTCAACTTGTTCCGGTGATACAAGTTCGTCTTCAAAACTCTCCTCAACAACAATGGTGTTGCCAGAAGATGTATCGGTATCCGTTTGACTACTAGAAGAATCCAATGATCTTTGCTTTGGTTTCCTTCTTCGTTTACTCTTTGTGGTTTTCTCCGGAATGGACAAAGGACTAAGAAGCTCTTTACCGGAACTCCTTGTGTTCATCCACTACCAAATCAATCCTGAAAGATCACAAAAGATAAAACCATCAACGCACCGGCGCAATACAAACAAAATATAACTTTCAAAGAATAAATTCTAGAAAGGATCAATTAACCACACTTAAATCAAGATCACAAATCAAGTTCCCCGGCAGCGGCGCCAAATACTTGATGTGCTAAATCCAGTTATAAAATTTATCGTTGAAAAGTAAACAAGAAAGTACCGTGCTAGACCAAAACAAAACCGGGCAGTGGACCCTATCGTGTAGTAGTATAGTTTGGTTGGTTCGAGTTCGAACACAGGGAACTAGATTGGATGATCAAGATAAGTGTGAGCAATTTAAAGAAGTTAAATAAAATGTGGTTGGTTTGTGTGACCGAATTGTCACAATGCTTAAAAACTACTACTTTCAATTTAATGAAAACGATGGACTCAGGAAGAGTCAAATTAGTTGTTTGGAACTTTCAAATATTAAAAACAATGCTTGCTTGGACTATTTTGCTAGTGACTTCGGGGTGTAGAGTTATAACCGGTTAAGACATATGCTAAGGTAATATTCATCAAACATAAGCTCAATGTTCGCTAAGACCTAATGTTCAACTTCAATTAATAAACCTATGATTTAATCAAGTAACGGGCGTTCGCTATGGTTACTAACTTGCACAATTTAGCCAAATCATTTGACACATTCCAAAATTACATTCGCAATTTTTGTTCAATCATTTATAGACAAATAATCAATAGCAATTTACTTTGTTGAAAACGGTCGCTGTATCAATAAGTAAATTACCAAATGGCCAAATTCTAGAGATTAAGCTCAACTACACAAGGTTCTCCGATTAAACATAAATTAAGATTTTAAGAGTTTGCAAATCAACCACACAACAAACATTCGCTATAATTGCTAACTTATATTTATTTAACTAATTGTTGTTACAATTACCAAATGCTTTGTTCCACAATTGACAAACAACTTATTTAGGTATTTTTTATAAGCAACAAACGTTCGCTATAATCGCTTAGTGAAAATGCCAAAAGTTTCATAACAACAAGCTAAACTCATACAAATTCATGGATGATTCACAAACTCACACATAAATTAACACCAAAAGATATACACCCCTAAGCAACTAGCTATTTCATCCAAACAAGCATATAAGTAAACTAGCCACTCATCATGACAATAATCATGCAACAACAATTTCTTGAGATAATCATAAATTACTTGAAATTAAAAAGAGTAAAATTGTACCCAAGTGGTTACACAAGTGAATAATTGTTCCTGATGAGATGTTGTAAGTGAATTCTTGATGACAAATGTAGTGGAAGATGGAATTATAGTGAGTATTTTTGTGGTGGTGTCGTGGGTTTTTTTTTTTATGAGAGTAAAAACCCAGAAGTAAAGTATCTCCTCTGTCTAAAATAATCTTTTTTTTCAGATAGATAAAAAGAGAGATATTTGTTTAGGGTTTTTACAACCCGACCCATGAAAAGATTCCAAAAACCCTAGATAAAACTTGAGCGGGAAGTGTTTTGACCATAAAATGGTTGGAGCATTAATTGCTTCTCCATGGAGAATTTCACACGCAGATAAAATCCAACAGATATCGAGCTCCCTTTTATCCGCGAAGAAGGTCTACAGTACCCCGCCAAATTACCCGACCGGCTGAGCAAGGTTACCCGGACGGGTAAGTGCCCATACCCGATCGGGTGGGGAGTGGTACCCGGACGGGTGAGGTTCAAGACTCCAGCTCCTTCAGCCAAGGTCCGCTACTGTCACCGATTTGAACTAAACCAGCCGGACGGCTGGATTCACGCGATCTGTTGGAGGATCTCACCCGGACGGGTGAAGGAGGATACCCGGACGGGTATGGCAATTTTTCAAGCCATCCAGATTCCACTTTGTTTTAGCTCCAGAATTCATTCAAACATCGCCATATGCATGCAATTCCAAATTTCAACCTGAGATAAATTTCCAAACAAATTAAGTATCGAAAGTTCGCGAAATTTACTCAAATACAAACGCAAATTAATGATATTGCGATAGATTTATATAGACAAAATGAGTGATATCAAGTATACCTTGTGAGATGACAAATCGAAGAAAAATAATGCTGATTATTTTGGTGCAATTTTAATGATTTTTCGACTTACCGTTTGGGAGATATTTAAGTTTAAAAAACATGGGGGAAAGTGGGCTTTGTGACACGTGGTGCGTTCTAGTTAGTTCCTCCATTCTCACCAAAAATTTTATTATCATTTGAACCTCACCCATTATAGTATATATGGTTTAATAATTTAACTCGTTTACCAAACCAACCACAATTTTGGCGAATTTTTGCCCCCTATACAGATATTTTCTAGACCCGTCACTGATTATATATATTAGTTTGCAAAATGATAAATCTATACACACAAAACTTTTCAATTTCTATTGATCGATTAGCATATAGTAGATATATATAAACGCCAATGTTATAAAGGAATGCTTTAATTATATACTTACTAAACTTGGAGCTTAACTCATTCATCTCTCAATCTTGTAGGAAGGACGGAATGTGTGTCGTGAATAAATCGTGGTTACTTGCACGCTTTCGGTACCTATAGATATACGCACTCGATCGTTACATGTTAATAAGACAATGGAGTTTTTAAGAACTTCTTTCTTTTGGGGTGGTTCGATGGTTAAAAGGAAAATTCATTGGTTTAAATGGGGCTCGATTCTGGCGGCCAAAGAAGATGGTGGGTTGGTAATTGGGAGTCTTAATGCTATGAACATGGCTCTCTTATACAAGTGGAGGTGGCGAGGTCTTGCTAATCATGATAATCTTTGGGTTCGTGTTGTGTCTGACATCCACGGCAGTGATTGTTTTTATAATATGTCGGCTAAGTCTAAAGGGTTGTGGAAAAATATTACTGTGGCTGCTAAGCATATGCATGAGACACATTTGTTGCCAAGAGATGTGATTAGTAGAAAAATCGGGAATGGGCAGAACACAAGGTTTTGGAAGGATATTTGGTGCCGTGATCTCCCTTTCGAGGTTAGGTTCTCCCGTCTTTTCGCATTAGAAGTGGACAAGGATTGTACGGTATATGACAGGCGGTTAAGTTCTTCCTGGAACTGGAATTGGCGTAGAGAGATTAGATCCGGATTCGAGTATGAACAACTTAGTAACATGCTTCAGCTCTTGCCTAATGATACCGCTGAAGGTGATGATAAATGGGTGTGGAATCTTGATGGTAAGTCTCAGTTCTCTGTTGCTTGTATCCGTAGATTCATTGATCACATATCGCTCCCCAATAGTGCTATGCAAACTAGATGGAATAATCGTATCCCCAAAAAAATTAACTTGTTTGTGTGGCGCCTTCTCCGTAATGGAATCCCTACGCATGTCAATCTGTTTGGTCGAGGGGTTGATATCAATACGACTCGCTGTAATCTTTGTTCTAATGGATTTGATGACATCAGCCACATCTTTCGATGTTGTTCTTTCATGGTCATTACCAAAAGTAAAATCAGAGGTTGGGTGCACCTTGATATTCCTAATGCGGACCCAATTTGTGACACCCGCTAATTTAGGACTGCTATTAGTGCCTAAACTACTTGTAATTATATGTATTTAGTATTATATTAATCTAAATATATGTGACTTTCTGTGTAATTACATACACGTTTATACGATTTAGATAAATCGTACACTTATGAGCCGGACGAGGTCCGACACTATTTACTATGGACGTTGGTGACAAACTGTTAAAATAATGTGGAATTATCCGAACAAACATTATTTACCTTAATATATTACGAGAATATATTACACGTATTAATTATGGTATAAAACTCTCCGTACGCAACGAAAACGCGCGAAACGCGCCCGACACGCGGAATAAACTCAAGTTATAATTTTATAACTTGTTATTAAGTATTTTGATAAAATACTTCAAGTAAAAAATATCGCAATTGCACGCGTACAGTTAAAACGTTTAAAAACGTTACACAATTTAAACGAACGTCTAAACCGCAACCGACTACCAACCGACGACCGAAATATATTTTAATGACTTAGAATATGTTACTTGAACAGAAATTTTGTTAGAAATATCGTATTTTAAATCATTAACAAAACGTATCAAATAAAACGTTATACGATTAATTAAAACGTAAAACGATCGGGTAAACGAACACGGAGCGTAAAACTTAGGGAACAAAAATTTGAGAGACCACACCTTGTGGGTCCCCCAATAAACCGGCCAAGTCAAGAGAGCATGGCTCTCATACCTCTCTTGACCAATCCCACACTCAAAGCATTCCCACCTCACCTCCTTACATACTTACACTATCACTCTCATTCATTTTCAAACAAAAGAAATCAATAACTCTTTCTCTCCCTCTCTTGGTAAAACTCACGGCCTCACCACCACCTCCCAAAAGTACCACTTATTCACCATAAAAACACCACAAAACACCACAAAAAATAGCTTGGATTGCTAGACCGTTTGGAAGAAAACGTCCACCGCAACGAGCTCTACCTTTCTATCTTTTCCGTTTCCTCATTCGACGTTTTCGACGTTGTAAGAACTTCACTCCTCATGTATTTTACTTACAATATGTATAGTACCATGACATGTTGTTTAACTATCTTAGAAATGTCCAAATATAAACTTAAAACTCGTTTTTGAAACACATATATACATCTAAGAAATCTGGCCAGAAAAACCGTCTCACTAAAACGTTAATATCTTTAGTTCTAGAAAGAGTTAGACAACGAAACACCTACCAAAATTTGCGTATGAAAGAGCTCTACAAAAAGTCCCTTTATAACCGTTTCCATAAATGCCCTCATTTTCGGATATAACTCAATTTTTGAACAGAGGTCCGTTTTGGATCAAATCTGACCACCCGACATGTTTATTTTCGTTTAAAATAGTAAATGAACTTATAGAAATACC